>JARJIL010000003.1:7888750-10557500 GCA_038502395.1 Dittrichia graveolens
AACTGATATTATACACGATCCAGAAATAATCCAATGCAACTTTGTGAATACTCCCTAACAGCATTTATGTTCATTTAACAAGTGCAGTTTGGACTTTGGATTGGCTTCGAGCTGTCTGAAGATGAAAGATTTTATGTAAATTCAGTTGTGGGTTGGAGAACATGCATTCTTGCAATTTCACCCTGTCTAAGTTTTTGTAAGTCAATATTTCTTTTTAGCTTATTATTTATGCATCATTTTGGTTAACCTTGCATCTTAATCAGTTAATTGAACCGAAGGGACATATAAACTCTTTATCAACTTGATTTTTAACTTTCGAGAGAGGGTTGACACCAAATCTTCATACAAAACTCCAAAGTTGGTATATTTTATAAGTTATAACAACAAACAGTATGATATCCAACCATTTATATATAGTCTGAGTGATCAACTTGTTCATACTTCATACCATTCAAAGTTTGTGTGAAAGACCTAGGAAATCATAGTAGATCAGTTGGCACAATCGCTTTCAATGAAAATTTTGCTTTCAAAATACGCCCTCTTCAAGCTGTCGAACTATTGTCTTGTGCCCATCAATGTAATCTTAAAGTCACTTGACCATACACAAGTGGGAGATTTTAGCCTAGGATTTCTAGGTTATCCAGAGAAAAACCATTCCACTTGAGGAAGGCAGGTGACCTTTACTTTTGAGTTTTTACTTACCTTTTTCATTTAAATCATATGTTATATTTCCCATGTTTGTGATACTGATGAGTTTTTGTTAAACAAAAATTTACTGCTTTAGGAATTTCGGAGCTGTAGCTGCACAGCGATCACTGAACCTCAGGCTTTCATTTAAGTGCTCTTCCAGAAAAGTTCAGATGGAAACTAATGACCATAGCAAAGGGAGAGGTGCTCTTATTGTTTTAGAAGGTTTGGATAGAAGTGGAAAGACCTCACAGTCTGGTAGGCTGCTCTCCTACTTGAATGGTCTTGGGTATCCAGCAGAATCATGGCGATTTCCAGATAGAGATACTGCTGTAGGGAAAATGATCTCCTCATATCTTTCCAACCAATCTCACCTTGATGATCACACAATTCATCTTCTCTTTAGTGCAAATCGTTGGGAAAAAAGGTTTAGTTAGACCTTTTCTTGATTTTTTTATTCTCTCTTTTACTGATTTACATAGAACCATTTGTTTCTCATGTTTGAATGAATGTGATTATATGTGTTCTTCATGTTCGCATTTTGCTGTTATTAATTATTTTTCAGATCGTTGATGGAGGCTAAGCTTAAAAGTGGTACTTCTCTGATTGTTGACCGTTATTCTTATTCAGGGGTGGCTTTCTCATCTGCCAAAGGTCTTGATATTGAATGGTGTAAGGTGAGAATCATGCCTTAAACCCTCTTTCTTGGTTGATTTTGATTTTTCAAACCCACGGTTATTGTTGTTGGGCAGGCTCCAGAGGCGGGACTGCTGGCACCTGATTTGGTGTTGTAACTTGACATACCTCCAGAAGTAATTCTTAAAGTTTCTGTAAAAAAATTACTTTTTGATAGTAGTATCCTATTCTCTTACACTTTCCTCAAATGATGAATAATGTAGAAAGCTGCAGAAAGAGGTGGTTATGGAGGTGAAAGATATGAGCAGCTGGAGTTTCAGAAGAATGTTGCCCGGTGTTATAAGATGCTTACTGATGCATCATGGAAGGTAGCAAAGTTGTTCTAAAAACCATTGTTTTCTCAATAACTTGCGTTTTAAAAGTGAGAGTCTAAATGTCTAATTAGCATGTCTTCAAGTCACAAAAAATCAGTTTCTGTTGTGTACTGAAACTTAGATATGATCAATATTCTAAAGATCTTTTAATTATAATAGTTACTGATGATCTTTTATCTTAGGAAGTTATTTATTTAGTATAAATAGAGGTTTAGCCGTTTAGGGTATCATATGGGGGGATGAGAGTTTTTGAGTTATTTAGTTATTTTCTTTGTTTTGTTTTGGAGATCTCCCGAGTCTCGAATATCATGCCCTTTTTGTACCAAGAAGCATCAGATTGCGGGTGTGTTATATCCAATTTTCTTTTTATTAATTTGATTCTTATCAAACTTATTTCTGTTACATGATTAGATTTGCTACAAAACTGATTATGATTATATAATTATTAGGTGTCATTTTACGTTGTACCAAAGGGCTTTGACCTAGCGGTATTGGAGTTTGGAAAAGGTGCTCCCCAACCTTCAGGTTGTGGGTTCAAGTCTCGGTAGTGGACATATGGTGTAGGATTAGATGGGCGTGTGTTTAGCTGTTCAAAAAATGTAGATTTTTTAGCAAAAAGATCTGGTCAAATTCATCACCGAACGGCATATTAAACATGGTCTCCTGCAACCCATTTTATTAGAACTGATTTACTGATTCTGATTATTTCATATTAAATAAAATCACTTCCAAAATATGCTAAACACCCTTAAGAATTGGATCTTGGAGTCCTTAAATCATCTCTGACACCTATCTGATGCAAATTAATAATCACTAAACCATTCATGGATGCCATTGATGGTGATTCAAATATGTTTCTGATCTGGTAACAGGTAATAGATGCATGCCTCCCAATAGAAGATGTTGAGAAACAGCTGAAAGAGATTGTTTTGGATTGCATAAGGTCTTGCAAAAATGGGAAATCAGTTTCTCAGCTTTGGTTATCTTAATATCAGACCCTTAAGAATGGGACCTTAATTATGTCACTGCAAATCTTACAAAGCTACTTTCTGCTGGGCATGTGCTAATTGTAGCGATTTTATGTTGTAAGTCTCATCCGATATCCATCTCTTCGTGATTATTATACGGTATATTAGTACATCATTAATTATGTTATGGTAGATTGTAGGATTTTAGGTTGTATTTGCTTTGTAACAAGTTAGTGGTGCATAAATCATTTTTATTGATTACATTTGTTACCAATTTTACATATGGTTCATGATTATGTGCATTGACATGAAAAATAAGAACCTTTTTGAAATTTGTTTGAAATAAGAATTTCTAACATACCACAATGTGTGTTTTAACCCCACTGCAACACGCCAAATAACCCTATGAGTGGTGACTTTAGGGTCTTTGCGCTTATGAACCATATATTTGTGACTGTGAAGGAAACAAAACCTTCTTGTCCATGAAGGCAATACCTCACGACTGTGAAAGGGTTGTGCCCTTGTAGAATTTGTGAGCAGCCCGTGAATAAACCGTGAACAGTGATTCTGCTATTAAAAATACATAACTATGTAAGCATTAGACAGTTGATCAATTATAACTAATATGTAGATGATTTCGGGTAACATAACACATGGTACTTGTTGAAGCTCTTTGTTTGTGCTTAGGAAGTTATGTGTGTGTATATATGTATGCTCGAAAAGTTATTAGGTGAGGATACTAGACTTGCCTTTATTATTAGCAGAATGTGTATATGGTATCAAATTGACACAGTATTATGCAATTCTATATAACATGTGGTGTGCATAGCTTTCGGTATGTGTAAGTGTATTATGCTCATTAAGGATTTTGCTTACGTCAGATTTACTATGTATGACCGGTTCATCCACTAAAGAGAAAGACAATGCTCCAACATAGACAAATAGACATGTCAAGATGCTTTTGAAATGATGTACCCCCTTTTGTTTTATCAAGTATTACTAAAAATGTTTTTGAACAATGTATTACTTTTGAATATCTTAATTGTCTGCTTTGTAAAGATTGTGTAAATTTATTAGATATGTAGAATGTCTTTCCTAACTTTTTTTTTTAAATTTATGTAGTTACAATGATCTAATTGATCTCGTGTATGCTTTTCTAAAGAATGAGAATTAGGATCGTCGTGTAGTAACGTGAGAAAGATTGTGATCAGGTGCTTGCGTTAGGGATTAAAGGTGGGTATAATTACCAAATTAATATATAGTTTATTAAATTGATTTATGTATATAAGTTACAATGAAACACTTCCTAATTAATTTCGTAAAAAGTAATAATAATAATAATAATAATAATAATAAACAATATATAATTAAATAACAAGGATACTAAAGTTCACAAAATATCATTAACAATATTATTTTCTACAACAATAATAATTAAAAGGAACACATATACATATGAGATTATTATTGTGCTTTACACGATAAAAAATATTTTATTGTTTATTTTATATGCATTACGTTTAATATGATTTGTAACCAAAGATTATGATTTCCCTAAGTAGATTTATAATAATTACTTGATAAATTGTATGATTTAGCTAAATTTCTATAGGCATTATTATGTGTGGACCAATGTTGTTAAAATATACGTTTTTAGTTATTAATTGTCTTCATGATTGAGTATCCACATATTGATTTGAATAAAATGAAAATAGTTAACTCTTTCTATTTATATAAACACATCACCGTAATATCAAACCGTTAAAATATGAATATCAACAAATTTACAATTAAAATAATAATATTAGTCTTATATTTAAATAATAATCATATATTGAGATAATCACGGTTTTTATATTTCTACTATTTATAATTTTTTTAATATCTTTATAGCATGGTGATATTCTAAAATTTATGAATTTATAAAATTGTTTATGAAAACTAGGTGAAAATTTAAGGGTTTAGTTCCTAAATATATATCTCATTTGTCACCTTTTGTTATTGTGTGTATTAAAATTTCAAAATTACAATTTGATGTTTTGAACCTTTAAAAGTTACCATTTAATATATCGAACCTGTTATAGAAGGTTGTATGCTGATGTGACATAGGTTTCGCTTACGTGGATGGTAACATGACAAGTGACATGGCATATCAATTTGAAAAATAATTCAGAATTAATTTTTTTTTTCATAATAGTAGTTCAAAACCCCCTATTTTTATTACCAATTGTTATGGAGATTTAGGGTTCTATGTTTAGGGTTTCAATGGATATAAAATCTGTAGAAATCAAAACCCCGTGTTCAAGATCTATGCATCGATGTCATCTTTTGCGGTTTCAAGATTTTGGTCACCACAGATTCATCCAAGATTCATCGAGTTTATTAGAAATTGAGTTGTCTGTGATTAAAATACATGGAAGATAAAATCGAGTTGTCTATGATTCATCGAGTTGTCCGCGATTCTTCGAGCTTCACACATAGGGATGGTGAAATCAAAACCCCCTGTTTTTATTATCATCTGAGATTTATCGAGTTGCCTACAATTAAAAGGTAAGTTTTTAAGCTTCTTCATGTTGGTTCGTAAATTCAATGGTGATCCCTATGTTTGAAGTTGTTCGGTTTTAGGGTTTTAGTTTTGGGTTTTCATCTGTTCGATCCCTCTGGTTTCACCATCTATGTTTTAGGGTTTTCATATGTTATAGGGTTTTCATCATCCATGTTTATTACTTCTTTGTTCGATTTCACCATCCCTGTATTAGATTTTTCATCTGTTCAATTTTAGGGTTTTTGTTTTGGGTTCAATTTTAGGGTTCTTGCTCTTCTTGGTTCAATTCCAGGTATACGATTTTAGGGTTTTTGTTTTGGGGTCAATTTTAGGGTTCCTATTCTTCTTGGTTCAATTCCATATACGCGATTTTAGGATTCTTATTCTTCTTGGCTTTCGTTTGGTTTCTTCACCTAGGTTTCATCTTCTACAAACATCTTTATTTGTGTGTAAATGTTCCTCATCTTTTTCTTCAAGTAATAAAGAATTACTAATGTGGTTATGAATTAGTGATGTGAGAATAAAAATAAAAAAATAGAGAATTACTGGTTACTTAATGAATAGGTAACCAGATACACAAAATGATAACTTTTAGGAGTCCAGTACATTAAATGGTAACTTTGAAAGTTTAATACACATAATAGTAAATAGTAACAAGTTTGATACATATTTAGGAATTAAACTCAGCATTTAATGTATATATAAAATTGATCATTATTAAGTAAAGACAATTACTAAGTAGATTTATGATAATAAATAATTAGGAATACATGAAGAGACACATGCAATTGAAGTGTAATTACAATCCTTTGTTCCTAGTGACTAGTATTGTATCCGTGTAATGTTGCAGTGATGATAATAGTTTATGTTCGACAACATGTTCAATTCAAGAATTTAGGTATGGTATTTGTGGAATCCGGTTTAAGGAAATGATGACAACATATCTGTTTTTTCTCCTTTTCATGTTTTCCTTATTTCTTTCTTTTCCGATCAACTCTTTTATTGATTAGTAAAATAGTTTTTCAAAAATAATAAAATAAAAATATATATTATTATTTTTAAATAATAAAAAAGAAGATAATCTAGTCTTAAAATTTATATTCATGTAAGTGATTTAACCAAAATTAGATTAATTAAATTATTGTTATAATGTTTAATGATTTATTAAAGCAACATGAGTTGCCATAAATTAGTTGAAGTAATTAAGAAAATGATTGATTAGCATATTGTTCTAAATATATGTATCTTATATATAAAAACATGTACTACTTAAAATTAAATAATTTTAAAAAAATTTAAGAGAGAAAGTTAAATGTTTTATAATGTAGTATATATAGAAATAGATTAAACGCTGGAACTTACTAAAATTGATTTAACGAATGCACACTCAACTGGTCTTAAAAAAACATATTTTATATAGTAAAAAAAGATATAGAGATAATTAAAAGATATTTAAATTAATCTTTTTATGTATGAGTAGAAATATGACTCTTGTATCTTACTTCTTTTATATCATTCCAAAATTAAATTAAATTGGTAGCATTGTGATGATATTTAATTTTGCCCCCGTAAATTAGGGTTGCAATCTTATGTTCCAAGACTTTTTACCATAATATATTCATATGCGTGCGAATTTTTATCAATTTTTTTATAATTATTACAATTTTATAAAAAATTAGACATAATATACTCACAAAGTATATTATAGTGCTAGTAGTAGCCAGTAGTAGTATGTAACATGATTCTCAAGAAAAATTAGGACACGTTTTGTTTTTATAATCAATCTCCTTGCCACTATTCCAATTTACAAAGGTAGGATAAGATGAGACTGGATGAGTAGCCAGCCAATTCGACGACATACGTATTATTATCACTATACACGGAGTCAGACGCCGGTGCACTATCTTGTGTCACCGTTGCGGCACATAACTACACTCACTATCGGAACTCCCACATTCTATGTGTGCTTTGAGGGTTTAATCCACTATTTCTTCCCAAAAATTCTTCAAAACAGACGAAGATTTCTTTAATTTGTGAAATTATATTCTAATTGATATGCAAAAGCTTGGTGCTTGTGCCGGAGAATGTTGGGGTGGATTCGTGGGATGTTTAATAAGAAGAAAGCAGGTTGATCCAACTGGCGCTCGAGCTCAGGGTTTTCAGTTGGCAAAACGACTCTCTGCTATTGATCTCATCGCCATTGGTAATTTTTTAATAGCTTACGTTATCAATACCTTCCTTAATCTGCCTATTATTGATTGATGTTAAATTTTGTTATCTAGAAACAAGAAAGAAAAGTGTTTTTAAGCAAAAAATTTGTAGGGTTCCTGTTGATTTAACGAATTTGTTATTAATTATTTGTTAATGCAGAGGCTTGTAATTTGTATTAGATATATTGCCTGCTGCATTTGCTAGCTGATATGTCTAAATTTTGAGGGGCATGAGGTGGTTTCTGGGTCTGCTAGTGTTGAACAATTGAAAAGATGAAAGGGGGTTGGTTTAGGGTTTAGTGTTCTTATATTTCTTGGCTTTCCTATTTCATGTCCTCAATCTCAAATTGTGTACCAATTCAAAGTTAAAATGCAGTGGTTCAATTAAAATGATGTAAATAAAGAGGTGTTGATCAGGATTGATCGATTTAATCCAATCCAAATTGATGAATCCAAATGGATTCCGGTTTCTACAATATGGATCCAAACAGTCCAAACTAGAACAAGATCCAAACTGATCATCCAAATTACAATTCGGTTGGATTGGCTTTTACTATTTTATTGTTTTTAAAATATATTACTCGAGAGTTAAAGATATTGGACAACATACAATATTATAATAGTAAGCTTGAGTCGTCAAAGTTTATATACACATACTACTAGAAACTTTTGACATTAAGATTTGATAATATGACCTGATTCTAAATAACATGTCTTATTGTAAAGTTTTTAGAACTCATAATACTTGAAAATTACTAGAGCATGAATGCTCCTTTAATAAAAAAAGTTACATATATTCAATTTAGCAAATGCTTTATGTTTGATTTGTTCTAGCCAATTGATTTCACTAAAGGGGTAAAATTGGGGAAAGTATAAGGTGAGTCGGGAGTTGGATGAGGAGAGTATTATGATTTATTTACTAAAATTGGTACATATTTAAGTAGTTATACATTGCATGTATTATGTGACAATGTGTGTGTACATGTATATGTATGTATTACTGATGTGTGTACAGTGCTTTTAATTAACCTGAAACCAATTTTATTAGGAGTTGGAGCAACAATTGGAGCTGGAGTTTATATTCTTGTTGGAACAGTTGCAAAAGAGCAAACAGGGCCCGCTATCACAATATCATTTCTCATTGCTGGAATAGCTGCAGGGCTTTCAGCATTGTGTTATGCAGAACTCGCTTGTCGCTGTCCATCTGCAGGGAGTGCGTATCACTATTCATACTTATGTGTTGGGGAAGGGTAAGCTTATATTTCATTATCTCCAAACTATTAAATTATTCTTCAGATAATTTCAAGGTACAAATAAGTTCATACAAAGTGCTTTACGTTTTCTTTTTAGAACCATTTTACTCCCGAGTGATATAATTACACATTTGGTTCTTTTTACAAATGAGTATCTTATTGCATTGCGATTGCAGTGTTGCTTGGTTGATTGGTTGGTCCCTAATATTGGAATATTCACTTGGTGGAGCAGCTGTGGCTCGTGGCATATCCCCAAATATGGTGCACCTCATGTGCTTCTTGTTTTTGTACTTGCATAAATATATATTATATATACATGCACATACATGTATGTATGCGCACATGCATGTGTGTGAGATTATGTGTCCTCGGGTGTGTTTGCGTTTCACTTCTATATCTAGTTCCAATTTCTCTTTCACATCGAACAGGCTTTGCTTTTTGGAGGTCAAGACAGGCTGCCTGCTTTCTTAGCTCGTCCTATCATTCTTGGAATTGTAGTTGATCCGTCTGCTGCTATTTTGGTCTTCATTATAACTGGACTACTCTGCACTGGAATAAAAGAGGTGCTTTTTTATGAAGCATATTGTTTTATATCTTTAAATGGTTAAAAGTTGATTTTATCATTTTTGCTTTCATATTGGTTGTTCAATAATAAAATGGTTGTTTCTAGAGTTCACTGGCACAAGGCATAATTACAGCAATAAATGTGATAGCCTTGCTTTTCATCATAGTAGCGGGTGGATATGTTGGTTTCAAGACTCAATGGGTTGGATATCAAATGCCTGGCGGGTAACATATATATCTCTCTTTCCTCTTTTACTCACAAAAATTAAAATCCTACTATCTTACTTAATGACAGATTTATTGACAGATAACACCGTTTTGAGTTTAGGTATTTCCCTTTCGGAGCTAATGGAGTACTTGCTGGTTCTGCAACTGTTTTTTTCTCATATGTTGGGTTTGACGCAGTAACTAGCACTGCTGAAGAGGTAACTAGTGTGTGATTCTTCTTTCTGATGGTAGATCATTTAAAGTGTCATATAAAAGTCAACTAAAATGAACTATGAACATGATTGCATACAAGTAACATCTTGTTTCTTTTAACAACTGGAAATGAATATAAATCCAATGAGCATCTTCCTTTACACCCTGTTCTCGAGTTTAACAAGGGAAGGAAAGGAAATCTTTTCCAAATCATTTCAATTTTGGGAGGATAGATTTGTGAGCAAAATAAGCCTAAACTCCCCCTCCAAATCCCTCCATTTCCTTTCCTTTCCTTCCTTAAAAAAACTCGAGAACAGGGCGTTAGTGATTATTAATTTCATCTTTTTTGTCATAGGTTGTGAATCCTCAGAGAGATTTACCAATTGGTATTGGGGTATCATTGTTTACATGCTGTGTTTTGTATATGCTTGTATCTGCTGTTGTGGTTGGCTTGGTTCCTTGTTCTGCATTAGACCCAGACACCCCTATTGCCTCGGCTTTTGCTAGTTATGGGATGAATTGGGCTGTGTAAGCATGTGATTCGTCTTGGTGTTCCTATTTAATTCATGAAAACTTGCATTACATTTTCTACTTTTACTTACACAACCACCCCACCTCACCTTGTTTGCAGATACATTATTACAATAGGAGCTGTTACTGCTCTCTGTGCTGCCTTAATTGGCGGAATTCTTCCTCAGGTATGAATCAGTTGTTTCTTTTGGCAATAACACACACACATATTCCCTTTAATATTTTTCTTAACTTCTTGTTTTGGGACCATCTTTTTTTCGCCTATATAAAGGTAACCACCTTTTAAAAAATTTAGTTAAGTACTTAATAAGATCGACTGAGAATGTTTGGGATAAAATCAAATGGAAATAGAAGATTTTGCGAATAAACGGTTTTGTTGATGTTAGAGAGGTTGATCTGCTCTCCTGATTGGTTAGTACCAAATCAAGCCTTAATATTCATCATAATGAAATTACAACCTTAATGCTCTTTAAATACTTAAAGATATCCTAGGCTTACCATAGTACAAAAGCTTGGGTAACTATCTAATATAAAGTAACTGGTAGCTAACTATTATTAAGGTTTCCTAATCTATAACTAAATTAAAACCTATCGACTAAATAAATAACTTTAGGACTTGTCCAATAATAATAAAAGCTAGTACTTATCTACCAATAATGATATAATGAAAGACATAATAATAACATTAATCTTCTCATACAATCATTTGGGTCGTATAAGTAATTTGGCTAAAAAATTATGATTTGGTAGTTGACGTGTCAGTACCTTTGACCATGTTGACTTCTGTTTTATGTGGAGCCTGAAACTGGTTAGCTTAGTACATCACCCTAAATGAACACTCATGAAGGTTTGAGCCTTATTATAAGTGTAGAAGGAAAGTGTGTTAACAAAGTCAAAGAGCAGACCAAAGTTGGTTATCTTTTATGCAATTTGCCCTTTTGTTATACAGCCATTTGCTTGTAAGCAATCTATTGTATTCTTGGTTCATATAACCAACCGTTCTTTGTTGCCTATTTCAGCCACGGATCTTGATGGCAATGGCTAGGGATGGTTTATTACCATCTTTCTTTTCAGATATAAATAAAAGGACGCATGTTCCAGTCAAGAGTACAATTGCAACCGGGATCTTTATTGCATCCCTGGCATTTTCTATGAATGTAGACCAATTAGCAGGCATGGTTAGTTGTTGGCTGTCTATTACGAAATAGTTATTAGATTTTTAAGTAAAACTGTAATTGCTAGACATTGTATAACTTCTTCCTGCAGGTTAGTGTGGGTACATTGTTGGCATTTACTGCAGTAGCAGTTTCAATCTTGATACTCAGATATATTCCTCCAGATATCACCCTTGTCGAATCACCAAACCCTGAATCGCTGGATGTAGTCTCATCAGAATTCAATAATGATATTACAGATATATTCACTGAAATTTCTAAACATCATGGGGCCAAAAATCATACTGAAAAAGGTGTAGCCAATGTATGCTTCAATTCTCGTATTATCTTCCCTTTAAATTGTTTAGCTACTAGCTGAAAACGTATTACAAAGTTAATAAAATCTCTGTGCATTTCTCTATCTTTATGTTGTTTTTTTCTTCTTTAATAAATTATTACTTGTATTCTAATTTCGTTTCATTTTTGCAAAGATAACGAACATGAAGCAAGAAGAAGGAAGATGGCTTCTTGGAGCATAGTGTCTGTTTGTGCAGGAGTGATTGTTCTTGCATCTGCTGCTTCAGCCGAAAACATTCCCACGTATGTTAAAATCTTGAAATTGATTCTGTTATTTTCATGTGATATATAACTAACTTGAATCCTATCAGTGTTCCTAGCTACATCTTGTGTGGGCTAGGAAGTGTTGCTCTATTGTCGGGTTTGACCGTGTTGACCTGCATAGATCAGGATGATGCCAGGCTTGCCTTTGGAGAAACTGGAGGTATCTTTTTGTGCTTAAATGTAATTATCAATATTTCTACACAAGTTAAATAAATTTTTTCGCACTTTCATGTTTTAAATAACAATCTTATGAAACTTTTATCACCTCATATGCTTTTTATCCTCTATCAAATTGGAGGTCCCCTATTCGGTTTTGGGCTGTTCAGTATTTCTGTGTATATGTGTGTGTGCGTGTGTGTGTGAAAATTTCATACGAATATGATTTATTTTTCTTTTCAGGCTTCGTCTGCCCATTTGTGCCTTTCTTGCCTGTTGCCTGTATTCTTGTGAATACCTACCTTCTTATAAATCTCGGGTGAGTGGGCCCTACTTGTTTTCAATAGCTGTATAAGCCTGACATGTTTCTTAACACTATAATTTTTCGGAAATAGGAGGTGATTTTTACAGACTTTTTTTACTTACTAAACATAAAGTACAATAACATTAAATCATAAGTACAACTACATAAAGCATGTATTTTATGTGTAGCAAGTAAAAAAAACAAGTGTAAGAATCACCTCCGATTTGAAACTAACTCAAAACACTTCGCAACTTTGTTAAGTTTACTTCGTATTTTTATTATATGTAAACTGGGAAAAAGTACATTTTTGCAGACTTAGTACATGGATCCGAGTGTCGGTGTGGCTGGTGATTGGCGTATTGGTCTACGTATTCTATGGAAGGAGACATAGCTTACTAGTGGATGCTGTTTACATGCCAATTGTGGTCGAAAATGACCAAGAAAGTCATGACATCATCTCATAGCATTCTTTGTATAACTTATCTCATACTTGTTTTCATCATGTTTTTGTTGTAAGTTATGTGAATATTTATAGTAGCACTTTGTGCATGGTAATCCGTTCTATGTTTATAGAAGCAGGGAACCACCATTGCTCGGTTGATGATGATTGTAAGCTCGTCAATTTCTTCCCTTCAACTGCAATTGTTGCAACAAGGTTCTACCATAATTGATCATAAAAGTTAAATCTGGTCAACCCGTTTCAATTTTCACATTCCTGATCCATAAATTGGTCATTAGACACGCATTGGTTGTACTTATCCAGGTATGTGGATGCTGCTGGGAAGAACACCACATTATGCTTGATGAGTAATGCTTATGGGTGGTTGGTAATGTCTATTGTATATTTGTATCCTATACCTCTTTAACAAAAACATATCGGGTGTAGATGGTTGGATTGATTTAAAAGTTTTTTTTTTAATTTAATTTAATCACAACTTCCATAATTGCTTGTAAAAAATCACTCTCCCTATACTGATTAGTCTCCATTAGTTTCATAGTTTATGTATGCGTATGCAACTAAATAATGAGATATTACATGCGTGTGTTTTTTCTGTTTAGCTGTTTTGATCTACTATATATATCAACATATGTAAAAGTTCAAACGAGAACTGTTTTTCGTACGAGATTCGTGAGAACCAATCTTAGCCGTTCAATTCCCCCTCCTTCAATTGGATTGCCCACCTATGAATTCCTTGCATGCACACTGTCACACTCAATCCCCCACGCTCTTCATTCATGAATTACATTATCCAAAATGAACGGCCAAGATTGGTTCTCGCAGTTCTTGTACGAAAATCAGTTCTTGTTTGAACCCTCCCCTATCAACATAAATATGCAGGTTTAATACATATACATAAACAACATTTGTTAAACCTTTTGAAACCATTGATACTAACTACTCTTTGATCAGTTTAGCACTCATCTGAATCAATCGTTTACTCTTTGTTGTATTTATGACCGACTTATTGATTATAAATAAATAGGCCATATATGTTGTGATATTACTAGTTAATGATACAAACTCATCTCATACTCGGTTAGCGTCATGCCATAAGCCTAAGTGTAGAACTCGCCTCTAAAAAACGGCTTGTATGATAAGAGGACATCTAGACTTATAAGGCACCAACTTAATTTACATTTGGCCGATGTGGTATCATAACACTTAACCTGATTTATTTTTATAACTGACGTATTGATTATAAATAAATAGGACACATTTGACAATGCAGTCAAGCTATATATGAATCTAGTGTTATGATCATCTCATGTTGTGATCAAATATGGCCTATCGTATTCTCTTACAAACATGAGGTTTGGTCTTTAATTTAAGTCAAAAAATGGGTCCATTTGTAGGTTGCACTCGCATGTTTGTGCTAGAACATTATAGATTGATGATCATGTTTGACCAAAATATCTAGAGCACAATCAACAAGTCGCTCCTTTTCAAGAAAAATTCCACCTTGCATGAAGTAAGAATTATGGACAAGCTTAGAAACCTTGTTCCATGACACTGCACCCATCGCTAGACAAAATAACGAAGTTCAAATGGGCTCACATTTGTTTGCCGCAACTTCTCCCGAGGCTCGAGTAGGTTTTGGCAACATGTCATTTTTTACACTCTTCTGGCCTTTCACCGCATGGTTCCACGATCACTTTAGCCTCTTCTTCTGGTCCTCGGTATCAGCCCCCTGGGCTTGCAGCCGCTGCACAACAGCCTGGCCTCTCAATAGGCTGTCCCATTGCCAATCTATCTGCCCCCTCAGGCCCTCAAGGGCAAGGCTTCCCTGGCCTTGGGCCATCCCACAGTAGACCTAATAGACTCATCTTAGGATCCAACCATCGACTGATCTTTTGGCAGCCTCCCAATTCCCAAACACAGCAGGCCCAGCAGAATTGGACACTTCAGGCCCAACCCAGTAACCGAACAGTCCTGCTCGTAACCTCTCAAGCCCAAACGTCCAACCTGCCACTGGCCTTAAGCACCATGATCCTAGCCTAGGGGATACTAAGGTATATTTCTTTCTTTTTGTTTCTTTTTTTCCTAACTTAGAAACACATGATCATATAAAAACTATTATTTTTTAGGAGAATATTAACCACAGCACTTGGGTCTGTGGATAGTAATTTTAGTTTTTAAAAAGAGCAATTATAACTTTATGTCTTCATAATTAACTATCTATAATTTCATAGTTATCTTTTAATTAATTTTTAACTTTTCATACATGAAATACGATTACCATTTTAAAAACTAAAAATAATTTTTTTTATTCTTATCCACGACCTTAAAGGCTGAAGTTAATATTTTCCTATTCTTTATTTGGTTTTCTTTTATTTTTATTTTCTTTCCTTTCCGAACTCGAAAATAGAAGGGTAATTATTTGTTTCCATTTTAAAACATTTTTAAGAGAAGACCGATTGAAATCATCAAATTAAAACTTCAATTCTGCATGATATCTAATTTAACACACGAATATTATATGACATTCCGATTTTTTAATATTTTTTCCTTAAACAGATCTATCAAGAATTAATAGGACACGAGTTATGGCTTCTTGAAATAAAATCACCCACCGGCAGGCCTAATAAATTCAAGATAAAATTATTACTCTATATTAATAAAGAATTCTGGATATTTTTATAGAGTTTCATATATTGAACTCAACCCTTTTCTTTCGATTGTATAGAAATTAAAATAAGTATTATTGTAAGTCCACATTATTAAGTATCAAATAATAAGCGAAGCAATCCAACATAATAATCAAACTCTTGATATATGTTATATGAACGATAGAGATAAATGAGAGCACGGTGACGGCTTAATATAATATGCTTAATGAATTAGGGTTAATTACATATCTTATACTTCTAGAAAATGCGATTAGAAGCAAAACTATTTTAAAATGATAAAATAAACACAACTTAGGTCTAACATTTTCCTTCTTTGTGTTCATTGTACAAATAAAGTATAATAATGAAGAATATCTTCTTCGTTTGAACAGTTGATCTTGAGCATGAGCACAAAATGATTGTTGAGGGAATATTCAGTTACGGTATCCTTGTAACTATTCATCAAGAAAAAATATACTCCCTCTCGAATGCAGATATTGATCTTCAACAATGACTTAACTTTTTCATTACCTTGCTCCTCCTCGATCTTTTGAACATATATCTTCTTATGATAGACAACTAGTGAAAATTGATGTAGTTTTATACGAATCTTATCTTCAGAAAGTCTTAGGAGATGTTTGGCAGAACGAATCACAAATGGATATTTAAAGCTTGGGCAAGGTGGGAAGATGTGCATTCGTGTTAGCATTCGAGAATGATCTTGTTTGACAAGCACGCACAAATGGGTGAGCAACATGATAAGGTGTAGCTCGAGAAACATAACAACAATTGTTTTTCAGAAGACGTTGTTTCATTCCTTCATAATTATCTTTACTTTCATTCCAAAGCTTTATCCAAAGATTGACCCTATTTATGAATTTCTAGACTTGGATGTTGTATGATCATCCTTAGAATAAGTGGTTTTCGAAGGTACAACACTTTTTGATGATTCACAAGAACCACATTGATTTCTTTTCCTTTGGAAGACATACTTTTTTGAACTTTTTTAGAATTAGAAAATATCGTGACTTTTTCTTCTACACAATTTTGTAAATCTTGTATCAATTTCTGAATTTTAAACACAAACTGATTCCTTTCGGTCTCAAAATTCTCTTTTTTTAATTTTGTCTTGTTTTGAATATCCTTGGTTATTTGATCTTGATTCAACAATTGTTGCTCAAAGTTTCCTATCTTATCATCTTCTTCAATCTCAAATTCAGTATTCTTCTTGTCTGAAATATGGAGTTTTTTAGTCAAGTTAGAAATTTCCAAAACAAGTTTTACAACTCCTTTTTCCAATTCATCTGCTTTCGTTTTTTCTTGTTGCCCAAAAGCTACATGAAGATGAAAATTTTTACTCATTGCTACTAACTTCATTTTTTATTCATTATCTTCTTTGGCACTAAGCCTAGATTATATGTTAACATCAAACATGATTAATAGTTGACACTTGATCTTTGAGTGAAAGGTAAAAGGTGATATGAGAATGTTTTTGATTCTAAAGTTTGTGAATATGAAGTTTTCAATTTAAGGTTTGTGATTGAGAGGTTTTTAATTGATGTTTGTGATCGAAAAGTTTTCATTTGAAGGTTTTCGATTTGTGAAAATGAGAGGTTTTCAATTGAAGTTTGTGATTTGAAAGTTTTCAATTGTTGGGTTTTCAATTGAAGTGTTAGGTTGAAAAGTTTTCAATTAAAGTTTCGATTGGTGAGAAAGTGAGGTTTTCAGTCGGAGGAGTGGAAGTGAAACTATGAGTGGTTTTTGGATTGGAGGTAAGCCAAAGTTTTCGATTGCCTGTTTTCAACTGAAAAGGTTTTCAATTGATGAAGTTTTCGATTACAGTTCTCAATTAAAGAGGTTTTCGATTGAAGTTTTCAATTAGAGAGGCTTTTTATTGCAATTTTCAATTGAGACTCAATCAACTGAAACTTTTGAGAATCGACCAAGGACTTTTCAATGATAGGTTTTCGATTCAAGCACCCTTGTAGTTTTCAATTAACCTAAAGAAGGTTTTCGATTCCAACAATTCTTGTAAGTTGTTGAATCCAATGACAATCTAAATCCCAGTATAATTTCCGTTCCTTCTGATTTTCAGGCCTAATGTACTCGAAAATGATACGAAACCATGAATCAATCCTCAATTTCAATCAAACAACCCTAAATGATGATCATTTGAATTAAACATCTACAATCAAAAAAATAGGGTTCTTTGTACGTACGGCGGCCGAAAGAATTATAAGCCGGCTAGTAAACAGGAGAATTAATTTAAGCAAGCAAGTAAGCACGAGAATTAGTTGAAGCGGGCTAGCAAGTAGGTGATTTAATTCAACCAAGCAAGCATGTAGGTGAACAAAATCAAGACAACTTACGACGGTGATGAAGCATTCGATCTTTTTTCTATCAATATTTCAACTAAAAACCGGCCTTTTGATCCACTCTTTGCTCTAATATAGTAATATCAATTGTAGGTCCACGGTATTAAGTATCAATTAATAAGTGTAACATCCTCAAAACGGGCCTAGACGTGTCCGATTATGGTACGTCAATTATTTAATTTAATTAAATAATATAAATATATATTCTAGAAAATGATATAAAATATGGAAAATAATAAATAAAAGGGTTATTAAAAATATTAATAAATATAGATAAAGAATATAAAATATCGAACGGTTTCAAACGAGGATTTCAAAAATATCCTCGTTAGTTGAAACGGTTAAACGAGAGATGAACTAGTAAGTTGGAAAGGGGAACAAGATACCCACTTGTGGATATTATCAACCCACAAGTAGGCATCATCTGTATACTCACGTGAGCACCCCTTCACAAACACAGACATTTTCCTTATGCTTATCTCTTGTTCCTACTTTGGCTTTGAAGGAGAATTCACCAAGAAGATCACTCAAGCTTACATCTTTGCTGCAAATTCGAGTTGTAATCTGCTGTAACACTTCATCTTCAACCTCCATTGTAAGCTTCCTTCCATGAAAACACCATATTCTTGATTTTTGGGTTTTGAAAGAAAACTTACTAAACTTTGTTCCAGCAGTGAATTAAGGCTTAGAATCATTCCAAGATCAGTTCCTAAACATCCTTTGATCATTGTAAGTGCCAATTCATCCTTGTTCATGCTAGGGTTCTTCATGTTCTTGAAATTTTAGGTTTTGATGGGTTATGGTGATTTTTCAATCAAGAACTGAAATTGATGAGTGAAATAGGTTCTAATATCATTTATAAGTGTATAGGAACCAATTCCATGAATTAAAGTAGTGTTTGATGAGTTTTGAATTTTGGCTCAAATGGGTCAAAATTGGTCAAATACGGGTCAAACTGATTTTGACCTTCAAGAACTGAAATTTAGTGTTCTAATTGATCTTATAACTTGTTAGGATTGATTAGAACTCAATTGGTGCATTAGAAGTGGTGTTTATGCACAAATCCAATATTTAGCCTAAATGGGTCAAAATGGCCTAAATCTGTTTTTACACATCAAGAACTGATTTTTAAGGTTCTAATAGGTTCATATGACTTGTATGAATTGATTAGAACATTGGTTTTGAATTGGAATGGTTGTTTTGCTTGAATTGACTAAAATAGTGAAAAATAGGCCATAAATAGGCAAGAAATTAGAAAATGATACCAAACAAAGAGTTTAAAGGTTTTGGTCAGTTGCAACACCTTCAATACATCATATTAGGTGTATATGGTGTGTTGCAAGTGTTGGAATTGGTCTACACCAAGTTTTGGCCATTATGCGCACGTCTTTGGCCATTTAATTGTGATTTTTGTATGAATTAATTGGATAGGAGTTTTTGATGTTAGAAAGCTTCCACAAGTGTCAAATGGTCCTATGAAACACTAGGATTTTACCAAAATTGATTTGGAATTGAAATGAGCAAAAATGAGCCTGCTATGCACAAAATAACACCAGCTGCAGCTGCTGCACACTGGTCGCGGCACGACAAGGCTGTGTCGCGGTGCGACACCCCTGCGCACACCTTTCTTTGCTGTTTTGTGCTACGTGTTCGCGTGTTGTTGCTTGAACTGCTATAGTTAGTTAATAAATGGTTTAAAAACACCATTAGGGTATTGTTTCAAGTATCCTAGACGTTCCTCGCGTGTTCAAATGATTGATGCGTAAGTTTTGGTATTATAGGTTGAATTGACAATCCGTGTGTGCCAAAGCAAGGTTTTTGCTTATTCTAGCCTATCAAGTGAGTGACGAATGACATAACAATTAATATACCTATGACATATATTAACAATGATCACAGAATTGTATACCATGATTTGTACACGCACTTGTTTAAGTGTAGAATTGCATGATAATGCTATAACTTACCATGTTGACACAATGTAGTATGCACTTGTTTAGGTGTATGCTATGATGATAAATGAGTATATGCGCGCATTAATGATTGATTGATTGATGATTCGGTTGAATCATACTATCTGTTTGTGATCGGTACGGATCTATTGGGCAAGGTTTGCCCCGGACCAAGTTGTCCTACTTATTGGGCAAGGTTTGCCCGGGACAAGGTTTGTCCTCTTCGGGTATAGCTGCGGCTGTACAACAGAGGAATTTGTTGATTCCAAAACGCAATGGTGGACGCTTAACAGCTCCCCCACCGGTGCGGTTGATGTGTCTGGTACCCCAGTTTGGTGCATTGAGCCGGGTTAGCTCCCCTGCAAGATATGCTACCTCCTGACTACGCCAGCTCATCGCGAGATGCTAGGATAGAACTATCTGAGCATGATTGATGATATGTGATGTACTTATATTAATTGCATGCTATTTGGTACTCACTAGCTATTATAGCTAACAGATGCTACACTCCACATGTGCAGGTAATCCTTAGTGAGCTCGGGAGCCTGCGGGTAGTTAATTGCTTTGGGAGGAACACTGCTTTTATGTTTAAACTCTGTTGAACTATGTTTATGTCTGATTAAGATAATGGTTAGCCGGTTATGTATTCCGTAACACCAACTGTCGTTTGTGGCATCATTTTGAATGTTATATAGTTTGCCACGTGTTTTTACTTCCGCTGCATTTTTAAATTATAAGACAGGTTTGATTGTTCTATTTACAGTCAAACCCACGCAGTTTGAAATCTTAAATTGTATTTTAAAAAGAAAAATTTGGTTCTCAAAATCACGATGTTACAATAAGCGAATCAATCAAACTCTCGATATATGTTATATGAACGATAGAGATAAACGAGAGAGTGATGGCTTAATATGACATGCTTAATTAGTTAATTAGGGTTAATTACATTATATAACTATGAGGTATTTTCAAAATAAACCCTATACTTCTCGAAAATGCGAGTAAAAGCAAAACTATTCTAACAATGATAAAATGAACACAACTTGAGGTCTAACAATTATGCATTAAAACGTGTAGATACACCAACACATGCATCACAAATACAGAGTCAAACCCCCGCCAATCACCGACAGCTAACAGCACCGCATACACATGAATACGCACACGATTATATATATATATATATATATATATATATATAGTGAAAAGATAATTTGAGAACTTTTTTTATAGTGAGTACCACGAGTAACATTTGTAACCGTCATTATTGCTCATTAATAGGGGTATTTTGATCTTTTGTATCATTAATGAGTCATTAATGTGTGTGTTTGTGTGTATATATGGAAAAGTTTAAACGAGAACTGTGAGAACCAATCTTAGCCGTCCAATTCCCTCTCCTTCAATTGGATTGTCCACCTATGACTTCCTTACATGCACCTTGCCACACTAAATCCCCCTACGCTCTTCATCCATGAATTCAATTATCCAAAATGAATGACTAAGATTGGTTCTCGCAGTTTTTGTACGAAAAACAGTTGAACCCTCTCATATATATATATATATATATATATATAAAGACTAGCAAGGTACCCGCAATGCTGCGGTGGCAAATAATTTATATTTTACATCATGTTGCTTTTAAAAATGTAATAATATGTTATTCGCGCAATTCAATGTCACGAAAAAGTATCATACAATATCAGTTTTTTTATTTTTTTATTTGCATCAACTATTTTATTAATTTTAAAAATAAATTCTAAAAGACATTAAAATAAGAAAAGAATTTATATTTATGAAATAAGAAGAGAGAAGTTAATAAAATTTTAAAAATTATTGTATTAAAAAAAATATATTTTATTATATTTAAGTTACTTAAAATTAAGAGTTTTTAAAATTAAAAAAAAATTATAAATAAGTAAAAGTAGATTTGATTAAACTCAAAGGTGGTCATACAGCATTCAAATTACATATTGCCTTTCACATCACATCATAAATAAATTGCACTTTAGTTTTGTCTATGTGAACACTCATAGCCATTTATTTCAATCATGCACACGTTACCCCAAACCCAGTGAGTCGCGATGTTTGTCGACTTTTGGCTTTTCTCTTTATAACAAATATTAAATATTATTTATGCTACTATATAAATTATTTAAAATTTTCTTTTTTTTAATTTTAAAATTTAATCAATATAAAATCTTGACTCTTTATTTAATCTAATTAATTACATTCACTCAATCTTTAACTATTTTATTCTCTCCTAATTTACTTTAACTTTTTATTCAAAATATATTCTCTCATACTAACACAATTATCCACCTATATCAACATAATTTTTAAAAAACTTATTAACTTTTCTCTTTATTTCATCAATATAAATCTTTTTTCTTATTTTATTGTCTTTTAAAATTTATAAAATAGTTAGATGTAAATAAAAGAAAATTTTGAAAAAAACGGACATGCTGCTGTAGAAAACTTTTTCGTCACATTGAATCGTGCGAATAACATATTATTGCATTCTTGAAAGCGACATATTGT
The DNA here is from genome assembly GCA_038502395.1 of Dittrichia graveolens. Taxonomy (NCBI): domain Eukaryota; kingdom Viridiplantae; phylum Streptophyta; class Magnoliopsida; order Asterales; family Asteraceae; genus Dittrichia; species Dittrichia graveolens. Next base: position 7,911,147 of record JARJIL010000003.1, read on the forward strand.
AAACCAAAAACTATTTGCCGCTGCAGCATTGCGCGGGTATGATGCTAGTATATATAAATAGACAAAAGTTCAAACGAGAACTGTTTTTCGTACGAGAACCACAGGAACCAAACTTAGCCGTTCAATTTCCCCTCCTTCAATTGGATTGCCACCCATGAATTTCTTACATGCACTCTGCCACACTTAATCCCCCCATACTTTTCATCTATGAATTCTATTATCCAAAATGAATGGCTAAGATTGGTTCTCGCGGTTCTCATACGAAAAATGGTTCTCAAATGAAACTTCCCCTATATATATGTATGTATGTATGTATGTATGTATGTATATATATATATATATATATATGTATGTATGTAAAGAAACAAACAAAAAATCATTAATTAATTATAGTACTTACAGCTGGCTTTGACAATATCTTCATTCACTTGTGCGTTCGAACTTGAGTTTGTTGCATGTCGATCAAAATTAAAGATTTTATTCTGAACTTTTAGATTAATTCTAGCTTTGATTATAAAAATAAGTTTAGTACGTTAAACTAAGAATATATTAATCTTTATCAATTTAACAACAGAGATAGAGCAATACTAGCTATTACTATATATATAAATTCGAAGAGTGTTCAATATAATCCATATTTAATTCATAGTATTAAAGGACTAATTTTAGCTGTTGGATCAATTAAATCAATGGTCGAGATTGCATTTTAAAATTTTGAACGGAGTGACGTTTTCGTAATACACATAGCATACTTTTACAAATCACATATGATTGTATACTAAATCACCCGTAATTGAATATTAAAATTTTAGGACTATGTTTTTTGCATGGATTTTTTTTAACACAACTCTTATAACATTATTCATAATACAATACCTACTTATATATTTAATTACATACCCTCTATTTAATACTCACCTAGCTACCGTTGAGTAACGTCTCACATAGAACGAGAAATAACTTTGTAATATGTTTAATAATTAAGGTCATGGGCTACTCCACTCATACTCAATTGGTTTTGAGTTAAAACCACATATATTAGAGAAAATACAACAAACTTTGTTACAATTGTTATTTTTTGTAACCAATTTAATTTGATCATAAAAATGCTACCGGCTTTTAAAATACGTCATTGCATGCAACACTTAGGTCCCGTTCGTTTCACGGAATTTGAAGAAATGGAATTGAATTCCTTAAAGAATTCAATTCCTAAAGGAATTAGATTCATGTTCATGTTTGTTTCGCAGAAAAGTGAATGGAATTGAATTTCATTCCAATCCTATTTTGCGTTTGTTTGTAAATTTATCTAAAGAATTGTAATGAAATCATATCAAAAGACCAAAATACCCTTTTATTCATTTTTTATATTAAAAATTTATCATTACACACACGCACACCCAACCCACCCCACCACAACCCCCCCTCGGTCCACCCACACCTCCCGCTGCTGCTGCTACCACCGCCGCCGCCCCCACCACCGCCGTCACCACCACCGCCACCACTACCGCCGCTGTCACCGCCGCCACCACCACCCTTGTCACCGCCGCCACTACCCGTGTCGCCGCCGCCACCACCACCACCGTTACCGCCGCCATCACCGCTACCGCCCCCATCACCATCACCGTCACCACCACCACTGCCTCCGCCGAAACCACCACTGCCACCACCACCGTCACCGCCACTAACGTCACCGCCATGGCCACCACTACCGGTGGCGGTAGTGATGGTGGCGGCGGCGGCACGGCGGCAGGCGGTGATGGCGGCGGCGGTGACAAGGGTGGTAGCGGCGACGGCGATAAGGGTGGTGGTGGCGGCGGGTGGTGATAGTGGTGGCGGCGGCGGTGACGATGGCGGCAGTGGTGGTGGAGGTGGTGGTGGCGGCGGCGGGTGGTGATGATGGCGGCGGCGGGTGGTGATGACGGCGGTGGTGGCGGCGGCGACAAGGGTGGTGGCGGCTGCGGGTTGTGATAGTGGTGGCGGCGGTGGCGGTGGTGGTGATGGTGGCGGCGGGTGGTGGTGGCGGCGATGGTGGCAGTGGTGAGGCGCTATATACAAAATAGGGTTAAAGTAAGGGCAAAATAGTCTTTTGTCAAGTTTGCTTAAGAAAATGATTTAAATTCCATCCATGTTACTGATTGAATGACTTTCCTTTAACTAAAGGAGTATAAATATTTCAAAGAATTTGATTCCACTCAGAAAAATGTTACCGAACGCAATATACAATAGAATTTGATTTAAATTCCATTCAATTCCGTTAAATTACTGCGAAACGAACGAAACCTTAGGTTAATTACCCTGTTAACAACCAAATTCTGTTTACTTTTTCCGGCTTTAGATGACTTTTTTTTTGTTTTCATTTATTTTTATTTTTGCTTTTTGAAATAATCCAATGAGTGGCAAGATTCTTTTGCTTTACTTTAATGCAAGATTTTTCCAAACACCATTTTGTTAAAAATAAAACAAAGTCGACATTTTTGTTAGACCTACAACCGAAAGTGGAGGAGCCATTTTGTTTTACCTCGGATATCTACTAGAGTAATAGTGCGTGTCGCATGGGTTCGGTTTAGGTTTCAAGAATACAATGGTGTTAGATTTTCCATTTCAATTTAGAGTACTTGTACATAATAATTTATGTATTATCAATCTGTGTCATATGTTGTTAAATCCTTATACTTGTTATGTATGGACAAATTTTATTGTGCACGAATTAACTCACTTTACAGAATGCATGAGTGTTAGATTTATGTTTGATTAAGAGTTCTACTCAAATCTATCATTTCAAATGCGATTTTTGAGGGGTTGTTTAGTTGTTTTTGATACATTTTGTATTAGATTGTTAAGGATTTTATCTTCTCGTGATCGATCTTCAACTTTGTGGTTTTTGTTCGGGGTTTCATCTTCTTGCTCAGATATTTTTCCTTGTGATTGTTATTCATATAGATTCTAGTTTGTTGTCTACATCAATTAATTTGCTAAACCTTGTTTGTTGTTCATCTTAGTTCATCAAAACGGGTCTGTAGAAACTTGTTTGATTTTAATCAACACAATTAATGAAGATTACGTGAGGTAGTCAATAACCCTTGAAGCTAGTCATAAAAACATAAGAAAATAATAATCAACGAAATACTAAAATTAGAGAAATTAAGCGGTAACCAGTTAAAGAGGTCAATGCTTGTATACAATGATGTATTTTGTAAAACAAAATAAAATTAGTTATATACAATGATAATTTTGACAATATTATCTTTTTTTCCTACACTTTGTGGTTAAAAAGTGGTTTTGGGAGTTAGGACCCTAGATTGAACTTTGTTAGATATTAAGGGTCTTTTATGTAAAATTTTCACTCGGACAGTTCATCGATAATCAACTATTCAACCATACGAGTATGTGCCCATCTCCTTTGTCCATAAAACCATAACTCTTCTCCAATAATTTAAATTTTATACTTCAATTTAACCTTCTAAATCATGCAGTTTTTGTAACCATCTTCGTTCCTTCCCTTGTCTCGTCACCTTGCTCTGCAATGGTGTTTTCATCTTCAACATCATCTCTTTTCAAACCCAAAATTGCACTCACTCTCTGCCTCATCATCTTCTTCACCACAACCACAACCTCCTACGGCGACGAAACCACAACCTGCGCCGCCGTCCACCAACAAAACTCCTCCGCCTCCAAATGCAATTATGTCAGAACAAACGATGGCTGTGACACAGAAGGATACATCGATTACCTCCAAATCTACTACTGTAGTTTTTCCCAATTCCCCAAATTAGGTTTCATTCTGTTACTCATATGGCTTGTGATTCTGTTCTATGTATTAAGCAATACAGCGTCGGAATACTTCTGTCCAGCAGTCGAACACTTGTCGCAAACACTCAATCTCTCACCGGCAATTGCTGGAACCACTTTGCTCCCCTTAGGAAACGGATCGCCAGATGTTTTCTCCAGCGTAATCGCCTTCACCGCCACCACCGACGGCGGAGATATCGGCCTCAACAGCGTTTTAGGTGGCTCAATTTTCATTTCCACCGTCGTCGTCGGAGTTATCAGCCTGTTAATCACTTTCCGTCGGCAAATCGTCGTAGTTGATAAACCTAATTTCATCCGAGATGTTGTGTTTCTTCTCATTACTCTCGCAAATCTTCTCGTTATCATCATAATCGGGAAAATCAACTTATGGACATCTATTCTTTTCGTTTCCACTTACATATTTTACATTTTATTGGTCTGTTACATGCATTTCAAAACCATGAAGAAACACAAGACGGTTCTTGAAGCCTGTGACGATTACGATCACGGCGTGATAGTACCGTTACTGGGTTCGTTCGACGAAGAAAACATTGAATATCCTGCAGTAAAAGATGTATATTGTGAAGAACAAGTCGTACCACACAATCAGACAAGGTTCATTGTCAACCTTCTTTCTTATATTATTATGTTACCAATTTACTTGCCAAGAAGGCTTACAATACCAGTGATTACAAAAGAAAGCTGGTCAAAGCCCTTTTTAGTAATTTCAGTGATATTAGCACCAATCATGGTGGCCCTAATTTGGAACACTCAAGAGGGAAATCTTGGCTTAAAAGCTAGCTTGGTGATGTATTTTGTGGTGGGTTCAATTGGGGTTGCTTTAGGGACTTGTACGTTTGCTTTTACGAGTAGTACTATTCCACCACAAAAGTGTTTGGTTTTTTGGCATGCTTGTGGGTTCCTAATGAGTGTCACTTGGACATACGTCCTTGCTGATGAATTGGTAGCTTTGTTAGAGTCTTTAGGGTACATAATAGGAATAAGCCCTTCAATCATAGGGCTCACTATCCTCGCTTGGGGGAACTCAATCGGGGACCTTACAGCCAATGTGGCTATGGCTATGTATGGCGGAGCTGACGGGACACAGATCGCGATGTCAGGATGTTACGCCGGGCCCTTGTTTAATGTTCTTATCGGTTTAGGGATTTCGTTCGTGTTTGTATCTTGGTCAAACTATCCTGCTTTCTATATCATCCCAGAAGACCCTAATTTATGTGAAACTATTGGGTTTTTAATGGTTGCTTTGCTTTGGGCTCTCGTAATTTTGCCTAAAAGAGGTATGCAACTTGATCAAACACTTGGTGGTGGACTCTTGGTCATATACTTGTGCTTCTTGTTCATAAAGCTTTCTAGGGCTACCGGATTGATCGGCGATTCTAGCTCTAGCTTGTTAGACTACTTGTAAGTAACAAAATCAATGTATTAGGGTTCCTAATTGTACTTTAGCGGCTCACGAAATTCGATCTATAAATGAAATGTGTTTACTTGTGTTTGTTAGCGACAATTACGATTATTTCTTTTGTGTGGATGTATCTAGCAAGGTGTGTACGTGCACGTCTAATTTTTATTTTTTTGCACAATTAATACTTATACATAAATGTGAATTGTCCCTATCTGTGAGCGATTATTGTGAATTCTTAGCACACATTTGAGACAATGATTGAATCAAAATGGTGGATATTAAGTTGTCCACCTTGCCTTAATAAGTTAGGCAATTATACCATTGAATTGTTTGGCCATTGATGTATACATTTTGAATGTTGAGCCATATCACTATCATTTATGGGCAATGTCTCAAAATTTGTCCTTGTATAATATAAGATAAGAAGTGGACTGTAGCAACTCATTATTAAGTCATGGGGTGGGTCATACAATGGCACACCTATATAACATGTTCACTTTTTCCTTTTAATATTTGTTTTTATGAAATAATCAATAAAAGATAGGGAATCTTAGTAAAATCAATTGCGAGCAATGTAGGTGTTAATAAGCTAATATAATTTGACTTACGAATTTTAGCATGATTTTCATCAATGACTTTGACTTTAACCAACTATCAGAATTACGATCTCTGTATAAAAGTAATGATGTCATGATGACTTTAGCCAACTACCTCTTAACTTTCGCCAACCGACCCCAAGTCGATCGTCACTCTCGCTAGCCGTCCCAAGCCAGGCCGCCGTCATTTTTTTAAAACTGCCATGTGCTGCTATCTGATTTGTTGGCAAAAGTTGGCATCATTGGAGAGAGTTGTTGGCTAAAATCACGCTTGAATTGGTTTTTCTTTGCTCAATATGGTATAATCATAAGATTGGTTGATTAAAATGGCAAAAGCCTCATCTTAATACTCTTATCTATTTATCTAGATGAAATTTTTTTCATCAATCATGTACATATTGTATTCTTGTAGTTATTAGGGATATATTTTTGTATAATCTAACTCAATTTATATGATAATCATCGATAACATTTGTGATTATTGATATCTCTCGGTTAAACTGTCTTACTCCACTTATTAAACCTACTAATATGATATTTTATATTACATACTTTGATTGAGAACGAATGAGAGGGGCGGAATAAGAGGTTGGTGTGAGCGTGGCGATACCATTGATCACACTTCGGGGTGTTCTTCAGTCGGGTTAATTGAGGTTTCCGTTTGTTCAGGTCGATTTTGTGGTTTTGCTATTTATCTGACACCTAAAAAGGGTTTAGGTCATTTAGGTCGGTAGATTTTCGGGTTAAATGGGTGGAACCAAAACAATTTCGAAGTTCAAAACATCAACTTAACTTTTAGAATTAATTACGTTCTTTGTCTACGTGGTTTGCTAAAAATTATAACTTTTGTGCCTATGTCCTACGTTTTACGAGTTCGGTCCCTCTCGACCCGATTTGTTTTCATTTTTTTCACACGTAAACTTAAAATGGCCCTATTTTCCTTGTTTTTCTTTTATATTCATTTCTTTTAATTTGAATTCATTTTAAATGATTTCTAATGTCTAAATAAATAGTTATATTGTTAATTATGGTTAAGTTATTAATTATCTTTAAATATAAATAAAAGACTAATTTGGATTATTTTTATTAGACAATTTTATTTGTTCCTTTTGATATAATTAAATCTCAATCATCTATTTAAATTGAAAATTAATTTGATTTTAATTTTTATGAGTCAAAGTTATTTAATTTGACTCAAAATTATTATAGATAATTTCATATATACCTTTCTTAAATCTTAAAATTGCGTATTTGAACATCCTAGTTTATAAATATCATATTTACCCTTTATAATATTTTAAAATATCATATTTAACCAAATTCTTAATTTTATCATTTTAAAATATATTATAATCGGTTTAAATTCTTTTTAAATTATAAACAATAAATACTTCACATTATTGTTTCTAATTGTGACAATAATGATCGATAATATGTACAATAAATGCAATCAACTTGTATCATAATACTACATTTATACCATCATGTCTGCTCTTCACCTTGCGTCAACGCTTCTACCGTTGGTCTAGGTGTTGACACTATCGATCACAATTTTTTTAAACTCTCATTTGTTTCACTTTTTATAACATTTAATACTTTTTATTAATGTTTAACATATATTATTTTTAAACCAACTTGTGTATCACTGGACATTTGATCTAGTAACTTTTAGTGTTTAAATAGTTGTAATATCCTAAATTATGAAATATTAAACCATAGGGGCTGGAGATGGCAAGTTTGATACTTCAGGGAGTGAAAATGTAAATCTTGAGTTTATAAACCCCTTTGATTGCTATTTGACTTATTTTGAGTCTAGCCTTCCCTGGAAACATCTAGAGAAAGAACTCCATCAGTTAGAAAAACAGCGGAATGGTATAATTCAGGTAACTTTTGCCAAGTCCTTGATGTATGAAGATTGCATGATGGTTTCCCTCCATTTTAGTGTATTCTAGCTTGAAGTTCAATCTTTCGAAGCTTGAATCTACAAGTTGAAGCTGGATCAGAAGTGATTCACAGGTTCAAGTAAGTGTCTTGACTCATAAAGATTGATTTCAGTAGCTATTAAAGAAGTATTTTAACAACCCATGATGATTATGCTTGATTTCTTAGCAAATGGGTCAAAACCCATCAAGTTTTAGGTTTGATTCATATGAGTTATGTTAGATTTTTGTTTATGGTGACCTTGGGTCAATGGACATACCCACATCTTTATGTGCTATATTGTGTGCTTTTGCATATGGTGTTTATTGCCAAACTCGTGTTTATGAAATATGATGACTTGGTTTTGAAAAATAAATGTTTTTTGTTATACTCACTAGTTATGTTTTATATCTAACACGCTGTGTAAAATGTTTTGTATCCGTAGATAGACTAGTGGCCTTTATAAGGTGGGTAGATGCCGTTGGCATTGCTTTGGCTTGTTTTAGCTTCTGGTAATTTTGGATTTCCTATTGTTTAATTAGTGGTTGTGGCATTGACTAGTGTAACACTAAAAGTTTGGGTTATAATGATAAATGTTTTATAAAGTTCTTGTTTGAATGTTGAACCCAATTTTGTTAAGATATTCCAGAGGAGTTTAATTTACTACAAGTTGTAGTCTTGTAGATGCTTCCGCGTTAGTTAAAAGATTTTATATATACCATGTTTTTAAATGAGTTTTTGAAAGGTTTAAATTTAGAGTGAAAATCAGGGTGTTACAATAGGAATATAGGTAATTTAGTCAATTCAAGTTTGAGAGGGACCAATTATGCAAGAAATACGGGTTAATAGGAATAAAACCCGTAAAAAAACAAACCCGTAGGTGAAGTTCATAATTTATAGTAAACGGCTGGGGCAAAAAATATAATGATCTCCACATCTTATGCTCGGATGAGCTTTTAATTACATACTAGTTTAAATATCCGTGTAAATACACGGGTAGTCATAATTATTTATGTAAAAGTATTACTTTTTATTCGCCTAGTTAAATATAGGGTTTAGTACACCAAAATGTATCCAAGTTGTCACCTTTTGCTATTGTATGTATCCAACTTTCAAACTTACCTTTTAATATACTGAACTTACAAAACTTACCATTCAATGTATCGTACCTGTTATAGCTGGTCATATGCTGACGTGGCAACGGTTTAAGTGACTTGGCAATGACCTGGCGCTTACATGGCTGTTGACTTATTTTTTATTTTTTATAAATAATTCAAAATAAAAATACTTTAATTAGTTGATAATAATAATAATAATACCAGCCCCAAAAATCTTGTTCATGGATTCCATCGATGGCTTTGTAGAATCAGATTGAGATGTATGGGTTTTGACTTCATAGAATCAGATTCAGAGCTATGGGGTTTTGATTTCAGATGGGGTTTGGAATATGTTCTTCGATGAGTATCAAGATAGACGATTTAGGGTTCATGGTCTTAATCGATGGGGTTTCAATCAATGATTGTTCAAGGTGTGTTCTTTATCATGAACAACATCGATTTAACCAGAAGATAATCATCAATTTCAAGATGTGTTCTTTATCTGCAATTTAGGGTTCATCCTTTCAAAGAAAACCCTATCAATCTGCCATTAACGATTCATGATTCAGATATGGGAATTAACCTCCGATCCATAAGGTTTGATGATTCAGATCTACCATTAACGTGGTCTGTAAGTGATTCATCACCTGTTTCTGTTCGATTTCATCTTCATCTTTACATTTAGGGTTAATCTTCATCTGGGTTTTTTTATCTCGATTCTGATTTTGATTTATTTGGCGATTTCATTAACCCATCGATTTAGAGTTCACGTGGGTGAGTTAGGTTCAGATCTAGGTTGTTAAGGGTTTTGATTTCATCAATTAGTACCGGCGATTTTACCTTCATCTTCATCGATTGCAAAAGAGACTGTATGTTTTTCATCTTCCGATTTCATCTTCATCTTCATCGAGTGTAGAAGAAACAGAGATTAAGTCATTGAATGAATGTTCTTGTTTTAGTTATCATTGAATATTTGGATTTTAATCAGCTTCAATCCAATCTTTATAAGCTTCATATTTTGTTTCAATTGTTGATTTTTTAGATTTAGTCATTCATGATGATGAAGATGATGGGCTGTTCTTGTTCTTCCAGATCTTCATATTGCTTTAAGTTTTTATTTTTATTTTTGAAAATAATAATAATTTATTGATGTGGCAATTAAAAATAAATAAAAAATAAAAAATTACCTGCTACCTGGTGTATAGGTCACCAGGTACATTAAAAGGTAATTTTGAAAGGTTTGATATATTAAAAGGTAAGTTTGAAAGTTGAATACATACAATAGCAAAATGTAACAACTTGGATACATTTTGGTGTACTAAACCCCAATAAATATATAACTGTTTTGTATGAATGTAAGAAAAGTACAATTTGAGACTTTCTTGAAAAATAAGAAAATTATATTAGTTTCAGACATTGAAAAGTAAATAATGATAATTTTAGAAATACAATAATGTTTGTATTGTATAATAAACATATATAATGATAAAAAAACTTAAATATTTATTTCTGAATTAAAGTGCATAGAAATATGAATTAGAAAAACATTCTAACACAAATTATATTGATTTTAACTCAAAATCGAATTTAAAATCAAACTGAGTTTGAAAATTGATTTGAATGAATTTTGTCTTTGTTATAATTTTATACAATCAACTTTTTTTCTATAAAAATAATATAATTAATTTTCATAATATTTTATTATATATAAACAATTTTTTGTCTCATTTTTAGTTACCATTGTACATAATAAACCTTGTCATAATTCTCATTATATATAACATTTTGCATACAATGAAAAAATTACAAAAGTTCATTATATTATTTTTTAAAATAAAATTTTAATTGAATAAAATAATAATTTTGACAAAATTCACTATATTTTCAAACAAGTTACCCCTATAAAAATTAAGGTCAAAATAATAATAAATATAAAATAATGAACTAAATTAAATAAATATAAATTAAAATAATAAAGGTTGTTAATATGTATAATTCCCATGAATTCTAGATTTTTGGTGAAATAAAAATATAATAATGAAATATTATTATATATACTAATAAATAAACCTGGTAAATGTTAGTTATATATATATATATTATGCCCACACATTAATCAATTGTAAGCCGTAGCTTGCTGGTTGGTAACATGAGAGTTTAACCATGAGGTTCAATGTTCGAACCCCACCCTTTAATTTTATTTTTCTCCTTTGTATTTTTTCCTTTATACAGCATGATTTTTTAGTATTTTATTTTCTATTTTATTATTATATTTAAACAATTAATTTCATGGATTATTTATTGTTTCTTTTATAGGTTTAGTTCATTATAATGTATTCAACTTGTCGCATTTTGCTATTTTATGTATCGAACATTAAAAGTTTCTATTATATTTATCAAACGTTTAATTTGTTACTATTGTATGTATTTTGAACACATAAAAAAGAAAAAAAAAAAGTATAATTTTAGTACATAAAATAAAAAGTTTGATAAACAAAATCACAATGTTTGATACACAATAGAAAATTTAAAAGTCCGATACACACAATAGCAAAACCTGACAAGTTGTATGCATTTTGGTTAACTTAACCCTTTAATATATAATGCTCAGCGTAATTATAAACACACATTCGTGGATCTTATTTTTATCTACATATGATATAAATTTTATCGTGATACAATATCTATCTAAAACATATAATATTTCGATAAATGTTTCGTTCGCCGTAGTACGAAAAACTTAACCTACAATATATTTGATTTCAAACTAAATGACATCAACACATCACAAATTCTTTTGAATTTTATCTACTTTATTTCAACATTGTATGTGTATGATATATAAAAAAATACGATACAAGACCTAAAATGTTTTCAATTCGAACTAGATGGAGGGATGTACAAGTGAATAATGAAACAAACTTTCTATCACATTTTCAATCCTAATTGATTAAATTTTTTCATTTTATTTAAAATTTTGTAACTAAAGTAAATAATATAAATTACGGGCAAATGATTTTATCCCGCTGCGAAGCGCGGGTCAAAAAAACCTTGTTAAAACACAAATGTCTGGCAATCTTATATTGTGAAAACAAATATATTAACGTTATTTTAAAATTCAAATTATATTTTTTTACCAACTACCTTATCTTAAGACTTTTAATTTTGATTAAATTAATGATTAAGATTAATTTGATAGAATAAATAGTTAGGATTTTCTAATTGAATTGATGAAGATTAATCTTTTATTTATATTAGAAGATTGTACGATAAGTAGAATTTAAAATTTAAAACAACACTAGTATACTATTTTGGCTTATATGCTACAAAAAAACGAATGTATATTCTTTGGCTATGGAGATAAACTTCATATCGATTTAGCTATGGAGATAAAGTAAGAGATCAGAGGTGTCTTTGAAAAAGTGTTGGATGTGCGATCATAAAAGGGACACGTTTAAGAAGGGGGCCAACTTTATATATATATATATATATATATATATATATATATATATATGTATATATACTAGCATCATACCCGCGTAATGCTGCTGCGGCAAATAGGTTTTGGTTTACAATATGCCTATTTCAAGAATGTAATAATATGTTATTCGCGCGATTTAATATCACGAAAAAGTTTTCTACAGCAATATGTCTATTTTTTTCAAATTTTCTTTTATTTGCATTTAACTATTTTATTTCCTTTTTTAGTTTAAAATTTTTTGAACCTTGATTTTATTTTTTTTCCTGGAGATTTCATGCTTTCATCATATCCTTCTTCTTCCTTGTTCGACTGAAATCTTTTTCTTCTCTTTATCGAAAGTTCCTTTGCTTCATCGTATCCTTCTTCTTCCTTCATTCATTCATTGTTTTCATCACGGGGTTGAAGAATATTTCTGCAGCATCGACAACATCCTTCATTCCTTCATCGATTTCATCATAGGGGTTTTATGAATATTTCTGCAGATTGATAGCATTCTTCTTTGTTGCGTAATCACAGGTTAACGTTTCTTTTTATATATGTTATGTTTTTTGTTTTGATACACTGCGTAAAACAGTTTTTTTGTTTTTTTTCTTCCTGCGTAATGAGTTATTCTTATCGTATCAAAGGGTTTTTTATACCATGTAATCGCTAGTGAAGACGAACCTGTAAATTATGTGTTTATACTTTTTAATTACTTTATCATTTTGTTTTAGGTTTCATCACTGATGTCTCATTCGGTTGATTTTTCGGTTGGGGATAATTCTGGTGGAAGTTCTCCATCATCAGTTGAAAAGGAGATAGAAGTGTTTGATTCGGAAGACCAAAGTATGTAATTTTTAGTTTTTTAAAGTAGTTATAATCTGTTTTTTCATCAAGTTTTTTTGCGTGTTTTAGTAATTTTGTTAAATTTAGTTTATTCCGAGTTATGTTTTGTTCACTAATGAATTTGTTATTGTGTAGTCTATACAAACTATCCCAAAAATATTTTGCAATAAACAGTTAATGTGGTTAAATTTTGTTTTTTTATGTATTAGTTAACGTATTGGATAATTCTCACGGAAGTTTACCATCCGTTGCAAAGGAGATAGATGTATTGGATAATTCTCACGGAAGTTCGCCATCTGTTCCGAGGGAGATAGAAGAATTTGATTCCGATGACCAAAGTACGTAATTTTTATTACTGATTTAAATAGTTATAATCTGTGATAGTCAAATTTTTTTAAATAGATTAGAATTTTGGCGTATTGGATGATTCTCCCGGAAGTTCACCATCAGGGGTTGTTCACTATTGAGTCAGTCATTTGTATTAAATTGTTTTCCATTTTTAAATGTTTTTATTATCTTTGAACACTTTAAATTACGATACATAGTATTTTTATAAGCTTTTGTATTCGTTGGCAGATGATATTTCGGATTCAGAAAATGAATCAGATTGTAACAATGTTGTTGAAACACCCAACGGAACAAAACATTGGATCCCTGATGTTGAAGATGAGTTCAAACCTGTTGAAGATACATTATTTCATTCACTTGATGATGCTCAAACAATGTATAATTTGGATGCTTCTAAGGCTGGTTTTGGTACACGTAAAGGAACTTCCAATAAAATCAAGGGTAATGTGGTATCACTAAAATATTTTACATGCAATAAGGCTGGGTTACCAAGAAAAAGACAAAAGATTGATACTCTTCAGGACGGTGATTCAAAAGTAAAATCTCGTAATTCTAACTTTCGCGTTACAAACTGTTTGGCACGTATAAAATTGAAGTTGGTTAGAGGAACGTCTTTGTATAAATTGTTTGAGTTTAATGAGAGACACAACCATCCTTTAGAAATTGAGGAAAACAAACATTTATCACGTAACAGGAGGCAACTGTCTTTTGAAGACCAAGAATTTATACAGAAAGTTTCTACCTCCAACGTTGGTCCTGTAAAAGCATATAGGTTACAAGCAAGTTTAAAAGGTGGGTATGATCGTGTACGTGGCACAGAGGTAGATTTTAAAAATTTTAGGAGGGACATCAATAGTTTCATAGGAGAGAGAGATGCTCAAATGTTAGTCGATAAGCTTAACAGCAGGAAATTTCACGTGCCAAACTTTTCCTTTGAGTTTTTGTGTGATAATCAGGAGTTGGCATGCTTATTCTGGGCCGATGAAACCTCCAAATTTAACTATACGGAGTTTGGTCATGTTATGGCGTTTGATGCAACATTCCGCACTAACAAGTAAAAGTTTATTACATTTGTATCCATCTTTTATTCTCTTTTTATTTTTTGTGTTCCAATGTATCTAATTTTGCATTTTTTTTTAATTGTTTACCAGATATGGAATTGTGTTCGTTCCATTTACCGGTGTAGATAACCACAACAAATCAGTTATTTTTGATGCTGGGTTACTAAAAAATGAGACTGTTGCTTCTTATGTATGGTTGTTAGAGGCTTTTCTCAAGGCACACGTTAAACAACCTACTTTAGTACTTACGGATCAAGACCCATCAATAAAACAAGCAATACCCATGGTGTTTAAAGAGTCACATCACAGATTTTGTATGTGACATATCATGAACAAAGTCCCTGTGAAGGTAAATTATATTTTTATTCACTAACGAACATGACAACTTTTACTCAAATTTATTTTTGATATTCAACAATGAATATATTCATTAGTGAATATATTGTATCCTTCCTCATAATTTTATATATAATAATGAACATATTCATTAGTGAGTATATGATGTTTTCCTCATAACTTCATATACACTAATGAATATATTCATTAAAGAACATGTATTAGGCCTTATTTGCGAATTTTCTTCGGTTGCTCCATATAAACCCTAGAAGTCCAATACTGTCGCAGATGAACGAGGTCACTAATTGATGAGAAAGAAACAGCTATAAGCTTCGATTGAATGTAATACAACCTCCTTATGCTGAAGATTCGAACGATTTTGAGAGAAACCGGGTTTTTGGGGACGAAGATACGGTGATCGTCGACGGAATGAGCTTCGATTTGGAGGTTTCTATTTTTTACACAATAATTTCCTTTTTTACCGTGGTTCACGGTTTAATGAGAGATTTTTGTGTGTGTCAAATTTACCATTATAGCCTTTAGTTCATTTTACTTCCCCTAATTAAAGTTCACTAATTTACCAAAATGTCATTAACAATCTTAGCCCTTGATCACTTAATCTAATGACCAGAAACGCTTCTCGCACAAATAATGCTTCTCGCATGAACCCTCCCCTATATATATACTAGCATCATACCCGCGCAATGCTTCGTCGGCAAATAGTTTTTGGTTTACAATATGCCGCTTTCAAGAATGTAATAATATGTTATTCGCGCGATTTAATATCACGAAAAAGTTTTCTACAGCAATATGTCCATTTTTTTAAAAATTTTCTTTTATTTGCATTTGACTATTTTATTAATTTTAAAAATAAATTCTAAAAGACAATAAAATAAGAAAAAAGATTTATATTGATGAAATAAAGAGAAGAGTTAATAAGATTTTAAAAATTATGTTGATGTGAGTGGATAATTATGTTAGTATGAGAGAATATATTTTGAATAAAAAGTTAAAGTAAATTAGGAGAGAATAAAATAGTTAAAGATTGAGTGGATGAGATTAATTTAGATTAAATGAAGGGACAAGATTTTATATTGTTTGAAAATTTAAGAGGAGAAAAAATGTTAAATGGTTTATATAGTAGTATAGATATACACACATATATATATAATGTTATAATTTTTCAAACTCGCGTACTTAATATAGAATATTAGCAAGCCTATATTTATAATAGTTATTTTATAAGCCCAAAAATACATATTAGGAAAACCTTTTCATTGTTTGGGAATTAAGAAGAAAATATGAGACGTCAAGGTCGAGACAATGAAGGAGAAACCGAAATATTTAACATTTGATCTACATTACAAGTTAGGTTTGTTTAAATATATAATAGTTGTTTAATGTTTTAACTTCCAATTGTTAATGTATATACAATTGTTGCATATAAAGTTTTATTGACTACTTAAGTAACAGTGACTATTCTAGTAATTGTGACATCTACAGAATTAAGTTTCTAAAAACTTAAGTTGTTGAAGTCCAACTTACGGCTTACAATGTCACAAGAAATACTTAATAGATTAATAATGATAGCTACTGAAATTTATATCTTATAGAATGTTGATAATTAAAAGATAAGTCATACTTTGCTTCCACTAATGTTAGGAGAATTTCACGATTAATGTAACTATGTAACATAAATTATTTTATTACCGTTATTTTGTTTTAGTTAAAAGATAAGTCATACTTTGCTTACACTAATGTTAGGAGAATTTCACGATTAATGTAACTATGTAACATAAATTATTTTATTACCGTTATTTTGTTTTAGTTATTGAAATATCATTCTATCAATGAATTTTTGTTTAAATTCACGAAACATCACTGAAAGAGATTTTTTGGCTTAATTAACTATTACCAATTAATATTGAACATATAGATGATATTTGTATATATGTTGGAAAGACGACAGGAAAGGAATCTTCAGGATGAGAAAAATGTCAAGTCTGGTTCAATCCAAACTTGTGAAGGTTCCTTCACACGCTACTTGGTCATCAAGATATTTTGGAATTAATTCTTCTTTGTCGACCGATAAATGTTAATTTATATATACTAGTATGGTATCTGTATAATATGGTGATGTTAATAATTTTTACTCAATAATATATCTGGTTTCAAGACATAAGGGTATGTTATTTATATAATATGATAACAATGAATAATTTTTGTTTATTAACATGTCTATTTTTTTTCTTTTTTTTCCATTTCCTTTATTTGTGTGTTCTCCATCAACTCTTTTATTAATTTTGAAAATAAATTTTGGAAACAATAAAATAAGAACAAAGGTCTCTACTTATAAAATAGGATAAATTACATGAAAATACAATAAATTTGCATAAGTTATCGTTGCATGTAAAGAACTTTATCTTTTGTAAATAAATACAATCAATTTTCATAATTATTCCATTATATTTTATACAATGAAAATGGAAGTAAAATTTATTGTATACTAATAACTTAAAGAACGAGACATAGAAAAAGGTTATCTGTATCAAATGAGATCATTATGAAAGTTAATTGTATTTATTTATACAAAAATAAAGTTTATTGCATAGAATAATAACTTGGATAAATTGCATAAAAATACAATAAACTTTGTCTTAGTTACTATTATATATAACCAACTTTTTTTCTTAGGAATAATACAATCAACTTTTATAATCATTCTATTATATGCAAACAAATTTTTATGTGTCTGGTTTTTTATTACCAGTGTATACAATGAACTTTAATTGTCATAGTTCCCAACTTCCCATTGTCAACAATAATTTGCATATTATGAAAGGATTATGAAAATTAATTATATTGTTTTTAAGAAAATAAAAAAAAATGAAATATATATAATAGTAATTAAGACAAGTTTATTGTACTTGTATGTAGTTTACCCCCAATAACTTGTGCAAATTCGATGTACTTAGTGCAATATAAACCCTATTAAAATAAGGTGATAAAAATATAACATGGTTTTAGGAGTTGTTTTACAATGAGTAAGGATTTGTGTTGGTATGCAATAGTGTATTGGTAGTTTGGTGTGTTTTCAATAAAGGTACAATTATTTAAAAGTGTAATGCTTATTTATGAAATTTTTTTGAGTTTAAGTAAAGTATGAGAGAATATATTTGATGATTTATAAGTTAAGATTTTTATGTTGATTATATAAGTCATTTGAAAATATTTATAAATTTAGGTTACATATTAGTTAGATTTATTAGTTCTAGTTATAGTATTATACGTATTTTCTAATACTTAGATTAAAATTTTTGTTATACGATAGAATATTTAAAATATTATTTTTATACTTTCAAAGCCATAAAGAATTCAATCAAGCATGGAGTGCAATGTAAAATCTTCTTATTACAAAAGTCTTAGATATATTTTTGTTTACTTGGCAAAAAAAGACTTAAAAATAGATATTAAACTACAAGGACTACTTTTGCCAAATTAGATTATTAGAGGGGCTCTTATTAGTTTAATGACAATCGAAACAAAAAAAAGTGGAGGAGTTGGCGGTTTTCACGCCACCGAGGCAAAAACATAGAAAGGAAAAGAAGAGTGAGGAAAAAAGGGTGTGCTGGCAATTCTCAGTTTGCACATAGGAAGAAAAAACTCTTTTTTTGTGTGGCTAGTTTTTTTTAATTAAGTGTGTACTTTGTTTTCATATGGATTTTTTAAGATTGTATGTTTTAATAACTTGTATATTTATCTAATTTTTGTTATTGAATGATTATTGTTATTTTTATATTCTTACAATCTAATCAATTCTTTGGGATTTTGGTAGTTGAAATTTTGATTCTTGAATACGGAATTGTTTAAGAGTTAATTAAAAGTGACGATTAACATGTTAGATTTTCTCGCAAATACCTACTTCATGTTATGAAGTTAGGTAAAACGATAAAAAAGAATTAATCAAGCGTGCATGTTAATTCATTCGGAATTGGGTTTCATTAGAGTTTTATGCTGGCTTCATTTAGGACTTTAAGAGATTGTTTAAATCCATTTAAATGCTTCGAATTGTTTGGGATCCTTTTCTCTAAACAAATTGTTTCATAAGTTGGAACTCGTCGTTAGAGCTTGTTAATGACTATAACTGATCTAATCAGGCGATGAACTTTTATTATACACTATTGACAATAACTTTTGAAACTGAATAGCAATTATACCCTAGAGTTTGGATGTTTTTTCCTGAATTGTTTCTTAAAAAATTTCAATTTTATACATGTTCGATTATATTAACACAACTATATTTTTTTATGCATTCAAAACCATCCCATCCAAGTAATTTCGCCATTTACCATTAAACGTAGTCCCTGTGGATTCGATCTAGCTTGCCACTATTACCATATTTAGTTGTAGTTTCGTAGTATAGTTTGTTAGAACAGGGTAACCGGATTTCTTATACAATCATGATAATCACTTTTCAAATTCGATATTTTAACCTTTTGTGCCTAGGTTACACAAAATCGGAATTGGGATAATAGTAGAAGTGTACAATCTTGTTCTTGGCACAAAAAAGATAAAGAAACCAGAGAATCCGGCGAGTGTTTTCAAAATTGTGTGTACCAAAAAACATCCATTTTTGCATATCAAAAACTGTAAAACAGAGGTTACAAAGTTTTCAAATTTATAATGAAAATCCTCTAAAATTGAGAATATTCATTTCAAACCTTCTACTATAATAAAATTTTGGGTCGGGCCGCTACTCTCATTTTTCGTTCAAGGGGCGTTGCCCCTGTATGCTAATACAAGCGTGTACTCCACACTCTTCGTACTCGTTTTAGAACAAAGTTTAATCCCTTTGAAACATACGTATAAATTTCATTACACAAAATGAACCATTGACACTAAAATCACCAACAAAATTTGTATTATTATTTGGTGGACTCGATATCCGTTAGAGTTCTGACTACATATCTAGGGAATAGTAGTTACAAATTATAGTAGTCACAACCTCCCTTCAAGACTTGAGGTACACTTTGCCTTGAGGGGATAGCTTGAGTTGCTAGTATACTATATCCCGAAGGATGGCAATCAAAACTCTTTGGAAATAAGTTTACTACATTTGTCGGTTTTTTGATGAACATTAAAGGAAATTACTATTAATTGTTGCTAGTGAAAATTCTAATTGGTATTCAAGTGTCGCGTGTTTTATCTATGATTAAGGTCTTTTGTTTTAATTTTTTAATTTTAAGTAATTTAACATTACAATTTACCCTTCATATTAAACTAAATGAAAACTATTAGGTGGAGTTAATGATAATTTTATATACCATTTTAATAACTAAACCTTTCATATAAAAAAATATTTAAAAAATCAAGTCAATACAAATTAACTTAATAATTAAACCTTTCATATTAAATATTCTATTATATAATAAAGATTTTAAATTTACTATTAGAATTTGTGTATAAATAGAACTATTAATTCTAAATAATTTATAACTTGAATTAAAAAAATTTCTTAATCTTTTAAATGGGTAATATAGTTAAAATTACTTAGAGTTATAATGTCAATACTCTTGTTGAATGTTACCATCCATCTAAAGTTTTATTGACCAATTATAATTTAGAAAATAAAGATATCACCCATGTTTTGAAAACAAAAAATTTGTCAAACAAAATATATTCGTCACCAATACATTACGCGGGTACAATAGTAGTTAATAATAAAAAGTGTTTGCTCCATGGCATTTAATTTAGGGAGAATTTCATTCATATCCTTATAAACTTTTATAATTACACATATATCCTTACAAACTTTTAAATTACATATATATCCTTCTAAAACCTAAAAATTCACATATATATATCCAATCAATTGTTTTGAATATATTTAAACCATTAAAATATCAAAAAATTATCTTTATATTTGATTTAATTTTATCTAAAAACATCTAAAATGTAGTATTACAAAACTATCCCTGCCTGTGTCACTTAATCGATCAATCAAAGGACGACTCGTTTTATACTTCTGCACAATCAATTGACTTGAAACCACATGTTCAATTCGTTCATATCATCGATTCAAACCGTTCATTCTTCTGCGCAAGACGATGTACTGCTAGACAATGAGTGCCCTCTTTTTTTAGCATCTGGTTTTTCAACCGCTTTTGTGACAGCAATTGCCCCATTTTCCTTCCAAAATCCAGGTCATTTTAGCTTCATTTTCTTCTTTGGTAATTGAAGAAACTGAAGAACAGAATCTTCATTTGTGGAATTTTCTCATTTGGGCTTCAGTTAAATGTCATAAAAATGCTTTAGGAATTGTTTGATTTCATCAATTAGGTTTGTTTCTTTTGTTCTTCATTTCATATCGTTACTAGGTTTACACTCTACTTTCAGAAATTGTTCACAAATTTTGTAGTGAAATATCAAAATTGAAAAATGGCCGGTGTTTTGAATTCAAAAGCAGAGACTTGTGAACCTCTACAATTATGCAAAGAAAGGAAAAAATTCATGAAACAATCAGAGGTACAATTTAGCGGCAGCACATTTTGTTTATATTCCCTTTAAAACATAGGAATCACCCTCCGTAAATTAGCAGATATACAAATATCCCTACAAACACCACATTCAACTAATAGTTCAAGTTTAAATTACATGATATTAGCTGAGGTTGGTTATGTGACCTTTAATCTTAATCCATCCATGATTAGTAATGTCAATAAGGTTTATGTGAATGATGTTGAATCTTAGTCATTCACAATGCAATCGCCACCGCCTTCGTGGTTGTCTTCGGACTACTTTAATCCAACTGATGGAAGCTTTAGATTAATGGCTTATGACGGGTTTCAAATTAACCTCAACGATCCAAATGCGCAAGAACACTTCAAAGGATAAACCTCCCGAACCGATGAAAAACGATGAAATCGTGGAAATTAGTGAAGATTTAATCAATAAGGAAGCTGCACTGACCTACAAAAAGGATCAAATTGAAACATGTGATTAATCGATTAGTGTAGAAGTATAAAACGACTCGGTCCTTTAATTAATCGATTAAGTGAAATGGGGAGGGGTAATTTGTAATACTACATTTTAGATGTTTTTAGATAAAGATAAATCAAATATAAAGATAATTTTTTGATTTTTAAATGGTTTAAATATATATAAACAAGTGATTGGATATATATGTGAATTTTTAGGTTTTAGAAGGATATATAATGTAATTTAAAAGTTTGTAAGGATATATGTATAATTATAAAAGTTTATAAGGATATGAATGAAATTCTCCCTTTAATTTAATTGTGTCAATTTAAGAGGTGGATCTCTTAGTATCTTGTATGGGGATTTAAAAGGTTGATGTACTTATTTACCATAAATTTCTTTTTTTGAAATAATTAAATAAATAAACTAAGGGTTTTATTTTTACGTACATGAGGAAGGATTAGCAGAGAGTATTTATTTTAGGGAGAACATGGAGAATTTCAAAAATCTAACCTAAAAGTTATAAAAATTAGATGTATCTATTAAATTTATCTATTTTTAGCATCTGATTTTTTAAAAAATGAAATTTATTTTGTTTAATGTTATTGTGAGTTAAAATAAAGGTAATTTTATCAAGTTATTTATTTTGTAAATGTTCTCCTTGTAATTTGCGAGAAGAATTTTCTCACTAAAAGATTACCCTTATATACATAATGTATATTATAATTAATTCTAGGACAAATTGTACGAAAATACAAAAACTATATCAATATTGCTATTGTATGTAACCAATTTTATTTTATACCTAGAAAAACAAACAACTTTCTAAAATGAGTCATTGTATGCAAGATGACTTGCTATAGCAGGTCACCTACTTTACAACCAGTAAACCCTTACCAAACCCAGAATCCGGTGACATTTCCCATTTTCGGATGACTTCATTCTACATATAAAATCTTTTGTTTTTTAATTAATTTCTTCCAACTAGACTTTATTACAAATTCCCACGGGTATTTTTAGGTGGATATAAAATAATTTGTTTTGTTCTGTGTTTTCATTTCCATTCAAAGTGTTTGATCAAATTAGAAAATTTCATTCAAAGAGAAGTCGCCAGAAACTTATAGTCTGTGTTCCCCCTTTTTAATCGATTCATTCCAATGGGCTTTGTTATAGAATGTGCTATGATTTTGCTTTTCATTTATGGTATTAATCGAGAGGTTTGTTTTGCTTTTTTGATTTTCGTTTGTATCATGTGACGAAGGCAATCTGGAGGAGTTTTGAATGGTAGGTTCGGATCAAATATGCAATTAGGCTTCTCGTTTTCAATTTGATTTGTGGTCTAACCAGACCTACGATTTCACTTCGGTTAAAGATCTTGTCGATTTAGATCTTCCGTTAGGTTTGCATAAATCATTTGAGTTGAAGATCTGCTTAAGCCAGATATGCGATTATGGTTCTTGTAACCAAGTTTCAGATTGTAGAAACTCTCAGTTTCGACTTTCTCCACATGATTTTAAGTAAGCCATGATTTTGGAACAAATCACAGGTTGGTGTTACTATGACCTGGTTCGATTTAGGGTTTCATCTATGTTCAATTTTTATTGATTTAGGGCTACTATTCTAGTTTAGATTTGCTATAGTGTTCTTGTAGAATTGTACGATTTTTGTTATTAACACTAGTGTTCTTGTTTGATTTGCTACTTTACTGTTCTTATTTTAGTTTTTATGTTGTTCTTGTTCAAGAACATGGAGATTCAAGAACCTAAGAAGAAGCTTAATTAGAAAATTCTAAATTCATAAAATTAACCTGCAACCTGATTAAGATTTAAGAGGTTAAGGGTTGCATACAATGACTCATTTTAGAAAGTTGTTTGTATTTTTAGGTAGAAAATTTAGTTGATTTTATACAATAATAATTTAAGTATAGTTTGTTGTATTTTCACGCAATTTGCCCTTAATTCGATGTAATAGTTTAACAAATTAATATGAACTTATTAATTTCTGCTTAATTAATCATTGCATTTTTAACTCACTAATCATTGTATAATATTTTAGGAACTACACAAAATTTACAAAGCTAAGGAGTTAATTAATACAAAACATGTAGCAATTACAATAGATTAAAAGTATTAAAACATCGATTTAAGAATTTACAATCCACTCGATCCAACAACTTTAGTTGTATATCATTTGCTTCCAGTATATTATAAATAATTAAAACTATTGATAAAATTAAGTATCTATTTGCTAGGCTTATTTATAATAAACTCATTTTTAACTTATTTTTTAACCAACATGCTTGTTATTATTATTTAAAAGAAGAAAATAATTAAGTTAAGTTTATAAAAAATATATCTGTGAGAAATAGCCAAGCTTAACTATAAGTCTATAAACATGCACATATAAGAAACTAAACCAAACACCTTTTAGTACCAAATGATCAATATTTGATAAACAAAGAGAAATTTCTCTACACTGACGAACAATCTCACGTTCGCAATTAAGCGATTGATTGATATTACGCAATTAAGCGATTAATAAACAATATATATATATATATATATATATATATATATAATTAAATTATTAGTTGTAACAAGAACAATGACCTTCTTCGTCACAAATCCCATGGTGCGTTTCACAAATATCTTCGCAATCCTTGTCACTATTACAATGAGGAACCTCACGTTGGCTCACGATGACACCCTCCTTGTTGTCTGGCGCTTGCAAGGTGACTACTACCGATCCTTTCTTACACAAAACAGATGACATTTGCAAACCTGCAGCAAATCATCATATTTCATTAATAAAATCCGTCGAAACTAATTAAACAGTAATATATATACATATATCGGATATTATTTATAGATCAGCTAACTAGCTAGGGATCGAGATAAACAAAAATACATGATATGGAAAGCAATAATGTGATCAAGAACACCATCTTTACTGAAGTTCTCTCCATCTCTTCAGATATCAGTATACAAACAAAAGAAGAAGAAGGTCGATGCTATGTATATCAATATCAACGGATATATATACATATATTTGTGTGTGTAATTGTGTATAGTGAGAGAGAGATTGAGAGAGAGAGAGTATATTGACTTTTAAGAAACATTCTTTAATTAATTAATTAATACGAGAACTATATTAAATAATTCTATCGCGTCAAAATATTAACCAAATTTATGTTAGTAGTATTACATCTGTAAAGATAAATGTAAAAATCAATAAAAGGGATAAAGTAGATAAATTACTAAATTCTAAATGAATGTTTTAGAGGTCGAATGATTTAGTATAAGGAAACCGAATTTTCCATTCTGAAATTTGAACGCTTAATTGTTGAAGATATTAACCATATTTGATATCAAGATTTTTAATTAAGGTAT
Organism: Dittrichia graveolens; assembly: GCA_038502395.1. NCBI lineage: Eukaryota > Viridiplantae > Streptophyta > Magnoliopsida > Asterales > Asteraceae > Dittrichia > Dittrichia graveolens. The sequence goes on from JARJIL010000003.1 coordinate 7,936,390, forward strand.
ATATTTATGACATACTAAAATTGATTTACATGAATCTAGACATTAAAGCATATCAAATAAATGTCCGTCAAATAATTTTTGACTTAGCAGTATCAATATGTGATTAATGTGTTCCTCTATTTTAGAGACGGATAGTTTAAGTCATGTTATCGACATACGTGTAGTTTAAATGGGTGAGTGAGTTTATCGTTCAAAAAATATATAAATGCCTACGAAGATCTGAAAAGGTCCAATACATGCATGACTCTAAAGCAAATTAATGATATCTCTTAGCTTGAGAGTCAAGCTTTGGAGAATATATCCAACTAAGCCTAACAATTTGGGTCGTGTTTGTGTTGAAGGGTTCTTGTCATGTTCGCGCGTGTCGATCAATTTCGTGTACGGTTTGATCCGTGTCACTTAATTCTTGTTTGATTCGGGTCGTGTCTTGGTATAGACCCATTTTTTAAAGAAAAAATTAGGTTGCATTTTTAGTACAAAAAAACTTAAAATTCGGATTAGGTTTTATATCAACTTGTTTTCTACAAAGAAATTTCATACAAAACTTTCTTGTATTAATTTTCTAAACTTTTATTTAATCATTTGAATTACCATTTACGTATTCTACTATTAACTTTTTAGCCTTTTTATTTATACCTCAGATTTTCGTTATCATTTAAGTTATCAAAATGAAAATTTTAAGATGCCACCAATTTTGTGATTGTAAATCGTAGTTGCCAATTTTGAAATGTCCCAATATTCGAGAAATTATTTTACTTATAATTTGATAATAGTTTTAAGTTAAATGACTTTTTTGTTTTTTTATTGTTATTTAATAAAAATTGTGTTAAATGGTTTATCGTGTTCGTATTGACTATTTTCGTGTCATTTTCAAGTCAAACCAATTGTGACCCAATTAGTTTGGTGTCGTGTTTGTGTCGACGTAAGTCGTGTTCGGTTTAGGTTGGGGTTCATGTCGTGTTAGGCTTTGCAAGCTTTACACCCAACCTCTACATGTTGCATGAACTTTGGACTTTGGAGTACTCTCAACTTCTGAAATAAGTCAACTTAAAACTCATTAATCCTCTAAAATACACTTAACCAGTTAATCTCTAGAGCCTGATAACCAGCTATCATCTATAATAAATATTGTAAACTTGCTAACAGCTTTCCTTAGAGTTAACATAATACCTTGAAAAAAGTAATAACATAAAATATGTATTGAAGATATACCACCATTGCCGAAGTTGTTGCCACAATATAAGGGTGTTCTTTGATTACTAGCTGATAAACCTGTGAGATCGCGGGTATTACATAAGTAAATCTAAAAAAAATATAACATCATATTAGGAAAAGGGAACCGACGACGGTTATCAAATAATAAATCTCGAGATACATTAAATCATATAGAAAAACATAAAAATTGTACATATATAAAAAGTTTCAAATACAACTATGAAAACAAATTATATTTCTTCAAGTACTTTATAAACTACACATGTAAATTTTTAAAATTAAGTTTTAAAACATCTTATATGAGCATTTTACACCAAGTAAATATAAATGTACAACAATTGGATCTTTAATCTTAAAGAAATCTAAAATAATTTATTAATTGGATATTTAATCTTAAAGAAATTTAAAAGAATTTATTAAATCTCCCCATTTCTCCAAATCTTAATCAATACAAAACTTTTCAAAAATAATTAGATCCATACTTGAAACCAAATTCGCACAAAAGGATTTCACTGAATATGATTTTAGCCTATGTAAATAATACAATACTTAAAACTAACTTAGTCATTTATTTATGTTGATTGAAAGATGATTAAAGTGAGTAACATGAATCTCACATGAAAAAGTGGCACCAAAAAACATTTTTTTTTATCTTGAATCAGATAGAAGCATATCTAAACTTGAATCTTTATATTATCCAAATACTATACTTAAGGCAACGGAGATAGTATATTGTCCTTATCTTTATCTATGTCAACATAAGCTAATTGAGCAATGATTTCAAGAACATACAATAAAATATATGTATAAAGATTGTTAAAAAGCACAATTTTTTAGCTATCCAAGTTAGATACTTATATCATGCCTTATGATTCAACCTAATTTGAAAAAGATATAAAGTCTGGTACATTAAATAAAGCAAAGCTTGCTTATTTAAAAATAATAAGTTAAGATATTAAATAAATAAATGAGTGATTAAAAATGCATGTAGATTATAGAATTAATTAATCCTCCACAAATACACCTAAATAAAAAATGTACGTGCAGCTTTCTCTAATAGAAAAACTGCAAATTAATAAGCCTATTATCAGGAGGTTGACACAAAAGTATCATAAGAGCACGGAGAATCATCTTATTTATTTAGAAATCATATCCAAAAGAAGAGAGAAGCTTCAACAAATATTAATATATTTACACTGAATGCAACTTTTGTAACAGTGTTAGTGGTAATAGCATGGTAACATAATATGGTGATAACATATGAATTGAATTAAAAGTAACAAGAATGAGACACGCTAAACCAACCTACAAGTAATTGATGGATAAAATTATCACTTTTGTTTTCATTATTTTTTATATATTTTTTCATTTGGTTTGTACTTACATTAGACTTGTGAGCACGATTAAGTGATTTTATGACCATCTAAAAGATAGCCAAGACTTAAATACATCAAAATGGTTATATCAAGTTTGGATTAAAGCAATTAGCTCATTACATGATGGATTAAAGCAATTTGCTCTACTTCAAATTTGTATTTTTTTTCTTGTTTAGGATGCTGCGATTCACGGTCACATCTACTACATCATGAATGATAGGTTGTATGTACGACTTTCTTCCTCCACGCTAATTCCAAATCTTTCTTCAAGTCGAATTACAATATCAACCCATCTAGACCAAAATATTAAAACAATAAAAATACTTTTAGGTATTAAACCGATTGATAAACTCGTGTTGGCTAGTGTAGTTGGTCAAGCCTTTTCTTGTTTAAAATAAACTTTAGTAAAAAAGACCAACCAACATTTTGAATACTTGATTTTTGAGTTTATTTCCTATTTAAAAACAGACCTATCGTGTTAAGATGAATTTTGTTAAGGTGTCAAATATTTAGAATAATTTATAAAAGCTATAAAGCAAATGTATCACATAGGGACTTGGTAGTATATGTCAAACTACATTACGTCATCACAAGATGAAATCATTAACACTCTAAAAGGTTGAAATAAAGAAGAATTATAATTGGATTTTTGTTTACAATACATTTGTAAGAAATCGAATTTTATTATAGGGCATTGTAATGTTTCTATTTATATAAATTGAGTAAATTGAGGTGGGTTTAAATACATGTTATTATTATTTTAATGAAATCGAATTGCACCTAAAAGTCAAACAAAGTACTTACAATGTTAAATTGTTGTAAAACATATATTTAAATAATGTTTCTTGTTGCTGCCTGTTATTCCTTTTATTCGGGAATGCAACATAATTCACCATGTAAAATATATACTTAAATAACATCAAAATGCATGAAAATACAAAAAATATAATTCACCATGAATTTTATTTTGCATCAAAAAATATATATATTTTACAAATTTTGTTAATTGTATACGATGATAACCTCATTACCAGGTTCCGATTACCAATTGCATACAATGAACCAAAGTTTTAAGTTGTTTGTATTCCTAGGTATAAAATATCGGTTATTTCTTTTATTTTTGTCAGATTACCGGTAAGTTATTTATTGTCATAGATAACTAGCATACAATGAATCAAATTTGTAAGTTGTGTGTATTTTTGGATACAAAATAAAATTGGTTGCATACAATGACAATATTGACCAAACGTGTTGTATTTTCGGACAATTTGCCCTTTAAATAAAGACTTCTGTAACTCCCATTTTCCATGCATTTGCATATAATCCAAAAGTAATCTATTTACTAAAAGAATTAAATAAATAAGAAACGTTGTGGTTATGTAAACATTTACTAACCCGAGGAGTAATGCCTTCATGCCGATAAATGCTTAATTGGTAAAAAAATTTAATATGTGAATGATATTTTAGAATACTTACCGATTAGTCTGAGAAGAAGCATTCATTTCACGAGGATTTCTTCCAAAATAAGATTTTGACCTTCAACTCTCTTCTTTCTTTTTCTAAAAATATAAAGCTCTCATGACATGCCTTTTATTTAAACCGTATCACTTGGATATATATTATTATGTTATATGATAAATAATATTTCAAATAATTCATAAATTGGTTTTTACCATACTTAATATACCAAATTAGACAATCTTGAAATTCAAAAATAATGTAGGATCAAAATATATTACTTAAAAAATAGCATACTGAAAAATCATATATTTTCCTTCACAAAATTAACAATCAATAAAGTTTTAGAGCACGCAATTTTAACAAATTATCGAAAACTTCACAACAAAAGAATAGCATTATTAGTGAACTTACATTAGCAAGAGCCTAACAAATGAGCTTGAAATAAAACATACCCAGGGGAAACCTTTATAAGAGATCTTGACTTCAAAATCAAGAATGGAAAACATAGATAACCATGAAGAGAATCACTCTTTTATGGCACATATGAAACTTATGGTGGTTCGGTATACCTCATCATCATTGTCCCACTTTCATAAACTGGTTGTATAATTGTGCACGGATTATGAAAAAGATTGCTCTTCTACGGCAAGAAGATAAGAAACCTATTGCATTTCTTTCAAATCTTTGAAAAATGAAACCTTGTAAGAACTAAAACTAGGGTGATGTTTGAATCATAATTTTTTTATGATTTCAAAATTTTCGAAGTATCGAGTTCCTGGATCATGATGAAATCAAATCTTCTGAGATTTAGTTGTATGCCAACCCTAAATAAAAATACATTCAAAGCACGTATTTCCAAATACCTGAATCGGGATGAAGTCTTTTTGAGAAATAGAATGTAAATTATAAGTAGATTAAACCATCTTTGATGTTTTGATCAAGACACATGAATTATGTGTTTTTAATAGAAGTTACCTGTCAAAGAAATTATAAGTAAATTAACCCATCTTTGCTACATTGATCAACAATTTCAGATTCAAATAAGTCACTAAGAATCATCAATTATAGGCTATTAAATAAGCACTTTATAATTGAAAAGCTCATTTTATTAAACTGGAAAGAAGAAAATTTATGATATCACTTAAGGATGACAATTTCTAGGTCGACCCGAAACCCGACACGAAAAAGTGACACGAACCCGACACGGGTTAAAAGCGGGTTAACAAGAAATCGACATGAAAATAAATGGGTCGGGTTAGGGTCAACCCAACAACCTGAAAATGACCTGTATGATCCGTTTATAGGTAAAACTATAACATTTTAAAATTTTCTTTAATATTTGAAATTTAAATTTTGAAGAGAAGATTATGAATTCAAATAAGAAACATTTTTGGACAATAAAACCCGTCAAACAAAAATACAAAACCCTTAAACATTAAAAACTCAAAATAAACAATAAAAGATTTACAGTTAAAACAATAGTACGTTGTTTTAGTATTTCTTACTTTCACTATATGATTTTGATACTTTTACATTTGATTATTTTATAGGTAATACTTTAGTATTTTGGATCGATTCATAATTCGGTTGTTCAATGACATTATTTATTGGTATAGAATAGTAATACATCATAGTTTTTATTATATTCATTTGTATAAGTGAATAAAAAAGTAAAATCAAAATTTCAATCAAACTGAAATAAATACCGAATTTAAAGTTCGAATACAACGGAAACGAACATTGATTATTAAAGTTAGAATATAAATGAAAATCGTTTTTGAAATTTGTGCCGAACATTGGAAAACAAACATGGAATTTGAAATATTGATAAAGAAAATCGTAGTTGAAATGGAAAACCGTACCCGAAAACCGAAAAAATTCTCGTTGATGACATTTGCCCTAAATGGGTCGACCCAAAGGTCGACACGAACCCGACAAGAAAAAACAGATACGACCCGAACCTGACACGAAAATAAATGGATCGAAATTGAGTGGACATGAACTGACCTGAACCCGAACGGCACGAACCCGACCCAAATTGACAGCCTTAATCTCACTAAATGTCTCTTACATATTCTAGAATCTGCAACAATTTATAATATTATAAACAGACACAATGATTTAGTTAGTGCATGTAGCTTATCATACTTCTAATATAACTAAATACTTGGGTACTTTATCATTTTTGTAAAAATGTAAAAATCAAACTTTTCACAGGTCATGAGCAAGGCAGAAACTTTTTGCTTGTTTGTGTATAAATCTAATTAGTTTTTTAGGTCATTTTTCTTGTAAAATTTAATTGTCACATTATCAATCTCAAAAAAATACAAAAAAAAGAAAAGAAAAAAAAAGATGCAAACATGATAAGAACACAAAATGATTGATTCCAAATCAGCATCATGTGGTTTATATAGGATATTAACAGAGTAACAGTTATTACCTCTCCCAGCATGCTTGCTAATTTACCAGGCAAGTGCTTTGCAATAAGTAGCCATTACTTATACCATGTTTTTTTAACCAATTATATAATGCAATCATCCTCCTGAATATAAATTAAAAAAATAATAATAATTTGTTGAGTAACACATCAAATCAAAGAGACCAAGTTTTGATCATTATGATTCTCATGCATCAAGATAATCGAGGTCTCTATAGTCATGAGGGGCATACATACTCCATTACCAATAGCTCCAAAGGTATCATAATAGAATCTGCTAAAGCGAATCAATAGAACGAAAATGTTGACCTTTAAAAATCAAGACCGATAATGCCAGCACTAGAAGCCATCCAAAACGAATTTAACCCTAATGTACTCTGAAATACAACTCCTAAATTACAAATTAGAAGCAATTAGATACATATGAAAGAGAAGACGATAGAAGGGACATAATTGGGTTTCGTATACTGAGATAAATGTTGAAGATAGCGATGGAAGGAATGAAAAGGTAATACCTTGTCTTAATCCAATCAATGGACTAATGAGTTGTAGGAACGTACTTTGTGGTTAATCGGAGATAAAGATTCCGATTGAAGCCTTCCCTTGTAAGGATCAATGGAACTCCCTTTTCCGGATGAAAATCGGCCTATCGTAGGAAGATATTTAGGGTTTCACGATAAGATCATCAACATCTAACCCCCACTTACCTTCTCTAACCCACTGTCACGTCAGCATTCATATCATCTCCTACCTCTAACCCTCTCTAACCCATAAACCCCTACATTCAACTCTCTTCAACCCACATCAAATATTAATAAAACATATATATTAATTAAGAGAGAGGAGAAAAGAAAAAAAAGGGAACCAGCCAGGACTGGAACCCGCCTCAACCCTCCTTGAGATGATAGTGTGCTTGTCGGGTTAGGGGCTATCCAGCTCTGTTAACATACCCAATGCGCATGGTCCAAGGATAGAAAGTGAAGGAGCCATATACCTATCAGTATGGAGGTCGGATCCTCCAAATAAGAGAGGTCCGCACTTATTTTAGCTAGATCTTTTTAAAGTTCAGTCAATAAAGTCAAGATTTTAAAATGAAGAGTTATGATTGGTTGATAGATTTTTTTATTACTATTATTAGTAAAAAAATAAGTCTTTTAATAATATATATATAATATATAAAATTTTTCGAGTTTTGGTTTAATCAAACATTTCATTTTTTAAAAGTTTAACCATTAACCGAGCTATAAAGGGGAAAAAATTCAAATGAAGAATGAGATTACAGGTACCAAATGTTTTCATCTTGATATTTCAACACCTTCATTTTTTATAAACTTGTCAAATTGTAACCAAACATTTGATTGATTTAGAACTTGATAGTTCGTTTTCCTTCATGGGTCATCTTGAGTCGTTGATTTCGGTTTCATTATCCACTGTCTCGATCTTCTTCAAATTCAATATAATTATTTGTTTCCGACATCTATAACAGAATAAGCTTAAATGATTGATCAACAAAATTGAATAAAAAACAAAACTTTGAATCATTATTCAACAAACTTGAATTATTATTCAATAAATTTGAAAAGCACCCTTTTTACAAAACAGTATTCTATTTTCATTTTGAATAAAAACTTTACATGAATGCATTTTTTGGAATTCTAGAAGTTAACATTGTGTAAGTTTCCTTTACGTTCTATTCTTGAGTTTTGTAAAGAAAAAAGGTGAATGGAAAGGAAAGAAAGAAAAATAATATAAAAAATTATTTTGTGTTCTTGAGTTAGAAGGAAATGGAGGGGGTCATTTCCTTTCTTATCATTCCACTTTTGTGGAGAAACATTTTAAGTCAAATAACACCTCATTCCTCTTTCATTTCCTTTCCCTTTCCTCGTTAAAGAAACTCAAGAACACATCAACTTACCTGTTTTATTTCTTTTTCCTCCATTTGCTTCTAAAAAACAACTCGAGAAGAGAGTGTTAAATTCCATCATCCTAAGAGTGTTAGTATAGGTTATCCCCTATTACATCCACCACATCGTCACGTCGGCTTTTTTCTCTTATCACTCAGCCCACCACTCAGCTCTGTAGTGGTCACTTTCTACCACACCAAATTTTGAGACTTACTTAATACCCACTAACCAATAAAAAATTATATAAAGAGACAAAAAGTTAATACTTAGTCAACCCCTGTGTGGTGTTCACCCTCCAAACTTCACCACCACTTAGTCATAGAGTGACGCCATCTCACCACTCAAGTGGGAATACCATATACCCCTTTAACCCTCTTCCACTCCTACCACTGAAAACACCAACCTTGCAAATTCTGTGATGGTAAAGAGAAACAACGTACAAATCAATTAAGTTAGTGGATATGTGTAGAATAAAGAATATATGCACCAAACCCAGACCAACATGCATGCATGATCAATTAATAAACATACAACCAAATACCGAACCTAGATATGTGACGATAATCTCTTTCACACTTTTACCCACCAAATAAAAGTAAGGTTTTTACATATTTTAGTTTCTTCATGTTTCAATTTATGTGTTGAATTATAGTTTCTTCGAAAAAAAATAAAAAATTACGAACCAAGCTTATATCTTTCTCTTCAAAATACTAATTATTAACGAAGATTTAAGAATCAGCAGTTAACTTGAAAAAGAAAGTTTCAAGGTTAAATATAAATTTAATGTTGGGTTGTATTTGCAAAGAGATCCTAATTTTATGGCTTATATAGGAGTTTTAGTATTTAAAAAATATATATTCCTAAACATTAGTACATTATGAAAAACCCAAATATGAGGAGTATTGGTTAAATAGAAGGGAATGAGAATGACAAAGGGCAAGAGAATACAAATGAATGCAACGAGCATTCCCTATTATTATCATTACTATTGATATTATTTGATTAATACAAATAATCATTATATATACATATATTTATAATACAGTGTGTAGGTCAATGGTGGTGGCAGCAATTGGTAGTGATGGTGGTGGCGGTGGTCTTGATGGTGGTTGTTTGTGGCAATAGTATATTGTGGTGGTTGTCGGTGATGGTGGCAACAACCGTTAGAGATGATGGCTGGTAGATGGCGGCGAACACGATATTGGTTGAGGCAACGATTAATGGCAATTAGTGGTGACAGGTGGTGGTCGATGACGATGGTGGTCGAGACAGGTGGTAAGGGTAGTCTATAGAGGTGGTGGTAGTGAAGATGATCGGTGATGTGATGGTTGTTGTTGTGTGTGGTGGTGGTGGCGGTGACATCGGTCTATGATGGTGGTATAGTGTAGTGGTGGTCACTGGTGGATCAATACACACTTGAATCCATTGGGCTGTTTATGGTGGTTTGTGGTCGATGGTGATGACTGTGTTGTTAGTGGAGGCGACAATCAATGGCAAGCCAACGATGGTTGATGAGGCGACGATTGTGACGAGTCATGGGGTGATGGAGGCAGAGGTGGCGGCAAGGGTCGTGATTGTGCAATGAGTTACGATGATGTGGCGGTGCCGGATGGTGGTGTTAGTGATATTGGTGGTAGTCGGTGGAGACACAAATATAGTTGAATTCATTAACCTCAATTTATTACAGAATGTTTCATTACCCTTTAATAGATAATAAATAACTATATTACCCTTAACTAAGCAATACTATCATTATCATGTTTATTTCTTACTCATTAGATCTTTAATCAAACATCTATCGAATATTTGAAAATTGTTAAAACAAATCTTAACTCAAAATAAACTTAATGTTGTTTGTTAATCATGATGTGCTTTCAATTGAGTATTAATATTTCGACAAATGGAGACTAGAACCAAAGCGAATAGCCCGAATACCGAATACATGCGAGTTAAATCCGCATAATGTTAGTCAGCTAGTCACAAACACAAAGGGTATTTTTGCATTTTACTAATAATATAAGGATACAAAATGAAAATACTACGTGCGTCCCTTTAAAGTAGTTTAAACCCAGACTTGGGCCTCTTTTGTAATTTCAGATTTTGTAAGGGCGGTTGTCAGCCCTGCGCCGCCCAGCAAAGCCTTAAACCCTCCATCTAGTTCTGCTAAACCCCGCCGCAGCCTTCAACGGCCGTATTCTCACACACAGGAAGCATGGATAAATCTCAGAAGTCTCACAGGTCTCGTCAATCTGGTCCTTCAGCTAAGAAGAAATCCATTACTGATAAGAAGAAACGCGACATCACAGAAGACAAGAAGCAAAACCCTAAGGTTATTCGAAAATTTCATCAATCTTGTTGCTTCATGATCCGTGGCATTTGTTATTGTCTTTCATATGATCCTGTTAAAACTTGACCCCATTGCTATCAATTTTTTTCAGAAATTGCATGTTGATTGTTAATTTATACAAATTTCGAAGCTGAATATAGCTATTTAACACTCCTCAAGTTCGAATTCCTGCTCTGATTTCGAATTAGAATGATAATACGTAGCAAATGTGATTGTAGGGGCATTAAATTTTTTATTTCTTTTTGTAAGAACAAAATTACGCCCTGTTCTCGAGTTTTTTTAAGGAAATCCTTTCCTTTCTTTTCCTTTCCGCTCCTCCTTAAATTAATGTAGCTAGCTTTAGCGACTTCATTACGTTTTATAAGGTTTATTGACACTTGTTATATCTGGAATGTTGAAGTGTAGCTCTATCTCGGAAGTCAATGAATATGTTCAATATGTGATTATAATTATAGGCAAATGTTATTAGAACAAAGTGATAATCTTTATTATGAAATGCAGGCATTCGCTTTCAATTCAACAGTGAAAGCTAAGCGTCTACAATCACGGGCTTCTGAGAAAGAACAACGTCGCCTGCACATCCCAACAATTGATCGTACTACTGGGGAACCTGCTCCTTATGTTATTGTTGTGCATGGCCCTCCTCAGGTTCTTGTCAAACTTAATTTCTGATCATTGATCAATTGAACTTAAATCAGATAAACATCTTAATTTGGTAGCACTATTGCTCACTAGGTCCTAAAATGTTACTCAACTTAGTGTGAATGCTGAATAGGTTAATTTTTGAGTTATATAATGTGTAAATAGGAGCCTTGTCTTACGATTAACTGTAGTTATAAAATCTGCATGTTAGGTGGGGAAGTCTCTACTTATAAAGTCTCTTGTTAAGCATTACACCAAGCATAATATACCAGACGTACGAGGTCCCCTTACTATCATATCAGGTATGTGTATACGAAATTATAATGCAATTAATAAGCGCTCATAATATTCATGAAGTTTGAGACATGACGTATTTGTTTCATGATAGGTAAGCAAAGGCGGCTTCAATTTGTTGAGTGCCCAAATGATATTAATGGTATGATTGATGCTGCTAAATTTGCCGATCTTGCGCTGCTGCTTATTGATGGAAGTTATGGGTTTGAAATGGTGAGGCGTTGTTGTATACGTAGTTACTACTTCTTGTAACTCTTTCAACTTTATTTTCTTAAATTCTCTGCTGCATATATACTCTTAATGTGCAACTTTAATTTAAATATTGAATTCATTGCAGGAAACATTTGAGTTCCTTAACATTTTGCAAGTTCATGGATTTCCAAAGGTTATGGGCGTTCTTACACACCTTGATAAGTTTAAGGATGTTAAGAAACTTAAAAAGACAAAGCAGCGACTGAAGCATCGGTTCTGGACTGAGATTTATGATGGAGCAAAGTTATTTTATTTATCTGGTCTGATTCATGGAAAGTAAGTGGCTTAATGCCTATCTATGTTCTATTATTTTATTTAGTTAGAGATGGCAGTTTTGATCCATTTACATTTGAGTGGGCTGACTTGGGTTATTTTTGTTTTTAATGGTTAAATTGTGTAAACAAAAGATGGCTAGAAAAAGAACTCATCATCAAACGGGTTGAAAGCTGCACAAGGTGTATTTTTAATGCAGGGAATCTCCAAACTCGTTTTATTCCAAATTATAGGTTCTTTTCTAAAATAGTGTAATTCTGGTAATCATATTCGTCACACTAATTTTACATAATATATCTATATTTTTTTGGACAAATAGTGTTTTGGGCCAGCCAAACTTAACCCATATGACTGACTCATTCTCAACCAGCCTGATCCACCCATTTGCAGCCCTTATATCGAATACTTGTGTGGGTTTGTGAGTTGATAGACACATCTGTAACCTTGTTCTTAATTGATAAAACAGGTACGTCAAACGCGAGATTCATAATCTTGCAAGATTCATTTCTGTTATGAAGTTTCATCCTTTATCTTGGAGAACATCTCATCCGTACGTTTTAGTAGATCGCTTTGAAGATATCACGCCTCCAGATAGAGTTTCCACGAATAAAAAATGTGATCGAAATGTGACATTATACGGTTATTTGCGTGGCTGTAACATGAAGAAAGGAACTAAAGTTCATATTGCTGGTGTGGGAGATTATAATGTTGCAGGTGTAACAGGATTAGCTGATCCTTGCCCATTACCATCAGCTGCAAAGAAGAAAGGGTTACGTGACAAAGAGAAGCTCTTTTATGCACCTATGTCTGGATTGGGCGATCTTTTGTACGATAAGGATGCTGTTTATATAAACATTAATGATCACTTTGTGCAGTTTTCTAAAGCTGGTGATGGAGATGAAAATTCAAGAAAAGGTTTTTTAATTACCTATATTTAAGAAGTTTGCTGCATGCTGTAAAATAAACAATATTGTTATGGTGTAGACTGATATCATCTTGTTTGCAGGAACGGATAGGGATGTAGGCGAGGTTCTTGTAAAATCTCTTCAAAACACAAAGTATTCAGTGGATGAGAAGTTGAATAAAAGTTTTATCAACCTTTTTAGTCAAAAAAGTAACAATATAAAAGAACTTACAAATGCTGATGATGAAGATCAGGGGAAGCTTAGTAACTCCATTGAACCTATGGAGGAACTCGATTCTGCTGGTTCTGATGATGGAAGTGACGATAAAGATGTAGATGACAACTCGGCAGAAGCAGCTAAACCTAAAATAAAAAATAACATTGAGGAAGAACTGGAGTTCCATAAGGGTAGGATGAGGAGAAAAGCAGTTTTTGGAAATGAAAGTGAGCTTGACGATCAAGAGGTAATGCAGTACGAGTTAGAATAAATCAATTTCCTGTTACTGTTGTTTTGACAACTATAATTCCGTCTTATTAAGATTCTTATTTTTAATTATCTCATGAAGTCGTGCATACTTGCAGGCCACTGATGAAGATGATGAAGCAGAAGATGATAAATCAGATGATGATGAAGCATCTTCTTGTTCAAATTCTTCTGATGGAGAGGATGAGGATGAGGAAGAGGAACATGACCTAGAAGGTACACTTCACATCTTCAATATTAACTTATTTAAAGGTGTTCATATCACTGCAATATAAGACAGAAATTTTATAAAAACCGGGTGATTCTTTGTTAATATCACTTACTAGGTTTTACTGCAGAGAATTTGGGGAATGCTTCAAAATGGAAAGAATCATTGGTTGAAAGGACAGTATCAAGGCAGGGCACTAATCTTATGCAACTTGTGTATGGGAAGTCTGAAACAAAACCAAACGATTCTTCTCATGAAGACATTGATGCTGATGAAAGTGATGATGACGAGTTTTTCAAGCCCAAAGGTGAAGGAAACAAGGTTTGGCCTATCGTATAAATCAGCTTTGCTTCATAGTTCTTTTATTTACTTTGTATGTTTGACCTGTTGACTAAGTTTTCTGCCGTGTTACAGATATTAAGCAAAGGATTGGAGGAAGATGAAGTAAATGCAGATGATAGTTCAAAATTCACCAACCATGGTAGCACAAAGGAATGGAAAAAGGGAGAAACAATTGAAAGTATTCGTGATCGTTTTGTGACAGGAGATTGGTCAAAGGCTGCTCGAAGAGGGATAGTTGCTAATGTAGATGGTGAGAATGATGATGATGATGATAATGGTCTTGTTTTTGGTGATTTTGAAGACTTGGAGACTGGTGAGAAGCATGAAGGTGACAAAAGAGGTGATGATAACAAGGTTCATGACTCTGTTGCTGAAGAACGGAGGCTTAAAAAGCTTGCACTCCGTGCAAAGTTTGATGCTCAATATCCTCTATGTTGATTCCATTAGTGCATTACAGTCATGCCTTGCTTTATTGTTGAGGTTCCCATTCTTGCGCTGTTTGGATTTGCATTTTGCAACTGATTATCTGATAATGTGTAGATAAAGAGATTCTACTTCTGATTATTTGATTTTTCAGGGGTCAAATAATCAATTCTGGATAATCAGTTTCATACCAGCCGCAACAAAACTGAAATCTAAAGACTTGAACATATTTAGTTTTTTTTGCGTGTTCCTTTGGACTAATTTGAAACTTCTATTTTCATTTCACCAACTGTCTCTACTTTTTAACCAGTATCTAATTATCAAGTACTCACTTATAAAACACACTTACACACCTCAAAACCAATAACCCCCTTCCTCCAAAAAAAACTGTTTCATCTTGTGTTATTATTCATGAAATAAATTGTTTTTATTTATCATTTTGAGAAGCTCTTCCTTTGCACATAATGGTTTTGTGTCCTTAATTCCCTTATACGATTGATGGGTCTGAATCACCTGATGAGGATGATGACAAAAACCACAAAGGCAAGGATAGTGGCCAAGCCAATGAAGGTGGTTTTCTTGATAAGGTATAATTTGATTACTAAATTATAATGGTTTAATGTTTGCTTTTTATTACTCATAGTTGGGTCCTACAGTTGAAGGAGGAAGCTGAACTTCAGAGACAAAGGAATATAGCAGAACTCAACGATCTGGATGAAGCCACGCGGATAGACATCGAGGGTTACCGCACAGGAACTTACCTCAGATTAGAGATTCATGATGTTCCTTATGAAATGATTGAACATTTTGATCCCTGCCATCCAATTCTTGTTGGTGGAATTGGTCTCACTGAGGAAAATGTTGGATATATGCAGGTTAGAAAAAAAAATTATACAAGGTTCTTGATATTTCAAATAGCCAACTCTAGAGGTGGCAAAATGGGCGACTTGGGTAACATGTTATTTTTTGGTACGGATTGACTTGAAACAGTATTTGTCCCATTATCGTATTATCTTATAAAAAATTAGTACGTCAAGTACTATGATGAAAGTTATATTAAATGTAATATTTCAAATACAATGATTTAGGAGGTTTTATGCATTTAAAATACTTTTTTCGGCTATTTTGACTTGCTTCCTTCTGAGCTAGTTTTTTTAACCATTGAACCCAGTAGAGATTTTAAAAAGTAGCCTGAATTGACACATTCATATGTAAGCGTGTTAAAATTTCCACCTCTAACTAGCATTAATATTGCTTTTATTGTTTGTATGACACAACTTCAGTAGTTAAATATTGCATCTAGCCCTTGGTTGTATGCACTTCTGAAGTTCTGATTGATAATTGGATTTTTCTATGTGCTTTGTCGATCCCTATTTTGTGTTTTTACTTGATATGGTTTTAATTTGTTGTAGGCAAGGTTAAAGCGTCATAGATGGCACAAAAAGGTTCTGAAGACTAAAGATCCCATAATTGTTTCTATTGGATGGAGGCGTTACCAAACTTTACCTGTTTATGCCATTGAGGACATCAACGGGCGTCACCGTATGCTCAAGTATACTCCTGAACACATGCATTGTCTGGCCATGTTTTGGGGCCCTCTTGCACCTCCAAACACTGGTATTGTGGCTGTTCAGAATTTGTCAAACAATCAGGTTAGTTGGCATATTATGATATTATAATAGCTGTGGCAAAATGAATAGATGGGTCAGGTTGGTTTACACAATCAGGTTAGTTGGCAATCAGAATGAACAATTTTATGCAGGGATCACTGGGTCGGGTCATAACACTTGTCCAATATTTTGAATATTTTTATAAATACGTGGTTTGTCAAATATGACAATTTTAATATTAACCTAATTTTTTTAATAAGCTGATTTAGGAGGGTAATAGGGTATACGCATTAAGAATATGACTTTTGTTGATGTTCAACCCCATATAACCCAACTCACCCCATTTCTTGAAATTCCTACCTCCAAACACTAGTTATGTTAGAAATTACTTCTTGCAAACATGAATTGTGTGGGGGCTAAATTAATGTACTCCTATTGTCCCAGGCGTCATTTAGAATTACAGCAACTGCAGTTGTCTTGGAGTTTAACCATGCTGCTAAAATTGTTAAGAAAATAAAGCTAGTTGGTGAACCTTGCAAGATCTACAAGAAAACAGCACTCATCAAAAAAATGTTCACTTCTGATCTTGAAGTAGCGAGGTTCGAAGGTGC
This sequence comes from Dittrichia graveolens, assembly GCA_038502395.1. Taxonomy (NCBI): domain Eukaryota; kingdom Viridiplantae; phylum Streptophyta; class Magnoliopsida; order Asterales; family Asteraceae; genus Dittrichia; species Dittrichia graveolens. The sequence goes on from JARJIL010000003.1 coordinate 7,953,173, forward strand.
TTCTATTCGTACCGTTAGTGGAATCCGTGGGCAGGTCAAGAAGGTAATTTCTATTCATAAACAATTATTCATTTTAACATATTTTTTATGTATTGAAAAATTAAGTTCAATTAATATTGTATAGGCTGGAAAGATTGAGCTTGGTAATAAGCCTAAAAAGAAGGGAGGACAAACTGAAGAAGGAATAGCTCGGTGTACCTTTGAGGATAAAATTTTAATGAGTGATATTGTTTTCCTTCGTGCTTGGACTCAAGTTGAAGTCCCGTGTTTCTACAACCCTTTGACGACTGCCTTACAACCTCGTGATGACACGTGGCATGGTGTGAGAACAGTAGCAGAGTTGAGGCGAGAATATAATCTTCCTATTCCTGACAACAAAGATTCACATTACAAGGTAATCTGCTAGAGGTTGCAAAATGGCTGGGTCGGGTGGATAAGGTAATGGGTCAAGGTTAAAATGTGATTTTGGTGCTGGTTGAGACGGTCAGGTTTGGTTTCTTTTATATGTTTATATGAATAGTTATCACGTCAAAGATGATTATAAATAGTTGTATATTTATTTTGATTAAAATAAAACTAGCAGGTTGTATGCATTAAAAAGTACAAATTGGGCAATATTGAACCTGTTCTACCCATCTGACCCATTCCCTACTAAGCTGCTTTAGAAGTTTTACCTGTTTGACTTGTTAGATAGCATAATCGGGACCAACCCATTCATAAGTAAATGGGTTGCAATTGCCACCTCGGTACTCAACACTTGTTTTCAAAATATTAATGTATCTGTTTGTGACATGTATACATATGCATACACGTTACATCCTGCTCAGAAACTTATAAGTGCTTTCTATGTAATTATTATGGCAGCCAATAGAAAGGCCGTTAAAGAAGTTCAACCCAATAGTCGTTCCTAAGTCACTGCAAAGTGCACTTCCGTTCCGGTCAAAGCCCAAGGAAAAAAAGTCAAAGAAAGATGCAAGAGCTGTTGTCCCTGAACCGCATGAACGAGATGTTCATAAACTTGTCCAGCATTTGCAATTGATCAGGCATAACAAGGTATGTTTTCTGTTCCTTGTAATTAATGGAATATTTTTGTTGGAAAACGAGAATATTTCCATCTTCTTGTTAATGGCTCAAGTGGAGTTTATTTGCATTTCTTACTTACGGTTATAACTTATAAGAAACCTTATTTATCAATTTGTTACTGCTAGGTTTTTTAGTTTTGTATGCCAGTTTCGAAATGTTTTAATACTGATTATATATGGTTAGAATAAGATCATTAGTTGTAATGAAAACGAGTGGTAGGAAATAGTGTTTGAATATGCTTTTGCTGTTTCTAGTTGTAAGTAACAAAGAATCAGCTATTAGAGTGTTTAGAAAATTATGATAGATTATTTTATAAACAAGTACTTAAAATGGCTAAAAAGAAATGTTATTGTGAAAAAATAAGGACAAGTTGTAAATTAGAAGTAAAAGAAGATGATTATCCAAAACCATTTATTTAACCTCTGGAAAACCGGAGTCTGTTCATTCAGGAGTCTCATTAATCAAATAATTAGTTTGGAAAAGCAAATCTAAATACCCTGTTGATTAAATTTCATTAATAATTTCATGGTTTTTGCCTGGTTTTCAGCTGAAGCAGCAGAAACTGAAGAAACAGGAGAAGAAGAAAAAGCATGATGCAGAGAAAGCAAAGGAAGAGATAGTTACACGAAAACGTCAACGAGAAGAAAGACGGGATAGATATCGTACACAAGACAAGCTACAAAAGAAAATGCGCAGAGATTGAGTCCTATGTATTATTTGTTTAATTTTTGTAAGTTTTGCAGGCTTTAATAGCAATGAGATAAACTCGGAGATAAGGTTGTGTTGTTTCATAATTTATAATCATTTTTGTAAGTTTTGCAGGCTACCGAGATTTTACTTTAATGGTATCTAAAATGCCTATAGATTTAACTATTTAAGATTCTTAAATCTTGATGCATTTTGACATCTAGAACCCAGGGCTTGTAGTTTTTGCCAGAGTCGAGCCAACTTAATATTTAATTTAGAATGCTTCTGATATGTCTACAGCTCTCAAATTTTGAATATGGAACCTGAAAATCATATGTATCAATCAACGCACTTTGCAATATACGCAAGTGGCAAAACAATACATATAAACGCTTGTAAAAGAAGATAAAATTGTGTAGGTGGAGATTGATAAGGGTGCAATTTGTAATTTAAATAATAACTAAAAGCGGGTTGATCATCTTTGAAAGAGGCTTTGATCAAATTTGGGAAAAGAAAATCTGGGGTTATGAAGTGATGAGCATCAGAAGTCGATTTATAAAAGAAATGAAGACCAGCTCAGACTGGACCAGATGGTCTAGTTTTCAGTCCTTACGTTTTTGTATATTTTCGGTTTCAGGCAGGGTTGGTTAACACCCGATCTAACCTCTTATAACGGGCAATTTGAATTTGTTTATGGTACGAACCATGGCTTCGGTTATGTGATTAGTTACCCTGAAGTTCGATTAATTTTCGTAATTTAGTCAGTTAAGCAACAAAGAACTTGAAAGGGAAGGTAACACTACCCAAGTTAAGGTTCTGAGTTCAGTTATCGATTATTTATGTGGGAACAGTAAAACTTGGTATGGCTAGGTATAGGAACAAGCATTTAAGTTGTTAAATCAATACAAGAAGCCATGATTTGGTTATTAAAATCACCCATTGAGGTATATCTAACTTTATATGAGGAAATGGAACTTAAATGAAAATACAAGGCATAATAGAGCAAATGAGCTTAGACCGGTAAAAACCAGCCCAAGACTGGTAAGCATTATTCGGTCCAGTCTTTGTTCTTATGTTTCATTTAAATAAGATTTTGGTCTGGTCTTGGTTTCAGCATGTGCTCAGTAAGATTTAGATGGTTATACTTTATCTAGATCAAGAGACTGCTTACTGAAATATGAACTTGGAAGTTAAAATTCTTTCACTCAACATGCTATGCAATCTGAAAAAACACCTAATCAACAGAACTTAAAACTTATCATCTCAAACATACATCAATGTCATAAACATAAAGATTTTTTTTTTTTAAAAGAAAGAAAGAAAACACTATCAATTCTGACATGGTTCTGTAAGCAGAAAAAACCTCCAGGAATACAAACAACAGCTCTTCTTCGTTGATGCGGGAAGCTGGTCTTTTAATCAGTTTGCATAGCTCCAGCATGGTACTTCTCCAAATCCGCATCAAGATCTTCAGCTGACACCTTCACACCACCTTCACCTCCTCTGCCTCTTCCTCTGCCCCTGCCTCTGCCACCGCCACCGCCGCCGCCGCCACCACCACCACCACCACCGCCGCCACCACTACCTCGTGTCCTCATTGTCTGACCACCACCTCTAAGTCTTCCCATAACCCCACCTCTGATATCAATGATTATTGGTCATAAGTAAAATAGAAAGGATGAAAAGTAAAGGTACACTAAGGGGTTGTTTGACTGTGTATATGGACTCATTATCACTCTTCTGTGTTAGGGTAAGTTTTTTTATTATGATTATTTGATTATATTAGGATTCAATTATCAAATCCAAATCATCCATTTCAACCTAGTTGGCTAGTAGTTGCTACAGAACTAATTGTAACTTTAAAACCAATTGTACATCTTCATCCCTCCTATTGACCTAACTTCAAATGTTTTTCAGTCACTTCTCTTTGTTGATATTTAGAAAAAAGTGTTGAAATTTCAGATGATGATGTTTTATAGATTTATTAATAAATAATCTATAAAAAATATGAATTTAGTTATATAACAATAAATTGTTATAATCTGACCAGTGTGTTATTTAATAAATACTGAACTAATCAAGTAATCCACAAACAATTGATTATCTAATAATGTCTGACTTCAAACTTGATTATGATGATTTAATGAAGCATTATCAGTTTCAAACATACATCCAAACACCCCCTGAAAACATAAACAGTACAACAAGGTTTACAGTAATACCTTCTGGGTGGTGCACCATTAGTAGAATTTGGCACAACAGGACCACCATTGTTTCCCATGTTTGTTCCCACCAATTCAATCTTCATAGGCTTTCCATCTAATTGAACATTATCATATCTCTTGATAGCCATTTCTGCATCTCTGCGTCTAGAATACACTACTTCTGCTGTTCCCTATGAAAAATACTTTCTAATAAACATAATTTCTTATAAGGATGAGATTATTCCCCAACTCAAGTGAGGAGACTACCTTTGATCTGCCACTCCTATCATAATGTATTGTTGCTCGTTTTATGTCACCGACCTCTGCAAAAAGCTCCTGCAAAATTTCACTCTCTTTAGCATGAATTGCAGCTTTATGGTCATTGTGTCATGTTCTAAATAAACCTTTAAAGTTTAAACTACTTCACGCCAACTTTTAAAATCAATACTTCTGGTTTGTCTAGTGAGGAACTATCATTATGGCACTCTTTGTCCTACAAATTCTGCCCATGAACATGGAGCATACTGTATTACCAAGTCAATAATTTACAAGTTCAAGGGTGCAAGATTCCTATTTTGCGCATATTTAAACCTCCCATGTTAAATCATCTTGTGTTTAGTACAATTATTCTGAAAGTCACGGTGCAATTGCAAAATGTTCTCACTACATAATCTGCATCTTTAAAAGCATCAAAGTGTATAACCTGCCCTAAGAGAGGTTAAAACTTACCAAATATCTAAGAGATTATCTCATCAATCCAAAGGGTTTTAACAATAAATAATCAAGACCTCTAGGTAAATATATGATTCAGTTTGAGGCATGCAATACCAAACATACAAGACCTAAACCATCACAATGACATTATCATAAGTTTTAAATTCTTATTTTGACCTTTTGTTATCTTTAAGAATTCATCCTAGATGTACTTTGTACTATTGCATTTCAATATGGAACAAGGATTTTCATGTACAGAATAAGACAATTAGTTTGATAAAAGGCGTGACCATGTTGGCATGTCCTTAGCACCTAACTACGCAATAAGCAGTTAAGCACACTTCATTCCTTAGGTGGGTGACATGAAGTAAAATTTTACACACAGTCATTTAAAAATAGAACTTTCAGTACTTCCTGAAATCCCAAGTTCCAATGTTCCATTTACATCATTACTTAGAGTTAAGGAAAGGGTTGACTAACTTGTGCTTAATTTTACTAATATAATTCATTGCTAACCAATGCGGTGGAAAATGATTATAGAGAATGTTTGGAACACTTTGGGACCAACTGACCATTGTATTAAGAAACAATAGACACTGACGCGCCATGATAAAACAGGCTCACAACAGAATGCTGATGATTTCTTATATATACCAAGCTTTTGCTATACTTTGTAAGAACCAAGGCCATCCAGCATAAAAAAACCCACTTTATAGAGAAACTTCTAACTCGATTCCTTTTTTATATTCCCTTTGAAGGTAAAAGCTAACTTGCATCACCAGTAACGGAGAAATGTCTACTGGGTATTTCAATTAAATACCATGGAGACTATGCGCAAATCCAATAGCTTTTGTGGCAATCCCAAAGAGAATAACATTATGTGGCCGTTTGAGTATTAGATAAAGCCCTCAGGCATCTAAAATGCTAAGGTTCCATTTCTAGAGTGTTTACCATTGACTAAAAACAGCAACACCTCCTACCAGCCAAATTCAATTTGCAATTTCGTAAGGACTTATGAAACAACATATGAGTAATTATGCAAAATAATCCAACACAATAGAAGCTTTCTAGTCATGACACATTAATCCAGACCCAGCACATCCCTACATAAATCCTACAAAATTACCTTGATATCCTCATTGGAAACACCATAATCCAAGTTAGTTATGAGAAGTTTTGTGCCAGTCTCTATTCCCGAAGATACCCTGTTTGGTCTTCCAGGTTGTGTTGCAGCGTGACCATCATACATGTCATGTCCCCATGTTGTATCTGGTGCTTCAACCTGTAGGATGTTAAAAATAATGCACATAAATCAACCTATTAATTTTAGGTAGTGATGCAGTTGACTCGTGCACACAAACACATCAAAAGAAGAAGAATTGGCAAAATAGCGCAACGAAATTGATGTGTTACCAATTACTGAGTCAAGTTGCATCTTATATCCATTTATGCACTAAAAAAAAGGGAAACTTGGTCTCACAAAAAAATTCAAGCAAGTTTCACTTTTTGTTGCACGAGTTGGTATTAAGTTGAAACATTAATGCATTAATTGGCAAAAACTATGAAACTTGGTTGAAATATTCAGCCATTTACCCAAAAAAAACAACAAAATATCATATATTCATATACGCATAACAGGAAATCAATTAAGTGGTCCAACGTTATAACTATCTCTAAGTTCATTATGTACTGAATCTTTAATTATGCCACTAATTTGATGAGATCTTGTTTGGATGAGGTCTAGTAACCTTTGTAAACACATAAAACCTGCTCATGGACTGATAAATCATACTTCGGGTAAAAATACTCTACCTTTTGAGAGCCATATGGTGTTGGCCGATTGGAGGCACGATTTGGTAAACGGCGAGAGGGCCCAGGACCAGGATTACGAGCTCTGGATCTAGGGTTTTCAGAGGCTCGTGTCTTCTTGTTCATCTTTATCATATCGTCGAGAGACATGTCAAGATTAGACATGATTGAACGAATTGAAGTAAAACCCTATAAATTATGGGCACAATTTTGGAGTTTCGGTGATAGGGTTTAGCTCCGCCAAAGAAGCCCTCACTTTACAGTTTACACCAGCAATCTACCAGAGGAAAGAGGAAATTATACTTAGTTTTAAACTTTGCCGCCTTCAACTTTCCTGAACTTAACTTTGAGCCCATGTAGTTTTATTTTTGTCGTAGTTAGTCCCTTCAATGTTAAATAGTCCAATTCCATATTAGATCACCCATATGGCATCCGGAGGATGCTTCACCAGGTGTTTGGGTTGTCTTTGGTAGAGTAAAACACCGGTGCGCCCCCAATCTACCCAATCAGTTTGCAAATTTGGACTAGGGAATCCGGCCTTTCACCACCCATCTTGTCTCTATCTTTCTTCTCTCGCTATCTTCTTTTCTTTTTCTGTCTCATAATATATATAATATAAAAATAAAATAAAATAAATATGGTAAGATTGAGTTTATACTAACTTTTAAGTTGAGACGTAAAAGTGAAGTTGAAGGAGATGTTAGGCCGATGTGACTTTTGGGTTAAGAAACCTAAAGGTAATATCATACGGATAGCCTTCTTAAGATTGGGTTGTTCATGCATTGTGCGTGATTAATTTTATATTTATCACATAAATAAATAGACAAAAAAAAGTTTTAGCCTAACTCTTTTATTTTATCGAAATAGATTATAAATAAAAAATAAACACTATAGAAAAAATTACTAAAACCGAAAGAAATTCTATTGATCAAAAAGGTTAAAAATCATATTTCAAAAAGAAATGTTAGAATAAAATCAATTTATGTAACATATCTTAATGCTTTTTAGTTTTGACCATATAAATAATAATTAACGAGGTTTGTTTGAACCACGTGTTGTGATGAAAAAAAGGTAAATTAATTAATGTTTATGTTTCCTAAATGATTGCTATTTCTTCTTTTTCACAAATCGATTCATGTTTCAGATGTTTATATATAGTTATCTACCCAAATGTAGATTGCAGAAAAAGTATTTTTAAATATATATTATACTAATATAAAATTTACATTAAAATAGAGAAAAAAATTAAATAGTTGTAAGAAAAAAATTAAATTTATATCTTAATTAAACATTATAAAAGAAAACAAATTATGTATAAAATTAATTCTTTTAAATGACGAAAACAAAACTACTAGCAAGATTTGATACCAAGAAAGCATGTTTATATTTATTTAATCTCTTGAAATTTTATTAACCTAATCCACTCACCAACACACTATCATATAGCACTCAGATCCTCACTTCCTCATTTACATTAACACAATTTTCATAAAAAAAAGACTATATCTCTTTTTCCTTATTTAATAAATTAATATTTTTTTATTGCTTTATTATTTTTTAGATTCGTTTTTAAAATCAACAAAGAGCTGATGAAAAAAAAGAAAAAAATAAAAACGGTATGTCACCAGATAAATATTATTTGCCGTTACAATTGCGCAGTTTTCATGCTGTATAACATGACAACCACATGGTGATTAATCTGCTCCACTTTTAGGTCCCGTTCGTTTCGTAGAAATTTAAAGGAATGGAATGAAATTTAAATCCAATTCCATTGTAAATTGCGTTCGGTAGCATTTTTCTGATTGGAATCAAATTCTTTGAAAAATATATATTCCTTTATGTATGGGAAAGTCATTCCATTAGGTATGTGGATGGATTTAAAATCCATTTTATAAGGGAACCTGATAAAAGACTATTTTGTCCTTACTTTAACCCTATAACGTCTTACCACCGCTATAGTATAGCGCCTCACCACCGCCACCGCCACCACCACCACCGCCCCGCCGCCGCCACCACCACCACCGCCGCCACCACCACCACCGTCGCCACCACCACCACCGTCACCACCCCCACCCGCCACCACCGTCACCACCACCCGCCGTTACCACCATCGCCGCCGCCACCATAAGGGTGATGGTGACAAGGGTGGTGGTGATGGCGGCAGCGGGTGGTGATGGTGGTGGCGGCAGTGACAAGGGTGGTGGTGGCGGCGGTGACAGCGGCGGTAGTGGTGGGGGTGACGGCGGTGGTGGCGGTGGTGGTTTCAGCGGCGGCAGTGGTGGTGGTGACGGTGATGGTGATGGGGCGACTGTAGTGGTGATTGTGACGGTGGCGGCGGCGGGTGGTGATGGTGGTGGCGGCAGGAGTGACGGGCGGTGGCGGCAACGACACGGGTGCTGGCGGCAGCCGGTGGTGATGCTGGTGGCGGCGGTGACAAGGGTGGTGGTGGCGGCGGTGACAGCGGCGGTAGTGGTGGCGGTGGTGGTGGCGGCTGCGGGAGGCGTGGGTGGACCGAGGGGGGGTTGTGGTGGGGTGGGTTGGGTGGACCGAGGGGGGGTTGTGGTGGAGTGGGTTGGGTGTGCGTGTGTGTAATGATAAATTTTTAATATAAAAAATGAATAAAATGGTATTTTGGTCTTTTGATATGATTCAATTGCAATTCCTTGTATAAATTTACAAACAAACGCAAAATAGGATTGTAATGAAATTCAATTCCATTCACTTTTCTGCGAAACAAACATGAACATGAATCTAATTCTTATAGGAATTGAATTCTTTAAGGAATTCAATTCCATTCATTCAAATTCCGTAAAACGAACGGGACCTTATATTTAACTTATCCTTTCCCACCTAGGTCTATGAATTGGTGGACTACTAATGGTGGCCCCTGTTATACACGACCTTGAAGAATAAAAACTTAAAAAAAATTCGTAAAAAAAGAATAAACACAATAAATTCTAAAGTGATAATTAATTACATGGAACACGATGAACATATTTTTAGCAACGAGGAGTATAAAAGTAACATGTCGTGCTGCTATTAAAAAAATTAACCTTGAAATATTGATGATATACGTACTTGTTAGATCATATGCACAAAAAGTTATGATATCTCATTATATTTTAATGTTATAAGACACTATATATATATATAAATCATACCATGGCTTCGTTCTAACAAGGAGGAGTTGTCAGAGCTATAGTAGAGACTAATAACATTTGATATGATTCACATGTAATTTATTAGTAAACATTAAGAAAAACTATATTTATAAGAAATAAATATGTTATAATATTATTTTTTAAATTGATTTTGAAAGTTTATTTATATAACAAATGACTAATGCATAGTCACTAAAATATTAATAATACAAAAAAATAACTATGAATCTATTTGATAAATATAAGGAAAAATCTATTTTCTTTTAATAAATCATCATATTAATTATTCTTTTAATAAATCATCATATTTTCTTTTGATTAAAACCTCTCCTTAAAATTTGTATCTATTCATAGTGTTGTTACATCGATCAATGTACAAAGCTATCAAATGGGCTGGGCCTAACAACTGAGTGCAGGTTTTGACCCAATTCACATTCTTATAAGATCTCGTTTACAAACCCTAATTCTTTTGTTGGCCGTCGTCGTCGTCTACTCGCTCCATTCATCCCTCTGAGCAGAGCAGAGACTCCCTGAATCTTCTGTGAATCATGGGTCGCGTTCGTACCAAAACCGTCAAGAAGTCGTCCCGGCAGGTAATCGAGCGTTACTACTCGAAAATGACGCTCGATTTCCACACCAACAAGAAGATCCTTGAAGAAGTTGCCATCATCCCTTCAAAGCGCCTCCGCAACAAGATCGCCGGATTCTCAACTCACCTGATGAAGCGCATCCAGAAAGGTCCGGTGAGAGGAATCTCGCTCAAGCTTCAGGAAGAAGAGAGGGAGCGTCGTATGGACTTTGTTCCCGACGAATCCGCCATCAAAACCGACCGGATTGAGGTCGACAAGGAGACCATTGATTTGCTTGCTTCTTTGGGTATGTCTGACCTTCCTGGTATTGTGCTTAAGGAGGACACTCCTTTGGCCTCTACAGCGATACCGGGGGCGTATGGCGGTGGTGGCCGTGGTGGATTCGGCGGTGGAGCTGGAAGGAGGTACTGATGAAGAATGTTTTTCCATTATATATGTCTTCTTTGCTAGATTTTTGATAACGATGTTATGATTTGAGGATATGAGTTGTCTTTACTTTATGTTGGATTGAATTTCAACCCTAAAAATTTCTATTAGTGTGATTTTCACGTGTTTTGATTAAATTTCTGTATCTGATTTCTGCCCTTTTTTGAGATTTGGTTGCTGGTTACAACTAGGGTTTGTTTAGTTTAAGTGATTTCGTAAGCATATCAATTGCCTCTAGAATCAGAAATCCATGATAGAATGGTTTAGTAGGCGCAGTTTGCCTTGTAGATTCCACATTTTAGATGCTGATTTTGCACTGCTTTAGGTTGGTTATCAATTTGCTAGGCTGGTTATCTTGATTGATCTCTTTCAGCAATTGGGTTTGAATGTTTTGATCTTGATAACTTGATTTTAGGACAAAGTAATATGCTTTTAGCAATTGGGTTTGAATGGTTGTCTTTCGTTGTTTACCTACACTTGATACACATATATAATAAATATGTCACCTTGTTATATGTAATCTTGTGACGAATCTTGTTCTCTTGGATTTTTGGTACCATGTTTGATGTTCCCACCAAGATTGAGCTAAGGGTTTAAATGTTATGTTAAAAAGAAACTATTATTTTAATTATGAATTCCGGTGTTGTAAAAACCAACCTAGATGACCGATTATTCAATGATTATCCAGTCGGTAATCATGAATTGCTTTCTAACCAAGGTCAGGGAGTTTGATTATCATGAAGTAAAATTTGTGTGAGGTGTCATTTTATCACTAAGAAAACATGTCTTCTTTTTATGCAATTGTGTGAGAAACGAGATTTTGTGAATGTAAATACTTGATTTTTAAATACCCATTTAGCGTGATAGTTGGGTTAGTCTGTAAGTTATCAAAAAAAGAACTTGATTAAGTTGGGTTGGGTTGGGTTAGGATTTGATGATATTGGCCCATAGACAGTGGCCTACGTAGTTACTAGTTAAGGTGGTTCAAAGTTCAAACTTCTACAGCCTCCAAGACATGGGTAGTGAAATTGTAAAATGGACGTCTATTTCGCCCATAACACTTGGTTAGTTACCATATTGAATGTTCTTGTTTCATCTGGCAACATAATTTTCAAAGAGTCTTTTGACATCTTGAAAAACACCTTGATTGGTGACCATTTTCATGGATAGGACATATCCCCTAGAGTATTTTCACACTATACAGCGAAGTAATCCTACACGAGATGATTATGTGCGGCTTCACGATTCCTACTTACTTTTTTATTTTTTATTTATTTGCCTGCTTGAACGTGTCTGTCTCATGAAAAAGAACTTGGTTTGTGCAACTCTTAAAAGAAAGTAAGTGTTACAATGATTTGTATTAGAGGAAGCCACAAGATCTGAACTTGATGACGAATATGATAGAAGCACTTTGAGAAGATTTTAAAGGGCTTTAGAGTTTATTGAAGATAATGAATGTATAGTTAAGGTGAGATGATAACATTCAAAATAGAGAAAGGTGGGTATCCTTTCATCAGTGTGGTCATCCCGAAAAGGTGAGGTTCCAAGGTGCTGATGGATCCGAGGCCGGCCTCAATGTCTTGATTCAGTCAGAGGTGTGCCCATTCTGCCCCTTCTTAAAAATGAAAACATGTAAATGATTTGTGATTTGATAAGAGGGGGTTTTAACAACACTATATGATACATAGTTTTTTAATTCCATCTCTTTGGCCATTATGATTTACATCACTTGTACCTTCCTAACTTTCCAAGATAAACAATGCACTTAGAAGAGATGACTTTATCCTTACCCTAACCCTATATCAAAATGAGTTTATTAGATACTGGGAAATACTATATCCTCCTATCACCATACCCCACACTTGTAACTAATATCCAAACATTAGCTAAAATTATTCAACACTGTTTGTTGTTTGTTGTACTAATTAACTGCAGACAAAATTAGTCTCCATAAGACTGCGACAAAAATAATCAAAAACCCATTTATTATGCCATTTTGTGACAACAATTTACACAAAGGATCACTGGTCGTGAAATGTATTTTAATGTAATATCGTTTGGAAGATTTTGAAACCACCTTGTCACACAAATTAAAGGAAGATGATTTAGTAAAAGTAAATTTTAAATTTTTATAGTGTTAAAGATCAAGTACTAACATGTATAGTAAAACAATTGTATATAAAGGGATATAAAATTTATTTAAAAAAGGGTAAATTTATTAGGGGACGTTTGGTTCGTTGGAATTAGACGGAATTGGAATTAGGCATTCCTAAATCTTGTTTGTGTTTGTTTCACGGAATTTATGGAATGAAATTTGACCATTCCAGTAAACTCTTTAAATCAAGGAATTGGGAATTCCTTCCCCAAAATTCTTTAAATTCATAAGAAATCTCAAAATATAATTATTATCTTCTACACCATCCCACCCCACCCCTACCTCAGCCCACCCTACCCACCCCACCCCTACCTCAGCCCACCCTACTCTACCCTACGCACCCATACCCCACCTTCACCCCTACCCCTACCTCATCCCACCCTACTCTACCCTACACTAACCCCGCCCCACCCCTACTTTACACCATCCCACCCTACTCTACCTTACCATACCATCACCCTACTCCATCTTTACTTAATATACCCTACCCTACCATTGCCGCCACCGTCATCAACGTCACCACCACTGCCGCCGCCGTCATCAACACCACCGAGCCCCGCCGCCGACCATCGCTCATTGCCACCACTCACACCCGCCGCTGCTGTCGCGGGGTGGGGTGGGTAGGGTAGTGGGGGTAGGGTAGGGATGGGGGTACTTATTATATAAATATTAAATAATTAATGTTAAATGAGTCGATCTGGGTCAGGATCCATTAGTATTTGATCTGATCCAAATTCAATTAAATGGATCTCAATGTTATTGGATCCGATCCAAATCCAATTAAATGGGTCGACGGGTCTGGTCAGATTTTTAAAAGATCCGATCCGATCTGCTCAATTGACAGCCCTAGGGCGGGGTAGGGTGGTAGAGGGGGTAGGGGGTGGGGTAGGTGGCGGAGGGGGTGGTGGGCGGCTGATTGTATAATTTATTTTGGTTTATACATATTGAATTAACAATTCTTTTTTTGTAAAATTACCGACATAGAATGACCAAATAATGTTATAAATAGCTCCTTCACATTGATGCATTTCAATTAACATAATATTACTAATTAAATTAGATTTCCATGTGATATATGGATTGGATTAAATGTAATAAATATTAAACATTAACAAAAAGATATAAATAATTATGAAACACGAAAAAAATAAAAATTTAAAAGACGGCGACAGATAATGTCAATACTCAGACTAGCGGTGAAAGCGTCGATGCGATGTTGAGGCCAGACTGACGAGTGTCATGATAGAAAGAGACATGATTGTATTTCTTGTATACGCCATCGATCATTATTATTATAATTATGGCAATAAGGTCAAGTTTTTAGTGGTTATAATTAATAAGAATTTAAAAGATTACAAAGTATTTTAAAATGATAAAATTAAGAATTTGATTAAATGATACTTTAAAATGTTATAAACTATAAATATGATATTTATAATTAGGATGAACAAATATGATATTTTAAGGTTTAAGAAATTAATATATGAAATTTATTTAATAATTTTGATTCAGTTTTGGCTAATAAAAGTCAAAATTAAAATTTCTATTTTGATTAACTGGATGATCAAGATTGATCAATTAAATATATTTTATTAAATATAGAGTTGTAATCGTATAATAAATTTTGTAAATGTTATTCTTTTATTTATACTAGAAGACTAGAAGATAACTAAATAATAGCCTAAAATCTATTTTCTTACAACAACTTGCACCTTTTGAAATTGAGTGCCTACTTCTTGTAACATCACAAAATTTATAAATGTGATGATTTGAGTAGTTGGGTTGTAAATGATAAACTCTATAATTATCATTTGGGAATGCTCTAAAATGGGAATGGGCAATTGTACAAGCCGTTATAACATGGTTGGTGGTGTTCAAAATATAAAGTTTCAAATTTTTGTATGCGATACGCAAATTAAGGGTACAAAACCATTTAATCAAAGGATTAATTTATATTGGGGTAAGGGAGATTTCATGGCCTTAGAAGATTTTGGGGTTTCATGTTGACGCTTGGGCAAGATCAAGGAAGATTGAGGTATGATTGACACTTTTCTTGGGTTATTCTTCTTTTGGTGGCTTAGAGGATGTATCTTTGAAAACAAGTTTTCTCTTAAGGATTTGATAATGATATTTGGTAGTCTTGGTATAATTTTTTGTTGCATGTTGGTTATGGGTTGGATTCAAGTTTGACCTTGCATGTTTGGGTCACAGCTTTGTGTTTGATTTTGATTCTAATCTTGGGTTAGGGGCCTAGGGTTATTGTTTTGGTGATGTTTGGGAAGATGTTTAGTGTAAAAGGGCTTTATTCTGAGGTATAATTAGATGAGATGTTAAATGGTTGAACTCGGACGTGAGTGCAGTTCACGATGCAAGGATGGTGTCTTATGGAATGAATACAAATTTCGGGGATGGATGATATTTCATGGGCTTCATGGCGTGAGGTTGGCTGCAGAAATTGTAAGTTTTGAAAGAAAAAAACCCATATAATGTCAAATGTAGTTGGAATTTTGGCATATTATATATCGTTGGAAAGCTATTGAAGTCCATTTCAAGTTTTCTTCATACTTCAGAGGCTAAAAAAGGTTTGTTGGGTCAAAATGTTGATACAATTCAATATGGTCAGATTGGAGATATGTAATATTTAACTGTAAGTTGAGATTTTAGATCAGTTAGGCTACAAGCCTCTTTGGGAGTCTTAGGATACATTAGTGTTATGTTTTAGTTAATTATCAGAGTCTCTTATGCCACTTGAATCTTTAGTCAAGTGTGTTGTATAGTATAAGTTGTATGATTAAAGAGTTGTTGTACTGATAATTGTATTATGTTATACATTACTTGGTTCATGTTTGAGATTTGTTTTGAGTTATTTAGGGTTATGATCATCATCACACTTGTAGGGCGAGTTCAAAAACTGGGTTGTTAATCTTAGTTGTAGTACATCTGTTGTTTATTGAGTAGACAATGGTACTTTGTGAATTTTTGATAGTTATAAGTTGTTCATATGGGTTTCGTTGTGATGATTTTTGGTAGTTAATGATAATATGAGTAAACCATATTGTGGTTGATTCATGGGTTGAATTCTTTTCATGATTGAGGTTGATGGTATTTGGTAGTATACACATATTTGTCTAGGTAGTTCTTGTGGTTGAGTAGAACGGATAGTAAATACTCGGAGATATTTATCTGGATGATCAATTTGGTAGTTTTTGGTAGTTGATCATGTACGATGATACATGATTGTCACATTTAAATTTGATTGTGGTTGACTTTTCTAACTTGAGGTTGGTAGTTGAATTTCGGCTCACTAGCTTCCGTGGAAGACAATGTTGTTTGGTCGTGGATGTTTTGGTAGGTATACCTTTAGTTGGTCGTTAGGGAGCTTGCTTAGGTTGTGTAACATCCTCGACTTGGGCCTAGTTGTAAATCGCGTGTGAGTGTACGTAAGTTAGTAGATAGTGTGAAGGGTCCAAGTTGTATAAATTAATTATGTTAATGAGACCACATTTGTGTTTAAATGCTAAATGACAATGTGAAATATGTATATGTGTATATATATATATATATATGTACATATTAAATAGAGGATAAATAAAGAAGAAAAGAAGAAAAAGAAATATAATAATCTAGAGGCGGTGCCTCTGGATATAGGAATATATATATATATATATATATATATATATATATATTTGTTTGTAAACACTTTGACTTAAAAGTCAAAGTTGCCAAAGCTAGTAAACACACAGACTTTCTCTCGGATTTCTTGAAGGTGAAGGGATTTGGACATTTTCTAATTTGAACAAGGTAAACATGTGTTAGTTATCAGATTTAAACGTGTATGAAAACATTTTTGTGTTTGAATCATAATAAAAAGTTATGATTCTTGTCAAACTCCATTGAAAAGCATACCAAGCTTACTTGAAGGTAAGTTTTGGTATGTTAGATGTTTTTAGTTGGTGTTGTTGTGTTTTGGAGATGCATATGCATGGTATATGAAGCTCTAAGGTGTTTTAAATGAAAAACTAACAAGAATGAAATCTGGAAATGAAAGAAAGAAGGTGGCGGATTTCAGTGTTTTGAATGTGTCGGATTCTGAGACTATAAGTGTCGGAATCCGCAATTTGTCCAAATCCGATAAAGTGTCGGAATTCCTTGAAAGTGTCGGAATCTGACAAAGTGTTCTTCATATTTAGCGGATTCCGATAGAATATCGGATTCCATTGAAATGTCAAATCCATGTTTAAGCGTTGAAATCCGATAGTGTCAGATTTCCTAAGTATCGGATTTCTTGGTATTTGTTGAATTCCGATAGAGTGTCGGATTCCTCTATGTCAAAGATGCCTAAGTGTTGGAATCTGATAGCATGTCGGATTCCCTAAATCCGCATGAGTGTCGGATTTTCCATAAATCCGACAGTATCGTCGGATTTCCCTAAGTGTCGGGTTTCCATGAATCCGACAGTTTTGTCGGATTCGTGTTGTGTCCGGATTTTGGGATTCCTATGTTGGTTTTTGTAGCCATTCTTTATATGTTAAGATGATTAATGTAAGTCCTAATGTCTAGGTGAACCTGTTGTGTTAAGTAAGAACAGAAGTGAGATAACTATCGGTTAAGCTACTCAGGTGAGTACCAACTTCCGTAAGCCTCGGTAGAGGAAGACTTGATTGCTAAATGTATTGTATATGAAGTAATAATATCTTAAGTATGTATAAGCATTGCCATGCTACTTTATGCACACTGCCATGATAAGTATTTGTTAAATGTAAGTTAAGTGTATGCCAGCGGAATCCAGAATTGGAGCCGCCTAGTTAAAACGGATGTTATGTATGATATGGATCCTGAATGGATCAACTGTATGAAAGATTAATGTTATGTATGCAAGGGATCCAGATTGGGTCCATAATGATGAAATAAATGTAAATGCATGTTTAATGAATAGAATGAATGTGCATGCTAAATGAATGATCCAGATTGGATCAACTACGTGTATGTGAAATGTTCGCGAACAACTGAAGCATGGTTAAGGTCAACTTTGTAGTTGGATCCCAACAGGACTTCGGTCATTTCGGGATTTAACGGTGATTCGGGGTGCATCCCGGATCTTGGTTTTGCAGAACTGTCGTGCCTTAACGTGAGATTGTAATCAGCCATGATATGGCCGGGATTACTAGGGAACCTATGGTTCCGTAAACGATGCTTGGTGGATTGCTTTATGCTTCCTCAACACGGATGGTTATGTCTGGTTCTTTCGGTCAATGTTGTTGAGCGGGACTAGCTATCTTGCAAGATATGACTCGTACCGATCTTGTCAGCACACCGCAATGTGATAGGATAACATTGTTTGCTAATTCATGTGATACATGACTTGCTTTATTGATGCTTATGTTAAGTTTGTACTCACTAGCTATGTGTATAGCTAATGGTGCCATGTTAACTCTTTTTGCAGATTGAGATTAGAAGGCCTGGTGAGCTGGGTTGCTTATACATATATGTATGATATTGTGGTCGGTCGATAAGTTAGAGTAACAGCAAACATATGAAACAGAGTTTTGAATGTGAATATCTGGTGTAAACCTTTTTGGTTTAACGTTCCGCTGCTTAACTCAATGATATTTTATCGTAAATGAGTTCACCTATATGAAAACGCAAATTTTTGCTAATTTTATCGTTTTGCAAAGCCGGTGTTACAGGTTGCGCTTCGGGTGAAGTTGAGTTGGCTGGATGAGTCACGTGTTTGGATAATTTCTTTTGTCTTCTTGTTAATGGTCGTTAGGTACTTAATGTAACACCAAATCCGTATTGGATAGTAACTTGCGGACATGGATTTTATCCATGCGAGTTTTTATAAAATGACGTAAAACACTTCCACAAAGTTTGTAAGTAAATTTATGGGTTGTTAAATTGCGATAAGTGTTTTGAAAAAAGTTTAATTTAGCCATAAAATCGGGTGTTGTACTTCTATTGAGCTTTGATGATATATATCATTTCGCATCTCGTCGCCCTCACATACACATACATATATATATATATATATGTATGTGTGTACATACATACACACATACATATGTGTGTGTTTTTTATAAATAAATTAAGCTATCACTTTTGAGATGATCAATGATGATATTTATGAAAAAAGAGTGGTTCTATATTTTCTTCTTAAATATTTTTACTTTTCCTCTTATTTATTTGATTAAGAAAAATGTCAAAATCAAAAGAATAAGTTTAGGTGAGAGAATTAGTGCACTAGATATATCAATAATTGAGAAGGTAGAAGGATAACGTAGAAATATATAGAAGTTTTATAAAAAACAAATAAGAGTACTTGAGTTTACTTCTTTTGTGAATATCAATAAATGATGAAAAAGGATTTGTATGCTAAAAATGTGTTACTATAGAAATGTCTAAGAAAAGAGATAATCACAAAATGGCAAAATTATGAGCACAAATTTAGAGAGAGAAAATAAGTTAAATAACGAAGTCATATGTCAATGGTTGATTTATTAGTCATATGTACCATTACTTGAACTAAGAATGATAGGCGTAAGAAAAGAATAACCGTCGGTCTTCTTGTTGGTGACCAAATAACTAATAACATGCTTACGACAAAAGAAAAATAAATGTAAAAGTGAAATATATAGAAAAATAAACAAAATTTATAAAGATATTAGAGCCATTTGTTACATAGGTTCATATTAGTCATTAGCAAGTCGAAACGCATTCGTTAATCCATTATTTGTATTTCAATCACTAATTAATGGAGTTTTAATGAAAAAAAGTTATATTATGTTGGATGATAATATTTCCGTTATTATATAGTAATTGATTGATGGTGAACAATTTTGTAGACCTTAATCAAGAAAAAGTTATCTGTGTAGTAGAACATGGCTCGTTATGTATCCATTGTACTCTTCTAAATAGGTTGCAGGTCTCCACGGTTTGGATCAACCGGATCACGACGAGTGAAAGGCGATCCCAAGTAAAATAAATATCATGCATGGTATGATGTCTCTTTTACCTAAGGCTTCCTATCCGTTGGAATATTCTAAATAAATGATTGCGACTAGATAGCTTTGGATGTTCTTTATGTGGAGCAAGTTTTGAGACTAAGAATCATGTCTTTCTTCACTGCAAGCTGACTAAAACTCTGTTATTATTATTGTTTATATCTAACTGGTGTAACATTCAATCCCCTCCACCCAAATTCAATATATTCACTAATATCTTGGGGTCGCCATTTAGGGTTCAAATGCTTTAGATTGGAGGCTTTTTTTCAAAGTCACTCTATTTATGTAACTCAATAGTTACTAACAACTTGCCACTTATATTAATAAAATAAATCAATCTTGCTATTAAATAAAATAAACCCAAATGTATTTGTTTTAGTATCACGTTTGTGTCTACTTCTAACTAGATTTAGCAAAAGGAGGGAGCACCTTGTTCTAGCAACATTTATATTAGATGCTTCTACACTTACAAACACTTTAAATAAGGGTTATTTTGATCATTTAATCATTTAAGTGTGAAAATACCTATCGTAAGTGCTTCTAGTTGCACGCATCCTTACCCTATTAATATTGTAACGCCTTTTGGATCGTTGAGAAAGATTACTTATTGTGTAAGAAGTGATGTGTTAGTAAGTAGTCATTAGGTAATATTATTTACTTTGTTTAAAACTCGACAAAAAAAGCTTTAGAGGTTAGAAGGATGAAGTTATAATATTTAGTGTTGTTAAATAAATACAGAAATATAATCTTCGAATTCTTTATTTTAATCATATCAAAAATAATTAAATGTTCACTTTTTTTTCTAATAGCAGAACACACACATCTTAAATATACTCATAATCTATAACTTTTGTTTACAACAGGACTATAATACATAACTATAAAAAAATCTTTTTAACATCCGATACCGCTAGATTAGAGTTCATTTGGTAGTTAAATGTTCACTTGATTGTTGAAACTCTCATTCAACTAATTTTGAACCTATTTATTACGGGCAACGATCTTCTACCAAACTTTAAATATAGGGACACCAACTTGGGAATCATATTTAATTATTCCTTTTAAATATAAAGAATTTTATTCCATTCAATTAAATTGTTTTATTTCATTCTACTATCTATTAAATAATAATATATGAAATTAACTAATATTTTTTTTACGACTATATCTTCTCATTTGATTTTGACATAAAATCTATTAGTTCTGTGTTTAGTTGTAATTTTGTTATATGGATTAGTCCAATCCAGGCCTAGTTAAATACAATTTATAAACCATAGATAGTCTTAATTAATTCACTTAGAAATTAATAACATAATTATAATATCCTATATGAGAAATTACATTACTAGTACAAAAGAGATGTTCTCTATAATTGGTCAAATCAAAAACTTATTACAAGTTTATTGTTACAATTACAGAAAACTAAAAATAAAAAATCACCAGCATATAAATATACTATAGCTTCAGAATTCAAATGCACTTTGCTAATTGCATATTATTACTCATAAGTAATAATTAATAAGAAGAGTTAATAAGGTTTATTAGTAATTAATGAAAATCATCAATTCACCTGCACTATTAAATATTAATACAAGTTTACTGCTTCTTTTATAAAAAACTAATATAATAAAAATTAGAAATTAGAAAACTTTTACTAAATTGTTTTGATTATTTAAAATTGACATTTTATATATTTATGGAAAGTATGGTACGGAGCTTTCAGCTTTCAACTCTGGCTAACGGCTAATTTCAACCAAACACACATATTTGAGTATACACATGTACATTCCTCTTATTACACAACTTGGTTCTTGTCATATGAAGCATCACACAACCCATTACATAGAATATTAGTCGGTGTTTAAACGTGTAACGAGCATATCACTGCATGATAGAACACCCGATTCATCTAAATGTGTAACGAGCATATTACTGCATGATAGAACACCCGATTTATTGACTCCTAAAGAGGTGTAAGTTTATTTTTTTTAAAGGTTCTTATTAAGGAAAGAGTGTATACACGACAAAATAAAAATAAAAATAAAAACAATCTGAAAAAAAATTAAACGACCAATTACTACGCACAAGATGGTTATATATAGATACGATTGATGTCATTAAGATAAAGATTATAGAGATCGTAAAATTAAAATCATGGTAAGAAAATATTTAATAATTCAAGATAGAGCCCAACAAAAAACCATGTCACATACATTTCAAGTATAACCGACCCCATTTAAAACTTGGTGATAAATGCAAACAAAATGAACCGAAAGATACGTAATTCTACCTAATCAAATCAAGCGGTGGATAGAAAACTAAGTATATAGTTTTTTTAAATTTATTTTAACTAATTATGAACTTATAAAGATGAAGAAACGATGTATGTTGTCAATAACACGTATGTTATGTGCTTTTTTATACATTCACTATTTAAATGGGATGTGTTTTAGTTATTTAAATGGTACGTGTTAGGTGATGATCGATGACATCATATATCATTTCTTGTACAAATATTCATATATTAATACAACATGGTTCTAGCGATACTATGTCTAAGTTTATGGGATTCAATTCTAAACTTTAAACCCTTATTAAGCACATTACAAAGTCATATTTCATCCGATATGAGACGTTATTCAATGTGTCCCTCATGTGTGATGTTCTTTTTTTCGTGCATAACACGTAGATACTTATGGGTTATGTGGAGTCCGTGTGACTTTTTACTAACCACGGGCGAACCTTGCTTTAATATCATGTAAAGTTTCTGAGGTTCCAACTCAAAAGCAATTAGATATGAATAGAATATTTCAAAATCCTCATTAAACACGCGTGTTACAAAATCACTTTTCATCTAATGCGAAGCATTACTCGCATTATATTTTGAATTGGTACCTAACTTGCTTCTCGGTGCCTTTGCTACTCCTATATAAAACAAAAAATGTATGAATAATAATTATAGAATTTTCTTTTGTGATTTGTACACCTTTATGTACAATAATGAACCAATTAATCTTAAAATGTAAAAGTAACAAATCGTAATGTTCGCTTTTGATTTAATTTAAAGGATTTTCAAGGTCATAGCATTTAGTGTTGACTTTATTCTTGGCTCAAGGGTACGTACGTCTATTTTAGTATAATTATCATCTAAAATATTGCAAAATATTTATTTGACAACCGTTTTTATTGTGAGTATCGTGAGTATCATTTGTAACCACTATTAATGTTCATTAATAAGGTATTTTCGTCTTTTATATATTTTTCCAATCATGAATTGCGTTCAGGTAGACCGTTATTTAAAAGCAAGATTTGATTTTTCGAAAGTACCCTTCATTAATGCATCATTAATGAGCTATTAATGAGACATTAATGAATCCCCCTTCTTTTAGGAAGAATTTCATATATATCCTTACAAACTTGTTAAATTACATATATATCCTTATAAAAATCAATTTTACATCAATATCCTCTTAAAGTCTTTAAACTCTCAAATATCTCCTTTTACTTAATTTAATACTATTAAATCTTTTAAAATCTAAAAAACATAAGATATAAATTGATTTAATAAGTAAAATCTACAAATACCCTTCTTCTTCATTTACCTTCTTCCTTCTTAATTAATGTAATACTTGGAATATCTAAGCTAATATAAAAGAAATTGAAAACCCCCATCGTTGTTTACAAGCCTTGCCCCCATTAATCTTCAACCCCACAAACTCATTCATCCCGATTCCATTACACCAAGAAAGTTTCTGGAAGCTCTAAACAAGAATGGCAACAACCCAAAAACTCGCTTGTCTGTTTCCTGAAGCTTTTAACAAGAATGGCAGCAATATACCCAAGAAATAAAAATAACAAGAAAGTTTATTACTCAAGAATAGATAGACTGCAAATTCGGATTCAGAGAAAGGGGTTTAGATACCACCATGGCTGCAACACGACCATCTTATTTCACCGCTACGGGCCAAGTTTCATCTAAAATCTGGCAAGCTATGGTCGGAAATTTTAAATGCAGAAAAATATATATCTTCATTGCCTAGGAATTATTTTCCTTCGAGAAACTATAAGCCCAATGAAGCTAAACCAACAGTAGATCAAAAGATAAAACCAAAAACAATCAATTTGGATGAAGCTTAGAAAAAGATATGATAACACTTACGAGGAGATAGTTAAAGATCAACTAAAAGACACAGCCACAAGATCTGGTATAGTTGTGAAGAAGGGTCAATGTAGCAAAATGGTATTTAGGATATTTTACTTCTAAATTAAATTAAGCATCATGTTTTTCTATTTTTAAATGATTTAATTTCTATTAAATTAAGTAAAATGGTATATTTGAGAGTTTAAAAAGTTTGAGAGGATATTGACGTTATATTGACTTTTATAAGGATATATATGTAATTAAGTAAGTTTGTAAGGATATATATGAAATTTTCCCTTATTTTTATTGATAATTGATTTATTTTAACCAAGATCAAAATTGATTCTCACTGTATTTACAATAAAAACAGTTCTTAAATAAATCATCATCGTAAAAATGTAGATTCATTCAAGCTAAGCACAATGGTGAACATCAACTAATGTCACCCCTTACGGTATCGATTCTCTGTCTTGTTGTGATAAGTTATTCAAAAGATTAATAAGTGAAATTAAAAAAAACTTACGGTGCGAATCAAATCTTGTGACAAGGTCAATCTTTCACAAGGATTCTTTGCACGGGAGGCCTTTGACTTTAATAGTGTTTCATGCAATGGATAACATGAATACTCACCATAAAGACAGGGCCGTCTTAAGTACCCATGGCTAAATAGAGCCCATGATTATATAGTGTCTTATATCTGTATATGTAACATAGTTTATTGAACCCAAATATACACACAAATAAGAAAAAAGGACCAGTTTCTTAGGCCCAAAATCTATAATGCATACTTAGAAATTAAAATAGCAACCGGCTTGAAATCTCGGATGCATAACGACCGTGTAGGGAGAAAAAGAAAAGCGAAATCAATGTTGCGGCAAACGATTTGGCCATGTCTCAGAAGTCGAGACATCGGGATAGAGCAAAGACGGTTGGTTTTTGTCGTTGGTGATTGGTTCTCCTTTCGCCATTTCTTTCTTTGCAAATGATGAAACGCTAAAACAAGCCAAAATTGTATCTTGTCCAATCAAAAATTCTTTGGTCTTTCTTGAACACAATATGCGATTTATTTAATTAATTTGTTTTAGTTACTCGAGTCACTTGTTAATCGGTTATTTTAAACCACTTATTTGAAATTTAGTCACTTGATATTAACTATCAAGTTTGTTGGTGTAATTTATTTGAAATCTTGAAACACTTGAAATTATCGGAACAGTTAATTAGTTTAGTAGTTTATTAGTTAAACTAGTTACTTGAATTAATTGATATTAAGTTAATTGGTGTGTTTACTTGAATATTTAAATAATTTGATATCAAGTTAAGTGGTTTGTTTACTTGAATACCTAAATCAGTTTATAATTAATTAATAAATCATGTTTTCCGAAATTCATTTATTCTATAGTCAAAAAAGAAAGAAAAATAAGAATTTGAAAACCTAAAACAATCTCAAAGATGGTCAAAGTATAAACTTATAAAGAATTTGAAAATCGAAACAATTGTAAGTTTCTTATTCAAGGTTTTTATATATTTTAGTTTGCTTTTGTATAATTTTGTATTTTTAGTCGCCCCTTTTTTAGTTTTATCCCGGACCTCAAAAATGCTTAAGACGGCCCTACTTAAAAGATTAAAAACTATTAATTTTTAAATGAGAGAGAATGTTGTACATATTTAATACAGTAGTATAGTGATAAAGATATCTAAGGGCAATTGGGCTTGGCCAATTGTATTACCTATTTAATGTGTTAATGTTAATTGAATGATTCAAGGGAAGTTTTGATTCTTCATATCTCATAGCCCTACTTGAATTACCCTCTCTCAAAGTTAATCAAAATTCCCTATCTCTATATCACCTTATGTAACACCATTTTTTCAGTTTTTAACTTAAAAACATTATATTAGCACCAAAAGATATCAAAGTTTCACAAAAATATTGTTTCTAACCATACACGTGCTAACATTTACAAAAGTAGTGTCAAAGTTTGCTTCTTGAAAACTAGGAGCTATCCGGCTGAACATCACACCAGGGCCTCACCTTGCTGGAATAGCCACCTACAAACATATAATACTGAAACATAAGCTAATGCTTAGTGAGCATACTAACTGAATATAAATAACCTAAACAGAACTAAAGTCTTCCCACACGTCTTGCATCCAAGCTGTAGCACCTATAACCTGCATAAACTGTTACTGTTCTTGGTATATAGCGTAGTTGTACACTTTGTCACTGATCTGGTACATAACCATGTACCCTGTTACTGATCTTGTGCATAGCTACACCACCTGGCTAGCTATACACCTCTGTTATACAACATATATATACATATCAACCCGTGTCTCATAACAAGAATATCAAGCTATTCATCTGTAACATAGTAACAAGCTAAACATGCTAAAGGACTAGTACACTCACCTGGTAACTGGGTTGAATGCTAAACAGATAACTTGTGCTGTCAAGTCCTCAAATACCTTCCTGTACCAGAGAATAAGCTAAACATTACTAACTACTCAAGCTATGCTAAAAATGGGCCTACACGGGCCGTGTACCCTGTACACTACACGTCCTATCTTGGCCACATGGCCTGTGCTGACACATCACCCTACACGGGCCGTGTATCCTTTATACTACACGACCATGTATCCCTACATGTCCTAGCACCGCCTTTGAACTCTACACGGGTCGTGTAACCCTACACGGGTCGTGTACCTTACATGCTACACGACCATGTTCAACTACATGGTCTATCACCGGCTTAAAACACATGTACACGGCCGTGTAGACCTACACGGGCCGTGTACACGACGACCTGTAACTTTCTGCCAAGAACACAGCTGCTGTTCTTGGTTTTAATTTCACTTTAAATGCTTTCCAGAGCTTACAATTCTTGTTATATCAATCTGGAAATGTTAATATCAACTAAAAACACAATTACTAACAACAACCCAATGATTTCACCTTTGAAATCACCTTTCTTAACTCAAAATACATAAAACCATAACAAGAACACTTACCTTGTTACTATGAATCAATCAGATACTGTTTACACACTCTACTCCACCTATTCTTGCTCCAGAATCATCACAGAAGAGGGAGCTGCATGAGTGGCTGTGAATATGAAGAATTTGACTAATACAAGTCAAACTTCTAAACTTATATATATATATATATATATATATATATATAAACTTTCCAAAAACTACTAAACAGCCCCTGGACTTATCAACTTTCAAAATAGCAACTTTAACCCCTATAGTTTTATAAACACCCCTAATCTTTTAAGACGCTTAGCCATACCAACTTTTTAACTTTGGGGCGTTACACCTTAACTTAACTTCTTGAAACCCTGAGCATGTTGCAGCTATACATTTCCTAATCAAGCGATTGATCTTGTTTTCTCTGCTTTTGTCATGTTCTCATGGCTTGAGAAGAATCTATGGCAACAACACAATCTAACAAATCTTTTAGAATTGTTAACATAAAGAGTTTGCTCCGTTTACTCTCAGTTTAGATCATCTAAACTATGATGTGTGATATGAACTATTCCACACACTGTATTAACTTTCGGATATTGGACATATCAACTTTGTGCAATGATGAGGAGCAAACACATTTTTTCAAATTATGGATCTACGAGACATTCAACTAGTCGCTTCTTCAAACTATCATCAAGAACACCACCTCGCCGTTTGTTGAAGTGTGTGCATATTCATGATAAGTAGATACATAATTTTTAGTTTGATCAGACAACCAAAATTTAGACAATGACAGAGCGGCTTGTGATTCAGGATTTGATGGTGCATGGTGAACGCTCAACTGAATGAATGAGTCACAAGGTGTAAGCCCCTAACAAGGAAAGAACCTAGGCGCCGAGCATTTTCTGGGGCTAGACTCCTTCCTTCTTACTTGACTTCCGATTTGACTCTTTTTTTCTTGCATTTGAATCATTTCATCTTTCTATTCTTCTATTTTAGAACTGCACCCTCTTTGCCTCCTTATCTATTTGACTAAGGTTACAAAAAGGTGCTTGTAAAACTTCAACCTTAATATGACGATTCTTTGATCGGAATATGGATGAGGTTTGCATGAGGTTATACAATTTATGTTTTCTTGATTGTGGTTTTAATTATGGGTTTGCGATCGTAGGATTTCTACTCTTTCTTCTCTTCATTTGTCTCGATATGTTTTTAGGTTTATGATCTAGGTTTGTGATTTTAATTTTCAGATATGGTTTTTGCCGGGCTCTATTTTTGGACTTTTGATGTTTTCTTGTTTGTGATATCCAGATTGAGTACAAGATTCCAGATTGTGATATGTTTTAGTATTGTCATTTGATGTGTTTTGGTGTTAAATTCAAGTATAAAACAAAGATTTTAATTGTGTCTGCAAGTTATATTCATTTGTGTGCAATTTGGTGGTGGTAGTGATTATATGACCGGATGTGAATGTGGTGGCCGGTATTGCCTATGGTTCTTTCTTAGATCATGAAGTAGAAGACGAATGTTAATAATTTGAGTTAAAGATTAGGTTAATGTAATTAATTCTAAAGATTATAATTCATCAATAATTTAATAGTAATTAATACTTAGACTTAAACTAATTAAGAAATAATTAATAAATTGAAAGGAAAAGAGTGATATGACCGTTTTAAGTTAACAATACATTAAAAAATGTAAAAAAGTCAAGTCGAGATAAAATAAGCTCCTAAATTTATAAGACGTGAATCAAAAGTAAAATTTCAACCAAATTGTATGAACCAAAAACGTAATTAACTCTACATTTTATTAGTTTTTAATTTGAGGAAATCGATATTTTCGATTAAATGTTTTAAATAGATATCAAAATATATTAGAAAAAATTGTAAGATTATTAAACCTTTTTCCATTGCTTAATTTCTAGAAAACCAACTTTCAATCCATAATTTGTATTAATCTTGGTCTAAGAAATATTGACCAAAAAAAGTGATTCCGAAAAATTTTTATAAATAGTAACCAAGTTTAAAAACTATTATAATATCACAAAATTTTCAAACTTATTACGTTAACTTACCGTATACTTACGTCAAGTTGTACGTATGTTTTAACTTTTAAGATTTACCAAAAGAAGAAATAATTGCACCAGTTTGGTTTTGGCAACCCCCCGCCCTCTTTTATATTACCCTCCCATCCAAACACTCTGTATATTCAAACTCAGCTGCTCTCTCTCTCACACACTTTCATACATTCAAGTCGAAAATGGTGGGAATAATTTCCTTGATAACAGGATGGCCAGGCCCTAGCGGCTTCGGATCAGCCACCACCGCCGAACAAGTCACCGCCGGAATTGATGCCTCCGATCTAACTGTCGTCATTACAGGTACCTATACTTTATTAATCACTTAATTCCACATTTAAAGCTACGCATAACTTATTTATTAAATACACACACATCAATCGTTTTAATTTGTGTGTGTATCCCCCCTCACTGATCGATTCTTCATTCTCTCGCACATACACACTGTGTGTGAGAGAATATAGTTTGAGGCGAAAACTCAGAGATCCGTGTTCTTGAGCTCTAACTAACTAGCAATTGAGTATCAAATTAGGTTATACTGCATCATGAGATGACAAACTCCCGACCTTTGCTTATTCCAAAAAAATGAAAAAGCTTCAACTTGACTAAAAAGCAACTCTTTCTTCTCTTGATTAAGAGCCACAAACACCTTTGCATCATGAGTACAAATCAGCATTGTCGCCTCAACTAGATCTATGAGCTCACTTTAATATAAACATTAATTAATTGATTATATTGTAAAATGTTGGCAGTTTTTTTAAATCGAATTCACAGATCGAAACTTGAGTTCGTTCATTGGAACGAACAGAGTAAAAGAGGATTCTATCGTTGAATGCATTCGTGGATTTTGTGCGTTGGAAAAGATGTGAGAGAGAACCATCCCAAGATTGCTAAATGTTTAACTTCTATAATATGTGAAAATTTGATCTTATTCTTTTTAGCTAAATCCTTTGGTTTAGCCATTTTGAGCCATTCTAAAACCTTTGCTTTATAGGTCAATAGATGGAAAATGCATGTGAAAGTTGCCTACGTATAGAAACTTTTTTCATTTTAAAATCGTTTATGTACTGAAACTATAAGTCATTTAAATATCATTAGGTGTTATTTATAGGAACCGGTTTATACATAATCGAATTTGTTCATATGTAACATGTACAAATAGTTATCTGTATATCATACACGCTGACAATGCATAAAGTTGTTGTGTATGGATCTGTCCCCTCTATTTATATCAATTTCCTCGAAACCATGACAGACTACTATAAATATTGAAGAGCATTTATTTTTCAATTGAGATAAACGAAAATCAATACATATTTATAGTGACCTATAAAATTAATTTTTTATGTGCTTGAATAGATTTCAATGGATTGTCGTTAGATAGATCTATATTAATAAATGTCGCCTTTTTTTTCGCGCCACTGTAAGTTTTCAATATACAACATGACCCATGCTATAGAATATAGATACAAGGCCCATTGGCTATAAATATCACATCGGCACAACCTTCTTGTCCATTTTTCAGAAAGCACGTAGGCCTACCACCTTAAGTGTATTTCTAGCTAGCAATTAATGGGATCTACACTTAAAACATATGGTAATTGGTAAATACGTACCGTTTTGATTTGTTTTGAAGTTAAAATGTAATTCAAATGAGAGTTGATAGGCGTGGATGCATCTCATTCAGTCCAGACCGATTTTAGGAAAAGATCAAGACCTGGTTCTGGACTGGCCGGTCCCGGTTCAATCTAGACCAGTAGCTTCATGTTGGTCCTACTTTTCTGACTTCATCCGGTTTTAAATCGGTTTCAAGTCGGTCCTAAGTCGCGCTCTAAATCAGTCTGTTTGGTCCAACTCAAGTTGGTCTAACAAGAGAAAAGGTTAACCGGACTCTAATTTTTGAAACCAAATAAATGGTAGAATTATGGGAAATAAAATGAAGTAAATTGTGAAAATTAAATTGATTGGTGGGTTTACAGGAGGGGCAAGTGGGATTGGATTAGAAACATCAAGAGTACTGGCACTCAGAGGAGCTCATGTTATAATAGCAGCAAGAAACATTGAGGCTGCAAATGAAGCAAAACAAACCATCATTAAAACCAATGAAAATGCTAAGATTGATGTTCTTCAGCTTGATCTTTCTTCTCTCAAGTCAGTCAAGGCTTTTGCAGACAACTTCTTAGCTCTTAACCTTCCCCTCAACATCTTAATGTGAGCCTTTTTTCTTCTCTCTTTTATATTTACTTGCCTAAAACATGTAGGTGGTGTTTGGATTTATGTTTTTGAATTGATTATCTGATTATAGTGATCACTTGAAATCACTATTGATAATATTCCAACCCTTCATAACTATTTAAAATGTGAAATTCTCAGCCAATCTGATTTTCCAATTACCTTTCAAAAAAAATCTGATTTTCCAAAGTTTGGAGAAAAACTGTTGTTCTTGTAAGATGTCTAGCATTTATGCATTTTCAGATGTACAAAAAACAGTGTCTAATTAGAGAAATGTTGCATTTGTTAGAAACAATGCTGGTATTATGTTCTGCCCTTATCAACTCTCAGAAAATGGGATTGAGATGCAATTCGCGACAAATCATCTTGGTACATCAGCCTCTCATCCTTTTCTTTATTTAGAGTTTTATGGCATATTATAAGAGCTTTAATTGGTGAAAATAATAACAATTCATTCTTGATCACTATGGAATGAATGGCCATTTTCAGGTCACTTTTACTTGACAAACCTACTCCTTGACAAGATGAAGGACACTGCTTCAGCTACCAGTATTGAGGGTAGAATTGTCAATTTGTCATCTGTAGCTCATCTGCACACTTATAAAGAAGGGATTGAATTTGATACGATTAATGATAAAAACAGGTAACATCCAAAATATCTGCTTATAAATGCGAATATATTCTTTTACATTTTTATAAGTGTGAATACTTGACCACATATTTCATATTTTTCTTAAGCTAGCGGTGAAGGAAAAAACCTGTGCAAATTACATATATTTTGCAGTTACAATGAATTTTTCTCACGTTCCTCCTAAATTGTTGACTGAACCAGTTACTCAGAGAAGTTGGCATACGGGCAATCAAAGTTGGCAAATTTATTGCATGCAAATGAGCTTTCGCGACGCTTAAAGGTGGTTTTCGATTTTTATTTTTATTTTTATGTGTTGCTCTTTTAAGTGAGATTTTGTTTTTACCTGATTCGGAATCTGAAATGCAGGAAGAAGGTGCAAATATTACTGTGAACTCGGTACATCCAGGGCTAATTATGACAAATCTCATGAAACATTCTTTAAATCTCATGAGTAAGTGTGTGTGTGTGTGGAGGTTGGGTGGAAATGATCATTAAATATAAATGTGAACCGTACATTTGGTAGAAGCGTAATACATTATGTCTATGATTTCGATCTGGCAGGAATCATGAAGTTGCTCACTTATGTTCTATGGAAAAATGTCCCACAGGTATGACCACTCTGAGATATCATGTTTCTTAAGAGGTTTTGCTTTATGTTTGATTTTTGCCATAATTTTAGCAACTTCAAATATTTGAATGTAAGGTACGTGTTCGAGTTTTGAAAAGGTTTCTCTTTGGGTTTCACATATAGATTCCGAGTGTCTAATATATATTATAAAACATTTAGGTTATAGCTTTAGTACGTTACATAGGATAAAAACATAAACATTTGTTCAGATATAATGACAAAAAGATGAAAGTAAATTACATTTCAGGATAATTAACCCTTTGATTATCGAAAGTGAAAAATCTGAAGGGGATTATTTTCTGCTGCATTACGCGGGTACTTTTTACTATTCTTTGTAATTTAAAAAATGATGATAAAATAGGGGGCAGCAACAACATGCTATGTAGCAGTGCATCCAGATGTGAAAGGGGTGAGTGGCAAGTATTTTCTGGATTGCAATCAATGGCCTGCTAGTGATTTTGCAAGAGATCCTAAGTTGGGTATGAAACTTTGGGACTTCAGCAACCACCTACTTGATTCTGCTCTTCAACATTCTTGATTTCATCATCTTTTATTTTATGCCACTCTACATATATATTATATGTCAATTTGTCTTTCTTTCTTTTTTAAATAAATAATGTCTTTAGTTTGAACTTTTTCGTCCCAATTCTATTAAACTTTTTTTTTTGCTTTAAAATTGTATTAAATCGATTAAATTTATTGTAGAAGCGTGAAAAGCAGTCTGACATTGCCATTTACAATAAATATAATCAACTTCTATATTCTAAATCAACAAAAAGATGTGGGGCAACAATTGTGTTCTAATGAATTATCTCACTGGGCCTCAATATCATCTACCTCCCACAAACCAAGAGCTCGGACCAAGCATGCCGAGGCCGCCACAACGACTGCTGCAAAGATGGGTGGCACCACCAAATCCATCCTAGACTTCTTAAACATCTCGGCAGGAAGGCAAAAGAACTCGGAGGGAACATCAAAAGGAACCCTCACCAAGCCTGCCTTTTGATCTTGACATACCCGAGAAAAGGAAGAAGTTGGTGTTATGGCCCACACAAATGCGAATTCCGGTGCGATGGAGGTCATCGCTACGGTAGCAGTTAGTATGGTTGTCCAAGTGGTGGCATAAACCAACAACGGCCACCTCCTAGACAACCTTTCCAAAAGTAAATTGAAATCTATTATCATTTTTCCTAGAATAATTTGAGGGTTTACACATGTATGTATATGTATTGGAGGGAGGATAAGCTGATGAACCAATCCAACAACTTATGGATCTAATTTTAGTTGTTGAGGTGGGGCAAAGGGGTAGTAGACTAACTACTCTTACAAATTGCGTGATTAGTTTTATATTAGTTGTAATGTAAAAGGGTTGACTTTGACTATTTATTTCAAAATATTAACAGTTCTTTTATACTGAATATGTGAATACTGCATATGAGTACGACACTATGACGAATTGATTGGTAAAGTATTTATATGAATAATGCTTCCACGATTAGTTAGGGGTGGTTAAATTGCATTTTGTATCCGACTTAACTAAGGGGAAATAACTTGTGCAGTTAACTACACTTAACTTAGGTGCAGTTACACTCATATACCACTTAAATTATTAAAATGCTAAAATGACTAAATACCCCTTATTTAGGTGATATGTGAGCGTAACTGCACATATCATTTCTCTTTAACTAAACAATCAAAGATATTTTCATTGGATTGACGGGACAATTTTTCAATAAACTTATTTTTAACACGATTTTTAATTTATAAGTTTTTTATAATTTAAGATAAGAAATAAGTTAGACATATGAAAAAATGAATTTATAAAAAGTAACAATTTGTGTGTTAAATAAGTAGTACTTTTATGTGTTAAATGAATTGTGCGAGTGATAGTAATAAAGCGGAGTAATTCTCATCCCTTTGTCATGAGAATAGAAAATTTTATTTCCTCGTAAGTCATATAATTGGTGCTCATGATTACCTTTAACAAACAACAAGGCTCTCACCTCGTGATCTCAATTGTTGTTGCCTTGTTATCTCATCATTATGATGTGGCTCGTGGTTGAGGTAAAAAGGCGAGCCCCTTGTTCCATTGTTTTCGACTTACATAAATTGAGACATAATTATGCATGGGTCAAGTAATAACAGTGATGACTGTTATTACTACGACTGGTTAGTGATGTTAACGTGATAGTTAGTAATGACAGTGATGTTAAGTATTATTGCCGGTGCTCTAGGAGAGCAAGAAGTATGCTCTTGATAGAGCAAAAACAAACCATCACGAGCTCGTCTTCTTCATTATTGTACTCCTCGCTGTGCGTTACCCGCTCGTTATACACAGGCAGGTCACCATGCATAACTTTGTTTCTAATTTTTTCTTCTTTGTTATATGTCTTTGTTAATTAGTTTAGTGTAGTCCAACTAATAGTAGTTATAGACGATCATTACTATGCAGTGTTAAGAATGACTCTTTGTGATGGATGATGAGTCGATGATGGCACTCTAAATAAAATAATTTAGTAGAAACATGTAACAATACTATAGACGTTAAACAGACCCAGGATTAGTCGTAATTTTCTATCTAGTTGTCTTCCTAAGATATAGTTCGTCATAGATGATCGTCAACAATCCTATAAAACCCATCAAAACCCCCTCCCCCACCCAAAAAAGAGTATGCAAGTGTGTTGCCTTTTAACAATGGCATAACAATATGACAAACAGCAATTAAAGCAGTAGACATTAGTAATATGAAAAACCATTACGGTCACATAAAAGCACGTAAAACATGGGTGACAGACATTTTCTTTTACCCTCATTGTCTCAGATCACAGAAACCCACATTACACTGGACACAAAAAGCTACCACTACCTAATATACAAAGTCAACGCTTCAAAAAAACAAAAAACAGCAAATACTAGGATTCAAGATGGTAAAAGTTGAAGTACGAAAACAGAACATAACATAACATAGAACCCCAACCCCCCAAAAATATAGCGTAAAAGACCAAAATTTTGGATAGCCAATTAGTCTTGCCTTTAGCAATATAAGAACACTTAAGAAATTGAGACTGAGGCGAGTGAAAGCTTGTTCATGAAAAGGTTACAGCTTTCAGTTCTTCACTCCGGAATCATCTGCTCGTTGTCAGCATCTCCTTCTTGCTCAATAGTGGGTTTTGATGGTTGGCTTGATCCAGGAGCTTGCCTCTTTTTTATTCCACTCACGATATCGTCAATTCTTAGAAGCATACAAGCAGCCTCGATGGCTGTCTTGAAGGTCTGTGCCTTCACATTATACGCATCCCAAATCTAAAACAAAAACAGGACAAACAATAGATAAAAGGGATGTTTCTAGCATCAATACTGAAGGTGAAAGAAGGTGGTTAGATACTAGCTAGCAGGTTAAAGAGGGTTCAGAAAAAATTGTGTTAAAAGCATGGTCAAGCCAAATTCTTTTACCACAAACGGTTTATTATTATTTTTAAATAATTCATGGTTATGTATTATTGTAATTATTACAACAGTTATAAACTAAATCTTTAAATAAACCAATGTAGGAGGTTGTATGCATTAAAAATTGAATTGGATAACAGTAAGCTAAACCTTATAAGTTGACAAGTTTGAGATAAAACAAACCCAAATCAACACGTTCCTAAGAATATAGGTCCAAATTGCCACCTCTAATATAATAGTAAAGCCACAAAATAATCTATACAAGCAATAATCCCAAAAAAAGGTGGAAGGTATGGGAGATGAAGAATGAGTACCTTTAGTTCTTTCATATCAGAAATTTCACCCGAATTCCCATCAATTCCTATCCATGCATTCTCACCATTTGCATGCTGTAAATAAAATAAAAAGTGAAATTGTCAAGATCAAGCTTCTATGCAGACATAATAGTTAGAAACATTAGTGGTACTGTACTAGTCTTTTTTCATATTACAGTAGAACTTCGGAATTGAAACATATAGTGAAATACAGACATGTGTATGATTCTTTACAGTTTTCATAAGTCATTACTCAAAGGAAGCTGACATCTTTTAAAAACACACACATACACGCGCATATATATATAGGGAAAAGTTCAAACGAGAACTGTTTTTCGTACGAGAACTGCGAGAACTAATCTTAGCCGTCCAATTCCCCCCTCCTTCAATTGGATTGCCCACCCATGAATTCCTTACATGCACCTTGCCACACCCAATCCCTCACACTCTTCATTCATTAATTCCACTTACTACTTGAATGACCAGGATTGGTTCTCGCAGTTCTCGTACGAAAAATAGTTCTCGTTTGAACCCTCCCCTATATATATATATATATATATATATATATATATATATATATATATATGGGAGGGTTCATTTGAGAACCATTGTTAGTGTGAGAACCGCGAGAACCAATCTTAGCCGTTCATTTGGTAAGTGGAATTCATGGATGAAGAGCGTGGGGGGATTGGGTGTGGCAAGATGCATGTA
The DNA here is from genome assembly GCA_038502395.1 of Dittrichia graveolens. Taxonomy (NCBI): domain Eukaryota; kingdom Viridiplantae; phylum Streptophyta; class Magnoliopsida; order Asterales; family Asteraceae; genus Dittrichia; species Dittrichia graveolens. The sequence continues at coordinate 7,990,151 of JARJIL010000003.1, forward strand.
AGGAATTCATGGGTGGGCAATCCAATTGAAGGAAGGGGAATTGGACAGCTAAGATTGGTTCACGGGTTCTCGCAATAAAAACGGTTCTCAAATGAACTTTTCACTATATATATATATATATATATATATATATATATATATATATATATATAGGGGAGGGTTCATTTGGGAACCATTATTTGTGCGACAACCGCGAGAACCAATCTTAGCCGTTCATTTTGGATAATGAAATTCATGGATGAAGAGTGTGGGGTGATTGAGTGTGGCAAGGTGCATGTAAGGAATTCATGGGTGGGCAATCCAATTGGAGGAGGAATTGGACGGCTAAGATTGGTTCTCGCGGTTCTCGCAATAAAAACGGTTCTCAAATGAACTTTTCACAATATATGTGTGTATGTGTATATGTACAAGTATATATATATATGTATATATATATATATATATATGTGTATATATAATAAAAAAGGTACAAACATGGGAAAGTACAGCAAATAGGTAACTTGCCTTTCCCTGAAGAGCAGTCATAGTTCTAATGACATTGACGCCACAGTTCTGTGCCAGTGTTCTTGGTATAGCTTCAAATGCTACAGCTGCAGCTTCATAAGGCCACTGTTTCAACAAATACAGAAATCAACATTAACATCATATTGAAATGTAATAATGGAAGAGATAGCCCTACATTCACACTTTATTATTTATAAATGGGACAGAAAAAACATCAACATTAAAAAAGAATAAAGAAAAAGATGCTGCCTTTTCAATGCCTTCAACTGATGAGCTCTTCTGCTTCAGTGTAGCGGAAACAGTCAACTCAGTAGCTCCACCACCAGGAACAAGTTTTGGATGCTTCAGGATGTTCCTAGCCACTGACATCGCATCCTATTAACAATAAAAGCAGCTGGGTTAGGTTGACCCACAAATACCTCTTTTTTGTTCATGTGCTAACTAAATCATCAAAATAAAAACATTTTAAGAAAGTTAAAAACAGACTTTGGGAAACTTCCAGCCCGTAAGTCCTGTTCAACTTATTTGACATATTTAGAATATTACACAACCTAGATACTTACCTGTAAGTTTCGCTCCACTTCATTTAAAAGATCCTTGCTAGCACCTCGGAGAAGAACAGTGCATGCTTTCGGATCTTTACAATCCACAATGTAGGCAAAGAACTCGTCCCCGATTTTTTTAACTTCAAAGAGTCCAGCCCCAGTCCCAACATCTGATTCTTGAAGTTCATCAGGCCTATTCACAATAACAGCTCCACACGCCTTTGCAATCCTATTGTTATCGGTTTTTCTTAATCTCCTGATGGCACTAACTCCTGCTTTACTCAAGTAATGGCAGGCTAAATCACTAAGCCCCTTCTCTGTGATTACCAAATCTGGCTTGAATTTAAGTATTTGTACACACAGATTTTCTATGTATTCTTCTTCCATTTTCAAGAGAACTGCCCAATCCTCTTCTCTGACCAATTCTGCGTTAGTTTGATTCTCTCCTTTTTTGTACTCCAGAGGGCAATCAAGTAAAATGATGCGCGGGTTTACGATTTTTCTTCTCATTTTTCCAGGGACAACAACGTCTTTGTTAAACATAACACCTTTAAGAACCTTGGAGTCTTCCAATTGACCACCAGGGATTTTCTCGACCTTAATGTATTTCTTAATATCCACTTCTCTTAGTCCCTGACCCAGATCCACACCAACTGTCGTTGTTGCATCAAGTGCTAGATCCTAAAACGTTAAATACATGACGCTAAGAAACATGCAAAATTGAGAGTGATGTTCAGAAAATAAATAAATATACAAATAATAATAAAACAAAGAATCATCTAACAATATATGTTGTGGTGACAAATTCAACCCCTTACGGATAAAAGCATTGATATGGGTTATATTTAGCCCGTAAGGGGTCAAACAGGCACGATTTAAAAAATTGGTTACGTTGGAAACAGGTTGACGCCTTGACGGATCAAACAGACCGAAAATCACCCAAAACTCAAAGAATAAAACCTCCTAATCATTTCACTTTAAAAAATTAGATTATTCTGGTTATAATAGTGTTATAAACCATCTTTAGAATATTGTTGACTTGTACAAAAAAATAAGACAAACAAGTAATTGTTGGTCTACCCAACCTGACCCGAATTGACCTCTTCCAATACTACCCGTCTTGAACTGTTACCCAACCCAGCTCGCCAGCCCGTTTTGAACCTCTAAATTTATCAGGCTCTACAAATGTAACTTATATTTATTGAGTGGCACATGTAGAAAATAGAAAACATACAAAACCATTACAAATGTAAATAAATTAGTCTTTACTCTTTACATAGCCACCAATATGGTAGATTAGTTTAATCCCAAAATATGAAGAAAAAAAAAGAAGGGATAGGATACTTACTGCAATTAGATCGCCAAATTGACTGGTAAATTTTGTGCCAATACAACTCTTCACCAAACCCAGCATCATTGAACCTGCGTCAGTAAATGTGGTAATACAAATGTTGTAGCATATAACATTAAGAAGCAATCACATAGACTGGCTAAGTTCTATTAATAGAATTATGATTCAAGCAAGATTATACACATGATTATAATAGATATAAGAAGAAGAAATAGCAGTGACGGAGCTTACGATCATTCACATCAATAGACATGGAGATTTTATCTAGCACAGCAAGAGCATCTTCAAGAGCCTTGATGTAAGCTGCAAAAATAATATTACATAAATGATAAATGTATCTTGTAACTTTAGCAGGAAGATGAAAACAGTTTAAAAATCAATAAATATACCTCGGCAAATAACTGTAGGATGATACTTCTTGTCGATGAAAGTTTCCGCAACATGAAGCATCTCACCAGCTAGATATTTGAAATTTAACAATCAGGAACATGGGGTAAAAATAAAAGATGTACTAAGACGTAAGTTGAAGTTTGAAATCAGTATACCAAGAACAATGACTGACGTAGTTCCATCACCAACTTCCTCATCTTGTGTGCGGCTTAGTTCAATCATGGACTGAAAGAAAAAAGAATAAATATGAAAAATTGAAACAGAAAAATGATCAATGTTGTAAAACTTGTTAGGTGGGTAGTGGAGCGGTCGGCAAGGAGTTCCTGGTAGACGTAGGCGGTCGGATTGGAATTTCTTATATATAAATCTCAAAATTATACATATCACATGTTCATAAATACTCAAATATAAATATAATTGTAAATAGGACCCACGAAATATGTTAGAAGCACAAATATAATGACATAATGTTGAAACCTTCAAATTGCAACGTATAGTCGTCAGTCGTGAGAAAAAGTGGAAGAGAAAATCGATTTCATAGTAGCAAGAAATAGCGAAAGAGAGAAAAAGGACTGTGGGTTAAACAATGTCGTTGGGTGTATACCGTATGCCTTTGGAAAAAAAATAAAAAAATATGACTTCCGTAGAACCGAGTTTGACTGAATCCGAGTAATTTGGCCAAGTAACCCCGACTTGCTTAAGTAGGTGTCCGATTCCCAAGTACTTACAACACTGTAAATTATTATGATTCAATCATATATACATATACGTGTACCAAATAAAATCATTCAGTATTAATACCTTTGCAGCTGGGTGAGCAATATCCAACTCCCGCAAAATGGCATTGCCATCATTAGTGACCACAATTCCTACAAAAGAGAATCATCAAAAATAATATCCTCACATTGACATGCGATGGCTGCAATATACAAAACACAATTATGTTAATAGATTGCTGCCTAAAAGCAGTATCAGATACCTCCTGAAGCATCGAGAAGCATCTTTAACATCGACCTTGGACCCAAGGTAGTGCGAATGATATCAGCCACAGCCTGTAAACAAGAAGGAAAATGAATTCATGTTGTCCTGTACTCCCATATAAATTATGTTTCATACTAAGTCATCTAAAAGATATAATAATTTGATTCTGTTTTAATTTATTTGATTTTAGTTTATCGAGTGTCACCTAGAAAAATGGTAAATTGGTCACTGAGCTCATCCCACATCCATTTGCTTATTTGTGGTAAAAATTTCATAACAAAAACCATTTAGAAATAAAGAGTGTTAACTAAAAATAGAATCAATCTCCTTGACATTAGATGTCCTGGTAAGAGTCAGTAGATGATCTAAGTAATTTTGTAACCCCGAGAAACTTTTTTTTTCTTTAATTAGTTAGACCAACTATATTTTGTTGCCTATATAAACATCCGTTATTTATTTAAAAGTATGATATTGTGGAAGAATATGTAAGATGAGAAGTTAGTATCAAGATAGATTATTTCAATCTAGACACAGTCTACATAACATCAAACTAAGAAATATACCTAGGACATTGCAATATTACATAGGTTGATTGTGTGAATCCAGCACAATCAGTAAAACATGAATATAGAATTGTGTTGAAGATGCTAGTGGCATGCAGATAAATAGATAATTATGTCTATTAAAAGGTCCATGTCACAGCACAATAAGGTAAACATGCAGGTAAGAAAACAAAGTGAAGAGACAAATTTTTGTATCCATAATCACCCAATCGCTAGGACACTGCCCGAAGATTCATGGCTTCTTTACATGGGAGAACAAATTGTCAAATAGTTGAATAGGAGATCTAATATTATGACAATTCCAATGTTGCACGAAAGCATACATAACCTTCTAAAAGAAAACAAAACCTGGCTCAGAAAAAAATCTGACACAAATCGAGCACAAGAAAATTTCTGCGCACCTTAGAAGCTTGGATATTTGCATGATGCACCTTACTTCCAGATTCACGAGTGAGCGAATCCTCTGCAAATGTAAATAGTATTACAAAGTGAGTGATCAATACAATGTAACATGCTTCTGGAGCAAGAAACAAGGCTGTGGGTGAGAAAGTGCCCATCTTATTAATATTTACAAAGACACGGAGTCACAGAAGCCTCTTAATTCCTTTCTCTCTTGATAATTCAAAGCTATGCAGTCATGATTTTAACAGGGGTATTGGGTATTCTGTGATTATGATTTTCCACCATACTTATCCTTCTTCGTCATCCCCAAAAGAGAAGCTCACCTTTTCTAAAGCATTATTAAAATTCTATATTTCCCTTAGTTATGAGTTCATAGTTAAAGATTCTACACATGAATTGATATCGTAGAACATGAAAAAAGTGATGAAAGAAAACTGAAACTAACCAAAACAAATTGTATGTGCCCTCGTAAAATCAAGTAGGTGCAGTAAGTGGCTACTAAGTGCTTTCTGAGACTCACAATTCTGGCTATAGAAACTTATACTCCCTCCAACACTATATACCAATTATTATAAAGTAACCTTACTTTTGCAGATAAGAGTCCTCTTAAATAAAACACAAGGTTAAGCCTCACTAAACTTAGAAAAGTTCATAAACTCTACAGACAACCTCGTAATGCGGAACAGGTTAGAGGTGTATAAAAGTTTTTTCAGTGAGAGGGTTGAAATCAACACCCTGGTGCATAAATATCAAACTGTCTATGGCCATACAAACTTGTTCCACAGGAGGGAAAGATACATTTTAACTTTTTTCTAATTAAGCTTGTAACTTTTCAATCAAGAACAATTAGGGATTTTAAACATACTGTATTAGTTCATAACCTCACTAAATCTAATCACGGGTGTTTAAATCAATTACAATAACAATTAAAAATAGACAACAAAAAAACACATATCATTTATGCATTTGAAAAGGCAAACAGCAAACCTTAATTTCAGAATGACATAAATAATTTCAGGAACAGAAGTCACGTGACTTTAATAATCTGGTATCCGATGAAACACCCACAAGTATGTGATTCAAATCTCTGAGAACATACATATTATATGTGATCGCATATGCATAGCTTTTCAAAACTAAACTTAAACACTCTCAAAAACCAGTAAAATCACATCATTAAAACCATCTTTCGTCACCTAACCAAATTTAAAGCAACAAAAAGGACGTAAGCGGGCTTTCGAGTTCCCCGGATGCCAAACCTAATAAACTTACACGGTCTCGCAAATGTGATGGTAGTTCGAAAGTAGATCAACTGAAGGTAAAGTAAACTGTACAACCTACCATTATAAGTAAACGCCGTAGCTAATCATGAGATCACAACATAAGATCTTTGAAATATGTGTGTGTGAGAGTGTATGTGTGTGCTAGAGAGAGAAAGAGAGAGAGAGAGAAACTCACTGAGAACGAGAACCGGCGATTGCATAACTGTATAGGAGAGTGTATGAAAACCCTAGGGATCGGATGTAGAAGCTGGCAGAGTTTTGTCTAGGGTTTCTCTCGTTCACTTTTTTTCGAAATGAGAAAGAGAATACGAGAAGAAGCGGTCACAGAGCTTGCAGTTGCGTTGTTTTTGGTGTAGACACTCAAATTTGAAAACGGGCTGCAGCCTACAAGCCCTATAACAATGCCATGGGCTTTTGATGGACCACAAGCTAGATGTTCAGCCCATAAAACAGGCAAAAAGATTAGATCACAATTCACAAGCTAGAGTCAGGAATAAACTTACATTTTCTGTTAGAAAACCAAATAGAACCTCTAGCTTGGAATAATACTTGGTATTAAAATTTTAGAATAATATTTTGGACATTTTGAATATCCCACTATCAGAATCTTAGAAAAAAAAACTTACCGAAGTTGAATCGAAAAGTTCGGATATCTAAATTTTCGGATAGTTTCGTATCGGAATTTTCAAATTTTTCGTTCTCAAACCGGATATAAATAGTCATTGGTTCAAGATGTTACTAAGCCCCCCTCGTTTTCAGTGGCTTAACGATGCCTAACTTGAAAAAAATTAAGGTTGAAAGCTTACTTATGAAGTGCTTTTGTAAGGGTGTCAACTAGCTTATCAACAACATAGATATATAAAATTTGAGTTAATTTTCGTTGAACATGGTCTCACATTTAGTGTAAGTACACGTCTATGTGTTTCATACGATTGTGGAAAACTGGATTATCACACATATACGTAATAACAACGTTTTTACAGTGTGATTTTAATATATTGTAGCGTCATGAGATATGAAGATCTAATAGTAGGTTTTTTCCCACATTTATGCAAGGGCGCTCAAAATTTAAATGTTTAATTCAATTTTGTTTTCGAAATAGATAAATAATAAACCATTTTTGCAACTATTTGCATATCAAAATAAAACCTAGGTTTCAAAGAACTTATCTTAATTTAACTTCTAGATTGTCCAAACTTATTATTCCATACACTAACTTTTATACATATTTAATACCGAAATTATATATAATGTGTATAAAAAATTTATTTGTTCATACTCTATCATCCTATTTGATCTTCATCTTCATCTTCATACTTATTAAAAGATGATATGTGGATTCTATTGATTCTTTCTCCTCATGCTCTTCGTTAATTTTGACACTTGTCTTAATCTAATAACTTAACTAAAAATACATCATTTCAGGTTTTTACAAAATTAAGAATTAATTACAAAAAATGGTTTGTGTGGTTGTCATTGGTTTTCACTTTTAGTTCTTTAACTTCAAACAATACAAAAATAGTCACTATGGTTGTTATTTTATTTCACTTTGCCCCTTTAGGCTAACTCCAGTTAAAATTGACCGTTAATAAAATGGTATATGGTCATTTTCTATCTTATTCTTGTTACCAAACTGTCAATTGATTCTTTCCTGCCCTTCTTTCTAGTTTAACTTTCTAATTATATTAAATATATTATTTAGTAAAATAAAATACACAATTAGTATTATAATTATTTTTTACACCAAATTAAGACTTTAAACAATCAGTCCATATTCACACTTTGTATCTCGTGTATGTGAACACATATAGAAATCCTAATCAAGAACAAGATGGAAAACCCAATCAAGAATAAGATGAATGACATAACAAAGAACAATTGTAGAACAAAATTTTTAATCAAGACTATTAAAACATCCACGGATCTGAACTTGTTCAAAATAAAAAATGTAACATCTTGATTTTTGACCTGGTAACTAAGTAGGCTTTATTAAGTTTATACTTGATTATTATTTTGATTATAAGTTACTTAATTAAATGATAACTTTAATTAAAATAGAATATATATATATATATATGTCTACGTAAGCATAAGCATGAGAATAGATGTGACTTAGCATGAGGTATTTGTAATTAATTACACATCATGCTTTGTTTTATGCGATAATATGCATACGTGGGTTTTAACTTGGATAAGGCTAAACTCACTAGTTTAGTCACCTCCTCAATTGTTATTGCTGGAAAGTGTGTTGTATGTGTGTGCTTTGAGAGAGAAGCTAAGAACAAAACTTGAAAGTTGGATTTTTGAAATGATATTCCATAGTTGAGGTTAGTATGATTCTTTTATTTGTATTGAATCATGATTCATGTTTAACATGCTATAATTGTTGTTTATAAATTGCTAAGTTTTATCAAAATCACCATGGATGAACATGTTAGAAAACTTGACAAATGGGTTTTGTTGTTTTTGATGATTTTGATGTTTTAAATATGTTCTTGATGATTCTAAGCATGCTAAATGAAGTTTATTTGGGTTTAGAATTATTAGAAAGTGATTTCCGGTATTATATGGTTGTTTGGAAGTTTATATGGAACTGGAAGATGAAGAAAGTTGCAAGTTTGAATCTGGAAGAAGACGTGACGCGACACGTCCAAGAGGAGGACCCGACACGTTCTCAGTTGGTTTCGAATTCGAAGTCTTCTTCTTCGAAGGGAGCACCCGAAGCCTCCTTGGCTCGAAGGAGGGGCGCTCGAAACCTTCTTGGCTCGAAGGGGGTCCGCTCTAAGCCTTCTTGGTTCGAAGTGGCCTTAGTTCGAGGGCCCGAAGCGACGCGTCAGGGTATTGGACGCGACGCGTCCTTGGCTAATTCTTGATTTGAAGCTTTTGATTTGTTATTAATTGTGATGCTTTATGTGTTTACATGTTGGGTGCTTCTAATTTGTTGTACATAGTTAGAATGGATATGAATATATGTGTTGATATATATATATGTTTATAAATCGGATACTAATTTCGGTTTTATTGTATTCTCAGGAACGGATAAGGCTTAGTAATATTAAACCACTGAGTGGAGATTGAGAACAGGAGGTGGTAGATGTATAACTCAAAGGTGATATTAGTTGTTACTGGTTTTGGTTGCCACTGTTTACGGATTGATGCATAGATAGACTTTATGTCTGATAATTGATTAACTGGTTTTGGTTAATTAATTGTTTCGTCAGTGATATGTATACATGATTATTTGTGAGGTCAGCTCGGCAAGGCTATGGGTTGGGTTTGTTTGCTATCGGCTAATCAGTATTTGGATCTTTTGATGCATTCGTTGCAACTTAAGGGTAATACTGTGTGAGAATAGCAAATGAACTATCGGTAAACCTTTGCTTTGGTAGTCATTGGTTGTAGGTTCCTGCAGAACCGCGTGTCTTCTTGGGCACAATTACTTGTTGTTTTGGTATCTTGCGATTGTGGCTGTTATTCTGTTGTGGTTTACTTTCATTCACTTAGTTTTGTGTTAATCCCCCACCTCTCACTTTTTTACGGGTTTTGGTAAGTCGGCGGCTCTGCTGAGAGTGAGTTAGCTTGGGGAATAATTGACTGACCATCTGAAATTTTATTTGTGATGAGTCGTTGTTTTTGTAACACTAGTATTTTGAATTATTGTTGACTTCAAAAACTGTCTTTGTATATTTAGTTGTTAATACTTTTAGTTTTATTTATTCGCTTCCGCAGTATTTTAAAATGAAAAATTTAGGTCAAATTTACGGTGTTACAAAAAAGAATTAGAAACAAAATTTGATTTAAAAATCAAAACTTGTTTCTCATAGTTCTAATACAATTTGTGATTTAACAAGTGAAATTGCTAGAGATGAGAACACATGAATTGCCCTCACAAATTCATCGATTATAGTGGTCTTATCGATTTAGGGGTCTGAGGGTGATTTTAATAAAAGGGAGATTTACATCAAAAACCTTTGTTCGTCAAGGGTTTTGAACTGGTTCTTGGTCAGCGACACATAAATAGATCTCAAATCCACTTCACAGTGCTACAAATAGCGTTTCGATGTTTGATGACGACGGTTGTGGAAGTGAGCGATGGTGATGATGGTGGTTCAAATCGGTTGCGACTTCTTGAGTTCTGGCAAGATGGTGGTGGCGGTGGTTCAGACCTGGTGAGCGATGGTTGTGGTAATTCAGATTTGGCGCGGTCATTCGCTAATGGCGAGGCGGTGGTGGTCTTAAAGGTATGCCGTCAGTAGTCTTATTAGAGGACGATAGAGCTTTGAGGGGTAAAGAGTGTGCGTTTTGAAGGGAGAGAGATATCAGAGGTTGTCTGACAGTAGATGGTGGTTGTCTGGCGATGGCTAGTCTAGCAAGTGTAGAGACAAAGAGAGATTTTGTTAGAGAGAAAGATGAATAAGATAGTTTGGTTGTAGGTGGTGTGTTTTTGTTTTTAATTATTCAAATATAAAATTTGTGTTCCGTGACATGGATAACAGTTAGAATTATCAAAAAACTTTTTAACTAACGGTTAACCTTAACTGGAGTCGGCTTAAAAAATCAAAAGTGAAACAAAATGATAACCACAATGACTACTTTCGTAATTTTCAAAGTTAAAGGACTAAAAGTGGAAATCAGTGACAACCACATGAACCATTTTTGTAATTAACTCTAAAATTAATTATATTCATATTATTCTGAACTTGTTTTCTAAAGAGTAAAGTTTTTTCGAATGTATTTATTTTTACACATTTTGCTATTGTGTGTATCGATCATTAAAAATTTATTTGTGCTTATCAACCTTTTTATTTGACATCATTGTGTCTATTAAACCTTATATTGTATATGATATTCTATTTTGTTACTAGAATTGTGTTCTCTTTATGATTCATTTATATGCTTCATTTGTAAATTGTAAGAGTTATTATATAATTGCTATGAGTTGTGGTATGTTATGTGTATGACGTTAATTTTTTTCTATAAATAAGGTCAACACACATTATGATATATTCACTTAATAAACTTCAAACTTTCGTATGGATATCTGATTTTTAATAAATTTATCCATTTTTTATTAATTTTTATATCACCATGCATCATTTACAAATTTTCTTTTATTATTTCCGTTTGTAGCCTTTCACAGTATATACGTTTAAAGTTACTTTAAGCATCTCCCTGTTTATACATACAACCTTTCAACGAAGACGGTTTCCTCTGCTGCTTTTTTTCCAATGATGATAAACAAAAAACAAGGTCAAACATTATCTAAGGCTGGATTGTTTCTAAGACGTTTTATTTTTTATCAGGGTCGTTATATGTTGAGTTTTTCAAGTAAAACGTAAGAATAATTTAAAAGTTCTTATTTGTGATAGAAAATGTAAGCGTACAAATAAAACAACGAATGTTGCTTATGAAGAGGTTCTACAAAACAATATGATGATGATCTTATGTATGAATTTATATTTTTAATAGATTTACATTTCTTTTATGCGATTTTATATCACTATTTAATTTTTATAATTTTTTTACTATATAGGTTAGTAGTATTTCACATTGTAAAATTTTTAAATTTACATTAATCATCTCGTATTTATATACAGGGTATTAAGTTAGTACACATAATACAAAATGTGTAAAGTTAAATAATTTTAATTTTTTTTTCCTTTTATGAACTACAAAACACTTTTGTTTTCAAAGCATCCTAAAAAAACATTGTCTTATTGAATCATTTGTAATTTAATATTTAATACATATTATAAGGACTTACACAATTCTTATTATGGAACAACTCCCTTTTGTTAAGGCATCATTTATTCAGAAAACATAAATAGAGTTTTACATTTTGTTTGAACAGCGAATTTAGTGAGTTGGATTCGTAGTGACATCCATATATGACAGTATGTGAGTCCCAAGTCACGCACTATGAGAAAGTAATACTCTCAACCATTTAAAAAAAACCCCACTACCCAGACTCAAATCCAAGACTTGAGCATATGGGGTAAAACCCCTATACCACTAGACTACACCATAGTAGTAATAGAGTTTTACATGTCACTCCCTATCATTCCATACTATAAGTAGTAGACGGGAACAATTCCCTTTTATTGGTTACATCTCTCTATAACTAATACATACGATCAATCTTATAGTAAATCTTCGACAATTCAATCTTCATTGAGTTATTGTCTCATTTAAGTTATAGATTTAATCAAAATACCTATAATAGCATCAAATTAAAAGTTTGATACACACAATATAAACTTTTAAAATTCAATACACATAATAGCAAAACGTGTAAAGTAAAATACATTTAAAGAATATTGTCCTTTTATGAACTACAAAACACTATTGTTTTCAAAGCATCCTAAAAGAACACTGTGTTATTGTATTATGCCGACTACCGGTAATCCTTTGCGTCAAGCTCTCAAGTTTCATAAGGAAACGAAGGTAAAGGAAATAACTATTTTTTCTAAGTTCTTCCATTTTTTTAGACCAAAGTTATCATAGTAAATTGGATTAAATGTGATTTAGCCCCTAAAGTTTATATTAAAAATGGTTTAACCTACGGTATTTTAAAGAGCATTCTAATCCATAAACTTGTTATAACCCCTTGTTTTAGCCCTTTGACATGACATAACAGTTTGATTAAGTTTTAAAACACTTTAGTCTTTAAACCTTTCCTCATAAATAGTTTAGTTTAACCATTATACATTTTTTACCTTAACAATCGTACACGATTAAAAAAGATAGACATACATGTACATGATTTGAAAACCCACCACGACTTGAATATATAATCAATGTCAACGGTTTATAAGCAATACAAAAAAATTTGATCAAAACAATCACAAAAAAACTAGTCATGATTTAAAAACAGCCAAAATGTTTTTAAAAATGATTACAAGAATAACCACATTTTTATTTTAAAATCTAATACATTTTATTAATAAACCAATAATAATACAAGGAGTAATTGCCAATTATTTTTTGAACTACAATTGAATCAAGACGACACTCTATATCAGTTTAGATAGTAGTAGGTAATATTAGGTTAGATTAGGGATAAAAATAATTAGGTTGAATAAGATTAAGTCCTTAATCAATTCTCTAAAAGAGAACATGGAACTCGTACAAAGCAGTGCATCGAATAGTTCTACCCGATATTGTTTTATATAATATATGGATATGGTATCCGACGAATAGTTTATACATGATAACATGTCGTTTTATTTATATCTTTTCCCCATCAACTCTTACAAATTTTTTTAGAAAACAACAAAACAACTCATTTTGTTATCTTTTGTGGGTATAGAAGCCTGTAATTATAAAAGAGTGGGTAGAGAATAAATTATTGAAAAATGGAGATTATTGAAGTATATTAGTAATTCTCAACTGATAAATTTTAAAAGATTAATTAAAGTAGGATATTAAATATTAAATATATTATATTATAGCATAGATATAAATTAAATTTTTTCTTTAATACATATTAAAAGAATAGAGTTATGATATCATTATTCTATTTTTAATTTTTTTCTACCAATGATATCCCTTTATTTTCTCAAATGCTTTTAAAATTAGTTGTTTTTACGTTAAAAACCTTAAGACCTACATATTGTTCAAGAGTTTTATTTTTAAGGTTATCTAGTTTGTTAACACTAAAATATTGTAACAAACAAATTTATTCAAAAATCATTTAATAAATATTTTTTTCGTGATTACTTGTGTAAACACGTAGACCAAGTTGATTAAACTAAAACATTAAATTTTAATTATCCGATTTACGATACTATTTTATTTTGAGAATCAATTTGCAAAATTGACATCATAACATATCATTTTAAGTACCTTATTTCCTTGTTATTTTTCCTATCATGGAGATAATCACGATTCAAGCTGGCAAGATTTACCTATAGCAGCTATTTTTTTCGCTTTTCTATTCACATCTTCTTCATGGTTTACTTTTTGATTATGAAGAATAAAAAAAGTCTTCATCAGCTCCAAAGACAACTTTAATTGGATAGTTTTCAAGGAAAAAAAACATGACCCACTAGAACTAAAGACAACAATCTTTTTCAAAACTTAGCAGTATCAATTATAATTAATTGAAGAATTTCACCAATGCCTTTAACCGATATATGTAAAAGTACGTTTAATTCATAAACTTATTTTATAGTCATATATTATTTGTTTCATTAAACATAATTAAAAAGGTTTATCGTTTATTCAAATCCACTATATAAAAAGCAGTATTGATGAAAAATACAAACAAACATGTTAATACCAAAAATATTTAAAATTTACGTTAATTATTCCCATATTTATATACGAAATGTTAAACTAGTATTTGTTAAAGGTAATGAAACATTTTAAAAAAATAAACAGGAAAAAGAAAAAAGGGTTAATTTCATATATACTCTTATTAAACATCAAAATATCTTATTTGCACAGCTTAACTTATAAATATCTTATATACCCTTCTTAAGTTTTTAAAATATCTTATTTGCCCAACTTAACTTATAAATATCCTATATACCCTTCTTAAGCTTTTGAAATATCTTATTTGCCCAAATCACATTTTTTTATCAATTTTTAATCATTTTAAATGAATCATAATGATAAAATACAATTCAATGACTATTATGCCCCTTTTTTAAATCTATTTATAAAACATTACTTATACCCTTACTACTCATATTTATCCAAGTTATATATATATATATATATACACACACACATATACATATACGAATCTATTAATTAATTTGAATGACCGAGTACGGATTATGTGTGTGTATATATATAAGATGTATATATATATATATATATATGATGTAATTAACTCACCAATCAAGGTACCTACACAATTAAGAAAAACATTATTATTTTAATCAATTATAATTTTTTAAAACAAAAGAATTACACATGATATTATATATATATATATATATATATGCATTGACCGTACTTGATCATCAAAATTAATTAATAGAATTGCGTGTGTATATAACTTGGATAAATACGAGTAGTAAGAGTATAAATGATGTTTTATAAATATATTTAAAAGAGATGTCTAAGAGTTGTTGAATCATTATTTATAATTATAATTCATTTAAAATGATTAAAAATTGATAAAAAAAGGTGATTTGGGCAAATAAGATATTTTAAAAGCTTAAGAAGGGTATATAGGATATTTATAAGTTAAGTTGGTCAAATAAAATATTTTAAAAACTTAAGAAGGGTATATAAGATATTTATAAATTAATCTAGATAAATAAGATATTTTAATGTTTAATAATGGTATATATGAAATTAAAAAAAAAATCAATCGCGATCAAAGCAAGGCACCCTTCAAACGTGCCTTATCCATTCTTTATTCGGAGTTCTGACGCACAAATATCTCATCTTTTTCCTATTCCAATTACAGATAAAGCCGATTCTCCATCAGTCTCTCTCTCTTGCCAGTGTCTTTCCATTTCATACCTATGATCTTCCATCTCCAACATCTAATCTCCATCCTCAAATTTATGTAACCAGAACTCATGTCTGTTTGAATTTGTCTAATCATCTTCAATTGGAGTCGATTGGCTTTCGAATCGATTATTTTTAGGACTTAATCTATCTTTGAGCAGATTAGGGTTTGAAGAGCATCGGACAATGCATTCGGTGCCTTCACCTCAATTTATTACCCGACCTTGTGTTACCTCTTTATACGGAGGTTGTTCGTGTTCTCATCGACTGAAACATCGTCTCGAAAAGGGTGATCGTCGCGGTAATATTATTAGCTAATAATCACCCTCGTCCTTAGCGCATTTAATCAATCTTTTCGGTTTCTTCTTCGTTTTTCATTCTTTTCGTTGTCATCATAATCCTGATCCTGTTTTCACTCGGTAAATCAGCTCTACTGTTTAATTGGAGACCCTGTTTTTGACATTCGGCATTGTTTGGTTTCAAGTCGATTGGCATCGAATCGATTATATTTGACGGGAAAGGTATCATTTTTATTGCAATATATACCTACTGTGTCCTAGATCCACAAATTTCTTTGTCAGAAACATTATCTAGTTTTTCTTTTGATTACTTTGAATTTGAAGATAAGGATTAGTTAATGTTTACTAATCTACACACTAATATTTATGTGATCTCTTGGTCTAAACAAAGTCAGAAGTAATAGTGGGATGCTATTTCATATTTACAGGAGATACAAGTTTTCTTACTGTAAATGATACGAAGATTATTGGATTATTTGGTTGTTATGGTAGGAAATATAATTCACTCCCAGTATTGGATGGATAAATTATTAGCGTGTCATTGCCACAACACCACTACTCTTTTGGGGCATAGTCTCATACCATTCCATTCAAAGAAATTTAGATCATTGTGAAGAAGATGAATAATTTGTTGGATGGTTGTGGCTTACTGTTGTACTAGATTACATCTTTCTGTTTCCATAATTAAAAGTTTGTCGAAGCATAATAGATATGAACTTGGGACGTCACAAAGGTCTTAACTCTTAAGTTAAGGTAGCACCAGCAACAAAGATCCTCAGTCTTGAGACTTGATTACTAAGATTTAGTTTACACCTGTTGATGGGCTGATGCTACATGACTTAAGACTTTCTGAGTTTACTAAAAAATATATCAATAATTTAAAGATAAGTTGGTACACGGTGGTGAGCGTTTCTTGTGTATACCAATGAATTCTTGAGGCAAGCGGATTGTTCCACTAATGTCTTATGCCACTATTGGCTATTGTTTTTTTTTTGCGAGCAATATATGCTTGCAAATGTTGTTTCTACAGCATTTGCATTGATACGCTCATAGATAATTTCGAATAGTTGATCTGTTAATCAAATATCATGATAGTCTTGTGTTATGAAAAGGCATACATGCATCATGAATATAAAGTTATTACTTTTCTTTTGCAGTCCCCTTTTTGATGCAAAATGGACATGTGGTCTCAGTCTCTTACGGTTAATGATGTTAAGAGCCTTCATGAGCTCTGCATGGATAACCAAGAATCAGATAACGGAGTCATGGGTGACTTTTCCGCGGATGAACTAGCATATGGAGCGACCAAGTTTTTAAACATCCAAGATGGTGTACAAGGGGTCTTGGACTCCATACCACCACCCCCTGAAAAAGGTGTATTTGTATTTCATAAGAAAATTGAGCGCGGGGTGGCTCATCAGAGCAAGATAATCACCGAGGCTCATGAGAATGATGTTCATGTTGTAACCAGTGAAAATGTAACACATGATAATGTTAAATCTGTTCATCCTCATTGCTCACGTGCTCTATCTCTACTTGTAAGTATTTTTAGTATATACTATATAGTGCCTTACTTTTATCTAGAGTTGGCAATTTAACTCACTTACTAATGCCTAATGAACGTGCCGCTTATTCTTGTGTTCTATCTTAAATGGTTCAAATTTAAAAAAAATAGCTTAAAGGTACTAAACACTCGAACAGGTTGAAAGTAATTTAAGATCTTTTATTAATGCTTACAACCTCCTAAACTGATTCATTCATCTATTTAGGTTAGATTATTATTAGTTTATTATCGTATTGTTTTTTTTTTTCTGTAACCATAAGTAACATATTAATTAACCATCTCTTACAGAAGTCTTTGAAGCCTATATCTGCCATGAAAGGTAGCCGTGAGAAACGAGGATTGACTCAGCCGAAGAAGCTGACCGTGAAGTGGGCCCCTGATGTCTATGATCCAGTCCCTGCTTTATCATTGCATATGGTAGTCAATAGGCAACGTAAGCATGGTAAGAAGAGGTCCAAGAGCAAGCAGAAGAACACGAGTAATTCATCACGAAAAAGTAAAGGTAAAGACAAAAAACAAGCTCATAAAAACACGGGGTTCAAGTTGTGTGAACACAAAGAGGAAGTAATCTGTGTTCCTGAGGTCCGCCAGCCAAGTGGTATCGACTTCCATCTAGTAATTCCAGATCATTCATGTGGGGGTAGTTTTGTCAATAGTTATGGCTCGAGCTTGCATCTCTCATCTGTCACACAGGCCACATAGCTTTCTGCAATCAGAATCGTTATCTTCCGATATATTCCATAAGATCTTATATAAACAAGTGTTCTGTTGATTGTTAAGGGGAAATTTTTACTTGCTATAGTTGTAGATAAGCTACTGTGGTGGAAGTTGTAATAAGTTTGTTACTTTAAGCTACTGCCTTAATTGATTATGCGTTTTGCGTTTTGCTTTCTGTTTTCTTGTTTAGACGCGATTGGAGCTTTACAGTAGTGTTGTTGCATTCTAGTAATTTACTGGGTGTTTGTTTTACCTTATCACTTATCTGTCATAAATCTATTTTTCTTTGCTTATTTTTTCGTTTGAAAAATGAGTTTATTGAAACAAGAGAAGACCTATTAGCCGAGGATCATTGTCCTATCAGCTGAGTGACTAAAAGATTAGCCAAGTACCCTTAGACCCTCCGCATCGGTAGACATATCCGATGTTGGGTTGTCTCGGGTAGGCCGGGAACACCATCGCCCCAAGTGGGGTTCGGCACCCGTCTAGCCGTGGAACCCGAGCGGGTTTTTTTTCCTTCTCTTTTTCTCTCTTTCTCTGTCATTTAATATATATATATTTTATTAATATTTGATGTGGGGTTGAATAGAGTTGGATGTGGGGGTTTGTGGGATAAGTTGGGTTGAAGGTAAAAGATGATGTGGATGCTGATGTGACTGTGGGGTAAGTTGGGTAACATGGGTTGGATGCGGATGGTCTTAACTTACTTTAGCTATGTATGATAAGCTAATCACTCTATATGTTTAGCTGGGCAACTTCTATTGATCAGCTGAGCATAGAGATTGATAAGCTAACTATTCCTTTGATCAATTGAGTGTTCAGGAGTTAGGCTGAGAACTTTATTTTGCCATTCAAGTACACTGGTTAGTTGAGTTGCGATTTTAAATTGTATTATTTTCCAGTTTACTTTCTCTCCCTTGTAAAAGTTACTAAGTCAATAGGCTAAACATGCGTTATTCATTATAGCCTTATATCTTCTATTTGTAAAAGTATTTGTACTTTTTGATCTGCGAAGTAAAACAAAAAAGATAGAACTTTAATTTGTGGAAATAGGTAAAGTTATTTCTGAAAGAAGATCTCAAAGATTTAGTCAAGTATAAAAGCATGACCGACAACGAACATGTTTAGGAAAGTCAAGATACAAAATCTGAGACAGTTGATAAAAATACTAAATATGAAAAAGGAAAGTCTCGCTAATCAGGGTAAAAATGTATGAGAGATAATATTTAAATATTGTTAGTGGGTGTACTTTTTATAAAATAATATTATTTTATTAGAAACCCGATTAAAATAATATTATCTTTGAACTCCACTAACTTTATAAATAAAATATTATTTTCTCTATACCACCTTACTTCCAACCTTATTGCCTTTGTCTATATATACACATGCAGAACTCAAGCTTCAAAGATACCGGAATACATTGAATACACTTGAAGAAAAAGTTAAAGCTTTTAAGCGAAACAAGTTTAGAGTTAGCATAATGGAGAACTCGTTCATGTGTTGAAACATTAGTTGTTTTAGGGAAGCTAGTTTATGTGTTAAACAAATATTGTTGTTCCCTTTTATTGTATTTGAAATTTTCGCTTCCATATACATGCAATACTTGATTTATACTTAATAAGAATTATATCAAAAGTAATTGTGTGTTCAATAATTTTAAAATAGCTTGAATTTGTATTCAACCCCAATTATGCAAACTTTTATTGTTGCGTATTCAATCTAGGATTAACAGTATCACGTCATAAGCCTAAGTGTAGCACCCGCTCCTTAAAACCAGTTTGTAGGGAGAAAAGACTCCTAGACTTATAAGTCAACCAACTTAATTTACTTTCAATTAATGTGAGATTTCTAGCAAGTTTTGAAGAAATTGGACCTTAATTAACTACTTGGCCTGCCAAAGAAGCTGTGTGGCCACCACACCCATTTTAAACCCTCAAAAAAGACATAGCCATTTAACAACACATACTTAGGAACTCAACCACATAAACAAGAAATCATAAGACAATGACCATGAAACTTAACGATAAGTTCCAGGACATTCATTATTAATTAGGTGCCATACATACTACTTGATCGTATTATAAATAATGACCCATATATATCATGCAATATTAATTGTTTCAGATTCACAAACATTAATTAGATACACAACAATGGAAAACAACAACCAGCAAAATTACTCCGGCTCACAGATGACTGGAGCCGAGTCAACAAATGCGAGACGTGCCACCATCAATCCTGCAAAAAAGAAGCATGTATCCACCATGATGGGTGAGTATATTGCAGAGTCTGCCACAACACTTGCAAAAAATTTAAAGAATAGAAACAAGATCAACCCTGGAGAGCATGCCTTTGGTTCAACTAGCTAGCTACTAATGGTTGGTCAATATATCCATGTCTTTCAATTGTCTATGGTCCTACATGTTAATTACTTGTTTCTTGTTATATGGTAACGGAGTTAGTACATGTGTATAAATAAATAAATATATATATATATATATATTTATATTTATGTATGTAAGAATTGAAGGTTGTTTCATTACAATACATTACATTACAATGTTTAATATATAGTTACCCCTATTATGATATGAAATAGAAATTGTTATTTGATTACAATGAACTTTTATTCGTTTTTCCAAGTACAATTCTTGTTGCTAGATCAATCCCATCAACAACAACAATATGACAGATAAAACAACAAACGTTGTATATAAAGAAGTTCTTCAAAAGATTTAGTTCTATTTCGTGTGTATGCAATTTATATTCTTTGTAAGATTTTATTTATCTTCAAATTATTTAAAACATTATTGGTTTCGTAATTCAGAAATATTCCATATATAATGTTATATTTTTTAGGTTTATTTTTATAATACTTGTGATCTTAAGATCAGCTAGTAACAAATTAGAGAGATTAGGTACAACTCTACTTTAAATGATTGATATTAAACATTAACTACTAAAATAGTAACATATGATCACAAAGTTGATTTTCGAATATGATAGCTTGACCGACAACATATAATTAGATTGTTCTTCATATAATTAATCTTACAAGATTGCCAAAATATATGCGAGACCCAAGTTGTGGGTATTTATTATTTTAGTTAAATTTTGCTTTTAGTTGTATCTCTTAGAAGTATACGGTAGAATATGTAAATTTCTTATGGGTATATAACCTTGGTATTTGGCCCTACTTCAATTAAGCATTTCAATTTTCCATATACTATGTGTAGTCTTTGTGTTTTCTCTCATATACAGTTACACTAAGTTCATAATCATTGTATGATCTGCTTCAATACATTTGATGCTTGATATAATTGGTATCCTACAATTGCTATCAGAGCATGGAGTGAATCAAAGGTGAGCCAATTTGATCATTTTGTGCTCATAATTCATCGAGCATCCGGGTTTCTGATTTTTTGATCTGTTATTTGCTAATCATCATTGATTGAGTTAGTTTAATTGAAGTGATGGATTGAATCGTGATTGTCCAGTGTTTTTGAGTGATTTGGAATCATCAAACATCAAATGAACTACATCTTAGATCTAGATTTAAGTTTCATTGTTTGACCTATAGTTATCGACACTATAAGAAAAACACACATGAAATTATCGTCAAGTGCTTGAGGAGATTCCAATTATATGAGCAATCACGGTGAGAAGTCGATGTAGCAGGAAGAATTCGATGGAAATCTGAAGCAAACACCGAGTACTTAAGCAATCTTCTCGTTTTGGCGATCCAGTTAAAGGTTTCATACTCTCTTGGGAGTCTAAAGGTCTGATTTAAGAGTAGGCTTAAGAGTGAAATGGAGGAAACACAATGGACCAATGGTAAGGGATTCATACAATTAAAGGAAAGTGAAAGGGCGTTGTATGATTAGAGGAGACCGAAAGGGCATCAAGGAAAACGATAGGAGAAGAGGAAGCCATAAGGGCGGTAGTGAAACGCTATGTCCCGATGATACCCCCTTCAATAGTGAAGCCCTGGGCTACCGCCTAACCCGCTCGCCCACCCTTGTGGTTGGCCCTGCGTATACTAGGCTCGTATTTATTAGAGAGATAACCATTTCAACCCAATTAATTAAACATGCGTATTGAAATAAATATGATTTGATGTTAACAAAGCCAATATTTGAGTTAGACTATAAATTATCTTAACTATGTTGTTAAGATTAGACTTGTAATTTTGCAAAGTTAGAGAGTAACTACTGAGATCAGCTAGGTGCACCAGATGGATCAGCTAACACCTTCAACTGAGATCAGCTGAACAAGAAACAAGAGAAGACCTATTAGCTGAGGAACATTGTCCTATCAGGTGAACATAACTTAAGCTTCAAAGGTACTAGAATACATTGAATACACTTGAAGAAAAAGCTAAAGCTTTTAAGTGAAGCAAGTTTAGAGTTAGCATAATATAGAACTTGTTTATGTGTTAAACACCTAAGACATTAGTTGTCTTAGGGGAGCTATTTTATGTATTAAACAAAGATTGTTGTCACCTTTTATTGTATTTGGAATTTCCGCTTTCATATACATGTAATACTTGATTTATAATCAATAAAAGTTATATTAAAAGTACTTGATTTATAACTCGTTTCTGCAAAGATTTGTTGTTGCGTACTCAATCTGAGATTAAAGTATCACGCCATAAGCCTAAGTATAGCACCCGCTCCTTAAAACCGGCTTGTAGGGAGAAAAGACTCCTAGACTTATAAGTCAACCAACTTAATTTACTTCCAATCAATGTGAGATGTCTAACAAGTTTTGAAGAAATTGGACCTTAATTAACTACTTGGCCTGCCAAAGAAGCTGTGTGGCCACCACACCCATTTTAAACCCTCAAAAAAGACATAGCCATTTAACAACACATACTTAGGAACTCAACCACATAAACAAGAAATCATAAGACAATGACCATGAAACTTAACGATAAGTTCCAGGACATTCATTGTTAATTAGGTGCCATACATACTACTTGATCGTATTATAAATAATGACCCATATGCCCATATATATCATGCAATATTAATTGTTTCAGAATCACAAACATTAATTAGATACACAACAATGGAAAACAACAGTCAGCAAAATTACTCTGGCTCACAGATGACTGGAGCCGGGTCAACAAATGTGAGACGTGCCACCGTCAATCCTGCAAAAAAGAAGCATGTATCCACCATGATGGGTGAGTATATTGCAAAGTCTGCCACAACACTTGCAAAAAATTTAAAGAACAGAAACAAGATCAACCCTGGGAAGCATGCCTCTGGTTCAACTAGCTAGCTACTAATGGTTGGTCAATATACCCATGACTTTCAATTGTCTATGGTCCTAAATGTTAATTACTTGTTTCGTGTAATATGGTAACGGAGTTAGTACATGTGTATAAATATATATGTATGTATTTCTGTAAGAATTGAAGGTTTTTTAATTATAATACAATGTTTAATATATAGTTACCCCTATTATGACATGAAATAAAAGTTGTTATTTGTTTACAATGAATTTTTATTCATTTTTGCAAGTACAAGTCTTGTTGCTAGATCAACCCCATCAACAACACATCACACAGTATTGTCTTTACAGAAAACATAGAAACAGGTGAAAGTTTATTTTTCCTGATAGAGCAACTCTTCTGGGTAGCCATATGATTTACTACTTACCGGGGAACTCGGCTTCAAGAAAAACGACAGTGTGCCTTTCTGCCTCGTTATATCTTCGATCATTCCCAACATACAAACTTTCTATTTTTTGAACCTCAAACGAACACACCCAATTTGCGCATATATCCATAGTGATATACTTGAACCCCTTATCTTAAAAAGATAGAAGAACTAATTTAAATCACCTTGATAACGCTTAGTCAAAGGCCTTTTAGTAACGGGGTTGTGTTAGTGACCAGAATACCATATCTCTTTCGTTAGGACCCTCATGTAGTGGTTGTCCGTTGTCATTGTGTGGTTGAATTTGTTAGGAAAAATTAATGTTTTAGCTCCATACACGATACGTTTTAGCTCGTCATGAAATCCCATCAAAGAGAATAATACAAAGTTACAAACCCAGAAAACATTATTTATATATAAAACATGTAGATATAGTTAAATGTGTTAAAAGTTAGTAAAAACTAATTTCTTTTCACAAAAATTTCTAATAGATTTGACTAGTATTCTAAATCTATGGTGGAATTGTTAGTCGGTTTCGTATCATAAAACAGACATGAAACAAAAGTTACATAAAAACAAATGATTCGTAATCACGAAAACCAATTCCAAGCATGAATGATTGTGAAGTATATAGAATCGAGCTCGAGTAATATAACACTTGGCTCGTGAAGTTGGCGGCTGTGTCATTTTACATTTCTACTACTTTTTATATTTATATTTGTATAATCATCATAAATTTTACTCTAATCGAGTTGAGCTAAAAAATGTCGAGTTGAGTAGTAATAAACTATTAATATTATTATTAATAAATTAATTTTGGTAATCGAGTCGATATGAGCTCAATAGTGTCGGTTAACTCATTAGGTTCGAGTTGAATTTTGAGCTTTGAGTTTTCTAATTCAGTCAAGCTCGAGCTTAGCACTGTATCAACTTGATTCTAACGGTGACATAACTTCCTCTTCTCACACTGAAAAACATGTTGTATAACCAATATTAAGGCTTATACTCCTTAATCCTTGACCTATATCTAATGTGGGCGTAAGCTTTTCGAAACCCATTGCATGTGTTTTGGTGTATCAGTCACCTTGACACATCTTCTCATCCAAAAGACTAAAACGATGCGGAATGGCACAAGTTGAACTCCATTGTTTGAACTTTGGATATATGGAACCATCTCTCAAAACTTTATTCAAATGATTCTTAGAAAGGGGCGGACTACTCGAGACGTTTGGACTAGCCTTGAAGCACCTACTCGGAATAACAATGACACACACGACATCCAGTTAGACAAGGAACTTGGTTGCATCACCACTGGCATATTACCGCAAATCGTCAAAACCTTTGCTGACCTTCTCGCAAATATTTACTTTGCGGTTCCTAAGAAGAATCATGTTACCCGATAACTGGCTTGTCTAACAAACAAGAATATTGCAACACGATCTGCCATCGACCCCCTGGCAACATACTTTCAGGCTCAAACCTAACACTCTCTCGGTACATATATACAGGAATCTATTTTCTAATACAAATAGAATTTACCTAATGAGTATGAAGATCTATCTAACAATTAAAATAATATTTTAAAATAAAAGTAATAAAAATAAAATCTGGGTCGTATTTAGCGACGTACTAAAAACGAGCATCTATCATGTTATAAGGGATATCTTATTCTTTGCAGGTTAAACGGGTAGAGCATGAATAATAATCTACAAACGATCCAAATGATTGAAATATTTAATTACTTATAATCCAATCCTTCAGTAAATTGACAATGAGTTTCCAGCATTAGACCGCTCATTTTGGTAAACCATACCGAAAGAACAATAAAGGCTATTGATCAAATGAGTATACAAGTATCATATAGACCAGTAATCAAAATGACAAGTCAATATGCAAGTTTATGAAGAAATAGAAAAGAAAAGTAAATAGGTTCCATGATGGATTAAAAAAAGCTTCCATTCAAAACAATGGTGAAAAGACCATTCCTTTGAGCATATTTAATGCTGCAATACTAGTTTATGGACATAAGAACACACAACATATCATTGTCTTCTCCGGAAGTATCAAAATCTTGATCTTGCACTGAAAACCTACCTTGGAGAAACATTATTTGAACCCCAAACCAGTGCTAGACGATGGTCTCTAGAAAGATCGGCAAACATTTATATAAGAAAGGGACTCCTTGTTGATTTTTTGATACAAACACGCTGTCTAGACTCTGCCAATCGTACAAAATGTTAGAATGCAAGTTATAGTTGTGTTATCAACAGTAGTTAAAGAATATAAACTTTTTCTAAGAAAGAGAAGACTGTACAAATAGCCACGAAAAGAAGACCAGTCTAAGCTACTTTAATATGGTTCATATGCATTTTGGATATTTCAACTGCATTTGCAGTTAAATCACTTGTTTACATATAAAGAAATATGAATGTACAGTTGCAGAATGAATGAGATATCATTTCTTATAGAAGTTTTTTCCCAAAATATAGAAGAAATCCCTCCATCCCATAGAAGTTGCAACTATTTGTTTTGAGCGATGTCCCATAAGAGCTAGAATAATTCCTTTTTAGAAAGCTGCGAAG
The DNA here is from genome assembly GCA_038502395.1 of Dittrichia graveolens. Taxonomy (NCBI): domain Eukaryota; kingdom Viridiplantae; phylum Streptophyta; class Magnoliopsida; order Asterales; family Asteraceae; genus Dittrichia; species Dittrichia graveolens. The sequence goes on from JARJIL010000003.1 coordinate 8,016,469, forward strand.
TAAATGTTGCTTTTATTGAAAGATATTTCACATATTTGACCAATACTAAAACATTTTACTAGAACTATAGAACTGTTCAAACATAGTAACTTCTATGGGATGGAGGGAGGACAGTAAATATCTGCGACCAAAAAAATAGTGAGACGAAAATATTACTAAAAAGCAAACACGGTAATATTTAACGTACTACTTAACCCATTCTTCATTTTCTTATTGTCATTTTAAAGAAAAAGATATTTAGCTAGTTGTCTCTATTCGTGTGGCTTATATACTCCCTATGAACAAGAACAGAAAATGCCCGTGGAAGCTCTATGTTACAAATAATCCCCTTGGCTAAGTGTTATTATGTGTTGAGATATGATTTTCAGTTTAGGCCATCCTTGTATGCATACCTTACATTTTTACTTCAATCCTCAAGAAAATGCTACATTCATTCTGATAGAACACGTGATATATTATTGTGTTACAAATCCTGAAAAACCGCATGTTTTACATAAAATATATGTATGGTTCTGTAGTCCGTTAGGGCTACTTTTATCCTTTTATAGGGTGCTTAATAGATAGCATCTCAATCAAGACTCATTCATCTCTAGTTCTCTATTGTGTTCTTGGCATATTTTGTTACTTATGAGTTATGACTTTAACATCTGCTATGGCATTAACTACTAGCATATTAATAACATGGTACTTACAAAAACCTATAGCAAATCTCATTCATATGCTATAAACATCGCTAGAATAAATCTTCATTTAAAAACTTAACACATATAGGAGTATCTACTAGCAAAAATGGATGCCTAAAAAGCAGTAGTCCACAGTTTACCATCCAAGCTAAGGAAAATATCACCCATATAAACACGGAAATCATGACTAAGAAAACCTCGTAGAAAACACAAAACACATATTGAGCATAAAATTCATGAAATCCTAAAAACATATAAACACGGAAATCATGATTAAGAAAACCTCGTACAAAACACAAAACACATATCGAGCATAAAATTCATGAAATTTTAAAAACATCTAATTAGAAAGGGATGCCTAAACTACTAGTGAATATGAAACAATGAATGACTTTCTAAACCATAAACACATTGCATAGCATTACAAATCAAGTAATCATCGCCCGTAAATCGCCATGATTTGCAAGAATCAACAAAATGTGAAAGCTAAAAGAAGCCATAGCACTGTTTGATATCTTTTGACCAAATTCCAAAGTGAATTACCTGTTTGTATCATCTTTTCGCGGTTTTTGCAACATCTATGATTTATTTGCAACATAAAGCTAGACTAAATTACTTGAATAAGAGGTTAGGGTTATTAGATAACCTTGAGGACCCAGCATTCATGTTGCGATGGAGTATCCGACCCGACCCGGATCCATCGCCTGATCCAATCAATTCCTTCAAACCAGAATTCATGTTTTTTTCTTCCTTATCATCACCATCACCATCTTCTTTCGCAACTGCCTCCTGTTTCGTCTTCCCAAGCACAACTCTCAATCGCTCGAAATAATTCCCGTAGATATACTCAGGATTATACCCATTCTCATCATCAAACAGCATTATATGCCCATGCCATTCCCAGACCCGATACTCCGACCCCGGTTCCTCATGATACCCTACACAAATATGGTGTTCCCCGATCGTCACCGCCTGACCCGAATTAGCTTTTAGAGTTTCCTCCGCGTTTCCGCCAAGTATAATTTTGATCACCTCCTTCTCAAGCTTCGATTCTTCTTTGGCGAGCTGGGTTTTGCTGTTCCTGCTGTTTTCATCGTCATCTTGATCATCTTCTGTGTCCGAGATGTTGTTGATGGTGTCCAAAAGGAGGTCTTCTAGGGTTTGGTTGAAAAGCGGTGATAACTGCGGTTGAAGAGGATTTGGAGGGCGGATTTGAAGCCTGCCCATTAGGGTTTGAAGCAAGAGGTTATCAAAATTCGATGAATTTGTGTAGGAACTCATCTTCAGCAAATTTTTAGGGTATAATTTGATGTAAGTTTTCACTAATTAGGGTTTTTGAGGAAGAAGGTAGTGAAAGGGGAGAACGAATTGGGCAAGGAGGGTTTATCAGGTTTATGCAAATTGACGCTGATTCTTAGAAAACAATTTTTGAACTTTCATGAATGGTCCCTGTATTATTCTTCTAAATGCAATTCTAGCCACCTAAGTATAAAATGAACCCCACGCGGCCACGCCTCACCCTTAACATGACATTTGTACGTGAGAGATAAGGCGTATTACGGTATACTCGACAACACCTTAAAATAAACTAAAAGTTACCATTGATTTGGTATTTTATTATGCAAATATTTACAACAAAAAGAATATTAGTCGTCAATTACATGGATTGCATTGAGCATTGAGTCATGTAAGGTTTAAAATGTTGTATAGTATATCAAATCTGACATATATGAATGCATAAGTTCTATATTAATGGGGTTAAATCCGTTAGATCAAGAAATACATGATAAGAGTTTATGAGATATGACAAGCTCCTCAAGCACATGATACTACTCCATGGCTTTCGTTAGGGCTCGTTATTTGTTGTGTTTGTTGTTGTAGTAACGCTCATAAAGAGCTTTTTTCCAACCACTTGCATTTAGGGTAAATAATTTTGCATGGATCCAGTGATAACGTGATAGCAATTATTATTATTATGGCCTTGTGGGGTGTTAGTGACAAATTAAATAACGCTAACATGAAGGTTAGTGATGATGATTATTACTGCGAGTACTCTAAAACTTATTCGAAGGTATGATTGTGAGTTGATAAACAAAATAGCTGTCTTTATCTGAAATCATAACATTGGTTATAAAGTTATTTCAATTGTATTTATTCTTTTTGTTTCTTTTGACTTTCATCAAACACAAACTGGCCAATGTTTCTAATTATATATTGAGAGAATTGTTTATTTAAGAATCAACATCAACATGAAAATCAATCATAGCTATTTATTTATTTTTTAATTATATTGATTTTGTTTTAAATGAAAAGGGTAATATGGTCGGTTGAGTTTTATATTAATTTTCTTTCACTATTCAGACGGATGTGGGACATCTGATGCCCTAACCAATGCCACTAGCAACCACTACGGTACACAAATTTACTACCTTTTTGTTAGGTTGCATTTGCATACGTGCAACTCAATGTAGTATTGTTGGGTTGCATATGTGCAGTCATTTACTAGACCATCACCATGAAAGTGTGACACCTTTCAGTAAAAAATCTATATTTTTTCCAAAAGTATAACGACACAAGTACCAAATTAAAGAGAATAAAATGCTCGTTAATTTTATATAAATTTTGTTATTTAGGACCTTTGTACAATGAAGATATTTTAGTTTTAAAAATAAGGGAGTAAATCACACCGACCAAATTACCCTCCCCTATTAACAAAGCACATTTTAGATCACTATTATATGTTAAAATTATGATCATATTTAGCTACCTATTTTTAAATCAATGGTTAAAATCGAGTTTTCGCAATAAAATTGGTTTTTAAGTAAACTTGCATATGTTTGTGATTGCGCTTTGCTTGCTTTCTTTTTGCATCCGTACACTTGGCTCTGGGCTTTTGGTTACGTCTTCGAGATGAAAACCAACTTACTTTCTCCTGCAGTTGATCGATGCTTTAATCGGATTCTGAAGCCACGACACCCACTTTAACAAAAGAGAAAAGACCTACTCGAAATCCAGTTGAAAGATTTATTTTGAATATCCTAACAAATTCTCTGAAGCATCGACTTTCCTATTTGTGAGAACGGACTCGTTCATAGCTTTCCAAGAAGAGTAGATACGGTAAAATGGTATACACAAATGAACATGTACGATTAAATGAATTGAAGGCAGACCAAAAACAGTTTTAGGAAGTATCAAAGTTTACAAATAATTTGTTTCCTTACACATTGCCAATACATCAAATGAAAAAAAAATTGAAAAAATAGAATATATATCGCAATTGAACTAGCTTTCTTTTTCTTCGGTACTATGAACTAATATTTCATGAGCTTTCAAAAGTTGTTTTTGTCGTCGTCATCATCATCATCATCATCATCATCATCATCATATAGTGATGGCAAGATTACACCAAAAGTATTAAAGGCACATATGAATATGTGCAGCTTTGAACAAAATATAGAATTTGCAGAAGTTTGTATATGGCAACATCTTTGGTTATATATGGAGCAAACATCTTCCTCTATCTCCTCAAGCTTTCCACAATGTAGTCCGCATACAGATCCCTTCAGATTACCAAAACAAGGTCATCAGGCTAACAAACACTTTGCTTTTCACATCAGTCTTATACAGTTCACGCACATATATAGATGGATACATCATGAGGGATAGTTTGAGATTGCTTATTAAAACTGCTTAATGCATTTAGTTGTTTTTAGGGTGTTTGGGATTGCTTGTCCAATTATTTGCGAAGCAAACAAGCTGTCTTGCTTAAGCAGTATTACAAACACTTGTTTCAAGAATCAATAAGTGGATAAGTGGTTCTAATAAGCAATATTAAAAACCCCTTACTCCTAGTCCTAAAAGAGATGCAATATCTGAATTTACATATAATAGAATTAACCTTATGAGGCAGATGTAGAAATGAAAAAATTGTGTAGGCCAAAGTCCGCATAGTGATTATTAAGGGGTTGTTTGGCTTGCGGATTTTTTTCATGGGATTTACATTCTGTCAAAGGATTTACATTTTACAGGATTCTAGATTTTAAACAAAGAAATGTGGGGGTGGGGGTGGGGCGTAATTGTGTAAATGAGAGAAACCTTTGAACAAGGGATTTAAAATCCTTCCAATACCCCTTGCATTTTAAAATCCCTCCAACATAGAATTTTCTAGAAATCTTTGCATTTTAAATCCTTCCTGTATTAGCGAGCCAAACACAGGATTTCGTGGGATTTAAAATGAAAATCCTACAGAATCCCACGAAATCCGTGAGAAAAACACCCCCTTAATAGATAAAAAGGTGATTCAGTTAGAATTTACAACAAAAAAGTTTTCGCATCTATCTTAGAACACCAATACAAGATGTGGTTGTATTCATCTTGGGATGGATGAGCTATTTTTTTCACTACTTATGTTCTCAATTTACATATATTATTTGTTTTATAGAATAAGAAGAACCAGTTAAAATGTCATAAATATAGAACCTGTGAAATGGGGAGTGGATAATGCAGAATCTTTTTACAGATGAATGAAATGAAATGAAACATTTTATGGCTGTACTTACATGGAATGTTTGACCACCTCAATTGCCTCAGCAGCTGGCAAGAAATCATTGACAGCAACCTCTTTGTTCTCATTCTTCTTGTCTAATTAGTAGTCAAGATAAACAAGAATGAATATATTAGCACGGAAATGAAGCAAAATTTCAAAATAGATATCATAAACTTAGAAGTGGCAATATGGGCAGGTCAGGTAGACAAGGTAACGGGTCAAAAGGTTTAGGTTGCCATAGGCCATTTTTATTTGGGTTGGGCTGACCCACAGGCGCTTTTTGTCCATTTATTTTACAAGTACTTGACAATAATCTAGATCTCTAAAACAATAAGAGGTATTATGCATTAAAAATAGACTTTGTCCAACTTCCATTCCATCCGGCCTGCAAGCTAGCTAATCTTAATGATTTGACCCGAATGAAATAAAAATACGACCAAAATCAACCCATTTACAAGTAAAATTGTTGAAATTGCCACCTCTAAAAAGAGTCAATGTTAGACTTCTATAATAAAGTTAAGAAATATTACAGTCTTCAAAGAAGCGGCGGATCTCAGCCAAGCGATGTGGTGGGAGCTCCTTGATGTCATTGTAGTGTCTGTACTCAGGATCATCAGCACAGACTGCAATTATCTTATCATCCTTCTCTCCCTGATGGTGTCAACAAAATGTTAGGAAAATTGTACGACTGTTAAAAACATTACAAAATTCTTTCTAGAATTTTAAAACATTTAATGTTTTGAATATTACTGAAATATCAGTGTCAAAATATCAACTAATTTCTGAGATAAATTATTTTTGGAGGCTTTATGCTCACTTTGGTGACCATTGACTCATTTTGGTTATAGCTAAAAGAATTTCTAAGTTACTGTTTGAACAGTCAAAAGTGAAAGTTTAACCTAAATTTACCTGTTTATATGTATAACTGGGTTTAATTTGTCACCTGTACTTTAGAAATGACAGTATAGTACCTGATCAATCATGGGCATGACACCAATAGCTTTTGCACGAAGAAAACAACCTGGCAGGATTGGTTCCTGTAAGTGGTTTAAAACACCACAATATGTCAGCAACGTTTCCATTTGATATAACATTTTCACTGGTGCAAGGCCATACACTGATGACAACATGCATCCAAATAGATAAAAATTGGCATACCTGCATGATAACCAAGACATCAAGCGGGTCATTGTCCTCACAGAGAGTACGAGGCACGAAGCCATAGTTGTGAGGGTACACCACCGATGAATATAGGACACGGTCCACCTGATGAATACAGGACAAGTGTTACAACATTACCCGAACTAATAGAACCTAGCTCATGCAATTCACAGGATTCAACAAGTAATTAATATTTCACGATCAAGGGTATAATATTCTTAGGTAGCGGTCCTTATTTCATCCTCATTTACCTTGATAAGTCCTGTTTTTTTGTCCAGCTCATACTTTACCTTGCTTCCCTTGCTTATTTCAATCACCTACAAATGAAGAGATGGAATTTATGATAAGTTCTTTGTAAATACACAAAAACAATCTAATTTTCAAAGATAGTCATTTCTACGTGTTGCAAATTCAACCCATTTACTCATGAATAGGTCAATTCTGGCGCAAATTCAACACATTTACTTATGAGTAGGTTAATTCGGGTTATGTTTGATCTCTAATGGGCCAAATTGGGTAACATAAAAAAAGTTAACAAAAAAGGAAATGGGTCACATGTTATAATTATATTCTTAACCTCGATAATTTGATTCAAAATATTAAATTATTATGAAATTTTGGAACTTTTATATGAAACACAAACTATTTAGAACAACTAATAAAAGAGGAGAAACCCATACCCCGCTCAAGCGGGATTGGGAACTGTTGCTGTTGTTGAATAAAAGAGACTGAAAAGTGTTCTAGGTCAACCAAAACCAACCCGAACTGTTTCAACCTATACCCAAAATTATGCCTGTTTCGCCACCTCTAGTGATTTTCATTAAATGGACTTTAATCTATAATAATTTCACACGCTTACACAATTGAATATTGTTGGTGCTCCTGGTCCTGCATCGGATTGTAAGAAAGGTCAGATGATTGAATGTTATACATTACTACGCAGGGAAACTGAAGGAAATAGTAAGATGAATACCTATCTCAAGATCATGCCAAGGATGGGAAGCAGCTGACCTTCTCCTCAAGGATGAAAGTATTCTTTCATTAAGAGGGGGGTGTGAATGATGATGATGATGAGAGTCAACAGGTTTGTTTGGAGTCTCGATTGGTGGAGTCATTGTTGCAATCTGCACATGTAGTGATACACTAAGGAACAAAATAAAAAATAAAAAACCCACTTTAAAATCATCATTAATCAGCTCCTTAAGCTTCTAATTGTTATATATCACAAAATATCTTACAGTTTACTGGTATTGCGACACAATAAAATAACAAAAAAGTCACTCTATGAGGTATACACTTTAATCCGTTGTGATATACCGAGACTTTTAAACCTTATTTTCCAAAATGCAAAGTTCCCTTTCTTGCTTCAAATAAAACAAGGGACTTACTGATAAAAGAACAGTCTTTACAGTGAACCCATGTTAAAGATCAGGACTCGGGAACATAACAAAATTATTACTTCAGCATGTTGTTTGACATTATTGACAGAAGGAACAATAATGTTTCTCAATCACATTGAAGCTCAGAATAACAAAATAAAAAGGTTAACAATGATAAGAGAATATTACAAGATTTTTTATTTTTTTTTAAAGCGAAAGAATATTACAAGATTTTGTCAAGTGTCAACAATACGGTATTGAAGTGTATAACGAGAATGAAGAGATTAAAAGAACAGAAAACATATAGAGCTCAAGATATCCATAAGCTGAGAAGATAACAAGCTAAGGAAATGCTCATTTGGTGCAATAAGTTGATCTTGTAGATCAAGTTGCACAGGGGGGATATACAAATTACAAAAAAGCATTTACAAAAACACCTTCCTCGAAACCTTTGTAATGACAGTGATCTTAAATTTCAAAAAGAAATTACAATTAAGATCCATGAAATTCCTTAGAATTGTGTTTGAGACATACATGAATCAAAGGAACAGGATCATGGTTCTTACACCACAATTTTCACCATTTTCATTAGCTGTTTAATCACACATTCACACACTTTTGAATGTCTTCTGGAAACCAGTAAAAATTCTTAAAAACAATCCAGATCTCATGAAACTAATAACAAATATGAGAAAAACAAGAACCTAAAACATTACTAGGTTAAAACGAATTGTCTATAACAGTTAAAAACTTAAAACATCAAACATTACACCCCATGAATCATAGACCTCTGTGCATTGAGTACTCTCACAAATGTATACGCCTCAAAACCCACTTAACCAAACGCATAAAAGCAAAATTTATGTTTCCTTTTGCCAAATCAGAGCTGATTTCTTTCATTAAAAATATTAAGACATAAGAGGCGTCATATCGAACTAAAAGAAACTTAGTGGTACTCGTGACCATTATCTTCTGCAATACATAGTCTAATCTGGAGCTCATGTGTAAATTCTCACAAAAAAGCACACAAAGAAACCCAATTTTACATCATAACCCGAACAAATTCCATGAAAAACCGGAAAGAAAAAACAACTCAATGCGTATAAGACGAGGTGATGTGTGTAGAACTAGACGTTAAACAGCATAAATCTAGCATAATTGAATGCAGGAAGCATACCTGAACTGATCTGTGAACCTGAGGCAGAGAAAACGAAGGGCAGATCCAGATATTTAACAAGAAGGAAATCAAAGAGCCGTAAGAATAAAGCCAAAGATATTGATATATATATATATATATACGTGTATGTATGTATGTAGAGAGAGAAAGATATACCTTGAAGAGAGAGAAAGTAGTGGAGGCTAGCAATGGCGGAAGCTTCACGCTGTTATTTGTTCCCGCTATCTTCCAGCTTTCGCCATTTTTAAAGCAATTAAAGGGTAAAAGAAAGTTTCTTTCTGTATTACGCGTTTCAATTTCAAGGAGCGGACCTTTTCCATAAACAGAACAGTTTGGTTTCAAGGTGAATGTACAATATGTGATGCGAGAAGTACAAGTAGTGAAGGGATAGTTGTAGTTGAATTAGGTGTTTATGATCTGGAAAAAGAGGTTTGAAAATGCCATTTGGAATCAGAAGATACTTTGTTTAGGAGTAAGATGAGAATGAGATACGTGTCAGTGACATGCTGGACTTTCGGTGGTGGGCCGGACTGTGGGCCCACTAACAGACGACAGCAAGTAAATAAAAAATTAAGGATGTGATTCGTTCGTATTCTTTTTATCTCGTGTAACCGGCGCTTGTGGTCGATGTGACCATAAGATTATTTTATAACATATTTGTATATATTGATCTGATACATACTACAATTATTTATAGAATTTATAGAACTGTTTAAAATCTTTGGATCTAAGAGTTAAAGGCTGTGATTAATTTAGAATTTTATATATAAAACCTAGTTATAATTTAATCTAGCAATCATAAAAGGGTAATTTAGACAGTCTAAAAAGTTTTATCTTCTTTTATTTTCTAGATCTTGATATGTGCTTTTATACGGTCTCTCTCATCATATCCACCTATGAACCACTCATCCTCTCTTGTTTTATTCCATGTGGCTGGCGAATAACAAGAGCATCATCACCATATTCTTAACGTCGATCTGTGATTGTCTGGCGATTCTTGTTCATTTCTTGATTGATCTATTAGTTCGTCTACAACAATTTCTTTTTCTCTATCTCATAGAACATGCTTTTGATCCAAATCCGTATTCTCTCTCCCGACCAACTCCTCCCCTGCAGCTAAAAGCCAAAATTGATCTCGCTTCCGTCCAGCGATGAAGGCGAGTATACAACTATTCTTGATCCCCACCATTCGATGAAGTTCTTATGACTTTTTATAATTTTTTCTAAATGAGAGTTGGCTAGGTATTTCATAAAGGCGTGTGAGTCGTGATGTGTTTTCTTTTTTCAATTTTACCATTTTCTACATTGTCACATCACATCATCATGTTAGTTCTATAGGTTATGTAAATAAAGATGATTTTTGATATAATATAAATAAATAAATAGTTTACACTTAATTGAGGAGTATGTCTCTTAAGATATTATTAAGATAAGTCCAGGGGCGGACCTAGGTAGGAGGTGTAGGGGCACGGGATGCCACTCAATTTTACGTGCGTAGTGTAAATTTTGATTTTTCGTAGTGTAAATTTTGATTTTTTAGAGGTGGTGCTACCACTCATTTCAAATCTTAGGTCCGGTGCTACCACTCATTTCAAATCCTGGGTCCGCCCCTGAAGATAACGTCAAAATTTGAACACATAATAACACCGACAAGAGCTTTATTATATATAGTATAAGTATATATGTAAATAAATGTAAATAGTTGTGATTTTGTCAACCATATATATGAAGAGATGGAGTAAGAGACCTAATTTGGAGAATATTCTTTTGTTCCATATATTATATGCAAAGGAAGACCATGACTTGTCACCCTTTAACCTCTAACTTCCAAGAGAGAGACACTTGAGCCATACCTCCTGCCTAACATCTTGCTAAGAAAGCATTATTTTTCTTTATGGATTCTCGCCAGACTTGTCTTTTAAATATATACATACGTACATGCATATATATATATATATATATATATATATATTTGCTTCATTTAAATATAAAACGTAAACCCAACGAATATTAAAAAGAAAGTGGTATTAGGATTTATATGATCCATTGTTACATGGTAGCTCAAACTTTTAAAATAACATTTGAAAGTTAGAAAAGTTAATGTTTAAGAAAATACTATGTTATGAGAGCTGATTTATATAGAACAAAAGTTGACCACAGAATAAATAACACATTATGTAAGTTGAAAATGTATAAAATTATGTATGAGATAATGAGTAAAGAGAAAACAAAACTTGTAATAAGATCACCATGTCAGTTTACTAGTTGTTATTTAGCCTACATATATAATTATAACATATTTGTTGTAAATACCCTATTTTTTTAGTAATTAATAGATTGTTATAATAAAAGTCAAGACCTTACTTAGTGATCACACCATTACAAAATATTTGGAATTAAGTATTTGTAATCATACATAGAGAAAAGTTCTATAAAAGTTTCATAAAGTTTGGAGTCATCATCATCAACATCACGAAGCTAGAGCCTTGCTTTTAGCTATCCCAAATCCACCTGAAAATGGTGAACATAACAACTGACAAACTTTCGCTTAGTGGTCATACTCGATTAACAATTACTGTAATAAGTAGACATGAATGATCCAACAGTAATAGAGTAACAGAACCCTAGAGGCACAATAACTAATGTTGAGATCTCTAACCCTGAACCTGGTACAAAGCTAAACCCTAAATGTTCAAAGAGCACATATCTGTAACATCTGCTGGATCAACATTTCCACATAACATATTCATACATCACATTCACACTAAATGAATCAAGTGGACTTACCTTAATCTCTAGTACTATCTCAAATAACAGCCAAGTATAGTAGTATGCCAAAAATGTAAGATTATTAATCACCTACAATGGATTATTATAATTTATTCAGATTTCGAAACTACACGAAATGCTACAAAAGCACGGGTACGCCCTCACGGACACCCGTTCCTTGCCTTAATAGAGCACAACAATACCTCATAAGGGTACGCCCATACCTAACCCTAGGAGCAAGGCACAACCGTACCTAAATCCTACGGGTACGGGTGTGCCTAAACAAGCATGGGCACCAACTTATAGCTTGGCACTTCCTATAAAGAATTATCATTTTAGTCCATTGACTTGATAATCACACTTAATCTAACTCCGTAATTATTTGTATTATTCTTTTATAAACACATACAATAAAATATAACTTATTAATTGCTCAATAATTCAATTTAAATCATAAATTATAAACTCATATTTTTGGGACGTTACATTTGCAATATCATTGATATGTAACAATACAAAATTTGAGTCCGAAAAAAATAAATACATGATAGGAAACAAAACTAATTTTAGGTTAATTAATTGATGCATGGAGTTTGATATTTGTAATCTTGAAACTAGGGGTGAGCATGGAAACAGAAAAACCGAACCCAAACCGTTAAAACCAAGAAAATCAAATCAATAAAACCGAAACTGTTTCAAAATCGATGGTTTGGTTTTAGAATTTACAAAAACCTGATTTGGTTCAGTTCGGTTTCAGTTTTAACCAAAAACCAAACCGTTAAGAAACTGAACCCACCAAATATCTAATACATCCTATATTTTTACAATGGTATAACTATTTAATGTATTTTAATAATTTATTACTAGTTTATTAATTATTTTAAGACTCTTAACGTAGTGGTCATATGATTTGGGTGATGTTTTAAGGTTTCTTTAGATTTGGTTAAGAGTTGTTTCTTATGTTTATAGAAAGTAGTAGCAAGGTACCCGCGTAATGCTGTGACGGCAAATAGTTTCTATTTTACATCATGTTTCTTTTAAAAATGTAATAATATATTATTCACACAATTTAATTTCACGAAAAAATATCGTACAATGTCAGTTTTTTATTTTTTTTATTTGCATCAACTATTTTATTAATTTTAAAAATAAATTCTAAAAGACATTAAAATAAGAAAAAGATTTATATTTATGAAATAAGGAGGGAGAAGTTAATAATATTTTGAAAATTATGTTGATGTGGGTGGATAATTGTGTTTGTATAAGAGGGTGTTTTAGTGTTAGAGAGATATTTTAAATATATAAAAAGTTAAAGTAAAATAAGAGAGAGAATAAAATGGTTAATTTTGAGTATTTTAAAAGATAAAGTAAATTATGAGAGAGAATGAAATGGTTAAGAAGGGGTATTTTAATACATTCAAATTACTTAAAATTAAGAGTTATTTAGGTTGAAAATATATCATAAATGATCCGTAAGATATGTTAATTATTAAACTAGAATAATGAATTACAATCTCTTTGTAGTTATGACAAATTTAAACCCAAAAATAAAATTAGATCAAACAAATAGGTTCATTAGGTTGAGAAGTGGTTGCTTTGGTTTCTAAACCGAAACCATTAATGACTTGAAACCGCCAAAACAGAAAACGATAGAAATTGAAACCATTGATTTTAAAATTCTAAAACCAAAATTAGCGGTTTGAGTTCAGTTTTAGCTTAAAACCGTCCCAAACAACCCTACACTCACTACTACTTAAACAAACTTGAATATTATATCAACATGAAAGAGGATGTTATGACTGGTCAAAACGAAAGTATGTTACTTTTACGTGATCAAAATTGATATTTTGTTCTTTTTTGGGCAAGATAAAATTTTATATTACCTTACTTAGATATTTTGAGGTTTTAGCTTATGTTGTTTATAAAATTTGCCCTTTCATTTGTTTCATTTAAAATCTATTAGTTTATACAAAGTTAAATATTATTAAGCGATATCTTTAATAACCCTGTAAAAAGTATAGCTTTAATTTATATCAAATTTATTAATCTTTGTGTACACGTAAAAATGTAATTCATTGGAATACGTATAGTGAAGATGCAAATAGTCATCCGAATGTGTTGTTTCCGACGCTGTTGAATGATAGATGCAAATCAACATCACCTAGACCTTGCAAATACTGATAGATGCCAACACTACTATACATTCTGGACTTTTTGCGACGGACTAATCCGTCACAAATGGAACGCAAAAGGGTTGTTGCCAACTATAGCCTAGGAACCAACCACTTAGATGCCAACTATAGCCTAGGAACCATAACTAGTAGCCTATTTTGGTCGTTATGAGTTATTAAGATAAATACAGTTAGTTCAAGAACAAAAAACAATCATAAAAAATAATGTACTAACTCACCTTTTGTAGATCGTGAAAAACTAACATCAAATTCCTCAATTGTTGTGCATGAAAGCCTAACGTGTTAAACAACAACATTATGTGCGTGTAGCTCCATACAAATAACCCCCATGAAAATATGTTTTACAAAGGCAATTCATTGACTGGTCTAAGCATACTACTCTCTACAACAATAGGCTGGTTCAACCCTAAAAGTATTAAGCAAGCCCTAACTATGTCATCATCATGTAAAATATGAAACCTAGTCTCGGATATAAACAATAGGTTACATCTTCGCGTGTAACAATTGATTAGATCCCCGTGTTTATAAACAATTGTAATTACGGACTAGAAACCGGGATTTGAGATCCCGCTTCATGCTTTTAGAGACATCGAGACAATACGTGACAATTTGTTGGAGTAAGATGGGATATATAGCATTAAAACCGGGATTTGAGATCCCTGGAACTGACTTGTGAAACCGGGATTTAAGATCTTGAATACCATGTATCCGAGTGAAGGAAATAAACAACATTAGTTTTAAAATGTATTATTTTTGAAAAAAATTCCCCCGAAATAAGCGTTGCTAAATTAACTACTGCAACATTGATTGTTGCACCCACAAGGAAACCACATGATCTATCAACATACTCTCATGACTTAAACACCAAGTGGATAAAAGGCCGAGATCTAGTTCAAATGAATAAAAGAACCAAAAGAATAATGATCAAGAAACGGATAAAAATAGGACAAGCAATAAACACACGAAGGATCAACGTATAGTCCGTTTCGATTGCTATAAGAGATTGCCTCAACTTATTGTAAAAGAAATATCACTACAAGTAATGGAACATGATGAAATCGTAGACTACCTGGACGTAACTAACAGAAACAATAACGAATAACTGTTTGATCCTCTTCTTATAAGCAAGCAAAACAATATCAACCTTTGCAGGCGATAACTTAGCAAGTGAACCGAGTGAGTTGGCGACTCAATTATTATGCTATGAAATCCAAGTTTACCAAAGTCACACCACGGATCATACCTTTGTCTTGATTTGTGAAACACAGGCGTTAAGCACACACTCATCACACACAAATTAAAGAGTAAATTATATCGTGTAATGAAAACCCCAAATATTTCTTGATTATAATGAAATCTTTTAATTTAGAAGTAAATTAGATGTCTAAACTTGTTAAAAGTTCCTCACCTTAAAAGTTAACATAGCTGGTTCTTTTTAAACAACAGAACACATGTACACACTAATCTATTTCTAATTTTATACATTTTATTCATAACGGGACTTGAACTCATGACCATAAGCCATGAGTAACACCTTTTAGGGGATGTTTGTTTAAGCTTATTTGTTTGGCTTATTAGCTTATGAGCTTATCTTGTTTTATGTGTTTGACTAAGTTTATGAGCTTAAGCTTATTAGCTTATTTTTATAAAAATAAGCCATTTTTCATAAGTCATCTTGAACTAGCTTATTTTTTTTCTTGTGAGCTTATTTTTATACTTTTACCTTTATACCCTCTTTTTGATCATTTTATATTAATAAGCTAATGTAAGAAAGTCATTTTTAGTCATTTTCTACCTTTTTAAAAGAAGCTTATTAACTCATAAGTTACAAGCTAATCCAAACATTTTTTTCTCTCAAAAGCTTATAAGCTCGTAAGGTCAAAGCTCATAAGCTCATAAGCTTAAGCCCAAAAAGAAAAGCTTAAACAAACACCCCCTTAACACTTTGATACTGATATATTACAAGCTCTTATAACAGAGCTGGTTGAATGACCAACAAATTAGTAAATTACGTGACCTATGGTACTTGGAAATATTTTTGGAATGTGTTTAATTTGGAGTCATCTTACTTGTATTTACTCTTCGGATCAATCACGTATATTTCACCAAGTATAGACATAAAAAACAGATAACTCTTAACAAAGTTGTTGCTTTGATCAAACCACATTAACTAAAACCGTCAAGCAATGTTGGTGTTTTTAGTGTCGATCACCGAGTCATTCTAGTGTAATGCAGTTTACAGATTTCGAATCTATATAAACCCTAGATCGTTGTCTCATTTCGGTACCTTGATACGAGCTGTTTCTTGAAGGATTATATCATAATCTGGATTTCGTGTAACCAAGGCATAGGGTTAAAATATCATATTCGGATAGTGTCTACACGATCATTCGAGCAATCCAGGCTTATACACGATTTCAAAATCACTCTTTTATTCCCATGAAAACAGTAACAATAGTTATAAAGTGAATATGTAATAAAACTCAATGTCAAGTTGATCTTCTACAAAAGGTAATAAACTAAGTCTGAAACTATATATAGATGAAATGAAGAATTTGAACAATCATATTTTTTTCTTTATATTATGTATATTTTTCCTTTATTTCATTTTATCAAAAAATTTAGGTTTTAGGTTATAGCCGACATGGTCATCACTCATCAATACAAATGGGAGTAGCCTCTCCTTCAATTCTTCATAAATCATAAAAGGTATTCATGTAATCCCCTTATTCAACTTATGCGGGCAATCTCTAATTAATTGATGCTAAACAAGAGATCATCACTCCTGTATTTTTAGTTGGCCCGAATAAGAATGTCAAGCATACGAACTGAAACCTATTAGGTTGCGTTTGTTTTGCGGATTCTTTTTCATTGGAATTGGAATCTTTGAAGGAATTTGAATCGGAAAGTAATTCATTCCTTTTTGTGTTAGGCAAGAGATAGAATTCAAAAGGGAAAAGCTTGGTGAAATTGGTGGCACATTCCTTCACCACCGCCGCCACCCCCAACATATTTGTCGCCACTCCCGACCATTGCCCCAACACCGCCACTGTCAGGACGAATGAAGCCCTAATCGCTGGTCGTCAGGACGAAGAAAATGAAGCCACCATCGAAGGTCGAAGCCCTAATCGAAGCCACCGGTTGCCATTCGTCACTCGTCGTCGAAGCCGTCAGTTGAAGAAGATGAAGCCACCGTCGAAGCCACTCGTCACTTGTCGTCGAAGCCACTCATCACTTGCTGGTCGCCGTTGCCGAGGGGGAGAGTGACGGGGATGAGAGACGAAAAAATGGTGAAATCTGTGGTCACAAGTGATGGTGATGGAAGGAATTTGAATTCCATCAAAAATTGGAAAGAATCTGAAATCCCTTAGATGAAGGAATCTGAATTTTATCTAGAAATCCAATTTCCTTGACTAAGTTGAACCAAACATGGGAGTTCTTAGTAATTAGATTCCAATTCCCACATAATCCCATAAACTCACTCCAACCAAACACCCCCTTAATATTGGAAAAAGTAACCTGATTTCTTCTACAATCGTGGTAATCACTTTTAAATTTGATATTTTGACCCTTTATGCCTGGATTACACGAAATCCAAATTGGGATAATAATAGAAGTATCAAATCTTGTTCTTGACATATAATAGATAAAGAAAACTAGAAAAATTCAAGGAGTATTTTTCTAAAATCAAGAATATTTATTACAAACCATCTACTATGATAAATTCTTGGGCCGGGATGCTACCCCTTGGGACCCTGCCCGAAACTAACAAAAGGGCCATGTTATGATTATTCCTGGAGTTTTTTAGTAGGTTTGTAATATTCACTTGACAGTAAGTAACAAAAATATTTATTGTGATCTTAAAACTTTAAAACCAAGAAAATAAAGTCATATTTACACTTTGGTCCTTTAAGGTTCTATATGTTTATACAAAATCTTGTTACTCATATGTTTATACAAAAGTTTTCTACTATATAACATAAAATAATAATAAAAAAACAAAAAACAAAATCAGACTCTAACGGCCGACCGGTGCTGACGTTTCACAGGCGCTTGCCATCTTTCTCTTCCTCTCATGCGTTGAGATCTCTTTCTCTGCTCTCTCTGATCTGGTAAATTTTAACGCACGAATCTCTGTCTCTATACATACTACTCCAAACAAACGTATATATATGCATATATTTTCTGTCGATTACAAATAAACTTTTCAATTTTGTTTTTTATTTTCCCCCAATTTTGTGTGCTCAGACAAAGAAGATTAGCAGTTACCAGTTCCTCTAGGGTTTATTTCTGGCTCAATTTGGTTAATTTAAATCAATCGATATGGCTGCGCCACCAGCTAGAGCACGAGCGGATTACGATTACCTCATTAAGCTCCTTTTAATCGGAGACAGTGGTATGTAAAATAAATTCTTATTTTGTGATTATCTGGTTATGTCGGAGTAATTTTCGCTGTTTTCATTATTAGATTTTTGAAGTTCTGTCTTCGATACTGTTTGTGATGACAAGGGAAAAGAGGGGCAATGGCCGTTTTTTGTGATTTGTAATCTGATGCTTATTTTGTGATTAGGGTTGATTTACGAACAAATTATTATAGAATTTGTACGTATTAGCACTCGTTATGCGTTGAATACTTACAGTTTTCGCAGGGGTGTGAGGGCCATGCTTTTCTTATATGTTATCTGTATTGCAGACATTTTGGGGGTGGGAATAGATATGTAATCATTCTAGTTTCTATGCATGCAAACCATATGTTATATCAGTTTTGGTTATTCTAAAAGAAGGGGAAGTGGAATGGCTGAACCTAAGACATGCTCCCAGCCTAGTCGAATTTATCTATTAGAAGTTTGTCATAACCCAATGGTTAAATGATTGGACTAGTGTGCGACTGCTTGGGTGACATGGGAGTTGGGTAACAAACGTATTTCATTTGAGCAGCCATGATTAGGGAGTTTACTTTTTTCCAGTGGGTGACGTTCATTTTAAGAAGCTGAAATGAGAGTTTCGGTAATTGATTTTCTCGTTTTCTTTATCAATGTATGTCTTTTCGAAATTGATCACCAGAAGACAAAGATCAACTCTATTGTGTTATTATCATGGTTGAACTCATTCATCCACTTTTGTCTTCTGAACATTTTGGTTCTTTTTATGCTGGGGTTGCATTATCACATGCTCTTCTGTATACCCTTTAGGTTTCATTCTTCTGCTAACCATATCACAGCTTTTCTGATATCGTCTTTTAGATTACATAGCAAGGTCCAACTTTTCCTGTCTTGTCATAACTGGAGACATTATATCTAAAATGTAGATACGATATTTTATCATCAAACATTTATGGTTATATTTTAATCACTACTGCAGGTGTTGGTAAGAGTTGTCTCCTTTTACGCTTCTCAGATGGTTCCTTCACCACTAGTTTCATTACAACCATAGGGTCTGTATGTTCACATCCTTAATTATCTTCCTACTTGCGAAGAAGTGTTTTTATAAATATTGATAATAATACTTTGGTCATCTCTTATATAGTATTGATTTTAAGATAAGGACCATTGAGCTTGATGGAAAAAGAATTAAACTGCAAATCTGGGACACTGCTGGTCAGGAGCGATTCAGGACAATCACAACTGGTAAGTGATTAATAAAAGAGTTTTCTGCTTTGCATGATTGGTATTTGGTATAGTATTATCGATGCACTAATTTAACAAGATTTTTGTAAGAGTACAAGGAGTCATCACTCCCACCACTCCCCACCATAACGCCACATTAGCATTACGCTCCCACAACGCAACTCACCACTCAACACATGGAATCATCACTCCCATTACAGAAAATTCTGGGACCCACCTACTTATTAATTTTACCTTTAAATGTTAAAAAGAAAAAAGAACACCATGTGAAGTTTGGCATTGTGCTCCTCACCATGCTTTTCACTCACCATGCCTTGGTGGTGTGGGCTTTTCGTTCACAACATAGTGGCCGAAGGACCATGCCTCCACCACCAGGCCCATATACATTTTGCTACAAAAAACATTTACCAGTTCATAGGCATGTATATTCACATTTAAATAATTTGAACATCATAGGACATGAGGACATCTTAAGTACATGTTTAAGCATGCCAGTGTACGTAGTCTGGTTGAGTGATAACTGATGAGAATTTGCAAGACACCTGTTACAGATCATTAAAGCTGATGATTTATTTCTGCCAAGTCCAACTAGAAAATAGTTATGTTTGGGAATGTGATGCTAGTTATGTTTAAATACAAAAGACTACATTCTTTTAGTTATGCATAAGGGATAAGCCAGTCACAGCCCTTTATACCTCTTTTGTCATCATCGTTGTTTTAGGATTTAAATTTTTTTCTTTATCTTCCATCCTTATTCTAGATGAAACTAAATGTGAGAACTGATATATAAAACAATGGAGAATGAACAAACAAGGCCTGGTGTTAATGTAACTAGGATGATGGTTGGTGATGGCAATGAGAGGGTCATGGAATCAAATTTCCATTTGTTCAATTTCACCTCATGTTTCTATGGAAGTGCCCCTGCCCTTATTTTTGTTTTGATCTTCATGGAAAAAAGAATTGCTACTTCTTTAAATCACGTGTTTCTTGATGCTCTGCAGCATATTACCGTGGAGCCATGGGAATTCTGCTGGTGTATGATGTAACAGATGAATCATCTTTCAACAGTAATTGCTTATATCTCTCTTATCTTTAGTTGGTCACTTTCTAATCCTTCACTGGCCAAAGGAAAAAGTTTACAGCTTTGTCTTGATTTATCATCCCCACAGTAGGATTCTCTGTGAACCTTTCTTTTCAGGTCATTTATTGATTTGTACTTTTGTGGCCTTTCCCTTCAACTGATTTTACTACTGTGATTTATATGTTTAGATATCAGGAATTGGATTCGTAACATTGAGCAACATGCGTCTGATAATGTAAACAAAATACTGGTTGGGAACAAGGCTGACATGGATGAAAGCAAGCGGGTCTGCTCTCTCTCTCTCTCTCACACACACACACACACACATTTGAATTATGCATGTACATTTATAGAACCATTTAATTGTGAATTAGTTGTTTCTGGGTATGTTTCTTTTTTAATATCTAATGGTTCAAATGGGCTGAATGGTGAAAAAGGAATGGTTTTGAACTGTCAAACAGTTCAAAGATGCATCAAGTGTATATTTAAATCATACCTCTTAAATCCTTTTTTGAAAAGATTGAATTATTATTATAAACCTATAAATAATTTGACACGAAGTATTATACATTATCAAAAAGTTTGGATAAGAAGTGTTTTAGGTCAACCCAACCCAACCCATACTGGTCCAATTTACATGTTCTCGCCTGTAACCCAACACGCCTGACCTGGGATTTTTGCCACCTCTATTATTTCTACACACATGCTGCATTTTTTTTCTTGTGAATTGGCTTTCTCGTTCTCTTTATCCTCCATGCTGACTTGGCAAAATTACACTGTGTAGGCGGTTCCCACCTCAAAGGGTCAGGCACTTGCTGATGAGTATGGAATTAAATTTTTTGAAACTGTAAGTAAATGTTATATTGCTATTCAAATATCACAAGTACATGCTCAAATTGCTGTTAACATAAATTTTGAAACAGAGTGCAAAAACAAATATGAATGTGGAGGAGGTCTTCTTCTCTATAGGTAGGGATATAAAACAAAGACTTTCTGAAACTGACTCAAAGGCTGAGGTAAGCTTCAATTACCATTTTTCTTCATAAGTTCTATTTTTTTATTTTTGTACATCTTTATCAATCACTCAAAGATGAGAGCCATATGTAAACTTGAATTGTATTTAATCCAGATTTAAGAGGGGCTTGTAATGTTTTTTTTTTTTTTTTGGGGGGGGGGGGGGGTGTTGATTGAATTATGGATTCTGATTCTTTGCAAGAGTCGAGATTTTTAATCCTAGCACCAAGCTTTTTTCTGCCTGATTGTTGCTAGAGGTGGTACTCTTGATCCATTTGTTGATTTGTATCGTGTTTTATCACCTTTATTTCTTGCTTATTCTAAAAGCTTTTTCTATTTTTACCAATTCGATGTTTCCATTTGCAGCCTCAGACAATTAAGATTAACCAACCTGACCAGGCAGCAGGAGGTTCACAAGCTGCTCAGAAATCTGCATGCTGTGGATAAAAAAAATGATCCACAGGGTAGTTATGACACCGTTAAGGTTTTCTTGTATTTTTTTCAGTATTCTCAATTTGGTTTCTACAAATTTGTGTTTCTAAAGTTGTTCCCATTATGAGAAATCAATTTATACATCATTGTCATTTTGGCATGTTTAATCGTCTTGACATCATACACACCTTTAAAGAAACGAACTTTGACCCTTCAATCTCTTGGAAAAGCAAAGAATGAAACAGAAACTGGGAAAAAGATGGTCAAAGTTATTATGAATAATTGTGGATGACAAGATATAAAGACCTCAATAATTTTGAAGTAATGTAAAGCATCAAGTCTGAAGTGTAAGCTTTATGCTTAATGCTTAGTTTTGTAATTGTTTTGAGGTTGAGAAATTGCATGTCATTTGTTAGATTTTTTATATTTTTTTGAAAAACTGTTATATATTTCATTAGGGAAAGTTTCATTTTAACAAAAACTTGTGAATCAAGTCAATCTTGAGCAAAGATTAGTATGGTAAGGGAGGGAAAATAGTAGTGCGCCAATGGCAAGTCCAGGATTTATAACATGTATGGTCCCTTGTAGCACCCTTGGTTGGTAAAATTGCAACCAAGCAATTAGGTATCAATTTATCTAACTATACACCTTTTGTTATTATACGTATCAAACATTAAAATTTTCTATCATTTGTATTTTGCTACTATGTGTATTAAATTTCATATTGTGTTAACTAAACTTACACTTTTTTTTCTTTTTTACGTAATCAAAATATATATAATAGCAACAGATTAAAAGTTCAATAGATGCAATATAAACTTTTAAAGTTTATAAACACAAATAAAAATATGTAAAGTTAATTACATTATAAAGAACATTACCCTTTATTTTTTTCTTATACCATTCTGATAAAAAAAACCTTGTCTTGACGATCACAGTCTTGAAAAAGAATATGTGATATAACAAGCACATTAACTAATTTATTAATGCGTGCTGACAAAAGCTTTACTAGATTTCAAAATTGATGACATGGACATCTTTCTATCCAAAACACTAGTTGTAGAAGAATCCCACACACTAAATATGGCAAAAGCTTTAACACTTTTACACAGCAAAATTAAAAATAAAAAGTAAAAAATAATTTTACTGCATATTTTCGTATAAAATAATCAATGTTATACATATTTTGCTACATATCAATCTTTATTTCATACATATTGACCGATTGGATCGATGAAAGTGTTATCGGTGCATGTGTTTTTGTTAGTGCTTCAAATTAAGCAATTATTAGGCTACCAAAGTGTCTTTGGTCTAGTGACACGAACAAATAAGTAAGATATCCTTCCTTGTTCGGAGTTCAAGTGCTGTTATGAACTTATGTATAGTTTAGATGGACGTGTGAGTTTACCGTTCAAAATTTTTTAAAAAAATCTATTATATAAATGTGTTGATACTAAAAAGCAAAAGGAAAATATTATAATAAGATTGCTAAGATAATTATTATTTTATGCAATCTGAAATATAAAGTAAAAAAATACGTTTGCATCTAAAAACAGTGGGACTGGGCTAAACCACTAGTCAGTCCTCCTCCATGATTCCTGATTTTAAAGGCAGGACCGGGTGAAACAAGAAGCTAAGATACATATGGTCGTAATACCCTAATTTGAACGAACTCACTCACTCACATACGGCCGTTTATATTTATATTTATTTTTCTCAATTAATAAGCACAATTACAAATTGATTATACTCACTTTGATTCATAAGTTCTTTTTTATTTTATTTTTTTCAAAATTTGTATTGCGGAAGAAGCATTTTATTTTATTTTATTTTAAAAGGAGTCAAATTCATAATACATAGTCTACTATGTAGAGAGTAACATATCTCAACAGAATAAAACACTTTGGTTTTGGTCACGGGGTACTATACTATTACTGTACAGATACGTGTTTTATAATTAAGTGATTGAGGCTTGAGACTTACAGATGAAGAGAATAATTAGTTGATTACATTACACTGCACTCTACTATTTACATTAGCCTCATATCGGCTTTTCATTCAAAAGACCTTTCATCTTTCAAACCCATTAAAACTACCATAGTACTTGTCTTTTTACTCCACTAACCCCTTTTTCAAATTAAAAAAAAATGCGAGAGATCTTCCCATCTTTCTTTGGTATCTCCTTCCTTTAGGGCACATTTCAATGAAGCCACTAGGAACCGGGGTGGAGAACCCTCCGGCCGGTCCGGTGCCAACAACTCTCTTTCATCCATCCCTCTAAGTGGGAATACCACTTTGTCATCTAAATCTCATCTAGAAGAGAGATGTAATAATGAGGCGAGTTTGTTGTTTAAGAAAAAGAGTATCTATCTTGTCTCATAAATATTGTTTGTAATACATCGTATCATAAAATGTCATCATCATTCAACGACCTTGAAGGGGACTTTTGTTAGATTTGGGAGGAAGAAAGTATTTTGAAATCGTATCCTGGATTGCTTGAAGGATCGTGCAGACACTATCCAAATTTGATATTTCTACGATTCTACCCTATGCCTAGGTTACACGAAATCCAGATTATAGGGATAATTCTTTAAGTAATAGTTCGTATCAAGACACTTATATAAGACCACGAACTAGATGTTTATATAGAATTCAAAATCTTCTGATTACCAAGATAAGATCAATCAATTAAATACTGATTCTATCCCATAATTAAGGGATGACTGTTTAAATCAAGATATGAGCTTGTTGGTAATCTTTAAACTCTATTCCACTAGAATGATCTGGTGACACTAAAATCACCAACATCTTTGTTATCGAATAAGAAAGCAAAATTATTATTTTACCACACATTAAGAAAGGTTATGACTTCAACTTCCATATTTGACGTATTGAACGAATTATAAAAAAAATGTATTAATAGAAAGATAACACACAAATTTCGCAACGATTTTCTACCTTAATGGCTAAAAAGATACATACCTCGTTTGTGGACATAGAAACATTGGGTTGTTTCTTATAATGCCTTTTCAAGGGAGTGGCTTTCGACTCGACTCAAATTAGTTTAGTGCTTTCCCTCTCAACTAATCACTTTGCACTATCTATAAAAGGTTCAATAATATAATATAAATCAAGAGATATGATCCATTATGTTACACGTCACCTAACTAAGTTAGGTGACGTGTAACTTACATATTACTTAAATACGGATAGTTTAGCTATTTCATTGTTCGCTCATTTAAATAGCTTGTGAGTGTAACAAGACCTAAGTAAAGTGATAACATTTGTATAATAATATACAATGTCATCTTTAACAGCAAATACCATATGGGATTTTGTCGATATGACGTTTATGACAATTTTGATAGATATGTTTTATGAATTACCATCTAGGGTTCGTAAATTTGTATTCGGAAGACAATTTACCCGCTTTTAATACCATATGCATTCGGTTTCAGGGATGGTGAATTGTGAAAAGACAAATGCATGATGAGATATTTAGAGGTACAAAAGTAGTTTTGGATATGATAGATGGTTACAATTGGTGCGTTGCCTATAAGGAAAGCACAACTGGTCAAATGTAAGTGGGACCAGATGACCTTTTCGAGCAGCAGAACCCAATGAAAACAATTTGAACATATTCTAAGGTTATTGATTCGAGCCTCGCAAGTGAAGTCAGCTGTCCGTTTTGTCCATAGGTTGCAAGATTGGTGAGTAAAGCTATCATGTTGAACGGGTCAAAACGGGTTCACATTGAAACAATTACATGTCAAAACTCAAAAGACCCAGGCCAGGTTGGGTTTTAGCAAAAGAATGCCATAAATCTCATCAAATAAGTTAAATGAAAAGGTGTTTAGGATAATAAAGTGGCAATACTACTTGTTTTAAAAGCTTTTTTTGACTGCTACACAAGTGTTGTATATAAACACAAGATGCAAGTGATTTCTAGAAAACCTAATCAAGTGTCTTTATAGGACTTTTGATCTGAGATGAGTAAATATGAGGGTATTAGTGTATTCTTTAACAAAGGGAAGCCATTTTTTGCTGTTATTTTCTTACAGTTTGGATTTGCAGGAATGGACATCCTTTCTAAAGCAGCTTTGAATGAAGGAATGAGCAACTATGTCTTTGTTGTTTATCGGCATGCTGTTGCCACCATTGTCATGGCTCCATTTGCTGTTTATTTTGACAAGTATCCACTAATCTCTAATTTTTTGTCTATAAGCTATATGCATTTGTGTTCTATTAGCTAGTTATTATTATTACTATTATTATTCATTTCTGTATTTAAACCAGAAAAACAAGGCCAAAGATGACGCGCCCAATTTTCATCAAGCTTATGATTCTGGCACTACTAGAGTAAGTTTCGCAGTCAGTGTTGAAAACAGTCTTGAAACTGTTAATTAAATGGTCGAGTAACGAGTTTTTATATTTCTTGGCAGGCCGGTTATTGATCAGAACCTTTATTTTATGGGGATGAAATCCACAACAGCAACATTTGCAGCTGCAATGTGCAATGTTCTTCCTGCTATAACTTTTGTCATGGCCTGTATTCTAAGGTGAAAATTAATTAATATGCACATGGATGCATACATAAAGGTGTTGAATTTATAGGTGGCAATTTTAACCCATTTAGTTATGAATGGATTGACTTGGGTTGTGAATTATCTCAAAGGGGCGAACTCAGAATATTTGCGCCAAAAGAGAATGGGTCTAACAGATTGAAATTCACTCGAACGTTTTTTTAACTGATACAAGCTCCTAAAATGTCATGGTCAATTTTAAATTATTATTGTAGTAATCATTTAGCACTCTAATTAAGTTAAAACATATAAAATGGACAATAAAGTGTTTGTAGATCAATCGAATCCAACCTGGCTCGTTTGATTCTAGTATGAACCCTGGCTCATTTGATTCTAATATGAACCCGTGATGAACCGTTACTCAACCTGTTCACCTTGCCACCTCTAGTGTTGATGCAAGAAATGGCACACTATCTGTATATAAATTGATAAATAGCTTCTAAATTCTGCTTCTTTCAGCTTGAGAAACTAAACCTAAAGGGAATCCACAGCCAAGCGAAGGTAATTGGGACGGTAACAACTGTCGCAGGAGCAATGCTGATGACACTAATGAAAGGCCCGATTTTAGAGTTTTTTTGGACAAAGGGAAGAAGGTATCATGAAGTTGCAAACAAAGATGTAGATTTCCATCATTCTCTAAAGGGTGCTTTTATGATCACAGTTGGATGCTTCAGTTGGTCTGCTTTTATGGTTCTACAAGTGAGAATCCCTTTTTTCTTTCTTTTTATTATTTTTTACTTTTTAGCATTTTCTATCTCTAATTTGTCCCATGTATGTATGTATAGGCAATCACACTAGAGTCTTATCCTGCTGAACTTTCTCTAACTGCATGGATATGCTTATTGGGAACAGCTGAGGGAGCAATAGTAGCCTTGATAATGGAAAGAGGAAAAACAGCGGTCTGGGCTATAAATTGGGATACATCACTGGTAGCAACTCTATACAGTGTAAGTCATGGCAATTATAATCCATTTATTTCATAATGGCTTTGTTTGGTGTTTGCTTTATCTCAAACCGGTTTTTGAAAATAGCTAAAAGGAGAACAAGTGAAGTTGGTTGAAAGGGTCAACCCAACTCAGCCTGACCCGCTTCAACCTATACTAAATAAACATCCTAAGCCTGAACCTGTTAGCCAACCTGCCGAACCACACATTAGTGTCAACTATGGTTGTGTTTTCTGTGCAGGGCATTGTATGTTCAGGTCTAGCTTATTACATCCAAGGACTAATAATGAAAGACAGAGGTCCTGTTTTTGTGACTGCATTTAGTCCAGTGTGCATGATCATTGTAGCTGTGATGGGATCAATTATTCTAGCTGAGCAAATGTTCTTGGGAAGGTGTTTATATTTTCTTAGCTTGTTAGTTTGGTTGAATACCCTTAAATTAATTAACATAAAGTAATAATAAGGTAGCTAGGAAATTAATATCTTGAATTCACAGGGTTATTGGAGCAATTGTGATAGTTGCAGGGCTTTATCTTGTTATCTGGGGTAAAAGCAAGGATGAGAAGGCTCAATCTCTTCATGTTGGGGAGAAAATAACATCAGAAAAACAAAAACCAGATAAAGAACTTGAAGAAAATTGTAAGGATATTAAGGTCATCACCATCAAAGCATCAGATGGAGACCATAATCATATGAATTGTTAAGCTAATGAATGACAAGTTATCTGAAAGAGCATGTTGATGAATTTAAAATTGTCATACTATGATGAAATGAGCTCTTTTGACCCATTTTTCCTTAATAGTTAATATACCCACACACATACTATAAATCTGTGTATTATTCAAAAAATCATTATATATATATATATATATGTGTGTGTGTGTGTATACGCAAAAGTTCAAACGAGAACTGTTTTTCGTACGAGAACTGCGAGAATCAATATTAGCCGTCCAATTCCCCCTCCTTCAATTGGATTGCCCACCCACGAATTCCTCACATGCACTTGTCACACTCAATCCCCCACGCTCTTTATCAATGAATTCTACTATCCAAAATGAACGGCCAAGATTGGTTCTCGTAGTTCTCGTACAAAAAACAATTCTCGTTTGAACCCTCCCCTATATATATATACATATATATAGAGGGGAGGGTTCAAACGAGAACTGTTTTTCGTACGAGAACCAATCTTGGCAGTTCATTTTGGATAATGGAATTCATGGATGAAAAGCGTGGGAGGATTGAGTGTGGCAGGGTGCATGTAAGGAATTCATGGGTGGGCAATCCAATTGAAGGAGGGGGAATTTGACGGCTAAGATTGGTTCTCGCGGTTTTCGTATGAAAAACAGTTTTCGTTTGAACTTTTGTCTATCTATACTACTATATAAACCATTTAACATTCTCTCTCTTCTTTAATTTTAAGAGTTCTTAAAATTCAATCAAGACAAAATTTTGATCATTCATTTGATCTAAATTAATCTCATTCACTCAATCTTTAACCATTTCATTATCTCTCCTAATTTACTTTAACTTTTTATTTATTTAAAATATATTATCTCATACTAACACAATTATCCACCCATATCAAAATAATTTTCAAAATCTTATTAACTTAATCCTCTCTTTATGTCATCAATATAAATTATTTTTCTTATTTTAATGTCTTTTAAAATTTATTTTTAAAATTAATAAAATAGTTAGATGCAAATAAAAGAGAATTTGAAGAAAATACGGACATACTGTTTTAGAAAACTTTTTCATGGCATTGAATCG
The DNA here is from genome assembly GCA_038502395.1 of Dittrichia graveolens. Taxonomy (NCBI): domain Eukaryota; kingdom Viridiplantae; phylum Streptophyta; class Magnoliopsida; order Asterales; family Asteraceae; genus Dittrichia; species Dittrichia graveolens. The sequence continues at coordinate 8,045,827 of JARJIL010000003.1, forward strand.
TGTGAATAACATATCATTCCATTCTTGAAAGCGACATGTTATAAAATAAAAATTATTTACCGTCACAGCATTGCGCGGGTACGATGCTAGTATATATATATATATATATATAGAAATAGGATCAATATAGAACCTAGTCTTAATCATAGAACCTAAAGAACAAATCTGAACCATTGGGTCATCTAAATTAATGGTTTAAATTTAAAGGTGGCAATTTTGTAAATTATATAAGGTAACTGCATAATTGAGGGCAAATATGAAAATCCTCTTTATGGCTCCTCCTCCCAAAAATGCAAAATGATAACCAAAATACAAATCATTTGGTTATTTGCATGTTAATGACTTAATATATTATTTACATTTTCAGTTATTTGCATTTTTTTTCTTTTTTATGTCAATTGCATTTGCAATTTGCATTTTCGTCAAACGATTTGCATTTTTGTTATTTGTTCTTTTTTAATTTTCGGCAGCATTTGCATTTTCATCAAACAATTTGCATTTTCATAAAACAAATTTGAAAACATTTCAATATTGGTCTTGAATTAAAGAGGATAAAAAACTGAATTTAATGGTATATTTTTTATTCTAAATTTCTTAAACATAAATATATTATAACCATTTAGATGTTTAATAGGATTTTTTTTTAAATGGAAGTTTGGAGGTTGAATGAGGGAGAGAGGCTTGGGTATTAATTTATAATTATTTTTCCAGTTTTGCCCTTATTCTTAATGTCATGTGTCATCACGAGATTTGTTCTTTAGGTTCTATAAATAAACAAGGTTCTATATATAACCTCACCCTATATATATATATATAGGGGAAGGTTTATTTGAGAACCGTTTTTATTGCGAGAACCAATCTTAGCCGTTCATTTTGGATAATAAAATTCAAGGATGAAGAGCGTGGGGGGATTGAGTGTGGCATGGTGCATGTAAGGAATTCATGGGTGGGCAATCCAATTAAAGGAGGGGGAATTGGACGTCTAAGATTGGTTCTCGCGATTCTCGCAATAAAAACGGTTCTCAAATGAACCTTTCACTATATATATATATATATATATATGTGTGTGTGTGTGTGTGCAATAGGCCAATAGTGATGACAATTGAGATTTGAGAGGAACATTCCATAACAGCCTCAATGGACTGTTGGTAATATACCATAATTATTATAATTAATCATAAAAGAAAATGATTAAGTCAAGTGATAACCTCTCAATAAAAATTCAATAATAGGAAATAATAATTGTCAATAAAAACTCCACAACAGCAAAAAAAAAAGGAAATGATTTCCCTTTTTCACAATCTCAGGAACTTTAAAATCTTGAATTACACTATATATACGTATAGAGTTTATGGTTCTATTCTCCTTTTTATCAAATACTAACCCATATTTGCATTATTCATCACGAACTAAACACCCCTGCAGCTACAGTTAATGTTGATTTAGTGTCAAAATCGTATAATTAAAATTAATTAACTAAATTAAATGTTAAGATAGTACTATAAATTTTACCACAATTAGTCTTATTTATATCAGAAGCAATATATTATAAATTGTGTAAACACAACTCTTATTATCATTTTGTGATTTTAAAAAGATAGATAAAAATATAAGGCCATTATAATTTTTTAGGTTTGTTATGGGGTGTGTTTCACAGCAGGTTTACAGGAGATTATAGTGGCTTGGGATTCTAGTTTTCATAATCTTCATTCCTCTAGCCTCGTTTGGGTGTTCAAATCTTAAGGAGATTATTAAAAACATAATTCCCAAAATAAAAATTTTTCAAGTAACTTATTGATTGGGCTTTGGATAATCAATTAATCAGCCCTAGTCTCAACTCCAGCTCCAGCCAGTTTCGCCGAACCCACCCATGATCAATTTGAAGACTTATGCGGGATGATGTAATAATTCCACGTAAATATATATATTATTTTTCCTTATAAAATAAACTGTTTATTAATTAAGTATATATTATGTTGGAAAAAATAGGCTTATAAATAAATCCTCTTTTGTTGACACAAAAGTATACAACTTGTTTATATAATTGTATGTATTAACATTAACATATGTGCACATATACATATATATATTCAATCAAATATATTCTAATCCATAATCTACAAAATAAGCTTCATCAAATGGCCAAGCTTCAATCGTCAAGATCCGAGTTCAAGTAGAAGTCGATGTTGAAGCCTCTTACAAATAAACATTCAAAGTCTATGAGCTTACAAAATAAATAATCAAATAAGTTTAAATTTTTATAAAATAACTTTTATAAAAACCTTTATAAAAATTGAGACAATTTTTATAAAAATCACAAGCTTGGAAGTCAAAACATAAATTACCATTTTGGCAAATACTAAACATAATCTTCTATTGAAATAAGCCAAAACCATATTTAGCAAAAGGAATCTCCCAAATAGGTAAACTTCCAACATGCTTTGTGCATTTGGTTTCCAAACTACCATTTTCATGATTAAATTCAAACTTAAGAAGTATGACACTTACCCAACTTTTCTAAAGCTTCTTTTCAGTGCATTTTTATAGTAAAAATGGGTTGTGTGTGGTTTTGGTAAAAGCCCAACGTCTATATGCACAAGGCTCAAAAATCTCCAGCAGTGCGACGGTCGATTACACGGTCGACCGTGGATCGACCGTGGATCGTCTGAACACTTTTTGAGCATCAAACTTTTTCCTTATTTAAAGCAACTCAAGTCTTGTGTTTTACTAACCTCTTGCAATCTGAAAAAACACAGAATACATAAAAATCTTGTGAGCTCATATTCTTTGATAATTCAATCTTTCAAGATCAAGAATCAAGCAAGAGTGAAAGTCTTCAAGTTCATATACTTCATTACATTCATATACATTTGTAATAGTGTGAGGATAATCTCTAGCCTATAGAATTAGAGAGAAGTGAGGATCAACTCTAGCCTTTCCAATTAGAGTGAAGCGAGGTTTATCTTAACCTTGTTTGCAAGAGTGAAGAGTAATTCTTGTAAGCTAAAGAGAGAAGTTGTAAAAGGTTTATCTCTACCTTCAAAGAGAGAAGTTAGTGAAGCAACTCTTGGTGGGTGAGGCCAAGGAGTGAATGTAGAGCAAGGTTGTTAACCCTTGCTTGAACTACTATAAATCATTGTGTCCAAACTACTTCATTTGTGATATCTTTCTTCTTTAAACTCTTTAATTACTTGCAAATATTGTTAAAAACTTCAAAAAGTGGATATATAATCTATTCACCCCCCTCTAGGTTCTAACATATTATATTTATCTTCTTCTAATATAAATAAAAGATTAACTGGATCAATTTAATTAGACAGTTTAAGTAAAATTAAAACAATTCGTTTACTTAAAAAATTAAATTTGATTTTTACTTTTTCATGGTCAAATTTTGGCTTAGATATTATCAATACATTTAGAAATGCAAAAATTATCAATACACAATTGTATAAATTTGAACAACCCATTACACGTTTAGATCTATATTAGACTAAATGTCCGTGTGATACACGGGTTGGTTTAAACGATAATAAATATTAAACATTAATAAAAACGTATTATTAATGAAAAACAACGTACGACATCACACTATAACCAGAAGTTGAAACATCGACGCGAGTAGGAGTGCAGACTTGACGGTAGAAACGTGGTATCATGATATGAAGAGATATGATTGTATTTCTTATATAAGTCATCAATCATTATTGTTACAATTAAGAGTAATAAAGTTAAACGTTATTGGTTATAATTAAAAAGGATTTAAAATAATTATAAAATTTTAGAATGATAAAACTAAGAATTTGGTTAATTGTGATATTTTAAAATATTATAAAGGGTAAATATGATATTTGTAAATTAAGGTGGACAAATACAATTTTATATGATTTAATAAGGGCATATATGAAATTATCTCTAATAATTTTGATTCTAAAAAGTCAACATTGATTTTTTGATTTTAAATGAATAAATGGTCAAGATTAAATATTTTTTAAATGTATGGTTCAGATCGTTTAATAAATTTTATCAAATCAATCTTTTATTCATATTAGAAGATTATCAATACAACCTTAGATTAGATATTGTAATTAATACATTAATAGGAGACGGTTTAAACGAGAACTGCGAGAACTATTTCTGGCCAATCATTTAATTTTCTTTCTTTTTTATTTATTTTAAATGTGAAAGGGTAATATGGACATTTTTACATTATCCCTACTTTTTAAAACTAATATATCTCTTAAATGGAAAGGTGTTAAATTACGAAAATTATACCATATTAACGAGAAAATTGTGCTTTTTAATTTGAGACCGATCTTGCTACATTTTTTTGAAAAAAAAAATCACGTTTGCTGGGTTTTTTTTTACACGGCTCTCGACATATGCACATGTGCATATCTACATCTGTGCTGAAAAAACTAGGTGAATTTATGCATTTGCACAAGTGCATATATTTGCACATGTGCAAATGTCGAACTATGCTGGAAAAAAAACCCAGCAAATACAGAAAAAAATAAAAAAATATAGCTAGATCGGTCTCAAATTAAAGAGCATAATTTTCTCGTTAATTTGGTATAATTTTTGTAATTTAACATCTTTCCATTTGAGAGACATAATAGTTTTTAAAAAATGGAGATAATGTAAAAATGTCCAAATTACCCTTAAATATTTAAGGATATGTTTGATTAGTTTAAGGTTATCCATTAACAACTCTTTAATTTGGACCCTCCAACTTTTTGATCAACGGCTATAATTGGTTCTCGCAGTTTTCGTACAAAAAACAGTTCTCGTTTGAATCGTCCCTACATTAATAAATATAAAATAGATATTAACAAAGTCTTACATTGTTTTAATATATCGTCTCTTTTCCCACGTAAACACTAAAATATAATAGTAGTATAAACAATACTAAATTATGATAATACTTGATCTAATGGTAATTAATTATCAATAAGACTTAATTTTATTGCCCATAATCAATTACTTGTACAAGAAATAAAATTACGTCACTTTTTATCATGATATCAAGAATCCGCCATTACATTTGTCATCTCTCTTGCGTCAACACTTTTACCGTCGGTCTGGGTGTTGGGGCTGTCTGTCATCGTTTCCTTTTTATTTTATAATTATTTATTTTCTTTTTTATTGATATATAACATTTATTTATTTTTTAAATCAACCCGTGTATCACTCGAGTATTTAATCTAGTTACATTATAGTAGAATACCGTGTATAAAGAATCTTCGGTATATTTTCGAGGATATGTTCCTATCAAATTTATTGAATGATTATAACTCTTTATTTAATAAAATAAATTTAATTGTTCAATCTTGATCGTATATTTAATCAAAATTGAAATTCTAATTTTAACTGTTCGTAGTCAAAATTATAAGAGGAATTTCATATGTCCCCTTTAAACCTTAACACTATCATATTTTCTCACCTTATAAATATCATATTTACCTTTTAAAATATTTCATAATATCATATTTAATCAAATTCTTAATTTTATTATTCTATAATCTTTTTAGAATTATTTTAAATTTATTTTAATTATAACCAATAAAGATCAGAATTAGTTGTCCTTATTGTAACAATAGTGATCCATAATATCTTGATACCACGTTTCTATTATTACATATGCCCTCAACCTCGCATCGGTGATTCTAGCGCTGGTCTATGTTTTGACGCCGTCTGTCGCTATATTTTTTAAAATCTCATTTATTACATATTTTATAATTATTTAATAATAGTAACATGTGTTACCAAAACATGGGTGTGCCTATGTTAAAATAAATGGAGTGGTCTCTCCTTTCACTCTTTGTCTTTCTATAACATTAGTAAGTGGCGATGAAATGATCACAACTAGTAATCATCTATACTACTATATAAACCATTTAACATTCTCTTTTTAAATTTTAAGACTTCTAAAAATTCAATCAATATAAAATCTTGACCCTTCATTTAATCTAAATTAATTTCATCCACCCAATCTTTAACTATTTTATTCTCTCATAATTTAGTTTAACTTTTTATTCAAAATATATTCTCTCATACTAACACAATTATTCACCTAATTCAACATAATTTTTAAAATCTTATTAATTCTTTTCTTTATTTCATCAATATAAATCTTTTTTTTTATTTTATTATCTTTTAAATTTATTTTTAAAATTTAATAAAATAGTTAGAAGTAAATAAAAGAAAATTTGAAAAAAAAACGGACATGTTGCTATAGAAACTTTTTCGTGAGATTGAATCGCACGAATAACATATCATTACATTTTTGAAAGCGACATATTGTAAAACAAAAACTAACTATTTGTCACCCTATAACTAACATCTCGTGAAAACAATTATAAAAAGAAAGAGGACTTCGGCTTGTCATGGGCAACACCCCAACGACGAACCAACTTAACAAACCACCATTAACGAACGCACCCGAGCATGACGGCTTCACTGTTGGCCACGACGGCTAGTCATGGCTGATACTCCGTCCCCTCTTATAATTAAGATACGGGGTGACATACCACTGCCTTGTCGCCGCCGCCCATCCTTTCCTTTCCCCCACCGAACTTGGGTGGAGGATTAATGTGGTTGTTGAATCCGTGTAACATGCAGCTAGCTAGCGGCATTGATCTTTATGTCCTCGATCTCAAAGTTTCGGGTCATGCTCGATTAGTTTCCAGGATGTGGAGCTAACAATGCTTGAAGCTTTTAACAAGGAAAAAGGTAAACAATAGCTCCATATACGTTTTATTGCATCCCTCATATTGTTTATATTTAATTTGTGTTTTTTGATGATGATATTATGCTCCTTTATTGTTTGTCTGTTCTTTCTTGTCTGAGTTGTCTCTACCAAACCAAACATTCCCCGCCACACACAGATTTAGGGTTTCGAGATTTGTGCTTTTTTTGACGGTTTGATTCAGGATATATATTGAGGCGCAGCAACGTCAAAGTCTAGCGTAGGCCTCTCACCTTTAAATGTTTCCAACTATTCGAAAACCGAAAGGCAACGTGTACGTCTCTCGTGAATAGTTTTACATGTGTCTACTCAAAAACATTTAACTTCTGAGGAGAATTTGGCAATGCAAAGTCACACACGAATTTGTTCAAAATTAGTACGTATTTGAAAAAATCAAAATTATTTGTAAATAGATTCACAAGGGTAATTGCCACCTAAGTTAGGTGCCCGTTGGCAGCAAAAATGATTTCCTAATAAAGTGGCAGCAGATACTATTTCTTGTAATGTTTCTTCTGTTGCTAAACAAGTGTTGTAGATGAACACAAGAGGCAAGAGCTTCACAGAAAACTAGAACAAGTGTCTTTAAATTTGAAATCTTTTTATCTTTTAAATAGTAATACAGTGAGTGAGATGAGTAGATATGAGGTTATGGGCAAATTCTTAAACAAAGGGAAGCCATTTTTTGCTGCTATTATCTTACAGTTTTGGTATGCAGGATTGCAAATCATTTGTAAAGCAGCTTTGAATCAAGGAATGAGCAACTATGTGCTTGTTGTTTATCGACATGCTGTTGCCACCGTTGTCATGGCTCCTTTTGCTCTTTATTTTGACAAGTCTCCACTAATCTCTATTCTTTTGTAGATAATCTATATGCATTTGTGTTTTATTTCAAATTATTATTGTTATTTGTAACTGTACAAATGATTCTAACAGATTTACCTGTTCTTAAACCAGGAATATAAGGCCAAAGTTGACATGCTTCATTTTCATCAAGTTTATGATTCTTGGTCTATTGGAGTAAGTTTTGCAACCATAAATTAAAACTATGTATTAGAAATCTAAATCAATGTTTGGATGAAGAGTTTTTATATCACTTCGCAGGCCGGCTATTGATCAGAACCTTCTTTTTTTGGGGATGAAAGCCACAACAGCGACATTTACAGCTGCAATGTGCAATGTTCTTCCTGCTATAACTTTTGTCATGGCCTGTATTCTAAGGTGAAAAGCCATTAATAATCATCCACAAGGATGCATGCATGAAGGTGTTGAATTTAGAGGCCTCGATTTCGGCACTTGTACTTATGAATGGGTCAATTTATTTACAATTGTAACTCATGCAAAGTTTGTTTTTAATGCATACGACTTCCCAAAAGTTTACTTTGAATATTGAGATTACTATTGTAATAATATTACTATCAATAATGATAATCTGCACACTAATTTATTTTCGAAAAAGTAAAGGATGAACAAAAAGAAGGGTGATGATTTGTGCAAATCAGCTTTTTACCATATACAACAAAAAGTGGTTTTTTGGACCATTGTACCCTTGAATTTATGGATAAGAATAATAGATAGTGGGTTGGTAGGGGCTTAAAAGTCCTAATTGTTGTATATGGCAAAAAGTTGTTGTGCACAAATCATCACCCAAACAAAAGTGTTTGCGAATCAACCTACAGATCGTTTAATCCATAGTAAAACATGACTGATTTCAATACAAACCCGTTACCCAACCCGCCCTCCTTGCCACTTGCCACCTCTAGTGTTGATGCAAGAAATGACATGATATCTGTACATAAATTGATAAATAGCTTCTGAATTCTGCTTCTTTCAGGGTTGAGAAGCTAAAACTAAAGAGCATCCACAGCCAAGCAAAGGTAATTGGGACAGTGATAAGTGTTGGGGGAGCAATGATGATGACACTAATGAAAGGCCCGATTTTAGAGTTATTTTGGACAAAAGAAAGAAGTTATGATGAAGTTGCAAACAAAGGTGTAGATTTCCATCATTCTCTAAAGGGTGCTTTGATGATCTCAGTTGGATGCTTCAGCTGGTCTGCTTATATGATTCTACAAGTGAGTCCCTACAAATTTATAGGATTTATAACTAGATCATAGATTTTCTTTCTTTATTTATTTTGTACTTGTTGAATCTCCAACCTTTGTCATGTTACATGTACCAACTTATAGGCAATCACGCTAAAGTATTATCCAGCTGCGCTTTCTCTAACCGCTTGGATATGCTTGTTGGGAGCAGCCGAGGGAGCAATAGTTGCATTGATTATGGAGAGGGGGAATACAGCAGTATGGGCTATAAAATGGGACATATCACTAGCAGCATATCTATATAGTGTAAGTAGTGGCAAATTTGAATTGTGTTTTATCTCAAACGGGCCGAATAAAATTTATAGCTGTAAGTAGAACTAGTCAAACTTGTAATAATATAGTCTTCGTTATCATAATTATCACTAATCACTTTAGTTACTTCTAGTAAATTAACAACAAAATAAGTGTTTACAGGTCAGCTCAACCCTGCAGAAGCATTTTGACCAGACTAAAACATTATTCCAAACTGCCCATCTTTCTGTCTCTTAAGTGTAAAATCTACCAGAATTACAATAAGAAAAGCTTAAAAATTTCATCCAAACCCCAATCACTTGAACCAACACTTCGTGTTGTTTGTGTTGTCTACGCAGGGAATAGTATGTTCTGGTCTAACATATTACATCCAAGGACTGCTAATGAAAGAAAGAGGTCCTGTTTTTGTGACTGCATTTAATCCAGTGTGCATGATAATTGTAGCTGTGATGGGATCGATTGTTTTAGCTGAGCAAATGTACCTCGGAAGGTAAAAGATTTTACGCTTATTAATTTGGTTTGTAACCCTTAAACATAAGGTAATGATAAGCTAACAAACAAATATCTTGAATTCACAGGGTTATTGGAGCAATGGTTATAGTTGCAGGGCTTTATCTTCTTGTCTGGGGTAAAAGCAAAGATGAGAAGGTTCAATCTCTTCCTGTTGGGGAGCAAATAGCCCCAGAAAAACAAATACTGGATGAAGAATTCGAAGAAAATTGTAATCATAGTCAGGTTGTCACCATCAAAGCATCAGATGGAGACCCTAATCATACGACTGTGTTAAGCTAAGTAGCTAACAACGCATTTTGGGCACCAAACATTCTCGTACGTCTAATAAGTGTATGTCGATTTTAATCCAATTTGGATGATAGACATATCTGCGAATGACATTTTATTCAAAAGAGCATGTCAAAGATGCAAATAAATTGTCATATCTTGATGAAAGGAGCTTTTAGTGACAGTTTTTCGTTTTCTTTCCTCTATATATCCTCTCAGTAGAAGCTTCAAGTGACAGAATTAGAAATTTGATCATGATTCCCATGAGAACTTAAAACTTAAAACAAATGAAAAAAATATGAGAAGTTTAAACAACTTAGGTATGTTTCTAAGAGCATTCATAATCGTGACTGTTATGAGTGCTGACTAAATGACTCAGTCCGTAGTCATGACTGGATAGAAAATCTCATCTCAATCTCAATCTCAATTTATAATAAAAGATCTAATTGTCATTATCTGGTGACTGGTGTCAAGCGAAAACAGCATTCCTTGCTCAAGGAAAAGAGCAAACGAGAATTAGAAGAGCAGCCACTTCTTGATGATGATGCTACCCTCTTTAAGTGGCTTTGAGGGACTTTAGCCACACGCCATGAAAGCTTGTCTTCAGGTTCTGTAACACTCATTTTCTTGATGGCTATGGCTTTCTTTAGCAAAAAATCAATCAATGAAACCAACATTTGATCACTTTCTTCTATCTTGAACCCGAAAAACTTCACCGTTCGCACGTGCTTGAGCTGAAAATCATTTCGCTTTGCGATCGAGGTATCAGTCCAAAGTTGTGGCCAAGATTGGTGAAACTGAGGACTCGCTATGGTACTCCATTTTTCGTCAATCTGCAGAGGAACTTTTCGTCAGCGTTTAAAACCTTAATTGAGATTTCAAACTTTTATAAATGAGGAATCTAAATGATACAAAAGTGTGAAAACCGAAAAAGTAAACAGACCTTGATAAACAATTTCTCCAAGGATGGTGTGATGCTTAAGAAGCAAGCAAGTGAATCCCTCTTTTGTGTGTTCATGCAACAATCAATCCATGAGAGCTCCTTTAACTTGTCAAACTTGAATTCAAGCTCATCAAAAGTTACTCCTCTTGTACATAACCACTTTTTGATCAACCAAGAACAATAGAATGAAGCAAGTTAGTATCCAAAATAACCTTAAAATTAAAGTCTTTCATACCAACTTAAGAAAAGGAGAATACTTGAAAGTACCTCAAGTAGCCCACCAAACAGAGTGAGAACCTTGATATCCTTGAGAGAAGCAAGAAGATGGACAATATCTTCACAATCAAACTCATTGTAATTATACAGGGCAGTATTAATACCCTTGAAGTTTAAGGTAACATCACACAACTTTGGTACCTCTTTAAGCTTGATTTTTGCTGGGGTTCCACGGTACAAGAAAGATTTAAGGTTTGAAGCAGATGAAATAGTGACACTTCCCATGTTTTCACAATCCAAAATCATAAAGTTTTGCATCAAGTCATGTGCTTTGAGGTTAACATCTTGTAACCCATTGCATTTTTCAAGACTTAAGGTTTCAAGATTCCGACAGCTAGAGAACAGTTCCGTGAGGTAGCTTCCGGCCACTCCAGTGATGGATCTAAGGTGGAGAGTTTTGAGAGAATTGAAGTGGTTACTCTCATGCAAAGTCAAATCTATGGACAAACCGAAAGTTTCAAGGTTTTCTCCAAGGAAACTAATGAAAAGCTCATTGTCTACTCCTTTAGCGGCTTTCAAGAAATGGGTTTCTTCAGTAAGTGAATTTGGTTCAAAGAAAGAGATATTGAGGATCTGGTAACTATTTTTGTAAGTGTTTAAGAAAGAAGATATGCTTTGGTTCATCTGTTGACCGGATTGCTGACTTGTTATTTGATCAGAACTGATGTTTAAGGACACTTTAACTGGTGTCCACAAGTGCTTCCATGAAGACGAAAGGATAATGGTTCTTGCAGCTTCTTTCAAAGGGATCAACGAGACGATTTGATACAAGATCTCGTTCGGAATGTATTCAATCGAAGCAGGGTTTTCTTTGCTTTCAAACATGTCTTCTGTTTGCTGTTTTGTTTCAGTTTCTAAAGGATAAATTGGATAGAAGAAAATGGGAATGAATGTAGGGGTTATATAAGGTTTGACTATAAAGGAAGCCAAAAACTGGAATGAAAAAAAGGAGGCATGTTTGCATGGGTAAACTTTAGTTTTCAAAGTCATTCAGATAGAATTTTATATTCTTATAAACCATAGATAATTCCAATATTAATAATAAATAAAATAGTTGTACAGATTTTCTTTTGAAAAGAATTATGCCATCTTGTGTGAAATCTTTGGGAGTTTTATTTTGCCTTTTTGTTCTTTGTTTTCATAAATGGAAGAATATTGTGCTTTGGTCAAGGTTAATTGACACTTTGACCATCCCCCTTTTCCATTTTAATTTATATTCAAGTTGACGTTGACTACTAATTTGACATCTTTTTTCTTAAGAACATCCTTCTGTTATACTAATAGTCTAATACTATATTTGTTATTCTCCAAGTTTCACATTTTACAACCAAAGGGTTACATTTGGACACCCAAAATAGTTCGAGGACAGTAAAGTAAAATCGACCTATTAAAATTTATCATACTATTCACCAAATTGCCCTAAAAAACTACTCCATTCTTTTCAGCTATTCATGAGAACTGTAGTAGCAGGTAAACAGTTCGTCTCCCTGCCAAATTTCAAGTTAATTAGATTTTTGCAGAGTCTTGATAATACAGATTCAATTAACACCCAGAAATCTGATCAAAGTGCAACCAAATCAGAAGTATATGCGTTTACAGGAAGTTATTTTTCGGCCGCCTGTAAACTGTTCGATGAATTGCCTCAAAGGGATGTGGTATCGGTCACAGCTTTGATCAGCCAGTTTAACCGACAAAATAGACATGAGGAATCATTCTATACCTATAACAGGATGCTTGAGTTGGAGATTAGACCCAATGAATACACATTAGCAGCTCTTATTCACGCATCCACAGCTCTAAAGAACCTTAGTTCAGGTAAGCAACTTCATGCTCTTGCAATCAAGACAAGCTTCGAGTCAAACGTGTTTGTGGGTAGTGCTGTTTTAGATCTTTATGCCAAAAGAAACAAAATTGAGGAAGCCCAAATGGTGTTTGAAGATACCCATAATCCAAATGTGGTTTCTTACACAGCTTTAATATGTGGGTACATAAAGAAAGATAGGTTTGATGACGCTCTCAAGATCTTCAGAACAATGCCTGAAAAAAACGTTATAACATGGAACGCCGTGATTGGTGGTTACAGCCAAAAGGGGCATAACGAGGAGGCTGTGAATCTTTTCATTGAAATGTTGAGAGAAAACCTCGTACCTACACAAAACACTTTTCCCTGTGTCTTTTCTGCAGCTGGAAACATAGCAGCACTTAAAATGGGTAAGAGTTTTCACGCATCAGCTATCAAAACTTTGGTCAACATCGGTATATTTGTTGGCAATTCATTGATCACCTTTTACTCAAAATGTGGCAGCATGGAAGACAGTTTATTGGCTTTTCATAAGCTTCCTGAAAGAAATGTCGTTTCTTGGAACGCTTTAATAAACGGGTATGCTCAAAACGGAAGAGGTAAAGAAGCCATAAACTTTTATCACGATATGCAAGAAGAAGGTATCAAACCAAACTCAGTAACCCTTCTTGGCTTATTATTTGCTTGTAACCATGTGGGTCTTGTAGATGATGGTTATGCATACTTCAATGAGGCTAGACTCAAGAACCCTAATTTACTGGAGCCAGCACATTATGCTTGTATGGTCGATTTGCTGGCTCGATCAGGGCGATTCTTGGAAGCTGAGAGGTTTATTCAAGATTTGCCATTTGACCCTGGTGTTGGGTTCTGGAAGGCTTTGCTTGGAGGTTGTCAGATTCACTTGAATATGGAGTTAGGTGAGCTTGCAGCTACAAAGATTCTAGCTTTGGACCCAAGGGATGTGTCATCTTATGTGATGGTGTCAAATGCTCATTCAGCTGCAGGAAGGTGGCAGAGTGTTATGAATGTAAGGCGGGAGATGAAGGAGAAGAGGATGACACAGGTTCCAGGTTGCAGTTGGATTGAAGTTGGATGTGAGATTCATGTTTTTGTTAATGGGGATCGAAGATCTGGTCAGCCTGATGAAATTCGGGCAGTTCTTAGGTGTTTCTATGATCATGTAGCAGAGTGTGGTTCAAGTTTAAGCAAACTACTATGATTCAATTAAATTATAATTCCTATAAGTTGTGGAAATAGTGGTTTCTACGTTTTTGCTTACAAGTAGGTTGATTTGGGTTATGCTTTACTTCAACATGTCAAACCAATAATTAGAAGTTAGAACTAAAAGGGGATCCATTGATCCAATCGTATATGTCGACCAAGTTGAAGACATGCAAAATGTAATTTTTATGTATGTTATTCAAACATTTAGATTATTATTATAATAAAATATTTTATGTCATAATATTAAGACATTAATTATGTCAATTTTTTTTATGGAGTAAAAGTACGACAAAAGATACTCATTCTATCATTCCCATGTGTTTTTATGTAGGTATCAGGTATGTATTAGTTATTAGACCATGCGTAAAGCATGCCCCGAAGCCTCTCGGGTTTCTTTGGGTTCAAGGGGTAGGTTCGGGAACACCCCTATGAGGGTTTCGGGTTCCTTCAAAAAAAATTCAACTCGGGTCCACCAACCCGATGTTCATTACAGGCTTTTTCTTTTCTTTTTTTTGGTTTTTTAGTGAGAGTGAAGAGAGAGAAACATATTTAGGTTGTTTGGTTGATTTGAGAATGGTTATACTTAGGTTTTGAATTGATTTAGGTTGGGGAGGGAAAAGTAAAAAAAATTGATGTTTTTGGTTGTTTTGGGTAAATGGAAAGCCTTATGGAAGGCCTTATACCTCTGTATGCTCTAAGGTTGGTTTAGCCTTTAAACGTCCACCTCCTCCGATTCAAGTATGTATTAAAAAATCCTGCATATAGCATCAAATTTTGATTTTGCGGGTTTATCATTTATGTGGATCTAAGGCCTGCGATATGTTTGAGACGAGCTGTTGAAGCAGTTTTTCAAGAGCTCTCGGTTTCCCTATCTCTCGATTACTTAATTTTGCTGCTTCGTGATGGTTTTTTTATAGTTTGTTTGTATATCTCTAGTTTGCTGCATTTCTATATGTTATAGAAATTGCTGTAAATACTTCTGTTTCATGGTTTATAAAATTGTTGCTGCTTTTCATTAAAAAAACTACAAGCTTATGAGATGTGATTATTGATCTTAACAGAGACGCAAATCACGATTCAAACTGTTGAGACTTATAAATTAAACCAAGCCCCGACCTTGACCAAGACTTAGGCTTAACTTGCAGGCCAACAATTAAACATTGGTTCACACCACCAAATTTCAAGATTCTTGATTGGTATAGTCCTGCCTAACTTTGGTTCACATGCTCCTTGTAAATTCCGACAGGGCTTCAGTTAATTTACTAACCTTTTCTACCTGGTGCGCAATAGTTTCTTCGTTATTTCTTTCCACAAGAAACTTTTTTCCAAATTTACAGAATTTTGAAGGGAGTGAAGATGAAAGTGTAAAAGAGAAAGTGACTTGATACCTAGCATTAAACCAAAATATAATGCAATAAAAACCATCAAAAATAAAAATCATACCCACTCCCATTCCATCTTTCTATCCGATCCAAACATTTCCTGATAAATCAAAAAAGAAACCATATGGAGAACTGTAAATTGACATTTGAGATCAATCATCGATGCATTTTAAACAAGAAGATAAATTTGCATCTAACTTAATTTTTCATTGTAATCAGATAGTACCTAAACAGAGATCAGATCTACAACTTAAGATTACAACTAGAAAGCTAAGCCCTCTCACCACGGATCCTACGAGCGAGCTGCATATCCTTAGGCATAATAGTGACTCTTTTAGCATGAATCGCACACAGGTTTGTGTCTTCAAAGAGTCCAACAAGGTACGCTTCAGCGGCCTCCTGAAGAGCAGCCACGGCGGAGCTCTGAAATCGCAGATCAGTCTTGAAATCTTGAGCGATCTCTCTAACGAGCCTCTGGAACGGAAGTTTCCTGATCAAAAGCTCGGTACTCTTCTGGTACTTCCTGATCTCTCTCAAGGCCACAGTTCCAGGCCTGAATCTGTGTGGCTTCTTAACCCCGCCGGTGGCCGGAGCCGATTTCCTTGCCGCCTTGGTTGCCAGTTGCTTCCTTGGAGCCTTTCCTCCGGTGGATTTCCTTGCTGTCTGCTTAGTACGAGCCATTCTTTCTTTCAGAGGAATGGAAACTTAAGAATGATTTGTAAGTTGGTGAGTTTTGAAATTCTGATTACAGGGCTTTTATAAAGGGAGGAATTTGGGGAGATTGGCGGTAAAAGTTAGAAATTTTGAAATGATTCTGGCAAACCAACAGGTTGGCGATCCGTGTGTAATGTGTAGTAACCAATGATGTCTTCGGAAGAAAGTGAGATCTGGGCCGTCGGATGGATCTTTTATATATGTAGATTAGCAATATTTTGGGATCCCATATTTCACCTTTTACATTTTTTTCTGTTATAAAATAGATTATTATGCGGAGAAAAGTTGTACGTAACATATTTTTGTAATACATAATAATTAGTTATTGTTTGGATCATTATCTATATTACTATATAAAACATTTAACATTCTTTCTCTTCTTAAATTTTAAAACTTCTTTAAATTCAATCAATATAAAATCTTGACCCTTCATTTAATCTAAATTAATCTCGTCCACTCAATTTTTAACTATTTTATTCTCTCCTAATTTACTTTAACTTTATGCAAAATATATTCTCTCATACTAACACAATTATCCACCCACATCAACATAATTTTTAAAATCTTATTAGCTCTTCTCTTTATTTTATCAATATAAATCTTTTTTCTTATTTTATTGTATTTTAGAATTTATTTCTAAAATTAATAAAATAGTTAAATGTAAATAAAAAAAATTTGAAAAAAAAACTGACATATTGTAGAGAACTTTTTCGTGACATTGACTCGCGCGAACCAAGATTTGGGAATGTAACACTCTAGCCGTGCATGCATCGCCAAACCTAGACTCTGATACCAAACTGTAACACCGTAAAACTCAAGCCATTTTTTTTAATACACTGCAGAAGCTTTTAAATAAACAAACCATTTACATACAACTCAAAATTAACACTGTACAAACATTGTTCACAAAATAAGTATCATTGTTGTGTTACAAAAGCTATTGGCTCGTTTCATTCGAAAATAATATCAGAGTCAGGTCATCTCTTTTCTTCTGTCAAACTCACAAACACGAACCTGCAAAAGCAACAACTAAGGGGAATTAGCACAAAGCTAAGTGAGTAGAGGCTAAACACCAAAAGCAAACATTCACGATCAATATCAAATCATGTAACCACGTATCCCGAGAAGACCGGCGGTTCGGCGCAAAACCTAGAACCAATGCCGGCCAAAGCAAAGGTTTACCGATAGCCCTCCACTGAATTGGCACAATGCACTCCCCCTCTGATGCAACATATGCACCAGTAAGGCTAACATTGTTCAACCAACCAGTGAACGAGCCCAGCCCAATTCTACGTATAGCTGACTTCCCAACGCAACTCGAAATCATACTAAGAGTGCGTATCGACCAAATATTCACGCAGCAGATATCAACAATCAATATCACAATCAACAGTTCAATCAATCCAATCCAAACACAATCATGCATCACACCAATAACATTAACCGAAATCTTTACCATCCGCGATCAACGCCCACTCACCTCAAAATCAACACGGGCTCAGAAGTCTAATCTTACTGAGTCTTTGGATTGCCTGAAATCACAGCAACAATCAAATCAGTCGCGAATATATAAATATATCTTCTCATATATATTTATATCTCAAATTTATCAAAACATCTCAATTAAATCACATAATAAATAAACTAACTCTAACCAAGCAAAATATATAAAAAGTAAGAAAACAATCGGATTTGGGCCTGTCGCGCCGCGACATACACCTTGTCGCTCCGCGATGAGCTTCGGATTTCAAAACCGGGAACTACATTCGGATTTCACTTCCGGATTGTACTAGGATCGGATTTTCTTCGGACTTCATGGTCGGATTTCACTAATCAATCGGATTTCCCATGTCTATATATAACAATCGGATTTCTTAAAACCGAAACCCCAAATCCCGATTCTTTTGAATGTCGCGCCGCGACCAAAGGGCGTAGCGCCGCTACGTTCTTATTTTCAGATTCTTCTTCTTCCTCAATGTGTCGGATTTACAGCCAAACTCCTCCAAAACTCATTCCAACTTCATAATACTTCCACCAAAACACATATTTAGCATTTACCAAGCATATAGATCATCAAAAACATGTTTTTACTTATTCATAACATCAAATCATTCAAAACCCATTTTCAAACTTTCTTTCAAACTTAAAAAAATGGTGTAACCACATAAATTCATGCTTTTTAATATTTAAACACATCAACATGTATTATATCAAGTTATAAACACCATATTACCTTTCTTTTGAACTAAAGATCACAAAATCTTGATCTTAGGATTTCAAGTTGGTGACTTTTCTTCACAAATGGTTTTGCTTTCAAAAACACACACTAACACCTTTTCACTTAAGCAATTGTGAGCAGATAACTCACCACGTACACATACACAAATGTAAATTAAGCAGGAGGTGGCAAAACAAATATATATTGAAATCCTATACATTTTAATACCTTCATGCATACATTAACATACATGCAATAAAACTTGTACTTTCTTTTCCTTTTTAATTCCACCAGTAACACATATAAATAATATTTTCACATTAATAAATTTCATTTAACATTTAATAAACACACAATCAAATAAAACAACCCAATCACGTACCGCCAACCCGCTAATCTCCTAGCCCAGGGTTGCGGGTGTTACACTTAAATATCCATTTTGTCACCTAAATGGTCCTTTCGTTAGTTGACCGTTAGTCAACTCTGTTAAATGAAGATAAAATGGTAATATTACCTTATTTTTTATTTTTTCCTTAAAACTAGGTTATGGATATTTATTAACGGCACAATCTATTAATGTAGTCAAAAGTGATGAGTTAATATCAGAAAAACACACACACTCACTTTGTAGACAACCACTACCATCGTCTCCGCCCTATTGCCGGTCACAACCACCACCACTGTAACCACCACACGATGAAAGCAAATAGGTGAAATAACGAGAAAAGAAAGAGGGAGGTGGTGGAAGCACCAACATTGTAAACACCATCATTGTAACCACTTTTGAGCACAGCCGTTGCCTTCTCATCTCCCTCTATCTTTCTCTCTGTGAAAGCACCGCTGTCGCGCGCTCTCTCTCTCTCTCTTGGTGATCTCGCCAATCATCACCGCCTAGTCTTCAAACAGATCTAGGTTTTTTACATGATTTGTGTATTTATCTAGGGTTTTCACACGATTTGGGTAAATATCTAGGGGTTGCGTTGCACAAAGGCGTTGAGGGTGGTTAAGGTTTTTTATGGTTTCGATGTTGGGGATTTCTATGGTGGTGGTGGTGGGGTTTTCGAACATACATAACTTGTATCATCATTCTTGTTGTGTTATGTGCATAAATGGTGTGGCGGTGGTGGTTTAGGAGATGATTTGCTAGTAGTGGTGGTGGTGGTTGAATGGTCTAGCGGTGGCGGAGTGGGAGAGGGAGAAAGAACCGGTAATAAGGAATCATGGTCACTTCTGCGGTGGGCGGTGGTAGGGAGAGTGATAGATGAGAGAGTGAGAGAGAGTAAGGAGAGTTTGTTCAGAGCAACGGAAAGGTGACGATGGCGGTGGTGGAGAATATGCCGTTAATAAAGTTCGCCGTTTACGAATCACTCCGAATCGAACCACTGGTGGCGGCAGTTGTGCTCAAGGGTAGTGGGGCCGGTGGTGGTGGGGAGGTTGACAAATGAGAGAGTGAGAAAGGGTAAAGAGAGTGTTTGTTTGTGTATACGGATGAGAGAGAATATATAACTTAAAAAATATAAAAAATGATAAAAGGACTAAAGTACCGCCTGATTTAACAGAGTTGACTAACGATTAACTAACAAAAGTACCATTCTTCCCAAAAAGTGGATGTTAAAGACACATCTTTGTCACTTTTGAAGTTAAAGGACAAAATCGAAATAAATGACAAAGTTAAAGGACCAAATTAACAATTAAATATATTAAATACTTAGATTAGATTAGGTTAGGTATATGCTCGTGTGATACATATACGTTTTATTACTGAGAGGTTTCATTTCTAAACTTATAGCTATTTCCCCCATTTATCTCTACATTCATAGATTCATTCTACATCTTTTACATATGAATTATTCGATATAGTTCAATAATTACATACTTTTTGTAAAGACAAATTAAGCTAATTTTTTTATAATAAACATCCAAAGATCGATTATATAAAATTGCTATTAAATTTAAAACTTTATTATATTATAAATATATAACAACCGGCACTCCTTATCTTGCAGCATTTCATTGTTTGTTATAGAGCTAATGTTGTCTCGGATGTTGTTCTAACTTTGTCATGGATGTTGTGAAGCTAAGATGGCTAACGTTGATACATTTTATTTTTATATCTTATTTAACAATAAAAATACATTGACCCTTCAAGTTTAGGAGGAACCAATTGTGAAAAAAGGGGGGATAGAGATCCATAAGTTTTTAGATTTAGTGACAAAACTGGTAATATCTAGTAAACCATGTGGACCAAGTAAAAAAGAGTTAATTTCATAAATGGTAGATTGCAAATTTTAGTCTTTTTATAAATAAATTACAAGTTTGATCCTTTAACTACCAATTTGTTATAATTGTTGTCATTTCTAACGATTTCCGTTCATCTGGACCCACTACACATGAGGGCATTTTTGTCCTTTAACGATTTCCGTTCACCTTTTTACACCCATACAGTCTCTCACTCATCTCTCTTTCCATTCTTTTCCCTCTCTGTAAAAACACACACACACACATACTCTCTACCTAGACTCTCTCACTCTCCTCTTCACCGCAATTTGATTTCTAACCTAAAATCACCACCGCCACATGGACTTGGAAGAAAAAAAAAGTAGATCCTAAAGAAATACACATGAATCTGAGAGCAATGGAGGATGTCGGTGGATATTTGGATCTGAGAGCAATGCACCAATAGATTTGTACCGAGGGAGTCAACGGTTGCGTCGGTGGATATTTAGATCTGCTTTTTCCGGTTGAGAAGTCGAACTCTTAGAGAACCTCGCCATTAAAACGATTGGTTATGGAGGTTGACGGCGTGGTTAATGGTGGTGTCAAACGGCGAAGAGAAACTCAGCTCCGGCGATGCCCATAGATGGCGGTGGAGGCTGTTTGTTTCTTTAACAATGACTATGGATGGAATATTTAAGAAAACAAGAAAGAAAAAAGAAGAGAGAAGGGGAGAGGTGGCGGCAGCGGTAGGTACGAGGGCAGTGGTGGTGGGTGCGACGGCGGCAATGTCGGTGGGAGGTGCAAGGGCGGTCGTGCGTGTGTGTGCGCGCGTGTGTGCAGGGAGGGGGAGGTAGAAAGAAGGCAAGAAGATGAGAGATAAGAGGTATAGAGAGTGAATGTGGGTGTTAGTGTGTGTGCGCGTGCATATATAGAGACTAGACTTAGAAGAGTTTTTAATTTTTTTCCCAATTTTTTAATAGTATTTTATAGGGTAAATCAATTCATAGTAAAAAGATGATAAAAAGACAAAAATATCCTCATGTGCGATAGAACCGAAATTGAAATCCATACACCCAAATTGAAACCCACCACAAATCCTAAATCAAAAATGAAAACTGTAAACCTGTCACCACCTTTCAGTAAAGTACATTATGGCATGCCCACCTCCATAAACCAAAATCAAGTCCCCACGTTGCGATGTAGGCTTTGGCCCCCTTGGCCAAGCCGAGATTTCCAAAATTAGTTGATCTAGTTTCCATAATTAGATGACTACTCTAATTATGTTCTCTATACATTGATTTCATTTGTCTTGTAAACATTGTAGCACTTAAATAAAAAGATAACCCTAGTTACTCCCGTAAACGAAGGTTGATAGCAATATTGACCAAACCACGTAAATTCTTTCGTGTTCTTTTTTTTTTCTGCATTTTCGGTTACTTGCTATTGTGTGTGATTGATCCTAGCACCTCAATAGATCTAAGGTTGCAAAGGAACAAATTTTTGAAACAAATAACTGTGTATATTTCAATATTATACTCAATGATACACCAAAATCTGTTTAAGGTAAGGAAAGCGGCCCCGAATGGGCTCGTGTAAAAAAAAAAAACTACTAAACCTCTTCAGTAGCTCTGAATGCATAAAAGGATTAAAGACACTGTATAAGCGTATAGACGTGGGAATCGCCACCGCATATATCACAATATTTTTGTATAGAGATCAAAATTCCAACCATCATAGGAATCAACAAATATATAGATACAGGATGTTGTATCTATACATGTGGATGCTTTAAATCTTCAATTTCTTATTTGTTGCCTTTGCCTTCATCTTCATTTAGAATTCGATTACGGAAATCAGATGCCATATTTGGCAGACCCTCTTGGAGTGGCACCTTTGGCTCCCAGTTCAGCAGTTCTTTTGCTTTGCTGATATCTGGTTTCCGTTTCTGAGGATCATCAGCAGTGTTCTCTCTGAATTCTATTGTGGCACTCGAATCAATAGTTTCTTTCACCACCTAAGGATGTGCCCCCCAAAAAAGTAATATGTGATCAGATTTTTGTTTGTAATTAGTTTGAAAACTTAGAATGGAAAAGATTCTTCTTTCTAGTCTACAATATCTAACATTGAACGTGGAAATGGCAAGATGGGTGGGTTGGGCAACATGCCAACACTGACCCAAAAACACTTTTTTGTTCATTGCTTAAATTTTTGGTTACTCTTTGAATAAAACAGTTTAGGAGCTTGTATGCATTTAAACAAACTTTGAAGCCATTTTCAACCAGTTTGGCATGTTCCTTTTTTAGCTAAGTTTTTCTTATATGACCTGTCTGAGATTATTTATAACCCAAATTGATCCATTCATAAGTACATGGAATGAAATTTTCAGCTCTAATTTAGGTTCTATTCATCTGCAACACAAACCTGAGCAAGCTCTAACATGGTAAACTCTCCGGGATTGCCTAAATTGAAAGGTCCGATATGCTCACCTTCCATCAGTGCCATTAGACCATCAACCTGAAGTGAACAAAAATCTTTAAATTGATATGGAATTTCTAATTTGAGGGGATAAATGATACCTAGATTACGTAATTCAATCAAAACAGAAACGTGACAACAGTTTCATTATATTTGGACACTAAAGTTTGGCAGACAATGAAAATGGAATGACTCTGTATAAAGATGCAAATATCATACCAAGTCGGATACATACTGAAAGCTTCGTGTTTGTTTTCCATCACCATAAACTGTCATTGGTTGTTTGCGGATGGCCTTCAAAATCGTATTGAAAACTCAATAAGATGATCATAAGCCTTAATTTAATGTTTCATAAATCACAAGAAACAAAGAAAAGAAGAAGATCAAGCAACTTTACCTGTGAAACAAAGTTGCTAACAACACGGCCATCATCTAGACACATCCGAGGCCCATATGTGTTGAAAATACGTGCAATTCGGACCTGGAAAACAGAATTAAATTACCAAACAATAGTTAGTCATTTGGTATCAACCATCAACCTAAAAATATCTATTGTTTCTTATGAACTCTATAAACATTCCATAGATGCATGCGACTCTTATGAATTCTTTGTGTATAACCTCATTATTAAAGGCAGAAGGTATCACATATATACTTAGATGCATATACCCAACAGGAATTAAGTGTAAAGAAAAAGAATTGAGACACATAAGCCACATTACCCGCGCTCTCAAGATTATTGAAACCTTGCTTATTGTGAGATAACAAAAACCCTGTCAAAACATACCTCAACACCTGCGCCTCGATGATAATCCATTGTCAAAGTTTCAGCTGTTCTTTTCCCTTCATCATAGCAGCTTCTAACCCCTACATGATTCAGGTTCAGCTTTATGAACACCACCAAACAAATCAATTTTTAACAAACACAGATAATAAAACAATATAATAAAGGAAATGAGAACAAGTCAATTACCTATTGGATTCACATGTCCCCAATATGTCTCTTTTTGAGGATGCTCAAGAGGGTCTCCATAAACCTCACTAGTACTTGTTAGCAAAAACCTTGCTCCGATTCTCTTGGCAAGTCCCAACATGTTTAGGGTACCCATCACATTTGTCTTGTGATCACAAAGGTCAAGGATTTCCAAATTCTTAAGGGATCGTGAAAGTTATGAAACCATGCTCCTAAATAGTCGATGCATTTGTATAGCGTATCCATGAAAATGGTACAGTTTGAAATTTCATATATAATAGAGAAACGACTGTATGAGGTCAAAAGGGCTAAATTATAACTTCTAAATTCATAACCAATTCTTTTAATATTAACTAAATATAGATAATTATATCTAGCTAGTATCAAGATCAGCTTATCTACAATAAGAAAACATAACTTATAGTAAAGAAATTCACATAATCACATCATATTTATATCCTAAGCTCCAAATTGGACCATAAAAGTCAAAGCATATGGTTTTCAATCTACCAAAATAAGTATATAACATCTAAAGTATCTTACACAATACCTTTTCAGAAACAACAAAATCACATTATCAGAAAATAATCGATTGCATAAGTGCAAAAAGCTACATTTGTGGTTGAAATGTAAGGATATGATGGTCTTGACGGGATTATACTTGTAATGAACAGGGGAAGCAGGACAAGCAAGATGATAGATCTGATCAACCTCCAACAAAATGGGTTCAACAACATCATGCCTAATTAATTCGAACCTAGGGTTATCTAAATGATGAACCACATTCTCTTTTCTACCAGTAAAAAAATTATCAATCACAATTACTTCATCCCCTCTTGCCATCAATTTATCAACCAAATGACTTCCCACAAACCCCGACCCACCAGTCACCACAACCCGCATCCTCTTTCGGCCGATACCCACCGGTACCCGTCCAGTCATAGCTGGCCGGCGGTGGTGGATGTTGGTATCACGTTGGGAGAATGAAATTGCTCTCATTGAGGGTATTTCCTTCCTACTACTTGTATCAATTGTGGAAATGGTGGATAATGACGGTTGATAGATGAAGAAAACAGAGCCGATTAGGATTCCGACGAGAATGAAGAGGAGACGTTGTTCTTTGAGAATGTAATTGACGGATCTCGAAAGAGATCTGGCGGCTGATGTGTGTTTGAGGGATTTGGGTGAGTAAGGTGGGAATTGATGGGTGGGCATCATTTCTTCATCTCTCCTTTGATTTGCGCTTGATTGTTTGTGTAATTGCTTCATATTGTTCATCGTTTTGCTCTGTTTTTGGAGAGATTAGGGATTAAGTTTGGCTCATCAAAAGTTGGGTGCGAGGGATTTGGTGGGAAGTTTGATTAAGTTTGAAGGATTTGCAGTAATGAAAGCTTGTTGAAGCTAGATATGGAGGGAGGTTGGGGAAGGGATCCTAACATGCTAATCGTTTTTAGGAAGAACAATTAAGACAGGGGAGAGGTTACATACGGGGCCATAACAAATTTTAACAATCGTGAAATTCCTTATGTCACGCGCTCACGCAGCCAGTGTTTTAAGTGTAAATGAAGGCAACATTGTTTGTGCATATATAAGAGATTTGGAGGGGTTAAAATGTATATTTTGTAATTCTTTTTACAATATCAAAATTATGAAAATCTTCTACTTTATTGAATAATAAGTTATGAAATTCACTAATTTATTTTTATCGTTTTTTATTAATTTTAACGTTTGTTTTTATTTTATTTAATAAATAGAAAGATGGGTATAAAGATTTAATAAAAAGGATAAACAGCCTCTTAAAACTATAAATTTATTTCAATTATTGTGTAAGATATCTTTACAAGACTTTAGAGTTTAGACTATTAAACATAAAAGACTCAGATAAGATGTAATAATAAATGAGTGAAAGTTGGGTATCAATGGTTTTAGCATTTTAGGTTGATAACGTGTTGATTTTAAAATATTTAATAAACACGTTGTGTTCGGATGGGTTGCGCATAAACAGATCCAACATGTAACCTGTTAAAGATTGGAACTATATGTGTTGATATTCTCATATTCAACTCGCTGATTTGTTTACAACATGTTACCCTGTATATAATTACTAACCCCTTTCCAACTCGTTTGAATGATTTACAATCTGTTTAAGTGATTAACCTATTTATTAACGTACTAGTCATTTAAGGTAATTTTCAACCCTATCCGGTGTATTTAAAAATAACGTACTACATCTTTAGCTTTAGAATAAAAATTAAGAATGTAATCATGAAAGCATATGGAGAATAGAAATAGCTCATCAATTCATCATCAATCGCAAAGAAGCGTTAGTTAGAATTGAAGTATGGCTGGCGCTTTCAAAATTTATATATTGTATTTACTAAGTTCAGACATGTTCTAATGGCACATGCTTCATGCAGATTCGAAGAAAAATCACGAATAAGGAACTTAAAGTTAGTTTGCTAAACGAGTTCAAGTTCGACACTCAAAGAGTGACATCATGTAAATTCATGAGCCTCGACGAGCTTTATTTATAATTTAAATTATATTTTATTTTTCATTATTTTTATTTATATATAATAACAAGCTCGAGCTTGAACTTGAAGTTAGTTTACCAAACGAGTTCAAGTTCGACACTCAAAGAGTGTCATCATGTAAATTTATGAGCCTTGACAAGCTTTATTTATAATTTAAATTATTTTTTATTATTCATTATTTTTATTTATATATATAATATAAGTTATATTTTATTTTTTATTATTTGTATGATATTAAATGTCGAAGGTAACACTATCTATCTGCCCGATGAACACAACATTCCACCTTCTTTCAAAAAAGAAGCGGTTTCTAACGAATATTACAGAACAACTCTTCAGGAGTCGTTGCCAGGAAACGCGTAATTACCTTCGGGAGTCGTAGCTGACGTAGATAACTAGTTAGTTAAATTATACAAATTTTAAAATCTATGTAATTTTTTCCCTTTTCGTTTATTTTTTATTTATTGTAATTTTAAAATTTGAAATTTATGTTATATTTGTTTTAATGTTAAGTTTATTTATTAATAAAATTAAAAAACCCAAAAAATTATGTTTAATTAAAATGTTCAAATTAAATTTAAAAAATAAAGTGAGATGGTGTGGGATGATTATTTTCTATGTTAGCGGAATGGAGTGAGATGGGAGAAAGGAGATGATGTAACGCTAATACGGCAATTGGGATGTAGCGAGAAAGGATGAGTATTGCTCCGCTACCAAAATGACTGGAAATGTTTCAAAAAAGGTTAACACACTCTCGGACAGATTTGAAAACGTGGCCACTATCATCCGTCACCATCACCGGCACCCCTCGCCCGTGTTCCTCCAGGCGAGATCAATGCTCCTTTTGGAGGAGCAGCGCACGACACGAAACAGATCACACTCTAGTCCTCGTGATCCAGTCAGGTTCATCTATGGTTATGTATGCTCCTGATGATAATAATCACCAACAATGGCAGCGCTCGCAACAAACATCGTAATGATCGTGGTCGCACCAACAATAACAATAACGGTTGCCGCTGCCAAGGACCCCCTTGAAAGCAGCAGTCATCGAACAGTGGCCAGCAACAGTCTCAACAGGCCTCCTTTCAGCCCACCAGGATATTACTGCCCACCCCATGGCCAATCACATAGGGTTGGGGGTACCCAACTACCCGATGCTATTATTTTCGTAGATCCGAACAGTGGCCAGCAACAGTCTTGACAGGCCTCCTTCCCGCCTACCAGTGGACTGCTGCCTTCTCAGTGCCCGATCCCATAGGGTTGGGGGTACCTGATGCTATTATTTTTGCAGAATTTAACATAAGGCATCCCATGATACACACCTTGTCTTACATAGAAATTGGCACAGGAAATGCCACTTGAAAACTCAAATGAAAAATCTTATTAACATTAAGTAGAAATATTTAAAGATCCATCATCGTTGTAATTACAAGTCATTGGATCACATGATATTAGTTCAAACAATTTGAAGTAGCATTAACATTAGATATGTTTCCACTCATTATCAGCCATACGAATAAGTAACCATAGGTACTTCATATATGACGGGCATATCTGTACACATAGAATATTATGCAATTGGTTACGGACCAGGTGGGCGTGGAATGTCTTGCCATCCTGTACAATGCTGGAGAATATTTTTGAGCTCGTTTGTTGCAGGTACAACTGTCCATGTTTGGTAGTGTTGGCTGGGGTGAAACAAACTACTTGATGCCTTTGCTTCCAATAAGCCTGGTTGAGTACCCATCATAAATAGATCACCCTCAGATATAATGCAGCCCGTGCTTGCCTCCTCTTTGTCAGGTGCCTGCACAACTTATTAACGTTGTACTCAGAATTTTGCTTGAGTGGACCAAATTAGTGGGCAATCTTTAAAAACAGGCTATGACCCACTCCAAATAAAGATTAAAAGTGCTCTTTTTACTTTATTTCAGTTATTACTTTTTTGGGCTAAATAACTTGTCTAAATTTTCTTTAGTTTAAGTGGCTATCCTTCTTTTATAAAGGAAAAAATAATTTATTATTGGTTTTGATGTTTATAGCAAGACGTGGGATGCTAAGAAGGCAAAAGCCAGCTCAAATTTATGACAAGAGAGTGTTTATGATATGGAGCAGAATAATGAGCTAGCAGACTTCTTCATAAAATAGTGCAAGCATGACAATCCAGATGTTATGATAAGTCGCCTAACACAGTTTGGATCAACCATAGGGCCGATATTCCATTATCAACGGCTCCAAAATCAACCTTTTCAGTATATCTAGGAATTTCATATTTGTTTAATTAACAATGATTACGAGAATCACATGAAATCAGCAGCTTCTGATTTTCATATGTTTAGTTAGACAGGTGTTTAGGTTTACTAATACCAGCGGTCGATTTTGAATTTTTGGCCGACCTAAGAAAAATAGAACCGCCCTTATAACGACAAGTTTTTTTATCTTTGAAGACCATTCAGTTGTATATTATCAGTGTATGAGTGCCTGACTTATGTTCTGTAGAATGATGAACATGCTTAGATACAGTATAGTCTATGGTATTTGTTCTCACTTTTAAGAACAACTGAACCAATTAGAAGATTTCATAAATTCCACAGGAGTATTAGACATTTAGACCCTGATCTTGAGCAATCATAGCCCAAGTAGCACGCGTTGAAAAGGATGTTAGGAGAATAGAAATTAAACCTTCTCAGTGAGATATTTAAAAGCCACCTTCTTCTGTCCCGCTTCGTATATATTACATTGTGAGTATATCTGAACAAAACAATCAATAAGTTGTATCATAATTATATATATATGCTTAAAGATCAAAGAAATAAAAAAATAACAATGTTTCTATAGCAATTCAACCTGTGATTCAACACTGGCACAGACAGCATATATGCCCCAGTTTCTGGTGTAATTGTTATACAGATGTACTTTGGCAAACCTAACACGAGGATGCCGTTGTCGGGTTCCATCAAAGAAACAATGATGAATGGTAATAAACATGCATCTATCACCATGGTGGGAAGCATCTGCTCCAATAAGCATTGTCTTGTCGTGGTTTGAAAAGTGACAACTGAACTCACAATATAATAAGTTTAGTAAGTTGCATATAGTCAGTTTCTAGTGTTTGGACATAGTAAAACTAAATTGCGTTATTGAGGGGGTCCAATAATCAGTTTTTGATTATCAGTCACCAAGAAAGATGATTCTGATTATCTGATTATTTACCAGCTAGTCAGTTACATCCTTATAACTAATTAGAATCAAACACAAGTTATCACACAATTTCGGGCATCAGAAGCACCCTCAAAAGTATCTCTGGCAGCATGTTTTTGTTACAACTAAACATATGATTCTGATAATTTCATATCACATAATCAGTTTTAAAACACAATGTCAAACACCCTAGAGGTAGTCATTACCGGGAAATGGTAATATTTGTGCTTTGGCGGGTAATATCAATCAATCCATCTTCATAATCCTTGAGACTGCAACGATCAATCCATATATGCTTTGAATTGGGCTTGATTTGAATGCCATCTACATCATGTCCTCTTCCGCCTTCAAACTCCAAGTTGCATACGATCACGTGTTCACATTCTTTCAGCCTAAGTCCCTTGCCTGTTAGCTTAATCCTTTGTCCCCGCCCATCAATGGTCTTGTAAGATGATACATTTAAATACGATGAAAGTTCAATGGTACCCGAAACTTCAAATACAATCCACAAAGGTTCTTTCTTTCGACATCCAGCTCGAAGCGATCCAGGCCCGTCATCTACAACAGCTCTCGCAAAGATCACGTAACAAGAGTTCAAAAACTGCTTTCAGTTATCACATAATTTGAACTATGTAAATGCTTATCAAATTAATTTCTACACCATGTTCACTACAAACAAAACTCAAACCTAACAATTTGGTGATTAACTTGTGAATGTGTAAAACTAAGAAGTGTATTTTTGCCTTCGAATTGAATTTCCCCTCCAACAAAAACATCAATCAATTAACTCGAGAGCTATCACATGAATCGATTAAAATAAAAAAAAATCGTAAATCATATATCACGAAACCCTAATTATCCGAACATTAATTAACGAGACTGACCTGAAAGCGTGGTAACATGAAAGATCTCTCCGTGAAGTCCACCAATGGCAAAGCGACCAAAGCCCTCTGCTTGACCGGCGAGAGCTCGCAAGCTACAATCGACATGGGAGTAAGGAACTGATACCGCTGCCATTTTGTTAGTCGCTGGGAGTTGCGTTGAGTGATCTGACGGAGTTCCGTGATGACATTTAGGAACTTGCACTACCGTTTCATCATTTGTACGTTTTAGTAGGTGGTGGCGCCGGGCGGAGTTATGGCTCCCCATTAATCACGGCAAGTTTTGATTTAAAGGCGTTTTTGTCAATTTCTGACTCACCGACACCTTTTGTTAGCTTAATTACCAGACCGCTATTTATTTCCTTTTTTGTTACCGTCAGGTAAAAAGGGCGGCACTCCCCACCGATAACATGTTTCAACTTTAAATATTTATCTATTAAACTCATGTCGCAGTTCAATTTTTAGAGTTGATTTTTTATATCAATGTCATACATTTACATTATAATATTATATCATGAAGTCAAATACATGATCATAAGTTTTTTTCACACCTATCATGTTTTTACGTCAGTTTTTTTTCATTCTAGTAATGATTATTTCTTACTATGCTAAATTTTAAGACTCATTTAATACTTAGTAACTAATTTTTTAAAATAAAATGTGAGAAAGAAGCTCTGAGTTCACCTAAATACACACCACGTAGACTTTAATTTCGTGACAATCTTCAAGTCTAACAACCTTTATGCCGTGACGGATGAAAATTCTCTAAATTCACAGCGCCAGAGGTTCACCCGGGAGGGGGGGGGGGGGCACCTCCACTCCGGTTTCCCTTATAACTCCTAGTTGCTAGTTGCCACATATTAAGAGAAATATGTAAAGGTTTGCCAAAATTCAAAACTGTTGGCGTGTCAGTGGAAAGTAGACTGCGCTTGAGTGTCAGTCGTGACGCGACACGTTCGTCGGGTTCTATATATAGAAGTTGATTTTTCAGCCATTTCTCACATTCATTCCTTCTAAGCCGTTACTCTGCCGATTTCTCGAGAGTACCCGAGATTAGTGGGGCGTGTGGGAGTGCCGGGTCTCGTTTGTGCGTATATTTGAGGTTCCAGAAGACCGGAAACACCACTATGGGCGTAGTTTTGAACGAGGTTTCGCGTGGGTGAACCCGAGAGGTATATATTACTAATCTTACGCTTCTATTTCGGTTATATAGCTTATTGAGCCGCATGCATGTCGTTTTAGCATGTTTTTATGGATTTTCTAAGCTCACGGCACGTTAATCGTTAGTCGGAAGTTATCATTTGGCATGTCTAGGTATATTAAGCAAGTTTAGACTTGTTTTGGATCTTTGGATCGTGTTTTTAACCTAGTGATCTCCATAGTTTATTCGAGGCATTTGTGATCGAGTTCTTGACGATCCGTGAGCATAGTTTGTCTTTTCGAGATCGTGTGTTTTCGTAGTTATACATATATAAATGGATTTATGATACGTGTTGAGGGTTTGTGGTTAAATACATGTTATATGCATGAACAAACACGTGATACGCATGCTATGATTATTTATGGTTTACTGTGATTTACATATGCTTGCTACGATTACTTGCATGTATGTATTTAGCGTGCGGGGGTAGTTTACTGTATTACCCATTTGCGAATATTGCGAGCCTAGTAGGTATGATTGAGACTTCCGCTGCAAGTATTTGCTAATATAATTTTTTTTAAAAGAGGTGAAATTTTGAAAACCACAATGTTACATCATCTTACCTTCTTCGACGACTTTATTAGTGTAGTGTGACTTAATAAGTGCATACGAATTCTCTAAAATCATTTACCGTTGTTATTCAACCATCTCCACTGACTCATTTGCATGTTAATCCATTGATAAATGCATCATCTCTCATCTCATAGAGACATAGACCGATCTCCCTTGGGAAATATGGCCAATAAATGTGTTACCGAAAAGGTGTCTTCGGCGGCCGTAGATGATGAAGATGATCGACTACATGTTCAAAAGGTTATTAGATACACAAAATATGGTAACTTTTGAAGGTTCAACACATTAAAAGATAGGTTTTAAAGTTTAATACATAAAAATAGTAAAACGTGTAGGATTAAATACATTTTAGAGTAAATTACACCAATCATCCATGTGGTATGTTACTTTTTGCACCTATCGTCCTTGAGCTTTATTAATTACACCAATGGTCCATACTATTTGGAATTTGTTACACTGATCGTCCCTTGTCCAGATAAAAAGACCATAATACCCTTTTTTATTAATTTACACTTGTCTTTTACATTTTTATTCCTTATTCATTAATTAGATAATATTAAAGATAAAAAAATAAAACAATACCCAACCCCCTGTCGGTCCCCTTTGCCACAGGGATATGGCACCACCACCGTAAGGTCACCACCATCGCCACCATCATGTGGCACATCACTGTAATACACACACACACACACCATATGTGTAACACGCACATACCATCTATGTAACTAACACCCATACACACACACACACACTACATCACCATATGAAGAAGCAATTGAACCCCAATCAAGAACAAGAACAAGAACAAACCCTAATCGTTGTTCATCTCAAAATCACTTGAATCATACCTAATCAAGAGCAAGAAGTCGATTTCTACACACATCTGACCTAAACAAACCGTAATCAAGAACACAAAATCGATTTCTACACAGATCTGACCTAAAAAAGCCTTAATCAAGAACAAGAAATCGATTTCTAAACAGATCTAAAAATCACATGAACAAACCCTAATCAATAAGAAGAAATCGATTTCTACCAAAATCTGACCTAAATAAACCAGAGATTTATGCACAGAGGCGGTGATGATGCCATGGCCGACGATGGTGATGATTATGTGATGTCCATTGGCGGCTTAGAAGTGGCGGCGGTGGCGGTCTTCTTTGGCAAGGGAGAGATTAGCTCACGGCGATGGTCACGGTTTTCTCCGGCAAGGAGGCGGTTAAGGTCGCAGATGAGGGTTGCCGGTGAGGGAGGTGAATATGGTGGTGATGGGGAGCAGATAGAGAGACCGAGAGAGAATTGTGAATGAGGGGTATATGTTTATTTTTTATATAATATAATAATAATAATAATAATAATAATAATAATAACAATAATAACAATAATAACAATCATTTATTAATTAAGAAAATAAATAAAAAATGAAATAAGGGTATAATAGTATTTTTAAGGGAAAAGAAGAGGGCATTATAGTCTTTTTATTTGTTTAAAGGACTATCGGTGTAACAAAATCCAAATAGTAAGGACCATTAGTGTAATTAATGAAGCTCATGAACCGTAGGTGCAAAAGGTGACATACCACATGGACGATTGGTGTAATTTACTTTACATTTTAATAAACTTTTCTACCAACCTCATGACAAAACCTTTAAATAGTGAACCAAAAATGAAAAACTAAACGAGGGACTCTGTTTATGAAAACACGTACGGCAGCACCGATCCCCAATTTCGAAAGAAAACCACCACATTCTTCGTCTCTCCGACAGTTCTTGGATTTCTATAAACCCTAATATTACCTACTATCTTCCACACATACAATGATTTCATATTTTCTTTTCCCCCAATAAAGTCACTCAACAATGAACACCGTCCTCGAAGGTAACCCTAATTTCTCCAATTTCGTTAATACAACCCCTAGCGCGCTCACACACACTTACTCTCACACAGGCGCACACTCATTTAAACGTATTGTGAGACATGAATTAGTTCGCTACATCACATATATTAATGTTTTAATTGATTATAAGTTGGATATTTCTAGTTTTTCACAAAATTTGGGATCACTTTTTTGACATTTAGATTGTGCTAAGTGTAGGAGTAGGAAATTTAATTGCTATTACTGAAATGGATTGTTATTGATGCTTAATTCTTTTAATGAAGGAGATGAGAAGGATCTTGAATTGGGCTCAGATTCAGCCCCAAATCATGTTCACCAAAGTTCTCCCTCTCCTTCCCACTGGGCAACAGATTCTTACCCTTGTCCTTCCCCTAGGGCACCTGCATTGGTGGTGTCCAATTCTGGCAAGTTATCATGGTCATCAAATGCTGGTAATATGTTGGGTGCTTCGAGTTCCAGTAATCTGTTGAACACACCCATTTCATGCAAGTCACTATCGTACACTAGTTCCAATTCAGGGAAGTCATTATTAGGATCATGTTCAGGGAAGTCATTGATGGGTCATGGCGGGAAGAAGTATGTAAAACAGGTGACAGGGAGATACAAAGATACTGAGCTCCACTTGGCTGCACAACGTGGGGATGTAATGGCGGTCAAGGGGATTCTTGATGAGATTAATGAGCAAATGCTTAGGACTATGAAAGGGGAAGAGTTTGATGAAGAGGTGGCTGAGACTAGGGCTTCGGTGGTGAATGAGGTAAATGAATTGGGAGAAACGGCGTTGGTTACAGCTTCAGAAAGAGGGTATATCGAGGTTGTGAAGGAATTGTTGCCATACACGACTGAAGAAGGACTTGTTTTGAAGAATAGGTCTGGTTTTGATCCTCTACACATTGCTGCAAGAGAAGGTCACCAAGGTAATATATTCTTTACAGTAAGAAGCTTGATGTAATCTGTTTTGTTTCTGATTTGAGTGGTGTTTGGATTTGCGTTTTAGAATAGATAATTTCATTATTACTTGAAATTGCAGTAATCAATCTTATAGTTTGGATAAGCTGATTCTCCTTATTGTCTGATTATTAGCCTCGCCTTAACCGAAAGTCTCTCCTTTTTTGAAATAGTGTTCCTTTTAGTAATTCTCTCCCTTAGTTCCTTAAATAATCAGATTTTTATAACCCATATCCTAACATCCCGTTTAATAAGCTTAAACCGTGGGTCATTCGAAATGCCTTTTGTTTCGTAGCATTTGAACTTTGTATAAGTTACAATATGCAGAGATTGTCAAGATCTTTTTGGATCACGACCCCGAGCTAAGCAAAACCGTTGGTCAATCGAATTCAACTCCTCTTACAACTGCAGCTGCGAGAGGGCACTCATCTGTAGTCATCGAGTTGTTATCAAGAGATTCAAGCTTGGTTGACGTCACAAGATCAAATGGAAAAAACGCATTACACTTGGCTGCCCGACAAGGGCATGTAGACATAGTGAGTGCTTTGCTCAAGAAAGATCCACAACTTGCAAGAAGAACGGATAAAAAAGGTCAGACTGCTTTGCATATGGCTGTGAAAGGTGTGTGTTGTGAAGTTGTGAAATTGCTTCTTCAGGCTGATCCAGCCATTGTCATGCTCCCTGACAAGTTTAGTAACACGGCTTTGCACGTTGCCACAAGAAAGAAGCGGGTCGAGGTATAAATCAAACTCCGGGTCAATTTTAAACTTTCTTTTTAAGATAATCGTACATGACTTTTTATTAGAACAAAACCAATGTTTTTTAATGGAAAACACTATACTTTGCTAGAAAGTGAGAATAGATAACAGTTCAAACCGACTAGTAGAGTGGTAATTTCGACCTATTTAGTGATGTAAAGCTTATGTTTAAGTAGACAACCTTCTAAATCTTCTTTTTTAATCGTAAGTAATATGTTAATTTTTATAAAAAGTAACAAATAACATTTTTCCGGGTCAACCTAACCAGACAGCCCGTTTTGGTTAGTTTTATTAAGTGGCCTGCATCAACCCTTTACATACCCTGCGTGACCCGTTACAAATTACAATGCCTTTTCTTGCATTGACATTTAATATTTAGTAGAGATACAATAGTTAGTAATTCTTGCGAAGTATAGTGAATCATCTGCATTTTTTTCAAAAATGATGGCTAGTTTTGCAGGAAAGTTAAGAGTCAACGGCTATTGAATCCATTGATTTTGTGATTTTTTTCATCAACAGATAATAAACGAGTTGTTACTTCTCCGTGACACAAACGTGAACGCCTTAACGCGAGATCACAAAACGGCCCTTGACATCGTGAGTGGACTCCCGTTTTCGGAAGAAACTACAGAAATTAAAGAAATATTGGGCCGTCATGGAGCCGTAAAAGCAAACGATTTGAACCAACCACGAGACGAGCTCCGACAAACCGTCACAGAGATTAGAAACAATGTCCACAATCAACTTGAACAAGCCCGGAAAACAAACCGAAACATGAGCGGGATCGCCAAGGAACTCCGTAAACTCCACCGTGAAGGGATCAACAATGCCACCAACTCCGTAACGGTCGTGGCGGTTCTCTTCGCCACGGTGGCGTTTGCTGCCATTTTCACTGTACCTGGTGGTGACGAGGATGACGGGACGGCGGTAATGGTTCACAGTCCGTCTTTCAAGGTGTTTTTTATATTTAATGCAATTGCATTGTTTACGTCGCTAGCGGTGGTGGTGGTGCAGATAACGGTGGTGAGGGGAGAGATAAAATCGGAGAGACGGGTTGTTGAGGTGATTAATAAGTTGATGTGGTTGGCCTCTGTTTGTACGACCGTGGCGTTTATCTCGTCTTCGTATATAGTGGTGGGAAGACACCATAGATGGGCGGCGGTTCTCGTGACGGTTTTTGGGGCGGTCACAATGGCGGGAGTTCTCACTGGAATGACTTACTACGTCGTGAAATCCAAGAAACTGCGGCGAGTAAGGAGGAAGTCAAAAATCAGCGGTGGCGGCTCGTGCCGGAATTGTGATTTCTCTGAGGCCGACGTCAACCCGATTTATGCTATATAATAATCATGCCCGACATGAAAAATTATCAAATTCAACAAAAAGAATTAATTTTTTTTTATTATTTTGTGCAACTTTTTTGTTGGCAAAACTATCAATTTTAGCAAGATTTTTTTAGCAAAAAACGCGGGTTAATTCTCACGAGATTACATCAAAAATTGCCAGACGCCGTTTGATCACTAAAATCCCGTCATATGGCACCAAGAACGCCAAGTCCAGTTGGCGACTATGCCCCTCTTAAGTATTAAGGCCATGCATGAGTACCACCACCCCCTCCCTCTTCGGTTCCGGCCATTGAGCTTGTTTGTGGTGTGATTTTCCTTATTCTCATGTTCCACCTCCCAATATGTATGAGGGAGACAGAGAGTATAGTGGGTGAGAGAGAGGAGAAAAGTTAATATAAAAAAAGAGCGGGATGGATTATGTTGAGAGAAAGAAAATAACGTGACATTGACGTGATAAGTGAAAGGGAATAGAAGAAGACAAATGCTCATTGTTTATATTTATAGTATATGTATATGTGATAAGTATCTTCATGTAAAGAATTAGTTTGATTGAAAAACTTAAATCTAGGACCAATTTATGGTATATACTACAGTACTTGTTAGCTTAATATAAACAATTAGTTTTCCATTTAAATTATTTCCTGTCACGTGACCGGTGTAAGTCTAGTAATATATTTGGTAGTTCTTTTCGAGGGTGAGAATTCACCACCTAAAATAGAGCCAGATCATGTTAAGATTACTTTTCGCAATCAATATTAGATCCTCTACGAATTTGATTTGGATAATTTAGATGCATTCTGACTAAATAACCAAAAAAAAGTCTTTCAATGGGCAATTTTGGTGGATAACTAGATTTTCTAACTGCTTTTTGGTAACATTTATGAAAATGGACCGCTTCCCCCAAGATCCCGAAAGGGATGCGTAACCTCCCTCACCCCTAATGTTTTGGGTCCAAAATTTTAGTAATACTTAAAAGAGTCTTCGCTATCTAACTCTATTTACCAAGTTCAACTAAATCATACTGAATTACGCTAAATTACTAACACAGTATATTAATTTGTTGAACCACGCTTTATCTTTTATTTAATAAATTAGATTAAATATTTGTATAATACATGAGTTGGTTTAGAAAGTAATAAATATTTATACATTAATAAAAAGTTATATATTCAATATTAAAAATGCGAATGAAATGAAATTTAAAAAATAATGACGGACGGCGTCAACCCTCATACCAACAGTGGAAACGTCGACGCGAGGAGGAGTGCAGATGCGATGTAGAAAATGTGGTATCATGATATACAAAGAGACATGATTGTATTTTTGTTTAAGTAATTGATCGTTATTGTTACAATTATGGGCAATAAAGTTAAGCGTTTGTTAGTTATAATTAAAAAGATTTAAAATAATTATACTATATTTTAGAAAGATAAAACTAAGAATTTTGTTAAATATGATATTTGAAATATTATCAAAGATAAATATGATATTTGTAAATTAAGTTGAACAAAATACGATATTTTAGGGTTTAAAAAAGACATATATAATATATCTCTAATGATTTTGATTTAAAAAAATCAAGATTAAAATAAAATTTCTATCATAATGGATGGTGAAAGTTGATGATTAAATTTTATATCTAAGACCAATGACTAAAATGATTTAATAGATCTTATTAAAGTTAGCTTTTTATTTATTTATATTAGAAGATATAACTCACATATATTACGTTTAAGATAATAACATGGTAACGCGTGTTTACAAACTTATATCGCTTACGTAACATATGCTACTTGCCCAAAATTGTCAACCGATCAAATTCTTTATGGTGACCGTGAATACATCACCTAACATTAGCTTCTAGGTCTCCTTGATAACGACTAATTAATGTTTAACTTTATAAAAGATATTATTAATTAAATCCGACTAGATATAATATTTATATATATTTTTATAGGCAAAAGTTCAAACGAGAACTATTTTTCGTACGAGAACGTGAGAACCAATCTTAGCCGTCCAATTCCTTTTTCTTCAATTGGATTGTCCACCAATGAATTCCATACATGCACCATGTCACACTCAATCTACTCACGCTCTTTATCCAATTTCATTATTCAAAATGAACGACCAAAATTGATTCTCACAGCTTTTATACGAAAAACAGTTCTTGTTTGAACCATTCATATTTTTATATATATTCACAAATTTGAACGACCACAAAATAACAAACAAAAACACGAAGAAGGGTTTGTAGGGGCATGCAAGGCGGCTATCAAGTCAACTGTATCTAATTTTGGTGGATTGGCTTATTACACAAGTGGTGGGTCCACGTCACCAACCATTAACACCACCTTCACTTATTTTTTTAATTACTTCATATATACATACATGTGTTCACTTAAATTATGATTTAATCACTTAATTTTTTGTTAATAAAATAATTAAAGCCAAGAAGTAAGGTATCTTGGATTATCCGGAACAACTTTTTCGGTAATTAATACATATTCAATTTGAACACCTCAGTAAATATTAGTTAGTGTTATATTCGCGTGGTGCTCTACCAGGTAAATAAAATTTTTATATTTAATAATTTTCATATATATTTTTTAAAAAAATATATAATTATACTAAACTAAATGCCCGTGTGATACACGAGTTTGTTTAAAGGATAATAAATATTAATACATATTAAATAATAATAAAACGCGAATCAAATGAGAATTTAAAAACAGACGATGTACAACATCAACACTCTAACCAGCAGTGGAAACATCGACTTGAGTGGGAAGGCAGACTTGAGGGCAGAAACGTGGTATCATGATATGAAGAGACGTGATTGTATTTTTTATATAAGTTATCAATCATTATTGTCACAACTAAAGGTAATAACGTTAAACGTTATTGGTTATAATTAAAAATAATTTTTAAAATGATTATAAAATATTTTAGAATGATAAAACTAAGAATTTGGTTAAATATGATATTTTGAAATATTATAAAGGGTAAATATGATATTTGTAAATTAAGGTGGAAAAATACGATTTTATATGATTTAATAAGGGCATATATGAAATTATCTCTAATAATTTTGACTTTAAAAAGTCAAAATTGATTTTTTGATTTTAAGTAAATGAATGGTTAAGATTAAATATTTTTTTAAATGAATGGTTCAGGTCATCTAATAAATTTTATTAAATTAGTCTTTTATTTATATTAGAATATTACATGTGTAAAAGTTTTTAGTATAATATTTGTTAGAACCTAAAGGGGGGTGAATATGTTATATGCCAACTTTTTGAAGTTTTTAACAATATTTGCAAGTAATTAAAGAGTTTAAGGAAGAAAGATATCACCAATGAAGTAGTTTGGACACAATGATTTATAGTGGTTCAAGCAAGGGTTAACAACCTTGCTCTACATCCACTCCTTGGCCTCACCCACCAAGAGTTGCTCCACTAACTTCTCTCTTTGAAGGTAGAGATAAACCTTTTACAACTTCTCTCTAATTCTAAGGCTAGAGATGATCCTCACTTCTCTCTAATTCTAAGGCTAGAGATGATCCTCACACAATTACAAATATATAAGAAGGTAATGTAGTGTTTGAACTTTGAAGGCTTTCACTCTTGCTTCATTCTTGATCTTGAGATGTTGAATTTTTATCAAGAATATGAGCTCACAAGTTTTTGTATATGTTCTGTGTTTTTCAGATTGCAAGAGCTTAGTGAAAAAACAAGACTTGAGTTGCCTTAAATAAGCAAAAAGGTGCAAGCTCAAAAAGTGTCCAGACTGTCCACGGTCGATCCACGGTCGACCGTGGCATCGACCGTCGGCCTGCTAGAACTTTTTGAAACTTGTGAATATAGACGTTGGCTTTTTACCAAAATCACACACAACCCATTTTTACCATAAAAATGCACTGAAAAGAAGCTTAAGAAAAGTTGGGTTAGTGTCATACTTCTTAAGTTTGAATTTAATCATAAAAATGGTAGTTTAGAAACCAAATGCACAAAGCATGTTGGAAGTTTACCTCTTTGAGAGATTCCTTTTGCTAAATATGGTTTTGGCTTATTTCAATAGAAGATTATGTTTAGTATTTGCCAAAATAGGAATTCATTTGCTTTGACTACCAAGCTTGTGATTTTAAAAAATTTCTCAATTTTTATAAAAGTTTTTATAAAAATTTAAACTCATTTAATTATTTATTTTGTAAGCTCATAAACTTTGAACGTTTATTTGTAGGAATCTTCGACATCGGCTTCTACTTGAACTCGGATCTTGACGATTGGAGCTTGGCCATTTGATGAAGCTTGTTTTGTAGATTATAGATGAGAATATATTTGATTGAATATATATATATATATGTATATGTGCACATATGTTAAT
Organism: Dittrichia graveolens; assembly: GCA_038502395.1. Lineage (NCBI taxonomy): Eukaryota > Viridiplantae > Streptophyta > Magnoliopsida > Asterales > Asteraceae > Dittrichia > Dittrichia graveolens. The sequence continues at coordinate 8,087,648 of JARJIL010000003.1, forward strand.
GTTAATACATACAATTATATAAACAAGTTGTAAATTTTTGTGTCAACAAAAGAGGATATATTTGTAAGCCTATTTTTCCCAACAATCTCCCCATTTTTGTTGAAGACAAAAATTTATAACTTGTATAAGAATTGTATATATAACTTTAACATGTTAACATGTGCATATATACATATATATATTTATAACTTTAACATGTTAACATGTGCATATATACATTAATATACAATTTTTATAAAACCCCTCACATGAGGTGATTTTTACAGAATTTGTGTATCCAATTTCCAATCCCATGATGTTTTCTCCCACATCTTCAAGTACTCATCGAGTGAACTGGCAGTCCTCATGTGCGCCAATTGTTGAATATCAGAAGTACGCTGTTGTAATGGAGAAAAAACGACCCTTCGCATCCAACACCCACTTAAAAATTTTAAACTCTCCCTCGAAATCATCAACTATCCATACGTAGGTATGCTTATGGGAACCGATGGGGTCTAAACATGTCCTCGTTATAAACAAGGTTATTGCGAAAGTCATTGTACTCGAGGCGCTCGTGTGCAGCTAGACAATTTATTTTCAAAAGTGGTCGTCCCATTGTTCAAATCGAAATTTCTTCTTCCTCATCAAAAATTATAGATGCCGCTTCTCTTGCTATTGATATAAAAGTTGTGTTCCTTTGCTCGATGTACCCATTGATTGAAGTGGATCATGATGATAATACATGTGATGAAATCATAACATAAAATGAATTAAGAATTTTTATAAGCGAGAGAGGGAGAGAAAATATTAGTTTTAGTGAATTAAATCGTGGAGTGTGTGGTATATTTATGGGGGTATTTTTTTTAAAAATTGCCGTTAGGTAAAAGTCAAAAAGGCGGGGTGGGTGTGGGGTTGTATCGGGTGGAGGAAGCCGATGAGGGAACGATGCTGTTAGAGCATCCGTAAGGCCAGACCCGAGAGGTCTCGGGTTCCTTTGGGTTGAACAGGCTGCTTCAGGAACACCCCTACGGGTATCGGGTTGTTCAATTTTTTTTGGTCTCGGGTCTGCCAACCCGATGATAGCCGAAGAAGTTGCAGGTTTTTTCCTTTTTCCTTTTTTTTTGGTTTTTTTTGTGAGTGTGAGGAGAGAGAAAAATATTTGGGTTGTTTGGGTTGAAAAGGGAATGACTATACTTTGGTTTGGGGTTGATTTGGGTTGGGAAGGAAAAAGTAAAAAAAACTGATATGACATTAGGGTTAGAAGGGGAGAAGGGGAAGCCATACGGATGGCGGTGTTCTCAATTGAAGCCGACTGCCACGCAGACCAGGGGGTAAGTAAAACTAATGATCTTATATTATGCATAGAATAGAATGTTGTTCCATGCCAACTCCTTCCTCTAACTTGTTTTTAAGATATACTAGATTATTACTAGAGGATTGTTGACACGTTAGAATAAGAAAAATAACATAATGTGAACGATAAGGATTATCTCATTATAAGTTTTAACTTGTCCTAAATATTTATATTTTTACTAAGGGGCTGTTTTCTTGCAATTTAATGGAACCATTTAGCATTTTGAATCGTTCAACATTTAACATGTTTAATTTCAACTCTGAATGAAAACCGTGCTAGATGAAACAAGAAAATGCTGCTGAATCATTTAGTCTTAAAACACATATGGAATCAATAAGCACCCAATATTTTACACTAATACTCCTTTTTTACACGTTTCCATATTAAAAAAAATCATATATCATTTTGTACAAGATCTTTACAAAGATTAAAATGGTAAATTTTTATCATTCATATTATTTATTCGGATCAAACAATTTGTCATACTTAAAGTTAATTTCATACATAACCTTTAACTATTCATATCATTATTATCCTTTTTAACCCTTAATTATTTTTTTTATCAAATAACCCATAAAACTCCGTTTACGTATTTAACCTCCTCCGTTACAAGTCATAATTTTGTTAACTTTATTATTACTTAAATGTATTTTCTATACCTAAACGAAAACAATGGTTATTTATTTTTGTCTTGTTTGGTACAATCCAGAAGGCAGAAGCACATCATAGTAGACAAATTTTGAAAGCATATTGCAAGTATGAAACAAATCATATTTATAGTAAGATATTTGTATTATTATATTATAATTTTGACAATTTTTGGATTAAATTATTCCTATTTAACTGATTTTATTACCATGATATTTTACTATTATATTTTATGATTTCATTTTTAATATGATAATATCAATGATTTGTTGTCAAAAACTAATCACTTTTTTACAAGAAAACGTTCGGATTGTGTAATTGTATTACCACTTGTATATTTAATTTGAGGAATCATAAATGATTTTTGCCATACATATAATTGTGTTGTCATATTTGAATATATTTAGATAACGGTATTTGATCTTAAAAATTCATTTAGTAGCACCATTTTTTAAGTACAACTTAAATAACATTGCACAACTTCGTTTTAGAAGAGTATACAAATATAAAATATAGATAGCCTACTTTTATATAAGATATAAATAACCTACTAAAAAATAAAGATAGAGAAAGCACGTTAGTGAGAGAGAAAGAGAGACGAGAGATTATCTTAGGATAAAGAGAGAGATAAATGAGCTAGATTGTTCTTTTTGTTTTTTAACTTAGGAGAAAAGAGTAAATATTATTTGGTAACAAAGATAATAGGTAAAAGATCAAATACCCTCACGTGCAAAACACATGAGGGTTTTAAACAGAAGAAGTTAACTGCTATTAGTCTAAAGGACTAAACTTGAAAGGAAATATAAATCATAGTGACTGTTAATGTATTTTTTAAACTAAAGAACGAAAAATAAAATTTTGTACAAACCATATAGACGAAATTTGTAATTCACTCTTGAACTTATGAGACTAATGCTCTGGGTGATGGTTACCAACACTTACATTAAGTTAATAAAATACTATTCTTTTGAGATAAGATATAACGATATATGTTTCTAGCATCAACTAATAGGTGTTTATGTACTCACAAATAATTAAATAAAAATTATATTAGTTATTTTATTATTTACTTATATTATATAAGTGTTTGTGATTGTAAAAATAATAAGATAAATGTTTTTAACAGTATATATAACTTTTGTGAAAAATGAGTAAAAATGAGACAGAAACATGTCACATGGCAACCAAATTATAACTTCACTGTCAAAGAACATTCAAAGTGTTTCACCAGCAGTCAAATTAATATGAAAGAAGAGAAAACGAATATTATGATGCAAACGAAAGACCACCACTACCACAAAAAGATCGCTTATGATTGCTTCATGTCTATTTTCTATTAAACCACTTTTTCTTCCAATCCTTTGAAATTACTACACTTGATTTACTTACCTCCATTTTCATTCTAATAATACATTCATTCTTCTGTTCTTCAATCACTCTGTATCTCCCAAATGTGTTATTGGGTCCGCCCATCTGTCCTTCGAAATCCCTAACTTTTTTTGTCAGTTTGTGCAATTTCCAAGATGGATTGAGTGATCCAGTCATCAACAATACCTGTTCTTCAAAACCCAGGTAAAGATTTATGTTTTATTGATTTACGAATCAGTATTTGCACCTACGTTGCCAAATACTCTGTTTTCTTCTTTCAAGTTAGGTTGATTTTGACCTTTTTCCATCTGATTATGATCAACAACGTCGTCATGGGAAAAATGAAATTAGTAGACTGTAGCTGTTCTTTGATCGAAACACAGTAAAACCCGCCTAAAGCTTATGCGTAATTTAGTCTCTGTGCAAAGGATGTATGACAATTTTTTATGTCTAATTTTAAAATCAATAATTGATAAGAAGATACTTTTGTTGTTCGGTTTTCGAATGATATGTTTATTAATTGGGATTTTAAATCGGTACAACAGGATTCCGATTATAATTCAATCAGATGGATTCTCCGGTGGCCGGAAACAACCATCAGAGCTTAAGCAGAAACAGAACAATGGAGAAAAGAGATGATACGTCGTTGCATATTGCAGTGAGGGCAGGTGATATAGATTCCGCTTTGGAGATTCTAACTAACACAGATGAACAACAATTAAAGGAATTATTGTCAAAAAAGAATCAATCCGGCGAAACCCCTCTTTATGTTGCTGCTGAATACGGCTGTGTTGATTTAGTGAGAGAGATGATGAAATATTACGATTCAGAGGCGGCTGGTATCAAGGCGAAAAACGGGTTTGATGCCTTTCATATTGCTGCCAAACAAGGAGATCTCGGTATGAATTCGAATACAAGATCATGTTGTTTTTTATGTGTTATTTCGATGGTTTATGGTTGACTATTGAGGTCAAGTTGACTAAATTTGAGCTGAAAGTTGATACACGTTCTTGTGAAATTTTTCTAGAAACTCCCATCATATGACCAGATAGTATAATAGATGCTTTAGAAAGATAAATTTTTTGGATTTGTAACAAAATCACTGTCAGATCTTGAATTCCAAAAGAAATAGGTTTGACCTGAAAACGTCAACTTGTACATTTTTCTTTAATCATTGTACTCTTTGCGTAAAATTTTTCGACATCACAATTCACAAGTTCTTGATAACCTTAGCTTTGTACCTAGCACGATATACCCTTCATTAGATCTAAAGTTTGACCTGAAAGGTCAAATTGTACCATTTGCTTGAAACGCTATGTAGCATTTATTATTCTTTGTTAGTTCTTAGGGGATGCTTACAGGGTGTTTGGGATAGCTTTACAAAAAAGCTACTTCCAAGTAGCTATGAAAATGGGTTTATTTGCTTATAATAAGCTTATAAGTTAATTAAGCTCATAAGCTAAAAGAAACGGTTATTTCTTCATAAGCCTAAAAAATAAGGTAATAAACTCGTAATCCAAGAAAACACGATATTCCAAACACTCTCTTAGATGTGCGCTTATAAAGTGATTATCATGATTCGAATAACCAAACACGTTATTCCAAACACTCTGATAAGCTAAAACAAACAGTTATTTCTTCATAAGCTTATAAAGTGATTATCATGTGCGCTTACATTTAAGGATAGTCATGTAGTTTACGTATTTTAATAGTCATTTAGCAGCTTCTTATCTGCTTCGCCAAATCTGCTTATTCTGACCTTAGATAACCAGAAACTTGTATTCTTAATCGCTTTTTGGCCAAACATATAGTACTGATAATTCATGAAAGAAAATCCAAATAGTCTCCAAATCTTGAATCACATACGTTATTTTTTTCAAAGGAGATTTTGGTTACGTTATTTTTTTCAAAGGAGATTTTGGTTCTAAAAACTTGATAGTGGTGATACACGGTTTGAGTTAGGATTCAAGAGCGTCTCATCATTCCGTTTGTGCATGTTTTGAGATATGTTATACTTTTCAAAAGTCAACTTTTAGCGTTATTGACATATTACAAGCTTAAAAACCAGCTTTTGAAGTGAAAAAAAGTCCAAAAATTTATTATCTTCCAGAATCTTGACCCAGTTATTTCTTTTTCAGAGGTGTTGAAGGTTCTTATGGAAGCACAATCTGAGGTTTCAATGACATTTGATCAAACAAACACCACAGCATTACACACGGCTTGTGAACAAGGCCATATTGAGGTGGTCAAGTTTCTATTGGATAAAAATAGTAGCATGGCCACTATAGCAAAAAGCAATCTAAAAACCGCTTTACATTCATGTGCAAGAAAGGGTCATTTGGAGGTGATGAAAGCACTTTTAGAAAAGGTACCCGAAATCGCCATTAGGGCTGATAAAAAGGGACAAACCGCTCTTCATATGGCTGCTAAGGGACAAAATGTTGACATCATTAACGAGCTTATTGCAGCTGATAATGGATTGTTAAACATGGTTGACAAAAAGGAGAATACTGCATTGCATATAGCTACACGAAAGGGCCGCAAAGAGGTACTCCAAGATTATGATTCTCTCTCTGTTTTTCTAAGTAAGAAAGTTGACTTTGACTCTTGAGGTCATAATGAGTTTCTAGTTTTGAATTTTGTCTGGATATTCAAAAGGTGAGAATTCATATGAAGGTATATTATAAAAGGTTGTGCTTTGTTCCAAAGAACTCATGAATACTGCTTGATTCCTTGTTTCTTGATTGCAGCAAGGTACTTAAAGATTATCATGGTTCTGTTTTAGGAAAGCTTACTTTGACTTGAGTTTTGATGTCAATTACTAGTTTGTAGACTTGAATTTTGTTCAGATATTATTGCAAGTAGTCATGAATCATGATCATAAAGCGAAACACTTAATTCAAATTCTAATTATAAGAGGTGGTGTTTTTACCTTATCTTAAAACAGAACGCATGAATAATGCTTAAATCATGATTGTTTTTGATTTGCAAAGGCACCTAAAGATTACCATAGTTACCTTCAAGAAAGTTGACTTTGACTTTGACTTTTGAGGGCAATAAGTGGTAAACTAGTTTTTAAATTTGATTTTTGTTCGGATATTCTTGCAAGTTTAGTACCAACATTTCTCTGTCTTTGGTTATGTTATGTATTCTAATGTTGTACTCTACAATCATCTCAAAAAGTGAAAGAATCCATACACGAATTTATATTTTAGAAGGTGGCGCTTTGACCTCTATATTCTTCAAAACTCATGAATATTGCTTGATTTCATGGTGCTTGGTTTGCAGATAGTTTTGGCACTGCTAAGTCATAAGGAAATAATCAAGAAAGAAGCCATTAACAAATCTGGTGAAACCGCCCTCGATACTGCTGAGAAGTTTGGGCGACTCGAAATTGCAACAATCTTACGTGAAAATGGAATCGTGAATGCGAAGTCAATAAAAAAAACTCCACCATTGACTTCCACAGCTCGAGAACTCAAACAAACTGTAAGTGACATCAAACACGAAGTCCATGACCAACTTGAGCACACACTTAGAACTCATAAAAGGGTGAAAGGGATCGGAAAACGTATAAACAAAATGCACCATGAAAGCCTCAACAATGCAATCAACTCCACCACCGTGGTGGCAGTTTTGATAGCCACCGTCACCTTTGCCGCCATATATCAGCTGCCAGGGCAATACGTTGATGACCCAAAAGATATCCCGCCTGGTAAAACTTTAGGTGAAGCAAACATAGCTGCAAATCCTGAGTTCATTGTTTTCTTAATCTTTGACTCACTCGCCCTGTTTATATCACTAGCGGTGGTGGTGGTTCAGACATCAATCGTGGTGGTGGAGAGGCGGGCTAAGAAACAGGTAATGGCGGTTATTAACAAGCTAATGTGGTTAGCTTCTGTTTTCGTTTCTGTAGCGTTTCTTGCACTTTCGTTTGTTGTTGTGGGAAACGAGAAGTGGTTGGCAGTTGGGGTGACAGTTATAGGGTCGGTGACACTGGCATCGACACTAGGAACAATGTGTTATTGGGTGATTATGCATCGAATCGAGGCCAATAATTTAAGAAGTATTCGACGGTCCAAAAGGAGTAGCAAGTCTCTCTCAGGATCCGTTTCTGTACTCTCAGATTCAGAGAACGATGACTTCAAGAAACTCTATGCTATCTGATATCGATCTGCATGCAGAAACTGATTAACCTTCAGAATCATCGATCGTATTTGATATAGTGTTAAATGCAAATAACATACCAGCTAGCTTTTGCAAGAGTAAACAGTGGTTTTGGACTAAAAAATATATATAAATGTTGACACTTTTTTCAGAAATGTTAATTCTTGCAAAAGTGGAGGGCGGGTATTTTTGTATTTTTCCCACGGATTTAGAACAAAAGATCGATCTGGTGTGATGGATGGGTTTAAATTAAAACCGATCACTCTTATTTTTAGCTACTGATCGATCATGTTGGTAGTACGTACGTACTTGTATTAAATATATATAATTAAGCGCATATATATATGCACTTCATATGTATATATATTTGCTGGTGATATGTAAAGTAGCAATTAAGAGTTGCCATGCATACATACTGTTCTAATTGGGATCATGTTTAATTTATATATATATATATATATATATATATATATATATATATATATATATATATAGTATGGTTAATGTAAAAGGTATATAAATGTAAAAAGTGTAGGAGGTAATCTCAGCCCTCCGATTGTATGCAGTTGTATGAAGAAGTCAATGTTCAGAAGTCAAACTTGATTAGGAAAAAGCGGACCCTATATGAGACTTGGGGGTAATTGTGGAAGAGAAAAAAAGAAAACCATGAAGACGGTTGCAGAGGACCGAGAAACTTTCTCCGATTTTATGGTTAAACTTTCAAAATGCAGAAACCTCCAATGTTGTGCTATTCTTGAAACCCAGAAAAAGCAAAATGGATGTATTTGGTTTTACGACAAATCGAGGCAGTCACTTGTGTTTATATTCGAAAATAGTTTTAGGACCTTCACACGTACCTTGGTAACCTCCGAAAAGGGGATCGATCGAGCAAACAAACAAGAGCAATAGATATTGTGACTTCAAATTCACCGATTTTATGATTAAAGTTTCAAAATGAGTATGGGTCTTGAAACCCAGAAAAAGCAAAATGCATGTATTTGGTTTTACGACAAATGGAGACACTCACTTGTGTTTATATTCGAAAGCAAAATGGATGAAGAAGATCAACATGCAGAAACCCCCCAATGCTCGTAATTTTACAAACTGAGCATGGTATATGGCTTTTGAAGTCGCATTATATAAGGCGAAGCCATCTATGTTTATATTCCAAAGCAAAATGGATGAAGAAGACTAACATGTACAAACCCCCCAATGCTGGTAATTTTCCAAACTGAGCATCCTATATGGCTTTTGAAGTCGCATTAAACAAATAATTAAAGTAGTCTTAAGTGCAGGTATAAGTATAACACGAAGCCATCGTATACAAAGCAAACAAAATATAAAAAAAACAAAGCAAACAAGAATCCACATTGAAAATGCATAGCAAAAAATCCGAAAATACAGGTGAAACGCAGAGTGATAACTTTGTAACTCAACTTCTTTTCTTTTCTTTTAGGGACTATTGTGAGGACGGGTTACACCATAAATAATAACTAAAATTAACAGACCTCTCGTACTATAATGGAATATTTGAAATTCATAACAACCAAAAAATTAACAGACCTCTCGTGGAATATTTGAAATTCATACAAACTACTCGCATACAAATAAAATAAATAAAATACAATAAGAATGATTCATAAATCATTATAAAAAAATATACAGCAAACAAATATATAAAAACAAAGCAAACTGGAATACACATTGAATATATATAGCAATTAATCCGAAAATACAAATAAAAAGCTAACAAAGCCACAAATATGGAGACTAACTTTCTTCCATGTTCTTTGTAACTCATCTTTGGTAACTCATCTTCTTAAACAACTAACATTGTGAAGATGGTAACTACAAGGATACTACGCCATAAAACAGACCTGTAGTATTTGAAATTCATAAAAACTACTCGGTTAAAAATAAAATATAATAAGAATGATTCATAAATCATTGTAAAAAAGTATACAGCAAATTTTTTTTTAAAAAAAAGCAAACTGGAAGCCACATTGAAAATGCATAGCAAATAATCCGAAAATGCAGATGAAAAGCTAACAAAACCACAAATATATTCAAACCCAATGTTCTTTGTAACTCATCTTCTTTTGTTTTAGGACATGTGCAGCTATTGTAAGGATCCTAACTACATAGATAGGGATACTATGCCAAAAATAACATACATGTAGTACTAAAATGGAATATTTGAAATTCACACAAACTACTAAGGTACAAATAAAATACAATAATAATGATTCATAAATCATTGTAAAAAAGTATACAACAAAAAAAATATATAAAAACAAAGCAAGGAATCCACATTGAAAATGCATAGCAATTAAGCCGAAAATACAGATGAAAAGCTAACAAAACCACAAATATATTCAAACAACATATAATTCAACCAACCAATGTTCTTTGAAACTCATCTTCTTTTTTTCTTTTAGGACATATGCAGCTATTGTAAGGATTCTAACTACATAGATACTAGGCCATAAATAACAACCAAAAAATAAAAGACCTGTAGTACTAAAATGGAATATTTGAAATTCATACACGTACAAATAAAAAACAATAAGAATGATTCAAAATCATTTTTAAAAAGTATATAGCAAAGAAATATATAAAAGCAAAGCAAACTAGAATCCACAGTGAAAATGCATAGCAAATAATACGAAAATGCAGATGAAAAGCTAGCAAAAAAAAACAAATATGCCTGTACCTCATCTTCTTTTAGCTATTGTGAGGATCCTAATTTACAATCTAATCCCTTAGTAAAAATTACAGGTTCTACATTGAAGCATATGTTCTACACTAATACCTTTGTATATATTTTATAAATTTCTTTATTCCCATGGTAACTTATGTTAACTTATTATGCTTGTTATCCAATTACTATGTTGGAGATATATCTCTAATAGCACTAATCACAAACATATGATGGGTAAACATGTTTTTTTTTAATTCCATCATTTTTCTTATAATATTAGAAACCATAATTCCACATTCATCAACAAAAAAAGGATCAAGTGGATAAAAGTTTTCACATTAAAAAACCCAACTCAAGAAGTAATCGATTTACTACCCACACCTATCTAGCCTATCCTTAATTCTTTCTTCTGCGTCTTCAATAACCGTGAGCTTCTCACTCTTACTCAATTGTTTGTACACATTAACTTCTTTCAAGACCACCTCTTTTGCTTCATTAACATCACATAGCAAAATCTTGGCTGCATACTTTGCCCTGAGTATTTCTAGGTGGCCACTTTGATCATATCTTTCCTTTTTAAACCCACAGTCCCAATCAGATGCTAGGCCTTTGAAACATTCCATGTGCCACAGTCAATATAAGTAGCCTTTGTTTTCCAAAAATATCAACAAGCCTTGGTTGTATGACATGCACCAACAGATAACATTGGATTTTTGCTTGTCTCAAATAAAGAGCCATGTCTTCTCGCTGTATTTAAAATAAGCAATCACTTTAAAACAGTACTTAAATTTGAACAACTGAACAATGGTAACAACAATTTCATTACAATATATGATTTAGCGAAAAATCATTGGCAAACCATGTCTATAACTTGTAAAGATATTTACCCACAGGATGGAATTAACAGGTTTCTTTAATACCTAACTCTTCAAATTATGGGTTAACACACACATTTACAAGATGAACGTTTCCTCCTTTCAGGTTTGTTAGGATCTGTTTTCCTATTTGGCTTGTACCCCTCCTTTGTAGAATAAAAATATTTCACCATTTCACCACTTGCGAGATCATAAAACCCACCTTTTTTTTAACTTCAAACCCACCCCTATGCGCATATGATTTATATGCTTCCTAAGCTTGGTCCAAAGATGTGTATTGAGTATCAACAACAGGCTTCACATCCACATCCACATCAGGAATCAAATACTTGGAACCCCGTGGTGTAAACTCTTCAATACCATTAGATATATTATTTTCTTCATCAACAGCTATAAATAACCAAAAAAAGACACTCCTCATTAAGCAAAGCAAATAATCCGAAAATGCAGATGAAAAGCTAACAAAACCACAAATATATTCAAACCCGATGTGCTTTGTAACTCAACTTCTTTTCTTTTAGGACATGCGCAACTATTGTAAGGATCCTAACTACATGGATAGGGATACTACACCATAAATAACAACCAAAAATAACAGACATGTAATACTAAAATGGAATATTTGAAAATCATACAAACTACTCAGGTACAAATAAAATGGTACAGATAAAATGGTACAAATAAAATACAATAAGAATGATTCATAAATCATTGTAAAAAAGTATACAACAAAAAAAATATATAAAAACAAAGCAAACTGGAATCCATATTGAAAATGCATAGCAATTAATCCAAAAATGCATATGAAAAGCTAACAAAACCCAGGCTCAATTCTTTGAGTTTCAATCCACAACATTTAAAATCCTAACCGTACATGAATTCATACCTTGTATCTGATAAAAATTCAAATTCAAACACAAGTTGGCAGGAAATTAAGTTTGATAGGGACATGTACCATGTGAAAGACAGTTCTCGCAGTTCATACCTTGGTTCTCGCGGTTCTCGTACAAAAAACAGTTCTCGTTTGAACTTTTGCCTATATATATGCATGCTTAATTAGTGGTTTTACGTACGTACTCTTTTTATTTTAATTTTGCGCATATATGATGGTTATAAAAGTTAACCTAAAGTGATCGAGTGAGTACGTATGATGGTTTTATATATGCGTGATTAGCCAGCTAGCTAGCTTGGGTACGTACGTATAAGGCTCAAGATCGGTCTTGTATTTTACTCTCTCTCTCTCTCTCACACACACACACACACACACATATATATATATATATATATATATATATATATATATATATATATATATATATATGGATGAGATCAAATAAAAAGAAAATTAAAGTAAAAAGTGTAAAAGGGATGATTATTTGATCATTTTTCGGTATATATATCAACTGATAATCGTTAGTTCATCATCTTTATTGATTAAAACTAGTTCTGCATCAATTTCTTTTTGATGAATCCAACATATTCATCACTTTTTAGATGAAAGCATTTTGTTCATCAACAAACTATTTCAAAATTTTGTTTTCAAAATCCGTATTTGAAATAAAAAAGAAATTGATGAGGAACTAGTTTTAATCAATAAAGATGACGAACTAACGATTATCAGTTGATATATATACTGAAAAATGATCAAATAATCATCCCTTTTACCCTTTTTACTTTAATTTTTTTTTTACTTGATCTCTACCATATATATATATATATATATATATATATATATATATATATATATATCACTCTATAGGTACAGTAAAGTGAGTGGGTGATATTTCTAAAAGTTAACCTAAAAAGATGATCGATCACTGAAACTTGTATTAATTCAAATGAAGTCGAAGATTGAATTTTTTTTAAGGACGGACAACAACAAAAAGCTATATATATCATTACACACCAAAAGGATACCTACATATTTAGTTACTTACTGAGCTTTCTTTGAAAGCTTGAGAACTGTTTTTCGTATGAGAACCAATCTTAGCTGTTCAATTTCCCATCTTTTAATTGGATTGCCCACCCGTGAATTTCTTACATGCACCCTGCCACACTCAATCTCCCACGTTCTTCATCCATGAATTCCATTATCCAAAATGAACGACTACAATTGGTTATTGCAGTTTTCGTACGAAAAACAATTCTCGTTTGAACCCTCCCCGAGTGAATAATACCCCTGATCTTTAGATCAAAAAACCCCACTCGAAATGCATCTATTGGTAGCTAGCTGGAAAAAAAAACCAAGAAATGCATCAGTGTATCGAAACATGAAGAATGCGGCGGAACTAATGAAAGTGCTCGGTTAGATGTGAAGACATCCAGGCCAGTCGCACACTCCACTCTGTGATCTCAACACAAACCACAAGTAGTAATACATAACAATTATGACTTTTATGTCATTATCAATTTACCATCAATTATTTTTATCCAGAAATTCTAGTGTATAGTAATTCAAACAATTTTTTGTTATGTATAGCGGTCATAACAAGAGTTGAACCCATCATAAATAACAATAACTTAAACTACTCCAATACTACTAGGTTAGGAGCTTTGGAGTAAAAATAAAAAATGATCACCCTTGTTAACTTAGTTTTCATTCCCCAACCAAACATAAGAAAATGGTATGAAAACCGCAACGAACTACCAACCGGTCAAGATCCGGTCTAAAGTACATTGAAGAACATATTATCGTCTACGCTGTCAAAACATTTGATCTAACGGCTCAGATTTAACATCAGATTGAGTACATTGCAATAAACGGCTCACATCTTCCGGCTGCCCTCTTGTTTCCCTCTGTATTTGAGCCTAAGCAGTCCCTCTACACACCACATTATTTCCTTGAAATTCCTCCCTCTTGTTTTGGACCACCGCCTAACGTCGCCGTCTGCCACCACCGGTGAATCCAAAATGAGGATTTTAGGAAAAATTGTCAGTGCATTTCTTCTACTCCTCTTCGTCTTCACCGCTCCATCTACGGCGGAGATCAAATCTCTCAAGATCCGATCGGACAACCGACCCATGATCCTCTTCGAGAAGTTCGGATTCACACATACCGGTTTCGTATCCGTTGCGATCTCCTCCGTGTCGGTCACCCACATCTCGCCGCAGTCTGATTCTGATCCCTCACGCCTTGGTTTCTTCCTTCTCTCAGAAGAATCGCTGATCCAAGTCCTTCTCGAACTACAACAAAACCCTAATTTCTGCGTCGTGGATTCTAAATTCATCTCACTCCTCTTCACTTTCCGTGATCTCTCTCCTCCGCCTCAGTCTTCCTTCAACAAATCGTACCCGGTAACCTCCCCCAATGAGTACTCGCTCTTCTTTGCCAACTGCAACCCCCAATCGCTTGTCACGATGGACGTCCGCACAGAGCTATACAATACCGATGACGGAAACACCAAGGATTATCTATCAGCCGGTCTAACACAGCTACCATCTCTGTACTTCATCTTCTCCCTCATTTATCTGTGCTTTCTAGGGTTTTGGATCTCTGTGTGCTTTAAAAACCAGCGATCTGTTCACCGGATCCATTTATTAATGGGTGGGTTACTTATTATGAAGGCGCTTAACTTGATCTGTGCCGCGGAGGATAAACATTATGTGAAGGTTACAGGTACTGCTCATGGATGGGATGTTTTGTTTTACATATTTCAGTTTATCAGGGTTGTGCTTTTGTTCACTGTGATCGTGTTGATCGGTACCGGATGGTCGTTTTTGAAACCCTTTTTGCAAGAAAAGGAAAAGAAGGTGTTGATGATTGTGATCCCACTTCAGGTTTTGGCTAATGTAGCTTCTATAGTGATTGGGGAAACCGGCCCTTTTATTAAAGACTGGGTGACTTGGAATCAAGTGTTTTTGTTGGTAGATATCATCTGTTGCTGTGCTATTATATTCCCCATTGTGTGGTCCATTAGGTCGTTGAGGGAGACTTCTAAGACTGATGGGAAGGCTGCTAGGAATTTGGCTAAGTTGACTTTATTTAGGCAGTTCTATATAGTGGTTATAGGATACTTGTACTTCACTAGGATCGTTGTTTTTGCACTGAAGACCATTGCAGCGTATAAGTACCAGTGGGTGTCTAATGCAGCAGAGGAAATAGCTAGTCTTCTGTTCTATTTGGTAATGTTTTACATGTTCAGGCCGGTTGAGAAAAACGAGTACTTTGTTCTTGATGATGAAGATGAAGAGGCAGCTGAGCTGGCTTTGAGGGATGAAGAGTTTGAGCTTTGAAGTTCCATATTGAGGATCCTATCTTGTTTTGTCATTCATACTAATGTCTAGGTGATACACTGTGAGTTGACAATTTTATGTTACTTTTACCTTTGTTTTATGTCGTAACTATGGAATTAATGATAGCGTGTGTTCAAAATTTTGTACTTACATGTCAGTTCATTTGTCAGTACGTTTTTTTTCATTCAAATGTCTTCACTGGTCTGTTGGAGTGATTTTTTGGTCACATTGATCGCTGTTACTTAGAGTAATCTCACTCTGTTCTTGATCTGTTGACAGCTTTTTCTTGTTACATGCTTTCTTTTTCTCTCTTCACATGATTAGAACTATTGGATTTTTATAAGATAATGGTGACCTTGTTGAACTGAAGATAAGTATTAAGTAACACCATGGTGATTGGAAATGTTACAATGGTTTTGATTTCTACCTATTATATTTTTTTGTCATTCATTGTGTTCTTGGATGCCCGTGATGTAATGGCTACATATCTTCAATTGGGTAACCTTGATTAGGATTCATATATCGAGGCAAAAGATTCAGAGTTCTTTGGCCATAATAAATAGAATTGTGACAAATTAGTGTTAGAAACCTAGCAGAACTTCAAATTGTGAGGATAGTTTCCATTAGCATTTGTGAATAATAAATGTTGTATATACGCATAACTTTAGTAGGTTCAGAAGCTTGGACATCGATTTCTGGGTTTTATTTTTTGACAATTAAGTGGTAGCTTGATATTGGGAGCCATTATCTAGCTTTGGTCGATTAAGAAGCTTGACCTCCATTGTAATTAGCTATCCTTGACCTCCTTTTAGTTTAGAAAGTTTCTATGGAGTGAGAAGGCAAATATTAGAAAAAATAGTGATTTTAAGGTTGTTGGATTAGCTGTTTCATAGAAAAGCATGGTGAGCCTTCGCTCTCAAAACAACTTATTACTCTGTATTAAAACACAATCAGTGGATAAACAGCTATAATACGCAATCCAAACATGCCTTAAGCCAACTGGAGACTTGGCCTCTTGAATTTATTTATTATTGAGCTACAGAGATGGTTTATTTGTAATTTTGTCTGATGAAAATCAAGCTTATATTAACCCATAAATACTTCACCGAGCTTGTTCTTGCCAAACGTACCTGTATGACTGAATCAGAATTGCTATCATAGTTGCATTCGCAGGATACTTGGACTGCATCTGGTAGACTGGTACTGGACCACTTTTTCTCCATTGGCTCCCCAAGTGGACAGTCTCTACTCTCTATGACCATACAGCCAGATGTCTTGGATATGCTCTTGGCTTTAGACTTGAACGTAAATAAATGAAGCTACTGCTAGCTTTTCCGAAGAGTTTCATGTAGTTACCTCTGTATTTACTGGGCATCTGTCTTTCTTCTGAGCTCTTGCTTTGTCCCAGTATGGTACAGCTATTTGATCTTCTGACATCCTATTGTTATTTGTTCTTGTCTATTCTAATCTGTTTCTAGAGATGGGGATTTGTCGATGTTTCTGTAACAGGGGTGTAACTGTAAATTGCCTAAAACATGATAGCATCAGTAGTAGGCAAACAGCAGTTATGTTGGTCTTCTGGTTTCATGTTGTTGTGTTTGTCCTTGCTTTTTTATGTTTATAGAGATGAGAATTTGTCGATGTTTATGTGACAAGGATATAACCATAAATCGCATAAAGATAATATCACAAGGAGGCATTTGATTGAATCAAGAAGTGTGTTGTTTCTTCTGAAATTGCTGTTTACGCATCCATTGTCTTCAGGGTTGCTTGCTCTAACTTGTAATGTAGAATATTGGTACACAGTGGTGGTGTATTTATACATCTCAAGTAGATAACGGTACTGGTTCCCGGGTCATTATAAGTAGAACAGACTTTTGGCTTGACGATACAAGTTATGTTATGGGTTAAAGCATAAAATAGCAATTTACTTGAATTATTGTATTGGTACATGTCACAATTTTTCTCTTTTTTTTTTGTTCTAGCACTCAAAATCATATTCACACAAATGTATACATGTGTATCGGCACCACACACATATAATGAAATGTGTGTCAGTGGTGGCTCCAGCAGTCGGTGGTATGAGCATCGTCCTAGCAAGCAACATTCAGGTCTGGCGAAAAAAGTTCTCAAATATGTAGCACGTACAACAGATTTTGGTATTTGGTATCAAGGGCAAGGAGGATTCAATTTGAAGGGATACATAGATGACTCGGCAAGATCTCAAGACATGAAGGGTACCACTAGAACGGTCTCTTATGGGATCAGGTACTTTTTTCATAGTTTTCAAACAAACAATCAACTGTAGCTCCATCTCTATGAAAATAAAATGTCACAACCATTATAGCACCTTGTCAAACGGTGTGGCTTAGAAGATTAGGCAGTGACGTGGTTCAGGTGCAAGTAATTCCAACTTCGTTGTCTTGCTATGATACTTCAGCAGTAACAGTGACTAATAAAATCCCGTTTTGCGTGGTAGGACGAAGCAAATAGAGATAAAATGTCATTTTATTCATGATCTTATAGGGGAAGAGCAAATTAAAGTCGAAGTTTGTAAATTAGACCATTAAATGACAGTTATATTCACCAAGGGTTTACCACAATCCAAGTCTGAACATCTTCGAGGACGGTTGGGCGTCAACGCATTCAAATCAATGGGCGTGTTGAAGATTGATTCAACTCATTAATTCTGATAAATTCGTTAGTCTATTGAGTTTTATTACGAAATCTAGTAGTAATCTGGTAGCTGTGTAACACCGGCTTTGCATTTTTCAGATTTTAGCAAAATTTTGCGTTTTTAGCAAACGTGAACTTAATCACGACTAGATAGCATTAAATGAAGCAGCATAATTATTTACAAACAAGCTTTGTATCAAGTATCAGGTGTTACTCTACATTACAACCGACCATAATATATATTACAACATAAGTGTTCCACCAAAAATATCCAGCAAGAGGGCAACCCAGCTCACCAGACAGGCTAATCTCAATCTGCAAAGCAATTAACATGGTGCCATTAGCTACACTTAGCTAGTGAGCACAAATTTATCATAAGCATCATTAGAGCAAGTCATACATATTAGGAATAAGCATACAATGCTATCTTATCACATTCTGGTATGCTGACACGATCGGTATAAGTTGTTTCTTGTAGGATAGCTAGTCCCACTCAACACCAATACACCGGGGGATCAGACACGACCATCCGCGCTGGTGGGGGAGCATAAAGCAGTCCACCAAGCATTGTTTACGGAATCGAAGGTTCTCAAGTAATCCCAGCCAGGTTCTGGCCGATTACTATCTCACGTTAAGGCACGGCGGTTCTGCAGAACCTTGACCCGGGATGCACCCCGAATCACCGTTAAATCCACGAAATGACCGAAGTCCTTTTGGGATCTAGCTATCCAGCTGACCTTAACCATGCTTCAGTTGTTCGCGAACATTTCACATATACATATTGATCCAATCTGGATCATTCACTTGGCATGCACATTCATTTACTTCTTTAAGCATGCAATATCATTCACTACATCATTATGGATCCAATCTGGATCCCTAGCATACATATTGTTCATCTTTCATATTACTGATCCATTCTGGATCAGTATCATGCATATCATTCATTTAACTAGGCGGTTCCAATTCTGGATTCCGCTGGCATGCACTTAACTTACATATATAACAAGTATTTAGCATAACATTATCTATTAAGTAGCATGGCAATACTCTTTAAGCATATGTGCACTTAAAACACTTAACAGATAAATCTTCCTCTGCCGAGGCTTACGGAAGTCGGTACTCACCTGAGTGGCTTAAAAAGACAGTTATTTTATTTCTGTTTTGCCTAGGATGTCAAGTTCACCTAGAGTAGCATTTCTTATATCAAACATCTTAACATACAAAGAATAGCTACAAAATTAACAAAGGAAACCCTAAATCCGGATTCCACACAAATTCGACAAAACTGTCGGATTGTGGGAATCCGACAACTTGGGAAATCTGATATTTTCAAGGAAATCCGATACATCATCGGATTCCAGCACTTGGTCATCTTATTGACTTGATACTATAATGGAATCCGATACTCTATCGGATTCCGACATATTAAAGAAATTCGACACACAGGAAATCCGACACTTTGTCGGATTCCGACACTTAGGAAATCCGACACTCGGATTTCGATACTTGGAGCATTTGTGAACTTAAACAAACAATTGGAATCCGACATTCAATCGGAATCAGATGCTTTGGAAGAAATCCAACACTTTGTCGGATTCCGACACTTTCAAAGAAATCTGACACTATCGGATTTTGACTTGCGGATTTAAACATGTGAACTTAGGAAATCCGATACTCCATCGGATTTAAAACAGATATGCGGATTTAGACCACATGCGGATTCCGACACCATCAAGTCTCGAAATCTGACACTATCGGATTTGGGCAACTTGCGGATTCCGACACCTTCAAGTCTCGGAATCCGATAACTTCAAGGCTGGAAATCCGCCAACTTCATCTTGGCTTATTTCCAGAATTCCATTCGTTTGTTTGACATTTATATATTCTAAAAACATCTATTTTCATTAATAGGACTTCAAAAACGCATCAAACCCAAACAATAACACCAAACAATCAAAACCCACTTACAAAGTAAGCTTTGAATGTTCTAATGTGGTGTTTTGCAAGGATTTGAGTTTTAATCATGTTTCAAACATGAAAATAGTTTCATACATGTTAAGTGTAGAGTCTGATTTGTTGTCTTGACGGTCTACCAACCTCAATTGGATCGTGTCCAAGGGCGCTTAAGTGCCTTGGTGTGGAGACAAGGCCCATATGAATATTAAGCCCGGTTCGACATTTATAAATAGACCTTTGTAACGCTCCAATTTTATTTTAAATAATAATATTAATACTTTCAAATCATTTCATACAATATTCAAACAAATTGTCGATAGTACTCATCCGCCTAACACGCGGGACTTACAGTTTGGAATAAATATCATTATTCAATAAAATTATTGGAGTTATAAAAGTTTGTGGAAAGGATTGTTGTCACGGTGGTGTCTTGCCCTTGTCCACACGAAAGGGTCTTAAAAACATTCAAGAAACACGAGTAAGCATAAAGCTTAGTAAGCTAACACAGTATTTGCACGTTTTACTAGATAGCACATATTCAGATAACAAGTGCATCATATTATCAATTAATGTCACACAGGCGGGTAAGTCGACATGAACAGCTACGCATAAATGTCACATCGACATATAATAATACAATATCACACATGAACAGTTATCATGGTATAAAGAATAAGCTAGTGAAAATTCACCTGATCAGCAGTATAAAACAATGACAACAACAACAGTTCCAGGAAATTAATCACGTCTACCGACAAGAACCTACAAACATAATTCTACTTAATTAAACACCGAACACAGGTTCACCATTCATATAACACTAGTATACTAGATTTACGATTCATTGCTAAAGCATGAATTACGACTTTATCTTAAATCCCTGTTTTACAATTTGGTTCTTTAGATAGATTTGCGATTGTCATTCAAGTGTTGATTAGCGATTGTCGCTCAAGTTATTGATTTATGATGCACGCTGTATCACATTGTAATTTTTGATTGCAACTTGCCAGACCTACACAAATTACGATCAAACAGCCTAACCCCAATTCATAGTTCTGATTTGCGATCGTATCTGAGTTCTCGATTAATAATTTGCGATCCATCCTTTTTGGGTCTTTTTTGATTCTGTTTCACGACACGTCTTAAACTCTCACCATTCTCGATTATGCCAACACAACCCATACTTTTTGATTCTACTCACACACGCAACACTTTTTGATTAACGATTCAAACCATTTTTTGATTTACGATTCCACATACATGTGGTTTCCGATCCTTACCCTTTTTGATTTCAAGGTGTATGTTTTCAATCCAGCGATTTGCGATTGAGGAATCTCACGAAGAGTCTCAACTCTTTTTTGATTGTATACGGTTTTCGATTTGGCCTACACACAGATTTACAATACGATTCCTCAACCTTTGGAGATTTACGATTCCCCACCAAAGTTCAGTTTTCGATTCTTAACAAGAACATTTGTGATTGTTAAAATACAATCGACACTTCTATTAATCAAACTTCAAAATCTAATCATTTAATTTCATTTTTGTTTCTAAGGATCCCTAACATCATTGTAACCATTCCTTATCATTAAATTTCAATTTCAACATTACTTACTAGGTTTAAACCTCGATTTTGTTCTCGGTCATATACCCGTATTCGCAATACAATACAACAACCAAAACCCAGTCTATATTAAACCAAAAGGTGTAAGAATTACTTGTAAACCATTGCTAAGAACGCAGAATCCTAAGAACCTCAGTCGATTCAATATCAAAATCTAGATGATTCGCTCCTTCTAGCTCTCGGTAGCAACCAAAATACACACTACACGTTGAACACTTTCTCTGTATACGGCTACACTGTAGTTTCCCCTAGAGTTGTGTACCCTTAGTGGGTATTTATATCTTCTTAGGATAGTCCTTGTGTCCAAACACCCCTTAAAACCCATACATGGTCATTAATACTAAAATACAAGGAAATTCATTTATTAATTCAATGCGTCTACAATAATATTTACCAATTTGGGAAACGAGTATTACAACTTTATAGTAGTTGTAGACAATAACTAGAAATTAATAACTTTCACTTGCTAGTATGTTCCTAGATGTAGGTGTGTTTGCGAAATTAGCCAGGACTGACTAATTGATAATCTTAAGTCCAAGCCATAAGCTACTTGAAAAAACTTTTATTTTAGGGGCTTATGAGGGATTATGTTTTTAATAATCCTCTCAAGATTTTAACACCCGAACGATGCTAGAGGTCTATGAATTATAAACAATAGAATCTCAAGCCCGTAGGGTACTAGGCCATTCACTTTCAACTAAACAAGGAAAATTCTGCTTTCTTTATTTTTCACGGTTTAATTTTTTGTTGCCATTTTTCTAATCGCTACGTGTGTGAATGTATCTCCCTACTGGTTTGCAATTAAAATGTGTATGATCATTGATTATGTGATATATTATGTATTTGTTTGAAGTAAAAGAATATGATGTACAAAAAATATGGTGATAATTCGATTTAAATTCTGGAAAACAGATCCTTGGCAAAAAAAAAAAGTTATATATAAAATCTAGGATCAATCCAATTCCTTGAACAAAAGATAAACCAATTGGGCACCATTTGACTTTCAGGTCAAACAACTTGCTTTCCAAATCTCAATGATAAATTTGTATATTCGAACTTCTTTTTTTTTAAATATATATTTATTAGACTATAAAACCAGTTGCAATGCAGATAACAAAATCCTTGTCTGGAATCAGTAGCATAAAAACCTTAAAGTCAGAAAAATGATATGTTTGGCCATAGAAAGTCAACTGTGTAACCTTTTCCCTCTGGAAAGGAGAGTCCACTTCATGAAAACTTTTTATATATTGCAGCTAGCATTCCTACATTCAGGCTCTGCATTCTCTAGGTATTATTGCACATTAAGAAAAACCGAAAAAATACAACAGATCGGGTCAAACATCTAAGGCCCCAAGATGAAAATACAGAGACAAACCTCTAGTCGAAGTTATCAATTTTGATGGGAGTGAATTCGTCTGCCACCTTGAAGTTCCCCACTAAACGGGCAAAAAACACCATTTGTTGTTCAAGTGTAAATTTAATATTCTCAGCCTGCATTTCACAAATAAAAAGGTATGCAACTTCATTTGGAACACAAAACTTAAAAACAATAACATTGTATAGTTATCTCTACCATGCGAAAACCATGCTGCTCTCCTTCGTATTCCACAAGGGCAACAGGCAATCCTTTCGATTTCAAGGCTTTGTATATTTTTCTTGCTTGTTCAGGGTGTACCACCTAGATGAACAAATGTTTGATTAATAGTTAAAAAGTTCACTGAATTTCATGTCTATATACTTGACTACCTCAAAATGGAAAAAGAAAAAAAAGAAATCCCAAAAGATGCTATATACATTTCCACAATGATGCCAAGTTTGTCTAACAGAAAAACATGTTCTTTCTCTAGCACATCCATCCTTAACATGCCAATTATTTGGGGCTATTGAACGAAAAAAACATAAATGCTGTCATTGATGTTCTTGTGAGAATTGAAGAACTATTTCTATTGTTGAGGTATGTTTGTTAAAAGACCTTGAACTTCACCCATGATTTTGTGCGAGTATGTGAAGAAAATAACTCATAAATTGTTTTCTATACCTTGTCTTCCAAACCTTGAAAAAGGATGATGGGGCAAGAAAACAGATCAACAGAATTGATAGGTGACCTCTCGAAAAATTCTTTTTCATTCCCTGTCACGAGTTGTTAGCAGTTAAATTAATTACTATTACTATATATATGTACGAAAGTTTATATTTAACAACTGTGACAGGCTTTTTTTAGCCCGCACCCTGATATTTACCAACAAGATTATCCATGTAGCAGGCCTCAAACTTGGGACTTTCTTCTTTCAGCAACTTCAAATCAGCTACCTGTTTATGACCATGGCCATAAGAATCTATTAATATTATGGTAAAGTTTCATAGGAGATAAAAAATGGTTGGTCATACGGGGTTCGAAAGTTATGTGATTAAAGGCGAATGGCAGGATTCACTATAGTGAAGCTTCTTGACTATTAGTTTGAAAGGCTACATCCAACAGGTTGCATTGACTTGATGAATACCAACACCCTCTTTTTCTTTTTCATTTTCTTTCTTTTTTAAATATGAACATGTGTATATGACATAAAAGCAACTAAAACTAAGTGATAACAGCAAAAGTGTTAAAATATTAAGTATTTTATCATTGACAACAATCAAAATATTATTCCATTATATATCGACAAGAATTGTTTAACTGTAGATAAGAAACTGACAAGTATACTGATCTATTAACATAACTTCATCAAACATTTTGAGTTAAGTTATTTTTTAGATATACAAAGATACAACTATTATCCAATTATTATCCTTATAATCAATTCACAAAACTACAACTCACATCAAACCACTATTCATTTCATTTTTACCCCTAATAAAATTTTCAATTTTCACCCTTTAATTTGTATAGGTTATATATTTGACCTAATAAAATTATTATTATAATAATAATTACTTCCAATTATTTCATAAAGGGTAAGATTTTCTATTAAAAACATAAATTAAACAATAGTGCTAATTACGAAGAAACGTATATATAAATATACATTTTTTATTTGTATGTATCTTACATTAAAATCTATTTTTCAAATAGCAAATATTTAAATCTCACTTTTGAGAGGTAGCATGTCAAAGGGTAAGATTTTAAGTATAATACATGAAATATTAAACGTGTATATTTGGATGCATTCTTATTAGTTCGTTTCAAGACCAAAAGATTACATTTTGTAGTGGCGAATGTCTTAACACTCATTTTCTTATAATACTATATAACTTTAATATTATTTGACTCTAAATCGATTGAGCTATCTTGAAAAACTATACCTCATCCAGCAATAATAAATTTTCTTAATAGTAGCTTTATCCCGTCGCAACGCGAGGGCATATAAAACCTTGTTTACATCATATATAAGCCAGAATTGTTCCTGTTCAACTTTTTAGGGCGTCCAAGGATAAATCTAAGTATAGGTTTGAAGATAACAAATTAATGATTAAATAAATCTACTATAAACTTTAACTTCATCAAACATTGTTTGAGTTAAGAAAACAAGAGCTTTACATCAATTTTGAACTTGAAAATATATTAAGAAACTAAAAAACCATCAGATCTGAATCTTCAAAATAGAAAGTGAAACTTGGTTGTAAAGATTTTTCATTATCTATTATTGTACTATTATAAATTGAAAAAACTAAATATATCAATATAACATAACTTCAAACAATGAAACGAGTCATTGGAGAGTAAAAGTAATTATATTACCCATAGCTACCTAGTACCAACAATATTACTCATTTGACCTGCAATTAATTAATCAAACCATCATGACCTAGCTTTTAGTACAAACAGGTCAAAGACAAATTTCCATTAAAATAAATTATTTCATTTTGGCTGACAGAGTACTTACGCCATACAAAGAAGCTCCAGCCTTGAACATTTTTTTAAAAGCAAGTGCTGCCAACGTTGTATAACCACCAGCAGAACCCCCAGTGATGCAGAGTCTTTCACTATCTGCCTTTCCACTGTCTACCTGTACAAGAAACCAGAAACAAAACGTAATATAAGGGAAAATGTTAGTATGACTAGTAAATGTATAAAAAAGGCGCCGGTATGACTTTCAAAACTCAAAAATTTATGTGTGAAGTTGTAGTAAAATCACCAAGAACTGAGCACAACTGCAGCAATCGTTGACATCAACTATACCCCATCGCTTCAAAAGTCTTTCACGAAATTCTCGACCATAACCTTAGCAACATATACACAAGGTCAAGATACTATCAAGATGAGTTCGTTGTTGATTTATTAAAGAGAAAATTTCGAGAGGATTTTCATGTTTCACGTGACTTGGTCCCTCCATTCTTGTTTTAAAATGGTTAAATACTTAAATTATTGAACTAAATGAAAAGATCTCATTCAGCAAGTCAAGGGATTTAATCATGCAAAAAAGACCTTTTTCTTAGGGATGGCGATGAGACGGGTTTGGGTCGTTCGATTATAAAATCGTATCCCGAACCCAGTTCCATCTTCATTGCGTACCCGATTACTCATTAAACATCAGGTTCGCAGCCTCGCAGGTCTCCTGCAGGGATAGGGTATCCCCATTTATGATCTTATGCTGGTAAATTAAATGTACCCACTGGGATTCCTGGCAACTAACACCTCCAAACCCATCCCGAAAACCGACTTGAAATATCAAAGAACTTAAGTACGAATCTACCAACACGATTGATTATGTTGCTTATGGTTTGAGTGAAGTGACTGAATATTATGAATATTGATGGTTGATGAAGTTTATAGGAGAAGATCAAGATCTGAGTAGTTGAAGAATCAAGACATTTCCAAATTCCAGATTTAAAATAATTGGAACTTTAATATATTTTAAATACTAAATATTAAAGGTTAGGGATATTCAATATAAAAATATAGATGTTACAAATATATATGGTTTGGGTCGGATAAATGGGTTCGAGTTTAGAAGTGGGTAATGGGGGCGAGGATTACCCAACAGGCTAATACCATCACTGGCCCAAATCCGTCAATTTCTGTAGAAATAATCCCAAAACCCACTCCCAGCCCTGTTTAAGCTTCCCAAAAGTTTTGGTTCGCTTTGCCCGTCTGATTCAGGTTTCTTTTTTCTTCTATTCCTAGATTTTGTTGAATTTTAAAATAAAATGATTTAATCATGCAAAAAAAATTACAAGTTGAGGGATTTAACTATTCAAAAACAAAGTTCAAACTTCAAAGACTTAATCACGCAAAGCATGAAAGCCCATAGGGTTTTTCCAGATTTTTCCCTTTATTAACTACCATAACCTACATGGAGCCTAGTATAATCCCTAAACTGAGCCAAAAACTATAAACCTAGATGACTAACCAAGTGACAATTTGATCATTACAAATGATATTGTGGGCAAGAAAATAATTATTATTTGAATTTGGACATACCAGTGCTTCCACCATAATTCACATCCACAAAAGCCCAACCACGACTAGTCCAAAACTGGATACTGAGATTCAAGATTCCACGAGCTTCATCTGTAGGTCCTCCTGTTGAGAAGTGTGAAATATTAAAATCTTCAGAAAACACATCTCAGATAACTATATCGTTTTCATATACAAGTAATCATTTCACCCTAAATGCAAAATAATTTACATATGCACTAGATAAATGCACAATAAGTAGGGAATATAATTACCGTGACTCTCCAACAATAATGGTGGTTTTTCTTCTTGACTGGCTTGATACATGGGATTAGTAGGTGGATAATAGTATGCATATGCCTTCTCACCAGGGACTTGTGTAGGAAATTCAATGAACTCTGGAGAGCTAAAATAGGAATTGTAGTTTGAACTAGTAGGTGAAGAAGACCAAATAATCTTGAAATCCACAACTTTTGACGCTTGATCATCTAAAGTCACCTGCCCAGCACAGTTACATGTGTAAAAATTGGTATAAATTTAACTGGAGCCAAATTTGAATATGATATCTCATCGTATTAGTTTTGTATCAAGACAAAAATATATAGCTTGATACCTTCGCTATCGACAATGGATGAACATCAGATGCCCCCTCAACATAGAGGCAGTCTACAGCAGAAGTCTAAATGAAAATTTGTCAAAAATTAATAAAGGAGTAAAAAAAATGTAATACAATTTAGAACTGAAACCAGTGTTGTAAAACTCCTTTTCCAAGGCCGAGTACTCCCCGAGTACTCGTGACAAGGTCGGTGACCTTGCCGAGTTGAGGTGAATCCGAGTAATGCAAAACTCGACCCCAACTCGGTCAAACTTAGGACAATTATGTCCTAAATTTTTTTTTATAAATACTTAGTCTCCTTGGTTTCCATAACTAAAACCATTAATACATAACCAATTTTCTCGTGTCATGAGTTAACAACTTGTTTGAGTACTTATTTTGTAATTCTATAGTCACATGAATGTGCCATACCCTATAATTTTGAAATTTATATATAAAAGTTTCAATCCGAATACTCCCCGCCTAGGCCGACTACTCCCTACACCCCAGTCGGCCGCTCAAGTACCGCCTAGCGAATTTTACAACCTTGACTGAAACACTGCCAATCAGAAAGGACAAATAATAATTCGTTTAGCACAGGATGTGTTGAGATTACAATATTCCTTAGATCCGTGAAAGGTGTCTGAAGAATGGATAATGTGCTCTTATTTTTGTCCAAAATTCCAAGAAATGACCTTCCTTTCTGCCTGTGTATCATCAAAATTTCAATAAAGGAGATAAAATTAATACCAATCATATGAAGGACTTAAAGGTAATTCACATTCAGAGTTACCTATAACTGCAAGCAATTAAGTTATCTTTAATTATCTCATAAGATTTTATGCCAAAAACCCATGATGGCCTTGTAAACTCAGCCTCTAAGGAATACAGTGGTAACACCTTGTTATCAGATTCAACCTGTTAGGGAAAAGAAAACCCAATCAGATTATCTCATTGAAATTCTAAAAGTTACATGCTAATAATATATTTCTGTATGCATATGTGCATAACAGAAATACCAAAATGTTACATGCTCTGTTTGAGTCATAAGAGTAATAGGAATAGGCAACTAAATTCAATTGTTAGCTTAACGAGACCGAAGTTCAAAGTTCAAACTAGTTTAATCATGTAAAATTTTGTATTGTATAAATAAATAAATAAATCAAAAGATGTTTACAAGAGAGAGTTAGATAATGAAGCCTCCCTGAAAATAACTAGCAATGCACAAAAGATGAAAATCCTCTGGAAAATACCCATCTGTGAAGATTCCAAAATCCAAGATTCCTATCAGTTACAAAGAACAATTCTCCTGCAGTAAAATAGATGCAATATATAAAAATGTAAACAATTAAATAATGTAAAGGCCAAAATTTTGAGACCAATATCATTGTTATCCATATTTTCTACTGACAAATTGCAAGAAAAAAGGCATTTAAATGAAAACTTGGGTAAAACATAACTCGGGTTTACTTTATTTTGGAATGTCCTAGAAACGAAATTAACATTTACTTCAAGACAAAGGGAGTGCTACATAAAATCATGCAACCCGTCTATAAAATCAGACAAGGTTATCCTACACTAAACACTAGTCTACATTATCTCTAATAAACAGCCGTAATATAACTCCATATTCTAAAGTAGCAACAGTTATTAATTTGTGCCAAGAACATAATCACCTTCAGATGACCACTTTGGTTCAGTTGGAGACTCTACTATTGTAGGATCAGCCCCCGCCACACATACACGTTTGACTACGTCTCTGCATAATGCTTTTGATTAAAATAAATCAATACAAAAAAGATGTAAGACAGCACAGATATTTATGGAGTGTTTGTAATCTTTGTATCACATACACCATAGGCAGTAATAACAGATTCAGAAGAACATTATCATGGGATATACAGAAATATCAGGTACAATGGAACTCATGTCATGTAGTGGTTACACATAATTTAAGAGTACCAATTAGATCCTTAAATTTTGTAAAAAATAGCATTTACAATTACGAGTATTTATTGTTTTTTACCCGTTGTCAGAGATATAGCCAACCCAAAGTTGAGACCTATCCCATGGCATGTTAGGGTGGCTCCATTCTATCCATGCCATCTTTTTCCCTTCATGATCTAATCTGGGGAATGCATAGAAATCATTTCCTCCAACTAATACTTTTGGATCTGCAAGAAGGAACCAACTGTTAATTATCATTCGTCGAGGAAAACAAAGTTAAAACACAGCATTGGCACATTGTGTGTGATAACTATATGATACATTAACTATACCTTGAATAACGCTATCATTGAGTTCAAGTGATACAATAGTTGTGACAGAGTTTGAGCTACTTTCCCTTCGATCTGTCAAGAAGCCACTTTACAAGTTAATTAGCAACAAAGACACATTACTGATAATGGTATACAAAGAAGTGTACCTTCCCTAACAGTAATATAACGATTAAGCCTTTTATCAAAGACTCCATCAGCATAGGATACTAGAGGTTCACCATAATCAGGGGTAAGTGCCACAGGTGGAGATTCTGCAGCCAAAAAAAAGGAATAATATTCACTACTTTGGACCTTGATGAAACTAAATCAGTCATTTCTGGCATTCAAACATTACTTAACTTGTGATCTTGATCATAATTAGCTCACAGTAATCACTTTGAGATTTCACATCCAAACACCCCTTACCTAGGTACAAAAATGAAAATAAGATACTAGTTCGGACTTCATACCTTTTAAATCGATGGAGTGCTTGTAGAGTTTCTGGTCTTTATAATTCGAGAAAATAACAGTATCTCCTGAAATCGAGAAATCACCACCACCATATTCTTGAGCAGTTGTGCGCACTGAGAACTCCAATGGCGTTATATCCTTAGCTTCATCTTCATCGTCACCTGCTCTAACAATAACCGATCGTCTGAAAGAAGAACAATGAAAATGGCATAAGAAAAGGGTTATTAAGTTAATGTTATAGAGGTGAAGTTACCCTGATTCGGTGGGCCGTGATTCGAGCCATAATAGGCGGCCAAGAGAGTCAACAGCGGTGCCTCCTAGAGTCTTGCTAGCGCCTGAGACAACGTCGGTGGTAATAGGGGACGACCAGGAACCGTATGGTGCGGTAAGCTTTAGCTCCGGCGGAGATGCTGAAGAAGCCGACATTGTAGTATTCTGATGAGGCTCGGCGTAAGATCTCCAGTAAATCATCCACTAAAGAGTGAACGGAGTGGCGATTTGACCACGTTATCTTACATACTGTCCGGTTTTCACTCCACCGTTCGGCTTAGCACGTGATTTGGAACTCGCATGCTATTTCATAGAGAAACCAACCCCTTATCATAGAAAAATATATTTTACTTACCAATAAAAATAAAAATAAAGGCTGACCTCCGGTAAATCATCTCTTTCTATTTTTCACCACTTCTCGTAAAGCTGTTATGTTTTTTTTTATAAAAATAACATAATCTCCTATTTTTTTTTCTCTTACTTTTTTATCATACTCTATCATAGGATAATATGTGAATTCCACTAATTTTCTTTTATCAATTTCTTCATTGATTTTAACACTTGTATTGATCTTGTAAGTAACAGGATAAGTAGGATGATATATCATCTCTCTTTTTTTAACAGCTAAATACAATCTAGTTCTATATTATATGTTCATTACCAGAACTTGAACCTATAAACTTAAAATTATGAAACATTTTTCCAAACTCAATACCGCTAAACCAAAGCCCTTTAGTTACCACGCTATTACGTAACATACAAAGTTTCACCATGATGTACGTGGTGGGCTTCACCCCACTCTCATCGTTGTCTCGTAGGGGAGACTTCTAATGTAATGTACTATCACACTCCGCTAATGAGGTGATTAGCACTCCCCTCTATCATGTGCATATGTAATGACTTGCTTGATTTATATGCTATGTAGATCTTCACGGCATGGAGGAGAAAAGGTCAAGATTTTTTAATCGGTCGGTGATGAAAAGAAATATACCTAGTGACAAGTAGTGTAGTAGCAATAAAAAAGTTATTTTTTAAACACTTTTCAAATTTATTATAAACGAGTTTTTAATTATCCGTGTGATGCATATGTTAAAACAAATTAATATATTAACTTATTACATCTATCTAACTTGTTTATATATAAAATAATCTACTATATGATGGTATAACCTAGTTTTAGTGTTAGTGCCTTCGGGATATGCATATTTTAGATAAATATCATATTACAATAATATTTATATTAAAATATAAATAAAAATAAGATTGTCACAAATATATATATTCATATTTAGACTAAAAAAATGTTAAACAGAGAAAAATAAATAATATATAAAATTAATTATTTAAATATAATAAAAAGTAAAAACTGTAATTGAAATGCATTAATAAAAAAAACACTCTCATGAATTTCTTCTTTATATCTAAATTGAGAAATACTTATCTCATATGAAAATAGGAAATTACAAAAACACCCTTAAAAATATCATGAGAAAATAACAAACTACCTTACCAATCGATAGAAATAGTAATAATATTTTTTTTGAACAGATTCGACTTATCGGTAGTGGTACAGAATCGAAACAGGTTGATCTAATCCGGGTCCCGGTTTCGAACCACTCCAACTACACCCCTTAATTAATTCAATAGGGCTGCTTTCACCAACGAGGGAGTGACCCTCAGCTACTCCTAGAAAGAAACCCTCCAGAGAGACTCGAACTCAAGACCTCTCTTTCATTAAGAAAACTCCTTTACTCATTATTCTTTTTTTAACTTTATAAATTATAAATGCTCCAAAATCCTGACATTATTATTCTTTTGGCAACTTATTACTATGAAAATTTTCAACAACGATTTGTTTGTAAATTTTCTCACACCGTCAGCTCAAAAATCTCAATATAAAATTTATCTTCTAAACCTTAATCACCACCTTCGCAACTTTTCTTTTTCTCTTTCATTTCCTTTTCTAATGTGTTTTTCTTTCCATTTTTATATTATAGTCTTTTTAATTGTATTTGTCTCATTGATTTTTTTTCCATTTAGCTTTTTATGTGTCTTTTTATTTATTCTATCGATTTCCTCGATTTTTCTCTTAAACTGACTTTTTGTTTCCCGTTAAATTTTCTTAACTGGGTTAATAAACTAGGTAAGTGAAAGTAAATTAGCTTTATCTTAAGGGTGTCAATCTTGTCGTGTTTGGGTTGGCGGGTCATCGGGTTATGACACGAACACGACCTGTATAATTATTTATGTCATGGTGTGTGACACAAACCTGTAAAAGTTAAAACATGACACGACCCACGTAACCCGTTTAAATATATGGGTTGGCGGGTCAGTGGGTCTAGTTTTACTAACTTTGTCTCTTGTTTGTGAAAATACATAATTCAAATGCAAAATACTAAATAAATTCAACCCTACCTAGATAGATTAAACCAAATACAAAAACTTGATAATTTTTAGAATAATTAAGCTAAAAGTGATTAAGCATTAATAATTCGATTATGTCTACTTTCAATAGTTTCAAAACGATGAAAAAACAAAAGGGAAACGATGATTTGTTTCTGATTACATTTACCGGGAATAAGAAATAAACAAAAGCCCGGCCAATAGCCATATAATAAACAGGAAAAATATAAGGATAAATAAAAAATATCAAAAAATATATGGGTTGGCGGGTCGACCTGCAAGCCAACCCGAACACGATCCGTTTATTTATACGGGTTGGCAGGTCAACCTAAAAATGACCCAAACACGTTTATGCTCAACCCGAACTTATTTATTTACGTGTCTGACTCGTGTCGTGTCAATAATCGTCACCCCTATTTATCTTAACAACAACATTTAAATGAAGACATTTTAAAACCAATTAGTAATTAATATTAGAAGGTTATACATCCTCCTACTTATCCATTTAAATTCAATATGTTTATCGTCTCATTTTCATTTATATTTTGATAAAAATAAATCATCATGATATGAGATATTATTTTGTCTGTAAAACACCGTATCACATTAAATTTTATATCGAAATATAATTAAAAATAGATAAATATATGTTTAAATGTACACCAAACATTATATATTAAAAATTATAAAAGAAAACATATATAAAATTAAATTATTATTTTATTTGATTTGACAAACTTATAAAATCCTTATTTTTTATTTTCCGCCGCAACGTGTAATAACTCATTCAACGTAAATTCTAAAAATTCAATTAAATTCAATAAACATCTTTCTGTTTTTTAATTGATAAGTTTATTACGAAATTTAATTTAGCAAATAACTAATTAATTGCTTGTATTATTTTCACAAAATAAACACTTATAATCAATTCTTTTATTTGTCCACCAAATAAAACAAATTAAATAAATGGATATTTAGATAATACTCGGTATTGTTAAATTTTAGCTTAATTATTTGTAACTTATTTAAAGTGGTAGGAACTCTCACATTCCACACTCTTATATCAGTTTTTTTCTTCCGTCACTCAACCAAATATTAGTCGATCTTTATTACATCATATTCTCATATCCACTTAATACCCTTATTATTAAATTAAAAAAATTTTAAATAAAATGAGAGGGCGATTAGCTAAGACTCTACCATTTCTCATTTTCTGATTTCACCCCTCTGTGCTTCCCATCCCTTTCCCACCTTCACTACATGACCTGACTCCAACCTTGCAATGTCGGCCTTCAAATAGTGAGGTCACCCCTCTCCAAATGAAACATTCAATTTTTGATGAGCAAGGCGTTATCATCGATAACACACACCAGTACACCACACCATATATATATACTTCAATCACCTTTATACGATATGCAAGCATGAGTTTTTATGTATACACATGCTTTTTGTATGAGGGTACGTTTATATATAGTTAATAAATAATATTATATTATATTTGATAAGTTAAAAAATACGATTTAACTCTTAAACATTGAATATATGATCGATACTTGAGTTTTATTTAAAAATTATTTTAGTATGTTAACTGTTGTATGGTTATGACTTATGACTTTACGTCCCATGCATATATTAAATTATTAATTAAACATAAAGCTTAATTATTAATGAATTTATATTAGTACGTAAATACGGACAATTAAGTGGACAACGTCTAACGTCGTCGTCGTCGTCCGTGGTTTGAAAAGAATGGTTTCGTGAACAAATGAAAACGTGTTAAAAAAGAAATAGCTAGGAAATGGATCATTTTGTTAGATTTCACAAGTAATCATTACTATATATTAATTAATTATTAATATTAATATTAATTATTAATATCCTAATTAAACAAACTTATATTACAAGCTAGATATATATCCTTACCATACGTACGTACCTACAGATAGATATTTTTACAAACACGTATTTAATTTCACTTGCAAGCTTAATTAAATTTATATATAGTCGATAGATTTTATATATATATATATATATATATACGTACGTACGCACGTACGTGTGCCACTTGGAATCTCCAAGCCACAAAAGCTAGCTATTGTTGAACATATATTACAACCGCGCTAATAATTAAGAGAACTATTTTTATTAGGAGTACTACAAGAACTAATTTTAATTAAAATAAGTCAATAGTTAATAATTATAGCCGCTCATTAATGACTAATGATCGACTCATTAACTACTCATTAATGAGTGGTATTTTTGAAAAATTAAATCAATCTAATAACGACTTATCAATCCAAATGTAATTTCCGATTAGGTAAATATATAAATGACCAAAACACTCTTATTAATAAGCATTAACGGTAATTACAAATGATACTCATAATAAAAATGTTTTTCAAATAATGGTTCTTAAATAAATTTCTCCCAAATTATATATACGATATATTATTAATTAATCAAGGACAGATCGATGCATTCCTAAGCAATAATTAATTAGCATATATACTTCCGCGCGATTTTCTATTAGCTAGCTAGTTACAAACTTACACATGCAGTATAATATTATGAAATAAATTAAAATAATAATTGAATAAAGGTTTCATTGGAAATTAATGATTTTCATTCGGCTTTTAATCTTTGTTTTTCTTCTTGGAGTGGAGTCGGACAAACTGGTTGTGAATTAATCTCAGTCTTTTCTTGTAATATTTCTAATTTTTTGAACCGGCCGGTGAGATTATCTTGAAACAACATAAATCATTTACTAATTGCGTAAAATGTTAATTTCTTGGAGAAGGTAGATGATGTTGATGATGTACTTGTTCTTTTTCCTTTCTTTTCTCCCGTTGGGTGTTGTGGATCCTAATCAAATGACGGATCTTGCTCCTCAATATTTAGGTTAAGGTCAAACATGGTGAATTAAGCGTAAGTTTGACGAAGTTGAGTATGTGTTTTCTAGTGTCTTGCTTCACTTTGAGTGAATTAAGGTCACACACCTGTTCGAGTGTAAAGGTTGTGTTCATAATATCTCAAGATTTGATATATGCTTCCTTTTTAATATCGTCATCACTTTGGCCGCTTCTCCGAGACGCAAGCTCTTAAATTGTTAAGATCTCGTTGAACATCATCACCTTATTATTCTTGTCTTCCCTTCGGAGTTTTAATTTGATGATGATTTTGGTATTCCTCGCAACCTGTCTCATAAGTACATGGTCCGTAACTTTAAACCAATGATGCCCTTTTTGCGTGTTGCCAATTATCCTCTGAGGTGTCAACTCATGTTTAGGCCAACTTCTCGAGGCGCCCATGTTTGACAGGTATGTGGAGTCTGGTTGTGTCTTAGTTATGAGGATTTCAAATTGTGTCTTAATTATGGGGGTTTCTGATTGTTGATAAGGTTATTCGTTGCAGGTGACTTGAGTTGGAAGTTAGGGTTGATCTCTGCTACTGATTTCATAGTCAAATATACATCTTTATTTATCAGTTCATCATTCAAACACAGTTAAAATAAGTATTTTCAAATCATTAGCTCCCAACGCAACAACCAAGTAATCATATCTAATTAATGCAACGTACATGTAAGTTACATTTGCTATATAAATGAACATACAACAAGCTACTCCTATTATATATAGTAAGGAAGTAACTAAGTAAGTCACGTATACTTCGATTTTGTATAAAGCAAGTTAGATTTGCCAGATTACTCCGTCGTTACATGCCCAACCACACCACTGCGCTGTGGCATGTGGGAGATCCCTTCTCTCTCTTTTTTATTTGTTATTTGTAATTGATTAATTAGGTATTTGATAAATTTCAAAATTTGATGTAGTAATGAATGATCTTTATAAAGTTGATGGAATGATGATGGAAAAAAATTAACTTGCCGTATGATAAATGTAATGGAGTGTAACCACTCTCTAAGTGTTATTCTCATTTCTTTCTAAACTCTAATACACAATATTTATTGATTATTTAATTTAAAAATTAGTGATAAATATTTTTACACTTGGTATTTTAAATCTTTGTTTTTTTAATAAATAAATAAATATTATATAATATATAACGTACGTAATTCCATATTCCAGTTGACATATATATATATATATATATATATATATATATATATATATATATATATATATATATGCATGTTGATCGAAGGTAGAAATCCAGCAAGTAGATGATCTTCTCGCCAACTATCACCAAACCCCTAGCTTTTCGATCCATCGATCGCTTTCTTCACTCACCAATTTCATTTCAGCTCCTCAAGAAACCAACAACATCATCATAATCATCGTATCAATAATAATAATAACAATTAATAATATCTTATATAGATCGCCTTCCATAATCCAGCCACTTCCTTTTTATACCTCCAAATTCTATAAAAACATACCCCTTTTTATCGATTTTAACTCCATCTATATATTTATTTTCCCATGTCTTTTGACACCATCTCTATGTCCAGTGACCTGCCATTTTTAGGCCCACGATCTACTTCTTCAACCATGGACCTCCGACAACCATCCCGACGACCAAAACACCATCTCTCCCCCACGCTCGGCGAGCTTCTGGAACTCATCGGAGACACCAACACCGCTCCCAACGCCGGCCTCGGCGTTTCTGAACCACTTATAAATTCCTCGCCTTTTGTTTTGTCGTTTAATAACCTTACGTATAGCGTAAGAAAAACCAGCAAGATTTCGCTTATGAAAAAGGTGGATTCGTCTAACACAAAGGTTTTGTTGGATGATATCTCCGGCGAGGCGAGGGAAGGCGAGATCATGGCTGTGCTTGGTGCTAGCGGCTCCGGTAAGTCGACGTTGATCGACGCTCTTGCGAACCGAATGGCCAAAGGGAGTTTGAAAGGTACTACTTAATTGTGAAAATAACCGCTACGATCGTAATTCATTCATCATCAGAATATATATGTACACAATTTATACAATACAATAATAAACTTACGTACTGCTTAACAGGTAATGTGAAGTTAAACGGTGAGATTCTTGAATCGAAATTGCTCAAAGTTATCTCGGCGTACGTTATGCAAGATGACTTGTTGTTTCCGATGTTAACCGTCGAAGAAACCTTAATGTTCTCCGCAGAGTTCCGGCTGCCGAGGACACTCTGTAAATCAAAAAAGAAAGCAAGAGTTGAAGCATTGATCGATCAATTAGGTCTTAGAAACTGTGCTAAAACTGTCATCGGAGATGAAGGTCATAGAGGGGTTTCTGGTGGGGAACGCCGTCGTGTTTCGATCGGAATTGACATAATCCATGACCCAATTGTTCTGTTTCTTGACGAGCCAACATCCGGGCTCGATTCCACTAGCGCTTTCATGGTGGTAAAAGTGTTGCAGAGGATAGCTCAAAGTGGAAGCATAGTGATTATGTCGATACACCAACCTAGTTACAGAATCATGAGCTTGCTCGACAAATTAATCTTTCTTTCAAGAGGGCAAATGGTGTTTAGTGACAAACCATCAAAGCTACCGGATTTCTTTGAGCAATTTGGAAGCCCGATACCAGAAAACGAAGATCGCACTGAATTCGCACTCGATTTCATCCGAGAGCTTGAGATATCTGGTGAGGGAACCAAACCGTTAGTCGATTTCAACAAATCATGGTCAAAAAAGAAAATGGGTGGCGAAAATTTGATTCAAGGCGCGAAGTTGTCGCTAAAAGATGCCATAAGCGCAAGCATTTCAAGGGGAAAATTAGTATCGGGCGCAACAAGCATGGATTCGAATCTATCATCTTCTGTGCCAACATTTGCAAACCCTTTTTGGGTCGAGGTTATTGTCATAGCCAAACGTTCGATGCTCAATTCATGGCGATCTCCTGAACTATACGCCATCCGGCTAGGTGCGATCGTTGTCACAGGCACCATACTCGCAACCATGTTTAGAAAACTCGACAACTCGCCACGCGGAATCCAAGAACGATTAGGGTTTTTCGCGTTCGCCATGTCCACTATGTTCTACACTTGTGCGGAAGCAATCCCTGTGTTCCTCCAAGAACGATACGTTTTCATGAGAGAAACAGCGTACAACGCTTACAGACGTTCATCTTACGTTGTATCTCACTCGATAATGTCAATCCCATCACTAATCTTCCTCTCCTTTGTATTCGCTAGCATAACCTTTTGGTCGGTCGGGTTAGCGGGTGGGACCATGGGGTTTTTCACCTTTTTGTTCTTCATATTCGCGTCGTTTTGGGTCGGAAGCTCATTCGTCACCTTCCTGTCAGGCGTGGTGGCTCACGTGATGCTTGGTTACACCGTAGTGGTGGCGGTTTTGGCGTATTTCCTTTTGTTCAGCGGCTTCTTCATCACCCGTGATCGTATCCCTGCGTATTGGTTATGGTTTCATTATCTTTCACTGGTTAAGTATCCTTATCAAGGTGTTTTGCAGAACGAATTCGATGATCCTACAAAATGCTTCGTGAGGGGGACTCAAATATTTGATAATTCACCATTAGGAGGGATTCCGGACGCCATGAAAGTGAAGCTTTTAAAAAGCATGAGCCAAACACTTGGAGTGAATCTAACGAGCTCGACATGCTTAACAAACGCAGCAGATATATTGAAGAAGGAAGGTGTTACTGATATTGACAAATGGGGGTGCTTTTGGGTGACAATTGCACTGGGTTTTCTATTTAGAATCTTGTTTTATTTTGCTTTACTGGTTGGAAGTAAAAACAAAAGGAGGTAATTAGATATATATATCCCGATTTACAAATCTGTAAGTTTTTATTTGATTTCAGAGTGTTCTTATTACGTTTATATGTATCTTTTTCTAACAAACTGCTTAAGCATTAAATCCGACTCTTTTGGAAAAATTGTTTGTTTACCAAATTATTAGCGTTCTTTTATATTATTATTATTATTATTGTTTGTTTAATATAGTTCATAGTTAATTCATAATTATAAATGACTAATTTTATTTTTTGGATTAATAGCATTAATGGTCCAGATTGTATTTTAAAATTTTAGACAGAGTGATATTTTCGTAATTCACATATGATACTTTTATATATCACATTTAATTGTATACTGAATCACCTGTGATTAAATATTACAATTTTAAGTAATATATTTGAACATTTGAACACAACTCTATTTCTATTATGTTTATCTTTTTCTATCAAAATAAAACATGTTTTGATGAATGAAAATAATAAAATAATTTACTTAAAGGGGTGTATAGGATTGAGTTTTGAAAACATGTCATATTTCTTTAATTATTAGAATTAAATAATAGGTTGTAATAACGTGTAGTGTACGTAGTAGAATACTAACATTTGGATTTAATTAATCTATTTTATATCATAATAATTAGATAATCAGTTTTTTTAATGTTTAACAAATTAAATTAATTGATTGATAAAAAGTGAATTCGATGATAATCCATTTGAAAAAGCAACATTTAAATAGATTCTTAAAATTGTGTTTTGTTACTCAAAACGGAAATTTAGAAAACACATTTGGAAATTCAGGTCAACAATAATTATATAATCTGCTTTAAAACACAATTGTAAACACCCCATTAGTCCGTTCATTATATCGGGGATTGTCCTAATAAACTTTAAATATGGTTAACACAAGGGTGTTACTAAATAGACACCCCTAAACACTTTTAGACACCTTAAATTAAAAATAATTATCTTCTTATATTTTCTCCTAAATATTAATAAGATGATAATTAATTCAAGTTAACTAAATCAGATTAATTAAGAGAAACAGTTCGTCATGGAGATTTGGAAGTACTTACCCTTAAATTCGCATGATGAAATTGACAATTTGGCATATTTATATGAATAATTAGAAATACATATAAAAATAATTATATTGATATTAATAATAATAGAAATTTATCATAAAGGAGTATCTTTATATATCGAGTTGTGTTCAATAAAGTTCATTTAAAAAACATGGTCCTAAAATTTTAATATTCAATCACATGTGAATTACAAAAAATTAAGAAAATATCACTCTGCCTAAACTTTTAAAATTTAATATGAATCATTGATGTCATTGATTCAAAGGCTAAAATTAGTCCCTTAGGACTATGAATTAATTATGGACTATATTGAACATTCTTCATCTTTACTAATAAAAACATAAATTTTAAAGAAAAACTCATACTCATCGTAACCTCATATAATTGTTGTGCACAATACACTGTTTTTTTCTATATCGGTCTCAACATAACATAGGCGTTCTACTAATCATATAAATTGTAAAAAAATCTCTCTACAAAGTTAAATCATGATGTAAAGTCTAAACTTTGTTTTGTTTTATTCTTATAAAAAGTTCTAATTGTTAATTATTATAAAATTCTTTTTATAAAATTTGTTTTTTCATCTTAAAATTAGTTTTTTAATCTATTTTTTTTCGTAGCATATTTTAAAGATAATATGAAAATATTAAATATGTTTTAAAATAATAAAAGCAAATTATATTCCTAAAGTAATACGATATTATTAGATATATCTTAAAAAAATAAAACAACAATATTTATGAAAAGTGTGTTTTTTTAGTAATTTTAGGGTGTCTATTTAGACATTCCCTTAACACAATCACACACACATATATATATATAGAGAGAGAGAGAGAGGGTAAAGTTTAATATAGAATACTTATATGCATAATCTACAAAATAAATCTTAGTTTTGGATGGTAAATGGTTAAGATTAAGAATGAATATACATTTTACATAAATCAATAATGCAATTTTTGACCTAATATACAATTGATGAAAATCGAATATGTAGTTGTAATCTCAACCATTTACTATCCAAATTTAAAGACTGAGATTGGTTCTATGTATAAGGTCAACTTTGTATTGATGCTTGTAATACATATACATATACACTATATATATATAAAGAGAGAGAGAAATGAAGTTCATTTGAGTACCAGAAACAAACATTGTGGATCAATCAATCCATTTCTTGTCTTATTAACTTAACTTTAGTTACAATGGGCATTTTGGTAAGAGTGTAAAAATCGCAACAACCCAGTACTAATGACTCCATACCGTTCTAATGACATCTCTCTCTCTCATATTAGCACCACCTCCAAGCACCCGATTGGCCATCCCCAAACCTCTCTTATTTACAAAACCGGTAAAACTAAGGGGATGTTTGTTTGCTGCTTAATGGAACCATTCAGTACTGAATGCTAAATCATTTAGCATTCAACGTGTTTGATTGTTGCCTCTGATTCAACATAATGCTGCCGAATCATTCTACCTTAAAGTGCATTATGAATCATTAAACATCAAGTTTTTTTATCGATCCTAATACTCATTCTTTCACACTTTATCTTGTTAAATAATCATATCTTATCTTATATTATCTTATCTTATAGTATAATATATCACTATTAAGGTTAAAATGATAATTTGCATCATTCAGATTGTTCATTCAGAACCTTTATCAAACAACATGTCACATTTAGAGGTAGATTCATTCAGAGTTTTTGAATTATTCAAATCACAAAATCATTCAGTGTTTGATCATTCTATTTTAACAAACAACCTCTAACTTAATGGTGACATGTATCAAAGAAAAAAGGACAAAATAGAATTTTGACTTCCTTTTAGAAAATCCACATGTGGTCTCCATGAAAACACCAGTCTCACCAATTATTATTTAAAAAATGGTCAATAATGGTTTAACCATTAAAGTTTTTGTTCAATTTCGGTTTAACCATCAAAGTTTTTTTCTAAACGAAATTATCATAAAGTTTGAATTTGTTATGGTTTAAACCTTAAACTTTTTTTCAAATGATTTAAATCTTGAAGTTTTGTTAAAAAAACTGATTAGTCACTTAAGTTTTGTATAGTTTTCGATTTTAACCTTTCTACTGATTATGCATTTTACTTTTTATTAAAAAGTTAACAAAACTTAGAGGGTTAAATCATTTTTTAACGAAAATTTAAGAGTTAAATCGTTTGGGAAAAAACTTGAACGTTTAAACCAAAAAAAAGGTATAACTTTGAGGATTAAATAACTATAAATTCAAATTTTATGGTATAACTGTTTAAAAAAACTTTGATGATTAAACCGAAAATGAAGTAATACTTTGATGGTTAAACCATTATTAACCCTTTAAAAAAACTCAATATAAACTTTAATTTACATAACTTGTTAATGGTAAATATTTTTAACTATATATATATATATATATATATATATCTACATTCAAATTTTCATCCTCTTTAAGAACAAGACTACTCTTGATATGTTTCTAGAAAAAATAACCCAAATCCAAAAATATAACTGCCTTGATTTGAGAATGCAACAACCTCATCTGAAAATGTAACTACCTTGATGAAAGATGCTGGTACATCTAAGTTGAGAAAAAGAAAACCAGGAACAAAGTACCTACATATATATATATATATATATATATATATATATATATATATATATATATATATATATATATATATATATATATATATATGCAAATACAACATAAAATAACTAAAAAGGCCTGACTGCATTTACACCAAAAATTATTACTTCTATATATGCAACAACTCATTCAACCAGCATTCTTAACATGAAAATCTTGCATATACCAACTGATCATAACAAAAATGCAACTCATCCATTTGCATATTCAACCTTGCAATTTCCAAAAGAAAAAAACACATCCATCTCCAAAAATTTAACAATCACCCATCAAAAGCAGATTGACTGTACTAACAGCATTTTTCAAACCTCAACAACTTAGAACATACAAATTTCCAACACTGCTCAAAAGTTGTTCGGTGATATAATATATTAGTCATCGATATATTTTAAGTAAAGATCAAGATTTGTTCTCGCAATAAGAACGGTTTTTAAATGAACTCTAGAATCAAGGGAGAACAATTATTCTAGAAAGATCAGATCTGGATTATTGAAATCTTGGTTTAAGGACTACAATGTATATACCAAAATTAAATACATCTACTATATTTATCACTTTTTATCTGTTTTTTAGTAAAATTTAGAATTTATTGTTTTTATGTTATTGTAAATTATATATAAAAGTAATTCTGTCAATTTTCATGATTTTTAC
The DNA here is from genome assembly GCA_038502395.1 of Dittrichia graveolens. Classification (NCBI taxonomy): domain Eukaryota; kingdom Viridiplantae; phylum Streptophyta; class Magnoliopsida; order Asterales; family Asteraceae; genus Dittrichia; species Dittrichia graveolens. The sequence goes on from JARJIL010000003.1 coordinate 8,131,703, forward strand.
AACCGTTGTCCGTGTACTTCACGAGAATAGTGTTCTCTATAAAATTTTATAGTATTAAGAGAAAACACTTGTTTCAAAAAGAATAATAATAACAGATCTGGTCCTTTAAAAATTCTAATTTAACGGCTACAAATGTTAGATGGATTTATTATATTTATATCTTTTTAAATCCGTCTTTAATATGATTAGAAGTTTATTATTTTTATGTTATTGAGAATTTAAAATAAAGGTAATTTTGTCAATTTTTTAAATTTTATATATATAATAAATATTTAAATAATAAAAGGAAGTTTAGGAATATGAAAATCGGATAATATTCCACAAGTTCATTAAATTCGTTATTCTACATATTGGATTAAAGTTTTTCATTAATTTTAGGGAAATTTATGTTTGATGAGTGTCGAGAAGTTCTAGATGCACAAAAATACATTGTATGCATTTGTGCATATGATTCGTTATAACTTGGATTTCTTGACAATTTTGAACTAGAAAAATGTTCAATACAGTCATAATTTAATTTATAGTCTTGAGATACAGTTTATAGTTATTAGATTTTAAAATTCAGTGGTCTAGATTTAATTTTAGATTATAATCAAAATTGATATATTTGTATGAAAGAGGACATTTATGACTTTTTAACTATTGATCCCCCACTTTCTCTCTACTCTAATTTATTTAAAATTAATTATCTCACAAACCGTTAATCGTTAGACGAAACGAATTATATCGTTGCGATCCTTGTGTTCCCCCTTTTATTAGAGATGTCACTTGATATACTTTCGACAAAAATTTTTTTCTCATTTTGTTAGATTGGACTTAAATTTTATTAAAGTATAATCACATGTGATTCATTTGGTGTTTGATAATCCGGCGAAGTTTTATAGTTTAGTAACCAAAAATCAACAATTGAAAGTGATTCTAAGCTATTAATTGTTTCATAACACATGTGATTATCTATCTCTTATAAATGCACATAATTACAGGTGATTTGATTAAATGTAGCATTTTTTATGTCACATATTTGACATAATCAATAACACGTGATTGCGTATTCAATCACATGTGATTTTGTACAGAATCACATGCGATTGAATACCAAAAACATAAGATTTGGTATTCAATCACATATGATTGCATATTTAATCACATGTGATTTTGTACAGAATCACACGAGAGTTTGTACAGATTCATATGTGATTGAATACCAAAAAACATGAGATTTGGTATTCAATCCTATATGATTGCATAGGGGATTGTTCAAACAAGAACCATTCTTATTACGAGAACCAATATAAAAGACATCGAATTCGAAGGAGAACACATCTGGACCTTTGATAGAGGGGATAGGGTTTTAAGAACGTTGATTTTTTTAAGCAAACATTCAAAATTAATAAACGTTAAATGATATACAATTTAAAAAGATAAAAAAATTAATAAAACAACACATGTGATTATACATTAATAAAATTTAAGTCCAATCTAACAAAATAAAAAAAAGTTTGTCAAAAGTATATCAAGTGACCTCTCTAATAAAAGAGGGGAACACGAGGATCGCAACGGTATAATTGGTTTCGTCTAACGATTAACGATCTGTGAGATAATTAATTTTAAATAAATTGGAGGAAAGAGAAAGTGGGGACTAATATGCAAAAAGTCAGAATTATCCTTGCTCATATTAATTTTAACTATTATCTAAGATTAAATCTATACCATTGATCTTGAAATCTAATGGTTAAAAATTGTCTCTCAAGACTATGATTTTAATAAGGACTATATTGAACAAAACCCCAATTATATTACATATAAAAGTATTTTTGAATTTCGAGTGAATCATAGTCCTTCGGCGCAAGTACATTAAGAAGACCGATTTGAGATAATAGAGAGTTTTAAAAGCAATCCATAAATTCCAACCTACCATAACAACTCATAGTTTTAAGACCATTGTGTAAAACTTGTTTGTTAAACATGAGATGTGTATTTTTATACTTCTATATTAGCTTACCCACCCGTGTATAAATACAAGGATGATTAAAATAAATTTTAAATGTTTCCTGTATTAAAAAGTAATAACATGAATAGTTTAAAATAAACACGGGTTGTTTATATATTAATATGGAATAAGTTTATGAATTAACATGAAACGTACTATAAGATATATATTGTTTAAAGGCATCCGTGGTGTTTTTTCATTATTTGTAACTGATACTATTAAGTTCTGAAAAATGATTGTCGTCTGTTGTTTTGGTGAATCGTGTTTTCTTGTTTTTTCTTGAAGACTATCCTATTGAAGACTTGAAGTTCTTTTTGTAACTAATTAAGGCATTTTTATTCTTCATAATTGAAAAGTAAACAATAAATAAGATGAGTTTCAAACAACCAATTTAAAGATATTTAAGAAAATAAATGGATATTATTGGTGAAAAATATTTTAAAAATAAGATAATAACGTACATCATAATACTATTCTTCTAATGTATTTTAAAGATAAAAAACTATTTTCAATTAAATCAATTATACAATCTTAGCAATTGATTTAAATAAAAAAATAAATACAAAAAAACATCTATTTTAATAAAAAATAAAATTCAGTTTTTACTTTATTGATCAATAATCCTAAGACATTTTAATCAACATTTAAAAATTACAAAAGCTATCTTAATTAAATACTATCCATAAAAAATTATACTTACGTGCAATAGAAATTAAATTAATGAAAACAAAGATATTTCTAATGTCATCCATAACTATTTTTCAAACATACTTGCACTAATTTAATAGTATCTATATGTGAATAAAAGCTCAAATGAATACTTTAACCTACACACTCGTATATTACAAGAAGCAAAAGTTAATGACAAAATAACATATAAAACTTTCTAATTAAGTTTTTGATGACATGCTATTAGTAATTTAAATGTAAGTAGTTTATATACTTGTGCACGCACAACTTTCTTTCCATGAATGTCTGCAAAAACATATAAAAATAACAAAAAGTAAAAATCTCTCTTGTGAGAAAATGTAAAAATTTCATATGGAGTGCGTAATGTGCAGCTGAAAAAGAACCATACATAGACTCAGATCAATAAACCGGAAAAGGAATAATGAAAGACATCCAATTAACATCTTTTTCACATAGCTTTCAAAACTAAAAAAGACGAAATCAAAAAACTAAGAATCAAACATGTATAAAATTATAGTCATAATAATCTGATATCGTGGATGTTTATTCAAGTCATTTATATCGTTGCGTTGCGTGCGAGGTCTCGTGTGAACTGATATCTATATATTTCTATGTTAGAGATATGAAGATAGCTAGGTTTGTTTTTGATAAAATGATCCAAAAAGAATTATTGCTGAAGGAAGCCCAATATATTTTCTCTCATAGCTTTTCAAACTCAAATAAGGTGAAATCAAATAATTCAGATAGAAAGAGGCGATTGTAACAACCTCAAAATGGGCCTAGTCGTGTTCGAATCTGATACGTTAAAATTCTAATTACATATTGGATAAAAGGAATTAAATGTGTATAATTGATTATTTGGAAAATAGAAGAAAATAATAAAGAAATGATAATATTAAAATATTATGATAAATAGATAATAATAATAAATTATCAAATGGTTTAGAACGAGGTTTTCAAAAATATTCCCGTTAGTTAAAACGACTCGTGCGTTAAGTTGTAAGTTGAAAAGGGGAACAAGATACCCACTTATGGATATGCATAACGCACTAGTGGGCATCACACGTGAGTCACCTCTTCACCATTTCACAAACACAGACATTTTTCCAAGTCTCTCATTTGTGTTCTTGTGTGTGTGACTTTTGAAGAAGAAGAGAACAATTAACGAACCAAGCAATCTGATTATATTAGTTGGATTCAAGTATTGATTTCAAGTTCTAATCTGTTGTGCTATCTTTCCTAATCATCTTCTGATTCAAGTAAGTTTCCATGTATGAGTTCTTTATTTTCAAGTTTATGTTCTAAATTGGGTTTCAATGATTTTGATCCCAATCTGTGTTTCTAAGATTACCAATCTGTTTTTAAGTGGTTTCTAAGTTAATAGAAATCAGAATCTGTAATTAAAGTGAAGCTTTTAATTGATTTTGAGAATTAAAGTGTTAAATGGGTCAAAGTGGTGATTTGGTCCCAAATTCTGATTTTGGATGTTTAGATGCATAAAAATGGTGTCTTTAAGTCGTTTTTGATGAGTTATTTCATATATGAACATTAGAAACCGATTGGTAATACTCTGGAATAGTTTTGGTATGACTTGGATGGGAAAATAGCAGGTTCTGCACGAACCTGCTGCTGTATATTGAAGGGCACGGGCGTGCCTCTCAAGAACAGACCGTACCTTAGGGCGTACCTAGGAGGCACGACCGTACCTCCCAAGGGTACGGGGCGTGCCTAACCCTAGCGAGCCCGGGGGTACCCTGAAGTCACGGGGTGTACCTGAGACCCAGGTACGGGGCATACCCGGGGCGTGCCCTGCCCCTGGCAGAATCTGTTTTACAAGGTTTTAATAGCTGTAAACCTTGTTTAGGTATTCCAGTTGATCCAGAAGCTTCAGTATCGAATAGTAAAGTATTCTAACTCGACAGGTGAGTGCCTGATAACATAACTATTAATATATTTATAACATATATTAACAATGAATTGAATTGAATACAATTGATTAAGCGATTGAATATGTTGATAAAAGGTTGTATACCTTGTAGTATGTATGATAAATGATTATCGGGTTATTATACGCACTTGATTAAGTGTAGTTTGTAAAGCATGACGACGCTAGACTTAACATGTTGACACAGTTTGATACGCACTTGTTTAAGTGTAGATTGTATAGCATGATGATGCTAGGCTTAACTTATTGATACATAATAGCATGCACTTGATTAGGTGTATGTTATGATGATAGATATATACATTATTGCGTGCGCGCAATGAAGTAAAGGATGAATGGCATGATGATGCTAGAGATTTGATTGATATAAATAATATGCATCTGTTTAGGTGTATGTTATGTGGACATGATTCTGGATTGATTAATTGATGATTCGATTGAATCAAATTATGTGTTTGTGATCGGTACGGATCATTATGGACAAAGCTGTCCTACAACGAGAACAAAGCTGTTCTACTTAAGGACAAAGCTGTCCTCTTCGGGTATAGTTGCGGCTGTACAACAGAGGAATCTGCGGATTCCAAAACGCAACGGTGGACGCTTAACAGCTCCCCCACCGGAGCGGTTGATGTGTCTGGTACCCCAGTTTGGTGCATTGAGCCGAGTTGATCACCCTGCGAGATATGCTACCTCCTGACTACGCCAGCTCATCGCGAGATGCTAGGATAGAACTATTTGAGCATGATTGATGATATGTGGTATGTTTATATTGATTGCATGCTATCGTGTACTCACTAGCTATTATAGCTAACAGATACTACTCTCCACATGTGCAGGTGTTCCTTAGGCTGTGAGCTCGAGTGCCTGCGGGTAGTTGCATGTTTTAAGGAGGAACACTGCATTTTGTTTAACTCTGATATTATGTTTATGTTGTAGCAGATAATGGTCGGCCGGTTCAGTAACTGTAACACCAAACCTAGTATGTGGCAATTTTTAAATGTAAAATATTAGCCACTTGTTTTATATTCCGCTGCGTATTTTTAATGAAAATGATAAATTAGTATTTTAAAAAGAAAAATTTGGTTCTCGAAATAGCGGTGTTACAGCGATGGAGAGAGACAATACCCATAACCGTTGATACAATTGACCATAGAAGATAAATGATCTTATAATTCATCATCATCACCTACAAACAAACCCACCGGTTCGGTAAAAATGAAATAATCATTATACACATGATTGATTTGAAACCGTTAACATTGAATCTATAAAAACATTGTATAAGATGATGACCTAGAGTGATGAAATCGAAAAAGAATAAATGAAAAACACATAAGAAGCAACCATAAAATCTAATATGATAAAGAGAAAACATGGGAGAAGCAAACATGGAAGGGACCGGATGAAGAAGGATATCCTTTGAATAAATGGGATGACCAAGCCTTGGAAGTTCCATGTAGAAAACACGATGAATAGTGAAAGTTTTAAAACACTGTTAGGGTTCGTTTGAATGCAAATCGTAGAAGGAAATGGGGAAGAAACTGGGTACCCAGATTTGTTGAGGTCCGCGCTTTTTTTTAAATCGGATCTTGCTGATTATACAGTCAAAATTGATGAAAGATGGTTTTTGATTGGTTAATTAAATCTCAATTTAAGACTCAAAATAGAAAAAAATGTAAGCCTTTTACATATAGTTATAGATACTAAAAGACCGTGGAGGAGAGTTTCATTGCAGAAAATGAGAGGAGATTTTGGAGTTCAATAAGACCATGCACTATTACGGATAGAGCATTCTCAGTTCCTAGCTAAGCTTTGTATCTATGTCGGGACCTGCTTTTGTTTGTAAATTGTAAGTAAATTAGGTGTATGCTTAATTATAAGTGGATTCATGGGGGTTTCATTGTAATAATAAATTAGTAGCCCTTATATTCACTTGGATTATGTAAACCGAGTTTGGGATAAGATTTAGTTTCTGAAAGCGTACCAAAGTTGTCACTTTTTGCTATTGTGTCTACCTATCTTTTAAAACTACCGTTTAATGTACTCAACTTTCTAAAACTATCATTTGATGTAGTTAATTAATTACCTATTCAACAGGTAATAGGTAATTTCATTATTTTTAATTTATTTTTTGATCATGGAAATTAAGATGAGGATGAACTATGAACATGAAGATGAAGATGGATGTGATTCTCAAATCAAAATCTGATGTTCCAAAACAATCGAAACTCAGAATCTCAATTGGAAACCAAAGGATCCAAGATCCAAACCTAGTCGGAACAACATATCTAAATTTTAAAAAATCAGAACAAGCAGAAAATGAACTTCAAACCTTGAATTAAGAACGAGCAAAAGAAGAACTTCAAACATACAAAAAAGATCAAATAATCGAAACCCTTGAAACTTGAACAAAAAATCGATGATGAAGGAATCATGCCTGAAAAGATTGAAAACTCAAAATTTGCTAATTATGAACCCTAAATCGTTGTATGAAAATCTTAATCGTTGATGTTGAAGATCTAAACTCATCTTCATGTTATGAACCCTAAATATGCAATGATGAAATCGCGTAGATGAACTTAGATGAAATCGCGTAGATGAACTTAGATGAAATCGTTGATGTTTAAGAGCCCTAAATCGTTGGTTAATCGAAAAAATTCAACGCATGGAGCCATCTTCGTCTAAATTGATTCATCCTAAAAGCGATTTAGCCCCAAGTAGCGACACCCATAAACCTTCGATGAATAACAGCCAAAGAACACACAGATGAAATCAAATATAGATCTGGGTTCATCCTACAATGACGAGAATTACTTGAAATCTTCGAGAAAAAGCACCGCAGATAAAGCATCGAGAAGAAGCAGATGAAGGCCATCGAGAAGAAGCAAATGAAGGCTTGAAACTAGATTTGGGGTTTTCATCTCAATATTCCAGGCCTTCAATTAGATGAAGGGTTAAAAGTAGATGAATTCATCTTGAAGTTCTTCCTCGAGCTTTATGTTTATCAGATCTCTTCATCTTCATGATTAAACTTTTTATTTTTTTAGCAAAGTTGACTTGTTGTAACCCACTATCATAGGTTACCATACATCAAATGGTAGTTTTAGATAGTTGAGTACATTAAACTGTAGTTTTGAGAAATGTGTATACACTATAACAAAAAGTGACAACTTCGATATACTTTCAGAAATAAACCCTTTAGGATAACATGAAATGTGTTTGGATATATATTTTGTGGAGGAAATATATGTTTGTCTAAAAAGAGGTTTTGAATTCTCCTACGTTGTAAAAAGATTTAATAAGAGGAAATATAATTTTTTGTGACGGACTTTGCAACCAAAAATACGGTGTTAATAAGTAACCAATAATTAAGGACTTTAATGTGAATGTTTAGACTTTCATTTTAAAAGAAAAAGTAAGCCTGTTAATATCAAGGTTTTGATAAACAAAACTAGTATAATATCAGTGCGATGCTCGGATATATCAAAAAAATTATATTTAATATCTATTATTTTTATACACAATCTTTCTAAAAACAACATGTAAAATTTTGAAAGTTTGTATTTTAACACTTGAGCTAAAGCTTGCTCAAATCTAGTAGAAGACAAATTGCATAAAAAGATTGCAAGTTGGAACTCCAGAACAATTATTGATTGGGCCGGTTAACTCTCCTGAAATTGGTTATTACCTCTTCCTCTTTATAATTTATCTATTTTTAAAGTTCCAATCTCAATAGTAAAATAAACAAATTAGAGTTTCAAGTGATTATACTTATTGAGTGTACTTATAAAACAACTTAAGACAATAAAAAAAATAAAGTTAGAACACATAGTAGAATCCTTAAAACCACTATTTTAAACTCATTCGTTATTGCTCTGTTAAGAATTGAGATCTGGTCATAACACTACGAAAAGATTCAAGGTTTGACGTACGCTAATGCCTTGATAGACATGTCTTTACTCATTATAATTCACATTTTTTTTATTTTTTAAGTGTACTGAGTTATATATGCCAAACATATAGTTATTCAGTTATGAGAAATGCACATATAAAAAGCAAAGAAGATTTTATATTTTATATAATTGCATATGCATAATAATAATTGGTAGACAAAGTTATCATTTTAAGTTTGTCATAGACAAAAGATCGAGAAACTCAATGACGCTATTCTTGAACTAAACCACTGTAACGTTGTTATGACTTTCAAAACTTAAGACTTGACTTTCAAATCTTAGTTGTACATGTTTCACTTTATTTTGAAAATTGCATAAAACACCCTACAGTCACACTTACATGATATACATTGTTATCTAATCTCATTCCCCTTATTTTCATTCCTTCTAACCATCTGTCAAAAGAATCACCATCTCCGTCACTCCAACTCTGGGCCCTCGCTTAGATCCAATGGTTTCCGGTCATCGACTGAAAGTCCCAACTGATTTCTAGCTACTTGCATCACGAGGACTCCGTGACCATCACCCTCCATCGCTGTAGTCATTTATCAAAAGAAGCTTAATATCGGTACACGCGTCAGCTACCGTCCTCCACCACCGTAGATCCGCTGATTCCAACATACTTCATTTTTTAGGCATGTGTAACTGTAGGTATTCTTAACCTTTAATTGACATCGACATATACTCTCACAAATTCAGATATGTGTTCTTTCTTCAAAAATGTAATCAAATAAGTTATTGCTTCTATAGACCATTGCTTCGATCTGTCGACGGATTAATTATTCTTTCGACAATTTGTGGGCTTCATAAAAGGTATCACTAACCATATTTTGTTGTATGTCCTTTTTTTATAGCAGATTCATGAGCTTTATCGAATTATTGTCTTTAATAGTTAATTGCTTGCAGATGTAAGTGGAGTATGCTAAAAAATTATTTTTTAGGGGTGGGGGTTGTGTCTGTGTGTGGGTAGGGGTAGGGGTAGGGGTAGGAGTAGGGGGGTTGATTTGCGTTTGTACCATTTTTTTGCTTATCCCTTATTTAAGTTTTTGCATGTTAAGGTTCTTCCTTCATTTTATATTTCATTCGTGCATTGTTCTGGTTAGTGGTTGATATGATATCAATTGAGGGGTTTTGAAACTAAAGATTAGTTGTTGGTAATAATTTTGTAGTTAGTAAGCTCTTAAGGAGGGTAACTATATATCTATTTGTAATTACCGTTTCTTTTACGATTATGAATTTGGGGACTTGGGTTTTATGTTTGACTTGTAGGACTTTAAAGATATAACATTTGATTCCAATGATTGATTATGGGCTTAAGACTGAACCACACCGGCTAGAGCCGAAAAACCAGAGCTACAAAAATCAATAACCGAGGATCGGACCTCAAAATAAATTAATTTTGGAGATCATGAAGAAATCAACATAAATACACAAAATGTTCAATCAAGGAAATGCTATGTATCTTTTAATTGGAGTGTAAACATAGCAAAGAAAATTTATATGTATTTCAATTCATAAAAGTTATATGCGTATTAATTAACTGTCGTTATAAATTTCAACATGGTAGCTATGATATGTCATGGGTTCATTTCATATTCATTATCAGTAGCTACTCAAATATGTTTTATCATATAAACACACACATACATATCATATAAACATAGTGATATATCCATAGTAATTTTAATTAAGAGTTAAAGATTGGTCCTCGCAGTTCTCGTACGAAAAACAATTTTCGATTGAGTTTTTCCATATATATATAGGCAAAAGTTCAAACGAGAACTATTTTTCGTACGAGAACCGCGAGAACTAATCTTAGCCGTCTAATTCCCCCTCCTTTAATTGGATTGCCCACCCATAAATTTCTTACATGCATCCTGCCACACTCAATCCCCCCCACGCTCTTCATCCATGAATTCCATTATCCAAAATGAACGGCCAAGATTAGTTCTCGCAGTTCTCGTACGAAAAACAATTCTCGTTTGAACCCTCCCCTATATATATATATATACACACACCATATCATATAAATAGACACACATATTATATTACATATAGATATATGAACACAGACGCATACATAACTCATATTTATGTATATGAAAATATAGATAAGATGGAAGCATGCATACCTATTTAGCTTCGTATTACAATTTGATTATTTAAAGTGAGAAATGTTCAATACAGTCATAATTTAATTTATAGTTCTGAGGGATAATTTATAACTATTAGATTTTAAGATTCAATGGTCCAGATTCAATTTTAGATTATAATTAAAATGAATATATTTGTATGAAATAGGGCATTTATGACTTTTTAACTATTGGTCCTCACTTTCTCTCTCCTCTAACTTATTTAAAATTAATTATCTCACAAACCGTTAATCGTTAGACGAAACGAATTATACCGTTGCGATCCTCGTGTTCCCCTCTTTTATTAGAGAGGTCACTTGATATATACTTTCGACAATTTTTTTCTCATTTTGTTAGATTGGACTTAAATTTTATTAAACTATAATCACATGTGATTCATAGAGGTGTGATCAATATAGTTTTTATAAAATTATAGTTTGGTGTTTGATAATCCGGCGAAGTTCTATGGTTTAGTAACAAAAAATCAACAATTGAAAGTGATTCTAAGTTATTAGTTGTTTCATAACACATGTAATTATCTATCTCTTATATATGCACATAATTACAGGTGATTTGATTAAATGTAGCATTTTTATGTCACATATTTGACAGAATCAATCACATGTGATTGTGTATTCAATAACATGTGATTTTGTACAGAATCACATGTGATTGAATACCAAAAACATAAGATTCGGTATTCAATCACATATGATTGCATATTTAATCACATGTGATTTTGTACAGAATCACACGAGAGTTTGTACAGATTCACATGTGATTGAATACCAAAAAAAATAAGATTTGGTATTCATTCATATGTGATTGCATAGGGGATTGTTCAAACGAGAACCATTCTTATTACGAGAACCAATATAAAAGACATCGAATTCGAAGGAGAACACATTTGGACCTTTGATAGAGGGGATAGGATGTTGCTAGTACACTATATATGCATTTATGGGTAGACAATGCAATTGGATTGGATGAAATTGAATATGTACATACATGTATAAATGGTTTTAAGCAAACGTTGATTTTTTTAAGCAAACATTCAAAATTAATAAACGTTAAATGATATACAATTTAAGAAGATAAAAAAATTAATAAAACAACATATGTAATATTACAATCTGTTATAAACTTTTTTTTTTCATATTGTTATGATATACAATGATATACAATTTTTTAAAATACAATCTGGATCATTGATGTTATTAATCCAAAGACTAAAATTAATCTCTTAAAACTATTAATTAAGTATGAATTATATCGAACATTCTTCTAAAATAATATTACTAAAAATAAGAATTTAGAGCACATGAGGTTATAACCTGCATCAGTGAGTGTAGGAGTAGGAGTAGGTCCCTTGCGTTCTTCCTCCCCCGGTTGTACCTTGTCGTAGGCTTTGTCGTATGGCCCGACTTCTTCTCAATTATACCCGATATCAAAATCAAAATATTCTTAAATCTCAATCAATCCTTCATTCTATCCCCACATGTATATTAAGAAGCATAACATTATCTCCATCATTCCCTATTGGAGTATTATTGAGTATATGTATAATATAAATGAAATTAGCTAGAAATCCGAATTTCATTTCTCAATTACTTGACTGCTCCAAAATTTCCAACCTTCTTCAGTTCAGTTCTTCTTCTTGCTTCTCACCAACTACGGTTGTCGAATCTGGTTATTGACACCGGCTGCAGCTTTGATTGATCGAGCTTGTCAATATCTCTTCATTTGTTCTCAGGTACACTTAAGCATCTATGTGTTGTTTTCTTCCTAGATTGCTAGTTGACGGAATTCGTGAGGGTAAATTGAGTGCTTATGCTAGTTTGCCATGAGATGATCTTTGAGGAAATTACGTACCAGGTTTTAACATGAAGTTTTAATTTTGAGGTGTTTGTTTGTTTTTAAAGATATAAATATCTTATGTCTTATTTCATTTATTTAAAAGAAGGAAAAAATATATGGTATTTTGTTTCCCAGAATAAACAAAAATAAGACAAAAAAATATTTTATATATGCGAAAAACAAACAACTTTATTGGAAACGTTTGCCCGCTGTAAACGTTTCTTTAAAAGAAACATATATAGAATACTAATTAAGCATTATTTTTTTATATTGCTATTTTCATTATAAATTGATCTTATTCTAGTAGATTGATTTGCTCTTCAGTTTGCTATTTTTATTGTTCATACGTGTATCAATTACTACATCGAATTTGAGCTCGAGCTTAAGAAATAAGAATCAAGGTTTGGTCGACCTTGAATTTTACAAAGTTAGTGATTTACCAAAAACATATATATATATATATATATATATATATATATATATATATATATATATATATATATAAAACTATGATGCTTAAAAATTGTAACTACGTCACATAATTTTTTATTACTTTGAGACAAAGTTCTGACATAATGGTGCACGATATAAAACACTAAGGGATTTTTTGTTAAAACAGAATGATTAAGCACTAAATGATTATGTGGTTTGAATAATTCAAAGGCTTTGAATGAATCTGCTTCTAATTGTGACATGCTGTTTGATAAAAGTTTTGAATAAACAATTTGAATGATGCAAATTATCATTTTAACCTTAATAATGATATATTATAAGATATGATATGATATGATTGTTTAACAAGATAACGTGCGAAAGAAGGAATATTAGGATAAAATACTAGGTGCTTAATGATTGAGAATGCATTTTAAGGTAAAATGATTCAGCAGTATTATGTTAAATCATTCAGCACTGTCTTCATTTAGAGGCAGAAATCAAACATATTGAATGTTAAATGATTCAGTATTCAGCGCTGAATGATTCTATTAAGTAGCAAACAAACAGCCCCTAAGACAAATCACACACATATATACACGCACATATATGTAAGTATGTATTTAGGTTAGGTATTGATGATTTATAACCGGATTATATCATCTCAAATTAAGTTGTATATCTAATTATGCATTTTTATGTTTAATAGAGTTTATAAAACTCGCTATGAGAACTCTTATGCTTATAGTACAAAAAAAATACAACTTATTACAACTAATCTTAGGGTGATCTGATATACCATAATCTTAATATGGGAGAAGGGTGATTTTATTTGGACTTTTGGATAATCTAAATTGACCTATTTGATATAATATTTGATATATATATATATGAGTATATATATATATGAGTATATAACCTGTATTAAAAAATATTATTGATTAATGTAATATGTATACAAATAGCAGCATCCATTAGGTCATGAGTAAGGCTTACACCCAACCTAAATTAACCAAAATGCCATATCAGTTTTTTCTTCCTTTTCCTTTCCAACCTAAGTTAACCCAAAACCCAAATAACTTTCATTCCAAATCAACTAAAAAATTTTCTCTCTCCTACTCTCTCTATAAAAAAAAAGAAAAAAAAAGGTTCATGTTGCTCAGGTGCACGAAACCGAAAAGAAAAAAAGCAAGGGGAACCCGAAAGAGTTGTAGTGGTGTTCCCGAAGGAACCCACCTAACCCAAATTAGCCCGAAGGCCTTTGAGAACGGCTAAACGCCCGCCCTTAGAGAATGTCAATTACTGGCGACAACTTTAAAGATGCTCACTTGCACAGGAAATGGACAACTTTATGATCCACGGACGTGGATCACGAATCACCCACACACATCACACATGTGAGATGACCAACTCATTTAATGCACCAACTCATTAAGTATGATTAATGTTTCTCTTTTTTTGAAGTCGAGAGTATCTTAAACCTCTTATTGAATTATATTAAAACGTATTAATACATTTTTAAGATAAACAAACAAACTCTAAGTCTTGTTGTGAACGTATACTACATGTATGTGTTTCCTATTTAAAAAGGACTATTAATAATACTTTTTTCTTTTCTTTTATTATATTAACGTCATATTATTTTCCCTAATCTTTCGTTCTTCCTTACTATCAAAGTTTTACCCTTTAATTTTTTTCTCAATCATTTTATTTTAAAATGGAAGAGAGAGAGCCACAGAGGGAATGAGAGAGGGATGGGAAGAGAGAGCAAATAAAAAAGAAGAGTCGGATGAGGCCATCTTGGGCGTGTTGGGTATGGTAGTTTTTGGCATTCCCATTGCCTACCTGCTGCCATGATGGACGAGTGATGGGGAGGGTGAGGATTACCGAAGGCCTAAGGTACTTTTGGGTACCTTCGGGTGAGCTTGGAAACACCATTTCGGGTGTCTCGGGTAGCCCCATCGGGTACCCTCTTCGGGCTTTCTTACTCGACGAGAACCCATGACTCCCCCACCCACCCATCCCCCTCCACACACACACAAATATATATATATATATATATATATATATATATATATATAAAATATGAAAAAGGTTTGGATAAGAAAAGAGAAGGTATAACACTTGTTTTGGGTAAGGTAAAGGAAATAAGAGAGGGAATAGTGTGGCGCTGATATGACATTGGGTAAGGAAAAGATTTAGATAAGATATAACACAAAGCCTAACTAAGTCTTGCCATAAGTCTATCCCCTACCCTGGTTGTGACTTGCACTAGTTCTTGTTGGCCTAGATTGAGTAGATTCCCCACAAATAAACAATGTCATGGTCCACTTGAATAAATAAATAAATATAATAACGTCTTATTATAATTTGCTGTCAAAATTAAAATATAATTAATCAATTCCCCGTTTATTTATTAGATATTTATCAAAATTAAGATTAGAATCGGCGACACATTTTTTTATGATCGCATCGAGTATAATATATTATATATGGGAAAATGACGAGTATAGTTAAAATTAAATGTTTTTATATTCGTAAACGATAACACCTATGTTTATTGCCTATGTAATATATGCTATTAACTCTTTTTCTCTTTTGCATTGTACTATTAACTAGTTTATTTATATGAACTGCTTCGTATAAGTACGGAATCCTCTGTCTTACATATATTAGTATCTAGTTAAAATTATCTAATGTTTGGTTAAATTCTTATATGAGATGATTTTAACTCATAAGTATCGCATGTGAGACAGGCATATTTATATAAGCGGAATATATATAACCGAAAAAAAATTATGGAATGGGAGTGGCTGGCGGAGTTCTTGACGGGTATGGTGAAGCCGGCGGCGGCCACGGCGGTGGTGTTGCTGGCGGCGTTGTTGTCATACTTCCAGAAGCTGAAACTTGAGGGGGAGATGGTTTACGCGATTATTAGAGCTTTTATTCAGCTCTCAATTATTGGATTTGTTCTCCAATTTATTTTCAACCAAAACAATGGCTGGTGGATCATTCTTCCTTATCTCTTCATGGTAATTTCTTCAACTCTTTTTCATTAAATTCCAAAGTTAATTAATGCAACAATAGTACAGATTTCGCAAACCCTTGAACATGTTTTGTAAATCAAAATTCAAACACAACCGACTGGATTAAGGGCAAAATTGGTATTTCATGGGGCAAACGTTTTTCCTCCGATTTCATGGCAGGTGTCGGTAGCAGGTTACACCGCCGGCCAGCGAGCGAAACACGTACCCCACGGGAAATATATTGCCGGAGCGTCTATTTTGGTTGGTACGGCGTTAACGATGATGTTACTAGTTTTGCTAAACGTTTTCCCGTTCACTCCTCAATACATGATTCCGGTCGCCGGAATGATGGTCGGCAATGCAATGACTGTCACCGGAGTGACAATGAAAAGACTACGGGATGATATACGGACACAAATGAATTTGGTAAGTCTCTAGAAATAAAAGATCTATTAAAAATTTGAACTCATTGGTATTTGGCCGTTTTGGTAAAGAGACTTGCATATTTCAAGAGTTAGCGACGACATGTTCATCCAACAGTTAGCGATGGCGATTACATCGTCGCAATAGAACTTTTTCTTACATATGATTTAGCACAAAGATGTTTACAAATATGATCCTTTCTTTTATATATGTACAGGTGGAGACAGCTTTAGCACTTGGTGCCACGCCACGACAAGCAACGATACAACAAGTGAAAAGGTCGTTAGTGATAGCGTTATCACCAGTTATCGACAACACGAAAACCGTGGGCCTCATATCGCTTCCAGGAGCGATGACGGGGCTCATAATGGGGGGAGCCTCGCCGGTGGAAGCAATTCAACTTCAAATGGTGGTGATGAACATGCTCATTGGAGCTTCAACCATGAGTAGCATCATGTCAACCTACTTTTGTTGGCCTAATTTCTTCACAAGCGCGTATCAACTAGAAACAAAGGTCTTTTCCACCGAATAGTTAAAAGTTCGATCGACTCGATCCTTGTGGTTCTCACAAAGCTCAAAAGTTAGAGATGGAGGATATTTTCTCAGGCATGCAGAGATCGAACATCTGCCCTTTGGATTGAAAACAGAAACCAAAAGGTAAAGGTTAAGTAGTTGAGATGGATCTTAATTAGCACCTATAATATGATTAATGGATAAGGGGTAGAATAGGTTTATTGATTTTTGGGACATTTGTATTTTGATAGAAGAATCTTGTATTCTGTTGCTTCATGTGATTGTTGTATGTTGTAGATTTTGTAATTTGTATCAAATCTTTGAGACTTTAATATTAGAGCATTTGCTTTTTGAAATGATAAATAAATTGGGTTTTGTAGTCATAATTAATTAAATGACCACAAAAGTAGAAAACAATATTATGTTAGTTAATTAAAACTGTTCTTGTCAAAAGGTTCAATGAAACCGTTTTTTAAAGTTGTATATTCTATTTTGACACTTATTTTCATTCAATGAATAGGGATGATGTAACTTTCTTCAAAATAACAATCATATCTGAGTTGAGTATGTGACATGTAAAATTAATGTAGACAATCGTAAATATATCTTTGAGTAGAAAGACTGTTTCGTTAGTTGACAATTTTCATTGTTCATATAGGTTTCGAAACGTTTTAAGGTTCATATTGGTTCTTGGTAAGTTTAGGGTTCTTTTTGATTAATGGTTGTGGTTCTTTAGGGGTTCCAGATTTTTTGAATGTTTGTTTATCAACGGTTCATCATCATGGTTGAGGTATTTGTTTTAAGGTTCCATTTTGGCTTCAATTATGTTTGCTACAATTCTGTTTTTGTTTCGGATCTTGTTCTAGTGGTTTTGTTCTTGGTTTGGGTTTCGATTTGATTTGGGTTCAATGTTGTGCTAGATTGATGTTTGGATCTAGTTCTTCAAATGTTCCTCCTGTTCAACTATTTGCTCTTTTGATTATCTGATTTTTGAAAATATAACACTAAAGTGGTATAATTGGTGAAGTGGTATTATAAATAAATGAAAAGTAAAAAAATTACCCGATGAGTAGGTACATGATACAACATCCGGTAACTTTTAGGAGTTGAGTACATCAAATGATAAGTTTGAAAGTTGGGTATATGTAAGTATGTAACAGCAAAATGTGAAAACTTGAATACATTTATATGAACTAAACTCTTAAAGTTTTGACCATAATCAATTTAACCAAATTTTACATAAATAGGTTAAGAATCATAGTGAGTTACGGACAACCACTATATTTGACCACAATCAAGGAAAAAATATATATACATTGAGCTTCCGGAATTGTTGTATAACAACTCCGTTATGTGCCTTGACGAGCACTTCAGCTCATTGTTACAATCGCCACATGTTCGTGTATGACTTGTTACCTAGTTGTTTGTGATGGTGATAACGAATATATGAACTTGTTATATGTTTTTTTAACCAATAGTTATTATGATAAATAATTGTTTGCAGATCCAACAACGACAATGAAAGAAATTATTACTACGGAATGTTATTAATAGGGGTGTTAAAAAAACCGAAAAGCCGACCTGACCTGTAAGAACTGAAACCGAAAAAACTGATATCTTGTAATTTATTTATTATTTTGATTTGCTTTTACCATTATTTATTGTGTTATTATGAATCTGAACTTGTTGAAAACAAAAAAAATGAAAAAAAACTCAGTTTTAGGGTAACCATGATTCCAACCGTGGATACCAATCTCTCTTCGAATACTCGTTGTCTGCAATTCGATTTCGATTTCTAAAACTAAATACCCATCCCACAACGATGATTTAAAAAAGGGTACTGATATCCACACATTAACAGTGTGGATGGCAAGTCAGGAAGTGGGCCCCACCACATTAAATTGAAATAAAGCCAACCTACCTCCTAAACCTTACCCTCTTTTATTTTTCATCAAGACAAGTGACCTCACCCTTCTTCCAGCAACACCACTCCAGTCCAATACCCCGTCGCTCTGCACCCCACCGACAACCTCCTTGCCGGCGATGTTGCTTGTCTTATAGTGACCTCACCCTTTTTCGGTGACACCACCGCTACCCCACCGTTATAGGTCCCCGACATCGGCTTCCTTCTTCCTCACCGACACCCTCCTTCCGGCGACTCGCCCTTGTAACCCTCGCTCTCTTCCTTCATCCTCTTTTTTGTTTTCATCCTTCGCTCTCTTCCTCCACATATCAAGCGACTGTTGTTCTTCCAGCGACCTAATACTCACAACCAAGAATGGGTTTATGTGAATTTCGCGACCGGTGGTGCGTTAACGGTGGTGGCCGGTGGCTTGACAAACACAATAGAGAGAGCGGTGGTGTGGTGGTAGCAACGAACACATTAGAGAGAGTGGTGGACCGGCATGGCGGTGGCCACCGTGCGTTGGTGGCAGTGGTCCGGTGATAGTAAATAGAGAGATCGAAAGTTAAGAAGATAACTAAAGAGAGCAGAAGTTAAATATTAAAATGACTTGGGAGATGTGTATCTATGGGTATTGGGAAATTAAATAAATATTAGTACAGTTGTGGGCCCAGCAGTGCAATAAGTAAAAGAAGTAGTGTCATTAGCCCGACCCTTAAAAAAATTCGCTAACTGTTCCACCCCGCACCGCCATGAACACCCCTCGTTATTAATAGGGTAAATTGTCAAGAAAGGTAACTAAAATATCGAAAATTGCTAATACAGGTAACGTTCAATTTTTTTGGACAAAAAAGGATTATAAATTTCAATTTGTAACAAAAAAAAGGTTTAATGACCTTTTAGACCTAACAAAAAAAGGATTATCAATTTCAATTTGTAACAAAAAAGATATAAATTTCACGCATTAAACCATTTTTTGTTACAAATTAAAATTTATAATTTTTTCTCGACAAAAAAAATTAAACGTTACCTTTATTAACAAATTTTAATATTTAGACTATCTTCTCGATGATTTGCACTTATTATTAAGTTAGCAATGCAAGCGACTCCTGCCCAACCCAGCCCAGCCCAAGCATTGCCCAAAATTTGGAACAGGTACGACGTCGTGGTGATTATCTCAGCATCGACAAACATCAACAAAACCCCCCCTTAAACCTTGAAGGCCGAGCAGTTGTTCGGTTGTTCTTCATTCTGTCTTATTCAATATCATTGAAGATGAATCTCCTCCAAAACGCAATCAGATCATCATCTAGTCGGTTGATGCGGAATGTTCATCCAGATCAACGGCTCAGATCGCTTCTGTCTGGCTCGCCGGCTCAACGTCTGTTCTCGACTGATTCTGCACCGCCGATTAACCAGTCCTCCACTAAACCATTGTTTGAAACACCATCAACGGGTATTATTTTATACATATATTCAGTATCTCCCGAGAAGTTAGCCTTCCCCTTCCGTCCAGTACTTTTTCATCACTTTTAAAGTTTTTAATGTTTAAGGAAATTTAAGTTTGTGATTGATAATTCCTATGGTTTTAGCTAGTCATGATTCATAGCAAGTTGGTGAAATTTGTTAGTTTATTAGTTTATTGTTGTACACTGGTGTCAAAAACTAGGGTTTGATGTGTAAGTAGTTAAGACTCTGTTGGGCATCGGATGTCATAAATATAGCGTGTTTGGTAGCTTATAGTTTGTCATTTAACTAGTTCTTATTGGAAGAAATTTTACACAAATGGTGCACCTAGTGGCATCTTATTGCAAAAAGTTCCAATTGTGAAGAACTGCCCATGATGTGGTCAGGATTCTTAACCAGGTACACAGTTGTCTGTATAATCTAAATGAC
Source organism: Dittrichia graveolens (assembly GCA_038502395.1). NCBI lineage: Eukaryota > Viridiplantae > Streptophyta > Magnoliopsida > Asterales > Asteraceae > Dittrichia > Dittrichia graveolens. The sequence continues at coordinate 8,152,463 of JARJIL010000003.1, forward strand.
ATTATACCGAAAGTCTACTTTGTGGCAAATGGTATGGGTCCTATGGGATGAATCCATAACTATTGACTTAAAAGACTATGCTAACGTTATATACCTTTGACGCTTTCTTAATATTTTTGTTCATGAATTCATGTTACACACAATCGCAGCCTGTATGACTTGCTTCTATTTTCCTTCTTGGTTATTGGGTTTATGTGTCAGGTTTGGTCTATGGGAAACTGTTTGGCATTACAAAGAATACATTGAAGAGTGATATTCTCAGTTTGTTAGAAGATTGCAATCTAAGCATTGATGATCTCAGAGTTGATTACAATCCATCATACTCACCAACTGGAATGTAATATTCTTTATATTATAGTATGAAATATTCTTTATATTATAGTTTGTAGATTTAACATGGCAGAGTATCATGGAGGGTTGATTCCTTTTTACTATGGGTGAATGAAACCGTCTTGTATTAATTACCATGTCGTCTTGGGGTGAATGAGCAGGATGGTTCAATTCCCTTCCCGGAGTGCCTACGATGCTGCTCTTAGAGCGGTCACTAGAAAAGGCCGCTTGTATAGACTGGAGAGGGTAATTCCTTTGCAAATACTATTTCAAATTGCCAACAACATGCTTAGCATCTTTGTAAACTAAGAAGCTTTCTTATGCTGAACGATTTGGCTTTCCGATGCTAGGCTGACCGTGCAAACTGGGATTACATCCAGCCGTATGGTGGAAAACATGTAAGCACAAATTCTTCTTTTAGCTATAATTACAGTTGTTAATAGCACTAAATATCGCCGCTATAGCGAATAGCGTAGCGTAGCGCTAGGTCACCGCTATCAAGCATATAGCAGTAGCAATGGCATTTTGGTAATTTTTTTAATTTTTTTTCATTTTTTTACCTTTAATCAGTAATATGAAGCTTTAGATGATCTTTGATTTAACTTATAATAGTTTTAAGACTTAGTATTATATTTTGTTCTCTAATATATATAATAGTTTAAGACTTTTAAGGTAATATACTAATATATAAATATATAATTATATTTTAGAAGGCTATCGCTAAGTACGAAATAGCGGCCGATATTTAGCGCTATTCGCTATGTAGCATATAGGTAGGTCGTCGCTATTTACCGCTATTCGTTATCGACAACTATGCTATAAACATACCTACCAAAAAATCTTGATAATATATCTTCTAAGCTTTATTGATTTAATCTTTTTTTCATGCTTACAATCATTGAAGATGTAGTGTGTTTTAGGTATGAAGTTTGTCTTCAAATTTCCCTTTTGTCTTGGGTATTTGCTTTTACTCTTCAAAACATTCCGTTTTCCAAATGCATATAAGTGTTCAACTATAACTTAGGATGAGTTATTATAGTGATGTTTACTTACTTCTTGCAAATTATGTATGTTGTATTATATCACAAGTATTCATCTTAGAACCAACGACAAAATAAGGAAGTCGTGCTTGGTTTAGCAATCTACAATAGTATTTGGATGCTAAACCATAAGTACTTGTCCCATACTAGACATGATCTTCCTTGTTGTACTCTCTCTGTCCCATTGCTACATTATGTGACACACTAACACGTGATAATGTTGGGTTTTATTCTACTTTAGTGAAGTTCTTAGTACATGCACAACATAAACAAAGGGACTTGAGCGTTGGCTCAAATACAACCATGTTATCAAGTCTTAGAGTACCAAGTGCTAAAAACTTTGTGACAAATTACTTAAAGTATATAAGCATAAGGATATAGTTAAGTCCCTCTTTAGATATTTGGTCTCTTACTATAAGTTGATATGGGCTTGGACTTTAAGTTTTTCAAAGGCATCTTTTCTTTTTCTGTGTGTTTGTTGTGTTATTGTTATCATTGTTTTTTTGCATGTGGACAGTTGTGTGGCTGGGTTATTGAATGCACATGAAGTGTTTGTGATTGAAACATCGATGCAACTTATTTTGACTCCCATTCTTCTCGATAGATCTTGATGAAACTGGTCATCTTCCTAGATCTCATCCATTAACCATTGCCCTTTTGGTGAGTAACGACTTGAAACTGATAAGAATAAGCTGGGTTCAATTGAATGAAAAAAAGTAAGTCTAGAACAAATCAAACGATATTGCCTATACTCTAAATAATTAACATGCCATGAAAGATTAGGACAATTGTAACTTCCTATCTATAATTAGTGATTAACTTATGATGCAAGTGTTTCTTGCCCATTAAGCAATCTAACACAATAAGGAAACTATTAATTAAGAAACTAGTAATTATTAAAAAAAACACTTTAACCCCTTGCATTTTAACCAAGGGAAAACCTCCTTTTATCTTTGGTCATCGTTGATAAACTTTTCTAAAGTGTTGTCCCGTATAATACTTCCCTCCAAAAGAGCCACCTTGTCTTCAAGGTGGAAATCAAGAAATTGCTTTTAAATAGTCACTAGTGACTCCAAAGGAGATTCAAATTCGGGTAAATCCTTTCACTTGACTAATATTTGCCTTTTCAGCCGTTGTATTGGAGCCACCATCAATTCCTTCTACTCATTCAGGTCTTAGAGTAACCTTCATATCTTCGGTCAATGTAGATGACAACTTTGAACTTGCATTATATAACACACTAGGGATGCATGGAAAATTAAACGTGCATGAATCTTCATCCTCCTTTGTTCTCTTCTTAGATGCTCTTCTAATTAGTCTAATACCCGATCCCTTTCTTCCAATAATGATTCACTTTAAGCATCAAAGAAGGAGCTTTTATATAATAGATTAAATAGGGCGGAGCTTGCCCATAGAGAACTTTAAACAATGTTGTTTTCGTTGATGTATGAAAGGATGTGATACCCATGAAATCCGAGTAGACCAATGGTTAGGCATATAGATACCTCAAATAAGTTACAATAGTATGATTTACCACTTGAGTTTATCTGTGATAAGCTATACCATATTTCAATTTTGTTTCTTGTAAACTGAAAAGTTCCTTCCAAAAATGGTTGAAGAATATTTTATCTTGATGGGGAATAATTGATTCTAGAATCCCATGCTATGCAGTTATCTCGGTCAGATATCAAATATCGGTCAAGGACCGATATTTGAAATCGAAGATATCGCGGAGAGATATCGGTTTTTTATATTTTGTAGAATATATATATATATATATATATATATATATAAGATTAAAATCATAAAAAATTAAATTAAAAGTATAGCATAGAAGTTAATAGATATTAATATGGGAATTGTTAAAGGCTCGTAGCATGAAAGGAATATTGCTAGTCGGCAGTCGCTAGTTCGATGGAAGAGTGGAGTCTCTACTGCTACTTCGATAGAAAAGTGGAGGAAGAAAGGTACTGCAGTCGATGTGAGCCGATGAAAGTGAAAGGTGTTTAGGGCTGTTACTTTTTTAGGTTTAATTTAGAAGTGGGTTGGGCTCTAATTTAAGAAGTGGGCTGGGCTTTAAATAGGTTAACACTTAGCAAACTCCAAAAAAAAAGTTGCACAATACAAAAATTGGTTAAAAACCGATATCTCGTTTTGAAACCGATATCTCGTTTTGCAAATCTCGGCTAAATATTGGCCGATATCGCCGAGATTCTTGGCTCCGATATAACCTACCGATCTTTGACACTGATATTTTGCCTACCTTCGATATCCGAGATCTCGGCGGGATATCACCGAGATATCGCTGAGATTGACTGCATAGATCCCATGAAGCCTTGCTACCTTTCGCAAGAATGTTGCTGCGATTGCTTTTGTAGTACTCCCCATCGAAGAGAGATGTCAAATCATCTTGAACCCGAAATTGAGATCCCTTATTGGTCTAGCTATTGAACCCATAAGAAATTTTGGATTTCCCCACTAAATATGAGTACTACTTTCACACCAGCTATGAGACCACAGAGTTATATGGCATGGTTAGTTGTAAAACCTACTACGGAATTAAGAGATACCTTAGTGGTGCCTAAGTGAGCATAATCATCATCTTCCCTACCGAAAACATAACCCCTATGCTCTCTTATCTTGCAGTTTGGACTCAGTTAACTGGCAAATGACTTACCAACTGACTTCAAGTACCTAATTTTCCCGAAGTCATAGACGACCCTGTTGTATGTAAAGAGTCGGCATCAGTATCTTTATTACTATTCGTTCCGAATTATACTACAGTTTCCCACAGACTGTACCTTGTTTTTTTCCATCACATTGTTATCGTCGATCATTTGTGCTAAACGCTTGGCGTGTCTCAACCCACTTGGTTGTAGAATTTGTAAAGCCGATAACATCTTAGGTTTAAGATATGCCAAACGTTCCCTCTAGTATTGATATTCCTGCAATCCCGCAGACCCGCACTGTTTCAACTTGCCCAATGGACAAAACCTTCCTGGAATTCAGCTTTCTAGTGATTGTGCGAGTCAAACACTTCCTGCTGCTCATACCATCGATACCTTGCCAGGGCTTCACCTTCTAACTTCTAAGCACACCATCACTGTGTGAAGTTGCACATGACGCCAGAGGGTCGCTCCACCTTGTAGATCCATCCATGAACGTTTACACTTTTGAAAATTGGCATCTTGAATTTCCTCGCCCGGTAGTGTTGAGACGTAAGCATGGGGTTCACCACCTCTAGTAGTCTAGCCAACTTGAACTTATGTCTTTCCATGCTTAACCCGAATCATCCCACTGCTGTTTCCCCGGTGCAACAGCTTTTCTTGTCTCATAGAGTTGCCCGGTAGCTCTAAGGCCTTTCGGAGTCTTCATAATCTCATCAAATCTTTTGTTATTCAGATCCATCTCTGCGAACTGATGTGTGTATTTCTCATCCACAGTTGCAAATTTTTCTGGTTTCTCTAACTGAATGGCATCTATCAATCTGTTTACGGGCTTCCTCCAACTGAGTCCTGATATGAATGATATCCGCTTCCAGTCTTCCACAGCCTTGACTTGTGTGTTGGCTATACTTCAGAAATCTGGGAAAAAAGAAGAATATCATCCGAACAGTAAGATGAGCAATGATTTCCAAATATGGAAGGTTTGGCTCAGAATTTTGTCGGATAAGGCTAAGCCGGATTCAATTGGGAAAAAGGAAGCAAATCAAGAAAACGCATATGATTGTGCTATAATGAGGTCTGCAAACGAGGTCGAGCTCGGCTCATTACTATAGTCTAAGCTCTAGCCCGGCCTGATAGTTCGATGAGTCTTTATGATACAGGCTTCGGCTTGGATCGAGGAGAGTGCAAGATTGGCTCGAGCTTGGCTTGAAAAGCCTGGATATAAAATTATAAATATGAAAATTATTTCTAATAATCAAGCTTATTTTAAATATATTTAATTAAAAAACTAATTTCAAGCATGTATAAAAGTTATAACAAAACTTAACGCAAGTCAAACAGTTTTTAGAGAAGTCTAAGCATTAAATATAACAAGAATAACATATTTAATTCATTTTTATATATAGAGATTTGTAGTGATTAAACATGACACTGTGCCCCTTGTTCTTTGAGACTTTGACTAAGCCGAACCTTCTGTTTTTTGTAATTAACCTGGGTTTCCGATGTGCTTTGCGAGCTGACTAATCCCAGGGCTACCATCCGCTTTGCAAATAGTCCGGAGTCATCGTGTGTGAACCTCCGTGGCCACAAGGGGGAAATTGGTTGCTTTTAGGGTTTGAACTTGGGTCCTCCAGGTATTTACACCCTTGGAGACCAAGCCCTTACCACAAGAGCAGAGCCCTTCTGTTTTCATCTTGGGTTGTCGCTGATTAACCTGTCTGAAGTGCTGACCCTTATAACAAACTCTTGAGGTGGCTTCAGAGATTGTATTGTTCTGCTTTTTGCCTAAGTCATTGATGGGCTGACTTCCATATTGCCATAGCGCCCTAACCTTTATATAAATTTTGTTAGGGTGTAATGGGAATTAGATTTCCATTGTTTATCAAACACCCTTTCTCAACTTAAAAGATCTTTCAAGCTGGTATCGTTTTTTGTTCCTTCTCTAAGACTGTTTTACTTTCTTTTTGTAATGTTAGTTTTCTTCTTGTCTCTTCCTTCAATTTTTGTTTGTAATAATATTTTTGTTAGTTTTTCTTTGGCCTTGACTCTAATTTTTTTGGTTATTCTGAGCAATGGTTTCTAGATTTTTTGAGTAATAATTTCTCAAGCCTCCACCAGTCACCATTCTTTTTATTGATAATAAGCGTTGATGCACTTAATTTTATGTGTGTGGTATCATCATCATTATTATATTTATTATTATTGTTGTTGCGGCTACTTTTATTGTTATTATGATTATTATTTTCATTTTATGTTTCTCTCACTAGAGTTTCTTGTTGCAGGTTTTATTGGAAGGAATTCCCCAAAATGCAGCTTTAGAAGATGTTGAAAGGTTTCTTGCTGGTTGCGAGTATGATCCATCTAACATCCGTCTGTTTTTCAGGTCAAGGCTCAATAAAACCCTGTGATTAAATAGGTCCATGCTTACCTGCATTTGATATATCCAAGTTTTCCTGTATTTAATGAAATAATACAACTACTCTTACAGGCAGGGACCTTCTGGGCTCACGAGGATGGCCCTTGTACGTTTTATCTCCCCAACTGCAGCCATGAGTGCCAAGATAACAAAAAACAGAGGCTTTTGTTTCAATAATCAGATCTCGATGCATGTTCTTCAATAACCACTTGTCTCAGCACTTCACCCTTTGAGGTGGGTTTTTTCAAGTTATCATGGCTATGCTAACTCGAGTTTGGCAGTTTGCATGACACCGATTTCAAGACTATGCTTCTCTTTTATGTACTCCTTTATTAATGAAATTCTTTGATTTAATAATCAGTTACTTAAAATGTTTTGTTAATCTGAATCAAAGTGTTAATTTTTTATTTTTTCTGTTACTTTGTAGGTTTTAGAAAGAGGGGCAAAATATACTTTTGCAGGAAAAAACACATCATATTTTACAACCGGAGTTTAGGCTTATTTTACCATTAAACCTTTTATTCCAAAATGAGATGAGATGATCCATTTTCCTTTCCTTCCCTACCTCAACTCAAGAACGTTGCGTTATGGTAAAAGCAGTTCGTGGGTTAATTTTAAGGTAAATTGTAAGAAAATACAATAAGTTTTTTTTTATTTTTGTTGGTTAACATTGTTTACAATGAACTTTTTATTTTTAAAAATAATATAATCAACTTTAATAATCTTTTTACATTGTATATAAGTTGTATACAATAGGAATTATAACAAAATTTATTGTATACAATATTAAATAAAAGTTAGACACAAAATTATGCTATTTGCATATTATGAAAAGTTATTATATTGTTTTTTAGAAATAGAAGTTTGTAGGACCAATTGTATCAAGTATTAACTATAATTGAAGCAAATTCACAATGATAATATAATCTTAGTATGTTTGTATGAGGAATACGTATAAATCTAAGACCAGATACAGAGTTTTAGGTTTATCTTATTGAATTATGACAAAATAACAAGGTATTTATACCTCTAGGGAATTTACAAAAACTATCCTATATAAACCTAGACTATTATCATTTATAATACTAAACTTTACTAAAATGTATTGAACATAATTTAAGGACCTAACAAAGTTGATCGTAAAACTTTCATTTTATTATTTAAAGTTCTCTTAGTTAGGGGTTTGCATGAGGAGTTCGGACTTATTTGCCCATAATTTTATAAAAAATGTTATTATAACACAAGTTATTATTCTATTTTACAAAACTTTCATTTTATTGCACTTAACTTCTAAAACTTACTTTTTAATATATCAAATAAACTCATACCCATTACAATTCCTATACAATAAGTACACCAATAAACACCATGATTTTATAGCAATAAAACACTAACATTTTAGAAACCCCAAAAAAAAAATCTATATGAGTAAAACAAAAACAATCTTGACAATCATAAGCGTTGTTATTGTATGATGATGATGAACCGTGTACCATGCATAGGTTCAAGTATTGTGTTTGACGGGATTTGTATTTGATGGGATTTAAAATCCCATCTGGTGTTTAGATGAGATTCTGTAGGTGGGATTTCTAACATCACTAAACCCCATCAACACCACCAGCAACCTCCATTGCCACCACCAACCACAACATCCGTTGCCATCGTCAAAGAGGAAGGACGATGAACGGTTGATGTGGCGGATGGACGAAGCAAACGGCGAGCGAAGCAAATGACGAACGGCGAACGTTTGGATTTGAAATCCCACCTCATTTTTGCAAACCAAACACTACATTTTGATTGATTTAAAATCCCAATCCCATGAAATCTCTCCAAATGACACCAACCAAACTCCCCCTCCAAACTCATTATCTTTTCTGGTACATGACTTATGGAGCTGGTTGCATTCCCTTAACAGTAATTTTGTAGTGACAAGAAGTATATATATCTTCTAATTCACAAAATAAAGTTAGGTGATAATTCTTTTGTAATTATATATGTTCTATTGAGGAATTTTTTTGAAGCAAAATTAAAGGTCGTCAATTAGAATATATTAAAAAAGTAGTGAAGAAGATGATGGTGATGATGATACGGGATTTGGATCAAAATTCGTGGGGTCTTCTTCGTAGCCTGGAGATGGTTGACAATTTGCAGAGACTTGGAATCTCGTATCATTTTGAAGAGGAAATAAGTAATATCTTGGAGATAATTTACCACCAAACTCAAGACAACAAGTGGGATGGAGTGGATTTGAACCTTAAAGCCCTCGGCTTTCGACTACTACGACAACATGGTTATCCCGTTGTACAAGGTATATATATATATATTTAAAACCAATTAAACTAGAAATTAAACACTATTATATGTATACTGAAAAGTTCATTTGAGAATCATTTTTTTTTGCGAGAATCGCGAGAACTAATCTTAGCCGTTCAATTCTCTCTCATTCAATTGGATTGTCCACCCATGAATTCTTTACATGTATCCTGCCACACTCAATCCCCCCACGCTCTTCATCCATGAATTCCATTATCCAAAATGAACGACCAAGATTGGTTCTCGCAGTTCTTGTTTGAACCCTCCCCTATATATATAGAAGGGTTCAAACGAGAACTGTGAGAACCAATCTTAGCCCCTAATTAAAATTAATCAATGGCTAAGATTTTTTTGCTGCTCATTAATGTTTCATTAATGACTTATTGATAGCTCAATAATGACGCACTAATGAGGGTTATTTCGAGAAAAACAAGTCTCACAAATTAATGACGGCTAACTCGGACACAATTCACAGTTAGCTAAATATATAAATTACCAAAATATCCTTATTAATAAGTCGTTAATGGGGTTAAAAACAGTTCTCGCAATTCTCGTTCGAAAAACAATCTTCGTTTGACCTTTTGCCTATATAGGGGAGGGTTCAAAGGAAAATGTTTTTATTGTGAGTACCACAGGTACCATTTGTAACCGCTATTAATCCTCATTAATAGGATGATTTGGCTTTTTATACAATTTTCCAACCATAAATTACGTCCGAGTGATTTTCCCGAAATACCCCTCATTAATGTATTATTAATGAGCCATAAATTTGTCATTAATGAGCCATTAATAGATCATTAATGAGCCGTCATTTTTATTGTTCACTGATTTATTTTAATCAAGGTTCAAGATTGGTTCTCACGGTACACGCAATAAAAACGGTTCTCAAATAAACCATCCCATATATATATAAAATAGAAATTATTTGCTGTCGCAACAATATATATATACATATATATATATATATATATAAGGAGAGTTCAAATGAGAACTGTTTTTTGTACGAGAACCAATCTTGGCCTTGATTAAAAAGAAATCAATGACTAATAATTGTAAAGGGTTATTAATGACTCTTCATTAATGAGCGCATTAACGAGATGTATTTTAGGAAAATCAACTCTCACTCATTAATGACGATACACACGGATGCAATTCACGATTGAGTAAATATATAAATGAAGAAAATACCACTATTAATAAGTCATTTTTGAAGTTACAAATAGCTAGTTCTGGCATGAAAAACAGTTCTCATTAGAACTTTTATATAAAATGGTATTTATTTTAATCAAGGGCCAAGTGCAAGAAGCGATTCAGGCCCTTATATCATTTAATCAATGGCTATTAGTATTTAATGGCATTTTTGTAATTTAAAACAATGTAAAATGGGATTTATTTAAATAAAAGAAGGACAAATAAGTCATTTTAACTTTTCATCATTTTTCTCCCCTCTCTTCTATCCCTCTCACATCCCTTTCCCAAGTTCTCCCTTTGACTCACACTCGCCGGCTGCTGTCTCCCTCATTCAGGACAGATGGAACCAGGTCGGAGGGAGTCCAATAAAGCAAAGATTTAGAGTAGGACTGCTCTCCACTTTAGGGGGGATGTAGTTGTAGATACGTTAGTCTTAGTGGGTCGTTGGCTCCACTTGTTATCTCCTTCTACGAAAAAGAGGGAAGGAAGAACAACCGTTTTACTTTGGCACATGAGGTGCAACTAGCTGCTGCAGGATTGGACGTCTATCTATCTCACCACGCTATCTTTCATTACAATAGTTATATGGCAGGTAGGTTTTTTTATTAATCAATGGCTATTAGTATTTAATGGCATTTTTGTAATTTAAAACAATGTAAAATGAGATTTATTTAAATAAAAGAAGGACAAATAAGTCATTTTAACTTTTCATCATTTTTCTCCCCTCTCTTCTATCCCTTTCACATCCCTTTCCCAAGTTCTCCCTTTGACTCACACTCGCCGGCTGCTGTCTCTAACATCTCTCTATATTTTGGTAGCCACCATCTCCATCCATCACCCCAACTGCAACAGCAACACCGAGAACCCCATATACAACAACACCATCAAGAACCCCGTATGCACCATAGCCATGCCATCGGAGATGTGCTACCGTCTTCGTCCTCCCCCTTTTGTCTGTCATTGAGATCTAGCACGATAACATCTCTCCCCTTTCTGTCCGACATCGTTGTCGCCGTCCCCTCCCCTAAGCGGAAACCCTCTCTTTCTTTATGTTATGATCGCCGTCCGAGCACCCCAGCCTTCCCTTTGCTTCTATTCTCCACTGAGAACCACCGAGGCGCCCTTTGTTCTTTGTCACCACCGAGCCCCACCGTCGTATCCTTTGTTCTCTATCACCACCGAACCCCACCACTGTATCCTTTCTTTTCTTTCACCACCGAGACCTACCTCCATCCCCTTTCTTCTCTCCATGTTACGACCGTCATCAAGGTAATTGTTATTACTTTTGAATTTTTTGATGGCATGCTTGCATCTTTCGTCGTAGTCACTTCCAGGAGCAACGATGAACAACAAGATTATGATCGGTCAAACTTCACTGGTGTGTTTTCTCGTCAAAACTCATGATGGAGATGAACAAAGCATAACTACCTATTTATGTTTTATGTTTTTTCTATTTTTGTAATTTGTTTTCTTTGTTTTAAGTTTTTATGTTATGGTTATGCGTATTTAAAAATATATCATATTAGTGATTCGTATATTGAAATATTTACATAATTCTTTGTTGAATTTCAATAGAAAATACATATTTGTTTATTAATGAACATGATTATAATATTAAACATGGTATTCAGTGTTTCATTAGTGAACAATTAAAAAAGGTGATAAAAGAAATAATATATTAATTAAGTGTTATTTAATGAATATTGGAACCGATAGAAAAACATCAAAAAATTAGTATAATGTTTAGTAAACATTATACGTATTAACATATAAATGTTTAGTAAAAAAAAACTCCCATGTATAAGTTAATACGTATAATGTTTACTGAACATTAATGGATTGAAGGATCAAAGTATGTTATTTTATAAGTTAGATGTTGTTTGTGGTAGTTTCGGGTGTAGAAAAACTCTCATGTATAGTTTGAATGGTCAAAAATTGAGTTATTGTAAGTTTGGCCGGAATAGACAGTAAGTCGGACGACTTAACTGGTGCAACCTGAGGAAGGCACAAGCGTGCCTATAAAGGGAATGGTCGTGCCTATTGGTCGTGACTATCATTGTTCATAAGGTCCAGGCGTACCAGGGTCTGGGCGTGCCTGGAGAACCATGGGCGTGTCTACAAGTCGTATGCCTAAGAGTGTATGAGTTGAACCTATAAGTCACACCCAGTAGTCGCGCTTAAAGTTGTAGGCACGGGCGTGCCTATAGTAGGGTACGGACGTGTCCCTACCTGTTCAGTTTTCTAATATTTAGTTTCAGCGTGTGTTTAATATATTATTGGTATTATATTTGTAGAGACTAGTCGTGGACATTTTCGTTGAACCTTAATCATCTGTGGATTAGATTATAACATTACTGCTTACAAAGTGAGTCTTGTAGACTATTTTTCATATGTGCAGCATGCGTGTTATTACATGGAATACTATCATGTATTTATCATATGTGTTATTCGGCATACTGCTATGTTTAGTAGTGACTCAGAAATTACGGTGACTCAATTTGCTGCAATTCGATAAACTTTTAAAACCAATTAACGCCTGGTCTGTAATTATAAAGTTTTTGGTACCAAGCTTGTGGTAGTACATGCGTGAGTATCTTTTGATACCTCAAAATTTCTGAACAGTTATGCTTCGATGTGCCTTGCACTTTCAAAGATGTCTATGTCCTCGCCATCTTCTCTAACCGGCAACAGCTCGGCGACTGCTCCTTGCTCTCTCTCTCTCTATCGCTTTATGTCTCACTCACCCTATCCGGCAATAGATAACAAATAATAGAAAATGAACCGACTACTAGGGTTTGTAGCGGTTAGGGTTCAACGGGGTTAACAAGAGAAAGGTACGTACGACACTCTCTCTGTCTCGCATTAACCATGTTCGAATTCATTCTCTAGAAACCGGCAATCGATGTTGGTGGCGGCAGACACTTGAAACTTCAGCAAAGGTTACCTCTGTTTGTCTCTCGCACTCTCTATCTCTTTGTAACTCCCTCTATCTATATTTGAAATCTGAAAATTTTATTTTAATTTGTGAAATCTGGAATTTGATATCTGAAATTTTGCTTTCAATTTGTGAAATTTGAAATTTCTTGTCTATGGATCTTGCTTGTTGAAAAAAATATAGACGCTAATGAGAAATTTGATATAATTCTCTGTTGAATTTCTTATTGTACCAAATAAGAGAAATGATTCTCTGTTACATTTCTTTACTGAAATCTCTATGCTATCAAATAGAAGAGTCAATTCTCATTCTCAAGACTAAATCCTATGCTTTGTAATTCCATTTTCTATAATAATTTCTATGCAATTACATTCTCTACACCAAACGTGCCCTAAAGCATTGGCGGACCTATATATATTTGGTGATAGCACGGGACACCAGTCAATTTTGCAAATGAAGTGAAAATTTTAAACATTTTCGAGCCGGTGTCACCTTTTAAATTTTGGGGTTCCACCGGTGATTTTTTTATGCTACTAAAATCTAATAAAAATAAAATATTTTTAAAAAAATGATATTATATAGTTCAATATTCGATTTATACCTTTAAAATACTCTAATTACCTTAAAAATAACAATTTAATTAAGAGGGCTTCATATAAATTGTGTTTTGTTTTTGATATCGCCAAATTTAAATATATATTTTAAGCGATATCTGTTTTATTTTAGCCTGTTATTGTTTATAAATAAGTAAAAGATACTTAATTATCTTTAATTGTTTAGTTTGAGGTAAAAAAGACGGAATATGAAAAGTTTTGAGCAAAAACCGGAAAAACTGAGGAAATAAGAAAAGTTGTCTGCTCTGACACACCTCCACTTTTTTGATCATATCTCACTCATACGAACTCGGATTGAGGTGATTCAAAAGGCCACGGAAACTAGACTCAGAGGGCTACAATTTTACTTTTATGGTCAAAGTCTAAAAAAGCGAGATCGCGACGCGACCGTTAAGGAGATCGCGACGATCAGATCAAAATTTCAAATTTCAAAAAAGTTTTGGATCGCGTCAAACTCAACCGTCGCGACGCGACGCCCCTATTTTCGGTTTCCTATATAAACACATCTCCAGATCTGTTTTGGGGTTAACCACCCCACTTTTTACACCTAAACTCTGCTAAAACACGTTCAGAGGCTGTTCCATGAGCCGTGGAGCTCAACTTTGAAGATTGTAAGCTTAATTGGAAGATTTCGGCTTGGATACTTTGTTATTTTATGATTTTATCAATTCTTCTCTATTTCTTATGATGTTAATTATATTCCAGAGAGTTGATATGATTGTTATAGGCTAGATTTCTTCTTTTTCCTCCCCGGAGGAGGTGAAACTCTTTAAAGTTGATTAATTTATATGTTTATGACATTAATTTATGCTATATTCAACTTTCAAGTTTAATCAAAGATCCTTTCATGTTTTAGTTTCTGTTTTTGTGAGTTTATAATATGAGTTTATGCAAATTGGAGGACCAATCCATTTATATAACTTTAATAATTGATAATTAGGACCAACAATTAGTTTTAACTAGTGATTGATCAAATCCTAGGCTTAAACAATCAAGATAGAAACTTTAATTGTTTGAATTAATGTATGATGACTTTCATGTGTTAATTAAATGATTTGGTAACTTAATCAATTATTAAAGATTAAATCTTGTTAGATACGAACTTAATTATGCTTAATTGTGTAGTTAATTGATTTAATGACCATAAAATTAGTTAATTGCGTGATTAAGAAGGTTGGATAATCGGATCAAGAATTTAACTATTGTAGGAATCGGTATAGTGTTAATTAAATGTCAATTGCAAAACTTTAATTAATCAAATCAACTTGAAAAGGGTAGAATCAAGTCTAGAGAGAAAAAACTTTTTAATTGATAAGTTTTAATCTACAAGTTCTTGTTATTGCCATCTTTGGTGTGTTTTTGCAATTAATAAGTATTAGGAGTGGTTTTAAATAATAAAGTTTACAACTTGATCACAAATTCCCCTTAATTAGTTTAATTGCTTTTAATTAGTATTTAATTGTTTTTATTTGGTTTAATTAGTTTAATTAGTTAATTCTAGATTAATTTGATAAAATCAGTTTATTTCCCGTTCCCCAAGTGTTCGACACCCGAATTACTAACTATAATACGAAACGATTAAGTTCACTTGCCTATTCGTGCAGTTTTTGGTAATTAATTCGGTAAAAATATAAATTTAAAACTAGTACGTAAAACGCACATCAGTTTTAAATTTTAGCGCTAAAATACCGGAACAACTAAAACTTCATTAATCCGACCCAATTAACTGAAAACACCAAGAAAACCAAACAACACCCTCAATTTTAATTAATTTTATTTTTTCCATTATATGGTGCCACCAGTCAATAGAAATCCTGGGTCCTCTCCTACCCTAAAGATCTTATTTTTGCCAACACACATGCATGCAAC
Organism: Dittrichia graveolens; assembly: GCA_038502395.1. Classification (NCBI taxonomy): domain Eukaryota; kingdom Viridiplantae; phylum Streptophyta; class Magnoliopsida; order Asterales; family Asteraceae; genus Dittrichia; species Dittrichia graveolens. The sequence continues at coordinate 8,167,837 of JARJIL010000003.1, forward strand.
ATTATACTATATCATTATAACTATACTTCATTCGGAACTCTTCAATTACGAGATCGAATACGTACCACACACACACATATATACTAGCATGGTACCCGCGTAATGCGACGGTATCAAAATAATTTCTACTCGATAATTTGTCAGTTTTCAGTATTCACGTAATATGATCGCAACGAATAATTTTCCTTTGGTAACATGTCCATTTTCTTTATTTTTTTGTTCTCAATCAACTTTTTTATTAATTTTAAAATAAATTTTGAGAACAATAAAATAAGAAAAAAGGTCTCTACTTATACAATAGGGTAAATTACATGAAAACATAAAGCGTAAATTAATAAACTATTGATTATGTTAGCTATTTAAAAAAATTAAAAATATATGTTTATAAATTCTGATTATAGGTTATTCAGGTTTATGAGTTCTACTTATACACATTTTCTGATAATTACATTAAAATACTTATTACATGATATAATATTTAAAATGAAAGTTTGGTTAGGAAAATACTTTAAATAATTAAATTAATTTGTTTTGATTTATTTTTTTTAATATGGAAGGTTTAGTTATTAAAATAGAATATAAGAATCTTATTAACTCTATTTAATAGTTACTTTATTTAATAGTTTCCATTTAGTATATCTAAGGGGTAATTTAGTAATTTAAAAACATTTAAAATTTAAGAGTTTAAGCAAAATACCTAAATGCTTTATAATATAATAATATAGATAAAATAAAATATAAGAATCTTATTAACTCTATTTAATAGTTACTTTATTTAATACTTTTCATTTAGTATATCTAAGGAGTAATTTAGTAATTTTACAACACCTAAAATTTAAAAGTTTAATCAAAAGACTTAAATGCTTTATAATATAGTATAAATATATATATAAAAAAAATCACATACTAACGCTTTTATTTTGCGAACGCTACGAACACTAACATTGCCCCAATATTTGGCGTGGAATTAATGAATTAGAAGTCAACAAAAGTAGGCGCTCTGGATAAAATTAAATACACTAGCATTTTTAAATAGTAAATGGACGGTGGGCATTTTAATTGAAGATTTTTTCTACTGAATTTCTATTTTGCAGCTCATTTTTTTAGTTTCTAGGAGTTAATTATTAACAATATAGATGTGGTTTTGTTTTATGATTGAATTCATATATATCTTTATGCTCAACCTTTAAAACAATCTTAATTTATGTATACATAAATTTTGTGTAAACAACAACACAAATGACGAGATAAAGTATTTTTAATTAGAGACAAGATGCAGTATTTTTAGATAAGATTTTAAAAAAAATTTAAATTAGAAACCATTTAATCCTTCGATCAAGGTGGACTAGTGGAGTAGTTTTAAGGGGACTATGTTTTTTAAACGAGATGCAGTGATTTTAAAATAGATGCAGTGATTTTAAAATAGATGCAGTGATTTTATAAACAAGATGCAGTATTTGTAACATTTTTATTTTAAGATTGTTTAAATACATAATAATAGAACACTACAAACGATGCATCCATCTTCAAATCACTGCATCTCGTTTAAACAAACTTAGAGTTCATTAAAAACTATTGCATCTTGGTTGAAGAAGTCAATTATTAATGTCTTCATAATTAACTTTTTATAGTTACTTTTTAATTAGTTTTTAACTTTTCATACATGAAACAAGATTATCATCGGATTTCATCCCGCAACTAGATCGCTTCGGGGGTCACTATTTTAAAAAACTAAAAATAACATTTATTTTATTCTTATAGATAGATAGCACTTATAACTATAGTTATCATTTTTTATAAATGAAAGTTTAATGCAAATGAAAAAAATCCATTCTAGAAGAACTAAATCAAAGTTTTACAAATGAAAAAAATAAATCAATTATATTGATAATTACTAATAAATTATATTAACGAGGCATTGATATACACTCCACAAAAATCCAGCCGCCAAAACAAACGTTCTCCACCTATTTTGCACCCCACCGTCCATTTAAATTGTGTTCGCATCGTTCGCACCGAGACAACTTTTGCAAGGGATCCTTTCCTATATATATATATATATATATATATATATATATATATATATATATATATACTATATTATAATGCATTTAGGTATTTTGCTTAATCTTCTAATTTTTAAGTCTTTTGAAATTACTAAATTACCCCTAATATAAACTAAATGAAAACTATTATATAAAGTAACTATTAAATAGAGTTAATAAGAATCTTATATTTTATTTTAATAACTAAATCTTCCATATTTAAAAAATTCAAATTAATTAACTTAATTATTAAAAAATACTTTCATAATCAAACCTTTTTATATTAAATATTATATCATGTAATAAATATTTTAACATAATTATCAGAAAATGTGTACAAGTACACTCATAAATCTGAATAATCTATAATAAGAATTTATAAACATATATTTTAAAATTTGTTAAATAGCTCATGTAATTAATAGTTTCAAATTAGTTTACTATTTTCTTAATCTCTTAATTTTAAATAGTTTCAAATTACTAATTTACACTCAGTATTTTCATGCAATTTAACTTATTTTATAAGTAAAGACTTTTTTTCTTATTTAATTGTTCTCAAAGTTTATTTAAAATTAATAAAAGAGTTGATTAAGAACAGAAAAATAAAGAAAATAGACATGTTACCAATGTAAAATTATTCGTTGTCACCGTATTACGTAAATTCCCAAAATAAACAAGTTATCGAGTAAAAACTATTTGATGTCGCCGCATTACGCGGACACCATGCTAGTATATATATATGTGTGTATGCTAGCACATGCATTAATATGCCAAATATGACTTAACATTTCTAAAATGCATCACTTACCTTCTCAAACATATTTATATATTATAATAATTTAGTTATATAGCCATCTATGATGTGACCTTATCATATATTTAGTTATACTATATATCAATCACAAAGTTATTTAGTAAAATCTGATGATATATTCAGAGGTATTTAGTAATTGTATTAAAATATTATGAGAAATTGATAGCCGTGAGAATTTGAAATCACAAGATATTTTTAGTTCACATCATTTCTTTAATCTAAAATTTACATATGGTAATTGATTTTATGAACTTTATTTTTCTTAATTTTTCATTAACAAATTTTAGTACAACTGGATTTGTATTTGGTATTGTTTAATAAAAATAATATAATTTAAACTTTAGATAACAATAATTTAACCCCGTCGCGAAATACGGGTTATTTTTACCCTCGTAATACTCAATTTATTTTAGGGTCGTACGTAAACCTAAACATGTAAAAGATGTTTATGTGATATTTTAAATTTTTTTATATCAATTAAAAGGTTATGTGCATCGAAATGTAATTAAATATGTCTATTTTAATATTCTATGTAACGAATTAAACATTGTTTATATATTAATACAAAACACTACCTAAAATTTTTATTGTATGCAATGTGACCTACAATAACAGGTTAAACATGACACTTTAATCAATTTTTTTAAATATTTTGTTTTCATTTTTTATTTTTGATACTACTTTATTATCGTCGTTGTCGTCGTCATCATCATCATCATCATTATTGTTTTCATTTGTTTTCATGATTATTATTTCATCATCATCATTCAAGCCTAAATAAAATTTGCAAATCAAGATTAACCACTAACACATCATCCTTCAACTTCAATCATCCCCACCTCCACACCTACTTCATCTTCAACCACCACAGTCACCTCCGCCGTCTTCAACCATCTCCACCTCCGTTACCTCCTTCCTCTTCAACCACCTTCACCTCTTCCACCTCCTTCATCTTCAAGCAACTCAATCGCTATCGCCCCTTCCAATGGCCACCATCACAACAACCACCATACATATGAACCAAAATCATCTTCATTCCAAAATCATCTTCATCTATAAATTGAAAACCAAGTAAACCCTAAGGGGGCGTTTTGTTCGCAAATTTTTTCATGGGATTTGCATTTTGTCAAAGGATTTGCATTTGGTAAGATTGTGAATCCAGTCCTGTGTTTGGTTGACAGAATCTGCCATGATTTGCAGTTGAAATCCTGTTTGTTTTGTAAATCAATCAACGGATTTGGATTGTTTCTGTGACAAATGATAGAATTGCCCTTTAGTTATATTTGGGTAGGGTAGGGTAAGGGTTAGGGTAGGGTAGGGTAGGGATGGGGGTAAGGGTGGGGTGAGGTAGGGTAGGGTAGGGTGAGGGTGGAGGAGAGGGTAGGGGTAAGGTGGGGATGGGGATGGGATGGGTAGGTAGGGTAGGTTGGGGGTAAGGTAAGGGTGGGGTGGGATACGGTAGGGGTAGGGTAGTGTTGGGGATGGGTAGGGTAGGATAGAGGGTGAGGGTGTAGGTAGGATGGGGGTAGGGTAGGGATGGGGTATGGTAAGGTAGGGTGAGGGCGGGGTAGGGTTTGGTAGGTAAGGTGGAAGTAGGGTAGGGATGGGGTAGGGTAAGGTAGGGTAGGGTGGGTAGGTAGGGTAGGGATGAGGTGGGTAGGTAAGGTAGGGTAGGGGCGGTAGGAATGCGGTAAGGTAGGTATGGATGGGGTAGGGTGGAGTGGGGTAACGTAAGGTGAGGGGTGGGGGAAAGGGTAAGGTAGGGGTGGGTAGGGGTAGGGGGTAGGATAGGGATGGGTATGTAGGTAAGGTAGGTTCAGTGTAAGGGTAGGGTGGGTTGCGATAGGGGTAGGGTAATGTAGGGGGTAGGTACTAGGTAGGGTACTGTAGGGGGTAGGTAGGGTAGGATAGAAGGTGAGAGTATGATAGGGTAGGGGTTATGGTAGGTAGGTAGGGTGGGGTAGGATAGGAGTGAGGTAGTGGTGGGGGTAGGGTGAGGGTAGGGTTGGGGTGTGGTAAGGGTAGGTGGGGTGGGTAGAGGGTGAGGGTAATATGGTAATTTAAAGATTCACTTGTTTATGGATTTGAAAATACTAGGGGGTAGGAGGATTTATAAAATCCCATGTCTAAAGTATTTGGTAGGATTTCAAAATCCTATCATTTGAAATCGTTTGCCTTTTTTCCAAACAAACACAAGATTTCTTATGATTTGAAATCCAATCTCAGGAAATACCACGAAACAAATAGTTCCTAAATGTTCATCTATAAACTGACAATCCAAATAAACCCTAAAAATCCATATGTAAACTAATAATTGAAGAAAACCCTTAAAACAAACCACGAATCAAGATAGAGAAGATGATTAAGGTTGGGGATGGAGATATAGACTACGAAAGTAAAAACCCATTGATGATCTGTTCTTGAATTAGGGTTTCATGATGAATGAAAACCATAAAACCAAACCACGAATCAAGATTCTTGAAGTCGATGGAATCTATTCTTGAACTAGTTAAAGACTGTAGTGAAGGAGGAGGTGGCAGGGTGCCGGAGGTGGAGGTGGAGGTGGAGTTGGAGGTGGCTGAAGAGTTGTGAATGAACATGGGGGTTAAAGATAGATTTTATTTCGAACCCATTTACTATTTTCTATTTTGGATTCGAAGATCTGTTGAAGGAGGAAGTAGTGGTGGAGGAGGTGGAGGCGGTGAAATGGAGCGGTGGTAGAGGTGAAACGATTTGCAAAAAGTAAATTGGAACCTACCTACATTGAACCTTGATTAATAATAATAATAATAATAATAATAATAATAATAATAATAATAAATAAATAATAATAATAATAATAATAATAATAATAAGTTTTTGAGTTTCCAGTAACCCAGAATTCTTAATATTACAAAGTCATTTTTCATCCAATGTTGGACATTATTCAACACGCAATCTCATGTGTGGCATACTTTTTTTTTCACGCCTAACACATTGATGCTTATAAGTTACCCGAAGTCCATGTGGTCTTTGATCAACCATGGGTGAACCTTGTTCTAATATCATGTAAGTTTGTGGAGTTTCAACTCAAACCAATTGGTTATGAGTGGGATAACTCATGACTTTTATTAAGCATAATACAAAGTCACTTTTCGTTAGATGTTGAACATTATTCAACAATAACAATAATAATAATAGAAAATAAAAAAACAAAATAAAATATTAAAAAATCAAATTGACTCACTTAACCTTTGATTACAGGTCTGTTACACACAACATAATTTTCGAGTAATTTATTATATTAATTTTAACAAAGTACATTACATAAAATATTAAAATGAAGATACTTCATTACTTTCGGTGTATATAAATCTTGGAGTTACGTGGCTAACAAAATACCATGTATTTGATTTTTATGTAAATTTGTATGTGTTGTGTTCAATAAAGTCCATTTAAAAAACATAGTCCTAAAATTTTAATATTCAATCATAGGTAACTTAGTATACAATCACATGTGATTGTAAAAGCATCAAATATGAATTACGAAAATGTCAATCCACCCAAAATTTTAAAATACAATATGGACCATTGATGCAATTGATCCAAAGGCTAAAATTAGTCCCTTAGGACTATGAATTAAATATGGAATATATTAAACATTTCTTCATGTAAGACTATATAGAGTTAATTACAAAATGGTCCCTGTGGTTGTCACTGATTTTCATTTTTAGTCCTTTAACTTTAAAAATTACGAAAATAGTCATTATGGTTGCCACTTTGTTTCACTTTTGGTCCTTTATGCTAACTGCCGTTAACTTTGACCGTTAGTCAAAGGGTATTTTGGTCAATTTCCTATTTAATTCTTATTACCAAACACTCCCTCTCGCTTGAAAGATAAGGCACGTGACTGTGATTGGTTGATTAAAATCCACCTGATACAAACATCCCCTTTGATTAAAAGAAAACTAACACCCCTTTCTCCTTCTCTCTCCCTTTCGATCCACACCACCGCCATCACCACCACCCTCTTCATAGCCACCACCACCGCGCGACCAAACCACCATCATCCCTTCTTCTATCATCAAGAAAACAGCCCACCACTTAGTTCAGGACCGCAGAGAAACAATGACTCTCTTTACTCTCTCTCTCTCTCTCTCTCCTGAAGCTTGCAAAAGATTTGTTTGAAACCCTAAAAACCTTCAACAGATGAGAGGGTGGGTGAGCAGAGCTCGTCGGCCATATACGCTAGTAGCAACCAGGCGGTGGTCGGTAGTGTTGGTTCTATGTGCACAAGACACAAATTAATACGATATTAGTCAATGGACACCAATTACATATTTGAATATGATTTAAATATGTTTCCAACTCATTATATATATATAAGTCTATATGCATTGCCGTATATTATTATTTATGTGAAATAATAATATTATTCTTATATATTGATATAGATAATGCATATCGAATATATAAATATAAACATATGATTTTATATATATGTATGTGTATATATATATGTATAAATATATATTTGTTACAAGTAAATTGTTACTAGTAACAATTATATAAATGTATGTGTATCCTTGTTACAAGTAAAGAGTTACTAGTAACAATCAAGTATTTATATAAAATATATGTAGATATATTTTATACATGTTAAGACACATCTAGTATTTTCTTTTAAGTATTTAAAAGAAAAACTAGAAAATTCTACATAATTCACAAATAGGGGCCATTTTGTGGTTTCTTCAAGTAAACTCCACCAAGACATGCATGTATGGAGCAAGTAAAGAAGCAAAGAGGCAAGAGGGGACCCTCCCCCCCTCTAATTTCGTTGAACATGTCCAAGGGAGGGGCCTCCCTCTCTTGCTTTTGCTTCTTGGCTGTATAGTTACATGCATGGTCCATTTTGTGATATACTTACATGCTACCACCTTTCCTTGTGTTCTTAGAATTGTTCTAAGTGTTTTCATACTTGAAAAACATCCTTACTTACTAGTATTGGTGTTCTTTCAATTAAGCCAAGTGTGGTAACATAATACATACTCAAACATACATCTAGTTCAAGAAGAAGAACAAAGGTTGTTGCTTGCATTCTTGAAAATCAAGAGTTGGAGAAACTAGCATTTCAAGGTGTTGGAATCATTGGCTTGTGGATACCTTGGAGGAAGTCTTCTTTTGGCTTCTCATTGATCAACCACTACACCAACGGTTTACTCACGCTACAAAGGTTGTAGTTCTAAACACCCTATGGTTGGTTTTGTTTCTTAAGGCTTGCATATGGATCATTGGTGGAGAGTTTTAAAAAGTTTAAAATTGTTGTTCATGCTTCCGTTGATAAAATATATTTTGAAAAACCGAACAAACCCCAAAAGGTAGGTTGCTAAACAACATCGTCGTCAGATCGGAAAATCAAACGGCTCCCGTGAAGATGAGAAGGGGTAAGCCACAAATAGACACAGAGAAATCAAATGGGTCAACAACACAAGATGCTAACTTGTTGTGATTGTTGCTACCTCGATCCACCATTGCTACCACTGAATCACCGATTTCAAGTTTCTTTAATGCATGATTGGGGTTTTAGGGTTTCACCAACACACTGTTGCACATGAAAGTTTACAATCTCTCGCTACTCTTTCTCTCTCTTTCTCTCTCTCTCCAACTTGCAACAACACACTGTTGATTGGGGGTATAAAGGGTTCACCGATTTCAAGTTTGATTAAAGCATGATTTCAAGTCAGAATATGTTATTTTGTTGTTGCACATTTTAAAGGCATAAGGTGTTCTTGTTTTGTTGTTGCTACATGATTTGAAGTCAAGTTTTTTAGGGTTAATCAGGTTGTTAAAGGTTTTTTAGGGTTTTAAACCCAGAAGCTCATTCAAAAGATTTGTTTGAATTAACTGTCTAATTTTTGTTTGTTATGATTGTTGATCATCCCTAATACTGTTTAAATATAACAAAAATCTTAATCCGGGTTAAAGAATAATTACAAATTTAATTTTATAATTTATTTTACTAGATAATTCATTTAATTCATTTATTTTACTAAATAATTCATAAAAGGTAAGGAAAGAGGTAGAGGATGTTTGGAAACAAGAATAATAAATGAAAAGACCAAAATTCTCTTTGACTAACGGTCAACATTAACTGGGGTTAACCTAAAGGACTAAAAGTGAAATAAAGTGACAACATAGTGACAATTTTCGTAATTGTTAAAGTTAAAGAACTAAAAGTAAAAATTAGTGACAACCACGTGGACCATTTTTGTAATTAACTCAACTTATATATTAGAAGTCAAAAAAGGCGTAAACGTGGAAAGAGATAGGTAAAGAAAGGTAAAAGGTGGATAAGTGGACTGGAAGTTAAAATAATGATATATGATTAAATTAATGTAGAAAAGTGGCAAAATTATCAATGTTTTAAAATTCGGGTTGACCCGGTGGGTCTGACTGGTTGACCCGTGACCCGGTGAGGAGAGTGGGTCAATGTACACTGGATTTTTGGTCATTTTTTGTCTGCATCGACTCGTCCGGGTTTATAGTTGAACCGGTTTATTTGGGTTGATTTGGCCCACTTTGACTCGTTTTCATTTTTTTAATATTTTAATAAAACATAAAAGCTTAGCGATTTAGTCACATCGACAAATGACACTTTGAAACCCTCACTTGAAGAAAACCCTAAAAACGAGTCGTGAATCCCTCTCGATAGTCGACGACGGTTCCTGTCTTCTGTCATCTTCAACCGGCGTGAGATGACAATTCATCTCCGACATGCGACTGTCATTCGAGCAGAAACATCTATTGAGTTCACGTAACCTTTTAAATAGAATTTTCATTTTAGTTAAACCCTCTCGATAGAATTTTTAATTTAGTTATGTAATACCTGTTTTCGGATGTTATCAAAGTGTAATCTCGTTATTGTTATTGTAATTATTAAATTAATAAAAAGGATTTTTATTTTTTTTGGGCTTATATTGAGCTTCTAGTGGCTAACATCAAAGAAAGGGCTTGATGATCAGGCCTACTTTTCTTGTACAGATAAATAGATAAGGGTTTACGTGGATTAATTGTGTGTTGGACTCAAGCCCATAGGCTAAGGTATGGATAAGGGGCCATTATAGCACAAGCCCTACAGGCTACAGGCCATCTTCTGTAGCCGACCCAAACACTAAAAATTGGTGAGTGTCTGTGCACTGTGAGCATCTGCCGAGAAGAAGAAGAAGGAATTCGAAGGCCACCGTTCACCGATCCTATTGGAATCGACTCAAGTATGTAATGCTAACACCTTACAACTGATTTAGGTGTTTAGTCTTAGAATAATTAGTCGTGTGTGTTTGTTTTGGACTTGCGACCGGTCGAGAACACATACACACACATAATCGAGAGTTCTAACCGTGTAAATCGAATTAATGGTTTGGGATGCTTCTATATAGTGTTAATAACAATGAGGAATGGATATAACATGGATTGTTGGGATGCATCAGTGTTAATCAACTGTTGCTCGTGTTTTGTGTGTCGGCCAAACCGAGAACCAAACACAAGAACCGTGGGTTTAAATGCTGTTGGGAATCAAACAAATGGATTAGGACCGATTTACACAATGATTTTAGCATTAAACAACTGTAATATCACTAAATGGTTAGAATTTGATTTGATTGTTGAACCGTGACGGGCTGTTCTTGCGTTGAACTTAAGCCGAAAACAAAAGGGGACCTCTAGACCTAGATATTCGATGGAACTGAAATTAAATTGGTAGGATGCTCATAGGTGATAATAGAAACGTATAGCAATTACCATTTTGTATTTTGGTTAACAACTTCATGAATATGGGTTTAAATCAACAACCGAGAAGACACTGTGCGGGTGTGTATTCATATGGCAGATTCAAGATTTTGCTTGGAATCACAAAATGGTTGTTGCTCTTGAATCACAAATTGGTTTTAATTTGAACCATAAAATGGGTATCGATTTTGAATCACAAGTTGGTTAGTAATATTGAATCACAAATTAATTCAAGGTGTTAAATCACAAATAGGTTATTGATTTTGAACCATAAATTGGTTCATTCAATTAAATTGAAAATTAGTTCATTTTATTGAATTGCAAAGTGGTTTTCTTGTTTGAATCACAAATTAGTTGATTAAGTTGGATTACAAATTGGACTTGTATACTTGAATTGCTAAGACTAGAAATTTATAAATTAAATAAATATTTGGATTTAATAGCTATTCTAATTGATTTTGAGCATGGTTATAGAGGTTACTGTGAGGTGATATTGTTGGGAATGTTTATGAATGCAAAAGATGTGTAGATTGTTAATTTATGCAAATTCTCTTGAAATGGGTCATACCAACATGTTAAGTAAATAAATGCATGAATTAAATAGATGCTTGGCTCTTGCATTATCCAATGACCTTAGAATATTTCTTAAACCGAAAATATAAAAATGCAAGTGATACGAATCAGATTCGGATTAAAACGGTGAAAATGCCGAAATATTTGCAAGTTTGACTTTTGTCGTCTTTTCGAGTTAGGACCTCAAATTTTGCAGTTGAACTCCTCATGATAAGGGGAACAAGCTGTATTAAGAAAGTTTTATTCAAAAACATCGTTTTGGCTCGATTCGTTAGAATCAAAGTTGTAAATTTTTTTACCCGTTTGGTCATTAAAGAGCTTTAAGCTTGGTTTCACCTTTTGGACAGATTTCTTGGGAGAATGCTTGCATTATAGTATGTTTTTAGTGAGATAAGTAAGTGGTAAAGTTTTGGTTGAAGTAAATTGGGTTGGTGGATCGTCATGTGAACTTGGGCTTAGTGTAACGTGGGGCCCAATATGGATCATTAGCACACTTAGAGTATCATGAGGGATTAATTAAGTACCGAGTAATCTTATCAACTAGATCTTGTACTTAAAAAGATGTACCTTAATTGTATGTTGTTATCGGTGAATTGTCGTGACTAGCAGACTTACTGTTTTACTGTGTTTCTATGCTGTGAATTGTCGTGACTAGCAGACTTACTGTTTTACTGTGCTTCTATGCTGAAATTCTGGTGAGTTACACTAACTTATATCTTTGTGATACTTGTTCATATGTGATACTGTGATGATATTGGCATATGGTCACCCCACCTGTGTAGCATTTTGAGCAGATGGCTCGTTTTTGGCAAATGGTCACCCCGCCTGCGTGGCATACTTGATGTGATGTGTATTACTTGTTGAATGTGTTATCTGATATAATATATGAGTATTGTGTGCTCACTAAGCTTTGTGCTTAACTTGTGTTATTGACTATTTTTCAGGACCGTCGTGTGTCAACAAGTGAAAGGTTTCCGCGTGACAGCTATTTTTCCGCAATTCTATATATGAACTCTGATTTTATAAACTAATATACTTAAATATTTATTGATTTGATATCGTAAATCCCGTGTGTTGAGCAAGTTATGGACGGATGCATGTAATGAATATATTTTAACTATTTTAGTCTAAATGATTTTACTGAATTAATTATGGTCATTATTTAAAAAAAGAATGGGGCGTTACAAGTTAACTTCTTAAATGATTGATAGATTATTTAGTTTCTTAACAGATTAGTAAAATTCTTTCCAAGTTTATGTACATACATACATATACACACACATATGAATATATATTTTTAAAAAATTAAAATTCTGGGGTTTGATCCGTGACCTAGTAAGGAGACCGGGTAAACTAAAATCCCAGATTTTAAAACATTGAAAATTATACTATATATCAATTCACATACTAAATCAGCAAATTATCATCATAATTTGGAGAGCATTTTGGTAATTTGATGTAATATTATGAGAATTTCATTATCTCATGATATTTTGTCAAGGGGTGGGATGCATGTGACACTTTTGTCATTTCTTTCTTTCAAATATAAAGTAAGGAATCGAGGTGTCATATTTTTAGTGCTCAACTATCTATTTTCATTATACACACACACTCACATATATATATATATATATGTATGTATGTATATATGGGAGGGTTCATATAAGAACCAGTTTTATTACGAGTACCACGAGAACTGTTTGTAGTCATTGATTATAATTAATCAAAGGTTAATATTAGTTGTGGTAACATGTAATTACTAAAAAACAAAGTCGTCATTTTTAATATCCAAAATACCGGAGGGGTATTTTAGGCAAATTGCTTAAATAAACGGCGGACCATTTACACCCACTTTTTAAAAACTAACATATCTATCAAATGCAAATTTATTAAAATACGAAAATTATACCAAATTAACGAAAAAAATATGCTCTTTAATATGCTATTCATATTGCTATACTTTTTCAAAGAAAAAAGTTTCGTTTTTTCCGGGGGGTTTTCTAGCACAGCGTGAGATGTATGCACATGTGCACATAACACTTCATTTTGTTCAAGCACAGGTGCATATGGGTTCACCACTTGTTCATGCTGCATAGGTGCGTCTAGATGCATATATGCACCGTGCACGTGTGCATCTTGTGCAGATATGCATATGCACATGTAGATATATCACTCACTTTTTTTAATAAAAAAATTCGTTTTTGTCAGGTTTTTTTCCAACACAGCATCATATATGTGCACATGTGCACGTATCACTCGCTTTTTTTCAACACAGGTTCGGATAGGTGCACATGTGCATATTACAATAGATTTTTTTCTGGCACATATAGTAAAGTCACATATGCACGGTGCATATGTGCAAACCCTAGAAATTACCACATTAATCATAAAGGAAGCCATATGGTGTATTCTTGCATAATACTTAACCAGGACATGCATGTATGGGACAAGTAAGGAAGCAAGAGGCAAGAGGGGACCCTCCCCCCTCTAATTTTCATCCAAAATGCAAGGGAGGGGGTCCTCCCTCTCTTGATTTGCTTCTTGACTTTTATAATTACATGCATGATCCCTTTTGTAACATACTTGCATGCTACCACATTTGCCTTACTAGTTTAAGGGTTCTTGAACTTTTGAAAGCATCTTTACTCTCTAGTATTGGTGTTCTTCAAGTTAGCAAAGGTGATACATAAGCACATACTCAAAATATATACATCTAGTTCAAAAAGAAGAACAAAGGTTGTTGCTTGCATTCTTGAATTTTAAGGGTTGGAGAAACTAGCATTTCAAGGTGTTGGAATTATTGACTTGTGGATACCTGGGAGGAAGTCTTCTCTTGGCTTCTCATAGATCAACCACTTCACCAACGGTTTACTCACGCTACAAAGGTTGTAGTTCTAAACACCCTATAGTTGGTTTTGTTTCTTAAGGCTTGCATATTGATTATTGGTGGGGAGTTTTAAAAAGTTTAAAATTGTTGTTCATGCTTCCGTTGCTAAAATATATTTTGAAAAACCGAACAAACCCCAACAATTAAAACTTACTAAAAACATATACAAACATTATTAAACATGTTTTCATGCATCAAGAACACCTTTTAACCCATTAAATCACCAAATCCAAACCCATTAAACAAGTTTGAGCTTCAAGCTCCATCAATGGTGTTTCTTCATATAACCATGTAACTCAACAATAACACATACTAAGATGATCATATACATGCTGGGATCACATACTAACCTTTGTTTTGATTTATCAATGAACAAATCTTCAAGTCTAGCTTTCAAGTATTCAAAATCTTGAGGTTTCTTCACACAAGGGTAAGCATACACACACTTCACCTTTTCACTTTGATACAAATGAGCTGATGTTGTTCTACACGTACATACTCTTTATTCAAAGCAAGCATGAGGTGTTATGCAATTAAATATCTCATGCTTACTATTTATATACATACATACGTTCATAATATCATGCACACATACATACTTTCATGGATACATATAAATTTCTAATTAGTTAATTAATTAACTATGCATGGAATATTTATCTTCTAATTTGAATCATATAATAATTTAACACACGTAAAAACGTACCGCTAACCTGCTAGCGATTAGCCCGGGTTTGCGGGTGTTACACACGGGCCTCGCCTAGACCTAATGGTTTTGGGTCATCGACCGACGGTCCCAACCGATTTCTCGCTACTTGCATCACGAGACTCCGTCAACCGTCACCCTCCATCATTGTAGTCATTTATCAAACAAAGCTTAATATCGGTACACACACCACCGTAGATCTGCTTATTCCGGCATCTCCTCTCCATACTTCACTTCATTTTTAGGCATGTGTAACAGTAGGTATTCTTAACCCTTAATTGACATCGACATATACTCTCAGATAGTCAAATATGTGTTCTTTCTTCACAAATGTAATCAAATCAGTTATTGCTTCTACAGACCGTTGCTTCTGTTGACGGATCAATTATTCTTCGATAATTTGCTGGCTTCATAAAAGGTATATCTTACAATATCTTGTTGCATGTCCTTTTTTATAACAGATCCATGAGTTTCATCGTCTTTAATAGTTAATTGCTTGCAAATGTAAATGAACCTTGTTAAAAAAATATTTTTGGGGGTGGGGTTTTGTGTGGGTGTGGGTGTTTGGGGGGGGGGGGTTTGATTGTGTTTGTATCATTTTCTTGTTTATCCCTTGTTTAACTTTTTACATGTTCACCTTCATTTTATATTCATTCGTGCATTGTTCTGGTTAGTGGTTGATAACTTGATATGATGATCAATTGAGGGGCTTTGAAACAGAAGATTAATTGATTTAAGTTGGTAATAGTTTTTGTAGTTAGTAAGCTTTTAAGGAGGTTAACTATCTATTTGTAATTGTTGTTTATTTTACAATTATGAATTTTGGGACTTGGGTTTTATGTTTGACTTTTAGGACTTTAAAGATATAACATTCTCTAAAACGGACACCACCGGAAAAGTGACAAAACCCTAAAACATTTATGGTGAAACCCCAAAAATTAAACCCTAAAACAAAGAAGATAAATGGACCATTGATGCTTCATCTGCTCAAGAATCCATGGATCCTTCACAAACCCAACAGGTTTGGAATAAAAAACACAGATGTTCATGAAGATTTTTGAAAATCATAGATCTGGATAGATGAAGCTTCGGTTATCGTCTTATGAGAGAAAGGTTACAGTGAACGTTAGAAAGAGAAAGGCTACAGGGACGAAATTTGTAATTTACTCTTAGAAATCTTTTCCTCTCAAAATAGGAGGATAACGGTTTCTATTCGAGTTATCTTTTTAAAAAAAAAGAAAGAAAAATAGAAGAGAACCATCAAGTTTAAGTGTTATCAAGTTTAAGTCATCTTTAATTCTTTATTTTCCTTTTAACTAAATAACTCAACTTAATTATTTCTTTTTTTTTCTTTACCTTTTTCCCCACATTTCCATATCTTTGAACAAAAAGTTAGAAGATGAGGATTTTTTTTTCTTATTTTTCTCTCTTGAAAACTCGTATCAATCCATGGTAACAAAGATGGCCTAAAAGGCTAAAATAAATAGCCCTTGTACATCTTGTTTAGTGCTACACGTTTACAAGCTTCAAACGTGGCCACTTTCTTTCCCCCTGAGACTTTGCAATCATTTCGTTTATCCACAATTTTTAATTTGATTATTTCAAGCAAAACGAATGAGATTTACTAAACTTGTGCAAATTCAAGCTCCATCCGCCGCTGCGCAAACCATACACCACCAACACCACATTAATGGACTCAACTACGCCGCATACGGCCGCCTCATCCAACACTGCACCGACCACCGTCTCATCCGCAATGCTAAGCTCCTCCATGCCAAACTCATTATCTTTTCCGTCACCCTCGACAACTTCTTGGCTTCAAAACTCATCACGTGTTACTCTAAAAACAGCAATCTTTTCGAAGCCCACAAGGTACTCGACGAAATTCCCAACAAGAACACTTTCTCTTGGAACGCATTGCTCATGGGCTACTCCATGAACCACAGGCACAATGAGACGCTGAAGCTTTTTCAGACTTTCTTATCTGCCTCCTCAATGTCTGTAAAACCAGATAATTATACTGTTACATGTGTATTAAAGTCTTTGTCATCGTTGGCTTGTGAATCGAGCTGGGCCAAAAGATTCCATTGTTTCATCGTCCGGAACGGGTTGGACTGTGATATTTTTGTTGTGAATGCTTTGATAACTTGCTATTGTAGGTGTGATGATGTCGTTACAGCAAGAAGTTTGTTTGATTCTGCACCTTATAAAGATATTGTGTCATGGAATTCAATGATGGCAGGGTATTCCCAAGGAGGGTTCTATGATAAATGCAAAGAATTGTATCTCAAGATGTTGGATTTAGAAGATATAAGACCAAATAACTTCACCGTGATCAGTGTCCTACAATCTTGTGCACACTCAAACGATCTTGATTTAGGAATGAAACTTCATAAGTTTGTGGTGGACAACGAAATTAAAATGGATCTCCCAGTTTGCAATGCATTTATCACAATGTATGCAAAATGTGGCAGTCTGGACTATGCTAAACAACTTTTGGAAGAAATGAGTGAGAAGGATGAAATTAGCTATGGCTCTCTAATATCTGGGTACATGCTTCATGGTTTTGTAGACAAAGCTATGAATCTTTTCAGGGAAATGGAAAAACCGGGGATGAGTACGTGGAACGCTGTGATATCGGGGCAGTTTCAAAACAAGCAATATGAAGTGGTAGTAGATTTATTTCAAGAGATGCAAGTGTACAGATTCAAGCCGAATACCGTAACGCTTTCAAATATTTTTCCTGCACTTTCACATTTATCAAATCTAAAAGGAGGGAAAGAGACACATGCCTACGCAATCAGAAACAGCTATGACAGAAATATCTATGTAGCAACGGCAATCATTGATACATATGCCAAGTTAGGTTTTCTTGAGGGGGCACAAATAGTTTTCGATCAATCAGAAAAAAGAAGTGTTATTATATGGACATCATTAATATCAGCATATTCTGCCCATGGAGACGTTAAATCAGCACTTGGTTTGTTTAATGAGATGATTAACGAAGGCACACAGCCAGATTCTGTGACATTCACATCTGTATTGTCAGCTTGTGCTCATTCTGGATTGGTTGATGAAGCTTGGAGGATATTTGAGAGTATGCTACCAAGATATAATATTCAGCCCTCCATGGAACATTACGCTTGCATGGTAGGCGTTTTAAGCCGGGCCTTGAAGCTATCTGAAGCCCTAAAATTCATAAAGAAAATGCCTTTTGAGCCTAGTGCCAGAGTTTGGGGTGCATTGCTTAATGGGGCTTCAGTTTCTGGTGATGTAGAAATTGGGAAGTTTGCTTGTGATCGCTTATTTGAAATCGAACCTGAAAACTCAGGAAATTATATCATAATGGCTAATTTATATTCACAAGCTGGAAGATGGGCAGAGGCTGAAAATGTTAGAGTGATGTTGAGTAATATTGGACTGAAAAAGAACGCTGGTAGTAGCTGGATAGAAACGCCAGGAGGAATGCAAAGTTTTATAGCTAAGGATGTATCAAATGGAAAAACAGAGGAAATATACGCCACATTAGGAGGATTATGTAACTTGATGAAAGATGAAAGATATGCTGTAAGTGAGAATTTTTCATGAGGAAAACGTTTGTTCCTTAGAACCAAATCACTCAATCCTACTATAGAGGTATAGTTCTCATCTTCGTACTATTATGCTTTCTGTTACCTTATGGAAATCAACCTGATTTAATTCGTAGCATGATCTTAAAATTTATGGTAGTTCCTGCCACATCTTAAGAAAAAGAGACCAATACTTCATTTGCTAAATTTTCGAAGTAGTACGTTCCAAATATGAAAGTTACATCTGTTATATATGTGACTATTCCAAAACCTTTAATATTCAGTATTAGCTTAATTCAAGGAACTAATTTTCATGTAACCAATATAAATCTTGTCAATTCCATTAGTCAAATCTGGACTTCTGTATTTGTTCTTCTTTTTTTCCTTTTACATATTCCTTGAGTTTCTTAGGTTTAAAAGAATATGAAAACAACTGCGACCTCCATAGTAATCACATTGACTGCAAATCTGCAGCAAGTAACTCATTTGTTGGCTTACATTCTGACCCTGTAATAGAGGGTATGGGTCTACGTGGTTTTCTTGATTTTCTCACTTGACTATCTTTTTTCAAACCTCTTGGATCTTGGGAAGAAGATTGATCACCCACGAACTCTTGGTGGCAGGATACAACTGCTAATGCCTAGTTTATTGATTTACCATAGACAATCACACATGAATTTACAGTTACCATTTACCAATGCATTCTGTAGAGATTAAACTGGGATCTGTAGCCTGCACAAATATCGATGCATAGTTTTGTATATTTTACAATTGATAATCGCACATATTTCTACATCGATTGTCCATTATTAATGGTTTGATGTAGGGAAAGGAGGATGTAGAGAGATGCATGAATGGGCCAAATGGTTTTTTATTCACTTCTGCTTGCCTTCTTAGTGAAATAAGAGAATGAAAAGAACACAGGATGCCAAACATGGTCCTAATAGACATACACTTGTGGACAAACTTCCCAACATTTCCAGCCACTCCCTTCCATTCTACTCCATCACCTCATACTCCAAAAGGTCTCACTTACACACACAAACATACACTCATAAACGTTGCCGTTCTTCTTCATGAATAAAATTATCTTTTTTTCTGTTTTCCAATAAAATAAGTAATTCATCTTACACTCATGAAGTAAGTTTCTAGCCGATAATATATATTTTGGCAAAAGTTTGATCATTGCCTTGTTAAAATTATTAAGAGAGGACATGAAAAACTTTGAGATCGATCAATTCACTTGTTCTAGAATCACTTAACAAGCAGGTCATCTAGAACACGCCAATCAAATGCACAAAACCATAACATCAACGCAAACTTATATATTATTTCATGTCCTTCACTTTTTACACAGCAAGAAGTTGCAAAATGGTATCCTCTGACAATTTCTTATCAATTCCAGTTGTATTATGACTGTTGCCTGTGTTACAAGTTACAACACATCACTGGATTAGTTGCTTTGAAAAAACATCTTTTCATGCTTCTAATAATTTGCATAGTTCACTTGCTGATGTGAGATCGTCATCTGTTCTTTTCTCTGCTCCTTTGGGTAGCATGGTATTTTCGCTCATGTGTACCTTTTTTAATGCACATTGTACAAACTTAAAGTAAGTTGAACCTCTTAACCCCACAGGTACATACAATACATGATCCTAATCCACTAAAGTTCAGATTTATGTAGAACGACTCTATTGATAAGATGTACAATAACAGAGTGACAAATTAGTTAAGTAGAACTTGTGAATCAGAAAAGCTGTGTTTATAAGTCAAACTGACCTTCTTTCAATTAGAGCCCACCACAAATTTAGAAACACTCATCCCCACACACTTAACTACTAAAATATATCCCCTTATCTCTTTTCTTTGCACATGATCCCGTAATGGAAGAAAATGCCACAAGAACCATAATCATGGGAGCCCTCTCCACCCTCACCCCACCTCAAATCTCCACACTCACCACCACCATCTCCACCCTCTTCCACTTCCACCACCGTCGTCTCTCCTCCCTCCTGTCCTCACACACCCTCTTCTCCCTCTCTCTCCACCACCTCTACTCCCTCTCCCTCCACCAAAAATCCATTCTCATTGCACGGCATCTCTTATCAATCCTCTCCCACCTCTATCACTTCATCCACCCTGTAATCAACCGATTGCCACCCTATGCCGCCACCGTCCTCAATGACCGTGATCTTGACTCTGTTCTTCTACTTCTGCTACTATGTGAACTCCATCAACATGATCCTGAATCACTCAAGACCTTGTCACCATTGGAATGGCGTGTGTCTCTTTCTAATTATGTCTCTGACACCATGTTAACTCTTTCAGGCATTGGGTTTTCCAACAGTGAAACTTTGATCAAGTATATTGAAGTGGTGACAAAATGCAGGAAGTTTGTTGATGTGATGGGTTGTGGAGATGGAAAGGAAGGGAAAGAGGTGGCAGCATCAGTGGCGGCGGTCGTGGCGCTGCCATCAGTGGAGGTGAAATTAGAAGGTAAGGAATGTGTTATATGCAAGGAAGAGATGACTCGAGGGAGAGATGTGTGTGAATTGCCTTGTGAACATCAGTTTCATTGGATGTGCATATTGCCATGGCTGATCAAGAGGAACACTTGTCCTTCCTGCCGCCATCGGCTACCAACGGATGATGTGTATGGCGAGATTAAGCGGCAGTGGGAGGTTCTTGTCAGGATAGGTGGTAGTTAATTTTAGCCTTTTATGGCAAATCATGTATGACATTCGACACGCATCATTTAATCGGTTTTTCTTAGTGTCATCATTGTTATAGAATTACAACACTTTCACGTCCTTCGGAAAATGTTAGAGGTGGCAAAATGGGTGATCACACAGGTTAGCTAACATATTTTAGTATATATTATTTTGTTTTATAAATAATTAATGTTAAAGATGATTACGAAAAAATATATATATATATATATATATATATATATATATATATATATATATATAATTACAATAATTTAGTTAAACGATTTGCAAAATTGTATGCCTATAAATACACTGTCGGTTACTCTAGAGTCTAGACCCGTTTGATCTTGGTTTTTTATAAGCCAAATTATCTTCACCCGCATGATTTCTATAGAAGTCAAAATCAAAATGTTAAATATGTCAAAACTATTGCATCTAAAATAAGTATATCTGGATTTATATTAAATATTTGCTTAGGGTACTAGTAACTTGTTGATTGGCCATTTATGTATCTAATTTCGTTTATGTGAAATACATGAAACACGAGTAAAAGCGTTCAAATTTTTTTAAAAGATGATAATGTTGTTGTATCAACTTATAAGCAAATTATAACACATTGAAAAATAACGTTTAACTCTAGAGACTATAATGAAGATTTAGCGATTAAACCGTGTCACATGCTTTTTAACTTTGGGTTAGATGATTTATCTTTTCCGTGTTAACCATAGAGGAGTGGACCACCCTTTGATAAGGCTTGCTAGCTTTTTGTGTCGTCTAGCTCGATTTAAACCAAGTCTACCTCGAGTATTTTTTTTTATGTATCTTGTGAGTTGGCTTGACTCAGGGCCGGCCACATGGAGGTGCAAGGGGTGCCCTTGCACAGGGCCCAACATTCAATAGGGCCCCATAATTTTTAATACATGTCTATAGGTTAATAGGTTCTTCATTGAAGGCCCACCCCAAATTACCCAACTACTCTTTTATTAGGTTAAAGCTTGTTCTTTGCTTAATAAAGCCCCACCGAGGCATCGACAGACGTGAAGGTAGCTTAGAGAAATCGATCGATGATTCTTGCTCCCAATCTTTCCATCTCGGTACTTGGCAGAAGATGAAGATGAAAGGATTGAAGGTGATTTCGATTCCATATGACTTGATACCATTTATCAGTGATGGCTAACTGGTCTCGTCTCAACAAATCGTCGATGACCTTTAGCTTCTTGCAGTTCTTTTCTTGACCGAGTTCGATTCCCATCTTCCAATACCTGAGAGGTTGAGACTACTCGACAACCGACATCACAACTCGTGAAGTACTGATGTTGAAATCAAACAAACACACACAATTGCTACTTGCAGGTTCTAAATTCTTGATTTTCTTCTCTATTTACATCTTCCTGGTTCTAAAATTTAATTTAATGTCTAATTTTCTATTTTCTTGAACTTTACTTAGGCTGAATTTGTTTTGAGATTTGGATTCTGAAATATGCATTTGTGTTTGATATTGGATTCTGAAATCTGTATTCGTGATTGAGGTTAGTAAATGACTAAATGCTATACAAGTTTCTTAGTTTTAGTTTTTTACCTTTGTGATTTTTATTTTTACAATAATTAAGTTTCAGTTTTAATCACAATTTAGCTTGGTTGCGCTCTAAAGCAGGAAATAGAAAATCAAAATTTTATTTTTATTTAATTATAAAGTATAAAACCTACTTTTATTAAATTGTACAGTGTCTCCAAAATCTCGGGACCGGCCTGGCTCGACTTATGACAGCCCTAGTACTATGACCAAGACCAATAATTGTGAAGGTAAATAGGTAGTAAGCCTACAAAAGAAGTCATCAATGAATTATTAAATATATATGCGGTCGTATATATAAATTTCTTATTTATGTAACATGGCAAATTGGATACCAATGGATGAGCATATATATATATGGTTGTCGTTGCGTGCATACCCCTCACGAAAACAACACGTGCATTTAGAGTTGATTGCGATATAAAAAGATCATTATCAATGGATGAATTTTAAAATATATTATTATTATTATTATTATTATTATTATTATTATTATTATCTTCAAAAAATCCTAAATCATGACCACTAAACTTGTCGATCTTGATTATTTCGTCTTCTAACATTGCTCCAAATTGACCCGAGGGGCTTTAATACTAGTTGTTAGGAAAGACAAGCAAGCCCAAACAACATGACACACGAGTAGCAAGATAATCATGTGCGAAAAAAACATATAAATTTACATACTTCACTTGATTGATATGGTCAAACTACATTTACGGCCAAACTAGAGAAAAATTTTATTGGTTGGCACACAAGATCGGTTTATAATGCGATATATAAGGATGAATTGTGGAATCATGGTATGATCCAAATTGCTCATGGCGGCTGGATCTAGATTCTTAATCATGGCAACTTCAGCTCGATATTTGTATATATCCTAATCCTTTTAGGCTAGAGTATATTTATCTTATTAGATATTGGATTACCAACATAACTGTAAAGCTACCTTATGCAAATAGAACCTTTAGACGACTAGGCTACTTAATATATAAGAAAAAGGTAGCGTCTTAACCACCAAGAATTTCTTTTGGCATAGTGGTAAAAATCTTGATCCTAACAATTGTTATTAGAGTAGTTCATGGGTTCGACCCCTGCCATGTGCGTAAATTGCCAGGTATGAGCTAAAAGCACGCGGCATATGTTGGGAGGATTGTTGGATATTGGATTGCTAACATAACCACTAAAGTTGCCCCGTAAAAATAGAACCTTTAGCCAGCTAGGGTACTCAACATATAAGAAAATGATAGCACCTTGACCACCAGAAATTCTTTTTGACCTAGTGAAAAGCGTCTTGATCCTAACATATCCCAGATCAGCTATATATTGAGTTTATTCAAATTCTGCTTCCATCACAATGTTATCCACCCACCCAGACTCTATAATCTCAACATTTGGGAGCTGATTCTACATAACAAAATTCGTGCATGTACGATAGATACATGTATTTAGCAACATATGTTACAAGTTAATAATGTTTAAATTGTTGTGTATGAACAATTTTTATTGTGTATAAATCATCTCCTTAAACAATCTAAGCATTTTCAGCTCAAATGCACATTTGTTTGTTGCTCCGTCTAGGCTTAGGACCGACCGACCCATCGAATCTATAACATATGGCCTTTTTAATGTTTTTATAGTCCGCAATTTGTTTTATAAGAATAATATATTGTTGTTTTTCCTTTCTCGATTTCCATATTTAGCTTTTTCAAGTAACATACATGGCTTACCTACTTACCTATACGCCATTAGCCGTTTAATCATTGGTTATCAAAAGGTTTGTAACGTAGCAGTATCAAGTATTGCGTAAATGTGTTTCTGCCCAAAAAATTGAGGATTCAAGTTCCATATATGATGTATAATAAAGAAGATTTAGAAGTTGGTTTAGGCTTTGTTTGTTTTTTTAAATAAGGTCTTATTTTAAAAAAACGTCTGCGGGTGTGCAGACGTTTCTGATAAGATTGTTTGTTTTTTCATAGAAACGTCTGCGCGCTCACAGACGTTTCTAATAAGATTGTTTGTTTTTTCGCAGACATAAAACCTTATTCTGTCTTATTTTTGTTTATTTTGAGAAGCTAAAATCTATAGCTTTTTTTCGCAGACTTCTCAATCTTAAGACCTTCTAAACTACATTTTCTTCTGAAGACATGAAATAAGACATAAGACATTTATATCTTAGAAAACAAACAACATCTTAGTGCGTATTTGTTTTTATAAAACAATTTATCGTTAGTTATTAATATTAACGATGAACGATGGTTCTAGACATTTTGTCTTTGAATCTTTGATCCACCACATGCATCTGCAATCTGCCTACTCATTTTTGCATATGTATATTGCCAATATCATAATTATTATCTAGTTTTTTATACCTTAATTTGAATATCGTTAACAATATTTATTTTAACTTTTCATCTAGTGATTCCTTTTTTCCCTATAAAAATCAATATTACATATATATCCTTTTAAACATTCTAAACTCTCAAATATGTCCTTATAGTTGAATTAATAGTAATTAAATCATTAAAAAGTTAAAAAAACAAAATCCTTAATTAAATTTACAAGTAAAATCTCCTAAATACCCTTATTTCATATTTATCCTTCCTACTTTTTTTCACATAATGCTCTAATTTCTTGCTCCTTTTTCAAAAACTTACTAAAATCTATCAGCTCTTTCTCTTTCTAAGAGCTTTAAGAA
Organism: Dittrichia graveolens; assembly: GCA_038502395.1. NCBI lineage: Eukaryota > Viridiplantae > Streptophyta > Magnoliopsida > Asterales > Asteraceae > Dittrichia > Dittrichia graveolens. The sequence goes on from JARJIL010000003.1 coordinate 8,193,174, forward strand.
AAGGAGAAGCTAACAACACAACTACATACTATAACAAATCGAGAAGGAGCTGTAATCTTTTTTATGGTTTTTTATAACCCCTTTTGCTAATCTCTTGACCTCCATTACCAATGCCAAAAGAACCCCATCTTGCAGCATCTTCAATAACTCCATTATCACTTCAAAATTCCTCTAAAATTGCTCATGGAATCACAAGATAGTGCAAGACCTAATTGGAATCCCAGCTTCGTCTTCACCAAGATCAAGAATAGCCCCAAAATTTGAAACATAACTCTTCCTCTGATCTCTGCATTTTCTAAATGAAATTACATATGTTAATGATAAGAACTATTTTGACACCGAAGGAATCAAAATAAGCGAAGATCTCTTCGTTATTTTTCTGAAAGTACTCAAAATAGAACAAAATTCGGTGAAGATATTTTAGGGTTTTGTACCTTCTAGAATGGGTTGGTAGTTTGAACATATATGTGCTTTTCTGTTCACAACCTAGGGTATCTTAAACAAGTGAAGCTATTAACAATGTTTTTTCCTTTTAAGCTGTCATGGCTGTCATAGCTCTAAACACAGAGGATTATGTGAGAAAGGAACCAGTATAAAGATTGAAAATGGGTAATTAGGGGATTTTGTTTATAAATTAAATTATGGATTAAGTTTTTTAATTTTTAAATGATATAATTACTTTTAAATTAAGTATAGGGACATATTTGAGAGTTTATAGAGTTTGGAAGGATATATACATAATATTGATTTTTATAAGGATATATATGTAATTAAGAAAGTTTACAAGGATATATATGAAATTTTCTCATATAAATAAAAGGCATATAATCAGTTATTGCCATTTTTTACGAAACTTGAAAATATCAAATCTTTAATTTTAAGTTATTACCATTTTATTTTAATTGATTATTATTGTTGAAGACAATAGCAATAATGTAATATTGATGAAGTTTGTTAATATGTATATCCTTATTATTATAGCAATTATTATATTTATTTAAAAGTCAGTAGTAGTAGTAGTTATATTGGATTAAAATCATTTTTAATTTTTCTTACATTTTTAACAATAACTATTATTATCGTTGTTGTTAGTCTTCTAATCTTTAATTTTTCTTAAGAAGTTTGAAGAAATGTGAAATATTTCCTAAAATTTATTATGTGGATTAAAAAATTAATCTTTAAAAAAGAACTAGATGTTTAGTTATATTGGCCCAATTTGTAGTCACGTGAAGTGGTGAAGGTATTGTGTTTGATCGCGACTTGTATTACTTATCTGTAGTTTATATGATTTACATAATCTATATTGGTACTTTGTGAAGGCCTTTCCGACGTATGTTTTCCTTTTTTACGTCTTCATACGTAGTTGTAGTACACGCTACTCAAGCACCGGCTTAAGGCATATTCTTTACCCAGGAACAAGTATGATAAAGTTAAGTTTTTGAACCAATGACCTAGTAATATTGTATATAAAGTGTAAGTTTATTCTCTCTTAAACAAGTAATATATATTTTATTTTTTTTATAGATTTACATCCATATATTAGTTCTTAGGCCATCCGTATGGCTTCTCTTTTTCCCTTTCTAACCCCAATGCCACATCAGCGTCACATTAGCTTTTTTTACTTTTCCCTTCCTAACCCATCCCAAATCAACCCCAAATCCAAGTATAGTCATTCCCTTTTCAACCCAAACAACCCAAATATTTTTCTCTCTCCTCACTCTTATTAACAAACCAAAAAGAAAAAAAAACAAACAAAAGCTGCAGTTTCCATCAGGTTGGCGGACCCGAGGTGAAATTTTTTTCTTAAAACCCGAAACCCCCATAAGGGTGCTCCCGAGCCTACCCGTTGAACCCAAAACAACCCGAGGGCATTCGGGCCATGCTATACGCATGGTCTTAGCAAGTAAAGTGGATGAAAATTAGGAAGGTGTCCAAGTCATGGGTGATGGATGGATGGGATGTGTAGGCCCAAATGTTTAAAGAGCACCTTTTCCTTGGTCTTCCTATTTTACTTTTGTTTCCACAATTGTGGCATTCGGTTATCATAATATGATCTTAAGTGTCTTATCTTATCATATACATTTACTTTATTTAAATAAAAAATTTATTTATAGAAAAATTAGGGACATATCGATATAAAAGTTTTCAGTTATTATTTATTCTTTTAAGACAATTTTGAGAGTTTGTTTCATAAAATGTTTTCAAATTTATACAACTTAAAAGAATTTGAACATGTTAAAACATGAATATATGTCAATAATGATTAATAACATAATTATTTTATAAAATATTTGACCTAAGTGGATCTTTTTCTTATTCATTTGTAAATTCTTCATCAAACCCATCTTGACTAGATGTGAAGGTTTTATGGTCTGGTATGTTTCTAGACCAGTTTTGACATACGTCTAATTTTAGTTTTGAATAAAACCAAATAATTTAATAGTGATTAAAATCGAGGTTAACTACTTTAATGAGATATAAAGACTAAATTAGAAACTATTGTCAGCATTAGAATGGTAATAACTCTAAAATTTTCTTACAAAAGTGCTTCCCATTAGTAGCCAAAATACCTTCTTCAATGCATCCATTATTAGACCATTCATATGGCTTCCCTTTCAGGTTATTGAATTCGAATGTCACATCCTTCCCTTCTTCTTTCCAACCCAAAAGCTAGGTATAGTGTGACCAAATCTTGCCTTATTTTTATTTTAATATTATATATATATAAGAGAAAGGAGGGAGAAAGGAGAGAGGGGGGGGGGGGGGGGGGGGAGGATCAGGTTTGCCAACTTAAAATGCTTACTTGATCGGGTAAGTTTAAGGGGGCGTATGGGTATTCGTGACTCACCTGAGGAGCTCGAAGCTCAATCCGAAGATGAGTCCAAAGGCCATACGGTAGGCCTAACAATGATAAAGCAAGCTGACAAAATAACCGGGTGAGTTACATGAGATGATTGTAGTATGAGTAAAAATGGTTGTACGACCCGGCCATAAACATTTTATGTATTTTATCTATAATTAATTTGTTAAATATAGTTACAAATAATGCTATTAATAATAATATTTATTCAACAATTTAGGAAACCATTAATTTACATACATTTGAGAGGACTTTTGGTTTAATTTTAGTTTAGCTAATTAATATATTTTAGTTTTACTAATTAATTGTAAATCACTTAAACTATTGGTTACAATGCATGTTCACTTGTCCTGTATAGATAGATAATCTCTCAAATTATTAAACAAAAATCAAAGAATTAGTTATAGAATGCTTTTTGGTAGCCAATTGTCCACATGGGTGTTAAAAGTATCAAGACAGAAAAGTAGGTTTTATCCATCCATCCATTTCCTAATAAATTAGTGTTTATATGATATATATGAAGGTTCACCATATATGTCATTAAGCATTTCCTAGCTAGCTGCTAGCTTATTCATTCATTATTATAATACACTTAAGTGCTGTAATTAATATATGGTTCTTTTATACTATATATATATATATATATATATATATATATATATGATCATCACAAAACTTACTTCTTCTTTGTTTACTGATCGAATTCATTCACTCACAATTTTTAAAGGATATCCATCGATCGATCTCTTTCATTGGAACCTAGCTCATCGCGTATGATTTTTGAAAGAAGGCCAACATGATCGTACGTGAAGGATGACGACGGGGACCTAATATGATATGATACTATAGTTTAAAGATCTAAAGATATTTTAAAGGATATCGATCGATCTATCGTAGCAGAGTTGAGAGTTCGATAATTGTAATGTGGTACGTACCTAATTATGTGATTTATTTGGCGTGTTAATATATATGTATTTCATCTAACAAGTTGGTGCAACATTATCAAAATTGTAATTAATTAGAACATATGTATGATTCACAATATCATACATGTGTATATATGCATCAACAGATAAAATTAACCAAGGGGTACGTGAAAATTTTGTACGTTTGCATATTAATTGTTACTACAGGTATAACATTAAACATCAAGAGCGTAGGAGTGAAGTTATGATTACACTAAATTATCAATGAATTAATACTTGTCAACCATCGTAAAACTCATGCCATTTCTTTCGCATTTTAACAATCTATGTTGTGGCATAATATTGTATCATATGTTTACATATGTAATAATTCATATGTGAAGTATAGTTAGGATTGTTTAAACTAGTTTGTATTATTGGAGACTGAAGAGTATTTTTATTGTAGGTTATAAGAATCCAATCAGTTTGGATAATCTTTGGATCGATCATGTCTAAACTTGCTCTCTTTTTTTTATTTTGAACAGCATTAAAACTTACTTTTTTGAATTGATTAATTGACATAATTATGAGTATCCAAATATCAATTCAAGATAATCTAGAGAAACTTGTTCGGTAATATATCTCCAAGTTTGAGTTGGTTTATTTTATTTATAATTATTCAAAACGGTTTTTTTTGGTAATGATAACCATCAAAGTAACTGACTTTCAATTATACAGTGGGTAACTATTAGTTAGAAAACAATTATGAAAATGGGTTGGTGTCATCTACGAGTATCAAACAGACATCTAAAGACTAGCTTTGATAAGTAGTGTTGAACACAGCTTCAAAAGTGTTGATTTATGAAATTTTGAAACATATCCATATTGTAATTTTGTTTTAAGTTTCAGGGTGTTGCGCCGACCCTGCAAGAGTTGGCCACTCACCCTGCCCGTAGGAACTCATGAGGAGACATGGTTACTTGACTCTTACTGTTTTGAATCCCGACTCTTACTGTTTTGAATATAAGACTTCAGCCAAGACTTAAATAAGTATACACCACCTAATTACCGTGTACCAATTTTGACTATATTTTTTGCTTTACCCTAAAATAACTAACATTACTACTTACTTTAATTTTCTCGCAATAGGAATGATAATAACTATTAAAAGTAGTTATAGTTTTTCTATCATGTTTAGTGAATAGTAGAACCAAATTAAATCCATGCCAAGTAATCAAGTATTATGATACAAATGCAGTTTATGTAATTTATGTCCGTGATTTTGACCATAGAACCGGTTAATGGGACTCCTAAAGTGGGTACGTTACCTAAAAATATATATAATGAAATGGATGGATAAAATGTAACGGGTGATGAACAGGTGCACCACTATCACTATCACTAGTAACATGTTTTTGTCTTCTTTTTTTCTTGTGCATTGGTGTTTTAGTTTTTATATATTTTATGTGTATTTGTTACTCAATTTGGTTCAACAGTAGTTCACACTTTATTTTCCTTCTAATATCTTTTTCAAAATATAATTTAATCAAAATACAACAACAAATTAAAATTCGTTTTTACATTGGTCTATTCATCTAGGAACCGTTTTTATTGCGAAAACCAATATTAGCCGTTCATTTTGGATAATGGAATTAATGGATGAAGAGTGTGGGGGATTGAGTATGGCAGGGTGCATGTAAGGAATTCATGAGTGGTTCTCGCGGTTCTCAAATGAACTTTTCACTATATATATATATATATATATGGAAAAGTTCAAACGAGAATTATTTTTCCTACGAGAACTGCGAGAACCAATCTTAGTCGTTCATTTTGGATAATGAAATTCATGGATGAAGAGCGTGGGGGATTGAGCGTGGCAGGATGCATGTAAGGAATTCATGGGTGGGCAATCCAATTGAAAGTGAATTGGACGGCTAAGATTGGTTTTCGCGATTCTCGTACGAAAAACAGTCCTCGTTTAAACTTTTGCATATAGGGGAAGGTTAATTTGAGAACCGTTTTTATTGCGAGAACCGCGAGAACCAATCAATGGAATTGATCGATGAATAGTGTGGGGGGATTGGATGTGGCAGGGTGCATGTAAGGAATTCATGGGTGGGCAATCCAATTGAAGGAAGGGGAATTGGACGGCTAAGATTGGTTCTCGCGGTTCTCGCAATAAAAACGGTTCTCAAATGAACCTTCAACTATATATATATATATATATATATATATATATATATATATATATATATAGAGAGAGAGAGAGAGAAAAGTTCAATTGAAAACACAAAGATAGTCAATTGAAAAAATGTTAATTTTGATTAAATGAAAGGTTATGATTCTATTAAAATTGATACATCCAAGATTAAATGGATGGTTGAGATTTAATAATTAAAATATTTTTTTAACTTAATGGTTGAAGTTGTGTAGTAGATTTTATGCATGTTAGTCTTTTATTTATACTACAAACACGAAGAGGGTTAACGTAAATAATGTTTCTAGTGTTAAAGAGTATTAAGATGTATAGTAAAACAATTGTAAAACATAAATAGAAATATAAGTCCCTTAAAAGAGGGGTAAATGCATTAGAATTCAAATATTTATACATAACATTATTATCATAATTTTTATAAAACTCTTTATAAACAACTTTTATTGTTTTATTAGCAATGTTGCCGTTCTTCATAACATTATCATATTCATTGTTTTATATAGTGAATATAAATAAACAAAAAGACATTTTCAATTAGGTTTAATGAAATAAATAATAAAATATGAAACAGCTAATATATGATTATGGAATAAATTATGAATTAATATTAAAGTTACCGTTAGATATATCGCTTAAAGGAATCCATAGAGTTATTCCATCATTTGTAATTAATGTTGGTGAATTTTGAAAATGATTGTTGTCTTTTGAACTGATGAAGACTATTTTTTATTTTCTATAATCGAAAAGTAAAACAATAAAAACGATGAGTTTCTTAACAAATATATATGTGAGGAAAAACAAACAAAACATCTACAATATTAGCTTGAATCGGGATTATCTCCATCTCCATTATGAAAACAAAAAATAACAAAGAATGAACATACAAAAAATAATATGTTATAGCACATTTTCAAAAATTGATTCCTAAAATAAAATAATATCATAAATCGGATAATAAAATTTTAATTTTTATTTATTCAAATTCATTTATATGTTTATATAAATAACCATAAAAATATGTAAATGTATATATTAAATAATTTAAATAAATCTTTTTGTTAATATATTTTAATGTTAACGAACTAAATTATTTAAATATGAAAATCTTGAACAATATTTAAGATTTTTTATATAAGAAATAACTAATTTTAATGGTATTTGAGAAAATAAAAGGGTATAATCGAAGAATTTTTTTCGGGTTTACTATCCGAAAGTGTATCGAAGTTGTCACTTTTTGCTATTGTATATACTCAACTCTCAAAACTACCATTTAGTGTATCCAAGTTTCTAAAACTACCATTTAGTGTCCCTGACCTGGTATATCAGGTTACCTGCTGACGTGGCGCCGGTTTTGATGACGTGGCGTGTGACTTGGGTGCTGACATGTCATTTTTTTGTTTTTAAATAATTGAAATATAATAATAATAATAATAATAATAATAATAATAATAATAATAATAATAATAATAATTTTTCACTTTGAAGGTCACCATCGCTCACTAGCGATTGCACCATCCATCACCGACGACTGCACCATCACCACCGTAGCTTTTGAAGGTCACCATCGCTCAAGAACTCCATGGCAGCTAGCCACCATCGACTGCACCATCACCACCATCATTTGTCACCACCGATCATGTATATCATTATGCGTTTCTGGACAAATTCTAGGGGTTTTTTTGAAAGGGGAATGTTACAATCGAAAGGGGAAGTCGATTGGTCATCTTAGGGAAGTCGATTGGTCTTCTTCGTCAACCAAAGATCTGTGATTTCTTGTTCGAGCTGTTGAGTCATGTTCTTCATACGATCTAGGTTCTTCGAGAGTGTTCTTCGGTACCAGATCTGAGTTATTTTTCAAATGGGTTATCGATTCATCTGTTATTGTTCAAATGGGTTGTGGATTCATCTGTTGGTGGGAAGTCGATTCATCTGTTGCTATGGAGTTTTTCGTTCAAATAGGTTTGTCGATTCATCCATTGCTAATGTTTAAGATCTAAGTTCTTGTTCCAGATCTGAGTTATTGTTCAATTTTTGTTTCCCAGATTTGAATTTTTAGGGTTATTGTTTGATTATTAATGTCTTAGGGTTTCATTTACTCCCCAAATTTGAGTTCTTTGAAGGTGTGTTTTGATCTTCATTTGTGTTTTAGTGTTAGTTCTTCAAAACAGAACCCCTTTAATGAGCTTTTAGATCTGATTTAGTTTTTTTTTTCATATGTGATTTACTAATTCATGTTCATTATGGTTCATCTTCATCAGATTTGAACTTCATCTTCAAACATGCTTCATCTTCATGTTTCCCCAGTTCTGTGTTCTTTTTATCATTCTGATTCTTTCTAATTTTTTTAGCATGAATAATATAATAATTAAGTGATGTGGAAATTAAAAATAAATCAAAATTAAGAAAATTACCTGCAACTTGTTAAGTAAGTTTCCCAATACATCAAATGGTAGTTTTAGAAACTTGGATACACTAAATGGTAGCTTTGGGAGTTGGGTATATACAATAGCAAAAAGTGACAACTTCGATACATTTTCGGATAGTAAACCCATTTTTTTCATAAAACTTCATCAACATCCAAGATTTAAAAAAAAAACATATATAACCACTGATCTAACGCATATGTAGTAATGTGAGGGTAAATTTGTAAATCAAGAGCTTGAATTCCTGATTCCCAATTCATTTTTAATCAATTAATGCCTATTACTCTCTCATCCGTAATGTTAAATTGTTAATTGTCTCTCTCTATCGCATTGTTTTGAACGACAGAAGAATTAAACCCCAAATCGACAGCCGGTGCTCAACGGCCGGCGACACCAACCCCCTCCCGAGCCAAAATAGCCATCTCGTCGACCAAGAACCACCGGGTTGGGTTCATATGGTTCTGTTTTGCGATTAATCAACTACCGCTTCACTAATTTTGCTTCGCCGTGGGTTACGATGGTTTGAAGATTAGTGGGTCATGTAGTTTTCCAAATTCATTTAATCACAATTTAGCTTTACTGAGAACTAAATTTCTCTTTTTTTCAATTTGTGTGAGATTAATTTAGCTTAAATTGATTCTTTCTCCTCAATCTGTAGCCGGAGCTCACCATCGCTGAGTTTTATTTTATTTTTAAAATTATAAAATCGGGTAAAAATTAGGTTGGCAGGTCAACCCAAACCCGGCCTGATTTTTTCGCATTAACTTCGGGTCATCTTATTTTTGACTCGTTTCGGATTGGTGTTACTTATTTCATATCGAGTTTCGTGTCAACCCAATAATTACCGGCCTTATATCCAACCATTTAAAACCCTAAAACCATAGTAAGAATTAAGAAAGAGTGAATGAATGAATGGAGTGTAGTACGTCTCGGTCATTTTATTAATTATTATACTTTGTATACGGATTTTTACATCATGCTGTATAGCCATTTAATTGGTAAGTGTAATTCATAGATAAAAAATATGGGAGGATCGAGTGTAGCAATGTGCATGTGATGAATTCATGGTTAGGCAATTGAATTAAATGTAAGCCATTATATATAGGGAAGGGTTCATACGAAAAATGTTTTATTTGCGAAAAATATGATAAGCAATTCTAGCATCTAATTTGTATTTTGATATAATGGCTTACATTAATATTATATTTTTAGTAAACAAATATTTTTCTCTCTCCAATTTATTTCTCTCTCTTACTTTTCTCTATCCTATAATTTTTAAACAAAATAAATTAAAAAAATTAATAATAAGTTAATAAATTTACAAACAATCAATGTTCAATGTTCAATAATAAACACCTAATAAATCGATCAAACTTATGAATATTTAATAATAAACAAAACCTTGTTGAACATAACCGATAAAATCTATATTCAATCTTGAACTCATCTAATAAACCGGTCTAACTCATCAATGTTCATTAATAAACAGCCAAAATCAACAAACACACAAATCAAGATGAATGATACAACAATAAAAATGAAAAGAAAGTGTTAACTTAACAATAACTAGATGGAACAAGTATATTCCTTTATCAGTTGAAGAAGGGGATAGAGGCGACGACTTGTGGGTTTTATCGCATGTGGAGGTCGACTTTGATGATGCGGCGGTGACTGTAGAGGTCGAGTTCAGCCGACCATTGAAGATCTAACGGTGGTGGTATTGTAGTCACCGACCACAAAAAAACAGCCATAAAAATCGAGAACCGTGGAAAACAGATCTTGCCCGGATTTATCGAGACCCGTAGAGAAACCTCCCCGTCGGTTGTAAAATCGACATATCAAAAAGATAAGACTAACCTCGAGGCTCGGCGGAACACACACAGATCTTGGCTAACACACGGCAACAAACCACAAACAGACGACGCAGATTGGTGGTGGATGACGGCGGTTTAGATCGGCAACAAACCCCGTTCGAAGACAGTGATGGGTTGATGGCTATTTAGATCGGGTGGCTTGCGGCCAACGGCGGTTCATATCTGGTGACGGAGGCAGTTCAGATCTCATAGCTTGCGGCAGTTCAGGTGGTGATGGGGTTCTCGATGTTGCTGTTACAAATGGGGTCTCGATGTTGCTGTTGCAGAAGGGTACTTATTTGCTTGGAGATGGTGTAGAGAGAGATGCAGGTGGCCGGCAACCAGCACTCGTGTAGAGAGAGAAAGAGATAGAGGGTTTCTATATTTTTTTAAAATTGGGAGGTGAGGGTCGGCTAAATAAAAGAGAGGAGTGATTAATGGGAGAGAGATGTGAGATAAGAGAGAGGAGAGTAATTACTTGTTTACCTGTTATTTAATTAAATTAAACTATTAAATTTGTTTTTTTATTACTAAAATGCCACAAGGAATTATAGGATTAAATGATTAAATGGTCCAGAATGTTTCTCGCCCTTCTCTCTCCATATATATATATATATATATATATATATATATATATATATATATGAGAAGAATGTTCAATATAGTTCATATTTAATTCATAGTCTTAAGTGACTAATTGTAGCCTTTTGATCAATGACATCAATGGTCCGGATTGTATTTTAAAATTCTGGGCGGAGTGGCTTTTTCGTAATTTACATGTGATGTTTTTACAATCACATATGCTTATATACTAAATCATCTGAATATTAAAATTTTAGGACAATGTTTTTTACATGGACTTTGTTGAACACAACTCATATATATATATATATATATATATATATATATATATATATATATATATATATATATACCGGTGATTATATGATTTATATCATATATTCGAGTTAAATACATTTTATTTTAGATAATATGTACAACTTCACACACGTGCATATATAGGGGAAGTTTCAAACGAGAACTATTTTTTATACGAGAACTGCGAAAATCAATCTTAGCCTTTAATTAAAATAATTTAATGGCACATAATTTTTCTGGCTCATTAATGAGTGTTATTTTGGAAAAATCAAGACAATTCACGATTAGTAAATATATAAATGATAAAAATATCCTAATTAATGAGTTATTAATGATGTTAAAAATAGTTATCGTGGTTCTCATTTGACATTTGACATTTGACATATATATATATTGATACCATTGAAATACAATACTAATAAAAGGTATTTGGCTTAATGATATCAAGATGTGAAATAAGGTGTTTCCCCTTCTTAAAGTTGAGTATTCAAATTATATTGTGAACATATATAGGTGTATATTAAAAAGAACATGTGTTTGTCGTCAAAAAAATTGCATTGTAATACGACTGGGGTTTTAATTTCTGCACCCTAGTCTAAGAATAAGAAACCTTTGTTTATTTTTTGACTTTTTCAAATTGGATAAAAAGTTCTAATTTATGTACTTTATTGAAAGTAGTGTTGTTAATTAATGTCCATTTACCTTTTTTATACATTTTACATAAAAATGTGAAATCATAAATGGTCTAATTACATTTAGTCAATTCTTTAAAAAAAAATAAAGAATGAAGATAAACAACAATGTTGATCACTTCACCGGCGTAAACCTCCGGTCACTGTCATTCGCTGACACTCAAAAACAACAAAAAGGTAAAATTTTAATTTCCCGATAATCACTTTATCGGCGTAAACCTCCAGCCACCGTCACAACCGTTCTGTTTGTTTACTTCTGGCCGCCGTCCCCCTGTCGTCCAAAACAGAAAAGAAACAAACTCTACACCAAAACCTACCTTATAGTTACACACCAAAGCCCCGTTGTCCCCAAAACCAAAAACGCCACCATCGTTTGACGGCTCCAACTATATATCATTTTGTTAGGTTGGATTTAAATTTTATTAATATATAATCACATGTGATTCATAACAATATTATATGTGTTGTTTTATTAATTTTTTTATCCTCTTAAATTATATATCATTTAACGTTTATTAATTTTGAATGTTTTCTTAAAAAAATCAACGTTTGCTTAAAACCGTTTATACATGTATGTACATATTCAATTTTGCCCAATCCAATTGCATTGTCTACCCATGAATGCATATATTGTGTACTAGCAACACCCTATCCCCTCTATCAAAGGTCCAGATGTGTTCTCCTTCGAATTTGATGTCTTTTGTATTGGTTCTTGTAATAAAAATGGTTCTCGTTTGAACAATCCTCTATGCAATCACATATGATTGAATACCAAATCTCATGTTTTTTTGTATTCAATCACATATGATTTGTACAAACTCTTGTGTGATTCTGTACAAAATCATAGGTGATTAAATATGTAATCATATGTGATTGGATACCAAACCTTATGTTTTTTGTAATCAATCACATGTGATTCTGTACGCAATCACATGTTATTGAATACGCAATCACATGTGATTGAATACGCAATCACATGTGATTGAATACGCAATCACATGTGATTGATTCTGTTAAATATGTGACATAAAAATGTTACATTTAATCAAATCACCTGTAATTATGTGCATGTATAAGAGATAGATAATCACATGTGTTATGAAGCAACTAATAACTTAGAATCACTTTCAATTGTGATTTTTTGTTACTAAACCATAGAACTTTGCCGGATTATCAAACACCAAACTATAATTTTATAAAGAGTATATTGATCACACCTCAATGAATCACATGTGATTATACTTAATAAAATTTAAGTCTAATCTAACAAAATGAGAAAAAAAAATGTCGAAAGTATATCAAGTGACCATTCTAATAAAAGAGGGGAACACGAGGATTGCAACGGTATAATTCATTTCGTCTAACGATTAACGGTTTGTGAGATAATTATTTTTAAATAAATTAGAGGAGGGAGAAAGTGGGGACTAATAGATAAAACATCAGAAATGACCTCCTTCATACAAATATATTAATTTTAATTATAATCTAGGATTAAATCTGGACTATTGAATCAAAAAATCTAATGACTAAAAATTATTCTTTAGAAATATAAATTAAATTAAGATTGTATTAAATATTTCTCATATAATAGTATCTAAGACAAAATTTATTGTTTTTTAATACAATTTTCTTTTTTTAAAAACGTAGTAATGATTAGTTTATAATAAATGTATAGATATGGATATAGAGGTAGGTAACATATAAACTAGAGTGTCTTCAACGATACACATGCAATTGACATATGTTAATTAACAAACGATGTTCAATCTTTTTTCAGCTCAACATAATTAAGATGATTTCAAATCTCGAAATTTAAAATCCTCCATTGTTTTAAATCACTAGGGATTTTAAATCTATGAATCAAACATCTTTTTTGTTTTTACTTTATTAATTAAAACATTAATATAATATTAAAAAATAAGTAACTTAATTTATAATTTATAAACGCATTATGATATGCTATAATTAAATATCTAAGGATTAGTTTTAAACTTCTAACATCTAGTATTATGAAAAATATTGAAACAACGTGAATTGAAATATTCGTAACTAAACAATTAGAATGTGTTTGGTACAAACAATAAAATTGCAAAGAATAAAATTGCAGAGAAAGGGAATTAGTGTGTAGAATGAGAATTGACTCTTACGTTTGGTAGCATAGAGATTTCAGCAGATAAATGGATATAACAAGAAATTCATTAGAGAATTATATCAAACTTATCAAACTTAGAACTAATTGGCAGATTCATACCCCACAATTTCATACAAACCCAACAATTTCGTATATTCAGCCAACAATTTCATATATTCATACCTGGCCGATCGAGGGTTTGGTTCAAAGAGAGACAGATAGAGAGAGAGAGAGAGATAAAGAGAGACAGACAAAGAGAGAGAGAGATAAAGAGAGACAGACAAAGAGAGAGTGAGAGACTGGGACAGTGGTCTGAAGTTTTTATGGCTCTAATATGAACCCTAATCAACTTACCATTGTCTTGCAATCAAAAGGAAGTTGACACCTTGGCTTTGTTTTTTGATTTGTCTGAACTAAACCCTGGATCGACCAGGTTGGATGGAAGCGGTGGTTGGATGGAGAGAGAGAAATGGTGGCGCCGTTGTCGCAAGTCGGATGGTGGCGTTGGTAGGGAGAACATTTTGGAGGAGATGAATTGATGGGGAGGGGAACGTTTTCTCCGTCTCCTTTTTTCCATTTCCTAGATATATGATGTTTTCATTTCTCACTATTTCTTTCCATTTTGGAGAGAATTGAAAGTAGAGTAAAAGAAATGATTTTTTCTTCTTTCTCCTTTTCACGGGTGTAAACAAACAAGATAAATGGTTTCATTTATCTTTCTCTGTATTAAACAGCCCCTAAGATTTGAATATAATAATCACCGTATAAAAATTGACAGAAATTATGGAGAATCAATATAATCAAACTTAGAAAATCTTATGGATAATGTAGAATTCATTTTTCAAAAGTTACGTTTTGTCCCTACACTTCTTAGATATCAAAAATTTAACTTTACGAACAATACTTGAATTTGACAGAAAATCAAAGTAAAAGGCAGATATTTTATATATGTGTTCATTCTGCAAGATTGAAAGTTTGATTTATGCATTTGGCACAAAACCTTGTGTCTGTTCATGAAACAATGTGTTTGTTCATGAAATGATATGTCAGTCCATGAACATGTGCCACCTCTAAAATTTGGTGGATTTATAGTTAGGTTATTTAGTTGATAGGTTAGAACCCCCATGACTTCCTTCCTATTATTTATGATGCTCAAATTCACATAAGTTTATACGAGTATACAATCTGCATCTCTATCTCATAAATAGCTCGGCATAAAGTTCTTTGATCTCGAATAAATCTCAAATATATAAAATGATAAATGACATGAAAATAACTAACACTTACATATATATACCAAATGTCTCTTGCATATAAAAGTAAATATTCAAAAAAGGACGATATTATGTGATAAAAGTGCAATCTTCTATGAAACTCTCTATTCAAGGGCCTAACTTTAATTTTCATTTATGCAGGGTTATATATGAAAATATCAAGTTTACTTATCTGGTTGTTAAGGAAAGAATCATTTCATTTTTGGTCTTCCCCAAATTCTTCGTTGATCATCCTCTATCACAGGCAAAGCTTGCTATTGTTTCCATGTTTTAATCAAGGGACTGCGGCTATATAAGGCTTGATCTTTGGAGGTATCGATGTCAAGAAAATCATTCATCTCTCTCGATTATCTTATCAAGGTTATAGTTTTCTCTTCTTCCCTTGCACTAGGATTATTGTGTTAAATCTTTGGTTCTGTTGCTATGTAAACTCTCATAGTTTCACTGTTATTTGCTTACTTCAACTCTTTGATTAGAAGCTTTCGATTGTAATTTTTCAGTTTATATTTATCAATGATTGATGAACTTTTCTGCTTTAATATTTTGAACATGGTATTAGAGCACTAGGTGCTCTCACTATAAGTGTTCTGTATTTTTTTTCTCTCGGCCTAAATTTTTTTAGAGAGAGATTTTGTTAATTGAAGGTGTTTAGTTGTTGGTACTCCTCTCGGGATCCAAGGTTTTTACTCTCGGGTCTTCAGTCATTGCTCACTTTTATTTTTTGTCATATGTATATCTTTAACTGGTCTTGAAATAGAGGGTTCATAATTTTTTA
The DNA here is from genome assembly GCA_038502395.1 of Dittrichia graveolens. Lineage (NCBI taxonomy): Eukaryota > Viridiplantae > Streptophyta > Magnoliopsida > Asterales > Asteraceae > Dittrichia > Dittrichia graveolens. The sequence continues at coordinate 8,209,181 of JARJIL010000003.1, forward strand.
ATTTTTGGTTCTTGTTGGCTCAAAAGGATTATTTTTGTGTTATAACAAATCTGATGTTTGTACTTTGGAGTTGTCTTCGTGGTCACAAGTATCAAGGATCACATTTTTTTAGTCTTGTTTTTTTATTTTTTTTATTTATTTTTATTGATAAGATAATCGTTTCTTTCTTGAAAAATCTTGTTTGAGACCAAGTTTTGTGATACATCTACTGGAGTGCATTGGCTTGACTTCTTCCGCTGCGTGGGTAATTTTTTGCTTCACTGGAAATTCACTGTAAGATCTTTCCAACCTACTTCTTTGTTCCAGGTTACAATTTTTTGTACATTTAAGCTTCTGGTTATATCTATGTTTATTATGGGTGGCTTAAAGGCCTAGTGTTTCTTTCTAGCATTGTTAACTTCTAATTTCTATTTAGTTGGAAACTTGTTTCTCTCTTGATCTGATATAATTATGTCTGAAATAAATGATGAAATCAACTTTGCAACTCAAGTTAGTAAACTTGATTTTGGAGATCCCCTTTACCTGCATGCTAGTGACACTACCAATGCCCCTATTATAAGCTTCAAATTAAAAGGAACTGAAAATTACAAGGTCTGGTCATGTGCAATGGAACTAGCTTTAGAAACAAAAAACAAACTTGGATTTATTGATGGCACATGTGTTAGGCCTGAAAATAATGAAACTTTCTCAAAACAATGGGATAGATGCAATTCGGTTGTTTTATCTTGGATCTTGGGGTCTATTACCGAAGAACTTTATCTTGGTCAAATCTTCTCAAAAAATGCATTCATTGTGTGGCAAGAGCTTAAAGAAACATATGATAAAGTAGATGGGTCCATAACATTCAACCTTCATCACAAAATAAACTCCTTAACTCAAATGGCTCATCCATTTCTGAATATTACCACAAATTAAATTCTCTTTGGAAACAATTTGATGCCTTAATCAAACTACCATCTTGTACTTGCCATGCTTCAAAAGATTTTCAAGAACACAACCAACTCTTAAAACTGATGCAGTTTCTAATGGGTCTTGATGATACTTATCTTCCTATAAGGAGTAATATTTTAACTAGAGACCCTTTGCCAAATGTTAAACTGCTTTCGCCATCATTTCTAGGGAAGAATCCCATAGAGGCATTAGCCCAAATCATAACCAAAAAGAAAAAACTCAAACATCAGCCTTCATTACTAAAACATTTGATAACCAAAAGAAACAAAACCGTGGCCCTAATCCCAATCTTATTTGCAAACACTGTGGGCTGAAAGGTCATACAATCGATAGGTGCTATAAAAGTGTAGGCTACCCATCTGGAACCAAAAAAGGTAACAATAACCAAAACTTCTCCAAAAATACCACTAGCTACAACTCTGTTGCAGATAACTCTGAAGCTGGTGCATCATTTCCGTTTACAAATGAACAAATTTCAAAGCTCATGAGCCTTATCAGTGAAAAATCAAATTCTGGGGTTCCTAATTCCAACATGGCAGGTAATATCTTCACCAATAACTCTTTTTTCAATCTTAATTTTGATAAATTCTTCTCCTCCAATTCTATCTCAAATAAATCTAATCACTGTTGGATTGTCGACTCTAGGGCAAATCAACACATGACTGCCTCATGTCACAACCTTGAGAATGTTGTTGACGTCTCTGACCTTAACTTGAGAGTTGGTCACCCAAATGGAATTGAAGCAAAAATTAAACAAATAGGAAATCTAAAATTAACAAGCAATATCACTCTGTTTGATGTTCTTGTCGTTCCCCAATATCATGTCAACTTACTTTCGGTCCATAAATTGGCCAAAGACAACCAATTTTATGTCGGATTTGATGATAAACATTGTTACATTCAGGATTTGAAGCAAAAGATAACATTGGGGACTGGTAGTCAAAGTGGTGGTTTTTACTTCTTTAATGATCCCAATACAAGTAAGCCCTCTCAATGTAATAATTCTTCTTCAACTCTCTCATCTAAACGCTTGTGGCATTGTAGACTTGGTCATCCTTCTGATCAAGCTCTAAATGTTTTAAAACCAAAATTGAAACTTAATAATTATAATGACGTTATTCCCTGTGAGGTATGCCATAAGGCCAAACAAATAAGGGAACCATTCCCATTAAGTGACCACACCTCTAAAGGGGTTGGTGACCTTATCCACTTGGACCTTTGGGGACCATACAAAGTCAGCAGCAGGGAGGGATTTAAATACTTTCTCACCATTGTTGATGACTACTCTCGAGCTGTATGGGTATACCTCCAGAAAAGCAAAAACGAAGTTTTGATAATCTTGAATTATTTCATCATCTCTTAAAAACTCAATTCAACGTAAATATAAAAATTATAAGAAGTGATAACGGTACTGAGTTTGTAAATAATAAAATTATGCATTTTTTACAAGAAAATGGCATCATTCATCATACCACATGCTCATACACCCCTCAGCAAAATGGGATAGCCGAAAGAAAACATAGACACCTACTAAATGTTGCTAGATCCCTTATGTTTCAAGGTCAAATTCCTTTGAAACTTTGGACCGAGTGTATCCTAATTGCTACCTACCTTATTAACAGGCTGCCAACCTCTGTCCTTGCTGGAAAATCCCCTTATGAACTGATTCATGGTTTTGAACCTAATATCTCCCATTTGAAAACCTTTGGATGTCTTTGTTTCTCAACCATTCTAAATAATAATGATAAATTCAGTCCTAGAGCTGCAAAAATGTATTTTTATTGGTTACTCCAACTCTAAAAACGGATACAAGCTTATTAATCTTGAAACCAAAACTATCTTCTACTCTAGGGATGTAAAATTCTATGAAAATATCTTTCCTTTTTCAATATCAGATCATAATGATTGGACAGATACTCACACTGAAGTCACACATTTAAACTTTTTTGACACTTATTTTTTAGAAACCGAGACATCCCCAAACCAGCCCAATGATGAAGGGAGAAATATTCAAAGTGGTGAAGGCAACAATGTACCATGTGGCAGCACGAGTGATGCTACCCATAGTACAGATGCAACATCACAAGATGAAACACATTTTGATAAAGAAACCATCCCTGAGGGCACAAATGAAGAAAATCAGCCACATAACGAACACAATCATAATTTTCCTACAAATTTGAGGAGATCCGGCAGAAATACCAAACTCCCTACAAAACTAAATGATTACATCCTTGAGGGTAAAGTTAAATATGGGATTGAGAATGTTGTCAACTACTCTAAATTAAATCATGACAACTTTTGTTTTGTGTCGAACTTAAATAAAACTACAGAGCCCTCTTCTTACCATGAAGCTTCAAAACATAAACACTGGGTTGAAGCGATGAATCTAGAAATGGAAGCTTTAAATAGAAATCGTACTTGGATCATAACTGACCTTCCTGCTAATAAAAAAGCCATAGGATGCAAATGGATCTACAAGGTAAAATATAAATCTAATGGTGAAATTGACCGCTATAAAGCAAGACTTGTTGCTAAAGGATACAACCAAAGAGAAGGAATCGATTTCGATGAGACCTTCTTACCGGTGGCTAATATGGTCACTGTAAGGTGTATCATTAGCCTTGCAGTTCAAAATAACTGGCCCCTTTGTCAATTGGACATCAATAATGCTTTCTTATATGGGGACCTTGAAGAGGATGTCTACATGACTCTTCCTCAAGGATTCTTCTATGAAAATGACCAAAGGGTCTGCAAACTTGTCAAATCTTTATATGGGCTTAAACAAGCTCCTAGAAAATGGAATGAGAAGCTCACAGCAACCCTTATTGAAAATGGCTTCAAACAAAGCATAAATGATTACTCTTTGTTTATCAAATCCAAAGACAATATCTTTATTGCTCTTCTCGTGTATGTTGACGACATTGTCATCACAGGGAATAACTCCGTAGAAATTCAAAAATGTAAAGAATTTTTAAGCTCTAAATTCTTAATCAAAGATCTTGGCAAGTTAAAATATTTCCTTGGGATAGAAGTCTTGGAAAATGAAAATGGTCTGACTCTATGTCAAAGAAAATATTGTCTAGATTTGTTATCCGAGTTTGGGCTTTTAGGGTGCAAACCTTCTCAAACACCCATGGAAGCAAAAGTGACCTTAGCTGATACAGGTGACCAAAGTAATCTCCCTTTAACTAATATCACCGAATACCAAAAACTTGTTGGGAAGTTGATTTATCTTACCTTAACTAGGCCTGATATATCTTATTCAGTTCACTGTCTAAGTCAATATATGCATGCTCCTCTTCAATCTCATCTCAAACTTGCTATGAGGGTTCTTAGATACCTAAAAGGGTCTCCAGGTAAAGGTATTATATTTAAGAAATCTGACAGGTATGACCTTTGTGCCTTCGTTGATTCTGATTGGGCTAAATGCAAAACTACAATGAAATCTGTTACTGGTTATTGTCTATACTTAGGAAACCATTTAATTTCATGGAAGAGTAAAAAACAATCAACTGTTTCTAGGTCATCTGCCAAGGCTGAATATAGAGCTTTAGCATCAGTGACGTGTGAAGTTATGTGGGTGCTTAAAATTCTTACTGATTTAAATTACAACAATCAAATTCCAGTGAGTATATTTTGTGATAATAAAACAGCAATTCAGATTGCTGCAAACCCTGTCTTTCATGATAGAACCAAACATTTTGAAATTGATCTTCATTTTGTAAGAGAAAAAATCAATGCTGGAGTTATTAAAACTGTAAAAATTGATTCTGTAAATAACACAGCAGATATTTTTACTAAGGGGTTAGCCATTGGGCAACATAAACACTTATGTGAAAAATTAAGCCTCTTTGATGTGTTTCATAGTTAGATTGAGGGGTGGTGATAAAAGTGCAATCTTCTATGAAACTCTCTATTCAAGGGCCTAACTTTAATTTTCATTTATGCAGGGTTACATATGAAAATATCAAGTTTACTTATTTGGTTGTTAAGAAAAGAATCATTTCATTTTTGGTCTTCCCCAAATTCTTCGTTGATCATCCTCTATCACAGGCAAAGCTTGCTATTGTTTCCATGTTTTAATCAAGGGACTGCGGCTATATAAGGCTTGATCTTTGGAGGTATCGATGTCAAGAAAATCATTCATCTCTCTCGATTATTTTATCAAGGTTATAGTTTTCTCTTCTTCCCTTGCACTAGGGTTATTGTGTTAAATCTTTGGTTCTGTTGCTGTGTAAACTCTTATAGTTTCACTGTTATTTGCTTACTTCAACTCTTTGATTAGAAGCTTTCGATTGTAATTTTTCAGTTTATATTTATCAATGATTGATGAACTTTTCTGCTTTAATATTTTGAACATTATACAAATGTAAAAGGACCTAATGTCTAGCTTTTGTAGTGTATTACGATGTCATTTTGTTTGTTCTATGTTTTGTTTGTTTTTTTACATGATTAAGGCACAACCTAACCAACATGATTTAACTATTTTTCAAAACATTCAAACCGCTTGTCCATACGTTGTGTGAAAATTGAGTCCATACTTTAAAATGTAACAAAATCCATAGTTTTGGCGTGTTATATATATATATATATATATATATATATATAGAGAGAGAGAGAGAGAGAGGGGAGAAGTTTAAAATATATACACACACATATATATAGACAAAAGTTCAAACGAAAATTATTTTTCGTACGAGAATTGTGAGAACTGTTTTTAACGCCATTAATAACTCACTAAAAGGGGTATTTTGGTAATTTATATATTTATCCAACTGTGAATTGCGTCAGGGTGAGTCGTCATTAATTTACGATGCTTGATGTTCTCGAAATAATCCTCATCAATGCGTCATCAATGAGCCATTAATGAAGCATTAATGAGGCGCCAAAAAATCTTATTCATTAATTAATTTTAATCAAGGGCTAAGATTGGTTCTCGTACGAAAAACAGTTCTCGTTTGAACTCTCCCATATATATATATATATATATAGGGTTAGGTTATATATAGAACCACCCTTAAACATAGAACCTAAACAACAAATCTCAGCCACTTATTTAAAAGGGCAAAAAAGGAATTAAAAAATTGATTACATCTCACGCGCCTCCCAGGATCATCAAAGCCTATCAGCTTTTTTTAATAAAAAAACCCTATTAATCATTCTAAGGATCATAACTATGCCATATTTATGATTTTTAATAAAAAAATTATACCATTAGCTTCAGTTTTTCTTGCTCTTTAATTCAAGACCACTCTTCCCATATTTCTAAAACTTTTATTTTCAAAATGCAAATATTTTCATCACAGCTGAAATGCAAAAATTTTACTTTAATTTTCATTACAGCTGAAAATGCAAATTTCAAACCTAAAAATGCAATTGTGGATTAAGATGATAATCAAATCTGAACATGCAATCCTCTTTAATCTAAGACTAGTCCTGATATATTTTGGATGATTTTTTCAAAAAATGCATGTTTATATATTAGCATTTTCATATACCTGCATGTACATATATTTGCATTTTCAGCTGTGATGAAAATCAATGGTATCATTTTTTTGCAATTTCAGCTGCATATACATATATTTGCATTTTCAGTTGTGATGAAAATCAATGGTATATTTGCATTTTCAGCTTCATGTACATATATTTGCACTTGCATGTACATATATTTGCATTTTCAGCTGTGATGAAAATCAATGGTATAAATTTTTTGCATTTTCAGCTATATATACATATATTTGCATTTTCAGCTGTGATGAAAATCAATGGTATATTTGCATTTTCAACTACATGTACATATATTTGCATTTACATGTACATATATTTCCATTTTCAGTTGTGATAAAAATCAATGGTATAAATTTTTTGCATTTTCAGTTGCATATACATATATTTGTATTTTCAGCTGTAATGAAAATCAATGGTATATTTACATTTTCAGCTGCATGTACATATATTTGCATTTGCATTTACATATATTTTCATTTTCAGCTGTGATGAAAATCAATGGTATAAATTTTTTGCATTTTCAGCTGCATATACATATATTTGCATTTTCAGCTGTGATGAAAATCAATGGTATATTTGCATTTTTAGTTGCATGTACATATATTTGTATTTGTACCTAAAATACAAATGCAAAAAGCAAACAGTAGCACTTTCAAATGTGAAATGCAAACAGCAGCATGTAATTGCAAATGCAAACAGCAGCATGTAATTGCAAATGCAAATAGCAGCATGTAATTGCAAATGTAAACAGCAGCATGTAATTGCAAATGCAAACAACAGACATGTTCAAACCTAAAATGTGAAATGCAAACAGCAGACATGTTCAAACCTAAAATGTGAAATGCAAACAGCAGCATGTAATTGCAAATACAAAATGCAAACATCAGCACTTTCAAGAGAAGCACTTTCAAGGGCTGATATTACATGTTCAAACTTAAAATGCAAATTCCATATACAACACTACAATGCAAATTTCATACACAAAACACTACATCAGTTAAAAAATCATTGAATTATCAACCAATTTTTTGGAGTGTGAAGAATTGCATTTTGATAATCATCTTCATCAACATATGCATGTTCAGATATGAAATTTGTATTTTCGTAATTTGCATTTCAAAAAAAAAAATTAGAAATATGGGAAGAGTGGTCTTGAATTAAAGAGCAAGAAAAACTGAATTTAATGGTATAATTTTTTTTGTTAAAAATCTTAAACATGAGATAATTATATCATTAGAATGATTAATGGGTTTTTTTAAAATAAATGTGATAGTGATTAGGTGAGGAGGCGTGAAGAGCTGATGATATTTTTTCAATTCCTTTTTTGCCCTTCTTTTTAATTATAGCATCATAATTATGTATGATAATTACAATTTTGCCACAACTTAATATCAGCCCTTGATCAAGTTAATCTAAAGGCCCAAAATAGTTCTTTAGGTTCTATGTTTAAGAGTGGTTCTATATTGATGCAATTTATATATATATATATATATATATATATATACTACTATATAAAGCATTTAACACACTCTCTCCTCCTTAATTTTAAGACTTCTTAAAATTTAATCAAAACAACATCTTGACCTTTCATTCTATTTAACTTAATCTCATCCACTCAATCTTTAACCATTCCAATCTCTCTCCTAATTTACTTTAACTTTTTATTCAATTAAAATATACTCTCACACAAACATAATTATACACCCATAACAATATAATTTCTAATATCTTATTAATTTCTCTATCCTTATTTCACAAATATGATTTTTTTTCCTTATTTTAATCTCTTTTAGATTTTATTTTTAAAATTAATAAAATAGTTTATGCAAATAAAAGAAAAATTGAAAAAAAATGGGACATGTTAAAGAAATTTTTTTGTGACATTGAATTTTGCGAATAACATATTATTATATTTTTTAAAGTGGCATATTATAAAACAAAACTATTCGATTCTGCAGCATTGCGCGGGTACGATGCTAATATATATATATAGACACACACACACAAGCATTATACCTGCGCAAAACTGTGATGGCGAATAATTTTACTTTTGCAACATGTCGCTTTCAAGAATATAATATGTTATTCGTGCGATTCAATGTCATAAAAAAGTTTTCTTCTGCAGCATATCCGTTTTTTCAGTTTTTCTTATATTTGCATTAACTATTTTATTAATTTTAAAAGTAAATTCTAAAAGACATTAAAATAGAAAAAAAGATTTATATTTATGAAATAAGAAGAGATAAGTTAATAAGATTTTGAAAATTGTGTTGATATGGTGGATAATTGTGTTTGTGTTAGAGTATATTTTAAATGGATAAAAAGTTAATGTAAATAGGAAATAGAATAGAATAGTTAAAGATTGAGGGGATGAGATTAATTTAAAGGCAATGAAAGGCTAAGATGTTGTTTTGATAGAATTTTAAGAACTTTTAAAGTAAAGAGGAGAGATAATGTTAAATGATTTATATAGTAATATATATATGCGTGTTCAATAAAATCAATATAAAAACATAGTCCAAAAATTTTAATATTCAATCACAGGTGATGCGGTAAAAGCATCACATGTGATTTGTAAAAGCATCACATGTGAATTACGAAAATGTCACTCCGTCCAAAATTTTAAAATATAATCTGAACAATTGATATCATTGATCCAAAGGCTAAAATTAGTATCTTAGAACTATGAATTAAGTATGAACTATATTAAATATTTTTCATATATATACACACGCATGAAAAATAGAATTGTACCAAAGAAGAAACATATTGCCACTTTTAAAAACATGTATTTTATTCTTATTCATAATCCTTAAGTGACGTAGTTATCATTATTTTTGTGTGTGCAAATTATCAATATATTTTGAACATCTATAATTTCCTAAAAGTATTCCTTACAATCCAAATTAATTTAGTAAATATCAAAGCTCACCTATTCTACCGCTAAGGATGTATATGTAAAAACTAGCATAATACTCGCTTAATACAACGATAACGAATAATTTTTATTTGTTAACATGTCCATTTTCAAGACGTAGAAAGTATGATATTCATGTAATACGGTGACAACGAAAATTTTCATTTGGTGACATGTATATTTTCTTTATCTTTTCTTCATTTCCTTTACTTTTTTGTTCTCCGTAATTGAAAAAAAGGTTATGAAAATATTTTTTAATAATTAAGTTAATTTATTGGCTTTAACTTTTAAAAAAAATTGTATTGACCTTGATTTTCTTAATGTAAAATTTAGTTATTAAAATGGAATATAAAAATCTTATTAACTATATCTAATAGTTACTCAATCTAGTTTGTAAATATAGAGTAATTAAATCCATTGCAAACAACGGAAGCTAAAGAAAGCATGATTGTTTAAAACATTCAATTAAAAATCTATTTGACGCCACTACCATTGCCGTCAAGCCGGAACCTTGCCTTTATCTTTACATGAAGTTCTTGAAAACATAATTCAACAATGGGTAAGCACAAAGCTTAATGAGTTAACATCATACTTACAATTTATAGAGGATAACACCCTGCAAGTAAAGGCCCTGCCCTTGCTGCCGTATCTCGGGTCCGACCTGTTGATGCCTAAATTCAGGGCCCGCCCGCTATGACACATCATAGGTCCTACATTCAGATGATGTCATCTCTTCCCAACTAGCCACATAGGCTTGGTTGGTCCACAAAATTCACAGATCAATAACAACTATCACATATAGCAAATCAATTATTAGCTACTTACATGCAAACTGGTACACAATACTATTACATACACTGCGAGTAAATATTATAATATAACAAATAAGTTAATGTAAACTCACCTAATTGCAACTTAAGTCAACTAACAGCTACTTATTGGGTATCTGGAAATTACACGTTCACTAGCAAATGCCTATAGTTTAGGTTCCCTATAACATTAGTTATTAATTCGGGTTTTACACCCTACTTACTCTAATAAACCATGTTACCCCCACATTTCATACTTTTCGATCCACTAGTCCCCTAAGGTTTTCGATCCAGTATTTTTTATTCAACACTTATCATGAGGTTTACGATTCTGACTCTCAACAAGGTTTTTTTATTACTATCCCACGATTTAATGATTTACGATTCTAATTAACAATTACGATTAGCGATTGCCCTCAGGTCCATTTTAGAATTTCGATTAACACTTTATTACCGATTCACGATTTTGACTTGGGGAGTGATTTTTCCATTCAACATCACTATTGGTTTTCAATCCGCGATTTGCTATTTAACCCACAATTCAATTTACGATTCGTCCACTATGGTGATTTACGATTCCAGTTTCTGACTCAATTTAATTTTTTGATTTACGATTAGTGTTATGAGTAAATTACGATCCTCGTGCCTATGTGCATGGTTTACGATTCCAAACTCAATTCATGATTGAGGAATCTCACGAAGAAACTCACCGTTTTCGATTCCCTTAACTAATTACCCTGATTTATGATTCTGATTACCTCAAGAACATTTGCAATTCTTATGAATACCGTTAACATTTTACAAATCAAACTCAATCAAAACTCAACCATTTCATCCATTCTTGTTTTAATGGATTCCTGACATCATTTTAATCAACCCTTATCAGTTAATCGAAATAACAAGTATTGAGTGATCTATGCCGGATTTACGTCCTTGGTTCTTTCTTTATTTTGGAACAGCAACAAAACCAATAAGACTCGATTAAATCTTTAACTCATTGGTGTAAAAACTATATGTAAATAATCACTATAGTAGGAGGTCATTACATGATGAATTCTCAACAATTAGAAGTGAAAACAATGAGGATCGGTCCTTCTTCTTCTCCGCTACACAAGTCGCACACACATCACCCTATTACCCAATTAAAATGTGGCTACAATGTTTTCACCTAGGGTTTAGTGCCCTAATATGAATATTTATATCCTCTCCTCATTTCTTTATAACCAAACCCCCTAACGTTAACCAAACGATTTCTTAATGCAATTTAAAATATAACCACAATTATTCAGCTTTTAAATTAATGCTCAAATTATTACTTTTATATTTTCTAATTACAAAGTTGAAAATGAATACTAAATCAAGTTGAAGATTATATTAAAAAAAGGAAGATGTTTGGTAAAGAAGCTCAAACTATAAAATGCAAAATGGCGTAAAAAACATATGAATGACGAGACAAATTATCAAAGTTAATTGTTAAAATTTGCTTTTAAAAAAAGTTAATTGTTTAATGGTAACATTATAATTTAATTTCATAATCCCAATCTTAATTCATAAGTTACTTTTAAGAATAATTATATTTTAAATAAATGGATATTTAATAATTCTTATAAAAACAAAAATTTCAAACCCATGTAATCCTTTAGGTATTTGTATCAAAGACACTTAAGAAAAAATAACTACCCTTAGAGCATGCGGAGTGCTTTCGGTATATGCTCGGTATGGGTAACGAAGCAAAACATCACCCCTTTGATTGGTACTGAGTTTTTATTATGCTTCTCAGCATTTCAATGTCGGAAGAGAGAGAGAGAGAGATATGAGAGAAAAAGAGAGGAGAGAAAAAAATAGTAAGAAGGTACTTTTTAAGTTGAATTCTATAAGAGTGAGTATTTTTTAGGTTAAAATATGAAAAGTAAAGATAAATTATTGCTGGTGTAACGTTGACATAACACGAAGTATTTGAAGCATAAAAATAGATAACCCCATGTTCTATCAATAATTAATTATATTATGTGAGTTGTGTTCAATAAAGTTCATTTAAAAAACATAGTTCTAAAATTTTAATATTCAATCACATGTGAATTACGAAAAATTATGAAAATACTACTTCGTCTAAATTTTTAAAATTTAATATGAATCATTTATATTATTGATTTAAAGACTAAAATTAATTTCTTAGAACTATACATTAACTATGAATATATTAAACATTCTTAGAAGAAGAAGTGAATGCAAAATAAACTAGGATTAATATACAAAGAGCATAACATTAGTTCAATAAGAATATGAAAAGCAAGCCCTCTTGTCTGATAAGTTATTAAGTTGTGTTAGTCCTTTTTTCTTTTGTTTTTTCCTTTTTTCCTTTTTTTTTAAACCTGTTGAGATCCCGATCTGACACCAATTTAAAAGATCTCCTGCCCAAAAAATTCCAAAACCCTTTTTTTAATTTCTGCCCTATTATTTCTTATTATCCGTTGCCATCTTCCTTTGATCTATGAACAAACTCTGTCACAATCAAATCTATATGACCTTTTACAGCTAAGGCTGTTCTTGGAAGGAGATACAGAAGGAAGGTCCACATGAATTAAGGGGGAGGGTTCAAGGTATGCACAGTTGCACACCTCCATATTCTCTGAACTCCATAAAATAAAAATAAAATAACAAATTATCTTCTGTTTTTTTAATATTTTGTCTATGAGGGACATTGAATAGTTTTTGAGTAATCTTGACCCATACCCACTTGATTTTAATGGTGTTTAGGGCTTCCTTTTTGTTGGGTATTTTATAATATCAAGAATCTTGGATGTTTTGTTTGGATTAGATATCAAGAAGAATTGGAGTTTAGGGTTTTGTTAGGTGTTGATTCTTGATCTTGAGTGTGTTGTTTGTGGCTTGATGAATCGGTATTACTTTGCGGGGAGATTGAATTCGTGTTTTGATGAATCTTGTGGATGATATTTATGTTAAACTCATGTTATCTGGGAATAATTACTTAAATATGGTCAAACCCTGTTGGAAGCCATCAGTTGAAGGTGATGAAGGGTGCGTTAGAAAATCTGTAGATCAAATCGGAAGAACAGATGGATTGTTATGGTACAAAGATTTGGGGTCTCATGTCAGTGGTGAATTTTCAATGGCTGTGATTCAAGCAAACAATTTGTTAGAGGATCAGAGCCAAGTTGAATCAGGACCATTGAGTGCTTCGAATTCAGGGCCTTACGGGACGTTTATCGGGGTCTATGATGGACATGGTGGACCGGAGACATCAAGATTCGTGAATGAAAATTTGTTCGTTAATCTTAAGAGTAAGTTCCCTCAATTATATGAAGATTTTGATACGATTAATCATTGTGATCTTATAAAGTATTAATGATGTTGATTTTGATCATTTTTATCCTCTTTTAAATATTATCATAGCATTTTAGACAGTAAGTCGATGCTAGCTAAGTGATGATTTTAGAGCTCAAATACATAGAGGTTTCAGTCAATTTTTATGAATCTAAATCTGGAAATTTGGGCTTACAACTTGTGAAAACCTGACTAAAGAGCAAATTCATTCTTTATTTTGGTTCAGAATTTGCATCTGAAGATCAAGAAATGTCTCCAAATGTTATCAAGAAGGCTTTTTTAGCAACAGAAGAGGAATTTCTTTGTCTTGTAAGAGAACAATGGCGAATTTGCCCACAAATAGCTTCTGTAGGGACATGTTGTTTGGTTGGTGTTATTTGCAACGGGTTGATATACATTGCTAATGCTGGAGATTCAAGAGTGGTGTTAGGGAGAGCCGAGAGGGGTGTTAGGGGTGTCTCAGCTATACAGTTATCAACAGAGCATAATGCAAGCTATGCTTCTGTAAGAGATGAACTTCATTCCCTGCATCCTGATGATCCAAAGATCGTGGTTTTGAAACACAACGTTTGGCGTGTTAAAGGGATCATACAGGTAGTTTGAATATTTTAGAAAGTCAAACACAGTACCTTTTAAATGAAAATCTAGTTTGATTTTTCTTCTCTTTTAACTCCAAGTTTTTCTTAATTGTATTACTTTCTTTACATGTTAAGTAATGGTTTGTTGTTTTCTCTAAGATCATAACGTTTCTAGTCGGTTTTTGAAGATAAAATTGTAACTCTTTCTCAAAAGTCAATTGTGAACTCTCTCTTTGTTAATACTGCTTTCTTCCTGTGATAAAATGCAGTCTTAAACTTTTCCGTCAAATGTTTTACTACCCTGATAACCAAAAGTTTCATATGATTACTTTTTTTTAAAGAACATAACATTTGTCAGCAATCTTGGAGATAAAGAGTAACTCATTTGACTCCCAAAAGTCAACCATTGTGAACACTTCTTTGTTCCATGAGAAATTGCAATGATAAACTTTTTACAAGATTTAATAAAAGTGTCACTGCTGATGAAACGTCTTAAACACCCTGTAAGTCTGTAACGATATAAAAATACAAAATATTAAACTTTAAGTTATTTCTAGTTAAGTAGGAAATTAAAAAAAATATACATAAGTGGCAATTCTCTATTTTCGAGTAGAGATATGGCAGTCTACATCTTACCTCCTATACGCTTTGGCAGGATTGGGTTTCGTTGTTGTTGTTGATACATAAGTGGCAATTATTGATGTTTAATAGTTAGTTTTGGTTTTCAGGTGTCAAGATCTATTGGCGATGCGTATCTAAAGAACGCAGAGTTCAATAGAGAACCTTTATTGGCGAAGTTTAGGCTGCCCGAACCCTTCTTAAAGCAAATACTTAATCCAGAGCCATCAATCTTTATACATAAACTAAACCCAAAGGACCAATTTCTCATTTTTGCATCCGATGGTCTATGGGAGCATCTTAGCAATGAGGAAGCGGTTGATATTGTTCATAATTATCCACGTAGTGTAAGTTTATAATCTTGTTTTGCTTTATTCTCAATATATCATGCTTTCACAAGCTACAATCTAGTGAAGAACTTGGAGACAAAAAAGTTAGATAGAGGGTGTTTGAATTTGCATTTGAAAGTGATTATGTAATACGGAATAACCAAAATCAAATAATAAGTTTTAATAAAAACTGCACGTAAAAAATAGTATTTAGGTGTGTTTCTGTTGTAATAATCAGATAATCAGTTTCTAGTAAATTTGAGATATACACTTGGGTACAACTTTTATATCAATCTTTTTCATCTCTTGATGATAGAATCTTGTTTCTTGCGTAGGGAATTGCAAGACGACTTGTAAAAGCCACGCTTCAAATAGCAGCCAAGAAAAGAGAAATGAGATATTCAGATCTGAAGAAAATCGATAGAGGGGTTAGAAGACATTTCCATGATGACATCACCGTAGTTGTCGTGTTTTTAGACCCTCCATTGACAAACAGAACTTTCACCCAAGCTTCGGCTCTATCGATAAAAGGAGGTGGTGGGTTACCACGCACCAAGAAGTTGTAGCATTTGAGCTGCACACGAAAGCCGCTTTTTGTTTATTAGTGTTTGTAAACTAAGAGCATCGTCCTCTTCAGTAGTCAAATCCAAATGCGAGTGGAAGAACATATTGAAAAATCTTATGCTAAAATTCTTATTATTATTTTGATCATTTGTGAGGGCGGATGAGGCGCGAGGCGTGTGAAGGACGGCTCGCTGCTAATTATCGCAAAGAGAGGAAACATGGTAAGCGTTTTAAACTCGTTCATCTCATGTTTCAGGAACATTTAAACTCGCTGCTAACTAGTGTCTGCTTGTGTTTTCGCAAATCACTTGATATTCGATCCCCGTTTCTTTATTTTGATATAACTTGATTTACAAATCAAGCAAACAAGTTCAGAGTCGTGGCGAAATCAAAACAGTAATAAGCTGATAATCAAATGTTTAACAAATTCTGTAATTCTAATGACATAAAGATCTTATCACAAGCAAACATAATAATAATAGATTAATAGTATTATTAATAGTAATGATCGTCAATATTTTCTGCAAATTGTTCGATTCCTCAAACGATAAAAGCAATCATCGACCCGACAAAATTAATAAAAACGAGGTATGATAATCCGCACGCTGCGGCGGGTATCGGAAAATAAGAACAAAAAAACAAAAAGCCCTATCTCTCAATCCGACTCGCTTTCACACTCTCACTCTCTCCCTTACCTCTGTATGTTGCTTTCAACCTTCGGTCATGTTCATTGGCATCACCATGGATTTGAACACCATTTGTCCTACAAGTTCACTTCCGTAGTCTTCCTTCACCGGCTTCAACATATACGAACAAATTTAGACGGATAAGATTATAAGATCTCAAACAACAAACATCTCTTTCCTCTGATGAGTTTAACCGCTTATGATCTAAATAAAATCTAAATCACACACACCATGCAGCAACGTAAGTAAGATTTGTGATTTGCTATCAAATCTTAAACATGCATAACAAAGACTCATGGATACGCACCACAAATTCTGATATGTGCTTTGTGATCTATAATTTGAGAGTATTTGTTAGGAGTCTTATTTTTAATAAGTCAAGTTCTTTTTCTGTTGAGCATTTCCGTTTTAAAAGGTAATTAGTTTCTTCTGAATTAGTCTTAGCCACGTGTGTTAGCCGGTGCATTTCGTGGGTGCATCTTTGAATATTTCTTTTTCATGTATGGCTATATAATAGCTTGCTGTTATTCGTGAATAAATTAAGCTTTACAGCTACCTACTAGTGAGTGTTTTCCTTTGATAATTAACAGTGGTATCAGAGCCCGTACGAGGCCTGATCTGAGAGCTATATACACGAGAGTCACAGAGAGACTACTAGACATGACAGAGTCTAACACCGTGAAGTTCACCGCTCTGAGTATTCCAATGTTTGATGGCCATTACCTTCATTGGGCCAAGCTTATGAAGAACTTTCTCCTCTCCAAAGAGTATTGGACAATTGTCGAAAAAGGTGTGCCCACCACCGGGGATGAGACACTGATTGCTGACCAACAACTAAAAGACTTGAAGATCAAGAACTATCTGTATCAAGCCATTCCCCGAGACGTGTTGGAGACTATTGTGGACGACGACACGTCCAAACAGATCTGGGATGCAATGCAACAGAAGTATCATGGTTCCTCGAAAGTTCGGCAAGCTCAACTTCAAGCGTTGAAAAGAGAATACGAGTTGTTAAGCATGAAGGAAGGAGAGAAAGTTGACAGTTTTATGTCGAGAACACTTGCGGTAGTGAATAAGATGAAGATTCATGGCTAAACAATAGAAGCTAGTGCTGTGGTTGGCAAAATTTTACGGTCCATGACCCCCCGATTCAACTATGTCGTTTGCTCTATTGAAGAATCTCACGATTTAAATACACTAAGCATCAACGAACTTCATGGCAGCCTTCTTGTTCATGAGCAGCGCATGCAAGGCAAAGACGAAGAGGAGCAGGCACTAAAAGTCGTCACCACAGATCAAGAAAATACCCAATGAGAGGCGGTGAACTTCTCTTCCAGAGGACGTGGACGTGGTGGTTATCGAGGAAGAGGACGGGGACGAGGACGGAGTTTCGACAAAGCAACCATCGAATGTTACAATTGTCATAAATTAGGACATTTTTCCTACGAATGTCCTGATCAATCCATACACTATGCCAACCAGACAACTTTTAACGAAGACGAAGAAATATTGCTAATGGCTTATGCTGAAATAAAAAATTCAAATTGAGAAGCGATGTGGTTCCTTGATTCGGGTTGTAGTAATCACATGAGTGGCGATAAACAATGGTTTGTTCAATTAGATGAATCTTATCGACACTCTGTCAAACTAGGAAATGGCACAAGAATGGCAGTCATGGGAAAAGGAAACGTTCGAATGGTAGTTGGTGGAAGGAATCATATCATAAGTGAGGTATTTTACATTCCAGAGCTACACAATAATTTACTGAGTGTTGGTCAACTTCAAGAAAAAGGCTTATCCATTTTAATTCAAGATAATGTTTGTAAAATATTTCACAAAGTCAATGGCCTTATTATGCAAACTGAGATGACGACAAATCGGATGTTCATATTGTTTGCTGCTATGCCTGCTAATACTTCCACACAGTGTCTTCAAGCGACATCCGATTCAATAACCAGTTTGTGGCATTGACGATTTGGTCACCTTCATATGAAGGGATTACGGACTTTGGCGTATCGGAAGATGGTTAATGGATTACAAAGTCGTAACAGTTTTCAGCGTTCAAGTGCTTGGAGGGCTACTCAACCATTGCAGTTGGTTCACTCCGACATCTGTGGTCCGATTACTCCCGCATCAAACAGCCAAAAACGGTACATTCTTACTTTTATTGATGATTATAGCAGGAAAATGTGGGTGTATTTTTTAAGTATGAAATCGGAGGCCTTTGAGTTGTTTAAGAAATATAAAAGCATGGTTGAAAAAGAGATAAGTAGTCCCATATGTTGTCTTCGTACTGATCGTGGTGGAGAGTTTACCTCCTCCACCTTCAACGATTTTTGTGCTACTCATGGTATTCGTAGGCAACTTACCGCTGCTTATTCGCCACAACAAAACGGTGTGGCGGAAAGATGGAATCGCACATTATTGAACATGATCAGATGTATGTTGAATGATAAGAAGGTTCCATTGGAGTTTTGGTCAGAGGCTGCAACCTGGGCTGCTCATGTTTTGAACAGATGTCCTACAACAACAATCAAAGATAAAACACCTGAAGAGGTCTGGAGTGGACTTAAGCCATCAGTCGACTACTTTAAGGTGTTTGGGTGCATTGGATCGTTACACATACCAGAGGTGAACCGGAAAAAATTAGATCACAAGAGTTTCATGTGTGTTTTTCTGGGGGTTAGTCAAGAGTCAAAGGCATATCGGATGTTTGATCCAAAGTCACGAAAAATTGTGATCAACCGTGATGTAGTGTTTTTCGAAGAAGATCAATGGAGCTGGAAACCTAAAGACTCATCGAATCCTATTTTGAGGACGGATGACGATGCAGAACACGTTCCCGATGAAGATGAACAAAATAATAATGAAGATTCTGGAGGTTCAAGTAGTAGCAGTACTGGAAATAGCTCGAGTTCCTCGAGCTCAAGTAGCTCAAGTCCAAGCATCAACGTGTCCAGTGATGCGAGCCTGGTTCGAGAGAGGATAAGGAGACAACCAACTTACATGAAAGACTTTGTAAGTGGAGAAGGGTTGTCCGATGATGATGAGGTACAACAATTAGTAATGTTTGCTACTACTAATGATCCTACTAACTTCAATGAAGCTGTCAAATATGCCAAATGGAGAGAAGCTATGAACTTGGAAATGCGGGCAATAAAGAGAAATGAGACGTGGGAACTTGTAGATTTGCCAAAGGGTGCTAAAACAATTGGAGTTAAGTGGGTTTTTAAAACCAAGCTGAATGAAAGGGGAGAAGTGGATAAATACAAGGCACGTTTGGTTGCTAAGGGGTACTCACAGCAAGCCGGTATCGATTACACCGAAGTATTTGCTCCCGTTGCTCGTTGGGATACTATTCGAATGATTCTCGCTCTAGCAGCAAGTAGAAATTGGCAAGTTTTTCAACTCGAAGTAAAAAGTGCGTTTTTGCATGGAGAAATTGAAGAAAAAGTCTACGTAGAACAATCGCAAGGGTATGTAATTCCAGGAGCTGAACATAAGGTATATCGGTTAAAGAAGGCGTTGTACGGATTGAAACAAGCCCCACGGGCTTGGTTCAGCAAGATCGATGCTTATTTTTCTTCAGAAGGTTTCGAAAGATGTTCAAGTGAGCCTACATTGTTCGTTAAATCAGGTAAGAATGGTGAAGTTCTCATCGTTAGTTTATATGTAGATGATCTCATACATACTGGCAACAATGTTGAAATGTTTAAAGAATTTAAAATATCAATGAAGCAGCAATTTGAGATGACAGATCTTGGTCTCATGAGATACTATTTGGGTGTAGAAGTGGTACAAAATGAAAGAGGAATTTTTATATGTCAAACAAAGTATGTGAAGGAAGTATTAGAAAGATTTAAAATGACAGATTGTAACTCGGTGAAGAATCCAATTGTTCCAGGTTGCAAACTCACAAAGAATGATGAGGAAGTAAAAGTTGATTCAACAACCTACAAACAAAAGTTGGGAAGTCTCATGTATTTGACCGCTACGAGACCGGACATCGTGTACGTAGTAAGTGTCGGTTTATGGAATCACCCACAGAGCAGCACAATTTGGCAATTAAACGTGTATTTCGATACCTAAAGGGGACATTGACTATGGGAATTTTTTATATCAGAGAAGGAGAAGAAAGGTTGATAGTTTCAGCGACTCAGACTATGCAAGCGATCTCGACAATAGGAAAAGTACTTCAGGTTACGTTTTCAAATTTAGCTCAGCAGCAGTCTCATGGAGTTCTAAGAAGCAGTCGGTCGTAAGCTTATCGACAACTGAGGCGGAATTCATTGCAGCGGCTGCATGTGCATGTCAAAGTGTGTGGATGATGAGAGTTCTTGAAAGGCTTGGAGTCAATCAGCAAAAGTGCACCATCTTCTGTGATAATAACTCTACAATCAAGTTGTCCAAAAATCCAATTATGCATGGGAGGAGCAAACACATTCATATTCGTTACTATTTTCTTCGAGATTTGGTCAAAGATAATGTGATTGCTGTTGAGTATTGTAGTACAAAAGATCAAGTAGCAGATGGAATGACAAAGGCACTAAAGCTGGAGCTGTTTCTCAAGATGAGAGACTCACTTGGGCTTCGTTTTAGTCATGAAATAAACTAACTGCAGGTTATGGTAGTTTAGTTTAAGGGAGGATTTGTTAGGAGTCTTATTTTAATAAGTCAAGTTCTTTTTCTGTTGAGCATTTCCGTTTTAAAAGGTAATTAGTTTCTTCTGAATTAGTCTTAGCCACGTGTGTTAGCTGGTGCATTTCGTGGGTGCATCTTTGAATATTTCTTTTTCATGTATGGCTATATAATAGCTTGCTGTTATTCGTGAATAAATTAAGCTTTATAGCTACCTACTAGTGAGTGTTTTCCTTTGATAATTAACAGTATTCGTTTAATTTCTGAGTGTTCTTAGCAACCTGCAACTCTGCAAGTAACATATGAAGTTTCTGATTTAGGGTTCAAAGATGAATGCTGATTTCTGATTGCGTGAGTTTTTTTTGTTAAAGATCCAGATTTAATTTTGATGCGGGCATTCTTGTTTAGGGCAGTCAAAGTTTAGTTAGGGTTCATAATTCGATTCCATATTTTATCTATAATTCTGATTGATTTAGAGTTTCAGATTGAGATACCAATTGTGCTTATTGCCGTGTTCCTGACACATGGTAAGGAAAAAAAAAGAAAAGAAAATTAACGAAAAAAAAGAATAGAAAAGAAAGGATAATGATTTTTATTTTTCATGTTCCCAAGTTAAAAAAATGAAATGAAATTGGAGAGAAATGACATAAGTTTGTGTTTCCGAATGGAAGACAATGGAAAGAAAAAAGGTTATTTTACAGTAATACCCTTACTTTTTAAAATTTAATATATATATTGTTGACAGAGCAGAGAGAAAGTCTGATCTGTCAACAATAAATGCCACGTAAATATTGACTATGCTGACTGGAAATTGTGACATGTGGTGGGATGTGAGAAGCCAGGGCCGTGATTGGTGGGATGTGAGAAGCCAGCGCCTGTGATTGGTGGATGTGAGAAACCATCCAAATTTTAAATTAATTGGGGAGGGGGGTTGGATGAAAATTTGAAGGTATGTGAAGGTGTTTTATGAAAATAGAGAGGGGTTTTTACAAAACTTGTATATTAATGGAATTAGTTTTTGGTTGTTTTTAAATTATGTTTAATAACTTGTGATATATTTTGCTTAGAGAAAAAATAATTATATATTTACGACGGTCTCATTTTTATCTACGTTTTGGTATAAATTTTACCATAATATAACATTGTTTTAAAAAATTAGTATATTCTTAATTTTTTTATCCATCAATAGTAGTGAGTAGGTAATTATTATTTTTTATCTAACTAAATGCTGACCAGAAATTATGACATAGACAAATAATGGGTTTTGATTGGTATAATGTGATAGATATGACAAATCATGGGTTGTGATTGGTAAAATATGATACAAAGGGGGAGAAGGGGTTAAATAAAACATTTGAGGGGGTTTTATAAAAATGTCAGAGTTTTATAAAAATTGTATATTAATGTAATTACTTATAGGTAGTTTATAAATTATGTTAAATAACTTGTGATACATTTGTTTGCAGAAAAAAATAATTATATATTTACGACTGTCTCATTTTTATCTACGTTTTGGTAAAAATTATACCGTAATATTATATTTTCATAAAAATTAGTATATTCTTAATTTTTTGTTAATTTTATCCATCAATGTGGGTATATAATTCTCGAAACAATTTATATTTTTTTATATTCAATCTCTCTACGTAAAATAGTTGATATAATAACCGATTTCTTGGTTTTTTGATAAAAGGATTAAAAATATATTATTTTTTAAAATTTTGTTAATTTATGATAAAATTTATATAAAAAATAGATAAAATTTATAGTGAACTAATGTATATGTTAAATAGTTGTGCACTCAAAATATTATTAAGAATATATTATATTGACATGTCATGGTTTAGTAACCCGATGCTGTAAAATATTTAAAAATTTATTTTTAAGCGTAAGAGATAAACGTACATGTAACAACTTACAAATAAAATATTTTATCATAATAGAACTCGATCTGAATAATCAACACCAATCAATATCATATTATAAACAATTATTTAATGAATTATATATATATACACATACAATAGTCAATAAAAAAATCTCTCTTATATAAAGAACTTAATGAATTATTATGAACCATTAGATTTATCCATCAAGGGCTTAGATTAATATGTATGTATATATGTATGCATGTATATGTGTATATATATGTATATATGTAATTGATAATTGACGTATATCCGTATACATAAGAGGACATCTTTGGAATAACAAAAATACACTATCCCGATATTTCTCATTCACGCGTTCTAACATGATAAGGGTGGTTTTTTTATATATCCATTACATAAAGATTACATTTATTGACAATAATGAACAAGAGAAATGCATTAATATTACACTAAAAACTTTTATAAGTGAAATATAATTTTATATTTTTTTAAAAGAGTACTTATAAAAAGTATTAAATATAAAAATTTTATTTACGTAACTGAGATCGTATTTGAGCTAATGATGTTGGAGGCAGCCAAAGTAAAATATAGGATGTTACGTTAGCTTACTTTTATGTATTTGGATAAATAACTTCTTGGTTTTATGTTCTTTATGCATCGTTTTGTGATATGTAAACTTAAATTTTTTCATGCTTAACAACTTATTTTAAGCTTAATGACCTTTTTACTCATCTTTTAAATCTAAAAAATAGGTACGACAAATTTACACAAGTACATGATATGTATTAACAAAACTAGCATATGTATACACGCATGTATATATATTAGCAAAACTAACTCGGCCAACGGCCGGGTATAGCACTAGTTATTTATTGTGATTAAAGATAATTTAGTCACTTACGAAAAATCATAAAGATTTTTCATTCACTTTCTTTCAAATCCTTCCACTTTTTAGAGGAAAGTTTATGAGGGAAAGTTAACCAAATTTTCCTTTCAAATTCTTTCTCTTCTTTCCTCAAAATATTTCTGAAACACAAAACTTTTTTATTTACTTCCTAATCACTTCTTTTCTCTTCGAATTAAAACTCGGAAACACAGTATATGTTTTTGGGTTTGATTTAATTGTTAAAATTTAATTATGACACCCTACATTTGGTAGTTTATGGTAGTTTACGGTGGTGCATTTGGTAGTTTATGGTGATTCATTGTAACACCCTACATTCGAAACCATTTTTTAAATAATACTATTTTATTCATTAAGGAATAACTAACATCATGCACTTGATCACAATTGAAAACCATAATAATTAAACAACAGAAGTCTTAAAAACATAGATAACATGTTTCAAACGTAATTTAATAAGAATCTTTCTAAAATTCAAATGCCGAAATGTCAATCGCATGCCAAGCCTTCCTGTTATCATTACTAGAAGGAGCTGCAAAAGAGGTAAACTAACAACAATATTTAATGCTTCATGAGTTCTACTATGTTTACATATATTATATGGCATGTGCAAACATCTACTATGCTAACATCATAAATTGTTACAATCTAACACATATTTGCACATATATGCATACATACTACTAATCACATGAATCTGAGCCTCAGAACCTAATCACGTGTAACTGGCCCCATTCTATGCTTGGACCCCAGATTCGCGTCAAACTATAATCACCAGCCTATGCTAGCCATACATGCTACTTGAACACATAAACACACATGCATTTGACTACACAATACTACATACAATATAGGTAAGGATAGTGGATTTACCCGGTTAACTAATCACAGGAATATTTGCAATGTCGTTAGCCTGGACAGCTACAGCTAACTAGAACAACTTACAAGTTGGTTACAAATGATTTATCTAAACACACTCTAGACAATCCTCGTAACACTTTAAGCCTTAACATAGAAGAATGGGTTGAAACTAGTACTTAAACAAGATCTATCTATTCTTAATTGAGATTTATCTAGTTGTTAAGATACATTTCACATTCACCGCCTAAGTCACAAAACCATCAGGGTTCAATCACTAAACACGTTGAGTTTCAAGATCTAACACGTCGCTAACTATGTGAACTACACAACTCTAAAATATACTATTCCCATACGATTCAACCTCTTCTAGCCCTGCCCTAGAGCCTAAATACACAACATGGTAAGAGAGTGGTGGCCTTAAGTCATAAAATTCAATCCGTCTATGAAAAACACCACCAAAACCCTAATCACCATGTAAAACCCTTACCCAGAGCCCTAATGACTACAATACAGAAACTATGATTTAAGAATAGAGTTCTTCCTTTTTAGAAAATCGTTGTCCAAGCCAAACAAACGTATTGTTATGATCTAGGCTTCCTCCGTGCTTTAAAACCTTCAAAAATCCCCAAAACTCCTCCCTTTTTTGCTCCACCTTCCAAGATCTCTCTCTTTCTGTGTGTGTCTGTGTGTGTGTGTTTGTGTCTCATCTCTAAAGGCTGCCTAAGGTTGTGAAGCCTAATCCTGGATTCCAACCTATATGGTGGTATAAAATGGCTTTTTGACCCTTTAGTCCCTCTAAAATGTAATAAATTCACTTCCATCCATATGGACTCTAAGGTCTTTGGCTACACACTTTACACCCTTAAATTTCATTATTAGATTCATATAACATGCCCATGCATAAAAAAAGTAATTAAGGGTCATTAATCACAATAACAAAGAAATTATTGTTCGTTAATCGTTACTATTACCATGACCAACAATACAATAAAATAAAGTCAAAAATAGTTCTTTTTCCTTACGTTCTCCAAATAGATTTAGGATGTTACATTCATGGTGACATTCTCAATGGTGACTGGAGTTTATGTGGTTGATTCTGAAGGTTGAAGATGAAAGAACCATTAGTTAACGAATCCTAATAAAAACATATTTAAACATTAAATATTACTTTAAAATAATCAATCAAAATGACTTAAAAAAATAAGAAAAAGGTATTTAAGTCATTTTAAGTTAAGAAGAGACCAATAAAGCAAGACAAAATAGTTTCATGATAATTTAATAAATTATTATTGTTATAAATAGGGCAAATTGTCGAGAAAGGTAATCTAAATATCAAAATTTGCCAATAAAGGTAACGTCCAATTTTTTTGACCGAGAAAGGATTATAAATTTTAATTTGTAACAAAAAAGGGTATAATGCGATAAATTTATACATTTTTTGTTACAAATTGAAATTTATAATCCTTTTTTTGTTAGGTCTAAGTGGTCATTATACCATTTTTTATTGCAAATTGAAATTTATAATTCTTTTTCGGCAAAAAAAATTGAACGTTAGCCTTATTAACAAATTTCGATATTTCTATTATTTTTCTCGACAATTTTCCCTTATAAATATAGTTAGTAATAGATGGATAATTCGATATGATAAAATAAAAAACTTTCATGCAAGGACCAAAATAAAATTAATAACAAATTTAAAGGACTAAAAATAAAATGTTTAAGAGACCAAAATGGTCATTTAAAATATGTTAACGGTTGGGTAATTAATGAGGGACCAAAAGTCTATGAGTTTCGATAGATAGGGACTGAACCTGTAAAGTTTAAAAAGTGAAACTAAATCCATAATTTTAAAAAAATGAGAGATGCCAGATTTGAAATTTAGTCAGACAATCTTCTCATACTAATTAAGTATAAAAATTATAAAGAGAAGATGTGGTAAGAGAACCAACAAATTACAAGTATATCACGGAGCATATTAAAGTTTTTTTTTTAATAACTATAATAATTATTGCATATTAATTTATCTTTATCGCACTAATTATAATCCCATAATAGTCATGTAATCATGAAACAGTTATGACTATTTTAATTTTCTTTCTTAAACATTATTATTTTCCTTTTTATTTATATAAAAATTATGTAAAGATCAATATAAAGGTATTATATAGATCTATAAAACTATATAAAGATAAAAATAAAATGTAAGGACTAAAAATGAAACACTCCTTTCTATTCTCTGTGACCACCTCTCTATCAACACATACAATAAGTGTGTGTTTTTTTGTATGTCGAGTTCTTGTGTGTGTAGATCTAAGACTTTGTGATCTTAAAGCCCATAAAAACATGTGACTAGATCATAAAATCATAAGCATAAAAGCTTCAACTTGAGCTCAAATTTCTTATAAGCTTAAAGATCAAATCTTGACGGTCAACATTGTATATGCAAAGAAATAGTTTTGGGAGCAAAGAATTAGAAGGAAACAAACCATGAAGATGAGAGATTAAGATGAGAAAGTAACATCCAAATTTAATTGTAATGTGTATTGTGTGTGTGAAAATGTATGTTTGTCCATGAAAGAGAGAGAATGCATATATCGAACCTAACTTTAAATAATCTCTCAAAAAATAATCATTAGGAGGTAAATTGAGAAAAACATAGGGTGTAAAATATAGCATTGTTTTCTAAAAGAAAATGATAGGTGCAGTCAGCAATATCTATATTATGTTCCCAAGTTTGAGGAAGGAAAATGAGAGGAGCGAAAATTAAAGAGAGAAATGAAAAAAGATTTTGCTTTTTGTGTTCTTGAGTCAAAAAGAAAATAAAAAGAAAAAAATTAATATAAAGATAACATCGTTTTATAATAAGATCAAATCAATACTATTTTCACAGAAAGTTAATAAAAAACAGATAGATTGCATATTGAAAATGTGTGTGATTTGAAGAAAAACGAAGAGATGTAAAAGACATTTGCAACAATACGAAAGAAACTTGTTTACAAAAAGTGTTTATATAACCATGATTTAAAAGAAGTGATTGCATTTATACATGTGATCCTTTACTACTACTACTGAGACGTAGCCTAGTGGTATTAGGGTTTATCCCATAACTCAGGTCTTGAGTTCGAGTCTGAGCAGCGGGGGATTCTCTAATAAAATGATGGAGGGTATTACTCCCTCATGGTACGTGGCTTGAGGCCGCATACTGCCCTATATGAACGTCACTGTGGACCCGGACCATTAAATTTGATGTTTAAAGAAAAATGTGATCCTTTAATCAAACTCCAAGTCAATAGAAAATCAATTCATGATAGAAAAAATTCAACTTTACAAAAAGGAGTGAAGAAACAATTAAACCACCAGCATTCAACCCAACTTACTTCACTGTCACATCAACATCTACATCATCTTTCACTTTCAACCCAACTTACCCCACAAACGCCCACATCCAACCCTATTCAACCTCACATCAAATATTAATAATATATATATATATATACATATATACATTAAATGTGAGAAGGAAGAAAAAAAGAAACGGGTTCCACAACCCGTTCCACAACCCAATCTTCACGAACCCAATTTGGTGTTTGGTGTTCCCATGTTACCATATCAATCGGGTTCCTTGCTGATGCGGATGGTCTTACAAGAAGAATCAACAATAATGAAAGAGTGAAGAAAATGTGATATGACAGACTAACATAAGGCGATGTGAGTTATTCTTCATATATACAATTGTGATGAATTACTACTGTTCACGCCTAGAATATTCTAGCCTTCTAACAAATTTTTATTTATTTACTTATTTAGCAAACATATGTTTCTAAATATCATTCCATGTAACCTTTTTGTTTCCTATTAATTACTTTATAAATTGTATTAATTAAACAAAAATATTTAATATCACACGTAACTTAATATAAATAATTAAAACCAATTTAAGGATAATACGAACTAATATTTTAAACAGATTACAAAAATATAATCTTTGACTTATCAAAAATTTGAAATTAAATTTTAATTTATATCAATATCGATGGTTCAAATTTGAAAATTAAATTTTTTTATCTAGATCAATGACTATAATTATCTAATAGATTTTCTTCATGTTATGTAAAAATTAATAGACACGTGTTACAATTTTATATTTAAGTGATATTATTAGTACTATTATTATTATTACGATTATTACTTAATTCTTATTTAAACTATTCTGATTTTAAATTTACTTTTTAAAGTTTAACATCTTTAATCCGCAGCGAAGTGCGGACTTTTTTTTCTTGTTGATATACATAGGTGATATTAGGTCAAGGGCATTAATGTCAACATAATAGGAAAAGAGACGTGGACGTATACTTTCTCTCGGAATCTTCTAGGTTTTGGAAGGATAAATAGGAGAGAAAATAGGAAATATTTTAATTTTCAAATCTTTTCTCTTCCTATAAAATCTAGGGAACACGATTAGTTTTTTCTTTACATCCTAAATCCATCCAAATCATTTTCTTTGTGTGGTAATTTAAACTCCGGAACATAATTTAAGTTAGGTGTTGTTTTATTTAAATGCTTGTACTACTTAAAAAGGAGTATTTTAACTATTTCGACGTTTTGAATTTAAGTGGTATATAAGTACAACACCACCTAGGTGTGGTTAACCGCGGTGTTTTAAAAAGCGGGTTGGTTCACCTGGTTGATTGACCCGTGAATCGGTTGGTAGAACGATTTAACAATGACCAGGTTAATGTCCTTTTTTGTATCGTATTGAACCGGCTGTTTCCGGTTAAACTGGTTGACCCGGCTCTTTAAATCGATTATTGACCAATTTTTTTTTTGTTTTTTTGTGTTTGTTTTCATATGATGATTAAGTGAATAAAGATATAAAACAGCTTCGAAATATCAATATATTAGATCTACCAAAACTCACAAAAGCCCTTAATTGGAAACACAATTTTGATACACACATATACACATGATACATATAATTTTATATAAAATAAAATAATATTATATATAATTAAAACCGGGTTGATCACAACCCACTCATCATATCGAGTTAATCAATTCTTCCTTTCTATTGTCACAAACATTTCTTTTTTATTGGGCCAACATTTTGAATTTCAAAAAGGATAATGAAATCCTTTATGAGAATTATATACTCTTTTCTTTGAGTAATTTGGAAGACAAGAAATGAAAAGTTGTTTTCATCTAATCAAGAGAATGAAATTTTGATTTTCAGTCAAATACAAGCAATTTCGCTCTTTTGGTTTAAATAGCAGTCGGGGCTTATTGGATTAAAAAATAGATGGCTTGATCGGTGCTGTTCTCTGTCTATATATTTTTAGTGCTGGCACGAGTGATGATCATGCTGAAGCTTTACGTTTACGTGCTCCTTTTGTTGCTGCTAAAAAAAAACTAAAAAGGCAGATTTTAAAACATTGGCTAATCGCAATTATCATCTCCCCGGTCTTCTAATCATAAAGTGGTTGAAGTTGAACCACGAAACCTTATCATTAATTCGATTCTCCGATCTCCAAATGTATGTAGACGGAATTTGAGTCGGATTAAGCTTTGTGAGCCTCCATTAAACAGCAGCGTCATTGCTTACAACAAGCTGGCGCTGTGACTAGTATTTCTGTCACTAAACCGTCAGTGGTGGCGCAAGCATGCAAAAACCACAAAATTACGTTTTTAAACCTCTTTATTAATTAATAAACTCCAACACAGTATATATACACTCCCTCTATATTATTCCCTACTCTCATTTACACTTGTCCTACTCTCGTTCTTCACCTTCCAACAATCTCAGTCTGCATAATGCCTACTTCGTAAACATCTCCATCTCTTGATCTCTATCTCTTGATCTTTCTATCTAGGCATTTCAGTTTCAGTTCCAATTTTGATTTTGATTTCCGGTTTTGTAGAAGCACGAAAGAGATTCTTCCACCGGTGTTGGATTCTACTTCTCAACCACCTCCTCTCTTCGACGGAACCACTAGGTATATCATATATGTGACGTAATTGATTAATTTTAATTAACTTTATGTTCGATTTTTGTAAGAAAAATCAGTTTTAGTGTTCTGCGATAATGAAATCTACAAAAATGTTGTTTGATTTTGTGTAATTGAAGGCTATACACGAACCTCCAGTGCCCCTTCGCACAGCGTGTTTGGATTACCAGGAACTATAAGGTAACTTGTTAGTCTGTGTCTCTGCTTTATAATCAGGTAACATTAGTGGAATAACTTAGGATTTAATCTTGATTTTAGTACAAAAATTGAGGTTTAGGGGTGTTTTCGATGTAGGTTTATAAATATTTGTGATCTTCAACAATCAGAATAAGCTGACTAATGAGAGAGATTTAAATACTTTTATCTTTACATTTATTTTTGTTAGGATCCCTTTGTTTTGGTTTTAAAAGATTATAAAAACCTAGAAGAGTATAATTTTTGTTGTGACCCCTTTGCTTTGGTTAAAATATAATAAAATCAGAATAAGACTGCAAAGCCCCCACTCCACAACCCTTTTCCTCAAATTAAATAAATAATTAATAATTGAATTGAGTTAGTCTTCTAACATTTATATCAAACTACAAAATTTATAGGGCATGTTACTTAGTATAGCATCAAAGAGTTTTACTTGATTCAGTGCTAAAGAAAAAATTATTTTGCTGGGAGATGAATAAATAACAATTAGGTCTTATTTTAGGTATACAAACATGTAATCTGTGTGGCTTGATTACTTGATTATGTTGGCACAAGTCCTTAGTTGTCACTCACAAGAGAGCTACTCAAGAAATGACCAAAAAAAAGATCAATATTCTCCTATTGTTGATAGAGATAGTAAGTTAATCTTCAATTGAGTTAACTCCATGATTTGTATTTGACATGCATTTGTAGAAGGTCGATGAAGTGCAGCTTCTTATAGAGTTATATAGTACACAAAGTGCTGTGATTAGTATTTATTATTATTAACCATTTTGGATATAGATAGTAGGTAGTGCCAGTGTGTCACTTGACAATTTCAAAACTTGACGAAGTTCAGTAATGAAATATTTATTTCTTGAATATATCTTTAAACCCCTTGTAAACCCTCAGTTGATTGTTGCTATATTTTCTTCTAAACAGAAATATATATGATACGTATAATAATCAAAATGTTTAAAAGGGAGTCATGTTGGAAAATTATTATATTCTTCTTAACTATCTTGATCTTGATATAGGGACTACAAGACAAGATCAAGCTTGTTCCTATAGACCTTGCTAATAGACCTGCATGGTATAAGGAGAAAGTTTACCCAGAGAATAAGGTAAAACCTGTAATATATTGCACGCAGTTCTGTTTCGATTTTATATCTAATGAAACTATTTCAAGTTCTCCTTTTTTTAATCTTGGTCAAATATCTTGTAATATTTTTCTCTTGTTTTTCAACTTGATGGAGGTTTATTCAAAAAGAATTTCGATTAATGCCTCAAAAATCATTTGTGTAAGGTAGTATCAACCCTAGTTTGAACCAGGTCTTATTGTTTACTCGCTCCTTAAAGTCAACTTGGATGGTCATTGCTGATCAATTGAGCATTAGATGGTATAGTGAAACTGACGTTTTCCTAATTAAAAGCTAATGGAAATTTATAATTTTTCTGCATTGTGTGATGTTCTCACTTCTGACACCTGTGATAATTGCTATTACACTATGTAACAAATGGGGTAGAGCCTCAATTAGCTCTGAATTGCATGATTTGTTGTGGGGATAGAACAAGTAGTCTTCAATATAACAGTTGAGAAAAGCCAGAAAACTCATTACAGTTCAACTAGCTTCTAAATTACATATGATCACAAGGCAATTAGGATTTCGTTCTTGCTGATGAATTCTAAATAATATTTCTTCACTCTTTACCCACACACCCTTCAAAATTCAAGTATCACCATGCATATCCATATGGACAAATCTCTCTTGAATAATGTTCATTGATGATGTTATATTTTCTTTAAGGTGCCATCTCTTGAACATAACAACAAAATCATTGGAGAGAGCCTAGATTTAGTGAGGTATTTGGATGCTCACTTTGAAGGACCCACATTATTACCAGATGTAAGTTTCAATATCTATCAGATTTCTGATAGAACATGCTCAATCCAAGCTTTCTTTTCCCTCCCTCTTTTGAAATTGGAACAATTGGTCATGTGAAAAATTGTAGGATGCTGCCAAAAAAGAGTTTGCTGAGGAGCTTCTGACTTACACTGATACGTTCAGCAAAACAGTTTATTCTT
This sequence comes from Dittrichia graveolens, assembly GCA_038502395.1. Classification (NCBI taxonomy): domain Eukaryota; kingdom Viridiplantae; phylum Streptophyta; class Magnoliopsida; order Asterales; family Asteraceae; genus Dittrichia; species Dittrichia graveolens. The sequence goes on from JARJIL010000003.1 coordinate 8,242,046, forward strand.
CGTTTAAGGGGGATACTGTGAAAGAAGCTGGTATGACTCAAACCTTTTCTTGTAGCATCTCTTGTACTGAATAGAAGCAGAGGTGGCAAAATAGACTGTTAACGGTTATTATCCATGATACTAATCTCCTTTTACAAAGAGACTAAAGACGCTGTAGGCATTTAAATACACTTCAGGTTGCCGTTTCATTTTATCAATGATTAATACGTTTTATTTCTGTCAAGAAAAAAAGAGATTGGATCCATTCTTGTTAAAGAGGTGAAATTGTCACCTCTAAATAGAAAGATGACGACTTCTTGCATCTAGATCTGATTAGAATGCGACACTCAAAGCAGGTGGTGCTTTTGATTACTTGGAATCAGCTCTTCAGAAGTTTGAAGGCCCGTTCTTCCTTGGAGAAATCAGTTTGGTTAGCTCTTCAGAAGTTTCCATAGTTTAAATTTTATTTAGCTGCATGCAAAAATTGACTACAAACTTGTGGATTCAGGTGGACTTTGTTTATATTCCTTTTGTAGAAAGGTTTCAGATATTCTTACAAGAAGTATACAAATATGATATTACGTCAGGCAGGCCAAAACTAGCAGCATGGATAGAGGTTTGCATGTCTTTGCCTCTTCTTGTTAAACTTTATATGAATCACTTTTTCCCCCTTCCTGTCTGCATTTGGGTTTTTATATATTATTTCATTCATTCTTCCCAATCAAGTCAAATAATCTAACTGCAACTTCAAAACTGTTTTTTAAGTCTTTACAATTATTCAATGTAAACAAACATAACAAAGAGAGCATCCATGTTAAATATGAATCTGTGAAGCACCTTGAAGATAATTTTTTGCATTTGGAAAGTTTAACAGTCTAGAAAAATGTTAAATATGGATGTACTTGTAGCAAAATGTGCAGGTTGAGTACAGACCTTGGGTTAAAAGGTGTAGATTTTAGTATCGTTTGACATAGACGGGTCAGGTTGGGTTGGACCGACCCACATACACTTTGTCTTTTTCTTCTTTTTTATCAAATTTATAAATAACAATGTGTTAAATATCATTACGAAGGCTATATTATTACATAAGTAGTTTAACGATGATTTTCAACCCATTTCCATTTTAACTATTTTTTTTTAATTTTACCTATTTGGCCTCTTAGAGAAAATAATAAAACCCAAATCAACTCATTTACCCCATTTGCTAGGGGTGGTCAAAAAAATTGAACTGGCCTGTATGATCTGAAACCGAGAAAACCGATACCCGAGCAACCTGCGACCTGAAAACCTGAAAATGTGGGTACTCAATGAGTTGCAGGTCGGATTTGGTTTTCGAAATTTACTACCCCCGGTACCCATCCTGTCCCGTAAATATTTAGTTTATTAAGAAAAATATATTTGTTATATTTCATAATAAAAAAAGACAAATTTTAAGGAAAATCTCCATCATATACTGTGTTTTCTTCGTTCACCTCCCACTGCCATTGATTTTGTTATCTCATTTCATTGAAAACCTTGATCAAGCCATTGCGCTGTCACATTGGCGATATGCAACTCCGAAAAAGGCGATACTCATAACTTGTCAACGAGTGGCGACTCCAATTCTCCATTATCTTAGTTTCATTTTCTAGTATTTTTTTTAATGTTAATTGCTTTAGTTTGTCACAACATAACTTCATTTTCTAGTATTTTCTTGTGTACAAGAAAACACACGACAAAATATGGGTAACAGTGGGCACCTCCTTTTCGGTTAAGTTTAGTGTAGGTACCTGCCCTGCATGAATCGGTTTTGGATAGTTAAACTGGGTGTCTGGGTACCCGCCCCGTACATGCGGTTCTTGAATTTTTCAGTATACACCCCGCCCCTCCTGTCCCGTGAACACCCCTATATTTGCCTCATTGTACTTACCATGAAAAACTTGCATACAGGAACTCAACAAGATCGATGCATACACAGAGACAAAAGGTGATCCTGAGTATGTTATTCAGTTGTACAAAAAACGTTTTCTGGTAAGTATCTTTCTATCTTGATTAAATCTTTTTCTCCCATGATGAAATAGTGGTACCCGATTTTTTTTTTAAAAGTAAGGTTTAATCATTAAAAAAAAGATTTAATTTTCTCAATTTTATAATATCATTGATTCAGGGTCAGTGAAGCTGATGGTTTTAGATGATGAAGTACCCATAAGCATCCAAGAAAATGGGAGATATTATATAGAAAGGTGAATAAAGTTGTTTGTGTCAAGAACTGCTATTGGATTGTAAAGATGTTTCAGTTTGTAGTATGTATATGATGCATAAATATATGACTTACAGACTGTATGTTCTATCAATGTATGAGGATTGTGTTTTGCATAATTGCACACTAGAGTAGTAGAGTGTCAATTGGAGTGTCGTTCTCTTCCTTATTTTCTTTGAACATATAGTAACAAAATGTCTAAGTGCGAGGATGGCCGGAAGTACCTTCATACAAACAAAGTGGAGTTGTAAAGGCGAATGAGCCGGTTTACTCAAATTAGAAATCTTGGATCCGGGTTGACCCGGATTAAACTTGCCCACAACATAACTGTTGCAGTTAGAGTGGTGGACTTGTGGGAGTGGTTACCTCTCCCTACAACGTCACATCAGCTTTTTATTCTCACTGCTCAGCTCATCACACAGACTCGTAGTAGTCACTCTTCAGCATACCAATTTTTAAACCCACCTTATTTATTAATTTCTATCTAATAATAATCAATAATTAATGAGTTTTATGAAAGCAAAAGCAACAATAGTTTATAAAAGCTTTAAGTAATTGAAGTAATTAGTTTTCTCTTTTGGAGGGATGTTTTATATTTAGAGCAGAAATTAAAATAGAAGCAAAGTTGGAGAATGCAGTTTGTAAATATGTGCATACATATAAGGGGTTGTTGTACAACTAGGGTTGAGAGTTTTGATCCAACTGCTTCTTCTTCTAGCCCCTTGCTTCTCTTTAGTAATTATCTTATTCATTGTTTCATATGCAGAATCTTGTGTTTGGGTTTTTTTTTTTTTTTGTATTGTTGACTAGAAAAAGAAAAAAGATCTTCACCCCACCTTCCCTCCCACCCCCCAAAGCCACCACCACGCCACGATCGGTCGACTACTCCCTCACACTGGATGCCACTCCGTGTACTCTTAGGAACAGTTTTCTATGTTGTTAAGGGCGTAGGCCTTATACGCACCAAAATTAGTAGTATTCATTTAGGTAAAATAAAATCGAAAAATTCATAAAGCCGAATACCTGTATTGTTTGTCAACAACGAATATTGTTCGTCAAATAATGTGGTAATTCAACATGCAAACATATGTCGATCGTTGTGCAATTGATTAGATCCCTAATTTTACTTAAAGATAAGTTTATTTTGTGCTAAGTAAATAAACAAGCCGTTCTAGCTCAGTTGGTAGAGCGCGTGGCTTTTAACCACGTGGTCGTGGGTTCGAGTCCCACGGATGGCGTAATTTTTCATTTTCTTTTTTTCTTCACTACATTTTATTTAGTTGAATTATTTTAAAGTTAATAACACTCATCATATTAATTTACATTTTTATATCATACATCTTTACCTAAAGGTCAAGTTGTAGATCCATTAGCCTACGAAATTAATTAGTGTGTACGACGACAACTCTTTCATCGATTGCGATAATCTTCTCGATACAAGTAAAAAAATGCAAATCCCCAACCATCGTGTGTCGAATTAAGATCTCATCAGATAATCAAGAGTTGTGATGATCCCGAAAGTGGTTTCTGAATTTCAACGTCAACATTTCAAGGGTAGTATGGTTTAAGTTTGTAAAATTCGTCCACTTCTCTAAAGGATTACTTCATTTATATGCTCTGTTTTCATCAAAGAGCCGCATAAATAATACAATTAAAGATATTTTATTACACCCATGTTGACAAAGACCATTCCTTTTGTGTTGGTTATCGAATAGTGACCCGCACAATAAACAGCCGAAGCACAGGCCCGATTAGACATGTTAACTAAATAATATCGGAAACCATACCCAATTTTGACTGAGCGGAGTATAGAGAGGTGAGATGTTGATGGTCGTATCTCTACCCAAAAGGTAGAGAGATTGTTTTCCTAAAAAGCCAAGCTCCACATAGACGTTAGATATAATCAAAATCTCCAAATCGACACGCTAATTTGTTAAATGACAACTAAATTTAAATAATACACATGTTGAAATTCTTTTTATTCAAGCAAACTTAATAGCACCAAGATTTTATCATGCATGAATGCTCAGCTGTTCATATAGTGAGACTAACAATACAAACTTGAAAGTCTCTCTCATAGTTAGATCTCATGATAATGTTACAACTTACAACAAATACTCAAAGAGCAGCCATCATAACCTGACAGCTTATAGTATTTCCTCATGTTTGGTTATTTAAGAAGAAAACCAAAAGAATAAGAAAAATAAAACTGAGTTTTCATTATTCTTTCATCCAAAATTTGTGGTGCATGCCATTATGCATCCAAATAATGATCGATTATAGAGAATAAAAACAGCTAATCTATGCGGTGGCTGACCGTTTGACCTCATATTCATCGAGGTTAAGAGCTTCCAGCAACTTTGGCCATGATTCTGGGATCCCCCCAGGCAGATCAAACTCCATTAACTTGTCTTGATTTTTGTAAAAATCCTCAACAGGTTGACTCTGCACAATTAAACAAGAATAGTAATTCATCATTGTGCACTATTGCACTTCAACTGCGTCAAATCACGATAATCAGTTTTTAATGTTTGGATCATCAGTTTCATGCCCGCTGCTTTAAAACCCACTATCCAAGGGTAAACTTCTTTTAAAAGCTAATTTGAGAGGCCTTTACGGCTTTGTTCCCGTCTGACAGATTGTTCTCCCCTTTCTTTTTCGTAAATATGTCCATCTTGGTTAATTTTTACTGTTAATTTCTAGAAGAATCAAAATTTACCAAACACACAACCAACTAATTATAACAACTTCAAAAAGAAGCACCACATCTCATCACTATCTTCTACAAGGCTGTTTAATAAGAATGACTTCTAAAGAGAAAGAAAAGGCGAGACCTTTTCTTGGTACACTCGAAGCCTCTCTTTGACAACTTGTTCAGTGTCATCGGCACGAGTAATGAGCTTTGAGGCACAGTGTGAAGGTGGAAGCAGCGGGTCCATGCTCATTCCAGGTCTCCCATTCTCTGCCTTCGCACTAATTGAGGCCAAATTGAAACCTTTGCCACATTCACTGCATATCCTTCTGCCAAGACACTTCTCAACCAATACATCTTCTCTCAGTTTCAGATTAATCACCAAATCAATTTCTGTTACCTCGTCAAGAATTTCCTGGATATTTACAGAAAACATAATAAATAAAAGATCAAAATCCCAAGCACCACAACATACTAATATACTAGAGAAAATAGAAGACTTAAATTCATACCAAATTGCACCAAATATCAATATACCAAAGAAGATTAGACTGGGTTCTTTTTGGCTTTATAAATCATGAATTCATATATACAGAAAAATGCATACATAATTTTTAGTTGCAAAATATTTAACGAAGTAATATGGTTCAATGTGGTTAAAAAAGATACTTACAGCTTGTCTTATGGTTCGAGGAAATCCGTCCAGAATAAATCCTGATTCACCTTTTGATTCCCCGGCTTCTAGTCTCTTTGATAATAAGTTGAATATAATTTCATCAGAAACTAACTTTCCTTGATTTACTATATCGGCAAGCTGAAAAACATACAAAATAGAATTCGCTGGAAGTGAGGAGAGAATAAGGAAGTTAACTTCATCAATAAGTACTCACTCTATCTCCATATAAACGTAGAGTTTGATTTGGCTAGTTTAATGAAATTTCTGACACATAAGCAACCGTGTAAAATGCCCCTCAAAAATGAAAAACTTGTGGACTAAGATCGATGCTACCAACCAATATCTTGCAAGGACAAAGCAGTAAATTTGGACTGAATCTAATAACTCATAAGAAGAGAAAATGATGCATTTTATTAAGAAACCAGGCGATCCTACTTTTTAGCCTTTATTTTCGAATAGAGGGAGATGATTTTTCGTTGCTAATTTCATAAGATCCCGGCCAACTAAGTAAACTTCATAATCAAGTAATCAACTACTCGTACTCAATAAATAATATTTCCTTCTGCTCAAAAAATAAAAAGTAATAATCAATTTCTTTGAAATCCTAATCACAATGCTAACTAGCTACATATATGCGAAGCAAAAGATAAGATTTCGTCAAGATACAATTGAAATACTTAACTCCTTAAAAATTACAAAGTAGATTTTTTTGTGAATAGAGAATCAAAAAATAAACGTTATTCATCTGACACAAGCTTTTAAATAAGACCTTATCATCAACGCTACAGCTTCGATAAAAGATTTAACCAATACTCCCTAAAATAAATGCAAAGTTTGACTTTGGAGTAGAAAAAAATCTAAAATTGCCCCTCAAATAATGACTCTAACACCCTGTTCTCGAGTTTTTTTAGCGAAGGAAAGGAAACGATTTGGAAGGAAAATCAGAAAAGTAGTGTTTTCGAGTTTCATTGAAGGGGAATTTTAGGCTTATTTTGTCTGAATTCTTAAGGAAAGAATTCCCTTCCCTTTTGTTTCTTTTCCTCTCCTTAAACTTGCCAAAACAAGCCATAAAACTGTAAAAGAAACTTGGGGAGCAAAGATTAAGGCCATCACTATCGTGTAAGGACAAAGAGATCAATTTGGATTGTAGTCTCACCGGAAAAGGGTGTCGATGCAAAGATTTTAACAAAACGTCATAAATCAAATAACTATCGCCCTCCCTTGGAAAAAAATTATAATCAATTTAAGAAATCACAAGCTTTCTAAGTTACGCGAGGTTACTCCCAACTTTCTCTCTAGATAGTATGAGCATTTACATTGAATTGGATTATAATACTAATTCCTCTGATAAACAGAACACATTTACACCTTTATTTACAAGGAAAACCAGAAGATTAAGGATAATGGCAACTTAATTATGATAACAAGAAAAAAGGTTAGGGCTTACAAGTCAGGATCTCGTGTATTACTTAGGCGTGCATAACACAAAGTCGATTAATTATCACATCAAATCAATGGAAGAAAATACATCAAACGTAGATATACCTGACGAGAAAGAGGTCCAGTGGAAGACAATTCTTCACGGACGAGATCACCGGTGGCGATGTGAGGGACGCCGAGAAGATTCGATAGGCGACTAGCATAGGTTCCTTTTCCAACGCCGGGACAGCCAAGAAACACCCACTGGAAGTTTCTGGGAGGCTTGGGATCTGAGAAATTAGTGGTGTGGTGGTGTTGAGATTCAATCTCGGAAACGACGGCGGTGGTGGTGGAAAGTGATTTTTTGAATAGGGAAGAGACTGAAGATGACGGAGAGGGTTTGAGGAGGCGGGTGAGGGCCGCCATGGATGGATTTGACGGCTAAATTGCAGAGCGATATAGAGAGGGAAAGAGGAGGCAGCAAACAAGCGAGCTATGCAATGAATGAAGAAGAAGGAGAAGAAATGGGATCCCCAATTGAGGAGGAATTTTGGGTCATGTCATCGCATATGCCAACTAGTAAATTCAACAAATAATAAAAAAAAATTAAATTACCCCTCCCTCATTTAAATAGTGTGTAAAAACATCATCTAATTTAGATACTTAGATGATGTTAACCTTATCAATTATTTCACTAATTAATTAATATTAAATAATTAATACATTAATTAATAAATTTGTTTGATAAAAGTGAACAAAGCGTGATTGTGGAAGGGTCTCGTGGATGACGATGTTGAGTTTCTAGTTTATTTGATTTAAAAAAATAAATATAATCATAAACTAGACTAAGGATGTTTCTGACGAAACTGTATATTGGATTTCTGGTTTTTAGGATAGGGTTAATTTAGTTTGTAAAAAAATGTACGTCTATTCACCTACATATCCCTTATATACGCATACTTCTGTATTTTTTTAGTACTTATTGATTTGGAAAAAAAAATATTTAGTTGTTTAGAATTTTGTTTTGTGGTAATCTAATAACCAGAGTTGCTTATTGTTTCTTCTATAACAACATTCATTGTATAGATGTAAATTCCTTTTTATATTTATAGCCTTATGTAGTCTTAATTAACTTTAGGGGGCGTTTGGTTCGCTGGAATTGAATGGAATTGGACGGAATTGAAATTGAGCATTCCTAAATCTTGTTTGTGTTTGATTCGCGGAATTTATGGAATGGAATTTGATCATTCTAATGAATTCTTTAAATCAAGGAATTAGGAATTCCTTCCCTAAAATGGATGGAATTCTAAGGAATTCTTCAAATCCATAAGAATTCTCAAAACATAATTGTTGTCTTCTATCCCACCGCACCCCAACCCCACCCCACCCTACCCCTACCCTACCCCACCTCATCTCACCTTACTCTACCCTACCCACCCCTACCCTACCCTCTACTCTACGTCATCCCACCCTACTCTACCCTACCCTACTCTACACCCTCCCACCACCACCACTACCGCCACCATCACTACCACCGCCGCCACCACCACTGCCGCCGTCATCAACACCACCGATCCTCGCCGCCGACCATCGCTCACTGCCACCCTTCACCACCACTCACACCCGCCGCCATCGCCACTGCCGCCCTAGGTAGACTGTAGGGTGGGGGTGGGATGGGGTGGGGTGGGGGTAGGAGGTGGTGGACGGTTGATTGTATAATTTATTTTGGTTTATACATATTGAATTAATTTATTTTTTGCTAGATTCAAATTCCGGTCTTTACCAACCAAACAAGATATAGTTTTTTACAAATTCCAATTCCTATGAATTCAAATTCCCATGAATTCCAATTCCTTGGTCAAATTCCAATTCCTTCATATTAATTTCGCGAACCAAACGAACCCTTAATGTTTCTCATTTCCCTAAAATTATACCTAGATTGGAATTTGAGATAAGCTTGCGCCATAAATCAAAGATTAATAAAATATGTATTCGAGTTAACCTGAACCTAAATGAAGACATGAAAATTAACTTAAAACCCGACCATATATATTACTAGTTTGCCGGGTCAATCCGATTATATATTACAGACCCTAATAAACCAAATCTTAATAAGTTAATTCGGGTTCAGTTGGATAAATCGGGTTGGGATTTTTGAAACCCTTATGTCTAATGATGGTGTGGCATAATGGTGATCATGGAAAGCATGTTAGAGTAAATTAATATATTTTTTTCTTTCTTTGGCAAATGGCTATTTAATGAAAAGCATGTTAGACTAAATGTATATGTATAACACGAGTTTCAAGATATTGAAACACACATTAATTTTCAAGATAGATATATTAATGAAAGCTAAGAAATTTATATAAATAAAAAATATTGTAGCTAAAATTAAGGAGGAAAATGATATTAGTACCAAATAATACATAAAGCAAATAAAGATTTGGATTGGTTTAGGACGATTTGTGATAGTTCAAATAGTTCATCATCATCAGCTCATGAAAAGAAATAAGAATGCAACTTAGAGCATTTAAATTATATAAAAAAAGGATAGCTTGGTCAAAGCTAATTACTTACGTGAGGATTCACTTGTAAAATCAAGTGAAGTATAAATAATAATAATTATTGAAAAAAAATTGATTGTATTTAACTAATTAATGTCAATTTTTCTGGTAATAACAGCTATCCTCTACTCTATATGATCGTGACAAGTTAAAATATAATTTAGTTTTACATCATGGTCAAAGTTCTATTGACTGCATCGACTCCACGAGCCCTATTACCATTCCTTACTATCATACTTTGCTTGCTTAAATTTATCATAGATTTTCGTTGTTTTATTGGGATTTAACATTAAGAGTACATGTTTTTGTGATAATAGGCATAGCCTAGAGGACGTATTGACTCAGTTGAATATATGAACCACCTCACCGTTGACTAATGTTTGTGAATGTTCATGGTTGTGACATTTCTACGAAGTTCCTTAAATGATGTCCATGATGATAACTAAAGTCTTTGGTGAAGATAAAACCTAGTGTGGGGTTTGTACTATAAGACCCTGTTTTTTTAAAATATAGAACATTTTTATAAAATTTATAATCCATTTGTATAATATTAAAGTTCCAAAAATACAATTTTTACATTAAACCAATTCATAGTTTATTTGTACTTTAAACACTTTGTTTTTTTTCTAATAATAATGCATACGAAAGTTAGGAGCTGTCATCATCTAACTGAAACCTTCTCTCTAACCGATTTTGTAAAGAAATAAACAACACTGGTAAGCATGAAGCTTAGTGAGCATACTCAACTAACATATACTATAACATGTTAGCATGCAAAGTTCTTAAATTAATTTTTATGGTCCAATAACAAATACTAGCCTCAGTATCTCTAATGCTCACAAGGAACACAATTAACTCTAATGCTCACAAAGAGCACAAATAACTCTGATGTCTGCAAAGAACACAAATAACTCTGATTCTCACGAAGAGCACAAAAAAAATATAGTAACACATTAACTAGTAACATCTTCACAAATAACACAATTATAGTAAAAGAAAGTTCAGTACACTCACTTGTTGGTGTAATGAGAATCAACACCCAAATACTCACAACCAAATCCAAGCAATAGTTAATTTATATGCCTAAACAAGTATAAGAACAACATTACTTAGTCAAACTCAACTCATACTAATCAACCAAGCAACACGCTTGATCAAGGCATCAATTGTCATAAGAGATCCTCAACATTAACTAAAACTTGACAATAAGGCTTCACAAGTCTCCTCAAAGAGGCTCATAGCCCAAATCATCTAAAATCTCAACTTGTATGCAAAAAAGTATACTTTCAACTTGACCTTTCTATAGTATTTCGTATTTTTAACCATGTTAGGGTCCAAATTAGCTTCTATGTCCAACATAAGAAAGAAACTAGACATCCAGAGCTTTCCAACGATATATAGTACAACCTCTATCTATTTTTCTTTGATTTTTAATGATTTTTTGAAAACTAGTAAAACACGTTGACTTGAGCAGAATGTAGCTACAGGTTGTATAAAAAATGTGTAATTTCGACCCAATTCAAACCCAATGCTTGAAATACTTCAAAGACAGATTTATTGGAATTCAAAATACTCTTCTAACATATGTTAATCGTCGATTTGATACTAGTACATTAAATTCCAAAGTGGTTATACAAACAATACTAATTTTATTCATTCTAATTATCACTTTACTCAATCTCATGCTTTAAAGACTTGTACCATTTATACCCAAATCAAATATAACTACTTCTAACCTCAAAATCTTGACATACAACAATTAATACATGTTCTACTAGGTGTATAAACACCAAATTAACCATTAAACTTAACATGTAATACCATTTTATGCATTAAATATGCTATTGCTTTCTCTCACTAAAACAAGAACACATTAACAAGAGATGAAGATCTAACCTTTAATCCAGATGATTAGCACTTGTTTTGCTTGAAATTACACTTGAATTTATTTACTAAATCATTATCAATAACATGCAAGTCTTGATCTTACTTCATAGATATGTTTACAAAATATTCTTTCTAGATTTTTAGGTGTTACACTTACTAACGATCCCATTTACCACTTTGCCTTCTTTTGATTTGTTTAAGAAAAAATTATACTATATAGGTTAAACCAGACTTGAAGTAATGAATCTAATGATCAAGTTAGTCATAAGAGACTAAGAGATGATATACGAAGAAAATTGAGGTTTTATCAACTTACGATGACAGAGTCGACTTTTTGCACTAATGGGTCATTTATAGGGGCTTTGCCTATCGGCTCAAACTATGAACTGTAAGTAGAATGAGGTAACCATGACATTGTTAGAAGGGTAAAGCTCACATTAATGTTTAAAGATTAAAATCGTTATATTTAGGTCTGTAACATCCTGAATTTTTGTACAAATTTAAACTTTTAAATCTTACTGAAAATCATAGTTTTGATATTCATTTACATCATTGTGCGAAAGTTATATCAGATTTACAAAATATTGGTGTTACTTGTTAACTTGAATACACGACCATTAATTACAAATAAACAAAAGAGGTATATAGTCATGTATTTCCAAACATATCACAAGGCAACAAGGCTTCCCAAAAGCTTATACCCGCCTCACCGGCACCCAACTACTATATATCTGTGGATACGAAAACATTTGACAACAGAGTTGTTAGCATACGCTAATGAGTGTACCAAAACAGTTTAGCCAAATAAACAAGTCATCAACACATTTAAAACAACATGGCATCACTATACTAATAACACAAGATGTAGGGGACAAGTCCACTTGTGCTTGTATCTTCCATAGTGGCCAACCATGGTCAACAAGTCCACGTGGGGGTATGTCCACATCTCCCGTCAAGGTGGGGGGAGCATGAAGTAGTCTACCATATAACGGTTTTCAGGAGTGAATGACCTGTTCTCCACGTCCACTTGTATTTCTTAGGTTCGGTGGCTCGTCAACCCACTGAACCACACGGTCATAATGGGTACTACCAATCACATTGATGCCACATATTTATAAAACATAGAATACAAGAAAATTTGATGATTTATAAGTTTCTAAACCATTTATGTATTCACACGGTACAAATCACCTGATTGAAGTGATGAGGATCACTTCTTATCCAAAACAAAGCTAATCACTTGAACAAGAGTCCTATGATCATAAAACATATGATTAACTTAGTTAAGTTAATCGAAATTGAGGTTCTTTAAGAGTATAGGCTCAAAACCAAGCTTAAACATCTATTTCGGGTCTTTAAGACTCCATGTTAACCTCCTATAACCACTAGAATCAATCCACAATCAAGTACAAGGTCAAATGGGGTCAAAACCATATTTTTGGAGGTTTCAGGGTGTCTCGCGCCGTGAGAAATTCGCTGGAAAATAAGGTTGCTGAAACCCGCACGTTGCGCCGCGAACCCTCCACAGGACGCGCCGCAAGGCACGTGAACAATGCCAGTTCTGCTTGTTTTCATCACAAAAATGGTCAAAACCCAAGTTTTTCCAAATCAATCTTGTTTGCAACATACACAACACTCAAAAACACTTCATAACAACAAAACATCAACATTTTTAACACCTTTGATCATCAAAACCCCAACTTCCCCTTTTCTTCCCATTTTTGACCCATTTACTCAATCAATCACATAATTCAATCATAATTCACTAAACACAACATGTATAGCTAAATCAAACACAAATACAAGTTAAAACTTACTTGATCAAACACCCCAACTTGTTCTTGCCCTTTTTTGTTCAAAACCTAAGCCTAGATGATGATATGGCTCAAGAAATCCGCAAATCAAAGCTTGAATCACACAACCAACACACTTTTCCTTGATCTCACTTGATTTTCCTTGCAAGAACTCACTAGACACTCTCTCACGATTTCACCAGCCACAAAATGAGGGTTTTGACTCTCAATTTGTCAATTATACACATACACACATATTTACACCTCTAGTCCCTCCATTTCCTTTCTTTTACATTTTATTACAAATTTTAAGTTGTAACACACATACACCATATGTAACAATTAAATAATAATAATAACACAGAATTTTATAAATTCTTCTATTAAACTTGCATTTTTATATATTTATAATTTTACAAAATTACGGATATTACAATGTTACGTTGTACGATTCAATAGTACTAGTCGCAAAGTTGACCCATTTACTTTAATTTGGGTCATGTTGGGTAAATATATTACATGGATTACTTTGGGCCGGAAATTTTTTACAAGCGGGTGATAACAGGTCCAAAATAAAGAGGGACGGGTGAATACGGATCTGCTTGCGTCTCCAACTATTTCCTCTTTCATTCTCAATTTTCCAGTCGGTACCTATTCGGCTATTCTCCTTCAAACCTTGACAATTTGGAGTCTGTGAAATCATACTTGAGGAATCGGCCAGACCTGAAAACAGCCAACCGGGAATAAGATCACACAGCAGCAATGAAATCATACTTGAGAAATCATAAAAGGAGCAAAAGCGAGAAGTAACGAGAAAACCTAATTGGTTTTTTTAAAAGCGTGTGGATGTACGATTGCTTCTCTCTCGCTTGTGATTGACGATGCGACCTCTTCTCTCGACGATTCGACGGCGACCTCCATTGCCACATCTTCTCTCGACGGCAACTTTCGTTGCCCCCCATCTTCTGTCGACCCTAGTTGACCTATCTCCCCCAAAATCGTGAATTGCAAAACTTGTGATTTTTAAGTGATTGAAGCAACAAAATATAAAGATATTTCGAAGAAATGAATGTGGGATTTTCTAAAGAAAAATGGAGGTGCTTGGAAGTTGCAACAAGGGTTTAAAGTAAAAGAAAGAAGAGGATAGTATAGTAAAGGGTTGGTCTTTGTGAAAAGGACTTGTCAATCATAGGTAAGAGTGAAAATCCATGTGTGGTGTGTGGGTGTCCTTTAGCAGTTCACAATATAGTAATTTTATATAGATTTATGGTTTTATATTAAGGAGGAAGTGTCTTGCTTAATAGATTTTAGGTGTTAGTCTATTACAAAAGAGCTCGAGTTTTTAGTAAATTTGGTATACAATATGTTTTTATAATTATAAGCGATCTTTTCGACCTGAATCCATTTTAACTCGAACCTGTTTTAACCCGTCACCCAACCCAACCCGTCCGTTTTTGCCACCACTAAATACTACTGTTGCTCTTTATTGGGCTTAAGGTATTGTGGATGGTCTTCTTTATACCGATTTTTATTGGGCTGACGGTGTTGGTATATGGGCCAACTGGCAACTCACTTCAATTCGCATACAAGAGTGACAAGAGACAAGGACGACGCCTTTCTCAATTTTCTTTTTTACCTTCTGCAGTTTCCCGCCTCCTCTCTCGACGATGGCTGACAAGAGAAAACGCCGGCGAGCTGACTCCGATTCCGACGATGAATCGGCTCGTCTTCCTTTCAAAAACCGCCTGAAACCAGACTCCGTCATCCTGTCCGTACTCAAAACCCTATCTGAAGACACAAAATCAGCCTCGACTTCTAAAACCCTAACCCTCTCTGACCTCTCCCTCGCGTCTACCTGTCGTGAAGTCACCGACCTACCCTTATCCTCCGTCCAAACCAAGATCCAATCATTAGCCATCTCCCTTGCCAAATCAATCCTCTCCGGCAACGGTTTTTCCTTCTCGGTCCCCTCACGCGCCGCCACCAACCAGCTCTATGTACCTGAGCTCGACCGTATTGTCCTCAAGGACAAATCATCAGTTCGCCCTTACGCCTCTGTCTCCACCGTCCGGAAAACCACCATTACAACCCGTATCCTTTCCCTCATCCATCAACTCTCTCTGAAAAGCATTCACGTCACCAAACGAGATCTGTTTTACACAGATGTCAAGCTTTTTCAAGACCAGACTCAGTCTGATGCTGTATTGGATGATGTTTCATGTATTTTAGGTTGCACTAGGTCCTCACTTAACGTTGTTGCAGCTGAAAAGGGTGTGGTTGTTGGCAGACTTATTTTCAGTGACAATGGTGATATGATTGATTGCACAAAGATGGGAATCGGAGGTAAAGCAATTCCTCCTAATATTGATAGAGTTGGTGATATGTCAAGTGATGCATTATTCATACTCTTAGTTGAAAAAGATGCTGCGTATATGAGATTAGCTGAGGACCGTTTTTACAATCGATTTCCCTGCATAATCATTACTGCGAAAGGGCAACCTGATGTTGCTACTCGGCTATTCTTGAGGAAGATGAAAATGGAACTGAAATTACCTGTGCTAGCTCTTGTAGACAGTGATCCTTACGGATTAAAGATCTTGTCTGTTTATGGATGTGGCTCAAAGAACATGTCTTATGATAGTGCGAATTTAACTACACCGGATATAAAGTGGTTGGGGATTAGGCCTAGTGATTTGGACAAGTATAAGATACCTGAACAATGTAGATTACCAATGTCAGAGCAGGATATTAAGACTGGTAAGGATTTGTTGGAGGAGGATTTTGTGAAGAAGAATCCTGGTTGGGTTGAGGAGTTGAATTTGATGGTGAAGACGAAGCAGAAGGCAGAAATTCAGGCGTTGAGCACCTTTGGTTTTCAGTATCTATCTGAGGTCTATTTGCCATTGAAATTGCAGCAGCAAGATTGGTTATAATCATAGGTTAGCTACCTTATCTATTTCATTCTAGCAAGTTCATTGCAGTTAATGTCTAATACTAAGTCCTGAACTTATGAAAACAATAAAGTTCTACCTGTTTGCTGTCTATGAGATGATATATGCTTGATGTTTGGTATCTTCACTTCATTTTCTGCATTTGTAAGATAGAGAGACAAGAGTACAAGTAGCTAACTAGAATTAATTGTTATATTGGTGTAAATTAAGGTTACTACTAAATAGAACGCATATGTTTTATAATTCAAAAAGTTCCACATTGCTATCGTATAGTTATTATTGCAACAGGGTCCAATGTTGCTCGTCTTCTTGTGCTATTTCTGTAGATTAAAGAATTCAGTGCAAAGAAAAAGCTTCCTCTGATTATTTACAAAGTTTCTTTGTGGATACGAGATATTACCTTTTGCAGCATCATCTCCTTGTTGCCTTCGATGTCTGTAAAACTACTAGATACCACTTGTCTTTTAAGTATTTAAATGGCTGAAGTCTGCTTGCAGTGCTGATGCATAAGAGGTAGCACTATAGTCTGAAAGCAGAAGCATTAAGATTGTTTTGTGAACTAATATAAATATTTGAATGCATGTAATAGTCTTTTTTGTCCTTAGATGTATTAATCTGTCGAATTTATATGAAAATTAAGTTTTAATAAACCATAAGAATCAAATATAATTAAACCGTAGCAAAAGCCATCCAAATTCAACACATTTGACATCAACTGAATTGTCAAATTGTGTAACTCCATAATATACCAATTATTAAGCAGATGTATGGGTTTTGCAAAATAGATTTTGTGTGAATTGCTGATAATCACTTTTTTCATATGCTTTGCTTAGCACTGCATTCTGATTATTTGCGTTTTGCAACCACAATAATCTGATAACCTCCCTCAAAATGCAGTCCCAAACACCCTCTTAGCTAGCAAGACTTCTAACCATAACAAAGAACCAAAAGTTTTCCTACCATCAATAATACGGGTTACAAGTTCATAGTCAAACCACAACATCAATCAAGCACCAACTTTCTGTTATTTGTATAATTGTTTTTTGTAAATGAAATTATTAAGAAGTCTTGTTGATTTGGTAAATCCTATTGAATTAGTGGCAGAAAACCCTTCCCCTGAACTACTGGAGATCAGTCCTAAATGGTCTTATAAGGCTCACTAATCACTGCAACATCCCGAACCTCAACTTTCAACAAACAAGTCATTCCACTAATGACCATTTGATCATCATGATGACCCTTATTCGTAAAGAATAAAGTCCTGCCAAATTTACCAAAGTCTGGGTCAATTTGGGTAACTATTAAGATTTCTGGATCCTTTGGACTTTGGACATGCCAAAAAGTAAAATGTGTTTTAAAGATACAGATCCATTTGGGTTGACAAGAAAGGGATGAAGGGTCGATTTGGGTGGGTATCATCTTCCCCCTCTTGCCGATCAACGACCATCATCAACAATTGGTAAGGTCATCTCCTTTTTCTCGTTCTTGCAAACCAATCATCTCTTTTCTCCTGCTGTTCGAAGGTCGCTTTCATTTGAATAACAACATAGATAGATTTCAAAGTTAGGGTTCTCCCTCACATCAATCGTCACTTACGCATCTTGTTTATGCTTTTTATTCAAAAGTTTGGAAGTCGCTGGCCCGCGCTTCATCCTTTTTGGTAAGCATCTTCATCAATTTTGTATCTTATTCGTGTCTTATATTCTTCATATTGGAAGTAATTTGAATTTCCAAGTTTCTTTTAACCTCGTACTTTGAACCCCGATTATATCGTGTTGTATGAAATGGGATGCTAATGTGTTATGGATTCTTTTGGATGATTATATTATTGTTTCAAAAATTATTTTGTAGATTGAATCCATAAAGTGTATGTTCGAGTTTTCCATTATTCCATTAAATGGGGGAAAACGATGGGTTCACAAATATGCCTTTTGCAGGCTGTGCAGACATCCTTGTGATCTTGAAATACTTGGAAGAGCAACTTCACATTTGCAACAACAAAAAAAAAACACCAATCTGTCTTGTTCATGAAATTCTTTTGACATTATGTTTACATGTAGCATTTTCTTTCATTTGTTTATAGAATTAAGCTGCTTAGGTATGGATTTGTTGTCAAACTCTCTCGAAACCCATCTATATAGTGCAATAAATGGTTAGGTACTTATTTATTTATTCACTTACTACTTTAGACACCTCTGTAAACACGGATAGTCATAATTATTTATGTGAAAGTATTATTATATATTTGTTTAGATAAATATATGCTTGTATTGTATAAACGAAATAAGAGCTCGATTTGATGACAATTTTAAGAAGGATGTAAAATTTAATTACGATAAAATTTGTAGTATATGTATGTTTATATATAATAAACAAAGATAAGGATAAGGAATTTGAATATGTATAATATTTTATTATTGATATAGTTTATGATACGTAATTTTAGTAGGATTTGAATTAATTATGTATACTAATTTAAAAAGTATACATAGGTAAAATCTACAGATGTACGATTAAATTACTATAAAGATTAATTTAGCAGGATAAGATTTAAAATATTTTGATTCTAAATATCAGTCAAAATTGATTTTTTGATTTGAAGTAAATAAATAATCAAGATTAAATCTTTTGTTAAATAAAATGTTTAGATTATATAATAATTTTTTTCTAATTAGTCTTTTATTTATAGGAAGATTTTGGCTTTACGGTGGCTTAAGTTTATAGTAACTAAAAACAAATTGCAAGATCATATAAGTTTTGAAATAACAAAAATTTCAGATGTTTCTGATTGGTGGTGATGAATGAAGCTCTTAGTCGACAAGTTTAAGAATTTTGTGCAACATTTTATAAACTATTTTATGTTTTAGCATAGCCTGTAAACTTCCAGATATTTTTAAAATGATGTTTAAGAATTTAGGTCTTATTCAAATCCTACCATTATTCTGTTAAATTAAATTGTGTTGCACATGATAATAATAAAAATTAGGTGTTACAATGGCACCCCAAAGAGCCAATATATTTCTCACAAAGTATAAGTTTTTAAAAAATCACTTTTTACACACATATAATATCTTAAGACCCATCTAGATACAAATATCCATCCCCAATGTTATAAGGTCAAAGTTGACGGATGAGTAATAATGGCTAAACATAATGTTGTATCTTTCTAATTTTTATTTTTTTTGAAACTTACAACAAGATATTTTATTTTTTAAGGCAAATAAATTTGTTATATAAGATACCAACATAATATATACGAATTCCTAATTTTAATGACAAACTCTAGAAACTTGCTGAAATATTAGCATGGTTTTAGTTTTTTTATTATAAAAATATCATTTTTCCTTGTATATGTCACGTTTTTCCGGTTTATTTCTTTACCTTTTACCATTGGTTACGATGTGATTTTATCATTTTAACTAGCTAAAAAAATAATAACGTATAAACAAAGTAAATTGTTAGATTACAACTAACAATATATAAAAGATTTCATTTTATAAATGATTTTTTAAATAACCCCGTATTGAAAGTTTAGTCAATTTTTTAAAATTATTTTTCAAACTGATTGAAAGTTAAATTACAACTATTATTTTCATACAAGTTTAATCATTTCGGATTGATTTTGTTTGTTAATTTTGTTAAATTAACTATTATATCCTTATCCTTAATTCCTTATTATTTATTTTCTTAATAATAAAATTATTATTATTATTATTTAACCAACCCATCCCTCTTTTCTCTCAATCAGCCTCCCCTTCACCTCTTCTTTCTCTTCTTCCTTCTCTCAACACTACCACCGCCTCCCCTCTTCAAAGAAGACCATCGCCTCACCCCCTCTCGCTAGTGAATACCACCGCCGCCATCCACCTTCACCAGCGACACCCTTAACCCTTCACATATATAAACTATCTCTCTCTACCCTCCACCTCCACTAGCGACACCCTCAACCCTCCACATATTCGTTGGTAAAGAGAAATGGTTTATATATGTGAAGGGTTGAGTGTCTCTAGTGGAGGTGGATGATGGCGGTGGTCTTCTTCGGAAGGGGAGATGGTGGTAGTGTTGAGATAGAGAAAGAGAGAAGGAGAGACATAAAAGGTGGAGTGGGAGGCTGACTGCGAGAAAAGGGGTTGTGTTTGGTTTAATATTAATTATAATAATAATTATTTTATTATTAAGAAAATAATAAAAATGAGGGCAAAAGTATAATTGTCAATTTAACAAACAGAATCCGTTAACAAGAACCAAAATTGTAAGGAAATAATAGTTAAAGAACAAAAAATATATTAAAAAAAAACAGAGACTAAACTTGTAATATGAGGCTAGTTAAATAACCATTTATGAAATTAACTCTAAACTTGCAACATTAACAAGAACAACTATAACAACAAGAATTAACTAGTGTTATACCCGTTCGTTTTCCGAGTCCGTTTTCTAATACGTATATTTGCCTGTATACATGTGTCATTATCGATGATCAACGTCGTTAATAAATTTAAGGTATTTAATACATGTTTTATTATATATTTTCGTTTAACGTGAGGTTTTCCAAATTGCATCAATAATGGACATATATAAAATCGTACATATTTTTAAGATTGAATAGATAAATAAAAAGGTCGTTAAGCTTAATACAAGTTTAGTAGATAATATGCTACATACAAGCATAAGTATTTATGGGTTAAAACATTACAAAACCCAATAGTTTAGAATTAAAAAATTATTGAAAAAGATAAACGGTAATATTGTACATGAATTTAAATATTAAAAATCAAATTATATATAATTTAACCTAAATTAGTTTGAATATTAATTTCTAGTGTCCCGAATCAAATGAACGCATCACCATTTTAAATTCATCTCAAATTAACTATTATCCACTAATGTTTTTCTAATTCCTATTCAATTCTCTGATTCAAATTTTGTAAACACGTACGTATAAACATTGAAAACATGTAGTAGTACATTATTAACCTAACTAGATGAAATATTTGTGTGATATACGGGTTAATTTATATAATAATATATATTAAACATAAATAAAAAATTATTAAATAATTATAAAAAACAAATGAAATGATCTAGAATTTTAAAAGATAACGGCATATGTCATCAACACTCAGACCAGCGGTAATGGTCGCCACCTCTCCCAGGACTGGAATGATTATCCCTGCCCAATGGGTGGAAACCTTGACTCGAGCTGGAGTGCATATGTCTCAACACAAACGTGATATCATGATACGAATAGACGTGGTTATATTTCTTATACAAATTATCGATCATTATTGTTACAATTAATTAACGCTAATAAGGTTAAACATTTATTGGTTATAATTAAAATGGTTATATAATATTTTAGAATAATAATAGTAAGAATTTTGTTGAATATGATATTTTAAAATATTATAAAGTGTGAATATAATATTTATAAATTAAAATAAGCAAATACGTTATTTTAAAGTTTAAAAATGGCATATATGAAATTATCTTTAATAATTTTGATTTAAATTAAAGTAAAAATTAAATCCAATTATGATAAAAAAATTAAAATTAGATTTTAATTTTTATTAAAATAAATAGTTAAGATTTAATAATAATTTTTTTATATAAATTTAATAGCTAAGATAATCTAATAAATTTTATTAAAATTAACTTTTTATACGTTGCTCTCGATGGAGTTTTAGTTAGAAATTTATATTGTTTCGCATTCATTCGTACGGCTTACGTAGGTACGTAGTTTATTGTAATATCGGGAATTGAATTTCTAGAAATAAAGTAGCCAATCCATGAAACTATTATCGTTATAGTTGTAACTTTGTACTCAATTCTTTTGTTAGTTTTTATGTGTATTATTTAATTTAATTATTATATAATAAAGGTTAGTAACTTTGATTATATATATATATATATATATATATATATATATAATGGTTCATAAATATGGCGTACTTAATTGACTAATAACAAAGGTTGCCTAGCTAAGCTAGCTACGTAGATATATAGGCCATTAGAGAGGAATCATAAATTATGTATTAAAATTATAGCATAGTTTTTCCATTTTAGCGAGTGAACAACCTTTCTCAATAAGGAAATTCCATATGTAGACGCTCTTAAATGCTCCATTTAATTAATAATACAAGTTTGGTTCTTCATTTTAGTTAAGCTCTACACCTCATTCAAAAAAAAAAAAAAAATCCACAATCGGCATATTTTCTACTCTGTTTTAGTGTAAGCTACACCACTATTTAAACTTCTAACCGATCTAAATCAACCATGACACTTCAATATATATAAATGTATGATTTATATTGAAAATTATTACCGACTAACGTGTCTAATACATATGTGTGTGTTTGGATCATTTTCGGGTTGATTCGTCAACTCGTTTAAATAAACGGGACGTGTTCGGGTTGACCTGTCAACCTTTTATTTACTGTGTTTCTTATTTTGCTATTAGGTTTGTCTCTTATTCCTTAATCCTTGTAAACCTAATTAGAAACAAATACATCATTTTCCTTTTGTTCCTTCCTGGTTTTGAGCTATCGAGAATAGACACTATTGAATAACCAATGTTTTATCACTTCTAGCTAATTTGTTAGGTTGAGTTGAACTTCATTTGGTATTTTGCATTTAGATTGTGTATTTTGATAAACAATGGGCAAAATTAGTAAAACTAGACTCATTAACCCGCAACTCGTGAATGATTCACTAACCCGTATATTTAAACAGACTAAGCGGGCTGTGACATGTTTTTATGTATACGGGTTCGAGTCACACATCATGATACGAATAATTATACGGGTCGTGTTCGTGTCATGACTCGTGAACCTGCGACTAGTGAACCTATATATATAGTATATACATATATGACAAGGTTTAAACAAGAACTATTTTCCTTGCAAGAACCATTTGTAATACTATTAATGACTCTTAAATAATAGAATTTTGGTCATTTAAATATTTATCCAACCGTGAATTGTATTTAGGTGGATGAGACATTATTTATTGAAGCTTAATTTTCCCAAAATACCCTCATTAATAAGCCATTAGTGAAACATTAATGAATTACTAAAAACTATTGATCATTAATTTATTTTACTCCAGGACCAAAATTGGTTCTCACTGTTTTCGCACAAAAAAGATGTTCTTGTTTGAACTGTATATATAGGGAAAAGTTCATTTCAGAACCGTTCTTATTACGAGTATCAATCTTGACCATTGATTAAATGAGAACTATAACTATAATGCTAATACCTCATTAATGTGCCCTCATTAATGTTCATTAGTGACTCATACGAGGGATATTTTGGTAAAATTAAGTCAATCTAATAACGTTTCATCTATCCGGACGTAATTTACGATTAGATAAATATATAAATAACCAAAATACCCATATTAAAGAAACAATTGATATGCAGGAACAATTACCGATAACAAAAAACAGTTTGATACTCAAATTGATCTGATGTCGATCAACCATATGTTTTCCCAATTAAAATTTATTAATTTGCAAATCAATATTAAAAGAAAAATCTTTGCATACGATTATTACGCACGACTAGTACGTTTTATAATGTTGAAAACTTGAGATCAACGTAACATTTAGTTTTTTCATATACTAAAAAATTGACACCGGTAAATAATGCGAGTCTAATTAGGTTTAAGATTTACCTCTCGCAATCAAACTTTGAGCTCTAATGAAAGTCGAAACGGTTGCATGTATCCTTCTAGTGGTCGCCATATTTTTTTCTCGTGGAGTTTTCATGTGATTATACCTTTGTTCTCCTTCTAGAAGAGTTTCGCGTTAATTACATGTTGTGAATAAATCTTCAAGATTTAAATATCATATCTATAATAATACGTATCTATACTGAATCTTATCTATCTAATATTAAAAGATAAAGACATCTATTAATAATTATTCATAACCATGGTTTTAAAAAGCTCGCTTTGGCTTCGCCATAGCTCTGTCAAGGCTTGAGGTTTGACCATGCCGTCCCGACATGGTCCAAGACTTGGTCATAAAGCTTGGTATACGCTAAGGTCAAGTTTGACATGCCTTTACTTGTTATAAACCGTGTTTTTAGGCATGTTAGAGGTACCGAGCCATATGAGCCGAATATATGTAGTTATTAAATTATAAAGATTGTTGAATATACCAAAAACAAAGAAAAAATATTGTTAAACTACGTTATAAACTTATAATTATGTGTTTTTTTAATTGTCTGTATAATTTAATATACATAATTATATTTATATACAAAATTATTGTCTTAAATCGCGCCTTGTAAATGCCATGACCTCATCATGGCTTTCAAGACTTAGGATCAACCTTGCCGTCATGTCTCACGTTATTTAGAACTTTGTTCGATCATAACATAAATCATTTATTGGGGTGCATCACCAACAATTTTTTTGATCTTTAATTACAACTCTAAATATAAGACCACGAAGCGGGATGTGGTACATATAATTCTAGTAATAATTTAGAAGAAATGTTATTTGCTGTTTGTAAATATTAATTGATTTTATACTCTAGATGCCGATTACACCATAGGTGCTCTTTATTTCACCCATAGATGGTTCTTAATAGGGGTGATCATGATTTTGTTTGGTTCAGTTTTGACATAAAACCGAAATCAGATTGAAAATTTCAGTTTTTGGAAATTCAAAACTAAAACTAAACCCGTTTAGTTTTCGGTTCAATTTTACAATTTTTCCGTTTTAACCATCAAGATTTGAAGTCATACAACCAACATTGTGATACTATGAAATTAAACGGTGTTGAAGCTATATTAAAAACATCAAGATGTATGCCACCTAATTCAAGCAATATATATTACAATTGATACAAGCAAAATGTTTGTCAAATATTTAAACTTTAAAGCCAAAGTTGAAACAAATCAAAACTCAAAACCAATCAATAGATAACATATTAGCAAAACTGAAATCGAGATAAACAACCAACTCCAGATGAACCGCATATAACTCAGAAAATCAGAATCCGAAAATCAAGATAAACAACTAGAAATGGATTTCCATATTAAGCTGGAAATGGATAAAAGCGAGAAAAATTGAACTTGTCGACTTGAAATGAAGTGATGTAAGTGAACTCAATCGAGTAGTCTGACGACCAAACAAAGTTGGAACTACAAAGGAGATCTGAATCAGTGTGAAGCCTCTTGGTGGAACCCTAATGTAAATAAGAGGCGACTATGTAAATGCGAAAGTCATAAGGTATTTGATTTTTTGGATATGTATATTTACAATTCTGACCCTTTGAACGGTTCAGTTCAGTTTTTTCGGTTTTTGAAAATTTAAAAACCATAAGCAAACCGAAAGAGTTGGTTTTTGAAATTTTGAAACCAAAACCGTCGGTTGCTATATTGGTTTGGTTTTTTTGAGTTTCAGTTTTTTGTTCGGTTTGGTTTTTTCTGCTCATCCCTAGTTCTTAAGGTTTCTCGAAATTGTAGATTTAGTCTTTTCATTATCGAAAGTGCATAGATGGTCTAATTTCACCCAGACGTTGCAATGATGATTCTTTACCTAACCAGAGTAAAAGTTGACTCTTAGTGAAAAGGGTATTTTAGTATTTTCCCTGATCAGAGTTAAAGTTGACTCTTATATATGTTTTTGCCGTCACGTTTGTTGTCCCTCTCGTGTTGACGTTCTCAACGCTAGTCTGGGTGTTGACACCGTCTATTACCCTTTTTTAAAATTCTTATGTATTTTGATTTTTTATAATTATTTAATATCCTTTATTGATGTTTAATATTTATTATTTTTTAAAACAACTCATGTCACTGCTATTGCATCGCTGCTAATGCTTTGTCACTAATGCTCAAATGTCGTTGCTATTGGTTTCGCTTCTATTGCTTATTGTTGTGGCTAATAGTGTCGTTGCTAATGGGGCGGACTGATCGAATGGGGCGGCAATAGTAGAAGGAGCAATTGGCGGCAGTAGTTGGTGGGGTGGCGAGGCGGCGGTAGTTGATGGGGCGGTGAGTGAAAGAACCGGTCGTTATCGATTGAGAGAGCAAATGGGTGGACTGGTCGAATGGGAGGAAAAGAAACCCTTTAATCGGTTTTAGGTCAATAGCAGCAACATTATTAAAGGTATTAGTAGCGACATAGCCGCAACAACTTTAGCAGTGACACCTTGCGCGTTCTTAAATTCTTGTAGTGTTCATGTGTCGATAACACCTGATGATATTTCCCCAATAAGGCCATCCGTATGGTATGGGTTCTAAGTTCTCCAACCCAGCTTCCACATTAACGACACGTCATATTTCCCTTCCCTTCTCCTTCTCAACCCTAAAGTTAGTATAGTTAACACAATCCTAACTCACTTTTTATTTTAATTTTCATATTATATATATCAAGAAAGAGAAAGGGAGAAAAGAGAAGAGAGAGATAGAGAGAAGGTAGGGTGGGTGGAGTGGGGGTGGAAAGCCTTTGGCTTTGACAACCCAGATGGCTATACCCGATCGGGTTGGCAAGGGTCGTATGGGTGTAGCCGACTTACCTGAAGAACCTAAGGTGTAAGCTGAGGCCTTCAGGTTTAGCTATACGTTTGGTCTAACACAAGTTACACAACAATACTCAATCCCGCCTTATACTACTATCTATAGATAGAGAGATTTTTTCTTGAAAGATCTCCAACAATAAAAGAGAAAAAAGGCAAAAAAAACTAACATTATATATATACATATAATAATAAAAAATAAATATATTAAAAGAAAATGAAATAAAGCATAAGAACTTATATAATAAGAAATAAAAATAGATAAAAATGATAAAGTAAACAATCACCTTAGCATTCCGCTAGATCAACAAATCATGTGGGTGGGCTTCTTTCAAGAGTTGATCCGGGGATTGTTTTCAGAAACAACCACAATTAACACTGGTTAGATCACGTAAATCAGAGTTAAATGCTTGTACTCCAGGAAAACCCAATAGGGAAAATCCCTTTTGAAGATAATTAAAATGATAATGCAAAAATAAAAAATAAAAAAAGGAAAACAGCAGCGTGTATGTGTGTGTATATAAATAAGTATTACTATTACTAGAAATAATATAGTTTAATTAGTTACCAATTTAGAGATACAAAGAGTAATATTTAAATATAGATTTAGATTAGAATGAAGATGACAAATCTGCTACTCAACATAATAGTGTCTTTTTATTCGGTTTGTTTCAGTTAATTTAGTTGATATTCTCCACTTAGATATTAAAGGTGATTTACTATACACTTTCAAAGTTAGTCCGAGTATACATGTAATTATTAAGTTTTAGTTATTTATTTAATTAGTTAGATACTAACTAGGAATTGTCCTAATGGTATGGAGGTTTTTATCCACAGGTCTTGAGTTCGAGCCTCATTATGGAGGTCTCCGGAAACAATAGATGAGGGTTTACTCACTCATGACGCGTGACTTGAGGTTCGTATACTGTTATATATGAATGTCACTTCAGACATAACCCACTAACATAACTTTGTTGTTCATTTTTTTAAATTAGTTAGATAACTATTAGATTATAAAACCAACTCCTACCTTAACCTAATCCCCTGTTCTCGATTTTAAGAACAAAAGAAAAGGAAAATGAATGAAAAGAAATCTTTTTCTTTCAAATCCTTCCTTTTTGAGAGGAAATTTTTTAAAATAAAATAAGTTTAAATTCTTCCTCTTAATCTCTTTATTTCTTTCTCTTTCCTTCTTTAACACTGTGTTCTTGAGTTATACGTGAAAAATATGGAAGGATAGAAAATTTACGAGAGAAAAAAAAGAAAATGTTTTTGTCACTAAAATGAGAGGAGAAATGAATTTTGAATCATTTTTTGATTTCCTTTCAAAATTTTCGCTACTTTGAAAGAAAAATCAGGAAAAAAATAAGGGGAAAATTTTCTTTTCTTTTTAAAAAATTTAAGAACGCAATTAAAGTTCATTTTCCTTTTTAAATATTTTCTTTTCTATCATATTTTTAACTCGGTAACAAAGAGTAAATAAAACTTAAAAATACTCAATAAAAAATTGATATCAGTGTGTAAAAGGCTCTCTTTTTACCGCCGGATATGATATAATCCTGCTTCTTCAAAAAACAAAAAAAAAAAAAAAACTATATATAAGTCATGTTATCAGAAAGAAAACTTTTACAAACTGGCTAATATCCCTAATTAACAAAATGCAATGTTTGGGAAGCAAAATTTAAATTCCACGAGCCACCGCTGTCCCTTGTTCTTCCTCCATCATACGTCCCATCGTTGCTCCTCTTAATCACACCATTTCTCTTTTCCGATTGATTCACTCGTTCGTTCGTTATCAACGCACGAAATACGTACACTGATCCCTCTCTCTCTCTCTCTCTCTCTCTCTCTCTCTCTACATAAGAATGCACGTAACGGCCGTCTTTGAGTCAATCTCCGTCGCCTAGTACTGTCGGTCGTAGTTTCTCTTTCTCTGGTGAAGTATAATACATGCATATTCTATCTTATTTAGTTATTTTCATCTTTTGTGTTCTACTTTCTGTATATACACAACATGTTTCGACTATAACGTAATTACTATTTGAAATTCGTATTGTCACGAATTATCAGGTTGTTGCGAGTGAAAATTAACCCAAGCTGAATTTGAGGAAGATCGGACTGATGTTAAACCTCAACCTGAATTTTGATCGGAACGATTCGATGCCGGAGTGTTTGGCTGAAGGCGGGTATCAGTTTCTGAAGCTCGGCTATGGCACTGGGAGCGGAGCTAAATCGGAATTCTCTGGTGCCACTGTCACCTCGAATTCCTCCGTCGTCAATGTGGAGACAGCGAGTAACGCCGGCGACGAAGAGGAAACGTATTCCTACTCGTATCTGGAGTACGCATTCGACATACTGAAACCGAATAATCTAGAAAGCGATAAGAACGTCAGGTCGGAGATTGGCGTAACTAAGCAGTTTTTAACGGAGGTTAGTGAAGTTAACGGTGGTCGTTCGGTGGATGAACAGCGGTATCAACAGTATAGCCAGCAAATTAAGAAGACTAGGAGAGGACCTAGGTCTCGGAGTTCTCAATATCGCGGCGTTACGTTTTACCGGAGAACAGGAAGATGGGAATCGCATATTTGGTTAGTTACTAGTCACGTTTTTTATCTAGTTAATCCATTCGAGATGTCTATCTGAAGATAAAATTTCAGCTTCAGATCATCATATCTCGAATTACTTTGAGATTCATACGATTGAAGGAATTTGTAACAGAATAATCGTGTTAATTGATTTGGTAATATCTGATCACACGATTGTGTTATCTGTTTACCGATTTCCATTTTGTAATGAAACTTCTGACAAATATTACTTATATTTGATCTTTTACTCTTGTGATTTCTTAGGGATTGCGGAAAACAAGTTTATCTAGGTAAGTAATTATGAGGACTGCTAGGCATCTTGTATTTTTCTAGTTCAGTTTTAGATATATTAGTAGCTGAATTGGTTATTCTGCTGGAATTCACTGTATTTGATATTTTAGGTGGCTTTGATACTGCACATGCTGCTGCAAGGTATATAAATTCCTAAGTGGTTTATTGCTTGATAATTGATATTGATACTATTACCTTTTCAAGCATATATTCTGTTGGTATATGAATATGAATTTGCTCTTTGTTTTAGAGCATATGATCTGGCTGCAATTAAATTCCGTGGACTTGATGCTGATATTAATTTCAACGTAAATGATTATCATGAAGATTTTAATCAGGTTTTGATGTCGAAACTTGTTTTAACATATTTTGGCTGAGGTGTTGTTCCGGAAGGATCTTTGTGAGTTTTATCACCTTTTGTAGATGATTGACTTGACCAAGGAAGAGTTTATCCAAGTTCTTCGTCGTAAAAGCAATGGTTTCGCTAGGGGAAGCTCAAAATATAGAGGGGTTACCCTGCACAAATGTGGTCGTTGGGAAGCTCGAATGGGGCAATTTCTTGGTAAAAAGTGAGAATTAGCGAACCAAATAAGAAACTTACAATTTATATATCTTTCAAGAAATTGGCATAGATGGTTTTGATATGCATTTTTGGGCTGCAGGTACATCTACCTTGGATTGTTTGAGAGTGAAATTGAAGCTGCAAGGTTCCTAGAAATCTTAATATTCGTTCATCATTTTTCAGTTATCTTTCATTGTCTGATTATTTCGAGTTAATCAGGGCTTACGATATGGCTGCAATAAAATGCCATGGAAGAGAAGCGGTCACCAATTTTGAGCATAGTTCATATGGAGCGGAGATTACTCCTATGACCAAACACGGAGGTAAAACTTACAAATTAACCCATTATCGTATTTGAAATTACGTGTTGTCATTGTATTCGGTCATGATTTCTATATTAATTGTATCGACAGCCAACATTCAATCTGTGGATTTGAACTTGGGTATTGCTCCCCCATCTTTTACAAATGGTATTAATGACATCTATGGGGCTCGAAGAACTTGGGTAATTCAAACCATCATAAGTTGCTATGTTTAAATGAAATTACCAACAACAAATTTCCCTTTTTAATCACACTTATTTATAGTTAAGCTTTGAGTTTCTTTCAGATTGAGCCCTCTAATTCCATGACACTGGGAACTCAAATACCTTTCCTTCACCCTCCTCATCACAATAGCATGACTCGCCACTCTTTCCCTATTTATCAGGTACCAATTCCCCTGATGGGATATGTTGATTTACATTTTGCACGGTTTGCCAAAAAGCCATTGGTTTTGGTGGGTACAAAAAAAATGCGGGTCAAATCACACTATATTCAGAAAAGGATCTAAAAGACAGTATAGGACAAATAGATCAATTATGTTAAACAGGTTGTTTTTTATTTGTACAAGTCATCTTATTACTTGAAAATCATTTTTAAGACAATGGATTATTTACAAATTACATAACAAGAACGTAACGTGGTGCTGGTTGGCCAACCAAACTGGCCCGTTTTAACCTGTTATCAAATCCATTGACCCGCGTGTTTTGTCACCCTGACTATTATATGAATAATATACGAGTTACTCATACAATAATCTTGCTCTGCCATGACCAGGGAACAACAATAGAGAAAAGTAAGGATGTTGATTCTTCTATGAATTTGGCATGGCAAGTCCACGGTGCTTACCATGGAGCCATCCATACTTTACCTCCCTTTTCTGCTGCAGCATCATCAGGATTCCATAATTCAACAATCAGTGCTTCATCATCATCATCGTTATCATCAATATCTGCTAGTGCTGCAGCTGATCATCAACCTCACTTTCTGACTTCAACTCTCCCTCACCATCACTACAATCCTCTCTTTCCCAGGCCTGGGTACCACTACTGGAGCTGAAGGTACAAGCAGATAAAGCAAATCCGCATTCTATTCCCATCTTAACCACCGTTTAGAGGTAATCAAAATGAGGCGTTCTAGATCATTCTATTGCACTTCATAGGACATTATTTAGGCGTATTTTGCGCATTAATCTACCAAATTACTGATTAGTCAGTGCTATAATGTATTTTAAATAACCAGGGTGTATGTATTGTAGTCCAAATTTCAAGAAATTCAGTTTGACATGAACATTATGTAACATGCTACATGACATTGAGACATGATGACCAATTGACTATACTCAAGAAACCATGGTACAATTACAATGTCTGGGATTCGGATAATGAATTAGTACAAAAACATTATATATGTGTGTGTATGGTGTGTGTGTGTGTGTGTGTGTGCTGCTATCTGTCCTGGATGTTGGAATCAGATAGGCCCCAATCCTAGGCTTTGCATAAGACAGAGGGTACACCTTAAGTGTGCAGAATGAAAAGTCCTTTGCATTGTACCTTGTATTTCTACATGTAGCACACACTCTATCCAGACTGGGACCGGAAAGAAAGACTACACCTCTCTTTTACTCTTGTTTTGGGAACCTTCTTTGAGGACAACATTAGATGTATTAAGTTTAATTTATCTATCAAATTATTCATATAAAAATATTTTTTTTTGTAAGTCAAACTTTTATATAACCAAAACAATTAATACAATGATGTCAATCTATAAGCAATAGATTCACCTGCCCTCTTTATTGGGTTTACTACATCTTGGGCATAAAACCATGAAAACATCTACGCCTTTACCTTCTAAATTTAACAATACTGGTAGCGTCTCTCTCTTTTAGCCATCCATGGAAAAAATACACACCTTCTTTGGAATAATAAGATTTGACCAAAATGTGCTCCTTGATGCCGATGGAACTTCTGCCTTTGGGTCTTCAATAGCATTACTAATAACTTCCATTGAATAGACATTATTATTATCAACAAACTACCAGATCCAAGAGTCTTTAACTTTTTGCAGTAAAGAAATTTGTCTTAAGCTGTCAATCATATATTGGAACTCTTCCTGTGATCTTCCTCTTGTTTGACCGATTGAATCCCAACTCCTGATCAATTTCTGATCTGACCAAGTGCCCATATTACTAACCCTTGCATTCTTGTTTGTACTTCTAAAATTGAGTCTTTTTTAGTCAAAATTAAGAAAAAATACACCTAAATTCAATAATTCAATTTTAATCTTTAATTTATAACTCTTACCCTTTTGTTTTTATTTTAATCTTTAATTTATAACTCTTACTCATTTTATACATTAATTATTAATTAAATACAAGATAATATTATTATTCTCTCCCACTCACTCTCTCATACCTACTCACTCTCATCATTGGACAACACCTACCACCATCACTAGACACCACCACCACCACCATCGCAACCACCACCGCCACATCCTTTTTCTCTCTCACCTCGTTACTCTCTTTCTCTCTCCACCATGTACATTCAAACTAACCACCACCACACTATGTCACCACCATCGCCGACACTTTTCTCAACTCCTCTCTCACTCTCTATACTCCACATCGCCACCGCCACCAACGAAATCAAACCAATGTTTAAACACAAAATCAAAGCTACGGTTCTTGGAATCAAACCTAGATCTGGTCTAAACCAGATCAATCACACCCTTAAACATACACACATCCGACGAGAACTTACCACCACCGTCGAGATCTTGTATTGCGACGGAAAGAAACCATAGGCGTTGAGATCTTGAATCGGGATAGAGTGAAACCCTAGGCGTCGAGAGCTTGAATCGGGACAGAGTGAAACCCTAGGTGTCGAGATCTTGAATAGATGGTGGTGGCGGTTGGATTTTCTTTGGTGGTGGCGACTGAGTTTTCTATGGTGGTGTTAGGAGTGCGAGAGAGAGAGGAGAGTAAGAGAGAGAAAGCCGGCAACGGCGGTGCTAAGAGGCTGGTGGGGGTGGTGGATATTGAGGGTGAGAGGGAGGGTGGTGATGGGGCGGAGAGAGAGAGAGAGCTGTGATAGAGTGAGAGAAGGAGTGAGAGTTTGTGTTTGTGTGTATAGATATATATTTTTTATTTGAAAAAAGATTATATATTGTTTTAATTAATAAAAAGTTAGACAAGTTGGTAAAAAGACCAAAATCCCCTTGTTTTAACATAGTTGACTAACGGTCAACGTTAGTGTTGGTTCTATGTGCACAAGACACAAATTAATACGATATTACTGATAATAAATAAACCCATAGGGTCACACATTTACAATCAATGGACACCAATTACATATTTGAATATGATTTAAATATGTTTCCAACTCATTATATATATGCATTGTTGCATATTATTATTTATGTGAAATAATAATATCACTCTTATATATTGATATAAGGTAATGCATATCAAATACATAAATATAAACATATGATTTTATATATATGTATGAATATATATATATATATATATGTATAAATATATATTTGTTACAAGTAAATTGTTACTAGTAACAAATTATATAAATGTATGTATATCCTTGTTACAAGTAAAGAGTTACTAGTAACAATCAAGTATGTATATAAAATATATGTAGATGTATTTTATACTATGTATGGTAGATCTAGTATACTCTTTTATGTATTTAAAAGAATAACTAGAAATCCACACATAAATCATAAAGGGGCCATGTTGACTTTCTTGCATGGATCTTAACCAAGCATGGAGCTAAGATATCTTCAAGCAAAACAAGCAAGAGGGGACCCTCCTCCCCCTCCCAATTTACGGCCAACAATAGGCCAAAGGAGGGGCCTCCCTCTTGTTGTGTTTTTTCTTGGTTTTATATACATGCATGGTCCTTTTTATAAAGATGTACATGTTACCACCTTTGCTATTCTTCAAGAAAAGTTCTAAGTGTTCTAAGATACTTAAAAACATCCTTACTTTATAGTATTGGTGTTCTTCAAGTGAGCAAAGTGTGATACTAGAATACATACTCATATACATACATAGTAAGTTCAAGAAGAAGAACAAGAGGTTGTTGCTTGCTTGCTTGAATTTCAAGGGTTGGAGAGACTAGCATCTTGGAGGTGTTGGACTCATTGATTTGTGGATACCTTGGAGGAAGTCTTCTCTTGGCTTCTCATAGATCAACCACTTCATCAACGGTTTACTCACGCTACAAAGGTTGTAGTTCTAAACACCCTATGGTTGTTTTGTTTCTTAAGGCTTGCATATGGATCATTGGTGGGGAGTTTTAAAAGTTTAAAATTGTTGTTCATGCTTCCGTTGCTAAAATATATTTTGAAAAACCGAACAAACCCCAACAGTGGTATCAGAGCCACTTATGTATAGTTTTAAGAAACCTTTTGAGTATGTATTGTTTAAGAAAATGGACAACTTTTCTTTTGTTAGAAAAGTTATGGATTTTCTTGTTGGCAACTTATATATGTTTATATATTTATTTTGGGAAACAACCAAACCACATGCATGTTTGGTTGTAAAAGTTGCCTAAATATCAAGTGTTGATATATATGTTTGTTTGAGTGTATGTTGTGCATAACAAGCCATAGACCTTTTGTGATGTGTTGGAAATTCGATTTGGTTGTAAAATTATTTTTTCATTTGGTATGTAATAATATTTTTAGTTTTGTTTCATCTTGTTGTATTTGTAAGTAGTAGAATAGTTTAGACTAGTTTACTTTTATAAAAATGTAACAAGATGAAGAAATGACCAAGTTGGAGTTTTCAAGTGTGGTGGAGTCAACCATGAAGGCTTGGAGTCATTTGCACTACAAGGAGTTGTTTTGGCAAGTGGGAGCTTCAAGTTCATCACAAGAGGAATATTTGGTCCTTAGTTATGACTTGATATTTTTGTATGGCTCACAAAAATACCACTTAGGATAAATGGCTTGGTTATGCACTTATACATGTTATTTGTGTGTGTTTATGTTTATATTATTATGCATGGTTGAAAATAGGATTTTTTTGCATGCTAGATAATATTTTTACATAATATAAATCACACAATGGGAGTTTTGTATTTTAAGTTGACATAACATAAGATGTAAAATGAATTTTATATAAAAGGAGTTTTGTAAAGATTAAAATTCATTATGTCAAAATATATATCTTTATATATATATATATATATATATGAGTTTTATAAAATAGAGATTTTAAAACTCAACCAAACTCCATTCAAGCTTAATAATAAAATGGTTTTATTACAAGCTAAAATTGGTCGTATTTGCGCGCTCGAAACTACACACGTTAATATAGGATATTAATACTAGTTTAAAATTGAACGCGTTGAGAGTTCGTAAAATATGGATTTTAAGAATACTCAAGACCAATATATATATAAAATATGATTTTATCAAAACGTGGACTTGTTATTGTATGCATGCAATACTAGTCACACGACTCGTTTTGTTTTATTTAATAAATATACAAAACGGTAAAAGCCCTTTTTCAAAACGTAAGTCTATGCCATCCCATTTTAAGACACTCGCTTGTTGCAACGACACTCACGTGGAGAGAGCATTAGCCAAACGCGTGGATTGTTTTTGTAACAACCGAGGTGTTTTTCCGCGAATTCCATGAACGTCTTGGGCCGGAAATTCACCGTCTTGAAATAGGACGACTTAATCGGAATCTTATTACGGAGAGAGCATTAGCCAAACGTAAGGAAGCCCGAGGCATAGATGGGATCAAACATGTCAAAATTGACAATCGTTGTCTAGGATCCCATAAAGATCTACGAATTACATACGAGATGTAATTGGTAAACGTTACCTACCTTGTTGTTTTAACTTGATGGAGAGAGCATTAGCCAAACATTCAAGGTTAAGTTCAACTTGGATCCTAGCCTTTAAAAATTAAAGAATTTTATAATTCTAAAGGGTATTAATTATTAAAGGATTAAATATCAAAAATACTAAATTGAACTTTGTTAATTTTGTAGATGGCCCCTAACTCAACTACGCCCGTTAACAACTTATCTCTTCGTTCAATCTTAGAGAAAGAAAAACTCAATGGTACAAATTTCTTAGACTGGTATCGTAACTTGAGAATCGTTCTTAAGCACGAAAAGAAATTGTACGTACTTGAGGATCCCGTCCCTGAAGAGCCTCCATTGACTGCGGCCAAAGCCGTTAGGGATGCTTGGGTGAAGCATTCCGACGACTCGGTCGAAATTTCATGCCTCATGCTTGCTACCATGTCTCCGGATCTTCAAAAGAACCTTGAGGAGCATGGAGCATATGAGATGCTTAGCCAGCTTAAGGAAATGTTCCAAAAGCAAGCGAAGCAAGAACGCTTTGAGGTCACTCGAGCCTTCCATGCATGCAAGATGGAGGAAGGTCAATCCGTTAGCGACTATGTGCTAAAGATGAAAGGATACATTGACCAGCTTGCTAGGTTTGGATCTCCCATAACCAACGAGTTTGCACAGGATATGATCCTTAACTCGTTGACCAAAGCCTATGATCAATTTGTCAATAATTATAACATGAACAATTGGGAGAAATCTGTCTCAGAGTTGCATGGGATGCTTAAAACTGCTGAGAGTAAGATTCCAAGCAAAACACCTCAAGTCTTGATGATTCAAGAAGGGAAAATCAAGAAGAAAAAGAAAAACAACTCAAAAGGGAAAGGCAAAGCGAAGGCAAAGGGAAAGGACAAAGGCAAGCAAGTTGCCAAGGCTCCTACACCCAAGACGGTGGGAAAGGTTCCCAAGAATGACCCGTGCTTTGAATGCGGGGTGGTAGGACATTGGAGGCGCAATTGTCCAACCTACCTTGCAGAGTTGAAAAAGAAGAAGGCTGGCGAGGCTAGCACTTCAGGTATATATATGATTGAAATGTATACTTTTTCCATTAATTCCTGGGTATTTGATACCGGTTGTGGAACTCACATTTGTAACAATGTGCAGGGGTTGAGAAAAAGTAAGCTGCTGAAGCCAGGCGATTTGGATCTCCACGTGGGCAATGGAGCAAATGTTGCTGTTGAAGCCCTTGGAACTTTTGAATTATTATTACCAAATGGCCTGTACTTAATATTAAACAATTGTTGTTATGTACCTAGTTTAACTAGGAATATTATTTCAGTAGCTCGGTTAAGAGAATCTGGATTCACTTTTGGTTTCGTTGATGATGGTATTCGTGCCTTCAAAAACGATATTTTGTATTTTGAGGCTCGGCCTCTTAATGGAATATATGAAGTTAATCTTAAAAGATCTCTTGATGATAATTCTATATATACCACTAGCACCAAACGACCTAAGCATGACTTAAGTCAAACATACCTATGGCATTGTCGACTTGGTCATATAAACAAGAAACGCATTGCAAAACTTCAAAAGGATGGAATTTTAAAATCAAACGATTCTAGCTCATTTGAAATTTGCGAATCATGTTTATATGGGAAGATGACTAAGGCTCCTTTCTCCGGTTCAAGTGAAAGAGCCAAAGATCTATTAGGAATCATACATACGGATGTATGCGGTCCTTTTAGATCAATGTCTAGGGATGGTGATAGATACTTCGTTACATTCACCGATGATTATAGTAGATTTGGTTATGTTTATTTGATGAAACATAAACATGAAACATTTGAGATGTTCAAGCTGTTTCAAAACGAAGTACAAAATCAACTCAACAAAACAATCAAGGCCCTTCGTTCCGATCGAGGTGGTGAGTACTTAAGCCAAGAGTTTATGGATCATCTTAGTAATTGTGGGATTATCTCACAACTCACT
The DNA here is from genome assembly GCA_038502395.1 of Dittrichia graveolens. Lineage (NCBI taxonomy): Eukaryota > Viridiplantae > Streptophyta > Magnoliopsida > Asterales > Asteraceae > Dittrichia > Dittrichia graveolens. Next base: position 8,280,349 of record JARJIL010000003.1, read on the forward strand.
CCTCCTAGAACACCACAACATAATGGTGTATCTTAAAGGAGGAACCGAACTCTACTAGATATGGTTCGGTCTATGATGAGCCGAAGTACTCTACCCTCGTCCTTTTGGAGTTATGCTTTATTAACTGCTGCGCGCATATTGAATATGGTTCCAACCAAGAAGGTAGATAAGACACCATATGAGATGTGGTATGGAAAGGTTCCAAACTTATCTTACTTGAAAGTCTGGGGTTGTGAGGCTCATGTACGACAAGAAGCTTTAAGCAAACTCGATCCTAGATCTATCAAATGTAATTTTGTGGGATATCCTAAAGATTCATTAGGATATTATTTCTACAACCCAGCTGAGAACAAAGTGTTTGTTTCTAGGCATGCCACTTTCTTAGAAAAGGAGTTTCTTTCGAAAGAGGCAAGTGAGAGCAATGTAGACCTTGAAGAAATTCAAGAACCACAAAATACAAGTCAGGTTGACACTAGCACTCAACAAACGGTTGTTGAACCTGAACAATTGGTTGTTCAAGAACCTACTGAAACACAAAGTGTTCGTAGATCTGGTAGACCTCGTCAAGAACCCGAGAGATACGGATTTCTCGTGTCCAATGATGAGATTTTCTTGGTAGACTCTTCTGAGCCTACTAACTACCAAGATGCTATATCGGATCCGGAATCCGATAAATGGCTTGTTGCCAAGGACAAAGAGATGCAGTCCATGTATGAAAATCAAGTATGGGACTTGGTTGATCTTCCTCCCAATAGTAAGACTGTAGGGAGCAAGTGGGTCTTTAAGAAGAAGACAGACATGGATGGAAATGTACACACATTTAAGGCAAGGCTAGTGGCGAAAGGTTTCACTCAAACTCATGGTATTGACTATGATGAAACTTTCTCTCCGGTAGCCATGATTAAATCTATTAGAATACTTATTGCCATAGCTGCATATTATGACTATGAGATATGGCAAATGGATGTCAAAACGGCTTTTCTAAATGGACACTTAAGTGAAGATGTCTATATGGTTCAGCCTGAAGGTTTTGTAGATCCTAAGTATCCTAATAAGGTGTGCAAGCTTAAAAGATCCATCTATGGACTAAAGCAAGCATCTCGAAGTTGGAATCTTCGATTTGATGAGAAAATAAAAGAGTTTGGTTTTATCAAATCAGAAGATGAACCGTGTGTTTACAAGAAAGCTAGTGGGAGCGCAGTAGCATTCCTTGTCTTGTATGTTGATGACATACTACTCATTGGAAACGACATCCCGACCTTGCAAGACATCAAGTCTTGGCTTGGGAAGTGTTTCTCAATGAAAGACTTGGGAGAAGCCGCCTCCATTCTTGGAATAAAGATCTATAGGGATAGATCTAGGCATCTTATTGGCCTAAGTCAAAGTGCATATATTGACAAAATCTTGAAACGATTCAAGATGGAGAATTCTAAGAGAGGATTCTTGCCAATGGCACAAGGCACGTCTTTGAGTAAAGCTCAAAGCCCTAGCACAAAAGAAGAGCTAGATAGAATGAGTGAGATCCCATATGCTTCTGCAATTGGATCCATCATGTATGCCATGCTATGCACTAGGCCAGATGTCTCGTATGCTTTGAGCATGACGAGCAGATACCAGCAAAACCCAGGAGATAGCCATTGGATGGCAGTCAAGAACATTTTAAAATACTTGAGAAGAACCAAAGACATGTTCTTGATCTATGGGGGTTTGGAAGAAGATCTTTGTGTAAAGTGTTACACAGATGCTAGTTTCCAAACGGATCGAGATGATTCTCGATCACAATCGGGCTATGTCTTCGTTATGAATGGAGGCGCGGTTGCTTGGAAAAGTTCTAAGCAAAGTGTAGTTGCACAATCCACTACAGAATCTGAATACATTGCTGCTTCTGAGGCTGGACAAGAAGTTGCATGGATGAAGAAGTTCATTGCTGACCTTGGGGTAGTAACAAGCATTCAAGACCCCATAGAAATATTTTGTGATAATGAAGGTGCTATTGCCCAGGCAAAAGAACCTAGATCACATCACAGCACCAAACACATCCTCAGGCGTTTCCACTACATACGGGATATAGTGGATAGAGGAGATGTGTGTATTCGCAAAGTTCATACAGATCAGAATCTTGCAGATCCTTTTACGAAACCTCTTGCCTCGACTAAGCATGAGTCTCATACTAGGGCAATAGGTCTTCGGTTTGCAAGGGATTGGATTTGAATTGTAATTTAGTATTTGGATATTTTGGAACATTATGACAATATCTATTTTATCTGAATGATGTATGGGATATGATCACTTCATTAATATATATTGTGTTCTTTATTAGCATGTTTAAATCCATGAATAATTCTTTATTCTAAAACGTCCATAGTCGGTTATAACTATGGGAATAGTTATGAATTAAGACTAATGTGAATAAGTTGGTTGACTTTCATTCGTGATGAAAGTAGGCAAAAGGGTTTGCAGCCAAATTCACTAATGTTTGTTAGGGAACAAACATTGGACATGACCCGCTCTTAAGATCGCTTCATGGATCAGTGTCATAAGTAAATCTTGAGAAAAAGGTGGTATCTTTGTATCCTTAGACCTGAGACATATATTGGGACTCGAGTATGAGGAGTATCATGCTTTAATGTGGTTAAACGCTATCTTTAACCGGGTAGTTATAAAGGCCATTATTAGGTATGATATGAGTCATATAAGAGACGTATGTGGTCAAGATGGAATTTGTTTCTCTCATTTAATTGGGAGTATAATATCTCTGGACCCTAAAATAAGTTGAACATTATATGAGAATTGATGACGATCCATGTCTCATGTTCAACGAGATATTAAAACAAAGGGATAATTGATGACTTACCTATAACAACGATTTGTAGCTAGGGAGTTAACTTCGTTGGTGAAAGTGTTGATCAACACACTTTATTTATTGTTAGGGGCAATGGGATGTTGCTAGACGTTCTTACCATTGTCTATATCGGCTTAAGTTGTAACTTGTGCAAGTGGGAGATTGTTGGTTCTATGTGCACAAGACACAAATTAATACGATATTACTGATAATAAATAAACCCATAGGGTCACACATTTACAATCAATGGACACCAATTACATATTTGAATATGATTTAAATATGTTTCCAACTCATTATATATATGCATTGTTGCATATTATTATTTATGTGAAATAATAATATCACTCTTATATATTGATATAAGGTAATGCATATCAAATACATAAATATAAACATATGATTTTATATATATGTATGAATATATATATATATGTATAAATATATATTTGTTATAAGTAAATTGTTACTAGTAACAAATTATATAAATGTATGTATATCCTTGTTACAAGTAAAGAGTTACTAGTAACAATCAAGTATGTATATAAAATATATGTAGATGTATTTTATACTATGTATGGTAGATCTAGTATACTCTTTTATGTATTTAAAAGAATAACTAGAAATCCACACATAAATCATAAAGGGGGCCATGTTGACTTTCTTGCATGGATCTTAACCAAGCATGGAGCTAAGATATCTTCAAGCAAAACAAGCAAGAGGGGACCCTCCTCCCCCTCCCAATTTACGGCCAACAATAGGCCAAAGGAGGGGCCTCCCTCTTGTTGTGTTTTTTCTTGGTTTTATATACATGCATGGTCCTTTTTATAAAGATGTACATGTTACCACCTTTGCTATTCTTCAAGAAAAGTTCTAAGTGTTCTAAGATACTTAAAAACATCCTTACTTTATAGTATTGGTGTTCTTCAAGTGAGCAAAGTGTGATACTAGAATACATACTCATATACATACATAGTAAGTTCAAGAAGAAGAACAAGAGGTTGTTGCTTGCTTGCTTGAATTTCAAGGGTTGGAGAGACTAGCATCTTGGAGGTGTTGGACTCATTGATTTGTGGATACCTTGGAGGAAGTCTTCTCTTGGATTCTCATAGATCAACCACTTCATCAACGGTTTACTCACGCTACAAAGGTTGTAGTTCTAAACACCCTATGGTTGTTTTGTTTCTTAAGGCTTGCATATGGATCATTGGTGGGGAGTTTTAAAAGTTTAAAATTGTTGTTCATGCTTTCGTTGCTAAAATATATTTTGAAAAACCGAACAAACCCCAACAGTTAGAAAGGACAAAACTCGCCACAAAATGAATCATAAATGACAGTCTTCACCACTTTTGAAGTTAAAGGACTAAATCGGCATAAATGGTTAAGTTAAAGGACCATTTGAACAATTAACTCTAAAAAAAATCTCAATCATTTTTATCCTTTCTCGATAAATAAAGTTCATTTTTTATCTATAATCTTCTAAACTTTACTAATAAAATCGTTTTGATTGAAATGCAAAACAATCAATCCCATAATGAATTAGTTAATGAGTTGCTAAAAATTCTTGAAAAACAATTTTTTAGAGGACCCATTCCCAACCAATCATCAAACCAAAAACGAATAGATGCATCATTACCAAGTTTAAGTTTTGTAAAAAGCATCCGTTGTAACCCCAAGTTGTTAATTTATTACCCAGTTTTAACAATACCACCCTAGATACCCGAACCAATAATATTATCATCTACATCAAACCCATCCAAAAACACATATAAGCTTTAATTACCCAAGCCCGAAATGAATCATTTTCCAATTTAAAACGCCACTACCACTTTCCTAATAAATTTAAGTCCGTCCCCCCCCCCCCCCCCCAACCACCACCACCACCACTTTAAAAAATTTCCTCATTCTTTCAAGCACTTTAAAGATACTTGATGGAGCATAAAACATGGAGAAGTAGTACAACGGAAATTGGAAAGAACTGATTTCATTAAAGTTAAACAAACCCCGAACTTTGTTGTGTTTTCAAGTGGCTTAGAAGTTATGCTCATTAAATTTGACATGTTTAAACAAATCATTTTGTAAGTAAAGATTTGGGGTTACAAAAGTTTTTGAATCTTGAATTCCTATAAACTTATGATTTGTATGAATACGGATTGAAACATCATTTTCATAACATTTTACATTTTGATTTGGTTATTTTTGCATGTTTAAAGAAATTCACTTGATCAATGTTATAATACACACACACACACATATATATATATATATATATATATATATTTGCACTGTCCATGGCTATGTTAGATGATTTGAGTATACATCTTTATTACTTGATTGTTATCTTCTTGCTCGGTGTGAAAGTTGACACCATCTTTAGTTATTTTAGATTTATGCATGTTTTCCATGATCATTAAATTTTTGACCAAACAATAGTGAAAGTTAAGTATTACTAGTTGTCGTTCCTCATGAGATTCGATACTCACGTTTTGCTGAAAATATACTACATTTATGGGTACACTGCCCGCGTGTGCGTGTGTTTAAGACAATTCCATTTTAAAATAACTAGTTGCTTGAACCCATTTTTAAATACAAAATCAAACACAACACGAAGCAATCACACACCCGAGTCACATGCTTCAACCATCATTGCGTTTAATCCTTTTGCCGCAACTAAAAACAAATAAGGTGTTAGCAAATCGCCTTACCTAATCCCCTTCTCGACTGAAAATTCTTTGGATGGTGACCCATTGATTAGAACCGAAACTCTTGCTCAAGATAGACATTCGTTCATCCATAAAATCCACCGTTGCCCAAACCCCATTTGTGATAAATATCACTCAAAAATGACCATCAAAGAGCATAAAAATGACAGTTTTCGGAAAAGGAGATGATTTGTACATAACAAGTTTTTGTCGTACACAACAATTGTGACTTGTTGGAGGAAAGGGTTTGTAAGAAGTAAAAATAACAATATAAATTGGATAATTTCGTGGATCGTGTAGAAATACACTTTCCGTAATCTGTAATTCGACCCTATTGCCTGGGGTATCACGAATTCAGATATAGGATAATCCAAGAAACTCGATTTGAATTACAGGCTTGATTCAAATCCAAACACAAAATGCTTTTGCTTATCTCTCGTTTTATTTGAGACTATTTCGTCAGAATAACGACTTGTAATCGTATTCGTTTCATACATATATCGTATATATACTTTGCGTTTCGTATTTCCGCCTTTTGTAACGTATGTTTTTCTGCGATTTTTTTGTGTCCCGAAAAACCAAGGCCGAATGGCCTTTTATAGGCGAAATATGGGCGGTTACACGACGGTTACCACGGCTCTGCCCCTCGGACCCCGCTAGGGGCGCTGCCCTTGGACCCCCTCTAGGGGCCAGCCCCCGGACCCCCGTACTGTATCCTGATACTAACTTAATTTATTCGAGTGTGCACTTCGCACCTCCAAACACGAATTATAATTAAGTCTAGAATCGGCTAGTCTCAAAGGTAATCCCGATTATACTAAATGGCTTTGATGACACTAAAATCACCAACATGACTATTATACCCTTAGAACGCCATTATCTTTTATTCTTATCCACATATTCAAGGGTATGATGGTCTAAACAACAAGTAATTATTGTGTACGGTAAAAATTTGTTGTGTACAGATCATCTCCCTTTTAGAAAACGTTGCTTTGAAATTTGACTAGTTGTCCTTGTGTGTTTCTATATTCGGTCCCTTGTTAGCCTAAATTTTCATATATTCGGTCAAAAATATCAAAAGGAGACATCATTTATTCATGATTACTGTACCAATTTAATATATATATTGTTCACACAGCATTGAGAAAATGATGATGTGGCATGAAAATGATGATGCCATGTAAATATGAGGTGGACAAATAATAACATGTCATGGGTAGAAACTAATGAAAACCGTAACATCATGTTTAAATTCAAATGAATTGGAGGGGGTTTGGATGTAAATTGTGAGGGGTTTAAATAAAACATATGAGGGGTTTTATGAAAATTGCATATTAATGTAATTAATTATAGGTTATTTGTAAATTATGTTTAATAACTTGTGATATATTTTGTTTAGAGAAAAAATAATTATATATTTGTAATCGTCTCATTTTTATCTACGTTTTGATATAAAATTTATCGCAATATTACATTGTTTCAAAATTAGTATATTTTTAACATTTTTTATCTATTGAGGGTAGTGTGTATTCATGGACGTTTTATTCTGTTTTTATATTCACTCTTTCTATGCATCATAGTCGATATAATCACTAATTTTCTGGTCTTTTGATAAAAGATTAAATATATATATATATATATATACTGTTTTTTTTATCATATTATGATAATATTTATATCGAAACGTAGATAAGATTTATAATAAACTAAGGTGTATGTTAAATAGTTGATGTACTCAAAATATAATTAAGAATCTATTATAATGGTTTATCATTGTTTAGTAACTTGGTGTTGAAAAATATAGAAGGATTTATCATTAAACGTAATGAATAAACATACATGAACTAATTTAGAATTAAAAATTAAAAATACTTATTATAATAGAACTCAATTCAAATCATGAAACACTAATCAATATAAAAATCCATAAGAAAACTTAAAATATCGAACCATCATTGTGAATTATTAGCGCTCGTCAAATTGTATTTATGTGTTAGTTATATCAGTTGTTTTTGCGTATAAATTATGGTTCATCATTTCTTTTTCCTTTTATAATAATGAATTTTTTCATTTAATTATTAACAAAAAATTTCATATATTTGACAGAGTGGAGAGATAATTTGCTTTATTCGCACGAAGATGATGATTTCAATGATGACATAGAATTTTGGTAACCATTCGTATACTGTCTGGTAGTAAGTTATTTTTAATATATTTGATACCTACTTAGTGAGTCTTTCAAAACCGTTGGTTAGTGGATGAGTAAATAACCTTCCAAAAATTGTCACGTAACATATTACCGGGTAGTGAAACGACGGTCATGTTAATGAGTTTCATAACTACCCTTACAACTTAAAATTTTATATAAAGAGTTTATTTGTTTAAGTTTTCTTATTTTTAACTAATAACTTTGTACTAAAATTTGAGTTATTAATAAATAGATATTTGAATTCAATGTAATATTATGTTTTAAACTATATTTAATTAAACAATTAAAAACTGTATTTGAACAATTTACGTATGTATAAAAAATCTATTATATGTTAGGATCTTAATTTTATGTGATGTAATTTACTCAAATTAAGCACTCGATATTACATTAAAAACTTTTAGACATGAAATATAATAAACACATTGATATTGTATTAAAACTATTAGACGAGAAAAAAATTTATATTTAAAAAAAATATATATATATATATATACATACATATATATAGAAAGTATTAATATAAAAGTTTTATTTACATACCCGTGCACCGCACGGGTATAACACTAGTTTTTTTATTGGTTTCATTACGAACTCTGATATATTTAAATGAAATTAATATTCTTTTTAACGAACAGTTTTAGAAAATAACTATTTTTAAAGGCTGAATTATCATTGATATATATATATATATATATATATATATATATATATATATATATATATATATATATATATATATATATATATATATATATATAGGGGAAAGTTCATTTGAGAACCGTTTTTATTGCGAGAACCGTGAGAACCAATCTTAGCCGCTCATTTTGGATAATAAAATTCATGGATGGAGAGCGTGGGGGGATTGAGTGTGGCAGGGTGCATGTAAGGAATTCATGGGTGGACAATCCAATTGAAGGAGGGAGAATTGGACGGCTATGATTGGCTCTCGCGGTTCTCGCAATAAAAACGGTTCTCAAATGAACTTTTCACTATATATATAGGGGAAAGTTAATTTAAGAACCGTTTTTATTGCGAGAACCAATCTTAGTCGTTCATTTTGGATAATGGAATTGATGGATGAAGAGTGTGAGGGAGATTGGGTGTGGTAGGGTGCATGTAATGAATTCATGGGTGGACAATCCAATAGAAGGAGGGGGAATTGGACGGCCAAGGTACCCGCGCAATGCTGCGATGGCAAATAATTTCTATTTTACATCATGTTGCTTTTTAAAATGTAATAATATGTTATTCGCGTAATTCAATGTCACGAAAAAGTATCGTACAATGTCAGTTTTTTATTTTTTATATTTGTATCAACTATTTTATTAATTTTAAAAACAAATTCTAAAAGACATTAAAATAAGAAAAAGATTTATATTTATGAAATAAGGAGGGAGAAGTTAATAAGATTTTGAAAATTATGTTGATGTGAGTGGATAATTGTGTTTGTGTGTGAGGGTGTTTTAGTGTTAGGGAGATATTTTAAATAGATAAAAAGTTAATGTAAATTAGGAGAGAGAATGAAATGGTTAAAGGGTATTTTAAAAGTTAAATTAAATTAGGAGAGTGAATGAAATAGTTAAGAAGAGATATTTTAGTACATTTAAGTTACTTAAAATTAAGAGATTTTAAGGGTGTAAATATATTATAAAGAAGTAAGATATATATATAACCACGAATTTACAAAATCCCTACTAGGATTGAAGAGGGGGCACCCAAAAGGCTTCAAGATGGAGACACTAGAAATAATTTTCAAAAATGGACGTTATCCACAAAAGACAATAGGATCTGTAGACTAAGCCAACCAGCTTAAAGATTTTTATTTACTCTTGTTTTTTAACCAAAATAGACTATTGCTGCACCTGCTATGAGAATATGTCCTGCTGCTTAAATGTTTCCTTCACCGAGTCGTATGCATGAAAATAATACTAGTTAGTTTGGTTCGTGATGCACATTTCCTTTTTTTTTTTGAAAAAAAAAGGATAATAAAATTCTGTAAATTTGTTTCAAGTAGGATTTGAATCATAACATCTTGGATAGTCAGAAAGAGTATATATAATACGATTACGGAAAAAGAAAGTTAAAATTAAACTAGGAAATGAACTTGTCAAGCACCCATATTTGAATAATAAGGTTAAAATTTAATTGAACATGAAGATATTAATGGACAAATAGATGTGTGGCCTAAAAAAATTACACTCATACAACATTATCATGAAATCATCTAACATGCAATAAATTATAATCGGTTTTTAATTAATGAAAGTTAATTTACAATAATAAAAAGAAGGTAATCATTTTGCAATTTTTGGAATAATATATGTATGGACCCCTTAATTATAATTGATTTTTTGTTTATTATTGTAATTTTGTATTATAACAATTATTTTAGTTTGCAAACACACTAGTTAATACCTTTATCATATACGTAGTTCTGAATTTTAACTTCTAACGTTAACATATAATAAAGTTACGCTTTTAATGATTTAAGTATTAATGAGATAAATAATAGTGCATATAATAATTATGCTTTTTATATTGCTAATATACCGCTTGATACACCGTTATTTAAGTGAGATTTTTACATGTATTAAATATAATTTTCTATTATAAAATAAAAGTCTAATAATGAAATTACTATCTTAATACATGTGTATAAACACAGAGATTATTTATGTAAATTTTAAATCTTTATGGTGTGAAACTTTAAGCATATAATGAATTCATATATTGATAAAAAAATCAAGAAAAACATTCATTATAATTAGTTTATACTTAAGATTCGCACCAAACTTAAAATTCATAGCTTAATACTTTTAATATAAGAGACTCTTCATTCGTTACCCATTCTAGAAAATAAAGATTGATAAGTAAAAAAAAATCTAAAAATGAAACGAGAACATCATAACCCCTTATCTTTTAATAAATAATAAATATACGGGCGGCTCTAAAAATATTTTCGATGGTGGCTCAAAATAACGATTAAAATTAAAAATTAATTAAAAAGTAAAACTTTATATAAATCATCAAAAAGATTCGAGGTGAAAGTGATCGAGTTAAAAGAAATTTCATGTATATTCAAATAAAAACTCAAAGTGGCGATGAAATATTTTTTCATTGGTGACTCAAAGTAAGTAGGTAATCATTACATACACGTAGTAGGGGAATACAAAGGAATGCAATGAGTATTCCTTAGTATTATCATCACTATTGCTATTGCTTAGTTAATATAGGTAATCATTACACACACATCGTAGATCGATGATGGTTGTAACATCCGCAAACCCGTGCTAGTTGATTAGCGGGCTAGTGGCAGGTGATTTCGTATTTAATTTGCGTAAGTTGATTATGTGATTAATTGAATAAATACTTGATTGAATTGAAAGTATATTTATGAATATAAATATATACATTGATGGAATTGAAATGAAAAGAAAAGGAAAAAGTATGTATGTTGTATGTATATATGCATGCATATGTTATTTGAAAAGAATAAGAAGATGACTTATAGCCACCTCCTACTTAGATTTTATCAAATTAAGTGTGTACGTGTAAGATTGAATTGAGATCAGCTCATTTTCTTAAAAAGTTTGAAAGTAAAAAGTGTGTGTGTGTGTGTGTTTCCTTGAGAGGAAGAAAAACAAGAAGAACAAAGACTTGGAAATTCAAAATAAAGATTTGTGGATTGATAAATCCAAGTGAAGGTTAGATTATGTTTATATCATGTTATTGATTAACTTGATATGTATTTTGTTGTGTTTTATGGGTTTAAGCATGAAACACCATTGATGTTCATATGAAGCTTTTAGAAGTTTAACTTGGTATGTGGGTTTTATATATTTTGATGTTTTAGATGGATTGGATTTGTTTATGATGATTAGAAACATGAAGTATGGTGTTAAAACAAGTTTTTATGATGAGTTTTGTAAGTTTGAAATTCTGGTTATGGCAACTTTGAACATTAAGTCGGCAGAAAAGGAAGAAGAAAGTGGTTGAAAACTGTGCCAGACGGGCTCGCGGCGCGACGTGTGACTTCGAGTTCGAAGGAGTTGTTCGAAGGTAGAGGACTTCGCATTCGAAATAGGACCGTTCGAAGCCTTGTCGCGACGCGACGCGTCCAAGGTCGCGACGCGACGCGTTTGAAGTTCGAATTCGAAAACGCGCTCGAAGTGACTTCGCATTCGAAGAAGTTCTGTTCGAAGGCTTGTCGCGGCGCGACCTCCAATTTTTAGAATAAAGTGTTTTGGTTATTGATTGTTTTGATGCGCAATTGCTCGGGGTTATTTGTTAATTATTTATATGATATTTATGAGCATTTGAGATATAAATATATGTGAATATATATTTATGGATTGAGATTGATTCCGGTTTGTTGTGTTCTCAGGAACTACGAAGACTCAGTGATATTAGACAATTAAGCAAACGGGATCGAGGACTGAGGTGAGTGGAAGTGTACTCACGAGTGGTGATGGTGGTAACGTTTATGGTTATATGATTTGAGATATTCTTATGATTTGGATTTGCCATGATAGACTGTTAGTCTGAGATGCCATGATAGACTGTTTAGTCTGAGATACCATGATAGACTGTTTAGTCTAAATTGCCAGGATTAAATGTGTTGCTTGATATGTGTTGATAGACCGTGTTGATTGTGATTCGTTAATAGTCGATTGTTGCTTGTTGATTGAGATCGTTTGGATTGTTGCGTGGCCAGTGTACATGGTTAATGATATGTGCACGTGGCGAGACCATTACGTATGGTTAACGATACGCGTACATGGTTAGGGGTCAGCTATAGTATGTGTTGGGCTAGGCTATCTACTATTGGTTGCACAGTTCTTGATCTTCTATGCATTTGTTGCATCAGAAGGGGTTTAACTATACCAAATAGCAAATAGCTATCGGTAAACCTTTGCTTCGGCCCGCATCGGTTGCAGGTTCTGCAGAACCGTCGTTCCTCTAGAGGTTGGATTGGTTTGTGATGATTGATTGATCTGTTTGAGATCTGTATGTTTGATCGGATGGTAATTGCTTGTGCTTGTTGATTGTGGATGCTTGTTTGTAGCTTCCATTCACTTAGCTTTGTGCTAATTCCCCTCGGTTGATTGCTTTTTGCAGGTTTGGCTGTGTAGCCTTGTTTGTGGGGAAGAAAAATTTGACCAATGCTCTGATATTATGTTTTGAGAAGAGACGAGCCGTGTTTTATAAATTTTGTAACACAACTCGATGTAGTGTTTTGTGAATAGTAATTTGTACTTGTGAATGTTTGTTTTAATAAAATCTGAAAACGCTTCTGCAGCAGTTTAAAAAAAATGGCTTGAGAATTTACGGTGTTACAATGGTGGTACTAGTCGGTAGTGATGGTGGTGATGGTTAATGGTGGCAGCGGTGTTGATGGCAGTTGGTGGCAATAGTAAGTTGTGGTGGTGGTAGGTGATGATGGTAGCAACCGTTAAGGGTGATGATTAGTAGCGGCTACAACGATGTTGATTGAGGCAACGATTAATGGCAATTAGTGGCGGCGAGTGGTGGTTGTGGTAGTTTGTAGAAGTAGCGACGAGCAGTGGAGTTGGTGGTAGTGGCAATAACCGACAGTATGGAGGTTGTTGGTAGTGGGGGTGGCAGCGACGGTCTATAATGGTGGTAGAGTGTAGTGGCGGTGGTGGTGGTGGTGGTCAGTGGACCAATACACACTTGAATCCATGGTGATGGTGGTGGTGGTGGCGGTGGTGAAGACGGTGTTGTTGTGGCGAAGATGATGTTGGTGAAGGCGACGATCAATGGCAATTGTGGCATACTGCATACTGGCATGGTTGATGTGAAGATGATTGTAACGAGTGGTGGTGGAAGGACGGGTGGCGGTGGTCGTCGTGGTGGTGATGGGGGTGGAGGTAGCAGTAGAGGTGGTGCTTGTGCGACGAGTTACGATGGTGTGGTGGTTTTGGTCGATGGTGGTGGTGGCGGTCGGTGGTGGCGCCGGAGCATGGTGGTAGCAATATTTGTGGTGGTGTTGATGTCGGTGGTGGTCGGTGGGGACAAACATATATCTGAATCCGTTACCCTGAATTCATTACCCTCAATTTACTAGGAAATGGTTTATTATCCATTAATGGGTAATGATTGATTATATTTTATCTAATCAACCATTGTTAATCATTCTTATTCTTATTCCCTATCCCATAAAACCCCCAACAAGCACACACTTAATAAAAAATGTAAAGATGAATAATAAGTGGTGATGAAAAGATATTTAGAATGAGTCGTAACATGATACAGAATTTCACAAATGAAACAAGTCTCTTGAATGAAAACATAATTAACATCACACATGCTGACACTCGTCACTTCTTATTATCCATTTTTAACATCTAAAAGTTACCCAAACATAGAATACTGTACACTTTTATTTACACAATGTACAAATCAATAAAGCATCAATTTCCTGTGTCAGCTGGTAATTATACTTGTTTAATACTGAATTGGCTTTTCGTGTTTATGTTCAATCTAACTGACTTCTCTTCTCCTCTCCTCTTGTAATGTGCCACTGTCATTCACTTTTTTATTTCATGCTTTTTTAATAATAATTCCAAAAACCGGATCTGCTCTATAAGCTTACTATTAACCAGCCTTAAGATGAACCGGGTTTTACTATGCATTCTCTAGGGGTGTTTATGGAGTGAATTTTTTACAAACCGTCATTGCGGGGTGGATACGTAGTTTTAGTACCGAAACCGAACTACGGACAATGGGTACCCGAAGCGAGACGGTATCTACGGTTTGGGTCACTTGTGCCTTAAAATTGAACTATTTTCTATTTTTGTTGTTTTCAACAAGTTCAAAATTATAATAAAACAATAAATAATGATAGAAACAAGTTAACAATGACGGCACTATTGATCGATTTCAGTGTCTTCATATTGAACTCTCAATCGTTGCAGGCTTGCAAACTCTCGATGTCTAAGCTCAAAAAAGAATTGGGGGATCCTAGAGATAAGTTAGGTAGTTTTTAGGAATTTAAGTTTTCTAATGTTTTTTGTTATTTCATATTAACACACACACACACACATATATATATATATATATATATATATATATATATATATATATATAAGTTAAAAGCATGCAGGGTGAGGCGGGTACCCACAGATATCAAACTTTAAAATCCGAACCCACCCCGTGTTTAACGAGTACCTTTGTTTTCGGAGTTCTCGTACGAGAACTGTTTTTCATACGAGAACTGCGAGAACCAATCTTGGCCGTTCATTTTGGATAATGGAATTCATGGATGAAGAGTGTGGGGGGATTGAGTGTGGCAGGGTGCATGTAAGGAATTCATGGGTGGGCAATCCAATTGAAAGAGGGGGAATTGGACGGCTAAGATTGGTTCTCGCAATAAAAATAGTTCTTAAATAAACCTTTCACTATATATATATATATATATATATATATAATATGATGATGCATCAACTAAATTTATTACTTATTGCATCCGATCTTAATATAATTTAAAAGTTTATTGTTTTTATATTATTATAAATTAAAAAAGAATGTAATTTTGTTGATTTTTACAATCATACTTCATGGAAAGAACATGTTCCTAAAACCTTACCTTGTTACTTTATGTTTTAATTTCTCTCATAAAGTTTACCAACAAATAAAACATTAAGTATGTTTATGTATTCTAAGTCCTTTAAATGTTAATTTCTTTAAATTTCTGATTCTTTCAAAAACATTTATCTAATAAAAATAGCCAAAAAGCCATCCATACCTTCACCGGATCACCGGGCTTTAATATAATGGGCTTTTGAATTGCTATGTATGTAATGTAGTAACAGACCATAGTTGGTGGGCCGCTGGCTTGGCTTCTTATCACCTTACCTACCCCTGGAGGGCCTGGATTATTTCTAAACGACTAAAGAGTGGAAGAAAAAGAATACAAATGGCCTTCTCAAAATTTCAGTCCCTTCACTATCAGGAAATTACCTCATTCTTTTAAATAAATAAATTCGGAAACTGGAAAATCCGTCAATTAAAAACTGAAAATGAAAACTTCACACATTTTCATAGAAAATAAAAATTCACCCTTTATCTTTAAAATAAAAATAAAAACTCTATCCCTTCATATAAACATGTTTTCACTTTTCTTAAAAAATGAAAACCTTACACAAATGTTGTTGCAAAATTATCCTGAAGAAATAATTCGTGGGGAATGTTACTCGTAATTGGAGAAGGAAAAATCATGTTTGATTCAGGAGCGAGCGTATAAAAAGATATATCAGATATATGAAGTGTAAATCATATTTTCTAAATCAATACAAGTTATAAAAAAAAACAAATTGAAGGTTTATAAAAATCATAGTGGTTTAAGAATTTAAATCAAGACGGATCAATAATCTATACTAATATATAAATGGTTTAACACTCTCCCTCATCTAACTTTTTAAGACTACATAATTTAGTTAGTATATATTTTGATGCAAATAAGCAATAGTCCAATCAATCATCTCCTTAACTATATCAACTAATTTATGATAAATGTTGTTGTAAGACCCGTTTTCAATTTTATAAAATATTGATACATATTTCAAAAGTTGGCACCCATAAGTGATCAAAGTTTACAAAATAACTACAAAACATTTGTTTATTATTTACACATGTGCTAACTTTATTTTAAACGTGTCCCAAAATCAGTTTCTCTGTTACATATGGAGTTATCTAACCCATCATAGTACTAGAGCTTTACCCTTACTGGAACCTAAGTCGCCTGTAAAGAAATAGCATCAACAAAACGTAAACTTTCTCTTAGTGAGCATACTAGCTTAACTTTAATAATAACACAACAAAAACAAAACCTTCATAATAGTAACTGTGAAGCTATACCACTTGCATAGCGACGTAGCTATAACCCCATAATAGTATTGCACCCCCTCCATAATTTACTTAGTACCAAGTTAACTCCATAATTGTGCAAAACGATACCACTGCATAGCCATACACCGTAACTCCATAATTATACAAACCCATACCACTTGCATAGTGATACGCTATAGCTCAATTGTATATGTATGTATGTGTGTTTGTTTAAATGAAATTTGTGTGTGTGTGTATATATATATATATATATATGGGAGGGTTCAAATGAGAACTGTTTTTCGTACGAGAACTGCGAGAACCAATCTTGGCCTTTCATTTTAGATAATGGATTCATAGATGAAGAGCGTGGGGGATTGAGTGTGTCAGGGTGCATGTAAGAAATTCATGGGTGGGCAATCCAATTGAAGGAGGGGGAATTGGAGGGCTAAGATTGGTTCTCGCGGTTCTCGTACGAAAAACAGTTCTCGTTTGAACTTTTTCATATATATATGTATGTATATATATAAAATACTATTACCAAATGGTATATTTAGTCCCTTCACTTTACATCTTTTATTTTGACAGTTTTAACCCCTCTAATTATATAAACACCTTCTAATCTTAAGTAAGCAACTCATGATCTTTATAACATTTATTCATTTATTTATATTTAATTAAGAAAATTCAAACCTTGTAGCGTTATAGTTGTTTAACAACTCATTTTACATAATTATATATATATTTTTTTATTTTAATGATTTTCAAAAATTATGTTAAAACAATAAAAGAGTTGATGATAAAAAAGAGAAATAAAGAAAATTGAAAAAGAAGAAAGAAAACGGACATTTTATTAAAAGAAACTATTTGCTAACACTGTATTTTAAAAATACCATACCCTTACATTATTGAAACCGGACATAAAGCACAAACTATTTACTACCCATGTTACACGGTACTATGCTAGTCTTAAACTTATTGTATAATCATCCAAACTTGACTTAAGCACAGACACTAAAAAGAAAAACTACCGATCAATTAAGAAGACAATTTCTGTACTTTCAAGTTTGGGGCTTAAAAGTTGTATATGATCATTTCATAATAGGCATAGCCATATCCCCCTCTTTTCACATGTTTTTTAATTGGTGTATTTGACAAAAGTAATGGTAAGTAAATTTAAGCAATGCGTATAGGATTTTATTTTATTTTTTTCAAATCAATAAGGTGTAAATGCACCAAACATTTAAAAATTATTAGGATACATTAACAAACAGCCATCACTAAAACAATGTAAAGTAAAATAAGAAAAATATTATCTACTTTTTAAATTTTGATACTTGTATTAATCTTATTGTTCTAAAAAACTCGTTATAGCTTCGTTAAGGCTTGAAGTTTGACCATGTCATCACGACACGGTTCAAGACTTGGACGTAAGACTTGGCGTACGCTAAGGTCCAGCTTGACATGCATTTACCTGTTATAAGCCGTGTTTTTTGAGACGTGTTAGAGGTACTAAGACATATGAGCCTAATATATATAGTTATTTAGTTATAAAAATGGTTGTATATAACAAAAAAAAGAAAAAAGATTGATGAACTAAATTATAGACCTATAATTATGTGTTTTTTATATTTGTTTGTATAATTTTATATACATAATTATAATTTATATACAAAATTATTGTCTTAAGTCACGTCTTGTGAAACGCCTCGACCTCGTCATGACTTCTAAGGCTTAAGGTTTGACCTTGACGTCACGTCACACCTTACGTTATTTAGAAACTTGATTAATCTAGAAAGATAGAAGGGCTAGATAAAAGATAAAATCTCTTCACTAACTTAGACCGAGCATACCACATAACCCGAAGGGCTCGGGTTCCTTTGGGAACACCGCTACCCCCCCTTCGGGTTCCGCTTTCGGCTCCACTCACCCGAGGCTTTTTTTTTTCTTTTTCGTGTGTAACGGCTAGGTTTTAAAAAAAAATATTCAAATCCACCGGTAATATATCCGTCGTATACACACACACACATATATATATATATATATATATATTATTCTCCTATAAATACCTAACTATCCCTTAACACTTTCATCCAAAAAAAATTCAAAACTTCCAACTTTTCCTTTATAAAAAATTCTCATCCAAAACTCTTTCAATCTTTCAAATTTCTCTTCAAAAAAAAATTCAACATGGATTATAGACGCAACCGCGGTCGAAACCCGGATTCAACCACACCAACGTCCATTGGATTTTCGCTCGGGTTTCAACAATTTTCAGAATCTTCATCCAGCTTTCAACCCGGCTTTCAACAATTTACACTACAACCTTACATCCCTCACCAATTGACATACCAACGGATCTTACAAGCGGTTTTTTTTCCGGTACCCTTCAATCTTTCAAACCCGGCATATCAACCTAGAAACCAGATTGAAGATGACGCTGAAGACATTGACTGTGTCCCCGAAACTCAGCAACCGGAGACACCCCAATCCATTCCAACCCAACCCAAGAAGAAATCCCGACAACACGAACGGGAAAGAAAATATTTGACGGCCGAGCAAAGGCGAATAAATGGACGGCGAGAAAGAGGTGGCGTTGGTTCAAGCTTGGGTTGACGTTTCCAAGGACCCTATTGTCGGAAATGCGCAAACGGATGGTATAGTTTTTATACATATTATTATTATTACTACTATATTATTATTATTATTACTACTACTACTACTATATTATTATTACTATATAATATTATTATACATATTATTATTACTATATATTATTATTCTAACCATTTTTTTATATTTGTGGATACTTTCTAGAGAAGAGTCGAGATTTTGTTCCACACTCAAATGCAACGTAAAACATATAGAAATGTCCATCAAAGTGACCTCCAAGTTCAAGGACCTAAATAAAAAATAACGGCTTTCACTGGCATTTACAATAACCTAATAAATATAAGACGTAGCATAGTGGTCAAAGTGAAGCCGATATTCTAAGTTTGGCTCACCACCGTTATCAGGATGATAACAACGGGACTGTTTTCACCCACGAAAACGCATGGAGCGTCCTTAAAAGATGTCCAAAATGGTGCACAGTACAACCGATGACCTCTCCTTTCCGGCCCACCAAACGTAGTAAAACGTCTCCGAGCCAAAACCCACTGACGCCATCATCCGATGCAAACATTAACTTTAACGTCAATTATGATGACGAAGACGATGAGATCCAAAGAGGAGCCTCAACGTTCCATCGGGAGGAACATAGGAAAGAGACCATCGACGAGTACAAGAAATTCCAGCGTACCGTCAACCGAAAGACATGATTCGTTGGTAGACCAAATATCTGTTGGTTCTATGTGCACAAGACACAAATTAATATGATATTACTCATAATAAATAAACCCATAAGGTCACACATTTACAGTCAATGGACACCAATTACATATTTGAATATGATTTAAATATGTTTCCAACTCATTATATATATAAGTATATATGCATTGTTGCATATTATTATTTATGTGAAATAATAATATCACTCTTATATATTGATATAAGGTAATGCATATCAAATACATAAATATAAACATATGATTATATATATATATGTATGAATATATATATATATGTATAAATATATATTTGTTACAAGTAAATTGTTACTAGTAACAATTATATAAATGTATGTATATCCTTGTTACAAGTAAAGAGTTACTAGTAACAATCAAGTATGTATATAAAATACATGTAGATGTATTTTATACATAGTATGACATATCTAGTATATCTTTTATATATTTAAAAGATTAATAGCTAGAAATTCTCACAATGAGCAAGAAAGGGGTCATATGGTGTATTCTTGCATAAGACTTAACCAAGACATGCTGTATGGGACAAGTAAGGAAGCAAGAGGCAAGAGGGGACCCTCCCCCCTCTAATTTTCGTCCATAATGCAAGGGAGGGGGTCCTCCCTCTCTTGCTTTGCTTCTTGACTTTTATAATTACATGCATGGTCCCTTTTGTAACATACTTGCATGCTATCACCTTTCTTTGTGTTCTTAGAATTGTTCTAAGTGTTTTATACTTGAAAAACATCCTTACTCTCTAGTATTAGTGTTCTTCAAGTTAGCAAAGGTGATACATAAACACATACTCAAAATACATACATCTTGTTCAAGAAGAAGAACAAAGGTTGTTGCTTGCATTCTTGAATATCAAGGGTTGGAGAGACTAGCATCTTGGAGGTGTTGGACTCATTGATTTGTGGATACCTTGGAGGAAGTCTCTACTTGGCTTCTCATAGATCAACCACTTCACCAACGGTTTACTCACGCTACAAAGGTTGTAGTTCTAAAATAGGTTGGTTTTGTTTCTTAAGGCTTGCATATGGATCATTGGTGGGGAGTTTTAAAAAGTTTAAAATTGTTGTTCATGCTTCCGTTGCTAAAATATATTTTGAAAAACCGAACAAACCCCAAAAGTGGTATCAGAGCCACTTATGTATAGTTTTAAGAAACTTTTATTTTGAGTATGTATTGTTTAAGAAAATGGACAATTTTTCTTTTGTTAGAAAATTTATGGATTTTCTTGTTGGCAACTTGTATATGTTTATATATTAATTTTGGGAAACAACCAAACCACATGCATGTTTGGTTGTAAAAGTTGCCTAAATATCAAGTGTTGATATATATGTTTGTTTGAGTGTATGTTGTGCATAACAAGCCATAGACCTTTTGTGATGTGTTGGAAATTCGATTTGGTTGTAAAATTATTCTTTCATTTGGTATGTAATAATAATTTTAGTTTTGTTTCATCTTGTTGTATTTTGTAAGTAGTAGAATAGTTTAGACTAGTTTACTTTTATAAAAATGTAACAAGATGAAGAAATGACCAAGTTGGAGTTTTCAAGTGTGGTGGAGTCAACCATGAAGGCTTGGAGTCATTTGCACTACAAGGAGTTGTTTTGGCAAACCCTCCACATACTGGTTTACCGTTGAAGCATCATCATAGCAGTATCTCTTGGCAAACTGCATCCTCTCCGAAAAAGTAGAGTTGTACTTGGCAATTGTCATGTTGCCCTTTTTCAGATCCAAAAATTCCCTCTCAACACGTTATCTAGCCCCCAGATTACAGAAACGGTTCTATAACTTCTCTTTGAACATCTCCCAGGTAAGGTTCCTCCTTGTTACTGTTGATAGTGAACCTTCAATAGAATCCCACCACTCTAAGGCTTCTTTCTCCAACACACGGATCGCATAACTAACCCGCTGTTCCTCAGTAAACACACCAGAGTTGTATGTTTGTTCCATCTTACGGATCCAGCGTATGCAGTCGAGGGGATCAGTCCCTCCCGCATACTTAGGTGGTTTGCACTCCCTGAACATCCTGTAGGTGCTTCCCACTCGGTACATTGCACCTTCATTCCGGCCACTAGACCCTCTTGATCATCCTCGTCGTCATCTCCTTCCTCAGGCGTGATTGGCTTTTTCCCTAGAATTCCCGCCTCGCGCATTGCTTGCTTCATTTCGTTCAGCTCATCCGTTTGTTTTTTCAGAGCCTCAACCCTCTCCTTCAACACCCTCTCCAACTCAGCCACGCGGATCATGCTGCTGGTGGTGTGTGCAGTACGACTACTATGCACCGACGCAGTTCTTGGAGGTGACGGAACTCGCTCACTTTCCGCTTCTCCTTCACCCAGAATTCTGAATGATCCTTCCGCGTTGGCCTGCTCCCCTTGATTCATCACCTGCTTCCCGTTACCTCTCCTTGTTTCTACCATTCTCTACGTAAGGAAGTCGAGTAAAAGTAAACATCTATAATCATCACAAGGAAAAGAGCTACCTAACAAGCAACTCTTACACACACATCCCCCACCCAGTCATCCTATAAGAGCTAAGTTGTGAGTCTAAGCACCGGACTCAGTACTCAGATCTCTCACAACACAGCTCTGATACCAACTTGTAACAGCCGTGGTTTCCAGAAATTGAGATTTACAAAAAACTTTTTCTACTCAATCAGATTCATCGCAACGGAAGACTTTTTAAACATCATGTTGATTAAAACAGATAAACCATTTTAAACATTCATTAAACAAAACCACCGTTACGTCACAAACACATCATTGTTTTAACTTTGTTCATTACACCACCACAAGTTGATACTGAGTATCATCATAACAAAAGAAAACTACCCATAAGCCCCCGCCTCACAAGGCCACGCACCTAAGCAACCTGCACGAGCACAAGACGTATTTCAAAGAAACAAGTGTCAGCTTTCGCCTCGTGAGTCAGCTTAGTTAACATCTCAAAATCATCATTTAAAACATTCACAAACATATTTAGGTTAAGGTATATAAATCCCAAACCGTAACTTGACCCACCCGCATAGCATCATAAATCCCCGCACGGTCAAGTGTCATCATAAACGTCATATAACATCTTTAAATCGTCATAATCATCCTTTAACTTCATTTACATCATAAATCATCTCATTTATCTCTTAACTTCATTAACATCATATACATCATAAGTCATCTTATTGGGGTCTATCTTTGACTTCGCTATCATCACTACCCCAAATGCCAAGTGCGTGCCCGGCAACCACTAGGGTTCCAAGGTTCGTCCGTGATAATACCATATGCGTGCCTAGAAACGGCTAAGTTCTAGGTCCGTCGGCATTGGTACAAGTTCACTAAGCGTGTCCATCAAGTATGGTACAAGGAAGGGCGCGACTCCCACTTGTACACACACTCCCGTAATCCGTCCGCTATAGTTACTCCGACACAAGTCGTTCAGGCAAAAGTACAAACGGTGCCCCCAACCACTGGGCCCTCTGTTGGTTCTATGTGCACAAGACATAAATTAATACGATATTACTGATAATAAATAAGCCCATAGGGTCACACATTTACAATCAATGGACACCAATTACATATTTGAATATGATTTAAATATGTTTCCAACTCGTTATATATATATAAGTATATATGCATTGTTGCATATTATTATTTATGTGAAATAATAATATCACTCTTGTATATTGATACAAGATAATGCATATGAAATACATAAATATAAACATATGATTTTATATATGTATATATATATATATGTATAAATATATATTTGTTACAAGTAAATTGTTACTAGTAACAAATTATATAAATGTATGTATATCTTTGTTACAAGTAAAGAGTTACTAGTAACAATCAAGTATGTATATAAAATACATGTAGATGTATTTTATATATTGTATGGCATGGTCTAGTATACCTTTTATATAAATATTTATAAAAGAATCTAGAAATCACCACAATGAACCATGAGGGGGCCATGTTGACTTCTTGTATGAAGTAATTAAACAAGTATGGTGCCAATAAGTCAAGAAGGAAGACAAGCAAGAGGGGGCCTCCCCTCCCTCTCCATTTACGGCCAAAACAAGGCCAAGAGGGGGCCTCCCTCTTGTTTTTCAAGGCTTGGCTTTTTATAGCTCATGCATGGTCATTGTGAGATAAGTTCATGCTACCACCTTTCCTTGAGTTCTTAGAAAAGTTCTAAGTGTTTGATACTTGAAAACATCCTTACTTTGTAGTATTGGTGTTCTTCAAGTGAGCAAAGTGTGGTGCTAGAATACATACTCATATACATACATAGTAAGTTCAAGAAGAAGAACAAGAGGTTGTTGTTTGCTTGCTTGAATTCCAAAGGGTTGGAGAGACTAGCATCTTGGAGGTGTTGGATTCATTGATTTTGTGGATACCTTGGAGGAAGTCTTCTCTTGGCTTCTCATAGATCAACTACTTCTTCAACGGTTTACTCACGCTACAAAGGTTGTAGTTCTAAACACCCTATGGTTGTTTTGTTTCTTAAGGCTTGCATATGGATCATTGGTGGGGAGTTTTAAAAGTTTAAAATTGTTGTTCATGCTTCCGTTGCTAAAATATATTTTGAAAAACCGAACAAACCCCAACAGTGGTATCAGAGCCACTTATGTATAGTTTTAAGAAACTTTTGAGTATGTATTGTTTTAAGAAAATGGACAACTTTTCTTTTGTTAGAAAAGTTGTGGATTTTCTTGTTGGCAACTTATATATGTTTATATATTTATTTTGGGAAACAACCAAACCACATGCATGTTTGGTTGTAAAAGTTGCCTAAATATCAAGTGTTGATATATATGTTTGCTTGAGTGTATGTTGTGCATAACAAGCCATAGACCTTTTGTGATGTGTTGGAAATTCGATTTGGTTGTAAAATTATTTTTTCATTTGGTATGTAATAATAATTTTAGTTTTGTTTCATCTTGTTGTATTTTGTAAGTAGTAGAATAGTTTAGACTAGTTTACTTTTATAAAAATGTAACAAGATGAAGAAATGACCAAGTTGGAGGTTTCAAGTGTGGTGGAGTCAACCATGAAGGCTTGGAGTCATTTGCACTACAAGGAGTTGTTTTGGCAAGTGGGAGCTTCAAGTTCATCACAAGAGAAATATTTGGTCCTTAGTTATGACTTGGTATTTTTGTATGGCTCACAAAAATACCACTTAGGATAAATGGCTTGATTATGCACTTATACATGTTATTTGTGTGTGTTTATGTTTATATTATTATGCATGGTTGAAAATAGGATTTTTTGCATGCTAGATAATATTTTTACATAATATAAATCACACAATGGGAGTTTGGTATTTTAAGTTGACATAACATAAGATGTAAAATGAATTTTATATAAAAGGAGTTTTGTAAAGATTAAAATTCACTATGTCAAAATATATATCTTTATATATATATATATATATGAGTTTTATAAAATAGAGATTTTAAAACTCAACCAAACTCCATTCAAGCTTAATAATAAAATGGTTTTATTACAAGCTAAAATTGGTCGTATTTGCGCGCTCGAAACTACACACGTTAATATAGGATATTAATACTAGTTTAAAATTGAACGCGTTGAGAGTTCGTAAAATATGGATTTTAAGAATACTCAAGACCAATATATATATAAAATATGATTTTATCAAAACGTGGACTTGTTATTGTATGCATGCAATACTAGTCACACGACTCGTTTTGTTTTATTTAATAATATAAAAAACGGTAAAAGCCCTTTTTCAAAACGTAAGTCTATGCCATCCCATTTTAAGACACTCGCTTGTTGCAACGACACTCACGTGGAGAGAGCATTAGCCAAACGCGTGGATTGTTTTTGTAACAACCGAGGTGTTTTTCCGCGAATTCCATGAACGTCTTGGGCCGGAAATTCACCGTCTTGAAATAGGACGACTTAATCGGAATCTTATTACGGAGAGAGCATTAGCCAAACGTAAGGAAGCCCGAGGCATAGATGGGATCAAACATGCCAAAATTGACAATCATTGTCTAGGATCCCATAAAAATCTAGGAATTACATACGAGATGTAATTGGAAAACGTTACCTACCTCGTTGTTTTAACTTGATGGAGAGAGCATTAGCCAAACATTCAAGGTTAAGTTCAACTTGGATCCTAGCCTTTAAAAATTAAAGAATTTTATAATTCTAAAGGGTATTAATTATTAAAGGATTAAATATCGAAAATACTAAATTGAACT
Source organism: Dittrichia graveolens (assembly GCA_038502395.1). Taxonomy (NCBI): domain Eukaryota; kingdom Viridiplantae; phylum Streptophyta; class Magnoliopsida; order Asterales; family Asteraceae; genus Dittrichia; species Dittrichia graveolens. The sequence goes on from JARJIL010000003.1 coordinate 8,306,540, forward strand.
TTGTTAAATTTTGTAGATGGCCCCTAACTTAACTACGCCCGTTAACAACTTATCTCTTCGTTCAATCTTAGAGAAAGAAAAACTCAATGGTACAAATTTCTTAGACTGGTATCGTAACTTGAGAATCGTTCTTAAGCACGAAAAGAAATTGTACGTACTTGAGGATCCCGTCCCTGAGGAACCTCCATTGACTGCGGCCAAAGCCGTTAGGGATGCTTGGGTGAAGCATTCCGACGACTCGGTCGAAATTTCATGCCTCATGCTTGCTACCATGTCTCCGGATCTTCAAAACAACCTTGAGGAGCATGGAGCATATGAGATGCTTGGCCAGCTTAAGGAAATGTTCCAAAAGCAAGCGAAGCAAGAACGCTTTGAGGTCACTCGAGCTTTCCATGCATGTAAGATGGAGGAAGGTCAATCCGTTAGCGATTATGTGCTAAAGATGAAAGGATACATTGACCAGCTTGCTAGGCTTGGATCTCCCATAACCAACGAGTTTGCGCGGGATATGATCCTTAACTCGTTGACCAAAGCCTATGATCAATTTGTCATGAATTATAACATGAACAATTGGGAGAAATCTGTCTCAGAGTTGCATGGGATGCTTAAAACTGCTGAGAGTAAGATTCCAAGCAAAACACCTCAAGTCTTGATGATTCAAGAAGGGAGAATCAAGAAGAAAAAGAAAAACAACTCAAAAGGGAAGGGCAAAGCAAAGACAAAGGGAAAGGACAAAGGCAAGCAAGTTGCCAAGGCTCCTACACCCAAGACGGCGGGAAAGGTTCCCAAGAATGACCCGTGCTTTGAATGCGGGGTGGTAGGACATTGGAGGCGCAATTGTCCAACCTACCTTGCAGAGTTGAAAAAGAAGAAGGCTGGCGAGGCTAGCACTTCAGGTATATATATGATTGAAATGTATACTTTTTCCATTAATTCCTGGGTATTTGATACCGGTTGTGGAACTCACATTTGTAACAATGTGCAGGGGTTGAGAAAAAGTAAGCTGCTGAAGCCAGGCGATTTGGATCTCCACGTGGGCAATGGAGCAAATGTTGTTGTTGAAGCCGTTGGAACTTTTGAATTATTATTACCAAATGGCCTGTACTTAATATTAAACAATTGTTGTTATGTACCTAGTTTAACTAGGAATATTATTTCAGTAGCTCGGTTAAGAGAATCTGGATTCATATTTGGTTTCGTTGATGATGGCATTCGTGCCTTCAAAAACGATATTTTGTATTTTGAGGCTCGGCCTCTTAATGGAATATATGAAGTTAATCTTAAAAGATCTCTTGATGATAATTCTATATATACCACTAGCACCAAACGACCTAAGCATGACTTAAGTCAAACATACCTATGGCATTGTCGACTTGGTCATATAAACAAGAAACGCATTGCAAAACTTCAAAAGGATGGAATTTTAAAATCAAACGATTCTAGCTCATTTGAAGTTTGCGAATCATGTTTATATGGAAAGATGACTAAGGCTCCTTTCTCCGGTTCAAGTGAAAGAGTCAAAGATCTATTAGGAATCATACATACGGATGTATGCGGTCCTTTTAGATCAATGTCTAGGGATGGTGATAGATACTTCGTTACATTCACCGATGATTATAGTAGATTTGGTTATGTTTATTTGATGAAACATAAACATGAAACATTTGAAATGTTCAAGCTGTTTCAAAACGAAGTACAAAATCAACTCAACAAAACAATCAAGGCCCTTCGTTCCGATCGAGGTGGTGAGTACTTAAGCCAAGAGTTTATGGATCATCTTAGTAATTGTGGGATTATCTCACAACTTACTCCTCCTAGAACACCACAACATAATGGTGTATCTGAAAGGAGGAACCGAACTCTACTAGATATGGTTCGGTCTATGATGAGCCGAAGTACTCTACCCTCGTCCTTTTGGAGTTATGCTTTATTAACTGCTGCGTGCATATTAAATATGGTTCCAACCAAGAAGGTAGATAAGACACCATATGAGATGTGGTATGGAAAGGTTCCAAACTTATCTTACTTGAAAGTCTGGGGTTGTGAGGCTCATGTACGACAAGAGGCTTTAAGCAAACTCGATCCTAGATCTATCAAATGTAATTTTGTGGGATATCCTAAAGATTCATTAGGATATTATTTCTACAACCCAGCTGAGAACAAAGTGTTTGTTTCTAGGCATGCCACTTTCTTAGAAAAGGAGTTTCTTTCGAAAGAGGCAAGTGGGAGCAATGTAGACCTTGAAGAAATTCAAGAACCACAAAATACAAGTCAGGTTGACACTAGCACTCAACAAACGGTTGTTGAACCTGAACAAATGGTTGTTCAAGAACCTACTGAAACACAAAGTGTTCGTAGATCTGGTAGACCTCGTCAAGAACCCGAGAGATACGGATTTCTCGTGTCCAATGATGAGATTTTCTTGGTAGACTCTTCTGAGCCTACTAACTACCAAGATGCTATATCGGATCCGGAATCCGATAAATGGCTTGATGCCATGAACACTGAGATGCAGTCCATGTATGAAAATCAAGTATGGGACTTGGTTGATCTTCCTCCCAATAGTAAGACTGTAGGGAGCAAGTGGGTCTTCAAGAAGAAGACAGACATGGATGGAAATGTACACACATTTAAGGCAAGGCTAGTGGCGAAAGGTTTCACTCAAACTCATGGTATTGACTATGATGAAACTTTCTCTCCGGTAGCCATGATTAAATCTATTAGAATACTTATTGCCATAGCTGCATATTATGACTATGAGATATGGCAAATGGATGTCAAAACGGCTTTTCTAAATGGACACTTAAGTGAAGATGTCTATATGGTTCAGCCTGAAGGTTTTGTAGATCCTAAGTATCCTAATAAGGTGTGCAAGCTTAAAAGATCCATCTATGGACTAAAGCAAGCATCTCGAAGTTGGAATCTTCGATTTGATGAGAAAATAAAAGAGTTTGGTTTTATCAAATCAGAAGATGAACCGTGTGTTTACAAGAAAGCTAGTGGGAGCGCAGTAGCATTCCTTGTCTTGTATGTTGATGACATACTACTCATTGGAAACGACATCCCGACCTTGCAAGACATCAAGTCTTGGCTTGGGAAGTGTTTCTCAATGAAAGACTTGGGAGAAGCCGCCTCCATTCTTGGAATAAAGATCTATAGGGATAGATCTAGGCATCTTATTGGCCTAAGTCAAAGTGCATATATTGACAAAATCTTGAAACGATTCAAGATGGAGAATTCTAAGAGAGGATTCTTGCCAATGGCACAAGGCACGTCTTTGAGTAAAGCTCAAAGCCCTAGCACAAAAGAAGAGCTAGATAGAATGAGTGAGATCCCATATGCTTCTGCAATTGGATCCATCATGTATGCCATGCTATGCACTAGGCCAGATGTCTCGTATGCTTTGAGCATGACGAGCAGATACCAGCAAAACCCAGGAGATAGCCATTGGATGGCAGTCAAGAACATTTTAAAATACTTGAGAAGAACCAAAGACATGTTCTTGATCTATGGGGGTTTGGAAGAAGATCTTTGTGTAAAGTGTTACACAGATGCTAGTTTCCAAACGGATCGAGATGATTCTCGATCACAATCGGGCTATGTCTTCGTTATGAATGGAGGCGCGGTTGCTTGGAAAAGTTCTAAGCAAAGTGTAGTTGCACAATCCACTACAGAATCTGAATACATTGCTGCTTCTGAGGCTGGACAAGAAGCTGCATGGATGAAGAAGTTCATTGCTGACCTTGGGGTAGTAACAAGCATTCAAGACCCCATAGAAATATTTTGTGATAATGAAGGTGCTATTGCCCAGGCAAAAGAACCTAGATCACATCACAGCACCAAACACATCCTCAGGCGTTTCCACTACATACGGGATATAGTGGATAGAGGAGATGTGTGTATTCGCAAAGTTCATACAGATCAGAATCTTGCAGATCCTTTTACGAAACCTCTTGCCTCGACTAAGCATGAGTCTCATACTAGGGCAATAGGTCTTCGCTTTGCAAGGGATTGGATTTGAATTGTAATTTAGTATTTGGATATTTTGGAACATTATGACAATATCTATTTTATCTGAATGATGTATGGGATATGATCACTTCATTAATATATATTGTGTTCTTTATTAGCATGTTTAAATCCATGAATAGTTCTTTATTCTAAAACGTCCATAGTCGGTTATAACTATGGGAATAGTTATGAATTAAGACTAATGTGAATAAGTTGGTTGACTTTCATTCGTGATGAAAGTAGGCAAAAGGGTTTGCAGCCAAATTCACTAATGTTTGTTAGGGAACAAACATTGGACATGACCCGCTCTTAAGATCGCTTCATGGATCAGTGTCATAAGTAAATCTTGAGAAAAAGGTGGTATCTTTGTATCCTTAGACCTGAGACACATATTGGGACTCGAGTATGAGGAGTATCATGCTTTAATGTGGTTAAACGCTATCTTTAACCGGGTAGTTATAAAGGCCATTATTAGGTATGATATGAGTCTTATAAGAGACGTATGTGGTCAAGATGGAATTTGTTTCTCTCATTTAATTGGGAGTATAATATCTCTGGGCCCTAAAACAAGTTGAACATTATATGAGAATTGATGACGATCCATGTCTCATGTTCAACGAGATGTTAAAACAAAGGGATAATTGATGACTTACCTATAACAACGATTTGTAGCTAGTGAGTAAATTTCGTTGGTGAAAGTGTTGATCAACACACTTTATTTATTATTAGGGGCAATGGGATGTTGCTAGACGTTCTTACCATTGTCTATATCGGCTTAAGTTGTAACTTGTGCAAGTGGGAGATTGTTGGTTCTATGTGCACAAGACACAAATTAATACGATATTACTGATAATAAATAAGCCCATAGGGTCACACATTTACAATCAATGGACACCAATTACATATTTGAATATAATTTAAATATGTTTCCAACTCGTTATATATATATAAGTATATATGCATTGTTGCATATTATTATTTATGTGAAATAATAATATCACTCTTGTATATTGATACAAGATAATGCATATGAAATACATAAATATAAACATATGATTTTATATATGTATATATATATATATATGTATAAATATATATTTGTTACAAGTAAATTGTTACTAGTAACAAATTATATAAATGTATGTATATCTTTGTTACAAGTAAAGAGTTACTAGTAACAATCAAGTATGTATATAAAATACATGTAGATGTATTTTATATATTGTATGGCATGGTCTAGTATACCTTTTATATAAATATTTATAAAAAAATCTAGAAATCACCACAATGAACCATGAGGGGGGCATGTTGACTTCTTGTATGAAGTAATTAAACAAGTATGGTGCCAATAAGTCAAGAAGGAAGACAAGCAAGAGGGGGCCTCCCCTCCCTCTCCATTTACGGCCAAAACAAGGCCAAGAGGGGGCCTCCCTCTTGTTTTTCAAGGCTTGGCTTTTTATAGCTCATGCATGGTCATTGTGAGATAAGTTCATGCTACCACCTTTCCTTGAGTTCTTAGAAAAGTTCTAAGTGTTTGATACTTGAAAACATCCTTACTTTGTAGTATTGGTGTTCTTCAAGTGAGCAAAGTGTGGTGCTAGAATACATACTCATATACATACATAGTAAGTTCAAGAAGAAGAACAAGAGGTTGTTGCTTGCTTGCTTGAATTCCAAAGGGTTGGAGAGACTAGCATCTTGGAGGTGTTGGATTCATTGATTTTGTGGATACCTTGGAGGAAGTCTTCTCTTGGCTTCTCATAGATCAACTACTTCTTCAACGGTTTACTCACGCTACAAAGGTTGTAGTTCTAAACACCCTATGGTTGCTTTGTTTCTTAAGGCTTGCATATGGATCATTGGTGGGGAGTTTTAAAAGTTTAAAATTGTTGTTCATGCTTCCGTTGCTAAAATATATTTTGAAAAACCGAACAAACCCCAACACCCTCCTCTCACCCACGTGACATTTTGCACATGACCCTATCTCTGTGGTCAATACATCACTCCAGTGTATAAATACACCATGTGATGCCAAAGTTATCTAGAAACCCGACAACCATGCATCCCATTGCTAGCATATCCTAGAAGGCACACTTTTCTTACTAGGCATCAGTATTCCATCTCTGCGTATAACTACCCCTTCCCAAATCGTCATGTCCATCATGAACATCATATCAATCTTAACATCAGAACATATATCTATAAGCATATACGCATGTGTCACAAACATCGTATAAGTCGATCGCATTTCATCATTAATAAAGGAGCATGCATAGCAATCAATCGTTAATCTATCACAAACATCATATATATATAGATATATCGTCTTAATATATATAGATATATCGTCTTAAAAACTGTTAATATTATCAAAACAGATTTTGTCTATATGCTCGGTTTTGTAAAACAACTGAAGTCACCTTGGCCTGGACAATGAAATGTACGATCTTAAAACGACAAACAACGCTCACGAATCAACCAAACCGCGAACCGAAACACCGCGAACAAACTACGAAGGTTACTACATGAGAAACACGATCTCATAATCTTAAACAAGTCGGATCTTGCCCAAAACACCAAAACACGGCAACGAATAAACCCCGATTAAAGATTTACGCGTCACGAGCTTAGAAACTTCATAAAAATGCATATAAGCGACATGCATGCGGTCCAAAACACCAAATAACCGAAATGGAAGCATAAGATTAGAGAAATGTACCTTTCGGGTTCACCCACGCGAAACTACGGTTAAAACTACGCTCTTGACGGTTTCTCCGAACTCCCGTAACTAAAGATACGCTTACGAACGAAACCCGACACTATCGTAGGCTCAAGAATCTCGGGAAAACTCGTAAATTTGGCAGAGTAACGACTCTCAAAGTTTTTGTGTGGAAATGGCCGCCAAAAACTCGTATATATAGAAGCTGATTCACGCGTCGCGCCGCGACCTGAAATGCGTCGCGCCACGACCGCCTCCAAATTGACCAATCGCGGGACATGCAAACTCTGACGTCTGTACCCTATAACTTCTGACACACGAAAACCTGCTGACACACGCAAGGTCTGACACCAGCTACGCGTCGCGCCGCGACGCTTCGACGTGTCGCGCCGCGATCCGATAAAATCCGAATTTTCATTTTTATTTTATTTTTCTTCTTTTCTCTTCCTTTTCTTTTCTTTTCTTTTCCTTTCTTATCCAACTTTAATTAATTTATTTAACTAATAATAATATTCCTCAATTATTATCATAATTAAATAAACCCATAATATTATTTATTTCTCTTTAAAATAATATTACAATATTTTCTTAAAAAGATTCCGTCCTCGGAATCTGCTAAACAAAAAGCTGGGGATATCTAATCTTCATTTCTTCTTCAGTCTCCCACGTCATATCCCCTCCATGCTTGTTCCTCCACTGAACCTTCACGAGCTTGACTCGTTTCTTTCTTAACTGCTTGACCTTGCGGTCCAAGATTGCCACCGGTTCCTCAATCAACCTCTTGCTATTGTCTACTCGTAACTCCTCTAACGGCAAAACGCTTGGTTCCTCAGCCAAACATTTACGTAGATAACATACGTGAAACACATCATGTATTCCCTCCAATGTCGACGGTAACTCCAACTTGTAGGCTTGATCCCCAACTTTCTCCACAATCGTCAACGGACCAATGAACCGTGGACCAAGCTTGCCTCGCTTACCAAAACGTATGATCCCTTTCCATGGCGAGACTTTTAGCATTACCTTTTCACCAACCTCAAACACTTTCGGTCGGTGCTTTCGATCCGAATACTTCTTTTGTCTTTCTCTCGCTATTCGGAGTCGATCCCGTGCTACCGCCACTTTCTCTGCTGTTAACTGCACAATCTCTGAATCCGCGAATTGTTTCTACCTTGTTAAACGTTACCTACCTTGTTGTTTTAACTTGATGGAGAGAGCATTAGCCAAACATTCAAGGTTAAGTTCAACTTGGATCCTAGCTTTTAAAAATTAAAGAATTTTACAATTCTAAAGGGTATTAATTATTAAAGGATTAAATATCAAAAATACTAAATTGAACTTTGTTAATTTTGTAGATGGCCCCTAACTCAACTACGCCCGTTAACAACTTATCTCTTCGTTCGATCTTAGAGAAAGAAAAACTCAATGGTACAAATTTCTTAGACTGGTATCGTAACTTGAGAATCGTTCTTAAGCACGAAAAGAAATTGTACGTACTTGAGGATCCCGTCCCTGAGGAACCTCCATTGACTGCGGCCAAAGCCGTTAGGGATGCTTGGGTGAAGCATTCCGACGACTCGGTCGAAGTTGCATGCCTCATGCTTGCTACCATGTCTCCGGATCTTCAAAACAACCTTGAGGAGCATGGAGCATATGAGATGCTTCGCCAGCTTAAGGAAATGTTCCAAAAGCAAGCAAAGCAAGAACGCTTTGAGGTCACTCGAGCCTTCCATGCATGCAAGATGGAGGAAGGTCAATCCGTTAGCGACTATGTGCTAAAGATGAAAGGATACATTGACCAGCTTGCTAGGCTTGGATCTCCCATAACCAACGAGTTTGCACAGGATATGATCCTTAACTCATTGACCAAAGCCTATGATCAATTTGTCATGAATTATAACATGAACAATTGGGAGAAATCTATCTCAAAGTTGCATGGGATGCTTAAAACTGCTGAGAGTAAGATTCCAAGCAAAACACCTCAAGTCTTGATGATTCAAGAAGGTAAAATCAAGAAGAAAAAGAAAAACAACTCAAAAGGGAAAGGCAAAGCAAAGGCAAAGGGAAAGGACAAAGGCAAGCAAGTTGCCAAGGCTCCTACACCCAAGACGGCGGGAAAGGTTCCCAAGAATGATCCGTGCTTTGAATGCGGGGTGGTAGGACATTGGAGGCGCAATTGTCCAACCTACCATGCGGAGTTGAAAAAAAATAAGGCTAGCGAGGCTAGCACTTCAGGTATATATATATATATATATGATTGAAATGTATACTTTTTCTATTAATTCCTGGGTATTTGATACCGGTTGTGGAACTCACATTTGTAACAATGTGCAGGGGTTGAGAAAAAGTAAGCTGCTGAAGCCATGCGATTTGGATCTCCACGTGGGCAATGGAGCAAATGTTGTTGTTGAAGCCGTTGGAACTTTTGAATTATTATTACCAAATGGCCTGTACTTAATATTAAACAATTGTTGTTATGTACCTAGTTTAACTAGGAATATTATTTCAGTAGCTCGGTTAAGAGAATCTGGATTCACTTTTGGTTTCGTTGATGATGGCATTCGTGCCTTCAAAAACGACATTTTGTATTTTGAGGCTCGCCCTCTTAATGGAATATATGAAGTTAATCTTAAAAGATCTCTTGATGATAATTCTATATATACCACTAGCACCAAACGACCTAAGCATGACTTAAGTCAAACATACCTATGGCATTGTCGACTTGGTCATATAAACAAGAAACGCATTGCAAAACTTCAAAAGGATGGAATTTTAAAATCAAAACGATTCTAGCTCATTTGAAGTTTGCGAATCATGTTTATATGGGAAGATGACTAAGGCTCCTTTCTCCGGTTCAGGTGAAAGAGCCAAAGATCTATTAGGAATCATACATACGGATGTATGCGGTCCTTTTAGATCAATGTCTAGGGATGGTGATAGATACTTCGTTACATTCACCGATGATTATACTAGATTTGGTTATGTTTATTTGATGAAACATAAACATGAAACATTTGAAATGTTCAAGTTGTTTCAAAACGAAGTACAAAATCAACTCAACAAAACAATAAAGGCCCTTCGTTCCGATCGAGGTGGCGAGTACTTAAGCCAAGAGTTTATGGATCATCTTAGTAATTGTGGGATTATCTCACAACTTACTCCTCCTAGAACACCACAACATAATGGTGTATCTGAAAGGAGGAACCGAACTCTACTAGATATGGTTCGGTCTATGATGAGCCGAAGTACTCTACCCTCGTCCTTTTGGAGTAATGCTTTATTAACTGCTGCGAGCATATTGAATATGGTTCCAACCAAGAAGGTAGATAAGACACCATATGAGATGTGGTATGGAAAGGTTCCAAACTTATCTTACTTGAAAGTCTGGGGTTATGAGGCTCATGTACGACAAGAAGCTTCAAGCAAACTCGATCCTAGATCTATCAAGTGTAATTTTGTGGGATATCCTAAAGATTCATTAGGATATTATTTCTACAACCCAGCTGAGAACAAAGTGTTTGTTTCTAGGCATGCCACTTTCTTAGAAAAGGAGTTTCTTTCGAAAGAGGCAAGTGGGAGCAATGTAGACCTTGAAGAAATTCAAGAACCACAAAATACAAGTCAGGTTGGCACTAACACTCAACAAACGGTTGTTGAACCTGAACAATTGGTTGTTCAAGAACCTACCGAAACACAAAGTGTTCGTAGATCTGGTAGACCTCGTCAAGAACCCGAGAGATACGGATTTCTCGAGTCCAATGATGAGATTTTCTTGGTAGACTCTTCTGAGCCTACTAACTACCAAGATGCTATATTGGATCCGGAATCCGATAAATGGCTTGATGCCATGAACACTGAGATGCAGTCCATGTATGAAAATCAAGTATGGGACTTGGTTGATCTTCCTCCCAATAGTAAGACTGTAGGGAGCAAGTGGGTCTTCAAGAAGAAGACAAACATGGATGGAAATGTACACACATTTAAGGCAAGGCTAGTTGCGAAAGGTTTCACTCAAACTCATGGTATTGACTTTGATGAAACTTTCTCTCCGGTAGCCATGATTAAATCTATTAGAATACTTATTGCCATAGCTGCATATTATGACTATGAGATATGGAAAATGGATGTCAAAACCGCTTTTCTAAATGGACACTTAAGTGAAGATGTCTATATGGTTCAGCCCGAAGGTTTTGTAGATCCTAAGTATCCTAACAAGGTGTGCAAGCTTAAAAGATCCATTTATGGACTAAAGCAAGCATCTCGAAGTTGGAATCTTCGATTTGATGAGAAAATCAAAGAGTTTGGTTTTATCAAATCAGAAGATGAACCGTGTGTTTACAAGAAAACTAGTGGGAACGCTTGGAAAGTGTTTCTCAATGAAAGACTTGGGAGAAGCCGCCTACATTCTTGGAATAAAGATCTATAGGGATAGATCTAGGCGTCTTATTGGCCTAAGTCAAAGTGCATATATTGACAAGATCTTGAAACGATTCAAGATGGAGAATTCTAAGAGAGAATTCTTGCCAATGGCACAAGGCACGGTTTTGAGTAAAGCTCAAAGCCCTAGCACAAGAGAAGAGCTAGATAGAATGAGTGAGATCCCATATGCTTCTGCAATTGGATCCATCATGTATGCCATGCTATGCACTAGGCCAGATGTCTCGTATGCTTTGAGCATGACGAGCAGATACCAGCAAAACCCAGGAGATAGCCATTGGATGGCAGTCAAGAACATTTTAAAATACTTGAGAAGAACCAAAGACATGTTCTTGATCTATGGGGGTTTGGAAGAAGATCTTTGTGTAAAGTGTTACACAGATGCCAGTTTCCAAACGGATCGAGATGATTCTCGATCACAATCGGGCTATGTCTTCGTTATGAATGGAGGCGTGGTTGCTTGGAAAAGTTCTAAGCAAAGTGTAGTTGCACAATCCACTACAGAATCTGAATACATTGCTGCTTCTGAGGCTGGACAAGAAGTTGCATGGATGAAGAAGTTCATTGCTAACCTTGGGGTAGTAACAAGCATTCAAGACCCCATAGAGATATTTTGTGATAATGAAGGTGTTATTGCCCAGGCAAAAGAACCTAGATCACATCACAACACCAAACACATCCTCAGGCGTTTCCACTACATACGGGATATAGTGGATAGAGGAGATGTGTGTATTCGCAAAGTTCATACAGATCAGAATCTTGCAGATCCTTTTACGAAACCTCTTGCCTCGACTAAGCATGAGTCTCATACTAGGGCAATAGGTCTTCGCTTTGCAAGGGATTGGATTTGAATTGTAATTTAATATTTGGATATTTTGGAACATTATGACAATATCTATTTTATCTGAATGATGTATGGGATATGATCACTTCATTAATATTTATTGTGTTCTTTATTAGCATGTTTAAATCCATGAATAATTCCTTATTCTAAAACGTCCATAGTCGGTTATAACTATGGGAATAGTTATGAATCAAGACTAATGTGAATCGGTTGGTTGACTTTCATTCGTGATGAAAGTAGGCAAAAGGGTTTGCAGCCAAATTCACTAATGTTTGTTAGGGAACGAACATTGGTTATGACCCGCTCTTAAGATCGCTTCATGGATCATTGTCATAAGTAAATCTTGAGAAAAAGGTGGTATCTTTGTATCCTTAGACCTGAGACACATATTGGGACTCGAGTATGAGGAGTATCATGCTTTAATGTGGTTAAACGCTATCTTTAACCGGGTAGTTATAAAGGCCATTATTAGGTATGATATGAGTCATATAAGAGACGTATGTGGTCAAGATAGAATTTGTTTCTCTCATTTAATTTGGAGTATAATATCTCTGGGCCCTAAAACAAGTTGAACATTATATGAGAACTGACGACGATCCATGTCTCATGTTCAACGAGATGTTAAAACAAAGGGATAATTGATGACTTACCTATAACAACGATTTGTAGCTAGTGAGTTAATTTCGTTGGTAAAAGTGTTGATCAACACACTTTATTTATTATTAGGGGCAATGGGATGTTGCTAGACATTTTTACCATTGTCTATAGCGGCTTAAGTTGTAACTTGTGCAAGTGGGAGATTGTTGGTTCTATGTGCACAAGACACAAATTAATACGATATTACTAATAATAAATAAACCCATAAGGTCACACATTTACAATCAATGGACACCAATTACATATTTGAATATGATTTAAATATGTTTCCAACTCATTATATATATAGGTATATATGCATTGTTGCATATTATTATTTATGTATAATAATATCACTCTTATATATTGATATAAGGTAATGCATATCAAATACATAAATATAAACATATGATTTTATATATATGTATGAATATATATATATATATATATATATATATATGTATAAATATATATTTGTTACAAGTAAATTGTTACTAGTAACAATTATATAAATGTATGTATATCCTTGTTACAAGTAAAGAGTTACTAGTAACAATCAAGTATGTATATAAAATACATGTAGATGTATTTTATACATAGTATGACATATCTAGTATATCTTTTATATATTTAAAAGATTAATAGCTAGAAATTCTCACAATGAGCAAGAAAGGGGCCATATGGTGTATTCTTGCATAAGACTTAACCAAGACATGCTGTATGGGACAAGTAAGGAAGCAAGAGGCAAGAGGGGACCCTCCCCCCTCTAATTTTCGTCCATAATGCAAGGGAGGGGGTCCTCCCTCTCTTGCTTTGCTTCTTGACTTTTATAATTACATGCATGGTCCCTTTTGTAACATACTTGCATGCTATCACCTTTCTTTGTGTTCTTAGAATTGTTCTAAGTGTTTTATACTTGAAAAACATCCTTACTCTCTAGTATTAGTGTTCTTCAAGTTAGCAAAGGTGATACATAAACACATACTCAAAATACATACATCTTGTTCAAGAAGAAGAACAAAGGTTGTTGCTTGCATTCTTGAATATCAAGGGTTGGAGAGACTAGCATCTTGGAGGTGTTGGACTCATTGATTTGTGGATACCTTGGAGGAAGTCTCTACTTGGCTTCTCATAGATCAACCACTTCACCAACGGTTTACTCACGCTACAAAGGTTGTAGTTCTAAAATAGGTTGGTTTTGTTTCTTAAGGCTTGCATATGGATCATTGGTGGGGAGTTTTAAAAAGTTTAAAATTGTTGTTCATGATCTGCTGTGGGCAATGGCGACCCTAGGGTTTGAAGATTATATTGAGCCACTCAAGGCATATCTGAGTCGATATCGGGAGGTATTGTTTCTATATGAGTTGTTAAGAGATTTGAGGTATGGCTACTAGAGGCTGCAAATGGGCGTGACAGGTAACTGGTTAAAGCAATCTGGCTGGCAAGTTGGGTTGGTCCGAAACACTTTTGGTACTAAAATTTTAAGTTTTCTCTAAATAATCAGTGTCATGACTAGAGTTTTTATCATATTTAAAGTAACGATCTAACTTTTTAAATAAAAACGATGTAGGAGGCGTGTCTCTATGCCTTCTTTATTCGCTTTTCCTTTAAACTAATTTTTTTTAGTTTACTTATTGGACCTATTAGAGATAAGGCATAACTCGAATCAAGTAATCAATATGAGTAATAACTACATTTGGCTTTGTTTTGTATAGTTACTATAACTGATCTATATAAACATGATACTGATGAATTGATGTTTCTGATTTTTACCATTCCTGATCGGGTTGCTGTGGCAGATGGAGGTTAGTGGAGTTTTCTTGTTTATCTTTCACGTTAATTATATTGATTTTTTATTATTTTATGTCACGGTTGATTAATATGATTCTTGTTAAAGGGTGACACTAAGGGATCTGCAAAGGGTCAGGATGGATCTGCTAGGAAACATGGGGTGCAGCCTGATCATAGTGGGCAGGTTGAGTAGTGGAGTCCATATGCTTCTTATGGAACCTTAATCTGATGTTATCTAATTATCATTTCCTGCATTTCTACAGCTTACTCAAATTTTGTATCCACAGGGCCTGAGTTATGGTAACTCACAGGTACTCCCACTTTCACGGAATGTGTGTGCACAAGCGTGCTTGTGTACATGTGTGTGGTGTTTGTGTGCACTTGTGTGTGTATGCTGCATTGGTGTTTATTCCTAGCTACTGTATTTGGTCTGCTATCCACACTTGCTGATATCTAAAATATGGAAGCTAGGAGATGGCAATCTGATTTAGGTTTGCTGTATTGTATGTATATATTTGTGTGAAGAGTAAAGAAGTGAATTACTTTTGTGAATCTGCTCAAAGTGGAAAGAAAGAATACACAGTTTTCTTTCTATTGGTGTCGGTGTTAACATTAGAAGATAAATTGTGTTGTTTAATGTAACTTGACAGCGGCAAGCTCAAAATCTAACGGTCCTGATGCAAGGCACAGAATAGTATTCCGGATGACAATTTTCTAATTTACATGTGGCAATCCTTATTGGGGTTGGTAACACTCGTATGTCTTGAGCTATGTATTGCTTGTAGAGGATACGATGATGTATTTCCCTAAGTTGGCTACTCGTTATTGGTCAAAGTTAAAAGACAACTTGAAATTTATCTAACTTATGCATTGATGCTAGAACAAAGTATTTGAAACCCAACTTTTGGGATCATTTAGAGTGTGTTTGCTACTTTGTTTCGTGGGTTTTGCGATGGGTGAACAAGATTGAAAGTGGTTGTAATTATTTGTTGGGTTAATATTGGAAAAGAATTCCACAAACTTTCACTAATTTATCAGTTTAACCATATCCTACTCAAAACAGGGAAAATGACTTGTTAAAACTTATACGGGTAACCATCCAATCACCTCCATTTCAAGTTTTCAACAACTTTCTCCATTTCTGGCACTCAAACACACATCCCCATACACACATCCACACAAATTTACTAACAAAAAAAACATCGATGAGAGGGATTCCCATTTTCCCGGCAAAACAAGAAGACTCGTTTTCCTGCTAAAGAAAAAGAAAGGGAGGTGATTTCTACAGAAGAAAAGAAGGCAGGGAAAGGAGGAGAAAATAAGAAAAAATAATAATGTCGAACCATTATTTTCACCTGAAATCTATGTTTTATTAAAGAAAGGGGGTTGGGAGTAGTTTTCCACTTCTACTTGTTTCAAGTATGGTCAAACCAATAAATTGTTAAAAGTTTACGGGTTTTTTCTAATATAATTAGGCACTCACATCTTTCACCGGTGTTTTAGTTGAGATTTGAATTCCGACACTTGGTTGATAAGATGTCTTATATGCACCTTATATACTACTAAACCAACAAAGTTGGATGATACACCATTCGACATTACATGGTCCAACTTTGTTCAAGTATCTATAATTCTATGTCATGTAAGAACAAAGTTGAATCATGTAATGTTATAATTAACTTTTTGTATGGTGCTATCATGGAAATTTTCAGTTTTGGTGAAATAAAAATCCTAAATATCAAAATACTCAACGTATCTTAGAGATGCACATGGGACCGAAATCCATTTTGACATTTTGTTATCATCCATATGACGCACAAGATAAACATTTTAATATCAACTTATTTCTTTTGTTACTCCAACTCTATATCTAAAAGTATAAAATAAAAAGATATAAAATATGAAAACATGGTTTTTTTTAATCTTGTTTAATACCTGGATGAAATTATATCACAGATAGAAGATGACCTCCCCCAACTTAGCTCTGTGTATAACTGTAGTTTATGTGTGTACCACTATGACCCCATGTCATCCAAGACTATCAAGTATCAATCCCCTTTGTCATGGCCATGAGCCCATGACGGGCATTGAAGGCTTTGTTTTTCTTTTTTTCCTTTCAAGTAAAAAAAGAAAGAAAAAAAAGGTCCTGATATTGAGTGTTATGGGGTGTAATGACTACGGACGTTTAGGTCATGAGCTAGTCATACTAATGTGGCAGTCAGTCATCTAATTATGACTACGAGTGCTCTTATAAGAGCATGCTTTATAAACTTGAGGAATAATTCAGGAAATTAACTAATTTTTCTCTCAAAGCGTGTGTCTACACTTTTGTGAATGCAAAAAGTGAATGAGAAACTTTACTAGAGTTCTCCACAAAAGTTAGCGTGTTGACCTTGACGATTTACCCCAACAATAAGATGATGGCAGCACCTGAAAGAAAAGTTAGTGTGTTGACCTTGACGATTGACCCCGACAATAAGATGATGACAGCACCTGAAAGGGAGGGAATGAAATTTTTAATGACATGGCTAAAAAAACCATGAAAAAAAACAAAAAAGAATTATTTACGAGTCCAAATTTGAATTCTATATTTTACCTGATATGTTTTTGGCCCCTTTTTAAGTAGATAGCCAACACTGTTTAAATTATCCACAAATGTGTCAACATCTGGAACTCTCAACTCCATCTCATCAGCTAAACTGTATATTTCCTGAAAAACGTAATAAGAATTTTAGGCTGCATTCACTTTCAGAAAAATCCTCCATTTTTTCATTTTAAATAAATAAAAAATAGTCCAATAATAATGATCATTTGTAACTGGTAACAAAGCTGTGTTTACCGATATAGAAAAGCAGTCTTTCTGTCGCAACTCTGATTGCTTGTTCAATGCATGTAAAAATCGCTTTGCTTCTTTCTGATGGCTCATTCCACCACGCCGACCATAATCCAGAAATCCATGTTCATCAACATACTTGTCATACAATGATTCCTTCATTATTTCAACAACAACCTGTGGCATACATGATAAATTGACCCAAAAACCGTAATAAGAAATTTAGATTACTACAATACCATGTGCGAGATGAACTTACTCTAGCATCTTCAGCAGTTATTTCTTCTCTCAAATCCACCCTGGCTCGAGCTTCTGCCAGCCTCACAAGACTTTCTAATTGTCTTGCTGTTATCGGAGTGCCATCAGCAGATGTGTTACGGTCTCTGAGTCCTAAGTAGAACTCTTGCAGGATTTTAGCTGCTGGTCTTGACATCCTAATATGACATTAATTTAATTTTTTAATCATGGAAAGTTGTAGCAAAAATATAAATAATTAAAGAAAAATGAAGAATAAATCTTGCATCAGTTCACCTCGGAAAGACATAAGTTTTTGCATAGGCAATATATTTACGGAGTAGAGGACTAGGCAATGGAACAAAATTACTGTCCTTCCTAGGATCAAGCCTTAACTTAGAGACTAATGAACCACCTTTTACACTCTGGTCTATGCTGCTAACACTTTGAGATGCTGTAACAATTAGAACGAATCAGTCTTTACATTTAAGCAGCCTGCAGGGTAAAGAGATAGTACAGAAAGAGATGAACACGCCTGTAAGTCTTTTTACAACTTGTGAATTATTCGCGTTGCCAACATGCAGCTGCAACAGAAAACTTAATTCTATTAAATAAAGGCGCTGGTATTGTCCTTTAAAAAAGTAAAGATTAGGTCCCTGACAAAGATCATGTTTATTACGCGGTATTTAGCATTTGGATAAGATATCCAATTAAAGTATGAAAACCAGGAGCTTCAAGTTGACTTACTGACATAATGTGTTCAGAAACTCGTTTGTCAAGTAGCTCATCAGGCTTGTCTAGCAAGATGAAAACTAAATCAAACCGTGATAGCAAAGGAGCATTAATTTTCAAGTTCTCATTCACTGTTTTTGCCCGGCTGCAACCAAAATAAGCAATCATTATAAAAGTCCCTGCTAGCAAACGACAAAAGGTTTTAATAATAACTAGGAACAAAGTTAACAGTGACGGGTACTTGTAATGGCCACCAGCGGGGTTCGCTGCTGCTAAAACAGTTGTTTGAGCCGATAAACTTGCTACCAGTCCTGCTTTGGCAACTGAGACACACTGTTGCTCCATTGCTTCCAGTAGAGACTGCGGTTGTTATAACTTATAAAATCAGCATATACTTTTTTGTTTGTTTTTTCATTTTCAAATAACCTTTCTTGGCTATTTGAAGTCCTTGTAGACAACAATTTAAAAACCAACCTGGTGTTCAGCAGACATTTTATCAAATTCATCGATACAGCATAAACCCCTGTCTGCAAGTACCATAGCACCTGTCGAAGATCATAATACCTCGTATGTTTTAACCTTATTCTCAAATGGTTAACCATGATCACCAGTAAATGTCCTATATACTAAATCATTCTCAAAACCTTAAAAGAAGAAAGAAGAAAACATATACCAGCCTCAAAAGCATAGTCACCAGTCATTGAATCCTTCACCACAGCAACAGTTAGTCCAGCATTTGTAGTGGCATTTCCACAAACATATATACCCCGAGGTGAAACTGAAGCTGCTGCTTGCAGTAGTTGACTTTTCCCTAGTCCAGGATCACCTGATATAGAACATATGGAGCATGACTTTTATATATTTTTAAATCAATAAAAATTTTTGCCAGATTTTAAACAAATCCAATAGTAAGTGCATGTAAAACTCTGATTAATAGACTGGTTTGAAAGAAATTTGAAAACCTCGTACCTACGATTATCACATGAATGTCTCCTCTAACAGGAACCTTATTCTGATCTGTTGAATGCTTCCTTACACCTCCAAACAGTGCCAATGTGATTCCAGCTGTTCCAGGTAAATATAATATGATATTGATCAACGTCACAAGCCCATCTACATTGTGCCTTAGATAACTTACATCACCATTGGTAACAAAGTGAGGTAAAAGTGTAAAACTATCAAACAATTGAAACATTGATACATTAGTGAATTAGATGCTAAGCTTTTATGTAGATTGAATGATGAATATTGGCTATGAATTACAAAACGTTAAGAGGAACGGACTTGCTTATGTGATTATGTATTTCTTGGAAAAGGCTAAAATTACTTCATTAATAGAATTCTCAGAACTGTAAACCATAATAGGTGGAGATAAAGATGAAGAACAGCAGCTTTATGTACCTTTAACAAGTTCGTGGCCATAGATGGAGGGGCAAATTGATTGCAATATTTGACGAAACACATCTGAACCATACTCTGCAGAAAAATTACAAATGAATTCTAAATCCCGTTGACTGAAAGAGTATAGATCCAGCAAGTCTGTAGCTTTAGCCACAGATTGTGTGTCTTGTGAAATCTCTGCCTCAGACTGTGACTTGGAGTTTTTAACTGAAATTCCTTCTAGATACAAGTAATATAATCCTTGATTCTTGCCCTTCGATTTCCCTGATTCACAAGGAAGCTTGATAAGGAAATTTAACTTAAGTAGATAAACAATGGTCAGTACTGATGGCATGCATAATGTGATGAAAACTACCTCCTCCTATATCCATGTAACTGTTGATCACCCTTATTATACCAGTAATAGTCACAATATCCCCAGGGATACACAAATCTACAAGATCTTCAATCAATTCACATTCCACAGTTCTTGGAACTCGGCCTTCTTCATGATGTTCAGATTTCAGCAACTCTTGAATCCTGGAAGAGTGAATATAAGGTTACAAATCATCATGAAGATGCATACAAAAATATGAAGTAACTATTGAAATTCAAACCTTATTTTCTGAAAGTCTATCGGTTGTGCGCTGGATCTAATCGGGTTGAAAGTTCTGCTTTTGCATCCATGTATTTCGCAAGTTGAAGGAGGTGAAAACTTCCCATCAGGAAAGTCACGTTCAATAGTTGTTCCACATTTGGCGCACATAAAATTCATCTTTACCACCAAAGGCCTGACAGTGCTTACTTTGACTACAGTGCCACGCAAAGAAACCAGCCTTTCTGTAGACTTATGATGGTAAAAGTCACTAAAAAGACAACAAGATTCAACTTGTAGTGGAATTCAACAGAATAAAGAACTAAATATACCGATGTAAGCTGCCTTCAAGTTCTTTAAAGCAATCATAGATTCAGGGTAGTTGTGCAAGCGGATGTTTACCTTTGCACTGTCATCCAATTCTTCATCATTCGACTTGGAATAAAGCACCTGCTTCAAGTAAAAATTGATGATGAAATCTATAATCAATTAAATTCCATATGGATAAAATAAACAAACAAGAGCTATTTTTACCTTGTGTACTGCAGCGCTCATGCACAAAAGAGCTTCTTTGGGTTTTCTCTCTAGAGCATCATAAAATTCTTCGATCACACATACTTTCCGGAATCGTTGGAAATCAAGTGGCAAAATGAACAAGATGTCTTCTTTCCTTATCTATATGTAAGACATCATAATTAATATTACAAGAAAATGACAACACTTGAGAGAAGTAAGTCCAAATAACAATAGCTTCGGTTAGAATACTTATGCCAACGGATATGCATAAGACAAGCAAATCTAATTAACTACTTTTTCAGTTTTTTGAAGACAATTTATGGTCCAAAACTAACTGAATGGTTCCGGTACCAAACCCTAGTAAATTCCCTAAGTGAAAATTTGATATTGGTTACAATTAACACAAACAGTAGCTTTTGTAAGCTTGAATCCTTAATAAATACGTATCAACTTCAAATTGAACAAGCACACCTCTCAATACCCAAAATCAATGATACATTTTCCCTGAATGCAGCAGCGTTGTTGATCAAAATAAATGTATGCATGCTTAATCTTCAACTATTTCCACCGTAAAACATTGCAATAAATACATAAGCAAGAAATACAGATACCTGAGAGATGAAGTCTGATCCATGAGGAGTAGAGAAAAATTGTTCGTAAAGCTTTGAAGCGAGTTGCAGCTTCTTCTTCGCATCGCCATGGGTGTAGTCAATTTGAGGGAAATATTTAGATAAGATTTGTGTGATTTGGCCTCCGGTACTCCGTGTTTGCTTCCCGGCGCTCATCATCGTCACCGCTCTAGGTTGTCGGTAGCCGTCTCTTTCGAAATTTTCTAGTTTTGATTTTGGCGGGAAGACAACTCAACGCAATTGAGGATAATCTTCGCTTTCATCATCTCCGTCAAACCATCCCATCAACTTATGTTTTTTTTTTAGGTTTAGTTTTAAAAATCAAAAATTCATAAAAAACTAACAAGTTTAAAAAATGTTTTACTATTGTTGATTACCTTTTTATTTTATATTGTAAAAGTTTTCATAAGTAATTTTTATGAAATGGTTTTTAAATCTGATTATTATTTTGTAAAATAAATTCTTTTAAAGATATATAAAAGTTTTGTTGCTAACGTGTGTAATTATATATTTAATTTTTAAAAGCTATCGTTTAACATATCAAAATTTTAAAAATAATTATTTAATGTATTGCTGATTGACTTTTGCTTTGACTATTTATGTTATTAATATAAAAATGAGTTAATTTTATAAATGGTCCTTTAACTAACCATGAATTGTAGGTTTAGTCTTTTTTTTTAAAGATTGCAAATTCTATCCTTGAACTACCATTTTGTTGCAATAACGGTCTTTTTTAACAATTTCCGTTAATCATGTCTGTTAATTTTTGTAAATTGACTATTATACCCTTATTTTAATTTTTTTATTTACTTGTTTAATAATAAAATCATTATTATTAATATTATTATTATTAATAAACACAAATATATAAACACATCCCTACCCTTTCTTTCTCACTTACTTTCTCTCTCTAACATTGCCACCACCTCACCCCTACCGGAGAAGACCACTGTTGCCACCTCCGCCGCAAAAGACCACCATTTTCGCCTCCGCCGCAAAAGACCACCGTTGCCGCCTCTCATCTCCACCACAATCGTGTAGCATGGCCTTACACTATCGCCACTACTGTATGTGCATCACGATCTTACTCCATCGCCGCCAACATTTAGGGTTTTGGGTTCCAATTTCTGAGTGCTTTCTAACCCTTTAGGGTTTTGATTTCGACACTGACCGGTATTTTTGGCGGCGACCATCACCGACATCGCCATCTCCATCACTACGATAGAGCCACCATCTGTTCATATGTGTATGTGTTGAGTGTGTGTGTGTTCAGATCTGTTGGTGTGTGTGTGTGTGTGTGTTTAGATTTAGGATTTTTAAGGGGTTTGATTTTTGGGAGTTTTGTTAACAGTTTAGGTTTTTGATTGAGTGTGTATGTGTGTGTGTGTGTGCAGATCTATAACATAGTGTGTGTGTGTGTGTGTTCATATTTCTAACCGTGTGTGTGTAGAATTATAACAGAGTGTGTGTGTGTGTGTAGATCTGTCCGGTGAGAGAGAGAGAGAGTGAGTGTGTGTGTGTGTGTGAGAGAGAGAGAGAGTAAGTTCTTGGTGGTGGTGATGATGCAGCGACGAATGTGGTGGTGGTGGTGATGGCAGAGGCAGAGGTGGGAGGTGGTTGTGGTGTTTTTCTTGGTGGTTGGAATTTTAGATAGAGAGTGTGTGTGTGTGTGTGTGTTTGTTCTTGGTGGCGGTGGTAATGCTAACGACGAAGTGGGCGATGGTGATGGCAGCGGCGGATGATGCGGTGGTGATGTAGAGGTGGGCGGTGGTGGTGGCAGATGTGGGCATTGGCAGAGGTGGTTTCTTGGTGGTTGGGACACGAGAGAGAGAGAGAGAGAGAGAGAGAGTCTATTTTAATGAAAGGAATGAGAGAAAATATGTATTTAAAAAAATTAATAATGATAAAACCAATTAATAATTAGAAAATGGTAAAAAGACATAAATACCCTTGATTTAACGGACATAGTTAACGGAATCCGTTAGAAAGGACTACCCATGCAACAAAATGGTAGTTAAAGGACGATGTTTGCAACTTTAAAAAAAAGACTAAACCTGCAATTCATGGTTAGTTAAATGACCATTTATGAAATTAACTCTATAAAAATATATATATAATTTAAAATTAATTACTCTTGAAATATTAAAAAAAATATTTAACTTTTTATGTATTAGTAGTACAGATATAAGATAATGACTTCTTCGTTTTTCCATTTTTCTTCCACTTGTAAACACAAATAAAAATGTATTGTTTTCACTTTTCACTCGTTTCTTTCCAACTTATAAAGTTTTTTTCTCGTAATATTATTTCAAAAAATTCAAAGTAATGTTATTTTTTTTCTCGTTTTCATTTCGCCGTCGTTATTGTATTTTGCTGCATATATTGAACGAGATAATTATACCCCGCGTATTGCGGCCACTGTCTAAAATATATATGTGACGTGTAGTAAAATTCTAATTCGATTTATATAAATAAAGTGATTCCATACATTACAACAAAAGAGAATTCGTGTATCATTTTTTTAGTACTCATACTTTGCTGTATGATTTTTATGTTAGAAATAGATTAAATCTATTTATTAACCAGATTTTATTTTTTAATTCGTTTTGACCCAAAAATATAGATTGTTATTTTTTATTATATACAATAAGATGCAAAAGACATTTGTAATAAACATTAGTACTAAAAAGTTTAAAAATATATTTATTAAAACAGAAAAAAAAAATACAAATCTCAAACTTTCTAATTTTTCATGTTGATAACCATAAACAAAACAAAATAAACATGGAAGAAGACTTTGTATAAGAGGACCCAAGATTCAAACTCGCAACCAAGGTTTTTACAAACTCCATCAAATACCACTCCACCCAAAACAATGCTTTATAATAATTTTGGTTGTTTAAAATAAAGTATTTTTCACCCGCGTTTCACGGTGGAGTGAAATTACTATTTTTGTTGCTTTTAATTTATATATTTACTTTAGGGTTTTTTTTATTAAAAGAAATAACTCTGCAAATAATAATTTATAAGGCTATATGATTTGAATCTCGACTTCTACCACCAATGTTTTAAATTGGTTTTAGTTAATTATCGTGTCAAGTGCTCAATTATTTTAAATTGGTTTTAGTTAATTATATATGAAAAGCATTTAGAAAATTATTTTTATTGTAATAACAATAAAAATATTTAAGAAATTATAAGGATACAAAGTAAGTTCGAAAGAATCGGACACAAATAAAATATATTGTACAAATATTTATCTTACACAAAAAAAAAGTATTTAAGATAATAATTAACTAAAAAGGAAAATGAAATTTTATAATAATATAAAAACAGCAAAAACTACGTAAAGCTAATAAAAATAACTAGTGTAATACCCGGACGTTGCCCAGGTACACCGTCTTTTTTAACTAAGTAAATACCTTTGTAGTAGTTTTTAAAACATCATAAAATATCAACATTTCAAATATATGAAATTATTGGTTTTATTTTTTATTATATTCCATTAGTATTAATAAATAAAAATAATAAAACAAATCAAATTCAAGATTTTATGTAAATAAACTCCACACGCTAAAGGACGAAACAGTACTTTCAAATTAGCTTTTCCAAGTATATTCGTCTTCTCAGCTGCTATTTTAAGAACTTACCCAACCATTTTGCCCTCGGAAAGGACTACCATATAAAAATTAAACAGTGATCTAACACATCCGCCCACCTATAGGCAAGATTAAGGACTGTTAAGCAATGTAATATATATAAACAAATTAACATACAAAGTTTTCGAACTATAAAAAAACTGTTGAAAACTCACGGTTAAAAAGGAGTAGTTAGACTTAAAAAATAAATAACAAAAAAATAAACAAAGTTTGCTCATCAACATAAATATAAAGTATGTCATCGGTCTATAAGATTTATAGCAAGAGCATTTAAAAAATAAAAAGTTGGCAATCCAGAAATGGTACGTAGAGAACATGCAAGATAAATAAAAAATATGTATTTAACAAATATAATACTAACGTAACATCCTATATTTAATTTTGGCCGCTTCTAGGATCCTTGGTTCAAATATAATCTCCGATAAATCCGTAGCAATCAAAATATTCACTGAAAAAAAATCATAAAACGATTATAAGAATTATATTATGGCATTACAAATGTATAAGACATATTAAAAAAATCAAAGTCCCACTTACTTAAATTTAGATGAATAAGTTTAACCCGAGATGCATATATTATAGATTTATCTCTTATTGCGACAGCAAATCTAAGTGGGCGAATTTTCAGAGTATCATACACAACCAACTTAATGAGACCACCCCTGTAAATAAATAAATTAAGTATAGTTATAAGTAAAGAAAACAACCTTATAATAAAACTCATACAACTATCAGGTATATAATAATAAAATTCATATTTAGTAAACATAACAAAAATTATAACCCCAGTGTTGACTTACTTTGCATCTTTCAGAAATAGCTCACAACCACCACCGTAACGTATCCGGCCGCCTCCCATAATCTTGCCCACGGCATCTAAAAAGCATTATTCATAAGAGCAAATATGATGTAATAATTATAGTATTTGTATTAGAAGACTATCACTGTAAACACATGTCATATACATACCAACCATCATTCTACGTATAGTTTTATCGCGCACTAACGTTATAGTTGGAGAGACCGGTAGATACGTAGGAAAGTTGTTATCCGGTGCCGCCTCAAGTGTTGTCGTACTGCTGATGATTATTTCCCACTGATTGCGGATAAAACTATAACCTTCATACCTCGGATAATCATCGAAAGTTGGTTGCACTTGAAAATGACACAAAACAAATACTTTTCCAAGCAAATCTCTACTTTCATACAAAGGAATCAACTTCTGGTGGATGATTGCTGCCATTTTGTTTCTCTGAAGTGCAAAATAATATTTATCAAAATATTATAAATGGTAGTATGTATAATGCCATAAAAATCTTCATATTTAAATTATTTGATAATTTACCTTCTTATCGAGTAAAAATAAGTAGATCTTGTTTGCTTTCTTATCCTTCCAAATGAACTCCACAAAGACCTTCCCAAATTTCCACCATACATTTGGTATTCGAAGTTCTGAAAACACATTTGCCGAGAGACGACCGTCCATTTTTCCCCTAATCATTCCATTTGCAAAAATTAAATATTTCTTTTCAATGCGTGTCGGAATACTATTTCAACTTATTATCGTAATTGTAATTCATTATTAATGGAAATTTGTGTATGTTTAAGTATTGTTTATAATAAGTAGGTTTTATCTTATACTTCTTGTAGGAGTATTAGCATACTTTAGTCTTTTTTATAGAAGTTAGCTCATGTGTTGTCTATTTATTTTTCTGATAAAACGAAACCTCTTCAAGATGAATAACATTTAGGGCTGATATTAAAATTATTAGATTATGTGTGAGAATAGTGTATATGTATAAACAATTTTGTCCATGATGATGTCGTAGATTTCCTAGGTGATACCAATAGATGCATAATTATAAAAAAGTAAATGAGAAAATATAAAGTAAAAGGTATTAATTTGTTACATTGCTTACATGACAAACAATACAAAACCACAGTAATCCAGATACATAAGCCTACTTAAGTCATGCTGAAATAGGAAAATATATTCTTAACACAAATGAAACGACTATGGACATTCACACTCGTCGTGATGTTCCTCAGTTTTCACGGGATTCATAGTGGGCTCTATATCTTGACCACTAACATCAACACCGGACACGGCCTCATTCGGTTCATTTGGATATTCTACATGTATACTTGCGATATTTTCCTCAACTGGATTTATAGGAACCGTGTCTA
This sequence comes from Dittrichia graveolens, assembly GCA_038502395.1. Taxonomy (NCBI): domain Eukaryota; kingdom Viridiplantae; phylum Streptophyta; class Magnoliopsida; order Asterales; family Asteraceae; genus Dittrichia; species Dittrichia graveolens. The sequence continues at coordinate 8,333,743 of JARJIL010000003.1, forward strand.
CATTGGTATCTTCCATCCTAGCATCCATTTTGTTACCATCAACGACACTTGAAGAAGCTTCGGAACAACCCTTGTTTAGGTCAACAGAAATTCTATCGGTTTGTAGTCCGACGCGTGGACCCCATTCTATCTCATCCATCAACTTTTGCATGTATTCGAAATCATCTAACAATGCTTCATGGTCATCGATATCATTATTGTATGCATTGATAGGACAATCCGAACCTATTGTCGACACCCTCACTGGGCTTTTGGGTATGTCCTCATTGTGCTTCATGTATTCAAGGTTATCACCATAGTATTTGGTGACTGTAAAATGCCGCACACATTTTGGAGGAAGATTATGCTCATCAATTCTAATAGCGAGGATGACCCTTTGCCCGTACAAGTTATCAAGAAAGAAATTGCGTATCCAATCGGGATCACCATCACCCTGGGAAAAATGGATGCGAGTTAAGCTAAGATACCACACACACGTGTCACATTAAATATATATTGTGTTAACTAATGCACCTCTTGCATGCTCATGCTAAGTAATTGTGCAGCCGTAAGACCCATGAACTTAATTGCGTGAGAGTTGAAAAAAACACAACTAATCTCTTCCATATTGTCCATTACTTGTATCACCAGCTTGTATCTATAACAAACAAACGTCAACATGAAATATGAAAATAACATAGTTATTTTTTAATATGTGTAACTTACGCTTGGCGAGGGTTCATATCGTTCTGTTGACACGTGTCACAAAAATAATGAAAGGAGCGTGGAACTGCTCTCCTAAAGCATCTCGTACATTGTACATATTTCCAATCATTATACAGGTCAACATCAACCACAATTCCATCGATAATAAATGTCGTCCCTTGGTAAGTACAATGTTAATTATAGAACACAAACGTCAAGAAAATATGTGTCACGTATACATATTATTGGTAATAAATACCTTCTCAACACCATCTGATAAACACGTATAAATATCAGAAACACTTGTTACTCCTAATTCCTCGGGCTCTGGTGACAAATGAAAAGATGACCGAATGCATTGGCCTATTGAAGTATAACCGCATACTAATAAATAGTTGTGTCAATATTATACATTGGTATATTTTACACTAATAAACTCAAATATACCTCTGATAAAATGGGGCGGCCTCTGTAATCGGAGGGTCCATAAAAAACTGTGTTGACGACGATGTCGTCAAATGTGTTACACCTTAGACAATACAAAAACCGTTAATAAAATAAACTCATGCATGTGCCTAAACCTTGAACACCATGTCCAAAATAATAATAACACCAACCTTCGAATGACCAGACCCTACAACACGTCAACACAATGAAGATATTAGTATGATCTTTAGATTTTATAACCTCATCCGTGTACTTCAAAGCGGTTTCCCCCCATAATGTAATATCCATCTTCACGTCACTACGTAGTATTAAATACTAAAAATGTGATGTTTTGTAAAATACCATTACTAACTGAATATACTATAATGAAACATAAGATACCTCGTATCCATAATAGCAATTTTACGGATTTGTGGATTACAAGTCTGGACCCTTCCAACTTTTTCTTCAAGAGGACCCCATTTGTGAAGAATGCCAATCACATCTATATAAATAAACATTCAAAATATCATTTTATGAGAATTCTTGTAACTTTAAACCGGATGTATCAACGATATAATCACCTGTGAGATACGTATCGTTGCCAGCACGAGACTCGATCATGTGAAATGGGACAAACTCAAAAACGTATCTTGAAATAACCCCGCTTGAAGAGACGAAGCTTGTATTGATGTCCCGTATAAAAATTGCACAAAGAACTCGCGCTTTAAAGACCTATATTGGGTGGCATACTGAAGCACCTTAAATATATGAATTTGATAGACTTGACCCTCCTCGATACAACTTTCAAACTTGTCTATTAGAAACACCGGAACCTTTGCATGAATTGAATCTCGCTGGAGGTGATGAACATAGTTAGATTGGGTTATAATTTGAAGCGGGTAATAAGAACCAATGAACAATAATGATCATTTATTTACCTTTTCATCCACTAATATCATGTCAAGAGATAAAATGCGATTGGTGTTAGGATTATATGTAGTCCATATCCGTGAAACCATGACATTAACTTTCCACTTATCAGTCATGTTAGGAAACAAATTACTAATATAACGATATGGAGGACTCATTCTTGATCGGTGCCTGCTATAAAATAGAAACGATCATCAAACACGAATATTTTGTTATCCATATATAGTTTTTTTGTGTGTGTTAATAAGAACGAAAAAGTACTTTTACCTGTAGGCAAATTGTAATAAACCTCTTTGTAAACAATATTTCTTGTGAGATTATTAGCACGAAGGCTATTGTTATCAATATAAAATCGAAGACCGGCACGGGAAGTGACACGTGATGCAACAACATATAGTTGGCCATGTGTAAATACTGGTTTTGTAAGGTATGCACAAACATGATTAAAAGTTTGACCCTAGCTTTTGTTGATAGTCATGGTGAAACACACCTTCATGGGAAACTGGCGTCGTTTGAAACGAAAAGGTCACGCGTTATCGGTTGGAGTCATATCAATTCGGCCAATAAATGCCTTCTCACCGATATGGCTCCCAGTGATTATTAAAGCCTCAATAACCAAACGGGTAACCTGAGTTATGATCAAACGTGTTCCATTACACAAGCCCCGCTGTAAATTTATGTTACGTAACAATACGATTGGGGCACCAACTTTCAATTCGAGTTTATGGTTTGGGATCCCAGAAAAGCTTAACGTGTTTAGAAACTCCGGTGGATACATGATTTGCATTTCCTCTATGTTGTTTGTCGTTTCACAAATGGAATCGGAGCTAAGCAGCACATACAAATCACTTGACATGGTGTTAAGAACATGTGAATTAATATTATCAACAGACTCATTTGTTGGACACAAGATGCATCGTTCTCTTAAGTAATCTATATCACTCAACCTGTTTGAAAGATCCGGAAATGTATTTGCCACTATAGCATTGATTGGATTATCATCTAGAGGAATTAAAAGGTCGTCAGGAATAGCTATCCATGTAGCTTCATCTTCATTATCAAGTGCTACCGTAGGAAGCTTACCATCCCCCATGTCTAGTATCCATTTATTAAACAACCTTACCTCGTTTGCATATGCATCATCGATTGTTGGGTCACGCAGGCGCATGTTAATTGTCAAAACAAAAACCCGACATGCATTCCATATGGCTGACGACTTGTTTACAGCAGAAGCAACTACATTGCTTCTTCGTGCATTTGTAACAACGGGTAGAATTTGCCTGAAGTCTCCACCAAGCACCATAACCTTTCCACCAAAAACCTTGTCTTCAGCTTCAGGTCTTTCCAACCTACAAACATCTCGTAACGTTCTATCAACGGCTTCAAAGGCATACCGATGTTGTAAAGGAGCCTCGTCCCAAATGATTAGTTCAGACTCTCTTATCAATTCGGCAAGATCTGAATTGACATCAATCGCACAACACGAGTCATTATCGAGTTCAATAGGGATACGAAACCTTGAATGTGAAGTTTGGCCACCTGGTAATAACAAAGATGCAATGCCCGATGAGGCAACTGATAACACAAGTTTACCAAGTGAACGTATTCTAGAAATAATTGTTTTCCACAAGTAAGTTTTCCCCGTGCCTCCACTACCATATATAAAAAAACCCCACCATCTTTTGCATGCACACATTGCATGATATTATCATAAACCTCCCTTTGTTGAGGATTTAGTCCAATAAACAGATCATTAAATCGATCCCGTTCTTCATTGACATTATATGTTCTTTCCGCAGCAATTAACCTATTTCCGTGAACATTCACCAAGCGGAAATTAATTTGTAGGAGGGAAGGAAAATCAGCCAAGGACCTATTGTTACCATTTAATATTCTCTCTATCTCTATAAGCGTGTAATTTTCAATCTCTTCTTCTGTAAATTCAACGGCATCATTTTGTAGATGTCGACGCTGATTATAAACAACGTCTTCTGACAAATAAGGAAGGCTATCTCTAAAAAATTGTGCATGGTCGGCAACAGTACAAAATAACAATATGGTTACAAAAAGCCCACGAAGTTGATTCCCTAGCTGCCATTGAGATGCATCTCTTATTGATTCAATCCACTCATTGTCATCTCCTAACAAATTCCCGGCCTTACAAGCAGACATATAGGTTAGGTGCTCAAAATTATCAACAGTTTTAATATCTTTATAACTCGTGGCACCTCGTACAACATTAAGTAACATTCGAAGATAGTATTTCTCACCCATGGAAGTACATACATTATATATACGACCAATTGCCATCCCGTTTTGACGTGGCCTCCATTGTCTTTCCTTTTCATGCCAAGTAAATCTTGTAGGATACTCGGCATAAGTTAGATTTCGACCTTCTAGGTATAATGTGTTCGCGGTCATCCATTCAGTAAACTTGGACATCGCAGATGAAATCCTGTCAGCAACATTTGAAGCGTTTTCTTTTCTGCTGAAGTATACACGATTACACCCTTCTTCATGAAATGGAAGCCTTTCAACAGATACAGAGCGATAATGCATATCAAATCCAAATAGTTTCCAACATGCTCCTAAAGCTGAAATGTACCGGCAGTTAAGGTATTCTTCAATTTCATTCTCATGTTGTAATATTGAATTGAACGATGTTCTATTGTTTCGAGACTCTATCGCTACAGTGGCACGATCTGAACCTTTGTTAAGATAACTAAAAAGGTACCTGACCAACGTTCCTTGGTTACACCATTCCACATTTATATGACAATCGAATTTGACAAGCAAATCTCTATTATATGGAACAACATAACGGTTATCAAGCATAATATCTTGCCGACCAACTCTTGTGTTCCTCCCATTATTTCGTCTCCTATAACGGGGCCACCCATCACGCCTAATAAATGTGTCCTCACAATATTCTTTGGGGTAACCTTTCTGACAACCATTTCTAGACATACACGGGCTTCGAGTATTAAGTTCACCACATGGTCCGTGCATCATATGAGAACGTACAACTTCATACCCAATCGGGTCATTTACATCGGATGGCAACTCCGCAGAGATGACGCGATCTATATCATCGAGCGACAAAATCCTGTCATCTTCGTGCAAAAAGATGATAGCATGACAATGTGGCAACCCTCGTTTTTGGAACTCAATTGTATAAATAACTGCACACACATAGAATAAAGTTTATGACATAAACAAATGCCATGAACTAAAACACTATACAAGAACTAACGAAAACACGTACCAGCTTTAACGCGACCAAAACAATTTCTTTTTCTTATGCCGTTCATAAGTTCGTCCGGTTTGATCTTAAACATCCTTGTAATGATTTCAGGCCTATCGCTCGGTGGTTGTCCAGGTACATGATTTTCAACACGACGAAGGATCTCAGACCAACGTGGGTTACAAGTCATTGTTACAAAAAGATCGGGCACCCCGGCCCAACGACAAATTGCCATTGCGTCTTGATACTGCTGAACCATGTGTCGAGGCCCACCAACGAATGATGAAGGGAGAATAAGCCTACGACCAATCGACTGCAAGTTTGTTTCTCCGTTAGCAATGTGATCTTGCAATCCATTATACAAGTCAGAACGAATTACATTCTAATTTCTCTTGTACCAATCTAGATCATGCTCCAGAACAGCCGAATAAGCATCTACGATATATGTATGAAACAGACGACCAGCTTTATGCAATATTGAACCGTCGTTAACCCTTTGATGCAAACGATAGCAATAGTATTCTCGCAAACTAACATTTTTCCTTTTCGACGTGCGAGAACCATTTAGAGGTATGTTCAAATGAAAGTCGTATTCTCCATACGGGAAAAGCAATGGATACTGCAAGGACATAAAACTTGGGTGTAGCTCATATATGCGCTTCACATTACCGGTGCCTCGTTCTTCGATAATCACGTCGCGATAGTCTGTGGGATTACCATCACTAGGAATCAACGCGACAACCTCGGAAGCAGTTGGTAAGTTGTACTGTCTTCCATCTCTTCTTCTTGTACCAATCAATCTTAGTCTTACGGGTTGCAATGATGATTGACTAACCCTTTATTTCGCCATCCTAAATGCTTGTACTAACACATTGTGTTCATTAAGCATGGTTGTCAGATCTTGAACCAACGTACGAAGCTCGCTTGCATCACTACTCGAAGAAATTGGTGTATTTAACGCATAAAACCGATTGTCAATCTCATGTTCAGTATCATATACGTATAATTGAGCAAACCTGGGTCGACCGTCAACATGTGCGGGCAATAAAGCGCCCATCCTGTGATGGTTATGTCCATTCAAACGAAATGTGTAAGGGCCACTACCATCATTTATATCCCTATGTATCTTTCCTCCGGTTGAAGTAAACGCAAACATCGCATTTAAAAAGCTTTAAATGTTTTCTAAAGATTTTGGAACGGCGTCCACCATTGTAATCCATGATCTCCTTTAATAATTTTGGGGCATCACGAAGAAAAGGTAATTGCAACTTTCCTTCACCACAACATATGGAAAATTTTGGATTAGTTGGGCGATATGTTTTGATCGTTCTTTCAGCATACCATAGCTTTGCATGACAACGTGCGCAAGTCTTGTCCGCGTCACCACAATCCCAGTTTATTGAAACTTGTTCTGCCATGACATAATATTAAAATACAGCGCGCACATTAATCAATGCATGTTATATATGATAACCAAAAGTATTTAAAAATTTTGGCTCTTACGATTTTGTCGTGCATTTCGGGACACACTAGGATACGGGGTCCCGTTGTTTTGTCCGCTAATAGACGAAGGAGGCTGATGTACATGTGTAGCACATGTTGCTCCTCGGGTAGTAGTGTTGCTTGTTGTAGTCAAATGGATTACGTTACCATCGACACCAATAACCGTTGTCGAGGAAACAATCATTTGAGGATGGGAGACAGTTGATATGTATGAAGGAACATTATTTGAAGGCAAACCTAGAATATTAAACAAATAAAATGAACACCGATTGATGTCATCATAAAAGTTGATGTACATACATAGTCTCACTAACCCGATGACATGCTTGTATTAGATTCCATGTTTGAATGATTATTAGTACATCCAACAACATCAATTGAATGGTCCACGAGTCGTCTAACGTTGCGACAATTTGACGGAGAATCTACACGAGTGCAAGGCCTTCCCCGACGACGTGATTGAGTTCGTGTAACATTTGGGTTCACATTAACAGGTCGGGAGCTTAAACGGGGTCGACCCGGTCGTCTATTGTCTTGAGGTGATTGAGATAAATTTAAACTCGTGCAATTTGAGCCACGTGATAATGTATTTTGGCTTTGTCGATAAGTAGTATCGTTATTAGTAATATCACCAAGAACGTGTGGATTTCTAGTAGAAGTAGACGAAATTTCTTTAAATCGAGAAACCCCTGACATAACTAATAAAGAAAAACTATTCTATGAGTAATCCAATATAGGTGCACACATATAGCTACGATGTTCATAAATTAACATATTTAGTTAAATATTATTTAAAATGTTTGTTTTAAGAATAAGATATATAAAAATGATGCTTTTTTGATCTGCCCATGAAAGTAATACAACTGTATAACAATAAATATACAACCAAACGAATAACGCTATACCCAAACTAAACCCTTTATCCCAAAAGTATATAAATCCTCACTTAAATCTTAGCTTATAACAAACCTTAATAATGAGTTAAAAATCAGTAAAGTTAATATATAAGGATTATATTATATAATTCTACTAAAAAATAATTCAATTAACCGGTTAACAAACCTAAATATAATTTGTTAAATATTATAAAATTTGGCAAATCTTTACTCATAACAGGTATATCTATCCTTATTTTGTGGTATATTGTGGTTTTTGTTGCTGATTTATAACTTATGTAGTATGTAATCGTTATTTTTTTTGCAAATTTGGCTATGGTATGTGATACATCGGAACTAAAATTTTCAGAATAGTCTAAGGATTCAATTATATTTTCTTTTTCCTTTGTCTGTTCACATAATTTTTTTCTCTACATTTCAAGTTTATGGCCAATTCCAATTTAACTTTGATAATTTCAAGTTAATATTTTGAAGTCTACTTAATTTATTTTCAATGTTTTTAGTGTAAGAACTTGGATAGTGTTGCTTGAGTTGGACTTTAGGTGGATATTACCACATAGGTTTAATTTTATATTTACAAACTAATTGATAATGATCTTTTATAGAAAGATAAAAAGGAGTGCTCCTAGTTATCCTATGTATAAGAGAGATGGCCCAGTGCTTCATATGATACTTATATGCATAGGGGTTGAGTCATATTTATGAATATTTGTCACAATAAATACAACAAAACGGTCAGGTAGTTGTTTTGAATTGATTATGGCTGTTACGTACCTTTAATAATTTGTTTAAAAATCGTACTCCACAGCTTTGTTGATTGTTACTTTTGTGGATCTAGAATCGGCTAGGTGGTGTTTGGACTTGAGTTTGAATTGATTATTGTCGTGATCTATTTTTTTTAGTTACAAAGATAAGATTTCTGACTTTGTGATTATTTAGGGTCAACTTAATTAAAAAATAAGAGACTTTGTGAAAGATTACTGAGGTCAATACTATTATTGAACATATAGCTTCAAGTTAAACATAATTTCTGACCAGTTTATGTGTTTAGTTGCTTTTACATAGGGACGTCTTGTAGATTGTATTGATGGTGTAGGTTGATGTAAACCATTTAAAATATTAATATTATGTACGCCCTCTACATGTATGCTTCCCGAGCAGGACAATTGAGCAATTCGAGAAACATTAGGCGTAGGTAAATGAGTTCTACAATCATGTAAATCATTGTGTTCATCAACCGTAGCTCTATTAGGATCACAATTTTCGTTTCGGCTGTGTGTCATGATGTCTAGGTACAATCCCTATCAATATTTGTTTAAAGCAAATATAATAAAGACTTAGTTTTCACACCTACAACATAACACAAAGTTAATGAATCAACATATCTCGTAATTGTTATGATAATCAAGCAATTAAATGTTTTATTTATAACAATTTGATTAGCTTTTATTTTCTGTTGAGTGTCTTGTGATCATTTGATTGATTTAGAAACATCTTATTTCTTGAATACTTATAATTTATTATCTTTTACATTCTTATTTTTTGAGTCTTATAATTATTTATATTTTCACAAATGTTTACTATTTATTATTTTTTAAAACGGCCCGTAGTTATCACACGGGATCTAATATAGTTAGTTAATAAAATATTAAATTACAATTAATTATTATAATATGGTTTATATTATAAGATTATATAATAAAATTGATTATTATAAGGTTACATTGTTATATTATAAATTAATAAAGAATATGATATTAAGACATTTAATAAAATTTATAAGCTTAATAATATTCACCAAACCCATATTATAACCAAGCTCATATTTATAACACCTAAACATTTCTAGTCTTTTACATATTCCCACTTTTAAGTAAACCCTAAAATCTTTACATCTTTACTCTTATTTCAAAACTCCATCACTGTATCTCACAAAATCCTAACCGCGTACGGTACATCGACCTCTGTAGATTCTCTTCAAACCCTCTCCATTGCCACAAATTCAAACACTTATGGACTAAACTACTGTATAAACTATACATATACCAAGATGAAAAACTTTTTTTTGGTTTTATAGATATTATTCTAAAACAATTATTTAATTTTAGTTTATATTTTGGCAATTTGTAGGTTAGAGTTTAATTTACTTAATTTATTTTATAATATATTAATTTAAAAATTTTAGTTATCAAGTCAAGAAATACTATAACAAACATCTAATAGACTTTATTAAGTTTCAGGTTTTCATTTAGTTATATATAATACAAAATTGTTGATTTTAGCATTTTTTAAAATTAAAAAAGGACATTTAACGCATTGTCTTATAATATAATATAGAAAATTACAAATAAAAATAGAAATAAATAAATCTTTTAGCAACAATTTTAGTTTGGTCTAGTTTATGGGTGGTGCCTGGACCTGAGTTTGAATTGATTATTGTCGTAATATGTTCTTTTTAGTTACAAAGATGAGATTTTTGACTTTCTGATTATTTAGGGTCAACTTAATAAAAAAAATAAGAGACTTTGTGAAAATTTATTGAGGTCAGTACTATTATTGAACATACTAAAAAGTTAAACATAATTCCTGGCCAGTCTATGTGTTTAGTTGCTTATATTAAATCAGTTTGATACTCGTTTTGTTGTTTTTGATTAATTGTTGATAAGTAGTTTCATTAATAAACATGACACGCTTTTCTAAATATTGTTCATGTCAATAATATAAGCCTCTAAATGTTGTTCATGTCCATAATATATATAAGCATGTGAAGAGGTAACCCAAACAGTAGTTATAGAGATCATTCGGTGCATAAAGTATTTCACATACTATTATAGAACTAAAACTCTAAAAGTTTATTTAACAATTAAACTATAATGACTAACCTTTAATCGCAACCCACAAGATTTAACTCCAGAAACTGATATAAAGGCTGATAAACCTATAATATGATAATAACATAAAAGAAAGAGATTAAATTATGCAAAACAACCGAAACACTTTAGAAAAATATAGATACATTGACAATATTATTGACATGGACAATAAGTAAATGAAGTCAAAGAATATATAAAAATAGTTTATATATATTGACATAATTTCTAATCTATGCATTATAGGAACCTGAAAAAAGGAACTCATGTACTGTAGTAGGTAGATGCAGTGAAACTCAAGAAAAAATAGGAAATTAATGTTAAAAATCGACACAAATTAGAATACCTTATATCTTATATCTTTTTTTTCCTATTTTAATAACTAATTTTATCAATATTATTGTTGTTAAAATCATTCTTTAACCTAAACTCAACTTTTACCTTACCTCATCCAACCCATTAAAAATTCAAGCCCAATATATCATTTAAAACCCTAATCTATCATTTAAAACCCTATATGTTAAACACAGCCTCCATGCTTAACATCGAGATCTCCCACATCTACTCATCCATCGAGATCTCCCATATCCACCTCACATCCGTCGCTCTTGTCGGCATCTCCCACATCTATCTGCCACCGAAGGGCATGTCCCACCGCCACCGTCGACCATCTCCACCTCCAGCACACCATCGAAGGGCGGCGACTAGTGAGTCGCACCTGCCACCAGCGACTAATCTCACCTCGCACTGACGACCATTTCACACCTCCGTCGCGTCTTCGTGAATGTCGTCCATACCTAGCGTCAGTTACAGATCGAAGCTTATTTCAAAAGATCGATGCTTGTCTTGACAAATCTAGCCTTCATAACTAGTACTTTTAACTTCATTTTGGTGGATGTTGTATTTTATAGCAGATCTAAGATTTAGGGTACGTCTAATTGTATTTTCTTACTTGGATTTAGGGGTGATTTGTACGTGGCAGCTTGACCAAGATGTGGATGTGCTGATATATCCACACCAACGCCATACGCGGTTGCATTGGCCACCGAAATAGTATGTATCGTCTCTCTCTTTCTGTCTCCATGGGTCACAGCTACCCCTCCATCTCCCACCGCCATCGTCACTAAGCGATGGAGTTTATTTTTGCGTCTAAGTTGGAGATCTATGTAGATTGGTAACTTTTATGTTTTTATTACTTTATTTTGGAACTTCATATCGTGGTTTATGTGTACATCGTTTTTAAAGAAGACAGTCTCATATTTGCCTCACGTTTACGTGTGTTTTAATTATGAAGCATGTTAACTAAAAATCTTTGATTGAGAATTAAAAATCTTTGCTTGTGAAGCATGGTAACTATTTTTTGTATTGAAGTTAGGGTATGCCCATTTTGTTTAGACTGTTAGGCGTAGATCTTCATTTGAAGTATGATTCTCATTTCATAATTTAGGGTTTCTGATTTATGATTATTGTTTTTGATGGTAGACCATGAAAAAGTCATTTATGCAGCATTTGTGACTGATTGTATACAAGCCCTCTTGATGTTTGGTGTTGCATATTCTTTTGTATATGGTGCCTTTGTTTAGTTTGGATTGAGGCAATGCTGAGTCATTATTTGCTGCATTTGCGATTGTCTTTGTGAATACATGTTTGTAGCATAAATTTTTTGCATTAGATTCATTTCTTGTAGATAATGGGTGATGATGATTCATGGTCACTTTGTTATGGTGGAAATTGTTTTCATTCTCTTTGAGCTCCCAAATCAAGGTATTTCTCATTGATTGAGAATTAAAAATCTTTGCTTGTGAAGCATCGTTGGGTAATTACACGGATGGGTTACAAATAAACCATAAACTGCTATTTTAATCCTCCTGGTAACTTGATGTTAAAATGTGAATCTGTTAATCTGTTGGGACCTATTAGTTAATGTATTAAAAGCTGATACATGGCTATATATATGGTTGCCTCACTCACCGGCAACCATATACGATGTTAAAAGTAGATTTTTGGTTTTTATTTTGCTTATATGCTTAATATTGATTAGACTTTTGTACATATAAATTATTGATTTTAAAGTCATAATCTACTTTCAGTCTATTAGTATACTGACTTTATCAACAGTTAGATCTGAACCCTAGACCTTGGGAATCAATGTAAATACCTGATACCTCTAGGACAAAAACCTTTGATCCACTATACCTACATACTGTTGAACAATGTATGCGGCTTTAGCTTTTATTATCGGTTAGTTATTTAGAGGGTCGATTACATGTAATTCTTTGAATAATCAGAATCTATTTAACACTAAAACAGTTGACTATCTTACTATCACGACTTCAAACAGTTAACCACATCCAAGCACCACCCTATAGCCTGATTTATTATAGCTGATTATCATTCTGATTATCTCATATCACCTAATCACTTGTGCAGCTCAATGCCACCGAACATCCCTTTAATTGACAAACGAATATATTCACTTTATTTATGATGTACTCCAGCTTTTCAACAACCCGTCTTTACATTGTATTAGTGCCTAAACCTTTGAGAATGAAAAGAAAACCTCATGCTCTGCATCTGAACAACAATCACACAGGAATTACACATCTCTCTCTCTCTCTCGCTATATATATATATACACACACACACACACCCTACTTATATCTACCAGGGCTGTGCATTTGCACAGCCTAAAAATCTTCCTAGTAGTATCATAAGAAAATCCAGTTCGTGTAATGTACTTTATTCATGTTACAAAATTAGTGTGTGTGTGTGTGTTTAAAGAGTTATGTATTTAAGCTTGAATGTGTAATTTTCTCTAAATTAACCTCATTTTAAAATTATGCTATGGTTGTGTTCAAGAATTTATATTTTGTAGCCAAGAGGTATTTCTTTCACTGATTATTAGTTTCACTTATTATTGGTCTAAGAATGGCAATGGCTATCAATTTCTTAACACTACTCTTAAAAGGTTGAATAGCTTGTAATTAGTAGTTTTATATTTATGTTTTTTAAGTTATTTTAGAGTTTTGGAAATGAATCATGTCAAATGGTAGACTAATTACTCTTTTATTATAATTAGATGATTTGTTAGATATTGAAATTTGTTTGTGAACAGAAGATGAATGTTACATATATACATAGCCTTCTTTGATGAGTGAACTGATGAATTCTTTAGAAGATATATATATATATATATGAAAAGAATGATATTTATAGTATTGTCTCCGATTTAAAGATGCATTGTTTATAAACTATCGAAAAAAGAAGTTTACAAGTCTGAAAATATTGATGAATCGTAAACTAATGAATGTTATCTGAAGTTTAAATGTTATGAACCATTTCCCAATACTTAAATCTTTCTAAAATACTTTTTAATCAATTAAATGGTTTAATTGGTAATGTGTAACACTAATAACCAATTGTTTAATAGATAAAGTGTAACCCAATACTTAAATCTTTCTAAAATACTTATTAAATGCCGGATGAAAGTGTGTTTTAGAACTGGCAACCGATTGTTTGATAGATAAAGTGTAACCCAATACTTAAATCTTTCTAAAATACTTGTTAAATGCAGGATGAAGATGTGTTTTAGAACCGGCTTGACTTGGTAAGCATGTTGTTTGCAGGTTTCAAGAAATATTGATTCAAGAAACGGAGGAGGTGGCATCAAGAGACTTCTATTGTTAATTATGTTGCTGACTCTTTGTAAGGTCTATCTAACCTAATCTTTTTCTTAGCTTGTATTAATTAAACGGTTTGGCTTAGATAGGGCTTAGAAATCATATCTTTATTTCTCAATATGCATTTAGTATTATATTTCAAAGCTCAACATTAATTGTGAATTGTTTCTTTCTTCAATCTGCATCAACTTTTTGTTTCAAATTTAACATTATTTGTCAAGTGCATCTTTCTTTCTCAATCTGCGTTAAGTATTTGCGTCAAAGGTGACTTTTTTTGTTGGCTTAGAAGCCTGTGGCCTAGAAGCATGTAGGGCTCAGTTGCCATGTCACAGAATTAGCTTGACACCAATAGTAATCTATTTTTTAAAATCTAAACGTAAAATCAACAAAAAAGAACTATAAATCATAGCTATGCATCATGTAATTCTTAGATATAACAGTGTGTAATTCTTAGATATAACGGTGCGAACAAAAAAACCTGACCTGTGTGTCTTCTCTGTTTGATTCTCTATCCTGTAATCACATTTCACGCACCTCTGAAATGACAAAACGACACAAGAATTACCAAAACACAGAAATTCGTAAATTGATTTATAGTAAGTGTATACAGGATTTACAATTCTGTAAAAACGTTACCTTATTTCTGGAGATTATTGAGAGTGCAACAAAGTACAGGAAAAAGAATCTGGAATCAAAAGAGGGTTATATAGCACATAACTGACCCATTTTTTTAGTACATGTTCTATAACTGCACCTTTATCCCTACATTTAAGCCGTAGTTAAGTTTCCAACAATTAATTTTACAAATATTAAGTTTTCTGTGATTATGGTTATCAAATATCACATTATTATGATCTATATTGGCGTTTGATTCATTTTTGTTAGAGAAATTTACATTTAAAGTATTTTTATTTTTTGTATTGAAGTTAGGGTATGCCCATTTTGTTTAGACTGTTAGGCGTAGATCTTCATTTGAAGTATGATCTTTGGATAATGGCAGCATGGGAGGGTAGGGAAACAGGTTCAAATACTTTTATCTTAAAAAGGAGTCAGGGGTCAGGAAGGTTGACTTTTTGGGTCAAGTAGTTTTTCTCCTTTCGTTTCTTGGTTTATTGAAAAAGAGAAAAGTCCCCACAGGCATGGGAAGTATTGATATTTGACAGGTTCAAAAAATTGTTAATATTTATATAAATGTAAAATAATATACTTTTGAACTCTTAAAAGTTTAAATAAATGTGAGATCGTCATTCCACATTTTATACAACCTTACCTTTCGAACTCTATACTCCAGTTAATTCTACAAAGTTCAAAATGGTCGGCATTCCACTTTTTAATACAGCTTTAACTTTTGAACTCTATGCTCAAATTAACGTCACAAAGTTCAAAATGGACTGTCATATCAACATCCTACTTTTAATCGTTTATTTTTTAAATTTTTATGTGTTTATAAAAAATAATTAATATTGCGTTACATTAATTAAAGTTTACAAATTACATAGATAAAAGATACTATATATAAACGTGTTTTTTTTATTTTTTATAAAAGTTATTACGTAAAATAAATAATAAGTTAGTACATGAATAAAACTTTAAATTATCATAATTAATCTAAAAATGTGTTTTTATTATTACTTTACATGACAAACTCCATGAAATTAAATAAATTGTTTTCCGTTAAAGGGATGGCCCCCAAATACCATTGAAGCGTGTAGTGGGAATTAAACTTCACATTCAACTTTGCTACACTTCATCACTTCAGAATGGGAGGTTTAACACATTGAATGCCTCATCATCACCTTTTTCTAACTTATATGTAGCACACCATCGATCACACACAAATATATATAAATTAAATATATAATTAACATATAGATAGATATTAAAAACCAAATAGGATATAAATATATAGATATCATCGTATGTGTATATATTTAATATATGATAAAATAAAGAAGAAAATGACAAATAAAGTGAAATCAACATCTAATTAATAATTTCAAAGACAACCAACAACATTAGTTTTTAACAAAACATTCAAGAAAAAGAAATCAAAGCAACAATAAACCTAAAGTCATCAACATAATAACATTTCAAAACAGACCCCTTCTTTACTCCTCGTCATCCTTTTCTGTCTCATCACCCACCATAATGACCCGATTACGAGAAAAAACAGCAGCTCGTTCCTTTCTCTGCCTTTTTATGCGCGGCATTGGAATGTCGGCATCATCACTTGCTTCTTCGTCGGTTTCCCCCGTGAGATCGATGACCTCATCCCATTTCCAAAATGCTAGATTGCGAAGCCTCTTCAACTGAAGGTGAATAAACTTCTATAAAACTGTAGATAATTTGGTATAGAAAACAAGGAAAAAAAATATTTGCATACTCACCTCTTTGCACTGCTGTTTATGCACATCATAATAGTGCTCAAACCATGGCTTGCTAGACCATTCGAGGTATTTAATGGCCACCTCTGCTACGCCTAGGTTCTTTTTTCACATTTTTGTTGCAAAAGAAATTAAAAAGAGTTCTATAAACAGAATAGAACTTGAGTTTGGCATACATTGAATATTATCTATGATTAACATAGGATAAATCTATAAATGAATCAACACTACCTCCTGCACATCACGAGCTGGCGAAGAGTTGTTTGATTCTAATTTGTTTCCTGTTATCTGCATATAAAGAAAAACATAAAGTTAAATGTTGTAGTTAAAATTGTTAAAATCTGCCCTTTGATTATTTAGAATCAATCGTTTGTTTGCAAAGTATACTTTGTTTTTTATCACTGGTTTAATGGAAAAAAAGTTATTGATATGTAGCAGACCATCAATCACCATCTAGACAGAAAATTGATGTGAAAATTGATAAGAACTTGACTTACGCTGGATAGATGTAACTATCATTTAATCTTTCTTTAAATACTTTACAGAATGTTAAATGTTGTAGAAAGCTAAATATTGTAGAAAACAATATACCTCCTGCATATCACAAGCTTTGTTTTCTTGTTCACCAGCCATCTTGTACGATTCTGTAGCCTATACAAAACAAATAGTTAAATGTTGTAGTTAAAATCGTTAAAATCTACCCTTTGATTATTTACAAACAATCGTTTGTTTGCAAAGTATACTTTGTTTTTTATCACTGGTTTAATGGAAAAAAGTTTATTGATATGTAGCAGACCATCAATCACCATCTAGACAGAAAATTGATGTGAAAATTGATAAGAAAACAATACTTTAAATGCCGTAGAAAGTTAAATGCTGTAGAAAGCTAAATATTGTAGAAAACAATATACCTCCTGCACATCACAAGCTTTGTTTTCTTGTTCACCAGCCATCTTGTACGATTCTGTAGGCTATACAAAACAGAAAGTTTGGTTTTTTTGTAGGTATATGCTTATACGATTGTTGTAGCCTAATCTCATTTCTGATTTGTTATATTTATAGACTGTAAAGGTAAGTTAACCCACTATCCTGTTTTTTTAGCATAAACTTCCAGCACTAACATATTACAGTTTTTTTATTTAGTTTCCAGGCAAATAAATGGTGCGGATTTAATCCTGAGTTTTGATCCAACGGCTGTAGAAATTAGGGAGTTTACACGGCCAGGATCAAAAGCTGACGTGATCTAATGGCTAATATCGAAAGCAGGATATGGTTGCCTCACTCACCGGCAACCATATATAGATAGAATATATTTAATAAATCTTAACTAAGAGAATATGAATATGGTGAAATGGAAATATAGTACCATTATATTAGAAAAAAAGAGAATATAAAGAAGGGTTTAGTACACCAAAATGTATCCAAGTTGTCACATTTTGCTATTGTATGTACTGAACTTTGAAACTTACCATTCAATGTATCCAACTTTGTAAACTTACCATTTAATGTATCGAACCTGCTATAGCAAGTTACCTGACGTGGCACCGGTTTCACTGACTTGGTGGGTGACGTGGCGGGTAACGTGGCAAATGAAATGGATTTTCAAATTTAGAAATATTCAAAATAAAATGATATTTATTAAAAAAAATAAAATAATAATAATAATAATAATAATAACTGACCACATGTTTCCATATGAATCCGTCTGATTCTTGTCCTCTTGTTCACGATTAATTGACCAAAGGACATAGCTTTCATCATCTTCATCTAGTGGGATTTCATCTTCACACGATCTAGTGGGATTTCATCTTCAACTTTGAGCCCTAAATCGTAACTTTCAATCGAGTACCCTGAAAACGATTTCATAGGGTCGAACGACTGGATTTCGTCTTCTATTCAATCTACCGATTTAGGTCGAACGACTGGATTTCACGATCTGATAAGTTGCTTCGTAATTGTAAGTTATGATTTAGGTTTCAAGGGTCTGCAATTTAGGCATTTTCGAATCTTTTTTTAGGGTATGTTGGCTATTTAGGCTTATACAGATCTGTTTTTGGGTCTGTAATTTAGGCGATTTCATCCGGTAAGTTTAGGGTTCTTTGTCTGTTGGCAATTTTCATTGTTCATATGGCTTACGAATCGTTTAAGGTTCATATGGTTCTTGGTAAGTTTAGGGTTCTTCTTGATTAATGATTATGGTTCTTGGGGCATTCCAGATTTTTTTGTATTTTTGTTCATCGATGGTTGTGGTAAATGATTTAAGCTTCCATTTTGGCTTCAAATCTGTTTGCTCAATAAATGATTATGGTTCTTCATGGTTCTTCAGGCGTTCCAATTTTTTCTGTATTTGTTCGATTTTAGGGTATGAATCTCTCTGTGTTTGTTCGATTATATGGTATGGAACTCTTTGTATGTTTCGGTCGATGTCATGTACATTGATTGAATGTTCTTGTTTCAGTTTTCATTGAATGTTTGGATTGTTAAGTGTTTTGGTTTAGTCTTCATGATGATAATGATGAGTGTTCTTCCAGATCTTCAAAAATGCTTCAAGTTTTTTTCGTGATGATGAAGATGTGTGTTCTTCCAGATCTTCAAAAATGCTTTAAGTTTTTTTTTCTTTTTGATTTTTGAATATAATAATTTATGATGTGGCAATTAGAAATAATTGAAAAATAAAGAAATTACCTGGTACGTGGTGTATAGGTCACCACATACATTAAATGGTAATTTTACAAGGTTGGATAAATTAAATGGTAAATTTCAAAGTTCAGTACACACAATAGCAAAAGGTGACAACTTGGATACATTTTGATGTACTAAACCCTATAAAAAAAGGAGGGAAGGGGACGTCAAACAAAAAACATAAAAAAAGAATAATTGGGTGTCGAACCAAGGTGTTCTAGGTTGTTAGAGATATTGCTTACCATTTTATATAGTTAATACTTTTGTTATTGAATACGTATTCTTTTTTTTATATTAGCTATTTACAAAAAAACTTACTGTATGTAATAAGGTCTAATAATCGGGACATAAAATTTTATTTTATTAAAAAAACAATAATCAACATTCAAATAAAACCCAATAACTAAGGCTGCTTAGCACTAGAAAAAAACTTTGTTTTTTGTTTTCTGTTTTTTCAATGAAAAATGGTGAAATTTTTATTTTTTGAAAGAAAAATAGAAAATGTATTTAGATGAAGAGGTGGGGTTTTCTTTTTTTCAGAAAAAAATGAAAAACATGTTTAGTTGAAGTGTTTTCTTAAAAATGTTGTTTGAAAAAATTTGAAGAGTTTGGAAAAGTAAAGAAGTTTTCTGTTTTCGTAAAAAAAATGTAAAAAGTGTGTAAGTAAATATGTTTTCTAATTTTTAGTTTTCTTAGAAAAATTTTCTAAAAATATGAAATATATTTCTGAAAGTGAACGCAGCCTAACATTTCAAAAAAAAAATCATATTTTCAAATCTTGGTCACTTTGATTCTTCAATCTTTAATATGATTTATTCTTCATTTTTTTATAGAAACCCAATAAAAATCACAATATATATCATTAACATATATTTTCAATAAAACATTGTAAGAACCAATTGCATCTATTATCATTCCAATGTTAAAGTAATACAATGTTAGGTTCTTAATTGTGTTTAATATATTTTGGTGGAATTTAGAATTAGATATGACATTAGTATTAGTTTATGATAGTTATTGTAAGTATCATAGGGGTATAAATACCTTGTTATTGTGCTCTAATTCAATAAGCATTTCATAAACCTAAAATTATGTGTGTGTTCTTAGTTTTCACTCATGTATGATTACTAAGATCGACATGATCATTGTATATTTGCTTCAAATATTGCTTGATACTTGATACAATTGTGTTATATGTATAACTTAAATACAAGTAAAAACGGTTGTTTTTATAAACATAATGATTAAGTACTAAATGATTTTATGACTTGATAATTTAAGGCTTTTATAAGAAACTGTCTCTGAATATAACATGCTGCTTGATAAAAATTCTAAATAAATAATCTGAATAAGGCACATTACCATTTGATCTTTATAGTTATTTATAATATTTTAATATATGATTATTTAACAAAGCAATGTGTGAAAGAAGATGTTCTAAGAAATTTTTTTGGTACTTAATGATTCAAAATGTATTTTCAAAGTGAAATTATTGAGCAGCGTTCTTATGTTTATAGACGTAAGCATTTGGGTCGGGAAACCGAACCAAACCAAAAACCGTCCGAAACCAAACCAAACTAGCACCTTATATAATTTCCAGTTTCGTAATTTCATGATTTCCAGTTTCGGTTCACTTGATTTCAGGGTTTTACCAAACCGAGTTACTCAAAAGACACTAACCAAATTCCAAAAACAAAGCTCGATCGGTTTCTTTTCTTCTCTATTTTCACTTCTAAAAAATCAGCGTTTTTTTTCCTTTCCGAGCTTGGTCAGTAGAGTCAAGGATGATTAATATATCTATAGAAATTGCTTGCAAAACAAAATACTTACGTTGTTGCGACATTGATCCTCCCGGATCCATCTAGATGATTAATTTGATCGTTCTTTATTTTCCCGAGCTTGGATCGTGTGTTGTCAGCATGAAGAAATTTTGTTAGAAGGTGACCCGAGGCCGAAGCCCCGGGATCAACCCTCTGACAGTTAAGTTAGAATATGTAAACTGTATGTCATTTCACTACTGCAACTATTAAGAATGTCTAAAGAGGTAAAGAAAATGAAAGAGGAACAGAGATGATCCAGATGTTCTCCCTACTTACTGTATATATAGAGTTGGAGATGGTTTATATCCAGCTCCTTTATCCGCTGGTCCGACCAAGGATCTGGTCCATAGCAGTGACCGATTATTGAACTGGAGACACATTTAATGCTTGTTCGGGAGATACAACCGTCTTTCATTTAATGCATATCTTGTGTTCCGATGGCTAGAGATATTGTTAGCATGCGTGTGTGTTATGACATTCCTATTGGGTTAGTACGGTTGTGGTGCCGGAGTTCGTGCGTTGCTCGTGCTTCAGCTTGGTTCCTAGTCAGAGTTGTTGTCGTCCTTCGGTGGGTATGTGCTTCGACACATACTAGAACATTTGGCATTTGTGCATAAGTGTCTTACCCTTCCGTCAAGGTTGTTAAATAAAAGACGTGGTATTATGCTTCGGTACATACATCATCATAAGTATTATTTGTTTTCGAAGACATAAAAATCTTATGTCTTATTTTATGTCTTCAGAAGAAGATGTGATTTAAAAGGTATTTTATGTCGCTATTAACTTCCACCATATTAGAATATCACATTATCTTGAGATTAGGGTTTAAGATTTATGCACAACAACAACAAAAGGTTAACAAATAATAATTGTTTGGGTCAATATACTTTTGACTATGTGAGTAAAAATAATAAATCATGTTTTAACAAAAACATAAAAATCTTAATTATTATTAGAAAAATACTAACTACAGCCCTAAGGGCTGTGGATAAGAATAAAATAAATATAATTTATAGTTTCTAAAATGGTAATCTTGTTTTATGTGTGAAAAGTTAAAAACTAATTAAAAGATAACTATGCAAATTATAGAAAGTTAATTATGATAACACATGTTATAATTGTTATTTTTAAAAATAGAATTATATTTTGAGTAAATTACTGAAATGGTCATTGTGGTTTGTCAAAAGTTACTGGTTTGGTCATTTAAGATAAAAAATCACACTACATGTCTCTATAGTTGTTTTTTTTGTTAATAAACTCGTCATTTAGCCATTTTAACTAACGGCGCTAATGTTAAATATTTTAAAATGACCATTCCCTTTTATAACATCACAAACTCAGTCCCTATAGTTTTTAAATAGTTTCGCATTTAGTCCTTTAACAGTTTTTTAATAATTTACTCTATACATTTATGTATGTGTGTACATGTATATATATTTAGTATTTTTATTATAGTACTTAGAATTATGTTTTATTCTTATTATTATTTATTTTTAATGATTTTAATTTATATTTGTTATCGTATAACAGCCCATTAAATTAGTGTTATAATACATTATTATATACTACCTTAACTTTTTGTTGTTTACCATTTATCAACGTCAACATTATTTTTATTTTTTATTCAAATAATTACATATTTAATCTCAAATTTTATTAATAAAACCGATCTTTTTTTCTCCATCTATTTTTATCTTTCACATAATAATATATAATTTCCAAATATTAGTTGATAGTGGGTTATCTTATCTAATAGTTTGATTATATTCGAAATTAGATAAGTTATCTAATTAAGTTTAAATACGATATTAATCATCACGTAATTATGGTTAAGTAATTAGAAAAACCTTTCCAATATTTTATTCTTTATTTGCATCAAGAACACCAGAACCGAAAATATATTAATTTTATTATAGGTTTGATATTTAACAAATATCATTTTGGCTTTAACATATTTACTCTTATTTGAATAAATTTTTTCGCAATTTGATTTTAATTAAAGTTTTATTTTTTATACTTCATCAAATTGTCATTTTGAAGCAAAACTTTTGTATATTTTAAAACAAAAGTTTTGCTGGTATAAAAAACAAAATTATTTAAAATTAAATTGCGAAACAATTTAAACAAACAAGATTAAAAATTTTAAAGCCCAAAATGATCTTTGTTAAATATCAAACCTATAATAACAATTAATACACTTTAGGTTCTAGTGTTCTTGATGCAAATAAAGAAGGAAAGATAAGAAAGATTTTTCTAATTGGTTGACCCTAATTACATGATGATTGATATCGTATTTAAACCTAATTAGATAACTTATCTAATTTCGAATATAATCAGACTATTAAATAAGATAACCCATTATTAACTAATATTTGAAAATTGTATATTATTATGTGAAAGATAAAAATAGATGGAGAAAAAAAAAGTTTTATAAATAAAGTTTGAGATTAAATATGTAATTATTTGAATAAACATAAAATATAATTCGAAGTACTAGAATAAAAATACTAAATATATATACATGTACACACATACATAAATGTATAAAGTAATTATTAAAAAATTGTTAAAAGACTAAATGCGAAACTAATTTAAAACCATAGGGACTGAGTTTCTGATGTTATAAAAGAGGAAAATGGTCATTTTATTAACATTAGCGCCGTTAGTTTAAATGACTAAAGGATCAATTTAGTAACAAATCATGTTTTAACAAAAACATAAAAATCTTAATTATTATTAGAAAAATACTAACTACAGCCCTAAGGGCTGTGGATAAGAATAAAATAAATATAATTTATAGTTTCTAAAATGGTAATCTTGTTTTATGTATGAAAAGTTGAAAACTAATTAAAAGATAACTATGCAAATTATAGAAAGTTAATTATGATAACACATGTTATAGTTGTTATTTTTAAAAATTAGAATTATCTTTTGAGTAAATTACTGAAATGGTCCTTGTGGTTTGTCAAAAGTTACTAGTTTGGTCATTTAAGATAAAAAATCACACTACATGTCCCTATGGTTGTTTTTTTTGTTACTAAACTAGTCATTTAGCCATTTAAACTAACGGCGCTAATGTTAAATATTTCAAAATGACCGTTCCCTTTTATAACATCACAAACTCAGTCCCTATAGTTTTCAAATAGTTTCGCATTTAGTCCTTTAACAGTTTTATAATAATTTACTCTATACATTTATGTATGTGTGTACATGTATATATATTTAGTATTTTTATTATAGTACTTAGAATTATATTTTATTCTTATTATTATTTATTTTTAATGATTTTAATTTATATTTGTTATCGTATAACAACCCATTAAATTAGTGTTATAATACATTATTATATACTACCTTAACTTTTTGTTGTTTACCATTTATCAACGGTCAACATTATTTTTATTTTTTATTCAAATAATTACATATTTAATCTCAAATTTTATTAATAAAACCGATCTTTTTTTCTCCATCTATTTTTATCTTTCACATAATAATATATAATTTTCAAATATTAGTTGATAGTGGGTTATCTTATCTAATAGTTTGATTATATTCGAAATTAGATAAGTTATCTAATTAAGTTTAAATACGATATTAATCATCACGTAATTATGGTTAAGCAATTAGAAAAACCTTTCCAATATTTTATTCTTTATTTGCAACAAGAATACCAGAACCGAAAATGTATTAATTTTATTATAGGTTTGATATTTAACAAAGATCATTTTGGCTTTAAAATATTTACTCTTATTTGATTAAATTTTTTCGCAATTTGATTTTAATTAAAGTTTTATTTTTTATACTTCATCAAATTGTCATTTTGAAGCAAAACTTTTGTATATTATCAAACTTTTTTAAACCAAAAGTTTTGCTGGTATAAAAAACAAAATTATTTAAAATTAAATTGCGAAACAAATTTAAACAAACAAGATTAAAAATTTTAAAGCCCAAAATGATCTTTGTTAAAAATCAAACCTATAATAACAATTAATACTCTTTCGGTTCTAGTGTTCTTGATGCAAATAAAGAAGGAAAGATGAGAAAGATTTTTCTAATTGTTTGACCCTAATTACATGATGATTGATATCGTATTTAAACCTAATTAAATAACTTATCTAATTTCGAATATAATCAGACTATTAAATAAGATAACCCATTATTAACTAATATGTGAAAATTATATATTATTATGTGAAAGATAAAAATAGATGGAGAAAAAAAATAAATTTTATTAATAAAGTTTGAGATTAAATATGTAATTATTTGAATAAAAATAAAATATAATTCTAAGTACTAGAATAAAAATACTAAATATATATACATGTACACACATACATAAATGTATAGAGTAAATTATTAAAAAATTGTTAAAGGACTAAATGCGAAACTAATTTAAAACCATAAGGACTGAGTTTCTGATGTTATAAAAGGACAAAATGGTCATTTTAAAATATTTAACATTAGCACCGTTAGTTTAAATGACTAAATGATCAATTTAGTAACAAAAATGCAACCTAAAAACATGTAATGTAATTTTTAATCTTAAAGAACCAAAATAGTAATTTTTAACAAATTATATAGAACATTTCAGTAATTTACTCTTTTTATGTTTTTTTATTTTTAACTACAAATTATGTAACAACATGTACGCAGTCCATTACGGAACGAGTCCAAACACACAATTCTTCATTACTTTACCATTGACTTCCTAAGACTTGACCCCGTGTGTCTTCAGGCCCATATATACTTTGTAAAGTCGTCACTGGTGTTAGCTTACCAAGTCTTCATCACTCGTTGATTGCTCCACGAAACAAACCGCTGCCCCCATTGTTGATTCCCCCCCCCCCCCCCCCCCCCCCCCTCCCTCACGTCTCTGAGGATTTTTGCACTTTGATTTCAGGTAAGTCTAATACATCCTCAATAGTTTAGTCCTACGAGGCTATGATTATTGATAAGCTTTTGGATTCCTGTTCATAGTATGATTTTAGGATATTGTTTTTATGTCTACAAGCTTCAGTGCATTTGAATCGAGCTTATATGTTGTTGTCTCGTCTGAACTGGCGAGTAATAGTGATATTTTTGTAACTGATTATGGTTGACTGGTTGTTGGGACTGGAACCCTAAAGATGGAGCCGTTTTCTGATCATAACGGAGGTGGTGGTACTGTTGTTCAGGATCTACTTATTGATACCAGGGTTTCTGGAGATGAAACAGGGATTGTAGTAGAGAACAGTGCTGAAGTTATGGATAAATCGAGCTCAGATGCTTTAGTTTTGTCTGTAACGCCCACTAATAGTGAGATTGCTGCAAGTAATGAGATTAATAGTGGGGCTGGCTTGTTAGAATCGGAGACTGGAACCCTAACAGCAGAACGGTCTTCTAACCATGATGGAGGTGTTGATATTGTTGTTCATCAGGATTCCATTGATGACATTAGGGTTTCTGGAGATGCAAAAGGGACTGTAATGGAGAATGTTGTGGATGATCCGAACTCAGATGCTGTAGTTTCATCCGTAGAACCGATTGAAAGCGAGATTACTGCAAGTAACGGGGTTAGTAATAGTACTGGGGCTGGCTTGTTACAAATGAAGAGTCTAACTCAAATGAAGGAACCGTCGAGTCATGATGGTGGTGATGATATTGTTGTTCATCAGGATTCAGTTGATGGGGTTTCTGGAGATGAACGAGGGACTGTAATGGAGGGTGTTGAGAAAGTTTTGGATGAATCAAGTTCAGATGCTGTAGTTTTGTCTGTACCAACAAGTAATAGTGACATTGCTGCAAATAATGGGGTTGAGACTACAGCTGGCTTGTTAGAATCAGAAACTGGATCCCTAATGATGGAACTGGCTTCTAATCATGATGGAAGTGGTGATATTGTTTTTCATCAGGATTCAATTCATGATGCTAGGGCTTCTGGAGATAAAAATGAGACTGTAATAGAGGAGGCTGAGAAAGTTTTTAATGAATCAAGCTTAGATGTTGCAGTTTCATCTGTACCTTCGATTAATAGTGATGTTGCTGCAAGTAATGGGGTTAATATTAGGGGTGACATGTTAGAACCAAAGACCGGAATGCTAATGGTGGAACCATCCTGTAGTCATTATGGAGGTGGTGATATTGCTGTTCAGGATTCAACTGATGATGCTAGAGTTTCTGGAGATGAAAAAGGGATTATCACGGAGAACATTCAAAAAGTTCTGGATGAAAATGAGGTTACCACTGAGGAAAAGGAAGGTGACTATAAGGTTACTGATTTGGTGTGGGCAAAGGTAAGGTGCTATCCATGGTGGCCTGGCCAGATATTTGATCCATCGGCTTCGACAGATACAGCTAAGAAATACTCTAACAAGAAAGGGTTTCTTGTAGGTTATTTTGGTGATCAAACTTTTGCTTGGAATGAAGCTTCAAAAATCAAACCGTTTAGGAAGAATTTTTATAAATTGGAGAAGCAGAGTCCTTCGAAAGGTTTTCTTCATGCTGTGAATTGTGCTTTGGATGAGCTTACGAGGCGTATTGAGTTTGGTTTGGCATGTTCTTGCTTATCCGAAGAGTTATATGGTAAAATTAAATCCCAAGTTTTTGTTAATGCTGGGATAAGGGAAGAAGCTAGCAAAATAGATGGTGGTGATAGATTTTCAACGGTAGCCACTTTCAAGCCTGCAAATATTGTTCACTCTGTCCAACATCTAGCTAGAGAACATTTTGATGGGTTTAGCAGATTGGAGATTCTGTCTTTGAGAGCCCAGCTATTGGCCTACAATCGTTGGAATGGTTATAATCAATTTCAAGTACAAAATCTTTTAGACGGATTAAGTAATAAGTTAGAAGATAATCCTGAGCTTCTAGTAACGGAGGAAGGGAAGGTAGTTGAAGAGGCAAAACCAGCTTCTGTAGGTCAGATAGTTTCATCCAAAAAAAGGAAGTTGAAGTCATGTGATAGTGGTCCACGGAAGCACCACCATGTGAGTAATAGTGATTCAGTCCCAAGCAAGAAAGAAAAGCGCTTGACTAACGTGTCACCAAAGGGGAGCCAGCAGCATGTGAGTGACAGTGATTCAGTCTTAAGCAAGAAAGAAAAAAGCTTGTCGAAGGTGTCAGCAAAGGGGAAGCACCAGCATGTGAGTAATAGCGATTCAGTCCCAAGCAAGAAAGAAAAACACTTGACAAACATGTCACCAAAGGGCAGCATGAGTGTAACCAAAGGGGGAGATAAAAGGACAAAAATTGGTGGCAGAAAAGCAACCATTGAGCCAAATGGCTTTAAGGAGGGAAGTGGGAATGGGAATACTGATCAGAAATCATCAATTTCACCCCCAAAAAAACATTTTAGAATTGGTGACACCATATGTAGAATTGCCAAACAAATATCCGAGTCACCTTCACTTCTTAAAAAGGAATCCCATGAATACTCACCAACATCGAGGAAAACTCCTAAAAATGATGGGAAATCTGTTGATGATGTTCAATCTGAAGAATGAGGCAACCTAATTTTGGTACAAACTCTGCTCATTCCCCTTTATGTTAGATATATAATTATGACTCTGAACAAGCGTAATGGATGTGTGTTTTTGTTTTCTTTTCTTTATGAGTAAACATTACCTTATTGATGGATGTGTCTTTGTTATAATCATCCTGTGCATTCGCAAGTTGCAGGGTGCATGCCTTAAAAATCATTATGAATCAGTAGGTATTCCGGAAATAGGATTTTGGACATCTGGTTTTTCGCTCACCAGCATTCTTTCTTAATTGCTTTTCCTGTTGCTTTATTACTGGTGATGTAGCTATGTGCAACTAACAATTTATTATTTCTTGGGGCTTATACGTATTGCTGGAGGTGACAAATGACTGAATGAGCGGGTCAAACGGGTGGTGTGAAGGGTTAAAATGTGTATTTTTGTACCAAGGTGAAAGGGGCCGGGCTTGGATTCCCCACACACTTGCTTCTAGACTTTTTAGATTTTTGCCACTAACTACCATGTCAAGTAATACTAGACTATATTTTGGTGGTAATTTAATTTTTTTTGGTAAAAAATGATTTAGGAAACGCACTCATGTGACTTTTGACCCATTTGATTTGGTTACTTTTTAGTTTGAGCCACCCGTTAGATATAAAACATAACTCGGGTTGACCATTTCATATGCAACATATTTCATTGCAAGTATGACGGTTCATCCATACACAATGCTATAGAAAATTCTAGCATATTAGGTTCTGTTTGTTTCACAGAATTCGATGGAATGGAATTGATTTAAATTCCATTCAGCTCACCCTATGGAATGGACTTTCCATTACTTGAGGGAATGTAGACATTCTAAAGAATGAGATTCCATTTAAAAACAAGTTTACCAAACGCAATACATCAAGGAATTTGATTTCAATTCCATTCCATTCTTTTGAATTCCGCGAAACATACTGGACCTTAGTGTGCCAATTTCAGAGAATTACTTTTAACAACATGTGATACCAGTTTTCATTCAAGTTTTAGAAAGATAAGATTGTTGGTTGAGCAGTGACATATATAGACATATTTTGTTATGCTCCTTCCATCTTGAAAGGAGTCTGTCTTTAATTTCGAGCATCAAATATAATGACAATTGTTTTGATTGCAGATGGTTACATGATTTTGCAAAAAGCGGTTGATCTGTTGGAGCTGAACTCGGGGAGATGTTAGAAGACGACCAGTAACTGAAATGATGGGTAATTACAACTTACATACACCGATACACTAGCGTATGCCTGATAGAAATGCATAACTGGTAAACCTGCTTTCTCTTGTGCAGTTTTAACCAGATCCCACGTGCTGTTTTCGTCTTCCACTGCCAATAATAACCTATGTGCTACTAATTTCCTCTCTTCTTTTTTTTATTTTATTTTTTACAAATTTTATATAAGTGGGAATGTATCTAATGTTAAGCTTTAAAAGGGCTTTAGACTGTTTGGTCTGCAGAGTGTACATTGGTATCTGATTGTAAGCTATCACATATTCACATTCATCCTTAGGACTAGGTGGTTGGTTGGACAGATATCTGTCTGGTGCTTTTAAAGCTTCTTCCTTTGGCATTTCAAGAGATGTTATATCAAACAATAGAGAAATGGTCTTATTCTAAAAAAGAAACAAAGCCTCATTATTATTATTATTATTATATCGATGCAAACGACAGTAATCACTTTCTCTATAAACAAGTAAAAAAAAGCAGGATACGTGTCATATTTCTAAAGCTTCGGTAATGCCACGTGTATTGAAGGAAGGGAGCCTCCTCTCTACCGACTTCCTAGCTATCGGTTTTCCATCTCCATCTCTCTCTCCCTTAAATTTTATTTGAGATTTTTGAAATTATGCTCCGAAGATGGAAACAACTTTCCGACCACTAGCAGCAATTAGTCGATAATGATAGTGTCGATGGAAGTGTAATTACAACTGATACAGGCAGGAGGTACCACAGTCTCACAGACGTAATTTCCTCCTTTTCATACTGAAAAAACTATCAGACCTCCTACATATACGGGCTAAGATAGAGTTGGAATGCTTGAGATATGATTTTCGATTATCAATATCTTCCTTCAATTTCATTTGCGTTTTCTGAAATGAATCCCTATCGTTGATTTGAACTAAATCATTCTTTTCATTTATGTGAGGAACAATGAGGGTGAAAGAACATCAACCGTCTGTGTTAGGATTTCCACCATGATATGAAATGTATAGTCTTACGATTGAGGCTTGTACCGAGCTCGTAGTCTCTTGGCTATCGAGAGAGGGTTGTGCCCTGGATCAATCATCCAACTGTGGATGAATCGAGTTTATCTTCTTGTTCAATTTCAGTTCTATAGCATTTGAGATTTCAGTTTCTCACTATCGATTGGTAGTAGTTGCTGTTCATAGTTTCCATTCTGTATCACACCACCAAAAGGTATCATCTTGGGGTAAATCAGTTTTCAAAATATTGGTTTTTGAATCCGTTGAAACTAATCTTGTATTCACTTTTAATTAAAGGAACCAAAATTTGTTATTGCACTATCGAATTCAGGTACTATGCTTCAATCGAGAGTAATTAGAATGGGGATACTCACATCCATCCTCATACTCTCTAGAATTATATATTGATTTTACTCAAATCTTTTATGGGTCATCATGATTACGTAAGTTTTGGGGCTAATCACATTCTCCTTTGTTGTTCATACTTGTCTGGTTTGAAGATGCACACCAAGTGCTTGATGAAATGCTTGAATGAACTATTAAAAGTATTTACATTCAAGTTCAAGCTATAATCCTTGTGTTTAACTACTTTAATGTTATTATTCTTGATTGTATATGTGACTTATCAAATTTTGGTGTCAAATTGGGGACTAAGTTTACCCTGTAAATTTAGACAAGTATACAAAAATAGATTCGAATAACATCTTATCGTCAAAACAAAAGTGTTATGTGTAGTAGTAATAACACCGTGATACTCCCCTACACTTGCAATTAAACTACCTTCTTCTCTTTTACTGTCGAGGAAGCTTCGGGTAACATCTATTTCATGTTGTTTTGAGTTTAGCTCTTTGTATTCTAACTAATTATATATATATATTTTAATTTTATTAAAATTTGATAAGAACCTCAACAGGTATATGGAAATTTACAGACTTATGTTGGATATGTAGCTCTTGTCCATATTTTTATTAGTAATAAGTCTTTGAATTTTCAAACGGGAGGAAATTGATCCAGACAGAGAGATTATGTATGTTTTCTCTTTAGCTTATATGTTGCAAAAACATATAATTATAGTAGTAAAAACAGATCAAAGTGACAAAGCATTCTAAATACATAAAGAAGCATTGAAATCGATTCTTCATTCACGAACAAAAACACAATAAGAAATTTCCAGTTGAAGCAATTATCTAAATAAAATGTGTTTACCAAAATCACAGGATAAACGATGAACAACTGATTATCTGCCCTCGACAAACATGAAGCTAAAATAAAACCACCATTTAAGCTCTTTCACAAACATACCAAAACTAAGCCAAAAGTCTTGAATATCACCGCCGAATATTTAAGATCTTGGCTTCTCCTTCTTCTCCTTGAACAAAGCCAAAAGAGAAACACCAGAAACCTTCACAACCTTGAACCTAACTCCGGGAATATCTCCCACAGCATGACCCTTACGCCCAAATCCGGCAATCAAAACTTCATCCTGTAACAGAAGCAATCACAGAATAAGAATCTAGAAAACCCAACAAAATACAATATATTTTATAAGTAAACGAAATCAAGAACTAACATTTTCTTCAATGTAGTTCAAGCAACCATCGTTGGGAACAAAAGCAGCAATCTTCTTTCCATTCTTGATCAGTTGAACTCTGGCACACTTTCTGATAGCAGAGTTAGGCTGCTTAGCTTCAATACCACTGCAGTAGAAAAAGATTACTTTATTAAAATTGGTATAGGTTTGGGCATGATTGAAGGATTACGAAGTTTTTACCGTAAACTTGGGAATCCTCGTACACATAAATTTGCGGACTACGAACCAGACACTCCCTAAATTCTATCAGTGATAATGCATATAACAGTGAAAAATAAAGGGAATTACATTTTCTCGAGGACAATGCCCTTAGCATGGGATGAACCTGCAAATGGTTTCTTCCATTCATTACCAAGATGCGACTTCTTGTAAGACTTGTCAGCCCACCTTTGCCTCCTGCGGTGGGACTTCAGCTTGCGACCAGCTCCCATTCCATGTGTCTTACTGAAAGACAATAATTCAAACAATACATTAAACAAAACCAATCGAGCTAATCATTTGAATGTTAAATTTTGAACCAAAATTACATGTGACCAATTGAAATCAGCTATAACAACAATCCAAGAATAAGCAATTAAGCATTGCAGGATTTAACACTGACTTAAGTTTCAAATGCTACAAAAAGAACATATCTTTGGAGCAAACAGGCAATCACACCAACGTAATGACAGCCGTAATGTTCTATCTAATTGAACAATTCTACAGTTTTACCAACATTCTAATCTATGAAATAAGTAAAAATTTGTTAAAATCTGGTTTTTTTTCAATCTCTTCCAATCACAATCTATTTAAACCAAAAGAACAATGAAAAACACCACAAATGACTAGTGAACTATAAAGATTAAAGCACCGTTTTCATTTTTATATTCTTTTTCCGTTTCTCATCACTTCAGATCCTAAACTATCCTGCTCTTAACCAGAATTAAATCCTTAAAAAAACTCAATCTGAGCACAATCAGCAGAAAACATAAAACAACGTTTCAAAGCTATATCGTATTCCACTGCAGTTAAGCCAGATTTTTACCTTAGAGTATCCGGTTGAATTACGAACCGATACGAAGATAATCATAAGAAATATTCTATTATCTATATTAATTAATTCCTATAATCCTCCATAGCTATAATATTGACCTTAATCAGAACAAAGTAAACATATGTAGGCAAATATGAAGATAAATTAGATGAATGGAGGTGATCGTACCCCATGTTTGCGAGATTGGGTGATCCGGCGACGGCGCGTAGGTTCCGGTGGATGCGTCGAAGTCGAAGAAGAAGCGGCTGCCTTGGATGGAAAACCCTACTGCATACTAGGGATGAGGGCACCAATCACCTTTTATATGCGAAACATAACGGGCCAAGCTATACAAATTTTATATGGGCCTTCGATTGGGCTGCATTGAGGCTCCCTTGACAAGGCATCGAGTCCTTTGACTGAGTTGACTCTGATTACGGTAATGGGCCAGATTTTACCTATAATTGGGCCGTACAATAAGGTGAGCTTGATTATACTAATCTAGTTGTGGACGTGCAAAGACTAAAAGAGTTACTTTTATTAATATCCACATAAATAACTCATTGCATAAGGACCACAACCTCGAGTAAGTGCTAGCGTCCTCCTATTGACCAACAATATGTCAAGAAAAGTTTCAGCAACAACCACTACTAAACAACACTTCCTAGGCTTATACACCCTCAAAAGTCAAAACCTGACTAGAAAATCTAAAGCTGTTCTTACCTATAGATGAAGAAAAAGAATATAGAAAGAGAAAGAAGGTGAGTTGGCACCACAAAAGGTTTCCCATTATTATCTTAAGAGATGATATATGTCTGCTTGGTTCAAGAGATATTGCAAGATTTACATTTCAAATCCCTTAAAATCTTATGTTTGGTAGAAAATAAGAAAGACGGAAATTCAGAATCAGGATCTATCTAACCAACAATCCATTATCTCCTTCACTACATCAACCGACACATCACTCTCGCCGTTGTTGGTGCCTTAATCGGCCACCACCATAACCGTGACCGGCATCATCATCATCGGCTTCCACCACAACCGTAACCCTTGCCCTTCACCATCTTCGCCTCCTCCGCCGTCTCCCTTCCCACCTCCGTTGCCATCGCCCTTTCCCATCTCCACCGTTATCTTTCCCGGTCTCCGTCGTCGGCCTCCTTCCCTGCGTCCTTGGTCATCACCCTTCCTTGTCTTCTTTGTCGCCTTTCCCTATTCCCGCCATTGCTCTTATTTTCCTCTACTTCCATCATCGCCGCACTTCACTGTCTCTGCCGTTGTTGTTAACCGTCTCCGGCACTGCCGCCCTTCACCGTCACCGTCGTCGCCCTTCACCGTCTCCGCCGTTGTCGCCCTTAGAATCCTTAGAATTTCAAATCCATGAACCAAACACCCCTTTACTATTTCCTCTTACTCACAAGATAAACACAAGTGTCAAAATCAATGGAGGATGTGACATAAAGAGAATTAACGAATTTCACATGTTATCATGTGATGATATATCATTTTTCTTATCTTAAATAAGCCTAATACTTGAAAATAAATAAAAGGGTTTACTTCTTCAAAATGTATTAAAGCATACACCAAATGTTAATGTGTGTATCCACCTTTTAAAAATGTTATTGTGTGTATTAAACTTTAAAAAATATATTATTGTGTGTATTAAACTTACTATTTTATATACTAAACTTATACTTTTTTTGCTTTTTTATGTAATAAAAATACATCAAATAGCAAAAAATTAAAAGTTTAATATACATAAATACACAATAATATTTTTAAAAAATAAATACTTACATTAACATTTAAGATATAGTTTAATATATTTTAAAAAAATAAACAAAAGCGAAAATAGATACTATACTTGAAGTGAAGTGAAAACATCATGAGTCATAATAACTACTACACTCAAAGCGAGAAAATTAAATAGTCATAAGTAAATGAGAGAAAGATGTCATGTATCATCAATTAATGTGGTGAGATGACTTGTAGAGAAATTGTATGAGACGAGTCAGAGTCAGGTTACTTTATTATTTAATAGTTATTTTTATTACGAGAACTAATTTTAGTCGTTTAGTTTTTTCTTTTTTAATTTGATTGTTCATCCATGAATTTTTTATATGTACCTTTTCATACTTAATCCCCTCACGCTCTTCATTTATGAATTCTATTATTCAAAATGAACGGCTAAGATTGGTTCTCGCAATAAAAACGGTTCTCAAATGAACCCTCCCCTACATACATATATATAATTACTTACGCTCTCATTTTACGTAACTACCACCTAAATCCGCCACAACCAAGATGAAGCTTTCATATCATCAAAACACCAAGAGGTGTTTGGTTCAAGTATTGTTTTTGAATGGATTTGTATTTATAATGAGATTGGTATTTGGTGAGATTTGCCTTTGGTGGGATTTAAAATCCCTTCTTGTGTTTGGTTCATATTTTTTAGTTGATATTTCCACCACCATTAAACTCCATCAATAGCTAACCACCACACCTGTTGCCATCATCGAAGAGGAAGGATAACGACGGCAACGGTTGACGGCGAACGACGGTGTACGACAAACGACGGCGGTTTTCTAATGGTGGACGACAAATGACGGCGGACGAAGGCGAACGACGGTGGACGATGAACGACGGCGGGTTTCTGATGGTGGACGACGAACAAGGGCCACAGCGAAGGCGAACGATGGTGGACGACGAACTACGGCGACAACGAAGGCGAACAACAACAAAGGGTTTTTGACGATGGACAACGAAGCGACAGCGAATGGGTGACGACGACAATGAACGGGTGACGGTGACGGCTTTGCAACGACGAAATCAGTGATGGTTCACCGGAATATTAGCCGGAGAGTCGCCGGAGAGAATACCTCATATGAGGGATTTTAAAATACCAAGGGGTGAAAGGATTTAAAAATCTCTCATATATGGGATTTTATAAAATCTTAGGATTTCAAATCCTATCCCACTTTGCCAAACCAAACACCATATTGGAGGGATTTAAAATCCCAATCCCATAAAATCCCCCTAAATGACATCAACCAAACAACCCCAAGTCTCCAAATAAGAGACCTCAAAGTAAAAAATAATAGCCTCAAAACCTCATAGCAAAAAACTTTCACTTGCACATCAGCACTAATCTTTGAATCATGTTACGTAAGGTATGTTTGATTGAACATAATGAAATTATAAAGGAATGAAATTGATAAAGTAATAGAATGGGTGATAGAAATTAAACGATCTATTAAAATATATTATTATGTTTGTTTTACATACGAAATAAAACGAGTGATTCAATTAAATTTTCTTTATATATAATGAAATTTTCATTATAATAATTGTTACATACAATATTTTTAGAAAAAGAGATAATATTTTTATTGAAAACAATATTTTCTTTATCAAAATTTCATATTTTATACACACATTTCTAAATATATATTTTACTTTTATTTAATTAATAATTTAATAAATGTATGTAGGATCAATAGCTTATTATATAGAAAGATTAATCATAAAAAGATTTTAAAAAATTAGTTAAGATGATCATAGAAAATATATTTTTTAATAAGTTTTATAAATATCTAAAAAATATTTTTATTTATGTTAGTAAAAAAACTTTAAAAATTAGATTTATTATTAAATTTCATTCCATTATATGATGGAACGAGAAAAAAAAACACCCATCTCTAATAGAATGAAATGGAAGGAATGATTCCTTCCTTATGCAATGGTTTATTCCTGCGTGATAAAACATATTAAGAGGCTTTATTTAGGCTTAGCCCTTTTTCTATTAGCCCATGTTTAGCTTTTAGGCTTAGCCCATGTAATCTTCTATTTATGCTTTGCCTTTGTAATATTTTGGAGATATTCAAAAATACCAAACTCTGATATGGTATCAGAGCCTGGAATCGTGGCTCTCCTCTCACCCTAATCTTTATTTTTGGCAAATTTCTTTGTCACCTTTATATTATTCTCTTTCTTCAAATAAATCATATTTCCTTTTATCCTTCATCTTCTTCATCGTTCTCCTCCATGGCCGGCCCTGAATCGTCGTCGGCAACTCGCAATGAAAAGCCTTTTGGCATCGTCAACATTAAATCCTATGTGCCTTTGGTTCTTGACATGGACCAATTAAACTATGATGCATGGTGTGAGCTTTTTACAACCCATTGTATTAGCGTGGGAGTTCTCGGCCATATTAACGAAACTTCGGTCAAAACAAATGATGATGATCAAGAATGGATCACCTTGGACTCCGTTGTCAAGTTATGGATCTATGGAACCATCAACAAATCCTTGTTACAAATGGTGGTCAAGAAGAATGCCACCGCAAGAGAAGTATGGGTCAGTCTCGAGAATCATTTTCGAGATAATAAAGATACCCGTGCTATCCAACTTGAAAACGAGCTACGTACCTTGGACATTGGTGATCTCACCATCGGCGCCTACTTCAGTAAAATCAAGGTAATTGCAGACCTTCTCTCTAATATTGGTGAACCGGTTCCTGATAAAAATCTTGTCACGTATGCTATAAATGGTTTGAAAGGAAAATTCAAAGATGTTGTTACTTTCATTAGACATAGCAAACCCTTGCCTACCTTTGTTGAAACCAAATCCATGCTTGTCCTTGAGGAACTTAATCAAGAAAATGATAAACCTACTCACGAAAGTTCAACATCACCGCATGTGTTGGTCGCTCAATCCTTAAATCCTAAATCTAGAAATCACCCGAGCACCCCCGTATGCCGAAACTTCTCCTGTGGTGCATGTCGTTTCGGTGTCAAATGTCATTTTCAACACACCACCACCAACCCCACTACCAAATCTGCCACTTTACCTCCCTTGAAACCACCAACGCCAACCCCAACACCACCAAACACCACCGTCCCATATGTAACGCCCCAAAAACCAAATTTAAAATATTAAGATCAAACACCTATAAGTGTTCGCATCTCAAAGTTTAACATAAAAGCGGAAGCAATACTTGATTGAAAAACTGATGTAACAATAGATACGCACAGAAATACTAACATAAGTTTGGTACCAAAAACTTGATATTTACAAACCAGATGTTAATTTCAAATAGTTTATCAAATTCTAGTCAAACCAAAGCTTTGCCCTTGTCTTTATTAAAACCTGCAAAACATTTTAAAAATAGTATCTAATAAGCTACGAGAGCTTAGTGAGTAAACCGGACTAAACATCATATAAACCCATGTATAAAATCATATGAAGATAATACACGTATGTCTGGCAAACAATGCTAGCCTCTGGTTCTAGACCCAGGGCTGCAACATGGATCACAATACTGTACCATAGTTGAGCCTTACTGAACTTAGCAGTAAGCACCTCACCTCTGAGACTTACTGCACATAGCAGCAATCTTATACACATATGAATAACATAACATGTCAATAATCTGATATAATAGCATACATGTTGCACATATGAAGTGAAGTCTAGAAGACTCACCTTCTGATCATACTATCATGAATTGATCCACGGATGTCAATGATACAGGCAATATGCCAATCACCTCCTATATAAACAATTCATAAAATCACATAAGGCATACTGTACTGAAATAGGGCCTACACGGGCCGTGTCCCTTATAAGCTACACGACCTAAGCTGGCAACATGGCCAGTGTGGTCTAGTCATCCTACACGGGCCGTGTACCACTTATGCTACACGACCATGTAACACTACATGGCCCTATGACCGCCTTACACACTACACGACCGTGTACCGCTACACGGGCCGTGTACCTCTTATACTACACGACCATGTAACCTTACATGGCCCTGTGACCGCCATAACTACTACACGGGCCGTGTACACTATAGCCCAGCAGACTGTTCTTAGCAAGAACTGCCGGATTTCACCAAGAAATCCCATAACTTCATCATAAAACGACTAGAGGTGTTTTCCTACACCTCCTACAACTGATATACATAATCTAAACTATATAAAACAACGCTAACATGATTCCACCATTGAAACCATGTGTTTAATCTTACAAAACATCAAAAACAAAGCTTGAAAGCTTACCTTGTGTTGATCTCTAACTAGGCTCTTGATAAAGGTACTAATTCTGCTGTGTTTCTCCAAAGAAAATAGAGAGTTGCTAAGGCTATCTGTTGAAGTCGTGAGATGCAGAAGAAAACCATATAAACTTTGACTTAAGAGTCAAAGTTGGTGCATATATATATATATATAGTTTCATCATTTGACAAAACAGCCCCCTGGACTTAATTAACTTGAAATATGACGGTTTTAGCCCCTCTAGTTTAAAACCTCATCTTATTACGTATATCCATTTATAACCCGGGTAACACCTTGTACTTTTCTTGCATAAACTTAATAATAAAATTCTGGGTGTTACACCATATTACCTTCCCTCTCCTGGTCCTTTACTACCCACACCTTCCTAGCCCACCGGCCCACTTCACTGGCCCAACACTGCCTCAAACCCGTGGCCTACTCCACCTTCTTCATGGGCTTTTCACATGCGACCCACTTGGAACACAACATCATTACCTTCAGCCCAACTCACGGCCCAACCTGCCACTCCACAACCAGTCGCAAATGATCAACCGACAAACCTTCCGCATGCGTTTAACACCATGACATTGCAAGATCTTGGCACTCAAGGATGGTTCATGGACACCGGGGCCTCGTCTCACTTGGCTTCAACTACAAGTATTCTTGATTCTCTATTTAATTCAAGCAATATATCTTCTATCCTTGTTGATAACGGGAGCTCTATTCCGGTTACTAACATGGGGCATAACATGATACCCACATCCTTTAAACTACTTCATCTTCATAATGTTCTTGTTACTCCTCATATTATCAAAAATTTAATTTTTGTTCGTCA
The DNA here is from genome assembly GCA_038502395.1 of Dittrichia graveolens. Taxonomy (NCBI): domain Eukaryota; kingdom Viridiplantae; phylum Streptophyta; class Magnoliopsida; order Asterales; family Asteraceae; genus Dittrichia; species Dittrichia graveolens. Next base: position 8,374,054 of record JARJIL010000003.1, read on the forward strand.
ATTTACTACTGATAACAAATGTTCTATTGAATTTGACCCTCATGGTTTTGCTGTGAAGGATCTCAAGACCCGCAACCTCCTCCTGCGATGTGATAGTCGCGACGATCTATATCCCGTCACCTCTCCATCCGTTGCTCTTGATGCCACTCCCACTTCTACCTGGCATACCCGGCTTGGTCATCCCAATGATGATGTTCTCCGTTTTTAGTCTCTAGTAACTTTATTTCTTGTAATAAGTCGAAGTCGTTTGCGCCTTGTGAAGCATGTCAGCTTGGCAAGCACACTCGACTCCCATTTTATTCATCTACAAAGACTGTTGCTTCTAGTTTTGATTTAATTCATTTTGATGTTTGGACCTCTCCTATTTTAAGTTTTAGTGGTTATAAATATTATGGTATCTTTCTTGATCATTTCTCTCATTTTCTTTGGGCATACCCTCTTCGAAATAAATCAGATGTTTTTAATAAATTTAATCACTTTCGTGCATATGTTAAAACTCAATTTCACAAAGACATCAAAGCTTTTCAATGTGACCATGGTGGTGAATTTGACAACCAACAAATGCATAATCTTTTTCAGACCAATGGTATTACTTTTCGTTTCTCTTGTCCCCAAACATCCCAACAAAATGGCAAGTCCGAACGTATGCTTCGCACGATTAATAATATCATTCGGACTCTTCTCTTTCAAGCTCACCTCCCGCCCACCTTTTGGATAGAAGCCCTCTTCATGGCAGTTCACCTCCTTAATATTCTTCCATCTTCCGCTATTCAAAACACCATTCCCTACACAAAACTTCTCAACCAACCACCTTCCTATCAACATCTTCGCACCTTCGGTTGCTTGTATTACCCTCACCTCTTTCCTAAACACAAACTTGAACCTCGCTCCACACCTTGTGTTCATCTCGGGTACTCCCCTAATCATCGTGGGTACCGTTGTCTCGATCTTCACACGAACAAAATCATCATCTCTCGTCATGTAAATTTTGATGAGACTTCCTTCCCTTTCGGTTCCATGACTCCTACCATCCCGCCCTCATACACTTTCCTTGAAGAACATCTAAATCACATCACCAAATATTTTCTAAGAACCCCTGTTCCCTCACCATCCTCCACCACCACCGTCTCCTCTGACTCGCCCTCTACCTCTTCTTCGCAGCCTACTACTCCGGACACCTCCACAATCGTCCCTCCCTCTACACTGGTCGATCCACCTTCATCAGCCGGTTCCACATCACACCGTCCCATGGTTACCCGATCTCGTAGCTACCTTTAAGCCCAAAACGACCCTAATTGGGTGTCCGCTATGCAAGAGGAATATAATGCTTTAATTAAAAACGGAACTTGGGATCTTGTACCGAGGCCTTCTGAGACTAACATTATTCGCTCTTTATAGCTCTTTAAGCATAAATTTCATGCAGATGGTTCTCTTAGCAGATATAAAGCTCGTCTTGTTGCTAATGGTCGTAGTCAACAACTTGGTGTAGATTGTGATGAGACATTCAGTCCCGTGGTTAAGCCTGCTACCATTAGGACTGTTTTGAGCCTTGCCATTACAAGAAATTGGCCTATTCATTAGCTAGACGTCAAAAATGCCTTTCTCCATGGTACCTTAAATGAAACCGTTTACATGCACCAGCCACCTGGATTTGTTGACAAGGCTCACCCTGACTATGTTTGTTTGTTACGCAAATCTTTGTATGGCCTAAAACAGGCCCCTCGTGCCTGGTTTCAGAGATTTGCTCAGTATGCTCGTACTATCGGCTTTGAACACATCAAATGTGACACGTCCCTTTTCATCTATCATCAGAATGGTGAAACTGCTTATCTGCTTCTTTATGTTGATGATATAGTTTTGACTGCTTCTTCTGAGACTCTTTTACAACGGATTATATCCTCTCTCAGAACCGAGCTTGCAATGACTGACCTTGGCATGCTAAATTATTTTCTGGGTATTTCTGTGACCAGAAATTCCTCGGGTTTATTTTTGTCTCAAAGCAAGTACGCTGCGGAAATTCTAGAAAGAGCCAACATGATTAATTGCAATCCCTCTAAAACCCCGGTTGATATTGATTCTAAACTTGGCGCTGATGGTCCCCCAGTTTCAGACGCAACTCTATATCGTAGTCTCGCTGGTGCTCTACAGTATCTTACTTTCACTCGTCCTGATATTGCATATGATGTACAACAGATATGTTTGTACATGCATGATCCCAGGGAGTCTCACATGACAGCTCTCAAGCGCATTATTCGGTATATTCGTGGCACTCTCCAGCTTGGCCTGCAGTTGTATCGTGCCTCTGGTTCCTCTCTTGTGGCTTACTCTGATGCTGATTGGGCCGGTTGTCCCACCACCCGTCGCTCAACATCTGGGTATTGTGTTTTCTTGGGCAATAATCTGCTTGCCTGGTCATCTAAGCGTCAACACACTGTTTCTCGATCCAGTGCCGAGGCAGAGTATCGTGGAGTTGCCAACACTGTTGCTAAAATTGCTTGGCTTCGCAACCTCCTTCGAGAGCTTCACGCGCCATTACAGAAGGCTACAGTTGTCTACTGTGATAACATCAGCGCTGTTTATATGTCCTCCAATCCGGTTCATCATCAACGCTCCAAGCATGTCGAACTTGACATACATTTTGTTCGTGACAAGGTTGCCAATGGTCAGATTCGTGTTCTTCATGTTCCATCGTCATACCAATATGCTGACATCTTCACAAAGGGCTTGCCATCCTCTTTGTTCTTGGAGTTTCGTAACAGTTTGAGTGTTCGCTCTTCTCCCGCTCAAACTGCGGGGGCGTATTAAGAGGCTTTATTTAGGCTTAGCCCTTTTTCTATTAGCCCATGTTGAGCTTTTAGGCTTAAGCCCATGTAATCTTCTATTTATGCTTTGCCTTTGTAATATTTTGGAGATATTAAAAAATACCAAACTCTGATAAAACAAACATGTTTTTCTTATTACGTCAGAATGAATTGTTACGTTTCATTTCTCAATCATCCATTACCAAACATTATCTATGGGAATTAGGATGTCGGACGCAAAGATCTCATCTAAATCCCATTTTTACAAATGGGATATCCACATTGCATGGATAGAGATAGAAAACAAATATTATAACAAGACATTTTTCCTGCTAATCAGAACAAACATAAGTTAAAAGTTTCTTGAACCCCATACTAGTTATCAAGCCACAAAACACACTTCCTTAAACACCTTCAAAATTCCATCCTCAGGCAAAGAACAAAATACGCAATTGAGAAAATCATGCATCTAGTTATGAAAATCAACTATTTGATAGAACAAGACCCTCAATTTCATGCAGCAAGCTATGAAAACTAGACCTAGAATAGGTCTCCAAAATTACGAGCCATACACTAGTAATCGTTTACTTGAAAGTCTTCGTAGGTTTCTTGTTCAAAAGTATGCTTTCATTTTTTAAACGAAAATAAATATTTTCTCTAAGAAAATTTTCAAATTTCATACTTCTTACTAGATAATGACACGTGTGATCTATTTTTTTTCTTTTTTCTCTTTCAATCTTAATTTTAACATTTATATTGATTTTATATGTCAAATGATGAATACTTAAATAGAAGGATATAAAACCTCATTTTAAAAAAAATTGGCTACTATATGGTTTTTGCATACAATAGTCATAAAAATTAAGTAATTAGTTAAGTTGGTCCTTTCAAGGACCAATAAATGAAAATTCCAAACACAAAACATGTAGAAAGTAAATTATACAACAATTCTAGTTTAGAGACCTCCAACAATCAACTAACTAAGAATTTATACAATTCAAACCAGTAGCAGCATTCCAACTATATGCAATTACCACTATCAAAATGTAAATCAACTGTTCATATTCTTCCCTTGATCGAAGCTTTAAGATTTTCTTCAACATCCAATTTATGCGACTACTTTTGGCCTTTCTTCAACAACACCCCGATTTTCTTCAACATGTTGCTTGTTTTTTTGATCGATGATTCATCTTCGGTATCTTCAGAATAAGGCGAATTCGACTTTTCTCCGATAACATTAAAGTCAAACGACTCCGATGACTCCACAAATTTCCGGTCATCACCGTCGCCCAAAACCATGGCGGCAGCCACCTCCGCTGCCTTCCTCCACTGCTCCGTTTGCACTTTCAGCCTCCGTAACTCGTTTTCCATCTCCGCATTCGCCGCCAGAGCAGACTCAAACTCCACCGCCCGCCCCGCTTCATCTGATTCGTCTTTCTTCATCCTTGATTTCACCATTTCCAGTTCTTCTAAAGCTCGTGATTCGGAATCTTTCGATTCGTTCAATTTGTTCTTCAGTTCTTCTACCAGATCTTGGGTTTCCGAAAGTTCTGACCGTAACGTCAGGACCTCTTCGTGAGCCGATTCTGATTCGGCTAATTTTTGGAGCCGAATCTTGAGTTTTTGGTTCTCGTTTAAGGCAGCGGCTAACGCGGCCGAGTCCATCGAATGGTGTTTCTGGACGGCTTTCAGCTCAGACTCCCAGGCTCGGTCCCGATCGTGTGAGATTTTCCGGAGTTCCTGAATTCGAGATTCTTCACAAGCCCAAAACTCATCGAGCTGTTTTTGTGACTCGTCGAGCTTGGCTGACATAGCCGCAAGCTGCTTCTTGGCTTCTTCGGCTTCTCGTTGAGCCAGCTTCGTGCATGACTCTGTTTGGCTTAGCTGGTCCTTTGATATCTTGAGCTCTTCTTGAAGCCGAGCTAGCTGAATTTCTAATTCAGGTACTCTTCCTACACGTTTTTTCTGCAGTATTCGAGAATATATAATTGATACTGATTTTTTGAATAATCACATGGTACAATATCAATAACGAATTATACTAACAAATTGGTGTAACATAATCTTAATGGTGTAAAGGCCATTTCATTTATTGCCGGCTAACGATAGTTTGGTGCTGTTAGCTGCATGAATCATTTTTTTAATACCTCGGATGTTGGTGCATGTTGTGGTCGGTGATCAACGGCCCTAGGGCTTCTGTTTGCCAAACTTCGCGAGGAAGTGTTGTCGCGGTTTGCTCCCAAGGCCTTGGGTTTCTTGATGGATCCCGTGGTTCCACCTCTGTTTTTCCAAGAAAATCATGTCATAGTTTACTAGTGATACGGAAAGGTAACTTCGAAACAACGGATTAAAAGGAAATTACGTTGTTTCCAATGTTAGACGCACTCGTTTTGATAGGAAAACGATACTTTTGTAACATTAAATGACGGTTATAACCTTATATTTTGGTAGAATGAAGGAAAAAAGGAGCTCATACCTTGTTTTGGGATGCTGCATTGTCTTAATTACCCTTTAGCAAGTTTGCCTACAATGGTATTAAGAAGAAAGCTTGGTCACATATATGTATGCTAACGTACATGTAAAAGGATACCAATGAATGACGCCATCCAGAAAACCTCAATTTAATCAAAACCCAATACAAGAAAACGAACAAATCGTCAAAATCTACCCTCTTTATACGTAGCCAAAACTGAGAAATCAAAATAAAGTTACAACTTCTAATGCATAACTTACAAGCAATTACAGCAGTATGGTTCTGTAAAACGGTGTTTTGGCTATAAACAACACAACCCTTCAAATGAACTCCATACCTAATTGGAACTAACCCCACTTCCAACAACCAAACTCACAAACACAAGGGAAATTAAAGAAAGAGCAAAAGGAGAAGAAAGACAGGAATCATTACACTAATTTTTATACTTTATTTTTCTCAATTTAACTTCCATTTTACTCTTGATTGCTCATATGCTTTGTTTTAAAGACATTATCTACTTAGAAAATAATCATGGTAGATAAAAAAAAAGTAGCAAATTCAGTTATGGAGTGGTCTCTGTGATCGGATGGGGTGATGCCGATCATGATATGATCGCTGCAACTGCTTTGGCTCGATCACCAGCTTGAGCTCCGTCATGTTGATTTTGTTTCTTTTTTTGTTTGTAAAAGGTGGTTAAAAGTGGGTAGCGTGACGATGTAACAGAGTAAGAGTTCAACATAATGCTTAAATAATAACCAATGAAGAAAACTTAATGACGTATTTTTTGGATATTGGATTGTCAACATAACCGCTAAAGCTACTACGTAAAAATAGAACTCATGAGCGGTTAAGCTACTCAATATATAAGAGAGAAGTAACGTCTTGACTGTCAGTAATTCCTTTTGGCCTAGTAGTAAGCGTCTTGATCGTAATAATATCGATGATGGATAGAGTTAGAGACAGCACCCTCTTTAGTATATATCACTCGTAATGTAATAAGAGATGCTTATGTTTATTTTTTATTCTTTTTATCAAGTAGCATTAATTGGTGTATCTCTAGCTAATCATGAAATTGGTGTGAACAAAATGCATGTGTTAGTTTGGTTGTTTAAAAAATGCTATAAAGAAAAGGGGATATTTATCATATATGTTTTACAACGTTTGTATTTGATAAAGGATCCTTGTTGATTCGCTATTTTATAATTATCAGAAAATAGATACATTAGTACACTACACATATAATCATTATATGTCGGGTAACATGTTTTGCCTACATATATTTTCCTAATTAATACATTAAACCTTTGCAAACTCTTAAAATTAATTAATTAGCACGTAATGATAAAAAGCCGGAATTATAATTAGACAAAAATTCAAACGAGAACTGTTTTTCGTACGAGAACCGTCAGAACCAATCGTATGATCCTTTTCTTTCTATTATTATTATTATTATATTAGAACCAATCTTATTATTACTATTATTTATCTGCAAATTCGAATTTAATCAAATGAGTTTAACATGTCAAAAGTCTTTAAAATAAACAAATGGATGGATCAAACCATCCTCTTTTGAATTTTGACTAGTACTAAAATTATAACCCCGGACACAGTTTTTACTTGTTCATCGACTTGTCTTATATGCTTAGGGCATCTATAATGAGCGTGTCACGTATGGTGGAGCAATCACATCGTGATGGCTAGTGTGGTGAGAGTAATGATTAGATCGTAGAGTACGGTGAATTAAGTTGAGCGATACCGATATGACAATATAATGTGATAAGTTATGAAATGATGACTACATAAACTCTTTTATTGCAGTATTATCTATAAAAACTAACATGCGAGGCCAACTTTTAGCTAACAATCCAACCACCGTCTAATAGAGTATTTTGAACTAATGATAATAGATCCAATACTTATCTTAAGGTAGGAGATATACAGCAATTAGCAATATCAAATTCAAATATAAAATTATATTAAATTAATAAAGTTACCTGGGAATTTAGGAATCAATGGAGGCTGAAGCTTAAACCAAGAAGAGATTGAGCATTGTTATGAAGGAAGAAGGTTGTGTGTGTGTGTGAATAGCTTTCCCTGCTGTTGTCTGTGTAGCCACATATGAAGGTCCCAAGTCACTCTCTCTTTCTATTTCTCTCTACAAAACAAAAACTCATCGGAAGAAGAGTATGTCTAGGAAATCATATTTCATATTTTATTTTAACTTTTTAATTACTTTTAAACAAAAAGATTTAGAGCATCCGATGTACGTTAAGTATGGTTTCGGTATGGTGATGTGTACCATTGGTACCGAGGGGCACACAGTACACCACCCCAAGGTACTGGTACCGAAAATTTTCAAAAGGTTTCGGCATTTGAACACAGGAGGAGAAAGGAGAGAGAGAGAGAGCTAAGAGATAAAGAGAGGAAAGAGTAGAGAGAAGAGAGAGTTTTTTTTAAATAAAAAATCTTTGAAGCGTGTGAAGCATGGGTGATACGGGATTTAAGCATGCTTGAAACATAAAGTGAGTTATGTTGATGTGGTTTGAAACATGAGATGCCCAAACCTTGGTTCACCCCATGCTCTTATATGATTATATAAATGGATTGAACAAATAAAAAGTCGCCTAAAACGTGTTTTAAATGTATAAAACTTTGTATTACAGTATATAACAATTAGCAGAGGTTATAAACAGTGTTTTTTTTGTCTTTTTATAATAAAATATGTAATATAATATGGGAATCATGAAAGACTAAACATAATACTAAATGGAGGGGTTGCTAAGTCACATGGCATATAGACTTGGACACCTGAGTTCGAGTCTCACACCGCATGGTTCTTCCTTTATCAAGGAAATAGTGGTGGGTTGCTAACTACAACTGGTAGCCTTCTTTATAGAACATGTTGATTGAAGAAAATGTTTGGACTATAGAAGGCTATTAAAGAGTGATTGAGATTGCGTAAATGGTTAAAGTTGTCTGAACAAAATTTAAAATGCTTGTTTTGTTATTGTCGAAATATAATAAAATTTGCATATCATGTTAAATTTTGTATAAACTAGAACAATACTACTTAATTAAGAAGACTGCGGAATTTTGTATGGGTTAAATAAGCTACAATACCGATTAATCAAGAAAATATCATGTCAAGTGTCAACTATGCAATTAATTATATGGGTTATATGATGATCCAAACTGAATGCGAACTTATCTTTTTACGATTAAGTAAATTGGCAATTTCTAGATGAAGTAATGTATCAAATGAATTTTGGGACCAAATGGAGAAAATGGATTTCGGGTTGCTTGTCTTCGGCCTCGATTTCGGTTTTGATCAATGGATCTCCGACACAAGAGTTCCATATGGGAAGGGTGTGTGTAAAACCAGATTTTAGAGCAAATTAAAACTTTTCAAAAGATTAATTTAACTAAAACATCAGGGTTCTTATATCAAATGTAGCGGGTATTTTACAACCTTAGTTATATTTATTAGATGGTATAATACCTCGGGGAAGAGCTTGAAGAGGGGTCATTTCCTAGTCTTATCTATTTGTTCAGGTTGAGAAATCTTCAAAACTTCCATCTGACCCGTTAGCAAACATCGTTGGTGTTACTATGTTCAAAACAACCGACCATAACAAATAGAATATAAACAAGGCACAAAGGCCAACAACGGTGTTCCTTGGTCTGTCCCAAGTCTCCAACAGCAAACTCCTGGCCATCTGTGGAGAATGTAACACGGGAGGGGTTAGCTATAAAAGCTAGTAAGCACAGAAAGCAGAACATATACAAGATAATCATGCAATACACAATATATCATATAGTGCTATCTAGGGGTGAGCATGGTACCGGAACCGGTACCGATTTTACCGAATACTGAATTTGGTTTAAAGACGGTACCGAATACCGTACCAAGTATTCATACTACGGTACCGGCATCGGTACCTATTTTACCTAGTTTTTTCGGTACTAGTCCCGAATACCGAGTTAGCAATATTTCAAGTACCGAGTACCGGACCGAAAACTCTAACTCGGTACCGGTACGGTTCGGTATTTTCGGTACCCATGCTCACCCCTAGTGCTATCCTAGCACACTGGGTGTGTATCGTCTGACTGAAACCGTTTGTTGCTAGGTAACGAGCCCAACGCATCGGCCCTAGCCAGGGGGGTCTAACACACCAATCTGATAAGGTGTGTAAGCATATAGCGGTCCACCATACCTTTACTGTCATGGGGCCTAATGCACGATGACCCCCACCATCTGAAAAACAGGGTCCTGCAGAACCTTGACCTACAAAGGTCTTTGTTACTCCCGAATGGACCGTGGGACCCATCCGTAAACCGTGGCTGACTTCAGGAACTAGACTGTATAAACGGTCATCAATCGGTCTGGACTATGCACAAACAGATAATATGTCCACGAATAGCCTGTGCGGACATTAATAAACAATAAGCTAGTTCATGAAGGGATCGTATGAACATAGCAAGCATATCATAAACCGTGTTCACATAAGTAATTTGGTGAACAAATGCATGTTTACAATCAATTATCATATTCACGCATAAACCATGTGAATCATGTTAATAATAACAATAATAACATACTCAATGTTCGGTAACAACCGCTGAACATAACTAAATTTATCTCACCATGCAAATCATTGATTACACATCGTTCATATAGTACAGTGATTAATCAAGTATATGTAATGGTTCCCGTACTCACCTCGGGTCCAAGCTCACTTAGTTAGCAACTACACGTGTTCCGTAAGGTCTCGATGAGCCTAGAACAACACTATGTATCAATATATAGTCTTAACTTCACTTAGTTCTCCATTAAGGACCAAACAACCCCTTTTTACGGCTATAGTTATTCTTTCTATGGCCTTAGGAGGTACATGTCCTTCCTACGGCCATAGTTTTCCTTTCTATGGCCGTAGAAGGTACGTGCTCCTTTCTACGGTTATAGTTTTCCCTTCTACAGTTGTAGAAGGTAAGTGCTCATTTCTATAGCCATAGTTTCCTCTCTACGGCCTTAGGAAGGAACACACAGGTCAGGTTCGCGATTCAATTCTAACTTGATTCTAATTGATTCCAAACATCAAATATGACCATAGGGGACTTCATAACATCCCTTAACATCATTTTTATCAATTTTCCACTTTTAAAGTCAAAGTTTTGATCACAAAAACCCATTTTACCCATTTAGCATAAGTTTTGACCTAACTTTATCATATATTGATCAATCAAGCTCTAATCGAGCTTCATCTCCATAGAAATCAGATTATAATTACTTAAGAAAACTCAATTTGATGCTACATACATTATAGACACCTCCATGGTGACTATAGCTAAAGAACACAAGAAGGAATGGTGAAGAACAATTACTTGAAGCTATACTTTGATCTTGAATCCCTTGCTACCAACTTGAATATTGATTTAAGATGTTAATTTCACTTGTTTGCTACCGATCAAGTTCTTCAATTTGTTTCTAGACAAAAAAGTGTGTGTATGTGTGCAAGAGACAAGAAGAAACCAATTAAATAAATGGTGAGCCAACCTATGGAGTTGGTCTTATCCAAAAAGTGGGTATCCCATTCCCCTATCAAACTTACAACTTAACTTAATTGTTATCCATTTAATTCAATGTGGATATATTTGAAACCATTATTTAAAAACGACCAGTAATATTTAATTACTACATAAGTTAGAATATTTTCTAATTTCTCCATTTAACGGGAATCAACTAACTTATTATTAAATATAACTAAATACTTACATATATCACATATAAAATATCCTAATAATTATGTAAACTACTAGGCATAGTTAGAGGAAGTTACCGTGTGAGCAAGGGGACCCCTTGCTCCATTTTCATTCATCATTATGGTTGAATATTTTAATGTGGCAATGCAAGAGGCGAGTTTCAAAGGTGTCTTTCATGATCTTCAATTGCTTAACAATGGCATGTCTATTACTCACATGCAATATGCTAATTAGTGATGACACCATTGTCTTAGGAGAATGGTTGGGTAGTAATATTGCTGACATTATTCGCATTATGTGTTGCTTTTACCTTTCTTCAGGTTTGAAAATTAACATAATCAAAAGCAACTTGTTGGGGATCGGGGTGACCAAAGAGGAGGTGGAGTTCTTAGCCAACAAATATCATTGTAAGGTCGGCTCATTTCCCTTCAGTTATTTGGGAATTCCAATTGGTATTTCTATGAATAAATTTGAATCGTGGGCATCTATTATAGATAAAATTTTGGCTAAACTTTCAAAATGGAAAGCTCAGAATTTATCTTTTGGAGGGAGATTGACACTTATAAAATCAATCTTGGGATTTATTTTCTTTCATTGTTCAAAGCCCTGGATAAAATAATAAATAAACTTGAAAGTTTGCATTCAAGATTTTTTTGGGGATCAAAGGATAACGAAGGGAAAATATATTGGTTATCTTGGAGTGTTATTTTAAATGATAAATGTAATCGTGGATAAGGAGTGGACAACCTTAAAGCCTTTATTGTTGCCCTTTTATCTAAATGGATTTGGAGATTTAAAACGGAAAGAGATGGGTTATGGAAAAAAGTTATTCATACTATTCATGGTCCAAGCGGTAGATTAACAAGGGTGAATTCAATTGGGAAAATCCCGGGGATTTGGAAGAACATTCTTAAAGTCCATAAGTTTTGTGATAAAGTCAATATACGTTTGGCTAGTTGCTTCCAAGAACAATATTTAGCTGAATTAAGGGCTGTTAAAGTGGTACGGGCGATAGATCCATCCGGTCAATTTTCAGTCTCTTCTTTACGTTGAGCCTTCAATGATGCTTACTTAAAGAAGGATGCAATTGAGCATTTTATGTGGAATAATCGGGTGCCTCTCAAAGTATGCTTAAATGCTTGGAGGATTGCTAATGGTAGGATGACTACTACTGTCAACCTTCAAAAAAGATGTGTTGTTTTATTATCCTTATATTGCCCTCTATTTGGAATAGAAGATGAATCGAAAGAGCATCTTTTCGCTAGATGTTCAGTCTCTAGGAGAATCCTTTTAGATATTGGTAGATAGTGGGGAGTGGATTATTCAAGAATTTATGATATTCCACATCTTCTATCGTGGGGTTATTTGTTGAATTATAAAGGGGGAAAATTAAAGGCGTTTACAGGGCTATTTATACATATCTATGGATTGTTTGGAAACTTAGAAATGGGAAGGTCTTCTCAGGTGCAGTAAAGGATAAGAAGATTTTGTCAAGTAACCAAATTCAAGCATATTCTTTCTTTTGGCTAAAGAACAGATCAAGTTAACTAAACATTGTCCTAAGATAGTAAGATGTAGTGATTGGTGCTATAACACTTCTTTTTGTTTTTAATTGTTTTGATTTCCTGGGCGCTTTGTTTGTTATTATAATAATTCTTTTATTTCTTTCATTCTAGTGTCTTGCTAGATCCTGGTTTTCTATATATTTAATATTATTCGGATCACTCTTGAGGTGTCTGACGGCTAAGGCGAAACTCTTTTCTTGTGTGTGCCTAGAGGTGTAAACTAGTAGAATCAAGCTCGAGCTCGACATGGCTCAAGCTCAGCTTGAATTTATGTTAAGTTCGAGTTCGACGAGCTTTCATACTTAAAGCTCGAGCTTGGCTCGACAGGGTACATTATTAGCTCGGCTCGAAAAGCTCGAAATAATATAAAAAAATTAAATTCAAAAATCAAATTATTCATAATATAGATAAAATATGAAATTAAGGGTTTTTAGTTATTACTTATTAAAAATATTACGTATATAAATTAGATTTATTTCAATAAGCAATCATTTTTAATATGTTCTAATATTAGTCCATCGTATATACTTATATAAACATACATATACTATACAAAACTCGATAAGGACTTGAGCTGAGCTTTTAAAAGCTCGAGCTCGCTTTTGGGCTCAAACTCGATAAAGTCGAACGAGTTGATCTCAAGTTCAAGTTACTCGATAAAAGCTTGACTTGTTTACATCCCATTCTAGCTTTTGTCTTTATAAAAAGTAATAGAATAATATAAAATCTAGGCGGTTGACACGAGAGCGTTCATCAGATCCTGCAAACAGACCCCACCACCGACCCCATCCCCATAAAAACTATAAATCAATCAAAAAGATAAAATCATCAAAATCCAAATAAATCAATTACTCTATCAACCAAAAATCCCTGCGAAAATACTGTAGCTGAAGATCCGATCGGAGCTCCATGAAATGGCTGCTTCCTACAATCATATGATGTTTGAAATATATTTGAACTACTTCTACAGTCTACGCGCACCGACCACTTCTGAAATGACGGTTTGTTTTTGACGTCGTGTCATACTACGCTGTACTATTTTTGTCCTAAAGCTAAAGGTGGAGAATAATCCTTTATGGCGTAGGGTTTATGCAATTTCCTGTTTATTTTATTCCTAGATTGAATTTCACGCTTCTAAAGCTATCACTCTTACCTCACACTTTGGTCTTTTTTTAAAGATTCAACTAAATCTCTGAAGAACGATTGCAATCCGGAAACTAGAAAGTGAATATGCTATTGAGGTGGTGGTGAAGCAGGCGGTGAGCTCGAAGAGAAAGGTGAAATGGAGGAAGCAGGGAGATCAAAATCTTGGGCGGAGGACGTCGGGCGACCGAAATCATGGACGGAGGACGTCGGGAGATCGAAATCATGGACGGAGGAGCTAGCGAGTCTCGTGGAGGATACCGGAATACGATACACTGGTGACGATCAGACTTTCAGTAGTCTCTCTACGCCGTCGTTTGATTTGAAGACGATGTTGGAAGGGGAGCGGGTGGAATCCGAAAGCTTTAAGGATCAAATGAAAGGGTTTGCGAAAGCTTGGGGGGAGATTGCGATTGAGTTAGGGAAAGGATGCAAGGATGTTGTTCTACAGAGTGTGTTGACGGATGATTCTTACATAGTGAAAAAAGTGAGAGGGTCCTGCAGGGTGGTCGCCGGAAAACTGAGTGTTTTGAATGAGTTTTTGCCGGAGGATCGTGATCCCGTTCACGCTTGGCCGGTGATATTAACCGTTTTCCTCATCGCAATTTCAGGTAATTTTGACATTAAACAACTTAACTTCATTCATATCTGGTTTCCTCACTTCGTTCATAACCAAATCAATTTGGCAGCACGAACTTCGATCCTGATGAGAATTTGCTTTCGTGAATTTTGTCTGCATTTGACTATTGGTTGTAACGAACCTTCATCTGTATGATAAGCTCCTTGGTTCTTATTTCTTAAACGTTTTGTTTTTTGGTTTCAGTTCATTTTACCCAGTAATTCATCAAATGTATTGAATGGATTTGTTATTATTTAGACTGTTGCCTTATTGATGTTAGCATTGGACATTGAGCAGTCTCAATTCCATGGTGGTAAACGTTTATATTCTTTTTTTCTCTAGGAGGTGGGAATTTTGACCCATGTACATTGTACTTATTAAGTTATGAGTGGGTCAATTTCGATTAAGAGTTGCCCAAAGGCTATTTAACTTCCATACAGCCCCTAGATGGTCTTATTCAAAGATTTAGACCACTATTCAGGGCATTTATCACTGATAAAAGTTTATAAAGACTGGAAGAAAAGGTGATTGCGTGTTAACCCGACCTGATCCTAGTGTCCTACCCAGTTTTGACCCACACAAACACAAACCTTGCACATCGACCCGTTTACCCAACCCATCCGACCTGTCCATATTGCCACTGTACTAGGCAGTATGCTACCCAGTTCCTATACCATTTATGTTATAGTGGTAGCTTTCATCAAATACTACAATTTCTTTTTTCGTAGAGCAAACTCACACACACTCTAAATCTACACCCTTTTGTCCCAAATACTACAATTTCAAACCCCTTTTAGATAAAGCTCAGCTTTTTGAAAAACACGAAAACACAACACAGGCTGGAGGTCTCTCGAGAGCAGTCTCTCTACACCCGGGTAGAGGTATAGCCATCGCACCTCCTCATACCTCAACCATGTGGGATTGGGTATTGTTGTTGACGACCAAAGTCTTCCTTATACTTTAGGAAGTTTATTTAATGTTCTTCCTCTTTTTTTTTTTTTTTTGAGGGGGATGGGGGGGATACATAAAAACTGGTTGACAGATTAACTAACATGTATCACAATGTTGTTATGCGTTGCAGTTTTAAGTGTGAATTTTGAATATGAAAAGGTTCCAGTTCAACTTGTTCAAGTACATCCTCCTAGCGCTAGGCATATATTACTTCCTGATGGTAGAAACATATCATATCATGAGCAAGGAATTTCTGCAGACAGAACTAGATATTCACTTATTGCTACTCATAGCTTTCTGTCTTCTCGACTTGCAGGTATAAGTGTCTACGACAAAGTTCTTTCTTAGTTTCTTGTTAAAAAAAAGCAGAATTGTTACAAACGTAATTTAGTTCTTGTTTTTCAGGAATACCAGGTATCAAGTTGTCACTACTGGAAGAATTTGGGGTTCGATTGGTAACTTACGATCTTCCTGGGTTTGGGAAAAGTGATCCACATCCAAACAGGACTCTTCAATCATCAGCAATGGACCTTTTACACCTAGCAGAAGCTCTTAAAATTGACAAGTTCTGGGTGCTCGGATATTCAAGCGGTGCTATTCATGCTTGGGCTGCTTTAAAGTACATACCTGCTAAAATTTCAGGTCAGATTACCAGTTATTGGTTGTGAAATGTTTTATATTTGTAATAGACTGCTTCTGTAGATAGGTAGTTGAAAATCATTGGTTAGCATGTATAGCAACCAATAATACTTTGTCGCTAAAATAATTTTTGATATTTTGGAATTATTATTTTCATTTATTCTTATGCAAGTCCTTTTGTCAACTGTAACGTGAGGACTTGGAAAACAGCAGAATGATTTTTCAATGGCCAAAAAAATTAAAAAAGGTTGTTAGCCAGATTAGTAAATTAGCAACAAAGTGATTTGGTTACACTATACCATGCAATTAACCATAGAAAATGAGTTTAGATCTGGGTGATATACAGGTGCAGCAATGTTTGCTCCAATGGTTAATCCATATGACCCGGGCATGACAAAGGAGGAAAAGTCGGGAACTTGGGGGAATTGGACAAGAAGAAGGAAACTTTATTATTATTTAGCTCGACGGTTTCCTAGGTTTTTAAGGTTCTTCTATCGCCGATCTTTCCTTTCTGGAAGACACGGGCCTATTGACAAATGGTTGTCATTATCTCTTGCGGAGCAGGTATATTTTAACCTTAAATTGTTTCTTCTTGAAAATTTGACCTCAATGACATCTTGTGGTGGCAAACCGGTTGGGTTACAGGTTAAAAGTGGTTTTTCAAAAGGGGTAATTCTTTTGTACTTGTTGAACTGGATCGGATCGATTCATCCGAAACGATTGTCCATTTTTTTATTCCTTTATATATAATTGTTGTGTCAGCTGTGAGTACAAAATTTATATTAAATAACAGTCTAATTTTTATAATAAAATAATTTGGGAGGTTTTATGCATACAAATACACGTGGAGCAATTCTTGACGTGTTCGACTCGCTTCCTCTTACTCTATTTGGTTATTTTACCCATTTGACCATCGAAGATGAAAAGTTGAAAACATAACTTGAATTGACTCGTTTTAAGAAAAAACGGTTGGAATAACCAACTGTAATAATTTCACTTGTTTTAAGAATCTTGAGTACTGCAGGATAAAGCCGTGACAGAATATCCGGTATTTAAAGAATTTTGGCAAAGAGATGTTGAGGAGTCAATCAGGCAAGGAAATGTGAAACCATTCGTAGAAGAAGCCGTTTTACAAGTGTCAAAGTGGCCATTTAGTCTTACAGATCTACAAGTGCAAAAAAATTGCCCAGAGAAAGGTTTTTTTCATTGGTTCAAGTTCATGTCTAGTGAAGCAGAATGCAAATTAGTTGGTTTTCTGGAACCAATTCATATATGGCAGGTTTGCAATTTTTATCATAATCTTCTGTTTCTTGATCGTGTTTTATCTGTTTCACCTTAGTTAAACAATTCTTAGAGACCACCAGGAAGTTTTTAAATTAGAAAAAGCTAAAATACATAATGCAGAAATAATCACATCTTCATCAAATGCATTGTAATAGGTTTTGGTTGGTTTTTACATATGTACAGCAAATAAGCACACGGATGAGCCTTTTTTTTATTGAAGTGTTTTATGAATTCTAACTATTTAAAAATTTTTATTGAAATGACCCAAATCGACATCTTTGTGGAAAAAGTAATAAGGTTTATCGAATGGAAATAAAGTCTCTCTAGCAATGTTGAAAGGTCTATTTGACCTTAGATATTCGGTCTTGTTGCAGTTATTTAACTCTTAATTAACCAATCAAACAACTAAAAGTAGAATCCGCTTATTTAAACTTGATTATTGCGAGTTGCCGAGTTCAAGTCACAATAATGTGATAATTAGTTTCCAAACACAGATTAGTAGCTACAAAATTCTTTTCTAATAATCTGCACTCTGTAGCACTGTACCTGTAAAATCTTCATACCTGCAGCCTGCTAGTGATTAGTAGCTACAACTTTTCTTATATGTCGTTCTTCAACAGGGACTGGAGGATCTGGTTGTGCCACCTTTGATGACCGACTATGTGGCCCGTGTACTACCAAATGCTATTGTGCATAAACTCCCAAATCAAGGTCATTTTTCATACTTTTACTATTGTGACGAATGTCATAGAACAATTCTGTCAACCCTCTTTGGAGAACCACAAGGTCCTCTTGAAAACACTGTAGAAGAAGAAGAAGATGGAAGTCAAACCTCCAAATCCTTCCCAACTAATCCTACGTCGACTTTCCAGCTATAAATGAGTTGATTACAAAGTATATACCTCACAGGTTTCATCTCTTGCCTTGTTTCAGAAAGGTAGAGTGTGGGTTGTCTTAAAATAGTTTAGTACTAGTGCTTGCTCACATGAAAGAGGTTTTGTTTTGCTAGAAAATGTGGTTTTATATAGGTTAATTTTGTGCTACTTGTAATAACACTAACACTAAGAGATCGAAATTCTGATTTTAACACGAGGACAGGTGCAAGAGATATTTAGTTCTTTTTGAAGGTGTTCAAGAGCGCATTGTCGAGTATTAAGTGCATATGATGGTTATTGACCCAAGTTTGTGATGATTTCATATCAATCAATGGGAACCAATTACATGCATTTTCTGTCCGTCCGAAGGTAAGTATATGGTTGGAGAGTTGAATAAAATAATGATAGTTACACCCATGAGTGTGTTTGTGTGGGAGAGAGATTAATTCATGTCTTTATCAGACTGCAAGGTGAAATGCATTAATTCAAATTATAGAAGAGTCATTATAACATGTAACGGTAATCACCTACATATATAGTTAGCACAATATCAGTCACCTCCTAGGGTCATAACTCAATTTACACTCAACACTTGGTGTTTCCAATACTTCATGAACTTTTCGATTCATACAACATTCACAAATCAGTTTACGATTCCACCTAGTCCTAATTCACGATTTGATCCCGAGTCAATTTGTGATCCCCCACAAGGGTAGTTTACGATTGTCCACCTGGATCTATTTTACGATTGGAACTAATCGTAAATCACAGTTGTGCTTCGGTGATGATTTACGATCCTGACTCATTATACAACTTACGATTCTAACTCATTATATGGTTTACGATTCTGTCTATTGAAACTGGTTTGTGATTATAGTAATTCACAATTGTACCTTCCTACACAGTTTACGATTCTAGTCCTTACACATTTTACTATTCACATGTTACCATTGTTTTCAATTCACATGTTTCCATTGTTTACAATTCACATGTTCCAATTGTTTTCGATTCACATGTTTCCACTATTTACGATTCACATATGTTATACTTGATTTTCAATTTACGATTCCCTCTTTATTTCTATTTACGATGCATTCACCCTTATAAAGTTTTCGATTCATAATAGAACATGATTTACTGTTACTCTCTAGACCTATAGGATTTACAGTTTGGCGTCCCCAAACACTTTTCGATTCTAAGTTGTCGATTGTAGCACCACTTAAGCTTACTATTCATGTCATAGGCGACTTTTCGATCGGGGAATCCCCAAAGGGACTCGACCCACAGGTTACAATTACTCTTTTCGATTCGGCCACCTGACCTCAAAGATTCCACCAACAAAATACCCTTTTACGATTTAGATTCAAAGTTGATTCACAGTTACAGTCCAATGTACAGTTTACGATCCTAACTTGAGTACTAATTTACAACTCACCCTCATTATCCGGTTTTCAGTTCTCAAGAACAGTATACAAATCCAAATCAATCTTACTCGTTTTTTATCAAATCATGATATTCTCATTTCATAAGGACACCAACATCATTACATCAAACCCCTAATGATTAATTGTGTTTTCATCAAGGTTTAATGACTCAAAATTGCACTTACAACTTCGGTTTAGCGCATCAGTTTGAACAGTCCAGAATCAGTCCAAAATTCATCAAATGCTTAATCAATTTGCATAAAATTAACACCAAAATGTTTGTAAGAAGTGAAGGATCATAACCGAAGCTTTCCTTAAAAGAAAATAGTCAACTTGGTGTTGAAAAGAGTGAAATCTTGCTTGGTTTCCTTCTCGGTTCACACAGTACACACACCGACACACACAGCTCCCTTACAAAGGGCTTAAATACACTTCCCTTCTTACTTAATTGACACCTTAGATCCCTTCACATTAAATACTTTCTATTTAATGACAATACTAACCATGGATAAACCATTTCTCATTAAAATAACATTTTAATAAAATTTTCAGAATCGGATATTAAAAAGAGGGTGGGCAGGTTGGGGGTGAGAAATGTCTGTTGAGTCACTGGCAAGCCCCCCCCCCCCCCCCCCCCCTGCCGCCAAGGACACCGGCAGGATGTGATTACAATCCCAAATGTCGTCCACGTGCTTGACAAGTAAGATGGCGCGATACAAGTATCTCAAATAGCAACAACCAATACATGCGATAATCATAAACTTACAAAAATGAATCAGGCCACAATTGCTTACATTTTATGAATCATTTTAATAAGCATTGAACTCACAGTTCCACACAGAGCACTAACAGTTCTAAGTATGTATAACCAAATCATGTTTTTCCATAGCAAATATGACCTTGTTGTTGATTAAAAGGCAGAGCCAGTGTTGTTGGACTTCCTTAACAGCATCTCTTTTGCTTCACTGATTTTGGAAGCGAGATAGTGACTGCCGCCAGCATCTGGATGGTTCGCAAGCATCACTCGTCGATGTGCTTCCTTTATCTTATCTAGAGCACTACTTTCCCTATACATAATTCACAAACGAGAAAAGCATAAATTTACAAGTGTATCAAAAGTAGAATGTAAACAAAATCATGATGCTTTCCTAAGATCCAGTGATCTGAGATTTGCAAAATGAAATTATCTTGTGATGTGGAAAACCCCAAAATGTCTCAAATTGCTACTTCATTTAAATTACAGTGATCATGTGACATTGTTATAAAAAGGTAATCAAGTACATCAAGTTGTAGAAAATAGTGCTTATACACTTTGATACTAATAAAGGATGGCTTGGATGAGTGTTTTCAATGTGATTATCACAACTTTTCGAATCATGATCAGAAATTAGTTTATTAAACTTTAAAGTTAAGAAAACCGAAGTGATTTGACATTTTCCCAATAATCATATTTCTTCCTGCTACCGATTATTAATTTCTCCAAATATCATTATCTCAACCTTATATAATGACAAGATTATTATCATAGCCACCTTTTGTCGGTGTATTCAGTTACTGGAAATCTTAGGATTGCAACCAGATAATCAGGTGATTGAATTTAATGGAAAGTTCGAAGATTTTAATAATTATCTTAACAATCAAACAAATTAATCTTCCCAAATCTATTTACTTTGACCTTACAAAATTGATTAAGATATAATCATAATCACTATTTGCTGGAGTGTTTAAAGTGAGCACTACAAATTTAGAATTAGAATCACCTAATTAGTTAAACAAAGCTAAACTAGTAGGGTAATTCTACATTAATCTCAGAAAAGTAAATTTTGGGGTTACTACTTCCAGAAATATTGATCACCAAAGACCTTAAACTAATCAGAAAATCATACATAAATAAAATTTAACCTAAAATAATGCCATCAAGCATACCTGACTCCAAGAATAAGGGCAGCTTCTCTTCTGGTCATTTGAGGCTGGAAACCCCCTTGATAAAATTTTCGAAATGCTGGTGTAGCTGGTCTAGACTTAAAAGCATTCCAAGCTTGGATGCCATACCGACCAGCATAAGCAGATGCAGCTACTGCAAGCCCTACCATTAATGGTGTTGCCTGATAGTGACCATGGTGGTCCTAGTGTCAGTCTCCATACATATATTTATTCATTGCTTTAAAGCTTCTACTAGACTAGTACTGTGCATTCAATAACGCATGCTGAAATCTAGGGACAAACCAATTAGAATAAAAGGAAATTCATATAAAACAAGTGTATGGATGCGCTTAAAAACTTGAAATCACAATAATCACTTTAGTATTTGTTTGGCAAATTCAATTCTGATTCATATTTCTGATTTTAAGGAATGATAATGATATACTGAAATGCATGTACTGGGTGTTTGGCATTGCGTTTTGAAAACTGATTCATTGCGTTTCAAGTCATAAAATATTCGGTTTCTAGTCATCTAGTGTTTGGATACAGAGAAACTTGTTAGAGCTGCCTGATAGTTTAAGTAGCAATGAAATAACACATAAAACACACCACCCATTAATCTTGGGGTTGTTTTATAAAAACAAAAATGATTAAGAGAAGGATGATTATAAACAATTAGAATGAAGAAAAATTACCATTTAAACCTTTATAATGATCAAAATGATTGTTCAATAAGAAAAAATACAAAAAAAGGTGTATTAGACTATCAATGATTCAATAGGTATTTTAAGATGAAATGATTCAACAGTATTTTTCAGCATGCATTCAGCAAAATCATGCAGCAGTATGGTTTTATTCGGCTGCAATCAAACATTCCCTTAATCGCTTAGTTGCTCAAACAACGTATGCAAAATTCATCTAAAGAAAATCCTAGAATCGAAACTTCATACAGTAATATTGCAAAATCAAGTGAAAGCCAGTCTATGTTTCTAGGAATATTAAAACTGTGCAACAAACATAGCCGTATTTATGTATTTTCATTGATTATTTTTTGCCTCCATGAATCCTGCTCATACAACATGGATTGCATATTTGCATATGCCTCAACAGAATAAAAAAGTAACATTAATCATCACATGAAACATGAAGATGGATAAACCAAGTATGACAGAAATCGATACGATGGACGACTAACCATTTAATCGGGTATCTGGAACCAATCGAAAGCTTGAAAAGAATACTTGGCCTTGCAACTCGTCAATCAAAGATGGGGTTTTAAATGCTGAAAAATTGCAGCTTTTCGCCTAAATAGCAAATTCAAAAACTGGGTTGTGGAAACCTGGATATTTGTATGATGAAGACGATCGAGTTTGTATGATAGATGATGCGTTAGTTTAGGTTTTGAATGTCGGTGTTTTGGGGGTTTTAATTTGGGGAACGCCGACCTTATTTCTTGTTGCACAGGTTATTTGCCCTAATTTATCGCATGTATATTTGTTTTTATTTTCAACGCCAAATAAATGTTAAAAACCACATCTACAAATATACATTTTAGAAAAAATAAATATATATTTGAGATTCAATAAAAAGGTTGATGAGACTATACTTTAGATATGTTTGGTATAAATGGTTAGTTATAGCCGGTAATAATTGTATTTTTTATTTATATAGGGTTGTTTGATACAAGACAATAGTAGTTTGTAACTGAAGTTGATAAATATAAAATAACATACAAAAAAAACTTACATGTTATAAAAAGTTAGCAAATGATAGCATGAAACTAC
Source organism: Dittrichia graveolens (assembly GCA_038502395.1). Classification (NCBI taxonomy): domain Eukaryota; kingdom Viridiplantae; phylum Streptophyta; class Magnoliopsida; order Asterales; family Asteraceae; genus Dittrichia; species Dittrichia graveolens. The sequence continues at coordinate 8,397,295 of JARJIL010000003.1, forward strand.
AATTGTGTAATGTCTTATTAGTTAGGAGCTTAACAAATGATTGGGATTGGTCACATTTGGTGGGTGTTTGGTTGTGAGAGTGGCATCCGATGAGGTTCAATCATATATGGGTTTGTATATCCAACTTCGGGTTTTGTGATTATGGGAGTTCATTGGTTTTGGTTATAGTTAAGGTGTATTTGTTCATAGGTTTAAGTCTGGTTTTTGGTAAAATAATGGCAGTTTGGAGTGGCTTCAAGGAAAATAGTGGGAGCCTATGACGATTTATGTAGACCGATATGATAGTGGTTTTGGTGAAGTTGATGGGAGTTTAAGAAGGTGTTAAAAGTGGAAGGTGATAGTGGTTGTGGTAGGAAGATGCGTAGACAGTTTGACTAATGAGTTTAGGTTATCAAAAGTGTTGGATGTGTTTGATTAATGCTTTCACAACTAGAATAATAATAAAATAACATTGTGACAAGTGAAATTGATAACAAGTTAAAAATAAAACAAAATTATTGTATTTTTTATTTGAACGTTTAAAACATTAATTTTATAAAAGTTTATGGATAAATACATTGTCAGAGGAAGTTTAATGATCAAACCAATAGTCTGAAAGTTAAACTAAATTTTACCGTAATTTATAAAGGGTCTTTGGTCTAGCAATATTAAAATGCGATTACCGTTATTTTTTTTCTCTTTAAAATTGTAAATTCAAGACCTCGTAACCATAGTCAGAGGAAGTTTAATGATCAAACCAATAGTCTGAAAGTTAAACTAAATTTTACCGTAATTTATAAAGGGTCTTTGGTCTAGCAATATTAAAATGCGATTACCGTTATTTTTTTTCTCTTTAAAATTGTAAATTCAAGACCTCGTAACCATATATGAGTCTAGATTAGGTAGTTATGTATATTTGTTGTACAAAAAGTTTACCCTAACACAAATTATTTTAATGGCTTTGGAATATAAAAATATTAATTATTGAACACTTGACATTAAGACTCATTAACATTGACCAACTTATTTGCAATTTCAAAATGAACAAGTTAACGTTGAAAACTTGCAGCCTTTTAAATATGACCTTGAAACTTTTAGAATTTTAACATTCAAATCTTGAAACCTTTTTGACATAAACCTTTGAGTTTATGTAAATTGGCTGTCTTGACACTTTCCTCTTGAAGAAACCATGATTGAAGTTGATTGAAACTGACCTACTAAAACTCATACTATCAACCATACATACATACATACATACATACATACATACATGCAGCATATGAGCAATAATTACATACAATAAACAAGCCTTCCAAAATCCGTCTTAGGTTTAGAACCAAATGAAATGTAGCATAATTACATAAATTTTCATACCATAAGTAAATAAATAAATAATATTTTATAATACATACATATATATATATATATATTTCACCTTCAAAAGTATCCTTTGAATGACCGTTGATAGTAAACGCCAAAGAAGTAATCACTCAACACCACCTCCCTTCTCCAGTCCATTACAAATGCTGGCCTCAACCTTTGGTGGCCCTGATTGCCGCCTCTGTTTAGCCTGAAAAGAAAGATGCTTCTTCGCACCACCTCCTGAACCCCCCACCACCGTGGTGCTCCCGCCACCATTCTCTGCCATGCCCTGTCCCTGTTGTTTTGTCTTCGCTGACTTAGCAGCCACCATAGACCCCCCGACACTATGCCTTCTGTTCCTTTCAGACTTTACACTAGCAACACTTTTAGTGTCATCATCCAGACTAGCCTCGAGGCCTGAACCCTGGGCTCGTGGGCTAGGACTAGGCTTGGGTTTTCGTGATGCTAGAGGACCACCACCCCCTTTTGACCGAGGTGTTGATGGGGCGGAATTGAGTTGGTGGCGAGCATAAGATTTAGCAATTTCACTCCTAGTAATATTGATACCACTCTTAACTGATGCATGATCATTTCCTGAATCTTTCTCGCCTTGTGCCATATATCTCTCTGACCAGCTCCATCCCCATTGAGGATTTGTTGGGTCCATGAAAAGCATGTTTGTCGTACCTCCCGATTTCTTCCAAGGTTGCTGTTCCAATACGATCGCCAAACATTGTATTAAAATGGGTGTAGAAAGTAGTAGAATGTTGATAAATCAAAATCAGTTGAAATAAAATGGGTCATAGAAAGTATTAGAATAGTTGGATGTGCCTTGATTTTGCTAAAATATTCAACTTTATTACAAATAATCAGATGTAACATGTAATCTTATAACCAGTTTCTTGTAAAGAGGCTTAAATAAGGGGTAGATAGTTTATTTTATTTTAACCTTAGGTATCATATGATTGTCTAAAACTGATTATATAATCCCTAAATAATCAGATAATCAAAAGCAAAATCTGTTTATCCAGACACTAAAGGTAATTATTGCGACTTCAGATAAACAGTTATAACACAAATCCAAACACCAAAAAATGCACACGGGGTACACTTGGATCTTTACCTGATGAGAGAAGGAATAAGCCATGGCCCTTTCTCTTCGCATAGCAGCCTCATACCTACTCAGAAGCTTTGCTTCAATCTCTTCTTTAGATTGCACACTATCATTCCATTCATCTCCATTCTGCACAAAACATGCATCCAGTTATAAATAAATAAATAATTAAGACGATTGTTAAATAAGTAGCAGGGTAGCCCAATAACTTACATATCAGCTTAATAAAATGTAACTAGTAGCACCCAACTAAAGGCGTATAAAGTATTCAGAAAAATAAACCTGCATGTCGGCAATTTCTTTAGCCCGTAGGAGTTGTCTCTGAAGAGCTTGATTCTCCTCTGACATCCGGATCCTTCTAGAATTGATTTGGGACTGCAAATGAGATAAAGTTTGTGTACATTTGAGGGTGTTAACTGTTTGCCGCTTGACACTAGGCCCTTCAACCACTGTTTTCAACCTAACAAGCCCCCGCAAACCCCATAACCCCCTTCTTGCCTATAAATACAAAAAAAGCATCCATCAACAACATGCATGATATGGTTTCATGTAGTCCATAATCTTGATTTTATATTAATAGTTAATACCAAGTAACCACGGAAAACCGTTTGAATCCTAATGGCTGCTGCTTCCTCCCTTGATTTTCCTGAATAACGAGTCGTGGTCGCTGCTGCAGCTATTGATGCAGCAGAGGCACCACTGGTGGCTTGTGGCGGTTCAGCCTCCACCTCAATATTATTCACCTCTTCTGGTGGAGGAAATGGATGAGACTCACAAGAACCGCCTGCATTTTCTACAATTGATGTATTGGGTAGTGAAATTTGTTCCTCCAAAAACTCTTTCTTCTCCGACTTCTGGTGTTCAAACAACAAAAACGTCGTTAAATAACGATAAATTTTAACAAATTAAGAAATTGCGACAGATTGTAAATAACCTGGCTTTTCTTTTCTTTGGAGCTTGGACTCAAAGTCTTCTTAATAGAAGAAAACCAGCTTCCTTTCTTCCCCATCACTGAGAATCATTCCACAGTTAGCCTGTTTTTTTAACATAATAACAAGATATGTACTTTGACATTCAAGGTCAAACATATGTAGCAATTCAAATTCGAGATATTAATGTGCATCCTGAATCTGAGACCAAATTATTTCTACATTGTAGAATTTGCTACGGATTTAAAGTATTTATCAAGATCTGAATTTCTACCATATCAAGTCAGTTTGGAGTTATGCATTAGTCATTTTGACGTTAGAAGTCAAACAGCAAATGCACTGTTTTAGCGGAAGGAGTAAGACTGTTGAATTATAGTTAAAACCCCAAATTTATAAGAAAAATCTATGACTATGGATTAACCCATGAATCTATAAGTCAAATCCAGAAGAGACTAAAGATAAATCCATCAAATTCAAGAATGAATTATGCAATCCCCAAATGCCAGTCGATGAAGAATCTCAAGAATTTAGGCAAAAGCTTGTTGAAACTCGAAGAAATTAACGGGATCCATGAGATAATGCAATAATGCATACCCAATTGCCAATGGATGATGAAATTCAACAAATAATATTCAAAATTCGGATAATTGACGGAACTTTTGTACAATAACCGCTTATGCCCCTTTATGAATCAAGAAAACTAACAGGATCCAAGTAATTGTTGCAACACCCAGATGCCAATAGATGAAGAAGTTGAAGAAAATTCAGTAAAATTACTGGAACAAGATACATTAACCAGAAACAGTTCACATAACACAAACTAAAAATCAGTTTTTGAAGTTCAAGAAACTTAAAAAGAAGGGGAATTTACCTATGAATCTGGTTGGGATCTTTGAAAGACTTGTATTTCTTGAAACTGGTAGTTATTTTTATGTATTTGGAAGGAAGGAGAGTGGGAGTGAGATAGAAAACCAGATCTTGTGGATGAAATGGTAAAAGGGTGAAATTAAGGAAGCAGAATGGAATGAATGACAGATGGGTTTTTGTTCGGTGGGGGCAGGGTGGCGGTGGGGGCCTGATTAATTTTCTTCATATCTCTTTTTGGCAAATTAAATCGAAATCAAGTAGGTGATTAACAATTATTTAGCATGAATCTCGTGAAGGTGTCGAAACGATTGTTCACACATGCCACATTATTTTTCAGATTTAATTTTTAATAATTTTATTTTAGTTAAATAAAATTAAAAAAATGTTATTTATTTTGAATAAACATGTATAAATTATAATTTCGAAATTCTAGATTTCAACATTGAGAATTCACAAAATGTCGAAAATTTGATTTTCTTTTTAAATTTTTTATGGATTATATTTGTTAATTATACGGTATTTTTCGTTATTAAATTGTTTTTTTTCTTCAAAATTAGATATTTTTTTCATGAGATTTATCTTCCTCTTATATGATAAGCAACGTGGCATAACTGCATTTATTACTATGACACATGTAATCATCATGCATTACTAAATCAATAAGCTTAAAACACCGAGAAAAAAAAACCCAAAATTTAGAAGTATCAACGTGAAAAAATTGATTATGTAAAAGATAATATGCAAAAGAAAACAACGGTGTAAATAACTTGTGATCATTAAGAATTTATTAAATAGTCAAAATTATCAAGGTAAGATGATATAATACTTAATGATTTGACTTTTGGAAATATTCACCAAGAAGATAATCTTGTGCCACTTAATAAAAATTTTAGTATTAACGGAGTCTCTTAGACGTTCAATCAAGTGTTTGTAATAAAAAATTGCATACGCTAAGTTTCCTTTGTAATGCTTAGTTCATTAGTTGATCTAAAATACCTCATGTAAGCCATAAGATGATATTTCTACGAGTAATGCAAGTTCCAAAATATGTTTATCTCGGTTTTTATAGGCTTGTCATGGTAATAGATATATAGGGACATTTCTATTTCGTAAAAAATCATCTTATTTCATGAAGAAAATATCTTATTTCATATTTGCTTGCCTATGGTTAGAATGAATGTGTGTAAAACGCCCCAAAGGTTAGAGATATCATCATGATTTTGAGTTGTAATCTTCATCTTTATCATGTTCAAGATCTTTGAACGAAGATGATGAACTAGAGAGAGAGAGAGAGAGAGAGAGAGACCAATTGAACCATAGTTGGAGGCAGAATGAAAGGAGAACTTATGTTTCTAGTCTTGTTCTTCTTGATGAACTAGAGAGAGAGAGAGAGAGAGACCAATTGAACCATAGTTGGAGGCAGAATGTAAGGGGATTTGAGTGGTTATGGTGTAAAATGATGCAGTTCACAAGAAATCATATGCACAGAAACTGCATGTTAGTAATTTATCAACTTTGACCCATTTTGGGTTGAAAGTTTTATCAAATGACTGATTTTGATAAATTATTTTTAGCTTAGCTTTGAACAACTACGACTTGGAGCGAGCGTGGCTTGAAACGGATGGAAACATGACACCTTAATATCCCATGCAAGGAACATCAATGGGAGTTTCTCATTCGTCTATCACTCTGTATCTCTTTGTTTCCGACCATCAGGTTTGCATAATTTTTTTTATAACTTTTTAGTCGTAAGCTTTCGTTATTGACTATGCTTGAATTTAAGTTCGACTATAATCTGGTATTGATTGATAGTGAAGTGGGAGTGTTGAAGGGCTAGAAACCAAGGACTACTTGGACAACCTTTGTCATCAAAATGCATTGTTAATAGCTTATTCTCATAGGTTTTAAAATTTTATTTAACACATTAAATATTTATATTAAAAAGAGCGAGTTCATTGGGATTTAACCACAGCAGATACATTAGCTTTTAAACACAGAAGGTGTTTCAAATTTACCATGTAACCATACTCTTAAGTTTAAATGCTGCATAAAGTTTAAACAGGGGGACAAAAACCTGCAGCATCACTAGATTTGTTCCCAGTTGATTTAAATCAGTGATGTCTTCTAATCTTCTAAGCTAACCCAAAAGCAGAAAACAGAAACCGAAGCTATACACCACGGCGATTTTCTAGTTGTTTTGTGTTTTCCATCAACACCTACAAATCATTTATTGATTAAATCATAAATACACACGAATACTGATAAATTTGGTACGAGTACAAGAATCAAGTTTCTTACTTCTCGGATGTAATTTGCCACTGCTTTGCAGCCTTCTGTAGCCAGTTGCATAACGTTTTCAAATATATCCATTGGCAACTTGGCATCCATCTGGCAAAAACAGACTAGTATATAAATCTTGTAATACTACTACAACAACTGTAGGTTCAACAATATAAAAGTAAAAACGAGCTTAAAGTTTTGAAATATGTTTATATGGGGCATGAACCACCAACTAACAAGAGGCTTAACCTGAAGAAGAGTCACTTTGTCTAACTTAGGAAGAATTCCTACAGTGACATCGGGCCCACCAGCACTATCTTCGACGTAATTCAGATCTGTTAATTAAAAATTTTATACACACCATCAGCAATACCAATATAAATACTTCTTGTTCTGTTAATTTAAGAATTTGAAGTTACCAAGAAGAGGAGTGCTGTTTAGATATCCAGCACTACATGAAGTAACAAGATCAAGCATTGGGATACCAGCATCTGCAAGGGCTAACGTTGCTGCATTTATGCAAGCAGATCTTGTTCCTGAAAAAGAAAATAAAAGGCAATAGAGCAATGTAAGAAATCACAGGACTTCTTGGTTCACATAATTATTTGGAATCTGACATTCCATTGTTTGGTTGGAATTGGAATTCTATGAATTACTTTAAGGTGGTGTTTGGTAGAGAGAAGAAATAGGGAGAAATGGAAATAGAAATAGGGGAGAAATGGAAATGGGGAGAAATAGAAATGTGTGGAGAATTGGAATTGATTTCCTTGTTTGGTATCAGAAAAGAAATGAAACAGAGAAATGGTGGCTCAAGTTGCCGGACGGCGGTTGCGGCGTTGGCCGCCTTGCCGGACGTTGACTATGATGATTAGAATGCCGGAAACACATCGCAACCGGACATCGACAATGATGAGTAGACATTGGTTGTCATTTCTCTCCATTTCTCCACAATTTGAAGAGAAATGAAAATACAAAGGAAGGGGAGAAATGGAAATGGGTGGAGAAACCATTTCTCCTCCCAAAACTATAATCATTTCTCCCAAACAAGAGAAACCAAGTCTCCCCATTTCTTTTCTCTCTACCAAACACACCCTAAATTCCTTTACCTACAGGATCTAAGGAATTGATCAGGTCATGGAAGGAAACTTTAAACTTTCCAATGGAATGTATAAACTTTTACCAACTTGCTCCTCGAACAAATAAGTAATTATAATAATACAAAGCATAGTGCCTTTCAGAAAAAAATTTAATAATAATACAAAACATAGTATAATAAGTTTTGTAAGTCAAGAAGTTGAAAAAGAAAATTAAATGAAGTATATAACAAAAAGGTTTTAGAATTCAAAAGATTATAAAGACTCAGAGGCTTACAAAAATTATAGTTATATGAAAATTTTGAAAGAAAGTTGATATTGAAAGATATAGATGAAGTTTAGAGAATGTGAAGGGCCAATTATGGCATTTATCATTTCTTACATTCTAACTCCTATAAAAAATTTGCAAATCAAACAAGATTACACCAATGAATGAAAGCTGGACTCCATTCCATTTTACCACCCAAAAACATGACACATTCAACTCCTTTGACATATTTCCAATTCCTTGAAAAACATTGAACGAACCAAACCCCCAAAAGCATTCATCTTTTACCTCCATCTGCTTGAAGAACTTGGACAAAAATGTCTATTTGGGACCGGGGCATTAGGTGTGTCATTATGCATGCTTCCATTGTTTGGCGAATAACCAAAGAAATCTCCGTGGATCTCCTGCATATCATAAGATTGAATGTTATCCATAATTGCAAGTATCAAACCAAAAACAGAAATGGCTAAATCCTTTAAGCCTGCATGCATTTATTCATACTCAATTAATCATGGTTTAACAACAAAAAGAAGAAGAAAAAGACACAAACCTATCACCCTTTGGTCTTCTCATGCGATCTCCAGTACTGAAATTAGCCATTGTATACTCACACCTTATCTGCCAAAAGTGTTCTAATAACCATATTAAGGGTTCACTGAATTCAAATATATACAAATCATCAAAAAAAATGACCACATCCCTTACCAGTGCCTTATCATTAATCTGCTGGCTCCTATGTTGGACCTGGAAAAAGAAACTTATATGAGATTACACAAACCCTACATTTCATCATTAGTATACATGTGTGTATACTATTGAAACTCGTTGGCTTTGTTTGGCTTTACAAAATGAGCGCCTTCACTTCCCTGACCTTCATCACATTGGAGCACCTTGTGCTTTTTAAATCAAGCTTGTTGGAAACACAAACCAGTTACTTCAACCATAGTTTTTATTTCAAAATTCTTACTGTAAAGATTGGAAATGTAGGCTACGTTCACTTCCAAAAAAATCCTTCATTTTTTGAGAAAAATTTTCTACGAAAACAGAAAATTAGAAAACATGTTCATTTACACATTTTTCCAAAAAACAGAAAACTCCCTCACTTTTCCACATTTTTCCAAACTCCTCAAGTTTTCCAAACTCTCATACTTTTTCAAGAAAACAATTCAACCAAACATGTTTTCCATTTTTTCCTGAAAAAGGAAAAATCCACTCCTTCATTTAAACACGTTTTCTAATTTTTTTTTTTAGAAAATGAAAACTCCGCCATTTTTCACAGAAAACGGAAAACAGGGAATGTTTCTCCTGCTAAATGCAGCCTAAGTTTCTTTATAGTGCACATGATAATAGCCTCGATATTGATCAAAATTGTTTCATATCACAAATGCAACTAATAAAAGGAACAGTTTTCTAATCTAATAAAAAAAGCTGGAAAAAAAATGTAGCCACTTGTATCTATAGTCATTGACCTCCATTTTCAAATTCAAAGATTATCATACTTTCAATGGTCATTCAGAAAAGGCATTTGCAAAGGGAAAAAACAGAAAATTAATGAGTAAAAGCACCTCTCGAGGACCATAAACCGCAGCAATGACTTTGGTGTTACCCATCTCAAAAACAGCCGACCTACCATAATTAGAACGAGGAAATTTCAGCCAAAGATTACAAAAACCTCTTCCAGTTTTAGCAAATGGCTATAATCTTGTGAGTTTAGTCTGTTTAGATAAAAACTACTATTAAGTACAGAGACCCACCCATCAGCTCTGGAAACAGCGCCAAGTTCTGCTCGAAGCTGTCTCATCTGACATCAAAACATAAACAAAAGAAAATAATTGAATTATGAATCAAATCAAATCAAACCAAAAGATGAAAGATCCTGAAATTGAGAAAACTCAGCACCTCCATGGGACGGCGTCCATCTAACCGAAGCCCTTCAGGGCTCACGTACTCCATTTCTATCTAGTCTTTATCCTTTTACAGAACGAAAATGTTAATTGAACAAACGCTAAAGCATTGGCAGATAAGGAAAACTACTACACGGGGAGCACCATTCACTGACCCAGGTAGTATAATAAGTTAAAACATGTGAATACGGGTAGGGTCGAACCATAAACATGTTCCCTTTATTAAACTCTTGATGAACAATTGATGTGGTAAATGTGAAAAGGCCACAATGTTTCTTAATATCATTGAATAAAACCAGATAACAGCTCTTACTGGATAGCCTAACTTAACTTGATTAAGTTTCTAACGATTCAATCAGTTCAAAACAGTTGGCCAATTCCATATACCTACCTAGCTAGCCTAACTTATAAATTATAATAAACTGGAACTAGCTAATGAACAATTTAACAATCCTAAATCAAATAGACCTAAAATAAAAAAAAGTGAAGTAGTGAACTTTGAACACAGAACATAACAAGGTGAAGATTGATAAAAAGAGGGGCTGAAATGAAATCTAAATCAATCAAATACTGCCAAATGAACATTGAACAAACCTAAATCAAATGGGCTGAGATTACAGAAATGAATGAATACCGTGCTAAGCTTAAACAAATAGAGAAGAAATCAAATGAAGAATAAACAAGAAATTAACAAACCTATAATTGGAGGAAGTCTGCAAGGGCTGTCTTCTCACGGTCTGCAGGTGTCGTCGAGTTCTTCCCGTATGGCTGTCCGTGGTATACGTTTTTATTTTCTCGGGGTCTCAAATATTAGGATCGGGGGCCGGCCTTAGGTTATTGCGAAGCCCAACGTATCTCTGCAAAAACTTGGTTCGACTGTTCCTTCTGTGTCACTACTCACGCACGCTCGAAACTCACACTTTTCATTAGTCCATCCGTAAGGCCTTACCCGAAGAGATTCGGGTTCCTTTGGGTTCAAAGGTGATGTTTGGGAACACCGGGGTTTCGAGTTCCTTTCAAAAAAATCATCTTGGGTCCGCCAACCCAATGAAAGTTGCATTTTTTTTCTTTGGTTTTTTAGGGAGTGAGAAGAGAAAAAAATATTTGGGTTGTTTAGGTTAATTGAAAATGATACATCTAGAGTTTTAGGTTGATTTGAGTAAAGTAAAAAAACTGATGTGACGTTGATGTGGCATTTGAGTTGATTTAGGAAGAGGGGGAGCTTTACGGATGGGGATGGCCTTATAAACTTTAAAATTATATGTATATACTTATAAAAACCAAGACTTTCATTTATATCTAATTATTTATTTTTTTATTATAATTAATTAATTTAAAATTTTAAAAACTATCAATAAATTAGTTTATCTTTATTTAAAAACAAATAAAATATGGTATCATCCATCACGTTGTATTGGAAGTCAACTGCCCATCACTGTCGTTTCATCTTCTTCAATTCTCATATTCTGCATAATCAATTGAAGCTTGGTTAGTCACTGCCAAATCATCATTGAACTTGAAGCCTACCATAATGACGATTGGTTTTCTCCAATAATCGATTGGTTGTCCTGGGTTTTGTTCGCTTCAATCTTTTGGGTAGGTTTTGTTTTATCCGATAATCAATTGGCTCTCTAATAATCAATTGGTTTTCTCTACCAAATATTAGCGCTTGCAGAGGAAAATGACTAATCTTGATTGGCTATTTTTAAAGAAAAATACAAAAGAAGAAACAAACTAGAATGAAACAAGCTATAGAGCCTGCAACTTATAAGAGATAGTAAGTTAATTCTCATATACGAATTTCCATGAACCCATCACAGTGGCGTACCTCTAATCATTCCTACATAGTTGAATCCATAAGCCACTTCATTGTTTTAGACACCACTATCAGCCCTAACCCTTCATCCAGCCTCTCTTGTATAAGAAATTCCACTGCCTCCTGTAAATGGAAACCTTTTTCTCTAACATGTCTTTGCTTGCCCCACTTATTGGATAACAATTGCTTGAAATCGTGGAGTGAAAATTATGGTTTTGAGGTATTAATTGATCAAGGAGAGGTCGGGTACCCAAGTTCAATTGATCATTGCTTCTCCAATGTTGACATCGTGGGGTTTTTCTTAAATCGAGAGGAGGAGCATGAACGTATCCACTAAGGTTTATTGTGGTTATTTTCTTGATCCAACAGGTGTTTAATCGTGGCTTTTTCTCTAATTTGGATATAGGGTAAGGGAAAATTTGTAATACCTCATGTTATAAGTTTATAGATAAAGATATAAACTAATTTAGTGATAGCTATTAAAGTTTTAAATTGGATAATTATAATAAAAAAAGGTGATTGGATACATATGAGAATTTTTAGGTTTTATAAGAATATACATGTAATTTCAAAGTTTATAAGTATATAAGTAAAATTCTCCCTATTAAATATTTCTTGATGTATTAAAAATTAAAGATATTCGGTTATTTTTAGAGAGAGAAAATCGAGTTGAAAAGACCGAATCCATAAAAATTATGACTCATAGATCAAGTTTGTGATTTTAAATAAATCATAGAGACTAGAAATATAATCAACTCTTTTTAATACTACTTATGATAATGTGAAAAAACAATAGTTTTTTTTAATTCATTGGCATTAAACATAATTTTAAGCATATTTTTAAGGTTATGCATTATTTCTCAAGCAAATAATGTTGGAGTTTGTCCACTAATACATGTGTATCGACACCACTGCTGATAAGGCACGGACCTATTGGGTCACACGTCAAGGGTAGATTCCGACATCACAACCAAACATGAGAGAATATGAAATTAGGGTTTCTGGCGACCTTCACGGGTCGTGAAGGAGTCGTGAAGAGAAACCCTCCACGAGGCTTCACAACCTGGACAAGTAGTCGTGGGGGCGCTGCCTTCATGAAGGTTTCACGGTCCGTGAGAGCCCATGAAGGCAGAAGTCAAAGCAACACTTTGATTTTATTAGACCTTTTGTTCAGTCCAATCATGTGAAGCCATCATGCCCGACCCCTGGAGCCTTTAGGTCTTGTGGTCTTTAAAAGGCAACATATTCTCTCCCTGTGTGACTTTTGCTACTTTAATAAACATATACACTTTGTACACTTAAACACATACTTTGGTGGGTTAATTTGGTGTATCCAAGCAAGAAGACTAGTGTGGCTATTCCAAGAACTCGAGGTCTAGAGGGAGGATCGAGTTAGAGGGCCATTAGCAAGGTGAAATCTCGGTAACTTGGTGTGAAATACCGGTAGAGGAGCTCGTGATTCGGGTTCTACACATCCTCCTCTTTGTAGATTTGTTCCAGCCTTCAAGTTGGTATATTTCTCCTTCTTTCTCTTTGGTTTTCTATTGCTATATTCTTTGTAGTCCTCATCCCCACTTGGGGAGTACATTCATGTCATCTTTGATACCTACAAAAACCCGTTTTTGAACTTGTTTGCTTCTGCTGCATTCGGGTGTTGACGTGCATGAATTCCCTTCAAATAAAACTATATGTTTAACAGAAAACAAATTTCTTGGTTACATGGTTTATGCACATCTGTTTTTTTAATACATAACAACTACATATGTTTGTATAATTTATCTTTTTTTTTTCAAGTTTCTTCAACAAAACCAGTTTTTATATCCAAACAAAATGAAACTAAAAAAACCACTTTTAAACATTCAGAATAGATCCTGTAAACACATTCAACTAAGAGACCTTCACACATTAAATGAAAACATGAAATTTGTAACTTTTCAAATCACATAAACACTAACATAAAATCTTAAAATAAAAGGGAACAAAAGGTGTAGTTTCTTAGTTGTTTGTTAGTGGTTAGTCAAATCAACAGCCTACTAGCTTAGCTCCATGACAATGTCCGTTCCAAGTCTTAAACTCGCTCTTATTCGTGTTGATCTAAAAGCCTCACACATCATCCTACGTTCTTATCTCACAAACCAGTGAGACAAATAATGAAACCAAACTCCCTTAATCCCCCTTAACGTTGTGTTCTCACGTTAACTTTTGGAAACAAATGAAAGAGAAAGAGAGGAAACAAATATTCATTTGTTCTCCAGTTGGTTGGTTGGTTTTTTTCAAAGGGGAGGAAATTGTCTAAAATCTTACCCTCTAAAAAGAAATGAAATTTCTCTTTGTTTACTTTCGTTTCCTCCAACTCAAAAACACCAGACAATTATTCTTATCCATTTATTTATTTTTCTCACCACCTTCTCTCATTAGAAAACTTGTAAACACGGCATAAATGTCGGTTCAACTTTCCCAATCATCAAATATAACGCTTTTTGAATTGAACCCGAGCGACTTGTATGGTTCTGTAACAAAATAAAACAGAAGCCTAACTTTAGGGTTTGAATTGGACACATGAAATCACAAACTTGTTTTTTCGATTGAAATGTCGTAAATGCAAATCATGTGCGAGACATTTGATAGCATTTAACAAACCTTCCCTAACGGCACTACAAAACCAAATCCATAAACAAAAGCTTCACATGAAATCTAAGGTAACTAATGAAGTTATTTTATCTTATTATTTTTTTTGAACGGTAGAAACACGCTTATTTACAGTAGAACTAATGAAATTATCGACTATATTAGTAAATACCGACACACCACAGGTACGAAAAATGAGTTTAGCCAAATAACAAATGTAACCAACAAAAAGCTCTTATTTTGAATAAAAGAAGTTTCATTTTGGGAACATTTTTTTAAAGGGATTTCTCGCTTTTAAAGAAATTATATCAAAACCCAACGCTATCAACAACTTAAGTGTTTTAAAATCCCATCAATATGTACTAGAAGTTGTATTCATCCATCCACCCATCAATGGTTAACCTATGCGTTAGCACACAAACATATACTCGAGCCATGTACTTTTTTCTACTCATCAAGCCCATCCGTTTCTCCAAAATAAATGTCAACTAACATATTAGCCATCATTCTAAGATCGTCGTTTTCATGAAACTGGAATCTCTCCATTGCAACAATTCCATCCGCTCTTTCAACAAGCTTCGGACCCTCGCCATTTGGCATCCCTCTTAACACCTGCAAATTAATAAGACCACAGATATTTGTCAAATTGATAAATATTCAATTGAGTTAATTGTGTAAAAAGATAACCAACATTTTTAGGCAAGAAAAAGCCACTTAAAACTTACAAAATTTGTTATCTAAAAAAACAACTTTCAAATATTTCGATTTTAGGTAGTGTTGAAGCAACAGGTGATGACATGTGATTAAGTTTTGCAATATTGACTTGTCACTGATGTGGCACTCACATGTCCCATGAAGGCAAGCTAACTTATGGCATTAATTTAAGCGTTAATACTGGTTTAACTATCATAGTTTTAATTCAGCTTTTGTTTAACCATCAAAGTTTTTTTTTAAATGGTTTTGCCATAAAGTTTGAATTTGTTATGATTTAATCTTTAAAGTTACACCTTTTTTACGTTTAAACCTTAAAGTTTTTTTCAAATGATTTAACCCTTAAACTTTTGTTAGAAAATAGTTTAACCCCTTAAGTTTTGTGAAGTTTCTAAAGAAAAAACATGTATAATTAGGTAAAGTGAGTAAAATCAAAAACCATACAAAACTTAAGAAATTGATCAGTTTTTTACTTTTTTTAAGAAAACTCCAAGGTTTAAATTATTTGAAAAAAACTTTGAGGTTTAAATCATAACAAATTCAAAACTTTATGGTAAAATCGTTTAATAAAAAACTTTGATGTTAAGCTGAAATTGAATTTAAACTTTGATAGTTAAACTATTATCGACCCTTAATGTAAATCACAAGCTTTAAATTTTCAGAGTTTTTCCTTGCCTAAAAATGGTTGGTTACATTTTTACGCAATTCACCTAAAATTATTATTTGCCTTTTGAAGTAATTCACTTTTTTATGTAACAATCTTCAAAAAGTTGTTTTGAATGTTACCAGCTCGATGAAATGAAGTCCAATTCGTGCAGCTTCGAGGTCAGCTGACCTAACCAGATCAACAAAACCACGAAGACAACCATTTCTGACAAAAGAGACCAAGTGATCCAACAATAAGCTTGGCCTCCCTGAGCCATCAGCTGGAGCCACACAGAGATTGCCCAGAACATATGCAACTTCCTTTTTTATGTCAAATGGTGCAGCAACAAGAAGTTGCAATAATAACAGCACTGCTTCACTTTTACATATCAGTTGCTTGTGAGCGACGGAGCCTGCAGCTATGTTTGACAGCACCCAAGCCGCTTCCTACAAACACATATTTTATTCAAAGTGTACTACAGGTACATGTGGCAAAGTGGGCGGATAAGGGTAAGGGCTCAAAACGGATAATTTGGCACAGGCCGTAGCAGGATTTACCGGATCATGTTGCCCCAGAACATCTTTTGTCCAAAAATTATAAATAAATGATTAAGGAGGCTTTAAGCCTTCACAAGTTATATTCTTTTAGTAACAAGCTAATTTTTTGAATAATATAATCTAAGAGGTTTTATGACTTTGAAATGCTATTTCAATTTTCAAACTTTCTATTAAGCTATTTTACTATTTGACATTTTGGCCCATTAGAAAGAGAAGTCCTAAAACATACCCTCAATTTACCATTCATAAGGTAAATATTGAAATTGCAAACTTCAAAAGAAGTATACCTTCTTCAAGAAGCGATGCTCACTCTTCAAACATTTACTCAATGATCTTATAATACTATCTACAAGTTCACAAAAAAAAGGTTAAGTGCATTTTGCTTAAATACACAAAAAAATCGAATAGAAAAATGAAAATTTGTAAACAAGTCAAGAAGGAATTATTTAGCAAGTAGAAAAATAAAACTAGCCTGTAATTTCATGTCCAGGAACAAGAACAACGTTTGTCGCATAAGCATCACCGCCCATGAGATTACCTAAGCTCCGTAGCAGCTGTATATGATAATTCCATAAGATAACAGCATCACTCATATTCTCAATAATTACGAAAATGACAGAAATTTTTATTATAGTGTGTTGTCTTTGTATGAAAGTGAATTGTTTTTCATTTAAATTACCGGAATGAGTGATTGCAAAGTATTTGAAGTGGCTAAACGGTTCACAAGAACTTGAACAAGATCAGTCTTCATTAGCACACTTGTAGCAACATCAGAAAGAGCCGATAGATAGACAACAACCCACGCTACTTCAGTTGCTAATTCAATGTCCCTGTTCAAAAATATCATAAATTTGTAGTATTGGTTTCAAAATATATAACTAAGAAATAAGATACAAACGTAGTTTTCAATATATATCACAAAAGAAGGCAAAAGCCAATAATGTTATTGATACATTCAACTTTTATGAAGTGTAAATTGTAACATCCATAGTTTTAGTTATTAAATTTTCAATAACAATATCACCGGAATAAAAGAAATGTTTTTTATATTCCAGATACGCTATTCATAATTGTTCTTTATACTTAATAAGTTTATAGTATGTAACAACTTACGATTTTTTCAAGTGTCTAAGTATGGCGTCTACCACCCCATCAATTTTTACGAGTTCTGTAGCAGCCTCTGGGGCTGGTCCCTACATTCACAAATACCAAATCTAAGAATTTAGGAGGAAAATGTAATTTGTAAAGTTGTTTCTTTACAGAATGTTCTTACTTTATTTACAGACATGTGACTGAAAACTGCAAAAGAGTGAAAGACTAGTCTCATTCTTTTTTGACCATTCAGTATATTCAACATGGATCCATAGATGAGATCATTGATCACGTAACTCAATCTGATGGACCCACATAGAAAAACAATACAAACAAATTGAACCTGATTTTTTTAATAAAAAAAAGTGCATATATTTAATAAACCTTGATTAAATTGGATAATGCCCAAGCAGCTGTTCTGACTGTCGAATCGTTGTCCGGCAATATCATTTTTGCAAGAGGAGGTAAGGCTCCTTGTGCAAGGACAAGATCTCTTAATCCCTCTTCTTCACCAGCCACATTTCCTAATGCCCATGCACATTGCTCGGAAACCAATAATGAACTTTTATCTACAAATTATTTAATTAAACATTAAATGTTGGTAAAGAATTATATACAAATACAAATGAAAAATCAAGTATTGTAAAAAAGTTTAAGCTAAAGTGCATAACATGTCCTACATGAATGTGTACTTTCCCTTTGAGACGTCCCACATCAAGTTCCATTTTTCATAATATAAATAGATTCCTTCCCCACTTTCCAAAATTACTCATCATAATGAACAAATAAAGATGCTTATCATTATCAAGGTCCCGCATTACTTAAGGAAGCATGCTAGATACACAGATCATATCTAAAAAGCAAAAAGGTAAAGCTACTCTTGAATTGTTACCACAAATATTGATATTTAGTGATAAGTCTGTCATTTACAAAGATGAAAAAGGCTAGTGGAGCGGAGGAAATCCATAAAAGTTGTCACCTTTTATTAAGAATAGAGTCACACAAATCATTTTTTATATTTGGATAAATAGATTCTGCTTCCGGTTAATCGGTTATTTAGGGGTCATATAATCAGTCAGGATAACCGGTATCATGCTAATTGCAACATAAGTGATTATTAAAGGGTAAGATAAAATTACCTAACTATCCTTTTTTGAACTAATTTCGGAGACTTTTACTCACATTGCAAAAGATAATCGCCTTTTTTCACAAGAATCTTTTACAACTTTTGCAACGTGATTTTAATACAGCTAATTATGTAATTCCGATTATTCAAATTCACTTGCAAAACACACATAAAAAAGGAAAGAAAAAATAAGAAACAAGATAGCCTATAGATGTTATAATAATTTCACAAAGATAAATATATTTGTCTCAAAAAATTTAACTAGCTCGCCACTGACCTCCAAGATGGGCAATGAGTAAGGGTAATGCCGGTAACAAAGCTTTTGTTTCTTCTTGTTTTCCAGCAGCTATGTTCGTGAGACACCAAGCTGCTTCAAGCAACTGCATTGTGGTACATAAATTGCAATGTTTTAAACAAAAGGACATGCATTTATGACAGATAATGACAAAAAAATACCTGTTCATCTTCAGAGCTAAATGAAAGACATTGAGTAAGTAGAGGTATCGCTCCACGTTTAATAGCAATTTCAACAAAAGGAAAATCAGATCTAGATAATAAACGCCTTAATTCACGAAGAGCATTCACCTTCTTTTGAACTGCACCATCTCCCCTAAAAGATATAAACAGTTAATGATCAAAATTACACTAGATTCCAACTAAAAATAGCACAAGAGTTTATAACTTACATATGAAACTGAAATATGCCCAAAATATAAGAACAAACACTCCAACAGCACATAATAAGTTATAAGCTATGCAACATTTGAACTCAAACCACATGTTAAACAAGAATTATGATAAAATAATGTTACTTGAAAGAAACTGCAAGCTTCAATTCTTTAACAGCTGAAGAAGTTTGAGCCTCTAAAAGTGATGGCTCCTCGTCAATCATCATTTCACCGTCCGTTGCAGCATCCATATCGATACTGACTCCCTCTCTACACAACCTTTTGGTTCGAAATATTGCTTCTCTTCTTTCTTTGGCCAATGAAACCGCATACTGTCTTCTCCTTTGTACAGCGGCATTCCCAACTACAATCTCAAATGAATGAAATGAGCATAAAATTTCTGATTAAAATTTTGCAAATACACCTGATGCATTTGAAAGCGTTCTATCAAATTAAAATAGTTTTCCGTTACTTTAAGAGTTGACTTCCCCCAAAATCAAAGAAAACCCGAGTCAAAAATTCAAAACTTTTTATGCATAAAAGGGCTTGGATTCATACAATAACATAAACTGGATTCATCGCAATAAGTATTACCTTACTCGTAAGAAAAAGTATCGACAAAACGAAAACCTACCGATCATCACGGTTAACAGAAATTACCAAGAAGATAAACGAAAGAAGAAATCAAAAGACAACTATCGATCAGGGCTATGAACTGTCTAAGGAAGGAAACAAGAAAAAAAACATGCCTGTATTCTTGATGGGTTCTCTTCGATGAGACGCTGCGCTTTCACCGGCCATTGTTTCGACTACAGAAATGGATTTTAGTTTTTTTTAAAAAGGGGAGTAGATAGAGTTTTAGGCGCGCTGGGCCGCTGGCCAAATAAGCTCGCCACAGTAGATTGGTCTATGGGACCGAAGGAAGGTGCGTTTTGTCTACGTATACGAACAGAACTCGTACACACCTCAATGTGCGTGATCGGGTGCCCTAGTTTCATTGTCCCAAAAGGAAATTAGGGTTAAGTCCTAAATTAGATCTTCAAAGTGGATGCACCTTAATCTTAATTATAATTTTGGGTCAAGATTGTTTCAAATTTTCGACATCTCTTTGAAATCGTTGGATGAATTATAAACTTATATAAGTGTGGACAATCATAACTTTTATAAGTGAATATCATAGTAGACTGTCATTAATGATAAGTTATGATTTAAGCGTAGTCATAAACTCCTAATATTCTAGCATCAGCCAAACCATACGGTAGCTGTGTCTTTCAAACTCATTTTAAAATTCATAATGATTTCATTGATTTCTTTTTCCGAATATGAAATGATCAAATTAGAAACACAACGCTCCTACTAATTCTTTTGAATGAAGCACTCTTGAGGAAATAATCATATAAAGCAATAACCAAATTTAACTGAGATTGCAAAAATAAATTATTACATTATAATTAAACTTTATATGTATTGTGATTGTTAAATGTCACTTTCACAAAAGGACATTACAATCTTAGATCTATTTCAAAACTATACATATACTCACTAATCATTTGCAGAGCTATAAAAAATATCAAATCGGAGCAAAGTTAAAGGTTTTCTTTAATTAGGATTTCAAATATTCAAGTTTTTGCGGGTTTGCTTTTTCAATGGGTCAAATTCTCATCCATATCCATATATCTAATTAAATCTGATAAATAATAAAAACATCGTCTCCAAATTTGTTTATACATAAAACGATTGTACTACCCTTTATCTGATCTATAGACGTAAATCATCAGAGTGCTTTTTCCCAAGCATTTCATGATTCATACCATCAAGAGTTTTTCCATCATTTCCTTACCGATAGGGATGACAACAAAACCAAAACCAACGGAAAAAATCGAAAATCGACATAAACAGGGCAGAGACGGGGACGGGGAAAACCCAATTATTTAAACGGGGATGAGAATGGTTTTGATGATCCCCGACCCGATTACTCGCTACCCGATTATAATTTAATATTAATTATACGTATATATATATATATATATTAAGATACATAAAATTAATTTAAATAGCAAATATACAAATCTTTATACGCTTTCATCAATAATCGTTGTATTTATTTGAATTGTTTGGTTTTGATATTTTGGATGCATTTAGATTCTTTAATACTTTAATTTCGATTCAGATATATTTGTATTCAATAATGTCGTAAAATTTAGTATAATCGTTTTCTAAAACTCGTAGTAAAATGTTAACGGTGATACTCGTTTTCCCGCGGTTTTTCTCGGTTACCCGATGAAGATCCCTGTTTAAATCCCCGCGGTTTTTTAAGCAGGGACGGAAACGGTTTTCCTAAACGGGGACGGGAAGGGGGGATCATTCCCTGAATCCACCACGTTACCATTCCTACTTACCGACGACTTCAGTTCGATTTCATCGTGCATTAAGGAACTTATTAAGAATTCAATTTGCTCTATGTAACTGGCTCACTTATAACCATGTACCGATACTTGATACCATTGTTATTTTATTTTAATTTTTTTATGAATTACTCGATTAAATATGAATGAAGTATTCCCTCACTTTACTTTCACATATTGTGTTATAAACCACTATACAGATCAATTAGTCCCTCAACTGCGGCAAACTACTGCAAAAACAATTGAGGTTGAGATGCAGCAAATAACGAATTTAGGTTGGATACAATATGTTTTAAATGTTTAGATAAGTGTAGTTTTATACTTTTACATATAAATGAATTTGAAGCTTGTGTTTTTTAAAACTTAAGGATTTAGGCAAGTATTTAGATATAGACGATGGTTTAAACATTTTTAAAGAATATTGATATAATTCTAAGGTTCGTAAGTATATATACATAATTTAAAGTTTTACCCGAATAAAAACAAGCTTTTAAAGTATTAACGCGAGCTATGAGAAACTCGACTTGTATGATTTAGGATGTGTTTGGATAAACTAGCTGGAGCTAGGGCTGATTAATTGATAATCCCAAACTCAAACAATAAGCTACCTGAAAAGGCTTTTATTTTTTAGGCTTACGAGAAATTATGTTTTTAATAATCTCCTCAAGATTTTAACACCCAAATGAGACAAGAGGGCTGGAGATTATGAAGACTATAATATTATGAAAATTAGAATATCAAGACCTTATAATCCCTATAAACCCGTTACCAAATACTCCCTTACTCGAAGTTGTTATTTTTATTTTTTCTGATTTAGGGGCTGTTTGTTTGCTGCTTAATGGAACCATTCAGTGTTGAATGTTGAATCATTCAACATTCAGCGTGTTTGATATCTGCCTCTGAATGAAGAATGTGCTGAATGATTCAGCATAAAGCTGTTGAATCATTCTACCTTAAAATACATTTTGAATCATTAAGCACCAAGTATTTTATCCTAATACTCATTCTTTCACACGTTGTCTTGTTAAACTGTCATATTTTATAATCTAATATATCACTATTAAGGTTAAAATGATAATTTACATCATTCAAAACCTTTATCAAATAGCATGTCACATTCAGAGACAAATTCATTCAAAACTTTTAATTTATTCAGACCATAAAATCATTCGATTCTAATCATTCTATTTTAACAAAAATCTAGAAATAATTTTGATAATTCATTGCGTAACATGCCTTGGTTTATGGTCGAGAGAACACGGCTCAAATAGATCTGATCGCACAACTGACAACATTTTTCCTTGAATCATGGAATATCTTTGATTCCGTTATTCGAAAACCCCCTTTGATCAGTCACCCACAAAACCCCCCAATTCGATTACTTCGCTACGAACCCTAACAATGATGTCGAATCAACTGAGAGCTGTAACCTTAACCCACGTCCGCTACTACAAAGGAGATCAATTGGGCCATTTCCTGGCATGGATTTCACTAGTTCCAGTGTTCATCAGCCTTGGTGGTTTTGTCTCCCATTTCCTCTTTCGTCGTGAGCTTCAAGGTATGTTTTTCGCTCTAGGGCTAACGATTTCTCAATTCATCAACGAAGTGATCAAAACATCCGTCCAACAAGCCCGCCCGGAGACTTGTGTCATGCTCGAAATGTGCGATTCGCACGGTTGGCCTTCCAGTCATTCACAGTACATGTTCTTTTTCGCAACCTATTTTACTATGTTGACTTACAAGAAAATGGGGATTTTGTTTAGAAAGCAAATGTGGTTTGTGGGTCTTGTTATTTGGCCATTAGCATTGCTTACAATGTATTCTAGGGTTTATTTGGGGTACCATACGGTTGCTCAGGTATTCGCCGGTGCTGGTCTTGGGATAATTCTTGGTGGGTTGTGGTTTTGGGTGGTTAATTCTATGCTCAGAGGGCTTTTTCCGGCGATCGAAGAGAGTTTCTTTGGTAGGTGGTTCTATGTTAAGGATACCTCACATATACCGAATTTGTTGAAATTTGAATACGATAATGCAAGAGCTGCAAGAAGGCATTCCTCTTATAAACGTGCTGAGTGATGGTAAAACGAATCCCTGTAAGTGATTTTATCTTACATTGTCTGTGCCACATTCATCTTGTGTACATGTTATCTTTATCCATGCTTTCCAGGTAGCTTAAAATAAACGCTATTATGTTAATTTTGCATATTACTCTTCATTTGAAGAATGTAATCAAAGAACATGTTGTTTTATCATCATATTAGCATCATAAAGTCGTTGAAATAAGTCAAATAGAGACGATTTGTCATCATCAAGAATGGTTTGGGGCCAAGCAATAGGAGACAAAGTTTGTTGGCCTTGCTGCCTAGCATACCCACTCATACGGTGTTTGTTTGACTAACAAGCTTAATGGGACGAGAGTTGTATCCAGTAAGCCGTATAGGGTTGTTCGTTTGAGTCTTTTCTAAACATGCACGTCGACTTATAGTAAGTCATTAAGTATTTGCATCGACCAATTTAACTCTCATATTTTCCCACAATGCCCAAAGATGTTGTATACTTGTATGATCACATCCTCCATAAAAGTCTATATTTAACACACCTAAAAGCTGAAAGATAGTGATTATCGAGTTACCACTTGAATCTGTTTGTAGCATTGCAGGCATGAATCTGTTCTCGTGTTATTATCTTGATGTTCTGAATTGTTTTATTTGTCACTCTCTTACTTGAAATTGTGAAAGTTCTTGCTTTGTTCTCGCTGTCCGCCCTTCGTTTATAATAGGATAAATTGCCTAGAAAGATAATATAAATATCAACATGTGCCACTGAAGGCAATGTGTAATATTGTTGACCAAGAATGGACTGTAAATTTCAATTTAGCATATAAAAGGGAATCTTGACCCGCTAACCTTGATTTTTGTCATGTCCTGATGCCCTTTTTACTAACAAAATAAATTTACAATCTTTTTTATGCAAAATTAAATTTACAATCCTTTTTTTATAAAAACATAAACTTTACAATCCTTTCTCAACACTAAAAATTACACGTTACCTTTGTTGTCAATTTTTTATACTTATCCTATCCTTCTTGGCAATTTACCCTTAATATAGATATAGTTTACCTATTTACCTGCACTATACACTTTTAGTTGCTAGTTTGGTAAGATTTTTTTAAATGAGATCTACAACACATATTTCTATCTTCTTTGCAAACAAAAATGTCGATACCAAGTGTGCCTTCTTGCATAAACATAAACATAAACATAAGCATAACACCAAATTTAACATCAATGACTCATGCTAAACTTGAGTTCATGTTCTTGTTTGGTGAACAGGTGGTATACAACTATACGTAGCAAGGTGGTTGTGAGGCAGTTGCTGTTTACAGGATTTACAGTGTGTCTGTAATGTTCTAATTTGCTAAAATCGAAAGCCAATATACACTTGGTGACCTTATGGTTTAATAGGAACTTATAGCTTCTTTTACATATAATATTTTAGCCAATTACAAAATGTATAAGAACAATTAAATTCCATGTATTTTGCTATCTTTGGTGTGTTTGTGATGGTAGACCTTGTGTTTTCATATCCTTTTTCTGTGCATCCTTACTAGTTTTGGGGTTCACCAAGTTCTTTGTTTTCTTATTGATATGGAAAGATACACAGGTCTTGATCAAATAAGCAATGTAATTACATTACAAATTTTTAATAATTGATGGAAAGTATGATGTATCTAAGCCTCTAGCATCTTGCTAGATGAGTTTTTATTAATTATAATTCTGGTCCACTATACGGGGTGATGGTTATGTTAAAACAACTTGCCTAGCGTGTCTTTTGTGTTACCGTTAAAACAAATATTTGAAAGAAACCAAGTTTGGTGTTATTAAGCTAAAAAAAATGTCTTAGTTATATAATCCAAAATGTAAAGACAATAATCTCTCTTGTGTGTAGCTTCAATGCTTCATAGGATCAATTCACTACAAATGCATGAACTCTAAATTTAGAGTTAATTACATATTTGGTCCCTGAGGTATGTCACTTATTACATCCTAAGTCCTTAAAATACGTTTATTACGTCAGACATCCCTGTTGTTCGTATTTTGTTTCGCTGATAGTCCCTGATGCAACTAAAATGACCAAAGTACCCTTACTTCTTTACTTGAAAAGACTATTATACCCTTATTTCTTTTTTTATCATTTTCCTCAATATAAATAATTCAAAAATATTAAAACTATTAAATAATATTACATTACATATATATTATATTATATGTAAACTAATTTATACATACATATATATATATACACACCTACCAAAGGAACCGACTCCATCTCTCTCATCTCTCTATGACCGGCGACTTACCCACCGCCGCCGCTATCCTCGCCGGAGACCACTCTCACCACCGCCACTCATCATCGCCACTCACCAACCTAGATCCACCTCTTCTCTCTCTACTGTGAATCATCGTCTCAGCCCACCACTCCCACCTACCCCCTTCCATCTCCATCGCAACTGTACCTCCGTCGCGTAGCCACCATCCATTACCACGATTGGCGAAGAGGACCATCACCACCACCGCACATCTTCCCCTCGCCGGAGAAGACCACAACCACCATCATCCTTACGTGCGATTAGGTTCATCACCGCCACAGATCTAAGGTTTTCTGGCGACAACCACGTTCATCGCCGCCATCTTCTTCTTCAACTCTTTTTTTTTCTTGGATCTGTTCAAGGTGTTCAGATCTGTGTTATGTGGACGGCGATGATTCAGATATGTGTTGATTAAGGTTTCAAACATATTAGGTTTTAATAAATGATTTTTATTTTTGGTTGATTCTTCTGTTTGATTGTGGTTGGTTCTAATTTTGAATGAATGTATATGGTTTTTTGTGATCTCAGATATATGGTGGCTTTAGCGATGATGGTTGTAGGTTTTTGGTGGTAAGGGTGGTTTGTGGTGGTGATGGGGGTGGGTGTGGTTTCTGGTGGTGTTTTAGATTTGGGATTTTTGGTGCTTCGTATTTTGAGATTTTTTGGTGTTCTTGATGGTTCACGGTGGTGGTTGGGTGGTGGTTGGGTGGTAGAAGGTGGTTGGTGGTGGTGGTAGAAACTAGCAGGTGGTGATGATAAAAAATTGTTATTATTATATATTTAAATAATAATTAACATGTGCTACATTATATTAATATAACTTAACAATATTTAAATATATATATAAACCTTAAAATAATATAATAAATTCAAATGAAAGGGGTATTATCGTCTTTTCAAGTGATCAGAGACCATCAGCAAAACAAAATACGAACAACGGGGATGTTTGGCGTAATAAACGTAGTTTAAGGATCTAGGATGTAATAAGTGACATACCTCAAGGACCAAATACGTAATTAACTCCTAAATTTATATAGCAAGCCAACTATAAGGGGGGAGGGAGGAGGTGTTTTGCTAGACGAGATGGACGTCAACAGCATGGCTCGTTGACTGGTTTAGCCACCTAGTCCCAACTGAAAGATGGATAACCTGAAGAAAGATGGTGGATTCAACCTTGTTTTTTGACCTTTGTCAAATGGCTCCTACTTATATAAAATGCTCAACCATCTCTAATTTAACCTATCGAAATACCCAACCATCTCCAAGTTAACCTACTCACTCACGAAATAGAAAAAGCATGTTCAGTGATTGTTTTCATCTCACAAGAAGTAGAAGAAGCACAAAACATCAACAGGAGCTAAAGAAAGTGGCTAGTACATTCCTCAAAACTTCTAGGCGAAGTTTTTTTAAAAATTGACCGTCCAAGTAAAAAATACGAAAATTTAGACGAGTTTGAGATAAAATCTCGGATTTTACTTGTTACAAAGTGGTCACTAAAGTCAACTATCAAGTTGATGTAATAATACAATAATACGATCTACACATAAGTTTCACACACACACATGTATATATACATATATATATATATATAAGAGTTTAAATGAGAAATATATTTGTAGAAGAACTACAAGAACCAATTTTGACATTTAAGCATTGCTATTTGAAGAACAATTGTTTTGTTACGAGTGTTATGTTTTGTAAAAAAAATATGTTTCGTAACTTTCAAAACATAATAATTTCAGTAGCATTCATTCATAACATAACAAATAATATATTTCAACACTTGATCATACAAAAGGATGATATGATAATTTTCTTTCATTCAGAACTCATAAGTATTATTAGAGCATCTTTAATGAGAGTTGTATAAGAGATTAAGAGTTATATGAGTGTTGTAAGAGAGTTGTATGGAGTGAGCCAGTGAAGTGTGGGTTGAATAAATAGAGAGTTGTATGATTATTGAATGGTTGTATAGGATTTGGGTGGACTCCACTCTTATTTATTTAATTTTTTTTTTGAAAGCATTAAAAATAAAAATCCAATTTATATATACTTATTTAATAGTTTATAAATTTAGTTAATTATTTTAAAATTTAATAAAAAATTGATGTACGTATATTTTAAATATTTTTTATTAATTATTAGGACTTTAAGTATTTTATTTTCCAGGTTTCTCACTTTTTAATTAGTGTGGTTAGTCTCATAATTTTTATTTATTACTTTCATATTTTTAATTTAGGGTGAATTATATTAAAATACAATGAACTTTATTTATATTACCATTATATACAATCAACTTTATTTTCTTAAAAATAATACAACCAACTTTCATAATCCTAATAATGTACGCAACTTGTTGTATATTATGGAAGTTATGACAAAGTTCGTTGTATACAATGGTAACTAAACAACAAACATATAAAAAGTTATTTGCATACAATGAGCGAATTATGAAAGTTACTTTTATTATTTTTAAAATTTTAAAGTTTATTGTATACAATGGTAACTAAGAATCCAAAATAAAGTTTATTGCATTTTCATGCAATTTGCTAATAAAATGTAGTATTTCTTTTTCTTTTTTGAATTTTTAAAACATTTTTGTAAAATTATATATATGATGCTGATATGGAGATCCATTGAATTTTATAGAGTTTAATAAACTGTGAAGATTAAAGAGTAAAGTTATATATGTAGTAGAATGTTGACATGACAAAACTCTTTTAGGGGGTGTTTGGTTCACAAATTGATTTCCAATGAAATTGGAATGTAAAGGAATTTAAATTGGAATCCAAATCCTAGCTTATTGTGTTTGGTAATTTCAATAATTGAATTTACCTTCCCCACCGTAACCTACCCTAATTAAACATTCCACCACCATCTTACCACCATCGCCACCTTCACCACCGCCTCAATGTTGCTCTCTGTCAAAACCGAAGCCCTAGATCTCGACGGTCGAAGCAAGGAGTCGCCACCATCGTCGAAGCAACGAAGTTGTGAAAACAAAGATGAAGGAGAAGACGTCGTCACCACCACCGTCGAAGGTCGAAGCCCTAATCGAAGCCATCATCACTCATCGAAGGTCGAACCTAATCGCAGGTCGTCGGTCTAAGGTTGCCGGTCACCAGTCGAAAGCTGAGCAATCGAAGGTTGCAGGTCAAAGTTCGTTGCTCGCCAGTCACTAGTTGAAGTTAGCTACTCGCATGAAGGAATTTGAATTCCTTAGCTAAGTGGAAGGAATTTGAATTTCTTTGTTTAAGTAAAAGTTTTCCATCTCAAGATTTCAATTCCATACATCAAAGGTGAACCAAACATAGGAATGTTTAGGAATTGAATTTCAGGGAATTATCTCTAACCAAACACCCCCTTAGAATTGTATGGATTGGAAATACTCTTAAATAACATTTTTTATCCACAACTATAATTATAAAAAGTATTTGAATAATCCAGTCTTCAAAATTATTCTATACTAAATCATTCTTTTATGATAAACAACTTGCTTGGTTACGGATATGTTTGACGAAAATAGCTGGTAGCTTTAGTTATATACGTGTTTGACAAATCAGCTGATACTGAAGTTTAATAGTGTAAAATGATTAAAAAAGACAAATTATAAAAATTGGAGAAATTATAAACAATTAAAGTGGGTATTTAAGTATTTTGATATATAAAAAGTTTTCAGCTAGTTTTAAAAGTTACTTTAAGAAGCTTTTTATTTCAGAGTTTTTTTGTTTAAAAAAAAGTTTCTAGTTTTTTAATCTGAACATGACTTGTAGCATTTTCTTTTTAAATAAAAAGCTACCATCTCTAATAAGCTTCAAAAATCTTCCTACCGAATATACCCTACCAGTGACAAAATTTCTCTGAATTTACTCATGAAAAAACCAAAAACATCACAATTATATTTATCAAGATTTAAGATTCTTGTTTGTTTTTGGTCTCCCTCCAAAAATCAAACATTTTCATCTTTCAAAACAGGAAGCACGTGAGCTTCAGTTTTTTCTTTTTTCGCCTCTTCGTTAATCTTCCATGTGTTGATGGTACGGTTTCCAAAATGTTCTTGAATGCCTTCAAATCTACTACCTGCAATGCATTCACCTACCTCCTTTGAATTCTACAACTTCAATTTCGTTCTCTCTCTAAAACCCAGTTTTTTTTTATTAAGATCACACAATGTGGCAAGTTTTGCTGGCTGCAGCAGTAGCAGGATCTGGGTATTTCGCTAAACACCTCCTCCACAAAAATGACAACCAGCCGACAAATGTTTCCTCGCAAAAGCTTGATCTACATTTATCCACAACACCACCACCATCAACTGTTGGGAATGCCGAACCAGATCCTTCGATTTTGGATGAAGAAAAATCATCGATTTTTAGGTTTTCCAGTGCTTCTCACGAGTTGAAGAATTCTCGTAAGAAATTGCGACGTAATGGTGGAAATAAAGGTAATAGAAACGTTGCGTTGGAGAAGGAAATTGGTGATGGTTTAGTTGACGATCATAAGAAGAATGGGAAGAAGTTCGTTGTTTGTTTGAAGAAAAGGCGAATCGGCAGAAATGCGTCTGCTAAATGTGATTCCGGTGATATTAAAGGTACTTTTTTGAATACTCTTTTTTCTTGAATGTTCTTACATTTGAAGTGTATGTGTGTTTTTATGTCACTGTATAAATCTGTAATATATTTGCGTTCTTGCTTAACCGTTGTTATTTGAACAGTGGTAGTGTAATTGAGTAATTATAGGGCGTAATTATATTGTTTCCTAGAATACAATTGTTTTCAAATTGTAATTTTATCTATATATAGAGATTTCCAAAGTTGATGATAAGAACATACAGCAAAAACATCAACCCTAAATCCTGTTGTTTACAGGTACGATTTCCTAATCGTTGTTGAATCCTTTTAATTCTACAATCTGCATTCACCTACGGATTTTGAGTTCTTCAATATAAGTATACAACTACTTCGGTTTCAGCATCTAGCTCTAAAACCCTAGTTCTTGATCAAGATCACACAATGTGGCAAGTTTTCTTGGCATTAGCTATACCAGGATCTGTGTATTTTGCTAAACAGCTCCTCCACAAAAATGATAAGGAACCCACAAATCAATCCCCCAAAAATTCTGATTTACCCACTGAATCATCAAAATTGGATGAAAAAACATCATTGACTTATAGGTTTTTTAGTTCTCCTCATGGGTCAAAAAATTCTCCAAAGAAATTGGGTTTTTCTGGTGGGATTAAAAGTAACAAAGGAAATAATGAAAGAAATTTTGGGTCTGGGAAGATTATTTGGGATGGATTAGTGGATGACCAGAGGAAGAGTGGAAAGAAATTCTATGTTTGTTTGAAGAAGATACGTATAGCTAGAATTGTTTCTGCTAAATGTAATTCTGTAAATGTTGAAGGTAATCTCCTGAGTTTTTCTATGTTTATATATTTGAAGTTACGGTGCGTCTTTGTGTCATTAATTTAATTTGTAATCTATGTCCTGCTAAAGATTGGACCTTTTTCTTTGGTCCAATTAATTTTACTTTATGATTAATTAAGTATAGTCAATTTAATGAACAAAGGGCTCTGAAATGTAACGGGATGAAAGTATCAGTAATAACCAGCAGCCATCATGCTCGTTGCAACAAAAAACATATCAATCTTTAAGTGTTCAGTTATGGCATTTTGACTTCAAGGAAGTTAAATAAAGATGATAGCTTTATCTTGTTCTTTTACTCAAGAGTTCATTATGAAGATGAATAAACTGTTATCTGGTCATCTATTTTGCATTTTTGCTTTTGGTGTATACTGTTATCTGGTCATTTTTCTGAGCATGTTTTGGTGTATACTGTTATCTGGTCGTCTTTGTGGTGTATACTTTTACTCAAGAGTTCATTATGAAGATGAATATACTGTTATCTGGTCCTCTTTTACTCAAGGGCTCATTAAAGTAAAAAAACCGTCTTTTCTTTATTATATAATCTATTTCTAGATTTAGAAAAGTTATAGTCTTTGATCTGTTGTAATGTATTCAGACAAATCATCTTTCGGTTATGGAGTTGGAGTTGGAATGATGTACATGTTGTCAGCTGGGAAAGCTGAAATAGAGAGGCTAAATACATCAGTGGACGAGACTGCTAAAGTTGTTCAAGAGTTAAAAGCTGAGATTTACAAAAGAAAATCATTGTGCGAACTTAAGGTTGAAAAAATAGAAAATATCAAGCTGTGTCCATCTGTTTATGAGAAATCAGGTGCGGAGAATGATGATAGTGAAGTTCATGGTTTCCCCATGGCTGATGAAGGTGAATATGCAAGTAGCATTCTCACAGAAGAACCACACGGAGATGTGCTGGAAATGGGTCGATTAGAAGCCGAACTTGAGTCTGAGCTTCTAAAGCTTCAAGCATCTACCACTGAAAATTCATCTTCTTTTCAGGTAAAAATTTTCTTATCTAAATGTTTTTCTATAAATTAGAAATCTGACTATAAGAGGTGACAAGATGGGTCGTTAGTTAAAAGGACAGTTTGAAATCGGCAAATTTTTTACTGCAACGGACCAGCCAGATTGGTTTCAGTCGACCCACAAACACTTTCTTGTCCATTTTTAAAATTTTTAGTAATAATTAATGCAATAAGATGATTGTAAAAACAATATAATTTCAATGACAATCTTAAGTTCTTAATCTTTGAATAAAACGATTTAGGAGGTTTTATACACTAAAAGTAAACTTTGAGCAACTTTTAACTTGTTTGACAGTTCCCTCCGTGTTTTTTCCCAGTTTGAGGTGAAAGTGTGAAACACAACCCAAATTGACCTGTTCATGAGTAAATGTGTCGAGATTGTCATCTGCTATGTACGCTTGCGAAATAGCACAAACTAGTCCAAAAGACAAAAAGAATGTTGGCTTTCTCAAATCAAACTTCCATCCTAAAAATGTGTAGCCTGTAGGGAGAAATAAAAATGTTATTTTGACTTCTCGGGTGCAAGATGTGCAAAATGTGTGAAATTGGTAGAATGACTAAAACCAAATGAGTTATATGAACAAGAGAATATAATAAGCACAAATATGCTTATGGAGTTTCGCGAAAGCAGCTTTTCATGATTTCTTGAATTAAATCCACATAACTGCCAATTTGCCGTTATTAGACACTAGCATCGTACCTGCGCAATGCTGCGGAGTCGAATAGTTTTTGTTTTATAATATGCCGCTTTCAAAAATGTAATGATATGTTATTCGCAAAATTCAATGTCACAAAAAAATTTCTTTAGCAACATGTCCCATTTTTTTTTTCAAATTTTCTTTTATTTGCATAAACTATTTTATTAATTTTAAAAATAAAATCTAAAAGACATTAAAAAAAGGAAAAAAATCATATTTGTGAAATAAGGATAGAGAAGTTAATAAGATATTAGAAATTATGTTGTTATGGGTGTATAATTATGTTTGTGTGAGAGTATATTTTAATTGAATAAAAAGTTAAAGTAAATTAGGAGAGAGATTGGAATGGTTAAAGATTGAGTGGATGAGATTAAGTTAAATAGAATGAAAGGCCAAGATGTTGTTTTGATTTAATTTTAAGAAGTCTTAAAATTGAGGAGAGAGAGTGTAAAATGCTTTATATAGTAGTATAGATAAGCATCTTACCCAAGTATTTCTGAGCATGTTTTGTTGATGTTCAACAGCACAAAACTTTAACTGAAGCTCTCTCCAAGCCACAAGATCTTGATTTAAAATTTAATCAATGTGATGGTGTTATGCCATCTGAACTTGATCAGAAATTATGCCATTTGCTAATAGAACAACAGGAGAGTCAAATCGTTGACTTAGAGTCTGAACTGCAACGCACAAACTCCAAGCTCGCGGAGAAAGAATCGGAGCTCCAAGCATTGAAGGATTGTGTTAAACGTCTCACTGACCTTTCTCTAACATATCCCTCAGGTTCACTTTTGATCAATCTTTCTTATTGAGCTTAGAATGTTTGATTTATAACACAGTTTAAGATTTATATATGTGTGTGCGTGTGTATTTCACTTTTGTCATACCTAGAATTTGTTCAATTAGCGTCATGAAGTTTAAGGTTTTGAATCCGAATCGGAATCAGAATTGAAACCTTTTACTTTTAGACTTTAGTTTTACTTCTGAACTACCTCTGCTCCAATTTCAATCCTGATCATGGAAGTGAAATGTGAGGGTAGAACATGCATAGCTTTTGTTGTATGAGTTGCAAATAATTATAAGATAATTGTTCTTGATACGAGCAATAAAGATTTTTCGATATATGTAAGATGGTTATTCTGAAACTGCAACTTCATATTTTCAGATGAAGAAACAGAAGGCCAAGTTGATGAAGCTCGTAAGAAGACGATAAATGATAATGGAAGATCAATGGTTGGGATCAAAAGGGCTATCGACTTTGATTGAAATGTATTCCTGCATAGTGCATATACTAACCTTAGCTGCAGTGCGTTAGATAATGAAAATGTACATTATCTTACAAAATTAAATATTTATGGTAGTTGGTCTACTTGGTCTGCTCGCTTCTTGATGAGATATCATTTTTCTTGTTTAGTATATTATTTAAAGATGAATTTCTTGTTTATTTTAGTGCATATGTGTTTACGAGTCAAAATCAGGAAAAGTAACAAAATTATTCTAATTTTTAATTTGAAATAATATAAAAACAATTAAATTTTAAATTATACCATTAAACGATAGATAAATATACGAGATATTGTCTACTTATAGCCGTTAGAGAGGGTGGAGTGAGATAAGGGGTGGGTGGAGTGAAAGTTTGGTGCCATTGTCATCGGCGGAACCACACAACCGCGTTGTGGTCATGGCAATGGGGGGTGACAATCGCACAAGGGATGGAGGCAAGGGTGAGGTATGGGCCAGATTGTTTTGCACTCTCTTTTTCTTTTATATTTTTAATTTTATTTAATTGGTTGTGAGTATTAGGTGAATCTCAAATTTTGTTGTGGTAGAGAAGAAGGCTGTTGTGGGTATTATGCAACTCTTACTTTTTATTGCACTTATCATACCATCATGTCATCTTTCCACTCTCACTACTCAGTCTCTTAGACAATCTATATGGCATGGGTTCTGGTTTCCCAACCTGGCTTTAGTGTCACATCATATTTTCCTTCTCTTTTCCTTTCTATAAAAAAAGATAGTACACCCAACTCAATTTTATCTCATTTTTTATTTTATTTTAATAATACACACACATATATACACATATATTATAAGAGAAAGAAAGAGAAAAGAGGGAATAGAGATAGAAAGAAGGCAAGTGTGATGAGATGGGGTGGTGTAAATATAGGGTTCCCTAACTAAAATAGCCAAACCGATCAGGTTTAAAGATGGGGGACGTATGGGTGTACCTTGTTACCTGATCAACCTTATTCAACCCAAGCAACTACCTAAATGCTTCGGGTCATGCCATACACTTGGCCTTAGTGGTTATTTTTCACCATATCAAATTCCGAGACTAATATTATTTATTAATGTTAAATTTAATAATACTCAATAATAATATATAGATAAAAGATAAATAAAATAATTTTATATTTGATATTTTAACTTCTATGCATTTACTTTCTTATTTCTCTAACCACTTCTAACACTGGGCTATTATGAGTTCTCTCTTAAACAAGTGTTCTTTCTTGATTCTTGCACTATGTAATGTTGACATTAGTTATTATAGATGAAGTTAAAAATAGTGGGTATTTTACATTTTAATGTTTTTACTTAGTTCTCTATTTGATGAGATTGTGAGTACATCATTTATAATCATATGATGATACTAACGTTGTACCATTTTCTTCAATTTCCCTTCCTATTGCTCCAAAAAAGATGATCGTTCCAAACCTAAACCAGGTTCTCAGAATTGTGTGCACCCTGAATATGTCTACTTTGTGCTAGTCTATATTACCGAAACAAAAGGTCATTTAAGAGAGGGTGGAGTCTTCATGTGAGTGAGACGTGATCCACCCACCTCACACTCACACGCCGTGATTGGACGCCATGTTCAAGGTGAAACGTTGCGTGAGATCACCACATTGATTTAAGCCATATATGGTGGTTACACTCAATTCCTTTTGCTTTTTTTTGGGTGTAATGGCTTGATAAGTATGTAATTACCGGTATAATAGGAAAAAAAGCTAACATGACATGACGTGATAACGAAATAGAAACCCTTGCCTCTTAGGCCAGGCGTACCACCCTTCCCGAGCCCCTTCGGGTTCATTTGGGTTGGGTGGTAGCCTTCGGGAGCACCGTTACAGGTGCCTTCGGGTTCCGCCTCGTTTTTTGTTTTCTGTTTCACCAACCCGAGCAACCGGCTTTGTTCTCTTTTATTTTGGGTTTTGTAGAGAAAGTAAGAGAGTGAAAATGTTTGATTTGATTTGGGAAGGATACTACTTGGGTTTTGAGTTAATTTGGATTGAAAAGAAAAAAGTAAAAAATACTAATGTGACAGTAATGTAGCATTTGGGTTGAGTGTATGTGCTGCGCATGGCCTAAGGCTTAAAAGAATTTAATAATCACAAACCAATAGTTACGTCTTACTAACCTGCAGATTGGACCCTAACTTGTTTTCATATTCCTCGTATCTTTTGGCTATTCAGCCACAACCTTACCTACCTACCACAGATCGATGAGTTAGATTGTTAAATAATTGATGTTCTGATTTGTATATATAGTCTGGTGTTAGATTGTGTGTGTGTGTGGGTGTTGGTTTTGACAGGGGCCTGTTTTCATTGTGGGGTCAAAAAACAAGATCTTGATTGAGTGCAAGAAAGGAAATAATTTCTGAAACCCATGTTGACATTTTGTTTTCTTGTTGATTGGAGTACCCCCTCTAGCTAAATGATCTGTCACCTCATAATGGCTGAAATCCCCAAACTACACCAATTCTGATATGCTCAAGAGTATGTCTCCAAAGGGGAGTGGGGGTACTTGTGTAAAATTACCAAAATCAGACTTAACCATGTAAATGCTTTGGTAGCTTGTATAGAAAAAGAGATACCAGAAAGGAAAAAGGTGGGAGCAATTTCTTGGTCTTGTGAAGATTTGCCTTTTTCGTATCAAGTTTTAGGTTCCTGTGTTTTTTTCTTTAAAGTTTTATAGACCTTTCACATCGTATTATTTTTATACAGCATTACAGACATCGTAATCTTACTTTTAAATCTACATAGGATAACGCTAAGACCCTCCGCATCGTAAGAGTTACCCGATGGGTGTTTTTTTTCTTTTTCTCTCTCTCTCTCATTTAATATATATATATATATATATATAATTAATATTTGATGTTGGGTTGAAGGTGAAAGATGATGTGAATGCTGATGTGACAATAGGGTAAGTTGAGTAACATGGGTTGGATGCGGATGGTCTAAATTAGAAGCTCTTTGTTAACCCTTTCTACATCATATACTTTATGTTTTTTTAGATAATTTGTATATTAGTAAAATCAGTACATATATAATTACTTATTTGATGATGTATAAACCAATTTTAGTAAAGTATACAGTCTTTTATATTTTTATTTTGAATAGAGGTAAATCTTATATAAGAAACAGAATGTGTATAATTTATTTTTGAATTGTGGTAAAAGTACATAAACTACTAAATTAATTTATTTGTATAATTTGAAGACCATATGATATAATATTATGATGTCACATAAGTTTGAATATTTGATTGGGTGAAACTATTTGAACCTTTGTGATAGTCTAATCTGAAAGATAAGAATAAAGAATTTAAATAGTATTATTGTAAAAATGTCAAGTGTTGGTCTTGTCATATGCCCAAGACTTTATACATAAGTCCCATGAAAGTCATCATCTTTTCTTTGTAAAGAGCAATAGTTTAACGTGGTTATTGGATTTGTCTGCATGTTTTGTGGTCTTTTTGATGTCTTCACTTCAAAACATGTAATAAAAAATTTCTCCCTTAAAAAAGAAGAATATGATTAAAAAATTCTATTTTCTTTTACTAAATTTTATTCATTTATCCTCTTGACTTTTAAATATTAAAATGTGAAATCTACTAATTCTCTTTCTTTTATCTCATTTAACACTTCCTTTCATATAGGGAGCTAGAGCCTGGATGAAAGGTCATACGCTATGCTTGTGTGACCCACGAACAAGTACCTACGGATCGAGAACGAATACATCCGCACCTCCAACTTGCTTCTATCCTTCCCTTTTTCGCTTCCAAAACCCATTTCTTTTTCCTCCTCTCTCTCTCACCTCTTTGACTCTATCTCTTTCTGTTCTCGATCACCTCTTTCTATAAAATATTAACTTTAAGGAGATAGAAAAATGTGTATAATGTGGTTAGAAAAATGTGAAGGAAGATCGAATATGTAGTGATTTGGTAAAAAAAAGATGGAGCTTCCGGAGTACAAAGATAGGTATGGTAGATGGCCTAAGAGCATCCGGAGTACACCAAGCGTCGGCTGGTCATGCACATTTGGCCCTCGATATCAAGAGGGCACACCACCCCTGCTTATCGGTACCGAGCAAAATCAAAATTCACCGGCATTTGAATACCTGAAGAGAGAGACGTTTGTGAGGGGTATATATATATATAGAGAGAGAGAGAGAGAGTTGATTTGTTTAGTTTACATATCATTCTCTATATATACAAACACACAAACCATTCTCTATAATTTATCATCCACTTTAAACAAAGCACAAAAATGTCATCTAGCTCCATTTCATCTACTTCATCATCTCCCAAAGAGGAACCAAACGTGCATTGTAAAATTATTTAGGAAACATTTGCATGATGTGGCTTTGTATATAAAAAATCAAATAGATGAAGCATACACGTCACGTAGTCCTCGAAAAACAAGAAAGTTAGTCAACAAGCTGCGTGAAGAGGCACAACTCTGGCTCGAGGACTACTTTGCCGAATATTGTGTTTTCGATGAAGCTTCGTTTAGGAGACGATTTCGAATGTCCAAATAACTGTTTTTTCGAATCATGGATGACTTACAAAATGCAACCCGGCCTATATTTTACACAAAAATAAGATGTGTGAGGTTGGAAAGGGTTTTACTCTACTACAGAAGTGTACATTCGCAATACGTCAATTAGCTTATAGAATCGCGCCGATAGACTTGACGAATACCTATATATGTCAGAACGAATCCCGAATAAAGTGTTACAAATTTTTTGCAGATGGATGATTAAACATTACAGCAAAAAATATTTACGACGTCCTACCTTCTTCAATACGCAACAATGAGCATCATTCTCATCTTTCTATCATGAGCGGCTACATCACTCATATTCCCTTTTTTAAACCTTGTCAATTGTCATAGATCAACCTCTTAACTTTCCCTCCATTTAATTAAAATAATAATTATTAAAGGGTTGTTTATTAAAACAGAATGATTAAGCACCGAATGATACTGAGGTCTGAATAATTCAAAGACTGAATGAACCTGCCTCTGAATGTAACATGTTGTTTGAAAAGGTTCTGAACGAACAATCTGATTGATGCAAATTACCATTTTAACCTTAATAGTGGTATATTATATTATAAGATATGATATGATATGATTGTTTAACAATGTAACATGTGAAAAAATGAGTGTTAGCGTAAAATACTTGGTGCTTTATGATTCAGAATGTAATTTAAGGTAAAATGATTCAATAACGTTCTTCTGTTTCATTCGGTACATTCTTTATTCAACGACAATAATTAAACACACCGAATGTTAAACAATTCTATATTCGGCGTTGAATAATTTTATTAAACAACAAACAAACAATCTAATCCCTAAGAATCAAGTAGATATTAAATAAAATATTGCATTGATTAAAAAATATAAAGAACATTAACTAAATTAAAAGATAAATTTTAATACAAGTAATTAATCTTTTAGATGAAATACGACTATTTAATTTAGGTAAATATATGGTTATTTTATTAAATTTAAAAATGATGTATCCTATTTTTATTTATATAAAAAATAGAATATTTAGAAAATTAATTAATAAAAAAAGTAAAAAAACATCGTCAGATCCTTCCCTCTCTTCCTCATTTCTGTTCTCTCTTCCAGTTTGGTAGCTCACACCTGCTCAGTGTTTATCATAGTTATCCTGCCACTGGGGGAGTAGTATTCCCACCCTCCACCGCAAGCCATGTATACTTGCCCGGTTGCACTTTGATCACTCTAAGACCATGTGCATCTATACCTTATCTTTCTCTTGTCATATTAGTTTCACATCAATTTTCTCTTTCCATCCTCCTTAATCATTCTTAATTTAAAATAAATAAATAAATGTGAAGAAAGAGAGATGAGAAAGAGAGAGAGAAGAAGAGAGATAAAGGACTCACTATACGTGAGTGAGAACCAACTAACTCCATCACTTTTAAAATAAGAGGGCAGGGGCGATGGATTTACTTTAGCTAACGCAGCATCGTGCGTAGAAGAATTTAACAAGAAGGTATATAATCTCTTATATGCTTTTAAGTGTCACTACTTTAATAAAGATTTTGTGAAAACTTAAATTAAAATAAGAATAGATAAATAGTAATTTAATTAAATATTTAAAAATTATTTTAAGTTTAACAGATTGGAAGTGATATAGATAAAAAAAATGATTTGTGATATAAAAAATTATTTTTTATATATCATGATTTAACAAAGTTAATAATGGTTTAAACCTCAATGTTTATATTTTATTTTGGTTTAAACAACTTTTTTAGAATGGTTTATACTTAAAGTTTTATTTAAAAATAATTTAAATCATAAACACTTCATTTTAGTTTAAACCTTAAAATTTTAAACCATTTGAAAAGAACTTTATGGTTTAAATCAAAATAAAATGTAGACTTTGATGTTTACATCATTTTTTTTAAATTCGAGAGTAAAATCATTCGGAACAAAACTTTTAAGGTTTAAACTAAAATAAAATGTAAGGGGTTTAGTTCATAAATATGTATTCAACTTGTCACCTTTTGCTATTGTATGTATCAAACTTTCAAACTTACCATTTAATGTATCCAAGTCTCAAAAGCTACCATTTAGTGTACCCAGTTACCTACACAACAGGTAACCGGTAATTTTTTTATTTTTTATTTTTTATTTATTTTTAATATTTTAACATTTTCCAGCTCCATTATTGTTTCCACATCAGTATATCATGAAGAAATTCATCATCTTCATCCATAATCTTCATCCATCATCTTCATTCATAAAGAATGAAGAAATTGCAGAGAACATTCATCATCTTCATAGGAACAAAAACCAAACTCAAACCAAAACTTATTAAAATCTGAAACCAAAATGCACACAACATTCATTCATCATCATCATCATCTTCATCGATGAAATCAAAACCGAAACATAAATAATAAATCGAGATCTGTAAAACCATTAATCAAGATCTATAAAAAACCCTAAATCGCAACCCTAAACTTGAATCGAGCCAAGAACAGAATTGCAACCCTAAATCGCAACCTAATCAGAAATCGAACCAAGAAAGGGAAATCGAGCCAAGAACTGAAATCTAATAGAAAACCCTAAACTTACCTGAAGATGAAAGTGAATGAAAGCATCGATGAACCTGAAAATCAGAACCCATGTTTGTGCGATTTCGGTACCATCGAAACCCAAATGATTAACCATGAGCCCTTTCTAACAGAACCCTCAAGAAACATGAAGATCGAAACCCAGATGAATATCGAAACCCTCGATGAACCCAGATGAATATCGAAACATAGGTTAGGGTGTGAACAAACCCATGAATCTTCGATCTGTTTTTGGTTTGATGAAATATGGTTTAGGTTTGGGTGTGAACAAACCCATGAATCTTCGAAGAACTTCTTGAGTTGAAGATTTGGTACAGTAATTTAAAGATCTCTTTGTATTATCTTTGGAAGAAAGTGAGCACAAATGATGATGAAGATGTTTGCAGACAAAGATGAAGAGTTGAAGAGTCGAAGATGATGAAGATCTTTGTAAGGTCTCTTCTTCTCATTATTTATTTATTTATTTATTATTATTATTATACCTTTTATTTTTAATTATTTTAAACAAAAAAATACACGTTGGCATCCAAGTCAGGTGTCATGTCACTAAAACAGGTGCCACGTCACCATATGACTTGCTATAACAGGTTTGATACATAAAATGGTAACTTTTAAGGGTTTGATACATTAAATGATAACTTTAAAAGTTCAGTACATACAATAGTAAAAGGTGACAAGTTGAATACATATTTATGCATAATTAACTTATATCATGTGCATCAACTATGTGTAT
Source organism: Dittrichia graveolens (assembly GCA_038502395.1). NCBI lineage: Eukaryota > Viridiplantae > Streptophyta > Magnoliopsida > Asterales > Asteraceae > Dittrichia > Dittrichia graveolens. The sequence continues at coordinate 8,439,374 of JARJIL010000003.1, forward strand.
CTTATTATGTATGACTAAAATTGTTATGTATAAATAAACTCTCACATATTTATAAATATTTTATCTAAACACATACATTTATTATGTATAACAAAACCTTCTATATGCAAATCATGTCTCTTTAATAATAAATAAAAACAAAGCAGTACGTAGTAGAATAATAGATATGATTGACACCCAAGTGAATCTACTGCCTTTTTAAGTAAAAAAGCTGTGTCGTGACACCCACCCATCCGTGCAAATTCAAAACAATAAACAATAATAAAAATATTGTAAGAATCATAATAAGTTTCACTCTGAAAAATATGAAAAGTTTGTACATCCCCACCATTTTTACTTGGCTTTGCTAAAACAAATCATTGTGTTTATAAAAAAGCTTCCATTAACAATTCTGCTTGGTTTCCTTCAAATTTACGACTATATTATTACATTTATTCAAATACTGATTAATGTTTAAATATCAAACTTTATATATTATTATTTAAAAAATTTACATATCCTTATCTTTATAACTAATAAAGAATTTTAAAAAATGCTACTTTTATTTCAACTGAAAACGATTGTTTACGTCAGATCAACTTTACGTTATATATAACGCCGGTCCTAATTTTGAGGAGTCTTTTTAAAAAAAATAATAATAAACTCTATTTGAGTTTTAAAACCACATGGATACAACTGTAATTACAATATTTCTAAAGCCTGTTTATTTAAAAGTAAATACAGCTGTCACAGAGGAAGCTTTATAAACTAGTTTAATAATTTACAACCTAATAGTTAGTTGCAACCAAAATATCCCAAGGCGTTACCAAATTCGTCCGACCATTACAAATTCAACATTCAAACAAAGTACATAACAAGTGTTCACAAAGTGTTCCCCAAAATACATCATGTCACCCCAACAGGTACCCGTGCTCACCAACAAACTATTTATCTGCATAAGGAGTGAACATGAGAGAGTTAGCTATAAATAGCTAGTGAATAACAATTAAGCGGAAGCATCATATCATAGTATCATATACATATCTCATGCATAACATATCAACATTCAAGTCTACCCTAACACATTGTGAAGCAACGGTTAGTCAGCAGAAACCACGTCTTGCAGGGTTATAAGCCCGGCTTAGTGATCCTGACTGGGGAAACCGATACTTCCTCCGTGCCGGTGGAGAAGCGGGTAGCGGTCCACCATTGCGTTATCGGGGAACTGTACCCTATTCGGGATCAGCGGGAACTGAGAGTCCATATAGTATTAAGGGGCGGAGGTTTTACAAGAACCAAGATTCGTGATCATCGAATCATCGCACATCCTAGCTGGCGACACAAGGCCCCAACTCAAGACCCAGACAATTTGGCCCCAATGTCCAACAAAGTACCGGTACAACACACATTGGCCTATATAAAGCCACAGCATAAACACAGTTGGCCTACAAAAGCCATAGCATCATAATTGGCCTACAAAAGCCATAGCATAACAAGTTGGCCTACAAAAAGCCATAGTATATTAACTTAGGCCTACACAAGGCATTAACATGCATACATAACAATTTAACAACTTAGTTGGCTTAGAAAAGCCTTAAACATGCATAACTAACAATTCTTTAGTTTGTAACATACAAACATCTATATAACACTATTAATATCATACTTAGGTTAACTGGTACTCACCTATTGAGCTATAACATGTAATTATAAGATTCCGGCTCGCGTTAGTTATCCTTAGTACCTATATCAAACCATTTACATTTAGACATTTAAACACACAAGGAAACCATCAAGACACTTAAAACAATGTCCTAATAGTGTTCCTAACTTGTTTCTAACTTATAACCATAGCCCAAACATCGACACGCGAAAGAACAACACAAAACAACATTTTGTGCAGAAACTTGTCTGACGCGACGCGGCCAGAGTAGGAACGCGACGCGTTCCATGCTGCAGGTGTAAAATTGCAGTTTTTGCACAGCAATTCCATTTTGATCCAAACCAACTCCAATTCAATTCTAACCAATTTTCAGTGTTCCATAATATCATTTGGCACTTGTAGGTGCTTTCTAACATTCCTAACACTTACCCAATTAATTCATACAAAATTCAAGCCTTAATTAGCAAGAATGTGTTCAATATGGCCAAAACTTGAAATACATCAATTCCAACACTTCCAATGCATCATTCACACTCCAAATGACTTATTGAAGCTATTGGAACTGACCAATTCTTTTAAAACTTCTGTTTGGTAGCATTTTCCAATTTTTGGCTATTTAAAGCCTATTTTAGCACTATTTTTACCAATTCAAGCAAAAATACCATTTTAATTCAAAACCATTGTTCTAATCAATTCATATAAGTCATATGAACCTATTAGAACCTTAAAAATCAGTCCTTAATGTGTAAAAACAGATTCAACTCATTTTGGCCATTTTGACCCATTTAGGCCAATTTTAAATATGTGCATAAACACTACTTCTAACCCAACATATGAGTTCTAATCAATCCTAACAAGTTATAAGAATAATTAGAACACTAAATTTCAGTTCTTGAAGGTCAATTTCAGTTTGATCCGTTTTTGGCAATTTTGACCATTTTGGTCAAATCTTGATTTTAAGCAAATCAACCAATTCTAATCCATAATATGTGTTCTTAAACATCTATATGAGTTGTATGAAGCATTAGAAGTTAAGAAATCAGTTCACAATGGTCAATTTCGGGTTTGACCCATTTGTGACCTAAAAACCCATTAAAGCTCAAGAACAAGGGAAGAACACTTACAAGATATGATTAGATGATGAAGAAGGATTAAGAACATATTGTAGCTCACGAATTTGATGCTAGAACAATTGTTGGATTGATTATTCTTGATTTCTATCTTTCAAGCTTCAAGAACACAAAGGAAAAAGATGAAGTGTGTGTGTAGTGTGTGTTACGTATGTGTGTGTCTGAGTTTGAAAGAGAGGACCGACTTATGGGTATTATTTATCCACAAGTGGGTATCTTGTTCCCCTTTTCAACTTACAACACGACACCCGTTTACCCGTTTCAACTAATGGGGATATTTTCGAAACCCTTATCTTAAACCGTTCAATACTTTATTATTTTTATCTATTATTATAGTTATTTATTATCATCACTTTTAATAACTTATGCCAATAACTAACAAATATTTATTTAATTTAATTTATTTAAATTATTTAACGTACCACTTTCGCGCGTGTCTAGGCCCTTTGTGAGGATGTTAAATTATTTAACGGTCCTGAGCTGTTTCGGGGTCGGTCCGGTCCTAGGTGATATGATCCGGGGCTAGTCCGATACTTGGCGGTGGACCGGAGACCGAAGGCGGCAGTAGCTTATCGGTTAGAGAGAGATGGAATGAGATATAAAGACAAAGTGAGGTTAGATAAAGAAGTCGAGGTAATAAAAAATTGAAATTGAAATTAGGAAAATTGTGTTTAGTAACAAGATTATAAGAGAACAACAAGAAAAACGTGATCGGAAACAATGAAAACAGATAAAGTTTGTTTGGTGATAAGGATAAGTTAAAAAATGACTAAAATAACCCTCTTTTAACAGCAAAATTTAACTTGTGCTAGTGTCAAGGACGTTTATGAAACAAAGTGACAACTATAATGACCATTTTCGTAATTTTTAAAGTTAAAAGGCTAGAAGTTAAATTTCATGAAAACCACATTGACCATTTATGTAATTAATTCAAATTTCGAGAACAAATTTAAATTTTCGTCTCTGTAGTTTACTCAAACTTTTAGTTTCATTCTTAGTTTTAAAAATTACTTTGACAGTCACTGTGCTTTATATTTTGTAACAAGTTTAGTCTATAATGATAACTACTGTTACCGTTTCTATTAAAGACCTCTCATGTACCTTGCACAAGAGGTTTTTTTAATCATTTTGTCAACTATCCTTATTAGCAAACACCATATTTCCACGCCCTCATATTACAAACCTCTCTCTATTACCAAACCCTAATATTAGTATATTACCAAACTCTTTCTCTCTAATACCTTCACCATTTGAAATTGTAATGCTTGTTTTTTTATAAACGTGCAACAAGGAAATACCAATAATAATTTATTAAAAAACAACCGACTCGTGTATAATATAAAAACAATTTTCTTTGATATTGCATAAAAACTCTCCAGTATGATCACATGAAAACCTTGTCTATCATAAAACTGTAACACTCAAGGTTAGAAAATCCTTTTATTATATTTTAATAGGAGGTGTTATATGTTTATATAAGTTACCCTTATGAGATTAGATGTGTTTTTAAAACTAGAGGGACTTAAAATGTCAGATTATAAGTTAAGTTAAGTCCAGGGACCATTTATGCAAATCTGCCAAACTTATAGATATGTATAGACTTTCATGTACAACTCTTACACATACATACTTGCTACAAACTAAGATCACAGCAGCAAACACACTCTTTCTGGCGATTTTTGGACTTGAAACACAGCAAGAACAGCAGCTAATTAGCACCATAGCAACGCAACTTAATAGAGGTATGTGTGGTTTTATTAGTTTTGATGTTCTTCATGTTCATATGGGTCAAGGATTGATCATAAGGATCAATCCATGTTATTTAGTTGTTTATTATGTTGTTTAGGTGTTATGGGTGTAGGAAAACACCCTATACACGTTTTTAGATTGATTAGAATTGAGTTTTGAGAGTTTTGGCCGGAAATATAGCTTATGTCGGTCAGAACTGTGCAGACCAGCGGAGGGCACGGGCGTACCCAAGGAGCGTACGGGCGTGCCTTTCACCCTGTGGCAAACCCTAGTTCATCAGGTACCCCCGTGCTTTTAAGCTTAATCACGGGCGTACCTTAGATAGGCACGGGCGTGACTGCAGGATAGGTACGCCTATGCCTGGGCCAAGCCCAGTCGTGCCTTAGTTGCAGGCACGGGCGTACCTTTGACAGGTACGGCCGTGCCCTAGCATTTTTCAGTGTAGTTTGATTAAGTCAGCAGATGTTAATACATATATTATTGATATTATGTTGTAGAAACAAGTTGTGGGCGTATACACTGATCTTTATCGTTTGTGAATCATATCAGATTATATATATCAGAAGGTGAGTCTTCTAGACTTCACTTCATATCAGTAGCATGTGTAGTTTCATATCAGATTGTTAACATGCTATGTTATACGTGTGAATATGTAAGCATACTGCTATGTGCAGTAGGGCTCAGATGCGGTGCAGTACTGTGACCTACGATGCTGCCCTGGGTCTAGAACCAGAGGCTAGCTTTGATTGCCAGACATGCGTGTATTATCTTCATGTGATTGTATACGTGTGCTCATATGATGTTATGTTTAGATTACTCACTAAGCTCTCGTAGCTTATCAGATACTGTTTTTAAAATATTTTGCAGGTTGCAGCAAAGGCAAAGGCAAAGCTCCTGTTTGACCGCTTTTCAGTTTTTGAACGATAAACAATTAACGCCCTTTTATGTAAATATTTAACCTTGACAGTACACTAAGTCTGTACTTGTGGGTGTTGCTTTTGATAATAGCACGGTTTTGTTATGAAAACGTTTCCGCTTATGTATTTTAAATGATATACATGCTTTTATGAAATTATCCTACTTTTACATCTTTTAATGAAATTGGGGCGTTACAAAAACCTGGGAAAAAAAGTAGGAATGAGCTAGAAAGTAGGGATGAGCTTTTTGACCGAAAAACCGAACCGGAGCCGAAACCGGAACCGGTTGGAACCGGATTAGAGTTTTCGGTCCAGTTATCGGTTCTCGTAAAACCTCATTTTCGGTTTTCGGTTCCGGTTCCACCGGTTATAGGGTAATTCGGTCTTAGAACCGGAACCGGTTTGTATTGAATTTTGTATTTGTCATATAGTTGGCTATGAACTATTATTTTTGGTGATATTGTTGGTTATGAACTATTATCATTAGCGATATGGCTAATGGTTATTATTTGTAAGAATCAAGTCAACAAACTATTATTTATTATTTGTAAGAACGAAGTCAACGAACTATTATTTATTGGTCATTTGTAAGAACCGTTTAGTTTTTTGGTTGTTAGTTAACCTTTATACGTAAAAAATAACTAATATAAATGTATCATGTTCGCTTTATAATAACAAAAATATTCACCGGTTACTGGTTATTTCGGTTCACGCTTTTAAAACCGGTCCCAAAGTAAATTTTCGGTCTTATTCGATTTTATACCCGAAATAACCGGTTAATAACCGGAACCGAAACCTGAACAGGTTTCCTTATACCGGTTCGGTTTTCGGTTCTAGTTTTTACCAATTTCGGTTATCGGTTATTTCGGTTCCGGTCCGGTTCCAAAACCGAACACACCCCTACTAGAAAGCCATAATAACTATCGACATAATTTAAAAATTAATTTAAAACCTGATAATAGTTAAAATATCTTACATTAATTTAAAGATTTAAACATATAACAAAACGTAAACCATTATAACTATTCACGTAAATTTAAAAATTAAAGACAAAAAGTGAAATTGCAAATAAACGAAAATGTCGAAATTTGTAATTCACTCTAATTTGGAGTAATTTTATAGAGTGAGGTGGTGGATTGAGGTCTTGAGGACACACCTGCTCCACGTAAACGTCTATAGTAAAAAACTAAAACGGATTATTTTAAGAAGAAATGATACATTCTTTTATTTTTTCTTCATATTTATCTTTTTACTTACTTGATTATAATAAGTGTTAAAATTAAAATGTAAAAAAATATATAATTTTTCTAAGAATAATTTTTTAGGCCCTGTTTTGTTCACTACATTCTTTAAGAATTCTTGGGATTGGGAATTTAAAATCCAAGAAATCTTGTATTTGTTTGGAAAAAAAGCTATGTATTTCAAAAGATGGGATTTTAAATAAATCCCACCAATTCCCTCATATGAAGGAATTAGGAAATACCATCACCCCTTATGGTATTTTAAAATCCTTAATAGAGAGGAATGTGTCATTTACTATTTTACCCTCACTTAACCTAACACCCTTATTATGTGTTAGACTTTTTGGAACTATTATGCTTAAATTTTAGTTACATTTTTTATTATTAAATAGTGTAAATTAATTAGTTATTATTTATTTATTAAATAATTAATTAAACAATAAAAACTGTTTAAAATATAACTGAAGGGTAATTCTGTCATTTGTCACAGAAACAATCCAAATCCTTTGATTGAATTACCAAACAAACAGGATTTCAGAAATACAAATTCTGACAGATTTTGTCAACCAAACACAGGATAGGATTTACAATCCTACCAAATGCAATTCTTTCAAATTCCTAATCCCTTAACAGAATACAAATCCCATAAAAAATATTTACGAACCAAACGTCCACTTACAAAACAATTATTTACCATTTACGGAACAAAGCAACCCCTATATACCAACTTGCACCGTAAGCATAAAAAATTGTACTTTTATTACTATTATTATTATTTATTTTGTTTTCTTTTTCTTTTTACAAGTCTGGTGAAAACACTAGCCTATATTAACCACCATCAAAGCATTATCTTCTCCCTCTCTCTAAAACCGCCATTGATGAAGTAGAGAGAAACCAAAACAGAGCTTCAATACGAATTCAACAATTACACACATACTGTATTACTGTGTGCCCTTGTTTGATTTTAACACAGACACACAGAGTGTGTTATTGTTTGAATTCAACACATATTGCGAGTGAAATAAAGGGGGAAATTTTTCATATTTGTTTTGGATTTGAAGAAGCAAAATGAAGAATTTAACGAAACCCATATCGAGTCCAGGAAGAACAGAGAAGTTCCCACCGCCATTGATGAGGTTCTTAAGAAGCAATGTGGGAAGCAAGAGTAGTAGAAGACGATCACGTGCAAGCCCTATGTTTATTAAGAAGAAAAACACAGTTATCGAGACCACCCAAGAACCATCTTCCCCTAAAGTCACGTGCATGGGCCAAGTCCGCGTCAGACGCTCCAACAAGAACAAGAGAACCACCACTACAACCTCCCTCCGCCGCCGCCACCACCACCGCAACCGCCTCTGCCGCTGTCTCGGAAAACTGAAACCCACATCGTGTCTTAACCTTTTGAGCAAATGGGTCTCGTTTTTCCGATGTGGATGTTGCAAAGAAACCACAGATTCATATGATTCGCCGGCGATTGAAAGTTTTCCGACCCGGAACGATGTCGCTGGCAAAAATGGCGAAGAACATGAAAAAGAAGAAAATGTGAATGTGATCATAGAAGCTGATAATATCAATCAGGGTTTGATTTCAAAATCACCGCCGCGAAATGCGTTATTGTTAACGAGATGCAGATCTGCTCCGTACAGGTCGACTTCATTAGCAAGTAAATTATGGGAATCAACGACGGAGAAAACAGGGGATGAAGAGGAAGTTGCAGAAAAAATTAAAAAATTGAAGATTAAAAAAGAAAATGGAGTGAATGAAAAAGGTACATGTAATGAAAGCTGCGGAGTGAGAGAATTAAAAGCGATTAAAGGAGCTCCATTGATTCTCAGCAGATGTAAATCAGAACCAGCAAGAACATGGGATCAACTTCTTGTATGACTTTGACTTAACTTTTACCAAATTAATTGTGATTAGTCGGTCAATTTTGCGTTTTTATATTTTACTTTTGAGTTTGTCCTTTTCTTATAATGTTTCTTTAATAAATTTTTATCAAAAAAAAAAAAAAAAAATCTACGATGCGAGTTTTGTACAACAAATATAAGTTATATGTGTCTTGCGAAAGTTACTGTTTTCGTTATTTACCCATGGTTGTCGACCTTTATCATGGTTTTTGTTACCAAACTAGGATTTTATATTATAAATCTAAAATTTTATTATCACAAGATTAGGTTTATTTACATGATAATATATTAATAATTTTATAAAAAAATATCCAAAAATAATAAAACACGGGATCAAAATAATAATCATAGGATTATGGTTCTAATATGATACAAGATTACTAAAATAAAAAAGAGTTAAAAGAGATCTTAAATCTCAAAGATAAAATCCTGACTTTTTTATCTTTAAAAAAACTTATATTTATTCATCAAGTTTAATATTTTTTAACCCTACTTTAATTAGTATAATACATTAAGACTATATTGATTTTCAAAATAATAGTAAATAATTAATATAAAGTTTGTGGGAGAAATAAAACTTACTTGAGTTATTATTTCATAAAACATAATTATTCTATGAGACATATAAGAAGTGATTAATATACATTAATAATTTAGCAGTTAGAAAAAAATATACGGTAACAATAACTTTTTATTAAAGTTTTTAAAGTAGTTATTAAACCTCATAATTAAATATAACAATTATTGTTTATATAAAAAATGCAAAAGAAAAAAAATATAAGAATACAATATTAAAAAATGTAGATAAATATTTTATTTAATAAAAACAAAAAACAAAAATGATGATGACATAATTATATATTCTTAATTAATCTTCTTAAAGTAGTTAAGCTCTATTTTGATTTAACATTTAAACTTTATGTTCTGACTATATTATTATTGGAGTATAAGACTATTTTGATTTAATCTTTTGACTTTATCTATAAATTGTTTTAACCTTAAAATTGATAGTCTATTTTGGTTTAACCTGTAAATTTTATCTTTAAAAAACTCAAACTTTCAAAGTATTAAATTATTTTGGTTTTATACTTAAACATGGTTTCTGTCATAAAAAACTAAGCTTTATTGATTTAAACTTTCAAATTTATTTGAATGATTTTACCTTTAAATAAATGTACATAACTTTCAAATTATTAAATTATTTTGGTTTTGTACTTAAACATTGTTTCCGTCATAAAAAACTAAGCTTTATTGATTTAAACTTTCAAATTTATTTGAATGGTTTTACCTTTAAATAAATGTACATATTATTGATGCATTAAATTCATGTGATCTGTTGTTTGATTAAGAAGACATATATTATTAGTTAGTGCAAAGTTTTGTTTTTGAAATATATTTGTAAGTTACATTTTCTTTATAAAAAATTATTTGCTAGTCTGTAAAATATAAATTTTAAGAATATGTTTTACCAAAAAAGATAGAAGTTGCAACATCAAAATTCCGGTGGTTCTATAACAACTTATTTACATCTTAACCTAACGATCAAACTATAATTTGATACATATACTTACATAAAATCCATTCTAAAAAAAAGTTTCATGGTTTAATCAAAACAAACTTAAACTTTAATGCTTAAACAATTCAAAACTAAAGGTAATGGTTACACTAAAATAAACGTAAGTTTTATAGTTAAAATATTAAAAAAAAGTTTAAGAGTTTATTTGAAATAGAGCTTAAACTATTGTTAACCTTAATTAAACTCTTAAATAAATAAATATATTAAATATTGTTACATAAAATTATAAAAAACATGTATATGAAATTTACATTAAGCAAAAGAAAATTAAAAAAGAGTTAATTACTGATTTGGTCTCTGCGGTTTACACTTTTTTACTGATTCAGTCTTTTTTGTTATAAAAGTACTTAGTTGGTCCTTACTGTAACAAAGTTGTTTCATATTTGGCCTTTTAATCATTAAAAAGTAATGGTCTTTTGTTAAACATTTCAAAATACTATTTTGTCCTTTTGAAACATTACAAGCTAAGTCCCTATGGTTTTCAAATAATTTCGCATTCAGTTATTTAACCTTTTTCTTAAATTATTTACTATATAAACCTAAATATTAATTATTATTTTTTATGAGATTTTTCAATAATTTACTATATATCTATACTACTATATAAATCATTTAACATTATCCTGCTCTAATTTAGGAGTTCTTAAATTCAATTAAGACAAAAACTTGACCTTGTATTCTATTTGAATTAATCTCATCCATTTCATCTTTAACTATTTCACTCTCTTTAACTTTTTATACATTAATATACTCTCCCACAATAACACACTCTCTCACACAAACATTACTATCAACCTACATCAACATAATTTTCAAAATCTTATTAACTTTTTTCTCATTATTGAAGTGTTTTTTAATGACCTCATCGTGTTATCTGATTCAAACTCAAGAGGTTTGAACCAACACGAAGAACAAACTTGTTAATCCTCACAAAAGCGAAACTTGAGGACCAACATACCCCCTAAACCCGAGAAGGTTAGGATCTTTTTAATCTCAATAATATAATGTATATATATATACCGATACATGTATGCATAAAAACGAGAATCAAGAAAAAACATATATTCATATAAGATAAAGGTAAGAACTTTTACCTATATATACCTTATGCTCAAGATGTAGTTCACCCGTGATGAGACCAAACGAGACACGCTAGGAATGACTGCAAGCCACCACATGAACAACGTGTGTCTTCAAGATTGACCAAAAATCGAACTCGGTTCTTGTGTGTATCTCGGCCGAACTCAAAGAGAAGAGAGAAGGAAGAGTTTTCCTAATTCTTTAGAATTGTGTATCAATATCACTATCAAGTTTAATCCTACACCTTAATCCTCTATTTATACTAATAGAGTAATAGGAAATAGGTTGATATTCGGAAACATGTAAAATTTTTCCTAATATGGATTAAACAGTAACTTATTTACCAAGTTATTAATAATTAATAGAAAAATAAATATTAATACATATATAAACACCTCTGGTCGATATATATAAATATATATATATATATATATATATATTAATTTAAACAAAACCTTAATTAAAATCAGGTTGAGGAAGCAATTTAAACAAATCAATATTAAACATTTTTAAACCTCTAATTACGTAAGTATTGATACTATATTTAAACTTAATTACATAACCTGTCTAATCTCGGATATATCATACTATTAAATAAGATAACCCATATCAACTAATATTTCGGAAATTATATATTATCATGTAAAAGATAATATAAGATGGAGAAAAAAAATACAAGGTTTATTAATAAAGTTTGAAATTAAGGAGGTACTTATATCAATTACAAAATAAAAATAATGTTGATCGTTGAGAAACGGTAAACAAAAAAATTAAGTGTAATATATAATAGTGTATTATAACACTAATTTATGAAATTAAAATAAGAAAAAGATATATATTTATGAAATAATGAGAAAAAAGTTAATAAGATTTTGGAAATTATGTTAATGTGGGTGGATAGTAATGTTTGTGTGACGGAGTGTGTTATTGTGGAAGAGTATATTTTAAATGAATAAAAAGTTAAAGAGAGTGAAATATTTAAAGATTAAGTGAATGAGATTAATTCAGATAAAATGAAAGGTCAATATTTTGTCTTAACTGAATTTGAAGAACCCCTAAATTAAAGAGCAAAGAGAATGTTAAATGGTTTATATAGTAGTATAAATATATAGTAAATTATTGAAAAATCTCATAAAATATAATAATAAATATTTAGGTTTATATAGTAAATTATTTAAGAAAAATGTTAAATGACTGAATGCGAGATTATTTGAAAACCATAGGGACTTAGCTTGTAATGTTACAAAAGGGTAAAATGGTCATTTCAAAATGTTTAACAAAAGACTGTTACTTTTTAATGATTAAATGACCAGATGTGAAACAACTTTATGACAGTAAGGATCAAACAAGTACTTTTGTAATATAAAGGACTGAATCAATAGAAAAGTGTAAACAACATGGACCAAATTAGTAATTAACTCATTAAAAAAACGGTAGACACAATGTTTTAAGAAAATAGAAGTTAAAAAAGGGGTTAAAAAGAATACAAAGATTAAAAAGAAGTTAAAAAAGATTAAGAAACCTGAATCCACGTTTTTAAGAAATTAGAAGTAAAAAAAATTCAAAAGGGTTAAAAAGAATACAAAGGGTAAAAAATGATAAAATGACAAAATGGAAATTAATGATTCAAACCCACGCTTCCCGCATAACAAACTAAATCCGTACCACTCCGCCCAATCCATATTTTGTTTACAAACTTGTTATTTAATATATAATATAAAATTATTATTTTTTCCTAATAAAGTTTAATGCGTGAAATCAGGTTATAAATTTTCAAGTTCAGAAATATCAAAGTTCACTATCACCCAACAGACAAATATGACCTGGTTGCGTAGTAGTATAGCAATGATAAGTCTATGTATCGTCTACACAGGGAACGGTAAAAGCTAATTCGAATAAATAAATCACTATTAATCAACCTATCATATTTTATTTAAAGCAAGTGCGATTTTACAATTAACTAATAAAATAAAGCATCTAATTAAGTACGCAGAGATAAAGGAAAACAGATCTAAGACAATATTGAAGATGCAATTCACTCAGATTAAAATCCCCCTAAACATATATCTGACTAGTAAGACCCAATTAATGATGAAATCCCTAGAAGTTTATTGATTAACTTTAGTTCAACCTCTCGCAATGCTAAGACACGGTTCCTAAGATTTTCATCTATAAGCCAATGAAATAACACACCTCAAATTATCTTTCAATTATGGGATCTGATCACTTGTTACCCTTAATCCTAGAACTTTCATTTCAAGAATTAGTCCTTTAAGCAATTAACTACGTTTTTGATGTTCAATTTCAACCCCTATTTCTAGTGAGTTACCTACTACGTCACCAAAGCGAAAAGTAAAAGAAATGACACAATTATGACACTTTTGTGATTAATTAATACATGAAATTAACAAATCAAACAACCAAAGGTTAAAGTTAAAAACTTTAAGGGTTCTTTAATTGGAAAACATATAACAGTTCAAAAAAACATCAAATAATCCATAAGGTGAATCAGATCTAGTCTAGGATTCAAATCATACAAGTAAATGTAAGAGTTAACTCATATGCAAGTTACAAAACATCAAAAATAGAAAAAGATAGATTTGATGCACCATTATAGACTGATGATGACGAATAAGTTAATCCTATAAAAGATGTAGCCTCCGATCTTCAATTCTCAGGCGAAATCGGTAAGAAATCTGATCTATTAGCTTGATTCCCTCCAAAAGTATGCCCTTGGTTGCCTAAAATCGCCCTCTTAGGTCTTTGGTACGAAACCCTAGGCTAAAGTATGAATTATCTGAATTGTGTGGTGAGTTCTTTTCGACAAGCTGCCGGTCAAATCATTACTTGATAAAAGAGGCATCGACATCCCTTTAATTAATTGTACTTGCTATGAAGAAGACATCGAGGATTTGGAGCATTGTATATGATTGTGTAAATGATCAAAGATATTTGGATTAAGATAGCAATATGGTGGGGTAATTACAACAATATTCCCCCTGCAGATCAGAAATACAATTTAAATCATTCTTATTTGGATTACCATGTTTCTGATTTGGTGAAGGAGGAATCAAGTTATTTTTAAAGGTAAAAAAATCTCTAATTGGGACTTGTTTGGTGAAATACAATTTAAAATCATTCTCGTGGTTGAATAACTGATGTAAGAATTGGAAATCATTTCGATGGGAGACATGGCTAATAAACCCGGTAAACTTAGCATCGAGATGTTAATTATTATTTTGTTATTGTGTTCTGTTCAGCTGTTTTGTAGAGTGAGACTAGTATTTTACTGTTTTGTTCGTATTTGATGTTTCTGGTCGAGTCGTATTGTTAGATGCGATGTTGTTTTTTTACGGGGCTATAAGTTTGTCTCTTACAAGTTCACATGCCGCCTTGTTTGGTAAGGTTTTGTTATAATGCAACTTTTAGCTTTTCAAAAAAAATTCTTTCTAAATGACCATTATATTCTTTCAAGAGTTTTTCATTTTTAGTCCTTTATAAGAGTATCTTAAAGTATATGATTTATAGCAAATAGAGTAAATTACAAATTCTGTCCCTATGGTTTACACAAAGCTTTACTTTTTGTCCTTAAATCTAAAAATTACATTAATGGTCACTGTGGTTTGCATTTCGTTACGAATTTGATCCTTTATGCTAACCGTTGTTTATTTTCTGTTAAAGGACGCTCATGTATATAAGACTTTGGTAAGGTTGTGTCTGGTAACAAGAATAGTGGACAAAATGACTAAAATACCCTCGTGTGTCGTGTGCAAGGCACACAAGGGTTATTTAACAGAAAAATTAACGGTGGTTAGCATAAAGAACCAAATTCGTAATGAAATGCAATCCACGATGACTATCAATGTAATTTTTAAAATTAAAAGACGAAAAGTAAAGTTTTGTGCAAACGATACGGATGAAATTTGTAATTTACTCTACCAAATATGTGTTTAGAAAAGTGTATGATCAAAAATATTATTTTAAGAAATATGAAACAAATTATAGTTAATTAAATTAAGATTGATAAAGTTATAAGAAAAAAACAAATAATGAATAAAATTTAATTCTTTTAATAAAACGTAAATTCTAGTTAGGTCGCTTGTTAAAGCAGATGGAAATTCTAGGAAGGTTGCTTCTGAAAGCAAATGGAAAATAACAGTAATGTGTGTGAAAGCTAATGGAAAAAAAGCAGGGCGTCAATGATCAAATATTCAAACTCTTCACAAAGAGTTTGCTTTATACAAGTCTATTATTAATATATCTATCAATTTGTGAAGCAATCCAGCAAAATATAGTGATATTTTGAGGTTTATTTTTATAATTTGGTTTAAAAATTAATATATCTATCAATTTGTGAAGTAATCTAGCAAAATATCGTGATATTTTGAGGGTTATTTTTGTAATTTTGTTTAAAAATCGTGAAAATTTGAATTGGTGTGAGATTTTCAGTTTTCATGAGATTTAAATTTTTTTTGAACAACAAGAAAGAGATCTATAGGAAATGAGCTTCGTCATAGCCATCACCCTCATCTAAAGAACTCAAAATTTTATTAATAGAGCTAGCAAGATGCTAGAAAATATATACAAGCTATTAAAAGAACAAACTTGGGTTACAACACTACATTGCCCAATCTAAAGATTTACATTTTGCTCTATATCTAATCCAAATATAAAGCATAACTGTACTTCCCCAATGACATATGCAGTTGAAAATCTCTTACCATTAAACAACACATCATTTCGCCTCTTCCAAACAAACCACAAAACACTCCCCATGGCAGCTTCCAAGAATTTTCTTTTCTTTTTCGATTTACCATTTTCAATAATTCCGAAAATGAACTGATCAAAATTTGTATTATGTCCCAAAGAAATATTACACCAGGAAAGAAACCAACGCCAAACCTCCTTTACTTCTGGACATGCAAAAAATAAATGATCCACAGTTTCCAAGTCCCCATTGCATAACGGACATAAAACTGATGGTATGGTAATTCCCCTCACGCTTAAGTTCATTCTCGTAGGTATCCTCTTTAATAACAATCGCCACACAAAGCAATTAACTTTTTGTGGTAACCATTTATTCCAAAAACTATACATCTCAAAGGAAGAATTAGAAAGATTTTCAATGATTGATCTTAGTAATTTAACCGAGAACACACCACTATGATCACTTTCCCATCTCCAAGTATCATTTCGACCATTAAAAGATACATGTTTTAGAAGGTCCTCTAGAGTTCTAATATGCCCCAATAGTCTTTCATCTTCTATATTATCACTCCAAGACCAAGACCAACCAACTATACTATTGAAGATTGAAATAGCCCTCAACGCAACAGTACATTGTTTGTTTTCTTCTAATGAGAATAAATGAGGAAAAGTTGACTTTAAGGGGATTGAACCTAACCAACGATCATGCCAAAATAGCGTAGTACTACCATTATTTACTACTCGGGTGAACATGTCATCAATATTTAAATTCAAAGAGAGAAGAGAGTTAAAGCAATATTCAACCATACTCCTAGGCACCTTGAGTTAGCAAATGATGAAGAGTCACGTCCCGTAACCCCATGTAAAGCTTTTATTACATTTGCCCACAGAGCTTGATTCTCAACCTTCAATCTCCACCACCATTTTGTAAGTAAAGCCACATTTGTATCCTTTAATGAACCAATGCCAAGACCGCCAAAATCCTTTGGAGCTATTAATTTTTTCCAGTTTACCCAACAAATTTTCACTTTACCCGAGCTCGATACACCCCATAAGAATTTTCTTCGGATTTTTTTCCATTTCATCAATCACCTTTAACGGAGCTTTAAAAAGGGACATGAAGTATAATGGGATACTTCCCAAGACCGACTTACATAGAGTGACTCTACCACCAAAAGAAAGATTCTTAGCTTTCCAATTAGAAAGTTTAGAACCAATTTTATAAATAACGGGTTTCCAATTCTTCACCACACTCATGTTTGCCCCCACCGTGATTCCAAGGTATGTAAAAGGAAGTTTTGCACTATCACATTTGAGAAAAGATGACATGTTTTGGACTTCATCATCCCTTACTCCAATACCAAAAACTTTACTTTTTTCAAAGTTGACTTTTAGACCCGAGGCCAAATGAAAGCATCTAAGAAGCCTTGTGAGATTGACCACATTATATGTTGATTTGTTTCAACCACACCCCACGCTCTCAAGGAAAAACACATACCTTTGTACAACTCCTTTGAACGTGGGGTGGGATTGAAGCAAAACATCGGCATGCCTATGTGAGTAGGCGATACCAAGGGGCACACCACCCCCTCCATACGTTACTAAAAAAAACCATATGTGTTTCGCATTTGAATGCCAAGGAAAGAGAGAAACGAGGAGAGATGATATTTTTTTAAATAAAAGTTTTTAAGCGTGCAAAACATGAGTAGTACGGTAATTTAAACATGATTAAAACATGAAATTTTTATGCAGGGCCATGGGAGGGATAACCCATTTTTTTTATTTAGGTGGTGTTAATTGTTGTGCTTAACACCTTTTGGGGTTTTTAATAAATAATAATAATAACAACAATAATAATAATGTTGCGAAGTTTTCAAATGACATGTGCTTGATGGATTCATGATTTAAGACCAACTACATTGGTTAAGGAACCCGAGCAGGGTTGGGGTGAACCCGACGGGAACACCATCGCCGCCCCTTGAGTTGGGGCTGGCTCGCGCACCCGTCTAGCTCTCGAACCTGTTGCGGGTACCTTTTTTTCTTCTTCTCCTTCTCTCTTTTATCTCTTATTTAATATATATTTTTTTATTAATATTTGATGTAGGGTTGAATAGGGTTGTATATGGAGGTTTGTGGGTTAGAGAGGGTTGAAAGTGAGAGATGATGTGAAAGCTGATGTGACAGTGAATTTGATAGGGTAATATGGGTTGGATGTTGATAGTCTAAGAATTTAAAAAAAAAGTATTATTGATAAGATTAAAGTATTATTGATAAGATTATAAAATTAATTAGATGTTTGCGTAGTGTATATGGTCGATATAAAGTTTAAATATATGTAACGGCTTCAAGATATTTTATAGAGTATAGTTTATCAAAATGTATTTAAGTTGTCATGATTTGCTATTGTATATGTTGGACTTAAAAAAATTCTATTGTGTATCGAATTTTTAATATGTTGCTATTTTGTGTATTAAATTTTTTATTGTATGTACTAAATTTGTAAGTTTTTTTTTAAAATTTTATACGTAATCAAAATACATACAATAACAACAAATTAAAAGTTTGATATATATAATAAAAACTTTTAAAATTTGATATACACAATAACAAAATATAACAACTTGAATATATTTTAATAAACTAAACCATATTTTATATGTAGCAGACATAATAATCAATTACTTTGTTAGATCATTGTGATTATTATATCAATTTAAGAACTTGGTATCACTATTTTTTTTCTGAAACGTGACAAGAAACAACGAAGAAAAAAAATTATGGCTATGAGCCTATGATGGAACTCTATTTGCCTAAAGTTGCAAGAATAAATCAACTTCTCTGATCATTAATTGATAAAAAATATATGATATTCGGGCGATTCTATAATCTCTATAAGTTTTTATAAAATTTGTAATTTATTTAGGTTTGGATTTTAAGACTTGATAATTTAATCTAGTATTGAACCAAAAGTTTGATAACAAAACTAATAGTTTTTATTTTATAAAAGAAACATAAAATTAATTATATGAAATATGATATATGTAGTTAGGGGCAATTATTGATATTAGAGACTGGAGCTAGATTTTTTTATAAGGGGGTCTAATTTATTAAAGTAATTATTATATAGGCAAAATATATGACATTATAAAAAGTTTTATTGTTTTTAAGATAAATAGATTACAAAAAGTTGATTTAATTTCAAGAAACTTATAAATTCATAGAGGTTTAAAAGTGGGTTGTACCTTCATTTGGAAGGGGATTGATTACAATTTCTTAAACTTTGTCTAAGGTGGCGTTTGATTCGCGGGTTCTTTTTCATTGGAATTGGAATTTTGGATGGAATTTGAATGAGAAGGAATTTGAATTGGAAAGTAATTCCTTTTTTTTTGTGTTTGGCAAAAGACGGAATTCAAAAGGGAAAAGCTTGGTGAAATCGGTGGCACCTTCCTTCGCTGCCGCCCCCAACATCTCTAACAGCACTCGCGAGCACTGCCCTAACATTGCCACCGTCGGGACGAATGAAACCCTAATCGCTGGTCGTCGGGACGAAGAAAATGAAGCCACCGTCGAAGGTCGAAGCCCTAATCGAAGCCACTGGTCGCCATTCGTCACTCGTCGTCGAAGCCACTGGTCTAAGGAAATGAAGTCGCCGTCGAAGCCACCGGTCACCACTCGTTACTCGTCGTCGAAGCCACCGATTGAAGAAGATGAAGCCACCACCAAAGCCACCGGTCGCCGTCGCCAGGGGGAGAGTGACGGGGATGAGAGACGAAAAAATGGTAAAATCTATGATCACAGGTGATGGTGGTGGAAGGAATTTGAATTCCATCCAATCTTGGAAGGAATCTGAAATCCCTCAGATGAAGGAATCTGAATTTCATTTAGAAATCCAATTCCTTTGACTAAGTTAAACCAAATATGTGATTTCCTAGGAATTGGATTTCAATTCTCATAGAATCCTATGAATTCCCTCCAAACCAAACACCCCCTGATAGTATATATGGAAATTGCGCTAATCAGGGGAGGTCTTAGCACCATTCAACTATCCTCTGTCTTCGCCCTTGATTGACACGATACGAAAATGGGTTCGGGTTAATTAGTATAACATCTATAATAATTGTGTTGAGTTAGTGTTATACATACATTTTGCTGATCGACACTCGAACCCCATATAATATCTATATAGATTTTATCATTTTCATATATAAACCAAGTTTTGATGTAATTATCAACCAGACTTCACAATCCACATTTTTAATAGCTTTAGTTTGTTATAAGTTCCAATTTTTTTGGCAATTGTAGTTTTTAAACCTGTTGACATTCTTACTCGTTGACTAATTTACAACCCACTAACTCTCTAATAACCCACAAACCTATAATTGACTAGCTAACACGCTGACTTGTATAATCATTAATTAAAGGGGGTAACGGGTTAGTGTTTTGAATCATGACACGGAAAAATAAACGGGTTATGTTTCTGACGCACCAATCCGAACATGAAACTATTACCACCCCTAAATGCTTGGGGTGAGATCGGTTCAAAAACCATACTAAACCAAAATCTGAAATATAAAAAAAAGGACCGAGAACCGGACCGATTGATCCCGGTTTGGTTCAGCTCGTCAGTTTTTTAGGCCTATTGGTTGTGTTACACACTATATCAAATCGGATCGGACCAAAACCCAAAATTTATAAAAAAAGACTGAAGAGTGAACCAATTGAGCCCGGTCTAGACCGGTTGCAGTACGGTTCGTCGGTTTTTTAGATCTATCAAACTGTATACTCACTCCCTACTTACTATATGCAGCTAACATTATATATATTTGTTGCCCTTAGGTCACTTAAATTATTAAACATTATAAAGTTAATTGTTTATATAACTAGGATTTTATAGCCCGCGCGTTGCACCGGGTTTTATAAATCTAAAATTCTATTACCCTAATAAATCATAGGATTAGGTGATCTATATGATAATATATTAATAATTTTATAAATACACAGCAGAAAATAATAAAACTCTTGATAAAAAAACATAATTAAATAATTAGGGCTCTAATATGGTGTAAGAACAACAAATCAAAAAAGAGTCAAAAGAGATATCAAATCTCATAAATAAAAGATTGACTTTTTCATCTTAAAAAAACTTATACTTACCAGTCAAATTTATTTATTTATTTTTTGAAAAAACCATTTTAAGTATTATAATACACTAAGACCATATTAACTTAATAATAATAGTAAATAATAAATACAAAGTTTGTGGGAGAAGTAAAACATAACTAAGCTTTACTAATATAAACTTCCAAAATTTTTCAAATGCTTTTACCTTAAATAAATGTACATTTTACTAATGCACAAAATTCATGTAATATTTTGTTTGATTAAGAAAACATATTATTATTGACTTAGTGCAAAAAAAATTTTAAAAATATATTTGTAAGTGATGTTTTCTTTTTAAAAACTTATTTGCTAGTATGTAAATTATAAATTATAACATATCTTTAAGAATATTTTTTTACCAAAAATGGCAGAAGTTGTAGCGTCAAAAATTTTGTTTGTTCTATAACCACGTATTTACATTTTGACCTAACGATCAAGCTATAATATGATACATACCTACATAAAATCCATTCTAAAAATAAAGTTTAATGGTTAAATCAAAATAAACTTACTTTAATGCTTAAACAATTCAAGAATAAAGGTTAACAGTTATACCAAAATAAACATAAGCTTAAGAGTTTAATGAAAATAGAGTTTAAATTATTTTTAACCTTAATCAAAACTCTAAATTAAATAAATATATTAAATGTTATTTACATAAAAATATAAAAACGTATATATGAAATTTACGTTAAGCAAAAGAAAATTAAAAAAAAGGTAGACACGATGTTTAAGAAAATAGAAGTTAAAAAGGGTTAAAAAGTTAAAATTTTAAAATCCATATTTTAAAAAATTTAGAAGTTAAGAAAGACCAAAAAGATTTAAAGAATAAAAAGGTTTAATAAAAATAAAATAGAAAACTAAAAATTCAAATTTTAGCAGCAGCAGGATTCGAACACCCGGAACTCATGTAAACAAACAAACTTTTTATCAACCCGTCAAATCCATTGGTTCTTAACTTCGCTGTTATTTAGCATATATTTAGAATGAGTTTTTTTTCCTGATAAATGTATGGGTTTGTAATTTCCCTTTTGTTATAAACACATTTTAGTTTATCTTGGAGGTGCCGACGGTTGTATGAATGTTTTATATTTAAATCTTAGTTAAATCAAAAACCAAAAGAAACCTTTTGACCTGTTCCTCATCAGATCTCTCCCCAAATTCTTATCTCTACAATTCGCTTCGCTTTACTGACAAAATATGGCCAATTACGAGGAATCAAGCCCCCTTTTAGCAAATCAATCTCTTCAAGCTGGGAACAACACCGATCCACAGTCAAACAGCGATGAAAATTTCAAGAAATCCCCGATCCCCAATTCACAGGGAGCTGTTGTGACCACGGAGACCAAGCAGTCTCCGCCTCCCGTAGCATCAGGGTTTCATCATCATGCCGTTTACGGTTGGACTGCTGACGGATTGCCATTGCCTAATGACGGAGCTAACGTAATGGGGGAGCCGTTGCCCAGGGCTCAATGGGACACCGGTCTATTCGCGTGTCTAGGTCGTAGTGATGAATTCTGTAGCAGCGATCTTGAAGTTTGTAAGTTCCTCTTTCCCTTTCTTATTACTTGTTTGAAATAATTTCGTTTCTTGTCGGGATGGTTATTCTTAGTTATTGACAATTTTAGGGTTTTCACTATAGGAGCTCTTGTGTTGACGACGATGTTATATCTAGGGAGATCGGAGTAGATTTGAAATATTACATCAAATTTAACTGTGCATAAAAGAACATGAAATTCACTAAATTTACGACGATTTTTATTTGGGACTCTGGATTTTGATTGTATATCCAGCTTTATAAGCAATTCCATCTTTTGTAGACTGCACGCCATAGTAGATTTCTAGAAGTTCATTGGTTCTTCTTTTGTTCTAAATCTGCATTAGCTTGATCGGTCTTCTTTATGGCTTTTGTCAATTCAATTCACATCCTCAGTTGTTATTAAATGATCAGCATTTGTTTTGTTCTTGTGCAAAATTATCACTTGAGATTGTTCAAATGAATAGTATAACATGCAGCTGAGGGAATGATACTTGAGTGAAGTGAAAAATGTTGTTCAATAGTTCTTAGGCCATCCGTATAGCCTTTCCCTTTCCCAAACCAACCCAAATGCCACATCACTGCCACGTCAGTTTTTTTTACTTTTTCCTTCCCAACTTAAATCAACCCAAAACCCAAGTATAATCCTCTAAATCAACCCAAACAACCCAAATATTTTTCTGTCACCTCACTCTCACTAAAAAACCAAAAAAAAAAAAAAAGAAAAGAAAAAGCCTGCAGGTTATATCGGGTTGGCGGACCCGAGGTGAGCTTTTCAAGACTGAACCCAAAACCCCCGTAGGGGTGTTCCCGAATGAAAATCTTGAACCCAAAGGAACCCGAATTCCTTCGGGTGTTACTTTACGCATGGACTTAGTAATAAGCGTGCACAATATAGAATTTACTTGTAAGCTCTCTGAATAGGTTTAGAATTGCAAGATCACACGACTGAGTGTTGCAAGTCAAGTTAGCTCCCGATATCAGTGAGATCTTGTGGTTTTAAATTGGCTATGCATGGTTAGAAGTAGTCAGAAAGGGGCACGAGAGGAAGAAGACGAAAAACATGAAGATGAAATGAGATTAAAGCTAAAAGAATACAACACTGATGATAAAAATTAATTCCTTCTGTTTACACTTTGGATACCGGTCAATAGCAAACACTTACCAAAATGTTAAGTAAGACTGTAAGAGCAAGAAATATGTTAGTCCCAATAGTGGGGGTTCATAAGTCAACTGTCAACTGTACTATGAACTAGGTTGTTCCACCAAAATTATTAAAGACAGCCCGCACATTGGCTAGTGAAAAAGAAGGAACATAATCAACATATCAGATGCTCTTTATCTGCAGATGTGCACGTACTTTAAGAGCTTTGAAAATGCTAATAATAAAGATGATATTGAACAACAGGTCTTCTTGGGAGTGTGGCCCCTTGTGTTGTTTATGGAAGCAATGTTGAAAGACTTGAATCTGCTGCTCCTGGAACATTTGCAAATCATTGCTTGCCCTACACTGGATTATATTTGATTGGTAACTCCTTTTTTGGGTGGAACTGCATGGCCCCTTGGTTCTCATATCCTACCCGTACAGCAATCCGCAGGAAGTTCAACCTTGAGGTAAGTCTCTCCTGCACTTATTTGTTTCACCTCATGATTCATACTTTATAATAATACTTATTGTGTCAAACAAACATGTGGGTCCAAAGTCCAAACTATTAGGAAATGTGTTTGTTGTGTCATCTTGCCTCCATTCTCTCATGTACAACTTAATAATGTTAGCCTTGGTTTCTAATTTTATATCTCCACTATCCATGAAAGTTGCAAAAGTTTCTTCTTGGGACCTGGATGTTCCATAACTATCACATCATTTCATTTTTTAATAGTATTCATGTAAGCCTGTTATCATTATTGCAAATTAATTGATGCTCCTAATTTAAGGTCACAATATTCTTTTATATAATTTTACTTCTAGGGAAAATTGCATTCTAGAACTTTGTTTGCATATCTATCTGGAAAACACACTTTGCTTTAACCTTTTAACAAGTTTGCATTTGTTATAATCTTGTAAGTTAGGTGGTTTTCTAGCCTAACTCCTGGAAAAAAGGTATGTATTGTAAAAGTTACTAGACACATACAATATTCTTTGGGTTTTTATGTTTTTTTTTTGAAAGGCAAATTGCATAAAAATGTAAACAACTTTGGTCAGCGTTTCTATATGGGTAACTACACTTTCTTTGCAGTCACAGAAGGCTCAAACTTTCATACATCCAAAAAAAATAAAATAATAACAATAATAATAAAAAATCAGATGGTCTTAAGTTACAGACCTATTTATGCAGTCAGAGTTCTTTGTACGGAAGTTGATTGAATATATATGGGTTTGACACTGCAGGGTAATTGGGAGTCGATGAGCAAATCATGTGGTGGATGCTGTGAGATGGATGCAGAACAATTGGAACAAGCAGAGATAGCTTGTGATTTGGGGACTCATGTGTGTTGCCACCCATGTGCTCTTTGCCAAGAAGGGCGTGAGGTTCGGCGTAGGCTTCCTCATCCTGGGTTTGGAAACCAACCATTGCTGGTGATGGTCCCACCTGCTGACCAGACCATGGCTCGTCATGCTGCCTAAAACTATATTGGACACTTAATAACTTCATCTGTTATTATCTGTTTCTGAATCATACTTATCATATGTGTGTAAATAAAGTCAACCAGGAGATTGAAACTTGTTTGATTTTTGTTTGTTGTTGAGATATTTTTCTAAATGAATCAAGTAATGCAGTGTTAATAAAGGTCATCGTTTTTTATTTTTATAAAATTCTTTTTAGATAAATGTGGTTCAAGTTTATGAAAACATATACTTGACCTGGTGAAGTTATATTCATGGGAAATTGATGTAACATCAAGAGGCTGCAACTTTGGATACACACATAGTTTGGTGGAATCAACACACAAATTTGTTTTCTCAATCCATCAAGTAAGTTTCTTTTAATGGTGTTATATATATAATCTTTCACAGTTTCACTTGCTATATCTTACATGGTTTGACTCATTTTTCACCAAATTGCTCTTTTAAAGTCTACTACTGCACATCCTATAATAGATTCGACTTTTGTATCTTTCTTTTTAGTATCATCATCAACGTTATTAGGGTTAAAATTAGAAATAAACACCGAATTTTTTCCAATTTATCGACTTAAAACTTTTTTTCGCTACGATTTAACCAATAAGCTAGTTTTGTCTTATTTAAAAGTGTGTAATAGCACCCGTGATAGATGCTCGTGATGCAAGGAAACGAGGAACAACAAGGACATAGCCTTGTTGTCACCATTGCTGGCGTCTCGTTACAATGTGATTATAGTGGGACAATTGTGACTCCTTGTGATGGTAACGAGTAATACATCTCGTTATCTCTTTTTTTTTTTTTTTGCAAACGTTAAAATTTACCAACAATGACAGTTTTAACACACATATGTATACAACTATTTTCATCTTTAACACAATATATACACATTCAATTTTCTCACTATTCCATTCCCCCATTTTTCTCTCTTTCAAATTCACATAAAATAACCATATACAACTTTCACCCAAAACATGACTCGCCCAACTATAATCACTGTAGCTATTATGTTGGGAAAGTCCAAGAGTACATGTACCTCCATTATCTAGGTGGCGAGATGTACATACTTACGGATCTTCATATTACTAGCCGAAGCATTTTGGATTTCTTTCGGTTTATGCATTGGAGGTACGATCTACAAATTTGCTGAGTTGTACTATTGCACCCATAAGACATAATCGCAAGGAGGTTCTTGTTATCTGACACTAATTTCGAGTCACTGATTTTCCTTGCAAGTAGGCTTGGCAGTGTCGATGTTTATTTTACCTACACAGGTATAAACGCTAAACTCGAGGGACTAAACTTTGGCTCGTTTTTTTGTTATGTTAGTTACACAAAATCTATCTCGTTGTAATTCTAGTTTTTGATATGATTATTTTAGTTAATTATTGTATTGTAGTTTTAGTTCATTATTGTATTGCAATTTTAGAATTTTAGCTATTTTATTGCAGTTATTTATTTTATTATATTTTAGTTAATTTGTAATTTTATAAAAATTAATTTAGTATGTATTTTATAAATATTATGTGTTTTTATAAAAAAATGAAAATAAAAAAGAAATTGATGCTGACTTAGCTGTGAGTGATGGTAGTGATGTTAATTATCACTTTGACTAGTAGTGATGAGTTAATGATTTTAAAGTAGTTGCAAGTAATAACAGTGATGCTAGATTGCTAGTTATCACTATGGGCGCTCTAATTCTCTAAATGACTTGTGAAACAGGTAACCAATTGGTCAGATACGATATTAAGAAACTATACTAAATAAATTTAATTATTCTTGTTTAAAAAGAAAGATTGACATGTTGCTCATGTTATTATGTATAGAGAGGGAGAAAAACAACCAAGAAATCCTTAAATGATGAACAAAATCGAAACTCGTCATGTTAAGCACCTATATTTATGTGCGAAATTGAAATGGTATACTTAATGAATTTAAGTATTCTTTTTACAAATATTGAAAGATGAGCATGGTTTTCACGTTATTATTCAAAGAGAACTAGTAAAGCGGCCAAGAAAATGAGTGAAAGATGGAGAAAACCGTAACCACATGCTTTTCATTACTTCCCCGTTCCAGCACAAAATGCTCCAACATATTATAACAGTTGCACTATAGTTGAATGCTATTTAGCGTGTTTGAATCTTACTTCTGAATGAAACTATGCTCAATGAAATAATAAAGATTGGGGGTTGTTGGGTGTATTCTCGCCCCCCTCTCTCATATACACATGTTATATCAATAGGTCAACTCTCTCACATATATTATTATAAGATAGGAGTGTAATGATCTATACCTAAAAATATTTACAAAGTGTAGTATAACTTTTTAAGAGACGTATTTATATGATAAATTACACGATGTAAATAACCACTTCTACAATTTACTTGTATTTTATTGATCTCCACATCAACCAAGAGGTTTTTTATCAAATAAAACGATTAAGTGGACCTGGACAATTCAAAAACTTCATTTGAAATTTACTTTACATTTGAGAGGATGTTTGATAAGGATTTTAAATAAGTATTCTAAATGAAGAAAATTACTATTTAACTTTATAATGCTTTATTACAGATTAACATACGATTATTTAATAAGTCCGGGTGAGAAAAAATGGTTTTAGGTTAAAACAACGAGTGCTTAATGGTTTATAAGTTGTTTTAAGGTGGAATAATTCGACGATATCTTTATAGATATGGATAATTGCACTCTTCACCATATGATATATGTGAGAGGGTTAACATATTTATACAGCTTCAACATACTTAAAGCTGTTTGTTATAAGCTCTAGTTATGTTTATAAGCCATTTTTTCATTATATCGGCTTGTTAAATCATAAGAAGCTCGTAAGTTATAAAATAAAACAAAAGGTTGAGCTTATTACAAATAAGATAGGCTTATAAACCCTTAATAAGCCAAACCAAACGCCCTCTATACACAACATAAAGAGTTTAATTAAACAATTATACCTTTAAACATGTGAACGAAAATAATTGATAATGAGTTTGTAAAGGTATAAATTCCATAATTATTATATATGACAAAACATTATTATGTACAAGTGACCTCCTATTTATGATGCATATTTTATTATTAAAAGTGTCAAGTGAACCAAATTATATTGTACTAACAAAAGGATGTTTGATGGAGAAAGGCTTTGGAGTTCGGAGAAAAATAACCGTGTATAGAGGCCACGTTTTCATCTACAAATGTTCTTATAAATGGGGTCTAGGTTTCGGTTTAGTAATCTCTGGATTCTTGGTTTTGTATACTTCAGTATTGTGTTTTGTTTCGCTACCTCAACCACCCAAACCCCATATTTCACTACCTCAACAACCAATGATGAAGATAAATAGCTAGATTAGATAAAAGGAGAGGTAAAGCCGGATGCAATACAAGCTAAGGTGATTATTACCATGGTTCACGGATTGTTTTGTGGCGGTGGCGGTGGCAGTGGCTAGGGCTGGGCTACCAGAACACAGTGAATGGTGACATCTAAACTAACAAAAGTTAAATCACTCATAAATAGATAAACAGGGACAAAACTAACAACAGGTGCAAAACATCTCACAACAAGACGGTAGGTACTGGACACCGACACAAATTTATGCTCAAATTTAAATGGTCTAGTCTATTCTCCGGGTACTGCAACACCTTGCTTCAGTTTCTCCCTCTTCAACTTCTTCTTGGAGACTGGCTTCTTTTTTCTAGGAGGAAGGGTCTTCTGGGCATACATGTAGAGTAGATAATTTCCAACAAGGAATGTTATCAGTAGCCCACCCACAACCAGCAAAACGATCAATCCTGGGTTGAATCCTTGGCCTTCAGCATCCTTGGTCACAAATTGCTGTTCATATTGGAGGGAAAACAATAGAGCATGAATTTTTAGGTATTTGATCATTAGTTGAAGGCTTTTATTAAACTATATATATGTCAAATCAAACAAATTTTTTTCCAGGGAATATGTTCTACATTTTCGCACAAAAAGGTGTTTGCTTAACTCTAAGATGATGATCAGAGGGTGCAAATTGATTATACTTCAATTATTATCAGAAAGTTGGTTCACAATTTCACACTGAAGGCAAGGACTGCTAATCATGTCAAATTACTAAACCCACGAATTTTTAAAAAGCATTTTATTATGAAACTCATCCAGATATCTCCCTTAGAGCATCCGGTGTACATTAAGTATGGATTCGGTATGGTTATGTGTTCCATCGGTACCTAGGGGCACACCACCCCCAAGGTACCGGTACCGCAATTTTTCAAAAGCTTTCGGCGTTTGAGTACCAAAGAGAAAAGGAGAGAGAGATGAGAGATAAAGAGAGAAAATAGGAGAGAGAGTATTTTTTTTAAATAAAAAAAGTTTGAAGCATGAAACGTGGGTAGTACTATGGTTTAAGCATAATTGAAGCATATAGTGGGTTATGTTGATGTGGCGCTGAGGTGGCTTGAAGCATGGGTACATCCCATGCTCTTAGGTGGATGCATAGTTGTTAAGCACTAACTAGTGACTCGAAATCCTTAAATTCTAACTTGTGACTCGACTCGTAAGAGTCACCACACTAAAAATGTATATATAATATCACGTATAAACAAACTAATAGTTGGCCATCTAATTAAGTACATTTACTACATAAGTCAAGACACATTATTTAACAGTACAACATATTTTAAAAATAATAGCAACTATTATAAGTTTATATTCGGTTTATCAGATATAAATTTAGCTATATGTACTAGTTCATAACTTCATATGCTGAGGCCGCACTTTTACCCAAAGTATGTAACAAACTCAT
The DNA here is from genome assembly GCA_038502395.1 of Dittrichia graveolens. Taxonomy (NCBI): domain Eukaryota; kingdom Viridiplantae; phylum Streptophyta; class Magnoliopsida; order Asterales; family Asteraceae; genus Dittrichia; species Dittrichia graveolens. The sequence goes on from JARJIL010000003.1 coordinate 8,469,436, forward strand.
ATAATGTAAATCCAAAGGTATCTTTACGGTTTTAAGAGATCATCGTAAAAAGTATAAAAACCTAATCAAAATGAGCACAAGTGATGTTGCTTTCCTTTAATGTAGGGAGTTTGTTATTGTAAGAAAAAGCAGCAAGCGTGGAGGTAATTTCTTGAATAACATACTTCATAGCTATATGTACTCTTCTTAAAGAAAGCTTCTCTCTCACACAGTCACATACACATCTCCCACCCAACTATAGAAAGAAACTTTTAGACAAATCCTCTCTCTCTCTCTCTCACACACACACACACATATACAACAACAATAAAGTGATAAACTTGGTGTTCTGAAAAAGAGAGAAAACTGCAAAATAGGATATATAACAGCAGCTACTGAAAGCTATAATACAACTTATTGAGCACCTAGAACAACTGATAACTTGTTCTTTAAAAAGATACCGAAGAACAGCACAAGTAGGACAGCAATTTAAAACATATAATTTAACTTTTTAAGCACCATCAGAAACATTAAAGAAAGTTCTTTTTTTTGGAGTTTAACAATATCTCAGTACCTACCATAATAGGTCACAATTTAGTATTAACATATTAATAACACCCCTACCAACCATAGGAGAGCACAATTGAATATCAGTTCGAGGATGCAGAAACAAAATGAAGAATTAGTATTTGAAATACTTAAATCTTATCATTTGTACATATAAACAAGAACAGAATTATCAGTTTCCAGCTATGATGTAGATCACGTATGTGGACGCTCTTCAATCGCTCGAAATGTAATATAGCAAATCACATTGTCTAATGTCTATGAAACTTTAAAAAAATCTCAAATAAAATTAGCTCGATGTAATCCAGCTCGTGTTCACGATAAAAAACAAGTTTTTCAGCATGAATCGCACTTCCAAAGACAGATCAGTTAAAACGCCAACGATTAAGCAAAATAGAAAAAGGCAACCGGTTATAAAACTTCAAAAAAATAGAATTTAAACGGAAGATAAAAAATTCTCTGCACGAATGTCATTATCGACCGAACGAGGCTAAGAACCCTAGATTAACAACAGCAGGAGAAATCAAAAGATGGAATTGAATAAACACAGATCTTAAGAGAAAAATTGAAAAAATATACTACTGAGTGTTGAAACACAGAATAATTACAAGATCTGTAAGAAAAACTAACCGATCGATCAAACGAGGGATCCGATTCGTAATCCATATGGGGCGAGAGAAACTGCGATATGATAGAGATCAGTTTTTGAAAGCGCGTAACGGAGAGTCCTAGGGGAGCTACAATTGTTTCTGTGTGTCTAGCCTAGTTTGCTTTTTGACCCTTTGACTTTTTATATGTCCGAATAACTCCCAATTCTTTGTCTTTATTACACTCCCTCACTCCCAAAAAGAATTATTTCAACTTTTGTTAAAACGTTTTATTTTAACATCCAAAATAAGTAATTATATGAGAAGAATTTATGAATCGAAATTAAAGTACCCACTATAATTTCATTTGGAATCAAAAGCTCAGTTCAAATTTAAGTATTAAAAAAAGATATAGAAGTTTTTATAATAACATAAAAATTAAACATATTTAATGAATCAAAAGATCAGTTTAAGTTTTTTTCTCTAAATGGATGGATGTTATAATAAAAATTCTCTCTATAATTCTAGCCTAGTGGTCAAATATAAGGAATTTATAGTACATGTCTTTTGGATCAAACTCTAGTACATATCTTTTAACTTCGACTTACGTGATTTATACTTTTCATGTAGGTCATGAGTCCGGTTGATAGAGGCTCCCAAAAGGTGGATTTTCCTATTTCTTTACTATAGTTAGTTATCAGATTTGCTTGTCCTATCATAAATATTTAAATAGAAGAAGCTTCATACATGATATATAAGATCATGGACTGTATAACCCACTTTTCTTTCCCCTTTTTTGTTATTTCAATGTTATATCACTATTTTTTCAATCTCTAACTAAAAAGTACTCTCATTTACATTTTTCATATTTTTTATATTAGAAATTGTGTGTGTGTGTGAGAGAGAGAAGACTAAGGGTGAAAGAAAGGAATATTTTATTGAAAGACAAATAGAATAAGTATTATATGAACCAAGCGGTTTAAGTGAAAAGATTAGGTGCAGATTCGATTGAAGAAGAGAAATAGTAATGTTATTTTAGCTAAAATTAACGATGGTGAGAAGGACAGGCAAGTGATCGACTTGGTCAAAATTTGACCATGAGGTGTGAAATTAAAAACAAGTACATTTACCTTTGCATTTTAATAGATAAACGTAAAATATTTAATTTTGTATAATTTGATTCCTAAAACTTTTATTTACCATTTGAATTAGGGAATTTAGATATACAGAAAATGATATGTACAGTCAATAACAACTATCTTAGTTGCTATTACACAAATAATAGCGTGAGCCGTGAGTATACACTGCAAAAAGACTGAGATGGCCCAACGAGAAGGAGAACAATTAATGGATATGACAGGTTATGTAATAAGCCCATTTTCATAGTGGGTCGAATGAGCCTACGTTAAAGTTTAATACTTTTTTTGTGTTTTAAAATCAAGTCTTATTTTAAAAAATGTCTGTGTGGGGTGCAGATTTTCTAACAAGCTTGTTTGATTTTTTTTAAAGAAACGTCTATACGTTTGCAGATTCTATGAAAAAACAAACAAGCTTATCAGAAACGTCTGCGCACCCGCAGACGTTTCTTTAAAATAAGACCTTATTTAAAAAAACAAACAAAGCCTAAATCTTTTTTTCGCAGACCTTCTTAGACTTAAGATCTTCTAAACCACATCTTCTTCTAAAAACATAAAATAAGAAATAAGAAATTTATATTTTCAAAAAACAAAAACTTGTTTTACAGTATCAAAACAGTTATCCCAATTACAAAACAAACCGAAATGGGCCCATTGAATAATAAAAGTATCAAAACAGTGGATTTGCAATAATTAATAAGCTTGTTTTACAGTTCTAGTAATGGGCCACTTATCCCAATTCTCTCGAACGCATTTTTACCGTGTTTTTTTAATGCCTATTGACGTATTTTATTTGAACATGATTCTTTGTTTCTACAATTATATATCCACACATAAGTTATCAGTTAAAACTATTTTTAAATAATATTAACTAGCTTAATATTTCGTGTATAAATACGAGAGATGTTTAAAATAAATTTTAAATATGTATAGTGTTAAAAAGTACTAACACATATAGTATAATTGTAACACCCGTAAATCCGGATTAGTTGGTTTACGAGTTAATGGCACACTATGTTGTGTTTAATGTGCTTTTGTTGGTTAAGTGGAAATTTAAAAGCTAGTTAAGTAATTTAATTAACTAAATGAGAAGAATATATATATTTGTGTTACTGGAGTTGATAGAATAAAAGAAAGAAAAGTTAAGTAATTTATGTATGTATGAAAGTAAGTATGTATGTTTGCATGGATGTATGTTGTATAAAAGAATTGGTTAGACACCTCCTGCTTGAATAAAAGTGAAAATATGTATACGTGGGATTCATATTCACCAGCTCATAGCAAAAGGTGAAAGTGTGTGTTGTGTGTTAAACCACCTTTGAAGAAAGCTAGAAAGAACAAGACTTAGAAATTCAAAGTAGAGGATTTGTGATTCATAAATCAAACTGAAGGTTAGTATGTGTTTGTATGATGTTACAGATTGTTTTGATGTGTTTATATGATGAAATACATGTTTGAATGAAGAACTACCATGATAGGAGCTTAAAGCTCAAAACTTGATATATGGTGTCACACCCCGCCTTGGCGGAAACACGAGGTGCGACGGAGAGGATCGTCATAACACATTGATATATGAATAGAAAATTTTACTAAATGAGTTCACACCAACGTGTCACGACGTTCCCCGACACAAGAGGAGACTTGTGCCGTGGCAAGTCACTTCACGACAACCATAGTCAACAATTTAAAACAAGAACATACGAAATAGTTGTTCCCACAACCCGGGACAAGTATACGGGGCTACAAGCCCTAGATTTATAAAATCCAAGTTCATAATAGCATGGTTAAATGAAAGAATCCTTAGTCAACTGCCCATGTCACGCTAAGGCTATCTAGGGTCACCTAAGCTCCTTAGGCATGGTTATTAGCATTACCTGAAAATGAACACTCGAAAATGTCAACATAAAGTTGGTGAGCTCGTAGGTTTAAAGTAAAAGCATAGTTGCCGTGTAAATTGTTTAAGTAGGACAAGTGTGTACGTATAGCATGTTAAGCGTGTAGATGTTGTACCAACATCCAAACCACCAGGTTCAATAGGAACCAATAGGAATCAAATCATTGTCTTCCAAGCAGTTATTATAGCATACCCAGTTGGAGCATAAACCGTTGGCTCATAGGAATATAAGAATCAATAGTTATCAACCAACAACAAGTAGTCTTTGCATATACGTCACATAAGTTGTCCAAAATAAATGAGAAATAGTCATCACGGCATAAAAAGTTTAAAAGAGAGTTTGAGTGTCATTCTCCCCCGAGAAATATAGTAAAAAGGGGCCACGAGTACTCACCTTAGTAAGTAGCTTAATCAATCGAGTCTTAGCACGCTCACAAATCTACAAACAATTAGTTCATATAGATTATATTAGATTCACGAGTAATAGTCTTTTTATGCGTTATCCTTGAGCTATTAAATTTTATTTAGGATTCGCGATTAACTTTTACGCTAGGTTGCATAAGTGCATCCATTTCTTGGGTCTAACCCCAATATTTATATCTTAGTTTTGAAATCTTGTTTATTTTCCTTTTAAATTGTGTAGATTAAATACTGAAGTTTTGGGCACTCTTCGTATATTTTTAAATTAATCCAAATGTCCTAATTATTTTCCTAAATTTTTATGGTAGAGACCTTAATGTCTCTATTATTTTATATAAATTTTCTAGAATTTAATAACATGTTTATTATTTTATAACAAATACTTTAATTGGTGTGGGTCAGAAAATGCCTCAAGTTTGCGCGTCATAAAGTTTTTATTTATTTAAAATACTAAAAAACTTTATTAAACTCTAAAAATTTTATAGTAACTTAAAGACATATAAAAATTCCTTCACACAGTTGTTTGTTAATTAATTCGGATGTTTGAATATTTTACAATATTTTGAAACTCTGAATATGGAAATTTTAAAAATTCCAGATTTGTCAATTAAAAAGTTTTCACTCAATTAAAATAGAAAATAAAACTAATAAATCCTAATATTTTCCACCGTGATTAAAAACAATCCAAAGTTTATTAATATTCATTTTTGGCCTCTAATTCGAGATCTAGGATTAATTATGATAATTCAAAATCTGTTAAAGGAAACCCTAGGTTTTCCAGATTCAATCACAAAAATGTTTTTAATTAATTAAAATAGTAAAACAACTTAATAAATTCTAAAATTTTTACAGGACTCTTAAAACTCATGAAATATGCCCCATATTAAGTTTGAAGAATTTTCGTGATGTTTAGAATAGGTTTTAGGAATTTCAAAGTTGGTAGATTAAACTGTGAGAAAACACAGATTTGCGCACCTAAACGATTTATATTCTTTGGGTGACCAAATGAACTTAGTTTTGTATGAAACCAGTTGGAGATGAAAGGAGACTCAAAGAACTTATTTTTAGTGTCAAGAATCGATTTGTTTCGTTCTGTTTTGGCCAAGATATGGCCTATTAAAGTTAGTACATATTCTGTCCAGATTATAGGTTCTTGTTCTTTAAGTTTTAAATCAAATAGACCAATCCTTGGGGTTTGATATTCAACCAAACACATCAAAATCATAACTTTATGTGTGATTAGGATGTGTTTAATCCATCAACCATGTTTTACATGCAAAGAAACAAGAAGAAGAAATTAAAGATTATAGAGGAACATTTACATACCTAAACTCCTCAAATGGAGATCAAAGCCACAAACTTTCTTGAGGATTGAAGAACAATGGTTATGGAGGTGTGAAAGCTTGAAGAAAATTGGGAGAGAGAGAGAGAGAGAATGCTGGCCAAAAAAATCGTGGGGGTGGTGATGGGTTTAGGAGTTTGTTTTATGGATTAATTAGCTTTGTGCTAATTTCCCTCGGTTGATTGTTTTTTTGCAGGTCTGGCTGTTTAGCTTTGTTTTTGGGGATGGAAAATTTGACCAATACTCTGATATTATGTTTTGAGAAGAGACGAGCCACGTTTGTAAATATTTTGTAACACAACTTGACGTGATGTTTGTAAACAGTACTTTGTACTTTGTATTTGATTAAATGAAATCAGTTAACGCTTCCGCAGCGGTTTAAAAAAATGGCTTAAGAATTTACGGTGTTACAAGTTGGTATCAGAGCCTAGGTTTGGCGATGCAGACACGGCTAGAGTGTTGCATTCCCAAATCTTGGCTCGTGTTGGGTCAAACTTTCCTTGGGGGAATTAGAGTGAATTGGTGAAGCTGTTTGTTAGTTAGTATGTTGTGTACTAACGGTTTATCTAATGAGATTATGAGATGATGTGATTGTACAGATATGGCTGATAGAGATACCCCTGCTGATCCTCCTGTGACCCAAACGGTGGTTGAGACTTCAGTGATTGATACTGTGGATATGATGAATCGCGTGGATACTTCAAGATATGAACAGGATAATGATCGAGAGGCATATATTCACAAGTTAGAGGATGAACTTCAGGATCTCAGAGATATAGTTAGTGGTATCGGAAGAGAGATGATTAATCCGAATATGTCATCACAGATACCAACAACTGTTATTACCCAATCTACTACTCTACCGGTTACTGCTCCGTTTCCTCCGGTAACGTCAGTGACACAACCGTTATTTTTCAATCCTTTCGCCTTACAGGGAGACTATCCTTTTGGATATCCGAGATTTAAACAACCTTGTTCGTACAAACAATTTTTAGATTGTAAACCATCTAGATATTATGGGAGTACTGATCCGAACGAGACTTTGAATTGGTTACGAGAGATGGTAAGGACTCTTGATGCGTGCAATTGTGAGGATGAATCCAGAGTTAAATTTGCGACTCGTATGCTTAAAGGTGATGCGATGGTATGGTGGGATTTATTAACTCGGCATTTTACTCAAGCACAACAGGAAAGTATTACTTGGAATCAATTTCAAGAGAAGCTGTGCGAGCAATATTGTGGTCCATTTGAGATTGAGAAAATCATAAAAGAGTTTATGGAGTTGAGAATGACAAGAGACATGACGGTAGACGATTTAATTAAACAATTCAATGAGAGACTGCGATTTGTGAAACAGTGGGTGCCAGATGAGGCAACAAAGATACAACATTTTGTGGGGGCTTTGCTTCCAGAATATCGAGGTACTACCAGATGGGCAAGTACAGAGGCAAGGAAAATGGGGTCGGGGTCGGGAGTGGATGCAGGTGGGGGATCCTCGTCAGCAGTTGGACGAAAGAGAAAGAACCCTTCTGTGCCAGAGGGTCGAATTTTTGATATAATGAATGATTACGATGTTGATATCAATGAAGATATGACGGGTACATTTTAATGACTTTTATATTGGTACATGTATTTATTAACTTTAAAGTTAATTGTTGATGCTTGATGCATATGGGTGCTAAGTGTATATGCTTACTTCTGAAAGAGTATGATTCTTTAGAAGTAAAGATAATTGATATTATGTTATCGTGAAAGTATATGGTACTATTTTCAGGAAATGATGTAATGGTACGTATGTGATATTTGAAATAATGTGAATTGAGTATGATATGCTAAGGAAAGAATATTCCAGATTAGTTAAAATTGCATGCTATGCAATATGTTTTAAGATTGTTTTACAAATGGTATTTGTTTACTTGCATAGGAATGTTGTGTTTGTATATGTGTATATATGTGTTATGCGAAGATGAGGGGAAGAGAATAAATTATTGAGGTTTAGAAGGAATTGGTGTTAACTAAGAGATGTTTTGATGAAGATATGATTGAGGTTACGAACTTTTGATATTAAATCTATTGGGTAAAGATGGTTTATGATGATGAATGATGAATCTGAGGAGATTAGGGTATGTTGAAATATGGAAACTGTTGAATCAATAAATGATGTTATGCTATGTTGAAATATGAAAACTGTTGAATCAATGAATGAAGAACTACCATGATAGGAGCTTAAAGCTCAAAACTTGATATATGGGTTTTGTAGAATAATGAGTTTTAATTGGATTTGATGAGATATACATGTTTGTTGTTGAGTTATATGAAGTTTCCTATGTATTGGAAGTGTTTTGGATTAAGAAAATGAAGGTTGAATATGAAATATATATGAGAAGTTGGCTGGAAATCCGACAGTTCAAAGGAAGAAGAAAGTGAAACGCGACGCGTCGCGACGCCTAAGGGTTGCAGTGTGACACCCTGAAATCCGGATCCTTTAAAAATCCGATAGAAGCAAATCCGAGAAACCAATAATCCGGAACCCGGAATCCGACACAAATCCGAAACCCAAATCCGCATGCGTCGCGGCGCGACAGGCTATATTTTAGGAAATTTGTTTGCTTTGCTATGTATTCATGTGGGATGTGATGGATTATGGTTTGTATGATTGTTGTATGTTGTTTACAAGTTATATAGAGATATAAATATATATTATGGATATATATTTATCAGAGATTGACTTCGGTTTATTGTGTTCTCAAGATTTGCAAAGACTCGGTGATATTAGACAACTGAGCAGACGGGAACGTGGACTGAGGTGAGTGGAAGTGTACTCACGAGTGGTGATGGTGGTAAAGTTTATGATTGCATGAATTGAGATATTGTTATGATTTGGATTTGCCATGATAGACTGTTTAGTCTAAGATGCCTTGATAGACTGTTTAGTCTGAGATGCCTTGATAGACTGTTTAGTCTAAGATGACATGATAGAGTGTTTAGTCTGAGATGCCTTGATAGACTGTTTAGTCTAAAATGACATGATAAAATGTTTAAGTTAAGTTTCCAGGATTGCATGTGTTACTTAATATGTGTCGACGACTGTGATTGTTATTCGTTGATAATTGATTGTTGCTTGTTGATTGAGATTGTTTGGATTGTGGCGTGACCGGTGTACATGGTTAATTATATGTGCACGTGACAAGACCTGTACGTATGGTTAATTATATGCGTACATGGTTGGGGGTCAGCTATCGCATGTTTTTGGGTTGGGCTATCTGCTATTGGTTGCACAGTTCTAGACTTTCTATGCATTTGTTGCAATAGAAGGGGCTTTAACTGTACCAAGTAGCAAATAGCTATCGGTAAACCTTTGCTTTGGCCCGCATCGGTTGCAGGTTCTGCAGAACCGCCGTTCCTCTAGAGATTGGATTGGTTTGTGATTGATTGTTTGATCTGTTGAGATCGGTTTGCTTGTGCAATTGGTGATTGCTTGTGCTTGTTGATTGAGGATGCTTGTTTGTAGCTTCCATTCACTTAGATTTGTGCTAATTCCCCTCGGTTGATTGTTTTTTTGCAGGTCTGGCTGTTTAGCTTTGTTTTTGGGGAATGGAAATTTGACCAATACTCTGATATTATGTTTTGAGAAGAGACGAGCCACGTTTATAAATATTTTGTAACACAACTTGACGTGATGTTTGTAAACAGTACTTTGTACTTTGTATTTGATAAAATGAAATCAGTTAACGCTTCCGCAGCGGTTTAAAAAAAATAGCTTGAGAATTTACGGTGTTACGATAACAATTGTAAAACATATATAAGGTTATAAAATCTTTTAAAAGATGCTTACATTTATTAGAATAATTAATACATAAAATCAATATCAAATTTTTTTTATAAAACCTCTTTATAAATAACATTCATCGTTTTATTTGTAGAGTTGTTTTCTTCGTCACACATTATAACTTTTAAACTATTATTACTCTTTACTCTAGAAACCACAAAATATAGGTCTGATCATTAAGCTGGTTTCTAAAATAAAAGAGTAACATAGATGTATTTAATTTAATCCAAATAGTATATTTGTTTATATAAATGATCACGAAAATAAGTAGATGTACCTATTAAATGATTTAAATAAATGTATTTTTTAAGATATTTAAGTGTTAACAAACTAAATCACTTAAAAATTTGAGGTAATAACTCATTCATAATCCATTTGAAGAAATAAAGTGAATGATTGATGAAAAATTTTAAAAAAATAAAATGATAACATCATAAATCTTTCTATTTTAATATATATTAAAGATTAGATACTAAATATATAGTTTATCCGATGTGATAAAAAGTCTTCTTTTTATCAAGTTAAATTTTCCCTTATAAGATTATTTGGAGTGGAAGGGGGATATGTCATATGTGTGGGGTGAAAGTCATCACCCAAGTCGTAAAGAGGGGTGCCACACCATGATTAAGTGGTGGAGATGGTTGGGGGTGAGTACCACATTGGGTGGGCAAAGTGGTGGTGGGTTGTGGGCCATACTCTCCTCTCTCTCTCTTATGTGGGTCTCAAAATTTGATATGGTGAGTAGTGATCACTATTAGGCTGAGCGGTGATTTAAGTGATTGGAGAAAAAAGCTGATGTGGCGGTGTGGTGAGTGTGAGGGTTGCAAATACTCTAATTTTGACCCAAATTAACATTCATGTTAATTAATTAGATTTAGTTTACATAAAAATAGTACAGTTGATGATGTTAGTGCAATAATTTATGTATCTTATTAAGATAACTATTCTAACTGTGATTATAAATGTTAAAATTACTTTCATTTATGTATTATTTTCCATACTTAGGGGGTGTTTGATAGAGAGAAAAGAAATTGAGAGAAATGGAAATGGAAACAGGGGAGAAATAGAAATGTGTGGAGAATTGGAATTGATTTCCGTGTTTGGTATCAGGAAAGAAATGAAACATAGAAATAGTGGCTCAAGTCGCCGAACGGCGGTTGCGGCGTTGGCCGCCTTGCCGGATGTCAACGATGATGATTAGAATGCCGGAAACACATCGCAACTGGACATCAACAATGATGAGTAGACATTCGCTGCCATTTCCCTCCATTTCTCCACAATTTGAAGAGAAATGAAAATACAAAGGAAGGAGAGAAATGGAAATGGGTGGAGAAACCATTTCTCTTCCCAAAACTATAATCATTTCTCCCAAACAAGAGAAAGCAATTCTCCTCATTTATTTTCTCTCTACCAAACACCCCCTTAGATCCTTATTTTAATTAGAAACTATATGAACGAACAAAGAAAAGGAGAAATATAATATTTTACTCAGTGTATTTTTGTATTTTATAATAATTACTTATTTGTTAAGAATATTTACGGGTGGACATACATTCCAAAATAAGATTGTTTGATAAAGATAAGAGATAATCATATGAAGATCTTATTGTAACTTATTTTCTCTTGTTTGAGTAAGTGATAAAATAAATATCACTTATTTTGGAAAGCAAAGCCCTAATCAACTTTCATCAGACACACGCCTCACAGTCACTGCCCACCCTTCGATCGTTCCACCCAATCGCAGCCCACTCATCACCCATTCCACCCAATCGCCGCCAAGATCACCGGAGCAACCCACCCTTGACGGAGATTTTGTTATGGTCTGTAATAAATGGGTGTAAGCCATGTGTATGTAGGTGTCAGCCACATGTGAGTCTATGGGTTTAGACTATTTAGTGCGAAGTTGTTGCAATAACAGACTGTTAGTCAGTGGTGCTATAAATAGAGCTAGAGTTGTATTAGGAAGTAAGCTTGATGGTCAATTGTATTCTCTCTATTATTTGATTCAATATAAATATTATTTGATGTTATCAATTCTTCTTCACAAGAATTCTGACCATTGATGTCAATTCTTTTGATCATTTGATCCTGGGAACCTTTTCACCAATTGATCCATAACAATTGGTATCACAACATTCGATCCTATAATTTCGATTTCTACTATCTCACAAGTGAAATCTTTTATGGTTCTTACATGATCAACAACAATGGATGAAAGTTTGAAGGAGTTTATCTCAAAGGCAATTTCATCGACAATTCAATCTTCTTTGTTGGAGGTCCACAAATCGATTGAAGCAATGAATAATTCAATCAACGTACTGTGTTTGCGACAAAATTTTTTGGCTGGTGAGTTAGAGAAGGTATCAGAAGGAGCATCTGTTGCAAATACAAAAACCAATTCTTTGAAGTTTAGCAAATTCACGAAGATTGATTTTCCAAAATTTAACGGGGAAGATGTTCAAGGTTGGGTTTATAGATGTTAGCAATTTTTCAACTTTGAAGACATAGATGATACTTATAAGGTCAAGATTGCGGTAGTGCATTTATATGACAAAGCACTCGCATGGCATCAACAGTTGATAAAGATGCATGTAGATTATGTTGATTGGGATTTTTACATGGACTCTATTACAAGAAGATTTAGTTCTGTTTATGAAGATCCCTTATCAGATATCAAGAACTTGAAACAAGAAGGTACAATAGAATCTTACCAAGATGCGTTTGATGTATTACTTAGTAAGATTGAATTAATCGAGTCTTAAGCTACTAGTTTGTAACACCACTTTACCAATTTTAGTTCAAAAATATTATATTGCAAGTTAGCACCCAAAAGATGACATAGTTTTTACAAAAATACAGCTTCTATATTCACACGTGCTAACATTTACAAAAGTAGTGTCAAAAGATTTCTTCTCAAAACCGGGAGCTATCCAACATATAACTGCACTGGACCTTACCCTTGCTGGAACTTGTGCCACTTGCAACATACAACACTGAAACATAAGCTAAAGCTTAGTGAGCATACTAGCTGAACATAAATAACATATAACAGGAGTAAATTCTCCCAAGGATGTCTTGCATCCAAGCTGTAATACCTACAAAACTGTACAAACTGTTACTGTTCTGGGGCGTATCTACACTTCTCGTGTAGCCTGGCCCCAACTTTTACTGCTCTGGGGCGTATCTACATTTCTCATGTAGCCTGGTCCCAACCGCTCTTGGTATACAGCTCGTTGTATACCCTACTACTGCTCTTGGTACAAAGTTACACCTCACGCGTAACTCTATACCCTGCTACTTTTCTTGTGCATAGCCATACCTCGGCATAGCTATACACATCTTCTACACAATGAATATATAAAACAAACATATCACTTAACACATATACCATACTGTTCATTTTGTGCATACTCATATGCTAATCATATTAAAGGAATAATATACTCACCTTAGTATTCAGATATATGTCAAATAGTGCAAAATCCTAAGTATCACGGCGAATACGCCAACAACTATTGCCTACAAGCAATATACGAATAGTGTATCAAACTTACAACTCTTCCGAACAACTAAAAACCGAACAGGGCATAGGTACGCCCGTGCTTTCTTTAAGGTACGCCTGTGCCTCTCAATTCAGGCCCAGTCAAGGCCTTCTCAAACATGGGTGTACTGGGCCAGACATGCCCGTACCTTACATAGGTACGTCTGTGCTCCAGCATGCTCGGACCCCAAGAACAATGGCGGTCACGGTCTCAGGCACGGTCGTACTCTCCATAGGCACGTCTGTGCCTCTTGAACTGCAGCAACAGTTCCACAACTGCTCTACTATTTTTCGACTAAAATCACTAATAAACATATCACAAGTGTTTCCAGCACTTGCAGAACATAAAACAACTACTAAAAGTACTAAATAACAAGAAAAACACAATTAACCTTCTAAGATCAATGATTCCACCTTTGAATCACCTTCTTGACCCAAAACTCAATCAAGAACACATACCTTGCTACTAAGGATTACTTGGATGATGTTGAGACACTCTAATCTTGCTGTTCTTACTCAAAGAATGCAAAGAAAATTGGCAGCTACGTGTGTTAAGGAATGGCTGGGAACAAGAAGGGTTTGACTTACACTAGTCAAACTAAATGCCTCATATATATATATATATATATATATATATATATATATATATATATATATATATATATATTCCAAGAATTACAAAACAAACCCTAAACTTATCATCTTCAAAAATGAAAACTTAAGCCCCTCTAGTTTAATCACATAAAACCCATAGAAAGGCATCTCATGAAACACATAACACTAACGGTTAAAAAAATTTCGAACATTGGGGCATTACATAGTTTGTTTTTGGGAGGATTGAAACCAGAAATCGAAATGATTGTACGCATGTTTAAACCCCAAAGTCTTAGTGATGTATATTGCTTAGCCAAATTACAAGAAGCTAATAATAAAGCTTCAAAGAAAGGAATCAAACCCACTAGTTCCTATGTTTCGGAATGCATTCCAAACCCATATTAGAACCATTATGCATCATCTTCAAACTATTCCTTCAACAATAAAAATTGGCTTCTTCATGCTTTACCTTCTAATACACAAAATTTGGCTAATAAGTCAAATCTGAATGCGGTTAATGCTAAACCTCGAAAGCAACTGAGTTAAAAAGAAATTGAAGAAAAAAGAAATAGAGGATTATGCTTCTATTATGATCAGAAGTATGTACTTGGCCACTGTTGTAATGGTCAATTGTTTTCCATAGAGATCATAGTTGATACGATGACTGTCTTTAATGAAGAACAAAAGGGTATAACGACAAGTGTAAATTCAGAAGTTACTCAAGAAGTAGCTCCCCTTATTTTGTTGAACGCTTTGTTAGGTACCAACAATTTTCAAGCTATGAAGGTGAAATGGCAGTTAAACAACCATGCGATACACATTTTAATTGATAGTGGCAACACTCATAATTTTTTTGGGATCTCTCTATTTCTAAGAAGTTAGGGTGTCCAATTAAAAACATTTCTCCATTATCTGTATCAGTGGTAGGAGGAATTTCACTTGTGCACATAAATTCAAAGAGTTACATTGGAAATTACAGGGTGAATCATTTATTACAGATGTTATGCTCATTTCATTGGAGGGTTGTGAAATGGTTCTAGGAATATAGTGGTTAACGACCTTAGGAAACATACAATGGAACTTTGATCAACTTCAAATGGAGTTTATGTACAAAGGAAAGAAATTAGCTTTACGGGGTGCTACTACCGGTGAATGCAAACCATTGGCAGGGAAGCATTTACTTAAGAACGTGCAGGTGAAAAAACCAAAAGTGACTACCAGTACTCAACAATATCTGACCTCTCTGAGATTCTTGAGGACAAGAATCATTTCAAGGAGTAGGAGTGTTATGGTCTGTAATAACTGGGTGTAAGCCACATGTATGTAGGTGTCACCCATGTGTGAGTATATGGGTTTAGGGGGAAGTTGTTGCAATAACAAATTGTTAGTTAGTCGGTGTTATAAATAGAGCTAGAGTTGTATTAGGGAATAAGCTTGATGACCAATTGTATTCTCTTTGTTACTTGATTAAGTACGCGTATTATTTAATGCTTTCCATTCTTCTTCTTCTTCTTCACAAAAATTCTGAGCATTGATGTTAGTTCTTTCTGCCATTTGATCCTGAGAACCTTTTCACCAATTGATCCATAAAAACTCCAATGTTCGTAGATTTCATCTTTAAGTTGTTCCTTCTCCACCACCTTTCGTCAACTCCACAATGCCCCTTCTCCACCAACGTTCGTCGACTCCACCTCCGCGAAGATTAGTTCGTCGACTCACCTCCATGAAGATCAATTTGTCAACTCCAGCCACATTCGTCGTTCCTTCTTCAGTCGCTCGTCGGACCTTCTTCACTAGTTCATCCCCAAAAATTAATCAAGTCGGGTACTTTTTTTTATCTATCTATTCATCACTAGTTCATCCTTAAAATCAGTACTTCTCTGTTGATTTGTTTGATTTTATATATCCGCTCTTCACTAGTTCATCCCGTTTGGTACTTCTGTCGTTTTGTTTTATTTTATCTATCTATTCTTCACTAGTTCTTGATACATGTGTTTGGTATTGATACATTTGAAGAGTGATGATTAGTATTTGTGAGAGAGTTACAGTTTTCAGATTGCAAATAATAATTGTTTGTATTTCAGTTTATGCGAATGTCTGCTAAGATTAGATTGTTTTTTTTTTAATTTTTAAAAATGTCTTTTTACTATAACTTCACGTTTTTAAACAAAATTCAATGATTTGAGCAAAATTATCAAACATTTAGTTTCAAAACATCAATATAGAATATCTAAAAGGTTATAATATCTAAAACATAATATTTCAAAAATAATAATAATTTGCTCCCGCAATTTGCTTATTACATAATAAAGTTAGTAAAATTCCTACATTTACATTATTGACACTGCTTCTTCATACTCCGAAGCATATACGAATCCCCACAACTGCATACATTTAACATCAAATTTATGCAATTATGTGGAGCATATGGATTTGATTATCAAAACAAATCAAACTTCATAAACATTAAGTTTTTTTTGGACATTAGCACATGCTATATAGTCTAGCAAATTTAACATAGAAATACACCCACTGCATTTGTAATATGTAGGGGTCGGTTCAGATCTTCAAATCGAACTTCATAAACATTGAACCATTATAATCACCAAGTCAACACTCCTATCAACCCATATATCCAAATTGGTCATTTCTCAAAGCATTATAAATTGGTCACTTCGAATTCTTGACTTTGTCATAAACAAGAGTTGCCATATGTTTATGAGGCCAAACTTGACCCGTTCAACTTGGGAAAAAAAGGAAATGTAAATTGCCAAATAGTAGAATCATTTTATGTTGTAGGTCCAAGTGTATCCGGTATCAACTATCAATTGAAGAAATCAACACAATGTAATATAAACTCTTGATGTATGTATGTATGCTTACGTGAAGAACTCAAGAGCAGTCGTTTGATACGTATAGGTGAATGCTTAATGAATTAGGGCTTACAAACTTGTATTTATACCCCTTGGGTATTTACAATAACTACCCTAAACTATGACTAATGTCATATATAAACTTAACTTCACTAAAATATATTGAACACAATTTAAGGGATCTAACAATCTCCCCCTTTGTGTTCAATTTACAATTAAGCATAATAATAAAAATTATCTATTTAAGCACTAAAACAACCTCCCTGTTTAGAATATGCAGAGATTCTTTTTCTTTCTGCAATAAACATTAGAAGACCGTTCATTGAAGTTTTGAGTCTTCACGAGATCTTCAAAGACTCGTCACCAGTGATTAGGTTGTTTATGTTGTTTATCAGAGATTGCAGTAGAAGCCTCGGGTTTATCAGAATTTACAACCATGATAATCTCTTTGTCTTCACGGAAACAATCTTGAGCATTTCACAAGAATAATCTATCTTGACTATGCACAAATGTTGTTCGAGGGTTGGATTGGTTGTTTCAACACCTTTGATTATTTTATTTTTTTTTTGGCAAAAGTTGCTCCCTCTCGAAAATAGCTCAAGATCTTTAACACTAAACTCTGAAACTTTTTTAGAACCTTGCTCCTCCTTGACTTGATATCCACCTCTACATATGAATTATCTTTGTCTTCAACAACACATTTTTGATGGGTTTTGTCTTCTTATCGAATAAATGTAAACTCATCTCCATCATCAACTCAAACTCAGTAAAATTCGGTTGGTCATTTCTTGTAATTTCACAAAATTAAGTGATTTATCTTCCTTCACCTTGATTCTCCCCCTCGTGATGGTCAAGATCCATCATGATCATCATACACTTGTAAACTGGATTCGGCTTAATTTTGGCAAGATTATATCATAAATATATGACAATTAACGCATCTGTTGTAACACCGGGATCACATAGATTTTCCGTTAACACTTCAGTTTAAGTAAACTGAGTGACCTACGTTCAGCATTGGCATGATGTTAGCACTGGTAGGATTTCCATCTATCACTGTAAATATCATAAAGATATTACTCAAGATGTTCCGGCACTGTCACACAAACAGGCAGTTGATTCCATAAGTGTCCTAGAAGAAAATAATATTGCAATTGGCTCTAGACACAATAAGTGCATTGAAAGAAGTCGGGGACCGGAGTAGTTGTCCTCCTATTTTCAATATCAACATTCTCCAAATGAGATGTTAATAGTGTATGTGATAAATCTCCGTGTGAAGTTGAAACAATTATCTTTTAAGAAATAATTGAGTAGCTGGGGTTAGTGCATTGCATCATTGGGTCCATGATGTCTACTTCAATACCAGTATAAAACTAGTAGTAGATGCGGCTACCCGAATATTTGATACAGTTTGGTAAGGATCTTCCTTTTCTTTTGATCCTATCTCACACCCTTGGCTCTATCTGGTTATTTTTAACTTCTCCCTCAAACACTCTTTCCATAATGATGGACACTTTTATTCTCACTTCTACAATATAGGAAGCTCCTTGGGTAGGTCTGTCCGGCTCTGGCTAGACCATAGGAATGAAAAGCTGCCTAAACACAATACGCGCAAAGTGATCGAAACAATAACATATTTTGTATTTTGTATTTTTATTTTTCAAAGATTTTCTAATGTTTTTGGATTTTCTAAAAATGAAATTAGAACAGAAAGAAAGGAATATTTTTGTGAAATTTTCTAGAATTACTCCTCCTACAAGCATGCATAAAAAACAATTTTAATGAGAAAAATTGCATACTTGCACGTCTTCAACTCCAATTCAAACAAGAGTATGAAAAATCAGTATTAGTAAAACACTTTTCTGATTTTTGAGAGATAGTAGTAACAGCTGAATTTTGAGTTTTAAGAGACTCAATTTCATCAAGAAACATTTTTCTTTCAGTATCAAAATTCTTTCTTTGGTTTTCCAAGTTCTGTTCAAGTTGAGAAATATTCTTTTTCAAAATTGAATTTGGAATATATAGATTTGAAAACTCAGGTTTTTCAGAAAGATTTTCTGATTTCTGACTCATTTCCTCAGGAGAGTAACTAGTCAAAAAATCAGTTGATAATGATATTTCTCTCGTATCATAACTCTTATTCAAATCGTTGTAATCCAATGGGACTTGCATTTTCTCTTTATTTTCTCTTTTTGTCTTTTCCATTTCTAAATCCTCTTCTGCACCTGTGAACATCATCAAATTAGTAAATCCTCAACCTATGTATTCAAATTCGTAAAATTGAGCTCGATTAACTTTGAGTAAGTTCTTTGGATTTTCAAAACCTAGACCCTCTTTTACATTGTAAAATTTGGTGTCTTTTGGTTGATTCAAAAATATTGTTTGTTCTGTTTAACCACGTTTACAAAGATTATCTTCTAGCTCTTTAACTTTAGAATACAATTGGGTTCTTTCTTTAACATAGCGATCAATCTCAGCATCATTATCTTTACATTGAATTTCCGCATCCCTTAATTTGACAGTAATTTCGGAATTTACTTGAGTGAGATATTCAACCTTTTCTTCGCAAAGTTTAAACTTACTTTGTACATAAGACAGCTGATCATTTGCCGATGACAGTTCTCGATTGCACTGAACTAACTCAGTGTGATTATTATCTAATCTAGCCTCCAAGGTTCTACAATGAGCTTTATCTTTTTCTAATTGAGAAATTTGATTTTGCAAAGCATGAATCATATCAATAAATTGAGAATTAGTAGTACTAACCTCAGAACCAGACTCTGAGATGCAAGACTGCAGATCTTCTTTATTAGCTTGCACTTCTTTTGACATTTTGATACGCAGATATATGATCGTAGATTGACAACAAAAGTTGGTATGACACGAGAAGTGTGTGAGTTGTGTGACTTGTGTGATAGAAAAAGACTAAGTAACAGAACTAAGCAGGCTTTAGAGAAGACTTCCGAGCAGAGGTCCGAGCAGAAGTATGAGCAGACTTCCGAGCAGAAGTTTTGTGCACTGAGCAGAAGTTTTGTGCACCGAGCAAAAGTTTTGTGCGCAAGAAACACTGAGCAGAAGTTTTGTGTGCGCAAAAATTGTTATGCGCAGACCTTGGTATGCGCAGGTCAAGAACAAGGGTTCCACAGTCGATCAATGATTAAAGCAAATAATCACACAAATCACAATCAAAACTTCTAAAATCAATTTCTATCAATTCCAAATCACCAAATTAACAAACCCTAATGATTTAATTTCAGATTTACAATCAAAATCACAAAAATTGATGTTCTTGTTTGGTTCGACAGACACAAAAACGTGAATAAGAAATTGATAGAATAAATTGGAAATACCAACCTCTTTGAACAATCTTTGGCTCTGATACCACTTGTAGATCCAAGTGTATCCGGTATCAACTATCAACTGAAGCAATCAACACAATGTAATATAAACTCTTGATGTATGTATGCTTACGTGAAGAACTCAAGAGCAGTCGTTTGATACGTATAGGTGAATGCTTAATGAATTAGGGCTTACAAACTTGTATTTATACCCCTTGGGTATTTACAATAACTACCCTAAACTATGACTAATGTCATATATAAATTTAACTTAACTAAAATATATTGAACACAATTTTAGGGATCTAACATATGTCCTCAAAAAGAAAATGGTAGTGGGAAAGCAAGATTCTTACAAGGCATTATCAAGGTATAATGCAAAGTGATTGCCCCCGCCAAGAGCCAAATACTCGGTTGAGCACAAAGTGAAATAACGATTGTTGACTACTAATACAAACCTCAAATATGTAAACAAATTATACATCTAAACAAAAAACCCAAATAACAAGCCGTAATACATATCAAATCGAAGATGAACTCAAGATCTCATTAAGTCCAAGGACATTCATATCCAAGAACATTCTTAGATAATGTTCTTCAGATCCAAAGAGATTAAACCAAGAACCAAATCATATGTTCAAATCGAAAATCAAAACTAGAACATTCAAGCCCCAAACATACAAATAACAGTTTTTAATTTGTACCACAATGGCACCTTCAGATCTCAATGAATAGAGAGAGAGACACACACACACACCTGTGATCCAAATCGATGGTGGTTGAAAGCGATGGTGGCGGTTGTTCGAAAGGGGACAACAACGGCGGTTGTTCGAAGACGACACAAGAAACCCTAATTACAAGGCGATGGTGGCGGTTGTTTGAAGGCGACGCAAGTTTGGCGGCGATGGTGGTGGTAGTTTGGCGGCGATGGCGGAGGTAGTTTGGCGGTACGGCGATGGTGGTGTTAGTTGAGTACTCGAAGGTATCAACGGTCTCCTCCTTCAAATCCTTAAGAATATGAAAATTGGTGGTTGTGATGGCATTTAAAGAACTAACTTGTGATCTTTCAAATTTACTTTAAGGATGAAGAACAAATGAAGAGATTTACTTTAAGGATGAAGAACAAACGAAGAATAATAAAGAACAAAATTATTTAAGAATATAAAAATATAAAATAAATAAAATCCAAGATAATTGGTTGGTTATCAGGTTTTATAGGTCAAATGGTATACAATGAGAGAAACAAACAATAAGTTGAATTAATTTTTTTAAGATTCATTGTATGATAATTCAATCAAAGTTCGTTATATTTTAAAAAAATTTGCTCGTTCCTTAAAGCTATTATAACTTCTCAAATGATATATATATATATATATATATGTTCAAATGAATTAATTCAACTTAGAAAGGTTGTAAGAAGGAAAATAATTTAAACGTACAATAAATTGCTGTCTGGAAAAATAAAATTTTATAAAAGAGAAGGAGGGTGTTTTGAGAGGTAGGTTTTGTCAAAATGTTGAAAATGAAAAGACGTTCAATTCCATCTGTAATTAAAGGCCGAGGGATTTCATTTCGTAAGTATATGATTTACAATATTAATTAAAAAAAAGTAAGTCTAAATAGAATTGAAAATTTAGGAAAATTAGGAACAATTCATGAAAAATTGAAATTTCGTCTTGTCAATTAAGAGATTTCAGTTCTTCATATATAAAAAGTCCTACAACTCTTTAATTTTACCACTTCTCTTTCATTACACTTATCTCCATGTGTTTCAAATTGGTTCTAATTTTTTTATGTTTCTCGTTCTTCCACAGAAATTTGATTCACTATTATAGTATTATTAATAGGGCAAATTGAATAAAAATGCAATAAACTTTGTCTTAGTTATTATTGTATATAACCAACTTTAAAATTTTAAAAATAATATAATTAATTTTCATAATACTATCATAATGTTATCATTATATACAATGAACTTTATTATTATTTTCATAGTATATAACATTACATATAATATGATGATTATAAAAATTATTTATATTATTTTTAAGAAAATAAATTTAATTATATTAATATCTGAGGTTAAGTCTAGAGCCACTGATAGGCATCATGTGCACCTTATAATCAATTTATAAAAAAATCACTATTTATTTTAATTTTCATTTTATCCCTCTAATAAAATTTTATTTTTTCCTTTAATTTATATAAATTAAATTTGATATTTAATTTTTAATTTTCACTCACAAATAAATTTTTATTTTTCATCTTCAACTTATATAAGATTACATTTTACCTATTAAGATAATTTGTAGTTTAGTTAACTATTTGATAAACTACAATTTGCTAAAAAAACAACTTTATTTTTATCTTCTTAAAGGAAGATTATCGAACTAAATAATATGTATGTATATTACTTTCGAACAACAATCTTATCTATAATATTATTTATAATTTAAATTAATGTGAATGTTATTATTTAAAAATCTAACCCGGCGCAACGCTCGGGCATGAACACCTTGTTTACCATCAACTTCATTATATATTTATATATTAAGATAAGATGGCATTTTTAATATAAAGGCTGTATATTTAGTATTTACTTCATATTCTCCCAAGTTTTATGGGTGACGTAACGCTGATGTGATATTAAGCATGAGAAGTATGAAAATAGGTACTCTTCATGCTCTTATAAGACATTTAATATTAAGGTAATAATTATATTTGTATTTAAGATATCCTTTTTATATATTATATAAATTTTCCGTGAAAGAGTAATTAACTTTATGGTTATTTAAAAAAACGTTTGATTAAATGAATGATCAATATTAAATAATTAAACTTTTTTTATTAAATAAAAGGTTAAGATAATTTAATAAATTTGATGCATGTTAATTTTTTTTTATTTAAAGATAAGATTTTCATTATCAAATTTATAAGGTAATAAACAAAAATTTGTTTTTTTTTTCATGAAATTGTTACACACTAACAAAAACGATAAAAAAACATGCATAAAATGTACACATTTAATATGTATTCGCAAACTTAAATATAATTATATATAGCTAACATAAGTAATTTTTGAGTTAGGAAGCATCACATTTATTGTATATAATAATCTCATGATAAAAACAATTAATGTAAAATAGTTATGAAACTAATGTTAGAAATAGAGTAAGAGTATATAAAACCCCTCTTTTTGTATGAAAATTATATTTTCTCTTACTAAATATTTGCATTTTATCATACTAACTACCTACTAGAAAATGACACGTAAAAAATTTACTAACTATATATCTTTCTTTATCGCTTCTTTTGATTTTGACACTTATCATGATCTTGTAAGTAGAAGGATAAGTAGAAATACAAAGTAAGATGATATAGAACCGACCTATTATGTCGACAATTGATTTGCGGTTTATTTGTTTGTTTGGTTTTAAATATTTGTTTTGTCTTTTTGGGCATCGGAGACAAAAGGAATATGTATTTGTGGGACTTGTGTGAATATTTGTGTGTCGTTCGTGGAATCAACTGCATTTGTTACCTTAAATAATTATAAACGATTATCGAGTAATATGTGGCGCATATTCTATTCTTAGATTGCTTTCGTTTCTTTTAATTAAAAAAACCAAAAAGTATAATTTTGCAGATAAAAACAATTTGTCACTTACACATTTCACCGACTCTGCAAGTTAAAAGCTAGCTTAACGTGATAATATAATTAATATTAATTGGAATAATATAGATCATTTAAATAAAAACTCATTATTATACAAGATAATCGTATCACATAATTAGAGATAATTAAGTATACTATATATATATATATATATATATATTTATTTATTTATTTATTTATAATGAGCATTATATATTTACTCTCTAACAAATTTCCCTTAGCGTGATTTTATTGAATATTTTTAAATATCAACTATATATCTATACTAATTTTAAGAGATTTTAAAATTAAATTAAAACAACATCTTAAAATTTTATTCTATTTTAATTAATTTTATTCACTAAATCTTTAATCATTTCACTATCTCTCCTATTCTCTCTCATTGTTTCATAAAAATAAATCTTTTTTCTTATTTTAAAGTTTTTTAAAATTAATAAAATAGTTCATACAAATAAAAGAAAAAAATTTTAAAAAGGAAATGTTGCTGAAGAAAACTTTTTTATAATATTGAATCGTGCGAATAACATATTATTACATTATTGAAATTGATATGTTACAAAACAAAAACTATTTTTACCGTTACAGTATTGCACGACTACGATGCTACTATTAATTAAATTACAAGGGAAATTGTGGCTCATAGGAGAACACCACCAAGTTTGCCAATTAAGATTCAACTTCCTACCACCTCTTAACTCTAAGGAAAAAGATGGAAGACCTTGAATCATATGTATGAACAACCGCTGCAAATGACTGCTATTTTTTTCATCAGTTATATCATTTCTCGACCTCGAGATCTGCTACCAAAATGTGTATATTACAGCTGTGAACATTTGCAGTTTAGTGCCTTAAAAAGAAATTGATTGCTTAAATAAGAAAATGGTAAGGTATCATAATCAATACACAAGAAATGTATTTGAAAAACTAACCTTTATGGCCATGAGTATAGACTATCCTAACTCAAATTAACCTAAATATCATATCACCCGTCACATTGTCTTTTTTTATTTTTTTCTTCCCAACCTAAATTAGCCCAAAACTCAAGTAGGACACAACCCAAATACCCAAATATTTTCTCTCTTCTTACTCTTTCTATAAAAAAAAGAGAAATGAAGCTTCGGTTCAATCGGTTTGCCAAACCTGAAATGGCGGAGGAAGGGGGATACCCAAAGGGCCTGTAGCGATGTACCCGAAGGTACCCGCCGAACCTGATTTGTTTCGACGCACCCGCTACAGATGGCCTAATTACATTCTTAAATTATTCAAAAGTCATTCACCAATTAATTTACAAACACAATTATGATAGTCACAGTTTTGGAGTCACTTAAATATTGCTCCTCAACCCTTTTGCTCACATTTGAAGAAACCACAATCCCAAAAAAATCAAAAGAAAAGTAAATGTGAAACCTAAAACTTTAAGACACATAAATAAGCATAATACATTTCTTCATCCTTCTAGCGAATGACAGCGGCAAAGAAAAATAATATATCTTTCTACTATTTTTTCAAACTACTTATCACAAGATAACATGTAGAATCCACTAAATCTATTTCCTCATCTCTTTCATTGATTTTGACACTTGTGTTAATCTTACGAGCAGGGGAATAAGCAAAAGGAAATAGTACCAGGATATATTACCTCTCTAGCAGCAAATAATACCAATAAAGAGAAGGTAAGTAGCAACAATGGAGTGAACAAAACATGTCTAGATCTAACATGACACATGTGGCTTAATGTTTTTCAATTCTCTCTTCTCCAATTTTCTACCTACAACCACCCTCTTGATACATAAACATAAAAATAAATATACATTGTGCTCTGTTTATGTAAGTCTTCCAATCAGGAAGCTTATTTTATGTCATAACCAGCATACAACCTATGGAACACTAAGTTCACAGTAACTACTTATTAACACAACATTGAACCTCATAAAAATCAAACTATTTAAGTATAAAGATTTGAAAATAATTAAATTGAATAATCTTTATTCCACCTGGCCAAAATGATTACATATTATATAGAAAGTATAATAAGCGATTATTCAACCATTGCAGAAGAAAATTTAAATAGATTATATAGGAATCATGGAATGTAATCAAGTTTATAAAGTTATAAGTTAATAAAATAAAGTCCATAATAAAATAAACAGACCTTATCTCTGACCATTTTAGCCAGTTTAAATCTTTTTAGATCATCATTTGCTACATGTATGTGGGAGTACAATAGCAAAGTCAAAAAGAAATATCAATCAGAAGCTGGCATTCGATTAACGGGCAAAAGATTGCCAATAAATATAACTTAAAGGGGGAAAAAACAGAGAAATATGTGGAAGAAAGTTATCTTTACATAAGTCCACACGTACGGCTGTATCCGAAGGGCTCGGGTAAATCATTTCTAATTTTTTAAACAGCTATTTCTAACATCATTTGCGTAAAAGAGAGAGTGAAGAAAAAATTTGGTTAGTCTGAGTCGGACTATATTAGGTATTTTTAAACAGCTATTTCTAACATTATTTGGGTAAGAGAGAGTGAAGAAAAGATCTGGTTAGTCTGAGTCGAACTATATTAGGTATTTGGATAATATGGGTTGTATGGATTGTAGGGGGGTTTAATAGAAGTAGAGTGGTATGGAGATTGAACCGTTGTATGGACAAATTGATGGGTCGCGTATTTTTTTTCAATTTTAATAATTGTGGACCCCAAATATTTTTTTTTCAATTTTTAAGTTAATTAATTTTTAATGTATTTATATAATATTAAAATTTCTTAATATATATATACATACTATATTATAAAACATTAATTAGACCTTTTGCTTAAACTCTTAAATTTTAAGTGTTTTAAAATTACTAAATTACCCCTCATATAAAGTAAATTGAGTAACTATTAAATATAGTTAATAAGATTCTTATATTCCATTTTAATAACCAAACTTTAGATATTTAAGAAAATCAAAGTTAATACAATTTTTTTTAAAGTCAAAGCCAATACAAATTAACTTAATTAGTAAAAAATATTTTCATAACCATTTTTTTCAATTATGGAGAACAATTAAAAAGTAAATGAAATGGAAAAAAGATAAAGAAAATAGACATGTCACCAAAACGAAAATTATTCGTTGCCACCGTATTACATGTGTATCATACTCCCTACGTTTTGAAAATGGACTTGTTAATGAGTAGAAATTATTCGTTAGCGTCGCATTGTGCGCAGGTGTCATGTATGTATGTATAAAAGGAGCTTTAAATTTATAAACAACACAATAATAGATAAAACATTACACTAATATAAAAATACATTACAAGATACATAAAAACTCATTAAAATATAAACATATTATAATAAAAGTTTGATATAGTTACACTTAGATTTAATTTCCTGCTTGTGAATAATGTTCCCAAATATGCTCCATTAAATCATGTCGAAGTGAGTGATGTACTAATGGATCACGTACTTCAGAGTTCATCTGAATCTGATATTGAATTTCTTCTATAGGACCTCGTTGTACACGTATTGGAGGATCAAAATCATTACACCAATTTGAAATTGCATTTCCTTCATCCTCTACAATCATATTATGTAATATGATACATGCTTACATTATATCCTTTATGTTTGTGAGTTGCTAAGATTTTGATGGACCTCGTTGAATTGCCCAACGAAATTGGAGGACACGCTCTCTCCATGTCCTTCCTTGCAGCTTCTTGCATTTCCTTGAATAGTTTTCTTTTTGGATCAACTGGATGTGAAAAACTTTTAACAATTGTAGCCCATTCAGGATATATATCATTTGCGAGATAATATCCTTTATTGTATGTCCTACTATTCACAGTAAATATGCATTCCAGAGAATGCCCTCTCAACACTTCATTAAATAATAGGGATTGATTCAATACATTGATATCATTGTTAGAACCCGCAACCCCAAAATATGCATGCCATATCTAGATGTCTTATGATGCAACTGCTTCCAACATGATTGTCGGATACCCTTGATTACCTCGAGTAAATTGACCTTGCCATGCGATAGGGCAATTTTTCTAGGGCCAATGCATACAATCAATAGTTCCTAATATCCGGAGAATCATCACGCCATGTTATCCTATCTTATGCAAACCGAAAAATCGTCACGTCATATTATCCTATCTTATGCAATCTGGTGAATCTTCTTATAAATACAAGACATTCCCCATGAACTTATTACACTAATCTTCTCATCCTTCTCTAAATATAAATATGGATCCAAATTATTACACAAATCTGTTATCTTCTTCTGACCCCGAAAATCAAAACAACCTTTTAAATCCTCCTTATCCAAATCCTATGTACCAAAATCATCCATACCCAAATCCTCCGTATCCAAATCTTTATTACCCAAATCCTTCATACCCAAATCCTCAGTACTCAAATCTACAACACACAATTTCCACGTACCTAAATTCTTCAAATCCTGCAAGTCCTGTTGAAAATATAAATATATAACATACTCCAGAAGTTATTTCTACTAACAAAAAGACAAAATCTAAAAATGTCTTCTGGAGTAAAGAAGAAGAAATATTGTTGGTGAAAGCTTGGCTACACATTTCAGAAGATAGCATTATCGGCACAGCACAACGTGATAAGGGTTTTGGCAACGGATTAGCAGGTACTATGATGAAAACAACACAATAGATGTTGTAAGAACTCAACAAAACATGAAAACACATTGGCATTATGTTAATAAGCTAGTTAATGCATTCAATCAAATACATTTGGTGTTGAAAAGCCAACACGTTAGCGGATGGTCTGAAGAAGATATGAGGAGGTCATTTCTTGAGCAATACTTCGTAAGATATGAAGCATATTTCAAGCTAAAGCACATTTGGAATTTGGTTAATAATAAACCAAAATGGCAATGTGCGAGCCATGCATCTGCAGCCACTAGATGTTTGTCTAATGCAGAACTTTCAATCAACTTAGATAACATAGAAGTTTCAACTCGACCGGTTGGTACAAAAGCTGCTAAGAAAGCAGCCAAAGGTAAAGATGCAAAGTCCACATCCTCATCAAAGAGCCAAGTTGATGAGTTGTTTGAAAAACATATAACCAAAAATAATAAAAACTTTGAACGCTATCAAAAGAGTTTGGATTTAAAAAATGAGTTGAAAAGAGAAAAATCAAGAATGCCGATATGAACATTTTTTATATGGATCCTTGCACTATTTCAGAGGAAGGACAAGAATGGATGAACGGTTGTGAAGAGATCAAAATAAAATATAATCTATAAGTATCGTTGTAACACCTTAGGCGAATCCCACATCGGCCGTGGACAGGAGAGGTGCTAGGCTTATAAGTAAACTTTGGCCTTACATGACACAACACGTTTTGGGGCCACAAGCATGACATATTTCATGAGAACTCTGCAGTTAAGCGTGCTTGGGCGGGAGCAATCCAGGGATGGGTGACCCCTTGGGAAGTTTTCGTGTGGTCGCAAGAAACAAATCCGTGCCCCAATGGGGCAAAGCGGAGAATATTGTGTCGTGATAAGGTGAGGTGTTACATATGGTATCAGAGCCACTCCTATGCCGTTCGGGATGGTGGGCCAAACCTCATCGAGGACAATGAGTCCCAAGGGGGGTTGTTTGTAACTCCTTTGACGAATCTCACATCGACCGTGGATAGGAGAGGTGCTGGGTTTATAAGTAAACTTTGATCTTACATGACACAACGCGTTTTGGGGCCACAAGCATTATGAGAACTCTGTAGTTAAGCGTGCTTAGGCGGGAGCAATCCAGGGATGGGTGACCCTCTGAGAAGTTTTCATCTGGTGGCCAGAAACAAATCCGTGAGCCAGTGGGGCAAAGCGGACAATATTATGTCATGGTAAGGCGGGTGTAACAATCGTCGTTTTTATATAACGCATGTTTAATTATTTTATTTTTAGTTTCGTCATTTTTATAACTAGGTGTTTAAGTATTTTATTTTTTAGATTTCGTTCTTTTTAATTAATGTATTTTTATTCTCGTACCTTTTATTTAATGAACGTTTTATTTCGTATTTTTAATTTATGTATTTTGTAGCTCTATAAATATTTTTATGAAATTATATATGTTTGTGTGTGTGTCTATATATATATATAATGTTGATGTGAAAATCTATTAAACTATGTAGAGTTTAATAGAGTGTGAAGGTTAAAGAATAAAGTTATATATATAGTAAAATGATGATGTGACAATCTATTAAACTCTTGTGTATGTTCTCAAATTAATTTAAGAAGAGGAATGAATGATTGAAAGGGGAGGAAAGGAAAGAATATATAAACTTCCGCTTTCTTTTTACAAAAAATAATAAAATATCCCCTCCTAAACCCTTCCGCTTTCTTCTTACAAAAAAACTTAAAAACATAGTTTTTTATTTTACTCCTTCAATCCTTTCTTTCACTTTGTTAAATTAACTTTGACATTGGACCGTTGTAGGGGAGTATTAAGAGAGCGTGCAGAAAGCATAAGGATGCCTAAAAGAATTACCATAAGATTGACAAGTGTCCTCCAAGTTACCCACTTGTCTCCTTTGGATTCTATCCCCTTCATCACTCATACCTCCAACTATTCCTTGTTCTTTTCCATGCAAATCTCTCTCTCTCTCTCTCTTCAGAATTTTGCTGTTATCTCGTGATTGATTGAATCCAATTGCTGCCAAGATTTCTCATGGCTGTTCTTCAGATCTAATTAATTAAACGCCCAAGTTATGCCTTCTTCGATTTCCGGCAGAAACAACTTTTTCGCTCTACTATACTCTCTGATTTTCCTCTGTTTTTCCGGCAATGCGGCCACCGGAACCACCTCATTTGACTTCCAAACTCTTACCCTCACCAGTTTGAAGTTCTTGGGTGATGCTCACATGTTCAATAACAGTGTCCGACTCACCCGAGATCTCCCCGTCCCGAATTCCGGCGCCGGCAGGGTTTTGTACAATAAGCCTGTCAGGTTCCGGCGTCCTGGAGACCCAACTCCGGTGAGTTTCACTTCTTTCTTTTCATTCTCGATTGCCAACTTAAACCCGGATTCAATTGGAGGTGGTTTGGCTTTTGTCATATCACCGGACGACGAAGATGTCGGCGGCGCCGGTGGGTATTTGGGTATTCCTTCCGGCGCCGTTGCCATTGAGTTTGATACTTTAATGGACGTCGAGTTTAAAGATATCAACGGGAACCATGTGGGTTTGGATCTGAGCTCAATGGTTTCGTCACAAGTTGCCGATTTGGACGCGGTCAACGTTAATTTACGAAGCGGCGACCTGGTTAACTCGTGGGTGGATTATTCCGGGTCAACTCAGCAACTCAACATCTCTATCTCATACGCCAGTACCAAACCGAAATCACCCGTCTTATCAATCACCATGAATCTCAATCAATACGTGAACGAGTATATGTTTGTCGGGTTCTCCGGGTCAACTCAGGGAAGCACTGAAGTCCACTCAGTTGAATGGTGGAGTTTCAGTTCACATTTTGATGAAACCGATACAAAACCCGGTCCAAATTCATCACCACCACCTCCACCAGCCGCCACTTTTATGAACCCCGCCGCTAACGCCGTGAATTCACCGCCACCGTCAATGGCTCCGACAAACTCAAACACTCTGGCAGCTCATACTACACAAAAACAGAGCAAATGCCATAACCAGCTGTGTAAACAAGGTGCAGGGGCGGTGGCCGGAGTGGTGACAGCCGGTGCTTTTTTCTTCGCATTATGCGCAATCTTGCTCATATGGGTTTATTCCAAGAAATTCAAACAATCAAATAAAGCAGAGCTTTTTGTTAGTGATATCTTCAAAACCCCTAAAGAATTTTCATACAAAGAGCTTAGACTAGCAACCAATAGTTTTGACCCGACCCGGGTAATCGGTCATGGGGCATTTGGGACCGTTTACAGAGGGGTTTTGCCAGACACAAGGGATGTTGTCGCTATAAAGAGGTGTAGACACAGCGGTGATCAGGGAAAAGCTGAGTTTTTATCGGAGTTATCGATCATCGGAACACTTCGGCATCGGAATCTTTTGAGATTGCAAGGTTGGTGCCATGAAAAAGGTGAGATTATGCTTGTTTATGACTTGATGCCAAATGGGTCACTTGATAAAGCACTTTTTGAATCAAGATTCACATTGGCATGGGCTCATAGAAGGAAGATATTAATGGGTGTGGCCTCAGCTTTGGCTTATTTGCATCATGAATGTGAGAATCAAGTGATTCATAGAGATGTTAAAGCTAGCAACATTATGTTGGATGAAGGGTTCAATGCTAGGTTAGGCGATTTTGGTTTAGCCCGTGAAATTGAGCAAAACAAGTCACCGGACCCCACGGTGGCAGCCGGGACAATGGGGTACTTGGCGCCTGAGTATCTGTTAACTGGCCGAGCGAATGAGAAAACGGATGTTTATAGCTTCGGTGCGGTGGTGTTAGAGGTGGCGAGTGGCCGGAGACCCATTGAAAAGGAGGCAATTGGGGTGGGAACTAATGGGAAGAGGAGCAGTTTGGTGGATTGGGCGTGGGGTTTGCACCGGGAAGGGCGGTTGATATCGGCGGCAGACGGGCGGTTGTGTGGGGAGTTTGAGGAGGCAGAGATGATGAAAGTGTTGTTGGTTGGGCTGGCATGTTCGCACCCGGACCCAGCAGTTCGACCCACAATGCGGAATGTGGTTCAAATGCTTGTGGGGGAGGCTGAGGTGCCTGTGGTTCCAAGGGCTAAGCCCTCCTTGAGCTTCAGCACATCAGATTTGCTACTGAATTTGCAAGATAGCGTGTCTGATTTGAATGGGATGATCACTCTCTCAAATTCCTCATCAGAGCATAGCTTCAATGGTGATGTGTTACCCCTGGTTTGACCCGACCGACCCGACAGTTGTGATCCTAAAAGGATCCGGGTTTTACAAATTTTGTTATATTCTAACTCCTACAGGGTGTATTTACTTGATTTGTTGATTTATGATCACTCAATAATGATAACAACATGCACAGAAGTATAGGGACCAGTGGGTCATTTGTAGAAGTTAGTGGGGTCTCATCATAACTTGTTGCACTTGAAAATTCCAACTCAGACAGAGTGTGGAGGTCACTTTCATGGAAAAATATTGTAGGGAGATGCTTTGTGAAGGAAGCCAAAAGGTCAAAAAAGCAATAACAATATGGGAGTTTGAGTAGATATTTGGTAAAGTATACCGTCACAATAATAGGATTTTTATTCATCATTAGCCCTTTATGGCTCTTTTTCATGTTTAACTTTGTCTATGTACTTTCCGAGTGCACCGGTCACGGCCGTGCTGAAGGAGGTCTGGCCAGTCGGTCATATGCTCGCGTATATAGTCGTGTTTACGATGGGGAACTTTAGGCATGGCTAGTGTTGGAATTAACCACTAAGTGCATAAATTGACTTAAAAAGGAAATTATGACTTATTAGGACATAAGTTTAGCTTTAACTACAACTCTTTATTTACGAGATATAGTATTTGTAGGTAAAGTAAAGTAAAAAATGATTAGCCACTTAAAGAAAGTAAAAATTTATAAAACCTCTTTAAGTTTAGCTTTAACATAAAGCTACAACTCTTTATAACGTTATATACAGACATATAATTATAAAAGAAAGTAAAATATTGATAAAAGGTAATGTTTTCCTGTTGAACTCGCATAGAAAATCTATTGGCATTGAATTTGTATTAATAAAATAATCAGCAACGTGATATTTTATAAATTTTGAAAAAATTATTACATTATCATGATTATTATTGTTTGTTTTGGCCGCATTACTTTACAGATAATTCTACGTCCTCCCTCTGTCTCTTGAGAGAGTCACGTGAACAATATCTTTGGTCTCAAATTGTTACTTTTTAAAAAAATAATTATATATTATTACATTAATCAAATTAATTTATTGATAAATATTAATCCTAGCCTAAATTATTCGTGGGAAACTTTTCTTTAGAGACAATCCAACCCTGATCTCATCATGTGCTGATCTCTCAGTCAGAAACCATTATTAATTTCATCATTTGATATTCCTACTGTCGTAACACATATAATATATATATATATATATATATATATATATATATATTTAGAATCATATATTTTATTAGTATTTTATTTTATGTTTGAATAACTGTATCGGAAAATCAGTTCACAAGATGCATAAACATTACCTACAAAATAATTCATGAGACGAGTTAATGAATTTAGTTACGATTGTTAACTAATATTAAATAAGTTAACGGCTAGGTCACAGTTTTCTATACGATCTTATTATACAAAATGTTTTACGTTAGAGTTTTACGGCGGGGTTGAAATCAAGGTATTAAATTATTAATGTATATGATATATGATGATATGATTGTAATATTGGTTTTTTTTAACGCAAACACATACCCATTGAACCCTCATGGCGAGAGGATATCACTTTACAACATCAGATATCGCTAAGCTACAGATCAAATGGTTAATTGATTGTCATTAGTATTTTTCAATTAAATATTGTAATAGAATATAAATTATTTTAATGAATTAATATTTAAGGAAATTCTATGATTTGGTCACGATCCTAAATAACGTAAGGCGTGACATGGTAGCGAGGTCAAGCTTCAAGCTTTATGAGCCATGACGTTTTTTAAGACTTCACTTAAGGCGACAATATTGTATATATTTTATAATTATATATATCTAATTTATCATTATTAGTATACAAATTACACAAAGTTTTGCAAATGAGGAGCAACGTAACATATACAAATTACAAAATACAAACTTATAGAAGTTCAATACACACGATCGCAAAGAAAAAAAATCCAATTTTTTTGAAAAAATTATTTTTTTGTGCGTCACGCCTTAAAAAACTCGTTATTTGACGCCTAAGGACGCGCTTTGGAGTGCATCATGCCTAAAACTCAGGCATAAGGTCATTTCTTAAGGACAAAGGCACGCCTCACGCCTTTTAGAACACTGGAATTGGTAAGTAACATCTTAATAAAGATACTTGAGTTTTGAGAGAAATTATAACCAACCTGAAATTTTGAGGATTAATAATAAATAACGAATTCAAATTGGATTTAGTTCGAGTTTGAAGCGCACATTTAAAGTTTAAAAATTATACATATTAAAGCAAGTCGGTTTGACTTGAATATCATGATATTTTCATCTGTTAACTAACCTAACCCAACTAAACCAATCATTTTGCAAATTTTTAAGCATAGCAAAAGTTATGGTTTTCTTTAATCACAAATAGAGTAGTCAAACATCACCTTGATACCCTGCCGGTTAGTACTCTAGCCCCCAATAAGTGAGGTCAAGGATGCGAATCTTTGAGGTTTCAATTAAGAGATGACCACAATCTGCTTCAGAAAAGACTAAAATTAAGACCAGCTAGATCGCGTACATTTAATTAAAAGGCTTGACATCCTGAAAGGAGTCTACACAGGGAAAACTCCTTTTGAAATTAACAAATACAATAGTAAACTTCTATAAATAACATGAACAAATAAGAAAATATCATGGTTTTCAGAATCAGACCAGACCGGCCGGTTCAACTGGTTAAACCGGGAACCGGCACCGAAACTAGTTCAAAAGAACCGATCAAACCTCTTGGTATTGGACCCAGTGTGAACCGTTTGAACCGGGAGGTTGAACCGTTAAATCGGACCGTTTTAAACCCCTTTGAACCATTTTTCCTTTTTTTTTCTTTTGTTTTTGTGGGCCAGTTAGTTTTCATAAACATGGTTATATGATGTAATTTTGATATATTAGTATGCTATATTTATGTTACATCTTTTTTATTTGATATTCTAAGAAATGAAAACAATGATGATGAAGATGATAATGATGTTACCATTCTTGAAGATCTTGATCTAAGTTCGTATTAACAAGCGTAAACATTGTTGAAGTTGAAAGTTTGAACTTACACATTTGGAGTTAACCTTAATATTAGGATATATTTGGTATATGTGTTTTTGACGTTGATTTTGCATCTTTAGGATGATGTTGAAGTTGAAGTGCAAATATCTGAATCAAGTGTCGATGTTCAGACTTTTATTTAGAATGATAATGTTTAACCTCTTGTTTTGATGTGTAATGTTCAAAGATTTTAATTAAAAGTAATAATTGATTGGGTATTAAATGTTGTTTTTAAGTATTTGTGATGTTGGAAGTATTTCTAAACTTTTATACAATTTTTTGGTGTTTTTTAAATTTTTATAATGTCATCCAGTTCTTCAAAATGGTCCGACCAGTTAAACCAGTAAAGCAACCGGTTTGATAACCGGTCCGGTTTTCAAAACCTTGGAAAATATACATTGCATTTAATAAACAAAATACAAAATGTAGACAACAAGTCAACATGGCCCGCCCCAAGTCGAACCCGTTTTGACAAGAATTCAAAACAACCCAACCCAATTTGATTTTGTTTTGACCCGTTTCATAACCAACCCAATTTGATTTTGTTTTGACCCGTTTCGTAACCCAACCTGACCACACCCTCCCATTCTGCAAAGCTTTAAGTGTTGGTCAAATTTATGTGATGCGGATTTGTTAAATTTAGTATAAATAAAGTATCAAATGAGAAAATTAAACAGGATTTGATAAATTAGAACCAAAAGACAACGGGTCTGACTGACCCAACCCAACTTGAAACAGTGTGACCTAAATTTCAGAATGACCCATCGTCACCAAATCCATTACTACCCGCTACTCAACTTGGCCCGACGTTGACCCACTCATGCTGCAAATCAGACAACACAGTTTTTGTAAAGTTTTATTGTTTTTTTTAGTCTTGAACTTTAATCACTAAGGGGGTGTTTGGTTCATGGTATTTCTTGGAAATCTTTGGGATTGGGATTTCAAATCCTGAGAAATCTTGTGTTTGGTTTGTAAAAATGGGATGCGATTTCAAATCCCAGGAATCCTTGAAATCTCACAAATGAGGGTAAATCCCCCCACCCCCCATAGTATTTACAAATCCCACATACGAGGGATTTCTAAATCTTGTGTTGCGTTCGTAGTTCGTCGTCCGCCGTCGTTCGTCGTCCGCCGTCGTTCGTTCGTTGTCGCCGTCGTTGCTCATCCGCCGTCGTTCGTTCTTGTCGCCGTCGTTGGTCATCCGCCGTCGTTTGTTCGTTGTCGCCGTCGTTCATCGTCCACCGTCGTTCGTCATCCGCCGTCGTTCGTTCGTTGTCGCCGTCGTTCATCATCCGTCGTCGTTCACCGTCGTTCGTCATCCTCCGTCGTTCGTTCGTCGTCTGCCGTCGTTCGTTCGTCGTCCGCCGTTGTTCGTTCGTCGTCGTCTGCCGTCGTTCGTCTTCCGCCGTCGTTGTCGTTCACCGTCGTTCATCTTCCGCCGTCGCCGTCGTTCATCGTCTGCCGTCTTTGGCAGTTGATGGAGTTTAGCGGTGGTGGAAATCCCACCTAAGAAATATGAACCAAACA
The DNA here is from genome assembly GCA_038502395.1 of Dittrichia graveolens. Taxonomy (NCBI): domain Eukaryota; kingdom Viridiplantae; phylum Streptophyta; class Magnoliopsida; order Asterales; family Asteraceae; genus Dittrichia; species Dittrichia graveolens. Next base: position 8,506,650 of record JARJIL010000003.1, read on the forward strand.
CAAGATAGGATTTTAAATCCCACTAAATGCAAATCCCACCAAATACCAATCCCATTTGAAATCTCAATCCCTTCAAAAACAATACTTGAACCAAACAACCCCTAAGAGTAAACGGTATGGGGAAGGGGGTGGGATGGGGGGTGAGGTGTGGTGAAGAGGTATCCACACCATATAAGTGTGGTAGGAGAGTGTGGGGGTGAGTATCACATGGAGGGGAGAGTATTTGTGGGCCCCATTAAATTGCTCCTCTCACATTAATATTATTTATGTATTGGTAGTGGGATATTATGTGGGTCTCAGAATTTGATGTGGTATAGAGTGACCATTATATAACTAAGTGGTGAGTTGAGTGATGAGAGAAAAAGCTGATATGGCGATGTGGTGATAGGTGAGGGTTACAAACACTCTAATATAGTAATAGACTTTTATAAATAATAATACTAATAAATACAAAAATTCAAAAGACTACCATGAAGTTGGCTCACTTAAACGTGTTTCACCTAAACTTCAAAAGGATATATGTTGACCCAATTCCATCTTGACCTGTTACTAATCCCGGACCAACCCCGCTATTTTGCAAAACCCACATCGCAGATTAAGCTAAATGTAGTTTAACTAACTCTAAGCCCAAAAAAGAGCTTAAATACGAATTTCCGTATAGAAGGGTTTGACTTTTACCATTGACAGCATTGTGGTATCGTAGAAGATTGCTCGCAATTGGTCCAGGATAGAGTGCATTTGCAGCTAAGTTCACCCTGGTTCCCCTGTTTTTCAGTACGAAAGAATGTTATAATAAATTAATAATAGGTCATGATGCGTTATATGGTCTACAAAAGGTATGCTTCAGAAACATACAAAATTTCTTTGCTCACTGACAATTGCCATACTTTATATAATAGATAACCCATGACCATTTCAATATTTCTTATATAACTCACTTTTGAGCTAGCTGAACAATGTGATGGTTGTAAAAAAGAAATCCAAAGCTTGAATATTTTTTCCTTTTCTATGAATATGTGAAAAAAACCATAGTTGACATTTGGAAAAATTATCAATATGTTATAGCATAAAGTCCCATTATACAGGCACTTGTTAAAAAACAATCCATATTGCAACCACTGTTTGGTTACAATAATCAGTGTTTTAGTCTCCTAGAAAATAGATTCTGGCCTTTTCTGGCAAAAAGTAATTCAGATTTGAAAAAGATAAAGATCAAACTGCTAAAAGAACCTGAATTTTGAAGGTATATTTAAAGCTAACAAACTATAACCACACAATTAATGAGTCAAATTATAGGAATCACAATAATCACTTAGTAACCCTACATCCAAACACGTAAAATGTAATCATATATCATAATCTTTCATAAAACTTCAACAAATTATTTAAGATAGATTGACAGAACAAAAGAAAATCATACCACCCCCTTCAAACAGTTGGCACGTAATACAAACAAACACCTAATGTGCGTATTCAAAGAGCTAATCTCAGTTTGTCGAAATCATATCACCCCCATCATGTATGTGCTCAACAGAAACAAATTAATGGCTTCATCATGATTGGGTTTATTTGAAAGAAGGGGTTGGTATTCTTGATGGCCTTATGTTGTCCAAGAAACATCCGTGACCTTGCTCATTCACTCTTCCGTACAGATACTTTCATATTAACCAATCTACTCCTTCCAAACACCCTGATATTAAATGATAAGGAGAAAACATAATACACTTTCTTGTTAGGATATTCTTAATGCAATCCTAAGTCCACAAAGTAATTAATAAACTGGGACTTCAAAACTCCAGAGACAAATGGATACTTTATTGGTTATCTACTTATCTTCTACTCAAATTCACCAAAAGAATCTCCTAAGTCCTAGCACCCTTTTGATTTGACATTTGCACGCACGCAAACACAAAAGGAAGTATCATTTCTAGGAAAAACCACAAGTGATAAGTTTAGTACATAAGAAACGTCTAACCATAATCCCAATCCCAGCCTTCTCTTGATCTGAGCTCAAGTGCCAGAAACAACAATACATTTGTTTTTGTGCATAAAATTATACGCTCGGACACTTGCAACGACCCTTGGATCAATTAGTTGCGCAAATACACACAAAGTAAAGCTGCCTTTCAGGCATCTCAACCAGCAGCGGGTAACATAAATGCTTGGATCAATTAGAAACGCAAATACACACAAATTACAGTACTGCAGCATTTCAACAAACAGTTGGCGGGTAACATAAATGAAGAGCCTCATCACAGTTTATGGCAAAAAACAGAAAAAAGAGAAAGAAAATCAGTATCTGCTCAACGTAAACAGAAAATGGACATAAATTGGACTAATACTAACAATTTGGGAAGGAGTAGCATACCTCCTAGTCTGTTAACCATTGGCCAAAGCAGGGACAGTGATTAAATTGAGTTCATAGGGCTACACTTATTGGGAAAATGCTAAATTATAAGCACCTCCTATAGTTCTACGCAAAATTAATAGCCTCTCAACCATCAATATCTAAAAATGAAACCAAATAGCAACAAATCCTAGAAAGTTTAGAAAAACAAAGTAAAGGAGGGTCTAGTAGCAAGAACTTACACCAATGCCTTCAAATTCCGGGGAGAAACATGATAAGTAGTGATACTGATGAATTGATTTAGGGTTTAGAATGACCAGAAAGAAGAACAGCCCAACATTCACTCGGGTATGGAGGTAGGGTAAATGGAGATGATATCATGCACGGGTTAGTTTTTTTTGGAAGTTAATGGTCTTAAAGGGGTTTTAACTTTTAAAGCAAAAAGAAAGGAAGAGCGTAACATACTTTAACGGCGCGACTCGAACGCTACGCACTCGATTACACCGGATGCACGGTAGAGTATGTAAAAACACACGGATAATAACCATAAATAATATCCGTATATAATGATAAATAACTTTTTTTTTTAACAGCGAAGTTATGTTAGTGGGCTGGGTCCGCAGTGACATCCATATAGGGCAGTATGCGAGCCCCAAGTCACGCACCAAGTTAGTAATTAAACGCTTTTGTCTGGATTTGAACCCAGGACCTCCAAGGAAGGCTTGCCTTCCACCTCCCTCTTAACCACTAGGCCAAGAGATCATTGGTTTAATTAAAAACTTGAATATTTATTTTTTAATTAAGGTAATAGATAAAAAGTTTGAATTAGATAAACATTCTAAAACAAATTAAATTTATTTTAAATCAAAATTGAATTTAAAATCAAAACTAAGTTGGAAAATTGATTTGTATGAACTTTGGGTTTTAAACATTATACACGATTAATCTAAATAATATTATTATATTAAATTAGTATATATGTTTGTTTAATTAGACTCGAAATTTAACTTTGAGCAATTCCTAAAAAATCATCGTCGAAATGCCCTACATACATCCCGCACGATATACGCACGTTGATGGATTTAGTATATTTTGTAGACCACGCGCCTCATGTGCTAACGCTTTTGTCTGCTCACTCACCAAGCGACATGCATATCTTCTAAGGGCATGTTTGGTTTGATGAAGTCTATCAGGTGGTGGAATTAGAATGAGATTCTATCACGTTCCTATGTTTGGTTGGCGTTTTAGTAAGCAAGGAAAGGAACATCATCCCATGAAACTCCACAAATGGTGGAATGTACAATCCTAAGGGGTTTGCCAAAGCATGAGTTTCCATCTCACCTAACACCATATTCTTCGTTTGCCTAGATTTTCCAAAAACCATAACCAAGCATCTTCGTCCCACAAATACCATTATTTTCACGTGCTTCGTCAATCCACACCCTAACTCATTGGTTTTCTCTCACTACAAGAAATTGAGGTGTATACCTACACACATTATGTGTGGGCATAACATTAATATATGTGAGTAATCGTATTTACTCACACATAAAATAAATGTAACTATGTGTTGGCTCATACCTGTAGATAAAAATCTTTACCCACACATAGTTAATATGTGGATATAGATAGTATGCTATACTTACACATATATGTGTGGTTAAAAATAACAAATATATGTGGGTAAAAATGCTATAATTTGTTTGAATGATGACATGGAAGATGACTTGTCAAGTGACGTGGCATGACCACAAAAAATGTTAGTATCACGTGTCGTTTCATATGTGAGTAAAAGTATATTTATGTGTAGGTAATAGTTGTTGATATATTGTTAATTAAAAACAATATTCACATATGTTGCAAACATATACAAAATGTGTAGGTGAATATACATACATGTGACCGAAACACTATTTTAAATTATAATTATATAACATAATAGTTTCAAACACATCATAACTTTCACCGAACTCATCATGAGGCTGTCCAAACCAACTATCATTAGATACATAATCTTGAGATTGTCCATATGGTTCTAAGTTGGCAACTTTTGCTTAGCTCCAACACCTCCTTCCAAGACTCAAAGTCAATCCACCAAGTGATTGTAACAAGGTTGATTTAACTCGATAATAGTTGTGGTCCTACATGCAACTGGATCACGATCCCATCCAGAAAAATAAATAAAATTTTGTCCAAAGTATCCTCTTTAAAAATAGCCTTGTCGCTCATTGAGTCCACAGAATTCAAGTTTCTCAAATTTAAATTTCTTCCTGTTAGCAAAAAATAACACAAGTATAATAAATCAAAATTTAACCATAAACAACAAGATTAGCACATGTAAGGCATAAATTCTCTACCAAAGTTCAATTAGGCAATTAAATCATTAATATTTAGTGGTAGAATAAGCAATTAAACTTACATATTTTTGTAACCGCATAATATCCAACCTTTTTCAGCATCCCAATGTATAAGATACCAAGTCTCAAGTTAACCACAAGAAGATCCAAAACCAAGATCACACTCAAGTTTAAGAAAAGTGCTTATAACTATAATGAATTACAGAAACAAAAGATATCCGTGATAGGGATTCTTCTGCTGTTTGATCTCCTAGTTCAGGTTCTATTTTCTTCAGGATAATTAAGCAGCAACTCAAGCATGTGACTCAACTTTCTCCTCATAGAGCACCTAATAATAAATCAGTCATAACACCCTCAAATGTTCACATTTTTCTAATAATAAAAACCGAAAAAAATAGATCATGTAATTGAGTTATGTATTTCTTACATTTTTTCTTACAATATATGGGCTTCTGTCTACAACAGAGATCCTAGTGCAACAGTCTGTAGGTTCTGTGAGACCAGTGAGCAACAATAATTCCTAGTTAATAAATGTTAGTTCCTCCTGTGTACTTTAAATGGCATCTAAATAACAAAAATCAAACTTGGAATAATCTTAAATTTGCAAGATTCATCATTAAACAGATAAATGACTTATCTGTTAATAAGTAGCATTGAGTAATATCCTTACCTACATCCTTGGTTTTAAAAAGCGAGCGTTGAGGGTCTAGAAGCCGAGGCGTGATGCGTGATGCGCGCGCATCACGCACCTGAGGCGTCCAGTATCAACAAATACTTTTATTTTAATTCTAGTATTCCACATAATTTGTAATACTCAACAATTTAAGTACTTCACTCAATGTTGTAGAAGTCGCTAGGCGGGAGCCGGGCGGTAGGCGGGGAGTAGCGAGTACTCGGCCTAGGCGGGGAGTACTCGGGGTGTACTCGGATTGGGTTTTTTTATGTAAGAAACTAAAAATTTCAAAATTCTATATACTACATGTTCATAAATAGTCAAATATATATATATAATCGTTCATAGCCCCAAAAGACGTGAGGAAGAGAAGGAGAGCGATGGCCGATGGGTTGCTCTGTTTGTGATCTAGTTTTTTACATTTACTCATAGTTGTCAACTCGTGACTCGACTCGTGACTCGAAATCTTAAATTCTAACTCGTGACTCGACTCGTAAGAGTCACGACACTAAAATTATATATATATTATATTTATATATATAATATGTTAAAAATAATAACTCTTATATTGTATACATAATCTGTATATGAGTGGCTTGCAATTTAATCTTTAAATTTTATAAAAGTTAAAGTTTGGTTTAAATTAAATCTTTAAATGAGCTTACTTAAATTAAATAAAAAGACTGTTGGGTTTAGGTAACAACAATAAATGCTATTATGGCCTTATGGGCTTCTATCAATAAATGTCTTATAGCCTTATTGGCTTATGTGTCGGTGATGGAGAGAGAACAATAGTTAGAACTTAGAGTTAAATAAAGAGACACATGAAGAAGATAGAAAAATTTGGCAATGAAGATGAAGTCACAGTTCGGATCTGCAAAAGATATTTGCCGACGAAGATGAAGATAAGAGCTCCGGTGAAGATGAAGACGGTTCCGGTGAAGATTCCGAGGAAGACACACACTTCCGCTTTGCAAAAGAAGATAAGAAATCTAACGTTTTGACCTATTTTGCTTCCTACGAGTTTAACAATTATGCATTTACTCCTGATGCACATGTCTATGTTTATTAGAAAAAAAAAGTTGACTTCTTTGACTGCCTAGACCCGCCTAGCTCCGACTTTGACCGACGTTGACCAAGACCTTGGAATAAGCCCGACTAGCCAATATTCGCCAAGGACAAGTGCCGCCTAGCGACTACTCGCCGACTACTCGGCCGCCTAGGCAAAGTTTTACAACACTGACTTCACTAGTTCACTTAATCACTAAAAACCAAAAGTAGTTTCAAAAGTAAAATTACAATCATAACAAGTCTTGGAATCATAACAAAATAGGTTCTCTAAACTTAATTGAGTTCATAATCATCAAAATCTGGCGTCCTTGAGTTCATTCTACTCTCAAACTTTGTTGACTCTTTTTTTAGCATAAATTGCCTTGTTTCTTCCCTTACATGTTCCGGACATTTTTGGCATTTCACAACAAACAAAAACCCCCCAAGAAAATGGCATTTCAAACGATATACTCCACCCTTGTATACGTTATTACAAAAGTGGCAAGTAAAATTGTTCCTATTGTTGGGATCTTGAGTTCCATATTTTCTACCCGGATCACATGATGGATTGCTTGAACCAGTGTTTGATGGTGTCGAATCTTCATCCATACTAGTCTAAAAAGGTAAAAAGAACCACCGATCAAAAAACACATACACACACTAATCAAAAAATACATATACACACTGCTCAAATTCAAATACACACACTGATAAAAAACATACATACACACATACATTGCTCAAATTCAAATACACACACAGATCAAAAAACATACATACACACAGATAAAAAAACATACATACACACTGCTCAAATTCAAATACACACACTGATCAAAAAACATACATACACACACTGACACACATGAACTGCTCAAATTCAAATACACACAAACAAATAAAAAAACATACATACACACTGCTCAAATTCAAATACACACTGATCAAAAAACATACATACACACACATACACTGCTCAATAAAAATATAGATGCTTCAAAACAGATACACACATTGACATACCTTTGAAATTTCAATCGAACAGAAACATGGGTTTAAGGTTGATATAAAACAGAAACATAAAATCAAACAGCAAGATGAAGTTGAAAAAAGAAAATCGCACAGCACGATGAAGTTCAAATTCGAACAGCAATTGTTACCTTTCAGAAACTTCAATCGAACAGAGCTGCTTCAATATGGATTTTGAATGGAGCTTTACTCTTCAATCAAACAGAGGAAGAGAAGAAGAACTTTGATTTAAAGGTCTGCAACTTCAATCGAGCAAAGAAACTTTCAATCGACGGCAAGGCTTCGATGTTCAATCGTTCAATCGACAAAAGACAGCGTCGTATACGACTGGGAGAGAATTGGAACTTGAATAACCTAAAAGGCCCAAGTAATTATAACCTAACTCCTTAAATTCGGACCTACAAAAAGCCCAACTATGAAACCTAATGTAAGTCCTAAGCCCAGATTGCAACCTACGTGAAGCGAGAGAAGCGCCTGATGCGCGCATCACGTGAGGCGCAACGCCTCACACCGCCTCGTCCCAATCGCCTCGCCTCACCTACGTGATGCGATTTTCCTACCGCCTCGGGCGCTTCAGCGCCTCAGGCGCGCTTTTTAAACCAAGCCTACATCAACAATAGTTTAGACTTGGCTTGCAACCTAATGACATATCCCGTAGTTCTCAATCCGAACCTGCTCAACATATAAATCAAGTCTTCAATAAGTTACTGATTGAAGTATGGAACGCCATGGCCCCCTAAACATAAACATGCAGTCACTTTATAAAAAATTCAATAACTAACAGAACTTACTAATTAGTTTGGGTTAGAGCTTAAAACAAATTTAGTACCTACACAAGCAAAATAAAACATCAATTAAAGATTACCAAATAAGAGCTTATCATCTACTTCCAATAATATGACGAGTAACTTAATCAGTCAAATCATTTACATTTGGAGAAATTATAAATGAAATTCGACAAAGAGATGAGTTGAATTTCATAGTCCTCTTTTTGGTGGTTTTATGTAGCAATATAAATAGGAGCTTTATCATCTACTGACATGGATATAAACAAAAAAGTGACATGGACATATTAGTTATATTCTCATCACTGCCCTATTCCTTACAAGCAAAAAAGTATTTGCAAGCAAAAATCTGAAAAACAACAAAGTAAAAAATCACAAATTGAGAGAAGAGGCATATTAGTTATTTCCATGAATAAACAAAAGAAAAGCAGGCATATTACCTTATCTCATCGAGCTTTGTAACGCTAGGTCTCGTAAGAGCTTTATCGGTGAAATACATCTCCATTTTCGGTGACTACTTTAGCAAGTAAAAGAACATTAGCAAATGGAAGAACCTGCACGAACTGAGATGGAAAGCATTTAAGACATCTACGGTTCCAATTCAAAATGTGAAGCAAGCATGATGGAGATGGAAAATAAGATACGCACCTCATCTTGCTTCAGGCCTCCAGGACCAGTGCTTCTTTCTTCACAATCGCTTGTTTTCCTCGGTATCTTTAAACAGTGACATCCTCACTGGCGATGAGGTAACGGGGATGGAGATTAACGATGGAGTAACGGTGATGGGGAATGGCGATTAATGATCTGAAATTTGGGTGTGGTCTCGATGGTTGGATTATGGTGGTCGCCTTGTATAGTTTGAAGATGGGGGACTGGAGTTTTGAGTAGAAAGGAATGGCAATTGGGGATTAATTCACTTAATTGGCGGTGTTTTGCCAAAAATTTGGAATTGGCTCCAAAAGAGGCCGCCTGATTAATCATCTCCCTCCATCTCAAAATTTTCAAACTGGATTAACATCTACATCTCCAAATTTTTAGCACCTTTTAGTTCTTGATCTCTAATATGGTTTTTATCTTGTTTGAATTGAATTTAAAGAGTAGATTCGTATTTTCATTTTCTTAATTTAATTATTTTTATTTACACACTTAAAGTTTTACCAACATATATATCACATTTTTAATCATATATTGTATTTGTTTGCCACGTCATTTTATAAAAAAAATACTCATACTTATTTATTTTATTTACTTTTAAGTTTGTATATAAATATTATTTGTAGGTAAAACTTAAATAATTACCCACACATAAAAAGAAATTTTACATTTTTGTAGGTAATCTACCCGCACATAAATCAAATTTATCTAATGTGTGGGTAATTTAATTTGATGTAATCATCAATTTTAGAGGGAAGATTTCCCTCCAAGCTAAAGTATAAGTAAAGAGTATTAGCTACACATAATAAGTGTTAAATATTATAAAAAAATAAACTTCCCAATTACCCACACATATACAAAATATGTGTGGGTATTTAGTCACACATAAGAATGTGTAGGTAACATATGTGTGGGTAAATAACTTAGTTTCTTGTAGTGTCTGGTTCGTCCCACCCATAGCTACGATCAATTGACTCTTCAATCCTTCAATTATGGTTCATCATGATTGTAGGGTTCATATGCTTTGTATGGTTCAAGTGGGCTTCAACAAATCGGTCTAAAGTTTGTTTGATTTGTCCCACCCCTAGCAGCAATCGACAATAGCGATTTCAAGGTTCCATTTAGCCTTTAGTTAGAACAGTAAGATTTGATTTAAGATTTGATCAAAGCTTAGATATACATGCTTTGATTTAGCCAGGTTCGAGCCTGGAAGAATTAAGAGCATGGAGCACATTAATGAGAAAGATTAGGTGTAACACCGTGATTTTGAGAACCAAATTTTTCTTTTTAAAATACAATTTGAGATTTCAAACTGCGTGGGTTTGACTGTAAATAGGACAATCAAACCTGTCTTATAATTTAAAAATGCAGCGGAAGTAAAAACACGTGGTAAACTATATAAACATTCAAAATGATGCCACAAACGACAGTTGGTGTTACGGAATACATAACCGGTTGACCATTATCTTAAACATAGTTAAAACATAAAAGCAATGTTCCTCCCAAAGCAATAACTACCCGCAGGCTCCCGAGCTCACTGAGGATTACCTGCACATGTGGAGTGTAGCAACTGTTAGCTATAATAGCTAGTGAGTACCAAATAGCGTGCAATCAATATAAGTACATCACATATCATCAATCATGCTCAGATAGTTCTATCCTAGCATCTCGCGATGAGTTGGCGTAGTCAGAAGGTAACATATCTTGCAGGGGAGCTAACCCGGCTCAATGCACCAAACTGGGGTACCAAACACATCAACTGCCCCGGTGGGGGAGCTATACAGCGTCCACCGTTGCGTTTTGGAATCCGCAGATTCCTCTGTTGTACAGCCGCAGCTATACCCAAAGAGGACAGCTTTGTCCTTGAATAGAACAGCTTTGTTCTCGCAGGACAGCTTTGTCCATAGGATCCGGATCAACCACAAACAAACAATTGATTCAATCGAATCATCAGTTAATGCGCGCATATATATTCAATACTCATCATAGCATACACCTAATCAAGTGCATACTATACTGTGTCAACATGGTATATTCTAGCATCATCATGCAATCCTACACTTGAACAAGTGTGTGTACAAATCATGGTTTACAATTCTGTAATCATTGTTAATATGTGTTATAGGTATATTAATTGTTATGTCATTCGACACTCACCTGGTAGGCTAGAATCAGCAAAGACCTTGCTTTGGCACACACAGATTGTCAATTCAACCTATAATACCAAGACTTACGCATCAATCATTTGAACACGCGAGGAACGTCTAGGATACTTGAAACAATACCCTAATTATGTTATTTTACCATTTATTAACTAACTATAGCAGTCCAAGCAACAACACGCGAACACGTAGCACAAAACAGCAAAGAAAGCTGTGTGCAGGGGTGTCGCGCCGCGACCAGTGTGCAGAGCTGCAGCTGTTGCTTGTTTTGTGCACAGCAGGCTCATTTTTGCTCATTTCAATTCCAAATCAATTTTGGTAAAATTCTAGTGTTTCATAGGACCATTTGACACTTGTGGAAGCTTTCTAATATCAAAAACTCCTATCCAATTAATTCATACGAAAATCACAATTAAATGGACAAAGACGTGCGCATAATGGCCAGAACTTGGTGTAGACCAATTCCAACACTTGCAACACACCATATACACCTAATATGATGTATTGAAGGTGTTGCAACTGACCAAAACCTTTAAACTCTTTGTTTGGTATCATTTTCCAATTTCTTGCCTATTTATGGCCTATTTTTCACTATTTTAGCCAATTCAAGCAAAACAACCATTCCAATTCAAAACCAATGTTCTAATCAATTCATACAAGTCATATGAACCTATTAGAACCTTAAAAATCAGTTCTTGATGTGTAAAAACAGATTTAGGCCATTTTGACTCATTTAGGCTAAATATTGGATTTGTGCATAAACACCACTTCTAATGCACCAATTGAGTTCTAATCAATCCTAACAAGTTATAAGATCAATTAGAACACTAAATTTTAGTTCTTGAAGGTCAAAATCAGTTTGACCCATATTTGACCAATTTTGACCAATTTGAGCCAAAATTCAAAACTCATCAAGAACACTACTTTAATTCATGGAATTGATTCCTATACACTTATAAATGATATTAGAACCTATTTCAATCATAAATTTCAGTTCTTGATTGCTAAATCAAAGAACCCACTTGCAAACCTAGAATTTAAAGTCTTGAAAGGCATAATCAAGAACAAGGATGAATTGGAACTTACAATGATCAAAGGATGTTTAGGAACTGATCTTGGAGTGATTCTAAGCCTTAATTCACTGCTGGAACAAAGCTTAGTGAGTTTTCTTTCAAAAACCCAAAATCAAGAACATGAAGAAAAGCATGGAGATGAAGCTTACAATGGTAGAGATGATAAAGATGATGATTGTGGACTGATTTAATCTTAATTTGCTGCTGGAAATTGTTGTTTGCTAAGTTCTCTTTGATCTTCTTCTTCAAACTTTGCAAGAACAGAAGAAGCTTGAGTGTGTGTGTGTGTTACGTGTGTGTGTAGAGAAGTCTGTGTTTTCAAAAGGGTTAGACCGACTTGTGGGTATTATTATCCACAAGTGGGTATTTTGTTCCCCTTTCCAACTTACAAGTCATCTCTCGTTTAACCGTTTCAACTAACGAGGATATTTTTGGAATCCTCGTTTGAAACCGTTCGACATTTTATATTCTTTATCTATATTTATTAATATTTTTAATAACCCTTTTATTTAATTATTTTCCATATTTTTATATCATTTTCTAGAATATATATTTATATTATTTAATTAAATTAAATAATTGATGTACCATAATCGGACACGTCTAGACCCGTTTTAAGGAGGTTACATTAGGAGGCTTTGATTTAGGTTTCAATTAGAGATTTGTATGTTTCATGGGTGGTGATGGTTATAGTGCATGTGGTGGCAAGTGGTGATGGTGATAAGTGGTAACAAGTGGTGGTGGACTCAACTTTTTGTATACACAACCAAATCAAAATACTAAGGATTGAAATCCCTACAAAATTTCAATTGCTAAGAAATTAAGTTTCATTTACAAACGTTTTGAGAACCAAATGCACCCTAAGGATTTCATGTTTTGTCTTGTTTGTTTTTTCAACTCTTTTATTGGTAAAAAACATTGTTAGTGCAATACATGTCTTTATTTTTATTAAACTCTATTTATAAAATTTTGATGATACAATTTTAATATTGGAGAAAAAGTTATAATTTTAACACAACCATTTATTTATTAGTATCATAATTCAAAACACTAACCCGCACATGTGAGACACGAATATGACCCGCGTAACCCGTTTAATTATATGTGTTGGTATGTCATAACGATTCGACGGTGAATGACTGATTGGCAAGTAACAAAATGGCCTTTCTTGTACCTAATCTAGTGTCACTGTTCAAAAATGATACTAGGCACTTGGAAAACATGTTATTTGACTTCTAATTGAAATGTTTCCATTGGTTTTAAAGAAGAGTCAAGAAGCTGAGGCTAGATTAGCGCAGGGCGGACCCAGGATTTGAAATGGATGGTAGCACCGGACCTAAAATTTGAAATGGATGGTAGCACGAAATTTACACTACGCGAGATCGAAATTTACACTACGCATACAAAATTGGATGGTTTCCCGTAACCCCGTTCAACTACACTTGGGTCCGCCCCTGGATTAGCGAGTATGGCTCATTGATCCTTCACTCTTTAGCAACAGACCCGGAAGGTGATTCGAAGATCGGTGCATATATAGACGGTATCGCATATTCGCATGGCATTGTCTTTAGCTTCTTAGTGTTGATGATGGTGCTGCTTTTCTTTGGCATACGCCTTTGTTTTTCCCTTATATTTTTTGTTTTAGCTGTAGGGCTCTCCTAAGTTTGCATCTTGTAAAAGGGCCTTCAATTTCCATTTGTACAAAGGTTTTGTTATGGTGATTGTATTTGTACAAGTATGTTTTTTCAAAAAAGAAAGAAGGGTATATCTGCGTATGAATATTTTTAAATATATATAAAAATTGTATGAGTTCACGAATCGACTCGTTAAATTTACGTATGACCTGAACACGACTCAATAATTAGGATGAAGTTCATCGTTTTCACCTGAAGCTAGAAAACATGTTTAGATGTGATATTTTCTATGGTTCATATTTTTTGTGGTCAATTTTTTTTTCAAACCATACACCGTTGTTGTTATTAACTTATTATTATTATTGATGTCGTTATTGTTATTTTTACTATTGTTACTTTTTATTATTAATTTTATTAGTATAATGATAATTTTCTTATTATGCTAATTATATCATTACTAATTTATTGTTGTGATAAATAATATCATATCTTAATATTATAATTTGATATTATTATCTTATTATTTATTATTATTAGTATAATAATAATTATTTTATTACGCTAGTTATATTATTACTATTTTATTATTGTGTAAATATTACTATATAAATATTTGTATATTATTTAATAAACTATAAACTATAAACTATAATATATTATCATCATTTTTTATCAACTATATTATCTATTAATATCATTATTGTTGTTATTATTTAAAAAGATAAAAAAATATATTTGAAAAGGTGACGGGAATATGAAAAAAAACGTGCATCCAAACACTAAGGGGATGTTTGGTTTATGGACTTGAAATCTTAATGATTCCGAATTCTATGGGATTTTAAATCCAATCTCACCCCTTGTTTGATTTATGTAAAAGGCAATTGAATTTCTAGAACAAAGATAGTGAAGGAGTCAACTCACCTTCACAACTTGACTGACTTGAAGATGGGGAAGGCGGAGATGGTGAAGGACGATGACGATAGAGGCGAAGGCGGATGGCAGTGAAGGATGATGGCGACAGAGACGGAGGTGGATGGTGGTGAAGGACGACAGTGGCGGAGGCAGAGACGGGGAAGGGCGACGGTAGCGGGGGCGGAGACTAGGAAGGGCAACGGTGGAGATGGAGAATGGTGACGGCGGTGGAGGTGGAGGCAAAGACGAAGACAAAGACGAGGAAGGGCGACAACAGAGATAGGAAAAGGCGACGGTTGTAGAGAGGGGGAAGGGCGATGGGGGGGGAAGGGAAACGGCGGCAGAGCTAAAGATGAGGAAGGGTAACGGCGGAGACGGGAAAGGGCGACGGCGGAAATGGGAAAGATTATGGCCGTGGCCAATTAAGGTAACGACGGAGACGGTGGCTAAAGGAAGACAAGAGCGAGCATGGAGAGGGTGAAGGGCAACGGTGGCGAGAGTGAAATGTCTGTTGATGTAGTGAAGACGAAAATGTATTGTTGGTTAGATAGGTTCTGATTTTGAAATTTCACATATGAATGATTTAGAGATACTACCTATCTCCTAAGGATTTTGAAATCCTACGTCTATAGGATTTAAAATCCAAATCCCTTTTTCATATTTTCAATCAAATATAGGATTTCAAGATATTTGAAATGCAAATCCGCGAACTCTCAAAATTCTACTAACTAAATACACTTTGATTTTTTTTTCCTAAAAAAGTGACGTATTCTTGAAATGTGGAGGATTTTATTTAATTATGTAAGAGACATTTTATAATTATTTACTTTTCCTGGAATAAGTTAACCAAAAAATTGTGTTAGTTTTGTGTAAATAAACGCAAACTTAATTATTAAAGTTGAACTTGTTAGATCATATATAATGGGTGATAATTTGTATATATTTTTTTATCATACATAATAAAAAATTGTCTTTTAAACCATTATATAAATGATTTTGTAAATGAGATTAATAGGTAGTGAGTTGATAAGGACAAAAATATCATAATTATTATGTATGGTAAAAAAAGTTGTTTTGCATAATTCATCACGCTATATATAATGATAAAAAGAAATATGAGAGCACAAGGATCGATGACGAGCTTTGTCATTCTACAAACATCTACTTGTTATGTAAGTCATGTCATTTTGTTAGTCATCACTAGTCATCTACTGCTTTCGTTGTCGATCCGCATAACGCCCGTTGGCAGCATATTTACTTTTTTCCCCGACCAATCATATGAAACGAAATAAATTATATGTAGATCTAGTGATTGCAGTAGTTTGAGTCATTACTACGTGTGTTATCATAAGTTTTTCATGTTAATGTACGTAGCAGTCAATAATATATAACAGTTATTAGTGGAAGTGATTTAAGATTTATTAAAACATCTACAATTATGAGATTTGATCGAATAACTATAGATGAACTAGAAAACCAAACAGAATAACTCAAAACTAAAAGGAATACACTAGAAGACTACAAATTTTATATATATATATATAATATTTTTGTCTAATAATATACTAGAAGACTACAAATTATTAAGATTCGTTTTGGTGAAGAAACATATATAATATGATCTAAGTTAAATCATAATAAACAAGAGTTGCTAAACCACCAAAATGTAAGTTATATATATAATGTTACAAAGTTTGTTCTTGTAGCTTAGTGACGGAATCTTCAATTTGTCACTAATAAATATAACAAGGTGGGAAATTACACATTTTACGTGAATTAACTTTTAGTGACTGTTTACAAAACGACAATCTTTTCGGACCTCGCCCTCTTCCTCGCTTACGGGGTTGTTCTCTGATAAAATGAGAAGAGCCTTAGAAAATTGTTGATGGAAGTAATCGTTATCGGCTGCCATTTTCTCAACAAATGGGGATGTAACTGGGTCTGAAATAAGTTGTTGATCGACCACAAGTAGTCCCTTATTATTCATAATGTTCTTGTAGTACATGTTGTCTAAGGTCATTGGTGTCTGCAAGTCGTTCCTCGAATATTCCACAGCACTCGGGTCTGGCTTGGGATGGGGACAACGGCGTTTAAGATACTCGGCATAATCCGGGTCCAAGGTTGGGTCGACTGTTGGATAGAGTCGGTCCACGATGTTGACACAATGAACCCTTCCCACAGAGTGAGCACCTGTGATAAAACAAAGTGATAGAGTCAGAATATTTGGTTAGAGATAACACAAATATTTTTAAAAAAAAATAGTTGGGCTTACACCTACAAATATAAATATTTGGTTATGTTTTTTATTAATTCATCTTCGTCAAATATTGTATTGAAATAAATATTATGAAAATGTACGAGAGATTCTTTTGAAAATGTTTTGTTAGATGGAAACAAGTTTAAAATAGTAGTATAGTGGTTGAGAACATGAAACTACATGCAGTGGAGGTTCAAAAATCGAACCCCGACACATGCTCTTTAACTTGCAATTTGGGATCCTCATTTTGGTCAACCGGCTGTACTTTTACTCGAGGGGGTGCTCTTGGGCCAGTGAATATCGCCTATTCTGGTGTTTACCAGTGGTGGTATACAATCGGTTTTTGGATTACGCGATTCGCCTACTTTATGTTATTTGTGGGACAGTTCGATCGAGGCTCTGAAAGCGTGAATCTCACCTAAGAGAGCGACTGTGCCTTCAACATCAATTCCCACGGATTGAAAGCGAGAAAGGACATATGTCATGGAATCGTTATGATTAGGAAGTAACGCGTCGATTTCTGCAAGATGGCTTTCCTTGCTATCTTTTCGCCCTGTTTTCATCTCCATATGAGGTCCTCCTAACTACAAACATAAAAAAGCTGCAGCTAATTAAGAGGAGTTGTTGTTGTGGTGTGTGTTAAGTTTAGGAAGAAAACTGCAGAAACACATATATACCAAAACAACACCATCTCTAGCAGAGAGAGCAAGAATATCAGCACAAGAAACAGTCATGGGGCATGAACTCTCAAGAGCATCTTTGATTGTGTTGATGTACTTGAAATTTCTCATTCCCATATTTCTTGATGATGTCTTTTCTGATTGTATCCCATTTATGCTCTCCAATAATATTGATGCATCACATGACTATTAAAAATTAAAAAAATATATATATAAAAATTAAAAATATATATATATATAAAAATTAAAACATTAATTCAGTTAATTAAGAAAACGTACAAACAAAGAAAAAGATCATTCATTAATTAATTGTACGTTTCATATATAAACACGATGGCATATACGATAAGTAACTTATACAAACACCCGTAATTAAGAGTATATATAGAATTAGGAGGGTTATATATATGTCGTGAATAATAATATTAAGCTGTACGTACGTACGTACCTTAACCATGCAGTCATGAAAGAGAGTTCTTATCCAAGAAACCGCTGTGTTTCCATGTATATTATACAAACGTATAACTTCTTGTTTCACGATTTCTTCCGCATTTGGACAGCTCTGTGAGTAGTAATTCAATTCTATCTCACTTTGACCTACATAAACAATATAAAACAAGTCAATTAATTTGGTCAATATTCTTAATTAAGGTGCATATATATATATATATATATATATATATATATAGTGTACACCTGCTACCACATATATGTATCAAAATTAATCAAAAAAGAAATTAAGCTAGTAGTAGTAGCTAGATATATATGGATATATCATTTTCGAGAAAACAATAAATTAACGTAGACCAATCTGACAACATTAATTCCGACCACACATGCACACCTTGTATGAACATATATGAATAGTAGTGAAAATTAATACATGTAGAATTTAATTAAATACCAAGATGAAAGTTGATTAATAAGAGGAATATGAGGTTGCATAGCAGCTTGTGGGTTGGCAATGCCATATAATTAATCTCTAAGCTTTATAAGCTTGTACTTGTGAGTAAGTATCCCAACTATCTAACCTTCTTTATATAGACAAGTCTTTGCAAGTGCAAATGAAAATTACAAGCATGCAAAGCTAGCTTGTCCACTTGGCCTATTTTTTTGACTTTGTGGTCTCCACCACTCAAGCCAAATTATTAATTTGTTAAAATTGGAATATTATTGAAATATCATATATAATATAATATAAAGCAATAATATATGTTATTGGTTATATTTAGATAATGATTTGTTCATTGATGTAAAAACTAATATTTTGTAAGAATTTTGTGAAGCCACAGGCTTGATATATTTACCATAAAAAACTAAAGCTTGGTCAGTAATATATATTAGTTTTTAAAGAAAGTAACGAATTTTGTTTAATATGTTGTTATAATTTTTTATATAATTAAAATATAATAACTTCCTAAAACTTATTATTGTGTATAACTTAACGTTTTACAGCCAAATCTTTCTACTACTTTTCTAGCCCAAACCTTTTTCACTTCATATTCTTCCTTGCTTCTTCGACCAAAACTCGTTGATTTCGATTCGTAGGGTTAGGGTTTGGTTTGGTTTGCACGATTAATTTGAGTTATGGGTGGACAATGATGTGGGTGTTTGGGTTCGCGAAACAAAGGTCAGTCGGAGACATAAAGAGATCGACATACTGGAATCTGGGTTTGAAGATCGTTGAAAAAGGAGTTGGCCAGCATCTGGGTTTGGGAGTTGCCAAAAATGGAGTTTGGTTGGGATGTAGATGGAAGAAAATTAGGTTGGATATAATGATAATAAGTTTAACATGTTTATGGTATTAATTGTAAAAAAAGAATCATTATATAAAATTGATAATCAAGGCATACTTTTTGTATTTTGATGCCATTTTCTCAATACTTAATATGTATAAGTAATTTAGACAAGATCTAAATAAGATGTTACAGTAAACCCATATTTGTTCATGAATCACGTAGCTATGAACCTACAAGACAAAATTGTTATCTTAGGTTTTATTAAATTGTGACCTGCACAATTCACTAATTCTCTTTCTTAATTTTTTTTTATTATTGTGACACTTATTTTAATCTAGCAAGTAAATGGATAAGTAAAATTATTTAGTAAGAAGATATAAAATCTCTTATTTTTAAAAATGATATAATGTTATAAGTCACTTGTTGCAATTTTATGTTGGTTTCTTAAGTGTTACCGGTGACGTATAAAATTAATTTTAGAAAAATAGAGAAAGGAGACATTTCGTTTATATACATGTACGACACACGCACCTTATTGCACACAAAACCTTGTGTAGTACGTAGTAATCTCCTCTTTAACTATATAAAAGATTATTAAATAAAAATTAATTTATTTAATGAAAGAAATTAAATTAAATTAATAATAGGATTGATAATTGAAGTGAGTGGATGGACTTCATTGTAAAATACAACAAGTAGTTGATTTGGGAGGTTCTTGAAATGATTAGAAAAACACCAAGACAGCCGTCCCACCAACCCTTCTTAGGTTTAAAATAACTCCAATAAAGATTAACTTCACATATAATGTTGTTCTAAATTTAGTTAAATATTCATCATAAAAAATAATAATAATAATAAAAATAAAAATAATACCAAAACATAAGTCATGAGATTTACAAAACCCTAGAATTGAAGTTAAAGACTATTATTAATTTCTCATTAATTAATTAATTAATAATTATGTGTTAGGAGCATATATATATAGAAGTTGGCCAGTTTCTCCAAATAACATACATACATACATAATTGGATTAGAACAAACACAAACCTTTGAAAATGGAATACCAATTAGGCAACAAGCCAACAATGCGTGCTTTTAGTCTTTGTACCCAATTGTGGGATTCATCATTAATTGACTATGCCAAATACATTTAGTCAATGAAAATTACATATTATTAGTGGGTTATCATAGTTTGGGTAATACACACCACGATATTCCTCAGCAACCGGTTTCGCAACAAAAAAATTAGAGGCGGTAAATTGTGTAACCCATGCTTAAAAAGCATATGTCTAAGATATCATAGCTATAACCAAGAGATTTAGCTAGTGTATCTCTTTAAGTCGCATATACATAATCGTATACATACACGGTTAAAACACTGGCTTTTTATTAATATCCATTTCATTGTGTTTGCTTATCGTAACTATCGCTCTAGACAATTATGAGATGTTTCTAATACACGTATATACACACACACACATATATATATATATATAGGGGAGGGTTCATTTGAGAACCAATTTTATTGCGAGAACCAATCTTAGCCGTTGATTTTGGATAATGGAATTCATGGATGAAGAACGTGGGATGATTGAGTGTGGCAGGGTGCATGTAAGGAATTCATGGGTGGACAATCTAATTAAAGGAGGGGAAATTGGATGACTAAGATTGGTTCTCGCGGTTCTCGTAACAAGAACGGTTTTCATATGAACTTTTCAATATATATATATATAACCTTTCCCCCCAAGCATTTAGATCCTTTTTTTTTGGGTTAAGAGTAAGTGAAAGAAGAAAAAAGCAATCCGAAGCACACTCATAATCACAATACAGAGACGAATGCAATGGCATGACAACGTTTTTATGATGTCATAGAGGTCTCGGGGTTTCTTAAAACTAAAGATTTTGATTGGGCCACTTTACATGAATCAGGCCCATTGACTATTCTAAAGGTTTCCATTCAGCAAAGGCCCAAAACAGGAAAGTTCTATCACTAGAGATAGAACATAAAATTCGAATCCGATTTCACGTATATACTATTTGAAACCGGTTTTTTTTAACCAGATTTTTTGAAACCGGATTAGTCCAACCGGTTACGGTTTTTTTGGCCAACCCGGATTTTATACCGGATTAAAAACCAACTTTTTTGAAACAGGATAAAAAAAACGGATTTTATCCGGAAAAAAAAAGACCGTAAATGCAAAAAACAACCGGTTTTGTATCTGTTAGGGGGGCTTTTGTGACCCTTTTTTTTGTCTTTTTTCCACCATAAAACTCTATAAATACCAGGGGATGTCATAGAATAATTCACACCAAATTCCATCTCTAAAAAACTCTCTCAAATCTTCAACTTTTTTATTTTCTTCATGGCTAGTGATAGTAACACAGTTGAATATTCCGTTGTGGGGAATCCCGAAGTGGTGAGGATGATCGAACACAATCGAAACAAAGATTAACTATTTGTATTTTAAGTATTTGAACTTTAACTATTTGAACTTGAAGTATTTTAGTATTTTAATTTGAACCTTGTAATGTTTAAGAATTTTAAGTTAACTTTGTAATGTTTTAAGTATTTTAATTTATCAAAATCTGAATTTTCTTTCTTATATTAATTTTTTTACAAAAATCGATTTTTTAAAAACCGGATATTAAAAAATCCGGTTATAATCCGGTTCAAAACCAGTTACAACAGTTACCATTTTATCCACCAATAACCGCTAATGATCCGATCCGGTTTGAAAAATATCCGATAAAAAAACGGTCCGAATAAAATCCGATCTGGATCGGATTTTTATCCACAAATGTGCACCTCTATCTATCACTGTATCACATATGCATATCGTATAATAATAAAATCCAAGACTATAAAATTCATTATAATTAACAAGAAGCTTGATATAACAATTACTAGAGAAATATCAAAAAATTTAAATAAACTTTATCCTTAAAAAATTAAATAAAAGGAGAGCCTTGAAATTATTATGATGTGAAATAAGATAAGAACGAACAAAATAAGGTCAATAGCAAAATGAGAGAAACATCATGCACATGAATTTTCGATTAAATAACTAAAAAACAAACCATCTCCATGTGTATTAGGACATTAAATAAAAAATCAAGCACTACACCACTACCTTACAACACTCGATCACTTTGTTTGTGACTTGCCTTAGTGATAGTTTGGTACAAACTAAAAAAAGACGAAATGAAATAATTTATTTTCAAATAATAAAAAAACGTGTTTGTTAATTAAGTTAGAAATAGAATGAACCATTCTATAAAGAATGTGATTTTCTTCTATTTTATGATTTTTTATTTTTTAGAGGATGAGTGTTTTTCATCTATTCCTACAAGTAATGAAATGAGTTTTACATTTTAATTTGTTTTTTTGTTATGTTTTTCCGAAAGACATTAATTTTTAAAAATATTATGTGACGTCCGTTTTTTTAAACGTGCAACAAGCAAATACCAATATTATTTTATTAAAAAGACAATAAAAAGCTCAGGTTAATATAAAAACAGTTTCCAACGGTGTTACACAAAAACTCTCGAAGATGTCCATGTGGAAGTGATATGTTCATATTCATATATATATTCTTGATACATATCTTTCCATTTAAGCCAAGTTAATTAACAAAAGTTATTAATTTAAGATGCTTAATTGCTTAATTTTGTCGATTAGGATGTAGACCCGAGATGGAAGATATTGGAGTAAAGTGGGAGAAAATGCAAGAAAAATATAAAAATTTCTCAAGTTCGTGTCAAGACCTTGTCGCAGCCTCCACGTGCCCTCGATTGCATGTCACAACTAGCTCACTACCATGAGGAAAGTCACAACCTCCCTCCCTAGCTACGGAATTTTGCATCCCCTGGTCGCTACCTGCTCGCAGTTTCGTCGTGGCCTTGAGGGCTGAATGAAATAAATAAGTCAGGGCCTTGAAGTTAACACTGTCGCTACCTGCTCGCTACCATGACAGCTGCTAGCACCCTTTAAATCGTGAAACAGAGAGAAAAAAGGAAGCTGCAATTTTTGTTTAAGAACCCTAGAGAGAGAGCAAGTGGCGATTTTGGAGAAACAAAGGGAGATTTTGTAGAGAACACAAAAACTCTTGGAGATTACTACACTATTCCATTCACACAACATCAAGATCATCTTCTCCATCTCCATTTTCATCTTGTTCCTTGGTTTGGTTTGGTATCTCTAACTTTTTGTAAACTCTTGAATCATGAGTCTAGACATGATTTTGTTTTGGATTTCTGATTTATTAGTTATGATGAGCTAAATTTACTTTGTGTTTTGCTTAGATTTGAAGAACCCTAATTTGTAGTTTGATGGATCTAGGGTTTTTGATGAATTGGTAAACTAGGGTTTTTGACTTTTCTTAACTTGATTGGATATTGTTGTGTTGATCTTGATTTGTGAATGATTCTAGCTTGGATTTTTAATCAAAACTTCATATTTTGGAATTGTTTATGCATTAATGTTTCTTAAACACTTGTGACAACCATTATTTCAACTAAATAGGTTGAAGTCAAGTTTTAATTTGGGATTTTGATCCAATAACACTTGTTTCAAGCAATTCAATGTTGACAATACTTGTTTTTGCTTGGCGTGAATATTTATGGTTATTTGGGGTTATGACTGTAACACATATGTTGACCGATACTATGTGTTAGTTGTTTATAATCACAAGTAATCACTGGTATTCATATTTCAATCGAGTAGATTAGTTGAACACCTTATTGATTATTTATATTGTTTAAATTGGGAATACTTCTTGATGTCAATGTTGACCGATACTTGATATTGATATTGGGGGTTAGTATCATTACTATAGTTGTAGCCTTCTTAACCAAAGAGGCTTTATATCTTGTGATTCCATTTATCGTTTCATCAAATCCATCGCACGTCTAGATCATTGCTACTATGAGTTAGGGGGATTCTTTCTAAGCGAACACTCTTTACCCATTATATTAGTTGCTTCGTGAATTGCTCATTCTCTCATTTCGTTATTGCGTAGAATTTGCTTTATTTTCAGTTTATTATTTTAAAAATCCAAAAGCCTATTTTTAAAAGACTAAGAATTAACTAATATCATAGTATTGAAGTTTAACAACCATTCCCTGATATCGGCAACTCAGTCTTATCTTAGCTATACTAACAAACAACTGGTACACTGCCATGTTGTGAGTTAGCTATATCTAGTTTAAAACCTAATCATCATTTTTCACATTTTCTGACTCGCATCAGGAAGCATCATCTGCCACAAAACCTGAAAAAATAAACAATAATAGGAATGAGCTAGAAAGTACAATGAGTAACTCCACAAAGTACTCAAATGATAATAATCGACATGCAATTGTGATCTCATCAATATATGCAAGAAAGGCCCACGATGTAACAATAGTCTATGCATGTATATGATCACTAATATGACACCACTAATGGAAGCCACTTCAACAATAGACTAGTCGAATAATTTACAATTTACAATTTGCCTCTCAGGCTGTTGTCATCAACACACAGTACATATATCATATATAACACATACAAACAGTTATATGTATACATCATAGATATTCAATCATCATCATCATCACATATGTGGTCCATGACTACTGGAAGTCACATCGACTTCTGAGATCACATCAATCCCTCGATGCTATATCAACATCGTGTCAGTTGACTAATAATGACTGCCACTCAAGCAGGTTGGTTGTCTGACAATGAGCCATCTACTCTAGTTGCCGCTCAGGCGGGGTGAGCCATATGCTTTAGTTGCCACACAAGCAGGGTAAACCATCTGCTCGGGTAACATCAAATATACACATATCACAAATAGCCATATTGGCCTACACATCATCTCTTATATATATATATATATCACTTACTCTACCATCTAGCACATAGTCACCTTGGTAATGTATAAGTATCACAATTATAGTCACACGTAAAATTTATAACTCTAGTTATGTAACACCGCTTCTGAAAACAGTAACTTTAGTGACAATTCAGGATTTAGCAGCGAAAATTTTTCTTTTTAATATTAACAAACAGTTAATTACATCATCTTTGTTTCCAAAACATTCATTGGTGTTACCTAACATACAAGAACCGACCATAATATCAAACATACATTACAACATAAAGTGTTCCAACCCACAAGGGGCATTTACATCATAAGTCACCCGCCTCGCAGGCCATCTAGTCTTTACCTGAAAAGGGAAATCATAGCATCATTAGCTACACTAGCTAGTGAGTACATACTTAGCATAAGCATCAATATAGTGAGTCATGCATCAAACACATCATACATATCGTACACATCTTATCGTACATAAGCACACATTGCTAGCTTAACACATAGCGGTGTGCTGACAAGATCAGTAAGAGTCATGTCTTGCAGGAGAGCTAGTCCTGCTCAACGACTCAGACCGGGGAATCAGACACGACCAATCCGCGCTGGTGAGGGAGCACAAGGCAGTCCACCAAGCATCGTTTACGGAACACAAGGTTCCCTAGTAATCACGGCCAGGTCCTGGCTGATTACAGTCTCACGTTAAGGCACGACGGTTCTGCAGAACCTCGATCCGGGATGCACCCCGAATCACCGTAAATCCAGAAATGACCAAAGTCCTGTTAAAATCCAGCTAGTCGGCTGATCTTAACCATGCGTCAGATAGTCTGCAGACAGTTCACATACACATATACGTACATTCGATCCCACAGGGATCCATCATCATCATCATATAGTCATATATCGTTCATAGGATCCCACAGGGATCCTTCATTCAGTCATTCATACATGCAATCATCATACAATCTATCATTCATGCACATTATCAAATATTAACTAAGCGGTTCCATTCTGGACCCGCTGGCATGCACCTATCTTACAAGCAATCGTAACATCATTCAGAAACTTACTCTCAGCTTCTTAAGCGTACCTGCACAAACCGGTTAGTCATACATACATACATACACCTTCACACATTCACATAGTCATCTTAGCTTGAAAGACTTACTCATGCCGAGTCTCATGAAAGTAGGCACTCACCTGAGTAGCTTACTACGTACAGGTATCTGGTTTTGACTCCACTAACACGACAAGTTCACCTGGCAACGTCATTACTTACATTAGCCATTCGCATATGCGAAACATGACAAGATCAGGAACCCCTAAAGGAACCATAGACCAACAAACAAAGACTTAAAAATCTTTGAGTTGTTTACAGAAAGACACCCCTTGCGGCTGCAAGCACCCATGCTTACGCCCGTAAGGGCATGCTTGCGCCCGCAAGCAATCTCGCTTGCGCCCGTAAGCACAGCAAATCCGATATAACTATCGGATTCCGACACTTCTTGCGGATTCCGACATTTCCTGTGGATTCCGACATTTCTTGTGGATTCCGATACTTTCAATCGGATTCTAATACTTTATCGGATTTCAACATTCCTTACTGGATTCCGATACCCTTTACGGCCGCAAGGGTGGGACCTTGCGCCCGCAAGCACTATCGGATTTCCACACTTAGTGTGTCGGATTTAGCTTTCAACTCATCGGATTTGGGCTCCTTGCGGCCGCAAGGAAGGGCCTTGCGCCCGCAAGCAAACCTGTTCAAGAACAGGTCGGTTCCAGCATCCTCTGTTCCGACTGTTCTTATTTCAAACCTCAAATTTCGAGTTTCTAAATCATTTTTAACATTTGTACATCTTAGGGAACATTCATATGATCCCAAAAACACACCTTTTATTACTCATAACAACTTACACAAGATTTGGGATTAAAATCATCCATTTAACCCATTTTATTCAATCTTCAAGAACTTCACCAAAACACTATTTTAATTCATCAATTTAGTTCTAATCAACTTATAACTGATATAGGGATCAGTTAAAGTCAATTTCCAAAACTCAATTTGAGGTTCAATTCATTAATATAAAAAACCCACTTGGTAAAGCTTCTTACCAAATGAAGAACAGGATGGTGAAGATGATGAAGAAGATGACAACAACAAGGGCCTCTACTTGCTAGAAATCAGCTTGACACAAGAAGCCTTCAACAATTTCCTCAAGAACAAGAAGTTGAGAGAGTTTCAAGTTATCTGTGTATGTGTTTGTGTCAAAACACACATACAGACGTGTGAATAAAAGGCTTCAACCGCCTTTGGGTTAAATCTATCAACAACGGGGTATTTTGTTCCCCTTTTCAACTTACGACTTGACCTACGATTACCCGTTTCAACTAACGGGGATATTTCTGGAATCCTTACTTAAAACCATTCATATATTAATCATCTTATTTACACTTTTACTACTTTTATATTCTAACATAGAATTACTTAAAACATATAACAATTAAACACATAATAATAGACGTGCATACTTTACTACTATTTTACTCGACTTTCACACACGTATATACTTAAATACAACTAGGCCCAAATCGAGGATGTTACAAATTATACTCTTACCCTTGATTTCTCTTATCATTGTGTAGATATATTCCTTCATATTTACACCACCTTTATTCAATTCTTCGTCTTTTACTTGTTTCATTTCATATTTTTCTCTTTTAATGTGTGTGTGTGTGTATATATATATATATGTATATATATTTGTACATGGACATAGTCCATCATACTCTCTCATATTTGTGTGTGTATATATACACACACACATATACGCATACGGTTACTCTTATTTTTAATACTCTGATATGTATCTCACAATGATACTGCTTCTCTCAGTTACTCACGTAGTCACATGTACTCTTAATGTTTATAAATATTTGTTTATAAAGTATAACTTTGTAAGAACGCATTTTCTTTAATTATGTAATTATACATATCATCATTACTTGTTATTTAATCATTCGTACTCATTTCTCGTTATTATATGATACCACGATACTCCAACCCCAATCATAAATATGTATCCGTGTCTCACATCTCTTTATACAATTATACTCACTTCTGTAAATTTTGTGTTTATTTCATACACTTTACCAAGTAGGTAATTATAAAGTTATAGGTATCATCAGATAATAACAATCATGCAATAAATCTTACTATAGTATTATATACGTACAATTACAGGTAATTAATATCTCTAAGTACCAGGTTCAGGTTCTCACCTTAGCAGATCTATCACGACTCTAAATTTTGTTTAATACCACAATTATCAATCAACGGTTAACACCTATAAATAGTTGAAACCACATCAATATCAAATTTGGATGGGCAAAAGTGTCCAACACGGCTCGTGTTCATGTACACGGACTACTCACACGGCTACAAAAGACGTGTTCTACCTAGTATTCAATTTTAACCTTACACGGATCGTGTAAGCCTACACGGGCTACCACACGGCCTATCCTCTTCTACACAGCCCGTGTTTTGCAACTGGCAGCAACAGTTCGCCGGAATTTACTATTTTCCGGCCAAAACCCACTTTTATTGCTATCATAATATTTCCAGTACTTTATAATTACTACATAAAATCCCCTAACTCCAATAAACATCAAAATAACACTATTTGATCATCAAACACCATTTAACAGGAGAAAGAAGAAGTGGGTATGACGCCTTGCCTAAAAGCCAAAAGAAGCCATTGACTATCTATCCCATGAGTCTTTCTTTCCATCCCCGAAACAATCATTACGAGGGCTCTTTTGCACCTACTAATAAGAGCACCACTCTTGACCCATCAAGACTTCAAACTTTCAAGAATAAAAAGAAAGATGATGAAGAACACTTACAATTGAAAGATGGTGTTGAAGATGAAGATGTTTGATTTCAATTTGGAAAAAAGCTTGATGATTCTTTGGTTAATTCCTTCCCAAACCATAGCCAAAGTGTGTATGTGTATATGGAGTGAAGAAACAAGAATGAAAGGAAAAGAGATGGGGCTGCCGGACTTAGGGTCGGTTGGCTCTTTTAGCGGGTATCCCGCTCTCCTATCCGACTTACAACTTATCCACACGATGTCCATAAATCCTAACGAGGATATATTTGGAATTATTATTTTAAATCATTTAATAATTTATAAATTTTATCCGCTTTTCTCAACTTTTACTCAATTCCTCATTTTAATAACTTTTATAAAATTTGGGATGTTACATATTATATTTTAATGAAAATAATTTTTATATTTTAATGAATTTACTAAAAAGATATTTTCAATAATAATCTTGACCCTTAATCTTTTTATATTTTAAAGAATTTACTAAAAAGATATTTTCAATAATATTTTTTTTTACGAGAACTACTTGTAACATCAGTTAACTCATTAATGAATGTCTTTTGGTTATTTATATATTTACCCAACCGTGTATTGCGTCCAGGTGAACTGACATTAATGAGTGAGCCTTGATTTTTCTAAAATACTCTCATTAATGCGTCATTAATGAGCACAGTAATTAATGGGCTATTACATTTAAAAGTCATTGACTTATTTAATCAATGGTCAAGATTGGTTCTCGTAGTTTTTAAACAAAAAATAGTTCTATATACATAGAAGAGGGTTCAAATAAGAAGTCGAAAACTGTATTTTTTTGTGAGAACCAATTATGGGTCTTGATTAAAATAAATCAATAGCTAAAAATTGTTAAGCCAATTAATGACGCATTAACGAGAGATATTTTGAAAAAATCAAGTCTCGCTCATTAATGACGGTCCACTCGGACACAAATCATGTTGAGTAAATATATAAGTGACTAAAATAGCCCTATTAATGAGTAATTAGCGGTGTTACAAACAGTTCTGATACGAAAAACCGTTCTTGTTGGAACTTTTCCTTGCATATATATCAACTTTCTTTCCTAACTGGATCATCAAATTTAACTTATCCGGACTAAAAATTAGGTACAAATTATATGATTTGGATACAAAGAAAAAAGACTAATAATTTTTAGAAAATATACTTACAAAACAGAATATGACATTCTTTTGTTTATTTTTTCTTAAGAAAAACAATATTAATTAACATCACAATCACCGCTGGTATATGGAAAGATTCAGGAAAAAGTTAAACAGTAAATATTGTTGATCGAAAGCATCAATTTACTACAAGTTAATCCAAGGAATCATATGAAAATTCCATCAATTAAAAGTTTTTCCCATAGTTCATAGGGATAAAAGAATCTACTTACAAATGCAAGTCAAAGTCAAACTTCATGTATCTTATCTTGTCTCTTAACTTAAAACCAAGTAAAATCCAAATAAATACATTTAACCAGGCCTTGGTTTCATGCATATTAAAACTGCCATTGTTGCGTTAAAGATCAAGAAATCTTGAAGAAAACATTCATCAATGACAGAAGGAATTCGAACGTTAGAGAAGACGCCCACGTGGGCTGTGGCTACTGTCTGTTTAGTCCTCGTTGCCATATCGATTCTCATTGAACATGTTATTCACTTAATCGGAAAGGTATCGCGCCATATGTTTGCAGGTTTTGATTTAGCAACAGATTTTGGTATTTCTAGAAACACTACTCGAAAATTAAATAGAGTATCACCAACAGAATTTTATATGGATCAAATTCTGTTGGAAATTTCCAACATATGCATGTCCAACAAATTTGCAACGGAATATTTACATCAGTAATTAGCAATAGATTTCCGAAGCTTTAGCTACAAATAAGAATTTATAGGAATAAAAAGACTAATAAACTCAGTTGTTTGATTTCTAGTGGTTGAAAAAGAAGAATAAAAAGACATTATTTGAAGCACTTGAAAAGATCAAATCAGAGCTTATGCTACTTGGGTTCATCTCATTGCTGTTAACAGTAGGGAAAGCCACCATAACTGATATCTGCATATCAAGGTCTCTTGGAGAAAACTGGCTTCCATGCAGTAAAAAAGACATTGAAGAAATGGATGCTCATCATGGTGTAAAAGAGGTCGAAATCCATAGAAAACTTGTATCGTTCTCGGCCTCTAATATGACGACGTCTAGACGGGTTCTTTCTGCTGCTACTTCTGGTGATAAATGTGAAGCACAGGTGAATACATATGATCAAGAAAATCTTGAAACCATTTTTAAAAAAGAGGTCTTGATTTTCTTGAAGAAATTTGGTGTTTTTGTAGGGAAAGGTTCCATTTTTATCAAGTGATGCCCTCCACGAGCTTCATATGTTCATCTTCTCGTTGGCTGTGTTTCATGTGGTTTGTTCTATAATCACACTGGCTTTTGGTAGAGCCAAGGTGCGGTTTTTGTGTCTCTCCCGTTTGCATAAATGGCTCGTTCGTATCCTAATTAACTTCTGGTTTTGTGTAGATGAAAGAGTGGAAAGCATGGGAGATAGAAACACAAACAATTGAGTACCAATATACAAATGGTAAGATCTTTCAAACACTAGATTTGGTATCTTTTTAGTTAGATTTCATGTTGGGTTGAATCTTTTTCCTTCTTGAAGATCCTGAAAGGTTTAGGCTCGCAAGAGACACGACTTTCGGTCAAAGGCACTTGAGCGTCTGGAGCAAATCGGCCATTCTTGTTTGGATGGTGAGTATATTCAAAACTTGCAAGTGTTTTTGAGCTCCTCTTTAACCATGGTTAATCTATTTAAGCTTTTTTCGCAGGTGGGATTCATGAGACAGTTCCTAATGTCAGTTCCAAAGGTCGATTATATAACTCTTCGCCATGGATTTATCATGGTAGTTTTGAAATTGCTGCATTTTTACAGACTAGAGAATTTTGAGTACCTGAAAATGAACCATGAATGATTGAGTTCTTCTTTTGTTTAGGCACATTTGTCACCAAATAGCCAAGCAAATTTCGATTTCCATAAGTATATAAATCGATCACTTGAAGAAGACTTCAAGCTTGTCGTGGGTATCAGGTGACATTATTAGGTCATTTATTTAAAAAAATTGAGTAATTTTGTTCTTTAATATGGTTATTGAGTTATGAATCTTTTTGGCAGCCCACCAATCTGGTTTCTTGCAGTATTGTTTCTACTTTTTAGCACCAACAGTAAGCAAATGTTTAACCATTTTGAATCCTTCAAAGTTCATCAAGTGCAGATCTTTAATTTTTCTGTTATGGACAGGTTGGAAATCTTATCTTTGGCTACCGTTTATCCCTTTGATTGTAAGCATCGGTTGTTTTCAGTTAATTACACTCGAGTTCTTCAAAAATCATTGAAAATAACTAATCCACCACTTGGTTTAATTTATATGCAGATTATCCTCTTAGTAGGGACAAAACTACAAGTAATCATAACCAAGATGGGCTTGAGGATTCAAGAAAGAGGAGCAGTGGTCAAGGGTACACCGTTGGTTCAGCCCACCGACGACCTTTTTTGGTTCAATCGCCCTCAACTCTTGCTCTATCTCATTCACTTTGTTCTCTTTCAGGTTCGTATTTCGCACAAAAATGGGTGGGTCATGAAGGGTGGGTAATGGGTCAAAAAGAATTTATTTAGTTCGGATTTAATCAGGTTGGGTTAGGCTGCCCACATTTTAGAATATATAATTAGTGTATTAATAAGTATAAGAAAAATGATATGTCTTTCAAAAAAAAATGAAAAATCATCTACGAGGTATATGGCACAAAATGTTCAATATAGTCCTAATTTAATTTATAGTCATGAGGGATAATTTATAGCCATTAGATTTAAATATTCAATAGTTCAGATTCAATCTTTGATTATAATCAAAATTGATATATTTGTATTAAAGAGGACATTTATGACTTTTTAACTATTGGTTCCCACTTTCTCTCTTATCTAATTTATTTAAAATTAATTATCTCACAAACCGTTAATCGTTAGACGAAACGAATTATACCGTTGCGATCCTTGTATTCCCCTCTTTTATTAGAGAGGTCACTTTACTTTCGACAAAAAAAAAAATTTCTCATTTTATTAAATTGGACTTAAATTTTATTAAAGTATAATAACATGTGATTCATATAGGTGTGATCAATATAGTCTTTATAAAATTATAGTTTGGTGTTTGATAATCCGGCAAAGTTCTATGGTTTAGTAACAAAAAATCAACAATTGAAAGTGATTCTAAGTTATTAATTATTTCATAACACATGTGATTATCTATCTCTTATACATGCACATAATTACAGGTGATTAGATTAAATGTAGCGTTTTTATGTCACATATTTAACAGAATCAATCAAATGTGATTGCGTATTCAATCACATGTGATTTTATACAGAGTTACATGTGATTGAATACCAAAAACATAAGATTTGGTATTCAATCACATATGATTGCATATTTAATCACATGTGATTTTGTACAGAATCACACGAGAGTTTGTACAGATTCAAATGTGATTGAATATCAAAAAACATGAGATTTGGTATTCAATCATATATGATTGCATTGAGGATTGTTCAAACAAGAACCATTCTTATTACAAGAACCAATATAAAAGACATCGAATTTGAAGAAGAACACATCTGGACCTTTGATAGAGGGGATAGGGTGTTGCTAGTACACAATATATGCATTTATGAGTAGACAATGCAATTGGATTGAGTGAAATTGAATATGTACATACATGTATAAAAGGTTTTAAGCAAACGTTGATTTTTAAGCAAATATTCAAAATTAATAAACGTTAAATGATATATAATTTAAGAAGATAAAAAAATTAATAAAACAACACATGTAATATTGTTATGAATTACATATGGTTATACATTAATAAAATTTAAGTCCAACCTAACAAAATAAAGAAAAAAAAGTTTATCAAAAGTATATCAAGTGACCTCTCTAATAAAAGAGGGAACACGAGGATCGTAACGGTATAATTCGTTTTGTCTAACGATTAACGGTTTGTGAGATAATTAATTTTAAATAAAGTAGAGGAAAGAGAAAGTGGGGACCAATATGCAAAAACTCAGAATTGTCCTTCCTCATATCAATTTTAATTATTATCTAAGATTAAATCTATACCATTGATCTTGAAATCTAATGGCTAAAAATTATCCCTCAGGACTATGGTTTTTATTGGGCCTATATTGAACAAAACCCTAAATACACTTTGGGCAATTTTGACCCGTTCATCTCATTCAAGAAAAGTTGACCCGCTTCGAACGGCTAATCAATAAGCAAATGGCTCCAACTTGCAAATTCTTGTGTTCCTGGTCTTTTTGTCTGATTATGATATTTCCTGGACTCTTAATATAAGTTCTTCTTTGTTCTTGTTCAGAATGCATTTCAGTTGGCTTTCTTTGCATGGTCTGGGGTAAACGCATGAATCTTTGACTGTTCAGTTATATATTCGCAATGTTTTCCTCCAAAGTTCTAATTTTTACTGTTTTCGGTGTTTTCCAGTATGAATTTGGGGCGCAATCATGCTTTCATAAGAACAAAGCCGACTTTGGCATCAAGATTTCAATGGGGTACGTGAGAGTGGTGATATAAACACGACTTCCTCGAAGAATTCCACGACTAAAAACTAAGTCTTGATTTCCTTGAATTTGCAGGGTCTTTGTACTAACACTATGCAGCTATGTAACCTTACCTCTATATGCTCTAGTGACACAAATGGGTTCAACCATGAAGCCCACCGTGTTCAACGATCAAGTGCTTAAGGCGCTGCACAAATGGCACCAGAATGCCAAAAAACAAGTGAAACTAAACCGTAACTCCAACTTTACAACACCAGGGTCTACTAGGCCTTGCACACCGACTCACTGGACATCTAGCACCAGCACCAGCACCAGCAACCAATCGTCTGGGCGGTTGTCCCAGTTCCATGCCACGGTTTTTGAACCAGCGAAACCGGTTGGTTCACTTTCTGCTGCACAAGTGCAGCTGTAGAAGGGAAAGATGGTGCGGTGATTGATCAGCATCAGATTGATGTTGATTCAACTGAATTCTCATTTGAACATTACGTAGAGGTGCAAATGTAGGAAGGGTGTTGTTATTGGCATCCCAGGACCTACCATCTTTCTCACAGACTGCAATTCCCAAAACATATTACGTCACAGTCATAAACACATAACATCGTAGGGTCTATCAATCATCTATTCCCATGTAGCTAGGAAATGAAGGTGGACCAAAATGTGAAGTAGTGGTTATTATGTGGATGTTGTGAATAAGTAGATAGTTAGAGAGAGAGAGAGAAGGCTTGTAAATTCTTATCTGAGATCTTCATTGTGTACTATATATACTACATTAGGTGTAAATAAATTCTATTCAAAATTATTTGTAAATAATCACCATTGTTTCAGTTTCTTCTTAACCACTATTTGACACCGACTTATACGATCGATATTATTAAAATAAAATTTGGTTTGAAGATGTTTCAAAGTTTACATAAATCATGATCATAAATTCATAATAACTTTAATAGAGGTTAAGAAACTAATAAATTTCATGACCTTATATAAATACTAAAATACTACAACTAATATATATGATTGCATGAAAAAAAACTATAGATAATAAACTTCTTAATAACAAATACAAAGGAAACTGAATTGTAGGCCTAAAATATAAATTTCGTATTTTTAATTTTCAACCTTTCATTAAATCGCTCGTCTCTAAATAATGAGTCATAACCTAATTAGAACCTAACCACAAATATTAGAGAAGATATGCATGCAACATGCCCCTAGGAACAGGATGCCATGGCAACGCACGCTCTTCTAAACAGAAGAGGTGACTCAGTGACTGGCCGGTTGAAGTTGATTGAGAGGATTGGCAACCTTTAATCTCCCTACGTCGAGAGACTTTCTACCGTTGCAATAGATCGAGTGATGTTATAGCGTGAGTCGTGAGTATCTATGGACGCATGCAGGGCTCAACTTCTTCCAAACCAAACAGTTAAATATCCGATAAAGAGAGAGCTTCCATGGAGTCTCCTCTATTAAGGTTTAATTCGGCGAAACTAGCTGAAGCTAGGACAGAAGTAGAGCCGGAATGGGAGGCTGAAGATTATATATATATTTTAAATATGTTTGGTAAACAAGCTTAATTGGAGCTGGAAATATTGAATTACGTAAAAGGGTATATAAGTAACAAACTAAATAATAAATACAAATAATCTAATAATAAATTAATAACAAAAATGTACTATTACGTATAATATCAGCATATTCAAATGCATGTATATTACATACGTACGTATGATGCCAACACACACACATATCTCATACAGAACACACGTGTATTTAACTATCATATAAATGCATATGTATTACATACGTGTATATATATATATATAGGGGAAGGTTCATTTGAGAACCGTTTTTATTGCGAGAACCAATCTTAGCCATCCAATTCCCCCTCCTTCAATTCGATTGCCCACCCATAAATTCCTTACATGCACCCTGCCACACTCAATCCCCTATATATATATATATATATATATATATATATATATATATACTAGTGGAGTACCCGCGCAATGCGACGGCGGCGAATAAAGGGGAGGTTGTGATGAGTTTTGTGTAGAATAATCACAAAGAGCTAATATGAGTTTGTGAAGATTCCTTGCAAGATGAAGATAATATGAGTTTGTGAAGATTCTTTGCGAGAGCCACTTTGAAATTAAGAATTAAATTGCTAACTCTGAGTTATTTGTCTTTCAGTTTGTTGGAAGAATATTGTCGCATGGCTGAATCATGAAGTTGCTGATTATATATATGTATGTATATGTGTGTGTAATGTTTCATAGTTTCAATTATTATATAATTGAGTTAGAATGCAATGTTTATAAATTTCAACTCTTTGACTCTTTCATTTGTGTGGTGTTTGTGAAATCTCCTGAACTTGATTTATTGAAAACATGAATTTAGGTGATCTCATGAATCAAAAGTTAATATTAAAAATATATGATTAAACTTAATTCAGTTATAAGTATGGTTATCTCATGAATTAAAAGTTAATGTTAAAAATATATGGTTAGAAATAATTCAGTTATAAGTATCGGTTTAAATTCATTAATTGTCGGTAATGTTTTCAATATTTATTTGTTTAAATTCTTTAATTGTGGACTTAAAGGAGGGGTAAATGAGAGGTATAAAGGAGTGGTATTTTAGTAAATTCACTCTTCTTAAAATTAAGAGTTTTTTAGATGGTAAATGCATTATTTAGGAAGTAAGATGTTTAAATTCATTAATTGTGGACTTAAAAGAGGGGTAAAGGACATAAAGAAGGGGTATTTTAGTAAATTTACTCTTCTTAAAATTAAGAGTTTTTTAGGTGGTAAATGCATTATATAGGAGTAAGATATGCATGTTTCATTAATTATGGACTTAAAAGAGGGGTAAATGAGAGATATAAAGGATGAGTATTTTAGTAAATTTACTCTTCTTAAAATTAAGAGTTTTTTAGGTGGTAAATATATTATATAAGAGTAAGATATATATATATATATATTATATATATATATATATATATATATTGAACATAAAAATAAATAACAGCAGAACGAATATGCTTTGTGGATGTAAATTGCTCTCACATGTACGACCACATCATATTCCATGGATGAAAAAATAAAGCTTTCAAAGGTATGCAGAATGCAGTCAACGTTTTATAGGGGTAGAAAGGTAATATTGTTTAATAAAATCTCTTAAAACCATCCGTTACGCCTCACTCGCGCCCAATCGGGCACCCTCGGGAACACCATTTCGGAATAGGCGCTACCCCCCCCCACACACACACACACACATATATATATATATATATATGAAAAAGGTTTGGGTAAGAAAAGGGAATGTATAACACTTATTTTGGGTAGGGTAAAGAAAATGAAGGAGGGAATGATGTGACGTTAATGTGGCATTAGGTAAGGGAAAGGTTTGGGTAAGGTATAATACAAGACCTAATAATCTCTATAATATAATAGTATAATCTCACCAAGGCTACATTTGCTTACGTTTGGTTTCCATGTAATCTCGTGGATTTTGATGGAATTAGATGATAATTTCTTCCCATGAAATTCTACAATCGAAGGAATTCACAATCCCACCAAAAACCTCAAGAATTTCAATCCACCTCCAAAGAATTTGACGTCTTCATCTCCTGGATTAGGGTAAAGCCTATGACATACTCACCTTCGGTTAGGGTTGGCTTGGATTCCTGCATCTACATCCAACGTCTTCATTTACAGTTCGTTAATGGCTTCAACTGTTCATGCATCTACTCAACTTTGAGTTAGGCTGCCTTTGATTAACGCTAATTGAAACCTTTGATTAAGGCTATCTTCAATTAGCGTTTGTCTTCCGCCCGTTATTTTTTGGAAGGAAAGGGAGGGGAAGGGAAGGAAATAATTAGTAATGGGTGTTTTTAAGTTTTTTTAAGGAGGGAAAGGGAGGGGAAGGAGGAGAAATTTTACCATTTTTATAGCTTAAAACAACCCTCCCACTTTTGGGATAATTGTGAGGGGGAGTTTTCATTCCTTCCCTTCCCTTTCTTGCCCTTCCCTTTCCTTCTCTTTCCTTCGTTTAAAAACTCGACAACAGGCCGTTCATGTCTTGGATTATGGCAAAGCCCTCGCCGTACTCACCTCCTATTGTTATTTTAAAGGCTTCAATATACCTGTGTTGCTTCACTTGTTCCTGCCACAGTTTATAAATGGCTTCAATTTAGGGCAAAGGGTGGTGGCTTCACATTCAATTTAGGGCATAGTGGTGGCATGTGGTGGGGCGGTAGTGACAGAAATCATATTCCTTCACAAACAACCAAATACGAAACCTAAGGAATCATATTCAAATTTCAATTCTTTAGGATTTAAATTCGTAAGAAATCAAATTCCGTTTAAAAACATTCCGACTAACCAAAAGCAACCTAAGTGTATTTTGCCGTGTCTACTATGGGCTCGAGAGGGGGATAAACGGTGGACTTGGAAGCGATCAACGCATAGATGTTAGTCTACTTTCAAGTGATTGTGAAAGCCAGTTACGTAGCTAGACGCCTAGACCTAGACTACAGCATGAGGTATAAGTCCTCAGATGCAGTTCATAAACAACACCCATTTGAGGATTGCTAAATAGAGGAACAAATCTAATTCGCCAACTTTAACACCTAAGGCCGGCAATTTTTAACCTGTCACAAAACACAATACGAACCCGATATAGGTCAAAACAAAGTTGACACAAAAATAAACGGGTCGTGTTAGGGTTAACCCAACAACCCGAGTGTGATCCATATGACTCGTATAGAGGTAAAACTATAAAATAATAAGATTTAAAGCTAAAACAATATTACAGCATTTGGTATTTGTTATTTTGACTATATGGGATTTCGGTACTTTAACATTTGACTGGTTGGTATGTAGTACTTTAGTATTTTAGATTGACTTCAAAACTGTATTTAATAATGGATTATTTTAATTTTATTTCGGTTGTTAAATAACAATATATATTGGTACTTGGTAGAAGTGCAATAGATTATATTGTTTAGTATATATTCATTTATATAACTTAAACAAAAAATAAAGTCAAAATTCTAATCAAACTGAAACAAAAACTGAATCCAATGTTCAAATAGAATCAAAATGAATAATGGATATTAAAGTTAGAATCTAAACGAAAATCAAATTTGAAGATTCATATCAAAGCAAACAAGGAATTAGAAAAACCGAAAACAAAAAGTGTATATGAAAATTGAAAAAATATCCCCAGAATACATTTTGGCAAAACGGGTCAGAAACGCAACACGACCCGGACCCGATAACCCGAAACTAACCCGAATTGCAATCCTTAATTATAATAACACCAATACATTTTAGATGACCAACAACTTTGAACAATATCTCACGTCAATTTGCATGTAAGAATGAAAGAGACAAACCTTATGAATCGATATAATTCCCATTAGCACTTGAAACATATATAAATATATACATACATAGCCCCCAATAATTTACCAGGGGCACAGCATCATGATTGTCATGGATGCACAATGTTTAACAGATTATTCAGATTCATAATTTTCTTACACATGTATATACAAAGATTAAAACAAGCTAACCAGACAGATGGTCTTACAAGTTACTTCTGTTTCATGGGTTCTGCTTTGCAAATGGGACACAGGTTCTTCATTGACAACCATTTTCTGATGCACCCAACATGGAAATCATGCCCACAAACTCTTAACATCCCCACATCATCCATGTTTGCATACTCTTCCTGCAAATGAAACCGTTTTAGAGTCAAATCCAGTCAATATGCAGATAGCCTATATATATATAGATGCGTGTGTGTACAACCGAAGCTATACACAGCCGTAGTAACATTTACAAGGTCGTGATCCATAACTGTACTAGTGTGATGGGAATTTATCAAAGTTTGATCATTTGAAAAAAAATCTTATTAAGAATCAGTTCAGGTGCAATCTCACCAGACAGATGACACAGGTTCCTTCATCTTGTATCTGATCTGACGAACAGTAAATTGATTCTTGCACACACTTCGAAATAAGATGATCTGGAAGGCCAGTGCCAACACTTCCTATCCTTTCCCCAAGTGCAAGAAGCTCCTGTCGTGTTTGTTAAATAGACAATGAGCGAAAGGAAAAAAGTAATAATAAAATGAGATGATAATATCGCCAACCTCGTAGCTCATGTCATCTATGTCGAGTCTCATGTCCCGATGCTGATCAAATGGATTTCTAGATCCATAGAAAGCGGACCGATCCACAATCATAAGACCCTGCAATTTAACACACTGAAGATAAACGCACAGGAATAAAGCATGACAAAGAGGCTTTAGATTAAGAGCAAACTGCATAAAAGGTACCATAACAATACTTTAATCTGATTTCTATTTCTTTACCTAAAGTTGGGAGGAATGAATATTTAGTGCAACCTTGTAAGTTAACCGGTTTTAATATACCATATCAGTGTAAAAAATCAACAGGTCAAAGTTACCAACACACTAACTGCCATGGCATCATTTTGACAGGGTAACCAGGTCAGATTACCCTTATTCAGAACTTTTGAATGTTGGTTACATAATGCCAATTTTATGAAAGTATATTAACTTGTTTTGGTTAAAAAGAAAGTGTGTTATCTGAAATTAAAATCTGCCTATAGCACACTAACTTCTTTTATGCAATTTGACCTAAGATTAACCACTATAAAAAGTGTTGGACATACCTCAGGTGGTGTTCGATCATGGAAATTCACACCAGATACAGATCGATACCTCTCATTTGAGATTCTTGATCGCCCACTCCTGTCACTAGTGTGCCAACCTATGTTGGATGAAGGTCTTGGATGTCGGGAAGAGTAATTGTTGGTGGCTAACTGCAATCCTTCATCAGTCAAGTTGCTTGAAGACACCCTAAAAGTTGATACAGGCCTTTGACTTTGACTATAGCTACTCCGAACTCCTCTCACTGATTGCACTGAGGAACTCCTAAAATTTTGATTGACATGATTGTTCCTACTTGTAGGATTGTTATTCTGTTGCCCAATTACTACCGAAGAACTAGGATTACTGCTTCCTTCAAGAAACGGGTTTAACCCATAATTAATGGAACTGTTTTCTGCATTTTAAAGAATGAATTTTGTTTAAACCTTTAAATTACTTCAAGAAACTTAATATATTTACAAGAAACCTTATCATGGGGAATAGAAGACATACGAGTTGGATTCAAACTGTTTAAACCATGGCCCAGAAGATCTATTGATGGTGAAACATCCATTGGTCGGCTAGTTGTATAGAACTCACGTGATGAGTTGTTTGCCAAATGAGACCTTGCAGAGTTGGTTTCTGAATCAAATGCAGATCTGCTTCTCACATTCCTAAAAGAACTCTCCCCACCAATCGAGAGGCCATTAGGGTTTGTTGTATGGTAATCCCAAGGTGCCTGGAGAAAATTTGTGGTTGGAGGTTCTTGCCAAGGTTCAGTGAGCATGGTGACATCAGAAGAGCTCCCGGCATCATTAAATCCGTGTGCACCATCTGGAACACCCGGGCTTTTACGTTTATATTGAATTCTTCCATTACCCACCCTAATATCAAATAAATCTTCTTCATGAAAAGGATTTCCATTGTAGTTGGATGAAGATGCTTGATTTCTGTAATCTTGAGGAGCTGTGTAAGCAGAGGATGTATGCATAGAAAGATCTGATGGACCAGCAACATCTTGTTGATAATTTGGGATCTGCAGATTGTGGGCTAATGAAGAGTATCCACTTGATGTAGGGGTGTGATTACAGTGCGCGTATTGTCCTCCATCGATCGACATATTATCTGCTGTTGGATAGATAAGAGAACTGCTTTCACTAGCTCCATTTCTTGTAGCTAATTGTACATAAGAAAAAAAGTTAATGTTTTGTTCATTAATGTTAATCTTCTACCTAAAGAATCCATTGAATAAGTAGAGACTACAATAAGTCATTAATAATCTGTTTAAACTTGGTTTTAAACTCAATACCATTATGGATATAGGTGTTCTCTGCCAAGTTCCAGCTCTGATCATTCTCAGTCTCCAGCATGAAGGATGGGCCAAAAAAATGCTGATGCCCCATAACAACCAGGATCTTGGTGGATCGCCAGATCACAACGATTAATTTTCAACTATGGTCAGCAAGTGTTTCAAAGTGTCAGGTGCTTAGAAGACAACCCCTTACAAGAACAAAAAAAAACAATGATGGCATTAATACTAACAATAATGATAATGAATACTTGAAAATTATCAATACATAAGAAAGACAGAAGAAACCAGTGAGCATATAGCATCCATCAATATCTCAGCCTTATGAAATACAGTGAATCTTGTTATCACTTGAGGAGATGCGATAACACCAGAATTGTTAACAGTAATAAGAACATGGATGGAACCTTTTCGCAATATATTTTCCCCTTATATCGGATCACATTGAGTTACTTGCTTTTGCAATTAACTGGCATTCAATGGGTCATTCCCTTTTAATAAGCAACAAACATAAAACTATAGAAAAGTTTAGGCATAGAATAATTCGATAGCAGCTGAGAAATCAGCAACAGATAACTAGATCCAAGATCCTGATGTCATCTGAGCAATTTGTAGCAGCTGTAGGAAAGATTATAGTCTAGGTGCTCAGAGCACAATTCATTTTCAATTTGGT
Source organism: Dittrichia graveolens (assembly GCA_038502395.1). Classification (NCBI taxonomy): domain Eukaryota; kingdom Viridiplantae; phylum Streptophyta; class Magnoliopsida; order Asterales; family Asteraceae; genus Dittrichia; species Dittrichia graveolens. The sequence continues at coordinate 8,550,042 of JARJIL010000003.1, forward strand.
TACAATCAAAATGCTAAGTTACATGACTTACATCTGCTCCCATTAGCCTTGCAGCTTAGAGGAACAACCACAAGTCAAGCAAAGATTTTGACAACATCTAAAGACACCAGCAGATTCTAAGAATAAAATTAATCAAAAACCCAAGATAGATGTAATCAGATTCCCAGGTTCAATTTCCTGTATGTCTAAACCGCCTACAAACATCTACGGCGCTGCTATATATGCCTCTGAACTCCTAAATTAAACTAAACTCTAACAGGTCTTATTTCAAACATGGGTGTGGGTATACCTAAGGCAGAACTAGATGTGTGTTCTTTCAATCCGTCAAATAATAACCTCCTGTAAACAATTCCTAAACATCATCAAGCTCTTAATTCCTTAAAATAATCCGTTTAATATACTTGCAGTAATCGAAGATCGCTAATTCCAAATTCGTTTCAAATTTCATAGCCGATCAAACAAATTTACCATGTCTGAAAACACGAGAAATTAAGTAGTACACGATGATAACAAAAAGTAAAAAAAAAAAAAAAATCCAGCAACAAAAACCAGTGGTCGATCGATCGGGAGAATGAAAGGAAAAATCGAACCTTTTTTTTAGACGGTGGATGAAAGGTGAATTCCGATTGAATTAGAAATGTTTGTGCGAGAATCGTAAGAGAGAGGAGAGGAGGAGAGATTGGTGATTCGGTGGATGGCCCATGGGAGAAAGAAGGCTTTAAAGAAAGCAAGTGTGCGTGTTTGTGTGTGTGTGTATGTGTGTGCGTATGAGTTGGGTTTGGTTTATGATTACACGGAAGCCATTGAGTCACCTCGTATCATAACTCCTCCTCCTCCTCCTCCTCCGTATGTATTCGTATCTGCCAAAATTATTTCTTGGTTTTCACTTTTCCTTAGCCACAGGCAATGGAAGATAAATGCACAATTTCTTTTTAAGACTTGATACTTCATAATACTTACGTGGTATTTGTTATAATTTTATATTGGAGTAATTTCATATATACCCTTCTTAAATTGTAAAATATTTTATATACCACAAAATATATTTTAAGACCATTGTACTTTACGAATCCAAAATTTGTACTTTTGGTATATAGGATATTTTGCAAGTTAAGAAGAGTGTATATTGTAACATCCTGATTTTAGGCCTAGTGGTTACGTAGGCCAAGGTATGTTTAAACACGTGATTAGTATTTAATTATATGTTTAATTATTTACTAATGGCAATTATTGAATTAATTGATAAGTTAATTAATCAAAGATTAATTTATATATATATGTGTGTACGGATATATATATATATATACATTTAAGTATGTATGTATGCTGGTGTGTGTGCATGGTTTGGAAGCTAGGGAGGTTGACACCTCCTGCTTATGTATTTGAGGATTATTTCTGATTTGTTGTATCATTTGGAAAACCGATAGTCAGTGTGTGTTGTGTTCTTGAAAAGAAAAGCATAGAAAGAAACATAAACTTGAAAAGGTGAAAGATTGGATTTGTGGTTTGTAAATTCAAAGCAAGGTATGAATATGTTCCTTATATGATGTTGATCATATTGGTATGCTTTTCTAATGATAAACATGTGTACATGATGAAACACCATGAATGGAGCTTGAAGCTCCATACTTGACAAATGGGTTTTGTTTGAATTGGTGTTTTAATTGTTATTGATGTGTTCTTGATGTTAGATACATGTTATAAGATGTTTATACATGTTTTAGAAGTGTTCATATTGATTTATGAGGGTTTGAATCGGATTTGGGGAGTTATGTTTGCTGGAAATCCGACACTTGCTTGAAGAAGATAAGCTGGAAGTCGGCATGTCGCGGCGCTACGCTAAGGGTCGCGGCGCGACGAGGGTGGAATCCGAGAGATTAGATTCGGATTGTTGGAATCCGATGAAATTGCAAAAGAACCCTTGGGAAATCCGAGACTTGACAAAATCCGACACTTAAATCCGGATTGTTGAAAATCCGACTCGAAATCCGATTGTAGGGTTTCGGATTTTGAAATCCGACAGGGGTCGCGGCACGACGGATAACTTGTCGCGGCACGACGGGCACTGTTCAGAAAGTTGTTTATTTTTAATATGTTGTTCTTGGTTTAAGTTAACATATTGAATATGTGTTATATGTTTATACATATGGGAATCATACATGCTTATGTTTGATTAAAAGGATATAAATATATGTGTTTGGTATATATTTATGTATTTGTTACTGATTTCAGTTTATTCTGATCTTAGGAAAGGACAAGGCTCAGTAATATTAGACCACTGAGTGGGAGTTCGATAACTTGAGGTGAGTGGATGTTTACTCACGGGTGATATTAGTTGTAACTGGTTTGGTTGCAACTGTTTATTGATTGGTTGACGCATGGATAGATTGTATATCTGATAATTGATTAACTGGTGATTTGTTAATTAATTGTTGCGTCAATGATATGTATACATGTTTGGGGGGGTCAGCTTGGCAAGGCTAAAGGCTGGGCTGGTTTGCTATCGACTAATCAGTATTGAGATCGTTGGATGCATTTGTTGCAACCTAGGATAATACTGTGTGAGAATAGCAAATAAGCTAACGGTAAACCTTTGCTTTGGCCGGCATTGGTTGAAGGATCTGCAGATCCGCCGTTCTTCCCAAGGGTGATTATGTGTTTACGGTTGTTGATATCTGCGGTTATTTGCTGATTTATCTGTGGTGGTTTACTTTCATTCACTTAGCTTTGTGCTAATCCCCCACCTCTCACTACTTTTACAGGTGGCTGGTGAGTTCTGCGGTTTAGTCGTGAGGGGGTGTAGCCTGGGGAATAATTGACAGACACTCTGATTGGAATTGTGACGAGTCGTAGTTTTTGTAATACTGTATTTTAAACGGAGTGGTTTAGTTAAACAATGGTTTAACTTCAGTTGTAAATACTTTTATGTTTTGGTGAACGCTTCCGCAGTGTTAATTTAAATGAAAATTTTATGGGTGAAAATACGGTGTTACATATATGATATTTTCCTTTTTATTTCTTTTACGTTTAGGACGGATGTACATTTATTATATTGATTGTAGACCGGCTCGGTTATCGATAACGAATTTATAGCATGACATGTATAATAAATAATATAGTGTATGAAATATTCAGTATAAGATAATTATTTAAGTAATACATATAGTATTGACTAATGCTTAAGAAGTTATTGGTAACACATTCTACACACGACATGTATAATAGATAAGATATTATATGGAATATTCCGTATCAGATACGTATGTAAGTATTTTAGACTTAAAAGCGTTTCTTAAAGCTAAGATGGTTGTGGGCTCGAATGGACTAGTAGAGAAGTGGCCCTAAAAAACCAAGAACATTTATTGCGGCTTCCCTTCACAATGCTCCTGATGCGGTTTTTCTTACTGATAATAGGGGTTTTGTACTTAAGGGATCAAGGCGGTTCCAAGTAAAGTAAACTTTCTTTCTACCGGGCAATGAAGGGGTCCGGTAATATCAGGCATGATCAAGGCATCTGAACGTAAAGTCCAGATGTTATGGTGTAGAAACTCTAGCATAGAAGACTTCCTATTTGCCATAACTTGTCAAGAGAGGAGTTCACTTGCTTTATGAGACATATCCTCTCTATAATTCTGGTTTTGGAGCTAAATATCATTTGTTTGTTATTTATGCGATATCCAAAAGTCTCATATGGGATATCAGCAGGCGGTGTGATATTTATTCTAATTTGATATTTTATCTTAAAACTTTATTTGAATACTTCTCCAAAATATATTAAATTATACCTCAAATGTTAATTTAAGTATCCACCTTCCAAAAATATTATTGTGTGTAACAAACTTTCAAAAAATGTACTATTGTGTGTTGTATGTATTAAACATATACTTTTTTTGCTTTTTTATGTAATCAAAATACGTACAATAATAACAAATTAAAAGTTAAATACATACAATAACATTTTTGGAATATAGAGACACACATTAACATTTGAGATATAATTTAATACATTTTAAAGAAGTAAACCCTTATTTAAATAAGAGGTGGCCCATGTTTTGAAAGAAAGGTGCTTAGAGGTTTTTAATGTGGTAATCTACACTTTTTAATTGGTGATTTGGGAATACCGGAACAACAAATTTTTGGCATGTATTTCTTTTCTAACAACAATATATTTGGAAGATTTTAAAATTTTTTGTGATTAATGTAAGGGGGACTCCAAGAGAGAGGCTAATACGGAGTAATTAGTGTACTGATCATTCTCTTGAAATGATGGTAAAAGGTTGTTGACACGCGCAAACCACTTCATATATTTATATACATATATTAAAGTATACATGGTGTTTTCACCTTGAAAATAGACTACACGTGTGATAGGCAAGTATTACCTATCCGTATTTAACATAACTTTTGGTAAGAGCGAGTATCGAACTCAGGGAATCAGATGCTCCTAATAATCAACCATCACTATTATCTAGTCGGCAACAAAGCATGAAATAAATTTGAACTACAAAAGTACAACTAATCAACATAAAACAATAAAATAAAGATACAGTCACAGAAACATGCAATAAAAAGTAATTTATATGAGAAAGGTACTCATTCAGATTAAATTCATCCTAGCCAAATATAATAACGTATATAATCATGTGACGTGATTATGTTGACTTATTAAGCACAAAGGATAAAAAGTATACACTTTTCAATTAGTAATTCATCTATAGACATACTTAATTGCACCGGACACACAAGCATAACATCTTAACTGTGCAAGCCTTTTAAACTGAAAAGTAATACTAAATACATAATCATATATGAAGATAAGATATACATGACTCAATCCGTGACTATCCAAATCATAAGCATAACCACTTGATAATTCAAACAACACACCTAACACACATGAGCATAATCTCCGATAACATAAGGACGTATATCTGGAGAAATATCCAAATTTCCAAACCATCATCCATGAACCTTATGTAATGCCACAAATGCACATGCCAAATTTAATCACATCAAAATCCACTAAACTAGTGTCAATCTTGACATAACCAAACTTGTTTAAGTATAAATACACTTGAAAATAAGCATTTTACGCATAAAATAACCTAACATAAATGTACAAAACACCCACATGGCTGGAAATATCACAAATACAACCAAATATACATAGTCATTGAGTCAAAACATAATATCATCCAAGTTAGCAAAGTCAAATAATCATACATACATAATACAAATAACTAGAATTTATCTAAACCAAATGAATGAAAGTATACAGAACATAATACAGACAAACCCAAATCATACATCAAATCCAGATCAAGAAAACCCAAGGGAGGAAAGTTTATACCAAACCCAAAACGAAGATTAAATGGAGGTGTTCCATGGACTACATACTCCCGTTATACTGAATCACCTTCCTAAAGCATCAAAGATCACCCCTCAATGATTTGGTATGAAGAACTTGTCATATTAAGCTCCTAGAGGTCAAAATGAGAGAAAAAAACTAGATCTTTGTAATACCCCAAATTTATAAAAGTTATTAAGATGAGGTGTTGACGAAAACGAATAAAAGCTATAAAATATTAAATTGTTTAAAATAATGGTTCCGATTATATTCTTGTTAAACTAAACAGATAATTATAAGATAAGTTGTAAGTTAGACAGGGGAGCGAGATATCCGCTAATTAACTAAACCGACCCAAGGTCGGCAACCTCTCCTATTTAAGAGATATCTCCCTCTATTTTCCTTCTTCATTTTGAAAGCTCTGAAAAGTAAGAAGAACAAGATCTAGTGAAACAATATGAGTTTTATGGGAATTCAATCAAATTACAACCTTCTAACTTGGCATAATTGAATCAAGATCAAGAATTAGCAACAAGTATCTTCTTCATCCATGTATGTGTTCTTGAGCTATGAGTGATCTTAATAGAGTCTTAGGTGTATGTAACACCAAATTGGAGCCGTGCTAATATATGTAATTTGTTTTCTTGTGATTTGAAGCTCGTATAGAGTTTATATGATTAAGTTTTGATCAAAGTTAGGTCAAAAACCATTTTAATGGGACAAGTGGGTTTTAATATATAGTTTTTTGCTCAAAGTTAACATATTAATCATTAATTATATGAAAATAGATAGCAAAGTCTGTAGGGTTTAACAATTAACGCTACATAGTACATAACTAAGCCCAAAATTTTTTATTCAAGCCCAACTTCTTACCCTACGTACAAAACTTCCACTATTACCCTATAGTATTCTTTTACATGATTCCCTAAAAACCCTAACCGCCACACCTTCATACGTCAGCCACCCTCTATTCGTCATCTCCCACCCTCAGTCGCACCTTCAAACACAACCAACCACCATCAACCATCTCCTACCTCCGCTCCACCACAATCGCCATCTCTAATCTTCAATGCTCCTCCTCATCTATCAAAACATTATATCTACCCTAATTTGTCAAAAAAAAAACTTAGCCGCTCGCATTCTAGACATTTTGTCTTCCCTGATGTCACTTATAAGGAGAGAGTAAGGTGCAAGTCTTCCCTATCACCAATGTCTACTATTTGGTCATATATCCCCCACCACCAAGCGCCGTCGCATGGCCACCGCTATAGTAAGTATGGTATCTCTGTTTTTTTATTCTTTCTCCATGCGTTTAGCTACCGCCCCTACATCCACCTCCCAACACCATCACACCTATTGAGGTGTAGAAGGTTCTGTGCATATGGTTTTTATTAGTCTATGGTGCTTGTTTTTGGATTTGAGCCTTTGAGGCGGCGATCTGTGTAGATCTACACAAATTTGTTGTCACTTTCAAAGTGGTTCAAGATGTAGTGAAGTTTTTTAGTTCATATATATACAAATGCAAATGGATAAGTAAACCTTTTTATGGATTTACTTAATTATTATTCATATTCATATTCATGCACTTAAAAATCAACATAAATCCTTATATACCGACTTGATTCAAAGAACACCAGAGATATTAATACAATGAAATATTTCACGGTTCCTCTTGATTCCAAGGATGTAGAAGACCGAACAAGCTAGCATGACATTTATTGTTTTGTTGATGGTCATGTTTTTTTTTTATCTTATTTTGTATTACAATAATTTAATTTTTTTTATGAATCATTAATTTATCTATAACACTGCTGATTTGAGACTTTGAATGTCAAAAGTCATTTATTTATAAGAATACACTTTGAATGTCAAAAGTCATTTATTTATAAGAATACTTTTTCTACCAATTTGGTTTTTTAATCTTTAATTGGTTATATGGGTTGATTAAAAGGTTTACCTACACATATATGGGTTTGAAAGTTTCCAAAATGTTTTCATATGGATAAAACCCATTCAAGTGCATATTAAGGTTTTATAAGATCTAAAAGCTCAACTGTAATGACACGCTACCTATTATGCCCTTTTGACTCATTTTCCAACCCATAATCTCATGCTATTTTAATTGTTGGGTGTTATGTATGGTTTGTTCTAGTGACCTTGTATTCAATATTTGTAGTACTTCAAATGGCTTTTGCAAATGGAAATGTTGACATAGTGGATTATCTTATTGGCAGTAAAGTGGTAAGGCACCTTCTACCGGTACAAGTATACCGTCATATATTTACTTGCTAGTTGCTAGCTAAACGTACATTGCATCCTAGAAGAATACAGAGAAAATCAGTAGCTAATGTTATTAAAAACGAATGCAGATCGACTATAGAAACATATATGATAAAAATGGTTTACCTTTAATGGTGTATGCTGCTTTTTACTATATTTTTCTCTGCAGTCTGCAGGTTGGTCTTGACGAATTTTAGCACATGGTGAAGTAATGGAAAGAAAATGTCAATACCAATTCTTCTTTATATATTAGCTCAAAACAACAGTTATATAGCCCATGTAACTTTTGTTTTGTTTCTCTAACTTGTTTATATAGTAGTTACATAACCCACTACTCTTGGAATACCCCACTACGTGAAACTGTGACCATCTCTCTATTGTAATGATTGAGCAATTTTTTTATTTTAGTTTATTAGTTTAATTAATGCGTATTACACTTTGTAGGCAGTTTTCTTAAAGTGTATTGGTAGTTATACAGACAGTTTAACCATTAAATGCAGTTTTGGTACAACGTTCACGTTTCCTTCCGAATGAGTTTTATAACAGTTATAAACAGGTTGCGACGTCATATTTTATGTCGGCAATGACATGGCATTTAATTGCTGACAGAACAGATTTTCTCTTTGCTCTATCAATAATATATATATATATATATATATATATATATATATATATATATATATATATATATAATTCGAGCAATCATCAAGATCTATGGAGTACGGACAACAACATTAATTCAAACTTCACAACGCACAAGTGACAAGTTCGCAAAATCACATTCATTTGACAACTCCACAGACCCTCTAATCAATAGATTAAGAGCCTATTCAACGAATTCAATCCAAAATTTGTTAACCGAAGGCTGCTACAATCGATAACTAGTTAAGCTTTTTAAGTTTTGTTTCTTACTTTTTTTTTATGTTTCTGCAATCAACCCAAAATTGTTGTTCATAATTTTTTTTATCTCGACTCCATGAAACACAATGCAATGAAATACAATTATAAAAAGGTACGTGTTTTGAGTATGAAAATGTTTAGGTTTTAGGGTATTAAAATGAGATGTTCACTTTATTATGATAAGCAAAAATCATTGATGCATGTGTTTTTATTTTCATATCATCATTTAAAAGAGGATATGGTATATTCTTCTAGTAGCACTCATCTTACGTGCTTAGATATTCACAAACATTTTAAAGATGGATGTGTTAATCATTTTATCATTTAGTAATTTAAGTGTTTGTTAGTGTTAAAACACCTATCATAAAATACTTAAAAGCGAAAACAAAACCAAGTTCACATTTTGTTTTTAATTTGGTTTGAGAACAATTTCAACAGATTCAGTTCAACTTAAACCAAAAAGATTCCCAACAGAAGAAAAATAAACTAAGAAACCCGAAATCTGAAACCCGAACCGAACACTCCTAAAAGGCTAAAATGCTGAACTCAAATGAAAAACTGATGTGAAATAGAATAAAATAAAATTTCAAATTGAATTAATATAAACAGATAAAGAGAAGATGAGGGGTGGTTTTCGAATAATGTACAATACCAGTTATAGCTGTTTATTAACAGGCTGGGCCAGTTCTTTCACAAACAAGAAGATACCATCATTCTTCCCAAATTCAAACAGTTTTCGTTGCTTTCTTCAAAATCAAACTCGTGAAATCTGAACTGAAGTAAAAATTAATCGCAGGAGGTATGAGCGTCATCGAAATTTTAACTCGAGTTGATGCTATTTGCAAGAAGTACGACAAGTACGACGTCGAAAAGCAGAGGGATCTTAATGTCTCCGGTGACGACGCTTTTGCTAGGCTCTACGCCGCTGTAGAATCTGACATTGAGACTGCTCTCGAGGTGATTTATGTTTTCATATGTATCAATTCATGTTTTTATATCTAGGGTTTTTAGTTTTCAAATCTTTTAATTCATTGACAATGTTGATTTGTTATTGTCTCACAGAAAGCGGAGACAGCTCGCAATGAGAAAAACAGGGCTTCGGTGGTGGCGATTAATGCTGAGATACGACGCACCAAGGCTAAGTTACTGGAAGAAGTCCCCAAGTTGCAGCGATTGGCTATGAAGAAGGTTCGATCTCCCTTCTTTTTCTTTATCAGATAGAAATCGTATGTTCGCGTACACTATATATGAAGGGAAAGTATTATGAATCTGTTTGACTTACATATATGCTTATCCTCGGGCAAGATCAAAATGTACTGTGCTAGATGACCCTTGAGATGAGTTTTCAATCTATCTATGTGTAACCAACATATCCATTTGTAGTAGATAGCATATTTCATGCAAGCGTGCAGCGGAGTTAATTTGGTTTGTTCTCTACTTTGGATGTAAGCACAATTGTATTGGTGGTAGCTTAATGCATAGCCAGCCTCTTAATGGTCCCTAGTCAGGGACTATAGAACACTGGTTTTGTTGATAGGCCACTAATGATAAGATTTATTGAAGTTCTGTAGCCTAGGTTATATGGAATATACTGCTTCTGTTGTTCTAAAGTGTGGAGCTGTGTCTAATCTGGTTGGAGTTTTTTCTGCTTTAGTTGTTTCCTTATATGCTTTTAGCCAGAAATTTACATGATTCAAAATGATTAGAGTGAAAACTAATAATAGTGCAGAAGCAAATGCATCATCTTTGGTGAATTCTTTTGGCAATCAAACACAGAACATCAAGTAATCCTGCAGATATGCATCTCCACTCTCCAGAGAATCATTAGCATACTTATTACGTGCCCAGTTTCTTACCATCATAATGAATACCCCTTGAATTGCCTAAGAAATTTGCAAACTATAAGCCGAGTCTTCATGTTCGAGTGGCACATTCAATAGCTAAACTTGCACCGTATATGAGTTGTTTATACACGGGTAATCTTAGCATATCTGGTTAGGCTTCATGTCCTAAAAACTATTGCTCAAGTATGACTTATGAGTGTTACAATCAAAGGTCCAAAGCTGCTTTCTGAAATAAGATCTGTAACGAACCATGTATTGTTTACAAAAACAACCGTACATGGGCTTGATTGGTGCGGAGTGTGCCAAAAGCTGTAGTCATTGCTTAATGCAGACTTGTCTAATGAACTTTATTCTAGCATGAGGAACACACCCTCGAATATTGTGTGTATGGAAGTTCTATGGATATAGATTTTTTCAGTGTAATGCATTGTGGGCTATATATTTGAATTAAAATAAGGTTTGCTTAAAGTACTATAACATTTTTGTGCCCTGTTTGGGAGACTTCAACTGTACAGCTGAATTAACTTTTAGACATCAATTACATAACAGGTAAAAGGACTTGCTCCCGAAGAGTTTGCAGCTCGTAATGATCTGGTTCTCGCACTTCCTGATAGGATTCAAGCAATACCTGATGGTGGTGCTGCTGCACCACCTAAACAGACTGGAGGCTGGGCAGCTTCAGCGTCTCGAACAAATAATATCAAGTTTGATTCAGGTCATCATTTGTTTCCATTTGACTGATGAATATCACATTTTGTCAGCTTCTGTGGTGGTGGTTGGTTTCTTTCCACTTGCATGTTAATTTAACTTCTTGTGATTCATGAATTTCGTAGATGGACGATTTGACGATGAATACTTCCAGCAAACTGAAGAGTCAAGCCAATTCAGGAATGAATATGAAATGAGAAAAATTAAGCAGGTATGTACTTGTGATTCCGTTTTCTGTGTTATATAATACTACATGTAATGGCGGGTCGGGTAATGGTTCAAAACCGGATGAGTCGAAATGGGTAACTTTTTGAGGGTCACAGCGTGCCAGGTTGGTTGACCCAAAACACTTTTTGCTCAAAGTAAATAATTTTTCTAATAGATAATTTTTGTGTCAAATACTATTATAAAAACTATATTATTTAAAAAAAATTTATAAAAAATTATAATGATTAAAAGCTTTTATGCATTAAAAATACATCTTGAACAGTTTTTAAACCGTTTCACTTGTTTCCTTTTAAGTTATTCTTTCTAAATATATTTTACCCTTTTGGCCTGTTATAGATAAAACATATTCCGAATAAATCCATTCATAAGTAAACGGGTTGAAATTGGGATCTATACAATATACTTTTACCGAGTTTCATGTTTTACCTTTCTATTTGTTCCTATTTTATACAGGATCAAGGCTTGGATATGATAGCAGAAGGTCTAGATACTTTGAAAAACATGGCACAGGATATGAACGAGGTTTGCTATCTTGTACTTAAAGCGCATCTTGTGTTGTAACGGTTAATAAAGATTAACTTTCTATATCTCATAATCTATGCAGGAAGTAGACAGGCAGGTCCCTCTGATGGATGAAATAGATGACAAGGTGGGAAAAATTTCCCCTCATTCTTGTATGTTTAAATTGCCGTCATTATTTGGTTACTTAAAAAGTATTTTCAATTGTGGTATTTCAGGTGGATAAGGCGACTTCAGACCTTAGGAATACCAATGTCAGACTTAAGCACACTGTTAATCAGGTAATTAAGTGGCAATTAAAGATTTATTTTTTTGCATTATTATTGTTGTTTCATAATTAGATCTAACACAAGTTTTCCTTTCCGTTTCTTTTTGGCCCGGCAGCTGAGGTCTAGTCGGAACTTCTGTATTGATATTATATTGCTTTGTGTAATTTTGGGAATTGCAGCCTACTTATACAAGTAAGTTCGATATGGTTCTTTCTTTGCACTTTGCATCCTATTTTCTTTCTTTTATTCTTTTTATCTTCAAAGGTTTTAGTTTGCTTGGTCCATCTAGATATGCTACATGGACTGATGGACAAAGTACTGAAGTTTGTTGGCTGCTTTGATCTTTTTGTCTAATCTTTTCTCATCAATTTAATGTGAAATGCTTTTCAATAATAATTTTCTCAGCCAAAAAAAAAAAAAAACTAAAGAGATCAAGGAATTATGATATGTTATTACCGGAGTTGTTTTATAGCAATTAGTGGTCCTAGCCTTCTCCACTTGATATTTCCTCTTATTCTTTTGATTTTTTAACACCCATTTATGTTGAGCAAATGAAGATATGATTCACGGTAAATGATCTGTGAAGTGTTCATTTTGTTCTTAATCATCTCTTTTATTCTTCCACAATTTGTAAAATAGAGAAATTATTTTGTAAAGTACAAAATAAAGAAAAGAGTCTTATTCAGTTAGTTTTCCTACAAGAATTTGACTTCCATTTGATGTTATGAACTTGCAGTGTTTTGAAGTGAAAGTATTTGAACATATTAAAGTTGGCATCTGGTTTGCTCTTGTGATCGACTTCTGCGCGCTCTTTACTTATGTATGTTCTCACACTTAAGACTTGAGCTTTTCTTTTCAATTTCATTAATGTTTTATATGTTCGTTATGAGACATATTTCTACCTTTTTCTGAATGTAACTATGTATTTCATTTTCACTTACTTGTTCTAACACTGGCCTGTTACATTTAGGAGGGCAATTAGGGAAGTATGAAGGTTCTTTGTTTTGTTGTTGGGATTTCCCTTTCTCTTCTAAGTTTGAACCGTTTTTCTTGACAAGTTTATAATAACAACTTTGTTCTTCATGTATATAACCTTTTCTTTTTGTTGTCATACTTTTTCAAAACCAATTAAATAACTTTTGGGTTGAAATCCGAGGTCTTGAGGCAAATTTAACTAACTGCTAAAATTCCTAAATCTAGGGCTGGCAATTACTAACATGACACAAACATATGACCTGAACGGCTGAACCTGACAAGGATTAAGCAACATGAACCTGAAATGAAAGTGATTGGCTAAGGTCAGCCAAAACCCATTTGACCCAAAACTGACACATTTGATCCTATCATAAAATAAAATATAAAAATTTAAAAACTTAAAAAAACTGAAAGCATAAACTGTGTGTGTGTGTTTGAACGCATACATATAATTATATAAGAATTTAAATAATGGTAAGAATCATAAGAACTCAAAAATTGGATCATATCTACAAATTCACTAGATTTCTAGTTGGGTGGATCTTAATTAGAGTATTTCGTTAGTTTTTGGAAAATTTGAGTTGAAGAATGTTGAGAAATTCGTTGATGCACTAATGAATACACCTGATGCATTGTGCTTCTGATGCGCTTTCTACGTGTTTCTCCACAATGTTGAACTCAAATTTTTTGAAAAGTCACACGAAATACTCTTATTAAGATGTACGATTATGAATTTAGTGAACTTTTAGATGCACATGATCTGATTGCTTTGTTTTTACAGGTCTTGCTACTAATGGAGTTCTTATTTGATCCTGATATACGTGTGCTTGTGTTTGTTTGTTACGCGCACGCCTGTATTCGTGCCTGCGTGCATGTGTTCCTGCATGCGTGTGTGTTACAAACCAACACAAGCCCAACCTGCCCCGAAATTAAATTGGGTCGCCATTGGCACTAACCGTAACATATTGATTTTCTCTTTTGATGGAAGTTTGATGCAGTTGAGGGTAACTTTTCTAGCTTAAATGTATAGCAAAATCAGTCAATTAATACTTGAACTTGGCATCTCTTTAATCACACAAATGCGCAATTAATAAGATTATGTATGTAGTAATATTTACATATATTTTACAGTAAAAAGTATCTTATGATTGGACTAGCAATGGTTGCTTTCAGAGCAATGTTTTTTCATAAAAATTGCTCGGGGAGCAACCATCGCTTATAAAAATACACCCATGTCTATTTTCTTCACCTGTAACCTTATATCAATCTTTTTCTTAATATCATAATATGCTTCCATCATCACCTTACATGAAGACCAAGTTAATATCTTGGTACGCCATTATATACTTCCACATTTCAGATGGATCTTCACTGTATAAGCTCAACTCATTTGTATCAACCTTTAAAGATCCGATTTCGTCATTTCGATCTTCCATGGCTCTAGACTTCTTTTTACTGTTCTTAAAACCCTCATCTTGGCTCCTTTCTTTGCGCTTTCTATCATAATCAACTGAACCTTCAAATGATTCTTGAAAGTCCCCTCTGTTCTTGGGTGAATTGAACGAGTTTTTACTGCCTGAAAAACTGATGTTGGAAGACATAGTGTCCATGGAAGATAAGTCCAAGTGAGAACCAAGGATGAAAGGCAACATTGGACGATCTTTGAATAGGGTTCCCTTTAAAATTTCAAGGTTAGGGTTTATGTCCATAGGATTGATTGTTGACTTCTCTGGTTCTGGAATGCCTTGACCATATCTTTCTTCATCAAAGTTTCATGGGGTACAAACCTTTTGTCTCACTCTACAAAGAACCCAGTCATCCACAAGAAAAAAATAATTTTTTTACTGATTTTGTGCAGAACAATAGTTAATCCGTGGGTGTTTAAAAAACAAGATCATGCAAACTTACCCTCATTGATTCTTTCTGTTTGTTTGATCTGCAAACAACCGACTGAAGTAGTCTATATCATAGTCACATAGTTTGCCAGATGTGCCACGATCTGCGTTCCTGTCGCTTCGTTCCCGATCGTGGCACGAAATTGATCCCGTCGCTAGGTGGATCGCGAATTGGAACGACGGTCAAATCGATCACTTGGGTCTTCAATTCGCCTGGAACGAGTTTAGGAACGAACCAATTAACAAAAAATTGCGATTTGGTACTCGATTTTGCCTACAGGAATGTTATTTCAGAGGCGGGAAAAAAAGAACAGTTGCGACTCAGTCTTCGTCGGAGGTAGCTGCAGTCTCATCGGAGATGAAGATGTGGCGAGAGAGAAGACGACGACATGAAGAACCAGTGAAGAAACCAAAATTTGCTGGAGCTTCTTCATGCTTGACAGAGAAAAAAGATGAAGACAGGACCATAGAACGATGGGCTCTTTACAGATAAAAAACATAGAACGATGATCTGGGAGGCTGTGAAACTTTATTAGAAGTAACTAGGGTTTTTGAAGTTTAAAAATTTACCCTTATGTTATCCCAAAATTTCAAAATCTATCCTTATCATATCTTACAATTTTGAAATTACCCATATTCTACTACAATTCAAGTTATATCATTAAAGAACCAAAAAAAAGTTCTTGAAATAGTTTAGTTTTAATATTTTTGGGTTATGATATTAATGTTTCTAGAAAGCTTACATAAGGTTTGGTTCATGAAATCTGTTTTTGATAGTGGATACACCGTACCAAAACATAAGGTACATCGTACCGATGCGTACCGAAATGAACCTACCCCTCTCCGTACCGGATACGCCTAACCTAGCGAACCACGTTCCCGATCCTCAATCCCGTACCGAAACGATTCACGAACTTTGTGACTATGGTCTATATTCATGCATGATCCAATCAGCCTTATCTCCTCTCCGGGACCGACCCTTGTAGAACACCAAAGCTTTCTTCACCCCAACAATCTTTTCACTGCACATCCTAAGATAGGTCTATCTGTTCCTGTTGCCTTCCAGTACCCTGAACCCGCCATTCTATTTGGCCTCACTCCATTTGGGTACTTTCTATCTCTTGGACTGAAAAAGTACCATTCATCTTCTCCAAACAAAGCTTTATCTATAATCAAACAAATCAAAATCAAAGTCTCTCTGTGTGTGAGAGAGGATAGTGAGTGTGTGTGTGTGAGAGAGAGAGAGAGAGAGAGAGAGAGAGAGAGAAAGGGAGGGTGGGAGAGGGATAGAGACTGACAGGGAAGCTCCCATGGGTCAAACTTGTACAGCTTGATTTCTGCAAAGATCGAAGCTGGCAGGGTGGTTGAAGCAACTTTCTTCTGCAAATAGTGAACTATAAGTTCTTCATCAGTTGGGTGAAATCTAAAGCCTGGAGGAAGTTGTATGTCTGAATTTGAGGCGGTCTTGGTTTTCTCCATGGAAATCAGGACTTTGTTGCTCCTTTTGTTTTCTTGTTGATGGAGGAAACTACTAGGCATAGTTATGAACTCTTAAGTATATATACAACTAGCATATAAATGCAATGTGTGTATACCCGAAATCATATTATTCTTTGAAACACATACAGTACAACTAGTATAGTTCGGGAAAGGACACATGTTGGGTTTAATAAGAATATTAAAAAAAACTTAATTTTTTGTTTGTGGTTACTTATGGTATCAATAGCCTTTAACTATTTTCCTCGGCTTTAATTTGAAACCTCAATCATTAATAAATAAAATTTGGGGTATTATAACTATCCCCCACTTAAATTGATTTCCTCCTCGAAATCACACTACCCCACCAATTTCCTCAGTTTATATCATAACTTGAGGATGAAACTCCTTGTTCTTAGGCTAATTGATACCATATGTTAAAACCACTACCAACTACTGCAATTGCATCCTTTCCTATCAATCTAGCATATAAGCATGCATTATATGCTTGACTTGCTAATTCCATACCAACACTTACATCATACTCTCAACATTTGGATCAATTTCTTGTATTCTCATCCTTTACTTTTAACACTTATATCTAAGTATCTATCAAACAAGTATTCCATATCCATAGGTACTATAAAAGAATTGTCCATTTCATTATCTTTATTCTCCTACTGGATTAGCACTTAGCTTTCTGCTTGACCTTTCTACTTCACTGATTTCATAAATAGTGACTATAAATTTTACAATTTTGGATCTCATATTTTGCCTCTCATTACTGTCCTTCTCCCCCACTAAGTTCTAAGCTAAGATAGTTTCTTTTCTTGATTCATCTACCCTTTTCTATACCTGTAAATACTTTATATACATAAAATGCTTTGTTTACTTTTAATATGCTCATGACATAAGAATATCACTTGTCTCTTGCTCTTGCTTTAAATTCTACATATGAATATCCATTTCAATATTTCTATCTAATTTAGATCTCACCCCAATGCTATTCTCATCTTGTTTCCAATATTTAACTTAATCTCTCGTTTCCTTCATACTTGTGTGAACACTTATATTTCAGTTTCCTCTCTTTGCTTTATTTCAAGTTCACTTACTATGCACCAACACTTATATTTCCTGTTACTATTACTTTATTTACCACTACTTTATTCTATGAGCTGTCTGTTCCTGTACAATGATCATCAGTGTTGTAAAAATTGATCACGCTAGGCGGTACTCGGTGGTCTACCGACCTACAAATCACATGATGGTCGAATTTATCGGTCGGGTCAAAATTGGTCTTGGGCGGCCCTAGGCGGTTTACTAAACTAATTATGAACTTATGGTTTTTATTTTTTAAGTTTATTATACTTTTTGTTGGTTATTGACTTATTTTGTTATGGTATTGCTAATATTTATTTTTTTAAAGATAAATTCCTTTATAATTTAGGGTCCCCGCCTAGAAACCGATTAATCACCGCCTAGGCCGATTAATCGCATGAAAGTAGTCGACCGACTGTATAACACCGATCGATTTTTACAACCTTGATGATCATTTACCATAGTTATTAACTTATTATTACTTCTGAATCTTTGGCTTGATATTAATAACATTTTCTGAATTTTAATTATTGCACCATTGACCATTACCAATGATAGGATCTATTAATAACACATTCTTATACACAAATGGAGACATCACTCTACTGGTATTTTGAGAAAGACTATACTCTACTTGATCTTAATCATCATATTGGATATGTACTCACATAGTCACATCTGTATACTAGAATCTGTTACTCTAGTTCCAGCTTTGTCAGATTCGGGTATGAACCTTTACATATATCCGATGCTCATAGAGCACATCCTTGCAGATTCAACAACACATATTGGATCTCTACTAACAATATCAATTATAATTGGTACCGATCATGATACTAATATTAAAATTGTTCTTCCTCTGTTACATTTTACACTTCATAAACCTTTTCATCTTTTAGGTTGTATTAACTTTGACATCCTTTATCTTACATTATTTTTAACATCATTGTTCAGTTTCTGTCTAATATTGTTTTGTTCACATGTTACTTCGCTTGGCTTTTTATCACTTTAATATAAATATTACTTCATTTGCGGTTTGTCTTTTCGCTAACACTTTGCTAACACATTATAATTCTCTTCAAAAGTTACACACCATCATTTCTTAAATCATTCTTCTCTTTAAATAAATCGTTCTTTTTATTTACTGGGCGCTAGTCATTATTTAAATCCTCATATCGTATCAAGAACTTGTTAACCGGCTACATCTGTTCTACGGTCTGAATCTGCCTACAATGTCTACTAGATAAAACTACTTTACCTGGTCTAATTTTGGTGTCTGCCCTGGGTAATCACATGCACATGCCACAAAGGCAACTCATACACACATGCCACAAAGGCAACTATTCATAACACATGTCCAGGAATCCAATGTGCGTCAGACCCTCATAGGGAAATTTAAGCACCCGATTTACATCAGGTCCTTATAATCACATAAACATGCAACAAAGGCACTAACATACGCATAAGTATCATTTCCATACACACATATAGACACATATGAATACCATCAAGAATAGGACTTTAACACAAGTGACCTCCATTCCTTATGATAGATATGTGGTCTTAATGTAAGGACTTGAAACTTCCTTAGGCACCCAGTACAAAACCAAGTCCTAAACTCATACCAACCTTTGGTGCACCAGGGTTGCAAATCTGAGGCACCTTAGCACAAAGCTAGGCCCTTTTTGAGGCACGACACCAAGTATGTCATCCATACTATAGACTAGTTGACAATGGTAACGAATCCCAGCACGAACAATTTTTGTTTGTTTGTTATTGCTCTTTTATTCTTATTACATCCATCTTTTACTCTTATATCATTTTGCCTTTAGGGCATATACTTCCATTTTTTAGTTCTTGTATGATTAAGATTCCAGTATGATATTTAATAACAATAATCACTTCCCTTGGTATGTAATACTCTTTAGTGCTATATTTGATTTCATATATTATCATAATTCTCATCTTGTATTTTTTCTCTTCCGAATGATTTTCTGATCTTTTCCTGAAATTCTTTTGAAAACTTTTTAATCAAAAACCCACGTATCATCCCTCACTTGATTCATAAAGTACTACTATGACTATTTTAAGTATAGTTGCATGCCATATGTCTGTCTGTCATAGACACTGATAAGAGTTGCAGACATACTATATACAATTATTCTCAAATTAATCACTAAATACCCTGATTCATAAGCTTAGGTCACGCATCTCATTTACTTTTATTCATATGACTTTGGAAGGTAACACCTCTGTGTACCCGAATCCCTTAGACCTAGGCTCTGATATCAAGTTGTAGCGCCATGTTTTCTAAAATGTAGATTTAATAAAAATTTCTTAATATCTGAATAAAATCTTGTGCAACCATAACTGATTTGAATAAATTTGGCGGAAGCGGAAATAAAAACTTTTCCATCTTCTAATATAAATAAAAGACTAATTTGATAAAATTTATTAGACAATCTAAACCATTCATTTAAAAAAATATTTAATTTTGACCCTTCTTAAAATTAAAATTAAGAAGTTAATTTTGACTTTTTAGAGTCAAAATTATTAGAGATAATTTCATATATACCCTTCTTAAATCATATAAAAGCGTATTTGCCCACCTTAATTTACAAATATCGTATTTATCTTTTATAATATTTTAAAATATCATAATTAACCAAATTCTTAGTTTTATCATTCTAAAATATTTTATAATCATTTTAAATCCTTTTTAATTATAACCAATAACGTTTAACTTTATTACCTTTAATTGTAACAATAATGATTGATGACTTATATGAGAAATACAATCACATCTCTTCATATCATGACAACACGTTTCTGCCGTCAAGTCTGCACTCCCACTTGCGTGGATGTTTCCACTTCTGGTTAGAGTGTTGATGCCGTACGTCGTCATTTTTTAAATTCCCATTTAATTCGAGTTTTATTATTATTTAATACGTTTTTATTAATGTTTAATATTTATTATTATTTAAATCAACCCGTGTATCACACGGGTATTTAGTCTAGTTACATATTAAAGGAACAAACTTTAAGTATTTGAAAGCATTAACAATAAATCAATTAAGCTTAAAATAATAACTTGGGCGGCAACTTGTATAACTAAAATCTATAATGAGGTTGCACCCTACGACTAGTTCATCGTCTTCACAACTGGATACCTGTAAAAGAATAAAGTCAACTAACGTGAGCTAAAAGCTGAGTGAGTGATCTCGACTCTTGCTGATAGATAATGATAACATATTCTTAACAATAACTTCCGGATATTAACCTTACTTTCATTATCACGTTATTAGCTAGCATCTTTCATCATTCTTGACTTGGCTTCAATATGACTCATACTTAAGCTTGAACATAATTACCTTCATAATTATACATTTAGCTTCATGTCCATCTTTATTGCATTAGTATCTTATATACTAGGCTGCCATTCGCATACTTTTACTAACATACTTAACAATGTCACATTACATATATATACACACTCGTCATTGTACATTCAATATGTTTGCTTATAACTATGTATCTTCATTTATAACGTACAATCATTACATTATTATTTTATAAATATGCTCTACCTGAACTATCGTAAACTTATCTCTTTTTATTTTATATTTATACTATAATTTATAGGAATCATAGCACATATGCATCTATACTCTATATGTATAGATTACATGTATGCTCCATTTATTTATGTGCTATACTCGAATTAATATCTCTTTATTATTCATACCCCTTTTCTATTATCTTATACACATCTACAGTCACTTGGCCGTCATTACCTGTATATAATATTCTTACTATTACTATACAATAGTAATATAATCATCATCTCTACAAGTATACATTATACTACACTCAATTATTCTTACACAGCCATAGCTTAACTCAACTATCACTATATCATCATGCCTAAACTTACAATATAATACATATGACTAACCTCTTAATCCATAACCAATCCTATTATTACTTCATATTTGTTTACTTGGATTCATGACATAAATAACTCTTTTGCTTCATATTTAATTACTTGATAACTTACTATCATCATATCATAAAGTTTTAGGGGTGAGCAGAAAAAACCGAAACCGAACCAAAAACCGAAAAAACCAAACCAAAAAAACCGAACCAATATAGCAACCGACGGTTTTGGTTTTCAAATTTTCAAAAACCGACTTTTTCGGTTTGGTTTTGGTTTTTACAATTTCAAAAACCAAAAAAACCAAACCGAACCGTTCTAAGGGGTAATATTGTAAATATACATTTTCAAAAAATCAAATACCCTATGACTTTCCTATTTATATAGCCTCCCCCCCTTACATTAGGGTTCCACTAAAGAAATCTTACACTTATTCAGATCTCCTTCGTAGTTGCAACTTTGTTTGGTCGTCGAACTACTTGATCGAATTCACCTACATCACTTTATTTCAAGTCGACGAGTTCACTCCTTCTCGATTTTATCCATTTTTACTTAATATAGAAATCCATTTCTAATTATTTATCTCGATTTTAAGATTTGAGTTTTCTGAGTTGTATGCAGGTTATCTTGAGTTGGTTGTTTATCTCAATTTTCAGTTTTGCTAATATGTTATTTATCGATTTGCTTTGAGTTTTGATTTATTTCAACTTTAAAATTTCAACTTTGGCTTTAAAGTTGAAACATATGACGAATATTTTGCTTGTATCAAAGCAATGTATATAGCTTGAATTAGGTGGCACATATCTTGATGTTTTTAATATAGCCTCAACCACGTTTAATTTCATAGTTTTACAATGATGATTGTATGACTAAAATCTTGATGGTTAAAACATAAAAGTTGTAAAACCGAACAAAAAACCGACATCAAAACCAAAAACTGAACCACTCCAAAACCGAACGGTTTTGGTTTTTCAAAAACCGAAATTTTTGGTATTTCGGTTTTATGTCAAAACCAAACCAAACCGAACCATGCTCACTTGTTAGCATATCACAAACTAATTTTACATATTTCATATGTAAACATGTAAATCTCAGCTTCACCTCTTTTCAGATATATATTCATACTAAACCTTTAATTTCCACTAGTATAATTGCATTGATTAGCTATCTTGCAACTTCATAATCTACAAGTAGAGTTAAGGTTCCAATGAATTGCTATACTCTAATAAGATATTTGATCCAGCTTTCAGCCTATAAACTTGCCCCAAACATCGATACACAATAAAAGATACACCCTGGTGCACTGATCAGCTCGACACGTTCCATCCTTTTCCAAAACTTGAATTTGATACACAATTAATATACAGCCACTCATGGACTCCTAAAACATCAAATTACTTCATTATAACATAGGCTAAACCCACAAAAACATCAAATTTAAGGTTTAATCTTCAAAACCTATTTAACCCATTCAAGAACCCTAATTCCCAACACACTCAATTTAAAAGCTACAAGAAAAAATTCCTATTACCAAAATCATTTTTTGAGTGAAATCCCTCAATTACCCATCAATACCTTAATTCTTCAAGAACAAGAACATACAGAGTATACTTACTTAGGATCTTCTTGACCTTCAATTGTTGCTCTCCTTCTTAATGTTAATCCTTCATAACGAGTTTCCAGATTTGCATCTTTCCCTTACGTGGTTCTTGACTTCTCCGGAGAGTTCCTCAAGTTATGTATGTGTTTAGGCGTATGTGTGTGTGGTCTTATGCGTATGTGTGAGTGTCGTATGTGTGTATAAATCTAGGCCGCATGAACATTTGAAAAACAATGGGCTGGGCTGGGGTTAGTAGTATATATATTATGTATTTTTCGGCTTAGATGTAGGTATCTTGTTCCCCTTTTAATTTACAATTTACAATTTAATTACACAATATCTAATAATCCTAATGAGGATATTTTTGAAACCATCCTTTTAAACCAATTAAAAATCAATAGCCTTTAACTATTTTTCCTCAACTTTAATTTGAAACCTCAATCATTAATTAATAAATTTTGGGGTAATTACAACTTGGTTCTGTTGTAATCGTTGTCGTTGTTGTCGATTGTTGTTTGTGGTTTTAGCTTCCATTTACTTGTGCTAATTCCCCCATCTAACTCCTTTTTGTAGGTTTTGATAAGCGCAGCTGTTTAGCTGGGAGTTTGTGTGTTTGGGGAAAGTTTGACCATCGCTCCGATATTATTTGAAAAACGATGAGCTATCTTTTGTAAACTTTTGTAACACGAAACGATATATTGTATATTTTGTAACGGTATGTATTTTATTTGTGGGTGTTATTGTTTATTATTTATGTCAACGCTTCCGCCGTGTTTAAAAAAATGGCCTGAGATTTGCGGTGTTATATATTACTATACTAAACTGATTAAGAAACCAAAATTCAATCATATAAGTAAAAAAACTTGATGTTATTTTTCAATCTTATGGTTTTATTAAGGGTTTAGTTTCCAAAATTGTATCAAGCTTGTAATCTTTTGCTATTGTATATACCAAACTTTAAAAACCACCATTTAATATACTTAAGTTTCAAAATCTACCCATTAATGTATTATAAAACTATTGGGGAGATAATAGTTTCAACCTAATAATCAACTCCGTCTATTAAAATACATAGGATTTGATGTTAACAAAATTAGATCTCCAGTAAAGATTTAAATGAAGTTAAATGTGTTGTTTAACTTCTGACTTAAAAGTTACAAATTATAGAGTATCGTCAGAGACTTGCTAAAGTACTAAATATCAGTCGAAGACAACATCTGAAGTTCATCTAAGAAGAATACAAGTGCAGAAGACCATTCATTGAACATCTTAAGACGGCTAGCTGAATGATTTAGAATATCAACCGGTCAGTGTAATCAGCTAAGCAAAATTTTGATCAGCTAAGCATCTAAACCTTTCAGCAATTATATATATATATATATATATATATAGGGTAGGGTTCATTTGAGAACCATTATTATTGTGAGAATCGCGAGAACTAATCTTAGTCATTCAATTGGTAAGTGGAATTCATGGATGAAGAGCATGGGGATTGAGTGTGGCAATGTGCATGTAAGAAATTCATAGGTGAGCAATCCAATTGAACGAGGGGGAATTAGACGGCTAAGATTGGTTCTCGCGCTTCTCGTAATAAAAACGGTTCTCAAATGAACTTTTCACTATATATATATATATATATATATAGGTTGATAATATTTACACTCTTTTCAGTTAAACGGATTGATCATCTGAACTTTCCATAATCTACCTTTATCATCTGAACCTTTAATGATCAACCTTTATCATCTGAACTTTCCATGATGATCTTTATCGTCAGTTTATCCTCTAACGATCTGCTGAACGTTTCAACATTTAGGCTAAGACAATCTATTATGTTATTTTAGTACATTTTGTCTAGCTGAGTCGTGATCTGTGCCCTAACTGAGTCCGAAAAAGACCGGACTATTCAAAAACCGAATGATCTTACGCGAGAACTAGTCCGTTGAGGGCCGGACCGACCCCGAAAGAGCCCAGAACCGAATTTGTTCACCTTATTGTATACGTGTATAAATCACGAAAGATGGGCTAATGTTGATTTTATTACGTAAATCACGAAAGAGTAACCCTAGATAGTCGGTGGGGGAAGACACGGGCCGCTATTTGTTTTCACTGACTACATTGAAGCCGACCGAAGCCACAAACTTTCCTAGCCTCGTAGGTCATGTGCTTCATTTTTCTGTCAGTCGCATACAGAAACCAAGCATAGACCATCGAAGCATACAGAGGCCATAAACAATCGAAGGTATCTTCTTCACTGTTTTGTTTTCTTAACCCTTCATCGATTAGGGCTTCTTTTCCCCGTAATCTGGTAATCGAGCCATCGCCGCCTGTTCTTCATCGTACTTCTTATTTATTCTTACTTGTTAATCGAGCCATGAGGCTTCTATTATTATTTTCAAGGGGCTTTAGATGGAGGCCATCATAGTCGAATTCTTCGTCTGTTCATGTATTTCTTTCTTCTGTTAATAGAAGCTATAAACAATCAAGGCCTGTTCTTTTTTTCTTTCTGGTTAATCGAAGCTGTATTTCATTTTTTTATACCGAGGGGCTGTTCTAACTTGAAGCCTTAATAAGCTGTATGAACAATCTAGAACTGTTAGATTTTATATTTTTTTTAATTGTCGAGTAGCTGTTCTATTTAGAACTTGGAGACCTGTTCAAATACTATTTGAACGTTATACTGATGTTAATTTATAAATTTGTATGTTTATACTATTGTTGGTTAATAATCTTGAAGCCAGCATTTCTGCAAACCAAACGCAGAGGGAGGAATAGCAAACAGCCTGATGGCGATGAGGACTGCAACAACCGTGGCGGCCGCCGGTCCACGTGGGCTCAGATCATTGTACTCAACACTTTCTACCAACTTTCCCTTTCCATCACAGCCTGCCAATCAGACACAGCGGCCACAGGCTGAACCTTCCACTAACCTCTTCATATCAGGCATATATCCTTCTACTTTTCATCTTATATACAGTAATCTTTATATAATTTTCATCTACTGTCTTTGTGTGTTATTTACCCTACTTTATTGTCCTCTGCTTTCTGGAAAAACACCTACTTTATTCTGGTATAACACGTTAATCGCCTAAAATAGTTATTCTGTCCATGGAGCGGTATGATTTTGCAATGACAAATGAGTGAAAAATAAAAGAAATTAAGATTAAATTTCCTCTCTGATTAACTTCCTTAATACTTGAGAAACTATGTAATCTGGAATTCTTTATATGGTTTTGTATGAAGTTAGTCAAATGCTACACAACATGTGGAATAATTGCTGATAGTTGTTCTTGAACTGAGAAATAGAATTCCCACATAAGTAAGAGCAATTGAAAGTGATTAAGCTGGGGAAATTTGTACTGAATGATTAGGGAAAAGGAAACTGCTAGCAATTTTATAACATGATTGAATGAAATGAATCTGTTTTTAGTGCCGTTTACAAGAAATTTCAACACTAACTCAACAACTTTCCTGTCTTTTCTCACTTGAGTTATTAGTTGAACTCACATGATTTTCATAACAATCCACTAACTCAACTACTTAAGGATCATAACATTCCCTTCCCCTTGAAACGATTTTTATGCCCTTAAGAATCAGGCAATTCACTATATTAGGACACACATTTGCAGTCGACTCCCAAGTAGCATATCCACATCAACATATGACAATTGAACCAAACACAAGAACAATTTGATTACGAACCTTGCCCGGTTGTCTATCATATACCTTCACTTGGATCTTAACAAGCAATTCTTCTTCGTCATATGGACTTATGGAGGGAGAATGCCAGTTTTTGAAGGTTGATGGTGCCATGCTTTTAACTTTGATACACGAAATCCAGGATGAATCTCATCCTTAGGATCAGGAGGTAGAGCTAACCATAAGCAGCTTGACACATCTTTTCTCATTTTCTGTAATATGAAAATGACCATAGAATCCGGAAGATAGCTTGTGTTGCTTGTGCAAAAACAAATTGATCTGCTGGAAAATACCCAGCTGCCTATGTTGAATTCCATCAGTCCTCTTTGTTTGTTAAAAATGCTTCATTCTATCTCGTGGCCTCTTCAAATGGATCTTCAGTAAGGGATTAGTTTGAAACGGAACTTCGATAAGCAGCATTATGAGGCGTTCTTGATAGAGCATCAGCCACCACATCCTCATTCCCATTTTTATAAGAGATCTCGATATCTTATGATCAAGGCACATTAGCTTAGGCAGACATTTAGTTTGAAAGGGATTGTTAAGCATTTGTTTCATCAAATAGTTGAGGCTGAAATGATTTGTTCTTAATATAGCCTGTCAACTTGGTTTAAAAAAGCGTGCCTGGGCACTGCAAGGCGGTCCAGAAAATGCATCCCATATGTGATGCGTTGCGATGTGTGTGAAGCGGTCGGAAGTGTGCGCATCAGATGCGCTTCACTTGAGGCACGCATCAGCGCTTTCTGATGTTTCTCTCCTGTTTTAATCTGGGCGTTTTTAAATATCAATTAGTATGTGTCTTGGGCTTTTAGTGGGTATAAAACTCCAAATGGTGTTGAAGTAGGCCTATTGTAATGGGTGATAAAGTTTTAACGGTTAATACATAAGAGTGCTTAACCTAAAGTCAATTATACTCTTTCCTACCAAAGCGGCAAAGCCGTTACCCCCTCTAACGCCCTGTTGAAGTTGAATCCTTGGTTGATTCCATTGAAGTTGAGGTCGATTTCATTTGAAGTCGCATCCCTTGTTGAAATTGAAGGTCGAGTCCCTATTGAAATATTGAAGTCGAATCCGTGGCTGCAAAGGTTCAATTTTGAAACTGAAAAAGGTTATCTCGATTGGAAACAAAAAATCAGTTTCTAAGTTTTTTTTCCTTTACCTTTATTTTGTTGTTTTAAGTATATTAGCTTGATCTTATGTTGTTTTAAAAGGTTACTTTTGATTATAAGTTTCTAAATTTTCTTTCTTGAACTCTACTATGTTGTTCCTAGTTTGTTAGTGTTTTTGTCCCTTCGGGTCAGCCGATAAAATTGCAATGATACAGAGAAGTTTCTGTTGCTGCTAAGTGTAGGTCTTAGCAAGCGCACAACTGATGAAGGACTTCGAGAATGCTTTGCAAAGTTTGGCGAAGTGGTTCACGGTTTGCTTCTATCTACATTTACTATCATGATATGATTCTGAGTTACGAGTTTCCTGTTAATTGAACTTGAATTGCTATTTCTCTGTTACTTTCTACAGCTAGAGTAGTAAAAGACCGCGTGTCAGGTTGGTCAAAAGGGTTTGGTTTTGTACGATATTCTACCCTTGAAGGGGCCGCTGCTGGTATTGAGGGCATGGATGGGAAGGTACCTTCTTTTTCCTGTCTTGGATTGGTCAGAAGATAACCAACTCAGTTCATACTTATTTTAGTAAAGATGGTAGTTTGCACTCTTATAATCATCATGTTAATTTTATTTTGTATAGGTGCCAGCCATTTGATATATGTATCATGATTTTACTTTATAGTTAATGTCGTCTCTGTGTTGCAGTTTTTGGATGGTTGGGTCATATTTGCGGAGTATGCCAGACCAAGAGACTCTTCTCCTCCTCCATCACCTCCTAATTCCTATGGGAATAACCAATACGGGCACCGCCAGTGAGATCTCTCTTCTAATGATTCTTGGTTTAAAAGAATTATAATTATTATTATTAACAATGAAGATCATTTCATGAACTACATATGCTCGTGGATTATACATATTCTTCTTATGTGTTGGTAATTCGAACATGAAAGTTTTGGCCTTTATTTATTCTAGCAGATGTAGGATTGGTGCATGTTATATTTATATGTGTTGCCCTATAAACAATCTTGGATTTACTTGCTTGTTTGGAAGACTATAATCATGTCGCCATTTTGGTCTCCGATGCAGATGTTACATTGTTATGTCATCTTTCTGTTAGAATGAAACCTTTTGCCGCTTCGATTTTCATGGTTTGTTGCCTTGGAGTGTTAGATTTGCCCTGAATAAAACCTTTAGACTCGTGATTGAAAAGATCAGACCCCTGAGCAAAGTTTGTCGATCGGTTAGATTTATCATCCAAACACGACCAAAGTTTATAGATTTGATGCATGTAACATAAGAATGTCGATGCACAAGCCCGGAGAAGAGCTTGAGAAAAAAATTGATGAAAAGAACTTATGCTAAACGTCTTTTACAAATAAAAAAAAACAAAACTACACGTCTACACCGAATGCGTTCTTGATATTCCATCTTTGAATTTTGATTAAAAAGCAGGACATATAAAATAAAAAGAGTTAAAGTTGCATAACGTTATGAAAGTTATCATAATGTTTTAGGAGGTGTTTGTTTTAGCTTATTTATGGTTTATTTTTTGCACTTATTTGTCATAGGCTAGTTTTTCCGGCTTATTTTTCATGAGTCTAGCTTATTTTTTTCTTGTGACTCATAATAAGCTCAAAAGTCAGAAAGTAATCTGGAAAAAACTAGTTTATAAAAAATATACTCTAAATAAGCTAAAACAAACACTCTCTCAATATGGTATTTAAAGTATTGTTTTTACATATATGACCGATTAACTTGTTAAAAACGTGCTAATATACCTTTGTTTAACTTGCAATTGGCTTAGCCAGTAAAATCATGATTTTTAAAACTCTAAAATCAGTCTCCCCTTCATTTCAAGTGTTAGGGCATGTTATGAATCTTGTCATAATATTTTAATATGGTGCTTACAGTATTTTTTTTAAACATCAGAAAATCTTCTAAAAACTTTATTTCTCCTTTATTTTTTACTTTAACTATATTTTGGCCTTGTACATGGTCAACAAAGCAGAAAAACTTGCACTTCTTACCAACTCCTTGCAACAATTAATGCATTTACAAGATAAATTAAGGTAATTTTTACAAATTTTAGTGACTAATTTCATACAAAATTATATCAAATAATTAGGGCATGTTAGGAATTTTCGACCGGGATTGTTTCTTGTTCATGATATTAGACATTTTATTGGCTTCTTATAATAGCATTCACTTGGAAACTTTGAATTGGGTTGGAGTTGTAGGACGATGATGAAGACATTTTCGCTACCTTCAAGAGCTCTAAATGAATAATTTCTCTAATTTTTAATGCATCACAGATTTAAAATGGTGAGGAAAGACTTCAAATTAGGTTTTTACCTTTTTAGCGGGTCACATTGATGTAAGGGGTATATTAATACATTTTTAATAAGTTAAATGGTGATATGTGAAAAAAAAAATATTTAAGTGCATATTGAAATATTATGACAATTTTCATACCATTACGCAACTTTAACCCAAATAAAAATTGGGATGAACATTGAACAATAGTGGTGCTTAGTTTAATTTCCATTTTTAAGCGACGAAACTTGTCGTCTATCTATATATATAAAAAGAACACATATCGTGTATAAGTGACATATGTTCACTTCAATAGTTTGAAACTATTTCAATTTCTTGATCCTCTTTCAAATCTATCCATTTACACATCAACATTCTAATAACATTGATTCAATTTTCAACATCATCACCTCATTACTTTTTTATATACTCCTTTTTTTAATAACTAAGAATATTATTAAGCTAGGCTCCCGTGGTTCTCAATCCTCTCTCCTCGTTATATGAAAATATTTTCAAACTCATTTCCATATACAGTTTACAATTGTGATCACAACCTAACCATCCTCATGAATTTATATATCTAACTCTTTGCATTTTTTTTTTTGCTAAATATCTAAAATAATGATGTAAAAATTATCCATATTTTCTAATTAGACTAAAGATTATATTGTTCTTGTGATCTAGATATGCTAAATTATATAACGTATAAACGTGTTGAGTGTCTTGTAAACCAAGGTGGTTAGAAAATATTAAGTAATTGTTAATTATAACGTGTCATTAAAAACTAAATGTAGTAAAAGGTTGTACCATCATAATAAAAAGTTATGTCATATGGTAGGGTGATATGGCTGAGTCAAATGATGGCAGGAAAAGAGTTGCAACACGTCTTCATTAGTCGCACCATTATATTTATTTTGACTTTTAAAAATTATTTTTTTAAATTTTAATGATTTATTTAAATACGTACAACGTTAGAGCGTGTCATGTATATATAAATCTAAAAGTTATGGGTTGTTTGTTTTTAACCGAATGAAACCATTTAGCATTGAATGTTGAATTGCTAAGTATTCAACGCATTTGATTGCCATCTCTGAATAAAGATTGTGCCGAGTAAAACATAAGAATATTGCTTAATCATTCCACCATAAAATACATTCTGAATCATTAAGCACATAATATTTTATCATAATAACCATTCTTTCACACGTTGTCTTGCTAAATAATCATACCTTATTATATAATAAATCATGATGAATGTTAAAATGGTAATTTGCATTATTCAAATTGTTTATTTAAAACCCTTACCAAACAACATATCACATTCAAAAGCAGTTTAATACATAGCCTCTAAATTATTCAGACTATAAATCATTCAACATATAATCATCTTATTTTATCAAATAGCAATTTAATAGTTTAGTTTGATAGTTAAATACTCTAACAAAGTACGATCAAAGTGGGGGATGATCAAAGGTATGGTTTCCTTTGTAATGGTGCAAACCCCGGACAAGGGTCAAGAACTTATACTAGGAGTAATGTGACTGCCGTCTTACTACCGTTTTCTAAGACTTTAACTAGAATCAAATTGGATTTTTTAGAGTCAAACCCATAAATAAGAACTTAAGTGTTACATACATAGCTAAGGGTAGCACATACATAAAACAAATAAATCTCGATAAAAATTAAAACTAAAGATCAAAAAATTAAAACTAAAGATCAAAAAATTAAAGGGTTATTTGTGGTACCCTCGGCTACATACTAAGTCATCTTCTAATTTTTGTGTGCGCATGTGAAAGAAAGAGACAATAAAACGTTTTATTTATCATTTTGGGTTTGTTCATTTTAGAAAAACTTTAAAATAAACTATACATAATTCTCACTTTTACGAAATAATTGATTTGTTTATATCTATTCATATACATTTGCATTACCTTCTAAACATAAAAAAAACTTCATTCATCATGGGCCTTGCTTAGCATGGCTAAAAGTAAAAACTAGTAATATAAACCCTAAACCCTAAACCCTAAAAACTAATAATATAATACAAGGACATATGAATCAATGATGTTTTTCTAATATAAGTTTTGTTTTAATTTTAAAATAATAATTTACCGAAGTCCGTAGGGTGCTAAACATTCGGGTCTTGGATATAAAAAAACTA
The DNA here is from genome assembly GCA_038502395.1 of Dittrichia graveolens. Taxonomy (NCBI): domain Eukaryota; kingdom Viridiplantae; phylum Streptophyta; class Magnoliopsida; order Asterales; family Asteraceae; genus Dittrichia; species Dittrichia graveolens. The sequence goes on from JARJIL010000003.1 coordinate 8,582,391, forward strand.
AGGTAATGTTTGATTTTGACTTAATGAACTTAACGGAGAAAGACTTATTGCGGCAAGTGATAACTCTTTGTTTTTTATTTAATTCAGAAAGTATGACTTAACAAAATAAGTTATGAGCATGCTATTTTCTATATTAAGTAAATGGTTTTTTTATTCAGACAGTTCATTTAACACATACAACAAATAACAATACTACCATTTATCTAGATAAACACTTTATCAAAAGAGTACTTAGAAAAACAAACAGACTCTAAACCAAGTCGGAAAAACCAAACTAAATTATGAGTTTAGTTTTCGGTTCGTTTCTAACCTAAAGGGCCTAAATGGAATTTGATAATCGGTCTTCAATTGTCAAATTTTACCGACTTGGATATGTTCGTGCAAAAAAATAAATTAATAAATAGAATTTAAAAAATACTAAACAATTAGAAAATGATACTAGAAAAGAATTGTAATCGCGTGAACACTAAACCTTATTTTTATCTCGGCTCCATGAAACACCGAGCAATGAAACACAACTATAAAAAGGTTAGTGTTTTGAGGATGAAAACGTTTAGGTTTTGGTGTATTAAAATCAGATGATTTTAATTCACTTTATTATGATAAGTGGAAATCCTTAATACATGTCTTTATAAGTGCTTTCATATTCATAAATATTTCAAGTGAGAGGTATATTAGTTATTTTATCATATAGTTATTTAAATGTTTATGAGTATTAAAATACCTATCATAAAATGCTTAAAATACAAATATAGATGTTGTTCACAACATAAATGGTTTCCCTTCTATTAAAAGCGAAAACCAAACCAAATTCAAATCTTGTTTTTAATTTAGTTTGAGAACAATTTCAATCGATTCAGTTTGATTTCAACCAAAAAGATTCCAACACAAGAAACCTGAACTGAGGAACCCGAAACCCGAACCGAACACTCCTAAAACGACGAACTCAAATGAAAAACTGATGTGAAATAGAATGAAATAAAATTTCAAATTTGATCAATATAAACAGATAAAGAAAAGATGAGGGGTTGTTTTCGAATAATGTACAATACCAGTTATAGCTGTTTATTAACAGGCTGGGCCAGTTCTTTCACAAACAAGAAGATACCATCATTCTTCCCAAATTCAAACAGTTTTCGTTGCTTTCTTCAAAATCAAACTCGTGAAATCTGAACTGAAGTAAAAATTAATCGCAGGAGGTATGAGCGTCATCGAATTCTTAACTCGAGTTGATGCTATTTGCAAGAAGTACGACAAGTACGACGTCGAAAAGCAGAGGGATCTTAATGTCTCCGGTGACGACGCTTTTGCTAGGCTCTACGCCGCTGTAGAATCTGACATTGAGACTGCTCTGGAGGTGATTTATGTTTTCATATGAATCAATTCATGTTTTTATATCTAGGGTTTTTAGTTTTCAAATCTTTAATTAATTGACAATGTTGATTTGTTATTGTCTCACAGAAAGCGGAGACAGCTCGCAATGAGAAAAACAGGGCTTCGGTGGTGGCGATTAATGCTGAAATACGACGCACCAAGGCTAAGTTACTGGAAGAAGTCCCCAAGTTGCAGCGATTGGCTATGAAGAAGGTTCGATCTCCCTTCTTTTTCTTTATCAGATAGAAATCGTATGTTCCCGTACACTATATATGAAGGGAAAGTATTATGAATCTGTTTGACTTACATATATGCGTATCCTCGGGCAAGATCAAAATGTACTGTGCTAGATGACCCTTGAGATGAGTTTTCAATCTATCTATGTGTAACCAACATATCCATTTGTAGTAGATAGCATATTTCAATATGCAAGCGTGCAACCGAGTTAGTTTGGTTTGTTCTGTACTTTGGATGTAAGCACAATTGGATTGGTGGTAGCTTAATGCATAGCCAGCCTCTTAGTGGTCCCTAGTCAGGGACTATAGAACACTGGTTTTGTTGATAGGCCACTAATGATAAGCTTTAGTCGAAGTTCTGTAGCCTACGACCCTACGTTATATGGAAAATACTGCTTCTGGTGTTCTAAAGTGTGGAGCTGTGTCTAATCTGGTTGGCGTTTTTTCTGCTTTAGTTGTTTCCTTCTATGCTTTTAGCCAGAAATTTACATGATTCAAAATGATTAGAGTGACAACTAATAATAGTGCAGAAGCAAATGCATCATCTTTGGTGAATTCTTTTGGCAATCAAACACAGCACATCAAGCAATCCTGCAGATATGCATCTCCACTCTCCAGAGAATCATTAGCATATGCTGCATACTTATTACGTGCCCAGTTTCTTACCATCATAATGAATACCCCTTGAATTGCCTAAGAAATTTGCAAATTATAAGCTGAGTCTTCATGTTCGAGTGGCACATTCCATAGCTAAACTTGCATCCTATATGAGTTGTTTATATACGGGTAATCTTAGCATATCTGGTTAGGCTTCATGTCCTAAATACTATTGCACAAGTATGACTTATGAGTGTTACAATCAAAGGTCCAAAGCTGCTTTCTGAAATAAGATATGTAACGAACCATGTATTGTTTACAAAAACAACCGTACATGGGCTTGATTGGTGCGGAGTGTGCCAATAGCTGTAGTCATTGCTTAATGAAGAGCTATCATATTTGATAGAAAAATTATGGACCTAAACTGAATGTGTTAGAGCTTTTTCCAAGTTGCAGACTTGTCTAATGAACTTTATTCTAGCATGAGGAACACACCCTCGAATATTGTGTGTATGAAAGTTCTATGGATATAGATTTTTTCAGTGTAATGCATTGTGGGCTATATATTTGAATTAAAATAAGGTTTGCTTAAAGTACTATAACATTTTTGTGCCCTGTTTGGGAGACTTCAACTGTACAGTTGAATTAACTTCTAGACATCAATTACATAACAGGTAAAAGGACTTGCTCCCGAAGAGTTTGCAGCTCGTAATGATCTGGTTCTCGCACTTCCTGATAGGATTCAAGCAATACCTGATGGTGGTGCTGCTGCACCACCTAAACAGACTGGAGGCTGGGCAGCTTCAGCGTCTCGAACAAATAATATCAAGTTTGATTCAGGTCATCATTTGTTTCCATTTGACCGATGAATATCACATTTTGTCAGCTTTTGTGGTGGTGGTTGGTTTCTTTCCACTTACATGTTAATTTAACTTCTTGTGATTCATGAATTTCGTAGATGGACGATTTGATGATGAATACTTCCAGCAAACTGAAGAGTCAAGCCAATTCAGGAATGAATATGAAATGAGAAAAATTAAGCAGGCATGTACTTGTGAATCTGTTTTTTGTGTTATATAATACTACGTGTAATGGCGGGTCGGGTAATGGTTCAAAACCGGATGAGTCGAAATGGGTAACTTTTTGAGGGTCACAGCGTGCCAGGTTGGTTGACCCAAAACACTTTTTGCTCAAAGTAAATAATTTTTCTAATAGATAATTTTTGTGTCAAATACTATTATAAAAACTATATTATTAAAAAAAATTTATAAAAAATTATAATGATTAAAAGCTTTTATGCATTAAAAATACATCTTGAGCAGTTTTTAAACCGTTTCACTTGTTTCCTTTTAAGTTATTCTTTTTAAATATATTTTACCCTTTTGGCCTGTTATAGATAAAACATATTCTGAATAAATCCATTCATAAGTAAACGGGTTGAAGTTGCGATCTGTACAATATACTTTTACCGAGTTTCATGTTTTACCTTTCTATTTGTTCCTATTTTATACAGGATCAAGGCTTGGATATGATAGCAGAAGGTCTAGATACTTTGAAAAACATGGCACAGGATATGAACGAGGTTTGCTATCTTCTACTTAAAGCGCATCTTGTGTTGTAACGGTTAATAAAGATTAACTTTCTATATCTCATAATCTATGCAGGAAGTAGACAGGCAGGTCCCTCTGATGGATGAAATAGATGACAAGGTGGGAAAAATTTCCCCTCATTCTTGTATGTTTAAATTGCCGTCATTATTTGGTTACTTAAAAAGTATTTTCAATTGTGGTATTTCAGGTGGATAAGGCGACTTCAGACCTTAGGAATACCAATGTCAGACTTAAGCACACTGTTAATCAGGTAATTAAGTGGCAATTAAAGATTTATTTTTTGGCATTATTATTGTTGTTTCATAATTAGATCTAACACAAGTTTTCCTTTCCGTTTCTTTTTGGCCCGGCAGCTGAGGTCTAGTCGGAACTTCTGTATTGATATTATATTGCTTTGTGTAATTTTGGGAATTGCAGCCTACTTATACAAGTAAGTTCGATATGGTTCTTTCTTTGCACTTTGCATCCTATTTTCTTTCTTTTATTCTTTTTATCTTCAAAGGTTTTAGTTTGCTTGGTCCATCTAGATATGCTACATGGACTGATGGACAAAGTACTGAAGTTTGTTGGCTGCTTTGATCTTTTTGTCTAATCTTTTCTCTTCAATTTAATGTGAAATGCTTTTCAATAATAATTTTCTCAGCCAAAAAAAAAAAAAAAAACTAAAGAGATCAAGGAATTATGATATGTTATTACCGGAGTTGTTTTATAGCAATTAGTGGTCCTAGCCTTCTCCACTTGATATTTCCTCTTATTCTTTTGATTTTTTAACACCCATTTATGTTGAGCAAATGAAGATATGATTCACGGTAAATGATCTGTGAAGTGTTCATTTTGTTCTTAATCATCTCTTTTATTCTTCCACAATTTGTAAAATAGAGAAATTATTTTGTAAAGTACAAAATAAAGAAAAGAGTCTTATTCAGTTAGTTTTCCTACAAGAATTTGACTTCCATTTGATGTTATGAACTTGCAGTGTTTTGAAGTGAAAGTATTTGAACATATTAAAGTTGGCATCTGGTTTGCTCCTGTGATCGACTTCTGCGCGCTCTTTACTTATGTATGTTCTCACACTTAAGACTTGAGCTTTTCTTTTCAATTTCATTAATGTTTTATATGTTCATTACGAGACATATTTCTACCTTTTTCTGAATGTAACTATGTATTTCATTTTCACTTACTTGTTCTAACACTGGCCTGTTACATTTCGGAGGGCAATTAGGGAAGTATGAAGGTTCTTTGTTTTGTTGTTGGGATTTCCCTTTCTCTTCTAAGTTTGAACCGTTTTTCTTGACAAGTTTATAATAACAACTTTGTTATTCATGTATATAACCTTTTCTTTTTGTTGTCATACTTTTTCAAAACCAATTAAATAACTTTTGTGTTGAAATCCAAGGTCTTGAGGCAAATCTAACTAACTACTAAAATTCCTAAATCTAGGGCTGGCAATTACTAACATGACACAAACATATGACCTGAACGGCTGAACCTTACAAGAAAAAAGCAACATGAACCTGAAATGAAAGTGATTGGCTAAGGTCAGCCAAAACCCATTTGACCCAAAACTGACACTTTTGATCCTATAATAAAATAAAATATAAAAATTTAAAAACTTAAAAAAACTGAAAGCATAAACTGTGTGAGTGTGTTTGAACACGTACATATAATTATATATAAGAAATTAAATAATGGTTAGAATCATAAGAACTCAAAAATTGTCTCATATCTACAATTTCACTACATATCTAGTTGGGTGGATCTTAATTAGAGTATTTCGTGAGTTTTTGGAAAATTTGAGTTGAAGAATGTTGAGAAATTCGTTGATGCACTAAAGAATACACCTGATGCATTGTGCTTCTGATGCGCATTCTACGTGTTTCTCCACAATGTTGAACTCAAATTTTTTGAAAAGTCACACGAAATACTCTTATTAAGATGTACGATTATGAATTTAGTGAACTTTTAGATGCACATGATCTGATTGCTTAGTTTTTACAGGTCTTGCTACTAATGGAGTTCTTATTTGATCCTGATATACGTGTGTGCTTGTGTTTGTTTGTTACGCGCGCGCCTGTATTCGTGCATGTGTTCCTGCATGCGTGTGTGTTACAAACCAACACAAGCCCAACCTGTCCCGAAATTAAATTGGGTCGCCATTGGCACTAAACGTAACATATTGATTTTCTCTTTTGATGGGAGTTTGATGCATTTGAGGGGAACTTTTCTAGCTTAAATGTATAGCAAAATCACTCAATTAATACTTGAACTTGGCATCTCTTTAATCACACAAATACACAATTAATAAGATTATGTATGTAGTCATATTTACATATATTTTACAGTAAAAAGTATCTTATGATTGGACTAGCAATGGTTGCTTTCAGAGCAATGTTTTTTCATAAAAATTGCTCGGGGAGCAACCATCGCTTATAAAAATACACCCATGTCTATTTTCTTCACCCGTAACCTTATATGAATCTTTTTCTTAATATCATAATATGCTTCCATCATCACCTTACATGAAGGCCAAGTTGTTAATATCTTGGTAAGCCATTATATACTTCCACATTTCAGATGGATCTCCACTGTATACGCTCAACTCATTTGTATCAATCTTTAAAGATCCGATTTTGTCATTTTGATCTTCCATGGCTCTAGACTTCTTTTTACTGTTCTTAAAACCCTCATCTTGGGTCCTTTCTTTGCGCTTTCTATCATAATCAACTGAACCTTCAAATGATTCTTGAAAGTCCCCTCTGTTCTTGGGTGAATTGAACGAGTTTTTACTGCCTGAAAAACTGATGTTGGAAGACATAGTGTCCGTGGAAGACAAATCCAAGTGAGAACCAAGGATGAAAGGCAACATTGGACAATCTTTGAATAGGGTTCCCTTTAAAATTTCAAGGTTAGGGTTTATGTCCATAGGATTGATCGTTGACTTCTCTGGTTCTGGAATGCCTTGACCATATCTTTCTTCATCAAAGTTTCGTGGGGTACAAACCTTTTGTCTCACTCTACAAAGAACCCAGTCATCCAACTGTAACCACAAGAAAAAAATAAATTTTTTACTGATTTTTTACAGAACAATAGTTAATCTGCGGATGTTTAGAAAACAAGTTCACGCAAACTTACCCTCATTGATTCTTTTGGTTTGTTTGATCTGCAAACAACCGACTGAAGTAGTCTATATTCATGCATGATCCAATCAGTCTTATCTCCTCTAGGGGGCCGACCCTTGTAGAACACCAAAGCTTTTTTCACCCCAACAATCTTTTCACTGCACGATCCTAAGATAGGTCTATCTGTTCCTGTTGCCTTCCAGTACCCTGAACCCGCCATTCTATTTGGCCTCACTCCATTTGGGTACTTTCTATCTCTTGGACTGAAAAAGTACCATTCATCTTCTCCAAACAAAGCTTTATCTATAATCAAACAACCCAAAATCAATTCAAAATCAAAGTCTCTCTGTGTGTGAGAGAGGATAGTGAGTGTGTGTGTGAGAGAGAGAGAGAGAGGGAGGGTGGGAGAGGGAGAGAGACTGACAGGGAAGCTCCCATGGGTCAAACTTGTACAGCTCGATTTCTGCAAAGATAGAAGCCGGCAGGGCGGTTGAAGCAACTTTCTTCTGCAAATAGTGAACTATAAGTTCTTCATCAGTTGGGTGAAATCTAAAGCCCGGAGGAAGTTGTATGTCTGAATTTGAGGTGGTCTTAGTTTTCTCCATGGAAATCAGGATTTTGTTGCTCCTTTTGTTTTCTTGTTGATGGAGGAAACTACTAGGCATAGTTATGAACTCTTTAAGTATATATACAACTAGCATATAAATGCAATGTGTGTATACCCGAAATCATATTATTTATATATTTATTTGATTTTTTCTTTCAAGAAAGGGGGTAAGAAAGCAACCTTTATGTCTTGACGCGGAAGATTACGTATACATAATTTCATTATTTGACCAGGAATGTTCAGACATGATTATCAGACGGGGATGTTTTATTCTTTGAAACACATACAGTACAACTAGTACAGTCCGGGAAAGGACACCATGTTGGGTTTAATAAGAATATTAAAAAAAACTTAATTTTTTGTTTGTGGTTACTTAATGGTGTTAATAACAAGATAGAGTTAGCAAATGATGAGGAATTGACGGAAGTTTGTGTTGTCAAAGACGTGTGATATGTCAATTGTTACCGTTTACCGAGTAGGAAGATTTAGCAGAAACAAATAGAATTCTACATAAATAACGTAAGTTTGTGTGCAGAAACGAAAATTTGCTTTAAAAATGTCTTCTTTACATGTTGTAGTATTGTTTTTATACAGTATCGAAAAGTTATACTGCAATAAGCCAATGAGAATTTATTTACTCCTCTATGGCTTTATCCATATATGTTCGTTTTCATTTACTTTATATTAAAAAGTAGTTATAATAATGACCTTTATAAGAATACCCAAAGCATGAAAGTGGTATCGCTGATGAGCTGTAGGGAAAAAGTGGCATCGCTAGTATAGTTGGTGTTGTTTTCCTATTCTGGAAATTTCTATGTAATTTTGTAAATTGTAATCTTCTACCAGCTTGCTAGATACTTTTGTTTTAATAAAATTTTGCTGCTGTTAAAAAAAAAAAAGTGGTATCGCTGAGGTGACCACCCCCTATGGTTTTATAACCAATGAAGTGTGGCCTTGCGGCATCAATGCTCTTAAGGTGTGATGTGGTAGGAAGTACCCACTAAGGCGTAATCTTACCGAAGTCGTTAGTAATATCTTAACGATATAGAATTAACGAAATTGCAGAAGTGATAATTTCATCGGTGATGATTGTAGGTATTAAATTGATTTATATAAATTCATAACCGATTGGTTCTGTTATAGTAGGTTTGAGTCGGTAAAATTTTGCTTAAAACTATAGTTATGAACCGGTCAAGATTTCATAGAAATTGAACAAGTTTTTAGATCGGACGAGCGTATCCACTCTTCTATTGAATCTCTCTTTAACTTAAGGGTTTTTTTGGGGTTCAAACTTCAAAGGTTCAAGGTTGTAGACCTTTTCTGTCACGATCTGCTTTCTGCTGGTTATTGTGGTCTTGCAGGAACTCAAAAATCTTCAAGTAAAATGAATCTTTCATGCTATTCTAATTGGCAAACTTCAAAGCCTGCCGTTTTCCTGGTTAAACATTAAATGAAATTGAAATAGGAAGTTGTATTTGGTTGAATTGGTGTATAAAACTATAAACCCGTTTCAAGAAACTCTCATGTAATCCGTTGTATAGTTTAGCATCTTGTTAGTCCTTTAATTAATCTTCCGCTTTCTTGCCGCTAAAAAAAAGTGAACAAATAAGAGCACGTGCAATGGGTGCTTGTCAACATGCACAATGACCAAACACGACCAAAGATGCTCGTGAAGACCATTGTTGCCACCTCGCGATCTCCTTGTTAAGCTTGTGCTCGTAGTTGGGGTGGTTGTGATCCTCATTATCCTTTTTTATTTAATCCACTCTCAAACGGCTATATACATATATCAATGACTACTTTCTAAAATTTGATTATGTATAGCAACAAGTTGCTCTTTATGGTGCGTTATAGCGGAACTTAGAAGGAATAAAATATAGAAACTAACACCAAAACATAAATAGTGTAAATAAAACGGCAAAAACCCTTAAAACGTAGGACTATGATGTGTCATTTGGTTTAAACTCAAATTGATTCGTGCTTTATTTTTCACATTACATTCAAAATAACCAATAAATTTGAAAAGATATCTCATATAATTAATATAACATTTTCATCTATTTTAGAATTATAAAATTAAAAAAATACATATTAATTATTATATTATGATAAATTTTATATCCGCGCGTAGATGACAATAAGACGATCACACACACACATATATATACATTTATATTTATAGGGAAATGTTCATTTGAGAACCATTTTTATTGCGAGAATCACGAGAACCAATCTTAGCCGTTCATTTTAGATAATGGAATTCATGGATAAAGAGCGTGGAGGGATTAAGTGTGACAGAGTGCATGTAAGAAATTCATGAGTGGACAATCTAATTGAAGAAAGGAGAATTGGACGGTTTAGATCGGTTCTCGCGGTTCTCAAATAAACTTTTCACTATATTTATATTCATAGCAAATATTATATATTAAAGTTTATAAAACAAATAAAATACAAAATGAGATATTTAAATGTATCGATAATAATATGAATATAAAATTTTAAAATAGGCGCGAGAAAAAAATAGTATCAAAATAGTATAGTTTTCAAAACATGGTGCATAACTACTCACCGAGTTAGACGAGTACTCATTCAAGCATAAATTCATCCCCGCCGTAATAACGACCCGAATTAACACACGCTTTCTTCAAGCAATTTCAGTATTGTTTATCATTAAACCACTAGCAAAAATAGATACTAGTTTAATGTTTCTGGTACTGTTTTCCCACTATCTCTTTGCTAGTGTTTAATAATAATAATAATAATATATTTTTATAAAAACACTCTTCCTCTTCTATTAAACTAATTAAGACTACATATATAATTTTAAATCAATATACAAACTTATCTATCCATTTTTTTCATCAATCCAATCTGTTAGATAATCTATCTTTTCCTCCACCTCCAAGTCTATAGATTATTTAATAAAATAATTGTTTACTTTATTTAATAGAATAAGCTAAATTAATTCAGTATTAAAAATTTATAAAGTTAAATTTTATAGTAAATGGTTGTAGAGCCATGATACATCTCCATCTTGTAATATATTTTATTTATTTCAAAGTTTGAAAATTAAAAATTCAATATTTTCGGCGAATGATACCAAAATTTGGTTTTTGCATAATATTTCTGAAACATTGGTTATGTCAATAATCCGTGCAATTAGTGGAACGAAGCGAAGAATTTGAGGTTGATAATTTGTTTGCTCTCTACATAAAAGATTCCATTTTACTACCATTTTATATTAATTGTTATTATTATTATTATTATTATTATTATCTTTTTTTTCAATATCAAACATATATTTATGAAGTTTTAACCATAGTTTACTTTTTTTTAAACAATTTCAACGCTTACATTTTTATATAATAGTCTTTATCATCTTATAAGGACAATACAAGGAATAAAAAATTAGCTTTCATTTCTATTGTCAATTGACATATGACGGTCAATTGGTATGGAATATGATGACGTATAGTTAGGGGTGAGCATGAGTATCGAAAATACCGAACCATACTGGTACCGAGTTAGAGCTTTCGGTCCGGTACTCGGTACTTGAAATAGTGCTAAATCGGTATTCGGGACTAGTATCGAAAAAACTAGGTAAAATAGATACCGGTAGCGGTAGCGGTAGCGGTACCGTAGTATGAATACTCGGTACGGTATTCGGTACCGTCTTTAAACCAAATTCGGTAAAACCGGTATCGGTACCGGTCGGTACCGGTTCCAGTACCATGCTCACCCCTACGTATAGTGCCTATGATTCTAACCGATGTTCATTTGTGGATCGGAACCTAAGCTCACTTGCCGATCTAGAGGTCGTAAATTCCTATACATATTTTGGAATAACTAATGTATAATACCTAGTTGATCATTGGAAAACATTAAGAGTATTACATATGGTGTTCACGGGGCGGGGCGAGTAGTGAAAAATATGAGAACCGTGTACCCAGTTTAACTACCTGATATCAAATCGTGCGGTGGTGGGTATCCGCACCAAAGTGAACAGAAAATGATTGGGTACCTGTAATTTGGATTACGATTAGCTGTATTTAAATGTGTACGTGTTTTGAAGTACACAAAAAATACTAGAAAATGAAGTAATTTTGTGTCAAACTAAAACAATTAGCACTACAAAAATACTAGATAATGAAGCTTAAAGTATGGAGGATTAGAGTCAACGCTCACTGATTGGTTAGAAGTATCACCTTATTGGAGACGTGGAGTCCCCGATAGCCGATGTGTAATGCAATAGCTCGTTTTCAAAGAAAGTGGATAACAAAATCAATAGTAGTGAGCGGTGAACAAAAAAATATGGTACGTGATAAAGATTTTTCTAAGATTGATAAATTTATTATAAAATATAAACTAAATCAGCGGGTACCCATATTTTCAAATTTTACGAGTCACGGGTTGCTCGAGTATGGTTTTCTCGGTTTCGGATTATACAATTCTAACGGTTCTCTTTATGTTTGTAGCATGATTTGTTCTCGGATGATAAAGAACGGCCTAACTTGATTATCAAGTCTAATCCGACGAATATATGTTTCAATAGAATACAATGCATTCTCATTTTGATATAACAATATGACTATGTTATGATATTATAGAGAATTCTTAGTTCTTGATAAAATAATTAAGAAGAATGATAATCACAACTTTTAGGGTTGTGACTATAAATAAAAAGGAAATCTTATAAATAAAAATCACAACTCATGTTCTTTATAATCAACTTTCAGGGTTGTGGACAAGTTCCATCCCACACACAGCATACACATCCAATCCATCATTATTTAAAAAAATAAAAAAAAACTAAGACTTGTTTTAATAGTATGGAGGGTTTTATCCTACTATAAGGTCTCAAGTTTGAGCTTTATTATAGGGTTTTCGGAAACAATAAAGAAGGGTTTCCACCTTTGCTTTTCAAAATTTTTAAAAGAAAAATCTAACATCGATCATCATTCAAGACATTGTTTTAGATTATATCCTCAATTCAAGTTAGCATTCTAATGTTTTAACTTAGAGTAAGTTATAACTTTCGTCCCTATAGTTTACATAAATTTACAAGTTTCGTCCTTAAAGTTTTGATATTATATTCAAGGTTCCCATTTCTGAAACTTTTTACAATTTGGTCCTTTTAGCCTTTAAATTTAACAACCAATACTAAACATGATTATTAGGAGTATCTATATGATTGTGTATATGCATATGTATAATAGATGGTTAATTGATGTATTGTTTAATCGGGTTAACGATTTTTTAAACTTTAAAGTAAGTTTATTAGTTAAAAACGGTTAACCAATTAACCAAATTACTAAACCAAAATAAATTATTGATCGTAGGATATGTGCTCCTAGCTGCAAATGTTTTTCCATTATACTAGGTGTCGTTTGTTTTTTAAAAAAATATCTTAATATATATTAATCTGATTCAATAAGAGTTTTAAAGATATAAAAGCGTTTATTTTTTCATTAAGATCTAAAAATCTCTTAAAACGTCTTAATGAATTAGAGAAAAAATTAACTCTTATTACCTCTTAACAGAATTCATGATTCATTCTCTTATAACAATTGGACTAATTTCTTTACCGGTTCACGCCAACATTTGCTCCTCTACATACATAGCCTTCTCCTTTTAGTTGCCACCGGCCACCGCATGCCGTTGCGTATCTATTTTTTAAATATTTTGAGTTTAATTCGCTATATTATTATAGTTTGGTATTTTTCATTAGAATATTTTATTTTATAATTAGAAAAAGTTGAAAATTTTATAAAAAAAATGTAATAGTTGAATATAAAATATCATAAAAAAGATAATTACAAACATTCGGATGTTCTAAAAAACAAACAGAATAACATTCAAACCTTTTATTGTACATGGACTCTCTTTATAATGGTGGAGAAAGGCTTTAATATCAGTGTATACCTGTTATCCTATCATCGAGAATATGCTATGACTAGTAATCCTTATTTTACTGAATGTATATTGTAGATGTGCTCACTGCCCATACTATTTTTATGTCAGATTTTAATTCTCACAACTCAATCTATCACTCAACCATTGTGTGATCACTTCCTACTATTAAACTTCGTCACATCAAATTATGTTAATCAACCAATCATAAATCAAAAAGAAAAAGAAAAAAGAAAAAAATGGACCATTCTTAGTCTAGGCACCACACCCCTTCCCTTGCATCGAGTTTGCCTCCCACGCCATGGTGGGGTGCTTGGCTGTCGTCTCCACAGTGTGACTACACGGGCCAGCAAGCGATGCCAGTATTGAAAAGAATTGACCTGTTTGACCATGGATTAATAAGGGTCTGTTTGGAGGTATATATGGTTGTTGGAAAAAGATTTTGGAGCAATCTTTTGAAATGGCACGAGTCAAAAGTATGATTCTAGATAAACCTATTTTATTGCAAATCATTAATAAAAGAAATATAATATTTGAAAGCCACATGTTGTTTGTGTACGGAAATATCCCAAATGTGACAATGAACTATTATTTCTTTATTCCTTGTATAATTTCAAACAATGCGAAGAACTATTTCTAAAGGAATATTACTTCTTTATCATTGTTATTAGAATTCGTAAACTTGGTGGTCACCTCACTTGTATGCCGATACCTCTCGTTAACGATCACAAAGGCATACGTAGAAGATAGTCGAGAGAAAAAGATGCTTGTAAGGTAATGACTACCATTTAATAAGATGTAAAGACCATCAGTGATAAGTGGTACTATTCATACACACAGAGCTAAACAGACATTCTAGAAAAACTCTAGAATGAAAACTTAGGAGGTGACTTCAGACGAATTTACTAACATTCATCTGAACCAATATACATATTGTGTCATAATTTCTTACTCTCTCTACTTATTTACAAAGTTTATTATTACTATTCAAGTATTTTAACTTGAAAAAATTTGAATAATTAAAAAGAGACGTATCCTCTATCTAGCTTCTACTAAAGTTCAAAGCTTCAAACCTTCACTATTTGATGAAAGTGCTTACATTCTTAACACCAACTTAGTCATGTATTAACTAATAATAGTGGTTACCCTTGATGTATGTATACTACTCCAAATCATGAAGCATGAAATAGCGTATCATTTATATATTTAACCTTGATGTTACATTACAATTTAAATCAAATAAAATTGGAGACACAATTGAGAAAAACATATATACATATTACACTCGCATTCATTTCATAAATTATAGATAAATGGGAAACACTTTCAAACCAAACACTCCATCTAAAACCATATATAGCACCAATCCCAATCATACAAAATTGCACCATTCTCTTCATGAACTCTCAGCCTTCGAGTATGGACAGTCACCAATTCACCATACCTACATTATTCATAACTCACAATTTGCTCTTCTGACTGACCCTTTTCACTTCCTTTCTTTCGGCGCTTTTTCCGAGCCATGTAAATAATGGGCCAGCTCGAAACTCAACCTTCGGTTCCATTGTTGACCTTAATTTCCAAAAGCCTCTCAACGGGCTGCCTGCATATCGGGCATCGGTTTGTTTGAAACCTCAAAACTTTAGCACATCCATTGCACATGCACTGAAACCAAACCCAACATAATCAGACATTCAGGAACTCAATCCTTCCTAAAATTCCATAAGATAAATAAATAAAGACTGTCATTTTTTGCATAAATATTATTAAAAAACTGAATTTTCTTTCGTACCATGTGACGACAAGGAAGGACTGTGGTGTCTCGAGGTTCCGACAAACATATAACACATTCTTTACCCGGATCATTCTCGTCAAAGTCACCACCATCGACCGAATTCCCGATCCCGTAAATCTCCTGCAACTCATATCTAATCCCATTTACCCACAAGATTTGTTTCACTACTCTAACCTTGTATTCACCCTTAACTTTCTCAAACACTGCATCCGTTATCTGGGAATTTGTGACACTCGGATATGGTTTCTCGACTTCTGATAATGATAAACTTGGGGTTGCTTCCGCCTTCACGGCTAGTGGGTATATGCTCGTTTCATTCCCTTTTGATAACTCTGTTTCCTCATAAGTTGAAAGGTCTATTCCCGTTCCTGGTGTTTGTCTAAATTTCTGGCCCAAACCCTGTTGGAAGGTTAGGGTAATTGGAGGAGCTGAGTCTTCTTTTACTGTGGTTAGGTTACAGTCTTCCCCCTCTTTTGCAAAGAAATAGAGGGTGATGCTGCATAGAGAACAAGGCATATGTGTTAGGGTGCATTTGGATTTGTTTTTTGGAACTCACCATCTAATTTGCACTTTAGTGTTAATTCGCGAGTCAAATCGGTCAACTAAATTAACATATTCCCCCTTTTCATTAACCTAATTACTAAAACTTATCAACTCTCATTTCATACTTGGTCTTATTTTTTCAAGAAAAATGTCATTTTTTGGGAATTTTGTCTACTGCATCCTAATGAGAATTTGACAAGCGCTCAACATTTGATCATTACAACTTCAAATAGTAGAAGCAAGTCTAAGCCCCCATCTTCTATTGACTACAATAGTTTTATTTTCAAATTATTCAATTTCACATGATCTTTTCAAAACTCATATCCCAATCCTCCCTTATATTTAAAACAGATCATAAAACTAATTTTAAGAGTATGCACCAAACCATAAACTCTAGTGTTTTATCAAATTTAGTCCACAGATGGTGGTTTATTTAGGCAATGCAAACCTAGAATCTTTCAAATAAATTGCAAGATCATAAAGAACAGTTAAGCCTTCATCACACCATTAACTTCTTCTACAACGACAACAATAATATTCAATCCTGATTGAGCAGGGTATAAGAAAGGTAAGATATGGACGGTTATACCTCTACACGTGGATAAAGAGACTGTTTTCCAAAAATTTCGGCTTATTAAGAGTGGAGAGCACCCGCTGAGTCTTATCATTAATTTTTTTTCTACAGCATATAAATACAAGTCAGATAGAGCCTATGCCTGTAAAACCTTCTATTGGACATCAACTCTTCCTTGAACTAAGTCTGATTACACATCATTATGTAATCATATAATCATTCATGATAAAAAAATCCCATGGAAATCAAAGAACCAGTCTTAAGATGCATTAAAGTACCATCTTTCAAGTAAAGAAGCTTAGAAACATATAGCTGCAAGTTAATTCAAACACCAAAAGAGTGCACACACATCAATAAAAAATGAGGGAAATTTTGACCATAGAAGGTCAAAAAGATTGGAACTTTTTCAAAGGGAATGATTTTATTTATTTATATCTAATAAGAATAATTTACCTGCAAGCAACAGTGGCATCAAAAGTGAATGAGACAAGAAATTTTCCAGGGTGCTCTTCATCAGCTTCAATCTTTAAAGTTTCTTTCTTGAGGTTAACATCATTCCTAATGGTGACAGCCTTTTGATGATCAACATAAGGTGTAGGTGGGTGCATCACTGGTGCACAAGGGTATCTTCCACCGACCCACGTGGCGGCGGGGTCCATCGGCATACGGTGGTGTTGGTGGTGGTGATCATGTGGTGGTGGCAAAGGGACCGCCGGAAGTGGCGGTGGTGGGTAGTATGCTCCAGTTGGATACTGGTAGTATGGATGATGAGGTGGAGGAGGGTTAGGGTATTGGGAAGGGTAAGGTGTAGCCGCCGCGAATACGTATCGATTGGTGATATCCGGTAGTGGCTGTTGCGGTAGCGGTGGTGGAGGAGGTGGGTGGTTACCCCGTCGGCCGCTTCCCCCGCCGTGCCTTCTTCGGCCGTTAGAACTGTTACTTCCAACGTTACCCATGATCAAAACAAAAGTGGAATAAAACCAAACCAAACCCAAGTCTCTAATCACGAACAAGATTCAGAATCAAATAAAGGGAGAGAAGAATTGATCAAATTCTGGAATTAAAATCAAGAAAACCCAAATTGCTATTGTGATCAAATGGGGTTGAAATTTGGCGCAATAAATATTTGTTTAGACTGTTGTTCGAATAATCAAGAAACTGTTATACATTAACGAGATTAAAAGTTTGATAATTGGGGGAAAGGAAAAAGATGATAAATCGGGAAATAATCTATGAGAAATTAAGAATTTTGGGCACCGATTTTGAAGAAACAAAAAGGGAGATAGTGTGTGTTTAAGGTGTTTGTGTGTGAGAGAGCGTCTGTGGAAGATGAATAATATGATGATTGGTTGCGTAAAGAAGCCACCTCCACTCCCCCTTTCAAACAACAACTACACCATGATTTGATTAAGATTGCTTTTTCATCATATTTCTTGATTTTTAATTGATATTTTTATGAATCTTTATGAGTTTTTATTTTCTTATTGACTTTGTCTTCTAGCTACTAAACTTTAATCACAAGATTATGACAAATATCAAGATTAATGAGAGAGATTAGAAAAAAAAATTTATGGATTTTACGTGTCATCTTCTAATAAACAGGATGATAAAATATGATGATATATAATGAAAAAAATAGATTTTTTTCTTAAATTTTACATAAGATCATAATATAGGGGTATTGATTCCAAAAGTAGTATAAAAATAATAATAAGTGGAACAAGTCTCCTAAGTCCTAATTTGAACAAAAAGACATCAACTAGAAGGAGAATCACATGAACCTGAATTAGAGGTATAAAGAAGCATGAAAGTAGGGTGACACTAGAAACTACAACATCATACAACTTGAAAAGAGAATCAAACTTGATGATCCTTATGAAATAGATGTTTCAACAAAATATATTACTATCAAAACCTAATAGTTTTATTTAAAAATAATTAAAAACAGTTGTTTCAGTCAGGTTGTAGTTTAGAGTTGCCTACTTATTGCTTGTTTAATCCAACATCTTCTCATTGTGTTGAATTCCCTTTTCACCTACAATGAGCACCCATCTTCAATGCTTCATCTATAAATCCTCTTTGATGATTTTGTTGGAAAGATGAGTAAGATTAAGATGTCTTCAATCACAATCAAATCATATATCTCCAAGATTTTGTGTGTCCAAGGAGATATTTTCTTTTAACTTAAACCTAAGTTGAAAACTTTTGTAAGATATTCTAACTAATAAATGCATTTCCATATTAACAAGTTCAATCAATATAGTTTCAAAATGGGTTAAATATATATAAGATTAAATATGGTTTCTTAAACTTTTTATTTAAAAAGGCTCCACGGATGTCGTTCTCTAGTAACCTTAACCTGGTTTATAATCGAGTAATCGACGTCGCAAGCTCATCCCACTGCCCTTAATCAACGCTGCAAACTCTCAGCCCACAATTTCTATTCGACACCGCAACCTCTCCGCCCACAAGTTCTAATCAACAAATGGAAGCTCTCAGCCCTTAATCAACGTCTCATTTCAATTCCCTAAGGGGTATTTGGTTAGTGTTATTGGGGGGATTTCATGGGATTGGAAATTCAAATCCCTTCAAGTGTGGTGTTTGGTTTGCAAAAATGAGATGAGATTTTAAATCCTAGGATTCTTTAAAATCCCCTAGATGAAGGATTTCTCAATCCCTTCACCCCCATAGTATTTTGAAAACCCACAGATGAGGTATTTTTTCCGGTGAGCCTCCGGCTAAAATTCTGGCGAACCATCACCATTGTCGCCATCGACCATCACCATCGTCGCTTCGCTGTCACCATCAACCCCTTGTTGTCGCCGTCAATCCCTTCCGTCGTCGACATAAACCCTTGTTGACAGGATCCGTTCGCTTTCGCCGTTGACCCCTTCCTTCGTCGACAGAAAACCTTGTCGACAAGACCCGTTTGCTGTCACCGTCGACCCCTTCCTTCGTTGACATAAACCCTTGTCGAAAGGAACCGTTCGCTATCGCCGTCGAACCCCTTCCTTCGTCGACAGAAACCCTAGTCACTGTTCACCGTCGCCGGCAGAAATCCTAGTTGGGTTCGCCATTCGCCGACAGAACCCCTTCGCCATTCGCCGTTGCCGTCAGCCATTTGTCGTCTTTCCTCTTCGATGGTGGTAGCAGATGTGGTGGTTGGTGGTGGCAATGGAGTTTGCAGGTGGTGTTGATGGGTTTAGTTGTGATGGAAATCCCATCTAAGGAATTTGAACCAACCACCAGATTGGATTATAAATGCCACCAAATGCAAATCTCACTATAAATACAAATCCCATAAAAAACAATATTTGAACCAAACACCCCATAAGTTCATAGAATCACAGCTTCACAAGTGCTTTACAAGTCAATAGCTTTAATGATTTACAATAGGTGTTTCACAAGTCCACAGCTTCTGTACTTTGTTGCAGGTGCATTTTGTATGTGTTATTATGGTTTGTTTAGTTACAATTAGTGAGATTCTTGTTTACTTGTTCTTTTGGCACTGACATGTTGAGTTATACTGGGAAAGATCCTTGTGTTACTGATTCTTGTTTACTTGTATGTTATGAAAAACAAAAGTTTAATTATACTATGTTATGAAACAGAAATTTAAATTGTCATTATTGAAGGCTGTTGCAACTTGTGTTACTAATTCTTGACTTCTTGTTTACTTCTATGTTTATGGCAGTGGTGAACAAAAAGTTTAGCACTTTAATTTGTTACTTGTGATGAAACAAAAAGTTTAACAATCTAATTTGTATGTTTATAGTATCAGTATGTTAGGTTTGGGGGTATGAAAATGGCTTGATTTATATTCGGTTTATCCAGTTAAAACAGAACCAAAAAACCCGAAATCCGAACCAATGAACATCCCTATCTAGGTTGATGTATTAGTTCCTATCCTCGCATAAATCATACAAATGGTGGACTCCTTACACAATGATTGATTAGTATTAAATCGTTTGCGTTTGCGGTTTCAGTAACCGAATAAACCAAAACGGTTTTCAAATTTGGTTCAAAACCGATTATTATATCCGGTCTTTGGATCAATTATGGTTATGAAATTTGTCAAGTGAATTAACCGAGGTCAATTAATATATTATATACAATTTTGTGTATGTCTTTACCTCTTGGTATTTATATTTTGAAGAATTGGAGTTTATTTGGTATAGAGAATGAAATTATAAAGAAATGATCGTAGAGAAAGGAAATTAGTCTGGAAAAGGAGAATTACTCTTTTATTTGGTAGCACAAATATTTCAACAGAGAAATGTAACAGAGATCATCTCCAAAATATCATAACTTTTGCTTGTAATTTATTTGGAAAGAGGTTTGCTTTCTAATTAAAATATGTTTGCCAATATATATTTTTAGCATATATTCATCCCTATTTCCACTACATATAATTAAGAACCTTGTATTTGATTTATGACGTTACCACGATCGTAAAAGATTGTAACCTATTTGTAATTTTTTTAATATGGGGGTGGTGGCAGTGGCAGTGGTAGTGGTAGTGGTCAGGGTGGTGGTGGAGGTTGGAGGTTGGAGGCGATGGGGGTGGTTGGCGGAGGTTTGGGGGGGGGGGGGGTTGACGGAGGTTGGTAGGGTGGTGGTAGTTGTGATGGGTGGTGGCGGGCATGGTGGCAGTGGGGTGGTTATAGTGGATGGTGGCAGTGGCGTAGGTTGGTGGGGGTGGTTATGGTGGGTGGCGAGGGGCAGTGGCGGCGATGATGATGGTGGTGGGTTGATAATTTGACGGAGAGGATGAGATTAGTTGTTTTTAATGTAATTTTAATTCTCTCATTTTCTCTTCATATAGTAGATAATTAAAAGTAGAGGATTAGAATTGAGTTTTTTTCTCATTTTATGATTATTAGGTCTAAACAAACAAGAAAATTCTTTTCATTTCTCTTTCTCTATCTTTAATTCTCTGTATCAAATACAGCTTAAAGTTTTGTTTGCGGAAGTGTTGGTATCATCATGTGGTGATGTGCTTCTTTGCTTCCGGCTTTAAAAAACCACTTTTTCTTTAAAAAAATCACTTGTTCGATTACGAGGCAATTGTGTATGAATCTACAGATTACGATTAGCATTGAAGTTTAACTTTTTGTCAAGCTGATAATCCGAACAAGATAAAAAGCGGTTCACGTACGTATGTTGTTATATGATGCAAAAAAAGGTTCACGGTTTCACAGTTCACACAATTGAATTTGTCATTGGGAATGGCCTTTAGAAATTGGGTTGAATTGAGACTAAATTTGAGTTTTTAATGTATATTTGTTGAGGTAAAAAATGATTAAGAAATAACCTATTTATAAGTTCAAATTTAAATATTAATATGTTTGTAAGATAAGTTTAAAGACTAAATTGCGAGTCAAGTGGTTAAAACAATTAAGTGAGTGTTTGGGATTGTATTTAAACATTGATTATTCTAATATGAAACAACATAATCAAATTCAAATACTATTATTGTGTTGCATTATCTCTTACACATAATTATCGGATTTTGATGATTAAAAATACATAATCTATCTTCTAATCACAATCCAAACACCCTGAGTGTAACAAATTTAGAGATTAAAATATTTATTAAAAGAGTTAAACCATTTTTAAACACAAATTTAAAGATTAAATCATATTTTATCCTTTCAAAATAACAAAGTCATACAAGAAAATTACAAATTAAAGTTGGTTTTCTAGTTAGTGGTGTTTGAAATGACAAATTAACTAATACGTGAACAAATTATAATTCGTTGTAAGATTTTTCCATAGAGTGATCAACATCCATCATGTAATTAGTTTCGGATCCAAATGCAGGTGGATCCAATCCAAACTACATTTATTAGGCCTAAAAAAGCTTGTTAAAGATTCTGATTGTTATTTCAGACCGTGAAACTTGTTCATAGGAGATGCTTGATTATATTATACTTATCTTTCATCTTCTAATAATAATTATAATTATAATAATAATAAAATACTAATAACATTAAATTTATTAGGACCCTTAATAATAATAAAATAAATAAAAATACTTAATATTAACCAACCATTTAATTAAAAATAGAATTCTAATTTTGACTTTTCTTAATCAAAGTTGAATTAAAGTCATTAGAAGAATTGCATATACGTCCTTCATAAACATTAAAATGTCATATTTGTTTATCCTAATTTAAAAATATCATATTTACATTTTATAACATTTAAAAATACTATATTTAACCAAATTCTCAATTTTATCAATTTAAAATATTTTAAAATCATTTAAAGTTATTTTTAGTAATAAAGACATGACCTTATTGCGCTAATTGTAACAACAATGATTAATGACTTATACAAGAAATACAACCATGTCTATTCGTATCATGATACCACGTTTCAACCGTCAATCTACTCTCAACCTCGCGTCGACACTTCCACTACTAATATGTTGTTGATGACGTTTATCGTAAATTTTTTAAATTCTCATTTATTTCGTGTTTTATAATTATTTGATATTTTTTATTAATGTTTAACATTTATCATTTTTTTAAAACCCACACCGTGTATTACACGTTCATCTAATTTAATCTAGTTATAGTCATATATATTTAACTACACCTGACCTCATTTATTCTTCCTTTGTACAAAATAAAAGTCGGCAATTTTAGTTCCTAAAATTTGTTGGTAGAAAATTAGCCTAACTTCGGAATTTATTTATTTAATTATTTTTAGAGAACAAGCGTCCTACTCCTCCCTTACCTAATTTGAATTGCATCTTTATCCATAAGAACTAAAAGTTCCATCTATGTAGACAGAAGCTAAACTGTTAGTTCTTCTGTTTATTTAATAAGATTTAGTTAATTTTGGTATACATGCATGTTATTAAATAAGTGCTATTTATTGAGATTTAGTTAACTTTCGTATACATTTTAATTTCATGAAAGTAGTTGACGGGGAGTTTTTAGGAGCTGAACTTTTAATTTTAAGAAAATAAGGTTCTTTTGAAAGTTTTGTTAGTTGTAGTAGTTTAAGCTTATATTTTAAAAAATAATAATAATAATAAACTACTAAAAACACCAAAGCCAAAAGTAGCTTTTGATCAACCAAATTACATAAATATTTTTCAATTAATTTTGTTTCTTATTAAAAGTTTTATTTTGGTGTTATTTTATGTCGTTTTACGTTTTAATCTACAACTATAATTTTACTATGTTAAATTCCGTCATATAAATAAAAACTTTAATTCTTACGTCCACTTTTGAAGAAAAATTCCAGCCTCATGTTCTAACTCCAGCTAGTTATGCAAAACCTATCCTAAGTTGATGTGTTTGTAATTAACCTCTCTAACTTTAACTAACTATTTAACATTTTAACCTCATGTATAACCGTCCATCGGTATCACCATCCATCGTTGCATCGGGTTCTAAGCCATATGTCGTGCTTATTGCGGCAATTCATGTCATTGAGTCGGATGCATTTTTATCTTACCAAAACAAGGCCCAAAAACCATTATAATACCATACAATTTCAAGCAAAAAAAAAACCTTGATCAATAAATATAGACAATTTGTTTATAAACCATAGTTATAGTTTGTCAAAATGGTTATACTTTCACCTTTAACTTGAGAAGTCATTTATTTGACTCCCATGGTTGTTTTTTTCCCTTTATTATTTTATGTTCTCAAATTTTCACAAAGAACCCCAAATAATCTGTTTTTTTTTTCAACCCAACCTTTAATTTTACAATAATTTTTAAAATAGCTCTAAAATCACAATAAATTATTTATTTCTATAATAATAAAAAAAATTTATTAATATATATATTTTTTGAAAAGTAAATTTTTAAATCTTTTTTTGGAATGTTAAATTTATAAGATTTATATAGGGCAAAATGCATGAAAATACAATTAACTTTGTCTTAATTGTCATTGTATACAACTAACTTTAAATTTTTAAAAATAATACAACTAACTTTCAAAAAAAATTCATTGTATGCAAACAACTTTTTTCTGTGTCTGGTCTTTAGCTACCATTGTATACAATAAACTTTTTCATAATTTCCATTGTATACAACAACTTGCAAACAATGGAAGGATTATAAAAGTTGATTGTATTGTTTTAAAAAAATAAAGTTGGTTGTATACAATGGTAAATAAGACAAAGTTTATTGTATTTTCATGCAATTTACCCTTAAGATATACATTTTTTTCTAGATAGAATTTTTTTATAATTAACTATATCATTTAAAGTTATGATTCGAATAAAATAATAAAAGAAGTTTATTCTAACATTAACCTAAAAATCTTCATGGCTAGAAAATTAGTCATGTATTTGAGTTATTATTTTAATCCATGCATGTACAACTAATTAAGTATAGTTAAATGTATAAATCCATACGAAGTTTTCTAATGAAAAATTATCAATGTGAAAATTTAATTTTATTAATATTTTTCATAAACCCCGGCCGCCGCATCACGCATGTTTAATATCCTCGTTAGATTAATTATACAAGGGTCAAGAGAATGACTCAAGTCCAAGTGTATTGTTAACTTTTATTATAGGTATATGTGTAGTTTAATAGAGTGTGTATTTGTTGTTAAAGAAAGTGTATTGATGAGCTATGATCCATTAGAGTTTCTATTGTATTTTTTATACTCTATAAATAGCAATACTTGTAAAACATTATACTTATAATTCTTTCATTATTCTATATGTTATTAGAGTCCTGTGGTTCTTGCCATATCTTCTCGTTCTCTTTCTTTTGTTACCTCTCTTTTGCCACCGCTACCAAACACAGTTGGTCGCCATCGGCTTCCTTCTCCAAGTCGTCTCTCTTGAGTGATAACATTTTATTTATTCTTTACTCTCTCATTTTGCTCTTGAGATGAGTTGTAAATAACAAAATATATATTAGTTTTTTTCTTATCATCATCACTCCTCTTGTGGTCTTACAACTTGTTAAAGTAGTTGTAGCTCATGTCACAGTAGCCATAACTCCTAGTAGCCTCCTACCACAACTGCATTTGTTGTCGCCACCACACCTTTTGCCGTTGTCACTATTAGTCCTCTTTTCGTCACTGTCGTAGTTGAAGCTCATATATTGCCACTTTGGGCGGCGCCAATCCGTTGTCATCTCAGAAACGAGATATTCATAATACAAAGTTCATCATGCTCTCCCCAACATCCCCACCGGTCCACGCTGTCGCTGTGAGCTACGCCTCCTCTTTCCTTTGTCCTCGCCGTTATCACCCTATCTTCATTTCCAATATTATTTTATTTTTCCCTGTCAGTTTTTATGATTAGCTGGATTCTATTCTTTTTAGATTTAGACTTAGGTCCCGTTCGTTTCGCAGAAATTTAAAGGAATGGAATGGAATTTAAATCCAATTCCTTTGTAAATTGCGTTCGGTAGCATTTTTCTGATTGGAATCAAATTCTTTGAAAAATATATATTCCTTTATGTATGGGAAAGTCATTCCATTAGGTATGTGGATGGAATTAAAATCCATTCCTTAAGAAAACCTGATAAAAGACTATTTTGCCCTTACTATAACCTTATAACGCCTCACCACCACTATAGTATAGCGCCTCACCGCCGCCACCACCACCACCACCACCGTCACCACCACCGCCGCCACCACCACCACCGTCACCGCCACCACCACCACCACCATCACCGCCGCCGCCGCCACCACTACCACCGTCACCGCCACCACCACCATCGTCACCGCCACCACCGCCGCCGCCACCACCACCACCGTCACCGCCGCCACCACCACCACCTTCACCTCCACCCGCCACCGCCGTCACCACCACCTGCCACCGCCGTCATCACCACCCGCCGCCACCACCACCGCCCTCACCACCACCCGCCGCCGCCACCATCGTCATCACTGCCACCACTACCGCCGCTGTCACCGCCGCCACCACCATCACCACCCGCCGCCGCGGGTGGTGGTGGCGGCAGCGGGTGGTGATGGTGGTGGCGGCAGTGACAAGGGTGGTGGTGGCGGCGGTGACAGCGGCGGTAGTGGTGGCGGTGGTGGTTTCGACGGCGGCAGTGGTTGTGCTGACGGTGATAGTGATGGGGCGGCTATAGTGGTGATTGTGACGGTGGCGGTGACGGTTACGAGTGGTGGCGGCGGCGGGTGGTGATGGTGGTGGCGGCGGGAGTGACGGGCGGTGGTGACGGTGACGGTAGTGGTCGCGGTGGCGGCGGCAGTGGCGGCGGTGGTGGTGGTGGTGGTGGCGGCGGCAACACGGGTGCTGGCGGCAGCCGGTGGTGATGGCGGTGGCGACGGTGACAAGGGTGGTGGTGGCGGCGGCGGGAGGTGTGGGTGGACCGAGGGGGGTTGTGGTGGGGTGGGTCGGGTGTGCGTGTGTGTAATGATAAATTTTTAATATAAAAAATGAATAAAAGGTATTTTGGTCTTTTGATATGATTTCATTGCAATTCTTTCTATAAATTTACAAACAAACGCAAATTAGGATGTAATGAAATTCAATTCCATTCACTTTTCTGCGAAACAAACATGAACATGAATCTAATTCCTTAAGAATTTAATTCTTATAGGAATTGAATTATTTAAGGAATTCAATTCGATTCCTTCAAATTCCGTGAGACAAACGAGACCTTAGATTTTATTATTTTCCGTGTATAAATATCAAAAATGTTAAAGTAAATACAAAATGTTTATAATGTTTAAGAATACTAATATATATAATAAACTAATTGTAAAATATATATAGGTATATAAAATCTCATAAAAAATATATTAAAAATAAAAAATTCATACATAATATTATCAAGAAGCTTTTTTGTAAAAGTTATTTATAATCAAATCTGGATTTTTTTAATTAATCTAATTGGTATACATTTTTACATAAATAATCACGAAAATAAGTAGACATATTTACTAAATGATTTAAATAAATGTTTTGATTAAGATATTTAAATGTTAACAAACTAAATCATCTAAAAATATCATTTGAGAAAACAACTTATTCGTAAACCATTCGAGTAATAAAGGGGGATAATTGATGGGAAAATTTTCTAAAGTTAGGATGATGCTATCATAACCTTTCTTCTTTTAATATATACTAAAGGTAAATATTAAACAGTGTTGTAAAACTCGGTCTTAGCGGCCGGTTAATCAGCGTCTAGTCGGTTACCAGCGGCCCATCATCTGATGGGTCAGGTTTATCGGTACGGGTCAAAAGTGGTCCTTGATGGTCAACGAAAGGGTTTCACTTTATTACGAGATTTGAACCTCACGTTTTGTATACCAGCTTTTACAAGGTTTTTGATTTGTAGTTCGAGATTTTTCAATAGTGTTTAAATGATGATAGTTTCAATAGTGTAGTAGTAGTAGTAGTTGTTGTTGTTGTAATAATAATAAAATAATAATATTATATATTATTAGCATTATTACTATTATTATTATTTAAGTAATAGTATCATTACTATTACTACTACCATTACTTTGTTATTACTATTATTACCCCGTGTATAAATACGGAAGATTGTTAATGTATATTTTAAATAGTTATGTTCTGAAACCTTAAACATACGATAAATCCATATATTGATAACAAATCAAGAAACATTAATGAAAATCGAAAGATGAAGAAAAAAACTTATATAATCACATATTTGCGTCGATAGTTGTTAATAGAAATATGATTTAGGAATTGACATGAGATTTGATAGTTGTTGGTGAAAATTACCCTAACAGATTTGCGATAATAATTGAATCAGAAATTAGGGTTTTGTTGAAAACTGTTTTTGAATAAAATGAGATCTGATTAAGAAAAAGAGTAACCTTTTTCTACTTAAGTGAAATGATAATATCAAAATTCATAGCTTAAAACTTTTGAAGTAAGAAACTCTTGATTCGTTAACCATTTTATAAAATAAAGGGGGATGATTAGTAGGATAAAATTCTAAAAGTGAAATGATAATATCATAACCCTTTTTCTTTAATTAAATAAAGTTGTGTTCAATAAAGTGTATGTAAAAAACATAGTCTTAAAATTTTAATATTCAATCACAGGTAATTCAAAATACAATCACATGTGATTTATAAAAGCATCAAATGTGAATTATGAAAATGTCACTCCACCCAAATTGTTAAAATGCAATCTGACCATTAATGTCATTGATTCAAATACTAAAATTAGTCCCTTACGACTATGAATTAAGTATGAACTATATTGAACATTATTCTAATTAAATAACATTAAAGATTATTATTTGTTCGAATCTGTTTACGGATTCTTAATTAGATAGAGTTTAGTTTTGATCGTTGGTACGTAGATGGTGAGTCGTGTTAGATTTTGATATACTTTCAGATAATATTGGGGTTTAGAGAATCTTTAAAAATGCATATATATATATATATATATATATATATATATATATGGATATGGGAGGGTTCAAACGAGAACTGTTTTTTGTACGAGAACTGCAATAACCAATCTTGACCATTTATTTTGGATAATGGAATTCATGGATGAAGAGCTTGGGGGGATTGAGTGTGGCAGGGTACATGTAAGGAATTCATGGATGGGCAATCCAATTAAAAGAGGGGGAATTGGATGGTTAAGATTGGTTCTCACGGTTCTCGTAATAAAAACGGTTCTCAAATAAACTTTTCACTATATATATATATATGGGTTTAAAAACGGTTTCTCAAATTAATTGTTTTTCGTACGAGAACTATGAGAACCAATCTTAGCACTCGATTAAAATTAATCAATGACTAAGATTTTTTGGTGGCTCATTAATGGACCATTAATGAGAGTTATTTTGGGAAAATCAAGTCTCGCAAATCAATGACGGATCACCCGGACGCAATTCATGGTTAGGTAAATATATAAATTACCAAAATACCCATATTAATGAGTCATTAATGACGTTAATAACAATTCTCGCAGTTCTTGTACGAAAAATAGTTATTGTTTGAACTTTTGCCTATATATATGTGAAGGTTAATTTGTATAACCTAGCTAACTTTTCGTTGAACACCAAAAGTTGATTAATTGTTGAAAAATGTTTTTGAACAATTATAATAGAGAAAATTACACAGATCGTCCATGTGGTTTATCACTTATCACAACCCCGGTCCTTTAACTTCATTTATTACGTTAAGGGTCCCCTACTGTTTCGACTTTGTAACACTGTTGGTTGTGGCGGAACTTGAACTTATTTTTCTCGCCCGGGGGGGGGGGAGTATATCTAATATGAATGTAGTTGGTGTATATGAGTGTGTAGGCTCCCACGGGCGGCGGTTTCTCGTAGAGTTGCAGGTAGGCAGGCCACAAGCGCCAGACGAAAGCTATGTGTAGGCGTGTGGCCGCGGAAAGGATTGTTCTTTGCCTCTCTGGTGTGGCGGTGCACAATCAAAAGATGTATCTTCACCTTCATTACTCAGCTGCCGCCGCCTAGCCCCTAGCTTTCTCCCTCGTTTCTGATTTCGTTCCTTCTTTTTCTTTTTTTTCAGTATCATCATTTATCAATAGATCTTTGGTTTTCCTAATTTATAGAAGGGATCAAAAGAACATATGTAATTTTTCCAAACATATATAGTATAAATTTTAAGCTAAGCATATGAAATTTTTTTTTTTTGGGGGGGGGGGGCACAACCCACCTTGCCCCTTATATGTTCCGCATATGACTGATGGTCCTCGTGACTCCTTATGTACTTAAAAAGACAAATTTACCCTTTTATTACTAATTTGTTATTTTTTATGACTTTTATTCATTTTAAAAATTAGCTACTGATTAAATAATATTAATAAATAAATGAAAATGCTTTAAATTGCCACCACCAACAAAAAATCAAATCACCACCACTAACAACCGCCTACCACCACCACTTCATCCCTCCACCTTCTACTAACACCCACCGTCCCTTGACCACCGCCAAGAACAAAATCTGAAAATTGCAAACCACCATCAAGAATTAGATCTGAAAATTTCACCACCATCAAGAACAAGATTTGAAACTCAAACCACTATTAAGACACAAGATTTGAAGATCGCAAACCACCATTAAGATCTGAAAAACACCACCATCATCGAGAATAAGAACTGAAAATTGCCATCACCATTAAGAACTAGATCTAAATCACAACCCACCATTAATAACAAGATTGGAAAATCACAAAACACCATCAAGCATAGGATCTGAACTCGCCACCACAAACCCTAATTTAAAAGGGAGGGGGACGGTGTGTGTTTGTGTGTGTAGAGAGAGATAATAGCAGTAGAAAAAAACCTAATTTGAAATGCGGTGGCGGTGATGATGCGACGGTGGTAATGTACAGTAGTGGTGATGGGCGACTGAATACACACACATACCTCTGCCGAGGGTAGATGGTGGGTGACGGTGGAGCACTTCTTCGGCGAAGTGGAAGGTGATGGGTGGTGTTGGTTGGGTGGAGAAGAAGGGAGGGGAGAGAAGGTAGTGGTGATGGCAGTGGAGAAGAAGGGAGAGGAGAGAAGATGGTGGTGATGGTTGTGGTCTTCGGCGGAGGTACGACTGAGCGAGGGGGTTGGGTGGCGGTGGTTAGCTGTGGCTGGTGGTGGTGGTCTTTAAGAGAAAGAGGGGAGCACGAGAGAGAAAAGAGGGGAAGGGTAATGAATGTATTATATAATATATAATAATATAATAGTTTTTATTAGTTTAATTATTATTTTTATTTACTTAAAATTAAAGAAAATAATAAAAAAAGAAACAAGGGCATAATGGATATTTCAAGTGAAAAGGTAAGGTACTTAAATCTTTTTAGTTATATCAGGGACTACTAGTGTTACAAAGTCGAAACAGTAAGGACCCTTAGCGTAATAAATGAAATTAAAATATTGAGATTGTGATAAGTGATAAACTACATTAACGATGTGTGTAATTTTCTCATTATAATATCTAACAATTATCAACAATACTGTTTTTGTTCTTTAGCGTACTGATATAGTATAATGAGAAGACCATTGTTTTTAAGCAAATGTAAAAATAAATGGAGTGATAATGAGCCTGTTTTGTCAGCCTCCCCACCCGTGTTCTAGTCCTATAACATATTTCCTCCTTCCTTTTTTTGTTTCTTAGTTGGCATTTTTTTTCTCACTCTTTTACTTTTTTAGTATTTTAACTTTCTTTTTTGCTTTTTAAATGATTATTATGCATTATTTTCTAAGAAACAAGTATACAATTGTTTCTATTATTTTCTTATTTACTGATTTACAATTATTGCTATTATTAATAAAATGTAATTTTATACGATTTTAAAAACAAAGTTTTTTCCTATCACTAATATTATTGTTATGAAAGATGTAAATTTTTAGATTTCCTAAAAACAAAAATAATTATATATTACCCCTTATAATCAATTTACAAAATAGAACACTATTTATTTTGATTTTTCACTTTTTACCTTTAAGTTTTTAATTTTTCATTTTTAACCTTTAATAAATTTTTACTTTTAACTCTCAAATTTATATATAAGTTACATAAGAACACTATTTTTTCATTTTTTATTTTTAACCCTTGATAAAGTTTTATTTCTTTACCATAAAGTTCCTATAAGTTACATTTAATCTTATAAAATTATTTACTATTATTATTTACAAATCAAGGTGATTTAGCGGTATCAAGGTATATTAAGATGTCTCCTTCTTTGAGGTTAACGGTTCGGGTCCTGTTTACCTCATTTTAATTATTTAAATTTCAACCCTTACTAATTTTTTATTTTCTTTTAGTTTATATAAGTTACATTTAATATTATAATATTACTAGGTCATGTAGCCTTATATTTATAATATAACCATCAAGTGCGGTAGATACATGTTAAACTAAAGATTTTCTACATAAACTAACTTTGAACAATCATCTTAATTAGTTAATTATCACCCAGCGCAACACACGGGCTTAATATACCTAGTTTTATATCAATCGTTAAGAATGCAACCTTTAAAACTTTAAAATCTTCTTGTGACCTTTTTTCGTTTTTTAAGTTATTACTACTTTCATTAATAAAACACTATAAGATTATATGGAAATACAAATATGAAACATTTATCTGAATATTAAAAAACTTCAATATTAATAACTTTTTATTGCCTTTTTTAGAATAGTATTTAGTCTGATAGCTATGGAAGCTGAGGTTAAAATCATAAAGCATTTCTAGATGATTTTTATAGCAAAAGTCTTAATAAAAATAACTTGAATTAAATAATATAAATTAAAAACAGTATTACTAGTTATTTCATCCCGTCACAAAGTTCGGGTTACAAAATGTGACGACCGCGATTTTTCAAAATTTACCATTTACAAAAATCTTGCCATTTTATTAGAAAACATGTAACGGAAGTCTTTAGTCATAAAATACATCTTACCGAAACGATAAGAGATTACATCAGTTTAAAAATCATGACATCACGTTCATAAACATTAATCATAAAGACATAAATTGTTTGATGCGATAAAATAAAATTGTATCATCTAAGACAGTACACTACCAAAGTCCCTGTCTCACAAGAAAACTCTAAGCAACTTGCACGAGTACAAGACACATTTCAAGAAACAAGTGTCAGCTTAAAGCCTCGTGAGTCAATAGAGTTAAGAAAAGATTCAATTAAAACATAACATATTTTAGGCGGTAATATCAGAATAAATAATAATCCATTCCCGCCCATTCATATAGTTGACCAACCCATCATTTGACATTTAGCACATAACGGTCAACTAATCATAATACCTCAAACAGTTATTTCATATACTTCGTTATCGTAATTCTTTAAATCATAATCATCATCATCATCACAATCATCATTAATGGTCTAGGGATATTATCTTAACCCAAGATATAGACCCGGTTCACGAGTTACGTTATTACCCGTCTAAGAGTCATTGGAGCGCGACTTCTAGTAATTCTTAGGCTGTAACATCTCCCGCTATCGCTACTTCGTCGACGTGGTATACAACGTATTCCACAATGCCGTTCAGGTGAAGTAATAACGGTGTTTTACCTCTTACACCTCCTCACACCCGCATGATATTTAATAAGGTACAACCTCTAGTACCAAATATCATTCCAATGAGTATAAATACATCATCATGTTGTCCCGGACTTGTCATAAACGTCCGGTAACCCACAAATGGCTAGCACTTTTCCTAGAACGTTCAACCTACTAGGCATCATTAATAAGGATTGGACTACCCCCATCCCAAGGTCTCATAAATCAATATTACGTTAAAACTCATAACTTCATAACATAGCATAATCATCATACGATTTCATAACACATAACAATCATATATATATATATACATATATATATATATATCACACATTTCATGCATAGGTAATATATAAACACATATTACCATTTTATAGTAAATCATTACTTTTGAAAATATATCATTTTTGTCTAGTACTCGGTTTTGAGAAATATTGAACTCACCTTAGTCCAGATAACGAAACGCACGAGCTCGAAAAGACAAACAACGCTCACGGATCGTCAAGAGCACGAACTCAAACGCCACAAATAACCTATGAAGGTTACTACGTTAAAAACATGATCAAAAGACCCTAAACGAGCCTAAACTAGCTTATTATACTTAGACATGCTGAAAAACAACTCGTGGCCAAAGATTAACGCGTCATACGATAAGAAACTTCATATAGAAACGCATAAACCCGACATGCATGTGGCCTAATCACCTTCATAGTCGAAATAGAAGCGTAGGATTAAAGAAATATACCTTTCGGGTTCACCCACGCGAAGCCTTGGTCAAAACTACGGCCTTGACGGTGTTTCTGAACTCCCGTAACTATAGATACGCTTACAAACGAAACCCGACACTAACGTAGGCTCAAAAATCTCGGAAAACTCGTAAATTTAGCAGCGTAACGACTCTTGAAGTTGGTGTGTGGAAATGGCAGCCAAACAACTCATATATATAGAACAGCTGAGAACGCGTCGCGTCGCGACCCACCGACGCGTCGCGTCGCGACTCCCCGTACACGCCAAGTCTGACACACGTAATGGTCTGACACACGCAACCGGCTGACGCACGCTACCAACGACGCGTCGCATCGCGACCTTCAACGCGTCGCGTCGCGACGTATGCAGAATTTCATATTTTTTTTTGTTTTTCTCCAACTTTCAATATTTTATTAAATTAATAATAATATCCTTAAATTATCATTAAAATAAATAAACTCCATAAATATTATTTATTTCTTGGTAAATAATATTACAATAATTATTTCGAATTTTCGTTCGTTACACAAAACCTCGTACATAACACTTTACAGTAAGTATGAATAGTACTTCGAGGTGCTCATAGCTTGAAGGATAATGCACTGTCTTTTATAAGCTACAATACCCGAGATCAAGTTTTGGCAGATGCACAACTTCTTTTTTTTTTTCGGTGGCCTATAATGCATTAATGCTCACTTGCGCCATAGCAAATTACCAACGGCAATATGATTTTTTTTTATTTTATTTAAACAATTTGTTTTATATATTTATATGTTTTTTTTATTTTATTTGTTTGATAATATTTTCTTTTAATATAAATATACATTTATAAATGTTTTGTTTTTATTTATATATCAATATAAATTGATTGAATCGAACAATGTGAATTCACAATGAATTTATTAAGGAATTTCACTATATATTTGGTTTTAATTGTTTAGATTTTCATCTACTTTATTTTAAGTATTCACTTATAAATGTTACTTTTAGTATTATTCATCATTATTTTTTTTCGTAGCAACGCACGGATAACATCAAACTCGTTAAACATAAAGATGAGGAACATGAAAATAGTGATCAGTGTTGATTGTCTTTAATATTTTTCGATCCTAATTAACTACGTATGTTGAAAATGAAAACATGATCTATAAATGTGCATGATGAAGAAATTAAACGTAAAAGACCGATGAGAGAGAACCACAAGCTAGCTAATCTTCATCATAAATGATCCACTTGCTCCGAAATGACCCAGACGAATAGGGAAATCCCAATTCATTGGGTCTTTCCCCCTCTTTTCCTCTATCTGTTGCTGGTCGAGCGCTCCTTCTCCTTCCCCCTCTTCATTTTCATGGGATTGAAAAGACCAAATTAAATACAAGCCATGCATGCATGCATGTGTCAAGCATGTGAGCTTTCTAGAGGTGCACGTTGGCCTGGGTATTTGATCGGCATGCATGTGGTGTTTTATCAAGGGTCTGTTCCATCATAGTACGCGTTTCAGGTCGCCTTAATTTCGTGTTTTTGTAGGTGATGTCGTCGTTTCCTCCAGGTCGATCTTAATTATTTGGCTGTTTTTCTAATTCAAGTGAACTTAGTTACAGTATTAACCAGGGGCGGACCCAAGGGTATTCGAACGGGGTCACGGGACACCATCCAATTTTGTACGCGTAGTGTAAATTTCGATCTCGCGTAGTGTAAATTTCGATTTTTTCGAGATGGTGCTATCATCAATTTCAAATTTTAGGTCCGGTGT
This sequence comes from Dittrichia graveolens, assembly GCA_038502395.1. Classification (NCBI taxonomy): domain Eukaryota; kingdom Viridiplantae; phylum Streptophyta; class Magnoliopsida; order Asterales; family Asteraceae; genus Dittrichia; species Dittrichia graveolens. The sequence goes on from JARJIL010000003.1 coordinate 8,618,258, forward strand.
TACCATCAATTTCAAATCCTGGATCTGCCCCTGGTATTAACTAGCTAGCTTTTCGTTTGCGTATTATTATATTAAATAATTATCTTTTTTATTTTTAAGAAAAGATCGACATCAGATGATTATGATATTATTACTTAAATATAAAAATCTTTGAGTTCTGTGGGTGATAGCTAGTGGTCAAAGCATACACGCGAGTAAGGGATCATGGTCCATTGATTTTAGCTAAACTTGGTAACAAGTTAAGGTGGAGTGAAGTGAACGCTCATTCACGTCTCAGTAGTCCTAGACCCCAAAACAGCAGGGGTTGACCCTGTTTGGTCTTAGGGGCAGGGCCCCTAATAGCGGTCTCGCATGGTAATACAAATTATGTGTGTATGGGATCTTCTCAAATCTAAACGAATATACATATTATGTGTGTATGGGAATTTCTTAAATAACCAACCCTTATCCATGTTGTATAGTAATTGATTTTGACGGTTATTGGTGTCAAAATTAATGTCTTTTTGGATGTCTATATAAGAAATAACAAATACAAAAGTGAGACGAATTTGTCCAGAAAAGAGATCTTTCAATTATCTCGAGTTGATTTCTTGCAATCCCTATACATAGAAATACAACGTAAAAATAGTGTTGTTATACACGATTTAAAGAAAGTCTGCAACACCGTGATGCTTCATGAGATGCTGTTCGGGTTACGTTGTCAGCTTGTTGCGCACCTAGCTACTGTCGTCGGTGAAGCTGTGACGGTTTCTCTGAGTTGTTTTTGCAATTTGTTGGAGAGTGTTTAATTAGAAAAATATGGGTCCGGGCGGATGGTCATATATTGCTCGATCTTAAAACCCAAAATTATGAAAATAAAACTAATGATTGTAATCGCTACAACTAGGCAGCCAGCCAACTGGTTGATTTGTGTGGCTACCACTAGAATTTAGTGCGTAAATGCAGATATATGGTGGGTTCGCCGATTTCCATAATTAATTATTACTTGTTCAACACAACCCCCCTCAAAAAAAGAAAAAAGAAAAAGGAGGTGATCTACGAATTAATGTGGATATGGTGGGTTCATTTGATACAAAGTCCTCCATCAAATAACTTCAATGAGCAAGCACGCATATATGGATGTAATCCAACCTAACTTTTACATATATAAAGTTAATACGAAATTACTTTAATTATATATATATATATATATATAATTAAGTGAAAACTGTTTGTAATGTCATAATGACTTATTAATACAGGTATTTTAGTCATTTATATATTTACCTTATCGTGAATTGCTTCCGAGTGAGCCGTCATTAATTTGTGAATCTTGATTTTTCCGAAATACCCCTCATTAACGAGAAGCCAAAAAATCTTAGCCATTGATTATATTTAATCAAGGGTTAAAATTGGTTCTAGCTCGTAGTACGTTCTCGTAGAAAAAACAGTTTTTATTTGAACATTCTCCTATATATACATACATATATATGTATATATATATACTAGTAGGGTATCCACGTAATTCGGTGGCGACGATAAAAGAAGGATGATGGTGAATACTTGTGGTGATGAGGACGGAAGAGGCAATGGTTGTTTGCGAATGAAGTCCGAATGTTATAATAAATTTGAAATAATTTAAATAGTATCATTCATCAAATTTAATTATATTATATGAAAGTTTTTATTTAATAGTAAGTGTGATGATATTGATTATACACTTTTACTTAAAAGAAAATAAGATTGTACAAATAATATTAATATTATATGTTGAACTTGAATATCATAAGTACTATATGTTTTTTTAAGAAAAGTAAATTATTATTCATCGTAATCAAGACATTTATTTGTTAAAGAAGAGAAGGAGATGAAATGTTTAATAAATTGATAGATGAGATTAATGTAAATTAAATTAAGAGTAAAAATTTAGTTGTGATTGAAAAATTAAAACTCTTAATATTTAAATGAGATATAGTGTTATATATGCTTAAGATAGTAGTCTAAATTTATATATACAAAATAGTCTAATAGATAAAAAGTTATCTACGAATGTAGATATGGTGGGTTCCTGTGATATAAAGTCCTCCATAAAATAACATCAATGAGCAACCACGCTTAAATGGATCTAATCCAACCTAACTTTAATATATAAGAAGTTAATGTCTTATAATACGAAATCACCTTAACTAATTTTATATATATCTATAACCTATAATATTATATAAAGCATTTAAGCTTTTTTCTTAAAACTCTTAAATAACATTCTTTTTTCATAAAATGTTCCATAAAATAAACTTAATAACATTCTTTTTTCATAAATTCCAGAATATTCTCTTTCCATAAATTCCACAGTAAAAGTTACGAAACAGAATATTCCATAAACTTAATAACATTCCATAAATTCTAGAAAGGGAAAATATATAATATTCGTTTTTCACCTGCTAAATAAATATTACAACATTACATCTAAATTTCATTTCATTTTCACCTGCTAAATAAAAATTACAAAATTACGTCTTGTGTGTCCTCTTGATTAATACCTACCAAAACAGCTCCTTACAAACCATTTTTATTCACCGTTGCCGCATTGCGCGGATACCCCACTAGTATATATATATGTATATATATATATGAGCGTTCATGTGAAAAATATTTTATTTACGAAAAGTACGAGAAGGAATTTCAGCCTTTGATTGGTTTTTGATCTTGTGGTCTTTATTAATCATATTTTTTTATTTTAATTCAAAAAGACATAATAGTAAATTAAATTAATTCTCTCTTCAATTTATTTCTCTTTCCTATATTTTCTCTCTTTTAATTTTTAAATTAAAAACAAAATAAATAAAAAATAATTTACTAATAAATTTTAAATCTACGGTGTTCACTGGTTTACTAGTTTTTTTATTATATGACATAATTGTTCATTGATGAATGTCTTACGAAAAATTTTAGCTGATTAACAATAGTTTAATATCATATGTTCGTTACTAATCATCTAGTAATTTTTATGTGTTTAATAAAAAGGTTACTTAAAAATTTATTTAGCTTTTATTCACTAATGAATAATAACACGATAATTACGTTTTACTACTCATGTTTAGTGGACCACTCTAACAAAGAACAACACATAAAAATAATCGGTGAATGATCAAGCTTTTATATTTTTAAAAAAAGATTCATGCATAGAGGATGCTTAGAATTTGTTCTATCTTAAACTATATAAGAAACACCAAACAGTTTATATTATTCCCCATTAAACACCAAATTGACCAAACAGTTTATTTGTTCCCCATTGAACACACAAATTAACCAAATTGTTTATCTTGTTCCTCATTGAACAATACAAAGAACCAATAAATTATTCATCATATTCATAATTGTTCATTCATAAAAAGATTCATATAAACATAATAATGAACACACAAATCCACCAAACTGTATATATTATCCCCCGTTAAATAATGAAAAGAACCCATAATTGTTCATTCTTAAACAGACGATTTGATCTAAACATATATTTACAATAACTAACAAGAATTTGAGAGATAGAAGAACTAAGCCTCACAAAAACAAATATCAGATCCTTCTGTCAATTTTATTTTGTGTGAGGCTTCGAAAATCTGTTTGTTCATTCACAAACCAACGATTTTCAACCACCGATCGTCAACGATCCACATAAGTCGGGTATTAGCATCGATCTATTGAACAACGGCGATGCTGCAGTGTTGGCAACCAGAACGTGATATGTCGGCGATGGTGATGGTGAGTTGAAGTAGAGCAGAGGCGGTGGCGGATTTACTCGTCGCCGACAACGGTTGCGGTGCCTCACAGATCGACGACAGAGAGCATAGATCTATGGTTTTTTAGGTGGCAACGGCGGTGATGATGAGATCGATCTGTTGAAGATCTAGGGTTTTGGGTGTCGAGGATGACGGCGATTATGGTTGTCATCGTTATGATGGCGGTGCTTGTGGCCGCGGCGAGGGTGGAGGAGAGAGGCAAGGGCGGTGGTGAGATGTAAGATGATCGATAGTGGCGGTAGTAGAGAGAACCCTTCTCGACGATGGTGGTGTAGATCAACGATGGAGACTGGAGCGAACCCATCAGCGACGATGGTGGTGTAGCGGCATATAGCCACGAAGAGAGAGAGAGGGACATAGTGTTTCTTAATTTTTTTTTGTTTAGAAAAATGACTCATATATGAGTTATATGGTGAGAGATAGGGGAGAGAATTGAAGAAAGAGAGAATGAAGAGAGAGATATGTTTTTGACTAATATATCATTTTCTATTATTAATTAATAGCAATAAAATTATAATTATTTACAAAAATACCATAACCATTATGATTATTGATTAAACAATCTAATAGTCAGAATTTCTTCTAGCACTTTTCGCAAATAAACTACTTTTCGTATGAATCTTCTCTTTCTCTCTCTATATATATATAGAGAGAGAGGAAGGTTTATGCGAAAAGTGTTTTATTTGCGAAAAGTGCGAGAAGCAATCTGGACCGTTAGATGATTTAATTAAATGTTGAGATTAGTTATGACATTTAAGTAATTATATCAAACTTTAATGATATTTAAATAAATTTAAAGGGATAAAATAGACATTTAACTCAAACCCTAATATATCGTATCTAATCCTTTTTTAAATCCAACCACCCCCTTCTCTCTAACGTTTCAACATCCAGATTCATACCTACCTCACAACTCCATAACCACCTACCGCCCCTCTATTTTTCCATTCGATGACCATACGATCGAAGATGCATGGTGGTGGGAAACATCGACTAAAGCCCATGCGGTCAAATATGGTGATAGGAAACGACTACAGTCCCGGCGACATAACCACCGACCGCCGCTCTGTTCCGCCGCTCCCTGTCGTTTGTCCGCCGCCCACCACTGCATTAGTGAAGAGCAATACCACCACCGTCAACTAAAGCTCCACCACCTCCATTCACCGTGAAGAACGACACAACCATTCACCTCCGCCGCCGAAACCCATCTACCTGTGATCTTAAAGCCGCCGCTGCCGCTGACGACGAACCACCGACGTTGAACAGTGTGTTTGTATTTCAATTTTTTTAGTTTTTTAAAATTTATGTTTTTTTCTTTTCTAATCTGTTTTGTAGTTTTTTTTTAATTAATGTTATTAAATTTTTTTTGTTATATGAACAGATTGTTTTTTGTATATATGGTTAAAAAATTTTAATTTTTATCCATATTCTCTGGTGAATAAGAAACGAAAATGATATTTTTTTTATGCTTTTGATTAGTTGTTCAAGTATATGAAAGTGAAAGACACAATATTTTCAGATGATGGTCATGTCTAATTACGCAAAAGGAATCAAATACGTTATGTTTAAAAACTATTTTTTCATTATGGAACATAAGCATGGTGTTTAGTTTTTTAGAGTTTGTTTATCCGATACAACAACTTTCTAATCTTTATTGGGTTTTTATCTTAGTGTTGTTCACCATTGAACAAATGTTCTTTTTTATAAAATATAGGTTTTGTTTGAGTTTTATAGTATTTTTTTTGCTTACCAGTGATGGTTTGTTTAATAGATTTTTTTGTGTATTTAGGTTGTTTTAAATAATTTTTTATTAGTAAACTCATATTTTTAGGGTTTTTTTGTTCATTTTTAGGTTATTCGTTGTTGTGCAAAAGATAAATTCATGATTGAACACAAAATATTAATAGTAATTTTCAGTATAAAAAATAAGAAAAGCGTACCAAAATATTATGATTCACTAATGAATAGTTGAATATACGATAACATTTCTGGAAAAAAAGGCAACACTTTGGAAAATAATAAAAACAAAAAAAAATAAACAATATCTAGAAAAAAAAGTTAATTAGAGAGAAACAAGTTAATTATAGAGAGGAAAGAAAAAATATTATTGTTACTAATTTACTCTTTTGAATTAAATAAAAATATTAATTATGATTAACGTGGACCACAAGATCAAAAATTAATCAATCAATAGCTGAAACTGCTTCTCGCACTTTTGGTAAATAAAACACTTTTAGCATAAACCTCTTATATATATGTATATATATATATATATATGTATGTATATATAAAGTATAAAAGAGAGAGAAAGAGAGAAAGAGGAAGAGAAAGGGGGGGAGGAGAGCTCGGGTTTCCAAAAACGTGAAATATTTACCCGAGCGGGTTACTTTGGGGAGCGTATGTTTTAGCTTTACACAATGAAACCGAATGTTAGCTTGAAGGTGAACCTGAGTGCCATACTCTTGGCCTAATGAGCATTGGATGGGTTAGTTAATGTGTTACAAAATTGCAGCCTTTTATTTAATTGCAGGGATCGGTGGTCGAGGGAGTTTAGCCCAAGAGGTGTTTATGAATTAAAGTCTCTTGTGATATTGATTGATTGTGAATTGCTAAAGACTGATGGTTCAACCGCGAAGACAACGGCTGGAAAAACAATACGGGTTGCAATGTGTTAGTCAACAATGTATCTTATTTGGTTATCTCGCAATGATTTTGTGTTTTGGAGAAAGAATTCTCGATCAGCCATGTTGTTTGTGAAAATTCAGCTGAGGATATTTGCTTGGATCAGGAATCGAAATGAAATGTTTAAAATCTCGTGGCAGCAGTGGCAAAATGACTTTGTTTATGGTTTGGTTGGTTTGGGGTTGTTTGATTTTGTTTCGGTTCGAGTGTTTGTTTTCAATTTCTCATTTTTCTACGTCTTGTGCAGAATTATACGGGGATGTTTTTAGTAGTTGAACTTCTATGGTTTCAAAAGATCTCGGGGACTTTGTTTATGTTCCTTTGTGGTTACGGAGGTTCACTCGTGATGACTCGAAGCTCGCAAAGCGGATGATCGTTCTAAGATTAGTCGGCTCACAAAGTGGTTCGGTTACCTAGGTTAATAAAAAAACTTTATCAAATTGAATAATTTCCTTAACCAAATCCAGTTGATTATGCCTGATCAAATAGATGCAATAATCTTGATACTTGTGCCTTCTAATCAGTCAAACTTGATTATAAGTGCTCTTTTGATCATCATGTATTTTGTTGCAAAATCATGTTATTTAGGTTAATTTTGTTGATACCTGTGTTCAAGTGAGTCTATAATTCAGCTGCAAGCACATTATGACCAATGCAATATTACATAAAAAAATGTTGACAAAGATTGTTTGTCTTGGAAACACAAGGAATTGGATTCCCATCAGTCTATGCTTTCCCCTTTCAATAAGACAACTTCTATTCCTTTTCTTCTGAAACCCATTCCCTACTTTTGCTTGCCTTTTCTTTTTTAGTTTTTAGATTCCATTACCAAAGATTCTGAATCAATTATGAAAATAATCTACTCAAAAAAGTTTGTAGAGTATAAGAAACCAATCTTTATTAAAGTTTGAAAGGATGGTGAGTGTTTATAATTAACAACAGCTCAGAATAAATATACAGTTGCAGAAGAGCAGCAAGTAACTCACCAAGAATCTGCCCACAAAAAGAAAAATAAAAGAAAAAAAAACAACTTTGTAATGAACATTAATCACAAAATCAAACCCTCTTTAACTAGTTGCTCCAAGAATGTAGCTAATTCAGCCATTGAAGGTCTCTCACATGGATTCTCCCTCACAGCAACCTCTGCCATGTCTGCAAGTTTAAGCAATGGTACAACAACACGTGGCAGACTCACAAACCGATCAATAATCGCAGCCGCTTTCCCCTGTTTGATCAGTGGCACGGCCCATTCCACAATACTTGAAGGCGTGCAGTCCCGATCGTTGGCCTTCCTGCCACTTAATATCTCAAGCAACACGACACCAAAGTTGTAAACGTCGTCTCTCATGTCTAGAATCACATCACCGTCGTTTCGTAAAAGCCCAAAATCAGAAATCCGAGCACCCCAATCCGTGTCTAGTAGAATATTGGAACTTTTTACGTCACGATGAGCTATAGGAGGGATGATTTCCGTGTGAAGAAACTCTAGACCCTTTGCAGCCTGCATAGCAATTCTTAACCTGAGTGGCCAGTTTACTGGCGAAAATCCTCCATGAAGATGATCATGAAGCGTACCATGTGGCATGAATTCATAAACCAACAATCTTTCCCCCATTTCAGCACAATATCCTAACAAGTTTACCACATTGCTGTGCCTAACACTGCAAAGAATCTCGAGCTCCATCTCGAATTCTCTACTGTTTGTGTGGATTATTGTGGCGGCATTCGCACGTTTGACCGCCACATGCCGCCCATCTGCCAAAACAGCTTTGTAAACAAATCCGTAGCTGCCTCGGCCCAGCTCATTAAATTCTTTGAACCCGTTTGTAGCGTCTTTGAGCTCCGAGAGACGGAAAACTTGAGCTAAGCCGGGACATGGTGCAACCGAGCCTGCAGATGTTACAACTTCGGGTGCATCTGTTTCTTTCTCGGGTGGTTTGCCCATACAAGATGCAAATTGCTTCTTTTGTTTACCTTTTGATGGAAAAAACCGTAGCAAAATACACAAGAAAATTAGTATACACAGAAACCCAACAACAGATGAACCAACAATGATCATTAATCTATGGAGTTGATGCAACCGGTTATCTTGATGCTGTTGAGATTTGAGTTTGCACACTTCCCAACAAGAACTATTTTGACAAAGTGAACACGCCGTGCAAACTCTATCTGCATTTTCAGAACACGAACTCGAGGGGAAGAAACCATTCGAGCAACTGGACCCACATGGAGAACAAATACTCAAATCTTTTCGAACGCATAAGCTTGTTAAATCTGACTCGTGAAGCTGACTCGCATTAAAAGCAAACTTACCCGGGCCACAAGATCCAGGAGTACATAAACCTGGACTGCATAACTGCAATGGTGGATCGATATCAGATGGTGAAGAAGCGTCTGCGAACCAACAATCAAGAACAAGATCATCTTCTCGAATCCCACACATGATCGAATCAGATGATGCAATGGATATAAAGCCTGAATCCTTAGGGATAGAGGATGAATTAACTTTCCCCCAACACTCAATCCCATGGTCATCTTTTCTGATCCCACAAATATGTTGAGCACCAGTTGCTAATGAAACAAATGAGGTTCCAACAGGAGGATTTAGAGCGGAAGAATTCGAAGAGTTTGAAGAATTTAAAGAATTAGAATCACCCCAGCATTTGATCTCACCAGATGATTCCAAAACCCCACAAACGGAGCTTTTGCCAGATGATAAAGCAAGAAAACGATCTGATAGATATTGAACGCCTAAATTTGAAGCATTTGGGCCCCAACATTGAATCCCCCCATCTTTAAGACTACCGCAAGTAAACCCATCACCAGAAACGATCTTTTTAAAAGAAAGCGAGCTGATCTCTTGATTGTAAAACAGAGCACTCTGTTTTGAAGCGAGTCCATTACTTGATGTTTCAACAATGTCCCAGCAATCAACAGAACCCGAATCATTGTCAGAGTAATAGGATCCCCTTACAGCACAGACATGATCTTTACCTGACGAAATATGCGAGTAAGAAATAGATTGGTACGCCTGAGGAACAAGATCAGAAGTGTAACCCATTGAGGTCCAGCAAGATGCATACGAGGTGTTCACTAAAATGCCACACATAAATCCAAAACCTCCGCTAAGAGCATACATGGGGGGCACATCAATGGCGAAAAGAGACGAAGTGGTAGAAGAGGTATTACCGTTCTTCCCCCAGCAAATCACTTCTTGCCTCCCACTAGCATCAATGGCACAAAAGAAGTCGTTTTCACCAAAAACAGCAGAGATTGGACCCATGGATCCGAACCCATATGTGAAGGAGAAGGATAAGAAAATGAAGAGAAGAGAGAAGAGGATATGCAGATTATTCATGGGGGGGTTTTGGATTGTTTGGAAAGAGAGAAACTTTCATGGAGTTTATGGGAAGATGATGAAGCAGTATAGAACGTGGGTGTTGCCATTTTTCTATGAGTGATAAATGCAGGGTAAATCGTTAGGAATTGTACAACTAGGAAGTTACTGTGTTGCAGACTGCAGAGAGTAAAGATGTAAAAATGGAGGTCACTCATGGTCATGGCTAGCTAGTTGCTGCTGATTGTCATGTGCAAGCTTTAGGATCTAGTTGTTTTTTTGTGTTTTTTATACACCATTGTATGGCAATGGCCAATTGGCATAATCAACATAACTTTTTTGTCGTATTAGATAGTGTGTTGAATAGATAATTGAAAAGTGCATCCACAAACTAATACACCATATCCATATTTATGTTAAACAGTTCTATTTTTTTTGTTTAATAACTATTTTAGTCAACTAATCTAAAAAGAAGAACAACCGAACAACTCGTGTTATGTGTCTATTTACCTTTGGTATTTATGTTTGTATGCATAAGAGATACGGTTTACTAAGAAAGATTATTGGTCAAGATGGCTAGTAGGTGAAGGTGTCGAAACGATTAGACCATTTTGTTCGACTAGAGGAACGTAGTTAGAGGTGGTGGGACATGGTTGGACGGGATTGACCAGAGTCGGTTGAATGTGATTTTGATAATTGTTGTATGTGTTTCAAATTAATAGCGGTAGTTTTAGAGTCATTATGTTGATGAGGCGGTATTGGGTTCAATGTATGAGGGAAGAAGGGGTGTAGGGACGAGAGTGGTGAAATAGCTAGGCATATGTGTAATTCGTCTAGTATTGAAACTTAGGGACAACACCAAAATTGTATACAACCTATATGGACAATTTATGTAAATTACCCGAAATTCAATTACTTAGTAATTTCATAAGCATTTATTGTACGACACTGATGAAACAAAATATTTGATACAAAATAATAATAAATAAATGTTAGTCTTTTATTAATATTATTAAGAGATAAGAAATTATTTTATAAATAATGGGTTAATACTGTCTATTTAAATTTATGAATGTTAGTATTTTATTAATATTAAAAGATTATTAAAAGAAGATATTTAAGAGAATATAATTGAATTAATTAATAAATTTAAGTTTTAAGTTTTTTTAATTATAAATGTTGGTGTCTCATATGTGTTGATCACTGTTTTTTTACCTTATCTAAGTATTAAATAATAAATATTTATCAAAATTTTGATAAATTTTTATGGTTTTAGATATAAGGTTACTCATAAAAGGGAAAGTCTACTAAATCATTAAGTGTGTTTTAAATTTGATGGTATAAACATGACTTTTATCAACTCTAATGGCTCGTTATTCTCCCAATATTAGTGCCTTCTCTTTACATGTACGTGTTTTTCATACTAAACCCTTGTTTTTCTTTATTTTCCAGCTACTCGTTATTGTTTCACTTGTTACCACTCTAATCCATCATCACATTGTGTTAGCAACTTGTTATATGACCCTCCAATGAAGCCAACATCATTTTATTGTTTTTTAATGAAGTTACTACAGTCACAACCTTTGTTTACCCTTACATATAGTTGTAAACTATTGCACCATTATGCTACTGTTATTGTCAAGAGTTTTATGTGCTTCATTTGATACATGACACCGACCTCGATACTGTTGTCCAACCATGTATCCTACAATACTAATATTGTCCATTTGGCTTGACCATGCCTTGTGTTCAAATCGGGGCAGAACCACAACTTTGTTACAGGCTTGATTGCTTGACCCGGAGTATGTTCAGGTGCCACATATCAACTTTGACCATGTCTCTTGCACTTGTGTTTTTGCCCCATATTCCAAACACAACCCATTAATGGCAACTACTTTTCACCTGTCATGGGGCATCATCATCCACAAACTACCATCACATATCACTATAGTTTAAGCATTTGAGAATGTTTTGTTCGAAGGACCCAAAGTATGTTAAAGTATAATAGATTGTGCTAACATATGAGATCAACCCTATCGTTCAAATCAACCCTTTAAGATTTTCATGTCTATTTATATTTATAAATACTTGTACAAGGTAAGGTTTCAAGGAGAACACTCTTTTCGCGAAATACGGTTTCAAAAAATCAAGAAATAGATAAACTTTTAAATTATATTTAAAAAAACAGATGTAGAAGGTGATCAATATAGTATATGTGTCTAATTTTTATAGATGCATCATACTTTTGTAGCTCTTTGATCAAGATTTCAAGAACGCAGATTTATTTTTCCTCTTCTTCTGAAAAGATGATTTCTCTTGATTTTTCTCTACTTGTATAAATATGCACTTATCTGTAACCAGTTTGTAAGAAAAAATAAATAAATTTGAATGAACTCAATGTAATTAATTGAGCGAATAAGCTATGCAAATGTTTTTTTTAGTAAAAACAAAATGAAACATAAAAGCACAAACAAAGTTTTGGTAATTGGGATACTGAGATATTCGTCATGTCTTTGTGAACATGTTTTTAAGGTAATGGTTCGGTCAAAGTGAAGTAAGATATAGGGTAAATTGTTGATAAATGTAACATAAATATCGATATTTGCTAATAACGATAATGTCCAATTTCTTAGGTCAAGAAGGGACTCTAAATTTCAACTTCTATTATTAAAGGTAATCGGTAAATGTCATAGTGTAACACCGCCTTTGCTATATTAAAAATCAGTATAAAATTCGAGTTTTCAAACTGCATGGGTCCGTTTGCAAATTGAATATTTACCTGTTTGTTAACTTAACTGAATTTCAAAAACATTGCAGCGGAATTTTAAATAACAAACAAACAAACCCAAGTAGCTATTACAATTTAAAAACACATGTTTGGCGTATATACAAATATACAATACAAAAATTGTCAAACATGCCAACCGGTGTTACATTAACCTAAGCCGACTATTGTATTATAATACCAAAAGCAGTGTTCCTTCAAGAAGGCATGTATATCAGCCACGAGTGTCCCCAACTCACCAAGCCTACCTATTCCTTATCTGTAAAAGGGTTAACATCAACAACATTAGCTATTTAAAAATAGCTAGTGAATACTAACAATCATACATGGCAATAAGGCAAGTCATCAGCAACAAAACAAGTCATATAGCAGGAATAAGCAAACAATGTTATCCTATCATATAGCGGAGTACTGACATGTCCAGCGAGTGAATTATTTTGCCGGGTTGCAAGTCCAGCTCAAACCACTACCACCGGGGGAATCAGACACTACCATCCGTGCTGGTTTTATCACCTAAGTGAATCACCGTGCTCGTTAAGGAGCCAAGGCTCATTAGGCTTAGCCATTTAAGGCACTCACCTCACTTGCTGAAAGGAACGGTACTCGAGTACCGTTAGTCCAGAACATTATGCCCGTAGGCCCAGGACCCAGCCGAAGCTGACCTTAATTACATACTAGTCTGGACATACAGATAATTTCATCAATCACCCTTTTCAGGGACAAGTGTATGCATGCTTATTCATATAACATATATTCATCAAAGTGTGCACATGTACTTAAATACATGTCTTGCACATCAATTATCAAGGCATATCATAGATTCTTTATCATACTAGCATACATATGGCTTTCATAATACAAGTTGTAGCATGTCATAATCATATAACTTTTCTTGCATTCAAACCTTCCTTTATTGAAGTCATAAGAGTCAGTACTCACCTTGTGTGTTTAAAGCAACACAATTAGGTATTTGGCTCTCCTCGTTTGCTTAGTTACCTATTGTATACATTCATTTCATTTAGATAATCATACAACATACACATGTATTCTTACACTAGTTTTAACCCCTAATTATCCCCTTAAAGTGTCCAAAAACGATCCAACTATAACCCATGTACCCAAAGCATCGAACAACAGCGAAAACAACAGCCTGTACAGCACTTCACACCGTGAACAGGCCCCTGTTCACGCCGTGAAGTCGAACCAGACAGCCGAACAGCAGCTCTGTTCTGCTGTGTTTCCATCTAATCCCAAGTTTAAGCTTTTCTTAATTGTTTCCAGGTTATGTACTAAGTTTGGGGCATCATTTGGAGTCTATAAACATAAACATAACATGCTTTTAACATATGATTCAAGTTTGAATCACCAAATCACCATTAAAGACCCATTTGGTCAAATTTATGAAATTCCTTCAAGATAGTATCTTTAATTCATAAAATCGGTTCCAAACAACCTATAGATGATCCTAGAACAGATTTCAATCCAAAAACTCAAGCTTTAATAGCTAATTTCGTGTTACCCATTTTTAACCTAGAACTTGAAATGAAAAGCAAGAGTAGTAGAACCTTACAAGCAAGAAGATGATGATGAATAGAAGAACAAGAACAGATTTCTAACTTGATTGTGCTTTAATTCCAGCTCTTGAATGATCTTGGATTGATTCCTCCTTCAAGAACAAGATGCAAGAGAGAGTTAAGTGTGTGTGCGTGTAATCGTATGAGTGTGTGTGTGTGTGTTGCCAGTGAAGTGGCAATTAGAGGACCGACCTTGGGTTCTCTATTATCCACTTGGGGTATTTTGTTTCTCTTTTCAACATACAACACGACACCCGAATAACCGTTTCAACTAACGAGAATATTTTTGGAAACCTCGTTTGAAACCAGTTAATATTTTATCATTATTATCTATTTTTATTATTATTTTTAAATTCACATTTAACTGACCAATTACATATTTTCTATTAATACTTAACATATATATTCATTTAATTCTTTAAATTAAATTCACGTTTCAAATGGAGCGCACGAATAGGCTCAATTTGAGGATGTTACACATAGCACGTAACAGGTTAAATTGATGACGTATTATTTTAATACTTTGATATTTGACTCTCCCCCCCCCCCCCCCTCTCTCTCTTCGTGTATGTTTCTCTTTCTAATCTCCATTTCCCTTACACCAGAAAACCATCACCACCATGCCATGCATCTCTTCCGGTCTCCATCCTCACAAGACAACCATCACCATCACCTTCTACCACCATCACTCTTGTTGTCTATGTTTTGGAGTTTCTCTCCTACATCGGCCTTGTCGGACTTATCGTTATGGACAATACACATACCCAAATTTACTATGTTTTGCCGATTTGGGTGGTTATTTCATACTTATGAACAAGTACATATTTTTGTAGGTTTGATATGGTATGTGTTGACATCATGTAACACTTTGAGTTGGTGCGTGCTTCACTTTCTATCTCTATATTCTCCATGAATATGCTTCAAATCTTCCAATTTCATCTTACATCTTCACAAAGCGGCCTTTAACACTCTATCTGAGAAACCCACAACTTTATTTAACAAAATTGGCTTCAAATTTAGTTAAGTTCTAGTTTTCTCTCTCTAACAAATTTAGTTAAGTTCCAGTTTCCGCGATGATAACTGTTATTAATAGCCGTCACGTCATTATAACTAATATATCACTAGCCAGACGTAGTGATAAAACTCATCACTACTATTACTGAACTCACACCGTCACACACAATTATTTATCTCAATTCATATTGGTTGGAAATAGAAAGAAAATAAATAATAGGGACTTGGCTCGTTATCATGGATATACATTATTATTAATATACTAATTTGTTAAATTATAAAACTAATATAAATAACTCGGTTGTCACAAATTTAAGTGTAAAATGACTTTTTGCCCTTACATTAAGGCACATGAATTAAAATCAATAAACTTTCTCAAAAAAATCATCTATATAATTTTGAAAACTACATGGTTAAAATAACAAACGAGTGTAAACATAAAATGTGAATGGTAAAACTAAATCTTAATTTTAAGAAGAGTTAATTGTTAAATTCGTACTTTAACTTTATCATTTACTTCGATTTGGTTCTTCAACTTCAAAGTGATTAGGACCGTCTTTTAAGATCGATTTTGTGGCGAAAAATGTCATTTTTTTAGTTGACCGTTAGTCGACTATGTTAAATCAAGGTAAAATGACAATTTTACCCTTATTTTTGTTATTTATTAATTAAAATTAAATTATTAATAGTTATTATAGATTCATTAAAATTAAATCATTCATCTTCCCTTCAACTTGTTGTCCAAAATGGAGACTCTCTCTCTGGACAACGACGACGACGACAACCACTACTGCCACCGTCAACAACCACCACACTGCCACTACTCTCTCTCTCTCTCTCTCTCTTCTCATAGTGACATCGACTCCTTTTTCTCTCTATTTCTCTCACGGTTTAACTTCTACACTACAACATCATCTCTCTTTCTCTCTCACAGTGAAAGCACCACCGCTGCCGTCGCCTCATCTTCAAACAGATCTAGAGTTTTCACATGATTTGGGTATACATCTAGGGTTTTCACACGATTAAGCTACAGATCTAGGGTTTGTGTGTTGTACGGAGGTGTAAATGGTGTTAGGGGTTTTTTATGGTGTCAATGGTGGCATTTTCTGTGGTGGTGGTGGGGTTTTTGGTGGCGGCGGCTAGGGTTTTCTATGGTGGCGGCAGATTATGGTGTTGGTAGATAAGGTTTTCAGTGGCGGTGGCGGAGTGGTGGCATCTGTTGGTCGGCTGTCGATGGTGGTGGTAGATTGTCGATGGTGGGCTTTTCTGTGGCGGTGGATGAGTGGTGGCTTCTGTTGGTAGATGGTGAAGTGGCAGTGGTCTTGAGAGTGCGAGAGAAATGTAACAGTGGCGGTGTTACTTTTGGCGGTTGGCGGTGCCCAAAGGGTGAGGGTGGTGGTGGGTGGTGGTTATCGAGGGTGAGAGGGAGTGACCACACATGTGTGAGAGAGAGGGAGAGTGTGTATAGGGAGGGAGAGAAGTACCTTTGATTAAATCCTAAAATAATTAAATATTATTTTAATTAGTCAAAAATAGAAAAAATAAGAAAAAAACCAAAGTACCCTTGATTTAACAGAGTTGACTAACGGTCAACTAACGAAATAACCTTTTTTTTTTCATAAAATCGATTTTAAAGGACGGTCATAGTCACTTTTTAAAGCTAAAATATTAAATTGGAAGAAATGGTAAAATTAAATAACGAAATTTTACAATTAACTTTTTTAAGAATTCAAACTTTAAGTTAATAGTTAATAGGAAATATTACTCATGTTTTTTTAATCTTCTGTCTAATCCATAAAATAAGTTTCTAATGTCACCCAAACCTTAGCCCCCCTATAATACTATCAAATTTGAAGTTAATATAAAGTTGATTACCTCTCATCGCTAGTACTGTCGACCATCACTATCACCAACACTCTCTACTGTTTATTACTCGACACCTCGATATATATAACGAGTATATATCCCCTGTTAGTATAATAATATAAATACGATTTAACCTTTCGTTAGATTTCATCTTGTAATTATTATTTACAAAAAATACATACATTTATTTTAATAATAAATATGTAATGATTGAGATGTATTAGAAGATTAAATAAACTATGTAAAGGATATGGAAGTATGGAAGGTACCATCTTCATTGAATGAAGTACCAACTAGCAATTATATATATATATATATATATCAAACCCAATTATTCCAATTGCCAAATCATTACTAAATCTTTCTTTAATAAAAGGAAATTAATTTAATTTTCCTTTATTTATTTGATTGTCGCGGTCAGTTGTCTCGATCGTAATAAAAATTAATTAATTAATTACTTGTTTTTTTACCAAGCAATTTGGTGTTCACATGGTTCTTTCCTTGCTTTAAGTGATTACAGTATCTTATAACTTTACTCCCTCGATCAATATCATATCCTGGTTTTATTGAATTATTTTTTCTCAAAAATAAATTGAAAACCAAACTATTTAATTCGAAAAAGTTTACATTATAGATGAGATTTTAAGGACTAAATTATGAGGATAAAAGGTAGCCTCTAATTAACTAACTTCTAAAGGAAGTAGAATCTCACGTTAATCTATTAAGAAATATAATTGAAAACGTGTTTTAAATTGCATTTGTAAAATTTCACGTACCAAATGGCTTTGTAGACCATCGGTGTCAAGGTATTGGAAAGGTGATCGTTGTAGTCATGAATTCCAATCCTGTTATGGACTAAAAATGTAGTTTAAAAGTAACTTTAAAGTGTACGCGCGTTATGTTGTTTAAATAAAGTATAGATTTTACGTTTTCAAAAGACTTGTTTTAAACGGGTTTTCCTAAAATTATGTTCTCTCCAAGAAGACACGAATAGTGACATAACCACTTTTCGTATAGTTATCCAAATATTCTTTTCCGATTATATGTGTTTTACAAATATCAAAGAATCCTACGTAAATATAAGATATATGTTTTTAAAAGGTTTTGTGTTTAAATATTAGAAAAATGTTCGATATAGTTCATATTTAATTTATAGTCCTAAGGAATTAATTTTAACTTTTGAATCAATGACATCAATGGTCTAGATTGCATTTTAAAAATTGGACGGAGTGACATTTTTGTAATTCACATGTGATGCTTTTACAAATCAAATGTGATTGTATATTGAATCACCAGTGATTGAATATTAATAATTTAGGACTATGTTTTTTACATGAACTTTATTGAATACAACTCTTAAATATTAATATCATGTATATATAGCAAGAGATAATATCTAACATCTAAATGTTTATTTATATTTGATATGTTTGGTTTTTATTAATTGTAGGAATCTGAATATCATGTTTGCATATATACGCTAAAGTAAGCATGATTTTGTTTACCAATGTAGCTAACAAACCGATTGACCATCAAATTTTGATTTTGTTTCAAGTTTTCCAATAAAATATTAGAAAACTTCAACCTAATGAAAGTAAACATGTGTTGCATGAAATATATGTCGATCTTAAAATTTATCATAACCCGAAAGAGAGATCGAAAGCATATGTATGAAAGTAAACATGTGTTACATGGTCAATTGCATATGTTGCGGTTGCGAATATGAGATGAGGATATATAACGACGATAATAGAGGACAAAGAATCGTCTCCTGGAGGGTGGATGACAATGTTAACAGTGAGGATGGCGGCAAAGAGAAACTTTTATCTTTGGTTCATTTATAGCTTTTGAGAAACTTTTAGTTCTTAATTGAAAAACGTAACAATCATCTCAACCTCTTAAAACATCTAAGCCTATGAGAGTTAAGACGTGTTAAAAGGGTTTTTTATAAACTTTTTATCTTCTATGTTATAATCAAACATCATAAGCTAAAGTAATAACTACAAGAAAAACAATATAGTATTTTAGGAAAGAAAGTAACTAGCTTGAAGACATTAATCATAAAAAATAATAATGTATCCTTCTATGTTTAAATAGGGTTGTTGTTTCCAAATTTAAACCATATAATAATAAAAGGTTAATTTTATATATTCTTTATTAAAACTGAAAATATATTATATGTCTAATCTAATTTATAAATATCAAATATACACTTAACACATTAGTTTTTGTGTTTTTTTAATCAGTGTCATAATTTGATTCATCAAGTACAATTGTAGACACAAACACAATCCAGAAAACCCTGAACAACAGAGGAGAACTAAAAAACAATGAAGTACAACTCTTGAGTCACTAGCTCCCGTCGCAAATGCCGAAAGGCCCACTTCTTAGCTTCGTCAAACGTCCGCCGTGTCCTGACGTGTGCACCCCTCTCCGCCGACCTCCGTACCAAGCATTACGTCCGGTAAATCCCCGTCAAAAAAGACAACAAGGTCTAACTTGTTGGGGAACCTACGAGGGTTGTAAAGGAAAGGTGGTTCAAGTTTACAATCAATTAACCCTTTAGTCTCAAAACTTTTTATTTCTTGTTGTATCCTTGAAATATTGACTTCATAGTTATTGGTGATTACAATACCAAAAAAGTGGGATGATTCTCAACATTTGAATACCGAAAGAAAAAAGATGAGAGAGATGGGAGAAAATATTTTTCTTAAAAACCTTTTGAAGTATGGGTGCTTTAAAAAATGTGAAGTATGTGCATTTCCTAGTTGTAGTTTGAAAAACGAAGATAAAGTATAGATGATGTGGCGCTTACGTGACAAAAAGATTTAAAGCGTGACGTAAACATTTAAAACAAATAAAATCTATTCTAGTCCTAGACATTGATTTAGTTTACAAATTTAATTATCAAATCTGAACCATCTATATTTGGTAAAAATCGAAATTCAATTTTGACTTTTCTCAGTCAAAATTGGATTCAATTTAAAAAATTTCAATATCATTTTTAAGAGAAATATTCAATATAGTCCTAATTTAATTTATAGTCCTGAGGGACAATTTATAGCCATTAGATTTTAAGATTCAATGGTCCAGATTCAATCTTAGATTATAATCAAAAATTTATATATTTGTATGAAATGGGTATTTATGACTTTTTAACTATTGGTCCTCACTTTCTCTCTCCTCTAATTTATTTAAAACTAATTATCTTACAAACTGTTAATCGTTAAACGAAACGAATTATACCGTTGCGATCCTCGTGTTCCCCTCTTTTATTAGAGAGGTCACTTGATATACTTTCGACAAATTTTTTTTTCTCATTTTGTTAGATTGGATTTAAATTTTATTAAAGTATAATCACATTTGATTCACAGATGTGTGATCAATATAGTCTTTATAAAATTATAGTTTGGTGTTTGATAATCCGGCGAAGTTCTATGGTTTAGTAACAAAAAAATCAACAATTGAAAGTGATTCAAAGTTATTAGTTGTTTCATAACACATGTGATTATCTATCTCTTATACATGTAAATAATTACAGGTGATTTGATTAAATGTCGCATTTTTATGTCACATATTTGACAGATTCAATCACATGTGATTGCGTATTCAATCACATGTGATTTTGTACAGAATCACATGTGATTGCGTACCAAAAACATAAGATTTGGTATTCAATCACATATGATTGCATATTTAATCACATTTGATTTTGTACAGAAGCACAAGAGAGTTTGTACAGATTCACCTGTGATTGAATACCAAAAAACATGAGATTTGGTATTCAATCATATATGATTGCATAGGGGATTGTTCAAACGAGAACAATTCTTATTACGAGAACCAATATAAAAGACATTGAATTCGAAGGAGAACACATTTGGACCTTTGATAGAGGAGATATGGTGTTGCTAGTACACAATATATGCATTCATGGGTAGACAATGCGATTAGATTAGGTGAAATTGAATATGTACATACATGTATAAACGGTTTTAAGCAAACATTGATTTTTTAAGAAAACATTCAAAATTAATAAACGTTAAATGATATATAATTTAAGATGATAAAAAATTTAGTAAAACAACACATGTAATATTGTTATGAATCACATGTGATTATATATTAATAAAATTTAAGTCCAACCTAACAAAATGAAAAAAAAAGTTTGTCAAAAGTATATCAAGTGACTTCTCTAATAAAAGAGGGGAACACGAGGATCGCAACGGTATAATTGGTTTCGTCTAACGATTACCGGTTTGTGAGATAATTAATTTTAAATAAATTAAAGGAAAGAGAAAGTAGAGACCAATATGCAAAAAGTCTTCTTCCTTAAATCAATTTTAATTATTATTTAAGATTAAATATAAACCATTGATCTTGAAATCTAATAGCTAAAAATTGTCTCTCAGGACTATGCTTTTAATAAGGACTATATTGAACAAAACACTCATTTTTAAACCTTAAAATAGTGTATCTGTCCATCATAATTTAAAGATATATTTATCCTTTATAACATTTGAAAATTTATATTTAAACAAATTATTAGTTTTATCATTTTAAAATATTTTATAAGCATTTAAAATTCTTTTTAATTATAACCAATACAAACTTTACCTTATTACCCCTAATTGCAACAATAATGATAGATAAATTGTACAATAAATACAATCGTGTATCTTCTTATTATGATACCGTATTTCTACCGTCACGTGTGTCATCCCCTCGTATTGACACTTACACCATTCGTTTGAGTGTTGACATCTTCTGTTATTATTATTTTTTAATTACTCATTGTATTTCACGTCTTATAATTATTTAATAACTTTGTAGTAATGTTTAGTATTTATTATTTTTTAAACCAACCTATATTAATATTCTTATGCTCTAATAATTGGTTAAACAATATAGGGTAGTATATTATTAAATATTAATCACAAGGCTTAGAAAACAGTGGTATCATTACATTTGCAAAATGTCCCATAAGATATTATGGACTATCTATGACTTTATTATTATGGACCACGTGCTTCCTTCGTCAGCCTGTCTGTCTCTTGCATAACGGCCCACTCTATCAGGATGGTTTCTATGCTCTGGTCTCAGTCTGACCCTCTCAATTGGTCAAATATACCCAAATTAATCCACCTTTCTATATATATTATTTTTATATTTTTATCTTTTCTTCCTTTTTAACAAACTTATTTAATAAACAATTTTATATATTTTTATTTTCTTTAACTGCAGGTAAATAACTGTTTTGAAAAGACAAATTAAAAAAGTTATATACAATGTGCATTTTTAAAAATTAAAGAACGTGCATGAGAGATGATGATAAAACAAACTTATATTTGTATAGATATATGATGCATCTAATTTTTTTAGCCGTAAGATTAGTTTTCCAAATGATCATATATGTTCTTGATTTATATATATATATATATATATATATATATATATATATATATATATATATAGGTAAAAGTTCAAACGAGAACTGTTTTTCGTACGAGAACCGCGAGAACCAATCTTAGCCATCCAATTCCCCATCCTTCAATTGGATTGTCCACCCATGAATTTCTTACATGCACACTGCCACACTCAATCCTTCCACGCTCTTCATCCATGAATTCCATTATCCAAAATGAATGACCAAGATTGGTTCTCACAGTTCTCGTACGAAAAACAGTTTTCGTTTAATATGCGTGTGTATATTTTATATTTGTATAGATATAAATTGATCGATGATACTAGTGGTCAAATTGTGTAAAATCCAGGCAAGTGATTGGTGGAATGTGGGCAGAAACATGTGGTGTTATGACCGGCCAATTTGCGATATAAAAAATTGAAGGCAATAATTAATATACTTCTTTTGCAATCAATGGATGATTAATGTATATATATATATATGCAACAAACAAGAAAAGGGTTCAGTGCATCATGCATGTCCCCTTTATGTATGTCATCATGCATGCATGCATACAAGTTTCTAGATAAAACCACTTCATCTTATTATATGTATACTTTATTATATGGTTTTTTGAACAGTGGCAAAAGTTTCTTTCATTTACTCGTGTAGCTAGCAACTTGCTCTATACAAAAACACTATGCCAAGTGTTTCTTTTCTTTTTCTTCCTTTTTTTTTGTTGAAACACAAAAGTTGTTGGGGTTCCTGATCATAAGCAGCTAGAGCTATAAGATTTGACAATTAACTTGGTAAATTATTACGTACTAATGTAAAAACTTGCATACAACGAAAGGTTTACACGAGAAATTTATTTTACACCTACGGTATCCAAAAAAACACCCCGTTGGTATAATCATTTCTCTCTCATCCTCTCTCTTTCGTCTCTCTCTCTCATCCTCTCTTATTTTTTTTATAAGAAAATGGTTAGTGATTTAGTGAATAGAAAAATGAACACTATGAAAGTTCTGAGATGATCAATAGAATTGATGGTAGAAAAAATGGGAATGGGTGGTTAATGTATTGTAGGAGGTGGGTTATATCAAAGAATAGGGTAGATAATTGGAATCTAGCTGAAACTAACTTGTATTTAGAATTAAATAATATATGAATTAATTAGGGAGGGAAATATGCATGTGGTATGTCTGGATTAAGAATAGAAAATTAATATTTATTAAAAATAAATTCGAAAATAAGATTTTCTATATTTGGAGGTTGCATTGAGATGTCTCCTGGCCCCCATTATATTGCCAACATCAACATCTACTCGTTTGGTTGTAACTATTAAATAACTCAAATAAATAAATGTAATATTTTTCTGAATATGATATTTTTAAAGGATTTTAGATTTAAATTTATTGACTTGAATATAAATTATAAATTCTAGTATGATCTATGGTATTGTAGTTCACAATCTCAGTTTTTTCAGTTATTTATTAATTTAAGGAAAACTTCCGAGAAATATAACCTAAATATCGAAAATTGCCAATAAAGTTAACATCCAATTTTTTTGGTCGAGAAAGAATTATAAATTTCAATTTGTAACAAAAAATGGTATAATGACCTCTTATACCTCACAAAAAAAGGATTATAAATTTCAATTTGTAACAAAAAAGGGTATAAATTTTACGCATTATACCCTTTTTTGTTACAAATTGAAATTTATAATCTTTTATCGGCCAAAAAAATTGAACGTTACTTTTATTGACAAATTTTGATATTTAGATTACCTTTCTCGGCATTTTGCCCTTAATTTAATAATAATAGTAATAAAGTAGGGATCAGATAAAATTCGAGAAAGGATAATTGCACCCTCATGACTCATACATCATAGTGAAACTCGTTATTTTATGAGTTTGTATAACTGTGTTGGTGATATGTCTCGGGAATTACATTATATGAGAAAAGTGATTGGGCATGAGGTATCGTTAACAACATGAATCCTAAAATTTTCACATTAATTAAGGCTACAAATGTTATGATTTATCAACATAAGAAATTAATCTCATTTCATGCCATGTAATTTTCTGAATTTCCCTTTGCCGACCTGACAAGTCCAACAACAACTACGAATTCCTCTATATATGATGATATTCAGCCCTTATTCATCGCCATTCGCCGCCACTTCTCTTCCAACCTACTTTTGCTACTTTATCTATGTCAAAGCCTTCCATCTAACCCTCCTCTTTACCTTATACACCAAAATTAAGACACGACGTTGATTCAAATTCAAAACTTGCCATGTAAACACGTGTTTTAGTACGGTTGAGCATATTGACCGGATTTTTTTAAACGGAATCAGTACCGATTCTTGTATTTCGGTTCAGTACCAAGAATTAAAGAAATTTGGCTTCGGTATTTTCGATACCGGTACCGGTTCGTCAAATCCGGTAAAGTGAGTGCATTGAGTTGAAATTTCCCGAACCGATTCAGTCCCATTCCAGATCTTGTATTCGATACCAAGACCTCAAGAAATTCATTTCTGCAACTTTGATAACAGTTTGGGTTCCGACACCAAGCTCACAGTTACCCCTAGGTTTTAGTGCTCTACCCTATATATGCAAGTTATTCGTTCTAAGTGGATTTTTAGACATAAATTGATACCAACTGATTTTTTATAAGCTTTACAAATATCAACACATGGGTTTTGATGATCCCTCGCATCTAGGCTATGTTTTTCTTCTAAAAAATTCTTATATAACCTCAAACAAACTCCTCGTGCTTGGTATTAATGTTTCATAGATTTTGTTTCTACGATTGGTTTCGTGCGTAACAAATGTGATCACTCTCTTTCTATTTACCACAATCTTAATTTTGCTAGTCTCTTTCTAAATCAAACACAAAATGCCAAAGACATCATTGAACGTGTTGGTATGTCCTTGTGTAATCCATCTCATACCCAAATAGACATTCATGCTAACCTAAGTGCCAATTTGGCTATTTTGTTTTTCTAGATGATAAACTCGCTTCTTGGTCATCTAAACAACAACCAACACTCTCCAGGTCTAGTCACGATGTGGCTAATTTTGTATCTGAACCTTGTTGAATACATAATCTTCAACTTGGGCGTGCCATAATCTAATTCTTAAAGCCACCATCGTCTACCATGACAATGTAAGTGTCACTTACCTCTCACGAATCCCGGTTCACCATCAGTACAAAAAACATAAAAATAGATAGTCTATCTTGTTCAGAAAAATATAGCATGTGATGAAATTCGTGTGTTACATATATGTTCCTTCCTAGTACCAAATTATGTTTTCACCATGCAAGGGATTACCAAAGATAGTGTGGAATGATTTTGGGGTAGACAGTCTCAACATCCGACATCCTCTGTTTTTGTGTGTGGGGACTAGTAGCTAGCCATATTTATTGTAACAAACTTTGTTATGTAACTTATCCCATAATATCTCCTAGGTAGGTGTATAATTTCCATATATATGGGTCATCACTTGGAATGAGACCTACCGATAAATGGTAAAAAGATTGTTCTAGAACTTTAGCATAAATTCATCTATGCACTTGTAAGACTTAATAATGACTTATTAAGTTATTATATGTGTAGTATATCATTATTTCATATAAAATATAGTTTTGTATAACATAGAACTCTCGATATTCCTTTTAAAAAATATGTGTTTTTTTATTAAAATTAAGTGATGCGCAACCTTGTATCCTGTCAAATACTAAACTTCACATGAATACACATTTCACTTTGTTAAGAAAATATGCAAGACCTAAAAAAAAAAAAAAAAAAATCATACTCGATCCTCAGCGCCTTGTAACATGGTGGTGGTGTATATACAACGTCAAATGGGCTCGTAAAATGTGTTCGTAGTAAACTTCCGCTCCTAATGCCCCAATGAACGGCCCGGCCCAAAATATCCACTGAAACAATAACATCATTTTCCCTACTCAATAATAACAAAATAATGTCTTTGATCATTTAAATTTTGTATACGTACATGATCATCCCACGTTTTCTTGTTGTTATACATCACCGCCGCCCCAAAACTACGAGCAGGGTTGATTCCAGTTCCGGTTATCGGGATTGTGGCTAAGTGAACCATGAAAACCGCAAATCCGATTGGTAGCGGTGCTAATACCTTCAGTAAACCTACACAACTTAATCAATCGCGCTGTATAATTAACACACTAACAATGATTTAAGATATTATACTCACGGGAACATGGGAATCACGAGCGTTTCTCTTTGGGTCCGTGGTTGAGAGTACTGTATACACGAGGATAAAAGTGCCAATAATCTCGACCCCTAGTCCGGTTGCTCGACCATAGCCTGGTGATAGCTGGTTAGCACCACCGCCGTGGAGCATATAATAAGTCTTTTGTAGAGCCTTAGCCATACCACACCCACAAGTTGCACCTGAACACTGAGCCACGATGTACATCAACGCTCGTGGCACGGTCACTTTCCTAGCCAATAACATGGCAAATGTCACGGCTGGATTTAGGTGCCCGCCTGTAATCCATCGGTCATATAAGATGACTTAGGATAATATAGTTTATAATATTGCTAGCAGCACCTAACATAAGTGCTTCTGTGATTGTAGCAGCATACATTATTTCCCAAATAATATTAATATTGATTGATAAAAAAACTAATATTATTAACCAGAGATCCCGGCAGTATTGTAAACAAGGACAAAGATCATTCCGCCAAAAGCCCATGCGATGCCGAGGAGGCCTACACCACCACAAGGATGAGACGTCCTAGCAGGGTCATTCTGAGTCTTGTAGCCGATGACGGTTATAACTGTAATGTAAAGAAACAAAAAGGTGGCAACAAACTCGGCAATGATGGCTCGGTAAAACGACCATTTGGTGAGCTCCCTGATCTCGATGAGTGGCGTGGCAAGCGGTTGTTGATAGTCTCTGTGTCCTGCCGCGGCAGCATTTTGTGAATCATCGACACCCTCTTCTATATCAGTATCTGTGTCCATTGATTTTTTTTTTCAGATAGTTTGACGGATTTTGAAATGAGAAAGCGTAAAATTTGTGAATTTGGAGTGGATTCAACGTAGAAAGAGAACAAATGGCAGTGTTGACTAATGGAAATTAGTTTCATGAATGGTCAAAGTATTTAAGAGAGAGAGAGAGAATCGAGTGTTTTTGTTGTTGATGGAAGAGATGAATTAATGGAGAAATTATTGGATCTTAAGAGACTTGTTCAAAATAAGAAGAAGAAAAATGACATTTTGACATGTGTGTAATGTGTTCTTAAATAGTTAAAATCCCCAATAGAAGTTATCGTCGTGCATTCAAAAATTTGCGAAAATATCAAAATCATGACTTAAATAAAAAAACTAATTCATTTTAGACGTGATTGATTATGTTAAGTGTGAAACCGATTAAATACATTTAAATGGCTTACAAAAAAAATCGAGTGAAAAGAGTTATAATCCCTTTTATGGCATGACATAAATCAAATGCGAGATATTATATACTTATATTATGCATTAACACTATGCATTTAACAAAAGTACACTCATAAAAAAATTATATTTCTTTCTACTTATTAATCTTCATAACTACACGTATAACTATTTAGAACTACCGATAGAAGTATGATGGTCTAACATCTTAGCTCTCTATACCCCGTGTTAAACGAGATTGGTGTTGTATCACTCTATTACACTTCACTCCTACTTCCTTCACATTAACCGCATGCGAATATGAAGATAAATATTTGGATAAAGGCATCGCTAGGTAAACACTTTAAACCGTCATAGAAACAGTTAGGGGTGTCGAAAATAACCGATACCCGTTCTACCCATCCGACTCGTTTAAGTTTCGGGTAGTTCGGGTCGGTTAATTCGGTTAACGGGTAAAAGGATTCGGTTAATTGGGTAACCCGTACTACTTTTAGTTCGGTTATCGGTTTAAATTCAAAGGGTTCGGTATACCCGAATTTTTTCAAAGCAAAAGAAGCCCACCTTATAGATATTTGTTAGCCCATATTTACCAGGCCCAAACATAATGAAATAAGGATCCTAATTTTGAAATTATTTGTCTTTTCCTCTTACGTCTCTCGGTCTCTCCCATGTATCTGACTGGACCGACAAGAATAATTAATATTTTTATAAAGCTTAACACGTTTTTAGCGTGTATTTTAAACTTGATGCATGTTGGTTTGGTATATATTTTGTGAACCTTGATGTATTTTTATTTTTGTCATGGTTTGAAACTTGACACGTTTTTAGCATGTATTTTCAAATGAAGTGATGGTCTTATTAATCATGAACTACTAAAAAGACTACTCTCAAGTAAGATTATCAATGTTTAAATCATTTTACATATTGGTTCAATAAATATAAAAAGAAAAAGATTATATCATTAGGTAATTTGACCCAAAAAAGTTGTAACGAAAGATTATAACAAATCATTTTACAGCAAAAGATTATATCATTAGATAATTTGGCTTAATAAATATAATAAGAAAAGATTATATCATTTTACAACAAATCATTTTTTATATTTGGTCCAAAAAAGTTGTAACAAAAATGCCCATTTCAACTAAATCGGGTATACCCGATTAAGGGGTGTTTGTCTAAGCTTATTATTTTGGCTTATTAGCTTATAAGCTTATATTTTGAGCTTATCATGTTTTAGGTGTTTGGCTAAGCTTATTAGCTTAAGCTTATTGGCTTATTTTTAACAAAATAAGCCATTTTTCATAAGCCATCTTGAACTAGCTTATTTTCTTTCATGTGAGCTTATTTTTACAATTTTACCTTTATACCCTCTTTTCATAAAACATAATATAACCATACCCGAATTCTAGCCAAACCCGATAACCGAATTTTAGAATAGTTCGGTTATCAGTTAATTTACATATACAAAAATACTCGTTCCACCCGACCCAAACTACCCGAAACCCGAAGAACACCCCTGGAAACAGTTAGACCATACATATCAGAGCCGGTAAACATTTGGATTGTTAGGAAATTATGTTTGTTCATGTTTTTAATCAAATAAGAACTTCGGTTTCCATTTTGAAACCGAACCTTTTAATGGTCATTAGACAACTTTTAACTCGATAATTAAAGATTATTTTTTCCAGCTTGTTTTCTAGCATAAGCCCTGAAAATGGCTAAAACAAACACCCCTAGGATATGATTATAACCTTATTACAGATCTAAGACGCCTCCATCAATCAATGTGAACCAGGAAATGAGATCGAATAAGCAAATTCAATTGATACACAACCCAATTATGATTATCAAGTAATAAGAAGATCTGTAAACACAAATTACTTCAAAATTTCCTAAATTCATAACACAAGAGGAATACCAGTAGCAAAAGCAACACCATGAAATGATCAATCCAGAGGGATTTCAACATCACCATCCGCAATTTCCTCCTGCAAATCCTTCGGATCCTTACCATCAACAGTACAACCAACCGAAACGCAAGTTCCCAGGATCTCTTTTACCGTTCCTGATAACTCCTTCGCCATTGATCTCGGCCTCATCACTTTCGCAATCTCAATCACATCGTCCAGCGATATATTGCCGGAATGTTTGATGTTCTTCACCTTCTTACGGTCGCGTTCAGGCTCCTTCAAGGCTTTGATGACTAGAGCGGCGGCGGAGGGAACGACAGAGACTTTGGCCTGACGGTTTTGGACGGTGAGCTTGACGGTAACACGCAAACCCTTCCAATCCTTAGCTGTTTCTTTGGCGATATCTTCTCCGATCTTCTTTGGAGAGAGACCGAGTGGTCCAATTTTGGGAGCGAGTGACGACGCTGCACCGACTTCACCACCGGTGACGCGGACGTAGACATCAACAACTTGAGAGGGGTCGAACTTCGGCGGCATTTTTCCGGTGGTGTGGTGCGGCGGCGATGATTTTGAGATTATGGAGGAAGAGGGTTGGAAGCGTAATTTTATATCGCTAGGGATGGGAGATTGATTTCACAGGGTTGAATTGGGCTTCAGTCTTAAACATTTTAAGCAACCCATTGGGCCGGTTTATTTCAGCTTGAAATTATAAAGGTCGAGACTGAGAACCGTCTTTTTAAACAACTCACAAAATTTGATTCACGAAAATATAATAAATATATCTAAATTATCATTATATGCAATCAAGTTTATTTTTTATCTTAAATACAAACAAGTTATAATTTTGGTTCTTTGTATGTAATTAGTAATCTGGTTAGCAGGTTACTAGTTTATTATTTGAATTTTGATTTTTTTACTTAACATATGTTCTTAGTCTTTCTTCAAGATTCATTAACATATTTTTGGTGTTCTTAAAAGAACACATGTTTCAAACAAGAACACCAAACACATGAACCGGAAATCATATGGAATAAGAATTCTACACTAAATCTAAAGAACCGTAAACACACATATGCCACAATCCTAAACATGGATATATCGCATGTATGGTTTCAAGCAAGGAAAATATTTTGAAATCCTATGTGTTCATCAATTCCAGATGAACACAAAGAGATGGTTTGGATGCAATTAGGGCTAACGTGATAATTGAAACCAAAAACACTCACCATTTGTTTATTGATTATAAAGAGGCGAAATCAAACTAGTGGTTGATTTCTTTTGAAACACGATCTGTTCATCTA
The DNA here is from genome assembly GCA_038502395.1 of Dittrichia graveolens. Lineage (NCBI taxonomy): Eukaryota > Viridiplantae > Streptophyta > Magnoliopsida > Asterales > Asteraceae > Dittrichia > Dittrichia graveolens. The sequence continues at coordinate 8,649,360 of JARJIL010000003.1, forward strand.
TTCCAAATAAGCAAAGAGATAACCCAAACGATCATAAAGAGATGAACGAACTGTTGGTTGATTCCTGTCTGAAACACATTGGTTATGAAACTCACATAACCTTGACTTAAAAAAAAAACCACAAAGATATAGAATGATTTTTGGTTGATCTTGTGATTCCTTGAACTACTACCTTACACAGGTGTTCATCTCCAAGATTTGAAAGTTGCACCTTCAATGTTCATCCCCTAGATTTGAATGTCAATGAATCAATCACATTTGGAATCTAATTTCAATTTTTAAGCACCCAATTTCATAGAACAAAAGAGCACCCTAATATTAAAAAGTAGCGTGTGTTTTTTTAGCAAATAGGTAAAGTGTCATAGAAAAGTGGAAAACGCATATCTAAAGATTTGAACTTAATGTATATTTGGAGATTTGAAATTTCTGGATGTTTTAAAGACAAAACACAGATTTGAAGGTTCGATGGCAATGTAGATCTGAACCTTTCTATATTTTCTTTTAAAATTTAAATAACAGGGAAATGATGTGTGTTGTATAGAACACCTATCTTAGGTGTTGTTGCACACACATAAAATTTAAATCGTTATAATACTCAAATGACTAAAATATCTCATTTGGTGTTATATGTGTGCAACGTCACCTAAGATATGTGTTGTTGACTGCACACATAATTTCCTCTTAAATAATTTTCTTAAATTTAAATTTACATTCCTAATTTGAAAATGTCACTTGAAAAATAAAATAGGTTTCGATGTGTTTACCAGCTATTAAATAGGTGACCTAGTGTAGCAGGTCATCTTGCATGCAATGATTAAAATTTGTAAGTTCATTATATTTCAAGTATAAAATAGAGTTGGTTATATACAATGATAATTTAGTCATAGTACGCTTTGTTTTCATACACTTTGTCTTTGTGATGTTTGTTACTATTTGTCATTTTTAATGGTTTAACCGATTTTCGTACTCTCTTATAATATATTATTATCTGTAATAAAAATGTGTATTATTATAAGATGTTTATCTTTATATTAGAAAGATGTGATATTTATACACAAATTATCATAGAAATTTAGGTTAATATGTTATAAACTTACTAAAAATTATTAGTTTATTTCTGGTAAAGTACATGTTTATTGTTACCAAGGCATATGTTTATAAAAAAAATTTGAATTTTTTCTTATATCTATTTTGTTAATGTTCTGTTCAATTAAAATGGGATTTGGTATATGTGCACAATGTTAGAGGAAAGGGTTTGATACAAGGTAAAAATAACAATAATATCTTGAATAATTTCGTGGATCATATTTAATACACTTTCCGTAATCTGTAATTCGACCCTTTTGTCTGGGGTATCACGAATTCAGTTATAGGATAATCCAAAAAACTCGATTTGAATTACAGGCTTTATTCAAATCCAAACACAAAATATCTTTGCTTTGTTTTCCATTTATCAGAGACTATTTCGTCAGAATATCGACTTGTAATCGTATATTTTTCTCTCGTATATCGTTCGTGTTTCGTTTTCCGTATTTCGTATATGAAACACCAAGGCCAAAATGGCCTTTATATAAGCCACGAAAAAGCGGTTACGAGGCGGTTATGCCGGCGGTTACAAGGGTGGCGGCTAGGCGGCGGTTGGGCCAGGGGCTCTGCCCCTTGGAACCTTCTAGGAGCCAATCCCCGAACCTCCGTACCGTATTCCCGATACTAACTCAGTTTATTCGAGTGTGCACTCCACATCTCCAAACCCGAATTATAACTAAGTCTAGAAACAGCTAGTCTGAAGTTAATTCCGATTATACGAAATGACTTGATGACACTAAAATCACAAACACACAAACTATCAACCATTGATGAAGTAAAGGTACAAAAGTACATGCTATAACAGACGTATGTTATTCACCCTTTTGAGAAAGAAAAACTTTAAGAACAAATCATCCTAGTAGGCGAGATACTTATGTGTGAGTGCGGATTCTAGATAGCAGTAGTTCTAGCTATTAAATAGTCTTAAGACGATACCAATTAGAACTTGACAACAACAAAAATATGGTTGAAACTTGAAAGCGTTTATTGGCAACTACATATTTAAGAGCACTTCAGGATCAATATTCAACTTGAGTTTTTTGATGAAGTAATAACCATGCATGCTCTATAGGATAACTTATTTTGTGCAACACAATAAGTAATTAAATTTTGTTTTACTTTTATATCTGTTAGTAGACTTTTAAATGTTTTTAAACATCTGTTAGTTGTGTCAGATTATTTCAGTTATTAGTTATCTTGCATGTTCTAAAGCTTTCAAAATTGTTAAATCATGATGCATATGTTTTGTGTTAAATATTATTTCCAGATTTGAAATGTATTACTTAAATAATCAAATTTCAAGCATTAAGATTTTGTATTGCACCACTGGATCTACTATGTTCATTACCATATATATAAAGTCAATCCAAATAAAATAAGTTAATAATGTAACTCGAAATAGAGTAAAATTATATCTAAAAATAAGCCTTCATTTAGTAATATTAGATGGGTATTTGTTAAGATCTCCACGACCTTTCGAGGGTTACGTGTTATTAATGTTAGACGAGGACGGTGGGTAAGAAAGTTACATTCTACCTACGACAACAACGTATCCTTTGATTTAGTGGTGTCGAGAATAACCATTATTCGAATAAACAGATCCGTTTAATCGGATTTCGGTTAATTCTGGTAGAAAATTTTGAGCATTGATCAGTTTACCCGCTATAAAAAATCGGTTTGGGTAGCGGTTGGCTTATTTAAAATTCAAGTATACCTGATTAAGTTTTTTTAGATGTATTAACTTTGATTGAATGGTCAAAATGATGTCTTACTAAATAAATATAATATAATTTGCATACGAATAATCATTTTAGTTAAATAACATGATTAAAAAACTATTTCCGGTAAAGTTTTTTTTAATTGATAATGTTTTATTCATTTCAATCCAATATTATATTCATATCACACATCCCTTACTTTGTTCTTTTAATTGATAATGTTTTATTCATTTCAATCCAATATTATATTCATATCACACATCCTTTTTATTCTTTAGATCCAATGTAAGTTATCATTATTAAATGTTATTTCGATCAAGTTAGAAAATACCATTGAAATGAATAAAGCCAATTTTAAATTGCTTAAACAACAAAATTTATTTTTTGGGTATAACTGATTTTATCCGACTTGAACCTGAAACCTGAACTAACTGATACTTGATTAACCGAATTGCAATTTGGTTTGGTTAACTGTTAAAAGTTTGACAACAATGTACCTAATATACCAGAAACCCAAAAAAAAAAATTTGGTTGATGATTCCTGCGAGAATGATTTTGTTATTTGTGGGTTTTGAGAGAAGATAACAGTAGCAATTAACTAATGAAGTGTTATGTATGGAATTTGCATTTTGGCTAATTTTGGATATGGATATGTAATTTGTTTAGTGTGAAATGAAATTTGGCTAATTTTGGAATTTGCATTTTGTTTAGTTTCTTTCACTAAACATTAAGTTATTAACATACAAATAACCTAACGATTAAGTCATTAACATGCAAATAACCGAAAATGCAAATAACATTAAATAATTAACATGCAAATAACCAAACGATTTCTTTTCAGATCTACAATTTATAGATCTTAAATAGCGGTTTTCGGTTGACGCCCCGGTGGTTCTCAGAAGAACAATCAATTGAGTTGCATTTTGATTATCATTTTCATCTGGTTTGCATGTTAGTCTTTATCTGGGTTGCTTTTTTTTGTTATCATTTTTATTTGGGTTGTATGTTGGTTATCATTTTCATGTGAGTTGCATTTTGGTCATAATTTTCATCTAGGTTGCATTTTGGTTATCATCTTCATCTAAATTGCATTTTAATTATCATCTTCATCCACAGTTTACATGTTCAGATTTGAGATTTGCATTTTTAAAATAAAAATTTTAGAAATATGGGAACAGTGATCTTGATTTAAAGAGTAAGAAAAACTAAACCTTTTGAATTAAAGAGCAAGAAAAACTGAACCTAATGGTATAACTTTTTTGTTAAAAATCTTAAATATTACATAGTTATGATCATTGAAAGGATTAATGAGTATTTTTTTAAAAAAAAATTGATTGCCTTAGAATATCATTTGGGAGGCGTGTGGCTTTATGGACAAAAACAAAAATCTCTTTTTTGTCCTTTTTCTTAATGACACGTGTTATCGTAATAATAGTTTTATAAGTTCTACAAATAAGGATGGTTATAATATATATATATATATATATATATATACATATATATATATATATCGGGGTGGGGTTAGTGTGACCCGTTCCCGAACCCGAACAATCCCCGAAACCTGACCCTAACCCGAAAAAGACATTCCCGACCGGACCCTACCACAATCAGGTTTCGATTTTCTCCGTCAGGTTTGGGTTTTCAGCCATCCCTAAATCCATCCCTGAAAGACACTCTATCCTATGATCACGTTCATGTGTGATTGGTTGTCGTGGTTCCAATATATAGTGTTTTAAAAATCTTACAATTAATAAATTAAAATTCTCACATGTTTAATTAGTATATCATGAATGAAGAAACCACTGCAAATCTATCGAAAAAATGACTGATTACAATGCCAATTGATATATAGCTAGCTAGGGTAATAACACTTAACAAATTCAGATAACTTTATAAAATTAAATAGATTCAGTATCTAATATAACTCATGAACATGATAAAAGAAATTTCTTTTTTTTAGATAAAAAGTCAAGGTTTTGGGTGGAGATTATTAAGGTCATAGAGATGGTTGGTTATGAGTTGCACCAATGCTCCGCCGCCGGCTTGATTATTGTCATCGCCGGTTGAAGAAGCTGTACTTCCTTTGATGCCACTTGTACAACTCTTTTCTTCTGCTCCTCCAACAACTTTAACACTTCTTCCTCCATTTTCACGCACCATTTTGCTTCTTGAATTCTACATCACATATACAACTAACCCTATAAAAATACAATCTGATTCGACTGCTAAAAGTTAATTTGGTTAATATTAGCTTAAACTTACAGATGACGATCCTCGGCGACGCTTGGGTGCTTTAGTGACGGTATCAACCATCTTCACCAATTCATCAAACTAGCAAAACCCCACAAAATTTGTAGGAACCAACTCAATATACATAACTAATTCTCTGTAAGAAAGGAAAGTAATACAAGCTTTAATTAGTGATTTACCTTGCTAACAACCTTGTTATATTTAGATATACAAAGGTATTGCCTTTGGTCAACATTGTAATCTTCTTTTGTTCTAGTCATGTTCTTCTCCATATATATAGCTATAATTAATTTCTAAACCTGTATAATGATACTTGATACCAGATGTAAAGATCTTGTTATATTTATGTCTAATATATTTAAAAAAGTAAATGTGTCAGGAAATCAACATGAGTTCTCCATGAAGAGATAATGATTGGGAGACAAAAGTTTTAAAAGGTATAAAAGGAGTTAGTCAAACATATTATTGACTAATCATGAGGAGGTTACCATAAAACGCACCGTTTTAAAACTGTTTGCATCTTACCTCTTGTATACCCCGCTTAAATGAGATTGAGTATGGTTATTGTGTTACAACTTACAACATGATCCAGTCTTTAGAAAATAGTTTATTTACTATCGGATAGAGGTACATGCAATTATGTGTAATTTATCTCTCTTATACCCTACTTAATCAAGATTCGCTACGGTTCAAGACATAATGGATTAAACATACCAATATGCTCACATGTTAATCATTAAGATACCAATCATCAAATTATCATTTTTCCAATCATGAGTCTGTTTTAGTATCACATGTATATCATATCATCAGACACTTAGCACATATGAATCTGCACTACCAGTCTACCAATCAAGAAACAGTGTTGGAGGAAAGGGTTTATAGGAAGTAAGAATAATAATATATCTTGGATAATTTCGTGGATCGTGTAGAATACACTTTCCGTAATCTGTAATTCGACCCTATTGCCTGGGGTATCACGAATTCAGATGTAGGATAATCCAAGAAACTCGATTTGAATTACAGGCTTTATTCAAATCCAAACACAGAATGCTTTGTTTTATCTCTCGTTTATTTTGAGACTATTTCGTCAGAATAACGACTTGTAAATCGTATTCTTTCGTATGTATATCGTATGTATACTTTCGCGATTTCCGTATTCCGCCTTTTCAGATTTTCTCTCGGTTTTTGTGTGTTCGAAATCCAAAGGCCGACTGGCCTTATATAGGCAAAATAATGGGGGTCAGCGGGACCCCCGCCAGGGGCCAGCCCCCGGACCCCCGTACCGTATCCTAATACTAACTTAATTTATTCGAGCGTGCGCTCCGCACCTCCAAACTCGAATTATAATCAAGTCTAGAATCGGCTAGTCTCAAAGTCAATTCCGATTATACTAAATGGCTTTGATGACACTAAAATCACCAACAAACAGATGACTAAAAATGTTACTTTTTTGAGTTTTGACTGATTAAAAAATCGTCATACATTACTTAAAATGAAGGGTTTTTTTTTTTAATTTATAAAAACACGAAAACTTTACTTAATCTTGTTTGAACAAACGATATATAAGATTAGATGTAGATGCTCAGTTATACATTTATTTGTAGGTAGAGAAACTACTTCGTAAACAGTTTCTAACTTATATTTTTCATTTATAAAATCTGCAACTTCAAACTTATGATAACGAGAGTTTGATTAAAAATTAAAAAAGAAATAACTAAAAAAGTTTAAACTTAAAAACGAAAATGGGTTTTGGACTGCCTTAGTACTTGGTAGTATCTAATAATCTATAGAGCCCATTTGATCGATACCCGAACAGGCTCACAATTGGGCCCGTTATAAATGAATGTTTATTCTTTATATAAATAAACTATGAAAAACTTAAAATTTAACAAAACTGAATGTTAGAAGTTTGAGAGAAAGAGGAACATATGGAACAAAAAGGGAAAAAATGTTATTTTGTGTTATTAAGATCGGTATGTTTACAGTAATATTTTGATGGGTTAAGGTTTTTGAACCCGAAGAACGTTTCCTCAATGTTTGATTATGGTATATGAAGTGTTTTTTTGTTAAATAAACACACCAAATTTATAAAAAGTTTCATTATGTTCATAAAATATGTGATTATGTTAAAAAAACGTTTTTATTATGCCCCCTTTTTTATTCTAAATTTGTACACATACAAAACCTTTTTAGAAATATTAATACGTGCATGTGAACACAAATAATAAAATATTGAAGAAACGTTATTTGTGTTGGGTAACTTAAAACCTAATTTGATTCCATAAAATTATAGATTGGCGTTGAAGGCGATTCGTTCATATTTAGTATTCAAGGAATGGCTAATTAAGAACAAATTAAAGCGATCAAAGTTAAGATGTAAGAGGTATTAAGATGTAAGGGCTTTTTGTTTTTTTCTTTTCATTAAGATCTAAAAACCTCTTAAAACCCTTTAACGAATAAAAGATAAAATTACCTCTTATAACATCTTACCAGAATTTATGTTTCATTATCCTATAATAATCAGACTGTTTTACTAATTCATGTCAAAATCCACTCCCCCACTACTCTACATACATGGACACCTTTCACGGTCGCCGTCGACCGCCACATCTGCCGTACATCTCTCTTCTACATATTGTGATTTTAATTCCCTATATTATTATGATTTGATAATTGTTATTAAAATATTTTACTTTATCATTAGAAAAGTTTAAATTTAGTTAAATATGTAACAACTGAATATAAAATATTATAAAACAGATAGTTACAATCATTCAGATATTTCAAAAAACAAACAGCAAAATATGAATGAACATTCAAACGTCAGAATCACCTCTTGATGTTCAGACATGGTATTCAGATTCACACTTAGAACCTCTTAATAAACAAACGACACCTTAATCTTGGTTCTTCACTTGATTTAATCGGATAATGTATATTTGACACTTCATTTATTTGTAACCCAACCACAAATTGCAACGGATGAATTGCAACCGTGATATCTAATAAATCAATATATAATTGATGGTTAGGATTTGTTCTCTCATTCTCACCTAAATATTTATTTTCACAATAACTCTCTCCTACGTTAACACACACACACACATATACACAGGGGAATGTTCAAACGAGAACTGTTTTTTGTACGAGAACCGCGAGAACCAATCTTGGCCGTTCCTTTGGGATAATGGAATTCATGGATGAAGAGCGTGGGGGATTGAGTGTGGCAGTGTGCGTGTAAAGAATTTATGGGTGGGCAATCCAATTAAAGGAGGGAGAATTGGATGGCTAAGATTGGTTCTCGTACGAAAAACAGTTCTCATTTGAACTTTTGCGTATACATATATTACTATGTATGAAAGAGACGTACAAAATGAATAAATTAGTTTAGAAAAAACAAAACATACATAGCATGCATTGATAATATTGCAGTTTAAGAATGAGCTGTCGATCGTTACCACTAATTAAGTTCTTCAACAACTATATATATATATGCATGTTTACCAAATACAGGTGCATCATAATTATGAAATTGGATTAACAGAATATCATATAATCAATCCAAATTAGAATTTAATAAGAGAAGAAATTTGACATGAAACATATATCATGTAAATATGTAAGTAGTGATCTCTTGATCGATCAATTGGAAGTCAAATATTGACATGAAACATCATAAGATTTTTCACAATCACAAAGGAAAAAAAACATATAAGATCCGAATTGTATCAAGTATCAATATAATTAAAGCAATCATTACAATGATATGAGTTCTCTATAATATGTATGAACGTGAAAGAGAAATAATAAACACAAAATTGTGGATGCTTAGTTTAATAGGGTTCGTAGACATCTATATATATATATATATATATATATATATATATATATATATATATAAATAAGGTATTTACTAAGCATACCTTGTATTATAACTAATGTGAATAGTAATATCTAACTTAACTAAAATATAAATAGATACATCTTTATATTATAATACAAAAATATGATACTAAATAACATAGATAATGATTAAGAGTGTAATTTCATACTTCACTAATTTCACATGATCGATCACAACCTGAATCAAAACCTCCACGTCAAATTGACCATGACGATCGTAAACCCTGCTACTCCAAAAATGGTAATTTTCACGGCTATAAAGCTTTCATCTACCGGTCTCATTTCCAATATAAGACCACCCGCATCGGTGGTGTTACCCAATGCCGGGTTCCATCGGGTACGATGGAAACACCATCGCCCCGGGCCGGGTTCCATTGAGTTCCCTAGCCTTCTAATCCTCCAACCCGTTTGGGTGTTTCAATTTTTTTTCTTTTTACCGTTACAACAGTCAAAAACATATATATATATATATACTAGCATCATACCCGCGCAATGCTGCGGCGGTAAATAGTTTTTGATTTACAATATTCCGCTTTCAACAATGTAATGATATGTTATTCGCGTGAGTCAATGTCACGAAAAAGTTCTGTACAGCAACATGTCCGGGTTTTTTTCAAATTTTCTTTTATTTACATTTAACTATTTTATTAAGTTTAGAAATAAATTCTAAAAGACAATAAAATAAGAAAAAAGATTTATATTGATGAAATAAAGAGAAGAGTTAATAAGATTTTAAAAATTATGTTGATGTGAGTGGATAATTGTGTTAGTATGAGAGAATATATTTTGAATAAAGTTAAAGTAAATTAGGAGAGAATAAAATAGTTAAAAATTGAGTGGATGAGATTAATTTAGATTAAATAAAGGGTCAAAATTTTATATTGATTGAATTTTAAGAAGTCTTAAAATTTAAGAGGAGAGAGAATGTTAAATGCTTTATATAGTAGTATATATATATATATATATATATATATATTTCTCTCCTATAAATACCATTCACATCTACACATATTTTACACATATTCTCCTCTCTACTATATATTATACACTATTTCTCATTCTTTAAATTTTCATTCTTTATAAAAAATGGACAAGGGAAAACAAAAGCAAGGTTTCAAAACCCCACGGCGGGTATCAAAATCGCGAGGCACGAGCTCGCAACCCTCTCCGCCGGATTTGATATATTTGTATAGAAGATTTAAGAAGAATAGTTATTCTAACTAAAATATACATGACACATATATAATTAATTTTATTCCATACTTATTATTATATAAAAGTACTAGACTAAATGTCCGTGTGATACACAAGTTGGTTTAAACGATAATAAATATTAAACATTAATAAAAACGTATTAAATAATAATAAAACGCAAATTAAATGAGAGTTTAAAAAATGACGATGTACGAAATCAACACTCTAACCAGCGGTGGAAACATCAATGGGAGTGGGAGGGCAGACTTGACGGCAAAAACGTGGTATCATGATACGAATAGACGTGATTATATTTATTATATAAATAATCAATCATTATTGTTACATGATAACGTTATTGGTTATAATTAAAATAAATTTAAAATGATTGTAAAATATTTTAGAATGATAAAACTAAGAATTTGGTTAATTATGATATTTTGAAATATTATAAAGGGTAAATATGATATTTGTAAATTAAGGTGGGCAAATACGATTTTATATGATTTAATAAGGGGTATAAATGAAATTATCTCTAATAATTTTGACTCTAAAAAGTCAAAATTGTTTTTTTGATTTTAAGTGAATGAATGGTCAAGATTAAATATTTTTTAAACGAATGGTTCAGATCGTCTAATAAATTTTATCAAATTAGTCTTTTATTTAGATTAGAAGATTTACATTATTATTATCTTATATCAATTTTCAAAGTAAAAACACTATTCATTCTATATTCTTAGGTTTAACCCTTAATAAAATTTCATTTTTCACTCTTAAGTTTATATTTATTTATATTTGATCTCGTAAATTACTTATTATTATTTACAAATTAAAAGATCTAACAGTATCGATATGTATTAAGGTGTCTCTCTCTCTTTAAGATTAAATGTTCAAGTCTTGTTATACACATTGGTATATATTAGACATAGTGTGTTAACCACTTAAAAAACATATCAGTACAAACTTATTTCGATTGATTTCAATTTTCATTTTTTACACCTGCTAAGCTTTTGCTTTTCATCTAACCTAAAGCTAATTTGACCTAGCGGATTAAGGCCTATTAAGGCGTTCTTCCACACTTGGGGGTTAAGGATTCAAATTTTGTTATGGACATTGATAATGTGGATTAAAGAGTTTGTTTAAATCGGTCAAATAATATTATTATTTACAAACTTATTTACTCATATACTACTATTCATTTTATTTTTTTTATTTTAACCTATACTAAACTTTTGGTTTTTACCCCTTCATTTATAAAAGTTAAATTTAATTTCATAACATTACTTATTATTACTATTAGTAGTGGTAGTGCACACACATGGTTAAGTTTCTAAATCTATAAAACCAATAACATGTAAGCTAAATATTGTTTACTTATGAACTTAAAACCATCTTATAAATAATATTACATATAGATTAATTTACTAGGAATATGATTATTTGAATATCACCTGATGCGACGCACGAGTTTGATATACTTGTTTACTCTCAAAAACCAAAATAATCGTTTATAAAAAAAACTAAAGAAACTAGAAAAGTAACAAAATTTCAAGTTCTTTTTGTAAGATAACTTAAAGTGGTGGGATGAGTTTTTCACACTTCTTTAAAATATCACTAGTTATAAACTGAAAACAGAAAACTTCATCTTTTAAAAAAAAAAACTTTTATTAGACTACAAGATTCTGACCTTGTTGCAACAATAGAGGTCGTCGCTAATCTTCTATTTTTATAATTTATCACTTCTTATGTGTACAATTTTTTATAATTTATCATCATTCTTTTTTCAAATTATTTGACATTATTTTCAAATTATCTATATAATTATATAAGTAAATCTAAAAATATATTAACTCATTGAGTATTAAGATCGACCTATTTGAACTCAAATACTAATAAATTTAAATTTAGTATGTGTGTTTTACCTTTGCAGTGTTTCCATGCTCGTTAACAGAAGAACAAGAAGATGATTGAGTAGCCCTCTCCGCAGTCAATCTTTCGTGTGTTTTTTAACGATATGGTATTTAATTAGCACAAACAATTAATGCATTAACTAACTAATACGATTTTATACATTTTCTTATATAGGTAAGTTTGGCTTCCTCGTTCGCCCACCCCCGGTTCTCCTTGTAATGCATATCGTGCTAGTTCTCGACTATATATGGCACTTCAATTGTTTCTGGATTCATTTGTTATAAAAACAAAATATTATTATTAGTAGTAAACAAATAGCGTACTAAAAGCATCTATAACAAAGTAAGTTCAAGTATTTGACATTTTTGTATCTTGAATTCACATACTATGAGGTACCATGAAAACTTGGATATTTCAGTTTCTTCCTATTTCCTGGATTTTTTATGGATTGTTTCTTCCTCAGTGGATCAAGGAAAACATCGTCGATAAGTTTGTTCCATATCGATGGTGCCAAACGTGGCTCTGGGTTTCCCCTCACATTATCAATGTTGTCATAACCACCTTGCATATCAAAATGTTTCTTATACTTGCAGTTGCTATCAGCAAAGCGGTCTACACACTGACGATCTATGGCCTGAAGAATTTGATCATAATTGGGGTAGATTGTAGATCGGAATATGACTATAAGGCCAAATAAACATGTCAAACACTATATATGAAACTAATCTTAAGCAAACAATATATACATTACCTCGATCCGCGGGAGTATTAGGGACTTCTATTCATTAGGAACTTTTTCCCAAGTTTGATAGTAAGGAGGAATATGTCACGAACTAAATTTCCTATCAGAGTAACCATCATGGCTTCGTATTTTCCTATCGGTTTATATATATTTTCAATGGTTCGATCAAACTGCATAAGAATAGGCTTCATCCCATTTTTAGCAAGAGTCAATTGAAGATTTTTCCCGATTTTGAAATCACTCTCCCAATGTTTGCTGTATGAACATAAAAATTAGAATATAACACATGAATGTAACAATAAAAAGATTAGAAAATAATAGCTTACAGAACTAGCACTGTGTGTCTATCCTATTTGGCCCAAGGCGAGGAGAATAACCACCACAATCTCCACCATAACTATGTGCAGTTACGTCACACATATCTAAATGACATAAAAGTTAAACTTTAACTATAATGACATAAAACAAAGTCAAATTATAATTAAAGAAGTCAGATTACAATTACAGAAGTTAAATTATAATAATCAGAAATGTCCCCCTTTACACCTATAGTTTAGAGAACAAATATTATGAATTAAGATTATCCGTATATACTTTAGATTAAAAATAATAAATATTCCAAAAATAAATAATTCAAGAACTAAGAATCAATGATAAAAACCAAGAATTCATATAGACTAAGTAAGTAACTAATAATCAAGATTAGGAATAAGCACTAACATTCATTAACAAAAACCAAGAAAATCAGACATACATACATACTAAGTTACTCATCAAAGAACCAAATTAAAATAAGAATCCATACAATTGAACTACATGAATCTAAATATGGCTAACTTTCTAATCGAAAATTGAGTGTGAAAAACCAAATAATAAAAATAAGCATGGAAATAAATTAAAAATCAAGTCGGGTAAGGTAATAAAACAATGGTCAAACTACAAACACTAATCAATCATAACACATTGCAAATAGTCAAACTAAAACACTAATCAAACCAACACTAACCAAATAATCAAATTACAAAAACTAATCAAACCAACACTAATCAAACTACAAACACTAAGAAATCACAACACAATGGTCAAACTACAAACACTAATCAATCACAACATAATGCAAATAGTCAAATTAAAACACTAATCAACCAACACTAAGTAAATAATCAAACTACAAAAACTAATCAAACCAACACTAATCAAACTACAAAAACTAATCAAACCAACACTAATCAAACTACAAACTACAAACACTAAGGAATCATAACATAATGGTCAAACTACAAACACTAATCAATCACAACTCAATGCAAATAGTCAAACTAAAACACTAGTCAAACGAACACTAACGAAATAATCAACTACAAAAACTAATCAAACCAACACTAATCAAACTACAAACACTAATCAATCACAACACAATGGTCAAACTACATACACTAATCAATCACAACACAATGGTCAAACTACATACACTAATCAATCACAACTTAATACAAATAGTCAAACTAAAACACTAATCAAACTACAAACACTAATTAATCACAAGACAATGGTCAAACTACAAACAATAATCAATCACAACACAATGGTCAAACTACAAACACTAATCAATCACAACATCAATTTTGAATCCAAATAGTCAAACTAACAACAGAACCATATATATGGCTAAATCATGAAAATCCCGGGTATGAAATGAATATATGGCTAAATTAGAAATTCATAACTTGTGCCTAAAGCAGAAAGTCTGAATAGTATATATGGCTATAACAAAATCAAAAAAATCAAGAGTATGCAATTAGAAATTCAAAAGTATTATGGACAAAATAACCCTAAATCAGAACTTTTAACCCAAAATCATTAGTCCTTGTGCTAAACTAACCTAAATTCAACAATGGAGCGGTGTGGTTGACTGTGTGGTCTGAGAGCTAGTGGTCAACGTTGAAGAGTGCCGCAGAAGGAGTCAATGATGACGACACAGTCAAAATCGGTTGTAGTTGGTCGAGCACAGAGGAGATAGAGGTGGCAAGCGGCTGGTGGTTGATGGCAGGTATTGTTGTAAATTTTAAGTTGTCGTTGCAAATTTGAGATGTCATCATGCATGGGGTATGTTGTCGCAAAAAAGTCATTTTCTTGTAGTGAAATTAATAAACTAAATAAAATTTATAGAGCTAAATGCATTCTTATAATCTAAAAGGACCCTCAAAAAGTGGCTTTCAATTCATATTTCTATCTTATAGAAGTCATTTGATAATTAATTATATATACTTTCATATTTTAACAAACTTAACTTTCCTGAAAAATAAAAGTAATATTTTAATTAACCCATGCATGCATGGTAACTCATATATACATTTTGAGTTTTGACCAACAACTATTTAAAGTCGACCAGTCCTAAGGACATGCATACATTGTGTAAACCATAGTAATCCACCGTGACACTTGCAAAATTAATGTTGCATATTCTTAATCAAAGTAATCCGGCCACCGTGATAACATGCATACACAATCTCATTACACAAAACAAGGTGGTTATGAAGAATTCTATAGTTTTATTGATTCTGTATATCTTGAATAACAAGGAGAACACCGTATATATAATACAACACCAAGAGATATACTAGCCTAAGATTATGGAGAATAAAAAGAACTGGTATGCATGATCGGATATACCAAAATAAAGGAAAATAAATAAGGAAAATAGATCAACTCCAATACTCTCCCTCAAGATGGAGCATGTAAGTTTTGCATGCCTATCTTTCCAAGTAAGGATTCAAATTGTTGAAGACCCAAGGCTTTAGTAAAGAGATCAGCGATTTGCAATTTGGTGTGAATAGGAAGCGGCACAATTTCTTTAGATTCCACTCTTTTTCTAACAAAGTAGCAATCCATCTCAACATGTTTAGTTCGTTCATGGAAGACGGGGTTGTTGGCGATATCACGAGCAGCTTGATTGTCACATAAAATAGGTGTTGGTTCATGTTGTTCCACATCGAGTTTGCTAAGGAGCCATCTCATCCAAAGAACTTCGCTGACCGTAGCAGCCATTGCTCTATATTCTGCTTCAGTTGAAGATCGGGAAACAACCGAATGCTTCTTAGATTTCCACGAAACGGGAGCGCCTCCCAAAAGTAGTACATACCCTGTTCGAGATCTTCGGGTAAAGGGACACCCAAGCCAATCTGCATCACAATAGGTGACAAGATTCGTTCCACCTTGCTTTGGTAGACATAAGCCTTTTCCTACGGTCGTTTTTAAGTACCTCAAAACTCGCATAACCGCATCCAAATGATTTTGTCGTGGGTCTGACACGAATTGGCTAAGAATATTAACAGAATATGTGAGGTCGGGTCTCGTTGCCTGGAGGTATAAAAGCTTTCCTACCAACCGTCGATAATAGCTGGCATCAACACGTGGTTCTTCACCTTCTTTCTCGAGCTTCAGGTTTTGTTCCATCGGGAATAAACAAGGTCGACATCCAGTCATGCCAGTTTCTTCAAGGATGTCTAAGATGTACTTTCTTTGATTAAGAACCAATCCATCTTTTGTTCGAGCAACTTTTATGCCAAGGAAATATTTCAAAGTTCCAAGATCCTTGATACTAAATCTCTTGTCTAGCAAAGTTTTTACTTCTTCGATCTTGGAATTGTTGTTTCCCACAATAATCATGTCATCGACATATATAAGTGTAGCAACGAAGACTTCTCCACTCTTATATATAAAAAGTGAGTGATCCACATGAGATTGCTCAAACTGTAATTCGGTGAGAACGGAAGTGAGTTTTTGGTACCAAGTTCTCGACGCTTGCTTTAGCCCGTAAAGTGACTTCTTTAGTTTGCAAACTTTCGTTGCTCCCCCTTTCTCGTAGCCCTCCGGTATTTTCATGTAGACCTCCTCATTTAAGTCACCGTGTAAAAAGGCGTTGTTGACGTCTAACTGTTGAATAATCCAGTCCTTCTTAGTGGCGATGGCTAGAAGGGTTCTAACAGTTACCAACTTAGCAATCGGTGCAAAAGTATCGTGGTAATCGACTCCTTCCATTTGAGTAAATCCTTTTGCGACAAGCCTGGCTTTGTATCTTTCAATCTTACCGTCCGGTTTGTATTTGATTTTGTAAACCCATTTCGAATCGATGGGCCTTTTTCCACTTGGTAAGTCTTCAATAGACCATGTGTCGTTTTCTTCCAGAGCTTGAATTTCTTTCTGCATGGCATCCCTCCAATTTTTATCCTGCATGGCTTGTTTAAAGGTTTTGGGCTCATCGTTTGAAGTGATGGCCGACATATAAGCTTTGTGAGAATTTGAAAACTTTGCGTAAGATACAAAGTTGGCTAAAGGATGTACCGTGGAGCTTTCTTCTTGAATTGAAGTGGGTTGCGTGTGGTCTAGAGATGGAGGAAGATTGACTTCATAGTCCTCCAAATGCTTAAGCTTCGATCTGTTTCTCTTTTCTCTCTCCTGGTTGACATTAATTTCCTCATTCTGAATGTGTTCATTGTGATCAGGTTGCATGTCAATATTGACTTCTTGCATGGATGGCTCTTCATTGGAGGAATTATTTAAAGTTTCATGCATGCTTGAATCACTTTTGTCACATGCATCGACATGCTCATATTGTTCTTCTTTCATGTCATCAGTGACATCCATGACATCTTTACTTTGCTCTTTATTTTTCTTGGCAATAGTTTTAAACGGGAAGACTTTTTCTACGAACTTTACGTCTCTTGACACTATGATTTTGTTGTGGCTTGGGTCATATATCTTGTATCCTTTCGTTCCTTGAGGGTAACCAACAAAAACTCCCGGCTTTCCCTTTATTTCGAACTTGTCACCCTTTGTTTCTGTGCTACGATAATAAACTAAACTCCCAAAGACTTTCATGTGGTCATAATTTGGTTTGTGCCCATATAAAATCTCATAGGGGGTTTTCCTTTCAATGACTTTGGAGGGTAATCTGTTTATAATATAAGTGGCTATAAGGATACATTCTCCCCAAAATCTTGTGGGAAGGCTTGCCTCAACCTTTAGAGCACGAGCAACTTCGAGTAGATGACGGTGTTTTCGCTCCACAACTCCATTTTGTTGTGGAGTGTGGGGACATGTTGTTTCCAAGACTATACCTTGTTTCGCGTAAAAATCTAACATTTGATTCGATGTGAATTCACCACCGTTATCACATCGGATTCTTTTAATATTTTTCTCAAATTGAGTTTCGATCATTTTGTGAAAATTAATAAGGCATGTGCTTGCCTCGTGTTTGTGCTTAAGAAGAAACAACCAAACCGCCCTGCTATGATCGTCAATAATAGTCAAAAAATAACTTGCTCCCGAAAAAGAAGGTGTTCGATATTTTTCCCACAAAACACAATGTATTAAATCAAAACAAGCATTCGATTTAGTGAAACTAATGGGAAACGGTTGTCTTGTCATCTTTGACTTTGCACACGAATCACAAACGTGACCTTTATTTCGAAAAGAGAAATTTCTAAGAAAATCTATTTGACTTAACTTTTCCTCACTTGCATGTCCCAACCTTTTGTGCCAAATGCTTCCCTCCGATACCATTGCCTTTCTTTCTTGTTCAAGAGCTCCCATCCGGTATAGACCACTCACGCAATTACCCGCTCCAATCAAGCTCTTCGAAATTAGGTCCTGCATGACAAAAAAAATTGGAAAGAAGCTAACAACACAATTTAAATCACTTGTAAGTTTGCTAACGGACAAGAGACTGCAATTAAAATCAGGGACATGAAGAACTCATTTTATTCTAGTTCCATTTGACAAGGTATGGTTTCCTCTTCCCTTTACGGGAACCGTTTCTCCATTGGGTATGCTTACTGGTTCCTCAACAGACGAGAGGGTTTTGTTTTCAAGTATGTCGTCTCTATTCGTCATGTGCTTGGTGGCTCCTGTGTCAACAATCCAAGAGTTATTACGACATATGTTACCTGCCATGTTGGCTGTCGGAGTATCATTCTTCGTTTCCTCAGAAGCAAAGTGTTTGAGAAATTGCAGGTACTGGTCCTTAGTGAGACCATCGATGGGGCTTGATTCCAATTCTGCGCAGGCAGCCTTTGGTTTGGTTTTATCTTGCTTGTTCTTTCCTGGCCACCATTCGGGATAACCAATCAGCTTGAAGCAACCTTCTCGGTTGTGTCCATCTTTATTACAGAAACTGCAATGCTCCGCTGTCTTTGTGTTCCTTTTAACGTACTTACCGTTTTGTTGATTAGATTTGCTCTCATGGTTCACAAAGGCTTGGAATGCTGCTGCCTCGGCACTAGGCCTTTTAACTTCTATGATGTTTCTCTATTGTTCATCATCAACGACTAGATGATAGGCAGTATTAAGTGAGGGAATGGGTTTCATGGCTAGTATTTGAGTCCTGATGACGAAGAATTCGGTGTCAAGCCCCATGAGAAACTCATAGAGTCTCTCTTGCTCTCTAAGACTATTAAGAGATTTTTCAAATCCACATGTACAGCCATCGCAAGAACACTGGGGAAGGTTGAGAACTGATTGAATCTCGTCCCAAAGGCCTCGAAGTTTGGTGTAATAAGCCGACACCGTCATTCCTTCCTGCCGAGTATTCGAGATTGCCTGTTTCAACTCATACGCATGAGGTGCGTTTTGTTTGCCAAACCTTTCTCGAAGATCAGACCACACTTCATAGGCGGTATTGGCGTATTTGACACTGGTTCTAATCTCCTTCTCCATAGCAGTCGTTAACCATGCTTTGATCATCGCGTCACATCGCATCCAGGCCATGTAATCTGCAGCGGTTTTTTCCGGTTTCTTGATCGTCCCGTCAATGAAACCTATCTTGTTCTTAGCGAACAAGAAATTTTCCATTTCCTGAACCCAGTCATTGTAATTACTATCCGTCAAAGCATCATTGACATGCATTTGTCGAGGATAATCTGACGGATGGATGTAAAACGGGGAGTTTGCATATGGGCCATTCTTTTCGTTTTTGTTCGAGTCTTCTTGACTACCAGCCATGGCGTCGATCTTGATTTTTCTAGTTATGGGTTTTCGAAAGAGCAGGTTTGAACCTGCTCTGATACCATGAAGAATTATATAGTTTTATTGATTCTGTATATCTTGAATAACAAGGAGAACACCGTATATATAATACAACACCAAGAGATATACTAGCCTAAGATTATGGAGAATAAAAAGAACTAATATGCATGATCGGATATACCAAAATAAAGGGAAATAAATAAGGAAAATAGATCAACTCCAATAGGTTATTAAGCCATTTTTCTTGTTTTTTTTGTTCCTTAAGAAAATAATGTCATATGGCCAAAAAAAATGTAAATAATTTGAAATGTGGTGAATTCATGACACTGATTCCAGTGATAGTTGAAGATAATTTCAAAAAGAAAAAAAGAAAGGATAAGTTAGAGAAAAATAAAAAAACTTGGGGGGTGGTAATTGAAAAAGTGAAAGGTGGAGGAGGAAGGACAAAGGAACCATACCGTGAATTGATTGTCCCAACCCAAAGGAAAAGGAGTGCCCACTTTTGGTGTTTGCAGTGAGACACTACTTTGGATCTTTCGAAAATGGCCACTAACTTTTATAACAATCAATTTTTTGTCCATGTTTTCTTTGGTCTCACTTCCTCCAAATCGTAGTTTTCAAGCCACATCAATCCCAAGGCTATGTTGTCCCGTTTTATTTTTCCTTCTTTAAATTACTCTACTCTACTCTAATTAAGTTTAGAAAATAACTATTTTAATGTCCATCGATTAATTATTGGTATTCAAAAGGATAGTATAATTAACCCCTAAGTTTTAATGTTTGAAATGAAAAAATAGTGGTACGTAAAAAGATACAAATCTCAATAAACTTGATTTATACTGTTCTTTAGTAGCATTGTTAGAGTTTGACAGATTCTGAAACCATAACACTTAACTTTTTACCAGTGCTTAAAGATTTTGATTATTATAAACGCAAGCAGGGTCAACATGACCACCTTATTGAACTCTATATAGACATAGACATGGGAACCTTTATTGAAGAACATATATATCACATTTCAAAATAACTTGGTACAAAATTGAAGACTCATACTTTGTTCCTACTATAAGTTCCTAAAATGGAAGTACAAAATAATTTTATGTGGTGACCCTTGTACCATTGAAGAAATTGGTGTGAAATTTTTTTTATTGATCATAATTATGCCAAATATAGACACAATGACTACAGAATCAAGAAAAATTAACAAGGGCAAGCTAGGGAATAATTAATTTAAAACCAAGGATATACATGATAATTTATGATCGAACCTTGTCTTCATTTAATTAAAGAAAGTAAGAAACCTATAACAGAAAATATTTTGAAAAGAACTTTACATGTTTGTGCTACAAGAAATATGGGTAATAGGTATTAGTGGCGACATGCGTCGCTGCTAAGGGTCTAGTTTCTTGTAGTGTTGCTTCCTAAGAAAAAACATCCCAACATTCATAAAAGTTTTTTGAAATTCATATGCTTTATACAGATGATCAAAATTCATGTAAAATTAAACTATGGTTTAAAATATTATGGGCTTTTTTACTTGTTGAAGAAGGTACATTATGTACGTGATTCATGTAATTTTATGATAATTAACATTTGAAAAGTTAATATCTTAACAGTCTTAGTTTTGAAGATTATGAACAAATTACTTTTTAGGAATCTATAAATAGATGGTCGTCCTACAATCTTTTAAGAAATCGAATCAAATTTATCAACAAATTCATTATATTAATGATTACCCGTATATTTTTATTAGAGTGTTTGTCATTTTACAGAATATTTAGGTAGAAAAATTATGTGAAATTCAAGAAAACATAAAAATATATTTAATTATCTGAAAACTCACAAATTATTTTAAATAAAATGCATAATCATGAATATATTAAATTTATAGATGTGTATAATCGGATTGGTTCGTTTTCGCGGTTTGATCTCACACACTATAAAACCGATATATTCTCAATAGAAACTTTATATATATATATATATATGTGTGTGTGTGTGAGAGAGAGAGAGAGAAAGAGAGGGGGGGAGAGAGAGAGAGAGCATTGGTAGAAACTATGGCATATATTGTGGGATGCATTGTTTGGGATGCATTGTTTGAGGGGTACTGAAAACAAAGGATGGTCTTTGTTTGAACTATATATATTTGAAAATATTTGTTGTAAAACAATTAACCAAGAATTACCGTTGAAAATGGTTTTGATTCCTTCCTTTAATTTAATTCTCTTTATATATCGTCAATTAATTAAGATATAACCCGCAACTTATATAAGTTTTTATTATATTATATATCCTCATAATGATTGTTATTGTTATCATGTAATATAGAGTTTAGTTTATCAAAATATATTCAAGTTGTCATGTTTTGCTATTATATGTATTGGACTTAAAATATTTCTATTGTGTGTATCAAACTTTTAATTTGTCGCTATTGTATGTATTAAACTTTCTATTGTATATACTAAACTTGTAACTTATTTACTTTTAGTTAATCAAAATACATACAATAGCAACAAATTAAAAGTTTGATACACACAATAGAAATTTTTTAAGTTCGATACACACAATAACAAATATGACAACTTGGATATATTTTGGTGAACCAAACGCTATAATATACCATATCATCTATTTAATTAGTGAAAAAATTAACCTGCCATATATGATCCAATACAAATGTAAAGATGAATTTTATTTACAGGTTACATCACTTACACCTCTACCCATGCATACGGAAGGGAAAAAAGGAAAAAAGGAAAAAGAAAAAGAAAAAGAAAAAAAAGCTCATTGATATAAATAAATAAATAAAAATAATAATTTAAATTAATGAAGATTCTAAAAACCTGACCAGATTGATGAAGAGTAAATGAATGGAAAATATAAATATAAATATGGTACATTGATTCAAGTAATAGATTAATTAGTTGAAGGTCTCCGTAGATCAAACGTTGTTTGGAGGAACTTCACGTGATCCAACTCATGGTCTTGTCACTACCTTATTTTACTACTTCTACCCCCTACTTTTTGTCCCCCTCCTCTTCTTCTTCTTCTTTTTTATTTACAATTTTCCCTTTTAACAGTTAGGAAAGTTATTACTTTTTTCATTTTCTCACCACCATTAACTTTTCACTCTTATCCTTTATTCCATATCACACAATCAAGTAACCATTGTGTGAGTGTGTGTGTTACCGTATTATCTACGTACAACAGACGTACCCTTCATTAAGTATGGTGGTGTGCGAGATTCTTGTTATAACTATGTGGTCAACTCCCATCACTTAAGTTAAGATCACCCTCCCACTTCTTTCACACCAAATAGTATTTTACATGTTTATTCGATTTCCTTCACATTCATAGCAATGATAAAATAGCTAAAATAAATATAGAGTAAGTTTATATGGTACGTTACCATCAAAGTTATTACCAAATTAACTATAGCTTAAGCTATCTGGTTATTCATAAAATAAAGTTAAATAAAGAATCAAACTTTGGTATGCAAAAAAAAAAAAAAAAAAACTAAATATAATTTTGAGAAAAGAAATAAAAAACAGAGAGATGAGAAAATGAGGATGGTCAAAGGAGAAAAAAAAACAGCCCGTTCATCAAAACGGCGCAACACACTCCAGTGCTACTTGGATGACGTAAGCTGACGTTTATCACACGTGAACCTATTATTGTTCTTGTCGTTCATTTCACCTTCACGTGTGAATATATATATATATATATATATATAAAAGATGAGAAACTATATATAAGTTTACTCGTTTCATTAAAACAAGTATCAAAATCAATTGATAATATAAGAAAAAAGAATTAGTATCTTACACATGTCAAACATTGGTAGGTAGGAGAATGAAATGGAAACAAATAGTAGGAGTTTATTTCATTTCTCATATAAGATGATTTTATTTGGACCGCTTAATAATCTAAATTGACTTATGTGATTTGATATATATGAGTATATGATATGCATTGAAAATTTTAATTGATTGACGTGTCATGTCTGGTATGTAAGAGAACGTCTAAATAGTAGCACCCATATTTTAATGACTCTTAAATCTACTCTAAATTTATTCACGGCGTGACTCGAACCCGTAACTTTAAACCATGAGCCCCGTTTAACCTAAACTACCTCATATTACTATGTTCGAACCTTGAGTGTGTGACTATTTATATGGAGTCTCACTGTTTATCTATATAGTATAGTATATATAATATATAACATTATACTCCTTTATACATTTTATAATAGACATGATGTTTTTATTTATGAAATGATTCATTTATAGAATGTATAACATCGTTAAAGCAACATCACAAGCTAATAAAAAATAGTAGTGTACACGCGTAACGCGACGATGATTATAATCGATGCTATTAAATGTGTGTTTTTATGTAACAAATATAAAATTAGTTTCAATTTTTAAAAAGTTTAATATATTTTGGAAGGTTAATAATCGGATGAATGTGATTAATCAAGATAAAAGAGATGGTTAGAATGAAGTATTGGTTGAAAATTAAGAACTATTAAATTGTTGAGGATAGAGAAAAATGTTGTATGCCTTATAAAGTAGTATAGATATGACAATAGGTCAGACTCTATCTAGCTGGATGGATGCATCTGGCCTAAACATTGGAGTAAGAAATTTTAGTACTTTTTTATTTGTGTTATTAGTTAAACTTTTTATTTTTATAAGTCAAAATTTTTAACGCTAGAATGTGAAAAGATTGTTAATTTGTTATAATTAATACTTGAAACATCGTAAGTTTGTTAATTTCTATTTAGATTTATGTAAAAAAAATAAAAAAAATACTAAGGTATATGATTAACATTGTTTCTTGGGTAAAATCATGAATTTTCACTTGAGAAACTTGATTTTTTTTTACATGGCTCATTTTGTCTCAAATTTTGATTATTTTTATTTAGTTTGTATTTTGTATCATTAGTAAAGAAATTTATTTGTCCACCCCTATTTATAAACATCTACTTAATGACTAAAAATATGTACCATAGTTTCATCTCTGGATCTTTATTATAAATTTATTTTCTTGATTGCTATGCTACTATTAAAGACAGAGATAAGTTAAATAATTTTAGTGATTACAATGATTTTTTTATTGTAAAATTTTTATATTATTATACTTATCTTCTTTTTTTTCGAATAAGGGTGAGAATGGTCTGTTTATAAGCTCGTTCATATCGTTACTCGATTACATTGAGGTACCGTTTGGTTGGCAGGAATCCTTGGGATTCTGAAGGAATTGGAATCCAATTCCTAAGGATTCCTGTGTTTGGTTCATTTTAATGAGGGAATCTGAAGGAATTGGAATCCATCAAATGAGGGAAAGTGAACTCCATCACTAGATGGAGAGATTTTAAAATCCTTTGAATGAAGGAATGTGGAATATTACCTTATTACCTTTAAACATCTCTATAACTCTAATATATCTATCTAATTCCATCGACATAACACGTGAGCCGACTCTACCCTCCAAACACCGACGGCTTTTGCCTCCGCCTCCGCCTCTAGACCCTCCACCGCAGCCTTCCCCCGTCGCCACCTCGAGACCTTTCACCGCAGCCTTCCTCCATCGGCGCCTCCAAATCCTTCGCAGCAGCCTTCCTCCGTCGCCGCCTTCCTCCATCGCCACCTCCCGACCCACCGTCGTAGCCTTCCTCCATCGCCGCCTTCCTCCGCCGTCGCCTATGGACCCTCCGTTGTAGCCTTCCTCCTTCACCGCCTCCAGACCCTCCGTCGCAACCTTCTTCCATCGCAGTCTCCGGACCCTCCATCACAGCCCCCCCGACCCTATGCCACAGCCTTCCTCCGCCGCCGCCTCTGGACCCTCCGCTGCAGTATCTCTTCATCAGTTGCAGTCGTAGTCGCCAGATTTTGCCATTCCGTCGCCGCCTTCCGCCTTAGCCTCATATGAGTCTCCCTTCTCCCTCTCTCTACTTTCCTCCACAATGTTGAATCTTTTCAACTTACAATGTGAAACTGATGATTTGAGACCGATGATACTTGAATTTATGCAGATGTGTATTATAATGCTATTAACTTATGATTTTTATTAGCGTGATTTTCATAATTTATTGATATGAATGCTCAATCAATAAAATAAAATTTTAATATTTTTATAATTTATATAATATATTTTTACATAAAAGTTATAAAACAAACTAAAAATAAGTAAAAAAACAAGAAGGGCAATTCTGTCATTTTATATTACTGAAACCAAATTCCAATTCTATTTCCTTCCAACCAAACAGATCACAGATTCAAATTTCAATTCTTGACAAATTTCAATTCCTCTATAGATTCCAATTCCTTCTGAAACATTCTGATAACCAAACGCCACCTGATAGTTAAGGTTCTTGAATTTAACTCTTAAACTAGATACTAAGATTAATTGGTTTATGTAGTGTTGTAATACTTTGTTTATTATCTAAGTATTTTGTAATATTTTGTTTCTAGCATCTTGCTATAAGTATACATATATTTTGGGTCGCTAAATTAAGTGATAGTTGTGCAAAAACTACATATCTAGTGTATCATTTTCTTTTGTAAAAAAATAATACTAAAAGCTACAAAAAGAAGATAAAAGATTTCACTGTTAAAGTTCGGTTTATTCATCCAAAAAAAATACAAAAAGTAATAAAAAATGAGATTATTTTTTTACTTACAGAATTGATTTATTCATGAATATACACCTTGGGAGTTATATTATAATTTGATAAAACTCATACTTTTTACAAATTTTTTTTTAAACAGCAAAGTTATGTTAGTGGGCTGGGTCTGCAGTGACATCCATATAGGGCAGTATGCGAGTCCCAAGCCACACGTCAAGTTAGTAATTAAACGCTTTTGCCTGGGTTTGAACCAGGATCTTCAAGGAAGGCTTTGCCTGGGTTTGAACCCAGGACCTCAAATGAATCAATTTTATAAGTGGACATATGATGTATTTAATGGAAATGTTGAAATAATAGAAATTGTGTTTGATTTCCAGCTTTTTGTTGACTTTGTGTTTTGTAATTTAAGAAAATTGAGGGGAAAAATTAAATATTTGTGTTGTAATCCCGATACTATGTAATAATTGATTAATATTAATTATATTTAATTTAATTTAATTAAGGAGGGTTAATGGCAATATGATAGGGAATTAAAACAAGGCCAACTCTTGCGGCACTTCAATGGGACATTCATTCAATGTTTGGAACAATATATGGTCTACCATGTGACCTATGCTTCTTTCTTTTTCTTCTACACCCCTTTCACTTTCTACCTATTTCCATTTTACCCCCTCCATTCATTTTTTTTTTCATATTTCTTCTTTTTAATTCTCTTTAATACTTATTTTATAACTTTTATATAAAATCCACTATAACTTTATTTCATAAAATTGATGCCATATCATTGTAACTTTATTTTTTTTCAAGATGCTTAGGCCGTTTTCTTATAAAGAGTTGTCATTTTTTAGCTAGGCTTCAACGACCAATCATATGACCACCATGAGTTTTTATTATCTTGTGTCCATTATTTATACCACTATGTCGTAAAAAAAAAGATTTGTAAGAAAATAGAAAGTAAATGAAAAAAAAATATGTTTTAAGTTTTTCTAATTTACAAAACAAAATTGGATTAAATTTCTATTTTTAACTTTATATTTAAAAGTGAGAAGTTATGAAAATAAAAGAAATAAAAACTCTTTTATACTTGAAAAAAAAGAAGGTTATTACTATAAAATAACCTCTTTAATATTCTTTTTATTTTTTTCTTTCCTCTCTAAACTAATGAACACAACGTAAGTTTTTTGTGAGATTTTATATACATGAATTTGTTGTTGAATATCAATCTTAATATATGTGATAATAAGTTGGTTATAAAAAATATCAAAGTTCGAGTCTAGTTCTTCTTTTGCTGTCTAAAAATAAAATAAAAACTTATGGTACAATGAAAGTATTTTCCTTTAAAGTATTTTTTAATTTTACAACTAAATTTCATGTGTTAAGTACTCGATTGGTACCGATTTAGGAGCTTTTGACAGCAAACATAATAATAATAACAAAACTACTTTTACAAAACAATTTAACGCTGTTATAAACATATCTACAGTAATAATTAAAACGTACACTAACTTTATATTAAAAAAAAACCTGTTTTTGAATATTACACCATCTTGAAAAAATCAAAATTTATATTATACGGACAAAATTGACTGTTATCTCATGTTATTACCAGATTGACTTTGGATCCGCCCCTGATTAGAAAGACTTCATAACATAACAAGCAAATTTTTAAACTTTTTTTTTTGTCAAGTGAATATATTCTTCGTTTGCCCAAACTTAACCAAGAACCTAATCCATGATTAGTGGTCAATTTCTCTCATTTATTTATTACTATGAAATTCCCTTTTTTGGCTTTTTCCTGCTTTTCCCAAGCGTGCACGAAATACCCACTTTTTTTTTTTTTTAATTTTCTTCAACAACCTTTGCTGCTCCTAATAGCGACTTTTTTTTTTAACTATTTTTTCTTTATACATTTATTTCACTTTTATTTACACAAACAACAAAATCTTAATTCCAATAAAAATACTCAAGTTTCATTCAGCTTAGTGAATCCGATAACCACAAATTTAACCAAAAACATATCTTAAGGAACACCAATAGATCGCTGCTGTACACTGCTTAGATCCTTAACTCAAGAATCCGCATCCCGAACATTGTTTTCGCTGCTCGAATCCGTTACTATCGTCAGCCTTCTTGCTGTCTTCATGAACTCGCTGTATACAGAAACAAGAATCGAATCAGTTTAGTAAGAACATAGCGACATTCGAATTCGCAACCAGAAATGAGAATCATGATTCAGGATCTCACCTAAATGGTTCTTCCCCAATCTGTTTTAGGGTCCCGTTTACATCCCAATAATGAACACGGTTCAGCATTATAGAGCTTTCGATTTTGAACATGTTAGCCAGTTTCCTGCATAGTTCTTCGTAGGAATCGAGCAAACAGAGATCGAGGGTTCGACCTACATCTTCTGATTCCATGAAAACCTTACAATGACCTGTCTCTAGGTTCAGGTCCGTTTCCCAGGCCGACCCGGACCCTGACCCGGATCTGGACCTGCTTTGAGAGATCTGTTCCTCGGTAAGAATGGGCTGGCCAAAGAGTAAAAACTGGGATGTTTTAGGGGTTTCAGGTTCTTTCGAGGATGTGGTTGAGTTCCCGATGGTTAACAGACATGAAACAGGCTCGGATCCTGCGGGTTTGTTGACAAACGGGTTGACGTGGGAGGGTTTCGTGTTGGTCGGGAAAAAGCCCGAGTTGAGTTTGCTGTTAAGTTGGATATCTGAGAGAGATAAACCGTAACGCGTGTGCCTGGCTCCCTGCATGCTAGCAGGATGATGAAGGTTCAAATTCTCCGGGAGTTGGTAACCGAAAGGCCCGGTGGTGGGCCCACCGAAGAGATGCGAATGGGGTCCGCACAATGCGGGAATCGGGATCGGGATTTGAGACTCCATAGGGTAATCAGGGTGTTGGGCTGGTCTACATTTCTTTCGGGGTGGTGAGAATGGCGACATATGGATTGCGGGCATTGTGGATACTAACTCGACAAGCCATGGATTGACCCGTTTCACGTTTTGAAGCAAATCGGGCTCATCCCATGTCACCTGAATCAAAATTAATCAAAACAAGATCGTATTAACATGAATACTTCAAATCAAATAAGCCGAATTTGAAGAAAGAATGGTACCTGCAAAAGTCTCCATGGCGAATCGGGCCAACGGATCGGGTCAGCTACTTGGATCGATGAAATGGTCCCCATGAACCAACTGATTCGCGAAGAATCCTCTGTCTCAAACGGCATCTTAAATCTCATCCCGGGCGACCACCGGATCTGCATTGCGTTCTTCACCAGAGCCGCCTTGACACAAAACTCCGGCGTGCTAGCTCTTGGGTAGAACACAACCTCAAAGGGCTGTCCACTGGTCGCTTGTTTAACCGCTTGAATCACAGAATCAGATTCCACTTTTGCTTTTCCACTCGAATTCCCACCGCTGCCGCTTACACCACCACTACCGCCGTTATTCCCTGTTCTCAATAACGGGGAATACCCACCGTACGGAATAATACAATTCCCACCAGCCGGATTCCAACCGGAAGATGTTTCTTGTCCACCACCGATTCCTCTTTTGGCTCGTCGGATTCCTACACATAAATCGCCGTTTTCTGCTCTAAGAAACACAATTGAGTCTCCCGCCACAAGCTTCTTATGATTCACAAACGTGCTCCATCCGGTGGTGAGTAAATGCCGCCGTGGAGTTCCTCTGTAGATATGCCGGAACTTCCACGTGTCGCCGTGAACGTCTTTTGCCAGAATAGTTTGAACAGGTGGGTCCGCCGAGTAATCAAGCCGTGGAAATATCGTCTCGGCGCAATACCTCGGAACGGAAAACCCGCCGCCGTTATTGGCATCGGATTGCGTTAATGTCTTCGCAAACGACGTCGGTTTAACCTGACCGTCCGATGATCCTCCGTTAACAGAACCCATATCTTCATCGTCAAAAGAATTGAATTCACCGGATCCACTCACCGGAATTAATCTGAGTTTGGCATAGACTTCATCGGAATCCACATCCGCCATGAACTTAACAGCAGCAACTCGACACGGGATCCATGCCGGAATCCTTCTATCCCGGAATTCCACATTTCCGGCGGCGTGCTCGGCATGCCCTTGAGGAAAATAATACACTTTTGAATTCACCGGCGGCATTTGAATCATGCTACCGGCACACGCGTGCCATAACTGAGAATCTAAACACCTCTCTGTTTCTTTCGATTTCTCTTTTGAATCCATGAAAGTAATCATATTTTGTATTACTAATCAATCATGAATAATAAGCCCACTATAAACTGCAAAAAACAACTCTTCAGTTCATATGATTTTATAACCCCTCTCTTCTTTTTAATGCTCGAGTTGAGAGTAAATGCTGTAATCAAATATCATAAACGAGATTAATCGAACAGCATACAATCAAAAGAACAATAAATTCAGTCTGATTAAAGCTGAGATTTTGTCTCTTACCTCCAGATAAATGGATAAACCCTAAGAAATTGTATGAACAGAGCCTCAGTAGAATAATAAATCTTTAAAGTAGACTCTCATTGCCTTGCAGAAATCACATCTTGCATCCCCAAATTCACTGCTTTCAAACGAAATTTAGGGCACAAAATCTTGAAATTAAGAAACCCTATTCTTTCTCGAAATCTTGTTACAGGAAAGACGAAAAGAATCGAAGGCTAATTCAAAGATGAAAAAGGAAAACCCAGAAGAATTAAGTGATTTCTTGGCCTTTTCCTGGTCAATATCTTGATAGAATATTCACCGGAGTCAAGAACAAGTCCATCATCAACACACACTCATGCATTCAAACCCACAACAAAGATTTCACAAGAAAAAGATTCATTGAATGCTTTTCTCTCTCCTCTTTTTCCTTTTCCTTCTCTCTCTAGGACTCTCTTTTGGATCATAACAAAAAGTCCAACCTTTATACACAGATATCTCTCTCTTTCTATCTCTGAGTGTTTGTATATATACCGGGAAGGATTATTTTAGAACCGTTTTTATTGCGAGAACCGTGAGAACCAATCTTAGCTGTTCATTTTGGATAATAGAATTCATGGATGAAGAGTGTGGGGGATTGAGTGTGGCAGGGTGCGTGTAAGGAATTCATGGGTGGATAATCCAATTGAAGGAAGGGAAATTAAACAGCTAAGATTGATTCTCGCGATTCTCGCAATTAGAACGGTTCTCAAATAAACTTTTGTCTATATATATATATATATTTATATATAAAAACATTGAATTACCAGTACAACTCTTACACATAGTGTGTGTGTGGAAGTAGTTAATTTTATCTGATTGTGTGTGGGTTAAAAAAGATTTAAAAAAATATATTTGCTTTCTTACCTTTTTCTTCGGATCTGAAGAAACTCTGTTGTATCTTCAGAAGCCAGCATAACAACAAAGATCTTAAAGGAAGCAATCCTTTTTCCCTTTTTAAACTGGTTTAAAGAACCCATTATTTAATACCTATTTACCTATTTATTAAAATATCATTTTATTTATTCCCTGTCATCAGTTAAGGAGATTTCAGCCTTTTTTTCTATTAAAATATCGTGAGAATTTTAATATATCATGAGACAACGAGGAAGTCAACAACTCCTTTTAACTGAGAAACAAAAAGGTCCAAAATGTGATTAAGATTTTGAGATTAGGGATAATTGTTTTTGCTTGATTTGACTAGGGTCAGACCAAAGTTAACCAGAGTTAAGTGGTGGGGTTTAGTTGGTTTTCTAATACTGAGAATTGAATTGAGTGATGTTGTGTGACTAAATTAAAACTAAAAGTTAATATATGGGTATATTGTGATTGTATCTAAACTACAGGGGGCTATTTTGCAGTTGAGTGTTTATTGAAACCAGAAAGAGGAGTTTGTTTGACAACCAAAACTGTTTTTCCTTCTTGTCTGCAGGAAAGAAAGGGATAGTAAGCACACTCTCCTGATCAAAGGCATTGAATCCACGTCACCCTGCTCCTTTTTTTGTTGCTTTTATTCTTACAATTATGCTGTAAAAAAAGTTGTAAAAAAATTGTTTTTATTGAATTTATTTTACATGTATTAATACACGCATTAAGTCCCGTCGGATATAAGTCTAGCGGTATCTGGTGTTATGGAATGGTGTCTCCTTTCAAGAGGTTGTGGATTCAAGTACCACTATGAATAATGAAGTAGATTTAGGGGTATGTTTAATTGGTGTGTATTTACCGTTCAAAAAAAAGAAAAGAAAAAATACATATGCACCAAGTGTTCACATAAAATTCTTAAAACTTAACAAATTTGTATTAAAATATTTTACTTATCACAAAACTTATAAATGAATAATAAGTTTGTGAATTACGAAAAATAATTTAAGAGGTCTAAACTATATATATTTTGTGTAAAATGGAGTGTTGCATGGTACAACAAAAACTAAGCAATTTGGGTGTCGAGGTTTCACACAATTTAAACCTAATTTCATACCATTTACGTGTTTTAGTTCATATGTTATAGATGATCCTTATGAGGAATAGAAGGTAAGGTGGCAATTTCCGACTTGAAACGAGTTTAACATAAACATATAGGATTAATTTTGAAAATAATTTATAAAGTTTTATTCATTATATGTTTAACCATGGAATTTTTTAAATAATATTTTAATCATCAAAGAATAAATTACTAGTTCAAAAGGCCATTACGATTGGTTCATGACTGGATGTACCGGTAATAATAATTTTATTTAATAAGGCAAGAATTCTTTAATCGTTAGACCGTTGCAAAAACTTTATCACTAATTATTAAAAAGTTTAATCGTCTTAGCAATGAAAAGCATGAAGATCTCAAAAGTACCTCGAACACACGTGTAAAATTACTTATAAAGCAGAGATTTTTTAGGTTGTGTTTGGTTCATTGACTTGAAATCCATAGGATTCCAAATCAAATCACATCTCTTGTGTGGTTCATGTAAAATACAATGGATTTCTAGGACAAAGATGGTGAAGGAATAGACTCACCGTCACACCTTTACTGGCACGAAGACGGCGAACGGTGACAACAGTAGAGGCGGAAGCGGTGAAGGGCGACAACGGCATAAGCGAAGACGGTAAAGGACGACGATGGCAGAGGCGAAGACGATAAAGGGTGACAACGGAAAAGGCGGTAGAAGACGGTGACTGATGGAGGCAGAGGCGGTGCAGGGCAACTGGGGTGGAAACGGAGACGGTAAAGGAAGGCGACCAACGGAGGCGGTGAAGGACAACGGTGGCAGAAGCGGAGACGGTAAAAGACGATGACGTCGGAAAAGTAGGCGATGAAGGGTGAAGACGGTAAAGGAAGGTGACAAAAGAGGCGGAGGCGGTGAAGTCGACGGCGGCGTTAGCAGAGACGTTAAAGGAAGGAGATAGAGGCAGTAAATTCAACGGCGGTGGAAGCGGATACGGTAAAGGAAGGCGATAGAGGCGGAGGCGGTGAAGGGCGATAGCGGCAGAAGCGAAGACGGTAAAGGAATGCCACTTAAAGTGTTGACTTACGATTCATCTTGTGATCCTGATTTACGATTCATGCCATGGGTTTGATTTTATGATTCATTTCTTAGAACAGATTTACGATTCAACGCATACTACGTATCGTTTTTTATTTGGGGTTTTGTTCAAGTTTTACGATTCCAGCCTTATGAACGTTTTACGATTGTAGCTTTAACACCTACTCGGTTTTTGATTGATTCACGATCCAGGGGAATCCCTTAAGGGACTCAACACTTAAACTTTAACGATCCTAGTGCCTAACATGCTTTACGGTTCAATGCTCACAAAAAACATTTATGATTCAACCGAAGGACAATTGTGATTCTAACAAAACAATTGATGCTATTAATTCTCAATCTCACTCAAAACTAGTTCAAATTACAAAATTCTAGTTGTAATATGTTCTAATCATTAATTAAGTAAATCCTACTAGTTTAATTCCATTTTCATCAAGTTTCCTCTGTTCTAAGACCCATTTATGCGATCGGTCCCTCACAGCTCTCAAACATAGAAAACCCACACATAGACTTAACAAAATATTAACCATTTGATGCAAAACTTATACGAATTTGATCACAAAGAGTTAGGGACCAAAACCTGATGATTTCCCGAGTGATTCCAAGCGATATGGTGAAATATGATGACGTTTCCTCTCGATCGGTGTTATTATAGTAGGAAGATTTTATTATACTAAAAACCCAACAAGTTGTTGGTGGTATATCGATACTATGAACTTGAGTCGTCAAAGAACCATGATTTATAAGACAACTCGACATTTAGAACTCACATTTTACCGACCTTACTTTTAACTCTTGTTGTAATCTTATTTTTCACACTCGTACTTTCTTCTTATATAAATGTTGACCTAGCTAGCAGGTGAGTTTTGAATAGTGATTGTTACCTTTAACTAGTAAGTATTATATTATTAATAATGGTTAATAATAGTTTAATCATAAAAGTTTTTGTTCAGTTTCGGTTTAATCATTAAAGTTTTTTTCAAACGGTTTTATCATAAAGTTTGAATTTGTTATGATTTAATCATCAAAGTTACACCTTCTTTTTTGTTTAAACCTTAAAGTTTTTTTCAAACGATTTAACCCTTAAATTTTTGTTTAAAAATGGTTTAACCCTCTAAGTTTTGTTAAGTTTTTAATAAAACTAAAATGCATAATCAAGTAGAGAGGGTAAAATTAAAAATCATACAAAACTTAAGTGATTACTCCGTTTTTTTTAACAAAACTTTAAGGTTTGAATAATTTGAAAAAAGTTTTGATGTTTAAATCATAAAAATTCAAAACTTTATGATAAAATTGTTTAGAAAGAAACCTTGATGGTTAAACCGAAACTAAACAAAAACTTTGATTGTTAAACCATTATCGACCCTCTTAATAACCGCAAAAGTACACGTTTTTTTTCTTACATACATGGTTTATGCAAATATGTGTATATTTAAAGCTTTTGGACGTTTTTCAATCTTCTAGAACCTCAAGTTTTGAATTCATTCTTTTTCTTGATGAATTAAGGTCATAAAATGAATCAAGATTATTGTATTTGATTATATAAAAAGTTGAGTGCATCCATTATAATGTCTGTATATAGTATTTTTGATGTTTACACTTAGTTAACTATCATAAATCAAGCTAAGCATGATAAACACAAAGTGATTTGATACTAGAATCATCCTCCATCATCAAACAAGTTGATGAAGTCTAATTAGATATAGAAACGTACGGTTTCAGGTTTCCTAAACAGTGTGCTCCATGCAGAAGACGATGACCGGCCCAAAAATTTTAATCAAGATGTATATGCAGCTGCTTTATGTCAATCTTTTTAGTGGATTTCGAACCGTCTTCATAAAGGTTCAATAGGATAGGAGTAGGCTAAATTACATATCTCTTTGTTTTAACAAAAATGATATAGAAACTCACGGTTTTGAAGTGTTCCCTTAGTTATTTGTTAATTGACCCTCCTTTTATGATTAAACTAAGATATGCAATATGTTAAAGGATCGACTTAGAAGAAGTATTAATTTTATACAACTGACATGGTTTAAAGATGCTTGGTGCCCTAATTAATCACTTAATTAATCAATGTCGATAAGATATCCCATCCAAATAAACCTATAGTCAAATTAATACTCATTATAGACTTGTATTGTCCTTCAAAGCTAATGATTACTTTATAACAATGGAATATATACTTGTCTTGAGTTTTTTTTTTTTGGAAAGTAAATTACAAAATGGTTCTTTTTTGTTCCTTTTTTATGATCACTTTTATAACTTTATGTTTGTAAACTAGAAATGTTTATCGACCGGTTATTGAAAACAAAATTATTGTTTACAAAATTCACAGGGAAGTTTAAAATATTGATATTCTTTTGTCATGACAAATGTGCGTAGATCATGTTTATTCAGTTATAATATGTTATAAAAAATGGGTTTTATTCAATATAGTCCTTAATAAAAGCATAGTCTTGAGGGACAATTTTTAGCCATTAGATTTCAAGATCAATGGTCTAGATTAAATCTTAGATAATAATTAAAATTGATTTAAGGAAGAATAATTCTGACTTTTTGCATATTGGTCCCCACTTTCTCTTTCTTCTAATTTATTTAAAATTAATTATCTCACAAACCGGTAATCGTTAGACGAAACCAATTATACCGTTGCGATCCTCGTGTTCCCCTCTTTTATTAGAGAGGTCACTTGATATACTTTTGACAAACTTTTTTTTTCTTCATTTTGTTAGGTTGAACTTAAATTTTATTAATGTATAATCACATGTGAATCATAACAGTATTACATGTGTTGTTTTACTAAATTTTTTATCTTCTTAAATTGTATATCATTTAACGTTTATTAATTTTGAATATTTGCTTAAAAATCAACGTTTGCTTAAAACCGTTTATACATGTATGTACATATTAAATTTCACCCAATCCAATTGCATTGTCTACCTATGAATGCATATATTGTGTATTAGCAACACCATATCTCATCTATCAAAGGTCCAGGTGTGTTCTCCTTCGAATTCGATGTCTTTTATATTGGTTCTCGTAATAAGAATTGTTCTCGTTTGAACAATCTCCTATGCAATCATATATGATTGAATACCAAATCTCATGTTTTTTGGTATTCAATCACAGATGAATCTGTACAAACTCTCTTGTGCTTCTGTACAAAATCACATGTAATTAAATATGCAATCATATGTGATTGAATACCAAATCTTATGTTTTTGGTATTCAATCAAATGTGATTCTGTACAAAATCACATGTGATTGAATACGCAATCGCATGTGATTGAATACGCAATCGCATGTGATTGATTCTGTCAAATATGTGACATAAAAATGCTACATTCAATCAAATCATCTATAATTATGTGCATGTATAAGAGATAGATAATCACATGTGTTATGAAATAACTAATAACTTAGAATCACTTTCAATTGTTGATTTTTTTGTTACTAAACCATAGAACTTCGTCAGATTATCAAACACCAAACAATAATTTTATAAAGACTATATTGATCACACCTTTGTGAATCACATGTGATTATACTTAAATAAAATTTAAATCCAATCTAACAAAATGAGAAAAAATTTTTTGTCGAAAGTATATCAAGTGACATCTCTAATAAAAGAGGGGAACACGAGGATCGCAACGGTATAATTCATTTCGTCTAACGATTAACGGTTTGTAAGATAATTAATTTTAAATAAATTAGAGGAGAGACAAAGTGGGGATCAATAGTTAAAAAGTCATAAATGTTCTCTTTCATACAAATATATCAATTTTTTATTATAATCTAAGATTGATTCTGGACAATTAAATCTTGAAATCTAATGGATATAAATTATACCTCAGTACTATAAATTAAATTAGGACTATATTAAACATTTCTCAATAAAAAATATAGGTTTGGTGAAAGAGTAAATTACAAGAAAAGATTTAATGAGGGTCACTCTTTTAACGTTGTCTTTCCCATAAGCCTCCTTCCTCACAGTGTTTAAACCTTCTACTGTCGGTAGGAAAAGAATAGGGGCCAATGAATCTCCTTGACTTAGACCTCTCGTCATGGAAAATTCTCCCGTCAGAGAACCATTCACTAGTACAGACACTCTTGCCGACTTCAACAACCCTTGGTATCCACGACCACCATCTATTTTCATCAAAACCAATTAACTCATGTTTGTCATCAGGAAGTCCCAACATACAAGTATAAGTACTCTATCACCTCATCTAGGAATAATCCTCCTTGGATGAACGCGTTATGTCCCTACAGTGATGGGATCACCTTTTTAATTCTTTCTGCTAACACATTTGCTATGATTTTGTAATAGACACCGATGAGAGTTATACTTTATAAAACATAAAAAGATGTAAGTAACCAAGTAATCGTACTTTTATTTTGTTACAATCTCACAACAGAGAATTTTGATGTGAAGAAATGAAGATTGAACAAAAGATTATAATGAAGATTCAAAAAGCATTAAACATATGTTTTCTAAATCCCTAAAACTACAAATTTTCAAGTGTTAGGGGGATTTTGTTATAAAAACATGATTTTTGAATAGACATCAAAACACAAATTTTAGATGCATGTACAATTTAGTATTAGTGGATAATGCTTCAATTTTGTAGAAATCAATAGTATGACAGAGATTTTATATATAATTTAAACTTGATGAGTTTAATAGAAAATATACCCTTCATCTCTGGACATCTATGTATGTCATTCAACTTATTTCAAACCCCTCCCTTCTCCAACAGTTTTGTAAATTCTAATGGCCAACTAAAAGCGGGCGTTTAGTACGAGAATTTCGCAGGATTTTGTAGGATTTGTATTTTAAATCCTATGAATGCATTTGGATTGCAATTATAGGAAGGATTTTAGGCAAGGATTTCTACAAAATGCTATGTTGGAGGGATTTGAAAATGCAAGGGGTATAGAGGGGATTTAAAATACTTGTCTAAAGGATTTCTCTCATTTACATTATCACCCTCACACCCACACCCGCCTCCGCACCCATGTTTGTTTAATTACAAATCCTGCAAAATTCAAATCTTTTAACATTAATACAAATCTCATACAAAAATCCAAGAGCGAAATGACCCCTAAGACTTAAAAATTTATAGTTTGTTTCCGAAATATACTCAGATACTCGAGAATTTCATTTTTGGTCTATAAAACTAATTCATACAATAAATAATAATAAGTAAATAATTTATAATGATTTTGTTTTTTAAGATTTCTATAAACGAAATTTCACTCCCTAAAAATTCTTAACATTTCTTTATACACGTTTAGATCAAGCTAGGAAAGAACACTTTTCCAGAGCATGCATGGAGGGGACATATCTTATTAACTAATCTAACGAATACAAAAACTAGACATATATATATATATATATATTTCATTCTCATATTTATGTTTCTTTTATGACGAATAAAACTTAGTATATATCTATCTTTTGTCATATTAGATGAATAAGGAGTTTGAACTAAACAGACCCGACCCCAAGGAGGCGAACTGAACCGAAGCACAAGGAATCACTCAAGTCGGGGGCACCATAACGATCTCTCTTTTTCTTTCTATCAATTCAAGCAGGGCTTATTCATAGAAATAGTACATCATCTTCCTTCTTGGTGAGACTCAATTAATATCTTTTTTTAACTTAACACTAAATCTTTCAACTTATGGATGCAATATCCTTTTTTTATAATTCCTTATGCTTTATGGCTTCATTCTTGGTGGGGGTTCTATAAAATAAGTAAATTTAACTTGATTTCGTAGTTTTTCACTTATCCTTAGTACTTGCTACTACAATTTCATCTTGTTTCATTGCGAAAACTTGTTTTTTCATGCTTTTCTCTTTTCTCCATGAATAAACTCACCTTTACTCAGATGCGCGTACAACTAACAATACAAGCATCGACATTGCTTCTCCCTCAATGTGATGAACACTTGTTAAGCTTGGTTTAGGTTTGGTTGCCTTTAGGGGTTATGACCCATTTTACGTTTGGAGTTTTAGTCAAATGTTTTTTCTTTGGACGCGTGTTCAAACCATGAGATATGGGGTTTTGATAAGTGACAAGAGCTTGGTTTTAGCTAGGTTCAATTTTTAAATCTATTTAGTAATTTTGGTTTTTAATTTCTGTTTGTGATTTGTATTTGTTTAGTAATTTGAATTTTTTAGTAATTTTTGTTTATAAAGTTTTTTTGTAGATTGATGTGTTTGGTAGTGATTTGAATATGTTTAGTAATTTGGTTTTTAGGTTCCAATTTTCAATTAGCGAGATGTTGGTTTATAACTTTTGTTTATATATAATTAATATATATGTATCGTTTTCATAAATTAAATTTTCGTAATGTTTGTGTTTAATTATCATAGAATTTCACGTGTGAAATAGTGATAGTTCACATGTAAAATAGTGGTTTCCACATATGAATATTTATGAATCATACCCTTATTGGTAAAAAAAACTTGGTTTTATCATATGCGAATTTATAAAAGTTAAATAAATTTTTTTTGAAAAACTCATATCATTGTTAGTTTTTGCTTGTTTATACAAATTGGCGATATAGAAATTGTTAGAACATAAATTGTGTCCTTTTAGTTAAGTTTTGCTTCTAATTTGTATT
Organism: Dittrichia graveolens; assembly: GCA_038502395.1. Taxonomy (NCBI): domain Eukaryota; kingdom Viridiplantae; phylum Streptophyta; class Magnoliopsida; order Asterales; family Asteraceae; genus Dittrichia; species Dittrichia graveolens. The sequence continues at coordinate 8,689,969 of JARJIL010000003.1, forward strand.
TATTAAAAGTATATGTTAGATTTAGTAAATACCCTTTGGACATATAAACAATGTAATTTATCTTGAGGTTTAGTTCACGAAAATACATCCAACTTATCACGTTTTATTATTGTATGTATCGGACTTTAAGAACTTCTATTGTGTGTATCAAACATTTAATTTGTTGCTATTATGTATATTAAACGTTCTATTGTATGTACTAAACTTATACATTTTTTTTCTTTTTTATGTAACTAAAATACATGCAATTGCAACAATTTAAAAGTTTGATACACACAATAGAAACTTTTAAAGTTCAATACACACAATAGCAAAATATGACAAGTTGGATACATTTTGATGAACTAAACCCTTTACTCTAATTTCTTTAAACATTTCAATATTATCATTTACTCTTGTGTATGTTGTTAGTTTTGCTCTCACATGTTCATATACCATTACTAAGATCATACATAATTATTATGAATTTGCTTTAATTACATTAATACTTGATACAATCGAGATTTACATAAACTAGTTTTCTCATATATGAAATAGTTGTCTGAACATTTTGACCTATGAAATTTGAAAAAACCTAACTTAAAAATAATACCCAGCTAGTTTGTATATAATATTCATATGTAAATTTATGCATGCAAGTTTAAAAAATTAGCTAAAAGATAATTTATTTAATTTTGTCAAGTTTAATGTCTAATTAAAGAGAGAAAATGTTTATTTAGTTTCCTTTTTTATCGTTAATTTTATTGGTACATGCTATCATTTTAAAGTTTAAATATTATATGGACAAATTGTATAAAAATATAATGAATTTTGTCTTGTTTATCATTGCATATAATAATTTTTTTTTCTTAAAAACAACAATCAATTATCATAATGAATTCATTATATACAAACAACTTTTTTATTTGTCTGGTTTTTAGTTATCATTGTCCAAGATAAAATTTAACATATATACACACACATTCATGCATATATAAAAAAGTTTATATATTATATAATCTATACTACATTATAATGCATTTAACATTCTATCTTAAAAATTTTAAGATTACATAATTTTAAGTAGTAAATGTTTTAATGTAAATAATATAAACACGTATAACAATAGGACAAACAATGGTAATGTTACTTTAACAACTCCTTATACATGACATAAACATTTTAATTAATCTCATTTTTGTTGAGTTACTCACTGCAACACACAATTTTCATGACTAGATTATTTTTCTCTATAATTGTTAAATTGTTAGATATGATATTACTTATTTTATTGTTTTTAAAGATTATTTTAGAAATCAACAAAAGAGTGATCGAAAAAAAAGAAATAAAAAAATATATATAAAACATAAAAATAAACGAACATATTATCAAGGATAAACTATTCGTCGTCTTATTACACAGGTACAATACTAGTAATAAAAAAACCATGGTCGAACATTAATAAAAAACTTGACATGTTTTATGAATTTTAAAGTTAAATACTATTTATTAGTAACTTTTCAAAACATGTCTTTATAAATAATAATGAAATGATAATGATAGTAATAATAATAAGAGACATAATAAATGTGAAGGGGTGGATGTGTATTTGTTTATTTTTTCTTTCAATAACCACTTAATGTATAATTAAAGACCCCATGAAAGAAGAAATACAAGTTCATGTGTAACATCTACAACCCCCACTTATTTCTCTTGCCCCCACCCTAGTTTTGTTGGTGGGTTTTGTCTTTGAGGTGATTGATTTATGTTCATGACTAAATTATCATCATATATATATATATATATATATATATATATATATATATATATATATTACATACACATATAGACATAGTCAATGTCACACTCATTGAAATGTAATTTTTGTTTCTTCTTTTTATACGTATATCAATTATATTCTTATGAAATATATATGATTCGGTTGCGTACGTAACTTATATTTTCATATTACTATGTCATTGTTTTTATATTGTTTAACATCTTTTCCTATCAACTCAATTTGAGATCTAAAATATATCATCACTAGTCGGAATTTGATCGTATATACTGGCCTTACCCATTTTGGAAGTTAAAAGTTTCTTAAACCGCTACAAAACATGTAAAAGTCAACTTAAATTTTTCTCTCTTTAATTAGGTTCCCTCTCGTCATGTGATGAGGTCTTTTTTAAGCACTAGCATGATACCCGCATAATGCGGCGACAACGAAGAATTTCTACTCGTTAACGTATCCGTTTTCAAGAAGTAGAGTATATTATTCATGTAATACGGTGACAACGAATAATTTTCGTTTGATGACATGTCTATTTTATTTATCTTTTTTTCATTTTCTTTACTTTTTTGTTCTCCATAATTGAAAAAAAAAAGTTATGAGTATTTTTTTAATAATTAAGTTAATTTGTACTTGCTTTGACTTTTAAAAAATTGTATTGACTTTGATTTTCTTAAATATGTATAGTTAGTTATTAAAATGGAATATAAGAATCTTATTAACTATATCTAATAGTTACTCAATTTAGTTTATATGAGAGTTAATTTAGTAATTTCAAAACACTTAAAATTTAAAAGTTTAAGCAAAAAGTCTAAATTCTTTATAATATATATAGATATATTCAAAGTATTCACTAGTGAACAGAATAACCAAAAGATCAAGATGCTCATTCCTCCTTAATATTGAGAGTTAGTTATGCTGTGGACATAAATGTAGATAATGGAGGGGGGTATTGTGTATGTTAATTGTTCATAAAAAAATAGAAGAAGAATTAATTATGAATGTTTGATACATACAGTAGTAAATTCTAATAACTGATGGTCACTAACGAACATATATAAATAAATTAACACAAAATAGAACTAATAACATGAAGACCCAATAAATTAGGGAAAATTGTATGAAAATACAATGAACTTTGTTTAAGTTATCATTATATACAACCAACTTTAAAATTTTAAAAATAATATAATTAACTTTCATAATCCTCTCATTATATGCAAACAATTTTTTCATGTGTCTGCTGTTTAGTTATCATTGTATATAATAAACTTTGTAATAACTTCTATAGTATCACACAAATTGCATATAATATGAGGAATATGAAAGTTGGTTGTATTATTTTTAAGAAAATAAAGTTGATTGTATATAACGGTAACTAAGACAAAGTTCATGGTATTTTAATACAATTTGCCCATAAAATTAACACATTTTGACTAAAAATAAAATAAAATTAACACATAACATGCATAAATAAAAACACACACGTAGATATGTATGTGTGTACCTATACTAGCAATATACTCACACAATGTAGCGCGACATATATTTGACTCGACTATTTATCCGTTTTAAAACATGGGTGGTGCGTTTTGTTTCTAAATTATTATCGGTCAATAAAATATCACATTGATTGGTAAAATCCTATAACTGTGTTTACATCATTATTTTATTTTATTTAGCTTATTACCCATTAAAAATCTAGATTTATTTAGCTAATTCAAGCTATATATAATTTAGATTTATTAGTTCAAGTTATACATAATTTATAATAGTTAATTAAAATATTTATTATATAAAAGAATATTTAATATGTAAGGTTTAATAATTTTTCTATGTTAATTTAATTTGCATTGACTTGATTTTTTTAAGAATATTTTTATCATAGAAGATTTAGTTATTAAAATGATATATAAGATTGTCATTAACTTCACCTAATAGTTACTTCATTTAACAATCTCAACTTTCTAACTATGATTTTCATACTTTATTTTAACTTTTTATAATTTCCTAATGTGTTGTAACTGTTTGTACAAGATGCATAAATATTTACAGTACTTAATATTAAGAGATTAAAACTTTTAAGAGAAAGACAGAGAGTTAAATGTATTATATATTAGTATAGATATAGATGACAATTTCAACTTTTTCTAACTATGAATTCTATGACTTATTTAACTTTCTATAATTTTCTAGTATGTTGTAATTGTTTAACTAGGATATACCTATATTAAAGTAGAGAACATATAGAAAAAAACTTTAGAAGAAGGGAGACAAAGGTTGATGACCTTAAACATGGAAATTCCTTAACAAACATCTCAAACTGTTTACTAAGTGACAAGGGGGTGATGAAACCTGACTTGAATGATCTTGTATTAAAAGCTAAATTGGCTAAAAGATTGGGCCATAGTTCCTGCACACCTCATTCTCTATCTTGAATATTATTGATTTCTTCTTCATTGCTACATAAAGTAGAGAAAATGTGTGAGAAAAAGGAAAGGAAGTTGGACATTGGCATGAAGGGTGGAAATGGTGACAATGGTTTCAATTTTATGATGCATTATAATGAAGTAAAGACATATTGTTAGTCCATGAGTAACTGTAATGGGATTTCTTGTGGTTGTGGTCCCAAAACAAGTCGTTAATGGTATGTTCAATGTTTAGTTTTGAACCTAACATGGATATTTTATCCATATTTATCTAAGATGTTAGAAACATCTGCTTAAGGATTCATGATCCTTGATGAGGTTTTTCAGATCATCCTAAATGATAGAGGAGTGGCTTTCATACTATGTTCAACGCCTTGCCGATCACAACATAATATTGTCTACTTTGCTTTAGCAACTAGGAGGGACTTCGCAGAGTTTTACTCTCGTCTGTACGCGCTTAACTACAAAGTTCTTATGGGAATATGTGGTGCTTGTGGCCCAAAACTTCTTAGTGTCTACAACATCAAATGCTTACTTATAAAACCCAACATCCTTAATGGCACATAAATGGCTCTAATACCATTTGTAAAGCCTTGCTCATCACGACAAAATATTGTTAGATGATTCACACATCACTTTAGCCCCCTCACACGCTTCTTTTCGTCTACCAAGTCAATCATTCACATGTTTTGCTATTTGAATATTAAGACATTTATTTGATTGTAAACATTTTGGGATATAACTGGCTTTGTAAAACTCAAGAGTGTGTTGGAGCTAACTCAAAGCTAACTTGTTTTTGTCAAAAACTTCACCTTTTGATCTATTTGTTTAAGTTTTTCTTTTAAGCAAGTTTAAAGCTTTATTATTTATTCACCTTTTCCCTTTCTTTTTGGTTTCTCAAATATTGTATCAAAGAAAACGAAAAACTTGTTTTTCTTTTAATTGGATCAATCAAACAAAAGAAAAGAAGAAATATTGGACTTTTATCCAATTTCGGATTTAAATTTAAATTCTTCAATCATGTAGATATCGAATATAAGACAAGTTTGTCCTTTTAGATAATACTGTTTGTTTGACTATAAGTTTTTTCTGAAAACAAGGTTGGACTTTGAGATTCGAGTTTGGTATTTTAACATTCAATCAACTAAAAGCTTAACATTTTTATGTCTTAACATATTAAATATGTTGGAAAAGTGGTTAAACGTTATATTGATTACTTACACACAGAAAAGTTCGGCTTATTAAAGGTAATTCATAAGGGAGATAATATTTTTTATTGTAAAGTTGATTCATCTAAGATAAATCTATGTTTCACTAACTTGTAACATAGTTTCAAAGGTGTTGTACCTATAATGGATGAATCAAATTTATAAGTGAAAAAATGAACTTCCAATCCATCTTATCTTATCTTATAACCTTATTAAAAGAAAAAAATGATGATGTCATCATCCTTTTCGAAACAAATTTCCACCAATCAAAACATTTCATTTAAAAAAATAAAAAAACTGAAATTAAAGACTCCTCTTACGTAACATATTGCTTCAATCCTTAAGGAGGATAATATAACTAATTCACCAGATTTTTCGAATTTTTAGATTAATATGTTAGTTTGTTCAAATTAACACAGGGCATATCTACGTGAACCTTGATATAAATTGAATTAAATTTAGATATTAGTTAGTTTATTATTTAAATACGGAAAATTTGAATTTGAATATTTGTTATTACGAATTTAAAAAGAGTGGATTTTTAGATTAAATTATATATATGGTATAGTTCAAACGAGAATTGTTTTTCCGTACGAGAACCAATTATAGCCATTGATAAAAAAGATGGAGGGTCCGGATTAAATATTTGTTAATGGATAACCAAACGAACAGGTATTAAATTACGAAACTTATACCAAACTAACAAGAACATTATGCTATTTAATTTGAGATGATTTTGCTATATTTTTTCGAAAAAAATTTACATTTGCTGGGTTTTTTTAACACAAATCTCGAAATATGCACAAGTGCATATATGCACAGATATGCCTAGTTTTTCCAGCATAGATGTAGATATGCACATGTGCATATATGCACATAGGCATATGTTAAGAGCTATGTTAAAAAAAACAAGCAAACGTAAAAATAAAATTTCAAAAAAAAATATAGTAAGATAGGTCTCAAATTAAAGAGCATAATTATCTCATTAATTAGGTATACTTTTCGTAATTTAACACATTTTCGTTCGATAAATATATTAGTTTAAAAATGTATGGGTAATGTAAAACTTTCTAAACTACCCTTTTGATTTAAAGTTAAATAAAAAAAGACAAGAAATTAAATGATTGATCCATATTGTTTCTCGCAGTTCTCATACAAAAAACAATTCTCGTTTGAATCGTTCCTTCTATATATAGGAAGATTCATTTGAGAACCCGTGTTATTACGAGTACCACAAGAACTGCTTCTAGTCATTGATCATAATTAATCAAAGATTAATATTTGTTGTAACAAGCATGCAATTAATTAAAAACATAGTCGTTATTTTCACTTTCTAAAATGTTATAGAGGTATTTTAGGCAAATTGCCTAAATAAAGGGAGGACCACTTACCTCTTAAAACTAAAATATCTATCGGTAAAGGTATTAAAATACGAAAATTATACCAAATTAACCAAAAAATTATGTTTTTTAATATGACATCAATATTACTATACTTTTCTAAATATTTTTTTTCATTTTTGCTGGTTTTTTTTAATACAACATTAGATATGTGCACTTGCCACTCTTTTTTTCGAGCAAAGGTGAGGATAGGTACACATGTGCATATTACAGTAGTTTTTTTCAACATATACAGTAAAGTCATATATGCACGGTGCATATATGCACAACCTGCTCATACTACTAAGTTTTATTTTAGAACATGTGTGTCTAGGTGCATATATGTCCGTGTACGTGTGCATCTCGTGCATATATGCACATGCATACCTAGATGCATGTGTGCACGCACAACTCAAAGTTGGTTTAGTCAAACTCATTGCTAACTTTAAAAATTCTAACAAATAGGATACGTTGGGTATAAGTACTTAATATACAACTCAAAAAATTTTAAAAAAATATAAATGATCGTGATTAATAAATAGCGAAGAAAATAAAGAAAAAAAGAAAAAAAAATACAAAAATAAGTATTTCTTGCTATCTATAAAAAAGAAAGTTAAAAAATAAGATAAAAGAAAGTTTAAAAAAGGCGAATGGAAAAAAAAAAGTATCACAAGTTTTAAGAAAAATAAAATGAATTCAGGGGGTTACTAGTTTACTACCCAAAATTGTGGCTACGTTGCACCAATTTATTTAATTTTTAAAAAAGTTTATAATTACAATTATGTCTTTTTATATTTAATTTAATTGACAAAGACAAGATATTAATTGATTGGTCCCTAATGGTTTTTATTATTTTCATAATAGTTCTTGAATGAACTTTTTTCTCTCTCTCTATACATACATATATATATAGAAGAATTCTTTTTAGAACCATTTTTATTACGGGTATCACTAGAGTCAATTTTTCCCTTTGATTAAATTAATTCAATGATCAATAAAAATGACGGGTCATTAATAAGTAATTAATGGTTCATTAATAACACATTAATAACAGATATTTTGGGAGAATCAAGCTTCGCTCTTTAATAATGGTCCACCCAGATACAAATCACGGTTGAAAAAATATATAAAAGATCAAAATACCTCTATCAATGAGCATTAATGATAGTTACAAATGGTACCCGAAACAAGAATGGTTCTCAAATGAACTTCTCCATATATATATATATATATAGAGAGAGAGAGAGAGAGAGGAGGGTTCAAACGAGAACTGTGAGAACCAATCTTGGCCGTTCATTTTGGATAATGGAGTTAATTGATGAAGAGCGTGGGGGTATTGAGTGTGGTAGGGTGCATGTAAGTAATTTATGGGTATGCAATCCAATTGAAGGAGAGGGGATTGGACGGCTAAGATTGGTTCTTGTATGAAAAACAGTTATCGTTTGAACTTTTGCCATATATATATATATATATAGAAGGTTCATGTGAAAAGTGTTTTATATGCAAAAAAATGTTAGAAGCAATTTTAGGCATTGATTAATTAGATCTTGTGGTTCACATTAATCATAATTAATATTTTTAATTAATTTAAAAGGGTAAATTAGTAAACACAAATATTGTTTCTCCTCTCTCTAACCTATTATTTTCTCTTTCTTTGATTTTTTTTAAATTTTTAAAATTTAATCTATTTTATTATTAATATGATGTTTATTACTGAACACTACATAGTGTTACAAAATTTTCGTTATGTATACTATGTTCATTAGTGTACATAGCCATGCCCAACATTATTAAGCCCATTAATAAACTTTTTAGACAATATAATTCGAAGTTCACTAGTGAACAAGTTACATGTATTATACTAGGTTTTTTTCTAAAACAACAAATATTCATTCGTGAACTCATAAAAGACTTTTTTTTATCCTCGACCATGTTAACGTGTATTCACTATTAAATACATGATTTTTCATAAAAACAATACAAACAATCAATTTTACCAGTGAACTAAAAAAATTTTCTTCAATGATAAACAAGTATAAACAAACTTTATAAACAACTTATAAAAATTTGTTCAATGATAAACATGTAGAAATTTTTTCTTGTTATATAGCATAAGGGACTCAACAACAAACAAAAAACACATAAAAAATGTTTGAGGGCGGCGACGTCATTGGCAATGGCAGCTGTGAGGGAGGCAACTCAAATCTCAATGTCGGCTACAAAAATTTAGAAAGAGAGATAGAGTAAAGAAGATTTAGGGTTCATGACCTTCGACACCACCGCACAACACCTGAAAAGGCCACCATCAGCATCTTTGAAGGCAGAGATGGTGTCTTTGAAGGCGGCGACAACATCCTTGAAGGCGGAGATGGCGCCCGAGACCACTATCAACACTGCTACCAAATGCATATCTAGAACAAAAATAAAAAAAGAAAAGAGAAAGGGATGGTGAATGGCAAGGTGATGGTGGTGGTGAGCAGGGCGGCAACGTTGTAGGTGAGCAGGTTGAAGGCTAAACGGGGATGGACGTGAGCAAGGTTGTGGTTGTCGGCAAGAAGGGGGCGGCGCCTTAAAGATCATCGGCAGAGAGAACAAAGGCATCTAGGGTTTTTCAAAAAGAGTGGGGGTGAGGGTTAGTTTTAGGGGATGGATGGGAGAGAGAAGGAGGTGTGAGAAATGTGTATAGCTTATCTTACCCTATTATTATTAAGTTAGTATCCGTAAATTTTGATTTAATTACTAAGCTGTCATTAATAATCTTAACCATTAAACAATTAATCGTATGGTTTAGATTGCTTCTCGCACTTTTCATAAAAAAATATTTTCACATGAACTGTCTTCTATATATGTGTGTGCGTGTGTGAGTTCAAATAAGAATTCAATTTTATATGAGAATGAGAAACTAAATCTCTACTCTTAACTTCTTTTTAACGTAGGCTCATAAAATAAATTTATAGTAAGATGGGTAATATTGTCAAACGAATATTTATTTTCCTCTTACCCAATGTCTCTCTCTAACCATACATAATTTCATTTTTCGTCCCCACAAAAAGTAAAACCCACCTACTCCTCTCCGGCACATCGGCGACCTCCGCTAACCATGGACCTCCAGCAACCTGCCTCCACCACCCATTAACCGCTATCAACCGGCAACCTCCACCAACTCGCCAACACCGACTGGAAACCTCCACCAACCGGCCTCCAACCGATGACCTCCATCACCACCATATATCTACCACCAACCTCCATCACAACCACAGTTCTACCAACCCCGACCTCCTCACCACCACAGATCTACCACCACTGCAGAGCCTCTTCTTCCATCTCTACCACCACCAACCTCCATGACCACAAATCTACACCATTCCGACGTTGACAAAATACCCCTACAGATCTACATCACCAACCTCACCACCATAGATCTACACCGGCAACCCTGAATCTCCGATAGCGACTACCGTTTGCCGACGTTAACACCAAGATTAATACAGGTTTGGTTTGATTTAGTGTTTCTTGTTAGGATCTTTAGTAAATTTCTCTCTCTTGACAATTCTAATTGTTAATGGCTATGGTGGTTTTGGTGGTTGATGGTCAGTAGATGACTATTGTGGTGGCAAAGTGGCAATGATGTGATTTGGAGTGTGGATGTTCTGTGCTGGTGCTTGGGTGATTGTGATATGATGGTTTTGGAAGGATAATTGAAGATAGAAAATGATGATGGGGAGCTACTATCTATTTTTATATAATTTTGAGTTTTCAGATATGAAAGTTGTATTTCACTTATGAAATAGTAGTATTTCACTTATGAAAGGGTAACATTCAAATATGAAATAATAGTATTTTATATGAGAAATGGTTCTATTTCAAATATGAAATAGTTGCATTCCATAAGTAAAATTTTAAAAAAGACTAGTTAAAAAATAATTTTTTATGCAATAAGAAATCGTAATTTCGTATGACGAATTTTGAAACATCCAACAATTAAAAAAACACAGAATTACAACTTCTTCATTAGTTTTGAGATATGAATTTACATCTGAGCGGGTTTAAAAAACTCATATATTTTAATAAAAAAAGAGTGGAAGTTTATTTATACTTAAAAGTAAAGAAAAATAAGGAAAGAAAAAAGTAGTTGGAGTTTGAATTGACGTTTTGTAATTTTTTATTTTCCTTTTTACCCCTAATAACATAAATAACATTATATTATCCATTTTAAATTTCAGCCCTCCGATCTTATTGATTAACAGTTTAGATCTAGTCTTCTATTGGTATCTAAATTATTATTCTTTCGATAACTCTTTCATATATATATTTGTATTATATCCGCATAATATAGCGATGACTAATATTTTATTCTTGATAACTTCTTCGTTTTTAAAACATTGGTGGTGTATTTTTTGTATAAACTATAATGTGTTAATGAAATTTCACATTGATGGTAAAATTTAACAAAAGTGTTGACATTACAACTCTATGCTATTTTAATTATATTACCTATAAAAAAGTTTAATTTTTTTTATAAATGTAGGTTATATGTTATTAAATTAAATATTTTTAATTATACGTAATTTAATAGTTAATTTTTAAATATATAAAACTATTAAATTAACTATTAAATTAAATATATAAAACTATTAAATATTTTTAATTATACGTAATTTAATAGTTAATTTTTAAATATATAAAACTATCAATATATAATTTTTAATTTTTTTTTATAAATGTAGGTTATAGTTAATTTCTAATTGATATTACAACTCTATGCTATTTTAATTATATTTAATTTTTTTTACAAATGAAGGATATTTTAAAAAAATCAAGTCTTACTCTTTAATGACGGCGCATCCGGACGTAATTCATGGTTGAAAAAATATATAAAAGACCAAAATAAGATTAATGAGCATTAATGACAATTAGAAATGATACTCGTAATAAAAACGGTTTTTAAATAAACTTTCACTATATATTGATACATTCATTTAATTACGTAGTAAAGTAAAATGATAAATAAATAAAACTTCTTACATTATTATTATGTTTTACTTTCTTAAGTTGATGCTAATTCAGAATCTTTTGTTTAAGCTTAACGGATCATATATACAAGTATAATTACGTTTTGGTGTTTAATTATTTGATTTGTTTCTTCTAGATCTTCCCTCGCACTATTAGCAATCTCTCAATATAAATAAAAGATTAATTAAAAAAAATTATTACACAATCTAAACCCTTAATTTAACAAAAGATTTAATCTTGACCGTTCATTTGATTCAAACTAAAAAATCGACTTTGACCTTTTAAAGTTAAAGTATTTTAAATATCATCTTACAAAATTAATCCATATGGTAATTTTAAACCTATATCTATAGATTTTACTTATCTATATTTTTTAAATTATTATACCTAATTAATACTTATATTTAAATGTACACATTAAAAAAGGTTACTTTACTTATCATTATTTTAAAATTATTAAAATATTTTACTTTTTATATTTATTATATATATATACTACAAATTTTATCGTAATTAAATTTTACATCCTTTTTAAAAGTGTCATCGGATCGAGTTCTTATTTCGTTCATACAATGCAATCATATATTTAGTTAAACGAATATAAAATAATACTTTCACGTAAATAATTATGGTTACGCGTGTGTTTACACGGTTATTTAAACTAGTTGACTAATATACCCCTAACTAGATAAGTTACTTTTAGGGGTGTTTGTATTTTGCTTATTAAGGGCTTATTTTTTTATAAACTAGTTTTTTCGGCTTATTTTTTAACATTTGAGCTTATTATGAGTTACAAGAAGAATATAAGTCGGACTGATAAAAAATAAGCCGGAAAAAACAAGCTTATAAAAAATAAGCTCGAAAAATAAGTCAAGCTAAAACAAACACACCCTTGATTGATGGTCATGTCAAACCAATAAATGCATTTCCAACATTCATTGGTGGATTGAAACATTATAAATTGCTTCTTCATATATACACCAAAATACTATCTTGTACGTGGGTTTAGTATGCACATGAATTCATTACCTAATTTGCATGCGTCTGAAATATTTATGAACATGGCAAAATATTCACAAATTTCACACACACACACACACAGTTGTGTGTGTGTGAGAGAGCGAACTCTTCCATGAAGAATGTCATCAATCTACTCAAGGGTAAATCGGTTATTATCTATCGTGTTTTTTTATTGGATACCGATTGTCGAAAGGACTGTACGTTATTCTAATTATTTATTCAACTTATGTATCAAATAAAACTGATTAGAAAAATTCTAAATTATTAATTAATTGTGAATGCGTACGTGACGTATAAAAGGTAAAATGGTGTTCTGTGAAAACATAAAACACCACCTAAATATAGTTAAATTCCTAAAGATATGATTGGTTGAACGAAAAGAAACAATAAATAAACGGAATGGATAAAAGAATGAAATTGAGGACAGAATGAAATGGTCATTTACTCGTTCTTATTTCATCGATATGTTTGATTGCTTTGTTGGAATAAAATGATTATTACTATATATGATGTTTGGTAGAGAAAAATAGACCAAGCAATAGAGTGAGATAAATAAAGGGTTTATATCACAAAAGAGTAACCAAGTTTGAAAACGTTCACCAAAGTCACTCATAAGTTATTTCACACACACACACACTCATATATATATATATATGTATATATATATTGAAAAGTTCATTTGAGAAACGTTTTTATTACGAGAACCGCGTGAACCAATCTTAGTCATCCAATTCCTTCTCCTTCAACTAGATTGTCCACCCATGAATTTTTTATATGCACACTGTCACACTCAATCCCCCACGCTCTTTATCCATGAATTCAATTATCCAAAATGAACGGCTAAGCTAGATTGGTTTTCATAGTTCTCGCAATAAAAACGATTCTCAAATAAACTTTTTACTATATATATATATTTATATATATATATAGTGAAAGGTTCATTTAAGAACTGTTTTTATTGCGAAAACCAATATTAGTCGTCAAATTCCCCCTCCTTCATTTTGGATAGTGGAATTCATGGATGAAGAGCGTGGAGGGAGTGAGTGTGGCCAATGCATGTAAGGAATTCATGGGTGGACAATCCAATTGAAGGAAGAGGAATTAGACGGCTAAGATTGGTTCTCGCGGTTCTCGTACGAAAAACAGTTCTCGTTTAAACTTTTGCCTATATATATATATATATATATATAAAATTGAGTGTGACAAATTCTCTAGCTTGTTTAGCAACATTAATAAGTGAGAGGTGTAGTTTAATTAAAGAATAAATAGTGTATGAACTGATCGAAGTGACGCAAGTTGTGAATCGAAAATAGAAGTTACAACTGCCGCAGAAAAGTGATGGCATCACTTTATTTGGTCACGCTTGAATAAGTAACATGAAGACTAAAACAACATATATATATATGTATGCACATCAATAATCAATGTCTGCTTTATGTCTTACGAAATCTCTCCTATTCAATTTATATATATAAGGATTTGTCTAATAGATTAATTTCCACCGATTTGACCTAACCAAACTTTTTTAGATAAATATATTTCGATTGAGGATCACGGAACCAGAACTAGAACCGGACTAATTTACATATTTTTGGGTTAGTTATCGGTTCCTATATTTCAGTTTTTGGTTTCACTGTGTTCTGTTTTTACCCATTCCAGTCCAGATTTGAAAAGGTATTTAACTGGAACCGGACTCGATAAATATATTATGGTTCGGTTCTCAATCCTAACTTTTAAAGCTTTTTTGTTTCGTTTTTTCGGGTACGGTCCAGATCGGAATGGTTTTGGAATCGAGCTTATCCTTATAAACCAAATCTCATTAGACTCGCATGAAATTAAAAAGCTCTTACGAAAATAATTTACTTGATAATGCTCGATTTAATATACGATTTTGGTAGCAACGATGACAAAAGGTTAGCCAAACTTATCTAAGAAACATGTTGGTCAAGTTTTAATCCGAGTGGGTCTCTTAGCAAACACAATCAATCAAGCAATGTTTGGTACGAAGAAATGAAAGATGAAATGAAATAAATCATTACAACGTAATGAAAAAAAAAGTTTCGTATTCTAATAGGAAATGAAATGGATCATTTCGAACGCAATGTCATTTTCTCATTTCAAGAATTTTCACTTGTGGAAGTAGTGGTGCTTTTTTTTTCCATTCCTCCGAATAATGGAATGAATTTTTACTATCTAAGAGTTTTTTCTTTATGTTTTCTTTTTTCATTATGCCAACCCATTGATGTTAATCTCATAATTTCTATTTATTAATTTATTTAAAAGGTGCACTCTGTAATTAAAATAAATTGTTATATATAGAATTATTAAAATTGAAGTTATACCTATCTTTTATTATTATAGGGGCATTTTCTTATTGTTTATTTATGGAGAAAAATCATATAATAGTAGTCAAGTTTAAAAACTGTTCCATCAAGATCACTATCTCCTTTATTTCACACACACACACACACACATATATATATATATATATATATATATATATATATAAGTTCATTTGAGAATCGTTTTTATGGCGAGAACCGTGAGAACCAATCTTAGCCATCAAATTCCTCCTCTTTCAATTGGATTGCCCACACATGAATTCCTTATATGCACCCTGCCACACTCAATTCCCCCACGCTCTTCATCCATGAATTCCATTATCCAAAATGAACGGCTGAGATTGGTTCTCGCGGTTCTCACACTAATATTGGTTCTCAACGGAACCTTATATTCGTTGAAATAAGGAAATAAAGTTGAAGAAGCACAACACCATGATACCCAGTCTAATTTACTCTTCTGATTTCTCCTTGATTGCGTCCAAAAGAAAGACAATGCTTGAATAAGAACAAATAACCTGGAAATACTCCTTGTTTTTGTAGAATACAACCTCATTCTTTGACTTCCGAACCTACATGTAATAAGTGCAAATAACTGCATTAAAAACTTCAAGTTCTGTGACTCTCAAGTTTACCAACTCTCCCCAAGATAATAAAGCATCAAACGACCCATTATGAATCTCCAAATTCCACCTGTTTGCAATTTCTTTTAGTAGGTTTCGGGCAACATAACAATCTACAAACAAGTGTACCTTTGTTTCTGTAGTTAGCGAACAGAAAGGGCAATTTGAGGATTCCAAAATCATACCTCGCTTCTCAAGATTACTGAAAGTCGCTAATCTCTTGTGCTAAGTTTTCCACATATGTATGTTCACCTTGCTAGGGAGAATCTTTATCCATTGCTAATAGTTTCTCATCCAGTTGCTTACGTAATGATGCAGCCGTGAAAATCCCCAAAGAATCAAGAGTCCATTTCCACTTTTATGTACCTGTTAATTATCAACCACAACCTCAAGACTAAAGAGTTCATATAAATCAATATTATGGTCATGAAAGCCTTTATTGACAAAAGCTATGGCACCCGAAACACTTCTTTTTTCGTGTGGAACGGATCTGTTAATGAGTTACGATGATAACCATGAATAGAACATATCACTCGAGCCCAAATAGAGGAAGTTTACTGTTTAATTCGCCACCACCATTTTGCCAATAGCACCATATTTAGCTTTTTAAGGCTTCCCACCCCTAGGTCACCTTGATCTTTTGATGTCAATGTATCGGTCCAAGCAATCCAAGTCAATTTCTTCTTATTTATGTTACATCCAATAAAGAAATTCCTTCTTAGACCTTCTAGAGTTCGTAACACAGCAAATGCATTTCATGAATGAATTTAGTCGTACATATAATTTACAAATTATCCTCATGATGGTAGCGTAACAATTGGAGACATGATATCTAATATCTATAGTGTAAGTCTAGAGATTAAACCATGGTACATGTCATTTAGTAGTAGATTACGTGATTTACCGTATTCATCTTAGTCATGAGAACGCTCAGTAAAAATCCCTAGGATGGGTTACGGAAAAAGACTACTCATTTACATTGAGGCTATACATGTGTGTAATATGCGTCGTATTTTATGAATTTATCATCTTTCTTTAACCCAAATTGTATGAAAACTCACGAAACACTTTAATTGATATATACACGTTATTATAAATCAAATGAATTTGTAGATACGCTTGACTCGATTGCTTGGTTATTATGATTCTTATCTATATTTAAATTTCTTATTTTTGTTTCGCATAAGCGATAGCAAGAGAAATAAATGTGTAGAAGAAAATGAAAATGACATTTTCATCAACAAAAATGAAATACCAAAGGGGCTTGCCCTGGTGGGAAGTGAGTTTTCCCAATGAAGGAGAGGTCTTGGGTTTGAGTTTCTCTGGAGGGTTTCTTCCTAGGAGTAGCTGAGGGTCACTCCCTCGTTGGTGAAAGCAGCCCTACCGAATTAATTAGGGGGGTGTAGTTGGAGTGGTTCGAAACCGGGGCCCGGATTAGATCAACCGGTTTCGATCCTGTGCTACTACCGCTGAGGCGAAGCTGTTAAAAAAAATCAACAAAAATGAAATGGAGTGATTAAAATGAATGATTGTGTTTTTAAAAAATTTAGTTGAGTTATTATTTTCACAAACTTAAAATTAAATTCCAAGAGACATGAATTGCATCAAATGGACCTTTCAACCACCAAAATGGCTATGTGTCGCTGCTCGCCCTAAATTACCTTTATAAATAAATTATAACAACAATATAAATCCAAAGAACAATAAAAGGGGGAATGATACACAAAACAAAAAATGGGCCCATTGTAACAGCCCATGACATATCACATTAATTTATTTTTCGTGGAGTGCTTTTATTTTGATTATTATTTAATCGGTTTAAAAACACAAAAATCTTTTTTATATTTGTAACTTTTAAGAAGATGTTTATACTGTTTTAAAGTTGTTGATTATCTAAACTGTCTTCGTAAAATTATTAAAATGATGAAAAGATGTTCTTCCCTTCCTTTCACTTCCCTTTTACCATGTCAATGTCACATCATTATTCTCTTCTCTCCACTATGTTATACCTCTCATTCTATCATCTACCTCTTCCTTGGTTCTTTTTAATTAAATAGGAAGAGAGAGAGAGAGAGAGGGGTATAAGGAGGAAAAAGATAGAAGAGAGAATCGGCTTCTACAACCCCATAGTAAAGTTTTAGCGGGTTGGGGAAAGGGGGAGTGGTGTCCCCGCTGCAACCCGATGAACACATTATACATAGGGTCCGATGGCAAGGGTGGCTTGTGTATAACGGAATGCCTAAGAATTTTAGGTGTGGTTACCAATTTTCTGTTGTATCGATGTATGACTTCTCTCATTATGTAACAGTTTCTCCCATTTTCTCTCCTTTTTATTTTTTGATATTTAAATTTTAGTTTATACATAATTAACTAGGAGTGAGCATTTGACCAGGCCATTGGACTACTAGGACCAAACAGCTGGCACCGGTTAGCATAAATTGGGCTGGTTATCGATTCGATCTTAGAATCGCTCTAAATTAATTCCGGGTTTTGGTGGTTTGGTGCCACCATTTTCGAGTAAAGAACCAGGACAGGCTTGGAAGAAGAGGTGCAAAAATGGCCAAACCAAAACTAGCAGCAACTAACTAACTAACCAAGTAAATATTAACCTCACAAAAAGACCAACCAATTTCCTCTTCATTTTATGTATATGCTACATGCGGTTTTTTAGTTAGACCATGAGTATAGCATCAACTCAACTCAAATTAACCCAAATATCACATCAGTTGTCATATCAAATTTTCTTCCTTTTTTCTTTCCAACCCAAATTAACCCAAAGCCTAAGTAGCAGTCATCCCAAATCAACCCAATCATTTTCCCACTTTTTTAATCTATTTAATTATACATTTATATATTAAATAAAATAAAATATTTAAACAATTCTATAAAAATAAAAATATAGCAAATAATATAAATAAAAAGTTCATAACATTAATAAAAATATTATTATCATAAAATAAAAATTTTAAAACTCTAAATCGAAATTAATAAAAAAAACAATTTGTTCATCCTCGTTATCGGAAACTTGGATACGTGAAATATGATCGACCAAATCCGACCGAAGATTATTATTCATCTCTTGGTTTTTGACTTCTCGTTTGTTTTTCGCGCGTGCTTGTTCACTTATTTGTGTTTCGATATCCGACAATAGAATGTCATTTGGGTATAAACTACAAATGACATTGTCTTCGTCTTCAAATATCATATTGTGTAAAATGATACAAACGTACATAATGTTTCCTAGTCTTCTTGGATGCCATACGCGTACCGGATTATGAAGTATGTGCCAACACTGTTTGAACACGCCAAAAACACGCTCAACATCTTTCCGTGTGTATTCTTGCGCCGACTTGAACTTTTTCCACTTATCGTCTAGTGGGCACATAAATGATTTTACAAATGTAGCTCATTCTGGATATATCCCATCAGCTAGATAATATATGTGCTTGTAGGTGACTCCGTTCACATTAAATGGACACTCGGGTGTTTTTCCGTCATAAATATCGTTGAAGATTGGTGACTGGTTGAGAACATTGATATCATTGTTAGAACCCGCAACGCCGAAGTACGTGTGTCATATCCATAGGTCATGTGAGGCCACAACTTCTAGTATTATTGTTGGGTGCTCGTGATCACCTCTCATGAACTAACCCCGCCATGCAACCAGACAATTTGCCCACACCAAATGAGTACAGTCTATGCTGCCGAGCATGCCTGTAAATCCGTGGTATTCTTCATGCATGGTGTATAACTCCTGAACATCGGTATAAGTTGCTAGGTTTCCGTAAATAAACTCTACCATAAAACTCAATAATACCACTACAGAGTTTGTGTAGGCAATCCCCTGCCGTTTTATCTCCATCCCCAAGTACTCGTCAAGCGAGTCGGCGGCTATCCCGTACGCCAATTGCCGAATAGCGAAAGTACACTTTTGTATCGGAGAAAAACCTTTTTCCCTCTAGCGTCCCAATTCTCTCTAAAATACTCGTACCCTGCTTCTAGATCGTTAACGATTCGTTCGAATAGTCGTCTGCTCCTGCGGAACCGCCGTCTAAACATCTCCACCGAATAAACAGGTTTATCGCCAAAATAGTCATTTAACAACTGTTCGTTTGCAGCTACCCGAACTTTTTCTATGTTTCCACTTCTAATTCTGGTCGACGACTCCGCGGTGCTACCAAAAAGCATGTTTTCCGCCTCTCGAATCAACCGTACAAAAAAATCTTCTTCCTGCCAGAGCTGCTCATCGGTTGATACGGAATCCGACGAACCACTTAATAAGCATGTGGTGGTGACGCCATATTTAGCATATATATAGAGGAGAAGTTGGATTAAAAGAATTTTGGATAAGAAGTGTTGGGATGGTTATGTATTTATAGAAAAATTTGGAGAATTAAAAAATTATATATATATATATATATATATATTTCTTGAACTCGACCGTTACGTAATTAGAAAAAAAGAAAAAGATTGGGTGGGGGAACCCGAAGACCCCCCGTAGGGGTGTTTCCTCCGAAGCTGAAGGAACCCGAAGCCACCTGAAGGGGCTCGGGTATACCGCTACGTGCGGCCTTAGTGATGCATGTAATCTGGTTTAACATGGAGTCACAAGTTGCCATATGAATATTCAATAGGGTTTAACGTTATTCGTACTAGTTGCATGCATGGAGAAGCAAATGAAATTAATTAGTTGCCCACTATCTAGTTGCAAATCTTAAAAAAGAGATCGAATTAATTTAATGACACATTATTATTATTATTATTATTATTATTATTATTATTATTATTATTATTATTATTATTATTGCTATTGCTATTGTTATTGTTATAATATAATAAAAACCTTTTATATATATATATATATATATATATATATATATTGTGTTTAGAATATTTTTGGGTTAAATGTTGTTGGTTGATTAGGTATTATTCTAATCATTTAGACATGAAGTATTAACTAATTATACCGATTATACAAAACATGTAGGGAGTCTAACCAGGTATTTGATTTAAAAACTGGTACTAGTGTATTTTAGCAGGTCCAATTTCGGTTCTCAATATTTGGCTAAATTTGTTCAGGTTTCAAAAACCGGCTTCAGACCTGGTTGCTTACCCCTAGACTAACAAAATTAGAATATTATATTGAATCAGAATTGAAAATTTTACGTTAAGTAAAAATAACAATTGTATAATATTAATAAAACTGAAAATCATATTGGTTTCTTAAATGTTATTTTAAGTTTCAAAACAAAGTTCCAAACTGACTCGCCTAAAATAATTTGTCAGACTTTCAGATCTAATTAATAGTATTTGTACGTCATTTTCATGGGTTAATATATTGTTAGCGGACTTCTTCTTTGCTTAGACCATGCGTATAGCATAGCCCGAATGGTTTTGGGTTCAAGGGGTAGGTTCGGAAACACCTCTGCGAAGGTTTCGAGTTCCTTTCAAATTTTTTCATCTCGGATCCGCCAACCGATGAAACTTGCAGTCTTTCTTTTTTTTTTTGGTTTTTTAGTGAGAGTGAGATAAGAGAAAAATATTTGGATTGTTTGGGTTGATTTGAAAAGGGTTATACTTGGGTTTTGAGTTGATTTGAGTTGGAAAGAAAAAAGTAAAAAAAACTGATGTGACATTTGGGTTGGTTTGAGAAAAAAGAAATGCTTTACGAATGGCCTTAGGAATAAATTCAAAAACACATGAAGATAGATTTTTAGAGAAACTTAGATATAAGAATAAAGAATAAATTTATTTCAAATATAGTCAACACACATGAAGATAATTTGTTATAGAAACTTATACAGAAGGATAAAGAATAAATTCACTATAATGTTTCAAATATTGTAAAAAAATACGAAGATCATTTGTCAGAGAAACTTAGACATAAGGATAAAAAATAAATTCACTACAATGTTTCAGATATAGTAAAAAAAACATGAAGATGGTTTGTTAGAGAAACTTAAACATAAAGATAAAGAATAAATTCACGATAATATTTCAGATATAGCATAGTGTTAGAGAATAAAGAGACAATCCATGGTTTCCAGAGAATAAAGAACAAATTCATTACACTTTTCCAAATATACCAAGTTAACCGGAGCTTGTGAATCGGAAAAAATGATTTCAACCACTTAGGGATGATTTTGAACAACCTTCCTTCAACACATTAATGGTTTTCAACAATATTTGCATGTTTATATTAGGTATAATATATATAATAAAACAATTGCAAAATGAATATAATTTAAATATGGTAATTAAGTTTGTTATGATTCATTTATATTTCTTATTAGTAGTTCGATTAAATAGTTAAGTGAAGATCAAAAGAAGTTACTTTATTTTAATTGTATAAATAAAATGATTTCTTAAAACAAATCTATATATATGTACACATAACACATTTAAGAATAATCATATTCCATAATTACAATAATGTAAATATTTGATACATACATTAAGATCCACTTGGCTAAATAGTGATACAGAAATTTATTTGAAAAATGAGTTTTTATGACATGGACAAATTTGTGGGTTGGACAGCTTTTGGGTGGATTGTTGTTGGTTAGCTTGGTTGTTGTGTGTGTGTGTTTTTATTAAACCTTAACAACAAACTTTTAAGGAACCATATGATTTGGTTAAAACATGTCTACTACATATTCTACCTCTTCCTTGGTTCTTTTTAACCATATGATTTGGTTCTAGTGAAGTGAAGTGCTACTGCCTACTGCTATGAGCTATCTAACATTAACATACATACACATTTATGCATAACATGTGAATTTTGTGATTAAATGTTTTCTCTTTATAACATTAAGGATATAAATTACAAGTTTATTTAAAATTTTGTACACCAAGCAAAGTTTCTGACATCATATGCTATAATACCAGTAACTAGTAATACTAAATATAACAGTCTGTTTGTGATGTATAGAAGCAGATAATGTTATGCACAAATTCATATTCTATTCACCATTAATCTTGAAAACATAAATGATAACTTCATTCATCTTGCAACAAACAGTATAAATGCCAAAATGCTTGGAATCTTGCATAATACAGAGTGAGAGAAGATCATCCAATCCAATCCAATGCATTATTCAACCAAAGTTATAAAACTTCATCCCTCCTTTCAATTATTATCATCATCTAAAAACTCAGGATCTTTCGGTTTCGGCACGGGGCTCCGAATGACATCATCATTAAATCCTCGTCCTGTTCTTACTGTCGTTGCCAATAGTGATAAACCCGTATCTTTCTTACTCGACTTGGTCTTGTTTTTTTGAGAGCTAGAACTCTCTTTAGCCATAAGAACTCCAGCCTCTTTTCGCCTTTTGTATCGTTTCCAAGCCGCTTGTATGAAACAAGCAGCCCAAGTACGCCATTGGTGTGAGTGAACCCTAAATGTATGTCTCAGTTTCTTGCTATGAAGCTTACGAAACTGTGTGGCCACAAATCTCAAGTCTTTCGAGGTGAGAGCAAAAGCTTCCACCTCAGAAATGGCAGTGACTGTACGTGTGGATGATGGAATGATTTTACTTGGACGTGGGTCGAGTGCCCACGTCAACAATTCCTCACCACAAAAGTCTCCGGGGCCGATCTCACACTGGTTCAAGAAACCACTTCGGCCGCCACCTGTAGTGTAAGAATCTAGGTGACCCCGCATGATAAACAACATTTCGTTAGTTGGGTCGCCTTCTCGTACTAGACAATTTCCCGGTGTCGAGATCATGGGTTTTAGTCTTTCACATATCGCATCCACGGTGCGTTCATCCATTTGATCGAATAACGGAACCTGTTTGAATTTAAAGAAGTGCAACTCCCCTTGATCAATAACACCATACATACACATGTATATGTAGACAATAGTCTTATAGAGAGAGATTTCAAACAGACCAAAAAACTCACCCTTCTAACCAGCTCGGCGCATACATAGCGTTTGACATCTCTTCTGATATCTTGTGGAAGGGCTTCAAGGATTTCTTCTTCATCGACCCCTCGGGTTGTAACCCATTTGTAAAGGTCATGTTTGCGTACGCGTTCCCTCAATTCATGTGGCAGATGCCTGTGGTGCATCCATTGCTCGGTATCCATCCGTTTCACTCGATACTCCTCGAGTCGTTTAGTTCTTGACTCGAGATATTGCTGTTTTATACAAAACAACATAAAGTTTACAACTCAAAACGTAAAAATTGATCACCATGAAACACCCGAAAAAAACTCGACTTACTTGCATATTGCCAATGAGCAAAGCAAAGAGCACCAATCCCGTAATTGCAATAAGTATACAAAAGTGTGTTTCCGCTATAAACGGACTCGTGTTAAGTTCTTGGCCTGCTGAACTGAAAAACCCGAAAACAAATTAAACCCGATACTTCTACAATTCTTAATTTTTCAATTGATGAGGACATTTTTTGCTAGCATGTACTATTTTACTTTGTACATGTTAGTAAAGAATGTCCTAGATTTAAAGGTTTTTAAAGTTACCTTAAGCCTCTGAGGCCCCACCAGAGACAGTAAGAGTATTTCTTAAAGAAATTAGCTGAAGCAATACTGTATCGAACCGCATCTTCAACAAGACCATATTGGAAGTTATCAGCATCCGCACATATACTCGTGACATTAGTCGTTGGAAACCATGCTTGTCGAGCAGGAATATTCACACTAACACAATCGAAATACCGATGCTTGCACTCTGTTTCAATATCACAGATTTCCACCCAACATAGCCCTTGCCTCTCAATCGCTAAAAGATACCACATCGCCCCGATCACCTTCACAACAAGAATGAACACAAACAAGATTGTGTTAGTCAGTCATTTACCTGATCCAACAGATTATAATAAATGCATTTGAAGCATAATTCTGAACTAGAAACATACATGAGCAGCCAACATAAAAAGCACTAGATTGTAAGCAGCACCAACCCACGCAACATTAGCCACTAGACCGGCTTGTTTTGATATACGAGACCCGAGTCTAAACGTGAGATAAAGCCTCAAGATAAACTGAATCATGATAAAGTATAAAACACTCGTCTTGGTACTCATCATTTCCGTCTTATCGACAATGTGGAACCAAGTCATGACTTGTGGGATAGGAAGCGTGGCTAAGAAATCGAGCCAAAATTCCCCTTTCAAATACCTCTCAGAAATACTAGAAGAATCTAGAATCAGCTCACCTCTTCCAAGCAAACGGGAAGAAGGTGCCACATAAGCCGTACGGAACCTAACATAAATCTTGATCGCATAAAACAAGTCAACTATTGTACGGATGACGGTGAGGGTTATCTTGAGGGTGATATCCTCATCAAGGCACATGTCCTCCTTGGTCACAGGCAAGTAGAAGAAAAGAGGGTCTACAGCAAGCGAAATAAGAGCTGCAATCAGAAACAATTGGTTCCATTTACTTGTAGCTTCCCCTCGAGGGTCAAGAATAGTATGGTTGGTATTCTTATAATCCTCTGAGAACACGCGTGAAAGCTTTCTCACGATTTTTGTGTCATCTTTCTTCTCGGGTGTAGCTTTTGGTTCCGGGGTTTCAACATCAGCATCAAATCTGGTAAAAATAAACCATCAAAATAACTTCATAATTAATAACATCACATGAACAGAATAACACCAGTTATATACAGAATAAAGATGTAATTTTTTTTCAACCTGACGTATCGTGTTGAATTAGACATTGTGTTCAGGTAACTGAAGGCTGCTCGAAGCAGCTGCTGAACTTGATTCTCGAAAACTGTTGATGATCTAAAAAGGGGCCAAAACTTGCATTTTATAGGTTAAAGGAAGAAAAGATAACAGAGGCATATTGTTGATGTTGACAACTTGTGCCTGTTAGCTGAATTTTCATTCTTAATTGAAGAAAATGATGTTATGAAATAGGTTCGGGTTGAGTTGTGTTGTTCTTATATTTGTCATCTATATGTGGTTAGTTCTTTAGATGCTTAAAGTTGCTAGAAAACAGAACACAGAAGGTACAAGAAAAGGAATTTATAGAATTGTAGATACAAACTAAGAAATCACTCCATCCTCAAGCATGATCCTCTTCTTTAGCTTGGATCAGGTACTTTTGTTGATTACAGTGCTTTTATTATATGAAAATTCAACATTTGACTGAACTGTTTTTATGAAATTATTCAACAGTTATCCACAGGCTACAAACTTCATTGGGCAAGGAAACCTTGCAGATAAAATAACTATATGTTTACCCACAAGTAAAAGATATGTTGTCTATATCTAACTTCTCTATACCTAGCTTAGCAGGGATTGAGTACTACTATTATTGTTTTTAAATCTTGTAGACCAAATAGTGATAAATGTAACATTGGCATGGTCTTTGGGATCTTCCATCAAACAAGAAGAGATATAAAATCATAATAAAGAAGTCCTTGATGAGATGGCATGGTCTTTGGGATCTTCACATTCTAAATTTTTCATTAATTTGTTGACCGAAGGGGATGCCAGGATTCCAAATTTGATCATTTTATACCGCAAAAGTCATAGCGAACCACCTATATACACGGAATACCTATACCTAGTTGTCTTATAAGAGTAGGTTTTTTAGTACGAACCTCCGGGCAACAGAAAATCAAAAACTTGAATGCAAATGGGCACAATTTCTCAAAAACCAATCAAGTTTCCGACTAATGACCAGAATTTACTACACTGCAATTTCTGTAAGCATAAGGCGGACCGTTGTTTATCAGACATATGCCACAAGAGACAAGGACTCGATCATGCATTTCATCAAAGAGGTCTCGTGAACAAGTTTGCAGTTTTCTCCTTGTAAGAAAACACTATGCATGTTGATCATCACTCAATAGACGATAAACCAAGTTCAAACAGACAAATTTCCATTTCAGAGGCAACATAAAATCGTTGGAACTCATAGGGAAAATGTGATACAAATTAAGCTTCATAAATTGATAAGTTCACAAAGGTGACACATGCATTATTCAACTGAATATACCAAAAACAAAACTAGAGTTTTCAGATATTTTTTTATCCAAATATAAGAACCAAAGCATATCTTTTCACAGATTCATGATCCAAATAACAAGACAGAAAGTATATCTATCCTAATGTGCAATCACCATAACATTCTTCTCACATGATCCAAAAGGATGCAATTTGCATACACCAAAATGATTGATTACAAATCAGTATATAGTTTGGTAGCATAAGTTACAAAACTTAACGACTCCTATGAGACATGCTAGTCCTTACGCCACATTCAAAATGCACGTAGTCAGTCACAGCTTCACTATAAGCATCACTTTCCTCTTCAAAACTGTAACACCGTCCACCTGCATCACAAGTATTCGATCACGATCAACACCAAATCAAAAAAAAAATTACTTAAAACAGATATAAGTTCATAGGTTAACCATACCACACCTTTTGATTGTTTAGAATTGACGCCTCTGTGGAGCTTCAGCAACAGAAACTCGAATATTTCTGCCATCAAGATCCTACACCAAATAGTTTAGCAGGATTTGTAAATCACACATAAAATTACATACAAACAATCAAAAACAAAAATCTAAGAAAACCCTTACAACGCCATTTAATGAGTCGATTGCACTGTTGACCTCATCAGAAGAACTGTAAGTCACAAACCCAAAACCCCTTGATCTACCACTCTCCCTATCATAAACCACCTTGGCTTCCAAAACATTTCCTTGCTCTCTAAACAAGGTTTCAAGAGCAAGATTATCAACACTCCAAGCAAGGTTTCCAACATAAACCCTGTTCGTGTTGTCAAAGCTTCTACCACCACCACGGCCGCCTTCTCTTGGCCCACCGAAGGATGATTCCTCCCTCCTTGGAGGAGGAGGGCCGGAGTTCACCCTCAGTTGCCGCCCATCAAGCTCCTATCAATTTCAAAAAGTTTAAAAAATCTTAAATGCAAAATAAAATGAACGTTCACTGGGCACACATCTAACAATCTTGAAAATTTTTAAGCATTGAACTTTCAATATCCTAATTGAATTTTAGCTAATAAGATGTATATTTTTAGGAACTCACATAACCGTTGAACTTCTCAACAGCTTCAGCGACTTCATCTACAGATGACATTGTAACAAAGCCAAAACCTCTGCTTCGTCCGCTAACTTTGTCATATATAACCTGTGAAAATGTATTGCTTCAGTAAACATGCTAATTGTCACTTTGATAATTACTTGAAAAGCATATCACTCTAAACCCCCTAAATAGCCAACACCCACAAAAGAGATAAAGAAACCTATATATAATATGTAGTATTGATAATTCAACTGTGTTGAATTTTATTACTATAAACAGGGGTTCAATTTTCACTGCATATGGGCATATCAAACTGAAATTTTGCGAACCACGGATTCATTCATAACGTAAACCCGAATTAGGTCAAAAACAGTAGTAACACCTCGAATTAACACACAAATTATAACGAAAGTGAATCTAAATTAGGTTGGAGAAGAGTAATTATACCTCAACCATCTCAACATTTCCAGCGCTCTCAAACAACCCAGCAAGCGCAGCGCTATCAACACTAAACGGCAAATTACCCACAAAAATCTTAAGGTCGGGTGAGAAATTCTGCTCCTGTTCGTTATCGCCATCGCTTGATAATTCTTCGTCGAGCTCCAAACCAGAAGAAACAGCTACACTACGGATGATACGAGAAGATGGTGTGGCCTCAAAAAGCTTGGTCGAAGAGAAAAGCTTTGGAAATGGCTTAAGAGATGAAGGGAAGAGGTAAAGTGAAGCAGGCGATGGGGTTTTAGAGATTGAAGATAGGGTTTTAGATGAGGCTAAGGATAGAAAATGAAGGGAAGTTGCAGAGGAAGCCATGGGGTTTGAGAAACTTGAAATTCCTTAGCAAAGGGGATAAGGTTTTTGCTAAGAGGATGAGGGATGGTTACGGATTATGAGAGGGTGCTATATAGGCTAATACCGTTGATGGGTTGACCCGACCCGTTTTCATCTTATCTCTTCAAACACACTAGGGTTTAGGGTTTCCTCACTTGTGAGTCTCGCCACTTTTTTGAACGGTTTTTTTTTATTGGAGAATATTATCAAAAAAATATCCAACCAAATAAATAAATTATTTATATATTAACTAATAAAGTCATCTATTAACCTTCATAGTATGTTGGGATATGTGAAGCCATTCTGCAAAAAATACACACCCAAACCTATTTAGGATTCTACCTCTCAATATGATGGGATTTGAACACAGGATAATGAGAAAAATCTATAGATTGTGTAAAGACGCTTTTAGAAATTAGTAATTTTAGGTACTTATTAGAGTTACATAAATTTTAATTTATGATAATTTATATACGGTACAGTCACGTTAAATTTTAGTTAACACCAAATAGTTGGTTAATTAGTATCAAACCGTCAAAACTAACTTCTAACTACTGTTATGGCGAGTAACTACTAATGCTTTGTGCATAAGTTAAGTCTTGAACCGAGTAAAATTAGCTTTATGAGTTGAGTGTCTAAACTGGTCCTGAGCTAAGCGTCTAAGTTGGTGGGAAAGCTTTTCTAAGCTAAGTGTCTAAGCCTAGTAGAGTTAGATTTGCCCAATACTAAGTTTGTCTGCTCTAGCACTAAGTAATGTTAGTGACGAGGAGCATTGTCCCTTGACCCCATAAGTAGGGTTGAAACGAATCGAATGAATATGAATGAGGCTTGTTTGAGTTTGTTCTTTTAAGTTTAACAGAACATATAAACCAACACAAACGATAAACGAGCGAACTTTTGTGTTCGATTGTTTAAAATATTTGTTAGTTTATGTACATCTTTGTTCGTTCATTTAAGCGATAAACAAATGTAAATGAAGAACACACACTATAAATCAAATCCAACACTATATAAACACACACACATATATATAAATGGATAACCGAACATTCATGAACATAAATGAATGAACAAGAGTTGTGTTTGTATTCATTCATTTAATTAAACAAATAGAAAATCTTGTTCGTTTTCATTCGTTTAGTAAACGAAAGAACTTCTCGTAGCACAATTTCACAAACGGTTCATAAATATTTAGTTCATTTACAGCCCTACCCATAAGGGCGCTGCCTAGAACTTTGCAAGGAGACGCAAACCCTGGACATTTTGATCATAGATTTTCGAAAGGCTTAAACACTCTACACCCTTGATCCCTTACCAAGTAAAGTTAATGATTGTACCACATGACACCTTACCAAATCCTCTAATATTACAAGAAAATTACTAACATTCATCCTCTACTTTTGTATATCATTACAACATAATATAAACAAACACAAACCAAAATTCACACATAAATGAAAATGTCTTGAATATTGCATTTTTATCTTAGTATGTTACAAGTTCCAAATATTTGAGAACCACGAATGTATGTTTGTGTGTTTATAAAAATTAAATACGTTATTTTTACTTCTTGGCATGATACAAGATATGTTTTCATAAATTCATGATCATGTACATCCCTTTTTCAATAATATTTTCATCATTGCTAGACGAGCAATTTAATAGAGTGTCAACATGTAATACTCAAGGTTCGAAATTTCTTAATTTATATATAAAATAAATATTATATAAGGTTAATTTAGTATTTTTTTTAGTATGAGAAAATATCATTATATAACTTGAGGGACTAAAAATGCTAAAAATCAAAGATAAAGAATTGCAGGAGATGAAACTGTCAAATGCTTGAAAGTGTGTCTATATATATACATGATAATTTAAATCAAAATCACAAAATTAAGGCTAAAAGAAAAGGGGAAAGGGTTGTGCATTTGCAAAGGAAAGAATAAGGGGAGATAAAATCAAATTCAAGTTATAATACTAATCTTCTTTACAATTCAAGTGAATAGGTAAGTTAATTTACCTTTATTAAATGTTTAATTCAGTTAGAAACTCACAATGATGTCTTAAAAATAGAATTGAGTCAAGTATATGCTTTTATAGCTTAATTTTGCTCATTAAATGATGTATGGAATGTAGGAAAACATCCTTAAGTAGTTGTAAATGAATTGGAATAAAAAAATAGAGGTAGAACATCAGCTTGCCATGTCTGATGAATTGTAAGAACCGTTTTTTATAATAATAACTATTATTATAATAATGACAAACACCAGTAGTATACATAGGCGTGGATATATTTTACAAAAACTCATTTGTCATTATTGTCCTAAAAACGCAAAAGATATTGTTTCTCAAAAGACAATAGAAGTAGGAACCATCAGTCCTTAGCTGGAGCTTTCCAACGATCTAAACCTGAAACAGAATAATTAAACACAAGTTACTACTGAAAACTGAACAGTGCAGGGCACGTCCATGCCTTTGTTGCAGCCTTGCAGGTACAGTTGTGCCTTACTCGGACATGGGCGTACCTTATCCTTTAGACACGTTTGTGCCTTGACCACGTATGCCCGTGCCTGTGCCCCAAAGAACAGGGATACCGGATGAATTAGGGTTTGCCACGAGGCGATAGGCATGCCCGTACCCTCCTTGGGCACGCCTGTGCCTCCCCTGGTCTGTGTAGAACTGACCGACAGTTCACTGTTTTCGGCCAAAACATTAGCAATTTCGAATTTGACACAACCAAGTTTATTCCAAACACCCATAAACCTCTTACAACAGTTGAAGACACTAAATAACATCAAATTAACACACTTGATCCTCCAATGATCAATTACAACAAAAACACCATCTTGACCCATTAACTCAAATTTAACATTCATAAACACCACATCAATCTAAAATTCAGCTACATGAAACTTTACAACAATTAAACTCAACTAATCATCACCAAGATGATTGTACTCTATCTAGACATCAAGAAAAAGGGATGAAAACCTCACTATTACTATCAAATGGGTCAAAACACATACCTATAGCACTTGGGTATCAATATATGAGTATGAATCTTCTAATTAAGCTTCAAATGATGTTTCTTAGACATGGTTGTAGGTTCTCGTTTCTTCCTGCAACTAACCACAGCTCAAGCACACACATATGTTGACTAATATGACTTTTGAAGTCATATTTATTCACTAGTTTAGTCAAATGCCATGTTACCCCCTCCAAGAATGTGTAGGTGTACAAATAAGGCGCAAGTTAGTGTTTTTATTTCATCTTAATATTTGGTTATAACCATTATACCCTCAAACTCTTAAACTTTCTCTTTCAATTAGTTAAATAGGAAATTCATATTCTATAAAATGTGTACATATCATACTCATGCAACTCAATTATATTTTTTAATCATATATGGATATATATATACACACAATAATAATAATAATAATAAAATTGAACTCACATATTCTGGGTGTTACATGAATACACCGGCTGTGTAGGTTTTAACATCGCGTATTGCATGATCGTGTAGGGCTCTAAGTCAATACTGGTCGTGTAGCCGTGTGTGCCCGTGTAGGGTTAGGGGTACACGTCCCGTGTAGCTTTCTTACACGGACCATGTAGGCCATGTTTCAGGACAGAATTCATAATTTTTAATATTAAGTTATTTTAATTACATATGAAGGTGATTGGCTAACTGTTTGAAAGATATAAGTTGTGTGACGTACTGATTGGAATTATAAGGCGAGATATACTAGACTTTTATCATATGTGTACAATGTGTAATTCATGTAGAAATATGATATATGTATATATGTGAATCAATGTGTTACCTAGCATACTGCTCTGTGCAGTATAGCTCAGGTTTAGCACAGTATTGTGGCTCAAAATTTGCAGTCCTGGGACTAGTACCAGAGGACGGCATAGGAATACTCAATTTAATTGGGTATTAGTTCAAGTATCAATTCCTAGCTTAGATTAGGATAGCATATCTATCATAAACAATAGAGACTGTGTGTGAAAGTTATATTCTTGATGATAGTAATATGTATCTATATGTATGTGTGAAAATGGTACTTGATACATGCATGTGATATTTCTATGTGACTTGTATACATGTGTTTATATGATTATTAGTTTAGTATACACACTAAGCTCTTGTAGCTTATTACATGTGAATTTCATGTTTTTAGTTGATGACAACGGCAAGGCAAGGCTCCGGTTTGACTACATAAATACAAGAAGCATTTTTCAAACTTAACGCCTATTTTGTTTATCATACGAGACGAGTTTTATGTATATATAAATGTATCTTTTGTATAAAACCTCTTTTGATGTATTTTAAGGCTTCCGCTTAAATTTCTCTGAAACTTTTAGACATATATTAAAGCAATATATGATCTTTCTTTTGTTAAAAATTGGGGCGTTACACAACACCTTCAAAATAGCTTAACAAAAAATAAGACGTTCCTCTTTAATCTTTATAGAGTTCGTTAATTGAGCCTTCGAGTTAAGCCTTCTTGTGAACATATGACTTCAAACACATCATGTACGAGTTTTAGTTGAAAGTAATAGAAAAAGTATAATTAGATAACTATTGATGTACTAAAAATGTACATATGTTTATTTTTAGAAGGAAATAGCTATTAATGTTCAATTGGATACATTTATCTATAATGATCTGGTCCACCAAGCTTAACTTCATATTGAGTATATAGTTAAATGGACCATGATTCTAAAACGTCTAGGAGGAAATAACTATTCCAACTCGCATAACATCTACGTGACTTCATACTCCATTTTGTCTTGATTCACTTAAACTGAGACTTTGATACAAACTTGTAGCATCGTAATTTCGGATTTAAAAACTTTTTCAAAAGCAGTTAAACATAAAGTATTATAACATTACATACATTATCATAAGCAGAAGGATTTCAAAAATTACGAGTTTCCAAATATTTGATGTACATAATAAACTCGGATCATGATTTAACATTTACTTGACATACAAGTTAACATAGTCCATACAAACTATGGTGTTAGTAATTTGTTCTCAAAGACCGTTAACCAACTCCTACTACTAAAGTACCAGTACTACCAAGCATGTCTTTACACTATCAAAAACACATCCCATAAGTATTTTCCATTTTACGCAAGCCTCAAAACTACCTGTCACATATCTAGTGGGTGAACCTTAGTCTAAGACAATTATAAAAACAAGTTCAACAATCTAATCCACAGATCAATCACACAAGAATGTGCGGGTAAGTCAATTAGAAAATTAAATTTCATAATCATGGTCATCAAATTCTCACAAGAGGCAAAGCCCACATCACCGGTCAACAAGGAGTAGCACAAACCAATTATATCATAAAACGTTTTATGAGACCTCAGATTGTTCCATCTTCAAGGGATTTATTGGATTGAAGTATTTATTAAACCAACTAGACATTGCTGGTTGTAAAGACATTTATCTTCATATCCAACCATGTATCTATGGATTTGGTTCGCACACTGGCCTCTTGAACGCACATGCCATACTTTGTCCATGAAAATCTCTACTTCGCAATCAATGACAATAGGCTAGTCGGAACGATAACATAACAAGTAAACAAACCACACAAGTACTAAATTGTTCATAATGCAAATAATCATGAACATTTTATACACATAACTCATACAATGTGCATTGACATCTCCTAAGAAGCATTCTGTTATAGTGTGTATTAACATTTAAACAATAAATCAATGACAATATGCATTTCATCGTGTCATGAGAATGACATCCCATTGTCAATCATAATTACACTTACTTTCAACATGACAACAATCGTCAAAGACTAACACTCCAAACTAATAAACTAAGTGCAATCCCTGTAAGCAAATTCATCTCTCATGGGTTATAAACCAAGTTTTTAAAAGATGATGCACTCATATGTGGAAGTGACGAAGATGACCACCCAACCTATACAAGAAACTCCTATAATAGCCTCAAACAATATCCAACTCTACGCGAGTTAAATGAACAATTCTTAATCATACATGACCAAACTGAATGACCAAGTCTCAAATTGATTAAAACCAAAGTTTAAATAACTCTAGGGAGGTTTGGTATTCTTGAATCAAAGACGGAATGAAATAGATTATTATAACAGAATGAGAAAAATGTGTTTGTTACTCACTAAGGAATGGAATGAACTATTCCATAAGGAATGTCATTCCCTCATTTTCATTCCTTGGAAAGGTGAAGTTTTTAACTCATTCCTTCTGGGAATGGAATGAAAATTTATAATTTTATGTTTTTTTTAATTTTACTAACATACTTATAATTAAAAAAAAGTAATGCTTTTTGGGTTTAGTATCCAAAAATGTACCGAAGTTGTCACTTTTTGCAATTGTGTATACCCAACTTTTAAAACTACCATTTAGTGTACTCAACTTTCTAAAACTATCATTTGATGTATTGGGAAACCTGCTTGACAAGTTGCACGTAATTTTCTTAATCAGATCTAAAAGCTCATATGAAAAACCCTAAGTCGGATCTAAAAGTGCATATGAATCAAAGTCGAAACACAAAAGCAGATGAATGAAAGTCGAAACAAGAACAAATCTCAGCCTTATCGGTTAAATCACGAAGTTGAAACACAAAAGAAGATGAATCAAAGTCGAAACACAAACAAACAAAACACAAAGCAAATCTGGTATCATAAACACAAATCGATACTTACCATGGAATTGGAAACCCTCAATGAACCCAGAATCAGAAGAAACCCTAAAATCAAAAGAAACCCCAATCGATGGAGGCAATGATGTCAGAACTCAGATCTGGAAACCTCATTCGAAGAAACTCTAGAAATCAAAAAACCCATTTCGATTATAATGGTGTAGTCAATGGTGACCTTCAACATGATGTCCAAATCAAAATCGAGGAAGCCCTAAATCGAAGCAGTAGTTGATGAAGCCCCAAATCAAAATCGTATTTCATAAGTAGCAATCGATGAAGCCCCAAATCGAAACTCTAAGAAGATCGGTCGTGTCGTCGGTGGTGGTGTAGTCGGTTCATCTTCTGTTCTTCTTCATCATTCTGCTAAAATGAAAACTATTTATTATACTACATTATTAAATAAATTAAATTAATATTAATTTCATTTTCAATTATTTTTTAATTGAAAATTACATATTACCTGTCACATCATCCGCCATGTCACTACCATATAACATAAACTTGTGCCACATAAGTATTAACCTGCTATAACAAGTTACCATACACTAAACGGTAGTTTTAGAAACTTGGATACATCAAATAGTAGTTTTGAAAGTTGAGTATATATAATAGCAAAAAGTGACAAGTTTGATACATTTTCAGAAACTAAACCCATATTTTTTCATAATTTTCAATTAATATATTTTTCTTAATCTTCTTTATGCTTAATTTTTCTATGTTACAAAATAAATCATTATAGTTTTTATTAAATTATGAACTAAATGTAAGTAAAAAAAATATATCTATAAGTAGCTATATAACATGAAAATTTGATAGAAACAAATTAATGTCAAACTATAATATATTAATAAAAAATTACTTTTTAAACATGTTATGTGATGAAATTTCATTTCTCATACAAACCAAACATAATAAAGAATGCAATGGATCATTTCATTCCACCACTTATTTCATTACTTTGTTCATTCAATTCATTGGTCTTTCCATTCCGTCCAACCATACACATCATAAGAGTATGGGACCTTTCCTAATTACAATTACTCAAATTTAGTATATAACGGGCAAAATAAGCAAAAATTGTGATAAACTTTATCAAAATTGACATTGAATGTAACTAATTTTATTTTTGTACCCAAAAAATACAATTGACTTTCAAGTTAAGATGTAGTCCTTATCTCATTTACTATATTAACATACTTCTTGTTTCACATTTTATTTGCATGTTTTTTTACAGATCTTTTTGTAATCACTCCCTCTACCTACGATTAGATGTATTATTGTTTACATCTTACCTTCCACATACCCCGGTTTGATGTTGTGTGTATGTAATTGTTAACTTGTTTTGTAGGTTACATGTTTTTTTTTTATGTTTTCTTTTTAACAATTATGTTCATCTTTCACTTTCTTCATATTCATCATCAACCTTCATGAATTTTTACAGAATAGAGAACAAGAACAAATTTGCGAATATGAAATGAAAAATAAAGAACCTAATCATTTAATTTACTTATGAACTGATGGAACACATCCTAATCGACTCTAAACCAAAACCTAGCCCAGAAGAAGATGAAACAAATCGATTGCGGAACTTAAATCTTAATTTTTATGTTTAACCAAATCTTCATGTTTAATCAAATCTGCAAAGGAAGAAGAAATCTTGAACGATCTAGATCTGCAAACAATAAAAAATTTAACCACAAATCTGGAATCGAGGTTTGCAAAATTAGAAGTTTAACCCAAAAGTGCAAATGAACAAAGAATCAATTGTGCTAACAAGAACTGAAGTGGAAACCATATCAAAACCTCCAAAAATGGCTTTCAAAGATCTACATCCAGACCCTTTTAACAGATCTGCTCCAAATCTCAATTTGTATGTTTAACCTACTAACTTACTTTCCATGAAGTGGAAACCAGATTCTTTGAAGTAAAACAAAACCAAAAATGAAATGAAACCGAAATAAGTCGTTGGAAACAAGAGAATGTCACCGAAAACTGGTCGGTCAACATTGTAGCAGATAATATTATATACAATAATGCATTCAAGAATGTTGGTTGAAATTTTATACAAAGTTAAGTTTGTTGTATATAACGATAATTATACATGTCATATTTGTATACATAAAGAATAAAAAGAGTGGTCTCGATGTGGGAGCGAGCCACCACGCCATGGTCATAGAATAGAGCCACACCGCTACTGCATGGTAGGTTGCACTACATGGTCTTTGTGACGGTAGGTCAGAGATTTAGGAGGAATGTGGGCCAACCACCTTTTTCCTTTTTCCTAATTTTATTTGTTATTGTGTAGTAGGCAGGTTTTATAATTTGGTATGTTTTGGAAGCGACTAAGCTAGGGTAATTAATAAGAGTAAAAAACTGACGTGACGGTATAATAATAAGAAGTAACGGGTGTTATCGGTTTACCACTACAGAGCGTCAGCTCTTTACATCTATAACTACGAAAGGTTTTCGGACCGTAAAAGTGCTTTGAAATGTAAACCTGAAGACTGGCGGCCAGAATTTATCTTGAATACAAATGATTTGATATCCAAATCAAAAGTGTTGAATCATAATTTGGATAATTTCACATGTGAACATTATAATATTGCTTCCTAGATATTCCGTAACAAAAACAGATTAGATTCAAGATTTTTTCCCCCCAAAAAAATCTTGAAACAAATGAGGGGCTGTGTAAAAGCCACATCCCATCCTTATAAATCACTCCATGTAGAGACCAAAAAAAAAACAAAAACAAAAACAAAAAA
The DNA here is from genome assembly GCA_038502395.1 of Dittrichia graveolens. Classification (NCBI taxonomy): domain Eukaryota; kingdom Viridiplantae; phylum Streptophyta; class Magnoliopsida; order Asterales; family Asteraceae; genus Dittrichia; species Dittrichia graveolens. The sequence continues at coordinate 8,728,082 of JARJIL010000003.1, forward strand.
AAGGTGTAATACACAGGTCCACAACTGTCAAAAATAATTAAATAGCCAAGAGGGCTGATAGAGATGTAGATTTGTCATACTTTCATGAACTTCTTCCCTTAATGCCCCTTCATACATTATACATACAGATTTTCAAATGTAAAATACCTAAAATAACCTTGTATCCAACTATAAATGATCTGATACCAAATTGCATCCAGATAATTTGACCATTTAAATACCAGAAAGATTATATGCCTAGAAAAGTCAACCCAACGGATAGCCTCCGGAGATTGTTAAACATTATATCAACCTAATCCAACTTCCGATTTGTGTTCAAGGCTATATCTTGGGTCGACACTTCTGATCCACTAATTCTCTTCCTTAATCACTCTTTTGGTTTTAACACAGTAAGTAAGAGGATGAACAGAGACATTTAAAAGGAGGATATAGAACCTCTCTATTCAGTAAGATATAAAAACTTGAAACTAAATGCTAAATGGCATTGATTTAAGAGTTAAGAAACACAAAACAATGCAAAACTTGTTCTCAAATGAGAATAACAAATGTTCCGACTCCCTGAACTATAACAGTGAATTACATGTTACAATAACTCTAGCAAAGATTATTATGCAAAAGAGAAAACCATAAGTAATCATAAAATTACTCACCTCAGAAATTACAAAAGTGATGATTGTTTCTTGGTTTTCTTACCTCCAGTGCCATTGATCATTCTAGATAAAATATCGGCCTGTTTTGTGTTCCCCTGTTCATTAAGAATCTTGATCAACTCTTCACCGCTACTTTTATCAGTAACACCCCCCTTTTCTTTAATTTTACATAAAATCGAGTAAGCATTAAGAGTCTTTCCAGCAGCTAAAAGAGCATCCAACACCTTATCATAACTCAAGAACTCAACACTATAATCTCTCTCCAAAACATAATCCAACAGCTTCACAGCAGCTATTGTCTTACCTTTTTCACATACAATTGATAACAAAGTATCAAAATTAGGGGCAAATCCGACATTCATCATCAAGTCGATCCTCCCTAAAGCTTCCTCAACATGACCCCTCAATAAAAGTGCTTCCAAGATTTTAGAAACCAAATCCATGTGCTCTTTGACACCCTTTTCAATCATGGTTTTCATTACCCGGCTTGCTGTTTGTACCCTTCCGTCTTCAAACAAACTTTCCATTAATGACCTATATAGCAACGAGTCAGGTTGATGCCCGTTTTCAATCATACAATCAAACGTGGTTTTAGCATCAGCTGGCTCGTTTTTCTTCAAGTAGCTCTCGATAAGCAACTTGTAAGCACTTTCTTCAGACGGCACATTTCTTCTCATCATAATTTTTAAAAGTTCAAAACCGGAATCAGGCGAGCCTTCCTTTGCGTGGCCACGGATTAGAGTATTGAAACCAACGGGATCCAAAACGCCTAATTTCATCAATTGTCGGAATAAAGTTTCGGCTTTATTTGTCATACCATTGTTACAGAGGTGTTCAATCATCGGGTTATATGTATTTGACTCAAGCTGTAATGCAGCCTTTGTGTTCAGCACGATTTCATTCTCTATAACTTGATCCAGTAACTTCACAGCCTCATCATAAGCACCATTTTTACAAAGATTTTCAATTAAAACACCATAGTGGCCAGCTTCAGGGGTGATGTTCAATTGCATCATGGATTTAAGCACATCTCCAGCTGCATCAAGATTACCAGCCTTACACTGACCCGATATTAACTGCAAAAAGACAGAATTATACTGAGGGGAAATATGACGGTGTACCATTTCCTTCACAATGTTATGCGCATCAGGCATTTTATCAGCTTCACAAAGCCCAGGCAATAGGGTCGAATATGTAAAAGCATTCGGTTTAATACCAAAAGTTTTCATTTCTTCAAACAATTTCAACCCATCATCTACTCTACCAACATTAACATACCCTTTGATCATAGTGGTGTATGTGATAACCGTTGGTTGAATGTTTTTTCCTTTCATCTCCATGAATAACTTCTCGCATTCCTCTATCTTTTTAACCCGATTAAATCCATTAAGCATTGTATTGTAAGTGACAACATCAGGTGAAATTTCACGACTTTTCATATCTTCAAAGAACCGATTTGCAGTCTTGACCCTTGATGAAAGAAAGAAACCCCAAATCATAATATTGTATGTATGTTGAGTTGGGATTATACCTTCACTCAACATTTTATTGAAATATCGTTTCGCCATCATATACCTCCCTCTTCTCAAGATTACCTTAAACAAAACATCATATGATTTTCTAGTTCGTGGCACACCTAATTCTTCCATGCTCCTAAAAACCTTCACACTTTCTTGAACAATACCCGCTTTCCCATAAGAATCAATCAAAACAACAAACAAATCCTCATCCCATTTAAGACCCTTTTTAGGCATATCCAACAAAATGCACCTAGCATGATTAAGCTTTGAAGCTTTACCTAAAATATCTATGATCTTGTAATGTGTTTCTCTGTCATGTTTAAACAAACCCGACCGCTCAACCCACCGGAAAAATTGTAAAGCATGATCCGGGTTTCGAGCACTATGCAATACATTGTAAACAAGATTATGATCAAACACAGGAACTAAACTTCGAATTGAATTCTGTAAACGGGTCGTCCATGCCCTATTTGCCATCATTCTACATATAATATCTTCGATCTTTTCTGGGTTTCGATGCTTACCTCTTGGGAGTCTCGATTCACGATTCTGGATAGTGCCGGATTGTACTTCAGGGATCGACACCGGATTCTCGGGATGTGGATCGTGGGACGAATTGGGGGTTTCCGGTTCTGGGACTTCTTCATTTGGGGGTTTATCGGAAGAAGACGACGAGCAGAAAAAGTAGAGAGCTTTGAACGGATGCTGAGTATTTGAGATTCTTGCAAGATTAGAAAAGAAACTGTGTTTCAAGATTTGGGGCTTTGATGCAGAGATTAAAGACATCGTTTTGATGCTTCTCGAGAATTACTTTGAGGAGTAGCGAGGGTTCAGTTCACCGTGTAGAAAAAAGAGAGGACTGACGATGAGCGCTTGAGGGCTAGGGTTTTAGAACGCGTACCGAGTCGACTCAGTTTAATTCGACTATTCAATTATGAACTTTTTTTTGGTCATTTTTTTGTTTTTTTTTGTGTGTGTGTTTATTTTGAATATGCTTATAAGTAATTGTTTCCGTCTATTCTGGTTATGAGCTTACAAACTTAAATAAATGTATAACCAAGAATTGATATACTTAAGTCTAAAAAAATTATCTCATTATTAAAATCTAATAAGCTCGTAAACTCAACAATAAGCTAAATAAAACACGTTTTATCATCCTTTTATTATTACGCAAAATATATATTACATTACGAAAACGTAAATACAAGTTTCTTTGATTTTTTTAAAAATTTGTGAAATTGATACAAGTTACAAAAGACTAATCCAATTAAATTTACAATTACTTGAAACAAATAAACTACATCATGTAGCATTCCATTTTATATCAACATAATTGAATTTGGCTTCGGGCACTGTTTTAATTCGTAAATTATAGATTAAAACAATGTGTTTTTACAACAGGGTAAATTATATAATGAACTTTGTCTTAATTATCATTGTATACAATCAACTTTATTTTTTAAAAAATAATACAATCAACTTTTATAATCCTCCCATTGTATGCAAGTTGTTGCATACAATGAAAATTATAGAAAAGTTCATTGTATACAATGGTAGCTAAATACTAGACACAGAAAAAAGTTATTTGCATACAATGAGTGAATTATAAAAGTTGGTTGTATTATTTTTAAGAATTTAAAGTTGATTGTATACAATAATAATTAAGACAGAGTTAATTGTATTTTTATGCATTTTGCCCTTTACAACATCATATCTATGTTACAGCCAACAAATCTCTAAGAAGCCTTTGACAAAGCTTTCAAGAATGAAACAGTCTGTGTAACCGAAAAAAGATGAAGAAAAATCAACTAACGGCAACTCCAATCTGCAACTATACATCATGTAGCATTCCATTTTATATCAACATGTATCTCCCCATTACGCGAGTTAATCAGGTGGTAATTCTCGTTTATACGATTATTGTAAACCACATCAACGAGATTTATATCCACGTGCCCCAACGCTTCCTGCATATCATAAGATGTTGAGAAAGGAAAATACCATATCAACCTTTTGTTTTATGTTCTTGAAAGTTTGGTTTACCTTTGAAGAGCCAAATCCAAGGGTATGCCGGCGTTTGCTTATTACTTCAATATGAATTCTCTCCTCTAATGGAGCTTCATCCAACATAAACTGAAATTCCTCATTCCAGCTTGGATCACGAGTTTTCTTCAATAACTATCATTGGAAAACCAGATCAACAATTTGAAGAGCCCCAAGTTTTTTAAATTAAGTGACCCATGATAGCTACAAGGCTAAACTCACCTTGGTTTTTCGTGTATCTCCTTTGAAAACAACCAAAGCAAAAGGGTTATTGTGGTATTTTCCTTCAACATTCTTGGCACCAATAACTGTAACCGAAAGTAATCCTGCTCGATTCACGAATGAACTCCTAAGTGTTTTAGGAACAGTTTCCTTCCTCATGTAGAAGTCAATAGGTCCATTGAAACGTATGTTGTCTTCCACAAAAGGGACGAAAGTTAATTCCACTGTAATGCTCCCTCTTGGCTTCTTGTTACGTGCATCATTTGAATCTAAGTTTTTGACCAAACCTATAGTCAACTCTTTTTTCTCGTGTGGTTTTAGCAGCATCAATGGGATAACCTGCATTCCTAGTTTGTCATGCAACCCAACCTGCATAAGAAAAATCATGATCAAGTTGACAATTTGAAGTCGGAAAGTGATACAACTTCTGAATTTTCATCTTGCAAAGTTTTATGTTTAGGCTCAAGATAAAAAAACAGACCTTTTCCCAGTCATATACATGTAGTTCAAGGACTTGAGACATGTGATCATTTACGGTTAGTTTGAAGTCTTCATTCCACTCAGGGTTCAGATTTTTAGTTTTTATAGAGGTCTTCTTAGAAGGAATAAACCTCTCTCCACTGAGTTTGAGCTTAACATATGGATCAGAAGATCCGATTATATCCTTCTTTAGAAGCTCACTTGCCCGTACAACTTTCACATGTAGTATACCCACTGGTTTCTTTGCTGCACCACTATCCCGAGATCATGTTTAACAAATGTAACAAGAAGATTTTCTTGGTCAAGATTCAATTGCTATTGCAAATTTAAGGGGGTGTTTGGGTGTGCATTTTGAAAGATCATGTAATACTGAATAATCAGATTTAGATTGTTACTTGTGACAAAAGGGGTTGACAAAAATAGCATTTGAATATGCTTGTGCTGTTTTAAAGTTCTAACAGTAAAGTTTTTGAGTGTTTAGCAAATTATTTTATTCAAAGGATTAAGAGATAAAATGACCAAACATGACAATTTTTTTGTAGAAAAGAGATACATTCGGTGAAACAGGACTAAAAGTCTCTCAAAAGCCAACATTAAGTTAAAAGAAGGGGTAAATAGTTACTTTTATTTTACCCTAATACAATTTTTCTTTTTTTTTTTTGCTGGTGGCATGAAACTGATTATTTGACTCTAAATAATCATATAATCAAAACCAAACTTTTTATTCAAACAAAAAAAAACTGACTGATGCAACGTGAGCGGCAATAGTCAAATAATTAGTTTGAAAATGCAAATCCAAACACCCCTCGAGGACAAACAAACTTATAAGAGCTTACATGGAAGCATCAAGAATTGGTATCTCTAGACACTGAGGCCAGAGGTAAAGACTAGCAACATATTTCTTGATTAAATTCTGCCATAAACCGACATTGAAACTTATTTAGCAAACAACTTTACAATTCAACGAAGCAATAAAAATTTCCAAAGACAGAAAAAGAGCACCTGAATGAGGTGATAGAGTCCAGGGATTGCCATTAAGTCACCACCCATTAGTTTTAACCCGAAATCAACTTCTGGCTAAACATAAACACAATATAAAATTCATCCGGATATTAATATATTATTCCACCTATTTCAAAACCACATTAAAAATGTATCTACCTTGTCCATTAAAGAGACTAGAACATTTGAAAAGCAGGGGAAGGTTGGCACAAATGGTTTCAGAGTTACCCGCATTGCTGCAGTTATCTGCATATCTATCAACTAACAGAAAGCAACACCATTAGATAAAATGTATAAAAAGTTTCATGACATACAAACCAAGCAATCCCAACCTGAACTTTGATTGGTAAATGTAAAACGTTCAAAACCAGAGTTATGTTGGGATTTCCTGCCCACTTAGCCATAAGATCCAAAACAAGTTGGTTGTCATTCATTTCGTGTACTTTTATACCTGCCAAGTTAAAAAAAGACAGCAACCTATAATTGTTATGCAAAGTGTCTGATTCATAGACTTACCTGAGACATTTTGAAATATAATACATACACTAATGAACATACCTTGAATTACAGGAGGTAGAGTTCCAAGTGTAAGGGCTTCAAAATCTATGGATCTTATATTATACATATCAGTGTATTCAGAAAATATAGGTTTTGCCATGCTTCTGATCATACCACAAATTGCCTATACAGGTCATGAACATTATCTCAAAGTTTTCTAATATAAAATGCCCAAAAGAAATCAAAGATATGAACAGTATCTCAAATTTAGTATCACCTTATCAAGGTAAGGCCACAGATCATGAAATACATCATTCAACCAATCCACCTGTAGAAGGATAAAGAAACCATGTGGCATTGTCCTTGAAAACATAAAAGATGAAACATATCAAGATGATGAGTAAAAATGATTGAATTTTGTACTGACTCTTTCATAGTCGGGGTGCTTCACCCATAATGGAAGCTCGGGTAGTATATCAAGCAGAGAATCTTTATCAAACTCCTGAAGCGGCCTAATTAATGGATTCTGCAAGTATAAGTTGATATGTTACAACCAATCAGATTTACCAAACATCACACTACTATACAATCATTGTGTTGCTATCAAGCATATTGAACAAAGGTATTAAATAAATAAACTCTCAATTTACATGGCATTAATTTAAAAAGAGGTATAAACAAGTATGTAAACCCTAAATCGATAAGCAATTCAATATTAGAAATACGTTTCTGTGTTCTTGGCTGTATACTCTCTCTTACACATACATTCATACGATCCAAGTTCATTAAATTATTGTGCAATTGATTTTAATTGTGATTGATACATGATACCAAGGCCTGATGGAAGAAATAATCAATTCTAATGGACCAAAGTAATCATTCGTTTGGATAGCAATTTCATTGAGGCATTCTTTCAAACACATGCTGCAATAATTAAGAATTAAGAAGACCATAATTAATGAACACATAAGACAAGTTTAAACTGAAACTTGAAATTTTATGACCCATGTATGATTAATCCTCACCCACGATCAATAAGCACAGGAAGTAATTTGTAATTGCAAATAACTAACTAATATATGAGGATCAAACTAGTCACCTTCACATCTGTAGTCTCTGTGTGTTTAAAAATGAGAAAACCCAAGGAAACACCGACGGGAATTCCAATTACAAACCCTATAATTCCAAATAAGCTACCAAGAAAGCTCATCTTAATAGCATCTCATTTTGGGTATTAGTAAAAACTCAATCTTGGTATCTGAATTATATAAACAGAATATCTTAGAGATTTGATGATTGTTGTGGTGTCAAAGGAAGATAAACACGTTGAATTACGAAATCAGTAAGTGGGAAATAGAAGCGATGAAAGATAACGACGATTTGATGGTTTATCGCTTGCAAGATTGAATTGGAGATGGTTTAGCGTTAACGTAATGCAGGAGTGTATCATGAAAACACGATTAAACAGACAAAAATGGGCTTTTTAGGGAAGCAATAGAAAACAAAAAAGGGGAATAAGAAGAAAGAAAGCGGGACATGTTAAGTTACGATTATCACCCCTATTGTTTATCATATTTATAACTTCACCCCCTTAAAAATAGTTTTGTTATACCATCATGTGACTTTTAATCTTTATAACAAAATATAAAGTTATTATTATTTTACTTGGACATATATATGATGTACAACAAAGTTCAGGCTTAAACCACTCCTTGATCCCAAGAGCTTTTAACTAAGAGTCAAGATCTTGCTTATTTAAAAATAAGATAATACAAATAAAACAGAGAACCGTTACAAATATAAGTTGTTTGATGTTGATGAAAACATACTTGTGACAACCAATATGGTTGATGCTATAAAAAGAATCACACTCTACAAAATATATTTAGATAAATCTTCTTTGCATGTACAAAAGATAAAGAGTAATACAATCTAGATTATGAAGTGTGCTTAAGAATGAGTGGAATATTTGAAGGATGCTATAGACTCCATCACCACCAACATATCTGGAGTCTTTTTCCAAGTCGAACTTGCCACTATCTCCACCGATGCAACTTCCTTGCACTCTTCCCAAGTTCTATTTCGAGGCACTAGGTTTCTACTATTTTGTTTCTTTGATTGTAGTTTTGGTTAGCCGGTAAAACTAATTAATAGAAAAAACTGATTTGATATCAGGAACTAAAAACCACCCCACTATATACCGAAACCGTTCAATTTGAGATTTGGAACAACCCATTGTTTGATATGGTTAGGTTTTAGGCATAACCAACACAAACCGAACCATGCTCGGTCTTAAAGTAAAGAAAGTCCTAAATAACATGTTAGATTATTAGTAATCCTTACTTTCTACCAAACCCGCCATACAGCCACTTCAGCTTTTCACTATCATCACTCAGCTTCCTAGTTGTTACTATACATCACACCAAATTCTGGGTCCCACATTATTCATTAATAAAAACTAAAAGTAAATAAATAAATGAAGAAAAAAATAACTACAGCAGTAAAGAAAAATATAAAAAAACTAAAAAATAAATAAAATAACATTATTCTTCTCTTCCCCCCATGTGGTGCAGACCCCCAACTCTGACCCATTTTCATGACCACACTGTGATGGTATAGCTTGTAAACGGACTACGCTATTATTCATTCGCTCCTACTTTGACCCCTTTTCCATACCAGACGCTCTTAGTACCTCTATATCTACAAACAACGTTGGACCTAAGGATGGGTCCCACAAGAACATTCGGATATGTGCACTTTGTGTGACAAGTAATTGTATATTTCTATTGATAAGTGATTACTTAACTATATGAATCAGATATAAAAAAAACGTCTTTAAACTTTAATGCGTTAAGCCACATGTTTATGTGAGTATTGTTTTCTTATCAATAGATATCCCAAGCTATTATATCCGATGTCACAAATATACATCCTAAGAGTTATATCTCATGTAAAAGACGACTGAGAAAATAACATATTCACATTAAAACATGTTACTAAAAAGAGAAAAGTAAGAAAAAATAAGGGATGTGAATATTGAAATAACAAGAAACTACAAGGATGGTGTATACAAATAATTATAGATATTAATTAATTAGCGTGTTTAAACTTGTGAAATTGTCAAATATATAAAAATAATGCATCTTGTGACAGAACATATATACCCACCCAGGACTTCTTCTTGTTGTTCATAACTTTTCAACCTCCCACGTACGTACGTACACCACACGTTTCCTCGTCAATTAACATTCAAACCCCTCGTCGATCGTAAGTTGGAGATTGCAATAATTAATTAAGTTGCTAATAATTAACACCTACAAAATTATCAATAAATTACTGTTCTATATATTTGTACAAGCTACTTCCAATTAATTAATATCTTTTTCGTACAAAATGATCGATATATATATATATATATATATCTTCTATCAATCACATTTACTTTATCATAAAAATGATAACATTCATAATTCGTAAATTTTATGTGCATTAGTCGATCTTCTTATTATTTAAATGAATAAGTAAGAAGAATTTTTTATTATTATTATAAACAAATTATATAAGTTTGGTTTCGTGCGTACGTATAGTATTATATATATATAATAAAATTTTTTAACCATAGTCAATTAGGTACCCGAATTTTTTACTAAACAATAAATAAATAAATAAACTTAACTGGGTATTCGGATTAATATCCGAATTTTTAAATAATCAAACCGCTACCTAAACAGATTTTATAGCAGGTAAACTAAATATCTACCCGAAATAACCGGCCCGATTATTTAACCAAACCCGATTAAACGGCTTGGTTTATTCGGTTAATGGTTATTTTTGACACCCCTAATTTATATATGTGAGAAATGATATATATTCTCTTATTATTTGTTCTTATTTTATTCTCCTATCCACTTAATGTTTGACATGTTTAATGTACTAATTCTCTTTCTTTATATCATTAATTGATTTTGACATATGTCTTGATTTTGATATATATATATATATATATATATATATATATATATATATATAGGGGAAGGTTTATTTGAGAACCGTTTTTATTGCGAGAACCGCGAGAACCAATCTTAGTCGTTCATTATGGATAATGGAATTCATGGATGAAGAGCGTGGGGAGATTAGGTGTGGCAGGGTGCATGTAAGGAATTCATGGATGGGCAATCCAATTGAAGGAGGGGAAATTGGACGGCTAAGATTGGTTCTCACGGTTCTCGCAATAAAAACGGTTCTCAAATGAACTTTTCACTATATATATATATATATATATATATATATATATATGCAAAAGTTCAAACGAGAACTGTTTTTCATACAAGAACCGCGAGAACCAATCTTAGCCATCAAATTCCCCCTCCTTCAATTGGATTGCTCACCCATGAACTCCTTACATACACCATGCCACACTCAATCCCCTCACGCTCTTCATCCATGAATTCCATTATCCAAAATGAATAGCCAAGATTGGTTCTCGCAGTTCTTGTACGAAAAATAGTTTCCGTTTGAACTCTCCTTTATATATAGTGAAAGGTTAATTTGAGAACTGTATTTATTGCGAGAACCAATCTTATCCGTCCAATTCCCCCTCCTTTAATTGAATTGTCTACCCATGAATTCCTTACATGTACCATGCCACACTCAATCCCCCCACGCTCTTCATCCATGAATTCCATTATCCAAAATAAACGGTCAAGATTGATTCTCGCGGTTCTCACAATAAAAACGGTTCTCAAATAAACCTTCCTCTATATATATATCAACAAATTTGCATACTTGGCTATACATCTATGTCATTCTCATACATTAATACTATGTTTAATGTGTATACCCCTCAATCTGTGAGTATGGAAAAGACACGTTGGAGCAATCTTTTACGTAGTAATGATGTCAAGTAAAAAAGAAGTAACGTCCATACATACATACATACATACATACATACATACATACATGGCTCTTATTCGGAGACTTTATAGTTTATATTGCCGAGGAAAGGAAATATGATGAAACTTCTGATTATGCGGGCTGCGAGGCAAAGGTGTTCAATGACGTACTTCATTCACAATTGGACCTGATTGAGTAAAAAACGGAAGTAGAAAGTTTTCGGCAATTTTAGAAATGGTTATAGTTTTAGTCGACATCTACCGAATTATCTGCTCACGTACTTAATCTCATATACTCAACTCCGGATCATTGGTATTTTTATAATATATAGTTTTATTACAAACATATTATGATTATAAAGTTTTATTTTAATATTTTTTATAATTATTAAGCTAATTAATCATGTGTATGATATATGTTGGCAATTAAGTAATATATTTGACATTAGAAACTTTCAACTTAATCATGTGTATCGTTTAATTATTAATTTTAATATTATATTTTCTTTGTTAATTTAATTTTACGAAAATTCACTAAGAAAGTTTTTCAACTTGTGGAACTAATGATATGTATAAATAGATAAAGAGTTAATTTCATAAATAATTTTTTAACTAACCACGAATTGCAAGTTTAGTCTATTTTTTTAAAAAAATTGTAAATTTAGTCTATTAACTACCATGTTGTTGCATCAAAAGTCCTTTCTAACGGTTTGTGTTTGTTTGTTTTGTTAAGTCTCATCATGTGCAATGCACATGAGGGCATTTTTGTCTTTTAACCCTCTTATTAATTTTAAATTAATTTTCATTATTAAATAACATTTTACTTTTTTAAAAACTTGATAAAATAAAAAACCATTTTTATCTCTAAACCTATACCCACACACACAGTCTCTCTCCTCTCTCCACCCTCACTTATCTCTTCAACCTCCTCTTTCTCCTTTACCTCCCACTAGAACAGTCGCCACTGACCTCACACCTTCGACCACCCACTGTCGACGCCATGCGACAAGCTCAATGGCATCTTATATTCATAGTTCTTAGGGCTATTTTTTCTTTAAACAACCTAAATCAAATTGCATATATACACACACACACACATATATATATAGATATATATATATAGAGAACTGTACACATGATGTCCCTAGTCCAAATGATGCCCTGGGCCTGTGCACGGGCCCCTCAGTACTTGAGCCGGCCCTGCGAGTCATTATTAAATCGACTTAATTTTCTCATAATTCTCTTCATTTACAAGTCATTAAAATTCTTAGCTATTAATTTATTTTAATCAAGTTTTAATATTTGTTCTCGTACGAAAAAATAGTTTTGTATGAGCTCTCCCCTATGACTATAACCAAAAGCTTAGTAACAAGTGCTTAACAAAAACAACTAGTAGGCAAATGTTGAACAATCGTTTGAGCACTCTCCTATGATTACAACCGAAAGCTTAGTAACAAAGTGATTAGCAAAAACAATTAACTAGGCAAATGTTGAACATGATGCTGATCTTTCAACATTTATATATTCTAAGAAATTGATTTCAAAAAAGATATAACTTTCATCAACACTATTAATTTCCAATAACCACAATGTCATATACATAAACAACTAAAACCACAAACAGCTTTCCTGATTTCTCATTAATCGAGATTTATCAAATTAACTTACTTTGTGTAAAACCATATTCAATCAAACGTACAATTAGTTTACTTTTCATTATATTTTACAGGAGGTTATATTTGCCCGCCATACAAAGATTTAATGAGTTAGCTATTAAAAATATATATAATCCAAGTATTGCTCAAAAAAGAGCTTACGTTTCTACATACATAATCCAGCTAGCCCCCTGCGGGGCGAGCTGGGGTCAAGCCAAAGGCATCATCCCAATCGGTGGCCGCATGCATCAAATGAATAGGCTCAGGCTGTAGGGTCGCCTATGACACTTCTCCATCCTTCACATTCTCCTCGGTATCACTGCCTAGGAAGATGAAAAGACATGATGTCAAGCAACGGCATCGTTTAAGCAAACTCGATCGTTGCACATACATCTCTCTACAAAAATAGGTGATTGTGTGGAATGCCTTTGAGGCATTTGAAGGTATCACCAATGCCTAAATGCCTAATCACATACCGAAGCCGGCCTCCTTTATGTAAATTAACTCTAAATTGTTTTCAGATATATATTTCAAGTGATTTTAAATTCTTGATGAGAAAGCTAGGCATTGCTCGCATGAAGGCTGCTTATCAGCTGGCTCCTAGGGTTTTGAGCATGCCAGAACTTAATTTGGTTAGGGTAAGAAATATTCAAACTAATTTTTTAAAATTATTTTATTGTTTTTCAGTAATTCGAGACTTTGAACTAACGTATTAAATTATAGTTAATTTGTACTAATTAATTAAATCTTGCTTTTCTTTATTATCAATACATCTCTTTATGCCCTTGTAAGAGATGACTTGGCAAGATGTGGCACACAACATGCATGGAAGGCTAGTACGTACGTACATTGACTAGGAAGAAGAGCAATTAATGCTTCTTCATTAGTTATTACCATAAAAAAGGGGCGTACGTATTCAAAATTGATTGGGCTTAATGAAGTAAAAGACTAGGATTTTTAAATGAAAAGGACCTCGTATATTAGTAATAATCATAATATATGAATGTGTTTAGTTTATCAAAACTTATCACGTTTAATTATTGTGTATATCGAGCTTTAAAAGTTTCTATTGTGTGTATCAAACTTTTAATTTGCTGTTATTGTATATATATTTTGGATACATAAAAAAGGAAAAATAATATAAGTTTAGTACATTAAATAAAAAGTTTAATACATACAACAGCGATAAATTAAATCTTCAATACATACAACAGCGACAAATTAAATCTTCAATACATACAATAGAAAATTTTAAAGTTCGATATACACAATAACAAAACGTGACAAGTTTGATACATTTTGATATACTAAACCCTATATGAATAACGTAAAAAGTTCGATTAATTTGTAAGATAAATAAATAATGGAAGTTTGTTTAAAGATAAAAAAGTACGTGTTAAAATAACACTTAAAATCAATCGTTTTGTTATTAATTAACATATTTGTAACAAAATATTAAATAAAAACTATTTCGGATCATAAAAATTAAAATAATAACGATTTAATTTGATGACGTTAACTCATAATTTTTAATTCAGTAATTCAATAACAAAAATAATTATTCACTACAAACTCTTGACTCACAATTCCAAAACAAAAAGTTTATTATATTAAATTTTATAATTCAATATTATAAACTAGATAGTGGAATACGTTACTCTCATTTCTTCTAGCTTTCAGATTCTTTGATGGTTTAGTTTTGATATAATCAAAAACAACATTCACATTTAAATTAAAACGTTGCAAAGGTAGAATTGTAAAATAGAGAATAAAATATCAGTCGACGAATTGGAAGCGGAGTAAAATTTCATGAAAAATATCTCAAGAAAAAGTGAATAAAATAATAAAACATTCAAACCCTTAAAGGTAGAATACCGCTTCAGTCTAAATTGTTTATAGTGGTGTTATATTGGGTATTTAATTTTATTTGGGGTTGAAATTAATAAAAAGTTAGTCAACTTTGCTTATAATATACAAAGACTTTAATAACATGCTTTATATATATATATATATATATATATATATATATATATATATATATAGAGGGTAGAGATCAAGTAAAATAAAAGTTAAAGTAAAAAAGATAAAAAGGATGATTATTTGATTATTTTTCGGTATATATATCAACTGATAATCGTTAATTCATCATCTTTATTGATTAAAATTAGTTCTTCATCAATTTCTTTTTGATAAATCCAACATATTAATCACTTTTTAGATGAAAGCATTTTGTTCATCAACAAATTATAACAAAATTTTGTTTTCAAAATCTGTATGGATTCATCAAAAAGAAATTGATGAAGAACTAGTTTTAATCAATAAAGATGATGAACTAACGATTATCAGTTGATATATATACCGAAAAATGATCAAATAATCATCCCTTTTACACTTTTTACACTTTTATATATATATATATATATCTTACTCCTTTATAATATATTTACAACCTTAAAAACTTTTAATTTTAAGTAACTTGAATGTACTAAAATACCAATTTTTAACCATTTTATTCTGTCTCTTAATTTAATTTAATTTTTAAAATACCACTTCTTAACCATTTCATTCTCTCTCCTAATTTACTTTAATTTTTAAAATACCCCTTTTTAACCATTTCATTCTTTCTCCTATAAATCTTTTTCTTATTTTAATGTTTTTTAGAATTTATTTTTAAACTTAATAAAATAGTATATGCAAATAAAAAAATAAAAAAATGACATTGTACGGTAGTTTTTTCGTGACATTGAATTATGCGAATAACATATTATTACATTTTTAAAAGCAAAAATGTAAAATAGAAATTATGACAAATTAATTAGAATAATGGAATTTAGTATGTATCGGAGAATCACATATAAGCTGGCCATTATAAGATCGAGCTTAGCAATGTAAAAAAATAAAGGAGGTTACGCATCAACATAGTACGTAAATAGTAGTTTGTATTAACGAAATTAACGTACGTACGTGATGAATATTAATCTAGTCAATTAAGGAAACAGTCAAACAGATTAGTCAAAACATATATGCATATATATATATATATATATATATATATATATATATATATATATATATATAGTAAGTATGTGTTTGATCAAAAATTTAATTAGTGGGGGCATCAAAAAAACTAATTAAGACCCGCTTGTACATAACATGTACATCAACCCGACCAGCTGGCCGGTTTTGATCTTGAGAAGAGTTTGATTTTCCAACACTTATAGTAACTTAATTGCAGTGAATTAAGTTCCATATATGATAGATTTTGTGCTTCTTGGTACAAGAATATGGAATTGCATTAAAATGTCCAAAACTGGTAGTCGCACCAGGACTATGAGTCGACCATCACCTATATATATATATATATATATATATATATATATATAGTAGAGCTCTCATCATAACAGGGATACCACTAATGTAATTGACATCAAAACACGGTGAAAGTGTACCATGTGTATAATTTTTTAATTCTCATAAAATGGTGTGATAAGGGATGGTATTCACAATGTGATCAAAAGGGGAGATTTAAAATCAGGGCCCATAGAGGGCCCAAAACACTTCACCCTCATTATACACATAGTCACGTATTATAAGTATGTTTGGAAGAAATTAATTAAGCCCACTATCAAAGGTAGCATAGCCGATTGGAACTTGGAAACTTTGAAACTCAAACATCATTTGTAAAAGAAATCGAGTTCTGCTTCTACTAAAATCAAGCGGTAAAAGAGAAGCAACTTTTAAACCTCTGTTACAAAGGGAAATAAACAAACATTAGGGGGTGTTTGTTTAAGCTTTTTTTAAGGGCTTAAGCTTATGAGCTTAAGAGCTTATGAGCTTATAAACTTATGAGAAAAAAAAGTATTTGAGTTAGCTTATAACTTATGAGTTAATAAACTTCTTTTAAAAATGTAGAAAATGACCAAAAAGAGCTTCCTTACATTAGCTTATTAATGTATAATGACTAAAAAGAGGGTATAAAGGTAAAATTATAAAATAAGCTCGCATGAAAGAAAATAAGCTAGTTCAAGATAGCTTATGAAAAATGGCTTATTTTTTTTAAAATAAGCCAATAAGTTTAAGCTAATAAGCTTAGCCAAACACCTAAAACATAATAAGCTCAAAATATAAGCTCATAAGCTAATAAGCCAAAATAATAAGCTTAGACAAACACCCCCTTAGATAAGGGAGCTACAAAGGGGTAGTATAACGCTTCAAATAAAATGGAGATTTCTTAAGAAGGTAGAGGATCTTTGTAACTAGTAAGTTGTGCTTCAAGAGTTGTACGTTCGAGCATGGTAACACTATTTCTAAGTATTGGTTTTCAAAACCAAGTAAAACTGACATATTGCATGGTAATACTGCGGCGGTAAGTAGTTTTTATTTTACATCATGTTGCTTTTAAAAATGTAATAATATGTTATTCGCTTAATTCAATATCACGAAAAAATATCGTAAAATGTTAGTTTTTTTATTTTTTATTTGAATCAACTATTTTCTTAATTTTAAAAATAAATTCTAAAAGACGTTAAAATAAGAAAAAAGATTTATGGTTATGAAATAAGGAGAGAAGTTAACAAAATTTTGAAAATTATGTTGATGTGGGTGGATAATTGTGTTTGTGTGAGAGGGTGTTTTAGGGACTGTTTGTTAAAACAAAATGATTAAGCACTGAATGATCCAGTAATCTGAATAATTCAAAGGCTCTGAATGTATCTGCCTCTGAATGTGACATGTTGTTTGATAAATGTTCTGAATGAACAATCTGAATGATGCAAATTATCATTTTAACCTTAATAGTGATATATTATATTATAAGATATGATTGTTTAACAAGACAGCGTGTGAAAGAAGGAGACTTAAGGTAAAATACTTGGTGCTTAATGATTCAGAATGCACTTTAAGGTAAAATGATTCAGCAGCATTATGCTGAATCATTCAGCACAGTCTTCATTCAGAGGCTGCAATCAAACACGTTGAATGTTGAATGATTCAGTATTCAGTGCTGAATGGTTCCATTAAGCAGCAAACAAACAGCCCCTTAGTGTTAGATAGATATTTTAAATAGATAAAAAGTTAAAGTAAATTAATAGAGAGAATGAAATGGTTAAAAAGGGTATTTTAAATAGATAAAAAGTTAAAGTAAATTATGAGAGAGAATGAAATGGTTAAAAATGGGTATTTTAGTACATTCAAGTTACTTAAAATTATACATTCAAGTTACTTAAAATTAAGAGTTTTTAAGGTTATAAATGCATTATAAATGAGATATATATATATATATATAGAGAGAGAGAGGAGAGTTCAAACGAAAACTGTTTTTCGTACGAGAATCAATCTTGCCCGTTCATTTTGGATAATGGAATTCATGGATGAAGAGCGTGGGGGGATTAGGTGTGACAAGGTGCATGTAAAGAATTCATGGATGGACAATCCAATTGAAGGAGGGGGAATTGGACGGCTAAGATTGGTTCTCGTACGAAAAACAACCCTTAATAGATAGATCTAATAATTTATAATGATTTCTTAAGTTTTTATATATGAGAGGCTTTTTATTGATCCTTGCTCTCTCTCTCTCTCTCTCTCTCTCTCTATATATATATATATATATATATATATATATATATATATATATATCTGTGTGTGTATGATTCTTTAATTTTTACATGTACGTTTATCCATTACGATTAAATATTTTACAAATCAGGTTACTAAACCATGATTATCAATATAATATATTCTTAATAATATTTTGAGTGCATCAACTATTTAACATACACCTTAGTTTATTATAAATCTTGAGTTGTGTTTAGTAAAGTCAATGTAAAAAACATAGTCCTAAAATTTTAATATTCAATCACAAGTGATTCAGTATACAATCACATGTGATTTGTAAAAGCATCACATGTGAATTACAAAAATGCCACTCCGAACAAATTTTTAAATGCAATCTGGACCATTGATACAATTGATCCAACTAAAATTAGTCACTTGAATTAAATATGAACTATATTGAACATTCTTCTATATATAAATCTTATCTATTTTTTATATAAGTTTTATTTCAATAAAACAATATTTTTAAAAATATTATATTTTTAATTCTTTCTATCAAAAGACCAAGAAATAAGTTATTATATCAATTATGATACGTAGAGGGAATGAATATAAAAAATATATAAATTGTTCAAAAAATTACCCACACATTCTATTGATGGATAACAAAAAAATTAAGAATATACTAATTTTAAAAAATATCATATTACGAACATAGATAAAAATGAGACGGTTGCAAATATATAACTATTTTTTATCTAACCAAAATATATCACAAGTTATTAAACATAATTTATAAACAACCTGTAATTTATTACATTAATATACAAGTTTTATAAAAACCCTCATATTTTTATGAAAACCCCTCACATGTTTCATAAAACACTCTCATAATTTTCATCTAATCCTCTCTCAATTCATTTAAAATTTAATTTAGTTTTACGGTTTCTCTACTTTTCACCATATTCTACCAATCACAACTCTTCTTTTGTGTCAAAATTTTCGGTCAGCATTCACATGACATTTTTTGTTGACATGGCGGAATTTCACTCTACTCTATCAACAATATATTAATTTGTGCTTGCAAGTTGATATATTTTTAACCATGTTACTTATTTATTGGATAGTCTTTATAAGTTTATATTATATGCATTATACCGTCTTGTTTTTATGTAACACCCTGATTTTCAATTTAAATTTAAACATTTCAAAACTTGTTTTAAAACCATGGTTTATATAAAACCCTTTAACTAAAAGCGGAAGCATTAAAAATCATTTACAGTATTTATACAAAATATGGTACAAAGTTTAACAACAATTTCCAACGACGTATATGACTCATAAGCTTTTGGTGTTAACATAGTCAATCTCACGACCATAATCAAACAAATAGGAAATCTAAAATTACCGAAAGCTAACTCAGACCAAAGCAATGCCCCAAAGCATCTACCCGCCTCACTAAGACCACTAGACAACCTGTCGATACAAAACGTTAAATACACAAGGTTAGCTATAAACATAGTTAGTGAGCACAACCAAAATTTTAATCTTTCAAAACCAAGTCATCATCTTTGAAAACACAAGTCTAGCAATATACTTACTACAATAGTATTCACATAAGCACATAAGGATACGGGTCTGTCCATTGAGCCACAATATCTCCACGTGGTAGCTAGCCACGGTCAACAAGTGCTCACATGTGGGATAACCACATCTCCCCGTCAAGGTGGGGGAAACACGAAGCAGTCCACCATACAACGATTATCTCTGGAGTGAATGACCTGTTCCCCAAGTCCACTCGTGTTGCTTAGATTTGGTGGCTCATCAACCCGTTGAACCATACGGTCATAATGGGTATTACCATCCCCTTCCACTCTTTGCACCATTTCCTCAACCACCTGTGTATCTAGGTTCCCGATTGCCGAAGCCACATGAACCAATACACGTCACCCAATGGTTAGAAACCATCATGGTACAAAGTACTATATCTCAAACACTGGTCTGGACCAAAACTCATACCACAAGGGTCACATAAAGCACATGCCATAAAGGCCAAGTAACTTAAGAAATTAAGCTTATCATAAAGTAAATAAGTGTCACATAACTCATAGCTCTTAAGCATAAATGCTCAACAAGCAATATCATATCTGGGACCTCAATGCCCATAGCACATGATGTCGCATTATTTAGATATATATTCGTTGCGATAAACGGAACTTAAATGTTAAAAATCTCTTTAAATGATGGCTAATGGTACTTAAAGTGTGTAATTATCATTCATGGGTCATAATATACTCAATGGCGAGAGTTTAAGCGGAAAAGGCGGAAAAAGACTCGAGAAACAAGGAAAAATCATAAAGTCTAAAAATACGAGAACGCGACGCGTCGGAGGAACAATTGCGAAGCGTTATGTTGAATTCAAGCGATCTTGTCGGGCAAGTATTTTAAGACGCGACGCGTCCAAGGCACGAACGCGACGCGTTCCCGGCTGGAATCCAACTCTATAAATAGACAACTTTCATTCGAAAAAAGGGATGCTAACCCTTCCAGCCGGCCCTAGACGAACAAAGACGAAGACTTTGGAGCTCTGGAGTAGAATTCTCGCAATTGGAATGAAGATTGAAGCTTTTGAAGTGAAGATTAAAGGTTTATCTTCCTAGATTCTAAGTTTAAGTGCTTATTCATCATGTTTAGCTCTGTTCTATGAATTTCTATGGTTGTATTTCTCTGATTATGGGCTAAACACCCTGTATTCTCTACTTGGACATGATAACCTTTGATAATTAGTATGATTTCAATGTTTGGATTGCTTTTAATGATATATTTGTTATGGTTGCTTTTTCAAGGATCCAAGTGTGATCAAGTTCTGATTTTTATGCCTAGAATCTGAGTTTTCATAGGTTGTATGACCATTCTTCCTATGTTTGCTTGAATTGTGAATTTCTATGACCATTAGGATTCATAACTAGTGATTGACCATATCCTAGGGTTAGGCTTAAAGATTGGAACTTTATTGTGCTTGCTATTATCTTGGATAACCATTCTTTGATAATAAGTTGATTTTGTGAATTAACAAATCAAAAGATTAAGTCTATCATAACTCGAACAATTTGGCTAGTTAAAGATTGATTAATTGCATGACCGTTGAATTAATTGTCTGAGACTATAGGGTTAGTGAGTCTGACCAAGAGATCTAACCACTTTAGAAATCGGTATATTGTTTTAAGCTATCCATTGCACTTCATTGAAATCTGCTAATTTGATTAGGGAATCTGTTGTCCGAGTAGAGATACTTCACTTCTTATTGATTAAATCCAAGTTTAATTTGCATTCTCGCTTTCTTAGTTTTGAACTCTGAGTTTTGTTAGTTTTAGGTTTGATTGGAATCGTTGCTTTCTACTGCTAAATTGCCAATTCCCCCCTGTTTACTGCTTTTTAGTTTTAATATTATTTAGATAATTAGTTTAATTATATCTAAAATCATACTCGTTCCCCGAGAGTTCGACACCCGTACTTATTTTCTATACTGCTACACGATTAGGTACACTTGCCTATTGTGTCGTATTTAAAACATATACGGTTTTTTTTACAAATTTAAAACTGGTACGTAAATCGCACATCAGCACACAAGTGTGAACATAACTCATTAACTCAAAACCATATGTGTTATTACAAAATCATAGCTCACTCCTATGTGGAGTATCATGTCTCAAGAAGCTATCAAGTACAAACACAACATTAACATAAACCTTCTCCTAAGTGGAGCATTAGCCTTACTTTAAAATCCAATTTTTTAAAACACATCATAATAATAATCCCACAATTTCCACATCCTTTAATTCATTGAGTTTCATAAAACAAGTTACCAAACATATAAAAACACAACTATGATGACTTATAAACTTTAACAAAAGTTAGGTATCCGCAAGGTGTACTCACGTGATAAAGTGATGAGAATCACTTCCTAACAAAGCCAAAGCTCAAACACTTGATCAATAATCCTATGATCACAAAACATAAGGTTAACTTAAATAGGTTAACCAAAACCAAGACCTCTTAAGAATATGAGCTCAATATTGTACTTAAACACCTTTTTCGGGTCTTAAAGACTCCATTTAATCTCCATGTAATCATTAGAATCAAATCCCAAACAATTACAAGGTCAAAAGGGTTTGATATCGCCAAATTTAGATATATATTTTAAGTGATATCTGTTTTATTTTAGTCTGTTATTGTTCGTAAATAAGTAAAAGATACTTAAATATCTTTAATTATTGAATTTCAGGTCAAAAAGGCGAATGATGAAAAGTTTTGAGCAAAAACCGGAAAAAACTGAAGAAAATAAGAAAAACTGTCCGCGCCGACACACCTCCACTGTTTTGATCATATCTCACTCATACAAACTCGGATTGAGGTGATTCAAAAGGCCACGGAAACTAGACTCAGAGGGCTACAATTTCAGTTTTATGGTCAAACTCTAAAAAAGTGATGTTGCAGCGCGACCATTAAGAATATCGCGACGCGACGCGACGATCAGATCAGAATTTCAAATTTCAAAAGAGTTTTGGATCGCGTCAAACTCACCCGTCGCGACACGACACTTACCCGTCGCGACGCAATGCCCCTGTTTTCAGTTTTCTATATAAACGAACATCCAGATCGGTTTTGGGGTGAACCACTCAATTTATACTACCCAAACACTGCCAAAACTCGTCCAAAAGCATTCTAGGGGCTGTGGAGCTCAACTTTTAAGGATTGGAGCTTATTATTTGAAGATTTCGGCTTAGATTCATCACGGTCCTATCATTCTTATTATTTATCTTTTGTGTTTATGTTGTTCTTAATTTCCAGAAGCTATTTTATGATGTTTCTAGGCTAAAATTTCATATATTCCTCCCTAAAGGAGATGGATTATTTGAAAGTTAATTGCTTTTTGTGTTAAAGATGCTAGATTTCATATATTTATTAATTTAAGTTCTACCAAAGATCCACATGTGTTTTAGATCTTGTTTTTGACATGTTTATATTCTGAGTTTGCATAAGTAGGAGGACCAATCCGCTTGTGTGGCTTATATCATGACTATTTAGGACCAATAATTAGTTTTGACTAGTGATTGACCAAATCCTAGTCTTAAACATGAAAAGATAGGAACTTTAATGTATGTGCAATTACATATGATGATCTTTATATGTTAATTGAATGGTTTCTTGTTTTAGACAATCATTAAAGATAGAATCTTGATTGATACGAACTAAAAAGACTAATCTTGCTTTAAATTGATTCCTTGACCATAGGGTTAGTTAATTGCATGATTGTAGGGTTAGATTCGGACCAAGAGTCTAACTAATATAGGAATCGGTATATGATATTTAGTTGTCGGTTGCACTTAATAGATTGACTTGAAGAGAATTTCATCAAATCTAGGGAGGGAATCTTTATATTATAACCTTAAATCCAATAAAGTTTATTGCTCTTCACTTCCTTTGGTTTGTTCTTGGTTTTTGTTGCTATTATTTAGTGAGTTGGATCATAAAGTTTGAATCTTTGTTGATAAGATTCTAAAATCCCCCTTTAGTTGTTTATATTAGTTTCATATTTAATTAGTAGAGTTATATTCAAAATCATACTCGTTCCCCTAGTGTTCGACACCCGTACTTATTTACTATACTACGATACGATTAGGTTTTCTTGCCTATTTGTGTTGTAGTCGTGCTAAATAACTCAGATTTATAAATTTAAAACTGGTACGCTATACGCACATCAGGGGTCAAAAATATGATTTTAGAATGTCCAGGGTGACTCGCGTCGCGAAAATTTCTCTTGAAAAGAACTTCTTTGTCCCCGCTGCGTCGCGCCACGACACTTGGCATATCCGCCGCGATCTGTGTTGCATAGCAGGAAACCCCCCGTTTTTTTCTAAAAAATCAGTTACCAAATCAACTTTATAACACTTGCAACTTACATAGCATTTAATATCACATCAAAACTTACTAAAAATAACCATTTAATTGCAACATACTTGAATTTGGGTAATCAAACCCTCAATTGAAGATTTTGACCCAAAAGCCAAAACTTTCAACACCAAACAACAATAGATCATCATTTACTTGAAACTTAAATCCCTTCTTGCCCAACACCAAAGCATTAATGAGGAAGAATAACTAGATCCACCCTAACTTGACTTTAAAGTCAACCAAACCACCAATATTCTTCTCTTTTCTTTTTGTTGGACCACTTGCTCGAGCCCTCTCCCTCTATCTCGATCCTTCTAGCTGCTACCGTGACTCCAAATGAGTCAAAAAATCTATAGTGAGTGCTTATATATATATATATATATAATTTTACAATTTTAGTCCCTTTACTTCTCTTTCTTAGAATTTGGACACCAATAAGCAATAAACACCTTAAATCATTCAACTATTAATTGCTTGACACTTTCAACCCTCAAAGTTCATCTGATTCACACATATAACTCTTAACTCATAAGATTAACATCACTAATAATAGAAGCTTTAGTCAATTGTACCTTGTGCTTTACTAGTTATACTTCATGACCAAATGTTAATAAATAACCATAATCACTCTTGTTAATGATAAATTCCCAAATTATCTATAATATACTATAATTTCTTTTACCAACACATAAATCACATTATTAACCAATATTGACGGCAAATTCTAAAATTTGGAATATTACATTTTATATATTCTAATATTTTTGTAGGGCCTGTTTTTATTTTCACCCCAAACCCTAAATATATTTGGACCGGTCCTCGGTTCAATATAAAAAGAGTTGTGCAAGAATTTGTTTATGATCAGAAAGTGACTTCATTATATAAAACTGTTTAAATACCATAATATTAGGCATTATATACAGTATTGTAAAAATCAGTCTTGCCGGTCAATAAATTGCCGCCTAGGCGGTTATCAGCAACCAACCAACCTAAAAAGCGTATGATCGGTCAAATTATCGAGCATGGTTAAAATCGGTCATGGGCGGTCAATAAAATGGTTTGACTTCATTAAATAAAACCGTTTAGGGTTTAACAAAATGGTTGAATTATGCTTTTATTTTTGAGTTTGGTAAACTAATTATGGATTTATGGTTTTTATATTTCAAGCTTGCTGAACTTTTTGTTGGTTATTGACTTATTTTATTAGAATATTATTAATATTTATTTTTTCAAAAGTAAATTCATATATATATATATATAGAGAGAGAGAGAGAGAGATAGAGAGAGAGGGAGGTTCATGCGAAAACATTTTATTTGCGGAAAGTGCTAGAAGAATTTTTAGCCATTGGATGATCAAATTAATGGTTAAGATGAATTTTGGAAAATATGTAATTAAATGGATCTATTGGGAAATTTAAATATAATCATAAAGGGCATAGACATCCTTTTAACCCTCAAAATACTGTTGCTTTAAATAAAACCTCTCATCTTCCCTAGTTATATGCTTTAAGCTTGTAACCCACGACCCTCATCCTCTCTCTCTCTCTCTCATCCGCATATAAACCAGCCTCTCCACCACTCTCTCTCTCTCTCATTCGCCTCTAATGCCAATCGGAGACAACCACTGCCAGCCTGAAAATCACCGTCTAGCCTTCATTTATTGCTGCCATCTTCCCGACATTGTTCTTCTTCGTTAGAAATTGAAGCCACAACCCACGCCTTCCCATCTCTCTCTGATTTTCCGTCTATTAGAGATCTAACACAGTCGGCTACCTTTCTCCTGCCTAAAACACCATTGCATGACCGACATCATCATCGAGCACCGCCGCCGGCGGAGCGCTTCGATCAACGCATCAGATCTACAACCCCATCAAGCCGTCACCGCCATCGTTAATTGTCTACAACCCTCGCCGCCGCCTAGATTCTCGATCTATCATCACCATCTTTCTCTCATCTCCGTTTTTTTCTTGTGTTTCATAAGAACTGGAAAAAAAATTAGGATATTAGAATTTGTAACCAAAGGTAATTTTCATTATGTTTTTATTATTTCAAATAGTATTTAATTTTTTTATAACTAATGAATAATAGGTAAAATTTTAGGTTATTCGGTTTTATTTTTGTGTATGTATTGTTTAGTAGATATAGTTTTTATATATTGTTTTAGCATAGAGTTCAATGTTAAACGGTATTTAAAAATCTATTATTACATATAAATTGATATTTTATTCATCATTGAACAAATTTGATATTGGTGTATGTATTCATATAAGAACAAGAAACATAAGTTTACTTTTTTAATTTTATTGTACTATTTATTATTGAACAATTATTTGTGTATTATAATATTTGTTATTAGATTTTATTTGTAAACATCAAAGATAAAAATAACCTTCGTTCACTAGTAAATTGAAGTAGTTTTAGAAAAATAATGAATAAACGCTAAGTTCAGAACATAGTGTAGGGAAACAAAAAAACAAGATAAACAAATTTATTAAGTGAAAAAAACGTTGTATTATGAAGTTAACCGAAACAAAAAAGTGTTTATTAATGAACAATGGGTAATGAACACAATAATGATGAAAAACTCGTAAATTTTTTGAGTGTGTTCATCGGTGAATTTTGTAAAATTAATAATTTACTAGTAAATTATTTTTAATTTATTTTGTTTTTTATTCAAAATTCGGGTGAGAGAAAAATGAGAGAAATAGATTGAAGAGAGAAAAGTTTTGTTTACTATTATACCCCTTTTAATTTTAAAAAATAAAAAAACATGATTAATATAAATCAATAGATCAAATACCAATAAGTGGTTAGGATTGTTTCTCACACTTTTCGTAAATAAAACACTCTTCTCATAAACCCTCATATATATATATAGGGTGAGGTTCAAGGAAGAACCCTTTTAAAATACACGACAATGATAACCTGGGTAAACTTGTAATTTAACATTTCTTCTTTAAGTTCATGTTCACCCATAACTACCCAAAATTCAAGTTTTACATCCTAAATCATAAAAGCAAAATTATTTCTATAATATAACAATTTAAAGATTTGTATGCATTGATGCATCATATCACAAACACTTTTGTATGCATTGATACATCAGGTATATAGTCAAACAAATGATAAAAAAAACGTGAAAATTTTTAAACATCCGATCAATGAAATCAAAGGTCTAAAAGAAATTAAACAATCTGATCAATGAAATTAAAGGCCAAAAGTGTTCTCGTTGTCGTGCATTTTAAATGTGTTCTCATTTGATCCTAACACACACACACACATTTTCTCTCTCTCTCTCTCTCTGTATATATATAGTGAAAAGTTAATTTGAGAATCGTTTTTATTGCGAGAACCAATCTTAACTTTCCAATTCCCGCTCCTTCAAATGGATTGTCCACCTATTAATTCCTTACATGCACCTTGTCACATTCAATCCCCCCACGCTTTTCATCCATGCATTCCATTATCCAAAATAAACGGCTAAGATTGATTTTCGCAGTTTTCGCAATAAAATTGGTTCTCAAATGAACCCTCCCCTATATATATATATATATATATATATATATATATATATATATATATATATATAGGCAAAAGTTCAAACGAGAACTGTTTTTCGTACAAGAACTGCGAGAACCAATCTTAGCCGTCCAATTCCCCCTCCTTCAATTGGATTGCCTACCCATGAATTCCTTACATGGACCCTGTCACACTCAATCCACCCACCTCTTCATCCATGAATTCCATTATCTAAAATAAATGACCAATATTGGTTCTCGCAGTTCTCGTAGGAAAAATAGTTATCGTTTAAACCCTCCTCTATATATATATATATAGAAAGGATCCTTTGTGAACTCCCGAATGATGCGAACGTGCAAACGGTGGTTTGTGTAGATTTTGATGGCAAAATATTAATTTAAGAGAACATATTTGAGGAGAGTGTTGGGAATGTGTGTATCCACATGAGGTCATGTTTAGAGAATTAATTTTCATTGTGAGAAACCAATTTATACTTTGTAGGTTTTAATTTTTTTTCAATTTATCATATATTTATTCTTTTTAATTTTCTTTCATTTTTCCTAAATCATCCTATATTTATTTATTTTTATTATCTTATTACATGCAGGTTTTAAACTTATATTGTATAATATGCAATATATGATAGGAACTGTCTTAAAATAAGAATGCTAGGAACATTACATCTTGTCTAAAAATTCACTGCATCCGACTTAAAATTATTGCATCTCGGGTAATAAACATAAGATACCGTTAAAATTACTGCATCTTTATTGAAGAATTTAATAATTTCTAATTTAAAATATCACTACATCTTGTTTAAAAACATTGCATCCAGATTAAAATTACTATATCTAAAACTTAACATATTTTACTATAATTTCAAAAAAACATTTCCATCTTAAATTAAGAAAAAAGAAAAAGGAAATTAAATTTACATCTAGAATAACCGCAATGTTTGACTATATATTGTATAAAATCTTATGTTCCAGCGTAAATTAAATGTCATTTAATATTATGGGAAAAAAAGCGTTCGCAATATGCGAACGATATACACCATTCGCAAAGGATCCCTTGACTATATATTTTCGTACGAGAACCGCGAGAACCAATCTTGACTGTTTATTTTGGATAATGGAATTCATGGATGAAGAAGCGTTGGGGGACTGAGTGTGGCAGGGTGTATGTAATGAATTAATGGGTGGGCAATCCAATTGAATGAGGAGGAATTGAACGGCTAAGATTGGTTCTCGTACGAAAAACAGTTCTGGTTTAAACTTTTGCATATATATATATATATATATATAGTGAAAAGTTTATTTGAGAACCGTTTTTATTACGAGAACCGCAAGAACCAATCTTAGCCGTCCAATTCCCCCTCCTTCAATTGGATTGCTCACCCATGAATTTCTTACACGCACCCTGCCACACCCAATCCCCCACGCTCTTCATCCATGAATTCCATTATCCAAAATGAACGGCTAAGATTGGTTCTCGTGGTTCACGGAATAAAAACGGTTCTCAAATAAACTTTTTAATATATATATATATATATATATATATATATATATATATATATATATATATATATATATAGATAGATATAGATATATCGTCGTTCAAGAGATTCGATTCAATTGGGGGCTTGAATTAATTGTGTCAATTAATTGGAAATTTGTAAAATAGTTGGTAGGTCCGTTTGTGGTTGTCAGCCATAACAAATAATTATACTAACTAACAAATGCATGTATTAAATGATAATTCTTATGGACAAGATGATGATATCCACACACACATATATTAATTAATAAATATATATATATATATATATATATATTCTCACCAAGCTTTTAAAAACGGTACGTCAAATAAATATATATAAAAAAAAACTTTAGCCGTTTCGCACTCTTCTGTTTTTCCTTGATATATATACTGCATTTAATTTTTTAAAAGTTAATGTATCTTACTTAACTGATACGGAGTACTTCGCTTTCATCCACAACCCAAAACGTGACTATAGAATATTATAATTAAACGTGTCTATAGAATATTATTATTATTATTATTATAAATAAATCATTTTAGACGTTCATATCGTACACGGATTGTTTTTACTTTATATACTTATAAATATTAAACATTAATGAAAAGATATTAAATAATTATAAGATACGAAAGAAATTGATACACATCCTTATGATTGGATCTTTTTGTATAAGTCATTTATCTTTATTATCAGAATTAGAGCTATAAGGTCAAATATTTATTGGTTATAATAATAAAAATTTAAAGTGATTATAAAATATTTTAAATTGATAAAATCAAGAATTTGATTAAATATGATATTTTAAAATTATATAAAAAATAAATATGGATAAGTGATAAATATGATATTTTAAGCTTTAAAAATGACATATATGAATTTTTATAAATAATTTTGGTTCATTCCATTTTGAAAACAAAAATCAAAATTAAAATTCTAATTTGGATTAAATGAATAGTTTTATTTTATTAAATAAAAAATTAGGATCATTTAATAAATTTAATGCATGTAAGTCTTTCATTTATATTAGATTATTAATTAATTGGTTTGTCATTCGAGAACCATGCACGCTTTCTTATTATTGAAAGAATATATACTAGAAAATCGTGAATTAGACCAAAATGGCTTAGGTTAAATGGGAAGTGTCATGTAAATTTGAGGGGATGGTTAAATATAAAGGATCTAAAATCTTTTAACTTAAGTCTACTTACAAAATGATGGTGACGTTTTAAAGTAGAAAATAAATCTTTGTATTTGGATAATTAAAAGTCTATACGGAGTTTCAGGCGGGCTTGATGTTTAAGAAAATATTTCGGATTCCGGTATTTGGAGGGAAATAATCAGAGCTCGAAAGGAAATTAATGATTGGGGTTTAAAGTTGATGTTTTTATTTCAAATTAAAGTTTGACACGAGTTATCCAACCGTTTCTTGTTGGATGATTAGTTAGGAAATGGAGCGTTAAAAGATTTGTCGAAATGGGAAGGGCTAACGAGAATTGGTCGTGGTCTTTTGGCTCCAATGGGTAGACACGAGGAAGATCACATGAAGAACTCCGGATCTTGAAGGATTTGGAAAATCAAATATCAATACAGCAAAATGTGAAAGTCATTTGAAAATTGGAGAAAACAATGAGTATTCAGGGAAGGGCATTCGCAAGGCATTTGAAAATTTGAAAACATTTGATAAGAAGGTTTGCATTTTTGCTTGGAGGGTAGATAGATAAAGGCAACTAGTATTGGTTAATTTAGATGGTAAAGGTGTTGATGTTTGCTTGGTATTATGTTCACTTGGTTGTTTGTTTTTGAAAAGTGTGGTATGCGGAAACTGTGAGTTGTCGCTCTCATCATAAGAAATCATAAAATTTCTGAAACCTGTCACTCATGCTATCATATTGTCATTGAGACTCGTTTGTCACTCACGCCATCATATTGCCACTCATGTTAGAAGTTTGCCACTCACGCCATTGTCTTATCATCTCACATACTAACGTAGTAACAAATAAACTTTGTAGAAAACTAATCATCGGTAAGTATCATAACAACAAAAGATACTACAATCTCATAATTATGCCACTCAGGCTATTATAGTGTCACTCAAGCGATCATCTCATCATCATCTTCTAAATTAGTTAACACATCATACACAAAAATAAAATTATGTATCTAGCACATTAGTAGGGATCGTGTAACTCACCTTGAACGCTAAATAACGTCTTAATTCATTGTCGATAGTAAAGTAATTAGCAAACACTCGGCAACGATCACCTATAAGAAGTTATACTCTAATTCAAATTCTCTACACGGCCACACATGATATACCATGTTAATATTAAACTCTAACCTTACACGGCTCGTGTTGATTTACATGGTCCCTTTAGCATCACCATACACGGTTTATAGCTTTAGTACATTGCCTATGCCATGAAGAGTTGAATACGGCCTATATCATTTGAATACGGCCCATGTTTCTCTACACGGTCCAGTACATGGCCTGTACATGAACAACTGCAAATTCTTGCCAAAACACATGCAGTTCACAACAAAGTGATTTCCAGCCCTTCATATACACTTTTTAACAACTCTAAACATTTAAAACAACCCATTTAACACATCTTGATCATCCATAGATCAATTGGATCTAAAGAACAAATTTTGACCCATTTGAAACTCAAGAACACATTAAAAACATGAATTCAATCCTAATAACTCTAGATTTCATAAACTCAGAACCATAACACTCTTAAATCTTGCACACAGCTGTATTTGTTTTTCCTGGCCTCATCTAAGTGGGAGGAGTGGATGCAACACTTTAAGTAACAACTAACAAATAGTGACTAGTTACTTTTCATTTTTAAGAGCTGCAAATGAGCTAGCTAGCTATACATGTTTGATTGTTGTGACGTTAGTCAAGAGTAATCAGTCTATTGCTTATAGGTTGAATTTTTCTTTGTAAGAATCCTAGCTTTATATTAATAATATTTTGCCTTTAAATTTTTTTACCTATAACGTGTTACACATATATTAATGATGTATTAAAAAAAAGGTAGGATTAAAGACACGATTTTAACACGAAGAACACAAAGGCTATTAAATTACTTATGACAAATCTCTAAACAACTGCAACATAGATGCAAGTAATCCTAAAAATTGATAAGTAGATTTTAGATTAAAATGATCATAAAACAAAACACGTACACACTAATAACACAAATATATTTAATTTGTGACTAAAATAAAGATCTAAAACGATACTAAAATTTATTGGGTTTAGTGCATCAAAATGTATTCAACTTGTCACGTTTTGCTATTATGTGTATCGAACTTTAAAATATTCTATTGTATGTATTAAACATTTAATTTGTTGCTATTGTGTGTAATAAACTTTCTATTGTATGTACTAAACTTATACATTTTTTCCTTTTATATGTATCCAAAATACATAAATAGCAATAAATTAAAAGTTTGATACACACAATAGAAACTTTTAAAGTTTGACACACACAATAGCAAAACGTAACAAGTTGGATACATTTTGGTGAACTAAACCCAAATTTATTCTAAGCTAGACTAGATCCTGTATGATACACGGGTTGTTTAAAAACTGATAAATATTATGATGACGGACGACGTCATAATTGTATTTTTTGTACAAGTCATTAATTACTTTTGTTACAATTAGAGCTATAAGGTCGAGTATTTATTGGTTATATATAATTAAAAAAATTTTAAAATGATTATAAAATATTTAAATTGATAAAATCAAGAATTTTGTTTAATATGACATTTTAAAATATTATAAATGGTAAATATGATATTTATAGACTGTGATGGACAAATAAAATACTTTAAGATTTAAGAACATAAATGAAATTTTTTTAATAATTTTGATTCAATCAATTTTGATCAAGAAAATTCAAAATTATAATTATAATTTTGATTAAATGGATTATCAAAATTAAATAACTAATTAAATTTATTTTATTAAATAAAAGATTAGAACTATTCATTCGTTTTGATATATGTTATTCTTTTATTTATATTAAAAGATTTTCTTCAAGTATGTGGGTCTCTAATATCTCGGTGAAAGAGATAAAATTCTTTGATTTATAACCAAAGGGGAAAAGAGCTTATCTTCAAAAGAATAATTCTACAATGTTCAAATTATTTGGAAGATAATAAACATCAATTTAGGCTGGCAAATGTTTTTTTAAGAGAAAATACACATACATAAAATTAAAAAGAAAAATCTTATCCACTTCATATACTCTTTAGTGGGTTGAAAATGGTAACAATAACTTTTGAAACTCTGGGATGAATAAAGTTATCAATACAATGACCGGTTCACCACAAGTGCAAGTTGCCACTATTACAATAATAATGGATAAATTGTATTAAATACAATAAATTTTATTTTAGTTATCATTTTATATAATTAACTGTAAATTTTTTAAAATAATAGAATTAACTTTTATAATCCTCTTATTGTATGCAAACAACTCTTTAATGTGTCTGATGTTTAGTTCCTATTATATACAATGAACTTTGTCATAACTTTCATAGTATACAACAAGTGGCATACAATGTGAAAATTATGAAAATTGGTTGTATTATTTTTAAGAAAATAAATTTTGTAACACCGCCTTTGAAACCTTAAAATCAGTTAAAATTTGAGTTTTCAAACTGCATGGGTCCGTTTGTAAATTGAATGTTTACCTGTTAGTTATCCTAACCGAATTTCAAAAACAAAGCAGCGGAATTTTCAAAAACAATAAACAAAACCAAGCCTATTAAACTATTAAAATTTAAACACGTGTTTGGCGTATATACAAATATACAATACAAAACTTGCCAAACACGACTACCGGTGTTACTTTAAACTAAACCGACCATTGTATATATTATATACCAAAAAGTAGTGTTCCTCAAAGCCCGTACAAAAGCATAAGGTTCCCGTCTCACCAGGCCTGCCTATACTTTGTCTGAAAAAGGGAAACAACAACAGGATTAGCTATATAAAATAGCTAGTGAATACAAACAAGTATAAGTGCAATAATAGCAAGTCATGAATCAAATATGAGCATACAATGCTATCCTAACAATTAGCGGTAATGCTGACATGTCCAGCAGTGCTATATCTTGCCAGATAGCTAGTCTGGCTCAATAACAACCACCGGGGGAATCAAACACTGCCAACCGTGCTGGTATTATCACATAAGTGACTCCACCTGCTTGTTACGGAGCCAAAGGCTCATTAGGCTCAGCCAGTTAAGGCAATCACCCCAAATGTTAAAGGAATGGCACTCGAGTACCATTAGTCCCGAACAATTGTCCGAAGGCCCCTGAGACCCAGCCAAAGCTGACCTTTCATGCATATATGTCCGGACTTTTCACATAGCTCATCATTATCTCAGAAAAGAGATCATTGCATGCATGCTTTCACATATGAAATCATATATATCAACATGTCACCATAAATATACATGTAATTATATACATGTCAAATATATCATTCATCATGTCATTAATGGTTTTCTAAGCATATATACACAAATAAACAAGTCTATATGCAAGAATTAGCATACCATGTTCGTTTAAACCAAATAGCATTCAAAACTTCCTTTATTGAATTCATACAAGTCGGTACTCACCTTGGTGCTCAAATATATCTCAAATATGTATTTGTCCTTCCTTGGTGCTTAATTACCTATTGTTTACATATAATTCCATTTAGATCACCATATATATACACATATACTAAAACTAGTGTTATATTCCTACTTATGTGTTTAATTGAATAAAATGCTTAAACCATCCTAAACTCCTCTTAATTGAACAAAAATGACACAAGAACATTACCTACACTTAATCCATTGAAAAATAGGTTTCTGTTTGCTGCACAGCAGGTCGCGCCGCGACATTCATCCAGCCCAGCGACAGTGTGTTCTGCACAGCTAAGGTTCCATCCAAAACTCAAGTTTATCATTTCTTTAATTAAGTCCAGGTTATGTACAAGCTTCGGGGCATTATTTGAAGTCTAAAAACATTAACATAAGCTACTTTAACAACAAATTCAAGATTAATTCATCAATTCTCCATTTTTGACCCATTTGGTCAAATTCTTGAAACAAAATCAAGTTGACATCTTTAATACCTAAAATCAGTTCTAAACAACTTACAAATGGTCCTAGAACAGATTACAATCAAGAATTCTAAGCTTTAATGGCTAAACCCGTTTTACCCATTTTTGACCTAAATTGCAAAAAAATGAAGAACAAGAGAAGAGAGGCTTACAAAGAGTGAACAAGATGATGAATTGAAGCCTGGAAACAGATTAGAAGTAAGATTTGAACTCAACTCTTTGATTCAATCCAGTTTCTTATTGATCTTCACTTGGAATGGCTTCAAGAAAACAAAGGAAAAAGAAATCGTGAGTGTGTGTGTGTTTTGTGGTGTGTATGTGTGTTTTATCTGATGTGGAGGTTTAAAAACCGACCTTGGGTTTTTGAGTTATCCACAAGGGGTATTTTGTTCCCCTTTTCAACATACAACACGACACCCGAGTAACCGTTTCAACTAACGAGGATATTTTTGGAAACCTCGTTTGAAACCAGTTATGATTTTATAATTTTTTTCTATTTTTATTACTATTTTTAATTTCACAATTATCTGACCAATAGCTAATTTCTATTAATTCTCACAATTATATTTATATTTAATTCATTTAAATAAATCTCACATACCAAATGGAGCACGCGAATAGGCCCGATTTGAGGATGTTACAAATTTGATTGTATATAATGATAACTAAGATTAAATTCATTGTGTTTTAATGCAATTTACCCTATAATAAATTACACTTTACATAGTAGTTGATTTTTGACGATAATTTGTGTTCACGGATAACAATAATTTGTGTTCACGGATTCGGTTGTTATTAAAACGATTGTATTTGGTGTTTCTTATTTGGGCTTCTCTACCAGTCTATTCTCGAGTTTAAAAAGGAGAGGAAAAGAAATAAAAGAGAAAAAATTCTTTCCTTCAAATAAATGAAAGTTTTAAGGTAAAACAAAATTAAACTTTTCCTTCAAAACTCTCCTCTGTCTTTCTTTTTCTTTGTTAAATAAAACTCAAAAACATAATTTTTCTTGTTTTTCTTCTAAATTATTATTTTTTCTATTCGCTAAAAGAACTCGATAACAGGGTGTAAAATTTCTTATATTTATGAAATTTTTTTTGGATATTATCTCTTAAGTTCTCATCTAGCACTTGGAGTCCATTACTTCTGTGGTGCCATTGGCTTCTATGATGCAACATGAATCACACACATTCGTGAAACACGTGTTCATATGCGAGAAACAAAAAGATATTTTATAATTCATCATAAGGTTTTTTATGCCCGCCAATTCCGCGTCTGGGATCTTATGGATCCGAACCGGCCCCTTTCCATGGATCGATCCGTAGACAATGATCACATGTATTGGTTAGTCGAGTAAGAGGTCGGAATTAAACCGATGCCATTTCATTAAAGTCTCCTCTTACCGGACCCACTATTTACGGTGAAAGAATATATCACCCCCAAGATGTTTACCTAGAGTAAGGATTGAACCTATAATCTCTAGGAAGACAATGACTCACCTTACCACGAAGCCACCTTATAAGTAGTAAAAAAGATATTTTATAAATGAGATAAAATATATTATATAATTATAGCCTTTAATTTAGTAAATTAATATTAGTTATATTTTCTTGAATATTTATTTATTTAAAATTGAATAATCAAAATTGATTTTTAAAAGTTGAAAGTAATACAAATATATTTTGAATTTAAATATAATAAATTAATTATTTTAATATTTTAATCTATTATATTGAAATGTTGTGCGATATATTTAATAAGTTATAAAACCTTAAACAAAAATTTTATAAATGGGATTTTGCATTTTGAGAATTATTAATATTATATTTATTTTATATATTTTTTAGTATTAAATCTATAATACGGATTTGGATAAATTATATATAATAAAATCATTATTAAAATTTTAAAAATCTTGTATATAAGTAATTAAATTTTAAGATATGTTTTATAATTTATGAAGAATGTTCAATATAGTTCATAATTAATTCATAATCCTATGGGACTAATTTTAGCTTTTGGATCAATGTCATCAATGGTTCAGATTAAATTTTAAAAACTTAGACGAAGTTGCATTTTTGTAGTTTTTCGTAATTCATATGTGATGCTTTTACAAATCACATATGATTATATATTGAATCACCTGTGATTGAATATTAAAATTTCAGGACTATGTTTTTTAAATGGACTTTATTGTACACAACTCTATAATTTAGGGCAAATTGCATGAAAATATAATGAACTTTGTCTTAGTTATCATTGTATACAATCAACTTTAAAATTTGAAAAATAATACAATTAACATTCATAGTTCTCTCATTGTATGCAAACAACTTTTTCATATGTCTGTTGTTTAGTTACCATTGTATACAATAAACTTTGATATAACTTCTATAGTATACAACAAGTTGCATACAATGTGAGGATTATAAAAGTTGGTTATATTATTTTTAATAAAATAAAGTTGATTGAATATAATAGTAACTAAGACAAAGTTCATTGTATTTAAATGTAATTTGCCCTATAATTTATATATTAATGATTATACTAATTTTTGTGTTATTATCTTCTTAAATATCATTTTCACCCACCCTGGTTTACAAATATCATATTACTTTTTATAACATTTTAAATATCATATTTAACTAAATTCTTAATTTTATAATTTTAGAATATTTTATAAACATTTTAAATTCTTTTTAGTTATAACAAATAAATACTAGATTTAAGAACAAATTACATTAAAATACAATGAACTTTATCTTAGTTATCATTATATACAATCAATTTTATTTTCTTAAAAATAATACAACCAACTTTCATAATTCTCACATTGTATGCAACTTGTTGTATACTATGAAAGTTATAACAAAGTTCATTGTGTACAATGGTAATTAAACAACAGACACATGAAAAAGTTATTTGCATATAATGAGAGAATTATGAAAGTTAATTGTATTGTTTTTAAAATTTTAAAGTTGATTGTATATAATGGTAACTAAGACAAAGTTTATTGTATTTTCATGCAATTTGCCCTAGATTAATTGCTAATATTTGTAAGAATAATGATCAATGACTTCTATAAGAATTACAATCACGTATGTCGTCATGTCTATTCATATCATGTTATAATAATGACTGATGACTTATACACGAAATGCAATCATGTCTATTCATATCATGATACCACGTTCTTGCCGTTACGTTTGCCCTCAACCTCACATCAATACTTCCACGGTTGCTCTGGGTGTTAATGTCGTATATCGTCATTTTATATAATTATTTAATAATTTTTATTAATGTTTAATATTTATCATTATCTTAAATCAACCTGTATGTCGTCATTTTATATAATTATTTAATTATTCAATATATCATATTTTAAAGAATGTTTAGTTTCTTCCACGTTTTATAATTATTTGATATCTCGTTATTAATATTTAATATTTTTTATTATTTAAAACAACACGTATATCACACGGTACAAAAATAACATTAAAAAATTGCCTTAATAACAGTTAAATATAGATAGACTTAATTATAATATTTAAAGTTTATCTAAATTGAAGTATATATATATATATCCATCTTTATATTTAGTTAATGAGTATATACTTTATACTAATACTAAATAGTTTAAAACTAGTATTTAATACATTATAATGGTACGTACATACTTATGAGAATTCATATCAAAGCAATTTGTGTCAAAACGAGAAGGTTTTTACCCGCGCGTTGCAGTGGGGTTAATGTGAATACGTTATTTACTACTAGCATCGTACCTGCGCAATGCTGGGGTGGTGATTAGTTTCTGTTTTCTAACATATCGCTTTCAAGAATGTAATGATATGTTATTCACACGATTCAATGTCAATGAAATGTTTTCTTCAACAACATGTCCGTTTTTCACATTTTCTTTTATTTGCATCAACTTTTTTATTAATTTTAAAAATAAATTCTAAAAGACATTAAAATAAGAGCAAAGATTTTTATATATGAAATAAAGAGAGAGAAATTAATAAGATTTTGGAAATTATTTTAATGGGTGGATAATTGTGTTTGTGTGAGAGAGAGAGTGTGTGTTAGTAGGAGTGTGTAGTTTAAATGAATGAAAAAATAAACTAAATTAAGAGAGAGAGAGTGAAATGGTTAAATATTGAGTGGATGAGATTAATTTAAATATAATGAATGGTCAAGATGTTATCTTGATTGAATTTTAAGAACACTTAAAATTGAGGAGGAGAGAGAATGTTAAATGTTTTATATAGTAGTATAGATATAGATTTTGGAAATTATTTTGATGTGGGTGGCTAATTGTGTTTGTGTGTGAGAGAGTGTGTGTTAGCAGGAGTGTGTATTTTAAATGAATAAAAAATAAACTAAATTAAGAGAGAGAGAGAGAGAGTGAAATGGTTAAATATTGAATGGATGAGATTAATTTAAATATAATGAATGGTCAAGATGTTATCTTGATTGAATTTTAAGAACATTTAAAGTTGAGGAGAAGAGAAAATTTTAAATGTTTTATATAGTAGTATAGATATCCATCTCCCTCTCTCTCTCTAGTCTTAATGTATAACGCAATAGAATAGTTATTGAAAGAAACTTACTTTTTAGTATTACATCACGGAAATTTTTTTAGATAAATGTCATATTATGATAAAATTTATATATAAGACGTTCACAAATATATATATTAATATTTACACCGAACGTTGTAGCTTAAAAGTTATAAAAGAAAAAAAACATAAAATTAATTCATTGAATTAACTAATAATAAATTTTATTAGTAATTCGGCGGCCAAAGAACAAATAGACAATTGCAGTTCTTAAAGGAGAAAAAGAAAAGATCGAAAAACACTAGGTTGAGACTCACACATAGTTCCTTCCATTATAAGGGTGCTTACAGAGAAATTATAGCAGAGAATAGCATTGAAGAGAAAGAGAATTGATTCTTTTATTTGGTAACATATAGATTTTAGTACAGAATTGTAATAGAGAATTATTTCTCTTGTTTGGTATATCAGATGTTAAACCAACTTTATTATTTGCACCCATATTTTATCACCCCCATATATTATGTTTACCTTGTAATGAGTTTAACATACATATTAATTAAATTAACATATATTTTTAAAGTAGTATACAATATTTTTTCTAACAAGTTTCTTTTATCCCATTATACCCGTTTAAATATATAAACATTCAAACAAACATATATTATTAGTAAATAAAAATACATGTATAATAGATGTAGCAATCAATTTCATCTGTTCACTCATCACTATGCCTCCTTTTGCTTTTCCGCCACTACGCCCTTCTTTTGCATTTCCCTTACAACCCCTGTAAACACGTCACATCTATTCCTATTCTACCACATCATTTTTTTACCAAAATTCTCTCATAGATATGATGAGAAAGACCAACAAGTTTCTGATGAGAGGGACATAAAGAGAGATACCGGCCACTTTTGCCGAGAAGGAGAAGATCAACCTGTTGTCGCGCGACGCCGGAGGAGTTGTTGCTCGAGAATGATTCACCGCATCCAGAGAGAGAGTTGTCGTCGTCTTCGTCGCCGGAGAGAGACAAAGCCGCCGGCGGATAGAGATAGAGATGCAGCAGCCGAAGAGACAGAGATGCGTTCGTCGAAATGGAGAAGTTTCGCTACGGAGAGAGTTTGGTGGGGAGAGTCGATGGGTTTGCTACGGATGAAACTCTCCGTGTTTTTTTTGTAATATCCAAGAGAATGGAAATTTCAATTCTCATCATTTCTCTTCTTGTCACGGAGAAATAAAAATAGAGAGTTGGAATTGGTTTATTTCTCATTTTGTAATTTTCATCTCTAAACAAACAAGGAAATTCTTTGCCATTTTCTTTTCTCTGCTCCTATTTCCCTCTACCAAACACACCCTGGGTATTTTCCTACTTGCTAATCCGCCAAGGAGAAACATTGTCAACAAATGATGAATTGCAAATAAAAATATATAAAATTAAGTAAGAGTTATTGTTCATTCTTCCTCCCAAGTGTTATATTATATAACTAGGTAATGTTTTATGTGATTTCTTTGTCATGGATGTATAATTCTATAAAAACAATCATAACGGTTTGACACTAGTTTTATAAAATATACGAATAAATTCTTCATGTGATATACCATAAGACTCTTCTTTTGTTGTAAACATGTAGGAACTCAGATTTTAAATAAGTCAATATCTTTATAATAAGGCTGAAACAATAAATTAATTGAACTGAAATGTTATGTCAACAAATGAAACTATCATAGAAATAAACAAACCTAGCAAAAATAGCAATAGGTTTCTATAAACTTGTGAGATATTTTGTTTCTATTAAATACTATTTCTCAAACAAAACAAACAAAAAGAATGAATTACTAATTTTATCCATATGGTTTATTAGAAGTCACTGATTTAGTCTTTTAAATTAAAAAATGACTGAGATGGTCCCTCAAATTGACAATGACACAATCTCAGTCATTTACCTATTAAAAGTAATGGCGCTGGTGTTACAAATTTCAAAATAATCATTTTGTCCTTTTATAACATTACAAACTCAATTCCTATGGTTTCAAATAGTTTCATATTTAGTTCTTTTAATATTTTTTAATAATTTACTCTATACATTTATGTATGTGTGCTACATGTATATATATTAATTATTTTTATTCTAGTACTTAAAATTATATTTTATTCCTTATAGTTATTTAATTTTTATAATTTTAATCTATAATTTTTATCAGACAGCAGCTCATTAGAATTAGTCTTATAATACACTATTATATACTAGGACAAATTGCATGAAAATGCAATAAATTTTATCTTAGTTACCATAGTATACCACCAACTTTAAAAATTTTAAAATAATACAATTAACTTTTACAATCCTCTCATTGTATGCAAACAACTTTTTTATGTGTGTATTGTTTAGCTACCATTATATACAATGAACTTTGCCATAGCTTCCATATTATACAACAAGTTGTATATAATGTTAAGATTATGAAAGTTGGTTGTATTTTTTTAAGAAAATAAAGTTGATTGTATATAATGGTCACTAAGACAATGTTCATTGTGTTTTAATGCAATTTGCCCTATATACTACCACAATTTTTTATTGTTTATCATTATTTAATGATTAACATTATCTTTAATTTTTTATTCATATAAATACCTCTTTAATCTCAAACTTTATTAATACAACTTATCTTTTTTTTTCTCCATCTATTATTATCTTTCTTATAATAATATACAATTTTTGAATATTAGTTGATAATAGGTTATCTTTTTTTTAAAGGCCATCTTGGTATTATAACTAAACAAAAGTTAATATTTTTACTTGTTTGCAAGCCGCAAACTACTATAAAACGCAATCATTACGAGCACATGTTAACGATCAAACTTGAAACACTATTGTTAACGTCCGATTTGTTTTATCATTTCTGCCGGGTTTAGTAGCCAATTTGACCAGGAAATCTTGTTCCTCTTTGATCCTTGCCTTGAACCATTGAAAAGAACTTAGTTTCACTTCTAATGTAGATTGTACGAAGTTTATTTTTTTGTTGTTAAAGATCAGATCGTTGCGTTATATTCTAAATTAGATAGGTTATCCAATTAAGTTTAAATACGATATCAATCATCACATAATTAATTAAAAAATCTCTCCCATCTTTCCTTCTTTATTTGTGTCAACTAAGAACACCAAACCCGAAAGTTTATTAATTGTCATTAAAACTTTGATATTTAACAAATATCATTTAGGATTTTAAGATAGAGGAATAATTTGTTACTATTTAAGGAACACATGACAACTAAGGGGGTATAGTAGATAGATATGTTGACTTTGTGTTATAGCTATAAAGAAATTGTCTATAAAATATCCTTTTAATTATGTCAAAATAGAATGCGGTCAAATAGTCAATTACTCACAATCAATTAAATATCCAAGTCATCTACTTTAAGGCGCAAAGTTATACTTGTTAGATTGTTAGGGCACCCGGAGCATCATTCACGAATGCCTTCGAGTTCATTTGAGTTAGGTGGGTTCCTTCGAGAACACCACTACACCCATTTCAGGTTCCCCCTTCTTCTTTTTTTTGGTTTCGTGCACCCCAGCAACCCGTGGCTTTTTTATTTTTGGTTTTGTAGAGAGAGTAGGAGAGAGAAAATGTTTAGGTTGATTTGGGATGAGTGCTACCTGGGTTTTGGGTTGATTTGGGTTGAGAAGAAAAAAGTAAAAAAACTGATGTGACAGCTGACGTGGCATTTGGGTTGATTTGGGTTGGGAGGAGGCTATACTCTTGGCTTAGGGTACTCTTATAATTTCAAAATATTTAAAATTTAAGAATTCAATCAAAATTTCTAAATACTTTATAATGTAATACTAGATTAAATTTTTATATAATACACGGATTGGTTTAGAAAATAATAAATATTAAACATCAATAACAATACATTAGATAACTATAAAATACGAAAAATATGAGAATTTAAAAAACGTGTAATACCGTTTTCCAAATGTAAATTTAATGTTATTGTTGAATTAATAAAGAGACTCCTTGAACTTCAATATTAATGGTGATTGTTGATAAGTAAGGGATGTTTGGACAAGGTTTATTCGAGAAGGTATAAATACCTGATTAGGGTTGAAAACCCTATGTGTAAATTATTGTAGCCACCTAAAATTTGTGTGTTTGTGAAACTGGTGTTGGTGTGTTTCCTGACGAGAGCAAAAGGGACTACGAATCAGTCATTTCTTTTTCTAGAAATTTAGGTAATGTCTCTTAACTTCTTGTCGTCGATTTGATGTCATTGTTGCTAATATAATCATAGAGTTGTTAATATACATAGAGTTTTGGGTGGATTTTAGTCGGAGTTTTACTCCTGTTGAACTAGTTTGAAACCGAGCACTGCTTTAGCAAATAAATCATATATCATATATAATCATCTTTGTAGTGGAATTAACCAACCAGTATTAGAATTAGAAGATACTAACAATACAATGTGTAACACCGTATTTTCAACCTAATTTTTTTCATTTTAAAATATTGCGGAAGCGATAAAATATATATAATATATTTACAACTGAATACACCAAACTGTTTTCCAGTTATTTGTTAAGTCAAAATACAATATTACAAAAACCACGGCTCATCACAACTAATATCAGAATGCCCGCCAATTACTCCCCAAGTAACACTCCCT
Source organism: Dittrichia graveolens (assembly GCA_038502395.1). Taxonomy (NCBI): domain Eukaryota; kingdom Viridiplantae; phylum Streptophyta; class Magnoliopsida; order Asterales; family Asteraceae; genus Dittrichia; species Dittrichia graveolens. The sequence goes on from JARJIL010000003.1 coordinate 8,772,966, forward strand.
CACAACTGAACCGCAGAACTCACCAAAAACCTGAAAAGGAGTGAGAGGTGGAGAATTAGCACAAAGCTAAGTGAATGAAAGTAAAACTATAACCAAGCATCAATCACAACCGTAGGATACCAGATAAACAGATAATCGTGTCCCGGGAAGAACAATGGTTCTACAGAACTTTCAACCAATGCCGGCCAAAACAAAAGTTTACCGTTAGTTTATTTGCTATTCTCACACAGTATTACCCTTAAGTTGCAACGTATGCATCAAAAGATTCAAATACTGATTAGCCAATAGCAAACCAACCCGGCCCTAGCCTTGCCGAGCTGACCCCAATAATCATGTATACATATCACTGACGCAACAATTAATTAACAAACAACCAGTTAATCAATTATCAGACATAAGTCTATCCCTGCGTCAATCCACAAACAGTTATAACCAAACCAGTTACAACTAACACCAGTCGTGAGTTAAACGTCCACTCACCTCTTGATCTCAATCTCCATTCAGTGGTCTAATATTACTGAGTCTTGTCCGTTCCTGAGATCACAATATAACCAAAGTCAATATCTATTTAATAAATATACATCAACTCACATATATATATATATACATATATATATATATATATATATCTTGCTCATAAACCACAAGCTAGAATCACATAAGAATATATATATATATATATATATACACAACATACAACATCTAAGAATCAACAAACAATAACAAATCCTGAAAATCCCTCGATTGCTTCGCGTCCAGGAAACCGAAGCGTCGCGTCGCGTCACGAATGTCGGATTTCAACAATACCGGATTCCAAGTTTGTCGGATTTCATATTCCCGGATTCTTGGTGTCGGATTCGGGGTATCCAGATTTCAAGTGTCGGAATTGGATTTCAAGTTCCGGATTCAAGGTAATCGGATTTCAATAAGTATCGGGATTATAACTGTCGGATTTCAGGAATATCGGATTTAGGGAACGGATTCAAGGGTTTCGGATTTCATGAGTGTCGGATGGCAAGGAACGGATTTATCAATATTGGTTTCCTCAATACCGAATTTCATCATTTACCGAGTTCATCTTCTTCAACTCATATCCAGCCGACTAAAACACTATCAAATCATACTTGAACTTTTGGAAATCAACTTACAATATTTTTAAACTATAGCTAACCTCATATAACATGTATATAAACATCAAGGATTCGTCAAATCCATTTAAAACCAATAAAACAAACAAAACCCATTTGTCTAGTTTTCTTTCATAAACATCCATGGTGTTCTTGGTTAAAACCCAGAAATTAGTTAATCAATAACAAAGTATGTTAGACATGAATCATGTTTCAAAAACACATAAATAAAGCATACCAACCTCAATCTTGAATCAACAACTTCCAAATTCAATTTCTTAAAATCAAATCTTCAAACCTTAGTTCTCGGGTTTCTTCTTCTCTCAAAGCACACACATACACACACTCCAGCAATATCACAATGAGGAGGTGATTCTATTTGCTTATCTATATCCCACGTACACACATGCTTATTCAACCCAAGCATGAGGTGTTTAAGACATGCAAATATCTCAATTAACTCTCACATAACCACATTCACATCAACATGCATACGTACACACACTTCCACATACATACATACATACATACATACATTAATTATAATCAATTTTAACAATTGATTTCACCAAATGATTAGTTAACATTATCCCACCTAGATAATCCTTATTTATTAATTCTCCAAAATTAATTAACTTGCAACGAGGTATTATCTATAATCCTCATACTAATCCAACTTTATTTCATCACGCAATAACAAATAATCATTTTAAATCATAAGTACTCGCAAACCAGCACGATCCACTTACCACTGACCCGCCCACAACTAGGCCGGGTTTACGGATGTTACACAATGGAATCGAAATACTATGATTTGAAACAAATTTACGGAGGTTTTGAATTACTTTTGAAGAGCTGTTAAATCAAAAATGATATCGAGGATTATGATCCTCAATCACTAATGACCCAATATAAATGAAATTGAATTGCTAGAGTTTGATTAATTAGTGTTTATGACTCGATGGGATTGGAATTTCATGAAATGATTAAGGGATAAGTGAGATTGGTTTTCTGGATCCGCCGACTATATGAAGGAATCGCAAATGTTCATATGAACTGTGAATCACAACTTAATCTTAACCGAAAACCTTAAGAAGAGATAAGTTGTAAATCGGGGCAATGGATAGAAAAGTGACACAAAGGGGTTGAGTTTATAAGAGATTCCCCGGATCGCATATCTACAATAATAAATCCTTCTTAAATAGCATAATTATAAATCATTGGTTAGAGTGAATCGTGAATTAGCAAGGGAGGTTGAATCCCTACAAGCGAAAATCGTAAATTAGTGTATTAACTTGAACCGTAAACTAGTGAATTAGAGGAGGATTGTAAATCAGTTTGGTGAGTCGAATCGCAAATCAAGTTGTATGGTTGAATCGTAAATAAGTGGAGTAGAAAGAATAGAAAACTAGCGGGTTTAAACGAATAGCAAATTAAAGATGGTGCCTCAATCTCAAATCATGTTGGAATTGTAAATTGTGTGTATGTGACATGTCTAAATCAAAAACCTAAACTTATGTTTTAGACTGGGTCCCTTAGTGCTTAATGTCTAGTAAGCCCACTCAGTGTCTAATTTAGTGAAACCATAATTGTAAGTCCTAGGACAGACTTGTTAGTTCTTCAACTTCGCTAAGATATAATATATGCTGTGTTGTTGATCTGGTGAGTTTTCACTAACTTATATCTTATATTCTTATGTTGTGATATGTGTTCATGTGTGATTATATGATGTTACCTAAGCAGATGGTTTGATTGGCACATGACCACCTCGCCTATGTGGCACTTAGAGTAGATGGTTCAGTTGGCAGATGGCTATCCCGTCTGTCTGACATAACTGATGTGATACGCATAGTATGCTTGGATGTATTATCTGATGTAATGTACGAGTGTAGTGTGCTCACTTTGTGTTTAAACCATTTTTGTTGATATGTTTAAGGACCGTCTATGGTGGATAAGGGCCAGCGTGACAAATTTTCTTCAGCAATTGATATTTATTATAAACTCTAATCTTTTCTGGAATATTTGTAAACAGTTTAATATTTGATTTGAGCCGCACCTTCAATGTGTTTGGCAGGTGTTTAGAATTGAATGAGTTATAGATTGAATTCATTTAATTTAGTATTTATGGAAAATGTTATTTTAAAATTGGGGTGTTACAAAACGATGAGAGACGGCGTCAACATCGAGACCTACGATAGAAGCTTTGACGTGAGTCAATTAGTATTGTTGTAATTAGGGGCAATAAAGTTAAGTGTTTTTTTGTTATAGTTAAAAAGAATATAACATGTTTAAAAAAACATTTTAAATTGAGAAAATTAAAAATTTTGGTTAAATATGATATTTTAAAATTTTATAAAGGGTAAATGTGATATTTATAAATTAGGTGAGGAAATACAATATTTTAAGGTTTAAAAAAGTATATATTAAATTTACCCAAAAACTTTTTATTCATATTAAAATAAAAAATTGAATCTAATTTTAACTGAGAAAAGTCAAATTAAATTTCAATTTTTATCAAAATGGATGGTCAAGAGTATATAATTAAAATTGATTTATTAAATAAAATGTTAAAATCGTATATTAATTTGATCAAATTAGTCTTTTATTTATATCAAAAAAATGTATTACACAAGCAATCTGTAAAACCCGAAATTTTTGGCAACTATAAAATATATATGTGTACAAGTTCATTTGAAAATAGCAAAAATTATGTGTTTATGATACGATCTATATGCTATATATATAAATATATATAGATTATAGGTTGTGCATTTGGGTATGTACATATATATAGATGTGGGTGTAATGTGTAAAAGTGGATAAAATCAAAGGGCTAAATGGGTTAAGTTGGAAACTTGAGGGGTCAAAAATGAAAATAGGGCTATAAATATCCCCAAATTGAGTTAATTGAGTCAAATGAGAGCTCATTTTCTCGAACCATCCATGGAAGAAGAGGAGCTAGGGTTTGAAGTGTTTCTTTGATGGATTATTGAAGGATTGGAGGTAAATGATGAAGCTAGCACTCAATGGGTGGCATATTAAACAAGAAAATGATCATGCAAGCATTGAGTTCTTGAATCAAAGAATTATAGGTATGTTTCCTTGTTTTAAGCATGTCCTAATTCTGATCTTGTCCTTGATTGTAGCCATACATGGGATATTTGGTGATGTATGGTTGTTATTTGTGATTAATGTTGTTAAAGGGGTCAAATGATTGGGGTTAGGGTTTAATTACCCAAGTTTTGTTATATTGAAGTTATATGGGAGTATTGAGGTTGTTTTAAGGTATCTTGAACTTCCTTTTGATGTTGTATATGAGTTTGACTTGAAAGATTTTGATTTTGGGTCGAAATATGCAGCAAATCAGCCATCAGTTACTGTTTATGTGTAGCTCGCGGCACGAGCATAGGCTGTCGCGGCGCGAGGCCGCGGGTCTACGTAAGTCTTGTGTCCAGAGAAATTGTCGCGGCGCGAGCCATTGTGTCTCGCAGCGCGAGGCACCCTGCTCATGCAAAAAAAAAATGTGTTTTTGACCCTTTTGACCTTATATATGTTTGGAGATTGATTCGTATGGTTATAGGAGGTCTAATTGGAGTCTTTTAAGACCCGAAAGGGTGTCAAAGGCTAGAATTGAGTCTAGAAACCTTGTTTTTGGTTAACTTATGTTAGTTAACCTTGTGTTTTGTGATCATAGGTTTATGATCAAGTGTTAAGCTTTGGTTTGGATTGGGTTGTGATCCTCATCACACCCTCAGGTGAGTACACCCTGCGGATACCCAACTGTTTGATAAGATTACAAGTCATCATGATGTGTTTTGATTGTTTGGCAATTGTTTGATAAATCTTGATGATTCAAAGGATGTGGTTATGAAACTGTTTTATAAATGCGGGTTATATGATTTGAAACTGTTTATGAGTTTTGAACTTACAGAATATGTAAACCATGTACTGTTTTATACTATGGTTTTTGTGAATTATAAATGCTTTATGAAACCTTTCGGGTTTAAGAATATGGTATTGTGATTTCAAGTTAAGAGGTGTGTTTTAAATTGTGGGTTTCAAAATAAGACCATTGCTCCATATTGGAGATGGTCTAGGTTAAATTGTGATTTAATGAACGGTTTTGAAACATGACACTCCATGATGGAGTAAGCTTTGATTTTGAAACAAAGGACATGATTTTGAGAGTAATGAAATTCATGTTTTTACTTATGATATCTTGGGAATTGAAATGCCAACTGTTACATGGTTTTGAGAAATAAAGATATGTTCATACACAAGTTGTTTTTCGGCATTGAGATGCCAAATATGGTTTTGATTGTTGAGCATTTATGCTCAAGTGTTATAAATTGTGAAACTTGCTCGTTTTATTGAAGAACTGTTATGCTTGGATTAATTGGCCTTTATGGCAAGATAATTGTGGCCTTCATGGCAACTATTTTTATGACCCTTCGGGGTAAATGGTTTTATGACCCTTCGGGGTAAGAGTTCTTATGACCCTTCGGGGTAAGTGGTTTTATGACCCTTCGGGGTATGTGATTATGTGACCCTTCAGGGTATGTGCTTATGTGACCCTTCGGGGTATATGTGCTTCGGTCCGGACCACTGTGTGATATAACTCTGTACCATAGGGTTCCTAGTCATTGAGACGTACACAACGATTCCTGTGGCTTCGGCAATTGGGGGGACCCCGAGGTACGGGTGGCTGAGGGATCGGTGCAGAGAGTGGAGGGGTATGTCAGTAGCCATCATAACCGTGTGGGTTCACTGGGCTGACGAGCCACCGAATCCGTGGCAACACGAGTGGATTTGGTGAACATGGCTTACACTCCAGATAACCGTTGTATGGTGGACTGCTTCGTGCATCCCCCACCTTGACGGGGTGATGTGGTTATCCCCCATGTGGGCACGTGTTGACCGTGGCTAGCTACCACGTGGATACATTCTGACCCAATGGACAGACCCGCATCCTTATGTGCTATTGTGTATGCTTTTTAAAAGCTTAATTGATTATCAAACTTATGTTTTAAAAAGAAGAAAAATGATGACTTGGTTTTGATAAAACTAATGTTTTTGGTTGTACTCACTAGCTATGTTTATAGCTAACTGGTGTATAAAAATGTTTTGTATCCGCAGGTTGTACAGAGGCCTTGGTGAGGCGGGTAGATGCCTTGGGCATAGTTTTGCAGCATTTCCGGTAAACTTGGATTTCCTACCCTTTCTGGTTATGGTCGTGAGATTGACTGTGGTAACACCCAAGGCTTTGGATTATAAAAGTTGTAAATGGTTATTGTTGAGATATTTACAGAAAATGAAAATGTTTCCACGATAAATTTTAAGGGTTTTGTGTAAATATGGTTTTCAACTGATTATTTAAAAAATTTAAATCTGGACTGAAAATCAGGGTGTTACACAATCCTAGGTAATCTGTTATATAATATTATATTTATATTAATACGATGTAAATGGAATATTTCTCTCATGTAACAAATTAATATTAGTCATATAAAACGTGAAATATATATATATATATATATATATATGAATGGTTCAAACGAGAACTGTTATTTATATAAAAACTGCGAGAACTAATTTTAACAATTGGTTAAAATAAATCAATAGCGATATTTTGAGAGATATTTTGGAAAAATCAATTCTCGATAATGAATATGTTAATAAAGCATTAATGATGTTACAAACAGTTCTCGAATAAAAAATAGTTCTTGATTGAATGGAAATACATAATTAATTGTTATAAGAATGTAATTCAACTTATCATAGGATAAGAATTAGATTCTTAATTTGAGTAGGATTAGATTTAAATTATGTGTAATAATTTTAAAATATAAACCGAAATTTAGTTTCAATATGAATGAATGATTGATATTTAACTTGATCAAAACGAATTAATATATAACATTGTCTAATAGAGATAATTCAAGTTGGTATTTTATTTATATTTAAAGATTAAAGATAAATATATAAACATGCATCAATAATATGAGATTGTGACTAACCTGATCGGTGATACCAAAGCTGCAAAAACTAGTCGTTTTCGGCAAAACTAAAATAAAACAGGATAGCCTAACAGAGTCGGTATTAGCATTTAACGTAGGAAGCAATGTAACGTAGGATGCTGGATTCTTTAGTTTATATATAGACCGGTTTTCCTTCCATATATATTAATGCTCGAGTAGATTATATACATGCAAGTGTACATTAATTATTAATTAAGGAAGAATAACTAATAGCAAGACTAACTTAAATATGCATGCATGTTTATATAAAACTAAAATATCCTATCTAGAAAACCACGTATATATATACCGGCCAGGAAGTCAAATATATACTTTAGTATATATAAAGTTCCAAAAATTATTTTTGACTAATTATTCATAATTAATTAATATATGTAAAAGCAGAATTGTCTCAAACTTAGTTGGTGAAAAACTACAAAATGACAAATGGTCCGAAATTTAATATATATATTGTTGATAGAGCTGAAAGAAAGTGTGATGTGGTAAAAAAAATGATGATGTTATTGATGACGTGTAATTATGACACGGACAAATAGTTCGTTGTGATTGGTAGATAATGGGAGAAAAATATGTTACAATTCAAGAGGGTTTGGATGTAAATTGTGAGGGGTTGTATGAAATATGTCAGGGGTTTTAAGAAAATTGTATTTTAATGTAATTAATTATAGGTTGTTTGAAAATTTTGTTAAATAACTTGTGATATATTTTGTTTAGAGAAAAAATAGTTATATATTTGTGACCGTCTCATTTTTATCTACTTTTTAATATAAATTTTATCGTAATATGACTTTTTTAAAAATTAGTATATTTTAATTGTTTTATCCATCGAGAGCAACGGGTAGGTAATTATTGGATATTTTATTCGTTATTTATATTTATTCTCTGTACATAATATAGTCGATATAATCACTGATTTCTTGGTCTTTCGATAAAAGAATTAAAAATATACTATTTTTAAAATTTTTGTCGTATTACGATAAAATATATATATTTGATAACCACTTAGTGAGTCTTTTAAAACCATTGGTTTGTGACATAAAGTTGTTTACAAAACTACCACTACCAGTTTAGGACTCTTTAAAATTGATTGTTAGTGTTTGAGTAAATAATCGTAAGAAGCTATAACTCTACATAATTACAGTGTAATGAAACAACCATTTCATGTTAGTGTGTTTTGTAACTACACATACAACTTGAATGGGTTTAGTTCACCAAAATGTATCTAACTTGTCACGTTAATTTTACTATTGTGTGTATCGTACTTAAAAATTTTCTATTGTGTATATCGGACATAAAATTTGTCGATATTGTGTGTATTAAACTTTCTATTGTATGTACTAAACTTATACATTTTTTCCTTTTTATGCAATTAAGATACATACAATAACAACAAATTAAAAGTTTGATACACACAATAGAAAGTTTTAAAGTTCAATATACACAATAGCAAAACTTGACAAGTTGAAAATATTTTGGTGAACTAAACCCCAACTTGAAATGTTATATAAAGATTTTAATTATTTAAGTTTTCTTACTTTTTAACTAATAACTTGGTACATAAAATTAAGGTTATTATTACATGGATATTTAAATTCAATGTTATCTTGTGTTTTCAATTATATTTAATTAAATAATAAATTTTACTTAAGCAATTTACGCACGTATAAACATAATCTATTCTATGTTAAGATCTTATTTTTATGTGATCTAATTTGTATATATTTAGCATCATTGTTTAATTTTAACAAATTTAGTTTACAATTCCAACGATATTAAATATATAATTGACTAATAAAAATGAATTTTAAACACTCGATATTATAACATCAATAATAATATTATGGGTATGTCTTTATAGTGTTGGGATAAAGTTCCATCACAAGAAACACATTAATATTATACTAAAAAGTTTAGTTGTGTAATATAATTTTATATTTTTTTTAAAAGAGTGTGTATAAAAAGTATTAAATATAAAAGTTTTATTTACGTACCCGAGCACCGCACGGGTATAACTAGTTATATATGATACACGTATACGTACACGTAAAATTGTTGAATTAATTAAAGAGAAATGATATCCTCTTACCTTTTGTTCTTACACATGTCAAACATTGAATATGTAGGAGGATGAAGTAGGAACAAAAGATAGGAGAATATATATCATTTTTCTTAATTAAAACATCTTTCAACATTAAGTAAGGCCATATATATATATATATATAGAGAGAGAGAGAGAGAGAAAGAGAGGGAAGTTACTTTAAGAACAAAAAAACATGCAAGAACTATGAGAACCGTTTTCCACCGTAGATTTTAAATATCAATGGCTGAAATCATTGAATGGTGTTTTTGTAATTAGATGGAAAAAACTGGATTATAATTTATCACAAAGGGGTAAATAGGTCAATGTTTAATTCTCACTTACACTCAACATTATAAGTTATGAAACTGATTCAAAATCCAGCTCCAATGAAATAGGGATAATTCCGGTAACGGAATCACGAACAATTCATCATCTTCTTGGATGATAGAGCACATACGGTTCCACAAAGATTCATTGATTTACTTATAAACATTTTGCTTTTGAACAATTGAAGGTTCCACGATGAAGGCAGTATAAGATTCGTTTTGAGAAGGCTCAAAAGGTAGGCAACATATCTAAGATTCTCTATGATGTGCGATTTTTAGGGCAATGTAAACCCTATTAGACAACCGAAGTATATCTGGACAAAATCTGTGTGTTTTATTATTTCAAAGACTAGGCATCTATTGGTATATTTTGGTGGCGAAAACCGATTTCGGGACTTCAACACGAACATAGGTGAGTTGTTATAGTCGTACCAGTCTTTGCATTTGTAGTTGCAAACATCTTGTTCTCTATTTTAATCCATAGTTACTAACATTAGTGTTATTGTTAATTATCAAATGTAGGCATGCATATGTGGAACATCTACATATGGTTTCTAGTAATGGTTCTTGTTTTATATAATTATCTCTGAAGGTCATATGCTTTTGTTCATCCTTTTATTGATCAAATTAAACTTTGGAATCATATAACTAATAGTTGCACATGTGTAGTCTTTGAAAATTGTGAATATTTTAATAAATGTGTCAAGTCAATTTGTGTACCTTAAGGCTATTTGATTGAGTGCTGACTACTCTTAATACCAATGATTTTGAAGACCTAAATTTGGTTTACCTATTTCCACCATGGGTTAAATACAGACTATCATATATAACTCAAACTTTGTTATTATTTTTTTTATTAGCGCTACTTTATATGATAGTTGGTTTTTCATCTCTATTTGAAGGAATTCATAATATGAACCTTATATGTGAGTTAATGCATGAAACATCCTATATACCATAATCTTCTGATAATATAACTTGAATGAATAAACTCATCGAGTTGTTTATTTGTGTGGATGCTCCAATAAATTGGTTAAAACTTTGATTCACTATCTTTGAATATATCTATATATATATATATATATATATATATATATATAGGGGAGAGTTCAAACAAGAACTGTTTTTCGTACGAGAACTACGAGAACCAATCTTAGCCGTTCATTTTGGATAATGAAGTTCATGGATGAAGAGCGTGGGGGGATTAAGTGTGGCATGGTGCATGTAAGGAATTCATGGGTGGGCAATCCAATTGAAGGATGGGGAATTGGACGACTAAGATTGGTTCTCGCGGTTCTCGTACGAAAAACAGTTCTCGTTTGAACTTTTGCCTATATATATATATATATATATATATATAGTGAAAAGTTCATTTGAGAACCGTTTTTATTGCGAGAGCCGCAAGAACCATCTTAGCCGTCCAATTCCCCCTCCTTCTATTGGATTATCCACCCATAAATTCCTTACATGCATCCTGCCACACCCAATCCCCCATGCTCTTCATCCATCAATTCCATTATCCAAAATGAACGGCTAAGATTGGTTCTTGCGGTTCTCGCAATAAAAACGGTTCTCAAATTAACCTTCCCCTATATATATATATGTTTTTATCAATATAGTCCTAATTTAAATCATAGTCCTGAAAGACAATTTTTAGCCATTAGATATATAAATTCAATCTTCCAGATTCAATCTTAGATAATAATCACAATTGATAAGGGAGAGTATTTCTGACTTTTTGTCTATTGGTCTTCACTTTCTCTATCCTCTAAATTATTTAAGATTAATTATCTCATAAATCGTTAATTGTTAGACGAAATGAATTATACCGTTGCGATCCTCGTGTTCCCCTCTTTTATTAGAGAGGTCACTTGATATACTTTCAACAAATTTTTTTCATTTTGTTAGGTTGGACTTAAATTTTATTAATGTATAATCCCGTGTGATTCATTTAATATTACATGTGTTGTTTTCTTGCTTTTTTTATCTTCTTAAATTGTATATCATTTAACGTTTATTAGTTTTGAATGTCTGCTTAAAAAAATTAACGTTTGCTTAAAACCGTTTATACATGTATGTACATATTCAATTTCACCCAATTCAATTGCATTATCTACCCACGAATGCATATATTGTGTACTAGCAACACCCTATCCCCTCTATCAAAGATCCATATGTGTTCTCCTTCGAATTTGATGTCGTTTATATTGGTTCTCATAATAAAATTGTTCTCGTTTGAACCATCCCCTATGCAATCACATATCATTGAATACCAAATCTCATGTTTTTTGGTATTCAATCACATGTGAATCTGTACAAACTCTCGTGTGATTTTGTATAAAATCACAGGTGATTAAATATGCAATCATATGTGAATGAATACCAAATCTTATGTTTTTGGTATTCAATCACATGTGATTCTGTACAAATTCTCATGTGATTATGTACAAATTCTCATGTGATTCTGTACAAAATCATATGTGATTGAATACGCAATCACATATGATTGATTATGTCAAATCCGTGATATAAAAATGCTACATTTAATCAAATCACACATGATTATGTGTATGTATAAGAGATAGATAATCACATGTGTTATGAAACAACTAATAAGTTATAATCACTTTCAATTGTTAATTTTTTTGTTACTAAACCATAGAACTTCGTCGGATTATCAAACACCAAAAATCACGTAGATAATCGTTTTTTTTTCTTACCAAAGAATTTTTATAAAAACTATATTGAGCACAACTCTACGAATCACATGTGATTATAAATTAATAAAATTTAAGTTCAACCTAACAAAATGATTTAAATTTTTTTTGTCGAAACGGTTAATTCGTTTAGTCTAACGATTAACGGTTTGTGAAATAATTAATTTTAAATAAATGAGAGAGAGAGAGAAAATGGGGATAAATAAGCAAAAAGTCAGAAATGCCCTCCCTGATACCCGTACATATAAATATATCTAATGGCTATAAAATGTTCCTCAGGACTATGAATTAAATTATAACTGTATTGAACATTTCTCATATATATATATATAGGGGAGGGTTCATGCGAAAAATACCTTATTTGAGAAAAGTGCGAGAAGTAATCCTGGCATCTCATTTGTATTTGATCTAATGGCTTAGATTAATCTTATTTTTCATTTTTTTAATTCAAAAAGGGTACAATAGTAAACAAAAAATTCTCTCTCCAATCTATTTTTCTCTCTCTTTCAATTTTTAAACAAAATAATTTAAAATAATTAAATAGTAAATTAATAAATTACGATGTTCAACGATGATCGACACTTGAAATGTCTTACGAGTATTAAATGTGCACTCTTGTTTTATATAGTTTCAGTAATTTTTTTTTCAAATTAATTCTTTTTCTTCTGATTTGATTTTTTCTAATTAATTTTAAGATCCTCTTTATTCTTTGTAAGAAATAGACGGTATTTATTAGTAAACTATAATAAACAATAATTAAAATTAAATGTAATGAATATTCAATAATAAACAAAACTATATAAACAACTAATAGAACAATCAACTAATGAATATTCAATAATAAACAGCTATGTTCAATAATAAACACCTTGAACATAAAAAAACTGTTAAACACAACTGATAAAATCTATATTCAATACTGAACAAATCTAATAATCTGATTCAACTCATTAATGTTCACCAATAAACAACCTAGATCCACAAAAGAAAAGCCAAGATGAAGATCTAGAATAAAAAATTATTTATAAATTTTAAAAATTATGAACAATCTTGAATAAAAATTTAAATTTTTTTAAAATACTATAAACACAGAATTAAAAGAAAATAAAAAATAAAAAAACCATAGAAGGAAGTGGTGTGCGGCGGCAGTGATGGTGATGGTGGTGGTGCAACCCTAGCGGTGGCTGTTCAAAAAGAGGGCATCGATGGTGGTGAAGCAGAGATCGGTGCTGCGGCAACGACGTAGTTGAAGCAAAGTCGGATAAAATAGGTCGGCGGTGGCGCTATTGAGGCCGGTGTCCGGCGGTGCTGTTCTCGAAGCATAGATCCATGGCCGACGCACTATTGAAGCATAAATCCATGACCCGCCGCGCTGTTGAAAGAGGTTGGTAGGGGCGGCAACAGTAGAATAGTCCGACAGTGATGGAGGTTGGCAGGGGCGGCGACGATGTTCTAGACTCAGTGGGAGGCGGCGGCGATGCTCCGTTACAGACAAAAGAGCCGGCGATGCTCCGTTGCAGGCAAAGGGCCGGCGATGTTCTAGACTCAGTGGACGGTGGAGATTAGCGGAGATCTACAATGGTATAGTGAATACCTTCTCCGGCAACCTCAATGGTTGCTCCGACCGGGAGGGAGGCGGCGGTTGAGTTATGTAGAGAGAGAATAGGGTTTTTAAGGTGTAGGTGAAAGTGTGAAAATAAGTATGGAGAGATAGAGATATTATATATATTTGAAATATTGGTAATTAAATTCTATTTAGGTAAATAATATTTGAGAGAGATTAGAGGAGAAAGATGATAGGAGAGGGGAGGTTATAATGACTAGATTACCCTTTAATTAATTTAGTTGATAACCTTGGATTTTAAATTATTTACTAAATTGTCATTGTTAATCTTAACCATCAATTAATTAATCGTATGGTCCATATTGCTTCTCGCACTTTTCGCAAATAAGGTACTTTTCACATGAACCTTTCTCTCTCTCTCTCTATATATATATATATATATATATAAATAGCATCAATATAGAACGACTCTTAAACATAGAACCTAAAGAACCATTCTAGGCCTTTAGATTAACTTATCAAGGGCTGGTATTAAATTGTGGCAAAATTATAATTATCATACATAATTATGAACTATAATTAAAAAGAAGGGCAAAAAAAGGAATTGAAAAAACATCCATCAGCTCTTCACGCCTCCTCAGCTCACTATCACATTTATTTTTAAAAAAACCCATTAATCATTCTAATGATCATAACTATCTCATGTTTAAGATTTTTAACAAAAAAATTATACCATTAGGTTCAGTTTTTCTTGCTCTTTAATTCAAGACCACTCTTCCCATATTTCTAAAAATTTTATTTTGAAAATGCAATTACGAAAATGCAAATTTCATATCTGAACATGCATATGTGGATGAAGATGATAATCAAAATGCAATTCTTCATACTCCAAAAAACTGGTTGATAATTCAATGATTTTTTTAACTGATGTAGCGTTTTGTGTATGAAATTTGCATTGTAGTGTTGTATATAGAATTTGCATTTTGGGTTTGAACATGTAATTTGTTTAGCGTGAAATAAATTTTAACTAATTCAGTGACGCACTATAATGCATTTTGGTTTATTTGATGTTATATTTTACATTTTTTGTTTATTGTATACTTTCTTCATGAATTAAAATGCAATTACGAAAATGTAAATTTTCATATCTGAACATGCATATGTGGATGAAGATGATAATCAAAATGCAATTCTTCATACTCCAAAAAATTGGTTGATAATTCAATGATTTTTTAACTAATGTAGCGTTTTGTGTATGAAATTTGCATTGTAGTGTTGTATATGGAATTTGCATTTTGGGTTTGAACATGTAATTTGTTTAGCGTGAAATAAATTTTGGCTAATTTAGGGCCGCACTATAATACATTTTGGTTTATTTGATGTTATATTTTACATTTTTTGTTTATTGTATACTTTCTTCATGAATTAAAATGCAATTACGAAAATGCAAATTTCATATCTGAACATGCATATGTGGATGAAGATGATAATCAAAATGCAATTCTTCATACTTCAAAAAATTGGTTGATAATTCAATGATTTTTTTAACTGATGTAGCGTTTTGTGTATGAAATTTGCATTGTAGTGTTGTATATGGAATTTGCATTTTGGGTTTGAACATGTAATTTGTTTAGCGTGAAATAAATTTTGGCTAATTTAGTGCCGCACTATAATGCATTTTGGTTTATTTGATGTTATATTTTACATTTTTTGTTTATTGTATATTTTCTTCATGAATTATTGACCTGCATTTTCATTGAATCAGATTGTAAAATACAGATGAGAGTCGTGAGTTTGCATTTTTGTTATCTTCTTTATGTGGGTTGCATTTTGCATTTGCATTTTCGTCAAACAATTTGCTTTTTTGTTATGTGTTCTCTTTTTTCATTTTCGGTAGAAAATATACGAACATGCATACATATGAAAATGCAAATATATAAACATGCATTTTTGATGTGAAAGTGTTGTTGTTTGCATTTTAGACTGATGTTATTTGCATTTCACATGTTGCTGTTTGCATTTTAGACTGTTGTTACTTGCATTTCATATGCTGTTGTTTGCATTATAGACTGTTGTAACTTGCATTTCACATGCCGCTGTTTGTATTTTAGACTGTTGTTACTTGCATTTCACATGCTGCTGTTTGCATTTTAGACTGTTGTTTCGTCAAACAATTTGCATTTTGAAAAAAAAATTTAGAAAACATATCAATCCTGGTCTTGAATTAAAGAGGATAAAAAACTGAATCTAATGGTATTTTTTTTTACTAAAATTCTTAAGGATGAATATATTATCACTATTTGAATGTTTAGTAGGATTTTTTTAAATGGAAGTTTGGAGGTTTGAAGGAGGGGGAGGAGTGAGTGTTAAATTGTAATTCAGTTTTTAGTTTTGCCCTTATCCTTGATGTCACATGTCATCGTCAGGTTTGTTATTTAAGTTCTTTATGAATAAATAAGGTTCTATATATAACCTCACCCTATATATATATATATATAGAGAGAGAGAGAGAGAGGTTCATTTAAGAACCGTTTTTATTGTGAGAACCGTGAGAACCATTATGAATCAATTAATTATTATCTTGTTTTTTTAAATTAAATTAAATTAAAAAGGGCATAATTGTCATTAATAAAATTAAGTAATGCGCCGCCTTTTTGATTTTCACTTTGAATTGATTTGAAGTAAAAATCTGTGATAAATATTTTATAGTCAATTTTCTTATGCGATTTTTTTACTTTTTTTTTCTATTTCTTTAGATAGTAAAAATTATTATTTTGTATTTCTTTTTTTATTTCATTCATTGTTTATTAATCACAATCATTTACATTTTTGTTAGAACTTTGTTAGTTATATATCAAGTATTTATACTACTCAGATCCTTTTTGTTAAAATTTTTTAAGTTGACAAAGGATTTGATTAAACCAACTTTGAGTTACACATGCACTAGAGTTGTAAACAAAATGAACGGAGGCTTCTTGTGTTCGTTCGTTTAACTTTAGCGGAACAAAAAAACAAACACAAACGGATAAACGAAAGAATATTTGTGTTTATGTTAATTCATTCAACTTTAGCCAAACAAAAAATGAACACGAACGGACAAACGAATGAATATTTGTATTCATGTTCGTTCATTTAACTTTAGCCGAATAAACGAACGAACACATATACAAATATAATACAAACCTAACATTATTAAATATAAACACACACTAACTAAATGTATATATGTATGTGTGAGAATGTGTGTATGTATGTATGTATATATATGTTCATACACATATATATACATACGTATAAACGAACATAAACAAATGGATAAACAAACGTTCACGAACATAAATGAACGAACGAGGGTCTTTGTTCATGTTCGTTCTTTTAATTAAACGAACAAATATTTTTGTTCGTGTTCGTTTGCTTATTAAATAAAAGAACATAAACGAACTTCCCGTCAAACACTTCACGAATGGTTCACCGGACATTGGGTTCGTTTACAACCCTAACGTGCACACACACATCTAGGTGTGCATGTGCATATATGCATAAGATCCACATGTGCATATATGCATAAGATCCATATGTGCACGTGCATATATGCCCCCAGACACATATGTGCTAAAACAAAACCTAGTAGTATGAACAGGTTGTGTATATATGCACCGTGTATATGTGACTTTACTGTATGTGCTGAAACAAATCTACTATAATATGCACATGTGCACATATCTACACCTATGCTAAAAAAACGAGTGGTACGTGCACATGTGAACATATATGATGCTGTGGTGGAAAAAAAACCCAACAAAAACAAAAATTTTATCTTTGAAAAAAACAAGTGGTACGTTTATATGTGCATATATGTATACCTGCAAGAGATGCACACGTGCACGGTGCATATGTGCACCTAGACACGCCTATACAGTATGAACAGTTGGTGCACATATGCACATGTGCTTAAAAAAAACCGAGTGTTATATGCACACGTGCAAATATCTCATATTGTGCTAGAAAAAAACCCGACAAAAACGAATTTTATTTTTTTTAAAAAAGTATAGCAATATATATGTCATATTAAATAGCATATTTTTCTCGTTAATTTGGTATAATTTTCGTATTTTAATAATTTTGCGTTTGGTAGATATTTTAGTTTTAAAAAAGTGGGAGTAAGTGGTCCCCCCTTTTATTTAGACAATTTGCCTAAAATACTCCTCCAACATTTTTAAAAATTGAAAATGACGGCTAAGTTTTAAATTAATTATATGTTTGTTACAATTAATAGTAACCATTGATTAATTATGATCAATGGCAACAAATGGTTCTCACGGTTCTCGCAATAAAATTTGTTCTCAAATGAACCCTCCCTTATATATATATATATATATAAAAGACTAATTAGGAAAAAATTATTAAACAATCAGGAACCTTCATTTAACAAAATATTAGATCTTAGCCATTCATTCTTTTAATTCTAAAAAATTAATTTTGACCTTTTAAAGTCAAACTAATATTTAGATACTACATTTGAAAAACAAATAAATACAAAATTTGATAAAACGTAAAACATATCCATTAATGTAAAATTTTAAAAATATTATCTTTTACAATTTTTGGAAAAAGTAAATATTTGAAAATACGATAAAATATTCATTCAAATTAAAATATTAATTCATGTAAAATTTGAAAAAAGTAAAATATAGATAAAATATTTTTTAATTGTTATATATTCATTCATGTAATATGATATTTAAGATTTACGAAAGCCATTATGAAATAATATTTAATTAAAGTCAAAATTGAATCAAATTTTGATAAAAAGGTCAAAATTGGATTTCAATTTTTAAAAGAATGATTAGTTTAGATTTGATAATTTAAAATTTCTATCTAAATTAATGGCTATGATGTTTAATAATTTTTTTTTCGTATTAATCTTTTATTCATATTCGCGTTAATTTTTATCTAAATTAACTGTTCATTTTGGCAAAATTAAATATCAACTATTAATTTAAATTAAAACTTTTATTTTTCAAAGTTATAGTTCTTTAATTTAAATCAAAATTAAATCTTAACCATTCACTAATTTATTATAGATAATTTCATACATGTCATTATTCAACCTTAAACATTTCAAAATATCATATTTAATCAAATTTTTAATTTTAATATTTTAAACTCTTTTAATTATAACAAATAAATATTTGACCCATTATTTATAATTGTAACGATAATGATTGATGACTTATACAAAAAATACAACCACGTCTCTTTATATTATGATATCACATTTATGTTGTCGCGTATGGCCTTCCCTCACATCGACGATTCTACCGCTGGTCATGTGTTGATGCTGTCTGTCGTCATTTTTTAAAATCATATTTTTTCGTGTTTTTTTAATTATTTTAATAATTTTTGTTAATATTTAACATTTTTTATTTTTTAAACCAACCAGTGTATCACACGGGCATTTAATGTAGTATGATTATATGGGAAATTATGGTTGCTCCAATAAGTTCTCGTTTGAACCCGCTATATATATATATATAGGGGAGGGTTCATTTGAGAACAATTATTAGTGTGAGAACCACGAGAACGAATTTTAGCCGTTCAATTGGAAAGTGAAATTCATGGATGAAGAGCGTGGGGATTGGGTGTGGCAAGGTGCATGTAAGGAATTCATGGGTGCGCAATCCAATTGAAGGAGAGAGAATTCGACGGCTAAGATTGGTTCTCGTGGTTCTCGCAATAAAAACGGTTCTCAAATGAACTTTTCACTATATATATATATATATAGGGAAAAGTTCAAACGAGAACGACAACTTGTCACACTCAATTCCCTTACGCTTTTTATCCATGAATTCCACTTACCACTTTAATGGTCAAAATTGATTCTCGCAGTTCTCGCACGGAAAACAGTTCTCGTTTGAACCCTCCCCTATATATTATATATATAAGCAAAAGTTTAAACGATAACTGTTTTTCGTACGAGAACCGCGAAAACCAATCTTAGCCGTCCAATTCCCCCTCCTTCAATTGGATTGCCCACCCATGAATTCCTTACATGCACCCTGCCACACTCAATCCCCCCACACTCTTCATCCATGACTTCCATTTATCCAAAATGAACAACCGAGATTGGTTCTCGCAGTTCTCGTACGAAAAACAGTTCTCGTTTGAACCCTCCCCTATATATATAATATATATATATATATATATAAGAGATGGTTCATTTGAGAATATTATTATTGTGAGAAACGCGAGAACCAATTTTAGTCATTCAATTAGTAAGTGTAATTCATGGATGAAAAGTATAGAGGGATTTAGTGTGGCAGAGTGCATGTAAGGAATTCATGCGTGGGCAATCTAATTGAAGGAGGCGGAATTGGACAGCTAACATTGGTTCTCGCATAAAAACGGTTTTCAAATGAACTTTTTAATATATATATATAAGGGAGGGTTTATGCGAAAAGTGTTTTATTTGCGAAAAGTGCGAGAAACAATTTCAGCCATTGATTGGTTTTTGATCTTGTGAGTCACATTAATCATAATTAATATTTTTATTTAATTCAAAAGAGTAAGTTAGTAAATACAAATATTTTCTCTCTCCTATTTCTAATTTTTTTTCTCTTTCCAATCTATTAATTTGGTTTTGTGGTTTTTGATTTTGTTCATTATTCTTATTTTTCTCTCTTAAATTTGTAAATAAAAAACCAAATTTTACTTTTACGTTATTACTAATACGGTGTTCACTACTAAACACAACATACGATTAACAAATTTTTCGTTATGTATACAGTTTTCATTAATGAACACAACATACGATTAACTAATAATCATGTTCAACCATGAACAAAAAATTTAACAAATTGTACTTCCGTTTAACAATGAACAACTTAGAATAAACAAAAAAACAAGGTTAAAAAATTTTGGAATTCACTAATAAACAAAAAATTAAAAAATGCTTCACCCGAAATTTTATAATCACATAGCTCGAATTTTAATAATTAACAAACATCAACAAGAAAAACAAAATAAAAAAAAATAATTAAACTCAATTATTGAAACTTACCGTGCGTGAAACATAAGCAAACAATTTTTTTTATCAAAACACAAAATGAAAAAGAAAACCCCGACGGTGGCCGGCGATTAGGGTGGAGGTGCCGGTATGATGGCGGCGACGATGGACCCCAGATCCAAGGCGTTATAGAGGCAGTAGAACATGTGGTGCACGATGATAGGCGGTGAGTTGGTGAGAGATGTGTGGACGGGGTCGTGGTCGGCGGCAGGAGATACGTGCTTGTTAGGACTGAGTCGGGAACGGCAGCAGGAGGTTTTTGCCCAAGGTCATGGTCGGTGGCACGAGATGTTAGGAGGAGACCAACAAGAGACGAGGAGGAGATCGGCGATATCTAACGGTGGTTATTTCCAACCCTTCGATGGTTTCAAGGAAGTGACCGGTAAACTAAGTTCAATGGTGGTTCATTGGCTGCCGGAACCATTGGTAGTAGAGAGATTATGTATAACTTTAGAGAGAGGAGAAGGGTTTGTTGTGTGCTATGGAGGGTTTTTGTGAATATGTGATATGGAAGGAAACGATACGGCTAAATTGAAAAAAAGAGGATGAATGAGAAAATTTAGGAAATTTAAACAAATCTTGATTTAGTTTATAAAGTTAAATTACATTACTACCCTATATTGGTATATAAAATACAACATGATGTTATCTTTAATTACATTTATGCCATTCTTATTTTCATCCATAGATTATTCTGATCAATGGTTGAGAATCCTTCTCATACTTTTCGCAAATAAACCCCTTTTCATATGAACCTATATATATATATATATATATATACTTTCGTCATATGTATAATTAATTAATTTTTATACATGTCAACTATGGGAATATCTTTGATTTGTAAATCTCACACACACACATATATACATATATATATATATATATATTGTCAATTTGCAAATCGACACTAGCTGTCTCTTCGATCTCTTGATCATCTTATGAATGACAAAAATGGGCTGAGGAGACACGTCCGTCAAACATGCATATATGATGAATTTATCACATGTCAAGATTGACCGACCAGGTTGACTGACTAACCTTTTTTTTGTGTGAATTTTTGGTATTAAAATAAGAAATTAATAATATTAAATTAAATATGACATCATCGATATCGGTTTAATTATGTTTTGTTTAAAATGTAATTATCGAGCCTCCTTACTTTTATGAGAGATCAAAAAGAGAGGCGGCTTCTTTCACCCACTAATTAATTACAGAAAATTTATAATATAATATATTAATTAATGGATAAAATACCATGCACTACCACCTCCTTTCAAAATGGGTAAAACTTTGACTTTGACTAGAAATCACCATTATTTTTCAAAACTCAAAGGTTGTTCACACTCTTTTGATGGACCGAGCCTACATCAATTGACTAATTATAAACAAAGCAATATATACAAACTTAATAGGTGTTATTAGAGACTTATTAGTTGTTATACAGTTATGTTTGACTGACTCATTAGGAATATCTTCTTAATCACAATTTATTAAGATATATAAATAAATTAAGCTATAAATTAATTATACACGTTTTGGACTTTACACAAGTGTTTAAGTTAAATAAACGGTTTTTTAAAAGTAGAATAAGTGGATATTCATTTAGTGAGTAAGAGAATGAAGTAGGAAGATTTTTTAAGAGTAAATATAAAATTTCCATATATATTTACTATAAATCATGAACCAAATTATAACTTAAAGTTACACGGACTCGGACAGCAAGTTTGCGAGTAGCATAATTCACTCATCGATACAACAAAGAGTGATAAATTTTTTCGATTCTTTTAACCTAAATTAATAGCAGGATTTGTAAATCAATCAACCCAACCAATCTTTAGCCGGCTTTTGTTTTGGATCCAAAAGAAAGTCATCAAATATTGGAACTCATGAAATTAGTCTAATTTCAATCTATTCTGTTCACCAAACACTATGTTATTTGGATGTTTCCGGTCATATAAGATATAAAAAGATGAAACGGATGCCTCATACTACTTATGTGACCTTTTTGAGTGGTTTTCCACCTTTGTAATGCAAACATATGTAGCTAAAACTATCTAGTCCCCACCATTGGAAGACCTTAATTAGATCAAAGACCACAAGTGATGTAATAAAACATGGTCAATAATTAATAGATAGTTATTTTATTATTTGATGTAACAACATTTTATTTTGTTACTATTTAGTATTTGATGTGATTGTTACAATCATGAATACCTTTGCAATATGACCTTTTAAAGGTTTAGGAGGTAATATCGGATTAGTTATAAGGGTTTAATATATTAAAATGAATTTAACTAGTTACGTTTTGTTATTGTATGTATCAAACTTTAAATTTGTTGTATGTATTTTGGTTACATAAAAAGAGAAAAAATATATAAGTTTAGTATATATTATATAAAGTCTAATACACACAATAGCGACAAACTAAATATTCGATACACACAATAGAAAATTTTAAAGTCAGATACATATAATAGCAAAATATGATAAGTTAGATATATTATGGTAAACTAAACCCTAGTTATAATAGGTCGATTATATAAAATGGTAAGGAAATAAAATTTGTTAGGCGGTCAAATGACCAAAAAAACTAGCTCTTTAATTACATATTTAAAAACATCCAAGTTCGATCATTAGGTTTTCATGACATAAAAACAAATATTTAAATCTAAAATCACGGTTTACGTACATGATAATTAATGATTAAACATAGAAAAAATAAATTGAGCTAGATATAAATAATAAACCAGAACTAGGTTACTCGTCGAATATTCTTTCATACCTACATAAAGATTAATAATTTTTCTAAGAATCCATACATACGTAAGGGTTAAGAATTATATATAGTAAGTTAAAAAGTCACCAATAGTTATACTAATAATTATACATACATAAGGATTAAGAGTCATATTGAAAATTAACAATTATACTAAAACAAAATCAAAAAGCAAGAATTCATATTAATTTACATACTAACGAAGAATCAAGATTAATAGTAGAACTAAAAATGGAACGCCAATGGTTTTTTAAATGAATCGGATCAAGTTAATAAAACATTTATATGATTTCAACAAAATTTTGATGACGTCCAACACCTAGAATTACACGTTCTTTCACCAAATACATGCATTTTCATACTCAATATATGACTAAACATAAATCAAACATTGTTATGTGAAAAACGCTAAGAAACATAATCATCAAAAATGGACTTTATGCAGAAAACGTTTAACATGAGTTGTTTAAAATGGACTTTCATATGTTACCACAGCCTTCTCGTAGTCCTTTCCTGAAAAGAGGATAAACAACAACTGTAAGCATAAAGCTTAGTAAGCACACATAACTAACACACCACACTAGGTGCGTATACATTAATCACATATCCATGATCATATAATCATTATACATAATATCGTAGTAGTGCACTGTCAACGATTTCACTATTATGTCAACGATTTCACTATTGTGACAACGATTTCACATGTTTGATTGTGCCCGAGCTGTGCTTTTACCAATACATAGCACAACTCTTCACCACATCTCATAATCACATTGGTTACACTCTCACATAAATAATATGCATATTTCACACTAATATAATGAGCGAGTTAATGTAAGATTGTAGCAAAATCAAAATCAATAATAATTCGGTAAAGTTTCTGGAAGATACACGCCTACCACTAATCACCTACAATTAGGGTTTCCATACCATTAGACACTAACTAGGGTTGCATACCCTACTTACACATGTAATTATGGAATTTCCCAAAATCCCAAAGCTTGTCACACTAGGGGATCCAAGTGCTAACCAACACTTAGGTGATCCGTACGCTGATTGCATTTGGCGATCCAAAGCCACACCCCCACTTGGCGATTGGGAGTCTATAGTGGTTGGGGAGTCAAAAGTGACTTGTCCTAATTTTGACGATTTACTAACTCTGAAGTGGTTATTCCTTGCTCCAATTAACTTGGCGATCCAAGCTCTCCCTTGGACTTGGTGATTCCTTTAATGTGGTCACTTCACGATCCAGCACCCGGAGGTACATGGCAATAGGGACCTTTGCCCACTTGGCGATCAGAGAGTCCTATTAATTGAAGGTGTTTGGAGAAATAACTCATGTGGTTAACACTGTTGTTAAGTTCCCTTTTCACCCTATTAATTGATTTGCTAAGAATTTTTCCTCGTGTTGTATATATAAGTGAGGTTCTATACGGGTCCAACACACACACACACTACATTAGAGATGAGTTTAACTTTCCATCACTTCAATTAAATTAAGATTATTTAGTTGTTAAACAATACACAATCACATTCATCCATTTTTCCATTAATCCAAGTTACCTAATCTCCGCTATCATATGAACCCTAATCAATACCCTCCCCTCCCCTTCCTCCTCTAACAAGTATCTCTCCATTTCTCCTCCAACAAGTTTATCTTCCTCTTATATGTTTGCGTAAGGATAACATATATATATTGCTTAATAGATATGTTACTAAACGAAAATTATTCATGGTCATCACTTTGCATGAGTACCTTACTCACTGGAGAATCAACATGCATAAGAGACCGGGAGGCCCCTAAACGACCAACGGATTTGTTTATAAAAGGTCTGGACTTAAACCTAAGACCCATATTGCTTAAATCTAAGGCCCCCAAACAAAGGAAAAACAAATACTTACTTGAATCGAGAGTTCGAGACTATAGTCTTCCACTCGGTTACATAGAGAGAAAAAGTCTATATCTTTTCCTGACTTTGGTTCTCCACTCAATTCTTACTTTGTTGCTCAATACTCCATTCGAGAATAACTCTGCTACTAAGACCAAATGCGATTCCTTCTTGAATCAAGAATCCTGTCTTTGGGCCTCAACTAGTTAACTACTCATCTCAGTCTCTACTTATTGATTAATTGATAATTGAATCTTACTATCTAGTCCACGTTAGTGTGCTTATGATTTTTATTAGATATACTATACATATGAATATATGATTCTGATTTAGGGTTAAAAATTGTTCATCTTCATCTTCTAATTTTGGGCTACATATAATTTTTATTTAGGGTTAGTATACATACAATTTTGATTTGATTTAAGTTAGGAAATATGAAGTGATATTAGATTTAGTTTTACACTTTAGATGTATCCATTTAGGTTTAAATTTAATTATTTGATGAATTCCGGATAACATTTTATATGTATATAGTATATTGTGAATTACATATTGTTAGAACCTAGAGGGGGGTGAATAGGTTATATGCCCACTTTTTAAAGTTTTTAATAATATTTGCAAATAATTAAAGAGTTTAAGGAAGGAAGATATCACCAATGAAGTAGTTTGGACACAATGATTTATAGTGGTTCAAGCAAGGGTTAACAACCTTGCTCTACATCCACTCCTTGGCCTCACCCACCAAGAGTTGCTCCACTAACTTTTCTCTTTGAAGGTAGAGATAAAACTTTTGCAACTTCTCTCTTTAGCTTACAAGAATTACACTTCACTCTTGCAAACAAGGTTAAGATAAACCTCACTTCACTCTAATTGGAAAGGCTAGAGTTGATCCTCACTTCTCTCTAATTCTATAGGCTAGAGATGATCCTCACTTCTCTCTAATTCTATAGGCTAGAGATGATCCTCACACAATTACAAATATATAAGAAGGTAATGTAGTGTTTGAACTTTGAAGGCTTTCACTCTTGCTTCATTCTTGATCTTGAGATCTTGATCTTGCTTCATTCTTACTTAGTAAAACACAAGACTTGAGTTGCCTTAAATAAGGAAAAAGGTGCAAACTCAAAAAGTGTCCAGACTGTCCACGGATGATCCACGGTCGACCGTGGCATCGACCGTCGGCCTGCTGGAACTTTTTGAGCCTTGTGAATATAGACGTTGGCCTTTTACCAAAACCACACACAACCCATTTTTACCATAAAAATGCACTGAAAAAAAGCTTAAGAAAAGTTGGGTTAATGCCATACTTCTTAAGTTTGAATTTAATCATGAAAATGGTAGTTTGGAAACCAAATGCACAAAGCATGATGGAAGTTTACCTTTTTGGGAGATTCCTTTTGCTAAATATGGTTTTGACTTGTTTCAATGTAAGATTGTGTTTATTATTTGCCAAAATGAGAATTTATTTTCTTTGACTTCCAAGCTTGTGATTTTTATAAAAATTATTTTATAAAAACTTAAACTCATTTGATTATTTATTTTGTAAGTTCATAATCTTCAAACGTTTATTTGCAGGAATCTTCGACATCGGCTTTTACTTGAACTCGGATCTTGACGATTGGAGCTTGGCCATTTGATGAAGCTTATTTTGTAGATTATGGATGTGAATATATTTGATTGAATATATATATGTATATGTGCACACATGTTAATGTTAGTACATACAATTATATAAACAAGTTGTATATTTTTGTGTCAACAAAAGAGGATATATTTGTAAGCCTATTTTTCCCAACAATCTCCCCCTTTTTGTTGAAGACAAAAATTTATAACTTGTATAAGAATTGTATATATAACTTTAACATGTTAACATGTGCATATATACATATATATGTATATATTCTTCTATCTTCTATATATTATTCTATCTTCTCCCCCTTTTTTGTCTTAACAAAAAGGAGACTCTCCCTTGACATAAGCTCCCCCTCGAATGTAGAACTCCACTTCTTGAGGTGTTTAATCTATAATGTATGAAAATACTACCAAGAACTTGCCAAAGAGATGTGAGTATAAGAAATATTCTAAATATACAATTATCACAAGCCAAGGTTCAAGTAACACAATTCATGGCATAATGATCATAGCAAATAGTAGCACATAGCATTTCAACAAACAGTCACCACAAATACTTCCCCTTGAATCACCACAATTTATCTTGTCATGACACTAGATTTGTAAAAGACCTTTGCTTTGTAAAAGTATGACAAGATGTATAATACTTCAACATAATTGAGAGTGTGTTCAATGAATATAACAAACTCCTTGATAATAAATTCATAATGTGTATGTGTCCTAAAGTGGAGAAGATTTTGAAACTTTTATTAATCATGTGATAGCTAATGTTAGTTAAGATATATCAAGCATGAATAGATTGAATTAAGGCATTAAAAGTCAAAAAATTAAAAATTGAAAATCTCAAAAATTTCCAGGGGGCTGCGGAAGATGCACGGTATCGACCGTAGATCGACCGTGGTGCGTCTGTAGCATTTTGTAAATATGATGGTTGATACTACGGTCGACCGTGTATCGACCGTAGGTGAGCTGTTTGAAATTTTGGTTTTTTTGTCCTTTTTGACATGATATATATACATAACCAAATCTTACCTAAACAACTCTATTCTTACACAAAGCTTATCATTTATCTCTTATAATAGAGCCAAGAGAAATTACTTTCTAATCAACAATCTCAACATGATTTCTTTTAAAAAATTTCACAAATCCTTATGATTCACATGATTCTTTAGTGCAAAAGGAGATCCGTAATACTTTTTGGAAGAGGAATTCGGGAAGATGAGAAGTCACGAAAAGGGAGTCATCAACCGTGGATCAACTGTAAATCCAACCGAGCCTTTGACCGCAACTTCAACCGTAAGGTAAAGTATTTTTTCTTGTGATGATTTTCAAGCTTTTTAAGAGAAAAATGGTGAAAATGGCGAAAATGGCGGCTAGGGTTTGTGGGGGAAGATGAGATGAGATGTAGTGGAGAGGAAAGAGAGAGAAAAGGCAAAATAGGGTAAAAAATCCGTCAGGCCCACGAAGATCGATACACGGTCGACCGTGATATCGACCGCGCCTTTTGCTTAGTTTTTGAATTTAGACAGTGATCCGACGGTCGATCCACGGTATCGACCGTAAGTCGACCGTGGTTCTTCTGGAATGTATATTTTGATCATTTTCATGCATTTAGGTGTTATTTTTAAGGAACATGTTCCATTATTCCTAAACCAAGTTGTAATGTATCAAACATTTCAATTTTTAGCGGTTTAGAGAATATGTTGGCAATATTTTCACATGAAGCAACCTTTTCTAAATTTATATTTCCTTTTTGCATATTGTCACGTAGGAAATGATGCCTAATTTGAATGTATCATCTTCATATTGTTTTATTTGAAGTCCGAGAAGATAATTCAACTCATCCATCATTCTCATATCAATTTCATATGTATAAGATTTTGAAAAACTCATCACACAAATATTGACATGTTGACCCAAATATGATATCATCCACATAAATTTGCACAAGCACGATGTTATTTTTCTTTTTCTTTGTGAACAATGTATTATCAACTTGACCTATAATATATTCATTTTTCAACAAGAATGATTTTAATTTATCATACCATGCTTTAGGTGCTTGTTTAAGGCCATACAATGCTTTTCTAAGATTATATACATATGATGGCGTCTTCAAAAATCAAAACCGGGAGGTTGACATACATAGACTTCCTCATTTATAAAGCCATTTAGAAAAGAACTTTTGACATCCATTTGATATAATTTAAAATTTTGAGCATAACCATAAGCAAGTAGACTCCAAATGGATTCAAATCTAGTAACCGGAGCAAAGGATTCATCAAAGTCTATCCCTTCTTGTTGATTATATCATCGGGCTACTAGTCTAGCTTTGTTTCTAGATACTCGTTTAGTTTCAATTATTGTGGGACCACTAGGTAAAGGTACTAAGTCCCAAACTTGGCTTCTAGTGAATTGATTAAACTCTTCTTACATTGCCATTGCCCAATTTTTATCCTTAGTTGCCTCTTTAATATTCTTGGGTTCTATGTGTGACACAAAGGCAAAGAAGGTATTAAGGTTTTTGGCTTGGGATCTAGTGAGTCTTTGATTTAGGTTTCCTATAACTTGAGTTATTGGATCGTTTTCTACCTTTGATGATTTCATATGGTGTTTTACTTAGCATTGGTCTAATCAAAGCTTGTAAGGACCTATTTTTCCTTTCAACAACCTCATTAGATTGGGGAGTGTAAGGAGCCGAAAAGTTATGAGGAACACCATGTTTATCACAAAATGCTCCAAATTACGCTTTATTGACAAAATGCTCCAAAATAATGTCCATGTATATCTAGAAAAGTCATCTACAACAACTAGTGTGTAAAAGTTTCCCCCATAACTTTGAATTGATGAAGGCCCAAGGACATCTCATAGTTTTTATAGCATTTTAGATTTATGAGATGAGTGCACTTGTTTTTCTATCTTACATGCATCACAAAAATGATTATCGAATTTAACATTTGGTAAGACTCTAACAAGCTCATTTATAGTCAATGTTTGTACTAATCTCGTGTTAGCATGTCCTACTCTTCTATCAATTATAGATGCAAGACATACTTGTGTTAGGATTATTACCAAGTCTACATGCATAGAGTCCATTTCTCCTAACACCTTTTACTAAAACTTTATCATCTTTGCATATCAAGCTTTCATGTTTAGAGAATTTAACATTTAGATCTTAATCACATAATTGACCAATATTTATTAAGTAGTAAGCTAAACCATTAACATGCTCAACATTCAAGAATTTGATATTGTCATGAAGAGTGTTACCTTTACCAACTACCTTTCTTCTTAGGTTACTTCCAAACACCACATGTCCTCCGTCATACTCCTTGTATGAAGTGAAGAGTTCTCTATTACCGATCATGTGTTTTGAGCAACTATTATCAAGAATCCATTAATGAGACATAATCTCATTTTTGTTGCACCCCTACACTTGTGTAATTTTCATTCAAGCTTTTGGTACCCAATGTTTCATGGGTCCAGGATGGTTAGTATCAAAAACTCCTACTCTAATCCACCTTTGTGTAATCTTGAACCCTTTATGATACCATGTGTTCATAGAGTTGATAGGTTTATGAGAATGTCTTGATTTTTGAATTGTATTTGATTTAGGTTTCTTGAATCCAAGTCCATGCCTTGTAGTTGGAGTATAAAACTTTCTCATTAATTCATTACTTGCAACCTTTGGCATACAAGTGGAAGAACTAGAAACAATGTTGCAATTTTGAACTTTTGGAAAATTCCAGTGAGACGACGGTCGATTCACGGTCGATACCGTGGGTCGACCGTGAGGCTCCTGGATTTTTTTCTTCCTCTTTTTCTCTCATTAATTTTATAGGTATTAAGTGACTAGTTGGCATGTTGTTTGAGTAACTTGAGAACCCAAGACCACCTTTATCTTTTGATGATTTTTGAATCTTTAACATCTCATCTAACTTGGTTGAACTATATTCAAATTTTGACAAGGTGGTTGTGTCAAAATTTGTCTTTAGCTTACTTTCCAAATCTTTCAAGCTTGGAGATATATGAGAAGCAATTTTACTTTCTAGATCTTTTATTTTCAAGTTCAAGTTATCATTTTCATTTCTTAACTTGACATTTTCCTTTTTCAAGCTCTTGTTATCATTTTTTAACTCCTCATTTTTAGCAAGTATTTTAGAGCTAAAGTCACATAATTGATCATATTGATGGTCATCATTATCACTATAGTAGCTAGAATCGGAATGTACCTCACTTGTCTGAAAAGCCATGAGACATTTTTCTTCTTTTATTTCCTCTTCTTCATCACTTGAGGATTCCTTGATATGTTTAGCTTTAAGTGCAATGGATTTGCTCTTTTCTTTCTTTAGCTTGGCAATCTCTTCATCTTTTTGCATGATTACTTCATACACCTTGAGATTTCCTATTAGTTCATCCATTTGTAGTATGTTCAAGTCCTTTGACTCCTCAATAGCCGTCACCTTTGCTCTCCATTTTGGTGAAAGACCCCTTAGAAACTTTCTTACAATATTTTTGTTAGAGTAAATAGTCCCAAGTGCCTTGAGACTAGTAACAATAGTATTAAACATTGCAAAAGCATCATCAATTTTCATATCATCAAATATTTGAAATTGTTCATATTGTTGCACAAGTAATTCAATTTTGTTATCTAGAACTTGAGCATTTCCTTGATGTGTGGTGACAAGAGATTTCCAAATTGCATTTGCACTTTCACACATGAAAACTCTTTCAAACTCTTTTCTAGGTAAAGCATTGTATAGAAAAAGTTTTGCTTGAAATTTTTTTGAAATCATTTTCTTATCCTCTTGATCCCATTTTTCTTTAGGGGTAGGAACATAAGCATTTTGCTTAGAATCAAAGGTTTTTGGAACATGATCTCCTTCTTCAATAATCTCCCAAAGGTCAATATCTTTGGCCTTTACATAGGTCATGAATCTTTGCTTCCAATAGCAAAAGTCTTCTTCTTCAAGAAGTGGAGGTCTAACCATAGAATTCCCCTCTATATAATTTTGTCCCATTTTATCAACTCAAAAATTTTTGAAAAATATTTTTAGAAGATTTAAACAACTTTTCAAAAATTATCTAGAGCAACTTGCTCAGATACCAATTGTTAGAACCTAGAGGGGGGTGAATAGGTTATATGCCCACTTTTTAAAGTTTTTAACAATATTTGTAAATAATTAAAGAGTTTAAGGAAGGAAGATATCACCAATGAAGTAGTTTGGACACAATGATTTATAGTGGTTCAAGCAAGGGTTAACAATCTTGCTCTACATCCACTCCTTGGCCTCACCCACCAAGAGTTGCTCCACTAACTTCTCTCTTTGAAGGTAGAGATAAACCTTTTACAACTTCTCTCTTTAGCTTACAAGAATTACACTTCACTCTTGCAAACAAGGTTAAGATAAACCTCACTTCACTCTAATTGGAAAGGCTAGAGTTGATCCTCACTTCTCTCTAATTCTATAGGCTAGAGATGATCCTCACTTCTCTCTAATTCTATAGGCTAGAGATGATCCTCACACAATTACAAATATATAAGAAGGTAATGTAGTGTTTGAACTTTGAAGGCTTTCACTCTTGCTTCATTCTTGATCTTGAGATCTTGATCTTGCTTCATTCTTACTTAGTAAAACACAAGACTTGAGTTGCCTTAAATAAGGAAAAAGGTGCAAACTCAAAAAGTGTCCAGACTGTCCACGGATGATCCACGGTCGACCGTGGCATCGACCGTCGGCCTGCTGGAACTTTTTGAGCCTTGTGAATATAGACGTTGGCCTTTTATCAAAATCACACACAACCCATTTTTACCATAAAAATGCACTGAAAAAAGCTTAAGAAAAGTTGGGTTAATGCCATACTTCTTAAGTTTGAATTTAATCATGAAAATGGTAGTTTGGAAACCAAATGCACAAAGCATGTTGGAAGTTTACCTCTTTGGGAGATTCCTTTTGCTAAATATGGTTTTGACTTGTTTCAATGTAAGATTGTGTTTAGTATTTGCCAAAATGAGAATTTATTTGCTTTGACTTCCAAGCTTGTGATTTTTATAAAAATTGTCTCAATTTTTATAAAAGTTTTTATAAAAATTATTTTATAAAAACTTAAACTCATTTGATTATTTATTTTGTAAGTTCATAATCTTCAAACGTTTGTTTGCTGGAATCTTCGACATCGGCTTCTACTTGAACTCGGATCTTGACGATTGGAGCTTGGCCATTTGATGAAGCTTATTTTGTAAATTATGGATGAGAATATATTTGATTGAATATATATATATATATATATATATATATATATATATATATATGTATATGTGCACATATGTTAATGTTAGTACATACAATTATATAAACAAGTTGTATATTTTTGTGTCAACAAAAGAGGATATATTTGTAAGCCTATTTTTCCCAACACATATGTAGAGACTAAGACTTTAATTTAGATTACTGATGACTCTTTGATTATATTGAAAATTAAAACTCAGTAGCCTAGAATCCTAGAAATCAATAGGAATTTACACCATACCCCATTACTAGTATTTATACAAAGGAAACATGGTATTAAGGTATATTAGTCAATGAAAACATGGAAAACCATTTTGATCCTTTTGGTTCTTCGGCTTGGATGGTGAACTTTCATGTATCACATGATCTCAAAGTGTAACAGCCGAGGGTTTCAAAATTTAAGATTTACAAAAACTTATCTCTCAATTAGATTCATCGCCGCGGAAGATTTTAAAATAAAAAACAGTTAAACCGTTTTAACCACACATCAAAATAAAAACCACCGTTATTTCAAAATCACATTATTGTTTAAAAACCCCAATTCATTACACAACTACAATTTGGTTTCATAAACAACGCAAACATAAATAAACTACCCAACAACACCCGGCTCACAAAGACACACATACCTAAACAACCTGCACGAGCACAAGACACATTTCAAAAAAACAAGTGTCATCTTACGCTTTGCGAGTCAGCTTAGTTACCATAAAATCATCACATTAAAACATTTATAAAACAGGTTTAGGTTTAAGGTAATAAATCCCAACCCATAACTTGACCTACCCGCATAACATCATAAATCCTCGCAGGTTAAGTATCATCACAAACATCAATAGGTACATCATTTTCATCTTTTACTTCATTATCTTCTCATGTATATATGTATGTATATACATACATACATACATACATACATATATATATGTGCATATTCAATTTAATTTTGCTACTTCAAGTTCTTCAAATAATGGTTGTTCTTCATTGATCAATACCCTATATATATATATAGACACACACACACACACACCCACACACACACATATATATTTATATTTATATATAGGGAAGGGTTCATCTGAGAACCATTCTTATTACGAGAACCAATTTTGACTTTTGATTAAAATAAATCAATGGCTAATAATTTTGACGACTTATTAATGACTAATGATTGACTTATTAAAGAATTACTAATGCGGGGTATTTTGAGAAAATCAAGTCTTATTATATAATAATTCATCTAGCGGACGCAATTAGTCATATGAATGACCAACATACCCCTATTAATTAGTCATTAATGAACATTAACGGTGATTACAAATGGTACTCGTGGTATTCACAATAACAACGATTAATTTCTTCATATATATATGATCAAATAAGAACACCTTTTATTATAAGAACAACAAGAACACTTTCTGACCCTTTGATGATCTCAATCTATGGACCACACTAATTCATGGTTTTTTATTTTCTAAAAATAATAATACTCTATAAAGGGTAATTTAGATCACTAAAAAATTTTCTCATCTTTGTTCCATCTTTTTATGTCAATAACATTTTCAAATCTAGTAGGTCTCTTATTTATTTATTTATTTTTTGAATGTGGGGTTAGTGATTTCATTTCAAGATATGGTTTTGATACAATATTTCTAATTACATAAGTATTATAATTTGTTTGTATACATGTATGTATTGGTTTTAGTTATGAGTATATTTGTGTGTATGTTATCAAATCTTCTTTTAGCCTCTCAATTTTTAGACTTGAGTATTTTTTTAGTAGGTTATTAGAAATGTTTTTGTTTTGTTGTGCATCATATGATGGTTTTTTATTTTTGAATTTGAGTAGTTTTATATAGTGTTATAACACTTTTATATTCATTTATTGTATTTGCATTCCTATATTACATGAGAATTCATGCATTACATCCACTTGTCAAAGTGATTTTATGTTTAGTAAGTACCATTGCATGTGTTTTTGGTAGATGCAGATGAGTTGCATCTACCCTTTGCATCTTGCATCTACGAACTTTTTAGAAATATACCGACATTGATATCTAATAAAAGATGATAAAAAGATAAACTCAATGGTATAATGGTTGTGATTAAATAATCATTCATTCAAAAAATATATTGATTTTAAAATGATCCGGGTAAAAAATATTCTATCTGGAGATGCTTTAAAACTTGAATAATTTTAGGAGTGGTGTTAATTTCTCCCTTTACCCTTTTTTGTCTAATAAAAGAATAGATGAGTGATGTTCATTTTGAGATCCAATTTTATTACGAGTATCCCAAGAACATTTGTAGCAATTGATCATAATTAATTAAAGTTTAATATTAGTTGTGGTAAATATGTAATTAATTAAAAATACAGTCGTCATTTTCACTTTCCAAAAAATGATGGAGGGATATTTTAGACAAATTACCTAAATAAAGGGGTGGACCACTTACCCCCACTTTATTAAAACTAAAATATCTAACAAACGCAATGTATTAAAATACGAAATTATGCCAAATTAACGAAAAAAATATGCTCTTTAATATGACATCTATATTGCTATATTTTTCAAAGAAAAATTTGGTTTTGCCGGGTTTTTTTCTAGCACAACATAAGATGTGTGCACATGTGCATATAACACTCGATTTTTTTCAAGCACATGTGTATCACCTACACATACTACATAGGTGTGTCTGAGTGCATTTATGTACCCTGCACGTGTGCATCTCGTGCAGATATGCATATGCACATGTATACATAACATTTGATTTTTTTCCAGCACATGTACATATTTTTACAAATGTGCACGTAAAACTAAAATTTTTCCAGCACAGGTACATATTTCTACATATGTGCACATGTGCATCTCGTTCATATATGCACATACACATGTACACCTAGATGCATGTATGCACATACACCTCAAAGGTGCTTTAGTCAAACTCATTACTAACTCAAAAAATTCTAACAATGTGAGGATTATGAAAGTTGGTTGTATTATTTTTAAGAAAATAAAGTTGATTGTATATATTGGTAACTAAGACAAACTTTATTATGTTTTAATGCAATTTGTCCTATTAAGTTTGACCTAACTAACTTTAAGTTGCATATATGCATATATACACATATACACAAATTTGAACCTATGCTGGAAAAAAATTTAGTTTTATGTGCACATGTGTAGAAATCTGTACCGATGCTAGAAAAAATTTAGAGCTACATCTACATGTGCATATACATATTTGCACGAGATGCACATGTGCACGGTGCATATATGCACCCAAACGCACATATACAATATGAACTGGTGACGCACATATGCACATGTGTTTGAAAAAAATCGAGTGTTGTGTGCACATATGCATCCATGCTGTGCTAGAAAAAACCCGGGAAAAACAATTTTTTGAAAAAGTATAACATTATGGATGTCATATTAAATAACGTATTTTCTTGCTAATTTAGTATAATTTTCATATTTTAATAACATTGCATTTGGTAGATATTTTAGTTTTAAAAAAATTGGGGTAAATGGTCTCCCCTTTATTTAGGCAATTTGCCTAAAATACCCTTCTATCATATTTGGAAACTGAAAATAATGGTTGTGCTTTTAATTAATTACATGTTGCAGAATTATAGGGAAAGTCGAATGGTGTTCGATATTGTAATGGTTCGTGATAAAATTAATAAAATTCGTCTTAAAAATACATATTTACCACAGCTAATATTAACGCTTGATTAATTATGATTAATGACTACAAGTGATTCTCATAGTACTCGCACTAAAACTGGTTCTGAAATAAACACTCTTGTATATATATACCATATTATATGTTTGTGTGATACACGAGTTGTTTTTAAAAAGTATTAACATTAATATAAAGATATTAAATATTTAAAATACAAATTAAATGAAATTTTACAAAAATGAGACGGACATAGTCAAAACTTAGACCTGCGGTAGAAACGTCAATTCGATAAAAATGGCAAATGTGACGGAAGAAACATAGTATGATAATACGAATAGAAGTGATTTATTTCTTTTATAAGTCATCAATAGTTATTGTTACAATTAGAGGGAAATAAGGTTAAATATTTATTGGTTATAAATAAAAAAATTAAAATGTTTATAAAATATTTTAGAATGATAAAACTATAAATTTTGTTAAATATGATATTTTGAATTGTTATAAAAGATAAATATAATATTTGCAAATTAAGGTGGACAAATACAATATTTTAAAGTTTAGGAATGACATATACGAAATTATCTTTAATAATTTTGATAATTAAAACTTTTATCTAAATTTAATTGTTAGGCTAATAGATTTTATTCGTATTATTTAAATTTATTATTAATATGTAATAATTTTATCATGATAATAAGATCAATTTACATCTATATTATTTATATTTGGATAGGATTAAAACCACTTGAATTTCTAAGATGAATTTATTTTGATTCAGAAAAATTAAAATTAAAAGTTTTTATATAAATAAATGGTTAAGATGATCTAATAAATTATATTTAAGTTATAATAAAAGGTATGTGTATATGTTTTTTTTTTATAAATATAAATATGAGAAAATGTAAACTCACCTACTACCACTATTGTTTTACGTCTAGTGCATTGAATGAAAAACACCCACTAGTTAGTCGGGTCCCGTATGCCCACGTCAGCAACTCTACACCATTGATAGAAGTTCACAAAAATCAAACGGTTAAGATTCATTCTTAAAACCAACCTACCACCTTCGATCCCGTTTCCCTTTTCTAATTTTGTTTTCCCCCTACCTACCACCCCCCACCTCCCTCCCTCCCTCTCGCTATTCACATACCACCACCTCCTCTATATAACCCTTAATCCTCCGCCACCCAATAACTCAGCAATCTCAATTTCATTCCACACACATAGAGTGTGAGTCTAGTGTGTGAAGAATCAGATTGTTCTTTGTTTCTTTCTAGCTACTTTGTAATTTCTAAATCTAACCGTTCGATCTCCGGCCTTCTAAATAAACAACAATGGAGAACGGTAACCACGTTAACGGTTTCGTAAAGGAGTTGTGCATAAAGGATCCGTTGAACTGGGGGGTTGCAGCTGAGGCGTTGACCGGGAGCCACCTCGATGAGGTGAAGAAGATGGTGGCGGAATTCAGGAAGCCAGTGGTGAAACTTGGTGGAGAGACACTCACGGTGTCTCAGGTGGCCGGGATCGCAGATAGCAACACCGTGACGGTGGAGCTGTCAGAAGCTGCAAGGGCCGGAGTGAAGGCCAGCAGTGATTGGGTGATGGAGAGCATGAACAAAGGTACCGATAGTTACGGTGTCACCACCGGCTTCGGCGCCACATCTCACCGGAGAACTAAGCAAGGTGGTGCTCTACAGAAGGAGCTCATTAGGTAATAAATTCATATCCTATTGATAAGTTTACGATTGACATTATATTTAGTTATGGTATTAATTAATTATTTGAATTATTATCATTATGGAGATCGATCCTAGTTAGCTACATGGTTATGAAATATGAATAGATCGGTTACAATAATTAATTAGAAATAATATAAAGTTGTGGGATGCCCGTTTTAAAGAGTTATGACTGTATACATTTTACATATCTCATACCCCGTTACTTATATGAAATTAAGTATGAAAAATAGTTATAGATGAGTTACAGATCTGATCGAGTTCGTTTTCCAAGTAAATGAATAAAAAAGAAAATAAATGTGGATCCATAAGTAACGAGATTTGAATAAGCAATATTAAATTTAGAAGTTAAATAAGATGATCTATGTCCTTTTTTCTAAATTATTTTATGAGTAAGAAATAAAGGGTAATTAATACTTTCTAGAAAAAGTTTTTTATTTATTTTTTATTTTTACGATAGGACAAACACTCTATATACCATTGATTATAAGCACTTTGGTACTTTCTAAAAAAGTTAACTCTTTGTTTAAAAAAACAATTAGGAAAGTATATTTCGCAATAAAGATAATTTAACTAGTTGAAAATTTATATTTATGAAAAGATAAAAGTTTAATCTAGAACAATTTTAATAAAAGTTATAAGTAGATATTTTTTGTATTGTGAAAAAATTATTTGAGAACTGTTTTTATTGCAAGTATCGTAAGTACTGTAATTAATGTTCATTAATTGAGGTATTTGGTCTTTAATATAATTTTCTAATCATTAATTGCTTCCGGATAAATTGTAATTAAAGATCGAACCTTGATTTTCCCGAAATACTCCTCATTAAATCATCATTAATGAGCCGTCATTTTTATTGGCTATTGATTTATTTTAATTAAGGGTTAAAATTGATTCTTAGAGTACTTATAATAAAAACGGTTCACAAATAAACTATTCCCTTATTATATTTATATTATAATTATAATAGTTTGTTAAAATCTTTTTTAAAATGGTAATCAATATTAATTAATGTTAAATTGTTAATTAAAGTGATTGTAGTGTAAGATATACTATTTTGCCCTATAAAGTGGTATTTTAGATATTTGGTCCATCCAGAATGAATATTAAATTTTGCTTAAAATTTGATAAATGGGATTTGAACAAACTAGTAGGTTATAAATGTTCTTAATTCTAAAATTGATTAAGAAGATGAAGTATTGTTTGAATAAATATATAGATAAAAGATAATTCATAATTCATAATTTAAATAATATTAATGATTTGACCGGCTAGTGGTAGGTAGCGGTACTTAAACAAAGGTAAATGATATTATTAATAACAAACTAATTTATACCTCAAACTTTAAATATTATTGTACAATGAATTAAAATTGTATTATTATTTTTAAAAATCACAATCATGTATGTTTTATAATTAACTTTTAATAAATTTAATAATTATATTTTAATTATATCTTAACTTTCTAGACATTAAATAAGGTTACCAATAATAAAAACTAAAACTATATTCTTAGAGACTGATAATTCTCTTTATATTTATAAAGTAGCGGTTACTTTTTATAGATCATCTATGTTGGCAAATTATTAGAAAAATAAGTTATCCAACCGCTAGAAAAGATGAAATGAATACTTTATTTTTAAAAAATAATTATAAAATGGTTTGTTTATTTAGGTTATATAAAGTTATACCGATATTTATACCGATTTACTATACCATTGGACCAAGGTATCAATAGCATGCTAATGATCTATATATTAATTATTGAAATATTGTTTTAACATTGGTCTATGAGTATTTTTAAACGCAGTAAATAATCTTTTGTATGGAATTAATTTTTTTAATATAAGTTATAATTATTATTGTTTTTAAATACGGGTACAAATGATTCTTTTGAAGCCCCAATCTAATATTATTATTATCATCTAAAAATGTAGCATTTTTCCTTACGGTGTCGTCTAAACACTATTATTTGTTTTCGTCAACGAGTAATCGTTGGTTGACTTTTATAAAATATGCTCATCGGAAGTGGTTTGTGTTACAGATTCTTGAACGCCGGAATATTCGGAAATGGCACGGAATCAAACCACACCCTCCCACATTCAGCAACAAGGGCCGCCATGCTGGTCAGAATCAACACCCTCCTCCAGGGTTACTCCGGCATCCGCTTCGAAATCTTGGAAGCCATCACCAAATTCCTCAACAATAACATCACCCCTTGTTTACCCCTCCGTGGAACCATCACCGCCTCCGGTGACCTTGTACCCTTATCCTACATCGCCGGCCTCCTCACCGGCCGTCCCAACTCCAAAGCCGTCGGTCCCACCGGTGAAATCCTCAATGCTGAAAAGGCCTTCTCTCAAGCCGGTGTCGAAGGCGGGTTCTTCGAGTTACAGCCTAAAGAAGGCCTAGCACTTGTCAACGGCACGGCCGTGGGATCCGGGATGGCGTCCATGGTCCTCTTTGAAGCTAATGTTCTCGCATTGTTGTCAGAAGTCTTATCAGCCATTTTCGCCGAAGTTATGCAGGGAAAGCCAGAGTTTACAGATCATTTAACCCACAAATTGAAGCACCACCCGGGTCAAATCGAGGCTGCAGCCATCATGGAGTACATTTTGGATGGAAGTGATTACGTTAAGGCTGCACAAAAGGTTCACGAAATGGACCCTTTGCAGAAACCAAAACAAGACCGCTACGCTCTCCGTACATCCCCTCAATGGCTCGGACCACAAATCGAAGTCATTCGCTCAGCCACTAAAATGATCGAAAGAGAGATCAACTCTGTTAACGACAACCCATTGATCGATGTTTCAAGAAACAAAGCCTTACACGGTGGCAACTTTCAAGGAACCCCAATTGGTGTTTCCATGGATAACACACGTTTGGCAATCGCAGCAATCGGAAAACTCATGTTCGCCCAGTTTTCGGAACTTGTAAACGATTTCTACAACAACGGTTTACCTTCAAATCTATCCGGTGGCCGTAACCCGAGCTTGGATTACGGGTTCAAAGGTGGAGAAATTGCCATGGCTTCTTACTGTTCCGAGCTCCAATTTCTTGCAAATCCGGTTACAAACCATGTCCAAAGCGCAGAACAACACAACCAAGATGTTAACTCTCTGGGTTTGATTTCCGCAAGAAAGACAGCTGAAGCAGTTGAGATCTTAAAGCTGATGTCGTCCACATACTTAGTAGCTCTCTGCCAATCGATTGACTTGAGGCATTTGGAAGAAAACATGAAATCCACAGTCAAGAACACCGTAAGCCAAGTAGCCAAGAAGGTCCTAACCATGGGAGTTAACGGCGAGCTCCACCCATCAAGATTCTGTGAAAAAGACTTGCTTCGTGTGGTTGACCGTGAGTACGTTTTCGCCTACATCGATGATCCATGCCTCGCCACATACCCGTTGATGCAAAAGCTTCGACAAGTCCTCGTTGACCATGCTATAAACAACGGTGAATCCGAGAAGAACACCAACACTTCAATTTTCCAAAAGATTGCTACTTTTGAAGACGAACTTAAAACCATTTTGCCTAAAGAAGTGGAGGGTGTCCGAGTCGCGTTCGAGAACGGTACAATGTCGATTCCAAACAGGATAAAGGCTTGTAGATCGTACCCGTTGTATAGGTTCGTGAGGGAGGAGATCTCCGGAGTTTACTTGACCGGGGAGAAGGTGACATCGCCAGGAGAGGAGTTCGACAAGGTGTTCACGGCAATCTGCAAAGGTCAAATAATCGATCCGTTGTTGGAGTGTGTTGAAGGATGGAATGGAACACCACTTCCAATATGTTAGGAATGAGATTGGTTGGATCGAGTAAGTGTTTGATTTGTACTTTGTAATATTTTGATTTGTTGCATTTAAGATTCAAATTTGTATGGTTATTGTTAATGTCTCAACAAAGACTTGAGTAGTAGTCAATGTATCGTGTACGAGGTTGTAAATCATATCATATATATTATTAACTTATTATTTATGTCTCTTTGGTTTCGCCTAGCTAATTTTTTATAAGATTTTATTGATGTTTTTATTTATGCAGATTAGTTATTATCATTTATATTTGTAATTGTAACCCTAAATTTTCCATATTTTAAACCTTACATTCATACAATCATACACTATTTAATTTAATACTTTCTTTTTCTTAAAATTATTATTCGCTAGATAAAAAAAATCATAACAATATAATTAATACAAGTCTTAATTAGCAACAAAAAAAATAGCCTTATATTTAATATTATAAAAAGATTTAATAATGGTAACCAATTAAAGGTAAAAGAGGAAAACTAGCAATTAATGACAGTTTTTTTTTAAGTACGCAATTATTACCCAAATAATATAGTGAACAATAAATTCTAGGATTTCGAATAAACCATAAGAATGTAATTCACTCTTGAAATTTTTACTAGAGTTAATTTTATAAATAATCCTTTAACTAACTATAAATTGCAAGTTTAGTTCATTTTTTGAAAAAATTGCAAATTTCCTCCTTTAACTATCATTTTTTTGCATGTATGGTCCTTTTTAACGGTTTCTGTTAATTATTGCCGTTAAATCCAATTGACTTAAGGGTATTTAAGTCTTTTTACACCTTTTTATTTTTAATTGATTTTAATATTAGTTTATATTCATTTTTTAAAAATAAT
This sequence comes from Dittrichia graveolens, assembly GCA_038502395.1. Taxonomy (NCBI): domain Eukaryota; kingdom Viridiplantae; phylum Streptophyta; class Magnoliopsida; order Asterales; family Asteraceae; genus Dittrichia; species Dittrichia graveolens. Next base: position 8,816,545 of record JARJIL010000003.1, read on the forward strand.
TAAATTTAGAAATTATATTGTATTTAATTCATTTTTCTCTTTCTTTGCGCCGATCACCACCACCAAACCTTCTACCACCGCCCCACCACCACCACCACCACTCACCATCCCATCACCGCCTCCACCAGACCAGTCAACCATCACTCAATACTCAACTTCTCAATCCTCTAACGAAAACCCTCATCGGAAATCTCACACCCACCAAGATCGAACACTCATCATCGATAGCCTCCTACAACCACCTGAAAGTCGAATAACCTTAAAAAACCACCGGAAGATCGAACACTCATCATCTAGTAGACCAAGAACACTTGAAACCCCTACACCCAAAGCAAACACACCACAGGTTTCCGCCACCGCCAAATAACCTTAAAACAACCAACTGCCACCTACCACCACAGGAAATCAAACCTAAACACCCAAATCAAAAACCCACCCCGCAAAGAGAAACCCTAAATTGTTAAAAAAACCCAAACCGAAACCCAAAAAACTAAAATCACCTGTGTTGTTGGCGATAGTAGTGCACGATGGTGTGGCTCTCTCGTCATGGAGATGGCGATGGTGGGACGAGATGGTGATGTTAGAGGCACTGAACAGGTTTTAGATGGGGCGATAGTTGATGGTGGTGTAAGGCCATAGGTGGTGTATGATGGTGATAGTGATGGAGATGAGAGGCGACGGTAGCCATGGAGATGGGAATCGCCGGTGGTGGAGATGGGAATCATCGATCGCCGGGTGGCGGATACGGGAATCGCCGGTGAGATATTTTTTAGGGTGTGTGTGTGTGTGTGTGAAAATCATCGATCGCAAGTTGTGTGTGTGTGTGTGTGTGAAAATTAAAGAAATTTTAGGGTTTTATATATAAGATATTCTTTTAGGTTTTTAAAGTATATTTTAATATGGTAAGGGTAAATTGGGTATTTTAACAAGGTTAACGGAATGTTTTAACAGAAACCGTTAAAAATGACCATACATACAAAAAAATGGTAGTTAAAGAACGAAATTGGCAACTTTTTCAAAAAAAGGACTAAACTTGCAATTCGTGGTTAGTTAAAGGACCATTTATGAAATTAACTCTTTTTACTATCTACCAATAGATGACCTATAAAACGTAGGCAGATGAGGAATGATTTTGTAATGAATGTGAATCAAAAGATTTTAAATTAATTTAATGGTGTTTACATGTTGATTCTAAGTAGGGGTGAGCATGGTTCGGTTTAGTTCGGTTTTGGCATAAAACCGAAACCAAACCGAAAATTGCGGTTTTTGGAAAACCAAAACCAAAACCGTTCGGTTTTGGAGTGTTTCGGTTTTCGGTTTTGAAATCGGTTTTTGGTTCGGTTTTACAGCTTTTTCATTTTAACCATCAAGATTTGGAGTCATACAACTGTCATTGTAAAGCTATTGAAGCTATATAAAAAACATCAAGATGTGTGCCACCTATTCAAGCTATATATATTTCAATTGATACAAGCAAAATGATTGTCGTATGTTTAAACTTTAAAGCAAAGTTGAAATAAATCAAAACTTAAAGCAAATCATAAATAACATATTAGCAAAATGAAATTCGAGATGAACAACTAACTCCAGATGAACTGCATATAATTCAGAAAACTTGAATATGAAAATCGAGATAAATAACTAGAATTGGATATCTATATTAAGTGAAAATGGATAAAATCGAAAAGAACTGAACTCGTCGACTCGAAATGAAGTGATGTTGGTGAACTCGATCGAGTAGTCCAATGACCAAACAAAGCTTCAACTTCGAAGGATATCTGAATTAGTGTGAAACCTCTTTGGTGGAACCCTAATGTAAATGAGAGCTGGCTATAAAAATGAGAAAATCATAGAGTATTTCATTTTTTGGACATGTATATTTACATTGTTGTCCTTTGGAATGGTTCGTGTTAGAACCTAGGGGGGGTGAATAGGTTATATGCCCACTTTTTGAAGTTTTTAACAATGTTTGCAAGTAATTAAAGAGTTTAAGGAAGAAAGATATCACCAATGGAGTAGTTTGGACACAATGATTTATAGTGGTTCAAGCAAGGGTTAACAACCTTGCTCTACATCCACTCCTTGGCCTCACCCACCAAGAGTTGCTCCACTAACTTCTCTCTTTGAAGGTAGAGATAAACCTTTTACAACTTCTCTCTAATTCTAAGGCTAGAGATGATCCTCACTTCTCTCTAATTCTAAGGCTAGAGATGATCCTCACTTCTCTCTAATTCTAAGGCTAGAGATGATCCTCACATAATTACAAATATACAAGAAGGTAATGTAGTGTTTTAACTTTGAAGGCTTTCACTCTTGCTTCATTCTTGATCTTGAGATGTTGAATTTGTATCAAGAATATGAGCTCACAAGTTTTTGTATATGTTCTGTGTTTTTTAGATTGCAAGAGGTTTTTAAAACACAAGACTTGAGTTGCTTTAAATAAGGAAAAAGTTTGATGCTCAAAAAGTGTCCAGACGATCCACGGTCTATCCACGGTCGACCGTGGAATCGACCGTCGCACTGCTGGAGATTTTTGAGCCTTGTGCATATAGACGTTGGGCTTTTACCAAAACCACACACAACCCATTTTTACTATAAAAATGCACTGAAAAGGAGCTTTAGAAAATTTGGGTAAGTGCCATATTTCTTAAGTTTGAATTTAATCATGAAAATGGTAGTTTGGAAACCATATGCATAAAGTATGTTGGAAGCTTACCACTTTGAGAGATTCCTTTTGCTAAATATAGTTTTGGCTTGTTTCAATGTAAGATTGTGTTTAGTATTTGCCAAAATGGGAATTTATTTGCTTTGACTTCCAAGCTTGTGATTTTTATAAAAATTGTCTCAATTTTTATAAAAGTTTTTATAAAAATTATTTTATAAAAACTTAAACTCATTTGATTATTTATTTTGTAAGCTCATAAACTTCAAACGTTGTTTGTAGGAATCTTCGTCATCGGCTTCTACTTGAACTCGGATCTTGATGATTGGAGCTTGGCCATTTGATGAAGCTTATTTTGTAGATCATAGATGAGAATATATTTGATTGAATATATATATATATATATATATGTGCACATATATTAATGTTAGTACATACAATTATATAAACAAGTTATATATTTTTGTGTCAACAAAAGAGGATATATTTGTAAGCCTATTTTTCCCAATAATCTCCCCCCTTTTTGTTGAAGACAAAAATTTATAACTTGTATAAGAATTGTATATATAACTTTAACATGTTAACATGTGCATATATACATATATATTTATATATTCTTCTATCTTCTATATTTTCTTCTATCTTCTCCCCCTTTTTTGTCTTAAACAAAAAGGAGACTCCCCTTGACATAAGCTCCCCCTTCACGTAAGCTCCCCCTTCACGTAAGCTCCCCCTTGAACGTAAAGCTCCACTTCTTGAGATGTTTGATCTAAAATATATGGAAATACTACCAAGAACTTGCCAAAGATATGTGAATATAAACAATATTCTAAATATGCATTTATTACAAGCCAAGGTTCAAGTAACATAATTCATGGCATAAGAATCACAGTAAATAGTAGCAAATATCATATCAACAAACAATCACCATAACTACTTCCCCTCGAATCACCACAATTTCTCTTGTCATGACACTAGATTTGTAAAAGACCTTTGCTTTGTAAGAGCATGACAAGAGGTAATATACTTCAACATAATTGAGAGTGTGTTCAAAGAATATAGCAAAGTCCTTGACAATATGTTCATAATGTGTATGTGTCCTAAAGTGGAGAATGAATTGAAACTTTTATTAATCATGTGATAGCTAATGTTAGTTAAGATATATTACACATGAATAGATTGAATTTGGGCATTAAGAGTCAAAAGAAAAAAATTGAAAATCTCAAAAACCTCCAGAGGCTTGACGGTCGATGCACGGTATCAACCGTGGATCGACCATGGTTCGCCTGGAATTTTCATGTACACGACGGTCGATGCTACGGTCGACCGTGTATCGACCGTAGGTGAGCTGTTTGAAATTTTGGCTTTTTGTCCTTTTTACATGATATGTATACATAACCAAATCTTATCTAAACAACTCTATTCATACACAAAGTTTATCATTTATTTCATATAATAGAGCCAACACTTTCTACCACCACAAATCACTTTCTAATCAACAAACTCAACATGATTTGAAAGATTTCACAAATCCTATGGTTCACATGATTTTTTAGTGCAAAAAGAGATCCTACCTTTTGGAAGAAGAATTCGGGAAGCTGAGAAATCACGAAACAAAAAGTCGTCAACCGTGGATTAATCGTGAATCATACCGAGCCTTAGACCGCAACTTCAACCGTAAGGTAAAGTATTTTTTCTTGTGATAATTTTCAAGATTTTAGAAAAATAAATGTTGAAAATGGCGGCTAGGGTTTTGTGGGGGAAGATGAGATGAGATGAAGTGGAGAGGAAAGAGAGAGAAAAGGAAAAATAGAGTAAAAAATCTGTCAGGTCCACGACGGTCGATCCACGGTCGACCGTGATATCGACCGCGCCTTTTGCTTAGTTTTTTGAATTTAGGCAGTGATCTGACGGTCGATCCACGGTATCGACCGTGAGTCGACCGTGGCTCTTCTGGAATGTATGTTTTGACCATTTTCATGCAATTAGGTGTTATTTAAGGTCATACAATGCTTTTCTAAGATTATATACATATGATGGGGTCTTCAAAAATTAAAACCGGGAGGTTGACATACATAAACTTCCTCATTTATAAAGTCATTTAGCAAAGAACTTTTGACATCCATTTGATATAATTTAAAATTTTGAGCATAACCATAAGCAAATAGACTCCAAATGGATTCAAATCTAGTAACCGGAGGAAAGGATTCATCAAAGTCTATCACTTCTTGTTGATTAGATCATCGGGCTACTAGTCTAGCTTTGTTTCTAAATACTCATTTAGTTTCAATTATTGTGCGACCACTAGGCGAAGGTACTAAGTCCCAAACTTGGCTTCTAGTGGATTGATTAAACTCTGCTTGCATTGCCATTGCCCAATTTTTTTCCTTAATTGCCTCTTTTCTATTCTTGGGTTCTATGTGTGACACAAAGGCAAAGAAGGTATTAAGGTTTTGGGCTTGGGATCTAGTGAGTCTTTGATTTAGGTTTCCTATAAAAGTTATTGGATCGTTTTCTACCTTTGATGATTTCATATGGTGTTTTACTTAACATTGGTCTTAATCAAAGCTTGTAAAGACCTATTTTTCCTTTCAACAATCCTCATTAGATTGGGGAGTGTAAGGAGCCGAAAAGTTATGAGAAACGTCATGTTTATCACAAAATGCTTCAAATTGCGCTTTATTGACAACTTCTCTTTCATGGTTGATATGAATTGAGATAATCATTCAACTCAATTGGTTTTGAATTTTCTTGCCAAGATTCTTGAATTTGTCAAAAGCTTCAATTTTTGTTCAAAAATAATGTCCATGCATATCTAGAAAAGTTATCTACAACAACTAGTGTGTAGAAGCTTCCCCCATAACTTTGAAGGCCCAAAGACATCTCTTAGTTTTTATAGTATTTTAGATTTATGAGATGAGTGCACTTGTTTTTCTATCTTACATGCATCACAAAAATGATTATCGAATTTAACATTTGGATCTTTATTACATAGTTGACCAATACTTATTAAGTTGTAAGCTAAACCATTAACATGCTCAACATTCAAGAATTTGATATTGTCATGAAGAGTGTTACCTTTACCAACCACCTTTCTTCTTAGGTTTCTTCCAAACACCACATGTCCTCCATCATACTCCTTGTATGAAGTGAAGAGTTCTCTATTACCGATCATGTGTTTTGAGCAACCACTATCAAGAGTCCATTAATGAGACATAATCTCATTTTTGTTGCACCCCTACACTTGTGTAATTTTCATTCAAGCTTTTGGTACCCAATGTTTCATGGGTCCAGGATGGTTAGTATCAAAAACTCCTACTCTAATCCACCTTTGTGTAATCTTGAACCCTTTATGATACCATGTGTTCATAGAGTTGATAGGTTTATGAGAATGTCTTGATTTTTGAATTGTATTTGATTTAGGTTTCTTGAATCCAAGTCCATGCCTTGTAGTTGGAGTATAAAACTTTCTCATTAATTCATTACTTGCAACCTTTGGCATACAAGTGGAAGAACTAGAAACAATGTTGCAATTTTGAACTTTTGGAAAATTCCAGTGAGACGACGGTCGATTCACGGTCGATACCGTGGGTCGACCGTGAGGCTCCTGGATTTTTTCTTCCCCTTTTTCTTTCACAAATTTGATAGGTGTTAAGTGACTAGTTGGCATGTTGTTTGAGTAACTTGAGAACCCAAGACCACCCTTATCTTTTGATGATTTTTGAATATTTAACATCTCATCTAACTTTGTTGAACTATCTTTAAATTTTGACAAGGTGGGTGTGTCAAAATTTGTCTTTAGCTTACTTTCTAAGTCTTTCAAGCTTGGAGATATATGAGAAGCAATTTTACTTTCTAGATCTTTTATTTTCAAGTTCAAGCCATCATTTTCATTTCTTAACTTGACATTTTCCTTTTTCAAGCTCTTGTTATCATTTTTTAACTCCTCATTTTTAGCAAGTATTTTTGAGCTAAAATCACATAATTGATCATATTGATGGTCATCATTCTCGCTATAGTAGCTAGAATCGGAATGTACCTCACTTGTCTCAAAAGCCATGAGACATTTTTCTTCTTTTATTTCCTCTTCTTCATCACTTGAGGATTCTTTGACATGTTTAGCTTTAAGTGCAATGGATTTGCTCTTTTCTTTCTTTAGCTTGGCATTCTCATCATCTTTTTGCATGATTACTTCATACACCTTGAGATTTCCTATTAGTTCATCCATTTGTAGTATGTTCAAGTCCTTTGACTCCTCAATAGCCGTCACCTTTGCTCTCCATTTTGGTGAAAGAGCCCTAAGAAACTTTCTTACAATATTTTTGTTAGAGTAAATAGTCCCAAGTGCCTTGAGACTAGTAACAATAGTATTAAACATTGCAAAAGCATCATCAATTTTCATATCATCAAATATTTGAAATTGTTCATATTGTTGAACAAGTAATTCGGTTTTGTTATCTAGAACTTGGGCATTTCCTTGATGTGTGATGACAAGAGATTTCCAAATGGCATTTGCACTTTCACACATGAAAACTCTTTCAAACTCTTTTCTAGGTAAAGCATTGTATAGAAAAAGTTTTGCTTGAAAATTTTTTGAAATCATTTTCTTAGAATCATAAGCCTTTTGCTTAGAATCAAAGGTTTTTGGAACATGATCTCCTTCTTCAATAATCTACCAAAGGTCAATATCTTTGGCCTTTACATAGGTAATGAATCTTTGCTTCCAATAGCAAAAGTCTTCTTCTTCAAGGAGTGGAGGTCTAACCATAGAATTCCCCTCTACATAATTTTGTCCCATTTTATCAACTCAAAAACTTTTGAAAAAGTATTTTTAGAAGATTTAAACAACTTTTCAAAAATTATCTAGAGCAACTTGCTTTGATACCAATTGTTAGAACCTAGAGGGGGGGTGAATAGGTTATATGCCCACTTTTTGAAGTTTTTAACAATGTTTGCAAGTAATTAAAGAGTTTAAGGAAGAAAGATATCACCAATGGAGTAGTTTGGACACAATGATTTATAGTGGTTCAAGCAAGGGTTAACAACCTTGCTCTACATCCACTCCTTGGCCTCACCCACCAAGAGTTGCTCCACTAACTTCTCTCTTTGAAGGTAGAGATAAACCTTTTACAACTTCTCTCTAATTCTAAGGCTAGAGATGATCCTCACTTTTCTCTAATTCTAAGGCTAGAGATGATCCTCACTTCTCTCTAATTCTAAGGCTAGAGATGATCCTCACATAATTACAAATATACAAGACGGTAATGTAGTGTTTTAACTTTGAAGGCTTTCACTCTTGCTTCATTCTTGATCTTGAGATGTTGAATTTGTATCAAGAATATGAGCTCACAAGTTTTTGTATATGTTCTGTGTTTTTCAGATTGCAAGTGGTTTTTAAAACACAAGACTTGAGTTGCTTTAAATAAGGAAAAAGTTTGATGCTCAAAAAGTGTCCAGACGATCCACGGTCGATCCACGGTCGACCGTGGAATCGACCGTCGCACTGCTGGAGATTTTTGAGCCTTGTGCTATAGACGTTGGGCTTTTACCAAAACCACACACAACCCATTTTTACTATAAAAATGCACTGAAAAGGAGCTTTAGAAAATTTGGGTAAGTGCCATACTTCTTAAGTTTGAATTTAATCATGAAAATGGTAGTTTGGAAACCATATGCATAAAGTATGTTGGAAGCTTACCACTTTGAGAGATTCCTTTTGCTAAATATAGTTTTGGCTTGTTTCAATGTAAGATTGTGTTTAGTATTTGCCAAAATGGGAATTTATTTGCTTTGACTTCCAAGCTTGTGATTTTTATAAAAATTGTCTCAATTTTTATAAAAGTTTTTATAAAAATTATTTTATAAAAACTTAAACTCATTTGATTATTTATTTTGTAAGCTCATAAACTTCAAACGTTTGTTTGTAGGAATCTTCGTCATCGGCTTCTACTTGAACTCGGATCTTGACGATTGGAGCTTGGCCATTTGATGAAGCTTATTTTGTAGATCATAGATGAGAATATATTTGATTGAATATATATATGTATATGTGCACATATGTTAATGTTAGTACATACAATTATATAAACAAGTTATATATTTTTATGTCAACAAAAGAGGATATATTTGTAAGCCTATTTTTCCCAACAGTTCGGTTCGGTTTTTTCTGTTTTTGAAATTGTAAAAACCAAAACCAAACCGAAAAAGTCGGTTTTTGAAAATTTGAAAACCAAAACCGACGATTTCTATATTGGTTCGGTTATTTCGGTTTGGTTTTTTCAGTTTTTGGTTCAGTTTTAGTTTTTTCTGCTTACCCCTAATTCTAAGAGTCAAACAAAGCTGAGTCTAAACTTTTGCCAGAGCTCTTTAACATTCACTATTAATCTTTAAAAATTTCATTTCTTAAGAGTTCATATCATTTTTAAAGAACTGGATTGGTACTATATATTGGGCTAAAACACAAAAATCCCACTATCAGTATTTAATTTAATTGTTTATTTTGCTTTTAAAATCTAAGTAAATCCAGCAAATGAAATATCTTGCTATTGGTTTTCAGTTGAATTTTGTTAATTACAAATTTATGAACATTTAAGATAGGGTGAAGTTTATTCTTCTTTTAGTTTATAACATTAATTTCTTTGATTAAAGTTGAGAGTACAACTGTTTTGAAAAGGTTAACCTAAAAGATAGTGATACACATTTTAATTTGGACATCACTGATTGCTTTGAGTTTTGTGAAATTATGAAATTGACATCTTAGCTACATATTAAACGTGACATAGTCCACTAGGAATGGACTTGAAAATAAATATTATATGTGATATCTTACGCCCATATTGAAGATGTATTATATATTTTAGACATTACTGTGGTTCTAACTTTTTGAAAACCGAATATATATATATAGGAGAAGGTTCATTTAAGAATCTTTTTTATTGCGAGAATCGCGAGAACCAATCTTAGCTGTTTATTTTGGATAATGGAATTTATGGATGAAGAGCGTGGGGGGATTGAATGTGGCAGGGTGCATGTAAGGAATTCATGGGTGGGCAATCCAATTGAAGGAGGAGAATTGGACGGCTAAGATTGGTTCTCGCGGTTCTCGCAATAAAAACGGTTCTCAAATGAACTTTTCACTATATATATATATATATATATATATATATATATATATATATAAGGGAGGGTTCAAACGAGAACTGTTTTTCGTATGAAAACTGTGAGAACCAATCTTGGCCGTTCATTTTGGATAATGGAATTCATGGATGAAGAGCATGGAGGATTGAGTATGGCAGGGTACATGTAAGGAATTCATAGGTGCGCAATCCAATTGAAGGAGGGGGAATTGGACGGCTAAGATTGGTTCTCACGGTTCTCGTACGAAAAACAGTTCTCGTTTGAACTTTTGCATATATATATATATAAGTAAGTAAGGTACTCGCGCAATGCTACGACGGCAAATAATTTCTATTTTATATCATGTTGCTTTTAAAAATGTAATAATATGTTATTCGCGCAATTCAATGTCACAAAAAAGTATCATACAATGTCAGTTTTTTATTTTTTTTATTTGCATCAACTATTTTGTTAATTTTAAAAATAAATTCTAAAAGACATTAAAATAAGAAAAAAATTTATATTTATTAAATAAGGAGGGAGAAGTTAAAAAAATTTTGAAAATTATATTGATGTTGCAAAAAGTGTTTAGAACCGTTAGATGATCTAATTAAAGGCTGAGATTAGTTATGGCATTAATATAATTATGTTAAAATTTACAGATATTTAACTAAATAAAAAAGGGTAAAATGGACTTTTTAATTCAAACCCTAATTAATTTACCTTAAATTCCCCCCACCTATCCTATATCTTTCTACCGTTCTTTTTCTTCTCTCTCTTTCTCTCTCTCTCTCTCCTGTAACTCCTCTCCCCCGTTTCCCCTTTTTGCCGGCCATCTCCGGCTTTCCCTTCTTCCGACCGGTACCTATCATTATCTTTCTGTCCATTGGATGAGGCAATACAGTAGGTGAATATGGTATAAAAATGGCGACCGAAGACGGCGAATGAAGCAAGAAAAGAAGAAAAGGCGACTGAACCCTAGATCTTAATCACCACTGCCGCCGACACTAGGCACTTAATCACCGCCGCCGTAGACCATCACTACATTCTTTTAACTTACTGAGATTTGTCGTTGTGGGTTAAATGCTGCCGCCCCCTTTTCATTCGCCACTGACCCTTCATTGCAAGGGTTACGCCACCTGTTGCCGCCTCCGATCAAATTAGATTTGCCGCATCACTGCCATCGCCGTCGGGCATTGTTTGTTCTGAAATTATTTTAATCTATCTTTTTTAGTTTTTTTTTTCTTTTCTGTTCTCCTAATCTTTTTCGTTAAGTAACTTTTTATTTTTGTATAATTATTGTAATTGAGCTAAGGTAGTATTTCAAGTATTATAGATTATTTTTATATTATATTGTCTCTTGGGGTAAAAATAATTTGCGTTCAATGGTGAATTTTAAAGTTTTTTTTGTTGTTTATGGTTTGTTCATTAAATTTTTATGTTTTTTTAATAATAAACATGGTTGCTTTTTGTGTTTATTGTTTGTTGATCTTTATTAGAAATAATTTTTTTGGTTTGCTTTATGTTGTTAACTAATGAACACATATTTGGTTGTTCAATGATGAACATGTTGGATATATAAAAGAAAGGTTATTTTTAACGTCTATTATGTTGGTTCAATAATAAATAAGCACGAATGATAGTCGGAAAAAATAATATAGAAAAAAAACATAAAGATTAAAAAGAGGGGAAAATGATGAAATAACATACATTCAGAGTTTATTAGTGAACTAAGTGCGATGAATATAATATTTAATTATTGAAAACTTTTAAATATTTGACTGTATTCATCATTAAAAACCGTAAAATTGTTAATTATTATTAAATTATTTTTAATATATTTTGTTTAAAAATCTTATGAGAGAGAAAAATAAGAGAGAAATATATTGGAGAGAGAAAAAATGTTGTTTACTATAATACCCTTTTAAATTAAAAAAAAATACAAAAGTATGATTAATTTGTACCATTAGATCAAAATGCAAATAGGTGGCTGAGATCGCTTCTCGCACTTTTCGCAAATAAAATACTTTTCGCATGAACCCTCCCATATATATATAAGTGGCTAAGATTGGTTCTCGCGTTTCTCACAATAAAAACGGTTTTCAAATGAACTTCCCCCTATATATATGTATATTAAACTATATTACTAAATAGATTTTTTTTAACGGCAACAAAGAGCACATTAGATGTGGAGCTTTTGCATGGTTATCATTTTGTCTAACGGACTCAAATATATCAAAATTAAATCTAACAAGATACTAGAAAATAATGTTAAAAAATCAAAATAAGAAAATTGGATTACAACACCGTATAACCCACATTAAATCGTTACATTTAGCTCTAAACTTAATCCAAATATAAAGGACTATTTGAATCTCACCCATTACAATTTACAAGGCACCGAAAATATTTTACCATTGAACACCTAGTTGTTATTGGCTTTCCAAATAAACCACAAAAAGCTACCTGCAGCGGCTTCTGAAAATTTCTTCGTTTTGCCACAGTCCAAGATCCTCAATGGCATGTGTTCCGGCAAAGGCTATGGCCCCACATCAATATTACACCAATTCATCATCCACTTCCACACTTCTTTGTCGAGGAACATGCAAAAAAAAGATGATCACCCGTCTCTTCCTCCCTTTCACATAATGGGCACAGCTCCGAAGGAAGTGAAATACCTTTAGAATGAAGATTGGATTTAGTGAGAATTCGCTTTAAAGTCTCCAAACGAAACAGTTAACTATCGAAGGGAGCCATTTGTTCCATAGGTATCCATTTGAAGTCGAGGCATTCATAACAGAATCTAAGATTAACCTTAACGATTTAACCAAAAACAAACCATTAGGGTCACCTTCCCACCGTCATTCATCTTCCTGTTTAGCTAACATAACCTTTTGTAGCAAGGCTTCTGAACTAGAAATCTAAACTGTGAGTGCTTAAGTAACGGAAACATTTGGCCAACACTAATCACATAGACTCTATTGAAGGATGTTACTTTCATTACTTTTCAATTTTGACTTTGTTTAGGTAGTTTTTTTGGTTTTTTAGGTATTAATGTTTGGTTTCTTGCTTATTGTATTGTTATTTATTACGGTATTAATTAAGTGAGATTTTTTAATAAATATATTTGCTTTTCAGGAAAAAAAAACTCTATTGAAAGATGCATTTTACTAACTATAGGTAGATGTGGATATCAGTTAATGTTTTTTTTCAGAAGCTGGTAATGAGGTTGAAGTTAACATGATTAACTAAATCTTTTCATACATTATAGGTAATTGTAATTTATTTTTGGGTTTAATTTATTTAGTTTTACACGTTTTGTTATTTTATGCATTGATTGTATTCAACTTTCAAAGTTACCTTTTAATGTATTTCGAAACTTATAATTATCTTTTAATGTATTACACTTTCAAATTTTATGTATTCAACTTTACATATTTTGCTATTTTATGTATCTAATTTTTCAATCGGATACATCTAATGATAAGTTTTGAGAGTTCAATATATTAAAAACTAAGCTTGAAAGTTGAATACATTCAAGATACAATAGCAAAACGTAAAAAGTTAAATACAGTTTTGTAAACTAAACTCTTTATTCTTTGTAAACTAATTTTTAACATAAATATCCAAAACTTATTACAATCTGGAAAATTATAACGTATTATGCATCTTAGGAAATTCTTCACAATGCCATATAATGTGTAATTAAAGAGGAGTTGTTGGGGCTTGACACGATATGATATGAAAGATGTGGTAAGAAGACAAAATTAAATGCTTTTTTGTGTAATTGTCTAACTAAGAAATTTAGTCAAAACTTGTTGACGCCAATTAGACGAGTCGATAGAGATTTAGAGCCTCCTCCGTGGTAAATTTTCATAATAGCTGTTACGTCAGCACAACTAATTCATCATCAAACACTTACAGTGATAACACCTATAACTATCATCACTGTATCCACACACATCTCAAATCCGTTACCATCATAACGAGAATGCCAATAACATTCCTATAACTAAATACTTGCAATAGCAATAACTAATTGATCAACAAATGCTCGTTATCTTATGGTTTTCGTCTTTTATTCACCATGCTCTCACACTAATGTCTTAGTTTATTTTTTCATATAAGCACTTATATTTTAAAAATAGTTGTGGACAGGTGAACATTTATAGACAAAAGTAATTTGAAGATCCTATTTCTGCTTATTTTAGAAGTAGATATAATATTCCTGTATATTTTAGATTCGTAACTTATACCTTCTTCTACAAACATTTAAGACGTAATAATACATTTAACCTCATTTAAAAAACATCACCAAAGACTTGTTAGATGTAATGGGATTAATGTTGAAACCTGAATGTTTTCCAGAGACCAAGACGAACTACATACACAACATAATCACAAAAGCTCTACGCATACCGATTGCCGTCATCCGTCCTTTACAAAAGCTCTTAGAGCATGGGGTGTACCCTCCTTTGGGCATCCCATGCTTCGCACCACATCAGCATAACACGCCCCATGCTTCAAGCATGTTTAAACCCCCGTACTACCCATGCTTCGTACGCTTCAAAGATTGTTTATTTAAAAAATATACTCTCCTCTTTCCTCTTTTTCTCTCTCCTCTCTCTTCGGTAACCAAATACCGATTCTTTTTATTCTTTTCGGTACCAATGCTTGAGGGGTGGTGTTTCATGTAGTGTTTCACCTCCACCTCAGCATACCAAGGGCATGCCAAGGGGTACACCCTTCGCTCTTATGGTCAACTTGTTTGACACAACGTGTTAAAAGTTAGTGTGGGATACCTAGCCTTTTTAGAAGTTACTCGTTTGAGACCAAAGCCAACCTGTTTGACGCATACAATTAATTTAACCCGTAAGCTACAAAGACACTTTTGACAAGCTAGCTAGATATGTTACAAGGGTAACCTAATCTTTGAAAACTCATGTAAATTTAAAGTTGAAATACATGTATTATCAGTTTTCATCAATGAAAAACTGTTTAGAGATCTTGGTAATTATTGTGTCCATTTATGAATTGGGTTATCAGAGCATCCGCATCAGTTATGTGGGAGTGTGCTAGTTGATGCTGGTAACTAGCCACCACCAACCACCCCAACACGCTGATTTGCGTTGGTTCACACTAGCTCTATTAGAGAATATAGATTAGGATTTAGTATAAGATATCTCAGCTCTATTGTATAGATAGACTATGACCTATTAGGATTTCATATTAGGGTTTCTATTGTACCCTTTATACTCTACAAATAGTTATCAATATAATACAAAATACCTACGAGGTTTTTATTATTCTACATGGTTTTCATTAGGGTTTCTATTGGTTCTCTCACGCACTATCTCTCGCTTTCTTCTCTCCGTCTCTCTCTACTTTGTTCTCTCTATCTCTCCTAAATTATTTATTTATTTTAAAACAAAAAAGTGGTGTGAGATGGATGTGAAGGTTTGTTAGATAGAATGTGATGAAAGGAAAAGTGACATGACACTGATGACAATGAGAATGCGTATAATGGATGCTGATATCTTATAAATCTAGAAAAGCCGCTTGTGATGTCCAGAGAAAGACAAAAACACATATCAATTTGATCAGACGGTGAAATAAATGATGTGAATATTAATTTATCTAAAATAAGTAAATAAAATAAAGAGGGATGGATGGAGATATATATATATATATATATATATATATATATATATATATATGGGTGGTTAAATTGTGTATTCTATGAGCGGTAGCAATCGGCGGCAAATATTCCCGATCGGATCGAGCAGATGGTTTGTGCCTGGGCAGTTAATTTAGGATGATGAGCCGCCGTGTACGCGTCACAACTGGACCCAAATTTTAATCCATTTGGCATGTAAAATGGTTGCATACTCACACCCCCTTTGAGGTGGCCTCACACACGTGTGTCTTGCACAAACCGTTAACAAGATAAGACTATTTATTATAAGGCTGTTTTAATAACTTGTCAAAAATATCTATCCATTCATGACTAATCCAATAGGATTATATCTCAACGGTATAAGGTATGTTACATGATTCTTATTGTTATAGGTTTAAGTTTATAAGAAAAATAATGTGTAGATTTAATAGTAGGATTAAAAAGTGTGTTTCAGTGTTTAAAAGAAATACTTATAACTAATTAAAAACTGGGTTAGGATCATCAACACCTCTTTTTATAGGATAGTGATGGTTAGCCTTTTGATGTAACATTAATTATTAGTGTATGCTATTGATCTAATATGTCATAAAAATTGTAATTTGTGAGTTAATAAGGGGTTAAACTATTTTTTCTAAGAAAACGTCAAGTGTTAATAAAGTTAACCATTTGCAAAATACTTTAAGGTTCAAATTAAAATAAAATGTAACTTTAAGGTTTAAATTATTTTCAAACAAAACTCTAAGAGTTAAATATTCATAGAAAAAACTTTAAAATTTAAATCAAAATAAAATACAAAATTTGAGGTTTAAACCATTATTAACTATTTTAAAAACTTCCTAGCGATCAATCACAAACACCATTCAAAATACATCATAACATGGGTCATGGAGCCATGCAAGGGGGGGGGGGAGTGGAGGGTGGTGAGGGATCACATGCTATCATGATCGAAGCACGATCTTCCATCATGAGCATGTGATTTTTAAGAAAACAAATCTAAAATAATATTTTACAAAAACTTTTCTAACGTATTAATTAATTTTGGAAATATATAAATCATCTCTTCATATTATTTTGATCACTTCACCTCGACCCCGACAAGGTGGGCTTAGAGCCCCATGATTTATAACATATAAACAATTTTTTTAGATGAAAAAAGTTCATTGATAATGAAAATGTAAATATAAAAACAAAAGTAGATATATATGTTGATAACTAAAATAAACTACACTATTGTAAAAAAGAAAAGAAAGTTTCAACCAAGCAGTAGTTAAATGCATATTCAGATATCAAGAAATCAATGACAAAATGCATACAAGGAATATAAGTATGTTAATTTATACGTTGCAGATCATTCAAAATCTGGTTCACTTCTACAAATTTGTTTGTGACAATGAAGTTCTCGGTCAACTAGACTCAAGTAGTGTGATATAGTAAACTCAAATACATATATAACCTAATCAGTTAAAAAAAATACCATTTTAGGCTAAACAACGTTTTTACTCCGCATTAAATAGGGCTTATGTGGCACATTGGGGCTAGCTTTGGTGGGAATGCTCCCTTTGGTCCCACAAATTTCCGCTTTGATTAGGGTCTCCATCATATACTCTAGAGATTTCAACGGTGAGAAGCATGAGGTACAATAGGTAAATATGGGTTGGTGTATGTTAAGCATAGTGTGAAATGACTTGAGTATTTTCTTGGTTAGGGGGATGAGAGATAAATGATCCGGTGCTTACATAGCAAGTGAGATAATCATATCAACTTCACAAAGCATATAAGGAAGTTGGAATAAGTGATAAATGATCCGAAAATATGAAATAAGTCGTATTATTTTTTAAAGTTATTAAATACAACTTATTATTTTACAGATATTTTAACTTGAACATCATCTTATTTCATAGATAGACAATATTTTACCTCTTTTAAAACAAATACGATCTAAATATGCCTGAAGTAAGAAGTTTTTTTGACATTAGCTGTCAAACTAGCCGGTTTTGTACATGTTTAAGTAACAATTTGAGAGAAGTATTAAATAGCCTACTATATAAATATTGGCTTAGCACTTTATACATATTTTTACTGTACTATAACTACCAAGCTTTTTATGGAGATTATTACATTTGCTAGATAAATTGTAACCGTTAAGTATCACTGCGTGTTTTAATCTTTGAGATTTTTAGTAATAAATAACTTTGTCTTTAAAAAAATGTAACTGATAGGAAACCGTCAATTTTACTACTATCTACAAATACAAAGGGTATGAATTTCGATTATTAGTATCCATTTGG
This sequence comes from Dittrichia graveolens, assembly GCA_038502395.1. NCBI lineage: Eukaryota > Viridiplantae > Streptophyta > Magnoliopsida > Asterales > Asteraceae > Dittrichia > Dittrichia graveolens. Next base: position 8,834,288 of record JARJIL010000003.1, read on the forward strand.
ATGAGAAGCATTTGTTTAGAGGATGTGAGACTTCTGATGGTATTCTAAAGGAGATATGCTCTTGGTGGGGGGGTATCCTTCATTACTAGAATGGGCAACACACTAGATCTTAAAAGCGATAAGTGAAAGGCTTTTACGGGAGTAATATACTCATTCGTATGGATTGTTTGGAAGGCGAGGAACAATTTCGTTTTGTAGGCAAAGCAAAGAGCTAGAGTCTTTAATCTCAAAGAGAAATAGGCCGATTAGTGTTATTTTCCTTCTTGTTTTCAACTCTTTGTATGTTTATAGTATCTTGTTAGTTTAAAATAATTTATCTGTTTTTTAGTTCATAAAGAATATCTATTTACATCATTGACAAACAATAAAAAGATGTTCAACATGAAGATCAAAGTGCTTGTTTGTTCTCATTCATCAAGGATAGATTCCTATTAGCCAAAATACAACTACCAAACTTGATACTAAATAAAAATTCATATATTTTCTATAAATTTTAATTTGCTTGGTTCGCATTTCTTGCTAATTGTAAGTTGGAAAATGACGACTTAAGAAACAAACAAAAGGAATATGAGGAGAATGACAAATGGATAAACTGTTGAATGTCTTATCACATAAAAACTTCAAATCTTTTGCTTTATTATAATAAGGAAATAAAATCATCTAAAAAACATGTATTTTAAAATTTGATTATTTCCGTTATATCTTTATGTTTATAGGGACAGTTTACTTTATTGCTTACTTCTTTCCATCCGAATAAAGGTGTGAGCGAGCAAGCTTATGTGCCGTCATTGACATATGGTCTGGTCATTTCTTTAACAGAATTTTAATCGTAGGTTCCCGCTATCCCCTTTATCTAATTACCTTCTTATTTGGTTATTCTTTCCGCCGTTTATATGGCTTACAATACATATTGATTAAATCATTGTTTACTTGAATGAAATCTTTTATTTTTTATGTTTATTAATACTGAATTAGGTTACTACACCATAATTTCACAAGCATTATGTTATTTAGATTGGGTGGTGTAAAAAGAGTAATCACACCTTATTTACATTATATCATACCCTACTCTCCTACTTTATGAATTTCACTTTCTATAAAAAAATTACACTAGTTAAAAATTACATTAATAAAAAAACCTAAATGTTAAAAAATATAAAATTTTAAAATAAGGTTGGAAGATATCTTTGATGATTGGGTTTTACTTGTTATATATATTTTTTATGTTTTTAACTATTTTATAAATAAATTTTTTTTATATCAAGATCCCCATAATCAGATACAAACCAGTATTAAAACAATATTTTTAATATAATATTATTATATTTTCTTAAAATATTATTAATATATATCGTGAAGCATATACATAATTTGTGAATATTACGTGAATCTGTAATATAATATAATAAATAATATAAATAATAATAATATAAAAATATTTAGACACGGTGGTACACGTGCTTCTTGCGCACCTCTTCACAGTTCACACCAAACCTCCTTGCATTAATCACCTTTTACCCCTTTCCCACGTTGTAAAAATCATGCAATTTATTTCATACACATCAAAAACTTTATATTATTACACTCCCTTATTTATTACTTTATCCGCCCTTTATTTATTACTTTATCCACCCTTTTATTTATTTATTTATAGTTTTCACGTCATCCTTGCAATTTTGCCAAAATATAATTTTGCAAAGAAACGTGAACAGCAACATTTATTATCGTTTCACGCTTTGTTCATGCATACGACTTATTATAGTAATAAAATAAAATTATATTCATTTTATGGAGAAAAATAAACTTATATTCATTTTATGGTTTATGGAGTTATGTTACATTATAATCTCATATGAATTGGAGTAGAATTATCTAATTAAATAAATATCCGTGTTCAAATATGTTTTTCTAAACGGATAAACACATACCTTTCAATTTTTTCGTAAATATACATATTTTATCTACAACGAGATTAAAACTCGTAAGAGTAAAGAATATATTTTTAGTATACCTGGTATCATTATGTTAGAAGCCATCCGGTAATATGTAAATAAATATACATGCTCACCTACTTTTTTTTTGCAATAAAAATAAATATATTTAAAGGGTATTTGGGTTTAACCAAGTCAATCCAACCATTTTGACAACTATTTTGACTCGCTCTTATAATTTCTATCTATTCAACCTTTGTATTTGGAGTTTTATGGAATCGATTATTATAATTATAGTTCTTAATAAATAAATATCATATAATGCTTACAACTATTCATATATATAATAATTATTTATTAAAACAAATAAGCATACTGAAAAGAATATTTACATTTTCTATCAGACATAAAGCATAGACTTGTATTCTTATTCTTTCTTATATATATATATATAATATAAGAGTTAAGATCTTCTCATTCTATCATATTATCTTATAAATATGAGAGTAAGACGTACAAAGAGACTTGTTATTGACTTAAAATAAGAGATTTATTCTCATACATACAAAAAAACATGATAGATCATATTTAACTACAACATGAGAGGATTTGATCTTAACCCATAATATAATGTTAGTTTGGTTAAGAATGGTGCTTTTGTTGGTAATCATCACATTACCACATTAATGTTTGATCTCATCCATTAAAATTTATACATTATGTAAGTTCTACAAAATTATTTATAAAAAGAAAGTAACGAGTTATTCAATATATAGATTATATACTTTTGTTAACGTGAAATGGGTTGGGGTTTGGTAGAGAGGTGGTGTTGCTTAACAAATCTACGTTTAAACATCATCACCGTCCATAAGACGAAGATCAACGGCTTATATTAATTTTCAACCAACCCATGTAAAGTCTCAGCCACCATGCTTTCCTACCAACCCCCTTCTCAAAAATCAAATGGAAACACCCTTTTCCTCACCTACCAGAAATATATTATATTAATATTTTATAAAATTTATGACATACGAAATTTCCATCTATATATACCACCTAGTCTTCTTCATCAGGCTTCAGTTACTCCCAAATCAACCCATTTTCTCTCTCTCTCTCTCTACAACCCCTCATTTTGTCTCTTCAATCCTCGATAATAATGGGTAGCAACACCACTCAAGTCAATGGTCATCAAAACAATGGTGAATTTTGTATCAAAGAAGATCCGTTAAACTGGGGTGCGGCGGCGGAATCGTTGAAGGGTAGCCACCTGGATGAGGTGAAGCGGATGGTGGCGGAGTTCAGGAAGCCTGTAGTTAAGTTAGGTGGAGAAACGTTGACGGTGTCGCAGGTGGCTGCGATCGCCGCCAGTGACAGCGCTGGAGTCAAGGTTGAGTTGTCGGAGTCTGCGAGGGCAGGGGTTAAGGCGAGTAGTGACTGGGTGATGGAGAGTATGAATAAAGGAACCGATAGTTATGGTGTCACCACCGGCTTCGGCGCCACCTCTCACCGGAGAACCAATCAAGGTGCCGCACTTCAAAAGGAACTCATCAGGTAAAAATTGTTTTATTCTTGAGTAAAATAGTAATTAGTCGAAACCGGAACAATGTGCCAGTATGTATATGTTTATCCACTGCGTTAAATAAAGAAAATTAAAAATCTATTATTACATAACATAAGCGCGAGCGGCGCTTGTATTTATAGTAAAAAAAACATATATTTATGATAATTGCAAAGTTATGAACCTTTTTTTATTCTTTTTTAATGTTTTGACAGATTCTTGAATGCCGGAATATTCGGTAACGGCACAGAATCAAGCCACACTCTCCCGCATTCAGCAACAAGGGCGGCGATGATCGTCAGAATCAACACTCTCCTCCAGGGATACTCGGGCATCCGATTCGAGATTCTGGAAGCAATCACCAAATTCCTTAACCACAACATCACTCCTAGTTTACCTCTCCGTGGCACTATCACCGCCTCCGGCGACCTTGTTCCCCTGTCCTACATCGCCGGACTCCTCACCGGCCGCCCCAACTCTAAAGCTGTCGGTCCCACCGGTGAAGTCCTCAATGCTGAAAAAGCATTCGCCCAGGCCGGCGTCCAAGGCGGCTTCTTCGAGTTACAGCCTAAAGAAGGGCTAGCACTTGTCAACGGTACGGCCGTGGGATCCGGGATGGCGTCCATGGTCCTTTTTGAAGCTAATGTTCTTGCATTGTTATCGGAAGTGTTATCTGCCATTTTCGCCGAAGTTATGCAAGGAAAGCCTGAGTTTACGGATCATTTAACCCACAAATTGAAGCACCACCCGGGTCAGATCGAGGCTGCAGCCATCATGGAACACATTTTGGATGGAAGTGATTACGTTAAGGCTGCACAAAAGGTCCACGAAATGGACCCTTTGCAGAAACCAAAACAAGACCGTTACGCTCTCCGCACATCGCCGCAATGGCTCGGACCACAAATTGAAGTAATTCGCTCAGCCACCAAAATGATCGAAAGGGAAATCAATTCGGTCAACGATAACCCATTGATCGATGTTTCAAGAAACAAAGCCTTACACGGTGGTAACTTTCAAGGAACCCCAATTGGTGTTTCCATGGATAACACACGTTTGGCTATAGCTGCAATCGGGAAACTCATGTTCGCCCAATTCTCAGAGCTTGTCAATGATTTCTACAACAACGGTTTGCCATCGAATCTCTCGGGTGGGCGTAATCCGAGCTTGGATTACGGGTTTAAAGGTGGAGAAATCGCCATGGCTTCTTACTGTTCGGAGCTCCAATTTCTTGCAAATCCGGTTACAAACCATGTCCAAAGTGCAGAGCAACACAACCAAGATGTTAATTCTCTGGGATTGATTTCAGCAAGAAAGACAGCTGAAGCTGTGGAGATCTTAAAGCTCATGTCATCCACATACTTAGTAGGTCTATGTCAATCAATTGACTTGAGGCATTTGGAAGAGAACCTTAAGGCCACAGTGAAGAACACAGTGAGCCAAGTAGCCAAAAAGGTCCTAACCACCGGAGTCAATGGCGAGCTCCACCCATCAAGATTCAGTGAAAAAGACCTGCTTCGTGTAGTTGACCGCGAGTACGTTTTCGCCTACATCGACGACCCGTGTCTCGCAACCTACCCATTGATGCAGAAGCTCAGACAAGTGTTGGTTGACCACGCTTTAAACAATGGCGACTGTGAGAAAGACGCGGCAACCTCCATCTTTCATAAGATTGGTGAATTTGAAAAAGAATTGAAAACCCATTTGCCGAAAGAGGTGGAGGCGGTTCGAGTGGCTTTCGAGACTGGCTTGTTGTCGATTCCAAACAGGATTAAGGATTGCAGGTCGTACCCATTGTACAGGTTCGTGAGGGAGGAGCTTGGAGGAGTGTATTTGACCGGAGAGAAGGTGACATCACCAGGGGAGGAGTTTGATAAGGTGTTCACGGCGTTGTGTAAGGGGCAAATTATTGATCCATTGTTGGAGTGCCTTCAAGGGTGGAACGGTGTTCCTCTACCAATTTCTTAGTCCGTATTTTTTTTTCTTTTTTTTGGGGGGATACAGTTATGGGTTTTGCAAGTCTTCATATGTGAAATGTGTATGAATGTTATTATGTTTAACGTTTTTCTTTTTTTCATTCAAAGTGTACCTGCTGCTGTTTCATAAATGAAAATATAGATTTCTTCATTTTTCATTAAACTATATGAATGTCACTGAAATTAACTAGGCATCATCTTGCATTTGTAGCTCAGAGTTCTGTTTCAAAGCTCTAGAATACCACTTATGAAGGCACTCCTAATTCCTAAAGGGTTGTTAGCACATTAAGATTAAAGATCTACCTCTCACATTATACATGTACAGTCTACCCAGCATTTAACTCCTTTAATGCCAACTTTATTAGAGGAAGGGGGTTTATTGTGGAACTTTTCCCCTAATTTTCTAATTCTATCCACCATAAGTGAATTTGAGCAACCATTGTGACTCCTTTATCCTCCTCTATCATGTGCTAATCATGATTAGATCCTTCATTCTATTAGAGATAATGTAGATTAGGGTTTATTGTAAGATTACCCAGCCCAATTATATAGATGGGCTAGGGTTTGGTGTTATGTCCATAACTTCGTTGTCGCTTTTTTCTTTTGTCTTAAAAGTTAAAAAAGAAAAAGGATAACCCAGATTTACTTGTAATAAGGCATGATTATGTATGTGTCCATCATATTGAAATCTCTAGTGATATGACGTATGGATCTCTTGTTTTTACGCAATGATAAACATATGTGTATTGTAAATATGTTACAAATCAATGAGAGGACTCATACATGATACAACTCATAAGGCAAATAATAATTATTTCATTACTGTTTAATGTAGTTTTATAGACAATCTTATCTATACATGGTAATTACAAATGCTATTAATCTTACCAAATTTACGCGTAAAAACTAGAGGTATCTTACTTCTATTATGTTCACGATCAAGTCCTTTTTATCTCTTACGCATCAAACACATATTTTCAATTTTTCATCAAATGACGAGATATATAGATATGTAGTCGATGTGGTTGACAACACTTAAGTTAGAAACTGTTTCACCCGTAAACAAGTTAAATTAAATAGTAAGATAACATAAATACATTTTATGTGTATGGTTTATAAATACAATAATTATGAGTTTATTCACTTAAACTCTTAAACAAGAAAGGTTATATATCTTTCTACTATTTATTTCTATTTATCATTCTATTAATATGATTAACACAAGTATTAAAATTAAAAAATAAATAAGATAAGAAAAGAAGATCAACGCATTACACCTGTTAGGTGTCAGGTGCGAAGATTTAAGAGCTCTTTGCCAAAATAGGCAAATTTGTGAGGATTCAAGCCAATATAATCATAAAAAATACGCATTTACCAATTTGAGCATTCACTCTGCCGATCCATCTCGCCGATAGGCTTTTCATCTCGTCGAGCAATGAAAGGTTGACACGTGTCAACTTTTTAAAATTTTTTCATGTATACACATTCCCCAAGACAAATCATGACTATCTGGTATATTCCATTTCGTCAACGGCATTGGCTTCCCGAGATCGGTTTTTAAACTTTTTAAAATATACACGTGTAATGTCTTTATTGATCGACGAGATAGGCTATAAAAATGATATGGTTCGTCGAAATAGATACTCAATTTGGTAGATAGGTATTTTCCATGACTATTTTGATACGAGCACTTGTGTATAATCACCTTTTTCATTATTTCATTCCATTTCGCGTTTCCCATCAACGAGTCGTTAACAATGGCAACGCTAACAGCGAGACGTTTCCTTTGCAGCCGCTCAGCGAAGGAGATCTTCACGACCATCTCCAGGAATCTTAACAACAGCCTGCACTCGCCGATCAGTCGGAGTTATTCTTCCGCTTCCCCCGATCTCATCCGTGTCACTCTATTTCCCGGCGACGGAATTGGTCCCGAGATAGCAAGCTCCGTCAAACAGGTCCAAATTTCCCTTATCTTAAGCTATGTCATTGCTTAAACATGATCCAATTATATGTTTGGTAAAGCTCTGTTATCTTCGTCTTGGTTTTTAGTTTTAGGTCATTGTTGCAAATTTACCTTGTTAAGCTTTTTTATTTTATTTTATATATGATTTGAGGCTTGAGAATTTCATCATGCTATTTGCTGCAATTTGTACATTCGTTGGCGACTTAATAGAATAGAAATTGCTAACCAAAATTTAGTATCTCAAGTACTAGTAAAATTAAAGTGCCAAAGTATAGAAATATCAGAATTTGGAGATAAAGGATGACTTGTTAAAAGATGAAATACAATTACTATTTCTGATCCTGCATGATTTTTTTTAACTAGCTCAAAAAAAGAACTTGGAAAGTTAGAAGCAGACAACTGTCAACCTTATAGCATGAGTATAAAGCAGCTCAATCACCCTTGTATCAATTATTTGGCAGAAGTATAGGGACTTTGTGTTTGCCTTTGCAACGAAGACAGGGTATTTCAAACCATAGAAGATGGCAAAAATCTATGTATCGCTTTGTTTTCAGGAGGAAAGTAGTACCGTGTATTTGATTATTGCGCAGTACTTCAGTTCTAGAAGTTCGCTTTTTATTAAAAGCCCTTGTATTCAAATGCGGTATGGTTGTCAAATCTGGTGATCTACAGTGTGACTTAGAGACAGTAGGAGTTCAATGTTTTATCCTTTACACGCTTATCTCACGTATCTTGTTCTTCTGTTGGCCCGCAAGCGAGAATTTTACTGCAAGTTTCTTTTATGTAAGCTCCTTTTTAACTATGTCTATTCATAAGTTGAAATGAAGTGGGCTAAGTCTCTACATACCAAAGAGCATTAGGCCATTGTGCACCTTTTCTATAGTTTAGGATTTCCAACACGCTAGCCAAGAGTCAGTGACAATCTTTTGTTAATAACTCTCTGTGTGGCTGTGTTCTATAGAATTTATCAGTGCCTTAGAATTTGTGAAGATTAGGTGTGGTTTGTCTAACTAAATTGCAGATAGAAACATGTATATTCATGAAATTGGAAAACGGAATTTGATTTTTAGATGCATATTGTACTCAAAGTTATTGGATACTAGGAAGCTTGGCTACTCCTACCTTTTGGCCAATTCCTCTGTTATTGCTACAAGAAACTATTCTGTGGGGGTATGGCATTGACTGAATCCCAGATTGTCACAAGGGGGTTTATTTTGGGACATTGGGAGGGGAAAATTTGGTAACATTTAAAGAACTTGGCAATCTAAAATTTGTAAATTAAAACCTTAGTCTGAAAGTGAAGTAAATACTGCATCTTATGCTGACAACAAACGGAGGAAAGTTGAGGTGATGTAACAGTATTTTCCCTTTGAAATTTAGGCCAAAATGGATGCACCAAGTAAAAGTAAGAGCGATTTAAGCGTAGACTAAAGTATGCACTTATTTATATTTTCAATGCATCAACTATATAACCTCAAATGCTTGGTATACATTAATTAACTTGAGCAAGCCTCAAAAGAAGACCACTATCCTTAGAAAATGCTTGATTACTGTTTATCTTTAACTGTATCTGAATAAAGACGGTTTAAATAGACCATCCGTCTTCATGTCACTATTTATGCATGTACCTTAAAGGTCACACGTTGACTTTGCCATTCTCATTATGCAGATATTTAATGCTGCAGATGTTCCAATTGAATGGGAGGAACACTATGTAGGAACAGAAGTGGATCCTAGAACCCAGAGTTTTGTAACATGGGAAAGTCTAGAATCGGTGCGAAGAAATAAAGTTGGGTTAAAAGGCCCGATGGCTACACCAATTGGAAAAGGTCATCGTTCCTTGAATCTTACACTGAGGAAAGAACTGAATCTGTATGCAAATGTCAGACCATGCTACAGCCTACCTGGTTATAAAACTCGGTATGATGATGTAAATCTCATTACAATCCGTGAAAACACAGAAGGAGAGTACAGTGGTCTTGAACATCAGGTAAGTTTAGCTGATTGATATACAAACATTCGAATGAATGTAAATAAAGCTGACGCTTCTTGCACTTGACCCTAGGTGGTGAGGGGTGTTGTTGAAAGTCTTAAGATCATAACTCGTCAGGCAAGTCTGAGGGTTGCTGAATATGCTTTCTACTACGCAAAAGCTCAGGGCAGAGAGAGAGTATCTGCTATACACAAAGCTAACATCATGCAGAAAACTGATGGTCTATTTTTAAAGGTGGAATCTTTTGAGATATTAACATTTAAATTGATCCCACCATTTTCCATTACACTTAGTTGTTCTTTTACACCTCTAGTGTTGTCGGGAGGTTGCTGAGAAGTACCCTGAGATAAAATACGAGGAAGTTGTCATCGACAATTGCTGTATGATGGTACAAATTTGTCCTCTCTCTATATATCTAGTCTTCTACATGTTCCAAGAACTAATGTTATCTTGAAGAAGTCACTGATATGCAGCCAGTCAAGATGCATTTATATACTGCAAGATTCATAATTTTCCTTTTCTATATGCAGCTGGTAAAGAATCCAACATTATTTGATGTCTTAGTGATGCCTAACCTCTATGGTGACATTATAAGTGACCTTTGTGCTGGGTTAATCGGAGGATTGGGCTTGACTCCGAGGTATAAATCTATTGCATAAATATTATGCTCTAGCTATTCGTTTTTTCTCTTTCTATGTTGAGTAGATCTTCTCATGTCATTTGATATCAACCACAGCTTAAATATTGGGGAGGGAGGAATTGCTCTTGCTGAGGCCGTCCATGGTTCAGCTCCCGATATTGCTGGAAAGGTTAGAATCAAAGCTACTTTATTAAGTATCTGAAGTGTGGACTCAGATTTATCCTTTTTAGTTCTTGATTTTTTTTAAGAAAGTAATCCACCATAATAGGCAAGAATCCTGCTATAAAACTTGGATTCTTTCGGGTTGGCCAGTGGGACTTATTTGATATCTGTTATACATTATTCACATGTTATACCCAATCGCAATTCACAAATATGATATCAATAACTATATGGTTGACTTTGATTTGTATAGAACTTGGCAAACCCAACTGCTTTGTTACTGAGTGCCGTGTCAATGCTCCGCCATTTGAAGCTTCATGATAAAGCTGATAGGATACAAGATGCGGTCCTTAAAACAATAGCAGAAGGCAAATACCGGACTGCTGATCTTGGTGGCTCTTCAAAGACTTCTGATTTTACAAACGCAATAATCGACCATCTTTGAGCTTGAGGGAACTACTGCTCTGCATGTGCATATAAATTTGCTTCCATTTTCTTATGCTACGAGTTTAACAACACAAATTGTTCCTTTTGTGGTACATTCCAGTCACTATGTTGCTAACTACCAGTAGCCTTGAGAAAATCCCAGGCCGAAAACAGGAGAAGGATTGTTTTGATTTGTTATTTCTGTTGTCATTTTAAACTCTTGTTTTGTACTCGGATCACTATTTTCAGGGTTTACTGAGAGAGTTTGTCATAGTTCACCTTTCGAACAGAGATATAGTTTCTGTTCTCGAAGTCTTTGTTCACCAGATTCAAACTTCTAAAACATCAGATAAAAGTGCGTTTATATTTCTGTGATTCATGTACATGTTATTTAAGTTTAAGGAACTTTATAAGATGCTAAACATGTTCAATGGAGAAAATGAAGTTTACAAGATCCAGCAACTTGTTCAAGTTTGTGATGAGAAATTAAATTCCACCTGTTTATAATAAGCTTCACATAGAAAGTTTATCAAAACAGGCTGAGAAGTCAAGTGATTCCCATGACCCAATAAAATCACTGTCTGCTACTCATGGAGACAAACAGGGTTTCTACAAAAGCTTTAGCCTTGATCCTCAGACTACTCATCACACATCGTCATTGCAAGCTGATCAAACGAGGATACGGTTAATAAAAGGACCAAGAGTTCATCGCAATTATGTTGAAGTTTCAGTAAATGAGACCATGAGTAAAAAAACATGCACACGTAGTCATACTCAAATATTATGTGAATTAATCATTCAGATAAGGTAAATAGATAAAGGGTGTAGCACCATGCTAAAAAACTGAACTCCCCAACACTAAGCATACATTGTGCTCATCTCAAAAACTTTGTGATTCATTATTAGTCTTAAATAAGGTATCCGATTGGGACCTATATGTTTCCTATTCAAACAAAGATTTAAAACAAAGAATTAAAAATAGACAGATCCAAGTCGTTCCATCTTTGCTTCTCGATCTTCATCTAGTCTTGTCAACGCCTACAATGAATGATGTAGCACTTTATCAAGAAAGACGGAAGGCAAATCAAAATTCAATTGAAAGAAGCCTACTCATATTTACATTAAGCACACCGAACGATGTTACAGAGTGGGGGAGGGACTGTGACATCTAAAAGGTTGTATTTGGGAAAAAGAACACAAGAGTATCCAAATTCGACCAAAAGGTGAAACCTCCCAGTCTAGGATTTTGCTTCCTTGCCTATAATGAATTATGAGCCCTAGCATATTATACATCTAACAGTGTTACAAAGCCAGTGATCTCACGACACCAGTTAATGAACACTAACTTACCTCAAATTGAATGAAAGAAGATCAAGGAAGGACACTTATGACGCGTTGCTAGATACCTAAATCAATAAGAAAAATTTAATAATTAGAAAACAAATCCAGAGCCATGGAGGTTGAAAGGGTGATGATAATGCAAACAAGAACAGTTTAATGCTAAGAAAAATGATTACGGTAGGAAAAAAATGTAATTTGTAAAGATCGAAATGAAGATAATTCTGCACGTACACAGTAAATCCAATAAAAATGGCTCTTGATTGTAGAAATTATCATAGTTATATGAAAGAACTCTTATATTGACGAGATTAAATAAACCAGGAAATTTAAACCACACATAAGATGAACTTCTACCAGGACAAAATTGGATATGGCGTCAAAACACTGACGTTTTGACATTCAATTATCAGAATGGAACAATTATATCGATGGGTGACTTGATATACACAAACCCTAAACCTATAACAAACAACAGTACCTCTTCTATAAATGGGAAAACTTTGAAGAAAATGACATTGTATAGATAATCGCAACTTTAGGCACTGTATAATTTGATTACTAGTAAGGGCTTGGCCTAATATAAAATTCATAGAACTAAAATCATAGGGTCAAAACAAATAGTAGAATTCAATAACGTAAACAAAAGACATTCGTTTCATCTTCGAAATATTGAGCCCTATGTATTTCCTAATCCCAGAACCAATGTCTAGAGTTTCAAGTAAATGTATACAGTCGAATCCAGTATGTAAATAAACGCCCAATTTAAAATCCTTTGCAAACCGTGCAAATTGGATAGCAATTATGATGAATTCATATAAATTGTACACTCGTTTACCTTCAGGGAGCCAACCGTAGCCACGTTGAGAAAGGGTAAGCATGGAAGTCATCAATGCAGAAGCAGTGGCAGTGTGAAAAGGTTGCAACGATTCCAAACAAGCGCTCAATTCAACCGGACAGCTGAACACAATCAAATAAGTGTTTTGGCTAAATCAACTTAGCGTTATGCCTGTTTCTACCAAATTTTTTTAGGACAGATCATTATTTCCGATTGAATCTGTGCTTACGACAAAATGATATCTTATCCTCGCGGTGTAAAGTGTAAATTTCAGAGCAATAAAGGCGTTGTCAAATATAATCTGGTTTTTGACACAAAAGGCTATCCGAATTATAAATTTCGTAGATCTGAGTGCGTTAGATTGAATGGCGTTTACCTGAAGATGCGATTAGAGAGGGAATTCTGGTGACCGATGCGAAAGGGTGAACGAGCAGCTTTGGCTTGAGAGGAGGCTCGTGCCGCCGCGCTACGGACAGAGGATGACCGGAAAATAGATCGAGCGGCAGCCGCTGCAGTCGCCATTTTGATGCGAGTATCAGAGGTAAACGTTTTCTGATTCCTCGGGGAAGAAGGGTTTTGAGTCGTTGGGCCAAAAAGATGCTAAAACCCTACAACACTGGTTTTAGGTTTTTTTTTTTCCCTTTACAAATATAATACGAGATGGGTAAATAACGGGGAATATATTTATTTTTAAGTAATTAATCATATTTTTTCGTAAATATAAGAGTGAGTCCTTATTTTAATTAAAAATAGGTCTTTTTGTAGGATCCACTCTTATGCTTGTGAGAGAAAATGATCAGTTATGTTTGACCTAAATATAAGATAATCTTAACCCGGAAATAATGGTTTAGTTATTAAGTTTTCGTTTAAATTTTAAAGTTTTTTTAAATAATTTAATATTTAAGTTATTATTAAAAAACTGAATAATCTTTTAAGTTTTATATAATTTGTTATTGAGTTAATTACACGGATAGTTCTTTAAGATATATCCATATCACATTCTCAGTCATTTATTTGAAAATCTTGCAATTTTCGTTCTTAATTTTTAAAAGTCGAACATGAATGATCCTTTGTCCATTAACTTTAACGGTGTTAGTGTTAACTTTTTTAAAATACATATTTTACCTTTTCTAATATTACATAGATGGTCTTTTAAAAAAACTTAATAAAATTCAGAATTTTTTATTTCTCACTATCAATCATACAAATTTATTAATTAATTATATTTTTAAGTAAGTTAATTATTAATTAAAGTTAATAGTTTTATTAATAACTTCCGGTATTTTACTTTGATGATTAAACTATTATTAATCCAAATAAGAAAATACAAAATAAATAAAAGGATGATATTCTTTTCATTGTTTACACATCTTGATTCTTCAGAAACAAAATATATTAACCACATGAATTTTCATAAAGAAAAAGAAAAAAAAAAGAAGTAACTTATATACATGTTGCCTCATCTACATAAACAAGACCGCACATTAATAATCACATTTCGCTTGGTGGTTTATATTTTTACAAAAATACTTGGATATCGTTTAGTTTGCAGAATTATTTTCATTGAAATAGGAATCAGAATTTGAAGATCAAAGGATTTAGAATTTGTAAAAAGTCATATTCCATTTGTTTCATAATTTTATCAAAGGGATGGAAATGTATTAATAATAAAATGAATAACATTCCCTTGAAAATAGAATAGTTTCAAATTTACGTGAATCAAATCCAATGAGTTAAATTCAGAAACCTTTTTTTAGAAAACCAAAGTAATAGGAAAGAAGAAGAAATAAGGAGAGCAAATAAAAGGGAAGGCTGCCGGCTCAAAAGTTGGTTGTCTTCTCAAACGTGTATTCCGCTTCTGTATCCGACTTACAACTAATCCATACGCTATTCTAAATCCAACGAGGATGTATTTAAAATTATTATTTTGAACCATTTAATAATTTATAGCTTTTATTCGATTTTCTCAACTTTTACTCAACAACTCATTTGAAATAACTTTATAAAATTTGAGGTATTACAAGGTGACCGTCATCTGCTAGAGGTGAGCGGCGAAGGTGCAAGTGACCGGCGGAGGTGGATGTGACTTTATTTTGGTGAGAACAAAGGAGTTGGGTTATTTGTTAAGTAATAAAGATTCCAAGGAAGTTAATGAATTCCGTAAAGTTGGGAAAGGATTTGTGAAACCCATTAGAAGGAATTTCATAAATAAAAGGATGGTATGAATTTTTTTTCATAACTCTCTATGCTGTTAGTATGTAGACATATGATTTTGTTTGGTTGTCATATAATCATTTGGCATATATTTATGCAGTCTGCTATTTTGACATATTATAGTCTGCTGCTATTTGTTATTTATTTATGTCTTATGTTATTTCGCATATAATAATGTCATCTAACCATTTTTACATATAAATTATGCCATCTAACCGTTTGGGGCATATAAATTATGTCGTCTAACCATTTATGTCTTATTCTTACGTGTAGATTCAACCCACATGACATAACTTGTATATGATCAGAATTTTGTCAATTCTTTGTTCTCCGCATTCTTTGTAAGTTTATGTCATGAAAACCAAATATATGTGCTTTACATACAACATACTCTAAAGATAAATCTGTCATTTGATATATTTATACTCTTCCCTTGTATGCATGGGTACAAATTCCATGCTTGCCATATTTTTTTACATTCATTGTATACTCTTTCTACTACACATAAGAGATACTCTGACATGCTTCATAGTCTAACATTCTAACCACGCAGATAATTAGCATAATCACATTTATCTTAATCTTTATTAGAACATCACCACACATTGGATCGCCATGTCGGTGACAACTTTAACCGGTGAGCTTCAACCTTAAGCAAATGCAACCTCCAACGGTTTTTTCGAGATACAGTATGCATTTTCGTTTAGGTTTCATGACACTGCTCCTAGAACCCCCGCAAGGGGGCACAACCCACATGACCCCCAGCTAATTTGGATTTAGGACGTGAAAAAGTATATATGCACTATATACCACCTTGTTTTCCAAGTTTAACTAAATAGTTCGTATTACTTTCAACACATACAATCACCATTTAATATTCTATTTCTCTTCTATTGTGTGAAGTTTTTTTTGAAAGGCAATACTTTCATTAATATATTGTGTAAAAATACTTTCTTATTACAAGCTATAGAAAGAAGAAAAACCACATACGATCAGTTGTTTACTATACTTATACCACTACTAGTAGACATTTTTGTAAAAAGTTGTATAGGTAACAAGATCTTCATATCACTTTCTTTGCCACCGTCGAAGGGTCTGACCTCCACAGCAACCATGTTATTGATTTACAATTTTTTACTGTAAGCTTGAATCAATGGAATGATATTGACTTAACATCAAAACTAATCTAATCTCACCTATTGAACAATTATTTCTTTTGAAAACACAAGAATTACATAACTTCCATATTATGAATCCTGTAATTCTCACCGTAAAATCCAATAGACCAATTTGAGCTTTTGTTAGTGGGCAGGAGCTGAGTTGCACTATCTGTTGAAATGATGACCCTCCATTAAAATTTAAGCCCCACCAGTTGCAAATATCCTTCCAGATTAGTACCGTCTTCGAGCGGTGAAAAAGAATGTGCATTACCATTTTCGAGGCATTGTTGCAAAGTGCACAAAGGACCGAAGGGATGTTGATCCCTTTATCCACCAACTTGCTCCTCACTGGTAATCTATGCCAATCAGCCCTTCAAGCAAATATATTAACTTTCTTGGGAATGAAGGTGGACCAAAATGTTTCTTTAACAGCAACCCCGAAGGCATCCTTCTTTTCTTCCAACAAATTTATATTTGCTGCCACTGAGTAAGAGTTGTCTTTGATCAACATCTAACTTCTTACGTCTTCTGAGCTAAAGTTTAAGGTAACGAACCCAACAAGTTCAATAGAGTCAAAAAGTTGACTGCTACTCTTCCCGTACAATCCCCATAAAGTGTGACATCTCAAATCCATGTATGTCTCTCCCAAGACCCCATTTCCCTCCACTAAAACGTTTTTATCCATTGCTCTATTGTAAACTCTAGAAAATTGGTATTACAAAGGTTTATCACCGTCTCTCAAAAATTAGTTGATAGACCATTCCCTACTCTAACTTTTATGCATGATGGGATTGAAATTCCCATTTTACGTAACTCGATGCTAGCAATTATAACCATCTCCAAGGATAGTTATAAGAATTCCCCTAGCTTTACTACCAGGCCACCCAATGGCCCGTATAAACTTTTGATAACCCTCACCCAAAGAGAATTTTTTTTCTTTCAAAAACCTCCAGCGTAGTTTTCTAACGCGGATACCAATTTTTTCCTTAGACAACACATGCTTTCATACCTTTAATGAATCGTTAACACCTTTAATCGATCTCATCCAACACATGTAATCTTGTCTTAACAATAAGGATACTACCTATTTTTGGTAATACACAACTAATTTTTTGTGGAGTAACAACTTGAGATTATGCATTAATTGTTACATGTATATGTGTCAAAAATCATTTGCATTGCACTTCCTTATAAAGATTAACCAAACCAAAAATTCATGCTATTAAATGTTCACTGCGTAAGATTTATCAAGAAAATATAAGTCGCCGTCGGAGATGATCAAAGACTTTGGGAGTTCAAAATAGGTTTTACAATATAATCTCAAACAAATTTGACCAAATCATTGTTCATCGATGTGCACGTCTAACGTGAGTATGTGACCAAATTATACAAAATCAAGATCCATCGTTCATTCATCGGAAAAACCCAACGCCATGACCGACCATCCTCCGCCTCCGCCGCCGCCTCCGCCGCGCCTACGTGACCTCAGGACCACCACCCTAATCCTCAAACAAACCAACGCCATCTTCTCCATCCACAACCACCTCCGTATGTTTCTCGTTCTTGCTTTCCTTTTGCTTTGTATGCGTATTAATGTCGAAAAGGTCACTCGTTTACTCACTACCTTCATCGATAACGACCCTTCCATTGAATCACTCCTCTCTCGAGTTCAACTCCCTGCAAATCCCAACACCACGATCACCAACCGCCATCGCCAACGTCGCCGCCCCTTTCTTCAGCTCACCCGCGTCGGGACATTAGACGACGATTTCTTCGCGGGGGACGAAGAACTCGATCACCGATTTTTCGGAAATTTCCCAAAACCCCAACTAAATGCCACCTCATTCATATTGGACTCCTTCGATCCCCAATTGGGGTTCTCCAATTTTATATCCGATAACGGAATTAGGGTATCTGAAATTATGCGTTCGAGTGTTAAGATGTCTTTCAGATCAATTGAGGTCATTAAGAAAGAAGAAAATGCCGTGATTGATAACAGCAATGATTCTGCAACGATTGATGTTGGGAAGGCTGAAAGTAAATCTGATTTAGAGTTCTTCTTGATGATGTTTGACCTTGAACACCATGAGTTGACGGCATTGTTCTTTCTTATTGGTGCTTTATCTGCATCATATGGATTTATCATTCTTGGATTTGTTGTCACTCATACTTGGGTTCATGGGGTTATATTTTTGCTGGTTGTGAATCATTTATTGAAGAATTCCATATCGTTTCGCGCAGCTTTTGAGAAAGGAGCGATTTTGGGTTTGAAAAGATTGTCTGGATTCATTGTAATGAAATGGGTAGTCAGGGATGCATTGACTCAACTATTGGGTGTTTGGTTTTTTGGAGAAATTGAGGATCAGTATTCAATCTTCAAGATATTTGTTAGGTTGAAGTTTATGCCATTTTCAATAGTCTCCCCTTGGGTTAAAGGATTTGAAAAGGAGATCTATGGTTTTCTGTTATCATGGTTCTTGTTAGACATGCTTATGTCTTTTGTTTTTGCTGTGGATGCTTGGGTGGCTATGGTGGATTCAAGAAAGACTGGAAAAGAAGTTATCAAAGAAGGGTGTCACTTGTTGTCATTAATGATTCATCCTGCCATCAATCTCAAATGTTTTGAAGGTATCGTTTGTGGGTCATTTGCAAGACACGTACTTACTTATATATTTGGCGAATTGGTTGCTTCTACCGTTCAGTCTTTTATGGAGGTTTACTTTATGGTGGCATGGATCATGTATTACTTCTCTGTGAAGTCCATATATGCTAGTTCTAATGGAGTGGCTTTTGGTCAAAGAGAGCTTGAAACCATGCTAGAAGACGTTAGATGATAGGTGATATGCAAATTTGCTAAAGACCGCTTAATGAAACGGTAATATTTTAGCGTTTACTTTTCGTAAATGTGTTTCAACAAATATGACTTGGCATTACCAATGCTAGATGATATGAACTAGTTAGGAATCACAGTAAATGATAATACATGTACTCACTTTCTTCTATCTTAGCTTGGTAAATCTAACAAGTTCTGTTTTTTTTGTTAAAAAAGCCACAACCAAAACAAACCTCTAATTACAGACCCAAGAAGCTTTTGAATCTGCACACTAAATGAATGAACAACGAAACAACAGCGAAGAACAACAATCGAACAAAATCTTCAAAACAGAACTCCAACCAGATCTTGCGCAGCCCCTTCTTTAATCGACTGCAACAGCAAACAATGAAATGAGTATTTTAGAGTCTTCTTTTTCTCCTCTCCTCAACGACTCAACTACCGTCAAACTCTACAACTTTAGTCCTTATGCTTTCTGCTACAAGCCACATCCAACCTCAAGCTAAAACTCTACAAATAACAAATAAACCAAGTTAACAACAATTAACAAATCTAAAAAGTAAGACATGTTCCATTTTAGATTATATATTTTAAACAATTTTGTGTTGTTTTAGACTTTTTGTTATTTGATCATTATGATTTTTGTTAGAATGGTACCATTTGAATTATTGAACCGTTATGATTTAATCTGAGAACTGCTGATTCACTTGGGATAGACTTCATTCAAGAACACTGCTGACTTGACCAAATGTATGTCAATAAAGCTGTTCAACTTTGTCATTAGAACTGTAATCATATTTTTTGCTTTGAAGTTTACGCAATTTCAACAACATAAAGTTTATATACCTTCAATTTACATCTAATTGTCTTTACTGGATTTATGTATGAAGAAATGTCAGTCTGGATGTAATTCGAAATCATAAGAACCCCTTGAAAAACGGGGTTCCATTATCTTGCATACTTTACACTAATATTTAAATCTTGTAAAACAGTCCCCTTAAGATTCATATGCAGGAAATGAATCTTTGATCTTCGCAGTGAAGAACACTATGGAAAACCTTTTCATTGCAGGGGATACAGAGTCTTGAACCAGCATTGAAGTTGTATTCTTCTCGGGCTTGATCCAGCAAGGCATTGAACAAAGGGTTTTTTAGTAATTTGAGATTGATGACAAACCTGCTTTGATTTTCACCTACATAGACAACTAAATGACCCTTTGGGACATCCCTTGGAATATTGTCTTCATCATCTTCTTCATGCATGGATGATGATGATTTCAGGTTCATTATCCATGGCCACCATCTTTCACAGCTTAAGCATGGTACAATTCCTTCGCCGTGTCTCCTTTTTTTGAGCCATGCTTTCACAATCTTCACTTGCATCATCTTGTATATGTATGTATAGTTGTATATGCAGATGTGCTTCTAGCAGGGTGAGAGTGAGTGAGTGAGAGAGGAGGGGGAGAGAGAGAAGAGAGATTGTGTTGATGGTAGGCAAGTAGGAGAGATTTATAAATAGTGTGTAGATGTAACGTAGCTTATATCTTATATATAAAGATGCACATTCATGGGAGAGGGAGAGAGAGAGAGAGAGAGAGAGAGAGAGAGAGAGATGAAGGCATGAGCATATTAAGAGATTGGAAGTTTGTGTGCTACTTTGAATTTGATTTGTGGGGACTATTTTTGATTTTATGTTCTGTTAAAGTTTTAAATTTGGTACGATAGTGTACGAACATCTATTTTGCATGATTAAGAGAACCTTAACAAGGTAAACGGGAGAGGCACACCGTATGTGGCAATCCACGAGTAGCCTTTACAATATCTTAAAATGACACGTAAGAGAAGTGGGAAATGCATTTCGCCTACCTTCTTCAAATATACGTGTTTGAACATTTGTCATTTTCTCTTTTCTGTAAAAGCTGTCCTTCGCATTCACGATACGCCATGTGCGCCACACACGGTTCAAGTATCACGAGTCAAACACCTCATGATTGATTAAGACATCAAAATCGAATGATGGAGAGCAGATGTGATAAAAAGATTGTGGTTAGGGGAGTTTGATAATGATTGAGCACTTTGGTTGAGTATTATTATTTTTTTTTTAATAATTTGAAAGGCACTTTGGTTGAGTATTGATCCCATCTAAATTTGGCAATATGAAGTTGAGTGAGTGCAACTTTTGCTTCTTTTTTCATAATATTTTGATGTAATTTACTTATATATTATTTGTGAAAGCAGAAAGTATTAGATACCATGGTTGATGGTGATAGAGATACCATACAAGGGAAATTGATTAAAACCCACCAAGTGGATACATCCCCTCAAGCAAAGGGTAGCTTGGTTTATATCATATCATTCCCTACCCCATTAACCAGTGGTGGGGAACTGGGATACCTGCATTTCATGATTAAAATGCCTGATCACTAATTATATAGTAAATTATATGTTTTTAAGTACAAGGTTTTAGATCGCATGCGAGAGGATGGTATGAGCAAAAAGTAATTTTGGATTTACAAGTATATTGTTATATTTTTAAGCAATTGATATATGGACCATTTTGAAAATCGGTCTAGTCCGGTGGGTTCAATAGGTTCATGGGCAAGAAAATGGTTTTCAAGGACCCGTTAAACCGTCCATGGTTGAGCAGTTTCTAAAAGATAAAGCCGGTGGTTAACCTTAGAGGTTCACAGAAAAATCGAATATCCGATTTTGCGTAAAGACTATCCGAACGGGTTTTTAATGAAACTGGATTTTTTTATCCGGATCGGTTAAAACTGAAACCGGTTATTCGACCGGTTTGTACATTATTTGGCCCATCGGTTTTTTATCCGGAAAAAATCCGGTTTTTTATCTGAAAAAATCTGGTTCTCGAGCTTGGCAAAAAACTAGCCGTTATATAGCCGTTTTTTTGTCGGTATTCCCCTATTTTACCACCACAAACTTATATAAATAGTGTGGGGATGTAGTATGTTGATTTGTATCAAAATCTAACTCTCTCAAACACGTTTTTATTTTTTTCTAAATGGCTACGAGCAATACCGACCCCCAGACGGTTGAATCTTTCGTTGGGGGAAACAATGAAGTGGTTAAAGTGATCGAGCACAACCGCAACAAAGAAATTTGGGATCACTATGATTTATGTGAAATGTCTAATGGCTCAAGGAAGGCACGGCGTAAACTTTGTCGAAAGTTTTTGGCACCCGAAGGAAATACGATGTTGAAGAATCACATTACAAAGTCATGCAAGGCACTTCGGTCAAGATCGGATCCAATTCAATTGAATATTTCTCCACAAGGTGGTGTTTTTACTTACAACAATGAAAAACTATGTTAAGCGTTTATGAAGTTCGTAATTAAAAAAGCATTGCCGTTCGACCACTTTGATGATGAAGATTTTACGTCAACAATTCAAGAGCTTATGCAACCACGTTATACTCAAGTAAGTTGCACTACTCTCAGAAGAGACGCTATTAAAATGTGGCGTATTGTGAGGGAAAAATGATTTTGGGGTTTCAAGAACACCGTTATGGTGTGTCGCTTACATGTGACGTTTGGAGTTCCCCTCACTATACGGGAAATTCATTTCTAGCCGTTACAACGCATTGGTTAGATCAAGATAATTGGCAAATGATGAAAAGAACAATTGCGTTTGAATTATTCGGTGAACCGCATACTGGTGCCAATTTATTTGCACTTTTAAAAAGGGTGATTTGGCTTTACAAACTAGAAAATAAAGTTTTTTCTATATCATTTGATAATGCATCGAACAATACAAACGCGGTTCCAAGATTGAAAGTATTACTTTCACCGATTTTAGACGGAATCTTTTTCCATACCCGTTGCGTTGCACACATAATTAATCTAGCCGTGCAAACTGGTTTGGAAGTTATTAAACCTATTAGATTGAGATTTAAAGCAATGATAAAATCGGTTCTTTGTAACAACAACAATAGGCAAATGATTATAAACGATATTGTAAGTCGCTCAACAAAAAATATTTGGGTCCTAATTTGGATTGTCCAACTCATTGAAACTCAACTTGGATGATGATGCACTCCGCCTTAAGGCAAAAGGAAACATTGCAAGCATTTCACAATCGTCTATTTGAGAGGGGTTATGTTCCAAGCACGTATTCAGGTTCGGATTGGGAAACTATAGCAAAAATAATCGATTTGCTTGGGGTATTTAAAAGTGTAACAACTTTTTTATCCGGTATTTATTACCCTACTAGCCCGTTTGTTCTTAATCAAATATTTTTGTTAGCTACGAAACTAAATGACTTTGAATTTGAAAGTGAAATTCTCCAACAAATTGGCATTGCGATGAAAGGGAAACTTTTAAAATATTTCAAAGAGATTCCTCCCATTTTTACCTGTGCCGCCGCTTTAAACCCAATGTTAAATGTTGGTGGGGTTGAAACGTTGATCGAACAAATTGCGTTTGCTTTTAATCTAACCCAAGATGACCATAATTTTATCCAAAACCAAGTAAACCATTTTAACAAATACTTTCGAGACATGTTTGATATTTATTTAACTAAGTACAGGTCGAGTAGTGCGATATATGATCAAATTAGAATGCATGCGGAGTCATCTAGTAGAGCTTCAAGTAACATAAATTTGTCACTTTTTAAGACACTAGTAAACTCCCAATCCAATCGATCACATACTTCCACCTTAAGTAGCGAGTTGGAAAATTATATGTCAAACGATTTTCTATCAAAAATGACATTTGAAGAATTTGAAAGGTTCGATATTTTGACATGGTGGAAAGAAAAGGAACCACAATTTCCGGTTCTAGCCACGATGGCCCGTGATTTACTAACCGCCCAAGCTTCTACAGTAACTTTAGAATCTATTTTTTCTGTTAATGGCAGGGTTATATCGCGACGGATATCAAGACTAAGTCCCAAGTCAATGGAAGTATGCATTTGTTTGAAGGATTATTTGGATGGAGAGGCCTGGAAGCAACATATCACCACACTAGAAGACACACTTGATGCCGATTTGGAAGCAAATATACACAATGAAGAAGTTGAACTTGGAATATCACCTCCAAACGAAGACGATGACGACCACCAAGAAGATGGCGAACCCGGATATCCGGCATAATTTGAATTTGAAGTATTTGAACTTTATTCTAGATTATTGTAATTTGAACTTTGTTATTTAATCGGTATTTGAACAATTTTAAGTTTGTTTCTATTTTATTTGAACTTTATTCTAGTTTGTAATCTTGAACCACTTTAATTTATCAAAATTTGAAGTCTCTTTCTTATATTTGTTTTTTATAGTATATATTTAATCTTATGTGGTTGGAAAAAAAAAGTAAAGAAAAAAAAATAGGGGGGGGGGGGGGGGTAAGAGGCAGTCCCCAATAGCTCAAAGGAGTAGGATAGTGCAGGTGGAATACAGCTGCTAGAGATACACAAAGAGTCAAAGTTGGCCGACCGGATTTTCTTCAAACCGGTTTGAGAAAAAACCGGTTTTTTTACCGAAACCGGTTACCATATGCTGCCTCCAAAACTGGATAAAATCCGATCCGGTTATTCGAAAAACCTGTTTACGATTGGACCAAAAAAACTGGTTCGGATAAAAACGGAACTAGATCGGTTAAAAATCCATGGTTGTGCACCTCTAGTTAAACCAGTCTAAACCATAATCTTCATTTTTTTTTCTTTTTTGCATCTTCTCGTACGAAAAACAGTTCTCGTTTGAACCGCTTCTTATATATATATATATATATATATATTTTACTCCTATATAATGCATTTACCACCTGAAAAACTCTTAATTTTAAAAAGAGTAAATTTAATAAAATACCCCTCCTTTATACCTCTTCTTTACCCCTCTTTTAAGTCCACAATTAATGAATTTAAACATCTTACTTTCTATATAATGCGTTTACCACCTAAAAAACTCTTAATTTTAAGAAGAGTAAATTTACTAAAATACCCCTCCTTTATACCTCTTCTTTACCCCCTCCTTTAAGTCCACAATTAATGAGTTTAAACAAATAAATATTGAAAACATAACCGACAATTAATGAATTTAAACCAATACTTATAACTGAATTATTTCTAACCATATATTTTTAATATTAACTTTTGATTAATTAGATCACCATACTTATAACTGAATTAAGTCTAATCATATATTTTTAATATTAACTTTTGATTCATGAGATCACCTAAATTCCAGTTTTCAATAACTCAAGTTTAGGAGATTTCACAAACACCAAACAAATGAAAGAGTCAAAGAGTTGAAATTTATAAACATTGCATTCTAACTCAATTACATAATAATTGGAACTATGAAACATTACACACACATATATACATACATATATATAATTAGCAACTTCATGATTCAGCCATGCGATAAAATTCTTCCAACAAACTAAAAGACAAATAACTCAGAGTTAGTAATTTAATTCTTAATTTCAAAGTGGCTCTCGCAAAGAATCTTCACAAACTCATATTATCTTCATCTTGCAAAGAATCTTCACAAACTCATATTAGCTCTTTGTGATTTCTGCACAAAACTCATCACAACCTCCTCTTTATTCGCCGCCGTCGCATTGCGCGGGTATCCCACTAGTGTGTGTGTATATATATATATAAGGAGCGGTTCAAACGAGAATTGTTTTTCGTACGAGAACCGCGAGAACCATTTCTGGCCAATCATTTAATTTCTTGTTTTTTTATTTAAATTAAAGAGGAAAGAGTAGTATGGATATTTTTACATTACCCCAACCTTTTTAAAACTAATATATCCAACAAACAAAAAAGTGACAAATTACGAAAAATATACCAAATTAACGAAAAAATTATGCTCTTTAATTTCCAAAAATATATCAAAGATCGGTCTCAAATTAAAGAGTATAATTTTCTCGTTAATTTGGTAGAATGTAAAAATGTTCAAATTACCCTTAATTAATTAAGAATAAGTTTGATTAGTTTAATATTATTCATTAACAATTCTTTAATCTGGATCCTCCATCTTTTTGATCAATGACTATAATTGGTTCTCGCAATTCTTGTATGAAAGACAGTTCTCGTTTGAACTGTCCCCTATATATATATATATATAGAAGTTCAAACGAGAAATATTTTTTGTACGAAAACTGCGAGAATCAATCTTAGCCATCCAATTCCCCCTCCTTCAATTAGATTGTCCACTCATGAATTCTTTACATGTACCTTGTCACACTCAATCTCTCCATGCTCTTCATCCATAAATTCCACTTACCACTTGAATGACCAAAATTGGTTCTTGTACGAAAAATAGTTCTCGTTTGAAACATATATATATATATATATATATATATCTGTTTTTTCGTACGAGAACTACGAGAATAATCTTAGCCGTCCAATTTCTCCTCCTTCAGTTGGATTACCCACCAATGAATTTCTTACATACACCGTGCCACACTCAATCCCCTCATGTTTTTTATCCATGAATTCCACTTACTACTTCAGATGATCAAGATTGGTTCTTACAGTTCTCATACGAAAAATAGTTCTCATTTGAAAGCTCCGCTATATATATATATATATGCGCTATATTATAAAGCATTTAGACCATTGAAATCTCTTAAATTTAAATAATTTGAAATTATTAATTTACCCCTTATTTAACCATATAAGGAAACTATTATATAGAGTTAATTAGATTCTTAAATATCATTTTTATAACTAAACATTCCATAA
Organism: Dittrichia graveolens; assembly: GCA_038502395.1. Classification (NCBI taxonomy): domain Eukaryota; kingdom Viridiplantae; phylum Streptophyta; class Magnoliopsida; order Asterales; family Asteraceae; genus Dittrichia; species Dittrichia graveolens. Next base: position 8,861,027 of record JARJIL010000003.1, read on the forward strand.
TAAATAATATTTTAAAAAGTCAAGTCAATACAAATTAATTTTCAACCTATATGATATTAAATACAAATTAAAAATTAAATAAAAAGAATCTTCATAAAAATAATAGTTTTAATATTTTATCATATAACACATGTTTTAATTTAAGTATTAAAAATACGTATAGCTAGAACTTATAAACCTAATAACATGTAACCTAAAATTATAGACATTTCAGATTTTTTAAATGACCCGTGTAATCAAAACAAAAGGTTTAATTTATAATATATTTAATATTCTTTTTTTTCTCAGTTTATTATTTTTAAAAATTAATAAAAGAGTTATAAGGAAAAGAGAAATAAAAGAAATGTAAACATGAGAAAGAAAATAGATACATTGCGAACAAAAATTGTTCGATTTCATTATAATGCGTGATATAATAGTCTTACGTTATTAAAAACGTACATGTTATCGAGTAAAAATTATTTCTACCCGTTGCATTGCACGGGTACTATGCTAGTGTGTATATGTGTGTGTGTATATATATATATATATATATATATATATATATATATATATAGTAATGGTTAGCTGGTACTTTTGGTGGACTCAAATCTTATTTCAAATAGTTGATCCCTTATTTTCTTGTAATTTTTAAAAAACTATGTATTTGTAAGCTTACCAATCCCTTATTTTGTAAATAGTTGAAGCGTTTGGTTCCTTATTTTCTAAATTTGATTTAAATCTAAGTCATGGTTAGCGGGTACTTTAACAAAATAATGCAGAGGAGAATATGGAGTTATGAGTGGGTGGGTCAAATGTAACGTAAATAAAATTAAACAAATATATAACATATCAACATTACCTATGATAATTATTATATTCCCATAATCCTCGATGCATTGATTGGCAACATAAATAAGGATATAAAATAGATACATGGGCCTATACATGCTACGTACTGGTCCGATGAGCCATAAGGTAAAATACAAATACAAGCTATACAACAATACAATACACTAACATCCCCTTTCAGTTTGATCGGGAGGTTTGTCACAAGCGTTCAAACTGTGTCGAAAATCATTAAAGAGCAAAGAGGAACCTCGTCATGAACAAAATGTATGTCGATCTTGATATGTTTGGTTCAGTGGTGTTGAACATGTACACTACGCTAACATTGTCACAATAGATAATGGTTGCTTTTGGTATCGGGGTGTGTAGTTCATGAAGAAGATTGTTTAACCATTATGATTCAGCCACTACATTAGCGACACCCCTATACATTGCTTATGCACACAATCGTGAAATCGCCAACTGTTGTTTGGATGACCACGACAATAAATTGTCGCTGAGGAAAACACAGTAACTTGACATGGACCTCTTGGTGTTTGGCTGAATAAGTTGTCAATGTAGACGAGGGGGAAGAATAGATAGTTAATCTAGCATCTAATGTGCCCTTAAGATACCTTAGGATCCGTTTAAAAGCCATAAAGTGTTGTCACGCGGATCATGCATAATTAGACAAATTTGTTAGATGGCGAAAGCCAGCTCAAGTCTTGTAAACGTTAGATACTGTAGTGCACCTACCAAACTCCAATAAAGAGTTGGGTCAGTAACAAATTGTAATACCCGTATTTTTGAAAATTATAATATATATATAAGCAAGTTTAATTGAAAATAGTAAAAACTATGTGTTTTGTGTGTGTTTAATGGTTCTAGTGGTGTGTGTGATATATATATATATATATATATATATATATATATATATATATTGGTAAGTGGTAATATATGAAAAGGGAAAGAGATCAAGGTCCATTTATGTAAATATGTATATAAAAGTGGCAAGACTTCACAAATTGAAGTCAAAACCATAATTTCTGGAGCTTTCCATCGTGAGGAGCAGGGAAAGAGAGAGTTTTGGGGAGAACTTGGAAGAAGAGGAGGGAATCAAAGAGAAACTAGTTGGTGCAAGTGTGGGTATTCAAAATTTGGGTGTTGGGACTTCATTCTCTTCATTTTGAGCTTGGGTTGAACAAGAAAACCCCAACACAAGTTAGGGTTTGTCAATCAAGTAAGTTCCACTCTTAATTGATGTTTGATTTTAAGGCTTGATAGTGTTTTATAGTAGATTATGGTTGAAATTGGTGAAAATGTTGTTAAATGGGTCAAAAATGGGAAAAATTGGTAAGGTTAGGGTTTTGAAGATTAAAGTTATGTTAAATGTTGTTGTTGTGATGTTTTGAAGTGTTATTAAGAGTTATGCATGCTGCAAACAAGTTAGGATTGGAAAATTTTGAGTTTGGGTCGAATTGGTGTAAAAAAAGAGCTGCAGAACACTGTTCACGAGGGCTCGCGGCGCGAGCCCTATGTGTCGCGGCGCGAGGCACCTCCTTGGCGAGGGTGAGATTTCCAGAGATTTTTGCGCGGCGCGAGGCACCCTGAAACCTCCAAAACTCATGATTTTGATCCCATTTGACTATGTACTTGTTTGGGGATTGATTCTAAGGTTTTATATGGGATATATGAAGTCTTTTTAGACCTGAAAAGGTGTCTAAGGCTATAATTGAATTTAGAAACATTGTTTTTGGTTAACTTATGTAAGTTAACCTTGTGTTTTGTGATCATAGGTTTATGATCAAGTGTTTAAGCTTTGGTTTGGATGGGGTTGTGATCCTCATCACACCCTCAGGTGAGTACACCCTGCGGATATCCGAATTTTGTTAAAGTTACAAGTCATCATAGTTGTGTTTTGATTGTTTGGCAATTGTTTGATGAAACTTGTTGAATTAAAGGATGTGGAACATTGAATTGTTTTATAATGCGGGTTATATGATTTGCAAATGTTTCATGAAACTCTTGAGTTCAAAGAATATGGAAATAGTGAATTTAGTTAAAGATGTGTTTCAATGATGATTTTCAAAATAAGACCATTGCTCCATGTTGGAGATGGTCTATGTTTAAATGGTGCTTTAATTGATGGTTTTGAAACATGATACTCCATGTTGGAGTGAACTTTGATTTTGAAACAACAAACATGATTTTGAGTATTGAAAGATCGGTTTACACTTTGTGGGTATTTTGGGCATTGAGATGCTAACTGTGAAATGATTTTGAGTAATGAAAGATATGTTATACTGATGATGTTTTTAGGCATTGAGATGCCAAATGTGGTTTTGATTGTTGAGCATTTATGCTCAAGTGATATGATTGTAACACTTGTGTGTTTTGGGATAAACTTGATGCTTGGATTACTTGGCCTTTATGGCATGTGATTTGTGGCCTTTATGGCATGTGATTTTATATGACCCTTTGGGGTATGTGATTATGTGACCTTTCGGGGTATGTGATTTGGTCCGGACCACTGTGTGATATGAACTCTGTACCATAGGGTTTTCTAGCCATTGAGACGTGCACAGGTTCATGTGGCTTCGACAATTGAGGAACCGTGATGTACGGGTGGTTGAGGAATCAGTGCAGAGAGTGGAGGGGTATGTCAGTAGACCATCATGACTGTGTGGGTTCACTGGGCTGACGAGCCACCGAACCCAGGGCAACACGAGTGAATTTGGTGAACAGGGCTTACACTCCAGATAACCGTTGTATGGTGGACTGCGTCGTGCATCCCCACCTTGACGGGGTGATGTGGTTATCCCCCATGTAGGCACGTGTTGACCGTGGCTAGCTACCACGTGGAGACATTGTGGCCCAAATGGACAGACCCGCATCCTTATGTGTTTACATGTATGATTTTGAAGTATATTGATTGCCAAACTTATGTTTTCCACGTAGAAAGATGATGACTTGCTTTTAAAAAGACAAATGTTTTTTGTTGTACTCACTAGCTATATTTATAGCTAACCCAGTGTGTTAAATGTTTTGTATCCGCAGGATTGTCTAGTGGCCTTGGTGAGACGGGTAGATGCCTTGGGCATAGCTTTGTTGCTGTTCCGGTAATTTTGGATTTTCTACTCTTTTGATGATGGTCGTGAGATTGACTGTGGTAACACCAAAAGTTTTGGATTATATTTATTGATAATGTTTATTGTTGAAATACTTATGGAAAAATGAAAATGCTTCCGCGATTATGTATAAAATATGTTTTAAAGTGAGATTTAAAAAAGTTTAAATTTGGACTAAAAATCAGGGTGTTACACAAATGGGCCCAATGAATCCAGTTTGATCTATGTTTCTACAAGTATGCAGCATGGATTATAATTAGACATTTTGGCCCGCTCTAGGATCTCCGATGCCTACTTTCTTTGAGAGAGAAAGAGACCATCTTTAGTGCATGTAACAGAGATACCAAAAAATAATTGAGTGGGCTATGATGAGACATTGAGAAACCCCTGCATAACAACAAAATAATTTTCTACAAAATAATATCATCACCATATAATAGTAAGTAGGGTAAAGAAGTCTCGTGACGAAACACAAATAATGACCTGTCTGATCGAGAGCTTGAAAGACCATAAATGTGGCAAAAGATGCAAACTACTAAAACCATGATCTCGGTGCTTGTTTAGGGCTACATAGTGACTGTTTTAAGTGACACACATTCCCAGGTTTGGTTGGATCGTGGAAGCCCGACGGTTGATGCATGTAAACAGTCTCGTTTAGATTGTCATGTAAAAAAGCATTTTTGACATCTAGTTGATGTATAGGCTCGATCTTGTTTGACCACCGGGCTAAATGTCTCATCACAGTCGATGCTCTGTCTTTGACTTTTTCCATTTGCTACGAGCATCGCTTTATAATGCTCAAGAGGGCCTTCAAACTTGTATTTCTTCTTAAAAAGCCGCATGAACCGCACTATATTGACCCATTGGGGTGTGGAACAAGATCCCAAGTCCCTTTGCTAATAAGTGACTAAAAAGCATCTTGCGTGGCTTTTCCCTAATTAGAAGCCTATAAAGCTTGTAAATGAAAGCAAGGCATGGGTGATTCCCTAGAGATGTGAAATTTATTGCACTGGATGGGTTTGTGGTAGAGGGGGCATGTCGGATGTTGGTGTGAGTGGAGTAGATGTGTCAAGAGGAGGAGGAGCTGGAGGTGCCAACATTGTAGAGGTGGGAGGTGCCATAAGAAAGAAGAAATCGACAAGTGTGAGAGAGAGAGATGGCCTCATTATCGTCTAGGAAATCGTAAATGGGAGCATGAGTTGGAGTGATGAAACCGAAAGGGAAAAAGGACTCATCGAAGACGACATGACGGAAGATAATGATTTTGCTAGAGGAGAGATCGAGATAACGAAAATTGCGAGGATGAGAAGCGTATCAAAAAATAATTGTTTTCACTTAGCATCTTTTCTATTTGTTTTAAATAATTCATTAAATTACTCTCAGCTAGAATTATTAATAATATTGGATCTTTTAGCATCATTATTATTATTATCCTCCTTATAATTGTTATTATTACTATTATTACAGATTATTTCTCTATATATTTAATTAAGAACATATGGTATTAAAATGTTTTAAAGAGATTTTATTATCATTTAATTTTTATTCTTATTATGTTTAATAGTATTACTATATCTTATAATCTCTCGCTAGCTCCTTGTAAGAGCGTGACCAAATCCTTCTTACCCTTTACCTGTCGATCCTAATTTTTCTTCTCTAAGCACTCCTGTTTGAACCGTGTCCTCTAAAAGTAAAAACCCATCTATATCTATCATCCTACCTCATCATTGGGCTTGCCTCACCTCATTAAGTCATCAAGTGAAATAGTTTCTACTCTTTCTAACTATTTCCGTCAACTACCTCCTCTTAACATGTTTAAACCATTGTGGCCTTCATTCTCTTAACTTGTCAATGATAGGCATCACTCCTAGTTCAGCTTTAAAAGCCTATTCGGGATTTTATCCAATGGTGTTACCCCACATATCCATCTTAGCATCCTCATTCCTACCACATTCATCTTCTCTGCTTGTGCCTTCTTCAACGCCCAACACTCCGACCCATACAACATTATTGGTCTAATAGTCATTCTATAGAATTTCCCTTTAAGTTTCAACTGGATTTTCTTGTCACATAAGATGCCTGATGACGCTCTTCACTCTTGCCAACTTGCGCCCTAATATAGTTGGTCACGTGTTCATTTATCCTCCTATCCTTTGTATCAAGGGACCAAGACTAACGAGAACGTAGCACGTGATCCCCGATAACATTACCTAATTCTCATCGTTTCTTGTCTTGTTGAAGTCACAGCATAAGAACTCTATCCTATCTCTACTAATTTGAAGCCCAACATCCTCTAAAACTGCGCTCCGCTACTCTACCCAACTATTCATATCCTCTTTTGTTTTCGCGACTAAGACAATGTCACTGGCAAAGAGCATGCACTATGGAACACTCTTCTGAATCTCTCTTGAGAATCCATCTAGGGTAACTACAAAAAGAAGCAGGCTAAGCGCAAAACCTTTGTGCAAGCCCTTAGCACGGGGAAGTACTTATTGTCTCTTAGTAATGTCCTGACATAGGTCAAGGCACCTTAATAAAAATCTCTAATTACCTTAATATATCTCCTAGTGATCATTCTATCATTCACAATCTTCCAAATATGCTCCGTAGGCACATTATCATACACTTTTTCCAGATCAAAGAAAGTCATGTGAAGGTCTCATTGTCTTTCCTTATACTTCTTCATGAGACTTCTAATCGGGTGAACTGCTTCTATCGAAGATCATCCTAGTATAAAACCGTATTGATTTTTCGACATGCTTGTTTCACGACGTAGTCTAATTTCTATCACACTCTCCCATAGCTTCATAATGTGACCGAGCAGTTTAATACTCTTATAACTTCCACAAAGTTAGGAGTCCCCTTTATAACTTTATTGTTATAGATTAGGATAACCACACCATATCTTCACTACTTACTAATTTTAAACAAATTGATTTGCTTGTGAGGCTGGGTGCATCTAACTCACGAGAGATGGTGAGATGTCCACTAGATAACTAGCAACACCATCGCCCCTTACCCACGGGTCAGGCCTCTCCCGCGAGTTGGTAAATCCGTAGAGGGTCTCTCTTCTTCTCTCTATTTTTTTATTTATTTTCTTTTTTTAAATAAAGAAGTGTTGCATAAAATAGATATGGGAGTTTATAAGAGAAATTGAAGTGAAAACTAACGCATAAAACAAAAAAACTATGAAAAAGAGAGATGGATACATATGATCAAACATAGAGTAGGTAAAGACCGCTTTAAAGCATCCATGATGATAAACACATATAATTATCATAACTAGTCTCTATATCAACATAACTAACCTATACTTAAATACTTAACACTGATTACTGCTATCACTAGACCTACACATGCAAAGATGCTAGCAATAACATGCAAATAACGAATGCTTGGTAACGAAAATAACAACTCGTTGGCGTCGTTTTCGCTAGTTACAGGTGTTAACGACTCGGGTAAAGCTAGAACCGTTTTGCGAAGGGGCTATATTTTCTGGATTCTGATCAAGATCACCGTCAATTCCTACATTCGTTCCATCAATTACTCCCCGCCATTTCTTCATCCGAAAACCATGCTCCTCCATCCTAACTCCAATCCATCCTCAATCCTTTCTTTCCATCACAATCACCTCCTTTGACCTAAATCCCCTCTGGTTTTCACCTACATTTTCTCACAAATCATCAACTTTGGTCAACATTTTCTGGATTACGAAATACCCCATTTTGATATTCACTCTCTTTTGAGCAATTTACGAAGAAAGGATAGACGGTGATGGGCTGGCGATCTTGAAATTCTTATATGGGTCCATTTAAGGTAAAATAGCCATGATTTTATTGCAACCTGAATCAGAAGATGAATGGAGATACGAGGATATTTCCCTCTTGGACTGGATACTTGATCCTCATTTTAATCATTCTTGTGGATCATTTCCCACATCACGTTTCGTGTCAAAAAACTGCACGCAAACCAAAACCTCGATTGTCGCCACTTTTTTCGAACCTTTTTCTTGGAAGATTTAACAAGACAGTTGAAAAGTACCAGCCAGCAATCGAAGAAGAAATAGGGTTTTGCACTGAAGACGTGTAAGTATTCACTACACTGCACCACTGTTATCTCTGCTTTCTATCAGCTTATAACATACCTGTTTTCTGTACTAGAAAAAAAGATTTTAATGGAGCTTTTGACTTCCAAGGCAGAGAAGAATTCTTTCAAAATTGCCAGGATATCTTACAAGGTGATTAATACCTTTTGTTCTTATTCATCCTCAAGATCTCTGATGTTGTGATATGGTATCGTAAATCTGATGATTATCAGTAACAAAATAGGCTGTAAAATAATGAAATAATCAGTATCGTATTTATTGCGGCTAAACCCTGAACTGAATATTTGACAGTCAAATAAGCTATTAGTCAGAATCAATTTATGTGGCTTGAAAACTCAATAATCACTTAATCAGACTTTGAAAACACAAGGCCAAACACCTCTCAAGTGTTCCTAATTCGTGACCTTGTATTGCTTATTTTCAGACCTCCCAATTCGATTGTGTACTGTTGCGGAACTAAGAGTATTCTTTACAAGTTTTCTTAAAAATGGTGGTGACAAGAAAAGTGTTTCTCAATCTCACTTCTTAGAACCGACCCGAAACTGTAATCTGACATCATGGTCAGCTGGATGTGAGGCAGGATGGGCTAGTGCAGCCAACCCGGGTCAAAAATATGATTATAATGAAACAGACCCCAAAAAAATGCCTTTCCGGACAACTAATAGTAAACCATGTTGCGAGGGGTTTTTCTGCCCTCAAGGTCTCACTTGCATGATTCGTAAGTATATTTTACCAAATTATCTTAAAAGCTGCCAATTTTAGTGCAAAGTACCCGCAATAACTTATGTTAAATCTGCAATTACAGCATGCCCATTGGGTGCACACTGCCCTGTTGCAAAGCTCAATCCGAAAAGTGGGATTTGTTTGCCGTAAGTGATTACTTACAGTTTGATCCTGGATTTTTATCTTTCACACACTATGTTTGGGTTATATACATTATTAAGACATGTATTCTTAGAAATCATTTTGCAGATATCATTACCAATTACCTTCAGGCAAACGGAATCATACTTGTGGTGCAGCTGATATGTGGGTTCCTGTTCATTTGGGTAAAGAGATATTTTGCGATCCAGGATATTATTGTCCAACAACTGTCAAGAAAATTGAATGCCCTCGAGGGTATTTTAGCGCATTTTATGTTCATAGCAGATCCATTAAAGTTTTGTTAGTTGATCCTTTTAATATACATTCACTCATGCTTACTTTTTTGGTTTGATTGCAGCTGCTATTGCAGGATGGGCTCTAGGGTTAAATACCGTAAGTTCTTTTAATCTCTAGTGCCATTGTGGCTAATATGCTTATAAGTAGAACAATTATCTTCCTCCTATATAAAAGGTTTAGCATTTTTAATGGAATATATACAGGGTGCTTTGCTGGCACTAAGTGTGAGAAGGGAACAGAAATACCAAGCATGCAGGTTTTTGGAATTTTGCTCATTGTAAGTAGTTTATCATTTATTCATTAAGAGGGTGTCTCAAACATGCGCCTTTTGGTACTGATTATCTGATAACCCTTTTTCTAATCCCATGTAGGAAACTTGATTTTTTGAAACCAACTTTTAATTCTTTTGTTTTTTGTAGGCTTTGCTGACCGCAATTTTGATCGTGATATATAATTGCTCAGACCAAGTAATTTCAACTCGGTATGAAAAACAAGCAAAATCAAGAGAAGCAGCAGCAAAGTATGCACGAGAATCAGCACAAGCAAGGCAAAAGTCAAGAGCTGCAAAAGATGCTTGGAAACCATCAGGATTACAAGGGTTGCAAGAAACACTCTCCCGAAAATTCTCAAGAACAAGAACCAAAGGTTCAAATCAAAGTCCAGGATTCTCAGCTACACAAGGGAACAAAAAAGAAGTGCATTCGGTTGATGATAATTTGGAAAGTGATAAAACTTCCAATTTAGAAAATGGAGATAAAAATATAAATACAAAACACGCGCGTAAAGTTTCAAAAGAATTGCATACCAGGAGTCAGATATTCAAGTATGCTTATGGTCAAATTGAGAAAGAGAAAGCAATGGATGAAATGAACATGAACATGGACATGATGAATGGTGACGAGGATGTTTTAAGAAGAAGGCCTAGGATTGAGATTGCTTTTAAGCAGCTAACCTTAACTTTAAAAGGAAAACGAAAGAATATTATGAGGTGTGTTAGTGGTAAGATTTTACCAGGTAGAATATCGGCTGTAATGGGTCCTTCTGGGGCTGGAAAGACAACTTTTCTCTCTGCTTTGACCGGAAAGATTACCGGATGTACTATGTCAGGGATGATAGAAATTAATGGGAAAAATGAGTCTATTCACTCGTACAAAAAAATTGTTGGGTTTGTACCACAAGATGATATTGTTCATGGAGATTTGACTGTAGAAGAAAACCTCCGGTTCAGTGCACGATGCAGGTATGCCAGCTTAGAAGTGATACAGTTTGATCTATGTTTTTGGTGAATCAACTTAATCTTTCGCCTGAAAAACCTTCAAAATTCTATTGATTTATGGCAATTATCTAAAGCATTAGATAACTCTTAAAAACTTATTTGTAAGTAATCTAAAGTAATTTTTCTACCCCTACTTCAAATTAAATGAAAAGTCAATCAATTTCAAAGGAAATTAGGTGTGTTTTGAATAATTAACATGGAAACTCATTAATAATATTCAAAACAATTGAAAAGTTCAAAATTAATGTAGTAGTTGGTTTGATCTATTAATTTAACAGTTTGAAAATTTATACTTTGTCCCTCACTAAACCATATGCATTGTGTGTACTGACTTATTGTCTTGTACCAGACTATCAGCTGATTTGCCAAAAGCAGATAAAGTTCTTATAACTGAAAGAGTAATTGAGGCGTTGGGACTTCAGGGGGTAAGAGATTCTAAAGTCGGGACAGTTGAAAAACGCGGGATTTCTGGAGGCCAGAAGAAACGAGTCAATGTTGGGCTTGAAATGGTCATGGAACCATCACTCTTGATCCTGGATGAACCCACTTCTGGTTTAGACAGTGCATCTTCTAGTTTACTTCTTAGAGCTCTTCGTCGTGAAGCTCTTGAAGGTGTTAACATCAGCATGGTTGTACACCAGCCAAGCTACTCGTTGTACAAAATGTTTGATGATTTGATACTGTTAGCAAAAGGTGGTTTAACTGTGTACCATGGACCTGTTGCTAAGGTTGAGGAATATTTTGCGGGTATAGGGATAACAATACCTGAACGTGTAAATACACCCGATCACTTAATCGACATTCTCGAGGGTATTACAAAACCGGGCGGGAATGTGACAGCTCAGCAGCTTCCTGTTAGATGGATGCTTCACAACGGATACCGTGTACCACCAGATATGCTGCATTTATGTGATCAAAGCGGATCACCTTCATCATCATCGTCGTCATCATCACACGGTGAAGCTAACGAGGAGGGTCAACGAGAAGTTGATAAATATAATTATTTCACAACCCCGGATTTATCGGGTCGAGTAACTCCTGGTGTTTTTAGGCAATACAGATATTACATAGGAAGGTACTCCTCCATTTTTATTGATATATGCACGGAGTTTCTTTTTAAAAAATTTTTAATGCAAAATTCCTTACAAAATGATGTTTTATATATCAGCAGAAAGTGACTAGTAGATTGGATTTTCTTGCGCTTCGTATTAATGTTTTTCGTTTATCATTTTCTATTTTTCGGTATAATATAGTATAAAGTGTAATTTGTGTGTACAGGGTAGCAAAGCAGCGATTGCGAGACGCTAGAGCCCAAGCTGCAGATTATATAATACTTTTGCTTGCTGGAGCATGCTTAGGAACTATGGCCGAAGTGAGTGATGTCTCATTTGGATACACTGGTTATCAATATACCGTCATTGCCGTCTGTAAGTACGAAGAAAATTTTTAAACTATAATACGAGTTCTTTTTTTTCCATTTAAGCATTGGATTTTTATTGGCCTTGAATTGATGAATATCAAAAAGGTTAAATCTTACTAATTATTATATCTTGATGTATGATTACAGCTCTGTTATGCATGATTGGATCTTTGAGAACATTTTCTCAGGATAAATTACAATACAGGAGGGAGAATGCCAGTGGCATGAACAGTTTATCTTATTTTTTGGCCAAAGATACGATGGACCTTTTAAATGTAGTCACGAAGCCATTAGTTTATCTTTGCATGTTCTATTTTTTCAGCTATCCAAGATCAAGTTTCGAATCAAATTATTTGGTTTTGTTGTGCCTCGTTTATTGTGTGACGGGCATTTCTTATACTCTTGCCATCTCACTCGAGTTTAGCCAAGCGCAGTTGGTATGCCACCTTTCTAAATAATAATAATAATAACAACAACGGATCATATGTTATCGTGGGTTCAACTTATTTGTATGTTCATATGTGCACCTCATGCTGGTATCCGGTGACCACTAACTTAAACACAGCCAATCCCCTAAACCCTAAAACTATACACAATCATGTTGGCCACTAACATAACATGATTGGCTGGATTTAAGTCAAAGGTCACGGTAACAGGGTTTAACTGGGTATCAGCATGACCTACTTGCATGAACATGCGCATAAGTTTTTTCTGTATAATTGTTTATCTCGAGTCTTTGTAAATTTACATCTAATGATACTCTTGGTTACCTCTCCTTAGTGGTCTGTGCTTCTTCCGGTTGTTTTGACCCTCGTTGCAAATCAAGACAAAAGTTCTGCAGTTTCGTTAGTATCGCAATTTGTTTTCCCCAGATGGGCGTTGGAAGCATTCGTTATTGCAAATGCCAAAGAGTATGTTCTTGATGGGAATCTAGCGACGTATTATTATCATTAAAGATTTAAGAACATGGAATTTTGAGTACTCGTTTTGGGGTTTTCAGGTACAACGGGGTTTGGCTGATGACACGATGTGCTGCATTGAAGAAATTTAATTTTGATATTCATAACTCGAGGAAATGTCTTTGCTACCTTATGGCAACAGGAGTAGGATGTCGTATTATAGCGTTTATTTGTTTGATCTCCAGGTCGAAGTAGTGAAACCCAAATGGGTTGACTAGTGATCAATTCCCGGTACTTGTTTGATGGCTCAAGAAGGAAGAGGTTATTAACAACTTTGAGGGCCAAGACCATTTGTTGGAAGGCCTAAGCTTTATCTAGGCGTTGTGGAAGGGGGCTTACTTGCCTTTGAACTAACCGCGTCAAGGATGTTTGACATCACAATTAGAAAAAAACCGCATTGCACGAGCTTTTTTGTCTTTGTGTAGTGTCGGAGATACATAGCTTTAAGCAGGGTCAGACCCTGCGTTAGATTTTTTTCCCTCGAATTTTTGTATAATATTATGTAATCTTAGTATAATTTTCGTTATTAACCCGCTGATACTAATGTTAGTTTTGAACTCACTAGTATGAAAGTTTTAGGTTTTTTAAGTATACTAATAATGAAGGGCAAGCTCTATATTGTCAGTTTTGTTGTTTTTTTTTTTTTTTTTTTTTTGTATTTGTGATTTTTTTTTTCATAGTAGACGTGTAACCAGGAGTATATTATAAATAAACTAATCAGTGTTTGTTTACTAAGAAAAAGTAAATTACACAGTGGTTTGGTTTGGTGGTAATACATTTGCCAATGGAGACACAGAAACTTCCCCTATTCCATCCCTTGGCAAGAATAATTATTTTGTCAACAAATCAATTAAATATGTAGTGATTTATTTATGAACTTCAAACAGGTAGAGTAGAAACTGAGTTATAAAAATTGTTATCTTTTTGCTTTTGGTTGACTTTAACATGCTATCATCGGTTGACTTTCCTTTCTGCTTTTCTCCCTTCTTGGGATAGTGGGTGCTGATCATTTGTTATTCTGGGTTGAAAGGTGCATTTTTCTCCAGCTTTGGACTTCCAAGGTTTGTTTGTAACTCTTTGATTATTTTCAAAATCTCTATTTATATTTTTTAAATTGTCATAATAAGTATGTTTTGTCTTTATTCTGCTAATTCAGACATGATGAATATGATTGCCAGATTCTCTTTTGTAATTTGATATGTGTAACAACTTGAAGCTTTACTTGGTGTTTTTGTTAGACTTGGTATAAATATATCTGGATACATAAAAGACATCCATCTGTGAATGCTTAGTTATTCTGTAATATTGACAGATTTTCAATTGAGGGCAAGTATCGGTGACTATTCTTGGAGATGAAATCTTTGCATTTATGTCTATGAATCTTTCTCTCAAGACTCTGAAGGATTGAAAGATGGTCTTCTGTTGCCAATGTTGGCCTGTAATGCAATACGAAACAGGCCAAGCAAACACTCTTAGGATTTTCATGCTTGCTGAGCTTAAGAAAGCCACTAAAAAGTTTAACCATTCTTCTAAGATTGGGGAGGGTCGATCTTGTAGCGTATATATGGGCATGGTCAAGAAGTTAGAACATCCGTTTAATAAATATCCACGTTGCTGTGAAGCGGGTTAAAAAAGGATAAATGGCAAGTCTTTTTTAGAACTTTCCTATAAGAGAAACATTTGAAGTTGGTATATATGGCCTTATGTTTGTGTTGACAGGGAAAGAGACAGTGGGAGGCAGAAATGAAGTTTCTTGGACAAATTAAGTATCATTGAAGCTAATTGGATACTGTAATGAAGATTCTGGAATCGAAAGAAACTGGTTTTTGGTGTATGAATATTTGCCTAATCGAAGCTTAGATCGGCACTTATCGTCTCTTCCTTGGGCAATGAGACTAATAATAGCCAAAGATGCTGTTACTGGTTAGGCATACCTCCACGAGAAATATCTATACAAAATAATCTTATCCACTTGTTGCAGATCACCTTTAAAGATTTCAAACCCTCCAATGTTCTTCTAGACAGTCGAATGAATGCCAAGCTTTCGTACTTTGGATTTGCTAGGGAAGCTCCTAAAGATGCAAGGCTGACCAATGTCGCAACATCGGTATGCATATTCATTTCAAGATTATTCAAGATAACAAGATTAATAATATTTATATCTGCCTTGAAGGTGGTAGGAACAAACTCAACAAAGGGATATGTAGCACCAGAATATGTCGAAAAGAAGCGTCTAATATAAAAAATGGACGTCTGGAGCTATGGTATCTTTCTACTGGAACTGATTACGGGTGGATTTCCGGTTGCTAAAGAGAATCCATAGAGCAATCCTGAATGCATGAGGTGGGTATGTTGCTATGCAGGTGCTGAAAAGTCAAAGCTAATAGTTGACCCGAGACTTGAAGACAAGTATTCTGAGAAATCGATACAAAAGGTGGCTTCTATAGCCAACAAGTGCTTGGTCATGGAACCAAAGAGGAGGCCAAAGATGACTGAAGTCCTGAAACTGGGGAAAGAGGCTATATGAGGAGGTAGACAGAGGTGTAGAAACCCTAGATCTATGTTGCAGGCGTAAAAGTGACTCATGGCGGTGGCGACAGTGGAGGGCGGTGGCCATTTGGAGAGCAATAGGTTTGGACGGTGGTGGTGCTATCGGGGAGAAGGGGTGTAATTTCTTTAGGAAATTGAGACATTAGGGAATAAAAACTATTTATTTCTTCAGTAAAATTATGAACAGACAACACCACCCTTATATGTTGAAAAGTGTTAATCACTTTTGACGGTAGGATTGAAATAGATGGATCGTCACGATTTAATCTCCCATTTTTATTTTTATTTTTATTTACATTATATAGATGAGAATGAGAGATGTAATTCTGGTATTTCATTTGATTTGATTTGATTATTTATATTTGGCCCTTCATTTTATTCATAACTCAACCATGAATTACGACTTGTGAATTATGACCGTAAGATCTAATAAATTAACTTCTAATTGATGTCTAGGATTTGTTCTCTCATTCTCACAATAACCCTCCCATATGTATGTATGTGTGTGTATTTATATGTACGAAAAACAACTCTCGTTTGAATATTTTCCTATAAACATATGTGAATAACTTAGCTACATCATCGTGTAGCCGCCTAGCCGGTTAGCTATATGATGCACATAAAAACACTTGGTGGGTCACCATGATACATAGTGTACAAGCAGGGCCCATCAAGTGTTTGTGTGTGCATCATGTAGCTAACTGGCTATATGATGGTGTAGCTAAGTAATTCCTTATATATATATATATACACACACACACACATATATACTAGCATCGTACCCGCGCAATGCGGCGACGACAATATTTTATGTTTTGCAACATATCGTTTTCAAGAATGTAATGATATGTTATTCACGTAATTCAATGTCACAAAAACATTTTCAGCAACATGTCCGTTTTTGAAAATTATGTTGATGTGTGTGGTGTTTGTGTGAGAGGGAGTGTGTGTTAGTGAAAGAGTATATTTTAAATAAATAAAAACTTAAAGTAAATTAAGAGGATGAAATGACTAAATATTGAGTGGATGAGATTAATTTAGATAAAAAGAAGATGAGGATTAAAGTAGTCTTAATAATTCAAAGGTCGTACATTGTGCATAATTGTTTGGCCTACTTAAATTTAAGTAGTCTTAATAGTTTGAAAAGAGAGAAACACAAATGCATTATATAGTAGTAAAGATATATATATATATATATATAATTGGATTAATTACATACCCATGAATTCTTTACATGCACTTTGCCACACTCAATCCCCTCATGCTCTTCATTCATGAATTCCACTTACCAATTGAACGGCTAAGATTGGTTCTCAAGGTTCTCGCAATAAAAACGGTTTTCAAATGAACCCTCCCTTATATATATATAAGATTTTTTGACGGCTCACTAATGATTCAATAATGACTCATTAATGACGCATTAACAAGGGGTATTTCGAAAAAATCAAGACTTGCAAATTAATGACGGTTCTCTCGAACGCAATTCACGGTTGGGTAAATATATAGATGACCAAAATATCTCTATTAATGAGTCACTAATAGCATTACAAATATTTCTCGCAGTTCTCGATTGAACTTCTCGTTATATATATATATATATATAGAGAGAGAGAGAGAGAGAGAATGGTTCATGCAAAAAGTCTTTTTTTACAAAAAGTGCGAGAAGCAATCCTGACCCTTAGATCATTTAATCAATGGCTATTAGTGGTTATGGTATTTTTGTAATTTAAACAAAATAAAATGGTATTTACTTAAATAAAAAAAAGGGTAAACAAGTAATTTAATATCATCTCTCTTCTCTCTCCTCTCCTTCTTTCCTCTCTCTTTTTCCTATCTCTCTCCATCGTTTCTTATTTCCATTAAAAACCCACTAGAAAGTAGTAACCTACTTCATCAACCCTAACCACATCCAAATGTAAGTAGATATGTCTTATCTGGGTTTACCTAATGAATAAAAGATTTAGAGTAGGAAATCAAAGTTTTGTTTATTAATAAATAAAACTTTTGTGTAGATCATTCTTTAGATATGGTTAACAGTGAACTTGGATTTTTTTGGACCTTTTTTTGTTATTTTTAGATTGTTCATTACCGAACATAAGTATAATTTGTTAATTGTTCATTATCGAACATAAATATAATTTGTCAATTTTGTCGTTCAATGTTGACTATAATTTTTAATGGTTTCTAATGAAAAATTATTAATTTTAATTTTAATTATGGTTTATTATAGTTTATTAATGAACACCAGAAAAATCTTTCAAACAATAAAAAGGATGTTAGAAAATAATTAGAAAAAATCAAACCAGAAAAAAAGAACTAATTAAAAAAAAGATTACACGTGACTAATATTACTTGGTAAGAAAAAAACGTAAAAACTAAAAAAAAGAGAGAGAAAAAATTTAATGATGAAACAATATAAACAAAGAATTTATTAGTGAACAAACTGTAACGAAAATAATATTTAATAATTTTAAACTCGTAAATATTTGGTTATGTTCATCGTTGAACACTTAAATTTATTAATTTTTTGTTACGTTATTTTAATTTTTTTCTATTTAAAAATTTTAGGAGAGAGAAATAGATTGGAGAGAGAGGAAAATGTTGTTTACTATTATACCCTTTTGAATTATAAAAAACAAAAAATATGATTAATCTAAGCCATTAGATCAAATTTAAATAAGAGGTTAGGATTGATTCTCGCACTTTTCGCAAATAACACATTTTTCGCATGAACCCTCCCCTATATATATATATATATATATATATATATATATATATATATATATATATATGCCATTTTCAGCTTTATCCTCGTCGATAAACATGGTACTACCTTGCCTTCACTTTTCAACTCTCGAAGAAATTTGCTCACTTGGATTTTTTAATTTTGTTTAAGCTTTTGATCCATCGTTGATCCGGAACGTTGTTATTTAAGTAATGGTTTTGAGAAGTGGCAATAACTTTCTTTTTTGTTTTTTTTCCATTAATGACAGGCTGGCAGCGATGTCACATGGCAACTTCCATTGAAGCCTATGTGTTCATGGATGGTTAACTAGATATTTAGTTAACTACTTAATTGATATATTGGTTCGTAATTTTTAAAAATCAGTTTTTTTTAACAGGTTCGCCTCAACGGTAGTGGCACATGATCGAAACCGGTTAATCTAATCCGGGCCCCGGTTTCGAACCACTCCAACTACACCCCCTAATTAATTCGGTAGGGCTGCTTTCACCAACGAGGGAGTGACTCTTAGCTACTCCTAGGAAGAAACCCTCCAGAGAGACTCGAATCCAAGATCTCTCCTTCACTGGGAAAACTCCCTTACTACCAGGGCAAGCCCCTTTGGTTTTTTAAAAATCAGTTAACCGGTTTTTTCTGTTAGTTTTTTAGTTAAGCAAATAACCGTTTAATTAATAAATATATTTTAAATTAAAATGTATATCTCAACTTTTACAAAATTCGAATTGGAAGTCATAAAACATTATGAATAATGTAAATCACTTATGAACTAAATATGATAGAATAAAAGCATTTTGAATAAAACGTCACTAAATTTGAGTAAAACTGAGTTAGTAGTAGTATATAATAAGATTTATAACTTGAATTGACTCATAAACACTAAATAACGACTCTCTACTAAAACATAATTGAAAAGTGATGTAAATATGTGTTATTTGTAACAAAATTTAATGTAACAACCTCAAAATGGGCTTAGTCGTGTTCGAATCTGGTACGTCTAAAGTTCTAGTTAAATATATATAATTAAATTATGGGATAAATATAAGAAAATAATAAGGAAATAATAATATTAAAATATTATTGAAAATAGATAAAAATAGTATATTATTAAAAGATTTAGAACGAGGTTTCCAAAAATATCTCCGTTGGTTAAAACGAGTACTCGTGCGTTAAGTTATAAGTTGGAAAGGGGAACAAGATACCCACTTGTGGATAATAATAACCCACAAGCAGGTATCTAGCTATACACATACGTGTACAGCCAAACACAAACACAGGCAAAACCTTTTCTCAAGTTTGTTTTGTGTTCTTTGTGTGCAAAGGTTCTTCAAGAGAAGATCATTGAAGCTTCTGTTTTTTGTGAATTCAAGTGTTGAGATTTGTTTCTAATCTGCTGTTAACTATCATCTTCATCATCTTCTTGTTCAAGTAAGCTCTATCTCCATTTTCTTGTGTTTTTGACCATTTAGGTCAAATGGGTCAAATTGGCAAATTGACCTCTATAATTTGTTCTACCGATTCCAATCTGTTCTAGTATCATTTCTAAGTTATAATCAATCAAATTCTTGAATTAAAACAGAGTTTTTGATTGTGTTCTTGAATTAAAGTGCAAATAGGTCAAAATGAAGATTTTGATCCCAATCCTTGAATTTGATGTTAAAGTTTGAACTGATATTTGTTTCTAACTTAGTTTAAGTGCCAAAGTAGTTTGTGAACACTGGAAATAGGATTGGAATCGATTGGTAGTGTTTTGGGGTTGAAATGGCCAAAAAAAGAGGCTGGAAATCGCACTGGTCTGTGCAGACATGCTTGCGGGCGTAAGGACCACCCTTGCGGCCGCAAGGGCACGACTTACGGGCGCAAGGGATTGCTTTGCGGGTGCAAGCAGTTCCAAGCCCTTGTGGGCGCAAGCAGTCTTGCTTGTGGCCGTAAAGGACCCTGTTCCAGCATACAGTTTGCTGTTTCGGGTTGTACTGATATACGGGATGTTTGTTTAGGTACTTCTGTTGATCCCGGAGCTTCTGTAAAGTAGCGTTTAGTATTCTAACTCAACAGGTGAGTGCCTGATAACATAACGATTAATATATCTATAACATATGTTAACAATGATTACGGAACTGTATATCATGATTTATACACGCACTTGTTTAAGTGTAGGATTGCATGATGATGCTAGAATTTACCATGTTGACACAATGTAGTATGCACTTGATTAGGTGTATGCTATGATGATTGAATATGTGCGCGCATTGATTGTTGATTTGATTGAATCAGATTATCTGTTTGTGATCGGTACAGATCTATTGGGCAAGGTTTACCCCGGACAAGGTTTGTCTTACTTATTGGGCAAGGTTTGCCCCAGACAGGGTTTGTCCCCTGTGGGTTTAGCTTACGGCTTTACTCAGAAGAATCGGTTGATTCTGAAACGAACGGCGGACGCTGTATAGCTCCCCCACTGGAGCGGTTGATGTGTCTGGTACCCCAGTTTGGTGCATTGAGCCGGGTTAGCTCCCCTGCAAGATATGTTACCTCCTGACTACGCCAGCTCATCGCGAGATGCTAAGATAGAACTATCTGAGCATGATTGGTGATATGTGATGTATTTATGTTGATCACATGCTATTTGAGTACTCACTAGCTATTATAGCTAACAGATGCTACACTCCACATGTGCAGGTTATGCTCAGTGAGCTCGGGACCCTGCGGGTAGTATGATTTCTTAGGAGGAACACTTTGTTTGTAATAACTCTGATATTATGTTGGTTTTGTAACTGATAATGGTCGATGGATAAGTAACAGTAATACCAAAAGTTATGTGGCAACTTTTGATTGTAATATATATTTGCCACGTGTTTTAATATTCCGCTGCATACTTTTTAAATGAAAATGAGAATTAAGCATTTTAAAAAGAAAAATTTGGTTCTCAAAGCACGGTGTTACATTTAATGAGTTCGATAATTATTGTATAGTATTAATGTATCAATTAGTTGATATTAAATTTTTGATTTTTCAGTTAACCATTCATTTATAAACTTATGAACAATAACCAAACCGAATAACAAAAATTTATATCGGTTCCGTTAACCAAACCGATCATATTGAATTATTAGGTTTTGTAAACCTAAGTTTCTATACGGTTTTTAAGTTTGGTTTTAAGTTTTTGGATATTTTAAACACCCCTAGCTTATAGAGCCACGTAGTAACACAAATACAAGGGGCAAGGGTAAAAAATAAATAAAAGCATTTGCAATTTTGGTTAATAGTAAATTAGTGGTGATTTATTATTACTTGTTAGGTGGTGGTTAATTTAGATATGATCATGGTAACTATTTTTCAACTTGTCTTTGTGGACATATATAATAATTTTTAATGTGTAAGAGTTAGAGCCTGAATAATTGTTTAATATTATTTTCAACTACATTAGAAGCACCAAATTTATTAAGACTAAAATCCATTTTTACATTCTCCATTTGCCTTTTCATGGTGATGGTCATTTTGTTTGGATGATACTACAATATAACACAGCCTATGTTATATATTGCATTATATAAAATAAATAAAATTAGTAAATGAAAACCGATAAAAAAAATACACAATCAAACATGTTTTTCTGATTTTTAAAAAATGAAAACTACAACTTTGGAGAATTTTTTTCTACAAACAAACGGTTATACTAAAGCCTCCAAACAACCCCCCAACCATCCAATGAGAACCCATATCCAGACCCACATACATCTCACCTTTCTTTCCCTATTCCTCACTCGCTTCTCTTTCTCATTATTTTAATCTAAAAGTTGGGTGTGATATAAATAAGTTGAAATATTAGTATTTCTTAGTGAGAAAAATAAAAAAGGAAGAAAAAGGATATGGCCTTATTATAACAAACAAATAAAAGAGGTGCTCTTAAAATCATGCTTTCCTCTTATAAAAAACTAATTTCAATCATAAGAGTACTTATAACGATAGATGGTTATAATAGATAATGAATAAAAACGAGGCGCATTCCTCATTATTTCCATTGCCATTAAATTGTTATTGTATTGCTTGTTGTGTGGGGACAACGAGCTGATTTGCCCGTTATCTATTTTATATATTTTCAACTAATAAAAATCAAAATAGATAATTATATATGACTTTAGTAATAACATTTATAAATATTATCACTACTACTATTTAATTATGTGTAAGTTATATTATCATAACAATTACGCATAAACGCTCTGATAAAATGTTTATACGAAATGATCGGAGTTGTACAACGCGCCTACGCAGGCACGCGGCCTGCTATGAATTTCATGGAGTAAATCCCGTGTTGCTACCCCCCGCCCAAGGAAGAAACGAGAACGTTCCTAACAATAATTTATATTTCTTACCATCGGTTCATAACATACACATATATGTTATTTTTGTCTTCAACTTTTTAATCTTTTACATTTTCGTCTAACTCTGTTTTGTTATTTTCGGGTGGACTTCCCCTTTGCGAAAAGTCTCTCTACCCTTCTTGGATTCTGGGGTGCTCTGATCTCAAGATCATGCTAATTCTCGGCTGAAAGGTGCGTTTTTTTTCCAGCTTTGACTTCCTTTATGAAAATTGTATATGGGTATTTGTGGAATTCTTCGATTTTTTCTGTAAATCGTTACTGGTTTGTGTGGTAATGAGTATGCTTTGTCTTTACTCTGTTTCATACACGTTGAACATGATCTGGTCAGATGCCAATTACCCGGTTGTTTATTTGACTCATCGTTGTTGTTATTAGCATCAGTTAGTTGTATTTCTGTTTGACTCTTTAGATTTGTGAATTTTAATTGCTATTAATAATTTTTCGATTGAGGACAAGTTGAAAGACAGTTTTCAGAGGTACCAAGTATTTCCAATAGGGGAAAATGTGTTTGATTCAAAGTTAGATTTGCAAATTTTTATGGGATTCTTATCAAGTGCATCTTTGAGAGATGAAACTCATTTCCAATTGGGGGAAGTTTCGTGTTGTCCTGGTTTTAGGGCTGTATTAGAACTTCAAAATTTGGGGGAATCACTTAATAAGACTTGATTATGCAAACCGTAAGGTAGATAAGTTAAACTTGAAGTGATCTTATCAAAAGCTTCTGATTTCTGGTTTTTATTAATCTATACACAAAATGTAAGGTGTGGGCATTACTCATTTTCATTCATTAAGGTATTTAATTTTAGATAATCGAGGAAAGTTATATATAAACGGATGGAACTCGGATTATCTTTTTATAGTGTCAATCTCGTGTACATCTTACCTCCCCATATCCGTACTCCGCTTAGGCGTTACTGGGTTTGGTTGTTGTTTATTTTGCATAAAAGAGTGAGTTGTCACCAATTAAAGTTCATTCAAATTACGAAAATAATACTGTGATATTTTGCAATGAGCATATGAATCATGATGTTCTGTAATTGATGATTTTGTAAATCCTTTCTTACAGCCAAATCTGAGAGGATATGAGTAGATAGTGAATAAGGGTATTCATTTATCTATGCATCTTGCTCTCGTGCTCCTCAAGAGTTGAATAATGGTTTTCCATTTCCGTTGTTTCTCTATTGGAAATGTAGAAGAGGCCCAACCAACTGATATGTATTATACCGCCCCTTCACAATTTGATTTGAGATCGCTTGGGTCTTCAAACACTAATCAGAAAGAGTATATCCCAAGGCCAAATTCAAATGTGAGATCAACTAGTCTTACCGTTTTCACACTTGATGAGCTTAAAGAAGCCACTAAAAACTTTGATCAGTCAACCAAGATCGGGGATGGTGGATTTGGGAGTGTATATTTGGGCACTATCAAGAGGTCACAAAATTCGTCTGATTATATTCAAGTGGCTGTTAAGCGGGGTAAAACAGGGTCAAAGGCAAGTTTTCTTAAACTTTACTGAAAAAGAAAGGAAAATTTCACTATTAGTGACTAAGTTCCATGTAGGTTTCAATTTTTTTTTGAATATGATTTTGTTTCAATGTCCTGATTTTTCTTTATAGAAGTAGATCTGCAACCTGTATTACCAGTTGGTCAGTTACGTATGTTGACGTGGTGCATTATTGACATTTGCCCCAAACAAATATCAGAAGATTATGTTTTGTGTGACAGGGACACCGGCAATGGCAGACAGAAGTAGATTTTCTTGGGGAGATTAAACATCCAAACCTTGTGAAGCTAATTGGCTACTGTCATGAAGATTGTGGTAATGAAAGTAACTGGCTTTTGGTGTATGAATATATGCCTAATAGAAGCTTAGATGATCATTTATCGGGCAAGTCAAATGAACATCTCTCGTGGATTATGAGACTAAACATAGCCCGAGATGCTGCT
The DNA here is from genome assembly GCA_038502395.1 of Dittrichia graveolens. Classification (NCBI taxonomy): domain Eukaryota; kingdom Viridiplantae; phylum Streptophyta; class Magnoliopsida; order Asterales; family Asteraceae; genus Dittrichia; species Dittrichia graveolens. Next base: position 8,885,502 of record JARJIL010000003.1, read on the forward strand.
ATTGGTTTGAGATACCTACATGAGGGAATGGGAGCAGGCCGGCAGGTGTTCATATACTACTGTTATCATGTGTTTTTTTTGTTTGATATATATTACTAAAGAACATAATCTGAAATAATGCTGCATACATTGTAGATCATCTTTAGAGATTTCAAACCCTCCAATGTTCTTTTGGATGACCAATGGAACGCTAAGCTTTCCGATTTCGGATTTGTTAGGGACGGTCCGCCGGAAGGAAGGACCCATGTCTCAACATCAGTATGTCATTTAAAGATTATATTTTAGAAATTCATTAATACATCGGTGTAATTGCGAAGAATAGAGTGCTCTAAGATCGCCCGTTTTTCCAAATAATGAAAATGTAACGAGTTTGATATGTTACCTTTTCATGCAACTAATGTGTTTTTTTTCCCGTAAAACATGTGATTTTGTTCTTTGTATGATTATTCTGGTATCATGTGTATGTATACAGGTAGTAGGAACAAAGGGATATGCAGCTCCAGAATATGTTCAAACCGGGCGTCTAACATTCAAGATCGATGTATGGAGCTATGGCATATTTCTTGAAGAGCTGATCACTGGTCGACGCCCAGTTGCCCAAAAAAACGCTGAGAAGGATCCTGAATGCATGAGTTGGGTATGCTGTTATGCAGGTGCAGGAAAGTCAAAGCTGATAGTTGACCCGAGGATTGAAGGCAACTATTCTGAGAAATCAATGCAAATGGTATCTTCAATAGCTGAGAAGTGTTTGGTCAAGGAACCGAAGTTGAGGCCAAAGATGAGTGAGGTACTGGAAATGGTGAACGAGGCTATAGCATTGGAGACTCAGCGACATTCGAATGGTGGCCAGACGTAAAGAGTCGAGTTTGCTGCAGATGTTATATTATATAAACAAAAACTGAAGGATTATTTAAAGATTTTATTATTATTTTCATTGAACTGACAATACTTTCTTGCTATATTCATGGTAAGGTTGTGTCGGCTAGTTTTGATTTGTTATAACCGATCTGTGTAAATTGTTTGAGAGCTTGATTGAAAAAAATACAGACTTCCTGTGTGTAATGTGGCTACTTGTAGAAATATACTCTTTTTTTTGCCAACTTGGGAAAACTTGAATCTGTAATTTACATGATTTTGGATTTTCATTTTTTAAGGATATTTTGAGAATTATTTTGCAAAATTTGAGATAAACGATATATCTGAATACTATTCGGGTATTACACTAGTTACATTTCAAGACTGCGACTTCATAAAGCGACAATCTTTTTTTATTTTTAAAATATTGTTGAGAAGCGTGTGAAACAATTTGATTCGTTAATTTTATAACTTCAATTTTAAATTAAGTAAGAACTAATTCATTACCTGTTCGTTCTTGATTTCTTCAGTGTCAATTAAATGCTACAATTAAGAAATGGAAAATTCGAATGTTGATTGAATGGGTTTAGTCCATGTGTTTAATGCTACGGGTCGACCCATCCATAACTTGGAGTGTTGTCCAAGTTACATGTTTATCTCCTGAAAAGTTTCCTATTTTTATGGTTATGATAGAATAGGAATTGTAATCCAATACGTCTTCTTAGTCTATATATATGATACCGATGTATAGATTCAATAGGACAATTTGATAGAGTTTTGTGATACCGAATTTCTCTAATATTAATCAACGCGTTTTGGTTTGGTTATTTGTTCGTGTTATTGCTTTCTGTTTCATCGAAACCTCTGACTTTTCCACTTCTATCATTGAATGTTCTATGATGATACGAATAAATTAAAAAAAAAATCTGAAAGTTCTTTTTTCTGACGATAATGTCAAAAATTGGCGAGTAATATTATAAAACTTATAATTTTATTTTAACTAATTAAATTCATTAATAGGTTCACTCATATTCCAAGTTAATTATTCAAGAGGCTACATTCTTTTGGATAAAAAACAGGAGTAGGAAAAAGCAGATCTTAAGATGGTGTAACTGGTGTTGTGATCTTTTAAATTGCGTCTATTTGTATTACATAACATCTTGCTAGTTCTTATATATGGGTTTACTTCTTCAAAATATATGAATCTATGTCTTAAATGTTAATGTGAGTATTCACCTTACAAAAATGTTATAGTATGTATCAAACTTTCAAAAAATATGTTATCGTGTGCATTAAACTTCTTATTGTACTTACTAAACTTATATTTTTCTCTTTTTATGTAATCAAATACATACAATAACAACAAATTACAAATTCAATACACACAGTAATATTTTTGGAAGGTGGATACACACATTAACATTCGGGGTATAGTTTAATACATTTTGAAGAAATAAACCCTATTTATAGTTGAAGATTATTTTGCCGTTAAAAAAGATTCACTTATATCATATCTCGAATGAATGAGAACATAAAATTATCACACGATCACTTGAAAAAAATAGGTGTGAAAAAGGAATAGGAACGAAAGTTAGCTTTGATGGTAGTAACAATCAGTTCATCTGCATAAAAAAGTTCTCTCTAATTTCGTATCTTTACAAGTAGAAAATCGAATGGATAAACATATATGTAAATATTCATATCATTCATATGTGAAATTGTGAATCTTATAAAGTTGGTAAATCAACTTCTTATATCATCTTTAATTTAATGTTGTCACTATGTTTTTTTTCCCTAAAATAGCATAGAAGAATTATCTTGCTGAAATATGCTGACAATACTACAATATTCTATGTACACTAATTAAATTTTATATTTTTATATTTTTAGTTAATTTCAAATAGATAAATAATGTGTTTAATCACATTTTAATTTAATTTAACTGTTTTATTTTGTTCAAGAAATTGAACTCGTGTATTTTTATAAATTTATTATATGTATACTACTACTACATATATGAACTTTTTTTTATAAAGCCGATGTCCTTATTTTGTTTTATTTTTAATTTTTCAAACTTCAGATATAATTATAATATATATTAAAGTAAAACGGATAAATTTTGGGTTTATCATGTTGATCTAAACCCGATCTAAACAATTTAGGCTCATATTAGGTTTCATATAATGTCAAGGATTACCATCCATCGACGTAACAACATTATCTTTTTTTTAAACGACTCCTAAATACATCTCAAATTTGTTCATCATGTGACTTGAACCCATAACTTTAAGTCATAAACAATACCAAAACTAAACTACCGAACACTACTAGTCTAGAAGCCTTTGGTTGTAGCAATAATATATGTATGATCCCAATCAGTATCACAACAACAGCAATTGAAGATTTTCACTTGAAACACAATGATAATGAAAGCATGTATATGAACCGTATGTATGTATGCGTAGAAGGGCAGGGAACTAAACAATACGGATGAAACAATATGTGAAAACCTTAATTAGGGTTAATTGACCTATGGTTTAAATACCATGGTCATATGTACAATAATAGTTCCTATACTTTTAGATAAATACATCTAAAAGCAAAACTTAACTAGAATATTAAAATGAACACAATAAGGTTCTAACATTCCCCCCCTTTGTGTTCATTCTACAAATAAAGCAAAACAGAACAAAACAAAATAATATTATCTATTTAAGCATCAAACAATCTTCCTTTTTAGAATGTGTAGAGATTATTTTTCTTTCTGCAAAAAACATTAGAAGATCGTCATTTGAGTTTTGAGTCTTCACGAGATTTTCAAATACTCGTCAGCAGCGATCAGGTTGTTTATCAAAGATTGCAGTAGAAGCCTCGGGCTTATCATAATTTACAACCATGATCATTTCTTTTGTCTTTACGGGAACAGTCTTGAACATGACACGAGAATAATCTTTATTGATTACACACAGTTGTTACTCAAGAGTTGGATTGATTGTTCAAGACCTTTGAAATTTTCTATTTTTAAGAACATTACTCCCCCTCGATTTTGTAAATAGATGTCTTCTTTTCTCTGAACTTTGTAAGAAACAACACAAACTCAGTAACTTGATATTTTCCTCAACGTTTGAACTATATTTGTCTTCAACAAAAAAACTTCTGATGAGCTTTGTCTTCTTATCTAGTAAATGTGAACTCATCTCCATCTTCAACTCAAACTTAATAAGATTTTGCTAATTATCTCTTGTATTTTCTCAAAATCAAGTGAATTATCTACCTTCAACTTGATTCTCCCCCTCATGATTGTCAGGATCCATCATGATCATCATGTATTTGTAAACTTGCTTCAGCTTGATTTTGACATGACTTTATCAGAAATATATGACAAATAACGCATCCATTGTAACACCGGGATCACATAGATTTCCCGTTAACATTTCAGTTTAAATAAACTGAATGACCTACGTTCAGCGTTGACATGATGTTAGCACTGGTAGGATTTTCCTCTATCACTGTAAATATCATAAAGATATTACTCAAGATGTTCCGGCGCTGTTATACAAACAGGAAAATGATTCCATAAGTGTCCTAGAACAAGAATGATATTGCAATTGGCTCTAGACTCAATAAGTGCACGAAAGAAGTCGGGGACCGGCGCAGTTGTCCTCCTATGTTCAATATTAACGATCTCCAACTGAGATGTCAATAAATCTCCGTGTGAAGTTGAAACAATTGTCTTTTAAAAGATAATTGAGTAGCTGAGTGGGGTTAGTGCATTGCATCATTGGGTCCATGATGTCTTCTTCAATACCAGTATAAAACTAGTAGTGAATGTGGCTACCCAGATTTTTAGTATGGTTTGGTAAGGATCTTCATTTTCTTTTGATCATGTCTCACACCCTCAGCTCTTTAAATATTTTTTCAACTTCTCTCTTAACAACTTTCCATAATGATGGACACTCTTTTTTTTACTTCTATAAAATAGGAAGCTCCTTGGGTAGGTCTGTCCGGCTCTGGCTATACCATAGGAGTAAAAAACTACCTAAACACAGTACGCACAAAGTGATCGAAATAACGAAATATTTTTGTATTTTTTTAAGATTTTCTATTTTTTTTTTGATTTTATAATATGAAACTAAAATATAAGAAAAAAATTTGAGAAACTTTTCCGAATTACTCCCCCTACAAGCATGCATAAAGCAAAAAAAAAAAAATTAAGAAAAGTAGCATACTTGCAAATCTTCATCCTTGTGCTCCCCCTGCAAGAAACAATCATCAACACTCAAGTTATATCAAGTAATGATAAACTACAAAAAGTAAGCTTCTCAGATCATCAGGCTCGGGCTGATGCTGAATACAATGAAGTGTGAACTGAATTGCAGGCAACACTCTTCTTTCTTTTAGTCATGAGATTCGAACTTCTTAGCATATTGAACACAATGTACTCTCCAAAATAATCAAAATGATCTCCATTGTGTTCCAACAATGTCTCTAGGTTATCTACAAAACAAATTATGCAGATTTTGGTACCCATCTGAGTTCGGGTCCAGTTGTGTCAGAGGGAGAGAGGGGAATGTTGGTTTTCTGAAAGTTTGGGATTTGAACAGTGGGTTTAGAGATTGGTTTAAAATTTGTTTTAACCACTGCTGATTTTGATGACCATCTGAAAGTAGTCTCAAAATTTGGATTTTGCATGTTTTTATTTATAAAATATGAATTCATTTTAAGTGGAGAACTACAAATCTTCTCCCTTGATAATCTTTGTAAATGTTTGAAGGAATATATCTTGAAAGGATATTTCACATCAGGTCTTTCAACCACATTTACATGAGAGTTAGCTGGTGTAGAAAATTTAGACATTCCATTCACATGAACACCAGAATTAGAATAACCATACTTATAAGAAAAACCAGAACTGTAATTATCATGCACATTGTCACGTCTAGTATCAAACTTTCGTCTAGCACCAGAATGGTAATAAACATTATCAACAGGAAAATGTCTAGCATGCACACCAATATCATTCCTAACACTAGAAGAAAGAGAAGAACTAGCAAAACCTCTACTCGTCTTAGCAACAGACACATTGTTTTTAACAGAATTATTAAGAAAAGCAGAATTTTTATTAATAAAAACTTTGTCTTCAAACAAGCGTCTCTTCACTTGCTCAAGCTCTTTGTGCTTCTTCAACCATAGAGCCCGCCTGACCTGTCTTTTACTGAATTCTTTGTTTGTCATAACATTCAAAGAGGAGTTAGCAGAGTTCGAGGAATGACCATGTCGCTTAGAATTCGAGCACTCACCTTGAAAAAATTTGCCTGGAATGTACTCAATCCTTTCAATTTGAAAAGGTTTAACTCGAGATTGGGGAACCAAAAGACTCTCTCGTTGTTTAAAAAATGTTTTTGGATGAGTACTGGGTGATGCTTTTATTTTCTCTTTTTCTAAAACTGATTTTGTATGAGAAGATTGAGACTCAGCAGGATGGGTTATTTCAGCAAGCTCATTGTCATATTCGAGCATTTTATTAAAATTAGCCTCTTCTTTGGAGATCGTTTTATCTTTGAGAGATTCAATTTTCTCCAAAAGAGTGCCTCTTTCTTTATCAAAATCTGTACTTTGATGCTTTAAGCGTTGTTCAAGTTCAGAAATTTTAAATTTCAACACTGAGCATGGAATATAGAGATGAGAAAATTCGGGATTTTCTGAAAAATTTTCTGACTTTTGATTCAATTCCTCCGAGGAGTAACTAGTCAAAAAGTCAGTTGATAACGGTATTTTCCTGGTTTTGTAAGTCTCATTTAGTTCAGTGTAGTTATAAGAAGCTTGCATTTTTTCAAAATTTTCTCTTTTTGCCTTTTCCATTTCTAAATCCTCTTCTGCTCCTGTGAATCTCATTAGTTGCACATAACCTTTTCCCATTAATTTAAAATCATATAATTGGGTAGCGGTAACTTTTTCAAGAATGTGAGGATTCTCAAAACCAAGACCTTCATAGGTATACGGATTATAAAAACGTGTGTCTTTCGGTTTATTCAAATGAATGGTTTGATCCGTTTGACCTCTTTTGACAAATTTGTCCTCAAGATCTTTAATCTTTGAGTACAATGCATTTCTTTCATTAAAAATCGCATCATATTTAAGGACATGTTCATTGCACTCTTTTTCAGCAGCTTTTACTTTGTCTGTTAAGCTGGTTATCTCAAGATTTAGTTTAGATACATGTTCTTGTAACTTCTTAACATTGTTTCGTGGTTTAGACAGTAGTGAATTTGCTAGTGCTTCTGATTCTAAACATTTCTTTGATACCTTAGTATTGTTTTTGATTTGTTCTTTTAAGGCACTATTGATATTCAACTCTTTCTTAAGATCATCACTTTGCATTTTAAAAGATGCAATTAGAGTTTTAATATCCGGAGGAAAATCACATACCTCAGATTCAGATTCTGAGAAGTTGTCATTGTTGATCTCTTCTTCCTCATCAGAAGCATTGTCTTCAGTCACTTCACACGCGAGAGCTAAATTCTCTTCCTCAGACTCTGTATTTGAAACACTTTGCCATAGATCATTCTCAGCCATTAGTTCCTGTTTACCCTCTTGCTGTAACAATGATACTTTGAAACGGATCTTTGAGTGGAAGGTAAAGGTGATGTAACAGTTGCAATTTATGGAAATTGCGATTGAAGGAATTGTGATTCGGGAATTGCGATTGGAGAATTACGATCCGAATTGCGATTGGAGAATTACGATTCGAATTGCGATTGGAGAATTACGATTCGAATTGCGATTGGAGAATTACGATTGATTCAAAAATTCATGAAACACAGTTACTAAATTACGATTTAGCAAAGTAATTTGATTCCAAAAAGAACTATAATTGCTAATTGTGATTGTCCAATTGCTATTAGAAAAATTGTGATTTGCATACCAAAAATAACAACGATTGAAAATGTGATAGTTAATTGCAATTTATTAATTGTGATTGACTAACTGCTATTAGTTAATTGTAATTGATGAATTACAATGTCTAATTACGATTAGTCAATTACAATTGACAATATGCAATTAGCTAAATGTGATTTGCCCAATTACAATCTTAGAATTCAATTGAAAATTAATCAGTGTCATGAAATACGATTGGAATCACAATTAAACCACATTTATCAATTGCAATTGCATTGGGTACAATGAACTACGATTGATCATGAATTACAATTGCATCAACTACGATTGCATGCACCAACCACGATTGAATCAAGAACTACGATTACACCAACTACGATTGATAAGCACAGAATCACAAATACGAATGGTAGCTAGGGTGTTTCACATTCACACGCTACGATCAACGAGATACAATTAGATATACAATAAACCCCAAATTCGATTATAATAACACAAACACTCAACTCAAATATGATTCTTGAACACAAACCATCAAATACGATAACTCCAAGAACAACTACGATTGTGAGATCCCTGTCGAACAAAAAGCGAAAAAAAACAACCTAATTTTTCAAATTAAGGTCCTTATTCACTTGATTTTCAATGCTAAGCCTTTCGTAAACAACAATACATCATAAATCAACAACCAATTTCGATTAAGCAGACCTAATAAATGATGATTTTATGGATCAGATGACAAAAGCTTATGAAGGCAGCGACAATACCAAAAGTATAGATCTAATAAAAAAAACTCACCTTTGAATCCACTACTGTGCTCTGATACCAATTGTATGATCCTAATCAGTATCACAACAACAACAATTGAAGATTTTCACTTGAAACACAATGATAATGAAAACATGTATATGAACCGTATGTATGTATGTATGCGTAGAAGGGCAGGGAACTAAACAATACGGCTGAAACAATATGTGAAAACCTTAATTAGGGTTAATTGACTTATGGTTTAAATACCATGGTCATATGTACAATAATAGTCCCTATACTTTTAGATAAATACATTTAAAAGCAAAACTTAACTAGAATATTAAAATGAACACAATAAGGTTCTAACAATATATTAATATGTGAGTGCTTTATACTTATATAAACACTGAACAATAAGTAATATTTCATGAAATACACGTACGCCTCAAAGTAATATTTCATAAAAGGTTATATATTTTTTTAACATTTACTTGTTTGATAAAATACTATGATTAGTTTACCACCGACACTTTTCTATTGTAATTGTAAAAAGAAATATTACAAAATAGCGGTGAATTATTAGTTGTTTGAGATATTAATTAATTAATTAATTCTTAAAAGAAATGAAATGTTAAAAGCTACATATTATTTTATATCTTTGTTTATTTTAGTAGGTGAAAATGTTAAAAGAAAAAAATTAATAAAATAATAATCCAAAACCTATCAAAATCAAGTCGAGTCATTTCTGCGAAGCTACCGAGAAGGAGATAAGGAGCGTGCCCCCCAAGAATGGCCCCGAACCTCTATGTTCAAGCTAACAACCCTTGTTTTAGCCGATTGGCATGGGTCTTTAATTCTTTATTATTGACTTTTTGTTACCAAGTTAATTTTTTTTAAACACATAAGAAATTTTATAAATATGGTCTTAAAAAATTAGACAAAAAGATATAAAAGATCGTCACAAACTTACAAAACCAAAAGCATATCAACCGAAAACCCAACCTGAGATGTAAAAATTTCGAGAAATGATATATCCTCTTAGTTTTTGTTCTTATTTATCCTCCTACTCATTTAATTAAGACAAGTATCAACATCAAGAGGGATGTTGAATTCCAAGCATTCATGGAATTCCAAGCTAACACCCATAGATGTTGAATTCCAAGCATTCATGGCTCCAAAAATGAAACTGCCACATAAAACGAATTACGAGGTAATTCTTTATTAACGGCAATTGTATTAAAACAAACCGAATTACAAGACTAAAACCAACTGTTCGCCAGAGACAAACTACAAAACAAAGCAACTTGAAAGTTGACCGAACTAAATGTGTTAGGTCCCTAAAGTTGTGTTTAATATATTTTAACGAAGTTTGTTATTACTTATGATTTTAGTCTAAGTATATGGTAGATTAAATGAGTTATTGGTTTTCTCGATCGTACACATACAAACTCCATACCAAGATCATAATATGTGATTGCTTCAATATTGATGAATGATACTTGATATCTTAAACCTACAAAACGATTAGTAAAATACACTCGAGTGACATGGTATCTGAAAACTGTATCCACTACTCCCATGGAGCACTTTTGAGCTTGTTACAACCAGCTCTAAACCACGGAAAAGTTAGAAGTTTTATGTCACTGAACACATGAAGGGACGAACACTTAATTAATTTCTTGAAAATTCAATTTGTTTCTTCTTTGTCATAGTATCTGTAATACTATATAAATCATTTAATATTTTTTTTATACTTAATTTTAAGAGTTCTTAAAATTCAATCAAGAGAAAATCTTGACATTTAATTCTATCTAAATTAATCTTTAACCATTTCACTCTCTCTCCTAATTTACTTTAATTTTTTATTCATTTAAAATATATTTTCCCACACTAACATACTCTTTCACACAAACACAATTATCCACCCCCATATCAACCTAATTTCTAAATTCTTATTAACTTCTCTCTCCTATTTCATAAATGTAAATCTTTTTTCTTATTTTAATTAATGTCTTTTAGAATTTATTTTTAATAAATATAAATATAAATCTCACTACTTTAAATGATATTATGTCATTAGCATTGAAAGAAATGTGTCTCCAACAAATTTGAAGATATGCAATAACAAAGAATATGATATTGCACATATATATAGGTGGTGTTGATTGTACTCATAATCATCTCACATACATATATCATATTGAATGTCAATGCATTCACACACATTATCTCCATAACACATACTTCTTGGTTGAATCTTGAAGAGAAGTCATGAAAGGCATCTTCAAGTTGACAAATACATGAACAAGCAACCAAACAAGTGACAAGTCACTTTATGAAAACGCGAGTGATGTTTTTATTGGGTTTTTGACACACTCTAAATTAATAGAAATTTATATTTTCATAATTAAAAGTTTACATACGGAAAAATCAAGTTTTTAAAACTTTGTAGATTTGGTTTTTGAACCCCCTTCACCAAAAACGATGAATGCCCCACATTTTGATCTAGCTCCACAAATTGAAGTTCTTCGTTGTTGCTAAAAACAAACCACCCCAAAATGTCCCCTAAACGTACTAGGAATGCTTGGACAAGGCTTACACAGTTAGTTACACTTTGCTCCAAGACAAAATGATAGCTTCCTAGGCTCGATATGTGTTAGACGAATTTTTTTGGTAAGAGACAGACTTTAAAGTCATGAGGCTCAACTCTAATAGGAGAACAAAAGAAAAGAGAAATAAGGACTTGTGTTCATACAATCAAGGATACCTTGATTTTCGGCCTTCGCAACTCACTAACAATTATATATCCTTAGCTCTGAAAAGGCAAACACACAATTCATAATCCATCCACCTATAAGGCTATGAACACAAGGGAATTTTAAATTCAAAGATTTGATGCAATTGACCTCATAACACAAGCTCGTGTCCTTGACATACTCTAAACCTACAACCACTCCTCTAGACCCAAACATCAAACTTAACCACATCTATGGAGACCTACTTCCAGATCCTTCTCTTTATAGAACTTCGGTGGGAAAACTCATATACCTTACTCTCACAAGACCTGATCTTTCTTTTGCTGCTCAAACTCTAAGTCATTTCCTCCAAGCCCCAAGAACTACACACATGGCAGCCTTGATTCGAACATTAAGATACATAGGGTGTGTTTGGCGAAACTAGCTGGAGTTGGAGTTGTGGATGGGGCTGGGGCTGATTAATTAATAATCTCAAGCCAAACCATAAGCTACTTGAAAAACCTTTTCTTTTGGGGGCTTATGTTTTTAATAATCGCCTTAAAACTTTAACACCCGAACGAGGCTAAAGGGTTTGGGATTATGGAAACTAGAATCCCAAGCTCCTATAATCCCCCATAAACCCGTTGCTGAACACACCCATAAAATTATGCCCAGGTCAAGGCTCACTATTTCAGGCTCAAAATTAATTTACTCTTCCCACCTTTTATGACAATGATTGGGCAAGTTGTCCCAATTCTAGAAGATAAATTTTTGGTTATGAAGTTTTCCTTGGTTCTAGTTTAATCTCGTGGCAATCTAAAAAACAGAATGTTGTATCTCGTTCATCCACTAAAGTTGAATATAGGGCACTAGCTTACGACACATTTAAAGTTACATGGATCCGTTGTTTACTCAAAGATTTAAACATCAACATTACAATGCTTTTGCAATTGTAATGGCTTCTAATTCTGTACAACATGCCAGGACAAAACATATAAAGATTGACTGCTACTTTACTCGAGACAAAATAAATGCCGGTGACATTTGTCCTACTTTTATCCCTTCTAAACACCAACCAGCATATATCTTGACAAAAGGTTTACATAAACCTCTTCACTACTCTTCTCTATCCAAGTTGGGCATGTGCAACCCTTACTCCATGCCAACTTTAGGGGGGGGGGAGGGGTAATTAACCACAAGTAATAAAAGACAACAACACTGATGCTATGGTAAATGGTATACATAAACGTGGACTTCACAACACAAGAATACTTCATAGCAAGAGTTTAGTTTAATGCAATAAACTGTAATTAATAGTTAGTTTGTTAGTCAGTTTGACTTCTATAACAGTCTTCGACTTTCTTGTATATAAACCCAGTCTGTACCCTTTCACAAATCACGCAATGAAGATCATCTCATTACATCAATATTAGTTGTCATACTACATTTCTCAGTTTCTAATAAGGTGACAAATATAAAAAAGCAAATGAATAAAAAAGTCTCCCTTACAACGACATGTAGACAAAGAAGAAACTCCCACAAGCCCATACGGAAGATAAAATTAATATGGTACAAAGAAGACTTCGAAGCAAAAATATGGTACATCATGATCTTTTCTTACCAAGATATTGTTTTTTATTCACGTAGACAACACAACCAATCAGATGAACATGTCATCACAAGCACCCAATTTGTCAACTATGAAGTCCAAACAATTTATTGGGATAAAAACAGTTTTGCAAAGATCGTTATCATCATTAATGATTTAAAAGTTTGCATGATAAAGTTAGAGAAACCACTTACAAGTCTGAGAGGTTTTCAGGAGAATAAGATGGCCTTAAGCTATTCGCCTGATTGCAGCATGATAATTTGTGTTTTTAGATGCGTCTATTGTGCTTATTTTGTGGACAAAATCAGAGGTAAACTTGGATTTCAAGTCTTCAATCTTTGATATGGATCATTTAGGTACGTTAGTGAAACATTCTCGTGTCAATCCCTTCAGTTACAGGAAACATGTTGTAGTCCACAAGGTCGATCCACTTCTAGCTTTTGACAACTCCCTTGAAGAGGTCATCAGGGTTTGACTCTCCTTCATATGTACCTACGTTGTTGGGGATTTTAAGGTCACCAGGGAGATCCTAGGCCGCGATCTAGGGGAATAAGAGTTTAGAATACTAATATGATTTATGAGGGAATCACTTTGAACTTTTGAAGAGTTCCTTGCATGGTTTTGTGCTTAAAGAGTTACATGATTGTTAGGAGCATTTGTAACACTTTCTTCTAACTAACTAGCGAGTGTGTTGATGCCTAAACAAACGGGGTAAAGTATTAGGCTTGAGAGAGTGCATCTCTAGCAGGTGAGGGGGTTTAGTGATAACCTTGAATTAGTAAGGTCTAACCTATAGTCCTGGCATGCCAATGAAAGGGATCTGGATTCCATGATTTGAGATATGAGGAATGGGATTGACTCCTACTACGTGTGGTGGTGGTTTTCCTATAAACAACTACACTAGGATGGTCATGCCAGGGGTTAATTATTTTCATGTTGACGAGGGACTATGGCCAGATGACCCATAACTTAGGCTTCACCATGATTTTGAGGTATGGCAGGCACATGGATGAAGTGTTGTGCCCCCATCCTCACCAGCATAAGCTATTGAAATGGCATCATCTAAGATAAGTCTAAGGTTGTTCCTAGTGGCTATTCGAGGGTCTATTTGGGGTCTCTACATGGGTAATGGCTTAGGTGACCGTAGGTGTGTTGATGGGGGTGACCAGGGGCTTACCGGAATAACGAAATAGATGGTGAGACTCAAATGGGGGTGAACTATAGTCGGTTCCTTACTACCATATCTCTCTCTCTCTCTCTCTCTCTAGAGAGAGAGAGAGAGAGAGAAAGAGTTTGTGATTTAGGGGAGGCATCCATTATTTGGGTAGGAGGATTTGCGAGAGGTTGGTGTATGACCCTATGAACTTGACGTTAGGACGTGCAAACTGGGGTTTAGATGCTTACCCACTAACCGCAACTAAATCAACAATTTTGTGAATATATTTCAAAATGAGGAGGAAGGAAATGATGGTGGATAAAACAACAAAGGCAAAAGAAAAAACATGGGGAAAAGATGGCTACTCGTAGCGATCCTACGGATGGTATCAATTGTTAGTTTATAAAGTAGAATGTGTACAAGGTAGTTATAAGTCTAATCTTTGATGGTTCTTGTTGATCTCTATGTATCTACTAAGATGTAATAAACACGTTAGAGAGCTTATAGAGTAGAATCCTTTCAAACTGCTACAAAGCTTATCTTAATGAAGGCCATGGAAGCTAGGTGAGTAATAAGTATGACTGAATGGTTGTATAAGGTGTGTACTTGAGACTGGAGATGAATGTCTCTATTTATAGGGTGATGGTGGCTGATGAGTAGGTACCATCTTATTAGAGCATGGGGGATCATTTGTCCAAATAATTATGAGAAAATGAAGTTGTCCTTTATAGGTTGCAATGTCAATCCATATGTCATTTTGGTAAGACATGTTCGCCATGATTGATGTTAGCCAATAAGAAGTTATCATGTGGCGAGGGCCCTGGCACTTGTGGATTCTATGAGATAGTCCTGAAATTCTTTGGCGACGTATCATATTATTTGCATTATCATATGCAATTGTGAGTTCGTACATTTGGCACTCATGTTCCAGGCTTGGTGATGATGAGTATCAACTAGAACCACTATTAACTAGTGAATGAGGATGGAGGGGACACTTGTGACTAACGCCAGGCGTCCACCTTGATCCTAGCTTAAAACCATGTTTAGACTCAGGCTTATATTTGCGGCTTGGTTTGTCGAGGGTTATGCTTGAGATCCACACACTAGGTGTGTTACTTCTAGGTCGCAATGACCTAGATTTAGTCAATACGTTCTATATATCCATCATTAATGCTTAAGTAGCAGAACCACCCAGATCATTGTGTTTAGTTTTTGTTTATGTTGCTAGTAACCCTTTATGCATACTTATGTTCATACTTTGTATCAAGGATGTACTTGTTTGTCGGAGGGGAATAACAAGGCTCGTCTATGTGTTCCCTTTTACATTCGTATCTTATCATTCTTAGACAAATAGATTTCAAAGAGGAGTTGGATCTAAGAACATGTGGTTTTTACATCAAGCACCCCGTGCACTTATAATCAATCAATTTCCATATCATAACTTCAAATTATTCTGTTAGTAAGTTTGTGCTTACAAGGTATGTTTGAGATATTTAAATGCCCAAGTCAATAAATCATTTTATTTGGTTTTATTTTATATTTATGTTATTATTATTATTGGTTATTGTTGTACATAACTATTCTCAAAATCCTAAAAACTAAAAGTCAATATATTATAAGCAGTATTATGATTGTTTTACAAGCAATCTATACCTAACTAAGTGTATAATTAAATAATTTTTGTAAACGTGTTTAATTCTTTAACAATTAAAAATAAAAAAATATCATGTAGTTAATTAGTTGTTAAGGCTATTCACGTTACATTCAACGTTACATCATTTTTTTTCTTTTCTTTCTTGATCTAAATGTTAGTATAGACAAAAGTTCAAACGAGAACTGTTTTTTATACGAGAACCGCGAGAACCAATCTTAGCTGTCCAATTCTCCCTCCTTTCTTGATCTCTCCACGCTCTTCATTCATGAATTCCATTATCTAAAATGAACGAATAAGATTAGTTCTCTCAATTTCCCATTCTAAAATTACAAACCGATCGAATAAATTAAAAAAGGCATACGGGTGTTCACCTGTATCCAAACCAACCTAAACATCTACATCTACCCGATGACATCTGCATGGTCTAAGAAGAAAAAAAATATTAATAATCCTTGGGGCTACCCACAATTTCCCTTTCCTTGACTTGACCCCACTCCCCTCCTTCCTCTCTCTATCCCTTTTTTCAGACTTATCATAAGAAAAACGTAATTAAAAATTGAATATTTTAAAATATCTATCAAACTTATAGATTTGATCGGACGTAATCAATTATTATACAAGATAAAGATTTATCGATTATAAGCGCGCAAGACAATTGCTTGGAGGAAGATGATCAAAATCTCAAAAAATTTATACTTTTAAATTAATTGATGTTTTTAATTTTTAAAACAAAGTGTGATCTTATATTTATAGATTATTTAAATAAAAATATTTATTTTATTTCAATTTTTAACAAATTCAAGTAGAAAAATGCTCAATATAGTATATACTTAATTCATAGTCCTTTAGGACTAATTTTAGTCTTTGGATCAATGACATCAATAGTTTAAATTGTATTTTAAAATTTTGGACGGAATGATATTTCGTTATTCACATGTGATTGTATACTAAATTACCTGTGATTAAATATTAAAATTTTAAAACTATATTTTAACATAGATAAACAACTCAATTTAAGTAATCAATAATTTATTTAGACTTAGGTATTGTTAATGACATAAATTATTTCCTTAAATAATATAATTTGTGTGTATACATATCACTAAAAATAATTAAAAGGACATATTAGCCACTGGATCCTTTGACTTTTCTTCATTTGGTTATATTTCTTCTCCAGCTACATATTCCGTACTCCCTCTCATCACCCCTTTTGTGGTTTCTTGGAATCAAATCGAATTTCTAGTTGAATCAGATGTTTTCACTGTTCAATTTCTGACTTTGATGACATAATTTGTAGATAATTCAATCTGGGTTTATTCAGTTTGCGTGTCAATTTTTGGTCTTGTGATGATACCCGACGTTAATGTAACTTCTTGATTATGCGCTGTTATTTTGCACAATTTAGATATTATTCCTTGTGAGATTCCATTTCTTGATCGGAAAAGAACAAAGATTTGAAGATTCTTCTGTGAAGCTGATCTTCTGCAATTAGATTGAATTAATACCTGATTAAAGGTGAGTTCTTTTGTTAAATCTCTGAGCTTTCTTCACTCCTGTAACATAATCTTCTGATTAATTGATTCTTGGGTATTTAATCTGTGCCTAAATTTTGTGTTTATTTCAAGATCTTTTATGCAAAATTCTGGGTTAAGTTCTTGTATGTTATTGTACACAATCTATCCTTCAATAGCAAGAAATCAATACCTCTGATTGCAATAAGCTGTAAGATGGTCGAATAGTTGATTTTAGCTTTTTATTGACCATACTCAATTTCTCACATGAATGATAAAAGGGTAAATAAGTCGCTTTAACTCAAAAACTTTTCTCTATGCACCTTTGGAATGGTGTTATGTATTTATATGTATATATATATATATATATATATATGTCTATGGCACATAACTCTAGACTTTGTATATGTATGCATTGTATATTTTGTGAACATAGTGCTGATTATAATCCAAATTTTTTACAGTTGAAACAATAAATCTTGGGAGGCTATGAGGTGTTTTCCTATCACTTTCTGTAAAGACAAGGACGAAACGACGAAAACTCCAACAAAATCGATATCAGTTTGGTCTTTTACTTCGTTATTTACAGGAAGATCATGGACAGGATTTAATTCTCAAACTGTATCTGATGTTAGCACAGAGTCAATAGGAAGGCCTAATGCTCCTAGTTTTTTACAGAGGCCAAGTAACCTGAAAGTGTTCACTTATGCTGAACTAAAGTTGGCTACCAATGGCTTTAGCCGGTCTGAAAAGATTGGTGAGGGTGGGTTCGGGTGTGTCTACCTCGGCTCTATCAAGTCCCCTCATGACCCGACTAACAAGATTCAGGTGGCTGTCAAGCAGCTCGGCAGACGTGGTTTACAGGCAAGCTTTTCTCATTACATTCAATAACATACCACAGCAAAAAAGTGATTTGCACTCACCTTTTTCTACACATTTCAAGTTCTATAAACTTATAAAAGATACTATTACATTTACAAGAGAAATTTTCGAAGTTACTAAAATTTTCCTGCTTATAGTAGTAGCAAAAGTGTTCGCACGTATAAGTGTGTGCAAACCTAAAGTTTATCTACACTTAAAAGTGTAGATATCAAATTTTCACAACCAAAGTTCTCATGTTTTCACTTGCCTGAGAAAATTGGGTGAGACAGATTGATCCTCTGCACTTTGAAGTGTAGATAATTTCATGTTTTTGCATGCTTATAAGTATGCACACTTTTTCTGCAATTATAAGCACAAGAGTTCTTATGAACTTTTATGCATCTTGTGAGGTTATGATGTAAACATTTTATGAGTGCAAATAACTTCACAAAAATTTACCCATATTCCTAAACCGTGTAGTAAACAGTGTGTGACAAATAGCATGAAGAATATTGTGTAATGAATAACAAATGCAATCATATATCGTGTCTGAAATAAGTAGTTTTTTGGTCCTGTAGGGGCATAAGGAGTGGGTGACCGAGGTGAATGTTCTTGGGGTGGTTGAGCACCCAAACCTTGTGAAGCTGGTCGGATATTGTGCTGAAGATGATGAAAGAGGGATCCAACGGCTTCTAGTTTATGAATATATGCCTAATAGAAGTGTTGAAGATCACTTAACTGGTAGGACGGAAGCACCTCTTTCGTGGACCATGAGACTTAAAGTTGCTCAAGATGCTGCTCGTGGCTTGGCATACCTACACGAGGAAATGGGATTTCAGGTATTTTAACCATTTCTTATCTCTTGTTTTAATAGGCATCAACGCAATGATTAGTTTTTAATGTTTGAAAAACAAAATGTTCTTATTATCTCAGTATTTACCCCTTCTTTCACACCAAAAATGAGTAACACAACTGATTATCTAAAGGTAGATAAGATCACTTGTTTACCCATTCTCTAACCCAATTTGAAAGACTGATTGTCTAATTCTTTCACAAAAAATGTTATCTTTGGTCATTTTGTTTCTTATTATCATCTTAAATGAATAGAATTTGCCTAACACTTGTATCTGATTATGATCTAACTACTACTACTAAATCAAGTTCAATCTACATTTTACATTTGGTTTTATGTCACTTGATAATCTGGTTTTGATTATTCAGTGTCATATGTGATATGGTTACTTTCAAAACACACACCCAAATACGATGCGTTTGACTATTAACTTTTTCTTGTTTGATGTTTTTGTAGATCATCTTCCGAGATTTCAAATCTTCCAACATTCTTCTAGATGATAACTGGAATGCCAAACTTTCAGATTTCGGATTGGCGAGGTTAGGTCCTCAAGAAGGGCTAACCCATGTCTCCACAGCGGTACGTTAAATTCATTGAAAAAGATTATAACTAGATAAATAAATTTTAAAAAGACCTAGTTAGAATTTTTCTGCCATGCACCTTGGTGTCATATGATGTGGAATTTGTTATATTTTTATGATCAGGTTGTAGGAACCATGGGATACGCGGCTCCAGAGTACATCCAAACAGGCCGACTCAGATCCCAGAGTGACGTGTGGAGCTACGGGGTCTTTTTATATGAACTCATCACGGGCAGGCGTCCATTTGATCGAAACCTACCCAAGAGCGAGCAGAAGCTTCTAGAATGGGTGAAACCATATCTCGACTCTAGAAAGTTTAGGCTAATAATAGATTCAAAGCTACAAGGTAAATACTCGATGAAAACAGCACAGAGACTGTCCATCATAGCCAACAAGTGTTTGTCTAAGAACCCGAAAGCAAGGCCAAAGATGAGTGAGGTGTTGGAAATGGTTAACCATCTTGTTGATGGTACATCAGGAGGAAGCAGTCCTAGACGACCTCCAAAGAGCCCGGTCCATGTAGTTCCTTCTGTCGAACCCATTAAGCGGGAGGAAGTGTTTGTGGAGCACGCAGAGGGGGAAAAGACATCCGAGGACACGCCAAGTGAAGGTAAGAGAAGGTTCATGATATCACATTTTGAGAGACTGTTGTCATCAAAGCTCTTGATCAAAACTTGATGAGTTGAAGTGATGAAATATATACAAGTATTATATATAGAGGTTTTGAAGGAAGAGAATGTTGGTAAATGTCATTCTTACCCCTTTTGTTGTATGTATAGACTATAGAAGGAAGGTGTAGTTTGGTTGTGAATGAGGTTAAGATGGAGGAAAAGGGCAAGCTAGGTAATTAGTTATTTACATGTGTTTTGGGTTTGGGTTTGTTTAATAACTTTATTATAGTAATATTCTTATATGGTTGTAAACATGTCGAGTTTGGGAATTGAAACAGGTGAAATGATACTCCTTAATTAAATTGTTTTTTTCATACATGTTTTTTGTTTTTCTTCACTCAGATGATAAATTCGTACCATGAAGAGGGTTCAAACGAGAACTGTTTTTCGTACGAGAACTGCGAGAACCAATCTTGACCGTTCATTTTGGATAATGGAATTCGTTGATGAAGAGCGTGGGGGATTGACGGTGACAGGGTGCATGTAAGAAATTCATGGGTGGACAATCCAATTGAATGAGGAGAATTAGACGGCTAAGATTGATTCTCGTACAAAAATAGTTCTCGTTTGAACTTTTGCCTTTGCACCATTTATAAGCTACCTGATATGACTTGGAATTCATCTCAAATATGTGACTGCGGATGAGTGGACAGATTTCACACACACAAACACATACACACAATATAGTATTTATTAAAATCATAGTCTTGAGGGACAATTTTTAGCCATTAGATTTCAAGATCAATGGTTTAGATTTAATCTTAGATAATAATTAAAATTGATATAAGAAAGAACAATTCTGACTTTTTGCATATTGGTTCCCACTTTCTCTTTCCTCTAATTTATTTAAAATTAATTATCTCACAAACCGGTAATCGTTAGACGATACCAATTATACCATTGTGATCCTCGTGTTCCCCTCTTTCATTAGAGAGGTTACTTGATATACTTTTGACAAACTTTTTTTTTCATTTTGTTAGGTTGAACTTAAATTTTATTAATGTATAACCACATGTGATTCATAACAATATTACAAGTGTTGTTTTACTAAATTTTTTATCTTTTTAACTTAAATTTAACGTTTATTAATTTTGAATGTTTGCTTAAAACCATTTATACATGTATGTACATATTCAATTTCACCCAATCCAATTGCATTGTCTACCCATGAATACATATATTGTGTACTAGTAACAACATATCTCCTCTATCAAAGGTCCAGATGTGTTCTCTTTCGAATTCGATGTCTTTTATATTGGTTCTCGTAATAAGAATGGTTTTCGTTTGAACAATCCCCTATGCAATCATATATGATTGAATACCAAATCTCATGTTTTTTGGTATTCAAACACAGGTGAATCTGTACAAACTCTCGTGCGATTCTATACAAAATCACATGTGATTAAATATGCAATCATATGTGATTTTTTGGTATTCAATCACATGTGATTGATTCTGTCAAATATGTGACATAAAAATGCTACATTTAATCAAATCACTTGTAATTATGTGCATGTATAAGAGATAAATAATCACATGTATTATGAAACAACTAATAACTTAGAATCACTTTCGATTGTTGATTTTTTTGTTATTAAACCATAGAACTTCGCCGGATTATCAAACACCAAACTATAATTTTATAAAGACTATATTGATCACACCTATATGAATCATATGTGATTATACTTTAATAAAATTTAAGTACAATCTAACAAAATGAGAATTTTTTTTTGTCAAAAGTATATCAAGTGACCTCTCTAATAAAAGAGGGGAACACGAGGATCACAACAGTATAATTCGTTTCGTCTAACTATTAACGGTTTGTGAGATAATTAATTTAAATAAGTTAGAAGAGAGAGAAAGTGGGGATCAATAGTTAAAAAGTCATAAATGCCTTTTTTTATATAAATATATCAATTTTGATTATAATCTAAAATTGAATCTGGACTATTGAATTTTAAAATCTAATGACTATAAATTGTCGCTCAGGACTATAAATTAAATTAGGACTATATTGAACATTTCTTTATATATATATGTATATGAAAAGGTTCATTTGATTACGAATATCGCGAAAACCAATTTTGAGTTATTACTAAGGATATGCTAGTTATTTATATTATATTACCTAACCGTAAATTACGTTAGGATGCACCATCATAAACGAGTGAGTCTATTAGTAAGCCATTAATTAATTAGTCATTAATATACCACTATCATTAAAAAAAATATTGATATAGATCACGTGTAGTAACAAAGAGGCTTTGGCCTAGCTTTTCTATAAAATTGGTCAAACTAGAAAATAATAAATAATTATATATATGAGGGTTTATTGGTCGACATGAATAAAAAGCCGATAGGAAAGGAAATCACAGCTTTCACTTATTTAATATTTTTGTCTAATAAGAAATGGTGAAACATGTGGATTTAGTTTTGTACACGGTATGGTTTTCTATTTTGAATATAATAATAATAATAATAATAATAATAATAATAATGTTTTAAAAACTAGCTTATACCACTACGTTAAGGAATTGACGCGTGTGGGTCCGATCCAATCCATACCCTTATAAATTCCCAAAGCCTTTGCTTCATACTTCATACCTACTATCTACATACTTCACACGTAATTTCACATACACAACAAAACATCAGATCGACTATATCAGGGGATTAATTGAAAGAAGAGAGATGCCTAAACACCACCATCCACCTCCACCACACCATCACCACCACCCTCCTTCTCATCATCATCCTCCTCCACCACCACCACCACATCGTGTTCATCACCACCACCCACCGCCTCCTCCACCACCGCACCATCACCATCATCACCATGTTTGTACTATTATGTAGCTTTTTTATGTGTATATATATGTCGATCTTCCCTTCATTTATTCACGTGTAGTACGTACTGTTGTGTAACAAATAATATTTGACCGTTTCATATGCATTTGAGTATTGTACGAGGTTTTATTTTATTACTATAAACGGATGATCGAGCTTTGTACATTACTGTGCGTACGTTGTTAATTTCATATCTTGGTAGTATATGTGTTAATATATTAATTATTCTACAAAATATGTACGTAATATGTAACTGAAGAAATTATGTATGATTGATTTTCTGTCATTTTTTCTATGTTAGCAGTTGTTATATATTCATGTGAAGTTTGCTTTTAAATTTTAAGATGAAGAAAACGTACTGCACCGAATCAAATGGTAACGTGTCTAAACGTTCAAGACTAAGGGGTTGTTTTTTTTTTTTTGAAAACTATCTTAATGTCTTAGTCTAATCTAATAAGATGTTAGGATTGTTTTTTTCTTTTCATTAATATCTGAAAACCTTTTAATATCACTTAACAAATCATACATTAAAGTAACTCTTATTATTACAAAATTCATTATTCATTTTATATAATAATCAGACTAATCGTTTCACGCTAACATCCGCTCTCCACTCCTTTACATACATGGCCTTTTTCTCCTCTAAGTCGCAGCCGGCCACCGCACACCGACCATCTCTTTCTTAAATAATTTTTTTATTTTTGTATTATTATGGTTTGATATTTTTTATTACAATGTTTTATTTTATAATTAGAAAAGTTTAGTTTTTTATTAAAAATGTAATAGTTGAATATATAATATCATAAAACAGATAATTACAACCATCCAGATATTCTAAAAAGAACAGAAAAATATGAATGAACATTCAAATGTCATTACCACATCTTAATATTTAGATATAACATTCAAATTCAGATTCAGAACCTCTTAAAAAACAAATGACACCTAAGACAAAGGGCTTGTAACACCCCAAATTTTATAAAAAGGTATTTTAAATGAGTTGTGAATAAAAGTTTAGGTAAACGGATAAAAGTTATAAATTATTAAATAATTTAAAATATTGGTTCCAAATATATCCTCGTTGGGATTTATGGATATCATATAGATGAGTTGTAAGTTGGACAGGGGAGTGGGATACTCGCTAAAAGGGACCACCGACACAAGTCGGCAACCCTTTCTTTTTTGTTTCTTCTTCTTTCATTTTCTTCTTGTTGCTTCTTGTTCCTTCATAGTAGATACACACATACATCTCTATTAAATTTGAAAAGAGATTTTGGAGTTGGATTGAAGATTAGCAAAGGGAGATTAACATACATCAATTGAGGGAATCAAATTTAAAGATTGTATGTTTTTATTATGTTCTTATTTTTGGAGTGTTTATGAGTTAATTAAGTTTAGTTGGTGAATTATAATCAAAGGATGTTAATATGTTGTCAAATATAGTTAGTAAGTGTTATGGGGTTGATTAGAATGACTGCATATGACTTAAAAGTAAATTAAATGAATTTTGGTCGGAAAATAGCAAGTTCCAGACGAACTGTTGCTGTAAGTTGCAGGGCACGGGTGTGCCCTCAAGAACAAACCGTGTCTTAGGGCGTACCTGAGGAGGCACGGGCGTGCCTCAAAAGGGTACAGACGTGCCTACCTAGATGGACTTGGGGTGTGCTTGTTGACCATGGGAGTACCTGTGAGTAGGGCACGGGCATTCCATGTCCCTGAGCAATGTGTAAATGCCGTATTTTGACTTGAGTAAGAGTAATAGTTATCATATACTTATTTGTCACACCCCGCTAAAGCGGAAACACGAGGTGTCACAGCACAAGATATCATCACACAAGGCATATAAACAATAACCATTATATTAACTTAACAAAAATAAATAGTTCGGGTAAAACATAAATAAAAGTTACATAACAGAATAATAATTAAATGACATTGTCTTGTACGATGCGTAAATAAAATAGATAGTGTTTTCATAAAATGTGACGATGAAGATGGAAATGCCACACATCATGCTTGTATGCATAAGGTACCTAACGTCGATCACCTGAAAGCACGGGTAAAAGAAAGAAAATGTCAACTACTAGAGTTAGTGAGTTCATAGGTTTTCTTAATATATGCACAAAATAACTTTTAAATGAGAAAAGTTTAAATAATTGATGGAGGTTTTTGGAATAAAATAAAAGTATGCATGAATTATAGAAGATGTATTATATTGCTCAATACGTTGCACATGGTAGTAATATACTGTGATGATTATTGCTTGAGCCATTATCCAACCTAGCCGACAACCAATTGCCCATGATAAACCTAACGCCTATATTAAATGACGTTAGTAGTGGTAAAGTACATCTATAGTTCGTCAACCATAAATGGGAGACGTCGGAATCTCCAAATAGCGCTACTTACTAATACCATCGGCTCACTAGCGGAGTTAAGGAATAATGTCCAACGAAAGGGTCTTACAACGATCACCCAAGCACATCAAAGAATAATACCATAAGTGCTCAAAATAATATTTGAAATAAATAAGAAGATAGGCAATAAACTTTTCATGAAACGTATACACATGCTTTCACCCCAAAATAATATGAAATACGGTAAAAATGGGCTATGATACTCACTCGGTATGCAAAGGTGTTCACTCGTAAGGATTTCTTGTTCCTACCGAAGCTCCTTTCCTAATATAAGAGGTATGTAGCTCTATTAGACTTATTTTATTGATTATTTTGTATTATTTATTTGTTGTTAACTTATTTATTAAATAGTTAAAGGTTGTTTCTATTTTTTCAAAATTCATAAGTGTTCACTGAAATTTTCAGTTCTTTAAGTTGAACTTTATAAATTAAAAACTGTGTTTAAGGCTTGATATTTTAATATAATCTTAATACATGTTTCTAGAATGTCCAGTGTAAATATAGGAATTTATAATCCATGTTTAATATTTTTAATAATTAAAAGTGTATAAGATGTCCACTGATAAGTGTCTGGATGACATATTGTTACTAAAACGTCTGTTTAGGGCTCATACGACCTTGTTTTTACATGATTCAAAATGGGAATTAACCACGGTTCAAAGATGAAACTTTTAAAAAAAACTAGACATATTTTGACCCAAGAATGAGTAAGTTACACGCGTCTAAAGTGTACCCTTTTAAATCTGTCAGATTTCCAGATTCAACATATGTGTCTTTTTAAATATGTTTGAAGAATCAAACGTTGATGAAAATTAGTGAATCCAGGTTTAAATGAAAGGTAGAACTTTAAACTAAGATTAGCAAAAAGAATCAACTGATTTGATACCTAGAACTCCATATATAACAAAAAAAATAAATGGGGAGTTCTAGCATCAGAATCTGCCAGATTGTTATTCTTTTTGTTTATGGGTCATAACTTTAATATAACATTTTTGTATTCATGATTAATCATATTGTATGAGTATAAGCTTTGATAATCCATGTGTTCTTTCAACAATGGTAGAATGATACACATTTTATGTGTTCCTTACAACATTTGTTAAGATGAAACACATGCATGATCAAAGTCTTATTTTCTTGGTTTTTAGTTGATTAAGTTCCATACAACAATGGTAGGATGATGCACATTTCATGTGCTCCTTACAACATTGGTAGGATGTTTATAGTTACATGATATATATATAGAGGAAATAAGATGAACAACAAAGAAAATAAATAAAAGAAAGAAGAAAAGTAGAAGAGTAGAAGAGTAGAGTTGAGTGTTATATGATCATCTTACCAACTCTTTTCTTTGATCAAGTGTTTGATCTTCACAAGATAAACAATTCTTGTTGTTCTTGGGAGATTTTTGGTGGTGAAAGAGAAGAGAGAAAAGAGAAGAGGTTGAGTGTGGTGGTAAAGGAAATGATGAGGAGAATAAAGGGGGATTATATAGGACATGTGGGAGATCAAGAGGTGTTTCTTGGGAAGAGAAGTAGGCAAGAAAATTATGAGGGGGGGGGGGGGGGTAGGGTGGCCGGCCTTAGGGGGGGGATTTTTTTTTTAATAAATAAGTGTAATTTGTTTAAATAAATTTTGTATAATTAGTGATTTTGTTTAAATCTTTTAATTACAAAGTTTTAATTACTTTTATGAGTTTATTTTTATATGTTTTATATTTTAACTTATTTATATTTATTATGATTTATTTAATTATTTTTATTGATATTATTTTTATTATTGTACATGATTTGTAATTCTTGACTTTTAATAATTCGATTTTTTGAGCTCCGGAAGGTTCTAACCTTATAGGCGGGATTTCTACGAAATCTAATATTATTATGGATGTATTTAAATCATAAATACTATTTTTAGTCATACTAGGCTTAAAAATTAGAATTTCTAATGGTTAACCTGGGAAATTTGTTGCCGAATGTCACATTATTCTTAGGTATTTGGGGACTTAAGAAAAAGATAAGAGGAGACTTTGGAGGCGCTAAGTTACAGGTGAGTACCTCAATCCGATACTAACATGTAATTGTATGTAGTCAATACTAAAGTGAAATGTATTGCATGATTATTATCTGTGATACCGAAAGCTTTTACTAATAACTAATAGGTAAAGAGTATAAAGATGTACACGAAATTAATAGAGACGGATATAGTAGTACATGTGAGATGTGAGACAGAGACGTATTTGTAACTAAAAGTGAAATATGCTGGTATTAAACTAAATGACGAGAGATGAGTATGAATGATTAAATAAGAATTGAAAACCAGATAAATAAAGATAAAAGTGTTGAGATTAATATTTAATAGTTAATACTACATCTTAAAAATGCAACTATAAGTAGTGTTGTGTGATTCATAAATGTAAAAAGTATATGATGATTTAAATAAGTGATGTTGATGCGTATAATTACATAATTAAAGAGAGTGTGTTATTACAGTGTTATATATTATAAATACATATCTATATGCGTTATAAGTACGCGGAGTAACTGTGAAGAGTGGTATCTCTGTGAGGTATATATCAGAGTATTAAATATAATAGTAATCGTATTCGTATGTGTATGTGTAAATACCAACATGAGAGAGTTCGATAGACTGTGTTTATGTAAGTAAATATACATGGATATGTGTATATATATTCATAAAAAGGGGAAAGTGGAATGAAATGAATGGAAGATAAACAGGTAGCATAAAAAAGTGTAAATATGTGATAATATATGTATGTGCTTACACCATGATTAAACAAAGCAAGAGTAAGCATATTACCAGTGTTATAAACATTACTTGTGTGGCTATAATAGTGATATTATAGCTTATCAATGTGATTATGTGTGTGATGACAGGATGTGTGATATGTTTATATGAAAGATGATGTCTAAGCCAATACGGCTATATGCGATATGTGTATACGTGATATTATATGAACAAGTGATTCACCCTGCCCGTGTGGCAATTAGAGCAAGTGGCTCTTTGACAGACGGCCAACCTGCCTAAGTGGAAGTGATTGTCAGTTAATGTGACTGACTAGATGTTGTGGTAGCATCCAAAGATCATGGTGATCTTGGAAGTCGTGGTGACTTCCAGTAGTCGGGGACTACCAGTGGTGGAACCACATATGTGATGATGATGATGAGAAGTCGATGTGACTTCTAGTAGTCAGGGACTATCGGTGGTGGAACCACATATGTGATGATGATGATATAATTATCTGTGATGTTTGCATATAACTATTTGTATATATTTAAATGACTTCTAGAAGTCTATATGACTTCCAGTAGTCGGGGACTACCAGTGGTGGGACCACATATGTGATGATGATGAGAAGTTGATGTGACTTCTAGTAGTCGGGGACTACTGGTGGTGGGACTCACTCTCGGATCTTGTAACGCCCCGAATTTTTTAAAACTATATTTAAATGAAATACTTTTTGAAGGTCCACACGTAATTTGATAAAACATCAGCGGAAGCATATTTACAACAAAAACCGAGTTGGTTTAAAAAGTTACACATTTAAGTACAGACATAGTGTACTACAAAAGTTTAATATTTTACACAAAAGAGCGTTAATTGTTTTAAAGGAGTTATCCAAAAAGTAGTCAAACGGGAGCTTTGCTCTTGCCCTTGTTGCAACCTGCAAAACATTGAAAATAATATCTGATGAGCTACGAGAGCTTAGTGAGTATACGAAACTAAACATCATATAAACACACGTATAAGATCATATAAAGACAGTACATGTATGTCAAGTAATCAATGATAGCCTCTGGTTCTAGACACAGGGCAGCAACATAGGTCACAGTATTGTACCAATTCTGAGACTTATTGCACATAGCAGTATGCTAAACACACATATATAAACAATACATGTTAATAATCTGATATGATAACACACATGCTGCAGATATGAAGAGTAGTCTAGAAGTCTTACCTTATGATGAGTATGATATGTAATGATCCACAGATGATAATGATTCAGAGAATATGTCCACAACTAGTTTCTACAATATAATATCAATTTATGTATTAATACATGTTGCTACTAAACAAAAGTAAACTGAACAGGACCCGAGCACGCCCGTACCTATCAAAGGCACGTCCGTGCCTACAGCTAAGGGCACGGCTGTATTACATTCAGACATGGGCGTACCTATCCTACAATCACGCCCGTGCCTTTCTATGTTACGCCCGTGCCTATGCCTCTAAACACGGGGGTACCTGATGAACTAGGGTTTGCCACGGGGCGAAAGGCATGCCCGTACCCTCCTTGGGTACGCCCGTACTCTCCCCTGGTCTGCACAGTTCTGACTGATAAAACTTGTTTTTCGGGCCAAATCTCCATAAATCTCATTTCTAATCAACTTTAAACATCTAAGGGGTGTTTTCCTACACCCATAACAGCTAAATACAATAACTAACATCAAAATAACATGCTTTGATCCTTGGATTCACTATTTGATCCATTTAAAGATAAAGAACATAAAACTTAATAAAACAACTCATACCTCAATTAGACAAGGTTGATATGGTGCTAATTAGATGTTAATGTTGCTGTGTTTTTGGTCCAAAATCTCAAGGAATGAAGATGTTTTAGCCGTGAATATATGAGTTTGTACGTATGTGTATGTGAAAGTCTCATACTAGAACATGCTACATATATATCTACAAGTATTGAATAATTACACATTTGGTCCTGCACTTAATTGACTTTTATTTTGACGGTTTCAGCCCCCCTAGTTTTATAAACATATTTAATTCCATAAAAGCAATTTGTAATACACATTTGACACTTCCTATTTAATTATAAGCTAAGGAATTTCGAACCTTGGGTGTTACAGATCTTCGTTGCCATACTCACTATCACCGTCAGTGCCTCCATACCGCTGTAAGTTTTTTTTTTGAAGTTGATTGTTATTTAATTTTGATTGCATTAAAAATTTGTTGATAGTGATTGCATTAAATTTTGATGAATATTAAATATGATTAAACATATATTTACAAACAATTAGACGTTTATAAAAACAAACATTCACATATGAATAAGATTAAGACATTAGAACAACCTCTTATTGCTTAGATATGATATTAAGGTTTAGATACAAAATCTCTTAACAAAATTCACCTAATCTTTTTATTTAGGTATCGTAAATCATCTTCACTTAAAAAGGCAAATTTAATTTTTTAAGGTAATTTTTAAAAAGATATTCCGTTAAAATAAGTTGACATAGTAATGATAATAAGATTGGATGTGGTTGTATTTATCATACCAATACATTAGTATCTTATTATCTCTATTCAACTTATCAGAACGTGTGTAAAAAAGGGTCTTTGAACTTGTTTAAAACAATATAGAGACCGGTTTTTATGGTGATCTTGAAAGGAAGGAGATGATTATAGTTATGATCGGGTTGATGACTGAGTGGCCAATAGGCTTGAAAGGAAGGAGATGAAATGGTGATGGTGGTGTTGTACTATTGTTGGTATAAGTGAGGAACGAAGAGGGAATATTGCGTGGTGGTTGTCTAAAGTTATGAAAATGATTGTAGTTATGACAGAGGTGCTGACAGAAGAAAAACTAGGAGGCATTTTCCTTGATTTATTATTATCATAATCATCATCAACATATTATTAGGCCATCCGTAGACTTTTCTTTGGGTTCTCTCTTATCATATTAGCGTCACATTATCTTTACTTTCTCTTATGTTCCCGACCCAAGAGTTAGTATAATTAACTTTTCTCAATTTTACCACACTTTTTATTTTATTTTGTAATATATAAATTTAGGAGAGAAAAAGAAAGAAGGGGAAGATATGAGAGAGAAAGAAAAAGAGATATATAGAGAAAGAGGGATGTGGTGGGCCTGGTGGCAATGGGTTGGTGAACCTAAAATAAGGAGAGAGAATGTTAACCCAAAAGGTTAGTACAAATGTATGTTTCCTTCAAACCCGATAAACCCGATGAAACTCAAGGGAGGGACCCCAACTCTATACGAATGGTTTACGGTGAGAGTAATGCTCATCTCATCACAATACGTACCAGTCATTTGTCATATCACTATATTAGTGTCACACAACATATTTCTCTCATCCTAACTTCATTTTACTAACCAATAAACTACTCATCTCACTCTATCTTACTATCTTCTATTTAAAAGAATAATAAAGTTAAAAGTATTTCATTAAAAATTAATAAACATTACATAAAATCTAAAATATATCATCAATAAGTTCATAAAATATTTTACTATATAAAAATTACTTCCATCGATATTTTTTCTTAAAATTTTCTTTAAGCACGAGCACCGCGCAAAGAATGAGAGAGTTTATAAGAGAAAGAAAGTGAGTAGATAAAGTGTAAGGTATTCGTAAGATGATAAGAAGATATTTATTAAAAATTGTGCAAATGTTTATTTTTTTGGCCATTAAGCAATGGCTCTTCTCTGCAAGGATGAGACCATCCGTAGTCATTATGATTGACTGCTATATCAGTTTTCTAGTTTGTGACATAGTCATAACTAAACAGTCATAATAATGACATACATGACTAACCTTGACATCATCACCAATTTTCATTTTCACAAACAAAAAAAAATATAAAAAAAAGTTTGAGATGTTTTAGATCGTAGAGGTGGTGATTAGCAGGCCGACGACAAGCGAAGAACGAAAGCAGTCTAGTGGATGTGACAAGCTTATGACATTGGTGATGAGCTGAACAACTCCACTGCGACCTTTTTTTAGCTATCATCACCTTCTCGACTTTCTTCCGTATTCAGCGACACTAACAACCTGGAGATGTGCTTCCAAGCGATGCAGGGCGGTACATGTACTCCCCACTCCCTTGTAGTTATAATAACTAAACTGAAGAATGATTTTATTTATTTCTAATTATTTGTAAATAAGAAAATGCATATTTTCCATCCACGTCGTCAGGGTGTCACCTAAGTTTGATACATGAAGTCATCATAGTTTAACGAACTAAAAGATGAAGAATGTTTGAATATAGTTCATAATTAATTCATAGTTTTAAGAAATTAGTTTTAGCCTTTAGATTAATGTCATCAATGGTCCAGATTAAATTTTAAAAATTTGTACGGAGTGATATTTTCGTAATTCACATGTGATTGTATACCGAATCATCTGTGATCGAATATTAAAATTTCAGAACTATATTTTTTAAATTAACTTTATTGAACACAACTCCTAAAAGATATATATTCTAAATATAAATATATATAACAATAATAATTATAATATATAAAATCATATATATGCACGTTATTTGTCCGATCAAAAACTTAATTTGCACAACTAAAAAAGAAAAAAGTGTGGACTTCAATAATTTGTCCGAGGCGCGGGTTTAATTAATATTCACATGGTTTTGGTTTTGGTTTTGTTTTTGTATGAGTAGATAACCACTATCATTAGATTAAGGAAAATAATATATTTTTTTACTTTTTTATCTTATTTTATCGTCCTACTCATTATAAGGTAACAGATAGATTTCACTAATTCTTTTTTCTCGTTTTCTTCATTGATTTTAACACTTGTGTTGATATTGTAAATAGGAGGATAAGTAGGAGGAAAAAATAGTAAGATATATCATCTTTCTTAAATTTTAAGTAAAGAAATGTGAGAACACTTGTAGCTCAATCATTTAATTAGATATATAAGGGTTATAAACTCAACATACTTTAATTAAACCAAATAATTAAATTTCAACATACTTTAATTAGATCAAATTTAATATCAGCCATTAACTAAAAATCATCCAAGCGTTATAAACTATTCTCCAAGTTATCACCTTAAAAGGTGTTCTCATTTTATCATATATATATATCTATACTACTATATAAACCATACATTTTTTCTCCTCTTTAACTTTAAGAGTTCTTAAAATTTAATCAAAACAACATCTTGACCTTTCATTCTATTTAAGTTAATCTCATCCACTTAATCTATAACCATTCAACTCTCTTTCTTAATTTACTTTAACTTTTTATTTATTTAAAATATACTCTCACACAAACATAATTATCCACCCATATTAACATAAATTCCAAAATCTTATTAACTTCTCTTTTCTTATTTCATAAATTTAAATCTTTTTTCTTATTTAAATGTCTTTAAAAATTTATTTTTAAAATTAATAAAATTGTAGATGCAAAAAAATGGACGTATTGATGAAGAATTTTTTTGTGACATTGAATCGCGCATATAATTACATTCTTGAAAACATTATGTTGCAAATCAAAAACTATTCACCACCGCGGCATTGCGCAAATATATATATATATATATATATATATATATATATACACACTACTATATAAAACATTTAACATTCTCCCTCCTCTTTAATTTTAAGAATTCTTAAAATTCAATCAATACAAAATCTTGACTTTTCATTCTATGTAAATTAATCTCATCTACTCAATCTTTAACCATTTCATTCTCTCCTAATTTACTTTAACTTTTTATTTATTTAAAATATATTCTTCTACACTAAAACACTCTCTTACACAAACACAATTATCCACCACATCAACATAGTTTTCAAAATCTTATTAATTTCTCCCTCCTTATTTCATAAAAGATAATTTCTTTTCTTATTTTAATGTCTTTTAGAATTTATTTTTAGAATTAGTAAAATAGTTAATGCAAATAAAAGAAATTTTTTAAAAAATGAACATGTTGTTGTAGAAAACTTTTAGTGATAATATCACTAAAAGTTTTCTACAACAACATGTTCATTTTTTAAAAAATTTCTTTTATTTGCATTAACTATTTTACTATATATAGAAAAGTTATTTGAGAACCATTTTTATTTATGAGAACCAATCTTAACCTTCCAATTCTTCCTCCTTCAATTGAATTGTCCACCCATGAATTCCTTACATGCACCTTGACACACTCAATCCCCCCACAATTCAACGGCTAAGATTGGTTCTCGCAGTTCTCACAATAATAATGGTTCTCAAATGAACCTTCCCACATATATATATATATATGTGTGTGTGTGTGTGTGTGTGCGTTTGTGTGTGTGTATGTATATATATAGGGAGAAGTTCAATCGAGAACTATTTTCCGTATGAGAACTGCGAGAACTGTTTATAACACCCTTAATGACTTATTAATAGAGGTATTTTGGTCATTTATATATTTATTCAATCATGAATTGCGTTCGGATTAGACGTTATTAATTTGCGAGACTTGGTTTTCCCTAAATACCCCTCATTAATACGTCATTAGTGACTCATTAATGAGCCATTAATGCATCATTAATGAGTCGTCAAAATTTGTTAGCCATTGATTAATTTTAATCAAAGGTTAAGATTGGTTCTCGCAGTTATCGTACGAAAAACAGTTCTCATTTGAACATTCCCTTTTATGTGTGTGTGTGTGTGTATATATTTATAGATAAGTTTATTTGAAAATCATTTTTATTATGAGTATCGCGAGAAACAATCATAGTCGTCAAATTCTCCTTCCTTTACTTCCATCACCATCCATGAATTCATGTCATGCACCTTGGTGGCTCATGATTTACTCATTAATGACTAATGAATAGTTCATTAAGAAGGTGTACTTTAGACAAATCAAGTCTCTCACATTAATCACGGTTTATTCGGACGCAATTCATTATTATAAAAAATATATAAATGATCAAAATACTTTTATTTACCTATAAATAAGTCACTAATGATATTATAAAATGTTTTCGTACGAAAAACGGTTCTAATTTAAGTTTTTTCATATATATATAAATGAACTAAATAATATTTTCACATAATCAATCACCTACTCCCTTTGTTTCATCCCCATAAATTCATTCCCAAATCCTTTGCTCTCTCACAAAGTATCTATCTAGTGATCAAATTCGAAGAACAAAGATATAAACACAGCTACCTAGCTAGATAGATATGCATAAACCAGGGCCACCGCCACACCACTCACCACCACCACCACCACCGCCTCATCATTCTCCACCGCCGCCACCGCCTCATCATTCTCCAACGCCGCCACCGCCTCATCATTCTCCACCGCCACCACCGCCTCATCATCCTCCACCACCATCACCGCCGCAGGATCGCCAGGGCTGTTGTACTATTCTCTAGCTTTATTAGTGTACTTCGATGTATGTATTTATATGGTAACATGAATCTGTACGTCTTCCCTTTAATTTATATATTCAAGTGAGAGATGATTATATTAATTATATGCAACAAATAATATTCTAGGTATATCATGTGTTTGATACATCATTATCTTGATTCGTAACATGATCTATATATAATCACTTTGAATACGACCGATTTTTTGACTTCTGATTCAAGAAGGCGTTTAGATCGGCTTATTTTTCGACTTAAAAAAGCAGAGAGACAAAAAGTAAAAAACAGGATGATCCAAAAGGGGATTAGTAAGCCAGGTTGGACCATAACAATTTCCTACCCAAACGACCCCTTAGATTAATCCAGAAAAAAGATCAACTTTGATGCACTCCATTTAAGTTCAAGACGTCCACCGATGAAAAGGAAAAGTTTTGGCGTTTCTATCATTCTATGTCTTCAGATTAACCAGGACATAGTAAAGATTGAAGCGTTAAAAGCTTCAAGTCTCGAGCCCTTGGTCAACTGCAGCATCACCAGACAGACCCGAAATAGACCACCAATTCCTGACCTCTTGGATTAACGAAGCAGCAACGGAGCAGCTGCGAAAAAGATGGTTCTCGGTTTTAGATTCGTATCACATAAAGGACACAAAGTAACAGTAATTATGCCTCTTCTTGCAAACTTGAAACGGGTAGGCAGTCTACTGTGTTGGATCTTCCAAGCTAGCAGGTTTACTTTTGCTCGCAACTGACTTCAACCACACAAGGTTGGAGGAGCATAAGCAGGCCCCAACCTGCTGTCAATGGCAAACCCGAGACAAGAAACAGAGAAACGACCGGACTTTTCCAATGCCCAGGATCATGACGGAGAGCTATCACCTTGAAGAGTAAGATCAGATCGGAAGAGAGGTCGTTAGTCAAGATTAAAATCCTCCGCCTGCTGCCAAATTGTGGCAATCGAATGCCAAACCCCTTTTCTTTTTGTTTCCAATGGATCTCTTTGATGATTTCCATGAATAGCAAGAATAGTATTTTTCCAAATAGAGTTTGATTCAATCTTCCACTTCCACCACCATTTGGAAAGTAGAGAAATGTATAGGGCCCGAAGACTATTAATCCCGAGACTACCTTCCGTTTGAGGAGCAATAACGTCCTTCCATGCAACCCAATGCGTTTGGGGACGATGGTGTTCATATGTGCCATGCTCCAACCAGCTCATCACCTGCTGGTTGGATGCGCCTAAGAGTAACCAACCACTAACTAATTTAAATTTACTTACACTTCACTAAGCTTCCATTGTGTAATAACCGTACGTACGTAGGCTGGAAAGTCCTGTCCTTGTGATGTTGATACAATTTGATGTGGTTCATTACCATGGAATACACATTTTTATTTTGCCTCTTACATCACTATATCCATCCCTTCGCATGCTATAATAAATATAAATGGAGCCAACAAGTTATCTTGTCTAGCCAGGGATATAAAAAATGCCCGAACCTATATTACCTTTTTAGGTTCGGGTTTAGTCGAGTTAAAATGCTTAATCGGTTTGGCTCGATAAACTCGACATCTATATAGATTCTGGTTTCCAGTTAAATTCTGTTAGGATCGTAACCAGAGAACCGACCAATGATATTGTCCGCTTTGGGTTGCCACTCACGGCTTTAAAACGCGTCAATTGGTAAGGGTAAGATTCCCCCTCCTTATAAGGAGGAAGAATCCCCCTTGCCTCACCGATGTGGGATACTCCTGCATTGCTACAGGAGCGGTGGGTTTAAGAGTCGCGAATATACCCGGCTCGAAGGAACGATGAGCCCCATAAACCCAACATCCCCCCCCACATCGGTGCGGCCCCTGGCTCTAATACCAATTGTAGGTCACAACTGTATCACGTATCAATCGATCAATAATGAAGCAATACCACAATGATTTTGTATGAGCTTGATTTCTACGATTGAAAGAACCGAGAGAACAAGTATACGGCCGCTTAACGTGTAATGTATTGCTTAAAGAATTAGGGTTTACAAACTTGTATTTATACCCCTTGGGTATTACAATAACTACCCTAAACTTAGACTATTGTCATATGAAAACTAAACTTCACTAAAATATAATGAACACAACAATAGGGATCTAACAAATTCTATGTCTTTAATGAGGTTCCGGTCAACCTGATTACTTTTTTCCCTTGCTTTTGAAAAGTATCCAAAGTTAGTGAGCCGTTAAGCAAAACCGAAGCCCTAGACTATGATAAGGGTAGTGATCCATACATAATAAAATTGGGCATACACGAAAACTTTATACATTATCAACTTGTACCATATGTTGTTAGTCACTTGTACCTGTTGTGTGTAAAGAAAATCTGTTGTATACAAATAAGTTGACTTATGATAAACACCCCTGCATCCAACTCTTTCATTTGTCACCAAAGCCATTGGATTGAGAACCAATAGAACAAAGCCCCAGTTAAGCGAATAAAACAACTGGTTACATGTTGGAACATTTCATTGGTCAACTGCCATATCATATATGTCACATCAGTCAGATACAGTTTTTTATAATTTAGATTTTTAAAGGAGTCCATATAATATCACCCTTTTGTTGAATGATTATTCGTATAATATCACCCTTTTGTTGAATGATTATTCGAAAACACTCCTGACTTGGTCCAAAATAAACACGTTATGTTTGTGTAAAATTTCTCCCATCCATATTTTTCCTTAAATTTCTCTAGGTGGTATTTATAAGATAAGGGGAATGTTCATTTAAGAATCGTTTTTATTGCGAGAACCGCGAGAACCAATCTTAGCCATTCATTTTGGATAATGGAATTCGTTGATAAAGAGCGTGGGGGATTGAGTGTGGCAAGGTGCATATAAGGAATTCATGGGTGGGCAATCCAATTGAAGGAGGGGGAATTGGACGGCTAAGATTGGTTCTCGCGATTCTCGCAATAAAAACGGTTCTCAAATGAACTTTTCACTATAAGATAATATTTATAAAAATTAAAATGCTAACCAACACAGCCCTAACATTCTCCATATAAAAATGTGCAACGGTTGATTTTTTTGTCATTGAGCAAAGACTATTCTCTCCGTGGCTGAAATCACCTTCTCGACTTTCTTCTATTTTCAGCGATAACAATTAACAACCACCTAGAGATGGTGTGTTGTGGGCGTAGTCCTTACACAAGCCCATGAACAAGCTAGCCCAACAGTTGCAAGGGTTCAGCCCAAAATGGACCAAATGATACATGCTGGATATCGTGACTAGTGCTAAAGATAGTGGCTACTGTGGCTCTTTAGTTACTTTTATTTATTTCCTATGTTTTTGTTTTTGAATTGTTGCATGTTTTCCTTCATTCTAACGGTAGTAGTTATGGCGTGTAGTATGCACGACAAGGTGCATTTGCGCATTTAGTTCGGGCGCTGACTTATGTAGTGTGTCGTGTACGGGTTTTCTAAGTCTATATTGAAATTAGTTTCTTTTTAGCTTTTGCATTTTATTTATTTGAAACAGTAGGTGCACCTTGTAATGAGCCATTTCTTAGTAAGATTGTTGAAATTTCTTAAAAGT
This sequence comes from Dittrichia graveolens, assembly GCA_038502395.1. Lineage (NCBI taxonomy): Eukaryota > Viridiplantae > Streptophyta > Magnoliopsida > Asterales > Asteraceae > Dittrichia > Dittrichia graveolens. The sequence goes on from JARJIL010000003.1 coordinate 8,924,636, forward strand.
ATCTAAATAATTTAAAAAGTAAATTTATTTAGGTTATATATTTGCAGTTATTATTAATTTGACACTGAGTTGATCTAACCAAATCTGACTTGTACACTTGCAAATGTTCAACTATCTATATTTGTGCTAGAAAAAACTAGGTGCACCCATGCATCTATTTGCACACGTGCATATATACATTTGTGCTGAAAAAACTAGCTGAATTTGTGCATATGCAGGTGTGCATTTATATGCACACGTGGATATTTTGCACATGTGCACATGTCGAGACCTGTATTGAAAAAAAACTTAGTAATAGGCATATGTGTATATGTCGAGACCTGTGTTGAAAAAACCCAGCGAACACAAAATTTCAAAAAAAATAAAGCAAAATTGGTCTCAAATTAAAAAGCATAATTTTCTTATTAATTTTCGTAATTTAACACCTTTCCATTTGATAAATATATTAGTTTAAAAAATAGAGGTAATGTGAAAATGTCCAAATTGCCCTTAATTAGGGGTGAGCACTGTTCAAAGACCGGACCGGACCGAAACCCGAAATCTATAAAAAAACTAGGACCGAAGACCGGACCGACCAGTCCCGGTCCGGACCGATCTCGGTCCGATTAGTCGGTTTTTCGGTCTATTGTTTGTTTTATACACTATATTAAACAAAACCGGGCCGGACCGAAACCCGAAATCTATAAAAAACAAGGACCGAAGACCGGACCGACCAGTCCCGGTCCGGACCGTCGTCGGTTTTTTCGGTCTATCAAGTCGCATGCTCATCCCTACCCTTAATTGATTAAGGATAAGTTAGATTAGTTTAATGTTATCCATTAACAACTCTTTAATCTTGACCCTCAATCTTTTTGATCAATGGCTATAATTGGTTTTCGTACAAAAACAATTCTCATTTGAACCTTCTCCTACACACACACACACACACATATATATATATATATATATATATAGAGAGAGAGAAAGATAGGAGACGGTTCAAACGAGAACTGTTTTTCGTGCGAGAATTGTACGAACCAATCATGGCTCTTAATTAAAATAAATTAATGACTAATAATTTTGGACAAATCGAGTGTCGCACATCAATGACAGCCCATCTAGACTCAATTTACAGTTGGAAAAATATATAACTGACTAAAATACCCCTATAAATGAGTCTTTAATGAAATTACAAACAGTTCTCGTATGATAGTTTTCATTTGAACTTTTCCATATATATATATATATATATATATATACACACACACACATACTATATTATAAAGCATTTAGGCCTTTTGTTTTAACTCTTAAATTTTAAGTGTTTTAAAATTACTAAATTACCTCTCATATAAACTAAATTGAGTAACTATTAGATATAGTTAATAAGATTTATATATTTCATTTTAATAACTAAACTTTACATATTTAAGAAAATTAAAGTCGATACAATTTTCTTGAAAGTCAAAGCCAATACAAATTAACTTAGGGTAAATTATAGGAAAATATAACAAACTATGTCAATATTTCATTATATGCAAAAAAAATTATTTTGTATCTAAAAATACACACAACTTACAAATTTGGTTTATTGTATGTAAGTTACCTGTGACAATAGGTAACTTACTGGTAACATAGCAAAAAATAAAAGAACTTTGGTACCTAATAATACAAATAACTTTTAAATTTTGTTCATTGTATACAATCGGCAATCGGGAATTTGGTAATCAGGTCACCGATTGCTTACAATGAATCAAAATTGTAAGTTGTTTATATTTTTAGGTACAAAATTAAGTTGGTTGCATACAATGACAATATTGACATAGTTTATTGCATTTTCGCGCATTTTACCCAATTAACTTAATTATTAAAAAAATATTTTCATAACCTTTTTTTCAATTATAGAAAACAAAAAAGTAAACGAAATGAAAAAAAGATAAAGAAAATAGGCATGTCACCAAAAAAGTTATTCGCTGCTACCGTATTACATAAATATCGTACTCTTTACATCTTGCAAACGTACATGTTAACGAGTATAAATTATTCATTGCCGCCGAATTGCGCGAATATCTTATATATATATATATGGGAGAGTTCATGAGAAAAGTATTTTATTTACTAAAAGTTCGAAAAGTAATCTCAGCCACTTATTTGTATTTGATATTGTGGTCTATATTAATTATATTTTTTAATACAAAAGGGAATAATAGTAAACAAAATTTCTCTCTTCAATTTATTTCTCTCTCATATTCTTCTTCTTCCTAAATTTTTATAAAAAGAATAAACTAAATATAATTTACTAATAAATTATTCATTTTACGAAGTTTACCGGTGAACACACTCTAAAATATTTATGAGTTTATCATCATTATTGTATTCAATAATGAACAAGGTCAAAAGTATATGAATACAAAAGATAAATTTTACAATATTCAGTACTGAACACGACAAAAAATGGTTGTGCTTTCGATCATTACTATTTTAATTCAATTATTCTCTTCTCGATCATTAAAATATTTAGTTCTTATCTTCAGAGTATTTAAGTTTGTTCCCCCACAAACAACAATTATTCCGTGCCTGGTCACTAATGAACAATGTATGTACTTATATAACTACAAATATAATCATAAACATCAAAGATACCTTATTGTTTACTAATGAACAATGTATCTACTTGTATAACTACAAATAGAATCATAAACACGCAAAATACCTTAATTGTTTACTAATGAAAAATATAAACATACACCACCTGTTTCATTACTAGAAAACAAAAGAAAAATAAATTTCCTGAAGATACAATGTTGAAGGAGAACAATTAAAAAGAGAAAAATGAAAATACACATTGTTGAAGGAGAACAATCTGACCAGTTTGTAGTAAATAAAAAAAGAACAATTAAAGAACTTAAAGAACGGTGCGTTTCAGAGGCGGTAGTGGCGTAAGAAGCCAAAAACCCGAACATTTGTTGGTCGCCTTATGTTGTTATTTCCTAGAGGGTGATGGTGCGGAGGAGACGAAGCATCTGCATGTAGATGGTGGGCGGCGAATGGGACGGGGATGGAGGCGGTGGAGGTGGCGGTGATGTTGGGACATAGGGGCAAATGGAAATGTATATTGGAATGGGAATGAAGTGTAAGCGGTGGAGTTGCCATGTTTGCGGTCAGCAACAAGCTGCGGCCTCCATGGTTGTCGTCGTCGGTGGAGGTTCTTGGAAGCGGCGGTGAATCAGGGTTGCATACGTATACAATGAGAAAGATAGAAATGGAGGGATTTATGGGAATTAATTGGTATTTAGTGGGAATTAATTGGGATTTATCGGGAGTTAATTTAGGTAGTATTAGGGGTGTGATAAAAAGTATTTTTTGTCCTTTTTTATTTTATTTAAGCTTCCTTCAAATTCAATTTAATTACAAAAAAAAATTATGTACATTCTAGCCCTTCGTTAAATAATCTAATGGTCCAAAATACTTCTCGCAAAATAAATATGTTTTGCATTAACCTCCCACTATATATACTATCTTATAAAGCATTTAGATATAGTGTCTTAATCTCTTAATTTTATATAATTTAAAATTACTAATTTACCCTTAATATTAAACTAAAAGGAAACTATTTAATAAAGTTAAAAAACTATTTTGTAGAGTTAATGATAATCTTATATACAATTTTAATAAAACCTTCCAAAATAAAAAATATTTAAAAAATCAAATCAATGCAAAGTAATTTAATAATTTTAAAAACTACGAATTAAACCTTTTTATATAAATATTTTATCATATAATAATTATTTTAACTTAACTACTAAAAATTACGTATAATTAGAAGTAATTAATTTTAAATAACATATAACCTACATTTTTAAGAATTTCTGAATTTTTTAAATGGGCAATATAATTAAAATAGCATTGAGTTATAATGTCAACACTCTTATTGAATTTTACAATTCATGTGAAATTTAGGGTTTAGTTCACGAAAATATATTCAACTTGACACATTTTTCTATTGGATGTATCGGACTTTTAAATTTACCATTTAATATATCCAGGTCTTAAAAGTTACCAATTAATGTACGTGGTTACTTACAACAAGAACGAGTAATTTCTTTTATTTTTTACTTATTTGTAATATTACAACATTTTCCACCTCATTATTGTTGCCACCTCAGTATTTCATGCAGAACATTCATCGTTTTCATCCTTTAAGAACATTCATTTCAAAATTGAATCTGTAACCCTTAATTAAAGTATCCACAGTCAGGATTGAAACATCCACTAAAAGAACATACATTTATGAACTTCCATTTAAGAACCAAAATCCAGAATTTAGGCAAAAATTGATCTGTAAACAAATTTGAAACAAGAATTCGGTTGCAGATCCGAAACAAAATCGTAACCTTGAGCCATAAAGATACGAACAAAAACACATATGGTTTGAACCTTTGAGCAGATCTGGTCTTACAGATATGAAAATCAAATTAGAAAAACTCAAGGAAGATGAAAATCGAAACCCTATATGAAATCAAATAAGAAACACCCGACGAAGATGAAAATCGAAACCCCATATGAAATCAAATCAGAAATCGCAGATGAAAATTGAAACCCTTCATGAGTCTAATTAAGATCGAGACCCACATGATACCAAATTGTAAACCATCGAGCCTTGTTGAAATTGCAAATTGTGTTTACGAACCCTAAATCAAGCCTTGTTCGAACAAGAACCCTAAAATAGAACTCCAATCTTGTTTAAACCACATGAAGATAACCCTAATTTGGGTTCAAGAAAATCACAGATCTAGGGTTCACCAAAAACTCAAAATCAAAGATCGAAACGTTAATCGTGATAGAGATGAAATCCAAAACAATACAACCCCATATGAAATGAAATCAGAAAATGTAGATGGAGATCGATCTCTTGATGGAATTGTATACACAAAAACAAGGAGCAGATGAAGATTGACTGTCAATCTCCGGAGGATGAACTCGCATATGAAATAATACGAATTTTGGAACGATTTTATTTTTTTAAATCATAAAAATTCAAGTCATATGTCATGTCAACAGCCACATCAGTGAAACCGGTGCCATGTCAGCTTGTAAACATGCTATAGCAGGTTTGATATACGTACAAAATGGTAAATTTAGAAATTCCAGTACATTAAATTGTAAGTTTGAAAGTTCAGTACATATAATAGCAAAATGTGACAAATTGAATATATTTTCAAGAACTAAACCTGAAATTTTATTGACCTATTAAGATTTAGACAAGAAACACACTACTCCTATTTAAAAAACAGACAAGTTGTCAGGAAAAATATTTATCGCCGCTGTATTACGTGAATACAATGTTAGTGTGTGTATATATATTATATTTTATATTATATATATATTTTGTCCACTTAAAAAATTAATTTGCAAAATCAAAAAAAGATGTCGACTTCAATAATTGTTCCGAGGCGCGGGTTTAGATAACATTCACATGGCTTGGGTTTTGCTTTTGAATCACTACCATCAAATTATAAAGAGAGATGATCGGTGTCTTTAGTACGGAGCTTTTAAAATTGTTAGTTTATTGTTTAAAAAAAATTACAAGTTATATTTAGACGAAAAAATTAAAATAGTTTTTAAAATTAGCCGAAAGTCTTTTATATATTAAATTACATAAATACCTTTTTTAATTACTTCATAATTTCTTATATTTTTTTGATTTGTTCTTTTGTCATTTGATACTATTCAGCTCTAACTATCACCTAATTTGGTAAACACATTAAACATATATAACTAAAATATATAACTTCCAGCTGGCCAGTTACTAGTTCCAGCTTCAAGTTATCAGTTAAAAGCAATTTCTGTCAAACATACTCGATATATATATCTTTCTATTATTTCCTTTTATTTATTCTCTTACTTATAAGATTAATATAAGTGTTAAAATCAATGAAAGATATGAAAAAAAAATTAGTAGCCATTACATATTATCCTGTGATAATAAAAGAATGACATAGTAGAAAGGTATACCATTTTTTAATTATAAATTATATAAAAGAAATTTATAATTTAACATAATCAATCACCTACTCCCTTTCCTTCATCCCCATAAATTCATTACCATTGCTCCATTTCATACCTACCACTCCATCTGGATCACAAAATATCTATCTAGTGATCGAACTCAAAGAAGAAAGATAAACACATCATGCATAAGCCAGGGCCACACCACCCACCACCACCACCACCGCCTCATCATCCTCCACCGCCGCACGATCGCCAGGGCTGTTGCACTATTCTCTAGTTTTATTACTTTACTTGGATTCGATGTGTCATGTGTGTATGTATATGGTAACATGAATCTGTATGTGTTCCCTTTAATTTATATATTCATGTGAGAGATGATCATATTAATTATATGCAACGAATAATAACCGACGTATATCATGTGTTTGATATATGAAGGTAATTCAGTTAATTAATTAGTGTATCTGACATCTTTCATTTGATGACTACGTAATATATATTCTGCTCTGTGTGTGTGTGTGATTTTTATATATATTTTCTTCAAAATAAATGGATTAGTTTTTCATTCTCTTGATTCATAACATCGTCTATATATTAATCATTTTTAATACGATCGATGTTTTGACTTCTGATTCGAGGTGTTTAGATCTGCTTATTTTACGACTTACAATTTTTTTTTTAAGTTTTGGATAACTTCGTAAGTTAATTAATTTGTTTTAGTTACGCTACAAGCATATTAACTTGGAATTACGAACTGATAAGCTGCAAGTTAGATAAATTTTTAAGTTAAAAAATTAAGCTAATATAAACGCCTATTATATATATGTTTGCCACTAGAAAATTCAATAGATTTCTATAAGTAATCTTGAATTTGTAGGAATTTTGAAGCGGTTAATAACGGGTGATAGATTCGTACCTGTTGTTTATGGATCCGACAAACCCGAATTATCTTATTAGGGTTGGGTTTAGTCGGGGTCAAAATGCTTAATCGGTTTTGACCCGACAAACCCGAAGTCTATATAGAGTCAAGTTTCAGGTTAAATTATATGTCTTGCTTTTGAAAAGTATCCAAAGTTAGCTAGCGGTTAAGCAAAACTGAAAGCTTATGATTAAGGTAGTTATTCGTACACAACAAAATTGATCATACACAACAACTTGATGCATTATCAACTTCTACCGTAAGGTGCATCTTTACGCGTTTTACGACAAGTTTTTTCTTAAAAAAAATTGATGCACACAAAGTCATTTTTCTTTAATATCGAACTTCCTTTTTTATCGTGTATATTAAACTTTAATGAGTTTTTGTTTTGTAAGTTATAAATAATTAGAACTTGTAATTTGTATATGTATAATTATAAATTATATATATAAATAATTGTCTATCTTAAATCAAACTTTAAAAACGTGATGAGTCTTAAAACTTGAGACTTATAAATTGTATTACTCTTCTTACATTTAAGTCACTTTATCATTAGAAGTTAGAACACCCAAATTTGTCAATTAATATAAAAATCGACAACTAGAGTTAGACGATTTTCTATCCACTTGTCATGCTTCATTTTATGGAATGATTTTCTTTTAAAAAAATTGGTGTTTAGTGAAAGTTCGATGAAAATCGGATATTTATTAATGGAAACGTATTTATACACAATCGGTCATACATAACAAGGTACAAAATTAATGTTATATGACCACTTTTATTGTACATGGAAACGTTAATACATGTGATATGAAATGATGATGCATAAAATTAACATGTATGACCACTTTTATTGTATATGTATGGATCACCTTCCTTTATTAATAAATTTTTTTACTCAAAATAGTAAATTAAAAACTTGCACCAAATAATAGATTTTAAGAATTTTTAATATTTTTACGTAAACACTAAACTCAGACATGGATGAGTTTTTTTTAACGCAATTATACTATTAAAAAAGAGAAATATATATGTCGCACACTCGCACACAACAATTCTTGATTGCTTTGATCACTACTCTTTTGAATATGTAGATTATAATAAATGATACCGAAATTATAAAAATATAAAAGTCATAATTGTTGTTTTTGATAAAATTTGTTGTTTACAAAGATCTCATTACAAAAATAAGATAGGTTTTATACCGTGAGTTGGGTTCAATAAAGTTTATGTAAAAACCATAGTTCTTAATTTTAAATATTCAATTACAGGTGATTTAATATATAATTACATGTGAATTATGAAAATAACACTTCGTTCAAAATTTTAAAATACATCTGAACAATTGATGTTATTGATTCAAATGCTAAATTAATCATTTATAGCTAAGAATTAAATATGAGTTATATTAAATTCTTCTTTATACCGTATTATATATTTTCTTACTCATTTAATCATTACGAGTGTTAAAATTTAATAATAAAATAAGAAAAGATAATTGTATTACAAGTATTAAGTAGATAAATAGATGAAATAAAAGATAATCGGTCATTAAATTTAAGCACTAAATGAAAAACGTGGAGGAACGTGAAACCGCCATGTCATATGACGGTATAAGATTACCAGCCTCGGTAATTGCTGACCGTGTGGATTTAATATACGTACACGTCGGGTTTCTTTCGGCACCTTATTTATATATATATTTTTTTTGTTAAAAATATTTAATAATGGGTTTTTTAATGACTTTAACGATAATAATTAAAAATTACATGATATATGTTTTTAACATAAATATTATTTATAAATATTTTAAATGAATTGATATGTTAGTTATTTGACCTATTTTATCTTTTGTTTATTTAAATATTTATACGAATGAAATACGTTTTATAAATGTTTCTAACCGTATATATTATTTTTTATAATTAATTGATTATTAAATATCTAGATAATTACTTGAGTTATAACTTTTTTGTGTATAAATCAGTTTTGTAAATAAAAGAAATATATTTTAATATTTAAATTTAACAAGGTATCAATATAAGAGCACTCACAGTGATAATTGTTATTATCCTTATTATTAACTTCAATATCAGCATCATTATCTCATCACTAACCATCCATAGTAACAACAAAGATAACTATATCAACACACAATAACTTATCCCAAATGATATTGATTGGGAAAAAAAGAAAAAAAGCATTGTGTCATTCCTTACCACACAGCGAGCCGGCCAAACACGAGCATACAACGAGCAATGGTAATAAGGATGACGAGCTAAGACTCTTCATTTTTATTCCTTTAGATCAGGGGCGGACCCAGGATTTGAGATAAGTGGTAGCACCGGACCTAAGATTTGAAATGAGTGGTAGCACTGCCTCTAAAAAATTGAAATTTACACTACGAAAAATCAAAATTTACACTACGCACGTAAAATTGAGTGGTGTCCTGTGCCCCCACACCCGTATACCTAGATCCGCCCCTGCTTTAGACTATCACGAACATCCATTACGGGTACTCTAATTTTTTTTTGAACAGCTTCGCCTCAGCGGTAGTGGCACAGGATCGAAACCGGTTGATCTAATCCGGGCCCCGGTTTCGAACCACTTCAACTACACCCCCTAATTAATTCAGTAGGGCTGATTTCACCAACGAGTGAGTGACCCTCAGCTACTCCTAGGAAGAAACCCTCCAGAGAGACTTGAATCCAAGACCTCTCTTTCACTGAAAAAACTCTCTTACCACCAGGACAAACCACTTTAATTTTATGAGTACTCTAATTACCGTGACACTTTCTACTAATGTGTTTCTTTTTATAGAAAAAGATAAATCACTTTAATTAAAGAAAATGATTCTCCACCCCATAAATTCCCAAATGCCTCTTCTCATTTTCCTACCTACCTAACATAACATAACATCATCATAACCAGTGAAGAAAAGAAAGCACCGGAGATCGAGATGCACAGACCAGGGCACGGGCACCCTCCGCCGCCTCCACCACACCACCATGGTCCTCCTCCTCATCACCATCACCCGCCACCTCCACCCCCACCAGTTCATCACCACCACTACCCTCCGCCGCCGCCGCCGCCGCCCCACTATGATCGCCAGGGCTGTTGTACTATTCTGTAGCTTTATTTCTATGTATATATGAGACCTAATCATCGATCCAATAATATTTCATGTTTAATTAAGATCGATTTTGATGATTATTATGTATGTGACCTGTTTGATTTGACTATATATATATCCTATGAGTTCTTAGTTTATTTAATATATATATAAGATGAGATGAGTTATTCATGGTTATGATCTATATCTTGATGTATCGTGGAATATATATATTAATCTATATCTATTATATATATAGTTGAAGTTTGGATTTATCGTGTTTTTCTAGTGTTGCCCCAGATACTGATTTGAGTGATGGGTATCCAGGGCGATCGGTTGATTTGTGTTAAATTTGAATCCATCAATCAATAGGTATATGGGAGTATGGTTTTAAACTTCGATCAACAATGGAGATCGACTGCAACTCTAATTAATTTCATGATTCTGTTCATGTTTTATTATTATTCTCCCGACTACTTAAGACCGTGAACGACCAAAGAAAGAGCAACAATTCATTTCGAAATAGGAAATTAACTACAATATAAAAATAATTTCCTTTTTTAACTAATTCCTGTAAGCTTTTTTTCTTCATAAGCTAGTATGTGGTGAATTTTTTTTAATACGAGATGATTCTTATATAACAAAAGTAGTTATATATAATAATTTTATACATTCTCGGATTATACCTTATCAATAAACTGTTTTGTATCTTGTTGTGTAGTTTATATATATCTATATATAAAATAGATTAGACCGGATAAATACGATATTTTATGTTTAACTTTTAACCGGAGGATATACGAAATTCGATATTTTCTATTTGTCCAACTTCTTGTAGGTGACATTACCGGTTTGCCGAGGTAACAAATATAATAACATTTGTTGTTATGTATTTTGACTTTATAATAGTAAAAATAAATCATATAATATAATAACACAGGAGATCAACATCAATGGTTAAGTGAATTAAGTGGTGGTCTTGGTGAAGGGAGTGGTGCCAATGTTTTAAAACTTGGGTTGATTCCGCTAGTTTAACTGGTTGATCCATGATCTAGTGAAGATATTTGGTCAATATATACTGGGTTTTTGGTCATTTCTGGCCTGCATCGACCGGCCCGAGTTTATTGTTAAACAGGTGACACGGGTTGATTTGAGCTTTTTTTATTTTTTTATTTTAATGTTTATTAAAACATAAAATCCCGGCAGTTTAGTCATTTCGATAGTCGATACTTTGAAATCTTCACTTGGCGCCCTAAAAATGAGCCGTGAAACCCTCTCATCAGTCGACGGCGTTTCTTGTCCCCTGTCTTCGACCGGCATGAGACGAGAGTCCATCTCTGACGAGCGACTGTCCTTCAAGAAAAAACCTTTATCAAGTTCATGTAACCCATATTGAATCCCACCTAGTGAGTGATTTTCTTTAATCTCATCTTGTTCCCAACTCTTTCTACCTTAATTGATAGATTTCTTCCGTCATTAAATTTCTTGAAAAATACTTAATTTATGGAAAAATGATTGAAAGACCTGTTAATTATTGATATATTAGTTAAGTTCTTAAATACTTTTTTTTAACAGCGAAGTTATGTTAGTGAGTTAGGCCCGTAATGACATCTATATAGGGCAGTATGTGAGCCACAATTCACGCGCCATGTGGGAATAAACCCTCATCCATTATTTTCGGAAACCCTCACAACGAGGCTCGAACTTGAGACCTCACAATGAGATAAAACCCTCCATACTACTAGGACAAATCATAGTTGGTAATTTCAATTCTTAAATACTTCATAGATTAGTTATCTTCTTGATAGATCAGTAATTTGTTATATGTTTGATAGATTCAGTAATTTTTTAACACGTTAGTTAACTTCTTAAATGATTGATAGATTTGTTAGTTTATTGACAAACTAGTTTAAAAACCATGCAGATACACAGATCAAACATATTTATATATGTGAAAATCACTTAATTAAATATATGATTGTTTTGTTAGAACAAAAAAATAGTACAATCTTATACTTTTTTTAAAATTAGAAAAAGTTTATATTAATTTCAATGGACATAGAAAGATAAATAATAACAACTTTAGAAGGATGTAAATTATTTACAATAAGATTTGTAAACCATGTAATTTAACTATTAGCATTAAAATATTATTAAGGCATTGATATTAATTTTAAATTAATACAAAATAATATTTAATTTGTATTTACTAAATTGGATGGACATTCATACAATCAAATTAAAATCTATATACGTCGATTTTAAATCTATATCAAAATTTAGATATATTAAATTTTTATTAACTTAGATATAACCTTTATCTCATATAAATTTTAAATAGAATTTTAATTTTGACTATTCAAAGTCAAAATTGAGTTTTCAATTTTAACTTAAATTTATGGTTAGATTTAATTTTAATTAAATAAAATGCCAAGATTTTTCAATTAAATTGATTAAGGTTAATCTTTTATTTAAATTAGAAGATTAGTAATTATTTTCAAGTTTATATACATATACACACACACATGCATATATAGTTTTTCTAAATATAAAAAATTAAAAACCGGATTAACCCGCCACTGGTTGATCCGCTGGTCGAACCAACTGAACTGATTTACCCGTAACTCGATGAAGAGACTGGTCAACTAAAAATCCGAGTTTTAAAACATTGGATGGTGCTTATAATTCACGCTTTGCACATCAACATTCCCACCCCACTACATCATGGCAAGGAGGCGTGGTGGTGGGAGGTGGTGGGTTTTACGCCTCCAGGGGTTGTGTGAGAACATTGAAATGACATTTTGAATGTTAAGAAGCAATTTCGTTTTTAAACCTATATAATAACAAAAGATAAAGGCGAAAAAATAAAATAAAAACAAACTTTATTTTCTTTATAAGTAAAAAAACTTGTGGTCTATAGATATCAGTTATTTACCTCTTAAAAAGTGAATAGCATCAAAGATTTTTATAAGATGTGTCAAATAAATATTCTTTCATCGACATATAAGAGTATAAGAGTGTACTCCTATTTAAAATTAAATTGAAAAGCTTTATAGAGATCACTACTATAATAGTAATACAACATGACCGATTAACACACATAAAGAAGGGCACATGTGAAACATTAAATAAAAACATAATATAATGATCATTAGCATAAAATTTAATTATACACTAAACAAAAACTATCGTATCAAACAACAATAATACATTAGCTACTTCTACGAACCATCCAATATACTTAGTATCGAGATATAATGAGACGCGATTATATTTCTTATACAATTACGGACAATAAGCTAAGTCAAGTGTTTATGGTTATATTAAAAAAGGACAAATTGCATGAAAATACAATGAACTTTGTCTTAGTTACCATTGTATACAACAAGCTTTAAAACTTTAAAAATTTAAAAATAATATAATTAACTTTTATAATTCTCTTGTTGTATGCGAACAACTTTTTCATATATATATTATTTGATTACCATTGTATATAATGAACTTTGTCATATATAATTTTTATAGTATACAACAAATTGCATATAATGTGAAAATTATGAAAGTTGGTTATATTATTTGTAAGAAAATAAAGTTTATTGTATATAATGTTAAATTGCATACAATGTGAGATTAGATTAGATGTATGGTCGAGTATAGTGGTTAATTAGTAAGTTTTGGATGTCGACCAAGTGGCTATGAATTGTGTTTTTTTTTATTAATTTGTTAAAAAGGAAACTATATAACCTGTAGTACGTGACAGAATCGGATGTCGTGGGTACACGCGTGACAAAGACATACGACCGTATACGTATGCCCCAAGTCTCGACATCTTTACATATACACAAACTTACAAAATAAGAGAAAGAAACGCAGTACGTTTTCAATAAAACTTGGACACGTGGATTTAAATTTATCCAGGGGGTGTCGGTATGGGTCGTTTTTTTATTTTATTTTTGCATTATTTAATTACAAGATAAATTCGTATAAACCACTACCTTAAGGAAGCTAGGAAATGACACGTACGAACGTACGTTCATAAATATCCAAACGTCTCTCCTCAAATTATCATCTCATACCTACCACATATTTCCTAGCTAGCTCATATTATCATTTACTAAACAAAAAAGGAAGATCCCATAGATCAAAACATCGACAACATATAGAGCTAGAGATGCATAGACCGGGCCACCACCATCCACCACCACCGCATCACCACCATCATCATCCACCACCTCCTCCTCCTCATCATCATCATCACCACCCTCCTCCGCCACTGCCTCCTGTTCATCACCACTATCCTCCACCGCCTCCGGTTCATCACCACTATCCACCGCCGCCTCCTCATATTCATCACCACCCACCTCCTCCACCAGTACATCACCACCCTCCTCCGCCACCACCACACAGACCACATCCACACCATCACCACCACTTCTGATTTCTGAAACCAGCTGCTAGCTAGCTGCAGATCTCTCTCGTACGTACTTGTAGTACGTATATATATATATATATATATATCCATCTAAATTAATATGTAGCTTATTTATTTCAATAATTAAGTGTTGTAACATGCATGTATCTTCAATTCCCGGCCTTTATTTTGAGGGATTCTAGTGATCGATATATAATACTGATTATATCATCATGTACGTACGTGATCGATCATGTATTTCCTTAGAGTAATCGATGTAGCTATCATATCATGATCGAGGTTTTGTTTTACAAAAGTACTTGTAGCATATATATTAATGTCTTATCTATCATTCTAATGCTTTATTAATTTTCTGGTTTATTTATTTCGATCTCATTAATATCTTTTAACATTTTAATGCTAATCTGATTATCATGCAAGTCATGTAAACTTTGAACAAACTAAGTTTCCTCATATAATTATAAATTACTTTGAACAAAATTTGATTTGGGTAAATCGAATTTACCTATTAATTAATTAGAAACTAGGATCTTATAGTAGGCTAATTGTGCCGGATTTTATATATCTAAAATTTTATTACACAATAAATCATAAGATTAGTTGATCTACGTGATAAGATATTAATAATTTTATATCAACGCATCCAAAAATAATAAAACCGTGCGATAAAAAAGTAATCAAAAGATTAGGATTATAATATGGTGCAAAAACAGTAAAACAAAATGAGTCAAAAGAAATCTCAAATTAATCTCATAAATAAAAGATTGACTTTTCATCTTCAAAAAAACTTATATTTACATGATAAGTTTAAATTTCTTGAAAAAAACAACTGTAAGTATTATATACGCTAAGACCATATGAACTAAATCATAATTGATATAAAGTTTGTGGGAAAAGTAAACCATACTTGAGTTATTGTTTCTTTAAACTGTAATAACACTTTTTTATTTTTTAGCTTATAAAATACTTTAACTTTCGTTAACAGCTTACAAAACACTAGTTATATTTACACAAGTTAACGAATATTTCAAAAGAAATGCCAAAATCCATCTTTCAAACTATTCGGATCTATCCGAACCATCAAGGAGTCGAGGCTTTACCCTTGTTGTAACCTGCAACATACAACACTGAAACATAAACTAACGCCTAGTGAGCATATTAGATGAACACAAATAATCATATAACATGAGTAAAGTCTTCCTGGGATGTCTCACATCCAAGTTGTAACAACTGCAAAACTGTTCTGACTGTCACTGTTCTTGAGTATAGCTACACCACCTGCGTAGCCATACCCCCTAAACACTGTTATGGTATACAGTTACACCACCTGCGTAGCTGTACACCCTGTCACTGATCTGGTATATAGCTACACAACCTACATAGTTGTACACCCTGTCACTTTTATGGTACACAACTATACCACCTGCATAGCTATGTACCCTGATATTGTTCTAGTGCATAGCTATACATGACTATTGTACAATGAATATACATCATAGTTATCTCCTATAACAAAGTTATCATGTAACATGTATATATAACATAGATACTTACATACTATTCATACAAAAGAAATAAGTACACTCACCTCGTAACTAAGTAATATGCTAAACAAGTAACGTGTTTTGTCAAGTATCCAGGCACCCTCCTACACTAGAGAATTTAACTAGGCATTACAAACTATACAAACTGGTCTGAAAACTGTTCTAAAAACTATATAGCGCATGGCACGCCCGTGTCTCCACACAGGCATGCCCGTGCCTTAACAGATAGGGTTGTGCTTAACTTAGACACGAACATACCTTATCCTTAAGACACGCCCGTGCCTTGGCCAGGTACGCCGGTGCCTCAACCCTAGAGCACGGGGGTACCTCAAGAACTAGGGTTTTTCATAAGGCTATAGGCGCGCCCGTGCCTCCTCCTATATCAACAACTGATAGTCAACCAGCCGACTGTTTTTGCCATTTTTCAACAAATTCTCAATTCTAATTGACCAAACACTGCATAGGGGTGTCTTCCTACACCCCAAACAGCTAAAAACAACAACAAACACATAAACTACAATCAACATCATTGATTCATCCCTTTTGACCCATTTAAACTCAAAACAACAAACCAATCATACCGTATGCTACTATAGATTGAGATGAAATTCAACACTAAAAATGGTTGTAGAACTTCGTTTCAATGTTGTCAAAATTCCCCGCTAATGCTCTTGAAGTGAAAGTGTGTGTACATGTTGCTTAGTGATCAAGAAGAGTTCATGTATATCTACAAGTATTAGCAATAGTCAAAACAACCCCGAACTTATTTACTTTCGTTTTGACAGCTTTAGCTCCTCTAGTTTTATAAACATCTCTTATCTCATGAGGGTAACTCATGATATTTATAAAATTAATTTATTAAAGAAATTCCGAACCTTAAGGCATTACATAAACATAATCATCTTACGAGTACACGAGAAGTGATTAATATACAATAATAATATAATTGTTAGAAAAAATACATTATTAATATAGCTTTTTTTTAAAAGTTGTTACAGTAATTATTAAACCTTATTATTAAATATAACAGATATTGTTTATATAAGAAATACAAAAGAAAAAAAATAAGAATACAATATGTAAAAAAGTACATAAATATTTTAGTTAACAAAAACTAAAAATAAAAACGATAATGACATAATTTTCTATTTCTTATTTAATATTGTTAAAGTAGTTACAAAAAAGGTTAATATGGTTTAGTCCTTAAAATTGAAGCTCTATTTTGGTTTAATATTTAAACTTTATTTTTCAGACTACATCATCATTGAGTTTAAGACTATTTTAATGTAATCTTTTGACTTTATCTATAAATTGTTTAACTCTAAAATTATAGATTATTTTGGTTTAACCTGTAAATTTTATTTTCAAAAAATTTAAGCTTTCAAAGTATTAAGTTATTTTGGTTTTATACTTAAACATGATTTCCGTCATCAAAAACCAAGCTTCATTTAGGTAAACCTTTAAAAAAATTTTGAATGGTTTTACCTTAAATAAATATACATATTACTAATGCACGAAATTCATGTGGTCTTTTGTTTAATTAAGAAAACATATCATTCGTGATTTAGTGCAAAGTGTTTTTTTAAATATATTTGTAAGTTATATTTTCTGTATAGAAAACTTATTGCTAGTTTGTAAAATATAAATAATAACACATATTTAAGAATATTTTAACCCAAAAGGCAGCATTTGCAACGTAAAAAATTCTTGTTGTTCTATAACGATGTATTACATCTTGACCTAACGATCAAACTATAATATGATACATACGTACATAAAATCCATTATAAAAAGAAAGTTTAATGATTAGTCAAACTAAACTTAAACTTTAATGTCTAAACAATTCAAGAATAAAGGTTAATGGTTACAACAAAATAAGCGTAAGCTTTAAAGTTAAAATATTAAAAAAAGTTTAAGAGTTTAATTGAAATAGAATTTAAACTATTTTTAACCTAATCAAAACTCTCAAATAAATAAATATATTAAATATTGCTTACATAAAATTATAAAAAAACATATATATGAAATTTACATTAAGTAAAAGAAAATTTAAAAAATGATAGACACAATGCTTTAAGTAAATAGAAGTTAACAAGAATACAAAGTTTTAAAAGGGTTAAAAAATTAGAATCTAAGTTAAAATAGTCGAAAGGTTAAAAAGTATACAAAGCAGCAAAATATGAATTCAGGATTTTGCGTAGATCGCAACCTGATTCGAATCCAGGTCTTCTGGGTAACAAACAAAAGAATTACCAATCCAACTAGCCCGTGTTTTGTTAATAAACATGCTATTATATATATATATATATATATATATATATATATATATATATATATATATATATATATATATATATATTATAAAAGTGTTTTTTTCTGATAAATGTATGATATTATAATACGCATGTTTTGACCGGTTCACAAAAAATTTCCTAGTTCTATATATATATATATATATATATATAGGTAAAAGTTTAAACGAGAACTGTTTTTCGTACGAGAACCAATCTTAGCCGTCCAATTCCCCCTCCTTCAATTGGATTGCCCACTCATGAATTCCTTACATGCACCCTGCCTCACTCAATCCCCCCATTCTCTTCATCCATGAATTTCATTATCCAAAATAAACGGCCAAGATTGGTTCTCGCAGTTCTCGTACGAAAAACAGTTCTCGTTTGAACCCTCCCTTATATATATATATATATATATATATATGAAAATTTAGGTATTTTAGACCTTTTATTCACATGATTCTTGGGTCCCAGCCATGATTTTTAATGCCTTATATGACCTATGATTAAAACCATCACTCACGCGATAGTTTGTGCTTTTACTCGAGTAGGAATAGGACATGATTAGCATTGTGTCGCTTCCTGTAGTTGTGATTATGGACTGTTTGGACTTATGAAGAAGCCAATGCATCACCTCTCCTATCATTCAACATATTCCATTCATTTTTAGCTCCAAAATGTGGTTTGCATAAATGTTTGGTATTTCAATGGCCATGGGCACACTCGTACAATATGTGGTGGTAGAGCACACAATGGGGCTATGTGAGTCGTAGGGCGAGTCATGGGTGGTATGGTAGAAATATGAAAAGGAGCATAAAGAGGGATAATAGTTTAGACTCCTTAAGAAGGAAATATATAACATCCCCTTTGTTTTTCATATTCAACTAATCTTTAAGCTGTAGAATCCTTGTTGCATACAACTTTGGGATTGATTTGTCTTGAAACTTGCATTTTAATTTGGGACAAAAATTGAAATCCATCAAGGATTATTGATTGTTATTAAGGGTGTATTTGAAATTCACTATGCTACTATATACATCAAGAAACCATTATAAGGAGTAGCGTAACACACAACAACAATATCTACAATCACGTAAAAGCACCGCATGAGATTGATAGATAAAATATAGATAGTCATATTTTTACTCGCAGTAGAGAAACTACTTTCGAAAGACCTCTAATAAATGAGTAAAACCAACTACCATAATGTTTTTTATGTAAATAAATTGACTAACAGAAGCAATTACACTACCATCCATAACGACCCAAAAAGAAATATCATATATTAAAAGGATAAGAAGAAGATAGAAGTATAGAACAATCCAACTTACACCTCTACCCCGACACAACAACAAACATACAATATGTATATCAGAAACTAATTACTCATCTTAAACTTATATCATATCATCTTTTGTTCTAGCTAGCTAGATCTTTAAGTTCTGTAACTCATTTTCCCTAACAGAAGAACCATCATCACTAGATTCATCACTTTCATCAACACATGATTCTTGGTCCCAACCATGATTTTTAATGCCTTATATGGCCTATGATCAAAACCATCACTCACGCGATAAGTTTGTGCTTTTACTCGAGTAGGAATAGGACACGATTAGCATTGTGTCGCTTCCTGTAGTTGTGATTATGGACTGTTTAGACTTATGAAGAAGCCAATGCATCACCTCTCCTATCATTCAACATATACCATTCATTTTTTAGCTCCAAAATGCGGTTTGCATAAATGTTTGGTATTTCAAAGGCCATGGTCACACTCGTAGAATATGTGGTGGTAGAGCACGCAATGGGGCTATCTGAATCGTAGGGCGAGTCATGGATGGTGTGGTAGAAAGATGAGAAGGAGCATAAAGAGGGATAATAGTTTAGACTCCTTAAGAAGGCAATATATAACATCCCCTTTGTTTTTCATATCCAACTAATCTTTAAGCTGTAGAATCCTTGTTGCATACAACTTTGGGATATCTATACGTCAGGTTTCAAAAATATATAACTGTGGAGGTGGTGGAGCATGTACGGGGGCCATTTGTGTAGGGCCATGGGTGGATACCGGTGCGAAAGACGTTGTTGGTGGTGTTGATAGTCGAAAATGAGCATTTGAGGTGGTGGTTTGAGGTCGTGTTGGAGTGGATTGTTGTCGGTGGTCATCTTGGACCATTTGTCGACGTAAGCTAAAGATTGATGGAATGGAAGATCTTCCTTTCGATTATGAACTCATTGTTGGCGAGGATGATAAAAAAGAATTTTTAGGTTTTTAGTAAGAAAGTTAACGAGTTTTATGGCCGGTGTAATAAGGGATTTTCAAGAGGGAAGGAGTAAGTCCCGAAGCATGTTTCATCTTGGATTACTTCAAACTTAAGAGTCCAAATCACGTTATTTTACATTATTTCGTTGTGTGGCATTGTATTTAATGCATTATCCTTGTGAACTTTATATGAATTACAGCCGGAGGTTTTGCTTTTAATATTAATTTTCTCGTATGGTTATATATATGTATAACATGCATGATAGAAATGTCTCCTTTTATTCATAATTAAAGACAAAAAGTTTTCTTATTTGAAGGCAAAAAGTTAACAGGTTATGTGGTAGTGCATTTAGGAAGAGCGGGTTGTCGCCTTTAAATATCATGTTATTGACCATACAAGCATATATACTGCAATCATACTACTCGCAATTTGAACCTATTTGCGAGCTAAGCTATAAAAATTAAATTATGAGATTTGTTGGAGGAAATGAAAATTTCAAAAAAGTAGTTCTTTAAGGAATCATAAAGGGATTAAATTTGGTTAACCTCTATAGTTGACATGGAAAGGAAAGGAATGGAAATGTAGTAGTTTGGTTTCCTATGGGTTCATTTTTTATTTTGTAGATATATTTTTGGAATTGGAATGTATATAATGTCATTTGGGCACCATTTAGAGATTTATTCATGAGCTTTATTGGTAATAATTGGTGTTTACTAATTTTGTAATAATTAGAGTTCAAGTGCATGAAAAATTTTTAACTAGATGCGGAAGGAATCATGACTTACTCCAACTTAATTTCATTTTGCTAACCAATTTAGCCCATTTGATTGCGTGATTGATCATGATAGTTGAGGGTCACCTTGGTGTACTTTCCTAACCGCACACAATGATTGCAAAACGTTGTAATTTTCATGTGATGATAGATCAGCAAAACAAGGGACGGATTGTAAAAAAAAAGTTAATTAATTAGGGAATATAAAGATATTTCATTACTTTTATAGTGATTTTAATCAAACTTGTGACTAGATGAGGAATGGGTATGATATCTTTTGTTTAATGGAATCATTATATTTATACATTCTTAATTATTATCTGATCTTTTATCCATGTTTATGCTTAAAGTAAGCCGAATTTTGTTTCAGCGCACTTTGTATGTAAAATTGAAGTAATTTGTAGAAATTGATCAGAGATGGAGGTGAGATGCAAATTTTAGAAAATCTGGTAGCATAGATTTATACGTAGTACGTGCATAATTATTTTATGCACGTCATGCTCTTATGTTCGTGAAAATTAGGATTTCAACCTTGGGAAGTCAATGTTGTCATCGTTTTCACGTTTTACTATTGCACAATGCACAACCTAACTTTTTGCGCCACAATATTTGATGTTCTTACTGTATTAGCTTTTCCCTCTAATTCATATATTCAGATATTTTTAGGGTTTCTTTCGAACCAATAGCTTTCCCATTCATATATTAGAGTCAAATTCAACCATTACAGTTTTACCTCTCATATCAATTTAAATGTAACCATTGACCAAATCAAGTAAATGGTTTTATACTATCATAGGAACTAAACATCCCGTATATAAAAATCTTATAAGAAATCAAAGTCAATCTTAATTAAATTTCAATATGTAACATAATTAAAATTCAAACGAAATGTGAATTTCTGCATTTCAAAATAAATGAAATGAATTTCTACTAAAAATGATATCTAAAACTTACATTTAAATTTTAATTGACTTATTAATTAAAATTAATTATTTGCGTGGGTAACGGCCGATTGATACAAGATACAAGGAAATCATTTTCCTTGTAATCTTCATTCCATTCAAAGCATACATGTATATATAGAAATTGATTTCTCAAAGATATAAAGTGCATCAACCACAATTGATTAGTAGGTATGTTCATCTTCAATATCTTCTTTTTAGGGCTTTGTTTGATTTTCGTTATCCAAAACTGAGTTTTTGAACATATTTGAGTTCATATGGGGAGATGTGTACATATCTTCGATTTCGTTCATCTTCATGTTCTTGGTGTCATTTGTTCTCATATGAGTTCTTATTAAGGTTTCCATTTTAGGTGTGACTTTCACAATGGTTTTAATTAATTAGGGAATATAAAGTTATTTCATTACTTTAATTGTGATTTTAATCAAAGATGAGGAATGGTATGACATCTTTTGTTTATTGAATCATTTTATTTATAGATTCATAATTATTATATGCTCTTTTATTGATATTTATACTTAAAATAAGCTGAATTTGGTTTCCGTGCACTTTGTATGTTAAAATGAAGTAATTTGTAGAAATTGATTGGAGACGGAGGTGAGATGCAAATTTTGAGAAAATCTGGCAGCGTAGATTACATAGTACGTGTGCAATTATTTTATGCACATCGTGCACTTATGTTCGTGAAAATTAGGATTTCAGCCTTATATAGGAAGTCAAATTTGTTATCTTTTTCAAGTTTTACTATTGCACAACTCATAACCTAACCTTTTGCACCACAATATTTGCTATTTTTAAAATAATCACGTCTTCCCACTGATTCATATATGTAGATATTTTTAGGATTTCTTTCAAACTAATAGCTTTCTCATTCATATATTAAAGTAGAATTCAACGGTTACAATTTTAGCTCTCATATCAATTTAAATGTAACCATTGACCAAATCAGTTAGATTTGTAATTTATACTATCATAGTAACTAAATATTCCATAACTAAAAATCTTATAAGAAATCAAATTCAATCTTAATTAAATTCCAATTTGTAACATATTTAACTACAAATTCAAAGTAACGAAATGAATTTATGCGTTTTACAAAAAAAATAAAAATGAAATAAGTTTCTATTAAAATGATATTTGTAAACGTACATTTAACTTTAATTGACATATTAATTAAAATTAATTCTCTGCGTGAGTAACGGTTGCTACAAGGAAATTGTTTTCCTTGTAATCTTCATTTCACTCAAAGCATGTATAAATAGGAGATACAATCAAGAAACATTCAGAACAACAGATCGATCTTCAATTTCATTGCAATTATATATTATTATGACATTCATGAGATTCCAGTCACTCCTTACGATTATCCTCATCATCATGACTCTCCTTGTGAATGGTATATATATTTAATCATTCGTTCATTAGTTTGTATATATATTTTTTATGCTTTGAAGGGTAATAAGTAATTAGTTAGTTATAACTTGATTACTTTTTTATTTTATTTTTTTCTTTCTTTGAAGGATATTGTGAGCTATGTTCTCTAGAAGACATAACAGTTAGAACAGAAAGAACTGATAGACTAATAGAGGGTAAACAAGAATGGAAGGGAGTGGTTGTAAACAATTGCGGATGTCCTCAAGACAACGTAATAGTCTTATGCAACGGTTTCCAAACAGTTGAGACAGTTGACCCGAATGTGTTTGGCCGGGTCGGGAAAAACGAGTGTTCCGTCAATGGTGGTCGCACTATTGCTCCTTTCGGGACAGTTGAGTTTCTTTATGCTTGGGATCCTCCTTTCGTTTTTGTACCTGTTTCCTCTCAAGTTCATTGTTAGTTTAATTTTTGCATATTTTAATTGTTTAGATTATAATTCAAGCAGAAGGATCGAGCTGCCGCTTATTGAAATTATATTACTTAGTTTTATGAATGAATGAATGAATATATGATCAATGTTTAATAACTTATAATTAGGACCCCGTTGTTTTTCTTAATAAAGTTTACTAATGGTAATACGATATATATTGTTTAAGTAAAATGGTTGGGTAAGTATCGTTTTACTATGCTAAGTTCACTACAAAAAAAAAGAGAGCATCATCAACGAAAAAATCTATAAGAAATCTGTAATAAAGATTTTTTTTCTATAGATTTCGTACCAAGAACCTCAATAGCTAGGTAAAACTGTAAGTAGTGAAAAATGGTTTACTAGGAACGTTGTGGCAGAGATATCTTGTTGGGCTTCCGGCTATTATTACAAACTTTCATAGGTTTTAAAAGGGTTTAGTTTTCAAGTATTCAACTTGTCATATTTTGCTATTATGGTATCGAACTTTCAAACGTATCTTTTAATGTACTCGACTTTCTAAAGTTACCATTTTGTATACTGAACCGCTCTAGCAGGTTATAAAATGACGTGGCACTGGTTTCGCTGATGTGGCCGGTGACATGACATATGACTTTGATTTGTCATGATTTAAAATAAATAAAAAATAAAACAGTTATTTTATTATTAATAATAATAATAATAAAAGATAAAGTGTTAGAAGGAGTTTTGATACGATTCATATTCTAGATCTAAGGTGTGTTTAGTGAAACTAGCCGGGGCTGGGGCTGATTAATTGACAATCTCAAGCCCAAGCCATAAGCTACTTGAAAAAGCTTTTATTTTGGAGGATTATAAAAGATTTTGTTTTTAATAATCCCCTCGGGATTTTAACACCTAGACGAGGCTAGAGGGTTAAGGATATGAAAACTAGAATACCAAGCCCCTATAATCTCCTATAAGTCCGTTGCCGCACACACCCTAAGTTTGGGTTCATTTGTTTTCATCTTCGATTTCTATTTTATTTTCATCTACCATGTTCGACTTCTATTATATTTTCATCTCCCCATGTTCGATTTCCAGCAAGGTTCACATGATTGGGTTTAGGGTTCATCTCCGGCCAGCGAGGTTTGATGATTTATCTTCTTGGATAAAAGCAAACCTATATGTGGTGATTCATCATCAAGTTTAGAGTTCATGTCCAGTTGCGGTTATGATTTGGAGTTCTTACCGGATCTTTGGATTATATCTATTAGGGTTTCGTTTCTTGATTTACGATTTAGATCCAGTTTCGTTTTTAGGGCTTTGTTCGATTTTCGTTACCCAAGAAACGCTAAATCCAGGACAAATTAATTTAAAGGTATGTTCATCTTCAAGATCTTCTTTTTAGGGATTTGTTCAATTTTCGTTACCCATATCTGAGTTTTTGAACATATTTGAGTTCAGATGGGGCGATATGTACATAACTTCGATTTTGTTCGTCTTCATGTTCTTGGTTTCATTTGTTCTAATATGAGTTCTTGTTAAGGTTTCCATTTTGGGTGTGACTTTCTAGATTTGATAAACAGATGGGGTTGATAATCAATGGTTGTAAGTTTTAATTTCCAGATTTCCATTTTCGGTTCTAAGTTAGGGTTTCAATTTTAGGTGTGACTTTCGATTTCAGTTCTAGATTTGAGTTTTGATTATGGCTTTAGGTTTTGGTGAGTTTTGAGAACTCGATACATTAAATGGTGAGTTTTGAGAACTCGATACATTAAATGTTAATCTTAAAAGTTTGATATACGTAATAGCAAAAAGCAATAAGTTAGATACATATTTAGGAACTATCCCTTTTTTACAATACCGCACCAAACATTAATCTATTTTCTTCTTTGGTTATGTCAAATTAAAGACATGATTTTAACCTTAATTTTAAAAGGAAAAAATATACTAGGATACCATTTTTTATAAGAATTTTTTTATTAAAACTGAAAATTAACACAAGAGTTGATGAATAACCTAAAATCAAGTTTAAAAAACCGGACAGGTTATCAAACCGATCACTGGTGAGACTAGTTGGTATAAATTAAGGTTCACCGACTTGACCTGAGTCTAAAAAACCAGTTGATATAATAATTAATTTAAAATGTTAGTCTTAAATATATGACGTAAATACTTTATTCATACAAAAGATATTATTGATATACAACTTATATCTGTTCCGCCGTTCGAATATTTAACAAAACATACATATGTTTAAATGCATTATCTATACTACTATATAAACCATTTAACACCATCTCTCTTCCTTAGTTTAAGAGTTCTTAAAATTCCATTAAAACAAAATCTTGACCATTCATTATATCTAAATTAATCTCTTCCACTTAATTTTTTAACCATTTCATTTTCTCTTCTAATTCACTTTAACTTTTTATTTATTTAAAATATACCCTCTCATATTAACATACTCTTTCACACAAACACAATTATCCACCTATATCAACATAATTTTCAAAATCTTATTATTTTCTCTCTTCTTATTCATAAATATAAATCTTTTTTCTTATTTTAATGTCTTTTAGCATTTCTTTTTAAAAATAATAAAATAGTTGATGCAAATAAAAGAAAATTGAGAAATTAGACATGTAAAAAACTTTTTTGTGATATTGAATCGCGAGAATAACATATCATTACATTGTTGAAAGAAACATGTTGTAAAACATAAACTATTTACCTTCGTAGAATTACGCGGGTACGATGCTAATATATTTTTACGACGCAATAAACATAGCATTACATCAAATATCAAAGGAAACAAAAAAGCATGATCAACAATTGAAAAACTAATAGGGAGACATAGTCACATAGAATTTTATTTCATGATATCCCACATCGATGTCTCAAAGAAACAAGAAGCAAAGATAAAAGCTATAAAAAGAAGGAGGTGTAATTTTGGGGAAGATTGGGTGGCGAGATCCTTGTCTAAAACCTGTTTGATCCGGTTCAAAGTAAGCGTTGTATGTTTTTTAACGGTTTGCCAGCCCTATAAAGTTGGTGCCTACACCGGTTCCCGTTTCAACCAGTTGAACCAGCCATGCCTGAAATCAATAAGACAACTCAAAAAACTAATTCAGGACTGCTAACGTATAGTTTCTTAGCCAAGTCGATTACTCACATAGGATTTTTCAATCAAGAGGTTGCATCCTATTCCAGTCTCACAAAAAAACATCTTTTGTAAATTTTTAAAAATCGTCAGTCATAGGTGTGGAAAATAGTTTTAAAATGTAGATTTTGTTATGAATAACCTATAAAATTATATTTATAGGTTAATTTAAAAGTCCACGCTTTTAAATAGGGTTAAGTGTACGGAAATGTAATTAAGTATCTCCGTTTTAATATTGAACCATATTTTATTTGCAAAAATGCATTAAACTACCCAGATTTTGCGTTTAATGCAATATGATCTGTGATTACAAGTTAACCTATTTTTTAAATATTTTTTTATTTATGCCCTTTGTTTATTTATTTTATTATGCTTTGAATTATTAGTATTATTATGGTTTTTTATTAAACACACAAATACCTCCATGTTTCAAAGGTTGAAGATATGATATGTAGTGATCACAAAGAGCCACCATCACCTCCCACCCTCCCACCGCCGACAGCCACCGATGCCGCCACTGCCGGCCACCATAAGCACCACTCTTAGATCTACATTTGATTTTGGGGTTCATACTTCGAAGCATTTGGGCGCTCGAAGTGGCCACTGTTCGAAGTACTCATTCGAAGTGCCCGTTCGAAGTGGCCATTCGAAAAGCCGTTCGAAGACACGACGCGACGCGACGCGTTCGGCGATTTTCGGAATTTGAAGCTTTTGATTGTTGGTTCTTTTCAGAAAATCTGGCAACGTAGATTACGTAGTACGTGCGCAATTATTTTCTGCACATCGTGCTCTTATGATCATGAAAATTAGGATTTCAGCCTTACATAGGAAGTCAAAGTTGTCATCCTTTTCAAGTTTTACTATTGTACAAAACCTAAGCTACAATATTTGCCATTTTTAAAATAATCATGTTTTCCCACTGATTCATATATGCAGATATTTTTAGGGTTTCTTTTGAACTAATAGCTTTCTCATTAATATATTAGAGTAGAATTCAACGGTTGCAGTTTTAGCTCTCATATCAATTTAAATATAACCATTGACAAAATCAAGTAGAT
This sequence comes from Dittrichia graveolens, assembly GCA_038502395.1. Taxonomy (NCBI): domain Eukaryota; kingdom Viridiplantae; phylum Streptophyta; class Magnoliopsida; order Asterales; family Asteraceae; genus Dittrichia; species Dittrichia graveolens. The sequence goes on from JARJIL010000003.1 coordinate 8,952,942, forward strand.
CTGTAATTTATACTATCATAGTAACTAAATATTCCATAACCAAAAATCTTATAAGAAATCAAATTCAATCTTAATTAAATTCCAATATGTAACATATTTAACTGCAAATTAAAAGTCAAACGAAATGAATTTATGCGTTTTACAAAAAAATAAAATAAAATGAGTTTCTATTAAAATGGTATTTATAAACGTACATTTAACTTTAATTGACATATTAATTAAAATTAATTCTTTGCGTGAGTAACGGTTGCTACAAGGAAATTGTTTTCCTTGTAATCTTCATTTCACTCAAAGCATGTATAAATAGGAGATACAATCAAGAAACATTCAGAACAACAGATCGATCTTCAATTTCATTGCAATTATATATTATTATGGCATTCATGAGATTCCAGTCACTCCTTACGATTATCCTCATCATCATGACTCTCCTTGTGAATGGTATATATATTTAATCATTCGTTCATTAGTTTGTATATATATTTTTTATGCTTTGAAGGGTAATAAGTAATTAGTTAATTATAACTTGATTAATTTTTTATTTTATTTTTTTCTTTCTTTGAAGGGTATTGTCAGCTATGTTCTCTAGAAGACATAACAGTTAGAACAGAAAGAACTGATAGACTAATAGAGGGTAAACAAGAATGTAAGGGAGTGGTTGTAAACAATTGCAGATGTCCTCAAGACAACGTTATAGTCTTATGCAACGGTTTCCAAACAGTTGAGACAGTTGACCCGAATGTGTTTGGCCGGGTCGGGAAAAACGAGTGTTCCGTCAATGGTGGTCGCACTATTGCTCCTTTCGGGACAGTTGAGTTTCTTTATGCTTGGGATCCTCCTTTCGTTTTTGTACCTGTTTCCTCTCAAGTTCATTGTTAGTTTAATTTTTGCATATTTTAATTGTTTAGATTATAATTCAAGCAGAAGGATCGAACTGCCTGTTATTGAAATTATATTATTTAGTATTATGAATGAATGAATATATGATCAATGTTTAATAACTTATAATTAGGACCCCGTTGTTTTTCTTAATAAAGTTTACTAATGGTAATATGATATATATTGTTTAAGAAAAAATGGTTGGGTAAGTATCTTTTTGCTATGCTAAGTTCACTACCAAAAAAAAAGCGCATCATGAAAAATCTATAACAAATCCGTAATAAAGAAACGCTAAATTTGAAACAAATTGATTTGAAGGCATGTTCATCTTCAAGATCTTATTTTTAGGGTTTTATTCGATTTTCGTTACCCAGACCTGAGTTTTTGAACATATTTGAGTTAAGATGGGGTGATATGTACATATCTTCGATTTCGTACATCTTCATGTTCTTGGTTTCATTTGTTCTCATATGAGTTCTTGTGTTTCCATTTGGGGTGTGACTTTCACAATGGTTTTTCAGCGGTTGGGGTTGATAATCGATGGTTGTAAGTTTTAATTTTTAGATTTCCATTTTGGGTTCTAAGTTACGGTTTCAATTTTAGGTGTGACTTTCAATTTCAGTTCTAGATTTAAATTTTTATTTTTTGCTTTAGGCTTCGGTTTCAAATCTAATCTATTATCATAATTTTTTAGTTTGAAAGTTTCGATTTTATTTCTTGATTGTTCGTAAATGTGGTTCAGAACCGAACGAAATGTGGATTTGTTACCATCTTTTAGATTTCATCTTCGGTTGTACATCGTTTTTTGTTTGAGTTTCGATTTTGGGTGTGACTTTTGATATCAGTTCCAGATTTGAGTTTTGATTATGGCTTTAGGTTTAGGTTTCAAATCTGATCTATTATCATCATTTTCTTGTTTGAAAGTTTCTATTTCAGTTCTTGATTATTCATAAATGTGGTTAAGAACCGAACCGAATGTGGATTTGTTCATAATGGATGTTGTTCAAATGAGTGTTCTTAGATGGATGAACATGATGAATGTTCTTAAGAAATGCTGACATGACAAACATTAATGATGTGGCAAATGTTTAGTTATTAAAAACTGAAAATTAATCAAAAGAGTAGATGAATCACCTAAAATCAATAAGACAACTAAAAAAACAAAATCAAGAGTGCTAACGTATAGTTTCTTAGCCAAGTTCAGTACTCATATAAGATTTTTCAATTAAGAGGTTGCATCCCATTCCAGTCACTACCAAAAAAAAAAATTCTTTTGTCCACGATTTATAAAAAACATGTAAATTTTTAAAAAAGTTGTCACGGTTATTGATGTGCAAAATAGTTTTAAAATGTAGATTTTGTTTGGAATAACAAAAGTTACCTTTATAAGTTCATTTTAAAAGCTCACACTTTTAAATATGTAAATTTAGCAATGAAAAGATTATTATAAAAGTATGCATTTAAGAGCATGAACTTTTCAAACTTTAGGATTGTTTTTTAACTTTTTCGTGTCTAAAATTGTAAAAATTTAGATAATTCACCCATACACATAAATATAATGTTTTTAACTTCAAGTTTAACACTCTCGAATGATAGATATTTCATAGAAATTTATCAAACACTATTTTTCCACATTTGTTTATAAGTATTCACATTTGTAAATATTACAATATTGACTAACAAGGTGTAGGTAATCAACGTATTTATTGTATTCGGGTTAGGGCTATCAATAGGGCAGATTGGATCGGAACTTTTAAAAATCTGACATGACCCGTATACCTATTTAATTGGATTTGTATCTGACCCATTAGTATTAAGATCTATTTTAATTGAATTTGGATCGAATCCATTACTAATGAATCTTTACACACATCGACCCATTAAATATTATTATTAATATTGTAATCTATAAGATATTTTTTCAATCCCTACTACCCCACAAACCCCACCCTACCCCTACCTCACCCCACCCCCACCCACCCTACCACTCCACACCACACCCTACCCCTACCCACCCCCACCCTACCCTACCCTTACCCATCCCAAACCCTACCCTACTCCACCCTCACCTCACCCTAACTCACCTACGCCACCCCCTACCCCCACCTACGCCACCCCACCGCCACTGTATCCTACCCACCCACCCCCACACTGCCCACCCCTACCCCCACCCCATCCCACCTACCCCACCCTACCCCTACCCTACCCTACCCTACCACACCACAACCTACCCTACCCTGATCTTACCCCAACTTACCCCACCCTACCCCCACCCACCCACACCCTACCCCACCCTCACCTCACCCCAACACACCCTACCCTATCCCCTACCATACTCACCCTACCTCACCCCTACCCCACCACGCCCTACCCCGCCCAACTCTTCTCCTACCCTACCTTTACCCTACCCCACCCCACCTACCTTTACCCTACCCCACCCCACCCTAACCTCCCCTACCCTACCCCACCCCACCCTACTTCTACCTTACCCCCTATCCTACCCCACCCACCCCACCCTACCCCTACCCTTCACACTTTACCCTACCCTCCCTACCCCCACCCTACAGTCTACCTAGGCTAATGGTGGTGGCGGTGGTGACAGTAATGGTAGCGGCGGCAGCGGTGTCGATGGTGGCGGCGACAGAGACGGTGGTGGTGATTGTGACGAGGGCGGTGGCGGTGATTCTGACGACGGTGGTGGTGATTGTGACGAGGGCGGTGGCGGTGATTCTGACGACGGTGGTGGCGACGGCAGCGGTGACAGTGGTGGTGGTGGTGGAGGCGGCGGGGTGGTGGTGGTGGCAGCGAAGGTGATGACGGTGGTTGTGGTGGTGGCGGTGGTGACAGCGTTGGTGGCGTGACAAAGGTGGTGGCTGCGGCGGGTGGTGATGGTAGCGGCGGTGGTGACGGTGGTGGCGGCGGCGGTGATGGTGGTGGCGGCGGCGGTGACGATGGGGGTGGCAGCGATGGTGGGTGGTGGAGGCAATAACCTACAACGGCGGTGGTGGCTGTGGTGACGATAGTGGTGGTGGCGGTGGCGGCGGTGATGATGGTGGTTGTGGTGGTGGCGGTGGTGACAGTGTTGGTGGTGGCGACAAGGGTGGTGGCTACGGAGGGTGGTGATGGTAGCGGAGGCGGTGACAGTGGTGGTGGCGGCGATGGTGGTAACGGAGGCGAGTGGTGGAGGCAATAATGAGCAGCTGCGGTGGTGGTGGCGACAGTGACGGTGGTGGTGGTAGCGGCGACGACGGTGCTGGTGGTGGTGGCGGTGGTAATGGTGATGGTGATGGTGATGGTGGTGGTTGCGGCAGCGGTGACGATGGTGGTGGCGGTTGTAACATCCTCAAATTGGGCCTATTCGTGCGCTTCATTTGGTACGTGTATTAATTTGAAAAGAATTAAATTAAGAATATGTGTTAATTAATCAAAGAAATAAGTTATTGGTTAGCTAAATGGGAATTTAAAAATAATAAAGAAAATAGAAAGTAATGATTAAATATTAAATGGTTTCAAACGAGGTTTCCAAAAATATCCTCGTTACTCGAAACGGGTATTCGTGCGTTAAGTTGTATGTTGAAAAGGGGAACAAAATACCCCCTTGTGGATAAATGAGAACTAATATTGTCCTCAAACTCTATCCTCTGTACACACACACGTCCGAACATACATACACACACACCTCACATTCTCTCTTTGTTCTTGAAGAAACTTAAGGCAAGGATTAACAAGGTTGTGGATTTAAAGCTGGAATTAATTCAAGAATCTGTTGATTAATCTTGGTTGCAATCTGTTCAACAACATCTCTTGATTCTTGTAAGTTCTTCCTTGAGTTTTACCAATTCCAAGTTTAGGTCCAAATGGGTAAATGTTCAAATTAGCTTCAATCTTTGAAGTTAATTATTCTAAGTTGTTCCTAGATCAATTCCAGATGTTTAGAAATCAGTTGGTGTAATTGAATTGCTATTTATGATTGAATTGGGTGATTTTGTGAAAATGGGTCAAATGATGAAATTGAGTCCCAAATCTGCTATGTGTTGTAATAAGGTGTAAAATATGTGTTTTTAGCATGTTTATGTAACATAGGTTCACATATGAATGAAAGGGAACATCTGGAAATGACTTGGAATGAGTTTTGGTTAATTTGGAATGGTAAACAGCAGGTTTTGGTCGAACCTGCTGTTGTGTGTCAATGGGCACGGGCGTACCCTTCAAGATCCAACCGTGCCCTAGGGCGTACCCGGGTAGGCACGGGCGTACCTCGAAAGGGTACAGGCGTGCCTAACCATAGAAGGCCCGGGGGAGAGCCTTTGGTCACGGGGCGTACCTGTGACCAGGGTACGGGGCGTGCCCCTTGAGTCACGGGCGTGCCTTGCCCTGTGACAGTTCTGTTTTACAGCTTAACTGATATGTAAAATCTGTAATTAGGTATTCCAACTGTACCAGGAGTGCCACCACTATAGTTTGCCTAATACCAGCCTATAAGGTGAGTATTGACTTTCATGAGATCAGTAAAAGGAGGTTTAATTGGTAAATGCACTACACGGTTATTGTATGCTAAATATGGTACACACGGTAGTTATATGTATGTAAGTTTGCAAAGCCATGATTATCTGATATGTGAACATGTATTTATTACATGTGCATATATATGTTGATGAATACAAGTTATCTGTAAAAGCATGCATGCAATTGTTCCTGAAAAGGATTTCTAATGAGCTATGTGAATGTCCGGACAGTTTCTTGATTGAGGTCAGCTTCGGCTGGGTCCAGAGCCTTTAGGCGTAATGTTTCTGGACTAACGGTACTCGAGTGCCGTTCCTTAGAGTACTTGGGAGGTGATTGCCTTAACTGGCTAGCCTATGATTCTTGGTTCCAAAACGAGCTTGGTAATTCACTTATGTGATGAGACCGGCAAGGGATGGTAGTGTTTGATTCCCCCGGTGGTAGTGGTTTGAGCTGGATTTGCAACCCGGAAATATAATACACTCGCTGAACATGTCAACACTCCGCAATGTGATAGGATAGCATTGTTTGCTAATTCTTGATATGTATATGACTTGCTTTATTGCTTTTCATGCCTGTTAGTACTCACTAGCTATTTTATATAGCTAATCCCGTTGATGTTATCTTTTTATAGATAAGGAGTAGGTGTGCCTGGTGAGATGGGATTCTCTGCTAGGAATTGTATATATCTTTTGGCAAGGAACACTGTATCTGGTACAATGTGTACAATGGTCGGTCGATGATGTAGTAACACTGATACAATGTGATTTGGCACTATTTTTGTTATGTAAATATAATCGCCAAATCATTATGGTTTTAACTTTGTAATAACTATTAGGTTTGTGTGTTTGGTTTAAATATTTCCGCTGCGTTGTTTTAAATTACTAATTAGTTAATCAAACTGGTAAACCCTTTTGTTACAAACCTAACCATGCATTTTAAAAGCTTAAATTTACACGGATTTTGGCAATAGCCGAGGCGGTGTTACAAGTTAGGTATCAGAGCCTAAGTTTGATGGAATTGGGTACTTGAAAGAGTATTCAATCTCAAACTCGGCCCCGACCATTATGAAGTGTTCCTTATTGGGTAAAGGGGTTTGAGTATGAGTGTTATATGATTAAGGCTTGTTAATAGTTAAGTCTATATGTCGGTATACAAGTATAAATGCTATAATGAATACCTTCCTTTCTTATAGAAAATCGATAAAGATGTCTGCACCACATGATGCAACTGAGCAGGCATTAGTGAAAATGGAGGACGAGGCCTCACGTATACCACCACAGGCTGGGGACGCGCAGTCTCAGCACCATACAGAGGGTGCACTAGCTGAACAGGTACAACAGGAGTACATTAGACGCCTCGAGGAGAAACTCCGTGTTGCAAAGGAGCTTTTGTTTAATTCGGCTCTGGGTAAAGCACCCCGTAAACCGTGCTCCTTTAAGAAGTTTTTGACATGTAAACCACCTACTTTTGAGGGAAGTGATGACCCCGTGGTTACAATGAGGTGGCTTCGCGAGACTGAGCAGGCTTTCGAGTCGTGTGAATGCGAAGCTGAATACCGCGTCAGGTATGCAATCAAGATGCTGAAGGGCCGTGCCATATTCTGGTGGGACACGGTCAAGGCCTCAGTTAGAAAAGAGGTACTGGAAGCTCTGTCTTGGGAGCAATTCTCAGAGAAGGTGCAGAAGAAGTACTGCACAATATATGACATGGAGCGTTTGGAACGCGAGTTTAATAATCTCCGAAAAGGAGATAAATCTATGGAGCAACATATTGGCGCTTTCACCGATAAAATGAGGTTTGTACCTCATTTGCTTACTGATGAAAACTTGAAGATAAGGAAATTTGTTGACACATTACCACTCGAGTTTCGGGCACATGTCCGAGCAGCAGCTGATCTGGATAGAGCCTTTGAGATAGCAAGACAGATGGATGGTGATCGCATCCAGTGCAGGAGTGAATCTACAGAGGGCAGCGGCAAGAGGAAATTTCAATCCTCTTCTAACCCAAGTCCTGCAAAAGGACAGTTTTCTGCAGGTACTAAATCAGGCGATTCCAAAAAGCCCAGGTCTGATGGAAAATGGTGTAACACATGCCGCACATACCATTCTTGGGAATGTTCTAAAGCTACCAGGAGGTGTGTTAGGTGTGGAATGAGAGGACACCCGGTGGAGGAGTGCAGGTATAAGGAAGACGTCTGTTTCAGATGTCACCAGTCGGGGCATCAAATAGCCCAGTGTCCTAAAAATCCCAACCCTAGACCTGGAGGATCTTCATTCGAGCCAAAGAAAAACGACGCCTCACGTGCAAAAGGGCGTGTGTTCCAGATGACGCCCGAAGAGGCCAAAGCTGCAGGTGATGTGATCACGGGTACTTTTCTTATTGAATCTACCCCAGCATGTATATTATTTGATACTGGAGCTACTTATTCCTTTATTTCCATATCTTGTCGTAAGAAGTTGCAACTACCTGTTATTCCATTAACTGATCCAATTAAAGTAGAAGTGCGGACGGAAAAGTAGTTCGTGTTACTGAGAAAGTTCCGGTAGCACTTGTTTTTATCGATGGGCATAGCTTTTCAATTTCATTCCTTATTATGCCTATCGCGGGATTCGATGCGGTGATCGGGATGGATTGGCTCAGCAGTAGAGATGCTGAGATTATATGTTCCAAGAAGACTATCAGGTTTCCTCTAATTGACGGGTCTTATGCTATAGCGAGGGGTGAAGGACGGGAGACAGATATTCCTATTATCTCAGTGATTCAAGCTCAGAAATCTGTCACAAAAGGTTGTGTCTCCTATTTTGCTTATGTTATTAATACTCAGATGGAGAAACAACCAATTGAACACATCAGGGTAGTGTCAGAATATCCTGAAGTATTTCCAGATGAATTACCCGGACTACCTCCAGTCAGGGATGTAGATTACAAGATTGATCTTGTTCCCGGAGCTACTCCAGTGGCTAAAGCTCCGTATCGTCTCGCACCTTCTGAAATCCGCGAGATGATGAATCAGATACAAGAACTACTTGACAAAGGCTTTATACGCCCGAGCTCTTCACCTTGGGGAGCTCCAGTTCTTTTTGTCAAGAAGAAGGATGGGACTATGCGTATGTGCATAGATTATAGGGAGCTTAACAAACGAACTATAAAGAACAAATACCCACTCCCGCGCATAGATGATTTATTTGATCAATTGCAGGGAGCAACGTGCCTTTCTAAAATCGATCTCCGATCAGGGTACCATCAAGTACGGATTCAAGCTGAAGATATTCCGAAGACGGCTTTCCGTACACGCTACGGTCATTTTGAATTCTTGGTGATGCCATTCGGCTCTACCAATGCACCAGATATCTTTATGGATCTAATGAATCGAATTTTTCGTCCGTTTCTAGACAAATTCGTGATAGTATTCATTGATGATATTTTGATCTATTCCAAGACTGAAGCAGAACATGAATCACATCTTCGACAAGTTCTCGAAACTCTTAAGCGAGAACAACTCTATGCCAAGTTTTCTAAATGTGAGTTCTAGCTTCGAGAAGTGCATTTTCTTGGTCACGTTATTTGCAGGGAAGGTGTAAAAGTAGACCCTGCAAAAATAGAGGCGGTGATGAATTGGGAGGTTCCTAAAACTGCTACAGAGATCAAGAGTTTCCTTGGTCTTGCTGGCTATTATCGGCGATTTATTCGCGATTTTTCTAAACTCGCCGGTCCTCTTACTAAATTGACACGGAAGGATGTTGCTTATGTGTGGTCTGATGCGCAGGAGCAATCCTTTCAAACTTTGAAGCGGCTACTCTGTGAAGCTCCGATTCTTACTCTGCCAAACGGGTCGGAGGATTTCATAGTATATTGTGATGCTTCTTATTCTGGTTTGGGTTGTGTTCTAATGCAACGCGACAAGGTGATTGCCTATGCTTCCAGGCAATTAAAACCACATGAAAAGAACTACCCAACACATGATCTTGAACTCGCAGTAGTTGTATTTGCATTAAAGCTGTGGAGGCATTACTTATATGGCACAAAATGTGTGATATGCACGGATCATAAAAGCTTGCAATATGTCTTTTCTCAAAAAGAACTCAATATGAGGCAACGACGCTGGATTGAGTTGATTAAAGACTATGATTGTGAGATCCGTTATCATCCAGGCAAGGCTAATGTAGTAGCTGATGCCTTGAGCAGAAAAGGGGTTTCAACTGAAGCCAAGTTCATGAAGTTTACTGTGGTTCCTGATATTTTTTCCAAATTGAGGGAAGCACAGCAATTGGCTCTACAAGAGGAGAATCTGAAGGCAGAGACTATGAGGAAGCTGAAAGATCAGATTGTTGATGACAGTCAGGGTTTGAAGACTTTTCAATCCCGAATCTGGGTACCACTCGTTGGAGACAACCGTGATATGATATTACAGGAAGCACATAATTCCAGGTTGTCTATTCATCCAGGTATAACCAAGATGTATTATGATCTCAAAAAGCTTTATTGGTGGCCTACACTTAAAAGAGACATTGCTTCATTCGTGGAGAAGTGTCAAATCTGTGCACAAGTCAAAACCGAGCACCAAAGGCCTTATGGCAATCTGCAATAGCTCGATATTCCAGCGTGGAAGTGGGATCATATTACTATGGATTTTGTTACCAAGTTACCCAAGACACTCAGAGGGCACAACATGATTTGGGTCATAGTTGACCGATTGACTAAGAGTGCTCATTTTCTTGCTACAAACAAATCTGCATCATTGACACGCCTAGCTCAACTTTATATTTACGAGATTGTCACTCGTCACAGTTTACCTTGTTCTATTGTTTCTGACCGTGACTCTCGTTTCGTGTCAAATTTCTGGCAAAGCTTACAACGTGAGCTTGGTACACGGGTTCATCTAAGTACTGCTTATCATCCACAAACGGATGGTCAGTCTGAAAGAACAATTCAGACTTTGGAAGATATGTTGCGGGTATGCGTGCTCGAATATGGTGGTTGTTGGGATTCTCATCTCCTGTTGATAGAGTTTGCTTATAATAACTCTTATCATTCTAGTATCGGGATGCCACCATATGAGATGTTATACGGGAGGCGTTGTCGCACTCCCACTTGTTGGCTTGAACCAGGTGAGAAACAGTATGCCGGACCCGAAATTGTGCAGATTACTTCAGATAAAGTCAAAATAGCTCTGGAGAAATTAAAAGCAGCTCGTGATCGTCAAAAGTTTTATGCAGACCTAAAGCGCCGACCTGTTGAATTCTGTGAAGGCGATAAGGTATTCTTGAAGGTATCTCCTTGGAAGGGGGTAATTCGGTTTGGACGTAAGGGTAAGCTGAGTCCACGTTTTATTGGTCCATTCAGGATTATCCGTAAGGTCAACGAGCAGACTGTATCTCTTGAATTGCCTCCTGAGCTATCTGGTATTCACAACACTTTCAATGTATGTTATCTAAGAAAGTGTAAAGTCGATGAAGATCAAGTTCTACCTCTGCAAGAGCTGAAGGTTGATTCAGCTAAACGTCTTGTAGAGGAGCCGGTTGAAATTCTTAACGCAAAGACAAAGAAGTTGCGTAAGAAGCTGCTCAGACTGGTTCTTGTCAAATGGAAGCACAACCTACGTCCTAATATGACATGGGAAACCGAGGATGACATAAAGGCACGCTACCCTCATTTATTTCCATCTGAGCAGGTTCCGAGTGCTGTTCCTTAGAGTACTTGGGAGGTGATTGCCTTAACTGGCTAGCCTATGATTCTTGGTTCCAAAACGAGCTTGGTAATTCACTTATGTGATGAGACGGGCAAGGGATGGTAGTGTTTGATTCCCCCGGTGGTAGTGGTTTGAGATGGATTTGAACCCGGCAATATAATACACTCGCTGGACATGTCAACACTCCGCAATGTGATAGGATAGCATTGTTTGCTAATTCTTGATATGTATAAGACTTGCTTTATTGCTTTTCATGCCTGTTAGTACTCACTAGGTATTTTATATAGCTAATCCCGTTGATGTTATCTTTTTACAAGTAAGGAGTAGGTGTGCCTGGTGACATGGGATTCTCTGCTAAGAATTGTATATATCTTTTGGCAAGAAACACTGTATCTGGTACAATGTTTACAATGGTCGGTCGATGATGTAGTAACACTGATACAATGTGATTTGGCACTATTTTTGTTATGTAAATATAATCGCCAAATCATTATGGTTTTAACTTTGTAATAACTATTAGGTTTGTGTGTTTGGTTTAAATATTTCCGTTGCGTTGTTTTAAATTACGAGTTAGTTAATCAAACAGGTAAACCCTTTTGTAACAAACCTAACCACGCAGTTTAAAAGCTTAAATTTACACGGATTTTGGCAATAGCCGAGGCGGTGTTACAGCGGTGGTGGTGCCGGTGTGAGCGACGACGGCGGGTGGTGGCCGGCGGTGACGGTGGCGGCAACCGGTGGTTGACGGTGGTGGTGGTGGTGGTGGTGTTAACGGTGTCGGCGGAGGCCGGCGGGAGGTGGAGGACGACGGTGACTATGGCAGGGGGTGGTAGTCGGCGGTTGTGGTGGTGACGGTGGTGGCTGGCGATTATGGTGGTGACAGTGTCGGCGGCGGGTGCGGGTGGGGGCCGGCGGTGACGATGGTGGTGGGTGGTGGTTGGCTGCAGGGGCGGACCCAGGATTTGAAATGGATGGTAGCACCGGACCTAAAATTTGAAATGGATGGTAGCACCGTCTCGAAAAAATCGAAATTTACACTACGCGAGATCGAAATTTACACTACGCGTACAAAATTGGATGGTGTCCCGTGACCCCGTTCAACTACACTTGGGTCCGCCCCTGGTTGGCGGCAGTGGTGGTCGGTGTCGGCGGCGACGGGTGGTGGTCTTCGGTGATGGTGGCAGCGGCTGGTAGTCGGGGGTGGTGGTGGTGGTGGAGGCAATAACGGGCGGCGGCTGTAATGGTGGTGGTGGTGGTGGTAAGTGGTGATGGTGGTGGCGGTGATGGTGGTGGTGGTGGAGGCGACGGTGGTGACGGAGGCGGGTGGTGGTGGCAATAACGGGCGTGGGTGGTGGTGGTGGTGGCGGCGGCGACGGTGGTGGTGGTGACGGTGGTGGTGGTGGCGGCGTTGACGGTGGTGGCGGAGGCAATAACGGGAGGAAACTGTAATGATGGTGGGTGGTAGGGGCTGTAACGGTGGGCAGAGGTGGTGACGACGGCGGCCGTGACGCGGCGGCAGCGACAGGTGGTGAGAGAGGTAACGGGCGGTGTAGTGATGGTGGCGGCGGTGGGTGGTGGGTAGTGAATAATAAATTGATGATGGTTGGTGGTTGTTAAAATAAAACTGTAATTTAATATTAAATGGATCGACCCACGTAATGATCCAATTAAATTGGTCGACTTATTGGATCTCTTATTAGGACGATGGATCTAATATTTAAACCCATTAAATTATATAAATGAGACAGATCAGATCAGATATGGAATAAGATATGACTCATTAAGAGACTTAATTGGGGTAGAACGAAAAGGAGAAACGCAAAGACACTTTTAAATTATGATTTTGAGTAAAAAAGCATTTGACGTACAAAGAAGTATCTTTTGTATTATTTTGATCTTTTTTGCGATTAATGGTATAAGCCAAAGCTGAAGATAAAATCGTTGAAAGTTGGATCAAACATTTTTATTTGAAGTCTCAGTCAGATATAATTTCAATTAAGTTTTACAGCATATATCTTTAAATTATGTGTATTTTACTATTGTATTTTTATATATTAGATTAGTATGTGATTCTGTGGTTTAAAAAGTTAATAAATAATAAATGTTAATTATAAAAAACATTAAGGGCTGTTTATTTACTAGGGCATGGTTCAAACGAGAACTGTTTTTCGTACGACAACTGCGAGAATTAATCTTGGTCGTTCATTTGGATAATAAAATTCATAGATGAAGAGTGTGGAGGATTGAGTGTGACAGTGTGCATGTAAGAAATTCATGGGTGGGCAATCCAATTGAAGGAGGGGGAATTGGACAGCTAAGATTGTTTTCGCGGTTCTCGTATAAAAAACGGTTCTCGTTTAAACTGTTGCATATATATATATATATATATATAGGGGAGGGTTCATGCGAAAAGGGGTTTATTTGCGAAAAGTGCGAGAAGCAATCCTAGCCTCTTATTTGTATTTGATCTAATGGCTTAGATTAATCTTATTTTTTGTTTTTTTAATTTAAAAGGGTAAAATAGTAAACAATATTTTTTTCTCTCCTACAATTTTTACACAAATAAATTAAAAATAATTTAATAGAAACTTAATAAATTTATGATATTCAAATTAAATTCTTTATTTTAAGTATGTTGTAATTTTTTTTTCAAATTAAATTCTTTCTTTTTTCTGTTTTGATTGTTTGTACTTATTTTCTAAGATATTCTTTATTTTGTAAGAAATCTTGAATATTCATTAGTAAACTATAATAAAAATATAATCATAATTAAAATTAATCAATGTTCAATAATAAACAAATCTTTGAACACAGCTTATAAAACGATCAACTAATGAATGTTCAATTATAAAAACAGAACACAAAGAAAGCCGTTGAACACAACTGATAAAACCTACATTCAATATTGAATAAATCCAAATATTCACTAATAAACAAAAACAGAAAAAGAAACTATTAACTAAATACAACCATGATCCACAACAGAAAAATCAGGATTAATGATGCAACAAACAAACAAGGTTCAAAAATAAAAGTTCTTCAAAGATCCATAATTGTGCTCATAACAAAACAAATCTTCTTAATTACTGCATTTACTTTAAATCAATTCCATGCAGAAAGAAACTCTTGATTACTTTAAATCAATTCCAACTTACACTCTACCCCACACAACAACAAAAATACAATGTTTTTATCAGAAACTAATTACTCATCTTAAACATATATTATATCATCTTTTGTGCTAGCTAGCTAGATCTTTAAGATCTATAACTCAGTTTCCAGCAGAAGAACCATCACCACTAGATTCATCACTTTCAGCAACACGTGATTCTTGGGTCCCAGAGATGATTTTTAATGCCTTATATGGCCTCTCACCAAAACCATCACTAACGTGATAGTTTGTGCTTTCACTCAAGTAGGAAGAGGACATGACTGGCATTGTGCCGCTTCCTGTAGTTATTATGGAGTGTTTGGACTTATGAAGAAGCCAATGTATCACCTCCCCATCATTGTCCATATTCCACTCATTTTTAAGCTCCAAAATGCGGTTTGCATAAATGTTTGGTATTTCAATGGCCATGGTCACACTCGTAGAATATTGTGGTGGTAGAGCACGCAAAGGGGCTATCTGAGTCGTAGGGTGAGTCATGGGTGGTGTGGCGGAAAGATGAGAAGGAGCATAAAGAGGGATAATAGTTCCTAATAGTTTAGACTCCTTAAGAAGCCAATATATAACATCCCCTTCGTTTTTCATATTTAAGTTGTAGAATCCTTGTTGCATACAACTTTGGGATATCTATACGTCGGGTTTCAAACATATAAAATCGTGGAGGTGGTGGAGCATGTACGGGGTCCATTTGTGTAGGTGCATGGGTGGATATCGGTGCGAAAGACGTTGGTGGTGATGTTGATAGTAAAAAATGAGCATCGGAGGAGGTGGTTTGAGGTCGTGTTGGGGTGGATTGTTTTCGATGGTCATCTTGGACCGTTTGTCGACGTAAGCTAAAGATTGATGGAATGGAAGATGACCTTCCTTTCGATTGTGAACTCATTGTTGGCGAGGATGAAAAAAGAAAGAATTTTTACGTTTTTAGTAAGAAAGTTAATGAGTTTTATGGCCGGTGTAATGAGGGGTTTTAAAGAGGGAATGAGTATGTCCCGAAGCATGTTTCATCTTAGATTACTTCAAACTTAAGAGCCCAAATCACGTTATTTTACATTATTTTGTTTTGTGGCATTGTATTTTTGTGCATTATCCTTGTGAACTTTATATAAAATACAGGTTTTGCTTTTAATATTATTTTCTCGTATGGTTATATATATAACATGCATGATAGAAACGTCTCCCTTTATTCAAAATTAAAGACAAAAAGTTTCCTATTTGAAGGCAAAAAGGTTAACATGTTAATTTCATGTGGTAGTGCATTTAGGAAGAGCGAGTTGTAGTCTTTAAATGTCATGTTATATAAGTTCAAACCCAAGCATATATACCTCAATTATAGGACCTAACAATTTGAATCTGTTTACGAGCTAATCTATATAAATTAGATTATGAGATTAGTTGGAGGAAATGGAAATTTCAAAAGAATTAGATTTTTTAATGAATCATAAAGGGATTGAATTTGGTCAACGATGTGTATAGTTGACATGGAAAGGAATGAAAATATGGAATGGAAAGGTAGTAGTTTGGTTTCCTATGGGTTCATGTTTGATTTATTCCAACTTATTTTCATTTTGTTAACGAGTTTAGACCATTTGATTGCATGATCGATCATGATAGTTGAGGGCCACCTCGGTGTACATTCCTAATCGCGCGCAATAATCGCAGAACGCTGTAATTTTCATGTGATGATAGACAAGCAAAACAAGGGACGGATTGCCAAAAAAAAGTTAATTAATTAGGGAATATAAAGATAATTCATTACTTTAAGATTGTTGAATACTAACGTGGCTAATCATTTTATTTATACATTCGTAATTATTAACTGCTCTTTTATCGATGTTTATGCTTAAAACAAGTCAAATTTGGTTTCCCTTCACTTTGTAGTTTGTATGTTAAAATGAAGTAATTCGTAGAAAATGATCGGAGACGGTGGTGAAATGTAAATTTTGAGAAAATCTGGCAGCGTAGATTACGTACTACGTGTGCAATTATTTTACGCATATTATGCTCTTATGTTCGTGAAGATTAGGATTTCAGCCTTATATAGGAAGTCAAAGTTGTCATCTTTTCACATTTTACTATTGTACAATGCACAACCTAACCTTTTGCGTCACAATATTTGCCGTTTTTAAAAAAATCACCTTTTCCCTCTATCCAGATAATTTTAGGATTTCTTTCGAAGCAATAGATTTCTCATTCATATATTAGAGTCGAATTCAAGTGTTACACTTTTACCTCATTTATCAATTTAAATGTAACCATTGACCAAATCAAGTAGATGTGTTAATACTATCATAGTAACTAAACATTCCAAATATGAAAATCTTATAAGAAATGAGTAAAGCTAAGTACTATAATGTATGTTTATGTAAATAAATCGACTAATAGAAGCAATTACACCACCATCCATAACGACCTGAAAAGAAATATCGAAAAATTAAGGAAAAAGAAGATGGAAGTATAGAACGATCCAACTTACACTCTACCCCACACAACAACAAAAATACAATATTAATATCATAAAGTAACTACTCATCTTAAACATATATCATATCATCTTTTGTGCTAGCTAGCTAGATCTTGAAGTTCTACAACTCATTTTCCCCGGCAGAAGAACCATCACCACTAGATTCATCACTTTCATCAACACATGATTTTTGGGTCCTGGCCATGATTTTTAATGCCTTATATGGCTTGTGATCAAAACCATCACTCACGCGATAGTTTGCACTTTCACTCAAGTAGGAAGAGGACATGACCGGCATTGTGCCGCTTCCTGTAGTTGTGATTATAGACTGTTTGGACTTACGAAGAAGCCACTGTATCACCTCCCCCTCATTCTCCATATTCCACTCATTTTTTAGCTCCAAAATGCGGTCTGCATAAATATTTGGTACTTCAATGGCCATGGTCGCGCTCGTAGAATATTGTGGTGGTAGAGCACGCAAAGGGGCTATCTGAGTCGTACGATGAGTCATGGGTGGTGTGGTTGAAAGATGAGAAGGAGCATACAGAGGGATAATCGTTCCTAATAGTTTAGACTCCTTAAGAAGCCAATATATAACATCCCCTTCGTTTTTCATATTCAACTCATCTTTAAGCTGTAGAATCCTTGTTGCATACAACTTTGGGATATCTATACGTCGGGTTTCAAACATATAAAACTTTGGAGGTGGTGGAGCATGTAAGGGGGCCATTTGTGTAGGGCCATGGGTGGATACCGGTGCGAAAGATGTTGGTGGTGCCGATAGTCGAAAAAGAGCATTGGAGGTGGTGGTTTGAGGTCGTGTTGGGGTGGATTGTTGTCTATGGTCATCTTGGACCGTTTGTCGACGTAAGCTAAAGATTGATGGAATGGAAGAAGATCTTCCTTTCAATTGTGAACTCATTGTTGGCGAGGATGAAAAGAAAGAATTTTTAGGTTTTTAGTAAGAAAGTTAATGAGTTTTATGGCCGGTGTAATGAGGGGTTTTAAAGAGGGAAGGAGTATGTCCTGAAGCATGTTTCATCTTAGATTACTTCAAACTTAAGAGTCCAAATCACGTTATTTTACATTATGTTGCTGTGTGGCATTTTATTTTTGAGCATTATCCTTGTGATCTTTATATAAATTACATCCGGAGGTTTTGCTTTTAATATTATTTTCTCAAGTGGTTATATATATAACATGCATGATAGAAATGTCTCCTTTTATTCAAAATTAAAGATTAAAAGTTTCCTTATTTAAAGGCAAAAAGGTTAACATGTTAATTTCATGTGGTAGTGCATTTAGTAAGAGCGAGTTGTCACCTTTAAATGTCATGTTATATAAGTTCAAACCCATGCATGTTGTTGGCAACTATACAAGCATACATACCGCAATCATACTTACTAACAATTTGAACATGTTTGCGAGCTAAACTATATAAATTAGATTATGAGATTTTTTGGAGGAAATGGACATTTCAAAAAATTAGATTTTTTAAGGAATCATAATGGGATTGAATTTGGTCAACCATATATGTGTATAATTGAGATGGAAAGGAATGGAATGGAAATGTAGTAGTTTGGTTTCCTATGGGTTCATTTTTGATTTTGTTGATATGTTTTTGTAAGTGAAATGTATATAATGTCATTTGGGCACCATTTAGAGATTTATTCATGAGCTTTATTGGTAATAATTGGTGTTTACTAATTTTGTAATAATTAGAGTTCAAGTGCATGAAAAATTTTTAACTAGATGCGGAAGGAATCATGACTTACTCCAACTTAATTTCATTTTGCTAACCAATTTAGCCCATTTGATTGCGTGATTGATCATGATAGTTGAGGGTCACCTTGGTGTACTTTCCTAACCGCACACAATGATTGCAAAACGTTGTAATTTTCATGTGATGATAGATCAGCAAAACAAGGGACGGATTGTAAAAAAAAAGTTAATTAATTAGGGAATATAAAGATATTTCATTACTTTTATAGTGATTTTAATCAAACTTGTGACTAGATGAGGAATGGGTATGATATCTTTTGTTTAATGGAATCATTATATTTATACATTCTTAATTATTATCTGATCTTTTATCCATGTTTATGCTTAAAGTAAGCCGAATTTTGTTTCAGCGCACTTTGTATGTAAAATTGAAGTAATTTGTAGAAATTGATCAGAGATGGAGGTGAGATGCAAATTTTAGAAAATCTGGTAGCATAGATTTATACGTAGTACGTGCATAATTATTTTATGCACGTCATGCTCTTATGTTCGTGAAAATTAGGATTTCAACCTTGGGAAGTCAATGTTGTCATCGTTTTCACGTTTTACTATTGCACAATGCACAACCTAACTTTTTGCGCCACAATATTTGATGTTCTTACTGTATTTAGCTTTTCCCTCTAATTCATATATTCAGATATTTTTAGGGTTTCTTTCGAACCAATAACTTTCCCATTCATATATTAGAGTCGAATTCAACCATTACAGTTTTACCTCTCATATCAATTTAAATGTAACCATTGACCAAATTAAGTAAATGGTTTTATACTATCATAGGAACTAAACATCCCGTATATAAAAATCTTATAAGAAATCAAACTCAATCTTAATTAAATTTCAATATGTAACATAATTAAAATTCAAACGAAATGTGAATTTCTGCATTTCAAAATAAATGAAATGAATTTCTACTAAAAATGATATCTAAAACTTACATTTAAATTTTAATTGACTTATTAATTAAAATTAATTATTTGCGTGGGTAACGGCCGATTTGATACAAGATACAAGGAAATCATTTTCCTTGTAATCTTCATTCCATTCAAAGCATATATGTATATATAGAAATTGATTTCTCAAAGATATAAAGTGGATCAACCACAATTGATTAGTAGGTATGTTCATCTTCAATATCTTCTTTTTAGGGCTTTGTTTGATTTTCGTTATCCAAAACTGAGTTTTTGAACATATTTGAGTTCATATGGGGAGATGTGTACATATCTTCGATTTCGTTCATCTTCATGTTCTTGGTTTCATTTGTTCTCATATGAGTTCTTATTAAGGTTTCCATTTTAGGTGTGACTTTCCTGAAAGAATAATCGATGGATTTTTGTAGTTAGGGTTGATAATCAATGGTTGTAAGTTTTAATTTCCAGATTTCCATTTTGGGTTCTAAGTTAGGTTTCAATTTTGGGTGTGACTTTCAATTTCTGATCCACATTTAAGTTTCTTTTGGCTTTAGGTTTCTGTAACACCGCAAATTCTCAAACCATTTTTTTAAACCGCTGCGGAAACGTTAACTGATTTCATTTAATCAAATACAAAGTACAAAGTACTGTTTACAAACATCACGTCAAGTTATGTTACAAAATATTTACAAACGTGGCTCGTCTCTTCTCAAAACATAATATCAGAGTATTGGTCAAATTTCCCTTCCCCAAAAACAAAGCTAAACAGCCAGACCTGCAAAAAGCAATCAACTGAGGGAAATTAGCACAAAGCTAAGTGAATGGAAGCTACAAACAAGCATCCTCAAACAACAAGCACAAGCAAACCGATCTCAACAGATCAAACAATCAATCACAAACCAATCCAATCTCTAGAGGAACGGCGGTTCTGCAGAACCTGCAACCGATGCGGGCCAAAGCAAAGGTTTACCGTTAGCTATTTGCTACTTGGTACAGTTAAAGCCCCTTCTACTGCAACAAATGCATAGAAAGTCTAGAACTGTGCAACCAATAGTAGATAGCCCAACCCAAAACATGCGATAGCTGACCCCCAACCATGTACACACATAATTAACCATGCGTACAGGTCTCGCCACGTGCACACATAATTAACCATGTGCAATGGCCACGCAACAATCCAAACAATCCCAATAAACAAGCAACAATCAACTATCAACGAATAACAATCACACAATCGGTCAATCGGTCAACACATACCAAATAACACATCCCATACTGGCAATTCAACTTAAACAGTTCATCATGGCATCTTGGATGTATCCAGTCTAGCATGGCATCTTAGACTAAACAGTCTATCAAAGCATCTCAGACTAAACAGTCTAGCAAGGCAACTCAGACTAAACAGTCTAGCAAGGCAACTTAGACTAAACAGTCTATCATGTCAACTTAGACTAAACAGTCTATCATGGCAAATCCAAATCATAACAATATCTCAATTCATGTAACCACAAATGTTACCGCCATCACCACTCGTGAGTACACTTCCACTCACCTTAGTCCACGTTCCCGTCTGCTCAGTTGTCTAATATCACTGAGTCTTTGCAAATCCTGAGAACACAACAAACCGAAGTCAATCTCTGATAAATATATATCCATAATATATATTTATATCTCTATATAACTTTCAAACAACATACAATATCATATAAACAATAACCCATCACTCCCCGCACAAATTCGTAGCAAAACAAACAAATTTCTAAAATATAGCCTGTCGCGCCGCGACGTACTCGGATTAGGGTTCCGGATTTGGAGTATCGGATTCTTGGATTTCCCGGATTTGAGTATCGGATTTCAAAGGATCCGGATTTCAGGGTGTCGCGCGGCGACGCGTCGCGTTCCAGTTTTCTTCCTCATGAACTGTCGGATTTCCAGCCAACTTTACATAAATATTTCATTTCCAACTTTCATTTTCTTAATCCAAAACACTTCCAACACTCATGAAACTTCATATAACATCACAAAAAACATATATATCTCATCAAATCAAATTAAAACTCATTATTCAACAAAACCCATATATCAAGTTTTGAGCTTTAAGCTCCAACAATGGTAATCCTTCATTCTAAAATGTATTTCAACATATAAACACATCAAAACAATCTATAGCATCATATGAACACATACCAATCTTCAGTTTGAATTACCAATCACCAAATCCTCAACTTGAAAATCCAAGTTTCTTCTTTCTAGCTTTCTTCAAAGGTGGTTAAACACACACTTTCACCTTTTACTATGTGCTGGTGAAATAAACCCCACGTATATATTCATTCATTCAAGCAGGAGGTGTCAAATATTATTTCTTATTCTTTTCACATGCATGCATACATACATACTTACTTGCACATACATAACATACATAAACTTTTCTATCTTTTTATTTTTATTCCGGTAACACAATTATATATTTTCATAAACATATACATTCAATTCAATCTAATATTTATTCAATTAACCACATAATTGACTTACGCAAATTAAATACGAAATCACCTGCCGCTAACCCGCTAATCAACTAGCCCGGGTTTGCGGATGTTACGGTTTCAGTTTCAAATCTAATCTATTATCATCGTTTTTTGTTTGAAGGTTTCGATTTCAGTTCTTGATTGTTCGTAAATGTGCTTCAAAACCGAACGAAATGTGGATTTGTTATCATCTTCTAGATTTCATCTTCGGTTGTACATCGTCTTTTGTTTGATTTTCGATTTTGGGTGTGACTTTTGATTTCAGTTCTAGATTTGTTTTGATTATGGCTTTAGGTTTGTTCTCAAATCTAATCTATTATCATCGTTTTCTGGTTTGAAAGTTTCTATTTCAGTTCTTGATTATTCATAAATGTGGATAGAACCAAACGGAAGGTGGATTTGTTCATAATAGAGGTTCAAATTAGTGTTCTTAGATGGATGAACATGATGAATGTTAAGGAAATGGTGACATGGCAAAAACTAATGAGGTGTCAAATGTTTAGTTATTAAAAAATAAAAAATAACGAAATTACCGGTTACCTATTGTGTAGGTAGCAGAGTACATTAGATGGTGAGTTTTGAGAATTCGATACATTAAATAGTAATTTTAAAAGTTTGATAGACACAATAGCAAAAAGTGATAAGTTAAATACATATTTAAAAACTAAACCCTTTTTAAAATACCGCACCAAACATTAGTCTATTTTCTTCTTTGGTTATGTCAAATTAAGGACATGATTTTAACCTTAATTTTAAAATGAAAAAATGTACTCTACCATTTTTTTATAAGAAAAAATTATTAAAACCGAAAATTAAGCACAAGAGTTGATGAATCACCTAAAATCAATAAGACAACTCAAAAAAACAAAATCAAGAGTGCTAACGTATAGTTTCTTAGCCAAGTTCAGTACTCACATAGGATTTTTCAATCAAGAGGTTGCATCCTATTCCGGTCACTAAAAAAATATATATCTTTTGTTCACGCTAATTTACAGAAAACGGGTATTTTTTTATAAATCGTCATGGTTATAGGTGTGGAAAATAGTTTTAAAATGTAGATTTTGTTAGGAATAACAAAAGTTATATTCATAAGTTCAATTTAAAAGTACACGCTTTTAAATGTGTAAATGTAATACCCGTTTCCTAATGATATTGAAATGTAATATTATTATGGTGACTATTATTTATTAAAGGATTTTGCTATTTAATTTTTATTGGGCCAGTACTAAGTTATTACATCACAAGAAAGACTGTTATTAGTTGGGTTGTTTTTGGGTTCACACTTGAGTAATTAAGAGCAAACATGTGGGCTTGGGATAATCTAGAAGGTATTTTGGGCTTGGTCCATAGAGAAGATATATAAGGACATTTAGGGCACAACCCCAAGGATCATTTCACTGTAGTGTTTCTGCTTGTTGTGTGTGTGTCACGTTACTGCCGAGAAAGAGAAGGAACAAGGAGTTGAATTCATGCCTCAACATCTTTGATGGATCGAGTGTTCTTCATTACGTATGTAATCCCCTTATCCTTCAAATGATTCTTCTGTTTGAAAATAGGATTAACCAGTCCAATGAGGCTTTGTTTGTTTGAGCTTTGGACCGAGAGCAAAAATAGAGCTAAGCCTTCGAAATTATCTTCTATCGATAGTGCAAATCGAGATTGTTAACCAGGTTTCATCTATGTACTAAAACTAATGATTTACGAATGAAATAACATAAATTAGTGAAGATTTATCGTCTATAAATGCACTGTCGTATGATTGTGTGCGCGCGTTCTGGCCGAGATCAAACAGGGCCTAGCGACCTCGAAATTCAATATTAATCAAATTAAATTGGTAGGAATCTTACATGAGTCGATAGAAATCTATAACAATTGGAATTTCATAATTTGTTTAAGGATTGAATGGATCGATTAAACTCTATGCGCATGTTTTTGCGTCGAGCACCACCCGAGAAAAAAGAATGAGGTTAGAGACCTCAAAACTTGATATTAATAAGATTAAATCAGTAGGAGTCATGTATGGAGAATTAGAAAACTATAGCAATAGATGAATCATGTTTTGATTAAGGATTCATAATCTGAAGTTATATTCAGTCAATCAGTGCGATGACCGAATTTCATAAGTATTAACCAAATTCGGTGGTAACCAAGTTTAAGTGTTGACCGAATTTGGTGTTAACCGAATTCAGTGGTGACCAAGTTTGAGTGTTGACCGAATTTGGTGTTAACCGAATTCGGTGGTGACAAAGTTTGAGTGTTGACCGAATTTGGTGTTAACCTAATTCGGTGGTGACCAAGTTTGAGTGTTGACCCAATTTGGTGGGTGGTGACCAAGTTAGAGATAACCGAATTTGGGTGTTGAATGAAATCGATGGAGACCGAATTTCAGTGTTGACCGAATTTCAGTGTTACAACCGAATGTCAAACCAATATATGATTACTATCACGAAATAGTAGTAGAGTTATTACGAGAACTTGTACTCGGTATTAATTTAGTAGGACATGTTATAGGTCTATGTGTTGCGGATCAGGTGAGCTACCCTAACTTATTTTTACTTTTCCAAAGATATGTAATGTGGTGTGAATGTTACTAGTATATGTGTTACATGTATTTAGTCATGATGAGGCGTTACATGTTAAACGTCATCTAAAGGTGGGACATGTGATGAGTCATAACAAGTGGGGTCCGAGTTAGGCATCAAACGGGTGGGACTCGAGATGTAGTAGTAGGAAAGGCCTAGCTTAGTATGTGTTTTCTTGTGAAGGGTAGGGTAGTGGTAATTCACTAAGCTTTCTGCTTACCCGTTGTTGTTCATATTTCAGTTCATCGAGAATTGATAAGGGCAAGGCTCTGGCATGATAGCGGCAACAGTAGCGTTCAAAGACTTTGATCAAATTACCTATTTCAAACAATGATACTTTTAACCGCTTTTGTTGATTTAGACAATTAATATTTTGGTACGATGTCTGTAATTAGAGATTTTGTGATGGTTAGTACACAAATATATATATATATATATATATATATGGTGAGGTTATACATAGAATCTTGTTTATTCATAGAACCTAAAGAACAAACTTGGTGATGACACGTGGCATCAAGAGTTAGGACAAAACTGGAAAAATAATTACAAATTAATACCCATGCCCTCTCTCTCATTCAACCTCCAAACTTTTATTTAAAAAAAATCCTACTAAACATCCAAATTACCATAATATATTCATGTTTAAGAATTTTAGCAATAAAAATATACTATTAGGTTTAGTTTTTTATTCTCTTTAATCAAGACTAAGATTGAAATGTTTTCTATTTTTTTTACGAAAATGCAAATTGTTTGACGAAAATGCACATTGTTTGATGAAAATGCAAATACTGCTGAAAATGAAAAAAAACAAATAACAAAAATGCAAATTGTTTGACGAAAATACAAAATGCAAAATGCAACCGACATAAAAGAAGATAACAAAAATGCAAATAACCGAAAATGCAAATAATATTAAGTCATTAACATGCAAATAACCCAATGATTTGCATTTTGGTTCTTATTTTGCTTTTTCGGGAGGTGAAGCCATAAATAGAATCAAAACAGAATTTCATATTTGCCCTCAATTATGCAGTTACCTAATATAATTTTCATATAATTTACAAAATTGCCACCTTCTAATCTTAACTATTAATTTAGATGATCCAATGTTTCAGATTTGTTCTTTAGGTTCTATATTGATCCTCTATATATATATATATGCATATTATGACTATCATTTATAAGAATTTTTTTTGGGATATTACAGTAAATTTAGTGATGAAAGGAATATTATATAAGTTTACATTTAAAAGCGAATTTTTAAAAGTTTAGGATTGTTTTTTAACTTTTTATGCTTAAAAATATAAAAATTTAGATAACTTGTTCATATCCATAAATATAATGTTTTAACTTCAAGTTTTACACTCTCAAAAAATATATATATATATATATATATTTCATAGAAATTTGTCACGCCGTGTTTTTCTACATTTATCTATAAGTATTCACATTTGTAAATATTACAATATTGACTAATAAGGTGTGCGTAATCAAATATTTATTGTAATGGGGTAGAACAAAAATCAAAAATAGGAATGTAACGGGGCGGGTTCGGGCGGGTTTTGGTTGAAATCACAATAAAAGAAAACTTAATATTTCTGGTCAAATTAGTTTTTTCTTAAAGGAAAGTATTTTCACCCATATGCAAATACATAATTAACAAAGTCAATGCTATATTTTTTATAGTTTAAATTGCATGTAAATACGTATTAATAGCAAAATTAATTCAAACTACAATCTTATGTATGGAAGTGGTGAAAAATAAGAGAGTTTTTAATTGTTTTTAATATTATTTTTCACAAGTTTTCTATGTACAATCTCATGTATTAACCTACATATTCTTCTTATATTAATTAAAAATAAAGATATTACATTCTTTCTCTCACTTTTAAATTTGTTGAATATTTTAATTTCATACTATTTTTAAAGTATACAAACTTTATGGATGAGATGTTTTAGATTTTTTGAGTTATAATTATTGTAAGAATTATGAACATTTGTAAATTTTATAAGAAAAATCAACAATAATTAATGATGATAAATTCACGATAAACCCCGTAAAAAGCACACCCTAATGTTTGATTAAGCAATATCAAGCGGAAAGTACATTAAATAGATTGGTAACTATTAAATATTATGTTTCTTTAATAACATAATATTTCATAATAACTTTTAAAAAAACTAAGTCAACACAAATTAGCCTAATTATCAAAAAAAAAAATTATAGCTAAAATTTTCATTTTGAATATTCTAGATAAATTATTAGAAAATATGTATAACTATAACTCGTAAATTAAATCACCTATAGCTTGAATTAGTTAACATTTCTAGATTTTTTAAATGGCTCATAAATAAAATAAAAATCACGATGCACTAGTTTAATTTATTATTTTGATCTCTTAATTTTAAGTAGTTTAAAATTGTTAATGTACCCTTCATAAAGTAAAATGAAACTACTAAATATAAATATAGAATTAATTAAATCCTTATAAACCATATTAATAATTAAACCTTCCACAACAATGAATATTTAAAGAAATTAAATTAAATTTCAAGCTATCTTAGTTATAGTATTATGCATTTTAATATTCTCTTACTTAACCTTTTAAGACTACATTTTTTTAAGTATAGAGAATCGATTGAGAAATGACCTATAGCCTCAGAATTTTATAAAAGGTCGACAAATAAAGTTCTCCACACCAACATACCTCCCCAACTACACCAACACAATTGCTAAAATCTTATTAATCAATGTGAAATTTTATTGACCAATGATAATTTAGAAAAAACATCACACCCTTAATTTTTTGAAAACGAACATACTATCAAGAAAAAATTTATTTGTCGTCGTGGTATTACGCAGATACCATGCTATTATACATATATATACACATGCAAACTAATAACTACTCATAAATTTGTCATCTTTAGTTCGAAACTCTATCTTAGCTAAATAGAAAAGACCTAACAAAAAAAAACCACTATCATAAATCCTTAAAAATTAAAAAAAAAATGTTAATTAATATTTTCCCATTAAAACCTTCTTCAATTAATGAACAACTATAAATAATAATACAATGAGGCCGAACCTAACTAACGGGACTAGGGCCGGAAATACAAAATACATAAACATAATCTACAATCTACAATTACATAATATACACTAACAAAGACTATATCAATGGTATTAAAAAAAAAGGACGAATGAGCAAATTAAATCGTTACATGGGTTTGGTTACAAATATGAAGAATGTTCAAATACAATAAATTTTTTATATAATATTTTATCAATTAGTACATACCTATAAACTTATAAAAACAAGCATTTTAAATGTTTCGGTTTCCCAGTTAATCGTGTCTAAATTCATGAACATGATCGAAAAATTAAAAAAGTTTTAGTTCGATTAACCAAACCTAAAAAAATAAAATTTGGTTCGATTAGCCTAAAATTTGGTATGATTTTTCGGTTTTATCTGTCAATTTCGGAATTGTTTGAACACCCCATAAGTGCATTATTTCTTTGTTCGTTCAATATCTAGCTTAATGAGGAATTATGTACACAAAAATTAATAATTATTCAAAGAGATCAATTCTATACGTAATCTTCATTTCCTTCACATAATACAATCATTTTAAAAAAGGTAATGATATGTTATTAGTGTAATTCAATGTTACGAAAAAGTTTCCTACAATAACATGTTTGTTTTTTCCAAATTTTCTTTTATTTGCATCTAACTATTTTATTAATTTTAAAAATAAATTCTAAAAGAAATTAAGTTAAGAAAAAAATATTTATATTTATGAAATAAAGAGAGAGAAGTTAATAAGATTTTGAAAACTATGTTGATGTAAGTGGATAATTGTGTTTGTTTGAGAGATTGTGTTATTGTGAAAAAAATATATTTTAAACGAATAAAAAGTTAAAGTAAATTAGGAGAGATAATGAAATGGTTAAAGATTGAGTGAATGAGATTAATTTAGATAGAATGAAAGGTCAAGATTTTGTTTTGATTAAATTTTAAGAACTCTTAAAATTTAGAATGAGGGAGAATGTTAAATGGTTTATATAGTAGTATAAGAGTTGTGCTCAATAAAGTCCATGTAAAAAACATAGTCCTAAAATTTTAATATTCAATCACAGGTGATTCAGTATACAATCACATGTGATTTGTAAAAGCATTACATGTGAATTACGAAAATATCACTCCGCTCAAATTTTTAAAATGCAATATGAACCATTAATGTCAAAGGTTAAAATTAGTCACTTAAAACTATGAATTAATTATGGACTATATGTAGTATAGTTATATAGATAATATTGATTTGTTTTTAGATGCTAAGCTCATTAATCCATATGAATCTTGAAATTAAATTTGGATATCAAGCTCATAAATACCAAATCAAACATTTTAAGTGTATAAATAATAGGAATACAATCAACAATCTTCTCTCACTAGAACAAGAGAGCTTCAATTTCATTGCAACAATGGCATCTACGCTTGAGTCTCTCCTTGCAATTATTCTCTTCACTCTAATTGTCAAAGGTACATATAATTGAATGTTTTATATATGTTTATCTTTTATTCATTAATCTTATCCTATGCTTATATAGTTTTTTATATGGTTCTTCTTCATATATAGGGCATGGTCAATGTGCTCTAAAAGACATAACAGTTGGGACGGAAAGAACTTCTAGACTAATACAAGGCAAACAAGAATGGAAGGCAATGTTTATAAACACTTGCAAATGTCCTCAACAAGGCCTTATAGTCTCATGCAATGATTTCCAAAGCGTTGAGAAAGTTGATCCGAATGTTTTCGCCCCCATCGGGAATAACAAATGCTCTGTCAACGCTGCTCGTCGTATCGAACCTTTTGGGCGGGTCGAGTTTCTTTACGCTTGGGATCCTCCTTTCATTTTTATGCCTCTTTCTTCTCAAGTTCTTTGTTAATTTTGTGAATTAGTTTATTGATTTTTAAGATTTTAATTAATTGTATGCATGATCAATATATATATATATAGTTGCATACTAAAGTCTGCTACATCTATTGATCACCTGAACGCATCAATTCATGTTCGATACTATGACGCTATTTATACAATTTCTTGTTTGGATATAAGTTTAAGAAGTTTATGGACAATCATTGAAGGAGAAGACCTACTACTAACACCTTCAAATGAACTCTAACACTAAAACCGAAGCATGTGTAATCGAACCCCAACAAGAATTAATAATGTGAAATCGAAGTCGCTGTGAATCGATAGAAGGGGTGAAGCTGTGAAATCGATTTGGAAATCGAAGCTGTGAAAGTGTGAATCGATAGAAGGTGAGGAGTAGAGGCCATCACCGTTTTCTTCGAACATCAACCTTGCCCTATTGGACACGCCCCTCATTTTCTCCCTGTCCAAATGACCCGATTGGTTTACAAACCTATTTCGTCCAACCCGGTATAACCATATTTAAAAAAAATATATCATACCGGAAATATCCGCATGTTTTAATTTAAGTACCCAAATTGACCCAAAATTTAACAGCAAATCTACAGGTACTAATAGATGCATTAGACTAACCTTAATTGCTTGAAGATATATTTTCTTCCTATCATTTGAGTTATAATTTATTACAAATAGGTCTCTATGATGACAACAATTATTATGACGACGATTGACGACCACCACTAGCATCATTCCTCCATCTCCATTTCTCCTGTTGTTAACACACCCTAGTACTGTTGTCGCCTTGTGCCGCTTCATTGTTGCCCACCGCCACTCAATATTCATTCAAAAGTATCCCTTACGGAAAAACATAAATCGTGTAATTACTTAAAAAATAAAAAACAAAGACAAAGGTTACAAGATGGGTCATGCATGAGTCAGTCCTCATCGGTGAAGATAACAAAGGTTTTCAACTGAGAACAAAGTTTCCCAATGATACAAGATTGTATTTGAGAGCTGGAGCATACAAAACCTTTTGAAGCACAATTTCATCATAAATTTTTACTTCACCAATGTATGAACATAAATGTCACCAATGTATAATTACTGTTGAATTTGATAGACAAGAGCTCCATCTTACTGTTCATACCTTTGATTTAATTCTTTCCAAATCAATTGTGTTGTAGGAAGAAACAATACACTATGTGCAATATTCTTCGATAAGGAATTCAAAATCTAACTTATGACCATGTTATTAGCATGAAACCAATCAGAATAAGTAGCATCTCTTTGTGAAGGAACTTCAACTATGCCATCAACAAACCCTAGCTTGTTCTTTGCTAATAAAAAATCATCATAGATCTTTTCCTAGACAAAAAAAACACGCCATTAAAGACATTTGAAACAAGAACCAAGCTTATATTATCTGAAGGACTGATGAAATAAGCACCGGATGAGTTAATTGTGACAATCGAATCTGCCTCAGACATTGTGAAGAGAAGAACGAATAATAGAAAAATCAGATCTATTGTTTTGATACCATGTTATCAGATAAAAATGAAGAGAGCAATTTAAGAATTTTCTTTGTATTAAATTAACTGATTACAACTACGTTACACTTTATATACAAGAAGCTCGTATGGAAGACAGCTAGCTAACCATAACAAACTTTCTAAACTAATTACTAAAATACCTTTAATTAGTTTTAACTAACTTTTATTAAAACTAACACGTCACAAGAAGAGTTTATAGAAAGGATCACTTTTGCCATAAACCAAAAGAGCAAGGGTGTAGCTGTGAAGCTATATAAGTCTGAAAAACCATTATCCTCTCAGAAAGATAAACCCCCTTCGCATATGGCCTCAGAGCCAGAGAAAAACCCCCTCTTCCCCCTTGAAAATTTCTCTCTTTGATTGTTTTTCTTCGTTACTTTCATCTCTCTCAACAAGTTTATCATACAGACATACATTGATGCATACTAATGGAGGCAGCAGCAAGCAAAATGCTTTCATCATCATTATCCTTACCCCCAAGAACTCAACTCAAGCAATCTCCTCATCCTCCTTCAGGTGATGCTTAATTCGAGCTTTTTCTGTTGTTTAATTCTACCATTCTTTCTGTTTGACCGATTTTGTGTTTAAATTCTTCATTACAAGTAAGTAGGTTTGTTAAATTTGGATTCTTGAATGTTTGGTGTTCGTAGTTATGAGCAAGTATGAATAAGTACTTTGGTCCACCAAGTGTTTGATGTTTTCCCTGTTTGAATATTGAAACTGCTGAATTGTTTCCTTACCTGTTTTAGGAAGTAAGCTGAGCATTATATAAAAATAATGCAGGCATCTTAAAGCAATTTGAGTCTTAAATTTAAGTCAATAAGTTAAAGAGATTTGGTTATATATCAGTGGGACCTTTGGCGACTTGTTATATACTTATGTATGACTAGACTTATGCATAGAATCCAGTATCTAGATATAGAGACCACCTGGCTCCATACTTTAGAGTGTGTTTGGGATTGCAGTTTTTAAAGTGCTTACTAGCTACGTAGCTGACACATCTGAGTGTTTGGATGGAGAACAAGGGCTTATTTGCTTGTTTTCTGCTAAAACAATCACTTTCTTATAAGCACTACTAAGTCAAACACCCTCAGGGTAAGAAGAATGATCTGGATTTAGTTCCCAATTTTAGGCATAAATTTCAATTTGTTATAATTTATAAACAACTCTTGTTTATGTTTTCTCTGTTGCAAACCCCGGAAGGGTAAGATAAAATGTCTTTTGAAATTTTATTGAACACGCAGTTGGTTCAACATAACAAGATGATTTCTAGAACAAAAGGTTTTAAAAGATTATTGATGACCATATGTGTAACACATAATAAATTGAATGATTATATAACATGATCTGAA
Organism: Dittrichia graveolens; assembly: GCA_038502395.1. Lineage (NCBI taxonomy): Eukaryota > Viridiplantae > Streptophyta > Magnoliopsida > Asterales > Asteraceae > Dittrichia > Dittrichia graveolens. The sequence goes on from JARJIL010000003.1 coordinate 8,985,287, forward strand.
ACTTGTTTATAAAATGAAAAATCATTTAACCTATATTTATTTTGAAACAAAACTTGAGATCATAACTTATTTTACTGCAGGATGAAAGGAGTGATTTGGGGTTTTGCGTTCATAACTTATTACTTCGTGTGCTTGAGGTGGCTTATTACTTTTGTTTACTGGTTTGGAACTTGGCTTGCAATTATTGGTTTTAATGTGACAATTACTGATGCCTTCGTACCGCTATTGCAGCTTTAAAGTTATATGAGCCTGCTGCTCCTACACATTCTTCAATGCTAGCAACTTCTTTAGCTCAACATTTCCCTACTTCTGTGTTAATTCAAGAACAACGTCGTGAAAGCAAGCCATTATTGCAGACAATAAAAGATGAAAAAACATCTCAGGTGAGGCTCTTATCTTGTTTTTGGAAAAAGTGGTGATATCTTGTATTAATTTATAAATGATTGTTTGCTGTTTATGTTACTACTAAACTATTTTCAGTATCGTTGACTAACTTTATACTTTTTTTTTTGTTCATAGGTAACAGCAGATAGCGGACAGATAGTAGTACATGAAGCGGATGCTATAAGTTCTGATCAATACCTTAAAGAATTCCAATGCCAATTGCTACAGTGGCCTGGTTTATGGTATTTGTAAGAATAATCAGACTATTGTATCCTTTTTTTTAATGTGTCCATAATAACAAGAGGTGGCAGTGTCGACTCTTTTAATAGGTGAATTCAGGTTATTTTTTATCTCCAACGGGTAAAAGAAGTTATAACTTAAAATGAAAAGGTTCAAATGGGTTGAAAGTCACCAAAAATATTCAAAGATTTAGATTAACTTTGAAACAATATAAGTTATGTAATCATATTTGGCATTTCACAGGTTACCATCCACACAAACAAGAGAAAAACCACACCCGTCTTCAAATACGCAGCCAGTTCCCAACGGAACAAAACAAAATTTAAATGTTGAAATGAAACAAGTAATTGCCCTTGCAAAAGAAGCTCTTTCAGCTTCAAAGGCAGCAGCTTCACTAGTTGATGCTGGTGAATCATTTGGAGTTGACCTTGATAACTCAACTTCAAGGTCGGTTTCTCTACTTTTTCTATACATATTATTGCTATACGGGAAGAAACATTTTCTAAAGTTTGATATATGGTGTTTTCCAGCTTGAGATCTACAAGTTCATGTGAACTACAAACCAAGAAGGTCAAATTTGTGAAGTCAACACGCCTCCTAGAGAGGCAATCCAAGAGGAGAAAAGGGTCAAAGTCAAACGTTATTGTTCGTGAGACCAGCACTTCTTCAAAAGCAGAGCAGCCAGAGAAGAAAACATCATATAAAGATTCTAATTTACATGATCCTCTTCGAATGTTCTTGGCACGACCAGTAACAAGAGAACTTTTGACTTCAAACGAAGAACTTGAACTTATTGCCCATATAAAGGTTTGTTCATAATATCGTTCTTATAAACTTATTGACATAGTTATATTACAAAAGGAAAAAAAAACTAAACAAACCTTAAATTACATTTTAGTGTGGGATGAAATTAGAAGAAGCCAGGAGTCGGTTTCATGATCAGTTCAGTCGTGAACCGACATTAGTCGAGTGGGCTGAAGCTGCTAGTATGAGTTGCCAGGATTTAAAAAGTCAACTTCAACTTGGTAATAGTAGCCGGGAGAAATTAATATGTGCCAATTTACGTATGGTTGTTTATATAGCAAAGCAGTATAGGGGACGTGGGCTCGACTTTCAGGACCTTTTGCAGGTTAACCTTAATCATTTTACTTCCGTTTTTTTTTACTTCATGTAGTTGGTTGTTAAATGTTCATTCTTTGAAAAGTCAACTAAATTATTTGCAGGAAGGGAGTATGGGCCTCATGAGGAGTGTACAAAAATTTAAGCCCCAAGCTGGTTGTCGTTTTGCTACTTACGCTTATTGGTGGATAAGACAATCCATCAGACGAGCTATATTTCAAAATTCCAAGCTCATCCGATTGCCCGTATGCACTTCCGTTTGTCTGTTTATTTCACATTACAAAGAACAAACTCAAGCATTTTTGTATTTATTTTTTAATTAATTTAACATGCAGGAAGGTGTGTATACTATGATGTACAAGGTTAGTGAAGCAAAGAGATCAATCATTCGTGAAGGAAATCATGAGCCAACACAAAAGCAAATTGCAGAACAAGCTGGCTTGACTGTTGAGAAGCTGCAAAAGTTGCGGTCATTACAAAAGATTACTCTCTCATTGCAAAAGCCCATTTGGGCCAACGATAGTACTACATATGAGGTATTTATCAAAACTGGAATTATAGTATCCAAACCTGAAGGATTTAACTTATATGCTTGTTTCGTTCGTATTTGATACCCAGTCAGCTATTGCCTGTGGCAACTAAACTTAATCTGGCCATGGCAGGAGCTGATTGGCTATCAAGACCTGCACATATGAGCATGCATATATGTTGAATCCTTTCTATAAACAGTGATATTTGCTAAAAATATGACAAATATAATAAGCATTTTATGCTTAAGAATGGTGTTTTGGACCAGCTTGCTCTCTTTGATGTATCAATATTTCTTATATGATGTTTATTATTATGATTATTATGACAGGAAGTCACTCCCGACACTACAATGGATACCCCAGATGCTAGTGCATCAAAGCAACTTATGAGAAACCATATCACCAACTTGCTTGGGGTTCTCAATCAGAAAGAACGGAAAGTGATTCGATTGAGGTTCGGAATTGGGTGTGAGGTCCGGAAATCATTAGCTGATATAGGAATCATGCTGGGGGTGTCAAAGGAACGGATTCGGCAATTGGAAAGCCGGGCACTTTTTAAACTAAAACAGTATTCTGAAAGCCAAGGACTTGATGCATATAAAGATTTGCTTATTTGATCTTTTACACAACAGAAAACTTAGTACTTTTAATTCAGTGCCAAGAGAGGAACGGAATGTCTTTCTTTCTCCAAGGTTCTTCTTGTACTTGAATGTAAGTTTTTCAGAAGGATAGGGTGCAACTCTTCCTGCATAAGGTACAAGTTATGGCACCAGAAGACGGTCCTTTTTGTATGTACGCACAATGCCGAACTAATCATACTTTTATGTAACGAAAACTTGGTCTCGGTTGAACGCGACACTTCCTCTCACTGAATATAACTTTTGATTAGTATGATGTGTTATATGACTTATATCCTTCACATTATATAGTCTTGTTTTGTTAAACTTGATACAAATTTTTAGTTTTTGATATTTTATAGATTGGACAATTCATTGCTAGATTTGTCAATAAGATTCGATACGCGGATCTGATTCAAATTCAGAGAATCCAAATACACAACAACAATACATAATTCCGTCTGGATCGGATAACAGAGAAGGTGAGATGCGGGGTAGAGATTGCTTTAATATTAGAATATTTGTATCTGTTCATAATATACTTATTCTCAACTATTTCATGCAAGCTAAAATATGCATCTATGGCCCTAGTTCAGTAGTTCACCATTTTTACAACTTCATCTCATACATTCAAAGTCATCCTAATCCTACACAAAGATGAACATTCCCCCAACCCCCTCTATCCTGATACACAATGGTAAATTTCCATTCTATTCTACATTCATCTTTTCTTTTTCTAAAATTAAGATTTCAACGTCTTTCGCTTGTTAACTCTAGCGAACCATCCTTCATCAACTTCAAACTAAGACTATTGAACCGTTCACGGGAATACTGTCTTGATGCTTTTCTCCAATCTGTACCCGACCTCATCATTGCAACAAATTCCTCATAACTAATACGTCCGTCCTGATAATATAAGATAAGGGGTGGTTAGAATATCAAACAAAGGAGATAAAATGCAATGCAGACCATGCGCCAGAGGTGGCAATTTCAACTCATTCGGTTTGCCTATATGAGTTTGACTTAGATTATGTTTTATCTTAAGCTAGCCAAGTGGATAAAGTTGAAAAAAAAGTAGGCAAAAAAGAAATTGTGTCAAATGGTCCATAAGTTAGGTTTTAGTGCATAAAACCTAATAAATCATAAAAGTATATTGTTGTAATTATAATATAAAACCGTTTTTTATCCAAACCCGCTTTATTAGAGATGCCTATTTTGCCACATCTACAACATGAGAGAACTAGAGAAACTAACAAACCTTATCTGTGTCAACATCATGCATAATCGCGTTAATTACTTCATCATTGGTGATTTCGCCTTCCTCACTTAAAGCTTGACGGAGCTCTTCGACCTCTATATAACCATTCTGGTTTTTATCAAAGAATTCAAACGCTTTGTGTAGGTGTTCATCGTTCGCCATTTTTTTAAGATGCAAAGTGACAGCCACAAACTCGCCCAAATCCAGGGTGCCGTCTCTATCAACATCAACCTACAAAATTATGATTCCAGATCCATCAAAGAGACGTAAATACAGTTTAAATGGATGTAATTATGATGTTACTTACAGTTTCCATTAACTTTTGAAGATCTGTGTCATTTATTTGATGACCAAGTTTCTGTAAACCGATTCGCAGTTCTTCCAGATTAATCTTTCCTTTGTTGCCTGTGTCTATCCTATGGAAATCCTCCCTTATTCCAGCCACTTCCTCTACTGATAAATGCTCAGCCACCACCTGTGTATATCACCAAAGTGATCATGTGATAAGTTCGTAAGCCGGAAAAGTTAGCTCCTTGGCTTATTCAATATTCTAATAAGCTCACAAGCCGTGAAATAAGCTAGTTCAAACATCCTTTCTCAGAAGCAGAATATATGTATCCAAACATTAATTGATTTCAAAATGCATATAGAAATATGTTGAAGATAAATGGGCCATAAATCTTACCCTCAAAGCTTGTTTCTTGAGCTTGTTCATCATTGAAAACTGTTTAAGCCTTGACTTAACAACCTCACCCAAAGGAACATTTGGAACCTTCTTTGAATTCATTAACCAGGGGTGTTCTACAGTTGCAAATGGAAAGTAAATTAGGTAACTTGTAATAGAAGAAAACATATATTCGAATAAAACAGTACCTATACAAATGTTTACATATATTACCAAGAACTTGTTGAGCTGTAAGCCGCCGCTTTGGATCTGGTTCAAGCATTTTCTTCACGAGATCCTTTGCGTTATCAGAAACTTTAGGCCATGGGTCTCTCTTGAAATTAATAACCGAGCGAATAATTGCTTGCGCTACTCCTTGTTCAGTTTCTGTGGAGAACATAAAATATGATTGAAGTTTAAAGTAAGTTCAGATATGAAACATGGCTGCTGGAAAAATTACTAGGACTAGTAGCGGCAAGATAAATGAGTACGTTGAGTAACAGGTTAAAACGGGTTGTTCTATGCTGAAAGTGGCCATTTTGTAGTATGGGTCCGAACAGACGATTTTACCATTGAGTAAATCCTAAACCCTAAACAGGACTTTATTGACCTGAATCCAACATTTGATCTTTCTAGGAATATCACTTTTGTATCATTAATTAGGTCACTCAAGTGAAGTCAGCAGTTTCTGAATTTTACATCATAAATAGGTTGTTCAACCAGTTTTGCCTTTTTATTAGCTAAATATTGCTTTTATTTGGCCCATTCGAGTTAAGATACAACCCGAATGGACCTGTTTATAATTGAATAAAAAGCAAACCTGCCCAGAAAGGCGGAACACCACAAAGCAAGATGTACAAGATAACTCCGCTACTCCACACATCAACCTCGGGTCCATAGTTGCATTTTAGAACCTCTGGAGCCATATAGTAAGGACTTCCGACTATCTCATTAAAGATCTCCCCTGAATAAATCAAAAATCATACTTAAATTCATCCACATTTTAACACCAAAAGAATGGATTAAAATCCTAATCACATGCCTGGTTCAAAGAAAATCGAGAGCCCGAAATCAATGGCCTTTAGAGGAGCCGTTTCCTTCTTGTTTCCGAAAAGAAAATTCTCCGGTTTGAGGTCACGATGCATAACTCCATGACTATGACACATCTGTAATCAATAAAACTAAACTCAACAAACAGAATTACAAAATCTACACTTATTCAAATCTGAAACATTTGTAAAACAACCAAACCTGCACTATTTCAACAATCGTCCTCATAATAGAAGCGGCAGCTCGTTCAGTGTAATGTCCTCTCGCTACAATCCTATCGAAGAGTTCACCACCTTCACATAATTCCATCACAATATGAACTGCATTTTGATCTTCATAGGTGTCCCTTAATGTCACAATATTTGGATGCTTAGGCAAATGTCTCATAATCTCAACTTCTCTTCTTACATCCTCAATATCCACTGGAGTTCTAAGTTTCTTTTTCGATATCGATTTGCAAGCGAATTTCTCACCAGTTTTTAAATCTGTACACAAATAAGTAATCCCAAATTCGCCCCTACCCAGCTCTCGGCTGAGATTGTAGCACTGTGTGATGTTATGGCCTGTAGGATCTTGTAATACAAAGAAATTTTTCTCACTGTTTTGAGATGAAAGGGTATGATAGTCAACTGAGAAAGGATTTGGTTTGTGGTTTCTTCTTCTTTTCTTCTTCTTTTCCTTCCTTTGATCAGAATGACCAGGGCTAACACAGCAATTTCCCATGATTCAAGATGATCAAATCTTTAATTTGTATATATATTTTTTTAGTATTTCTGATTGGAAGAAACAATAAAGAAATGTTAAAAGGTTATTAATTCATCAATTCATAATTGGATTGAAATTGTTAATAACAAATATAAATCAAGATCATTCAGAAATTAAAACCCATGCTGCAAAATCAAGATTTAAATACCAAAATATGATCATATAGCATTAGAGAAAATGATACCCACGTCGAAAAATTCAAGAAAACAGAAACAAGTTTTGAAATCGCAGCTACAAAATCAAGATTTGTTCATATTATAAAAATATAATCAAACCCATGTCAGGAAGCTGTAAACTTTTTGCATATTTACAGAAATATACAAGAAATTCCATGAATAAATCTTAAAATAGCATAAAAACAGACATAATTATAAAACAAAAACCGGATAAATACCTGTGCGATAAATATGTCGAAACTAACATTCGTTTGGGGAATCAATGTGTTAATAAGAAAAGGGGTGTTGAAAAATGATTACAAAAAATGGTGAATGAAGAAGGTTAAAAATCTCTGTTTTCAGACTTCTCTCCCTCCAAATTCCCCACCCCTTTTCTCTTGTTATGTTCATCCTAAAACCTGGTATTTGCTTTTATACTTGTTAAATTAAGAAATTTATTTAAACAAATTAGTATCTAAAATAGAACAAACAATTTGATTGAAAAAAAAAATAAGTGTTTGTAGGTCCATGAAATCCCAACAATTTTAATTCACTCACGCTATTTTTAGTTTTTAAGTTAAATTAATTGGCATATTGTCATCTTTATACGCTTCTGTTTTACTTACATATAGCTCTTATAATTATTTCAATATTTCCATGATATATTTTATATATAGGACCGATTAGTTCATTTTTAAAAGTTGTATGAAGGATCGGTCGGTTTGGGCCGGTTAAGACCTAAAATTAAACCATAAACGATAGTTTCAGTTATGTTTAATTCAAACCTATCGGTTTTGGTTTTTTAATGGGGCGGTTAATCGATTAATGGGTCGGTTATCGGTTAAATTAGACGGTTAACCAATAGGAAAGTTGGACATTAAAAATAAGCTTGGGTAAAATGAACAATAATTTAGTATAAGAAATAAACAAAACTTTGCATAAAAATGAATAAGAAAACTTCATGTGAAACGAAAATAAATAAATACGAAAAGTCGTATAGAATATATATAATAGGGAACGATTATAAAGCTTAAAAATAATAAAAACTCTAAAACACGACACTTGAAAAGTACCTTTTTTGAATTTTATATACAATAATCATTAATAAGGTTTTATATTAATATAGATAAATAATACAAAAATTACAAATATTTTATTGGGGCGGTTCGGTTAATAATGGGGCAGTTTTTGTGATTAACCGTAACCAACCCGCCCTTATCAGTTAACCAAAATTTAGAAACCGAACCGCCCTTATTGGTTAACCAAAATTTAGAAACAGAACCATCAGTTTTTGAAATGGTTCGGTTAGTTTGGGTCGGTTTTATCGATTAAATGGGTTATGGTTCAGGGTTTCTGTTTCCTCCTACTAAATAGGGTTTTTAGCCTAGCAGACTAGATGTATCAAGATGATTTCAGTGTGTTCTTCTTTATCTTTGAGGTAAAGGATTCAAGTCCCACTATGGATGTAAGTGTAGATTACAATGGGTGTACATGTTTGTCCTTCTATAGAGTGATTTTATTTGGACCCTATGATAATCTAAATTGACCCTTATGATGTAACATATGTCATATGTGAGTGTATGACTTGTATTGAAAACTATAATTGATTGATGTGACATGCCTAGTATATAAGAGAAAAGAGGTCCAAATAGTAGCACTCATTGTATATCATATTCCTAACCACTAAATAATAACATGTGGAATTCACTCATTCTTTTTTTTTTCGTCTCATCTCTTGATTTTTAACACTTGCCTTAATCTTTTAAATAGAGATGAGTAAAATATAAAATAGAAGAATATAGAATTTTTCATCAATTTATTATACCTATTTAGACAACTACGTAGTTAATTTGTACACAAAAATTTATTCATACGCAATATAAAAAATAGTATACGATATCTAATAAAAGCACAAACCTGTTATATAGACAATTTTGTTAAGAGATTTGATTTATCTTTTTACTATTTCTTTCTACTTATTTTTCTACTCACAAGATTAATATAAATATTAAAATTAATAAAGAAAGTAAGGAAAGAAAATTAGCGGATTTCACATACCTGGATTACACAATACCACTCCAATTAATAGAGTTCTAGAAAATAAATATTTAGAAAAACGGGCAGCCTGTGCTTACTACTTATTAGGGGTGGCTATTTAATTGATAGTTTAGTTGAATTTATTTAATTATCCATAAATGCTCAACAACGTTAAGGATAGATGCATCTCTCTATTCTTTTTTTCCCCTTGGGTGTTATTTGGTTCGCAATACATTTTTAAAGAAATTGAAATCTGTTAGGAATTTGAATTTAAATCTGTACTTTGTTTGGTTGGCAGAAAATGGAATTAGAATTCAATTTCATATTTTATTTGGTTCGCAGACAATATAGATTATTTGATTTCAATAATGTAAAATGAGAAAATTACCCCTCTGTTTGGTTCACCATGGGTTCTACAGATTCAACATTGGACTCTACAAAGTCATACACACAGATTAACAAATTAGAGTTTCAAAAAGAAAATCATATTCAACATGGTTCTAAGTTTCAACATAAATCACTGTTTCTTAAATTCATGATGGGTTCTACAGATTCAATAATGGGTTCGGTACACACACATTTGACAAATTAGAGATTCAAAAAAATTAAAAACAAATGAAGGAAAAGAGGAGTCAAAGGCGACTAGGAGAGAGAGAGAGAGAGTAAACTTACCTGAGGCGGAGGAAGGCGGCAAGGGAAGGAGGCGGAGGAAGTCAGCGGCTACAGAGGAGATGATGGACTACAGTCAAAGGCTACAGATGAAAGAAGAGAGGAATCGAAGGCGACGACGATGCAAAGCTATGGAGGAAAAGATGAGTCAAAGGGCTTAGTCAAAGGGGAAGAAGATATATATTAGGCTGTGAGGGTAATAAAGTAATATTTAACATTCCTTTATCTAAGGATTTTAAAATCCCTCAATTACTTGATGAAATTCACTGTTCCTCATCCAATGGATTTCAATTCTTTGAAATTTCCTTCTTCAAATGAACCAAACATAAAAATCTTTAGAAATTGAATTTCAATCCTTCAAAATCCTAAGGATTCATACCAACCAAACAGACACTTAATACAACAAGCTATTTACTTATGTTTTGTTTTCATAGTCATGTATAATGTAAGCAGAGAACGTAGACTTTCTAATTAAAAGTACATATAAATGATATTAGTTTAAAACCTTGTGTTTAAACACGGGGATGGTTAATGTAACTTTTTGATATTATATATTTGTAAAAGATTACTAGCATGTGTAGTAAAACAATTGTAAACAATACATAGTGATATAGAATTACCTTAAAACCTAAATTTGTTATAAATTAGAAATTCACATATAAGATCGTCATCATATTTTTGTAAAACCTCTTTATGGACAACATTCATCGTTTTATCTGTAGACTTGCCCTCTTCATCACAAATAAGAACATTTGGATTCAAAATGAATAAATCAACATCAATGAGATTGAACATGTAAGAATTTGAATACAATCAGGACTACTGCTCATGGATTTGGGTTGGGTTCCATTGATTTCACATGGATTTTGGAAACACCGGTGATGAGGAGTGTATAAATTTTAGGGCTTAGTTGGAAGAAAAATGTGAGAAGAGAAGGAGTTTGAATATCGAATGGTAACAAACTGAAGTCGGGTAATCTGTTTGTACTAAGAATCCACGCCCAAAGCTTCCACAAAAAAAGCCTTGTGATGTCATGCATAAGCTTATTAAAAAGTCATTTAGGAAATAAGAAGTTATGATTGGTGGAATAAAATTTAAAAAAAGGGATGATACCATAATCTTTTTTAATATATATATAAAGATTAAGAGGGTGTTTGTTTAAGCTTTTTTTTAGGCTTAAGCTTATGAGCTTAAGAGCCTACGTGCTTATAAGCTTTTAAGAGAAAAAAGGTTTAATTTTAATAACTCTTATCAATTTGTAATTTTGTATACTAAGATGATATTTTTAATGGCATTGATTTTATTTAACAATTTCTCGCGATGCATAGTTTTCTCCCTGCTTTCTCTTTCTCGGTATTGCATTTTGCTTTTTCCATCTCTCCACTTCTTTTCATGCTCAATCTCGCTATCCTGATAAAAGCCTTCCATCACCGATAATGTTTCAGTTTTCCTATAATCGCCGGTGTTCATCGATTTCATCATGGGCCGGGAAGCTCCGCACCGTGGATTGTGAGAGGAATCCCAAAAGAAGCGGTTTTGAAGAACTTAGTGGTGGCGATGGGTTGTTGGGGTCGTGGGTTTTTTAGGATGGATGAACGGAGCGTGTTTCTGTCTGCGGGAGAGAGAGAGGGTGTGTGTGTGTGTGTGTTAGTTAGAGGGGTGTAGAGTTTGTGATGGTTGGTGGTGTATTGTAAAAGATGATCAACTGAAGCAGTACATTCTTTCATCCTTTTGAAAGGCGCGTAAACGTCATTGCCCCAAACTAGGTAACATTATTAGCTGCATATGTAATACATGTACTTAAACATCCTCCCTCCCCATATAATATATGTTTTCAAAAAATGTTGTTTATATCGATTATAGTTAAGAACTTATTATGATAAGTTCCATAGAAAGTGAAGACGTATTACCCAATATTTAAAGAATATCACTGCAGCTTCGTATAGTTGTAAAAACATAATCTAAGAACATGCGCATCAGCTGGAACACCAACCCGAGCAGCACACCATCGATGCAGGAAGGGTTCCGGCTGGTTCCAACCCTCTTGGGTTCTGGCACTAGTTGCTGATCACGTTTTTTTTCCTTTTTTCCCGTTATTACTCTTTTCTCTCTCCTCTGAATATATATTTTATAATTAATAATATATGTGGATTGGTGTGGGTTGTATGTGGAGGTTTATGGGATAGAAAGGGTTAAAAGTGAAAGATAATGTGGATGTTGATGTGACAGTGAAAATCTTTAGAAAACTTCTGATTGAATATTGATGGTCTAATGTAAAACATGGACGAACCTAGTATGTAGGTGTGTGGTACGAGGTAGTTTGTTCTACCCCTCCACTTTTATAGCATAATGTTAAATTTCAAATTTTCCTTTATTTTATTGTATATAGGTTTAACCCTACTCAGGATTTTTTTATATTTGTATTACCTTATACCAATGGAATTCTTGGGTCCAAAATCTTGAAAGAGTATCCATAGCGAGTTAGTTCTGTTTTTGTGTTCTATTTTTCTAGATGTATTCGTAATTGTCAATACTCCACTTTGTAGCACCGGCTTATACTCTTATAAAACTCGACATTCAAAAAAAAGTTAAGAACAATAAATGATGAAAACGCTTTTAAAATTTGTGAAATATAAAGAAAAATATTTTGGTGATATGTACGGAAGAACCGAATAACTAGATTATATGATCAATAGGATGGTTATAGTATCTTTTAATATAAATAAAAGACTAACATGTATTAAATTTATTAAATAATCGTAACTCTTCATTTAATAAAATAATTTAGTTGCTCAATTTTTATCATCCATTTAGTCAAAATTGGAATTCCAGTTTTAACTTTTTTTGTCAAATTTGAATTATAATTATTAAAAGATTTAATGTATACTCCTCTTAAACCTTAAAATTTAAAATTTACCGTTTATAACATTTCAAAATATCAAATTTAACCACGTTTTCAATTTTATCATTTTAAAATGTTCTATAATCATTTTAAATTCTCTTTAATACTTAACATTATTGTCTAAATTGTAACAATAATTATTGATGACTTATATAAGAAATACAATCGTATATTTCCATATCATCATACAATTTCTACCCACACGTCAACGCTTCTACCACTAGACTAGGTGTTAACATTGTTTGTTATCATTTTTTTAATTCTCATTGCGTTCATGTTTTATACTAATTTACTATTTTTTATTAAAATTTTAACTTTTATCGTTTTTCAAATCCATGTATTACATACAAACATCTAATCTAGTCTTCTATTAACTGTTTCAGTTATGGATAGTCTTAACCGGTTTAGCCCAACAGAATCCATTTGTCATTTTCTAACTTTTATAAATAATATACGACTTTAAATCTTAGCAACCAACATTTTGAGGTTTTAAGTATATAATATAAATAATTATAGCATCTAATATATTTTCATGTCATACTTTAGTATTTAGTCCATAAAAAAGACAAATATAATGGATTTATTTATTATTTATCGATTCAACCAACTAAATCATCTCTAAACCTAAACTTAAACAATAATGATAAAAACGTTAACCAAAAAAAACAAAACAACACCCAGATTAAAATTTTGAGAAGCCTCATCATCATTGCCTTCTCTAAGCTGACCAATCAGAGAGGGATTGATTTGCTTATTTCTGATTTAATTATTCTTCTTGAAGCTTTACTTCACGATTTTAACCAAACTTATAATAACTAAACCATCTTTCATAACCGAAAAATATAACCAACCATTACTAAAGCTGATCGGTTATAGAAACATGTAAACCGAAAAATCAGTTGCAGGCTCGGTTTTGCCCAAAAACCAATCAGAACAGACCGATACACACCCCGTGCCACTATAATTCCATGACCAGATGATCAATGTTTAGCTAGTTACTGTATGCAAAATCTTGAACCTTGAATGCTTGTTGCAAATTTGGCTAAATGCTAATTAAGCTTTCTCATATAATTCTCAATTGGATCCTTAAAATCTTGCGTGTGAGTTTTAAACATTCGGGCTTTACACCAACAAACGTAAAAGTAACTGGATATCAAGATAATCCCACAACGCAAATGAAAATCAATCACCACACATGTCCAAAAGTAAACCCATTTAGTAGTATATGCCAGGTACTAAACAACCATATCCAAATTTGTATATTTTTAGTTCACTCTGCACAATAATGCTACCAATAGAGAGGAAACTTACAAGAAACTAAAAGTTTCATACGGCTCCAAGCTCGCAATAGAATCAGATACTTACCACCTTTGATGTGGTCTTTCTAATGCTCCAAGATGATGGCATTTTCATCCAAAGTTCGCTTCCTTTTTCTTTTCTTTTTACAAAAAAATATTACTAGTAAAAATGTTATAGAGAGCATGCAGGAGTATGTTAAACACCTTGCATAGAAGTCAAAAACGATGTGAGACCATGATCTAATATATTTCTTTGGATAAAAATCAACCAAAAAGTATAGAGATTTTTTAGCATACACAGGCATCGTTGGCAGCCCATTGGCACCAGGTTTAAGGCGAAAGGAAGTAACATTGGTGTATAAGCAATTGAAAAATGAACCTGGTTTTCCTCTTTCAGCTTTACTACGATGATATTCTTCAGTTCACTTCAAAGCATCATACATCATTTTCCTGAAAATTAAAAAAAACAAGTGATTATATAGTTAATTAAGATAAAACTTTCTCAGGTTACAAGTGAAAGAGAAAAGTATTTAAAGGTTCACCGAATTTTAAGATCACTTACCACTTTGAAATCATTGGCTAGGCCCAGATCATAGAGGGAATGTTCTGATACACAATTTACATGCACGATAACACTATCTTCAATGTGCCCGACTTTCCCGTTTGTGATATTTAGGTATGTAGCTCCTATGAACATCCATTTATTCCTTTTCTGACAGTAATAATCATCAAACATTTCCCCACACAAAACACATACACATTGGCTTTCATCTGCAGTAACCATCATCCTGCCATTAATATCCAATGCTTCTTCGGCACAACCAGTTTCTGTTGTGCTCCCATTAACCCAATCTTCTGAATTTGAGAACCACCTCCTTGATGTGTTTGATTCAGAATTTTTCAATGTATGCCACTCCATATGTCTATCAAACCTTTCTTGAAGTTTAAACCTTAAGCCACATATGCTGCACTGATGTGGAAGGTCGTCAATAAGCTCACTGATCACACCAGGATGGAATTCCCTGATGACATCAGCCCTAAATTCGAGACCAAGAAGACCCTTGATATCCTCATTGGTAGTCTGAGGTATTGTAACAGTACTTTTGTCAACTGGCTTTGAGGGAGATAGTTGACTGCTAGTAGATGAAGGAGATAACGCTGAAGAAGTTACAGTTGGGGAAACTTCTTGTGAAGCTGGAGTATCATCACTTTGGCTCTGGCTATCTTTCGATGCAGAAATTAAGCCTTTCGCGACCAATGTACTCAAAAGACTTGACACAGGATTTGATGCTGCATTACTGACACTTGGACTCAATGTTGATGAAATAGGTTTGTTACCAAATATGCTACTAACAGAAGCTAACATATCACTGGGGCTTTGAGGCCTTGGTATATCTCCAATCAAAGATTTTGGGTGGGCAAGTGAGGAACTAACCAAAGGGTTTGATGGTTGATAAGGTGGCAGAAAAGGAGCCTTTTTCATTGGCAATCGAGGAGAGGGTGGGTGTAAATCGTGGGGCAGTGATTTCCGGGAGTTAATCACTTGTGGAACCTGCGGCTTTATCTTGAAAACATCTTGATGAGATGGAATAGAAATTCCAGTGTTTGTTTGTCCTCGAGATTGAGCTGTTTTACCGTCTGCATCTGTTATATCTTGGTCAGCTAAATCATGGAGTAACCTACTCGACTGGTACAGTGAGTGAGGACGCTGATGTGGCAATGATGTTGCGGTTTTGCTTACAGGTCGTTCAGGGTCGAAATAAGCCCGGGGGTCTCTCTTTGAGCTATTAGATAAGGTAGGATTCACTGCAACTGAGCTCACATCATCCCACATGTACTCCTCTTCTTCCGAGTTCTTCCAGCTTCTACTTATTTCACCACCTCCTTTATTCAAGGGCTGTAATTTTACATCAGAAATTGCAGATCTAGGGACAGAATAGTTTGGCAGTCCATGCTTCAAGTCAAAAGACTTTCTTGCCAGTCTGGATATTGTTTCTGTACTGTTATTGCTAGATCCATACCAAGACTTTTCAACTCCTTGATCTGCAACTCTTTCACTTGTTATATCAGAACCAAAATCAAAATTGTTATATGATGCACCACTGTTCTCATGACTAAGATCACTCTCTGCATCTCTTTGTGCATGCTGAAAATTCTGCAAAAATGTGTAACACTTCTAAAAAACTGTAATCATCAATAAATATATTTTAAAAAAACTATAAACGGCCGGTATCATACATGCAACTTAAGCCGAGGATCAGCACGTGCCCTCTGAGGAAGGATATTAGCAGCTGTTCTGTCCTGTCTCCCACTATCGTCAGGTGAATTGACCAAGTTTCTGGTTATGTCACTGGCTGCATCTTTTACCTTCATGACAGTTTAAAACAGTGAATAGAAAATAATATCTATATGCCGTTAATAATGTAGATCTTTTATTGCCCTTACCCTGCTTGACTGTTGGAGTTTCTGCCTTGCCTCCAAATACTTTGGATTTACATGAATACTGCGTGCAGGGCGCTGAGGCTGTGACTCAGGTCTAGAGGCTGTTAAACCTGAAGAAGAACCATTCCCAATCGATTGGAAGCCTAGTTCTTTTTCTATCGATTGAAGTGTCTGCGGTGGAAATACTCCTTTCCAAGTCCCGAAAAGATGCCGCATACCAGAATGTACTGCAGAATCAACCTGTCTATAAGCCTTGCAGAATACCTATTAAAAAAAAGTACACTTAAATTACCTTTGGACTCTGAACAATAAATTCTAATCCTTTGTAGTGTCAATATAAAAAATATAACTTGAAAACATACACACGGTTAACAGAAGTTCACAAGTTAAGGTCTAACCTCAGGGAGTTTGGCAGAGAAGTGTTTGATGTAATCGCGTCCAATATTTTTCACAATACTGTCTAGAAGATATAATGATGGCAACTTTTGATCACTTGGAACCTAAATCAAATTTTCAGTGTCAGTAACATTATCGGTCAATAAAACCTTTTTGAGTGTATATCCAACTCTTGAACAATAAAGATAACCAAAAGTTGCTGCAGCAACAATGAACAATCTAGAAAGAAGTTGAATAATTCTACAATAGACACCCGAACTTGAGGCAATAAAATAGCAATAATACATCATATTGCGAGATGGGTACCACTTGTAAATCCTACACTTCTCCGATATATAAAAGAACGCATAAGGTAAAGAATGCAGAACTCAGTTGAGAATTCCAAAGGGAACATAAGTTATTTGTTATTTTTGTTAATAAATAATAGCCTTCTCAGAACTGCTTCCATTGGCAGAACAGTTATCTCTTCACTTAAGCTGATATAATAAAACAAAGACTAAACACCAATCAATCTACTAGATTTTAGAGTGTCAACACAATCATTGGAAGTTTAAGTGTGGTCTTTTTCAAACCACTAATGTTCGTCCTGTACAGAACTGAAGAAACCCGCTTATTGCAGATAATGATTCATACATAGAAGCATACAACAAAATGTCTTTCCATTATATCCTACTGCCTTCAGGATTTAATCATTTAAACTTCATCACATGCATACTTTTGTTCTATGGAAGAAGGAAAAAAATAACATATTTAACATCATCTACAGCTGATCAGACCAGTTGAATCATGACATCAATTCAGGCAAATAAAGAAGCAAATTCTATGAGCAAAAATGCTTTCAAATCTGCAGAAGACGCCACCAATAAGAAAATTCAACAGACAATCAATCTGAACAATCATTTAGGACCCTATAAAGAATCCCTGAATGAATAAATCATCAACGATTCCCGCAAGCAATGCAGTTGTGGGATATGCAAAAGTCACGGCAAACGAACAACAGGAAGAAAATTACTTCATCTGCTAAATCTGCAATGGATTTTTTAGCAATATAATAAACACAAAAAAAGCAAATATTATTTTTATTTCTGTAGCAAGATCATAAAAGCAATATTTGGAAGCACATAAAATCACCACTCACAATCCTATTTACAGGTTAGCACTGTCACTCAAATTGCACCAACCAAAACCAAATACTAGCAGTAGCCACACAGCAAACAATATCCCTTTTCTATTTCTATTGTACATTCAAGCAGATAGTCAAGAACTCAAGACAGCTAAAATCTGCACTACCATAGTAACCGGAATCATCACCTCGATAATATTATTGCAGATAGTGGCAGCAATAGCTTTAGCAGCTTGCAAATTCTCTCCGGCAATGATGGTCAAGTTAGTGATGATTGGCTTTGAATTGAAAGTCAGCTCAGCAAGAGCTGTCCGATACTGGCTCACAAGTTCTTGATGCTGCTGCTGCTTTATCTGAGATAACGATTGTGGCTGATAACCATCTCCATCTCTCTCGACAGCAGGTCGAAGACCCATTGACTGCCTTTGAACGACGGGTCTACCGTTACCGTTCGAATTATTGTTATTACTGCGAAGCATCGTTGGCTCTTCAGTTATTAATCGAGGTTTCTTCAGCGTAGCAGGGTTTCTTGATGATCTATCGAATGATCTGCGAGAACTACTCTCCATCTCCATTTCAACACCCCGCCAAATCAATTTTACAAAATCAAAAGAAAATTAAAAAAAAAACTATTAATCTATGTTTACAATTAGCGATTTACAATTTACAAAGGTGATTTAATTTCACTATAAACTTCATAAGATCCGTTACAACAAACATTGAGGATAATCAAATCGAAAGCCCTAACCCTAACCCTAACCCTAACGAGCATCGATTACAGAAACATAAACCGATAAAAGAAGGGGAAAAAATCAAGAACCAGACAAGAATAACCGGTGGCAGGAGTCCGGATTCAATGGTTGTGAGTGAAAACGATATATTTCGTACGAATTATTGGATGAAGATATAAAAGGCGTCAGGTATTCAGATCAAGAGCTGCCCTTTGCAATTATATATTTGTTCTTGTTCAGAATTTCAGTGGAGACGGTCTCTCCTCTTGTGAGTATACACCATAAAAAAAGGGTCAAAATTGAAGCCTAACTTTTAGTGGGCTTTCGGATCCAATCTTAAGCCCTCCAAAGTCCAAATTTGATTAATAATCATATAAAATTAATTAAATTAAATTATTGAATAAAGAATAAATAGTTTGTACACTTACCGTCATTTAAATTAGTGTTATTAACTTAGTATATTTATAGACATTTTTTATGAAAAGTATTATCCTTTCTGTCCATTAAAAAACTTAATGGCAAATATCTCGTGAGAATTTAAGGGGCATTTTAGTAATTTTAGCTTCATATCGTGGTATAATACCACTTGCGATATATTGAATATCTCGGGAGACGATGATAACCATGATAAGTGCATATTAATAAAAAGGATTTGTTGTGCAATGTCGAGGAGGAGGTGACAGATGTCGAAGCACCGACCTTGATAACGAGAATAATGAAGCGTTGATGTTGAAAACTCAAATAGATCTATGAGAAAGGGGCTACCTGTGGCTAAGACATAATGGGCAGACGGTGAAATACCCGTATAAATCATACGCGAAATAAGTTGATATATTAGTTTGCTTTCGTCCCAACGTAACAAACAAACAATGAAAAACTCATGTAAATCATTTTGCTATTTATTTATTGGACGTGCTTACAAACCCATAAATTAAACATCTCACGGTATTTAAAGGATTCAAGTCTTTAGCTCAAACATACGATTAAACGGTCTAATTGTTACTCTACTAGTTGTTTCTAAGACTACCTAACTAACTCAATGAAGTTTGAATCAAGAAAATGAAGAAAGCCAACCACCAGCTACCTTGAAGTTGGTTCTATAAATAAAGAAATTGTCAAACTATACATAGAATTTTATTGCAATTCACATTCATGTTTTTAGCAAATATCAAACTTTTTAATTTAGCGACACATATTGTAATGGTATTTAGCAACATAACCTTGTTAATGTAATTTTAGTTATTTTTCAGAAGTTTATAAAA
Source organism: Dittrichia graveolens (assembly GCA_038502395.1). NCBI lineage: Eukaryota > Viridiplantae > Streptophyta > Magnoliopsida > Asterales > Asteraceae > Dittrichia > Dittrichia graveolens. The sequence goes on from JARJIL010000003.1 coordinate 9,004,929, forward strand.
TATTTTACATAATGAGTTTTATGTAACTATAAAGTGAAGAGACTTTTTTAAGCTTTAGAGGTGAATGATTTAGTAATTAGTAATATATAAATAACCATGTTAAATAATTTTTATAACACGAATGGTGTAAAAATGATAAACATTAAATTAAAAACAATTAGGCAATCGAATTGTCTTAGAATATGATATTTTTTAAGTACGTTAGACGAATTACATATAAAAGAATGAATATATAGCTAGGTTGCCTCCATGATTTATTTAGTTGTAGATACACAATCCACGCACACGCACACGCACGTGCACATACATATGCATTTATATAGCTAGGTTGCCTCCATGGTCAGACCTCATGATAATTTTTTATTTTTGAAAAACTAAAAAACATAATCAGATTTAGGCATCCAAAGATAACTAATTACAACCCAAAAATTAGACATTAGAAGCAAAAACTCAAGGCTGGGAATAATTAAATCAGAAAAATACTCGTTTGTTCCCCAAACAATCGCATTTCGACTTTGTCATCGATATCTTCAAACTAGAAAACTCTCTAGACTTCTTGACCTTTGTCGTTCTTTTGTTTATTTCTTCAACATTGCTCCATCAATCTATTGTTTATTTCTTTCAAAAAGACAACAGCAGATACTTGTTGATGCGCCTAATCTTTTGATGCCCGCAAGTGTCACCCGATATGCCTTTAGGCGGTGCCGAAACTTGTGTATAACCAAATATTTGTTGATTATTTGAAATGAAAATAAAAAGGGCTTTGCTTTCAAGTCCGAAATCATTAGTATAGATTGGATGGTTATGTAATACCTGAATGCAAACTACATTCTAAAATATGATGGGTACCCATTTTTAAGGATATAATTCTAAAACTTAATTTCCATAGTTCCAAACCTAATAATATATATCAAACCTATCAAAACACATCCATAATTTTTTAACGAAAATGTTAACCACGGTCCTAAGGATTGTGAATAAAAATAAAATAAATGTTATTTTTAGTTTTTAAAATTAACAATCTTATTTCATGTATGAACACTTAAAAACTAATTAAAAGGTAACTATGCAAATTATAGTAAGTTATTTAAGATAACATAAGTTATGATTGACATTTTTAATAAAATGACAAAATGTATGAAAATACATTTAACTTTGTCTTAATCATCATTGTATACAACCAACTTTAAATTCTTAAAAATAATACAACTAACTTTTATAATCCTCCCATTGTATGCAAATAACTTCTATATCTAATATTTAGCTATCATTGTATACAATAAATTTTTCCAAAATTTTCATAGTATACAACAACTTGCATACAATTGGAGAATTATAAAAGTTGATTGTATTGTTTTTTTTAAATAAAGTTAGTTGTATACAATGACAATTAAGACAAAGTTCATTGTATTTTCATGCAATTTACCATTTTTAAAAACTAAAATTACCTTTTTTTATTCTTATCCATTAGGGGTGTCAGCTGTGATTAGCATTTTTCTTTTTTAAATAAGCCACGATAGATTTTATCACTCTAAACTTGATCAAGTGGATTAGATACAACTTTAAACCATCAAAGATGTAACACTATCTCAATTTCTCATAATATGGAACATTGATATTAACCTTGTTCATTTAATCAAAGTACTAAAATAACTAAATTTTATTTTGACTCAATTACTCGAATCAAGATTTATAGTACGAGTCATATTTGATAGTTAAATGATACTAGTATTTAGTTTGATTGGCGGAGCTACAATTTTTAGTTAACAGGACAATTAGTACTAATAAAATATGATATCAAAGTAATATAACATAAATAGTAATTTATTATATGATTAATTTCTTGTAAGCCACATATGAGAAACTCTTAGTTTTTCTAAGTTAGAACTTAACGATTTTAAAAGAAAGCATTATACAAACACATACGTTAAGAATGTTTAAAGATCATTTCAATCAAATAAAAATAATGATAAGGATTCGCATAATAATATAGTATAAAGACGATGGAGAGATTAAACTGAGCCGTCTTATTATAACGTTATGTGGTAATGTAGGATCCTTGGTACCAAGTATCAATCAACCAACATAATAATATGACGAATTCGGTATATTTGTTTGAACGTGAGAGAGCCGAGAATAAGTCTGTTTAATTGAATAAAGAAAGCTTAGATTAATTAGGGTCAATTACAGACTTTTTTTTTGAACGACACAAACTATTTGTACATCTAGAGTATTTTGTACCCTTCACTATCACTAATGTATATGGATACTAAACTTTAATAAACTTCACTAAAATAGGATGAACACAATCAGGGATCTAACAATCTCCCCGTTTTTGTTCCGTAAACAATTCATTCATTTTCTTTTCTCTGCATCCTTCTTCCGCACAAAATAATTCTTCGTTGTAAGATCTTTAAAGATGACTCTAAGGATGTTTAGATTTCTTTCAAATTTTCTTATGCAATTATGCAGTTTGAGTCAATAAAAAATCACATCTCTTGCTATGGAGATAACATGTTGCAATTTACGAAGAGAAGAATTAGTTGAATCAATTGTTATCTTTTCACTCATCACCATTTTATATTAAGTAGCATTTCATCATAATATTTTGTATTTCACTAAATCGTACGAAACACATTCTATGAAATGCGTTTGAGTAGACAACTCTAAACGCTGGATCTTTACGAATTGTACAGTCTTCATAACTTTGAAGATTATCCAGCTTTCAATTTATTTGGGTCATGTTGACTTTATGCACATGGTTTTCAATCGCCGTTTGAATATCCATCGCTGAAAATAAACATTCTTGTCTTGTCATCTCTTGCTTGATACCTTCAAAACTAATACAAATAACCGGTGAGTTGTTGACAACAAACTTCTTTATGTATAGTTCATGATATAGATCCACAAAATCTTGCAACTCAATATTATCAAAATTTGCTTCGTTGAAAGTATACTCGATTTCATTGCATCACTTTTACCCTGATTATGGGATAATACACAAATAAAAGCTTGTTGCTTGAAATATCAAGAATGTCGATAATCTTTTCTTTCACATGGATATCACTTATTTCATCCATCTTGGCAATCTTGAGTATGTGATGGTATTCAACCATTCGTAAATTTCCTTTTCCTCGAAACCAAACATGTCGATGACTCCCACCTGACGCCTAGTAAGTACCTCATTAATATTCATTAAGCCTTTAGAATCATGTTTTGGAATTGGTAGAGGCGGCGATAGCTGAGATTGTAACCTTCGACTTTTCAACCATCGTAGGTTCAAATAAAGGGTATAGTAGCTTTTGTGGAAGGTTTTCAAGTACATGAATTTCAAGAAAGAAGGTATCTGTCTTTTTGATGGAGGAGGATCGCTGTCCGGTTGAGGAGGGAGGGTTCTCATAAGGGAGGGTTCTCATAATGACTGTCAGTCCTTTTATAGATTCCATCATTTATGTACCGAAAACCTATTGTTCTATGTAGTTCGGGAAACGAAGCTATATAATGTATACCTCTGAATATGACTAGTGGTTTTGTGTATGTGCCAAGAGCAAGCACTTCTTTAGACATTTTGAGCTATCTTTATATGATACTTGAAAGACATTGGATCTTTGAGTGAAATTAAATGTGAATTATTTTTTTTTGCCCATTATTAAGTCTAAGAACTTGGCTTGGGTTTGCTTTAAACTAGTTGGCATGAAACAGATAACACTTGGCGTGAGTCTACTAATGGCGTGAAACAAAAACCCTGCTTGGCATAGAATTCTACTTGACACGAGTAAAGAATCGCGTGAATTTGAAATCTAGTACGCTTGGAATTGAAAACTCGTATGACGCTAATTATCTGGCACAAAACCGTAAAGCTACTTGGCTTGGATTCCTTTTGGGGTGTGAATTCCATTTGATGAAAGATCCACATACAAAAACCATGGTGAGATCTTGATGACCTGGGTTTTTTTATCGCCCTCATAAGTTGATATATGATTTCGATTTCAAACACCAAACTTATTAACCCCAAAGATCTTTTTAAATTAAAAACCAAAAATCAAGATGAATTTTGAGCCTAATGTATGCAACAGTAACCCATCTATCAAACCAAAACACATCAAAAAACGAATCAAAAACTCACATTTAGATCCATTACTGGCTATGATACCAATTGCAGAATCGTTGATATTAAGTATCAATCAATCAATGAAGCAATCAACACAATAATACGATGAACTCAATATATATGCGTATGAACGCGAGAGAGCCAAGAACAAGTTTGTTTAATCAATTAATGAAAGCTTAGGTCAATTAGGGTTAATAAAAAACTATTTATATCTTCGGGGTATTTACAAAGTGTAACTTTAACTATCATTAACGTCACATGAACAACAAACTTTAATAAACTTCATTAAAACAGGATGAATAAAATTAAGGGTCTAACATGTAGATCAATTCAAAACTAATAGTATTTAGTAATACACCATTTAGTCTTCCTACTAGTTCCGTCAATGCAACCAAATATGTTTTAACTTTTTATTAATAGAATACAATATCAAATCTAAATTGAAATTAAGAGATGATATGTTTTTATACTATTTTTTTTTACTTATCCTCATACTCATAAAATCAACACAAGAGTATGAAAAAAAAAGAATTAATAAATTATACATGTTATCTTATAATACGTTCAAAGATAAAATAAAAAGAAATATAGTATAAAGATAATAAGATATATTATTTTTCTTTGAAATTTTGGGTAGCGATCACTTCATACATTTTTTTTTGAATAGCGAAGTTATGTTAGTATGTTAGTGGGCTGGGTCTGCAATAACATTCATATAGGGCAGTATGCGAGTCCAAGTCACGCGCCAAGTTAATAATTAAACGCCTTTACCTGGGTTTAAATCCATGACCTCCAAGGAATGGGTTTGAACCCATGATCTAGAAGGAACGAAGGATTATATTTTATTTCCCCAAGGGACCCACTTCAGTCCACCCGATTTCTCTCGATCAATAGCAATTAACTGATTGGTTAATTTAAAGCCTTAAATATCAAGGATCGTAACCTGATTGGTTAGAATACTTAATATGAATCATAAAATCAAAATCAGCGAACGATGTCGTATCATTGTCCGTTCTGCATTCAACAAAATATCTACTCGACCTTTCCTCTTCGAAACTTCACTCTACGTGTCTACGCCCGCCCGCCTCAACACCTGCACCGCCTCTCTCAAGATTTTTATCAAACACCTTGTCTGCAAATGCATACATTACCTATAAATATATTATATATATACATGGGACCAATTCCTCTATCACTCTTCACCGACAATTATCAATCTTTTCTACATCATTTGAATCCATGGATCCTCTTTATAAACGATCGCTTTCGTCTGCTTCGTATCGCTCACCTGGGTCTTACCCGTTACGACCCGGTTCTTCTTCGTTGCCGGATTGCTGCCAGCAGCCAGCTCCCGTTTCCATGTTATTCGGTGGGTATTGCTAATTATTATGTTAGCTATAGTTGGAGTTTCTCACCTTTTTGCTTTTATGGTGAATTTTGGAACTCTAAAGATCATTATGTATTTGTTCTTCAAAATTTCTTGAAGATTTCCCCCTGGAACTGCCCGTTTTCTCTTGTTTTTCTTGGTTTTAGCTTGAACAAGTCTGATCGTGATTTTCATGTTTTAATTTCTTTTTACTATGCCAACAAAACGCGACCTTAATTATTCAACAAGATTCTGAAAATTTTCAATGGACTGTTCTATTTCTTGGTATTTTCGTGATTAATTTGGAAAGCTTTCTCTCATTTGATTAGAATTTGGTGTAAATGCTCTGTATTTCGGGGGTGTTTGTTTTAGCTTATAGTTATTAATTGCTTATTATTTTGTGACGTTTGAGCTTATGACGAGTTAAGAAAGAAGCTCGAAAAATAAGCCTTGGTAAGCTAAAACAAACACCCCTTTACTTTCAATGGACTGTTCTATTTCTTGGTATATTCGTGATTAATTTGAAAAGCTTTTTCTCATATTTGATTTGAATTTGATATAATTGCTCTCTTATCACTTTCTGATTGACAATTATCAACAGATGACGCTGATGGAGCCGTAGAGACTGGAAATGGCGAGAGGCATGTCCATGTTCCCCAACCCCTTGATTGTTTACAAGGGACACCAATCCCGCCATTCTTGTCAAAAACTTATGATTTGGTGGATGACCCGAGGTTAGACCAGATCATCTCATGGAGTGATAGTGGTGCAAGCTTTGTTGTGTGGGATCCAGTGGAGTTCGCAAGGAGAATCTTGCCTAAAAATTTCAAGCACAACAATTTATCAAGCTTTGTTCGACAACTTAACACATATGTGCGTATATATCTGCTTTTAACACTTGACCCTTAATCACTGGGGTCACTATGTTAGTTTTGTATCTACAATCTGAACTTTTGTTACTTCCTTTGTTTCTAATTCTTTTTCTTTTAAATTTTCATGTTTTTCTGTTATTTTATACATCTGTAGCTTAGATTTTTTTATTGTGTAATTTCTCTTTCATTCATTTGCTTCTTGTATATTCTCAATGTAATTTGTATTATTGTATTAGACAGATAATGGAGGGATTTTTTTTATAATTCTCATTTGAGTTGGTACTTGGATACTTTGCTGCTCTCTTTGGTTATACTTGTGACTTATGTGTTCGTTGTAGGCACAGAATGTTAATATATTATCAGATACCTCGTCTTTGTTCCTGCATTTCAGGCAAAATGCACAAAAAGGTAACAAACTTACCAATATGTCTCCATTGGAGTAATCAGCTTCTTGTTCTTGTCTCAGTTTAATGTGACCCTCTTTCAAAACATGTTTTTGTATAGTATTTTTACCTTTTTTTGCATTTTGCCCTTGATTATACTCTGGTTTTCATCGGCTTAAACATGTATCTATCAAGAATTCAACTGACCCTTTTTCTATTGTATTAATGAGAGGTACTGCTTATCTTCTGAACATAGAAGAATCATGTTGCTGGGTGTAGATTTTGGTTTCTGGTAAAACATTCATTTGTATCTATTGACCAATTTATTGCCAGAATCGTGCAATCGCATATTTTTTCTTGTATCACTTGGGTTGTTCTTGATGTGATTCGCTAACACTCTTCCTCCTGTTTATGGGTTGTGTTTGTTTTCATGTAAAAATCCTACTTCTATTGTGCTAATAATCTAAATTATATTTTCTTGTTGGCCTATTTTTCCCTTTTTAATCTTGTTTGTGGGTGATTGAGTTCAGGGATTTCGCAAGATTGATACAGACAGGTGGGAATTTGCTTGTGAAAGCTTCCTTCAAGGAAAAAGACACCTCTTGAAAAACATTCAAAGGCGCAAGTCACTGCAATCCCAGCAGATTACTGAAGAAAGAAGCAGTCTTTCAATTGAAGCTGAGGTAGGAAGATTACAGAAAGAAAAGATAGAGATGATGCAAGAAGTGATCAATCTACAACAGCAGCAACGTGGGACCCATCAGTATATGGAAATTGTGAACGAAAAGCTCCTGGCAGCTGAAGATAGGCAGAAGCGGATGGTCTCATCCTTGGTTAAAGTTTTTCAAATCCCAAAATTCAAGAAAGAGCAACGTCATATCTCATCTCCAAGAATGGCCCGCAAGTTTATTAAGCATAAACCTGATGATCTTAATCATGGATTGCATCCATTTACAGTTGATGACACGGTAAGAGATCTTGATTTTAATGCAGAAATTGTACCGGTTCAACTACATGATATCGGTTCACAGGAACTGGCTCAAACCGAAGATCCTCCTCCAAAAGAAGAACGTGATTTCAATTTGGATTTTGGGGCTGTTAAACAGGAAGATATTTGGAGCTATAATTTCGAGACAAGTGCTGCAATGCCAAATGAGTTGTGGAACGATGCTGGAAACTATGAATTGTCTGCGTTTAGCGTGGGTGGTAGTGAGTTGTCTGATTTTTGGAATTTAGCAGATTCTGGTGCTGAGAATTGGTTGAGTGGTGAAACTAGCCAGTCCAGAGACGGGAAGACCAATCCATACGGTTTTTGAATCCTTGGTTGGGTTGGGTTGGGTTGGGTTGATAGGGGTTCTAGACTGATAAAACTATTATACAATAATTCAGTCGACTATTTTGTTTCCTTATTTTATCTAAGTTTTCAATACAAAGTCTGCGTGATTACAGTTTACTTTCCTTTTGATGCTCGACTACTGGTCAACTTTTGTTGCTAGCACGTGCCTTATTAGATTTATACAATTTGAAGTCTATAGAAGACCGCCACTTGGGTAATTTTAGCATCTATAACCTCAGCTCTTTGGTAGTAATATTCATGACTGAAATCATCTGGTTTGTTTTCTTTTGTCTTTTAGTGTTTCTTGGTATTTTGAAAAGGGGATTCATACATTTGGTTAATGATGACTTTGCCATTGTGTATAATCTCACTCCTTTGTTGTTCTTTCTCCAGGTCACTCGGATGCTCTCTAGGACCCATCGGTTCATTGCATTCGGTAAGAGAGGCCAAGTAAGTACGTGAATATGCTGCTTACTGTGCAAATCTGGATGCCTGTATTATATATACAATCCATGTCTATTCAAGGCCAGGTTTTGGCTTGTAGATTTGATTGTTCTAGAGGTATTTAAAATACTAACTTAAATCTTGAACGATTCTGCACTCTGTAAACCTTGCAATTCCCCTTTCTTTTTCCCCCTTTTTTGTGACCATTGTATCAGTAACTCGGATGCTTAGACCGTCTAGACTTGAGACCCAAAGGGTCCAAGGACATAGCCATACACACCAGAACTGGTCAAGATCCTTCCTTGGAGGAAATCGGCGTGGCCTAGACCGTCACCTTGATTATGTTAGAGAATGTATATTAGAATTTATAGTATTGCATGGTATTAGGGTTTAATATAGGGTTTCTGTACCCTTTGTACTCTATAAATAGCTATCAATGTAATATAATATACCCACAGGGTTTTCATTATTCTACATGGTATCGGAGCATTAAGGTTCTGATCATATCTTTTCTTTCTCTTTCTTTCACCGCCATCGATAAAAGTTCTTTAACTCACCACTAATTGCAGGTTTGGTCCTTTTTTTGAAAAAGAGTTACAAAATTGATCCTTTGTCTATCATTTTTTCTTTTTTGCATTTTTGGTCCTTTCAAATGGGATAAATTAAGTTTACACTTTTTAATTTTTAAATAATTTTAAATAATAATTGACCCTTTAAAAAAAATACAAATCTCTCGATCATAATCAATATCATATCTCTCTCTCTTTCGGTGAACAATCTATCTTTCTCTCATCTCCATTTCTCTCTCACCCTCCTCTCTACTTGACTGTATCCGTACACCACCACCAACCACCTTATATCACCACCACCACCACCAACCACCTTATATCATCACCGCCACCACCTTACATTGCCACCAGAAACCTCTACCATCATATTTAACCACTAGAAACCTAGGGATGGTAGAAAAAAAAAATCGAAAACCGACATAAATGGGAGGGAGATGGGGACGATAAATGGGGACGGGGATAGAGAAAACCTGGTTATTTAAACAGGGACGGGGACATATTTGATGATCCCCGACTCAATTATCCGATTATAGTTTAATATATATATTAATATGCATAAAATCAATTTTAAATAGAAAATATACGACTTTTTATATACTTTCATACAACCTAATTTTAATCATCGTCATTATTTGAATTATTTGGTTTTGATGTTTTAAATACATTTAGATTTTTTAAGACTTTAATTTCGGTTAATATATGTTTCTATTCAATAATGTGGTATAATTTAGGATAATCGTTTTCTAAAACTAGTGGTAAAATCATAACGGTGAAGATCACCGTAATGAAAAATTATAGTTTTACTTTAACGGATAATTACCCATTTAATTGAATGTTTTATATTAAATGAGGATACCCCTATTCCCATGAGTTTTCCCGGTTACCCGACGGGATCACCGTTTAAATTCTCACAGTTTTTTAAGCGGAGACGGAGATGTTTTCTAAGAAACCTCCAACCACCTGAAACCACCTACCACCACCACAAAGTCAGAAACCACCAAGAACAAACAATACCTATACACCCAGATCGAAACCCACCACCTGAAACAATCAACAGCCGCCGCCTGAAACCACAACAATCCCCTACCCACACCTCGAAGTCCTGAAAACCCTAAATTGAACAGAAATGAAAATCCTAGAAACCCTAAATCACCTGTTGCACGATGGTGGTGATGACCTTAGACCTACACACACAAATCGAAATCCTAATAACTGTAAATCAATTGTCGTCGTTATGGAGATGGAGATGGCGATGGCGACGGTGTCAGCGACGGAGATGGTGGTGCATGATGGTGGTGATGAGAGCCACTGAATAGGTGGTGACGGAGATGGGAGGCGACGGAGGTGGTGGAGATCACCTCAGAGGTGGTGCACGATGGCGGAGATGTTTGTCAATAGAGCACTACTACCACACTCCTCAAAGTAGGAGGCCGGAGATCGCCTCAGAGGCGACTGTGGTGATGAGCGGATTTAGTGGTGGCGGAGATGGGAGACACCGGTGGTGCCGGAGATGGGAGGAGCAACTGAGCAAGTGTTGGAGATAGAGACGGGTGTGTGAACGAGGATTGAGGGGAAAGATATTGAGTGAGTTTAGCAAGGAGTTTACGGGGATTATAATTTTCTTTACGGAGATGGTGTCGTTCATATGTTAAAATTTTAAAGAATTATTAAAAACATAATCTCTCGTTCTTAAAATAAAACTTTTTTTAAGTAGTTTATTACTTGGGTTTGAGATTATCGTCACAGCTTTAATTTTATCTTTAGCCTTAGCTCCAGCTCCAGTCTTACCTAACACACCCATTGTTTAAGGTTTCATATAAAAAAAATATCTTTTTAGGTTTTTAAAATATCTTAATACTAGAAAGGATGTTTTAGTTATAATCAAAAAAATAAAAAGATCATTTTAATAAAGTTCATGAAATATTTTAACAAAAACCGTTTAAAAAGGCTAAATTAATAAGAAAATGGTAAACAAAGGACAAAATTTGTAACCTGTTTAAATAAAGGACTAAACCTATAATTGACGGTTAATTAAAAGACCATTTATACAATTAACTCTTATAATAATAAAAATAAGGGATAATTTATACGGAATCTACTATACTATCTATCCTGTTTTTGGGAAGTAACATTGCTTCTTTTAGGGGTATATCAAAATCGAAGAATAAATCTTAAATAAGCTTTTCACCGCATAAGACTTTACATTTGTCATATCACCGATCTCTATCTTCAATGGTTTGAATATCTTTTTATCGGCAAACTTGCATACAACATAAATTAGACACAATTTTTCAATCCAAGAATGAAATAGCACTGAAAATACATACAATGATGATACCCTTAATCAATGGCTCTCGAACCTTGATGGTTGATATAATCATGTCTTGCAGCATCGCATAATATGTCACAGAAAATGCAACATTTAACCGGATCCATGCACAATGAGGGTTTTAACTTCGCGTAAACGTTCAAAATATTTGTAACAGTGAAAAAGTTAAACCTGAAAGTTCACGAATCATTGTTGTATTATAATTAGTGGTAAATTAACAATGTACGATATGATGATGATTTAAGGTCTAACAAGAAAATATTATAATTATCAGTTGTTGTTGTATATTTATTTACGATTTGTTCATAATACTTTATCTAAAACATCACGATCAGTTAACTTGTAGTAAATTTTTCTCGAAATCAATTTTCCATGATAAAAGTTATTTTTGAAACAAAATCAAGATTCAGGACTCACATGAGTCACATCAGTGTTTGGTGAGTAATTGTTTTAATTTTGAATTGGTTTCTTTTTGTTGGACATATATCTACCAAATCAAAGGAGAAAACCTTAATCAAATAAAATATATATATTAAGATAAGATGAGTTCAATAGTTTTCGGTTGACTATAAATAATCGGCTCTTGTAAAAATTTAGGTATGAAATTTACCAAGATGAAATCAATCCCAAATACCAAAAACTACAACACTTTCTTTTGGATTGAGCCAGTAACAAACATAAAAAAGAAAAAGTTTTTGACGATAAAAAAAATTCAATTATAAGTATGAACTTCAATGGGTTATACCGTTATACCAACCAATATTAAAGACAAATCAAAGCAAAACCAGAATTCTAAAACACTTTAGCCCAAATACAACTATAATCAAGTTTCTATGAGTCAAGGGTATGAACCAAAAGAGTTCTTAATGACCAAAACCTCAAGAACCAGCCATCAAACACAACCAACTAGGTTAATGGTTCAAATGAGCACATCTATGAAATGTTCAATTAAATACGAACAGTTCACTTACTTGAAAAGCAAATCCAAGCTCTTGTGTGGTTCATTGAATGCAAGAACCAAATCAAGTGTCTACAAACTCTAATGACCCACTAACTTTAACCAAAAGTCATATGCAACAAGAGTTTGACAAGAATCCTCACTAAAAAGCAACTCGCTCTCACGACACTCTCTCAAATTTGGTTGCAGGAGAATAAGGAGAGATAAGTGAGGGTTTTGACCCCTTAGTTGATTAAATGAGATTGGAATTTAAGTCTTATCGTAGATATAGATGTAGATTAGGTGAGTGTGTGTTTACCGTTAAAAAAAATAGAATTTGGCAATTTGCAACTAGACTCTTTTTTTAAAGCACAACACACGTACACATTAACATACTCTTAACTATATATATATATATATATATATATATATATATATATTTATCCATAACAAGACTTGAACTGAATTCTAGCATAAGCTATGAGGAAAATACTAAGTACTGCATAATTGCAGTCAATTCTTATGCTTCAAAGACTTATACCTCCCGCTTAAAATACTTGTACAATTCAATCTAACATAATTAATTGCACAATAAAACCACATAAATTTTCATAGATATATTTCCATCAAAATAAATAATGTCTAACAACCCAATTATATCCAAGTAATTACATCATATTAAAAACAAGCTTAACACTAATTGGTCTAGTTTAGATACAGATGTTACCATGAAACTACGAAATTTATCTTGATGTAATCATTAAGTATTTATTTTTCTCTTCTTTTAATATTTAGTTGAAAAAGTTCCTCATATTTTTCCTAGATTTCTTTCTCTATCTCCCACCCAAAAATAAAAATAAAAATCTAGTTAAAACGAAACTTATTTTTTCTGTTAATTTATTTCTATTAAAAATATAAGAGATAAGATATATGCTTTTAGCAATACCTATCTTAGATACATTTATACTTACAAACATTTTAAACCAGAAGTATGTTAGTCATTTTATTATTTAGCAATACCTATCTTACAAACATTTATACTTACAAACATTTTTTCCCATATGGGGGTGTTTGTTTAAGCTTTTTTTTAAGGGCTTAAGCTTATGAGCTTAAGAGCTTTTGAGCTTATGAGCTTATAAGCTTTTGAGAAAAATAAGTGTTTGGGTTAGCTTATAACTTATGAGTTAATAAACTTCTTTTAAAAATGTAGAAAATGATCAAAAAGGGCTTCCTTACATTAGCTTATTAATGTATAATGACTAAAAAGAGGGTATAAAGGTAAAATTACAAAAATAAGCTCACATGAAAGAAAATAAGCTAGTTCAAGATAGCTTATGAAAAATGGCTTATTTTATTAAAAATAAGCCAATAAGTTTAAGCTAATAAGCTTACCCAAACACCTAAAATATGATAAGCTCAAAATATAAGCTCATAAGCCAAAATAATAAGCTTAGACAAACACCCCTAATTTAAATTGTTTTAGCTACATACATACATGCTTTTCCCAAAAGTATAACCCGGAACACAGCGGGGAGGCGGGAAAATTTACCAAGATCGCGCAATCACTAAAATCCGTGTGACCGTGTATCACCGTCAGTTTCACACTTCACCGGCTCCCACCGCTGCCCTCCGTCATTATGAATACCAGTTCTACTTCCGCCGGAATCTCTGATATGTCCGTGTCGTTATCGGAATATCAACTCCAATCAGGTACGTTACAGACTTGATTAACTCGTTACATTGATGAGTGTCTTCACGCGATTCATTTTCTCTAAGCCAGATAGAACTCATAGTTATCGGGCACTGAACAGAGAAACAAGCTAAAATTGTTGGAATTTTATGTTTATCATAGTAGGTCATACGAGTTTTTGTGTATATATGGTAGTATAATTATCGGCGATAAACGTTGCATTCCGATGTTATCCATGATCTTAGAGCGTTATAGACAAACCAAATTTGATAGCTTTATCTGTCCTTTGGTGATGGTGTGAAGATGATGCAAAACGCTTTTAGGTAGATAGTTTAGTTGAGAAACAGAGATTCCTACAAAACTATTCTTTGGATGTCCGATGAAATATTTCTTATGTTAGCCAATCTCATATTTGATGCCTTGCTAGTTGCTAGAATGCTTTCTTCCACTTGCTTTATCAGTATAAAACTGAAAAAGAGCTGCTTAGCAGAAGAAAAGGTGTTCATCTCTAGAAGGAACTAAATTAAGAAAACATTGTAATTTTTATCTTTGGGCTACACAAGTTAATTAAGTTCTGTCTCTATGATTCCTAAACTATGAATCACGCCACTTTGGCCATAAACAGCCGTAGTTCTTTTTTCTGGCAAATCTGTATGTCTGCTGCTGCTAATTGTACATGGTTCTCCTGCCATTTGTATCTGGGATGAACTTGAGTGACTGCGTTATTTATTTTCTACTGCATTAGCTTCTCTTTTTCATCAGGCTTTGGCTGTGGCTTCTTTAACCTGCTAGCTGGAAAGTGGAGCCTGGCCATAAGCGGGCGGGGTGCTCGTGTCTTCTGGTCAAATCCTCTCACACAGACGAACCCTGAAAGACAAGAATAAAACCAAGCCTAAAGTAAACGTAGAATAGTTATATACTAGGAGTGTATTTATTGGACATTATTTGTGGACTTGCTAAAGTAGTGCATATCGGACTCAAGATACTATGGTTTAATTCAAGCACATTTCTCATTAGAGAAGAGTAGGAAACCCTCTAATCAAAGTAATTATGGAACTTCAACAGATACAATAGCTTTTAAGAGGAGTTTCACAAATCACAGGTATCAACACCCAAGTTTGTATAAAGTACAACTTTGTAATCATTATAATTGTTGTCCATCATTAGCAGATTTGGCATCAGAAGCTGATTTGTTCTTTAGGTTATAGTCCTATTGCCATTGGTGTTTATCTTTGGATGCTATAACAGCTAGAGAATTTTATGTAGCAAAGTTAGGAACCACATTATAAAACAGGGATCTATATGTCTATATACCTCTCCAGAAGCAGTATTGAATATCCTCTGTTGTCAGGCCTGGCATATAAACATTAACATATGATAAGTTTGGAATACACTACAATCTAATTTGAAGCATTACACCGGTGTTATGTATAGCAAACTTTTCTCTATCTACCTTTGAATATTGTTGGTATGGAAGTTCCAAAATACACCGTTCTTCTTGGTAAGTTCCATAACCAAGCTCTGGGAACATCAATTGGGTTAAGGCTTGACTCATGGTCTGCAAACACCTGCGGTTCAATCGAAGTTCTTATGTTTTTGTTTAAAACAGAACAATAACATTCTCCCAACCTTAAAAGTAAAAAAAAAAAAAGCTAAGGAGAAGACTAATTAATATTCAGGAAGAAGTGAAGTGAGCATCATGCTATACCTCATTGACTTGGAAATATGTGCCATTGAGTGGAAAGCTCCCTCTCATAGCAGTTCGACATGGTATCTGTCCATGACATGCATTTAAGATTGAGATAAGATATAAACAGATCCTGTATGTCAGTATGTGCAGGCTCATATCTACTAACTAGATATTATAGTGGTACTGGCACATGATTACTCACCAGAAGTGTCCCACGAACAGTCTGGGAATTTGCTTCTCGCGTGCTATTGCAGAAAAAACATGTTTCTTCGTTGCATAGAATGCCAGATTCTTGGGAGCAACATCGTCCTTCTGGTGCCTGAATCGAGTCTGCGGTTTCACCTGGTATAAAGAAAAGGAGAAACGACAAATTACTTGATCAGCATTTGCAAAACCAATTTATATGATATTATGATTATGTTGCTTTCATCTTAGGAGAGTTCAGAAGCTCGATATTTTCAATTGCATTTTTAGGACATCTATATGTATCTGGCTACTGATATCTATTCTATATTTCCTACTTACCAGGTGTCCAAATTGCGAGAAGGTATGAACAAGGATCATCAGGTTCTCGCGTGTCCAGCTGAAATTTAAGGAGCATTTGTTGAGAAACAGAAATATAATATAGAGGCTAAAGTATATTTTCCTTTCAGGTGTACTTACCCCTTCCAGTAGAGGATGTGAATCTGGAAGCTCGTAGCTGCAAAGTTGATATGGAAAAGCCATTAGGACACACCATTGCAAAAGGTAACATCATTCTCTTTCCTGAATACTTGCATCGTTGAAGTTAATTACTGCTTATTTTATGGTGTTCTGACAAAATGTTCACTATTTGTTCAATTCATGGTCTGCTTTGTAAATCTTGTAAGTTCATATGTAGTGGATTTTCCCTTTCTAGAATGTCCCAGATATGCTGAACTCTGATTATCTTCCAAATTGATCTTCCCCGCTTTCCGGGCATAACTTCATTTTATATCATAGAATTTTAAAAACTACTGCCCTGCTGTTAGACAATATGATTTGGTAATTTGGTTTGTAGCATTATTCCAAAATCATTTGATTTAATCTGTAATTACAATGCATTTAGTTCTCTTTTTTCATATTCGATAGTTGATACACATGCGCTTATGTTCTGGGCATTTGTTTTCTACTATTAATTGATAATACCAATAAGGAATAAAACGGAGCATGAACATAATGGCATGGAATAGTAATCACTTACACTTGGTGCTCTGTTCTTAGCTGGCTCACATTTTTAAGTTTAGGTGTGGGGATTGAGGCAGCTTCTGGTGTTAAGGCGACTAATGCCTTTGACATGTCACCTTCTCCAAGTTCCATGTGTCTTTCCATATAAGTTTGCAAGTTCTGAGTGAACTCTTCGATGTTGAGTTTGATCATTGGAATTTCTTCAGTGTCTTCACAGAAGTCCTCAATATCAAATACTTGTGGTTGTATCTGTTCTGGCTCTGGTGATGCTGGCACCTCAACTATTGGCTCTGGTGTTGCTGGTACCTCAACAATAGGCCCTGCTGTTGTTGGTACCTCTACTATAGGCCCAGGTGTTGCTGGTTCTTCGATAACAGGGTTGCAATTTTGGACTTCTGAAAGCAGTTTCAGTTCACTAGGTGGAGGCAAATCTATCATACCAATAGGGTTCTGACCAGTTCTGTTTTCTGTTAAACTTGCTATACTCTCTCCTGGTGCTGGTAGTGACAGCCTTGCACTGCAGTGAAAGTTTTCATTAGTACATTAGAGTATGTATTGTGATAATGATGCTTTCCATAAGTCCATAACCATGGCATGGTGCCATTGCTATGCAAAGGCACCAAAATCCACATGTCAAACTTTTCTAAAAGAAATAAGTCAGTGATCAACACCACATTCCTTTAGTGCCCTGTGAACATCGGATTTACGACTTTAGGCACTATGCGATTCGGTCAACTATCCTGATGGATATACAAGCTCAGGTTTGTTTTTTGTAATTTTGTAACAGAAAATAACTCGGTGTATATATGGGTTGGGACCTCGATGTCTGTTGCTGAATTTACAATGTAACCGAGGTTATAAAGTTCGAAAAATCTGCATCTTAAAGGGAAAAGAGTTAATTATTTAGGTTATCCTGATTACAAAATTAGAAAGGATGAGAAAACAAGTTGCCCAAACCTAGTGAATGCACTTGCAAAATGTCTGCACTCTCCTCTCAGTGGACATGCGTTGCAATTTGGTTTAGTCTTTGTACAAAAGACCTGCAAAAGTTACGAACTTACGTCAGCATCAGTTTGAGAGATGTCTTATATCCCTAAGCTAAGAGCTATATACCCTTACCTTTCCAAACGTGATCATCTGGTAATGTAATTCATACCTGTCAATATTGGAGCAATAAACCAAAAAATGTAATAAATGTTTTCATGTATGTTATTTATAAAATCTGATAGTGATAATACTATGTCTGTTAAAAATAATAATTATAATAATAATGACTATATGTATGGTATCAATGCATGAAAAATTTTGCCATACAAAGTTCTCTGGTCAAGCTTGCACAGTCGTGGCCATAAATACTTTTGAATAGACTCTAGAACTGGATACCTGTGCATACACCAAAAGTGTCACTGTTTCTTTCATAAGTCATAAACTTTGCATAATCTTTAGTGCTTACAATTCTAAAAGATGCAATTGAAGAGACTCAGGAAGCGGTTGCAGAGGTACCCATCCAAGTCTTACCGCAATGCGTCCCACGTTTGTGTCAACCTAGTTGAAGATATTAATACCAGAATTTTAATTATGAATATCATAATCAAGTATAATACCTAAATATAAAGATTGACTATTACTCAAATATAATGCTTACCGGGAAAGCAAGATGGTGAAGCGTTAGAAGTCGGATACACTCCACGCTTTTCAAGCCCAGGCCTCTAAAGCTTAGAAGATACTCCCTAAATCAGAAAATGTTAGAGCTATTTTCAACAACAAATAGGCGAATATGTTAGCATGTTTTGCTATCACATTGGACTAGAGTAGTGTTTTCAAGCAATAATTATTGTGTTTAAGCTCTTGTGCGCTTACTTGGCTTTATCAGGTGGAACGTCTCTTAACCATTCAAGGTCCATGCTTCCATGTTCTCTTACTAACCGGTCAAGCACATCCTGTGTTAATGTAAGTAACATCAAAACCTGTATGTCTGTTCAAGGACTTCAGAGTTGTTACATGACCTTTTTTTTGGTGTTTTCTTTTTTTTTGTGGGGTGGGGTGGGGGGTGGGGGGGGGGGGGGGGGGGAGGGTTTTTGATTCTGGCATCTTGGGTAGGGTTTGAATTTAAAACATCAAAACAGGTTCAATTTTCAAATAAACCAATTTAAGAGGTTGTAACCATTTAAATACACTTTGTGTCATTTTCACCTCGGTTGAAATTGACACCTGCCATTTATATAGTATAAAATTGCTCTTAGTGGAATTATATATTGGTACCTTAATTCTCCCAGCAAGCACATTGTTCATACCCCTTTCCTTAATGGCATCGGCAACCTCACTGACATCTGCAGTTCTTACTGCCTCATAGTCCAATGAATCCATAGTGTAAGGTGTTCTCTCTCTCTTTTGTTTGATTTCAGCTTGCAATCTTAGCTTATCCCATTCAACTTTTATTTGTTTTTTTCCAGTTTTGTCTTTTGTAACTTTCTGCACCATTTTTCCTGAGGCTTCAACAATGTTGTTACTCTCACTGACTCTACAAGCCTCTGTTGTGACATTTGTTATATCAAAAACTTCATGCACCTCACAGTTATTGCAGGATTTTGCTGATTCCTGGGAACTTGTTGTCTTGACCATCTGAACTGTAGTTTGACTTGCAAATTCTGCTGATATCCCACTTTCTTCACTTGCACATGTTCCACTATTCTTTTGAATAATTTTTCTTTCAACTGTTGTGGGTCCTTGCATGTGCAGTAACTCTACAAAAGAAGCGCACTCATCAAGAGCTGTAGCTTTAGACCCCTCCTTTTGTACATTTTCAGAGTTGTGCATGGAGCACAAATTTAGTCTTTCGGTGGTATTAGCAATTGAAGATTGTGCAGAGCCTGGAGATGTGTCTGCAGAATTCTGTGAAGAGACTATTTCATTTACCTCTATCTGATCTATAACTGCTTCCTTACACATTGCCAAATCCCTTTCAGAAAACTCTGCAATTTCACATTCTGAATTGTCGTTCAAGTCAATACTACTGACAATATTTTTAGAAAATTCATTGCTATTAACAGTTTCTTTTTCTTCACATGATTCAGCCTCCTGCAGTATCATGGGACCATGGTCTGCAGATTCATCTACTTGGCATGGTTGTTTAACAGACAGAACTGATTCCTCTTCACGGAGAGGCTCATTGCTGCTGTTTGGCTTGAGGGGATACCGTGCAGCAAGAGACATAAATGCTGAACTGAAATGGTGAGTGGAAAATTTTAACTTTTTCATGAGGAACATGTAATGAATTATTTTGCAATGATTTATTTAATATTTTTTAAATGACTCTTTTTGTATCTTACCTGGATAGATGATCTGATACATTCTGAGTTAGGAAAACCCCAACCACTGAATCTAAAACAGATCCTTTCCAACGAGAGAATCGTCTGTCCCCTGCAAAGCTTACATTTTCAGTGTTAACACAAAACTTACATTTTCAGGTGCAAGTTGAAATGGGTAGGGCCGGGTCAACCCACCGACACTTTTTGGAAAATGTAGGATTATAACATGCTAAATATGACTACAAAAGTAATCATATTCTTTAATAAAGTGATTTAGGAGACCTTTTTTTACGTGTTTGAATAAATTTCTAATGACTTTTAACTTGTTTGACCTGCTTCCTTTTAGTTAAATCCTTAAGCTTAACCCATCTGACCTGCGGGAGATAAAACATAACCAAAAATCCCAAAACTACCCAATTAATAAGCAATTGGGTTGAAACTGCCAGTTCTATTGCTAACTGTCAAAAAAGGGCTTTGAATGATGGAGATTTTTGTTTTACCAGACGGTCAATTGATGACATTTTTTTAAACATGTTATCCAATTAAAAGTAATAAGATTTAAATAATTAAAAATTTATTTTTGATACCAAAATCTTGTATAAGGCGACACATGCATGCACAGAATCCTGACCTTGGACGAGATGCATCCGTGCTATGAATGAATCAGCTCGTCCACGAAATACTCTTCGTTCTTCTTCCCACCATTTTGCCTTAGCCTCATCTGTTCCATCTATTCCTTCACTGTTTATATTTTCCAATAAAAGCATCCACACTCTATTTGTCTCATCATCAAGGTCAACTTTAGCACGTGGTTTTCTTTTTTTCAATGGATTAAACAATCCTTCATAAGGAACAAGACTTCCGTCCTGTTGATATACAACAAGAGCATTTTTCTCATGGTGTCCTGAAAAGTACGGAACAACTGCATCACTGTTGATATGTAGCCTCTCAAATTGGTTCGTTAGTTCATCAATATCATAGATGCTTTTGTATCTTAGACTTGGATAATAACCTGCATTACAAGAAACAGATTGTTGTGTTTGTTTAAAAATATTATTAACAAATTAAACACCTTTACTAGTCACAGTGAAGTAAATTATAAATACCTATTTGGTTAATAAAGCGCTGGTGGTCATGATATGAAGAAGGCACCATAGACTTTTTCTTTGTCTTTTTCTTAGTTGCAATACTAACTTGGAAATCTGCAGCATGGGATTTCATGTATGTATGCTGCTGATGTCTACCATCTATCATTCCAGCAAATGAAACCGAATCATACACTGTTAAAGCTTTACCTTTCTTATTTTTCGAATTTTGACCCGGAATCTGCATACCGACATTTGTAGCAGTTGTCTTAACACCCAGATTCTTTCCGACGTTCTTTTTGTTGTTAGTCACAGGTAGCTGCATCCCTTGGTTGCTGCCACTGCTACAGTCGGTATATATTGATAAATATGCCTCCAAAGACTCCCGACAAGTTTCCAATGTATTTTCATGCAAACGTTTAATTCCATCAATCTCACTTGAAAGTTCTCCCTTGTTAAAACATGCACTCGTGCTGCAGCGGGATTCATTTGGACTCGGTACACTGCTTGGTCCTTTATCATAAGTTTCTTGTGAGAAATTTATCCTGCATTTTGCCTTTGTGTAGTCCTTTCTGGATCTCCCCTGTGGTTGCTCGGTCTTGCTGGGGGTAATCGGGCTTGCAGACTGAGTTTCATTTATTTTTTGGCAAGTTTCTACCTCTTGGCTTCCCGAGCATGTTTTATCAACAGTGAGATCAATGTGTGTCTTCTCCACTACTACTTCTGTTCCTTTCTCAGACTCATCAAAATTGATCTTTCTCTTACATGATTTCTTAGTTTGTTGATCTGGGCTTGGATCTACTGGCCCGCTTCCTTCCACCATGGTGGGTGTTTCTGTGGGCTTTTCAACCCCCTTTCTCCTGACATATTTCCTCTTTCCTGTGGTGGGCTTTGGGGTTTCGGGCTTTGGAGTTGTGGGCTTCGGAGTTGTGGGTTTTCTTGCTCTTTTGGGTTTACCTTCTGTAACCACTTTTGGTCTGTGCTTTCTTCTTTTTTCTTTCGGTTGTGGTGTTTCATTCAAATCGGTTTGTTCAGTCAATCCCTTTTCAAACTCTTGATTCGCTTCAACAAGTGTAGAAACACCAGCCTGTGATTGTTCATCAAGATTAAACCTTTCTTGGTTATCTGCTGCAAGATTCACTCTTTCAGCCTCATTTGAAATTACTATACCAGATGCCACCTGTTTATGCTCCACCCTTTTGACATGATCCGGTGTCACTGGTGTAAACTGAAGCGATAGACCAGTGTTTACTAGTGGTTCTGTGACTGTTTCTGGTGGTGCATTTAGATCACATAAGTAGTTATTCGGGTATAACCACCCATCTGCAATGCCACATAAAAATCGAAGATTAATAGAATGCATTACTCTAAACTAAGTGAAACTTTAAGAAGCATGATGATGCTTACATTGTTGTGTTTCAGTGGCTCCACCACCACCACCACCGCTGCTGCTACCACCATCACCAAAACCTTTTCCAAAGCCAGCATCTGCACATGCAAGCAGATCTCTACAAGAAATATTATGCCATGTTTCCACATCATCTATGGAAAACTTATTATGCATCTGACCAAAATCATAAATTTGACTTGTTGACCCCGAATCACCCTCCCAGCAATTGAAACTCTTCTTTGCAGGCGTTTCTTCAAAAAGAGCTTCGTTAAACGGGTCTTTGAGCCAATTGTTGCAGGTTATGTTCAGATCGGGCTGACCCGGTTTTGCAGGTGTCGCTGGAGCATGAGCCACCTCTTCTGGGTAAAATTGATAAGAAGATACACTTTTCCCCCTTTCATCCATTTAATGAAACTATGCTAAAAAAATCAGATCTTTTTTTTCCTTGTGCTCCCACTTTCTTTGCCCTCAGAATTTGCTAGCAATTCTCAATTTATTTCAATAATTTGGAGCAAGAAATTTAACAAAAAATATTAACTTTACACTGTGATTCTGCTTCACCATCAACCCCATCTTCAAACATTGTTCTGTACAGAGACAATTTGGCCCAAATTAATAATTAATAATTTATTACAACAAACAAACCATGTTAATTTGATTTTACACAAACTACACCAAAAGTACTAATTATTAACCTACAGATCTTTCAATACAGTGAAAATGGAGGTTGTTAAAACGCAAAGATCAAAGAGAAAATAAATATACTAGCCACAAAACATAGAAAAACATGAAATCTAAACCTTTTTGTGTGTAAATTCAGTGAAAGTTGATGTTCTTGTCGGCAGCTTTAATCGCCGGAAAAAATGGAAGTTCGGTAACAAAAAGTAACTAACCTCGCTGATCAGAGCCATCGGAGAAACGGATTCTGTGGTCGGAGATCTAATTCAGTCGGTGGCCGGGCGGAAAAATTAATGAGGACGCTGTCTCTGTCCATTGAAGAGAGAGATATATAGAGAGAGAAGCAAACACAATAAGGTTGTTTATTCATGGCTTCTTTTCCCAGCTAACTCCGTGGGAGCACTTTGTAATTTCGAATGGGTTCGCGGGAGGTAAGTCGTTATTCAAAAATCAGTTTTGTTTGATTCGTTTGAGTTCATGAACTTTTACGTGTATATATATAGTATTTAATAAAACGCTATTGGAAAATATCCACATGATAGGATACTAGGACCCACCAAAGTGGATAAGATTTATAATATTTAACATTGACGTGATTTATACACATCAAAATTTTATACGTAAACAATTAGTTCTAATAAGACAAAAATATTGTTGTGCGCATATAAATTTTTATGGTGCATTCATCATTTTTATTAATCGAGTTAGCTTATCATTACGGACCTAAGTTAATAGTTTATTAACTAAAACAATATGTGAATTGGTTGTTAAAAAAATACACTATTTAAATTAATCAATAACTTATTTATTTATTTAGATTTATACCTTTTACGTTTGAATAGAGAAGATAGATGAGTTATATGATGTTGGTAAGTTATGAATGTTATATGATAAAGATGATTGGATTATTAAGTAAATTAAGTGGTAACAACTTAATAAATCATAATAAGCAATTTTGAGATGATTATCAAAATAAGATTCTTTAGCTTTATAAATAAGCTAATAAGGTTCATAAATAAACTTAATTAATCACTCACTAAGAAGGTGTTTAGGATAGTTTATTATGAGCTTATAAACCCTGCCTGTTTTTCATAACCCATGTTTTCGGTTTATCTTTTGGTATTCGAGTTTATTATCAACAAACAACAACAATACTCAATCTTATCTAAGCAGGATATGAGAATGTGAGATGTAGACAATCATACATCTACCCGTACATAAAGAGATGACTTCTCGAAAGAACTCTAAGTTAAAATAAGTTTCCGGGTTATGGAAAACAAGTTAATAAAATAGGTTTATGGAAAATAAGTGAAGTTTACAAGGACCATAACAAGTGAAAACAAATACCCTTAAGTTAATCATATATATTTACCATAATAATACATGAACTAATATTTATGTTGAAATATGTATTACGAGATAGTATATGCATGGTTAAATCGTTTATTTTATTTGGAAGTGGGGCCATTCTCTTGAATGATATATATAAATGATATACAACAACAATTAAACAAAAAATAATTGAAGAGCAGCTAGCGGATATAACCTTTTAACTTTTCAAAGTTTAATTTTTGATGGATTATCAACAAATTTTATATAAATAAAGTAATAAACGAATCAAAACAAGCTCGATCTGAGTAATGTATTTTCCTACCTAACCTAGCTAGCTAAAGATTACCTCTAAGGAACACATAATGTATATCTTTGTTCACACAATAATCTGTAATAAGAAATTAAGGACTAACTAGGATTTGTCTTAGTGGCATGGAGAGTTTTACCTCACTGTAAGGTCTCGAGTTTGAGTGTTATTGTAGAGGTTCCAGAAAATAATGGAGGAGGGCTTACTCTTTCATGACACATGGCTTGGGACTCGCATACTACCCTATATAGATGTCTTTGCGGACCCAATCCACTAACATAATTTCGCTGTTCAAAAAAATAAAATTAATTAAGTGCGTTGAATATATACTCATTGTAATTAATGCTTTTGTTCGATCTAAATATTCTTCCGGCACCTAATTAATGCTCTTAGATAAATAACAACGTTAATGTGAAAGTTGTTTTAATTAGGAAAAATGATATATAATTCTACTTTTTCTTCCTACTTCATCCTGCTACTCACTACAAGATGATATGTGAAGTCTACTAATTCTTTTTCCTCACCTTATCCATTGATTTTAACACTTGTGTTGATCTTGTAAGTAGGAGAATAAGTATGAGAATGAAATAGTAGGATATATCATCTCTCTTTAATTAGTTTTAGGTCTCCTTCTAGTCAACCTTGTAAGAGCTTTGAAAATGGGTATTAGAAATTTCTTATTAATTTCCTCTTAACCTCTGCTTTTCATAAGCATTCTCGAAGAATAATCTTTTTTTTAAATAACCAGTAACCTTGTCATCAATACCGTTTAATGTAACGATGTTGATTTTCAAAATTCATCATTTACTTTATCTTTCTTAATTTACCGTTGTAACAAGAGACTTAGGTGTTGTTTGTTTTCAAAGACATAAATGTCTTATGTCTTATTTCATATCTTCAGGAGAAGATGTGGTTTAGAAGGTCTTAAGATTGAGAAGGTCTGCGAAAAAAAAGCTATAGATTTTATCTTCTCAAAATAAGCAAAAATAAGACAGAATAAGGTCTTATGTCTGCGAAAAAACAAACAACCTTATTAGAAATGTCTGCGGGTGCGCAGACGTTTCTATGAAAAAACAAACAAGCTTATCAGAAACGTCTGCACACCTGCAGACATTTCTTTAAAATAAGACCTTATTTAAAAAAACAAAGCCTAAATTAAGCAACAGGTATAATAAAGTAGTCTGTCAAAATGGCCAATACCAATAAGTCCAACCACAACGTTACTTATTATCTCCATAATCAAATCATAAACCATAACAAGTCAGTAATGTCTATGTCTATCATAAATAATATACTACCCAATGAGCATTCAATCTCACCAAGTAGTTAACTTCAAATCAACCTACATGTCATGACATATTTTAAAGAAAAAAAGTGTCGGCTTATAATTTTGTATGCGACAAACAAATAATCACTACATAAAAACACTTTATATAACTTTTGGCAGCGACATATGTCTTCACCAAAAGTTCCCTACATGACAAAAGACCACCTTTTTAAACCGAGGGACGGTGAAAAAGTCAACCTTGGTTTTCAGATACAACATTGACGTTGCCAAATTAAAAGCAATAACTAAATCCTTTTCAATTTTCCCACCAAGAAGTGTCTTTAACGTGGTAGAAGCCCCGCCGTTTTATTTTTTGTGACTTTCAGTGACAACGATATCCTTGCCATATAGTATTTAATTTTTTTATAATTTTCATTCTACATGTAATCACACGTAGTTGTTTTGGCCATTTTCATCCCCAATTTCTTCTTTTTTGACTGCAATGCTTTGCTTTTTCACCATTTTTCTTTTTTAACAAGGGCGTTACTTTATGCACCATACTCTAAATCACCATAGTCTGTTAATGTATTAAAACATTTAGTAATAATTAATCAATATAACATATTAATGTAACTAATCATTAATAGATTATTAAGCATTTATAAGTAATTATTGCTACCCCACCCAAGTCTTTTCTTTATTTCTATTTATATATTTCTTTTATACTATTATTTAAATTTGTTTTCAATATTACATTAAGAAAAAGTATATATATTGATAAGTATAAAACATAAGTTTCATTAACAGTAATGAGTTAAATATACAAAGTCTTTTAGAAAAAGTTTGAGTTTCGTATAAGATTTTAAACGTGACCTATACATAGTTTCCTATGTAGTTGCTAACGGAGTTTTGTGGCTTATCACTTATGTACAAAACCTTGTTGAATATTGGGTAAGAACCAAATGACTTAAATATTAGATGTATTATATGTTCTCTAAGATTGTGAGTCAATGAGAGGAAATTATAACTCTTTTTGATCAAATACTTACTATATAAGAGGAAATTATAAAATAATTAATTATTAAAATCTTTGTTTCGTTAACATCTATTGAATTATGTGATTTAATAACATGTATTCTAATGTGTAATCCAATATTTTTATTAAATAATTACAGTTAGTACTTACAATTTAGGTCTACGGTTGAAATGTTTGATGAATGTTAACAAAATATATTAGGTTTGTCATAAACTTGTATTTTTATTTGGGGCAAATTATTTGGAAAATCCTTTAGTTAAACTATTCACACAATAAGAAATGTTACAATGTTTAAGAATTTAAAAAATTTAGAAAAATAATATATTGTAAGCATTTGTTCCTTAACTATATAAAAAGGGGTAGGTTTTGAAATAAAAAAATGCATCAAGATATATAATGATTAGAATATGATGAAATTTATGTTAAATTGGTAATTTAATAAGGTGTTATTCATTACATTCTAATTTACTAATACTCTACTAACTTAACTATTTAAATTTAAGTCAACTACATTGAAACTTGAAAAAGTTAATAAAGAGAGTGAGATATATTTTGAAAATAGAGTAGAGTGTATTTTGGAAAACCCTTTTAACAATTTGTGATAAACACATGTTTTATCTTGATCTTCCATTTGAACTTTCAAGACCTCCATGGTTTCCGGTTAAAGTATCATTTTTTTCCGGTCACCTCTTGAATTCCGATCAAAATGTGATAAATGTTAGTTTCTTACATAATCATAATGTTTTTTAGATAATTTATCCATAACAAATTGATTTTCTTAGGCGACGACTTTAGTCGTACGTGTAGGTTCTCCACTTTTGGTGACAACAATCTCGTCATGGAGGACTATGAGGTACGGACTTTTGGGCTTTTAGTAAAGACGTTTTTGCGACGACATGTCATTGCAAAAACCTTTTCGTGACGACTTTTGGCGAGGACTTTAGTTGGTTTTGACGGTAAAGAAAGTTAACAACATTTGTTTTTAAGGGGATCACTTCCCTTGGTTATCCGTGGAAAAACTATGGGTTTTGGAAGTTAACTTGTTGGAACTGTAATTTGTTGTGTTTTGAAGCTAGAAATCCCAAATTGTGAATGGTTATATGTTTACGGTTTATAATCCCCTTGTCGTACGTAGCCTCGTAGGTTTTAAAAAAAGCACCATTAGTAAGTAAATGGTTTTCGATAGTATATGTCACTATATGATGAAGGTGTACAGTCGTTAACAGAGATACGACTAGGCGGCGTTGGTTATAAGAAAACACAACGTAGAGAGTTATCGCAAATCTTATGCATGTTCATTGCTAAGGTTATGTGTGAGAGTGCGTGGGCTGTTGTCGCAAAGGATAGATGTGTGTGCATGTCAATGGTTATTATATACAAGTGTGTGTAAAGTTGTTGTCACTAAAGCATGTGTATGGACTTTTGTCGCAAGGAAGGATGATACAAGTGCATGATTTTTTGTCACTATTTGTGAGTGCATGTATTCTTGTCGCAAAGTAAGGGGTTAAGAGTGCCTTAGGGTTTAGTGATGAATAATGTTTGTAAGTGTATTTATTATCGGATAGACATTTATTTAGCTAGCCATAACCTTTTAGAGTTTTAGTAGGTTAGACCAGTTCTCCAGTTTAGTTATCAATTTACAGGCTTTTAGTTTCATATATGCCAGTTTAGAAATACTCAGATGAGTACACTCATATGTACATTATAACATTATGTGTGCCATGTTATGTTTGTGATGTGTGATTGCATGTTTAGTATGTACAGATCGTTTATTTTTCTAGCGGACAGTTATGTTACAGACTGTCTACTTCGGTAGACGTCAATTTTAGTAATGGACAATACAGACAGTTTACTTCGGAAGCCGACAGCTCTTTTTGTTGAAGTTCAGAGACAATGTTTGCTCTGTATGGTATAGTGACATGTGTGATATGTGTTCATACTCAGATATGTGATAATGTGCATGACTAATGTTATGTATCAGTTATTGTCCTCACTAAGCATTTTGCTTACTCTGTTGGTGTTTACAATTTTTAGGTACTTCAGGTATAGATAAAGGAAAGAAGCCAGCTTGACTGCTACTAGCTTTCGCACTCTGATTTTATAGACTTATGAATTTATATTATTTATTTTTATTGAGTTGAAGCTCAGGATTACATTTTTTATAGATTAAATGTTATTTGAAATTAGATCAATGATTTTATTAAATTATAATAGTTTTAAGTAATTGAAATAAATTTGATTGTTACAATTTACCTGCAAGTCAATTACCATAGTCATGGGTTAAATAAACATTCGGTCATATGATCAAGCAGTCGGTTCAAAATCGTATTCATATTTGACAATAAATGACATTCATACCATATTTATTCTATCGTA
Organism: Dittrichia graveolens; assembly: GCA_038502395.1. Lineage (NCBI taxonomy): Eukaryota > Viridiplantae > Streptophyta > Magnoliopsida > Asterales > Asteraceae > Dittrichia > Dittrichia graveolens. Next base: position 9,034,641 of record JARJIL010000003.1, read on the forward strand.
TGGTTGTCCCAAAGGTTTTCTGTATCACAAAGTTTATTCCTAGAAGTATAACCCTTTTCACTACTAGTGGCCTAGCAATTCATACACTAGTTAGGGCACGACTCCCAACTCGTTTATAAATCTAAGGTCCATATTCCAACTAGGTAATATACAAGTGTACCACAACGTCATTCATGTGAAGGTAATAACGGTGTTGTCAATTTCTTAGTTAGGCCCTTGAATCTTCTAGGCTGTTTTTGGTTTCTTCAACTCATCTAGCCTTTGGGTTTCTGTCTAAACCCTAGCTCTTGGCTTATTGGGTAATGTCACCTTAGATAAATTGGGAGCAATCACTTTTTTCCATTTAAAATACTTCTAAACATATCTTTTATTATGTATGAAAAATCCTTATTCTCTACTAATAATATATATCTTTTCCCTCTTGTTTTTAATGGCTCTTTTCCTTTTGTTAAACCACAAAATACCTAATTTAATGTCTCCACATTTCGAAGCTTACGAGTTATAAGGTTTTTAATCCTAACATGTTTTAGTCTGTGAATCTGTTAGTAAAATTCAAGGTATATCTTTGTTTGGCTAAACACTCGGGGTACAAGTGGTAGAAAATTGTTATGGGTCAATTGGTGTTTAAGTCCTCTTGAAAATGTGTAGTTTTGTTCTTCTTTTGCTCACTTGTACATGTTGTTCTTTGCCTTCTAGCAACTTTCTAATGACTAAATGAAACTTTGCTAATGGCTTTTAAATAAAGTTTTTCTCACTTCTTTTGCTAATGGCTTTTTAATAAAAGAAATTTGTTAAAAAAAGTGAGTAAAAGAGCTACGGTGTTACTATTCGGAGCATTTCTCTCTCACATACGATATTAATTAATTAATTACAGTTTTTAATACAAATCATACACTAATGTATTGCAGGCTAAAATTAAACTATTAAGAAGTTTAAAACTTAGGGTGCTACTATTTGACCCTCGTCCTCTCACATACACATATGTTAAAGGATGTTACTATTTGCCCCCCTCCTATCACATACCACATATGTCAAATCATTAAACAATTTTCAATGTAGGATTTACTTTCACAAATATCAAATCAAAGGGGGTCATTTAGATTATGAGAAGGGTCTTAATAGAACCACTTTATGTCAAATCACCTATATATAATTTTCAATGTGAAATTTTCACTTACAAATATCACATTAAATGGAAAAATGATATATTCTCATACTTTTTTCTCAAACTCACCACAAGATGACATGTGGAGCCCACTAATCTCTTTTCTCACTTCATCCATTGATTTTAACGTACTTGTATTGATCTTATAAGTAGAAGGATAAGTAAAAGAATGAAGTAGAAGGATATATCATCTTTCTATTAAAAAGACCATTTAAATGATAGGAGTTGATTTGTACATAACATCTTTTGATCATACATAGTAAAAAGTGTGTAATTGGACCATAATGTCTCTAAATATATGGAAATATTATTTGATAGTAGTTTATAAAGGCATAAAAGTCATTATTGTTGTGTATAGCAAATTAGTTTTTTTTAACAGCTTCGCCTCGGCGGTAGTAGCACAGGATCGAAACCGGTTGATCTAATCCGGGCCCCAGTTTCAAACCACTCCAACTACACCCCCCTAATTAATTAGGTAGGGCTGTTTTCACCAACGAGGAAGTGACCCTCAGCTACTCCTAAAAAACAAATTAGTGTTGTGTACAAATCACTCAAAACTTAAACCTTGCACGTAATTCAAAATTGCAGGGAATCATAAACGTTAAATCTGACGTTACATAGGGACTTGGATTTTTAGTAGAATTAATATTCTAATCCAATGGCTGTGCGTCACCTTATGACTCGTCAGTTTCAAAACAATCGCCTGCCTTCGAGGCCCTGTAATGTCTTTTGCAAAATTCATTTCTTATTTTTATAAGAAACCTTTCTTTTTAGTTTATATAATTTAATAATTATCTATCTCAGATATCCTTATAAATACATAATTACACATATATTGTTTTAAATTGTAATACACTTTCTGTATTAAAAATATTTATTTTTTAAAGTTTTTTGTAATTTTAACTTTAAATATTATTTTATGTTATATAATACATCATAAAAATTATATCTAAACAAAAATATATCTAAAACATTATCCATTCATATATTTTACATGAACTATTATAAGTCATAAACAAAAATATTCAAGTCTAAAGTTGAAAAAGAAAATTTTAAAAAATCAAGACAAATTCTCCTTTTCTAAGTATCATATTTTAAATTTAATTAAGCAAATACTGATATTTAGACAATTATGTATTAGAGTTAATTACATTTTTTGGTCTCAATGGTTAGTGGTTTGTGTTTTTTTAATTTGGTTTTTAACTTTTTATTTTTACAGGTTTGGTCCCTAAACGATCAAATCTCTTAAGAATTTGATCCTTGACCAAACTTAAATGACCAAACTACCTTGCTCTGTTAATTTCTTCATATTCTTTAATCTTTAATCAACTCCTAACTATTATTTAATATTGATTTTTTAAAAATAATAAAAAAATCATGTTATAAAATATCTCTCTTGCTCTCTTTGTCTAACCCTATCTCTCTACGTCTTTCTCCTAGAACACCACACCATCTAACACCACCATATTTCAGATCGTTAACGTCACTAGTGTCACTACATTAATAGTTATTGATTTATTTTAATCAAGGGACAATATTGATTTACGCAGCTCTCGTTTAAACTCTTTCCTATATATAGAGAGAAAAGTTCAAGGGTCAATATTGTTCAAAAGTCAAACACCACCATATCCCAGATCCTATCTCTCTACGTCTTTTGAACTCTCTTTTAATCAGGGTCAATATTGTTTAAAAATCAAACAACAAAAATATAACCAAGACTCATAGTCCAATGCATACTTTAAAAAACAAACTTAAAACTCAAAATGCAAATTTAATTCGAAACGTCAATAGACAAACACATAAATCAACATTCAAAACTCATAAGACATAGTTTACTTTATAACAAATAACTGGATTTCTTCTACAATCGTGATTTTCACTTTTCAAATTAGATATTTTGACCCTTTGTGCCTGAGTTACACAAAATCCGAATTGGGATAATTGTAAAAGTATCAATCTTGTTCTTGGCACAGAAAAAGATCTTCAAAGACTTGAGGGAATGCAGAGCATATTATCAAAAACGTGTGTCTCAATACATCAGTTTTCCCTTATAAAACTGTCAAAACGGGGGTTACAAACTTTGATCATTTGTAATGAAAACCCTCTAAAATCGAGAATGTTCAAAAGCGAGACCCCCGTTTTTTGTTCTGGAGGCGTTGCTCCCTAAATTATACCGGGATCAACCTAGACTAATACAAGCGTGTGCTCCACACTCTCCATACTCGTTTTAGTACAAAGTTAAATCTCTTTGAAACACACTTATAAATTCCATTACACAAAATGAACAAGTAACACTAAAATCACGAACATCTTGTGGTCTTGAACTTGAGCACTCCAAGTTGTTTCGTGATCCGGATCCCACATCTTGTGTGGTTTTTCTTTGTAAGCTTCTCAAACCTTGAATTAAGATGGATAGTTGAATGAACAAATATAAGTCTGTCTACCATTTTACAGTTTAACCGATTTTTCTTCATATTATCCATTTTCATATATTTCTCCCACGGCCTTCACTGTCACAAATTTGACGATTAAGAATATACGTTATTGTCCAACAACATATATATTGTCCAATTTGTTTAATGTTTTTGTCGTCTTGCTTGGCCCAATCTCTGCATCAATCAACAACAACAAATCTAACTTTTTAAATAAAATGTTGTATGAATCAAACTGGGCTTTGACAACTTTTAACAAATCTAACTTTCTATTGTCTCTAAATTAATTGGGTTAAAGCGTGACCATGGTTAAAAATCACTTTACACATTTTTCTAGCTTGATTTTGAATTGTGAACATACCTATTTTCCACCTTTTATCTCTCCAAATTATCATTTATTCTTAAAAAAAGAATACTAAACTCACTCATTTAGAATTCATTATAAATAAAATAGAACTTGTTCTTATATAATAGCTTATTTTGTGCCTTAAAAAAGAGAGATGGTTTGTACATAACAGATTTTTGTCATACATAATAATTAGTTACCCTTGAATATGTGGATGAGAATAAAAGATAGTGGTATTATAGGGGTATAAAAGTCACAATTGTTATGTACCCCTTTAAAAAACTAACTTATTTTGTTGAATAAATGAGAAAATATTTTGTTGGATTGTCTCTTCCGAAGTTAATAGATGAGAAACGTTTTACTATGACAATAAATAAAAGGGGTCACCGGTCACTATCCAAAGTCATTTATTTTATAAAAAACTATGTTTTATACCCAAAAATAATTTTTAATTGTAATTCATTACTTCTACTTATTTTTTATTTTATTAAAATCTTACAATTCTTCGAGGTATTTTATAATATTTATAATTTATCATTATTTGAGGTAACCTACATAATACACGAGCCTCTAATTATACATAAAGTGAAATATTAAAGGGACATTATTATATTCTTCTAGAAAAGTTTCACACTTATTTTTCTAATGATATGATAAAAACAAGTATCAAAATTGGCAGATAAAACGATAAAAGAAAATTAATTGATTAGAGTGTCTATCGTTTTATGACTAGCAGTTGATATAGGGAAGAGTAATGCGAAAAGTGTTTTATTTGCGAAAAGTGCGAGAAGCAATCTCAGCCACTTATTTATATTTGATTTAAGTGGTCAAGATTAATCATAATTTTTATTTATTTTTATTTAAAAGGGCATAATAGTAAAACCAAAACTTTTCTCTCTCCAATCTATTCCTCTTTCCTAATTTTTTAATAAAAAAACAAAGTAAATTAAAAATAATTTATTAGTAAATAATTAATTTTACGTAGTTCACCGGTGAACACACCTCAAAAGATTTACGAGTTTTTCATTCTTATTTGTGTTCGATAATGAACAAAGCCAAAACTATATTAGTATTAAGATAAATTTTATATTATTCAATACTGAATGCCAAACGATATTCGAGTTTTTTTAATCATTACACTCTAGTAAACACTGTTTACGTCAAACACACATTATAAATTACTTTTTAGATCGATCATGTATTGTGAACAAATAAAAATATTAACCAATATTTATTTGTTCATAAATGAAGAGCACAATACAACCAAAAATCATATGTTTACATTCACACAAATTAATTTTTACTAATGAACAATAAAAACAAAGCCAAAATCTATTCACTAATAAACATCACCATTACATTAACACAAATTTTCATTTTCACTAATAAACAATACAAACAAAAGCAAGATCTATTCACTAATAAACAACACATATTAAACGTCCCAACTATTCTTGTTCTATACTGAACAATTAAGCAAAAGTAAAATAAATTACTAAAAAAAGTAAATAAAGAAGTCGTATGAAGAAATAAACGACAACGGATCTTCTTGTTCGATACTGAACAATTTAAGCAAAAGTAAAAACAGATTACTTAAAAAAAGTAAATGAAGAAGCCGGATGAAATAAACGACGGCAAGAAGAAGAAGATGTCGGATTCGGAAGGGATGGGATTGAAGGTCATGGAGAAGAAGAAGATATCGGATCTATGTTTGATGGTGGCATTAGTGTCGCTTGATGACACGAAGAAGCAACCGGCGAAGGTAGTAATTGCCGATTTGATATACAGATCAAAGGGAGAGGCCGACGAAGATTGAAGGGGTGACGACGTTGGAGACAAAATGGCGGCGGCAAAGGGAGATCTCCCTAATAGAGATCGACAGAGAAAGATCTCCGATGGCGCCTACGTCGGAAGCAGAAGAAGGGCGGCGGCGAATGGGTAGGGGTTTGTTATGTTAGAGAGAATGTCGGGAGGGGCGGCTTTGATCAGTGATGGACCTCAGATGGCAACGGCGGTGGTCGGTGGCGGTGGTTTGCCGGCGAAAGTGAGCTTCAATCTGGATGGTGGTAGTGGCGGTGGTTTTCATGTGGCCGATGGGTTCCTATGGTTTCTACGTAAGGAGAGAGTTAGAGATATATTAGGGTTTTTAAATGAGAGAATAAGTGGAGGAGAGAGGGTTTTAAATAGTCAATTAATTAGGATAAATATTATTAAAAGAAAAAGTCTATTTTACCCTTTTGGTTTAATTTAATAATTCTTAAAACACAATCTAATTACAAAAATGCCACATATGATCTTAGCCTTTGATTAAAAGATCCGGTGGTTAAGATTGCTTCTCGCACTTTTCTCAAATAAAATCCTTTTCGCATGAACCTTCCTCTCTATATATATAACATTTATCAGGAAGAGTTACTGTTCAATTAACAGTAACTTTCCTATTAACTGTTATATATTTTACGCAGCAAACAATAACCACAATTATATTTGGTCGGTTGGTAACGGTGACACTTTCAAGTTTTAGGTCCCAGGTTCGATTCTCTTTAATTGCGTAAGTTTTTTTTGTTAACAGTATTACAATTTTATTATTATTTGATTCAATGAATTAATCTTTAGGTGTTATAACTTAAAATATAACATCCGGTGTAAATATAAATATATGTTTGTCACCGTATTATTTTTATCTACATTTTTTGTATAAATTTTGTCATAAAATGATATTTGTATTTTTATGATCTATAACTTAAAATATAACATACTGTGTAAATATAAATATATGTCTGTCACCATATTATCTTTATGTACATTTTTTAAATAAATTTTATCGTAAAATGATATTTGTATTTTCTATGATCTAATACTAAAAAAATATATTTCATTCAGTAACTGTTATATTACGTTATTATTTACATTGAAATATATATGAAAATTACTCGGTTACAAATATGTATATTTAAACTTGCACCAAACATTATATATTAAAATGTAATAAAGAGAGAAATATGTTGGATGCGGTGTTTAAATTTTTTCCCGTTTTATTTTAGTATTTGTGTTTGAATGTTATTTTCATATTTTGTTTATGCTAAACCCCACCGCAGCGCACGGGTAAAAGGCACTCGTTATAACTATTATGTGGGATATGATTTGTATGGAGCAAAAAGTGTTCCTTATGAACCAACTCCTTAACAAGACAATAGAGAAATGATATATTATATGGGGTTGTGATATATATGTTTTTAGTAGGACATATCTTATATGCTTTCATATTTAGACACTTTAGATGAAATCTATGTTAGTCATTTCATTATTTGTTCATTTAAATGTTTATGAGTATGAAAACACCTATCATAAATGGTTCTAGCTATACACACCATTTTTCGGTATTATATTACTTTTATGTTTAGACATCTATTTAATATTATAGTTATCACACATGAAAAATATTATGATAGAAGATAACTAAATGAAGAAGATGTGAAAAGATATTTATGAGAAAATCATCTATGTAGTCAATAACATTTATGCTAAATGTTGTTACACACATAATATTAATTAAAACAATAAAAAGTTAAATGACAAAGTTTTTTTTAAAATATGTTATGAGTATAACATCTAACATAAATGTTGTTGATTATATAGATGATTTTTTATTATTTATTTATCATTAATAGAATGATAAATTCGACATAAAAAATAAAAGCTATAACCGTACTTAAAATGAATTAATAGTGAGCAAATATAGATCATGAGCATCCATCCCGTTTTTTTTCTTGTCACATCAGCACTACATCATTTTTCTCTTTCAACCCCCTTTATCCCATTAATCCTCACATCCATCCTCCTTAACCATTTTCTATTTTTGTTAAAAAAGAATAAATGTAGAGAGAGAATAATAGAGAGAAAGAAAAAGAAAGCGTGAGTATGAACCAATTAAAACATACCACTTAGAGTGATAAGAAGGAGGCGATGGTGTAACAACCTCCCACGCTATAAGTTCATATGTTACAGGTCAATGATAATACTTTATTTCTGATATGAAAAAATATAAGTCCACATGTTAGATTCAATGACATGATATTATTATTATATTCTTAATAAATGAAAAGAATAGATACACTTTAGGATTCATAGGTACTATGGGTGTTATGTTTGAGAGTTGAAAGATAAAAGTTATAATTTGTCCTGATGTGAAGTCACATGGACAAATTGACTTTCTACACATACAGGGAAGAAAGAGAATCTCAAAACTTTTTATTAAAAAAATATGATCGATCATTATATCAACATAACTAATTCATAATTAACTGTCTCAAAACTTTTTATTAAAAAAATATGATCGATCATTATATCAACATAACTAATTCATAACTAACTGTCTCAAAACTTTTCATTAAAAAATATGATCGATCATTAGATCAACATAACTAATTCATAACTAACTGTTTCTAATAATGATATCATAATTGGATCCGTTTTATCTTAATATTTATTTTTCTATAAAAAACATCAAATAAATTTTAATTCAATAGTTAAAAAGTTACATTACCCATAAACTTAAAAAAAACATACACCAATTAAAATAACATTAGATATAAAAATGTATTAATAAAAATTACACTAAATGTAAAACATAATAAATTATTCATCAAATTTACACATAAATTAGATTTTGTGATATCAATTGATACAATACTAGATTAGTTATTTATGGAGTGGTTTGAAAATGGATAAATATTAAATATTAATAAAAATATGATAATAATTATAAAATGTGAAAGAAATGAGAATTTTTAAAAATGGCGAGGTCAACACCCAGACTAGCATTGGGAGTGTTGACGCAAGGGGAGGACAGACGTAATGACAAAAACGTGGTATTATGATACGAATAGACATGATTGTATCTCTTGTATAAATTATCGATCATTATTGTTACAATTATAGACAACAAGGTCAAAGTCTTTATTGTCTATAAAAAAAGAATTTAAGAAGAGTATAAAATATTTTAAAATGATAAAATTAAGAATTTAGTTGAATATAATATTCTAAAATGTTATAAATGGTAAATATGATATTTAAATTTAATTTTAATTTTAATAAAAATTATCATAGAGAATTTCTTATATGCTTTTCTTAAAATTTTAAATATCGTATTTGACCATCCTGATTTACAAATATTATGTTTATCTTTTATAACATTTCAAAATGTTATATTTGTTAAAGAGTAATATGTCCTTCTTAATTAAACATTAAAACATTGTATTTGTCTATCTTAATTAACAGATATCATTTTACCTTTAACATTCCAAAGTATCATATTTAATCAATTTCTTAGTTTTATCATTTTAAAGTAGGGAAAAATGCATTAAAACACGATGAACTTTGTCTTAATTACTATTATATACAATCAATTTTATTTTCTTAAAAATAATACAACAAACTTTCATAATCCTCACATTGTATGTAACTTGTTGTATACTATGAAAACTATGACAAAGTTTATTGTATACAATGGTAACTAAACAACAGACGCATAAAAAAGTTGTTTGTATACAATTAGGGGATTATAAAAGTTAATTGTATTATTTTTAAAATTTTAAAGTTCGTTATATATAATGGTAACTAAGATAAAGTTTATTGCATTTTAATGCAATTTGCCCTTTAAAGTATTTAAGAGTAAATTACAATTTTCGTCTCTGTGGTTGGTCAAAATTTCACTTATAGTCTGTTAATTTTCAAAATTACATTGATAGTCATCTTAGTTTATATTTCGTTACAAGTTTCGTCTTTTACATTAATGGTAGTCAACTTCCACCGTGAAAACCCCTCACGTGCAAGGGGTATTTTGGTCTTTTACCCATTATCTTTATTACCAAATAAAAAAATCTTTTTATCCTAATTTCCTAAAGTTTTCCATTTCTCTCTCTAAACAAAGAACACATTATCTTTCTTCTCCCCCCACCCCACCTCTCTCTCTCTCACACACACACACACATATTTTTTAGTCACTCTAACTCCACCCTTATTCTCTAACTCTCCCTCTTCCTCCATCCCTCAATTCTCTCTCTCTCTAGCTCTAAAATTGTAACGTTAACACCGTTGTGGAAACACCACCGCATACACCTGAACCACCACTGTGCTGGCATCCTCTGTAGAATCCTCATGTGGACTTTTGTCTTTCTCAAACTATCTACCTTGTTCACCAATCGCCGCTGCCACCCTTTGAATTCACAACCACCATATGTAACAACCCGAATTGTATAAGACAAATATTGTAATATTATTAATCGAGAAATAAATATGATTTATAGAGTTTAATTTGTTAATAATAATTATTATGGAATATTATTATTTAAAGAAAAGAAAAGGAAAAGAAATTGAAAATTCTGGAAAACCGAGATCGCGACACTACGTGTTTGGGCGGCAAGGTTGCATGTGTCAGAAATTGCATGTCGCAGAAACCACGTGTTTTGGGCGGTCGCAACGCGACGCGTCCCGACTAGGTCTATATATATGAGTTTATTTTCAGTCATTTTCACAACTTTCTCTCAAATTTGCAACGTTACTCTACCACTTTTTAGAGAGATTCCAAGGCTAGAAAGCGAGTATTAGTGTTAAGGCTTTTTAGTGAGCGTTTGCAAGGTTCGGGTGGTACGGTGAAGCCATATCGGGCTAAGTTTCGACATCGGCTTCGTTTGTGGAGTTCTCGAGGAGTGTTTTGAAGCGTGTGAAACTAGCATTTGACGATCCGTGTGCTAAGCTCGTCAATCAAGGTTCGTGGCGATAATTTCGTGTTGTTTCGGGTGAGTTCAGTAGATTTTACAAACCGAGTATCAAGACAAAACCTAACTTTCGAAATGTAAACGGTTATCTTACTCCTATATAATGCATTTACCACCTAAAAAACTCTTAATTTTAAGAAGAGTAAATTTACTAAAATACCCCTCTTTTATACCTCCCCTTTACCCCTCCTTTAAGTCCATAATTAATGAATTTAAACAAATAAATATTGAAAACATAACCAAAATTAATGAATTTAAACCAATACTTATAACTGAATTATTTCTAACCATATATTTTTAATATTAACTTTTGATTCATGAGATCACCATACTTATAACTGAATTAAGTCTAATAATATATTTTTAATATTAACTTTTGATTCATGAGATCACCTAAATTCATGTTTTCAATAAATCAAGTTTAGAAGATTTCTCAAACACCAAACAAATGAAAGAGTCAAAGAGTTGAAATTTATAAACACTTGTATTCTAACTCAATTACATAATAATTGGAACTATGAAACATTACACATACACATATACATACATATATATATAATCAGTAACTTCATGATTCAGCCATGCGACAAAATTCTTCCCACAAACTGAAAGACAAATAACTCAGAGTTAGCAATTTAATTCTTAATTTCAAAGTGGCTCTCGCAAAGAATCTTCACAAACTCATATTATCTTCATCTCGCAAGGAATCTCCACAAACTCATATTAGCTCTTTGTGATTATTCTGCACAAAACACATCACAACCTCCTCTTTATTCACCGCCGTCGCATTGCGCGGGTACCCAACTATTACTATATAAAGCATTTAACATTCTCTCTTCTCTTAACTTTTAAGACTCCTTAAAATTCAATCAATATATAATCTTGACCCTTCATTTAATCTAAATTAATCTCATCCACTCAATCTTTAACTATTTTATTCTCTCCTAATTTATAATTAACTCTTCTCTTTATTTCATCAATATAAATCTTTTTTCTTATTTTATTGTCTTTTAGAATTTATTTCTAAAATTAATAAAATAGTTAAATGTAAATAAAAGAAAATTTGAAAAAACCCGGATATGTTGCTGTAGAAAACTTTTCCGTGACATTGAATCGCGCGAATAACATATCATTACATTTTTTAAAGCGACATATTGTAAACCAAAATCTATTTACCGCCGCAGCATTGCGCGGGTATATATATATATACTAGCATTATTGATGATACGTGTTACGTGTTTATTGTAAGTTTAAACACATGACACATGACACGCATGCTATGATTATATGTGGTTTATTATGGTTTATGTATGATTTTTTACGATTACATGCATGCTTGAACTTGGCGGGCGGGGGTAGTATATTGTATTACCCATTTGCGGATTATGGGCCTAGTAGGTATATATGACCTTCTAGGATTAAAGTGCTAGCCAATACGGGTCGCTTGATATTTCTAGATGACTATAGTGACACATGGTATGCGGACACTTCGTTGTTCGAGTATTGGAGTAGTGTAGGCCAGAGAGGCTAGATCATACATCACGAGAGTGTGAGGAGAAGCTAAAATTTGCGGTTGGCTTCATTTGGACTTGCACTGGAAGGACAACGCAGTACTTGTACTTGCGCCGTCGGAGTAGCGAAAGCGGAGATACTCTCAGGATCTATGTCCTTGGGTGGGAGTAGCGCCCCACTTGATGCATAGGTCGCCTGGGCACGTGAGTAGTGAACGTTGGGTTAGCTAGTGTGGGTTTAGACTCTACATTAGGATCACCTTATTGATGTATATGTGGTTATGATGCGGTATGATTCATGATTATGTGCAGATGATTATATCAATTGAATTGTGAGTATTTGACCCATTCGATGCTATATGATTTGCGGGTTATCGGGTACGGGTCAAATACACAGTGAGTCAGGTATGGTATTTACTTGTATGTCATATCTCCACTTACGATTATACTTTTATGATTTTCGGTTATAACTCCTATTGACTCATGAGGCGTAAGCTAACACTTGTTTCTTTTGAAATGTGTCTTGTACTTGCGCAGGTGGCTTAGAGGTTGTGATTATGCGAGGAGAGTAGTCTATAATCTGGCTTTATGTTTGGTGCCAATAAACTATTTATTTGTTTAACTAATGTACGGTTTTAAACTTGGTGACGATTTTTGAACGACTGCGATCGTAGCACTGTGGTTTGATTGTGGATGATTTTGAATTGTCTATATGGCGAAAACAGTTATTTCCGTTAATGGTTAAGACTTACGATGCATGTATTTGCTAATATTTAAACGTTTTTATAAGTGGTGAAATTTTAAAAATCACGGTATTACACCATCGGCGCTATTTGATTCACAACCATCATCTGAATCACTCCATTGACATCAGAAATCATGAATGCATTGATCTCAAACCTAATTCAAACACACACAAAACCCTCTTTAAGAAAACCTAAAACCGATTATGGCAGAAGAGATGCGAGATTAGTTTAGAGAGAGTGAGTGTTGAAGGTTCCTTTGATCGATGATGGTTACCTCCGGTATGGGGTTGCAGGTTCTTAAATCAGCGATGGAGAGTCATTCCATTCTTGGCGATGGTTATTAGCTCTACAAAATTAAATTGGCTCTATAACTATGAAGCAATGACGATGATGGATTCGTGCTCACATGAGAGAGAAATGAGGAAGAAGACTCTAGAGAGTGAGGGAAATGGCAGATAGGGGTGAGGCATAATACTTGTTTAATAAATTATTAAGTTTTATGTGAATATGACCAAAATACTCTTATGTGCCTTGCACATGAGGGTCCTTTTACAGAAAAGGTAACGAAAGTTAACATAAAGAGCCAAACTCGTAATAAAATGTAAACTACAATGGCTGCAACTGTAATTTTGAAAATTAAATGACGAGAAGTGAACTTTAAGCAAACGATAGGGAAGAAAATTTTAATTTACTAAATATTTTATAATCATTTTAATTTCTTTTTAATTATTACCAACAAAAACTTGATCTTATTGCTCATAACTATAACAATAATAATCGACGGTTTGTACAAGAAATACAATCACGCCTCTTGGATCATGATACCACGTTTTTGCTGTCATGTTTGCCCTCCACCGGCCCCTTGCATCGACACGTCCACCACTGGTCTGATTGTTGATGACATCTAATCTTGTTCTCTCTTTTAACTTTAATTCAAATTAAAGTCAAAATTGGATTCCATTTTCTATCCAAATGAATGGTTTAGATTTGATACTTAAATTTTTTTTATCTAAATCAACTACTAAGATAATTTAATAACTTTTATTCATGTTAGTGTTCTATTAATATTAGAAGTTGTTAGGTCTTTTTTTAACGACCTATATCTCGGAAGATACTCTACAATTGGAGCAATTTTTTCATAACACTCAAACAGAATACAAAGCAAATCTTAAATACTACTAGCCTACGATCCAACTTTATAAACAAGACAACAGAATTAATTGTTTGTAACAAAAGGGAAGTGGGCGAAATGGAGGACATTATCCCCAATTGAAGATCACTAAAAAAACAACTAAACTACTACACTGTGCATGGTTACTCTCCCGTAGAGGTGAACAAATTCGGTCATGAACTCTTTCGGGGTCGGTCCAGTCTGGTCCTCGTGTAAGATCATTCGGTTTTTGGGCAGTCCGGTTTTTTCAGAACAGTCCTCGTCCAGACCGGTCCAACTTCGGTCCAGACCCGTCCGGTTTTTGTTCGGATATTTTCGGTTCGTTTTAGACATTTCCGGTTTTGTATTTTAAGTTTCGGTTAAGACATTTCTAGTTTTCAATTTCCTTTACGTAAAAAAAATTTGACAAAAAAATTGTAAAAATCGCAAGTTATAAGCGTATATAATTGTTGAAAATATATGCTCATCTTATTGAAAATTTCAATGATTGTACACTGTACGAAATTAAATTACATATTGTTGAAAATAACTAAAATGTTATTCAAAATTAAACTACATATTGTACGAAATAAATATTGTGACACTTGAGAGAATAATATAAAGAATATGTAGAATGAAGTTTGGTGTAAAGAAAAATGGAAGAGGTTGTAAGGTATTTATAGAGTATTTGTAAAAAAAACTAGCCGTTGAAACCGGTCCGGACCGGTTTGGACCTACTCGTTTTTTAGGACTGGTTTAGACTCTTGGACCGGCTCTGTCTGGACCGACTTTCTGACCGTTTTGTGGCGGTCCTCTCCTCCGGACCGGTTTGGACCATAGACCGGAAATGTGGTCTTGGACCAGTCCGTTCTTTATGGTTTTCGTCGGACCGGTCGAACTAGTCCTATTTGTTCACCGCTACTCTCATGCATTCATGCATGATAAGCGTGATGATAGTTCACATGGGCCAGACTCTTGGGCTTAATTTTGGACTTTTATGTCTTGTTGGATCGATGTAGTAGCTAGGCTGGGCCAAGATTTCAGCCCAAACCTCCATCACTCCCTCACACTTCATTCATAAGTTTTACAAGTGTGTGAATCATGATCAATCTGAGTGTCTTCACCACGTAACACTTGTCGTACGAAACCTTCGAAACTCAAACTTTTGATTTATTCTCAATAAATTGTATATAATTTGATTACATCAAACGGCAAAAGATTAAAGTTAATCTATATCCTAGAGGTCGGGTTTTATAGCCCAAATACAATATCAATACGTATCAACGTGGATACACTTGGGTATCGACTCCCAAGTGTAATACAATGATACTTTTATTAACCATCCTCGTTTATGCGGGATTGGGTAATGTTGTTGTGATACTTTTATTAACCGTCTTATAGTCTTAATAATAATCAAACACTATTATAAAACTGTATAAACTAAGAGATTACAATTTTAATGTAATAACATAGAAATATAGTCTCTTGGCCGTTAAAATGAACAAATAGCAAATGAGGATTAAAATCTCAATTTTCGTTGCCACAAACACCAAGGCCTGTAGTTTTTCTTCCTGCAAGAACACTGCTAGTTTCGATCAAATGCAATTGGCTGCCCAATTTTAATTCTAAGATTTCAGAAAGAACAAAAAAATTTGAAGACTCGATTAGTAAACATATGGCAGAATCCTCCATGGGACAGCCCTGCGGTATTCCACCCACACATCTTTGTATTTCTCTGCACATCGGGCTTCATCTCTTCTCTCTCTCCATATCAGCAGAATCAAAAGATATATAGGATAAAAGTATGGAACTGGAGAGCTGCAATCGATGGTTCATATATACGTAAAAGATCGGTTGGTAAAAGTAGCTGACTTCTGAAGTCAAACATATAATTACTTGAGACTTTGTTAATGAAATGAGCATAAAAAAGTTGGTTTATTTATATTATCCTGCTATAAGATTAAGCCAAATACCACACATTTTCCGCTAAAAGTTATGGAAATGATTGCAGTTTCGAAATGAATAAGGAATCAACCGTCTCTTGGTGTAAGAAACATTAGCATTGAACTTGAAATAATGACAAATTTTACCTGATCCCGCAGGGTAAACTGAAGGATAGTGCCAGTAACAGATCTCCAAGATAATTGCAGTGCCGTGCTATTCCCCTTCGTAGATATTAGATAAAGAAAAAACATGAAATTGTGATGCATTCTAAAAATTACTCAAAATGGCAAAAAAGAAATAAAACAAAACCATTAGACATAAAAATATCAACATCTTGGGACTAGAGAAGGAAAAATTCATAAAAATAACAAAATGGCAATGCTTTGCTTCACACATTCATTTACGTTCATAGGACCTACAAGTTTTCATTCATGTTCGTGCAAATGGTGTATGCGTATATTGTATAATTTTCTTCATTGGCCAACAAAGGTTCAAAACGCAAACGTTTAGTTATGT
This sequence comes from Dittrichia graveolens, assembly GCA_038502395.1. NCBI lineage: Eukaryota > Viridiplantae > Streptophyta > Magnoliopsida > Asterales > Asteraceae > Dittrichia > Dittrichia graveolens. Next base: position 9,051,227 of record JARJIL010000003.1, read on the forward strand.
GACATGCCACAAAGTTAGACCTTATGCTCAATACACGCTAATAATTGCAATAAACGTTAGCTAAATGTTTACCAGTATCCAGAAACCAGTAATTTTCCTCCAATAACAAAATGGCAATGCTTTGCTTCACACATTCATTAACGTTCATAGGACCTACAAGTTTTCATTCATGTTCGTGCAAATGGTGTATGCGTATATTGTATAATTTTCTTCATTGGCCAACAAAGGTTCAAAACGCAAACGTTTAGTTATGTGACATGCCACAAAGTTAGACCTTATGCTCAATACACGCTAATAATTGCAATAAACGTTAGCTAAATGTTTACCAGTATCCAGAAACCAGTAATTTTCCTCCAATAACTTTCGGGGGTTGACCCCATATTAGTGCTTTGGGATTCTTCTTAAAATCATGCTTTTGCTTGTTAGCGCCCCTGAAGACCAGATACCTAGAACCAAATAGCAATGTAAGCATATGAACAAACATAAAGTGGGGGGCAGGAATGGGGAAACTGGAAACAACTTTCGTTAAAAAACATTTACCCAATCACAAATACACAGCAATTTGCAATGACTGCAACTGTGGTCAAGTCTACCTTGTTAGTCAAAAGCCACCAGCCCTAAATCACAAGACAAATAAACAATTTTAAACAATATTAGATACGGTTTGACTTTCATGGTCAAACCGAATACTTTTGAATTACAAATATCTTATAGAAATGCTTTAGGATAATTTTTTGGGTGTTGCTTGGCTTGTTACCTGAATGCTGAACGTGAAGGGAATCCACACCAAATCGCCAAATACTAGCATGAAGCCTAATCTTTCTGCAATTATATCCCATCTAAAAAAATATTTGAATAAGCATTAGGACAACAATGATTTAGAACATATGACTCCAGTAAGACCTACATAAAGGTCTGAATGAAATTATTAAGAAAATAATAATTATGACATCATTGCTAAAAGTGTAAGAAGCATAGAGGAAAAGCAGGGTCAGTTCCAAATATAATGATTAATCAATCAAGCATGCATTTCTTAGAGGCAGTAATTTAAACAATCTAAATTGGGATTTAAAACATGTAATGACATATTCAAATGTTATCATTAATCCTATTTTGAAATCAAGAACTTGAAACTAGATAGATTCTCTTGATGGAATGTCAACTTTGTGACCAAAAAACTGGAGCAAGGGGAGTATAATAAATTACTACGGATAATCTAATAATATTAAGAAGTCATTGTCACACAATCTCCTATGAGAATCATGTCCACAAATTAACTAACTCGATGAAGTAGTTTCCACCATTTCCAACAGGAAATTAGCAATAACTTACGTAGAAGTCATGTATTCTTCATAAAAGAAGTAGTCCATAATGTAGATCTAACATGGAAAACAAAAAAGGGAGGAATCAGCAGTGTCCAAGACTTGTATTATTTTTGAAGGCTGATAGCATAACAAGTTAACCAACTTTCGTCTAGTTTATGTTTGGGGTTACCAACTTATTTATAACGGGAAAAAACCATCAAAGTTTCAAAAATTTTGATCCAAGGTTAAAAAATTGCCACATAAGAAAAAAGCCAACATGCTCAAAAGTTCTTTCCACAGGGTGGTCATGTCATCATTTTGATGAGTTATGGGGTCATAATATCTTAATATGTAACTTTGAAAGGTAAATTACCTTATATAATTTTTTTTTCAAACTTAAATGTTTTTTCTCGCTAAAGAAATTGGTTATGTAAAACGGAGATTAAACCAAAGTTTACTTTATTTACACAGTTAGCCCTATTTTAGAAGTATAACATTGTATCAATGATAATGACAAATAATTACCAAACAAAATAGCTGGTAGAGGATCATTGATTGGCTCAAGTTGGCATCTTGGATACATTTTGCAAGAACTGAAAGATTGATGAGGAGCCATCCCATCATCCCAGCTCTCACGAAGAAAAATCTACAAAAAAATATGTTCAGTATTTGCAGTTATTAAACAACAGAATCATGAAATGAGATAATTCGGCAATAATAAATTAAGTCAAAAGTATGATATATAGTACATAGTACATACTTGAGGTCAACGCCCAAGAAGTTAGGATTTAGCTGTATACCAAACCACCTATTGGATGTTGTAGGACACGTATTAAGATGAAAATCAGAAACAACATCAAATTTTCTCAAACCACTTGTTCCGAAGATTAGCAGATTATGCATCTCCTAATTTTATAAAAATAAATAAATAATAACAAATGATACCAGTCATCAATTATGTTTCCGGTAACGTGAGGCTTGAGAGATGCACTTCGGCTATTAGATTTGCAGCCAGCCACATAAAGTAATAATGTTACCTGCCATTTAATAGTATTCATGACAAATAGATAGTCAAAAACTACTCTCACTGCAGGAGAATTTGATTATTCCTTCTTATTATTAAGCAACCGAATCACGAATTGTCTATGACAATAACTTTCCCTTTGTTTTGGTCAGCATACAGCTTTCTGGATGTAGATGGTGATGTCACACAGATGGAATTTATTGATCATTACATATAATTCAATTAAGGTATATGATTTCTTGTATGGAATTTATTGATCATTAGATATCAAGTGAGAATATTTTATATAAGAGTTCATGTTACCATTAGATATCAAGCTATGAATTTGACTATGTCAATATTATAAGTTAAAATATTTATATGATTGAATACTAGAACTTACAATTACACTGAAGATAAAAGTTGTAGATAAAAGCTCAAGCCCTCTGTCTGATATTGCCTGCAAGGTCCATATGTTCAGAAAAATTATTCCTATGCAACTAAAATGAGAATCATGACTTCCACCTAATAGATCTAAGTCATGCTTTTTTTGGAGTGAGTGAAAAATTCAAAGGAAAATCAGAAGGGGTCAGAAAAAACGTTATAAATTATATGGCATGCAGCAGACTTCAATCAAATAATCCATAAATATGTTTCTTTGTGAAATAACGCATTGCTTAATTTCCGTAGAATAATTTGTTTAATATTTCACGGAGCACATACAGTGAGTGATACAAAATCCATCCAAGCTCCAATCACGAGTAGTCCAACCAGCAAAAGAAGTGATAGCAATCCTGAAAAAGTAAAATATAATGCAGCATACAATATAAGCCTAAATTCCGGGTCGATAAGGCCTTTGCAAAAAAAAAAAAATAGAAGCTTAAGAACTAGTTGCACAAAGTACTTTTGAGCATAATTACACTTACACAGACTAAACTGACAAGGGGCTTTTGTTATGGGAGGTGATTTTTCCACTTATGAAATTGATTCATCCATGGAAGGTACAATACCCTTGAAGCTATGTTACAAGTTAGTGAAGCATATATCTTCCTTGGATGAATTAATTTCAACTTTTCAAATGGAAGAATCATCTCCCATTAAATGATTGATTTTGATTACATCTTTCAACTTCAAGAACCAAAGCATGAACTTAGTACCTACAGTTTCCAAATTGGTAGTCATTGCTAAAACTTTCAATGGAAATACTTAATAGAACTTCAAATCACATTTAAATAAGTCATTCCTTCATTTTAACCCAATATTATGACCTTTTTATCAACATTTCTTTAATCTAGGACACCCAAATGAGGATGAATTCAGATGTCAGAATTATAGCATCTTCTTAAAAGACTCAAACACACAAACAAAATTCGATTTTACTTCAAAGTTGTGGATTAAACCCAGAAACTTACCATTACATCGATAACGAAGTCTAGTTCCATCAGCTAAATTCGCTCCAGGAACAATCTTTCCAGGTAAAATAGATCCAGCAATGCCCAAATAAATGAAGAATCCAAGTAATAAACCAATCTAAAAAACAAAATCAACTGATATTCATCAGATCATTCAATACACAAGCATTCCTTCTAACCTATTTCAATGCAATGCCCAAACCAAATGGGCAATAGGGCAACAAATTAAACTCGTTCTTTTTTTCAGTTGAACATAAAATCCCAAACTGTACACCAATTGAAGTGGTTTACGCCTGTGCCGAAAGGCCAGTTGCAAAACCCACATAAAATTTCACCATTGACGCGCATATTATAGCAGAAAATCGATCAATACTCTAGTTTGTGAATGTGTGAATGTATAGACATGAATCTAATTACTCACGTACAGAATTCCATGAAGAAATGAAGGAGCTGAGAATGGAACTGAAGTCCATCTTAGATGCAGTTTTCCAAGTAAACTCCGTCGCTGTGCAGCACTCCTTTCTTCTCTGTTTCTACTCTTCACTGTGAAAATTTTGCATTTTTAAAGAGGGGAACTTTTATTTTCAGTCCTTCCGTGTTGAAAACTCACGATTACGGTCCTCATTTTTTAGTTAATTTGACTTTTATTTGGGATGGCTACGATGTCGTAAGATCGCTTTCTCCATCCCCATCCCTACTCCTGTTTCCCAACCCTAGTCCCCATCTTCATTTTCACTGGTAATTGACTTGTATCTCCATTTCCGTCCTCGTATCAGGGATCCTCGTGGAAAATTAGAAATTTTCTTTATCTACAAAATCGATTTTTCTAAATAGATATATATGACAATTTTCATACAAAACTAGAATTACAAACCTACACTTCCAACCGGTTCACATCAAAATGTAATCAATAAAGTATTTTAATATTTTCGTAAGATAAATAAGTTCTTGATAAAAGACATAATATATTTACTAAATCATTCTATAATACACATAACATTATCAATCAAATAGATAATTTCTCTAATATATATGTCCATGAAAGACGCTTATAATACTTTCATAGATGATTCTACAAAAATTATATTAGTAATTTCATCGTATTAATTTTTTCGTCCTTTGTATATAATAAATCGTATGAAACAATTATGTATGTTCAAACAAAAAGCAATCTTATTGATATACATATTAATGTAAGAAGGTTAAATTGGATACAAATATATATATTTATATGAGAAATTTCACTTTAAAAAATTTATATGTGTGTGTGTGCGGGTACGGGTTCGGGGAACCGAGGGGTATCCCCATCCCCGTTTATAAGTTTGGGGAATCCCGTCCCCATCTCATCCCCGGTCAAATCGAGGTCGCAGAACGGATTCCCCGTTGGATACAGGTTTTTTTGGCATCCCTACTTTTATGCATTTAAAAATTAAAAACACGCTATATACTATTGTTATTCACGTGTTAAAACTTAAAAAACCGCTTTTTATCGTAAATGATAAAATATTATTATATACAAATGATGTCTCTTCGGTAACTACCTTATTTTAAAGAGTTAGAAGACCATTCAAAAAGCAACTAAAAATGTACCTTCACATTTCGAAAGAGAAAAAATGTTAGGTAACGTTTAGCGGTAGAAAAGTTTTCTAGTTTTCATTTTTAAATTTCTAAAAGATTGTTGGAGTTTCACTTTCGATGAAAGTAAAAACATTTTTGCATAAAGGACAGTTTTCATTTCTTATGAGAAGGTGAAAAACATGTTTTGGTTAAAATGAAAGCAGAAAACATCAAATGAAAAAAAACACAGGAAGGAAGATGAATTTCTTAAATGGAAGTGCAGGTAAAAAACTTTGAATTTTGAAGAAAAAAAATGGTAAAAATATTTGAGAAGAGTTAAATAAATATTGATTTACTTTAACTAAAACTATAAAGTCACAAAGATTGAATATTTTATGATTTTAGTCCACTTTAATTAAAGTTTAGTTGTTATCAATTTTATTCGAGGGCCATGGTTAGCATAACTTAAAAAAAACTCGATCCAACCAAATAAATCAAATCTATTATAATTGTAAGAATAAATATCTATATTTAAATGAAATACTCAACAATACAAGATGAGACTGTTTCATATAAGCTTTTCCAACATCTCGTTTTGTCATCACCTGGTTGGATTGTATGTCATTGGAAGTTGATTTGTTTGGGGATGTCGTTTTGGTGTTAAGGTCAAGGTCAGTTTGGCTCGTGTACACCAGTTGAATGCCCTTAAGTGGCTTGCGAGTTTTTAGTTAAGTTGATCGTATTCGCTTATTTTGTTGGGTATTTTCAGATTTATCGATTATTGTAATCATAAAAATTATCTTGTATTCTCTATGTAATTTCTAGCTTCTTTAGATTCAATTTTAATATATTGCATTTCAAATAAAAATTAAAAAATAAAACCCATTTTAATATTATTATATAAATCCTTTTTCATACATTATAAAAAAAATACTCTATGCAACCTAAGAGTGTTGATGAGTAAATTCCAGATTACTTGAAATTTTTCTTCAAAATCTTAATTACAGGGTTGTCGGTGTATCAATTACCGAACATATAAAAACTAAAACTTCTTAAAGATTTTGCTTTGAAGATTGCGAATTACATATATTTATCTGATATATTGCTATGAGCTTGAAAAAGTAGAGCTCCTAACATTGTATTACATCAACTTGCAATGAGATTTCAACAAGTACACCAATGGGATGAAGATAATGAAGGCTAGTTTCAAATGAGTTTCTTATTAACCCTTTAAAATATTACTTCTTTGGATTAGTATTCATGTTTGTTTGGCTTTCACCTTTGATTAGGGAGGAGTATTCACCGGAACTAATACAAACCAATTAAGGGGTGTTTTGTTGGGAAAAATCCTTAATTGAAATCTAATTCCAATACAATCTCATGTTTGGTTCAACTTAATCAAAGAAATTATACTCTTAAATAGAAAAACTTTCCCTTATTTGAAGGATTTCACTTTCCTTCCAAAGTTGGATGTAATTCAAAATCCTTTCATCACCTTCATCTTCATAGTCATTTGTGACCACCCAAACTCGATTTCACCAACCAAAATCATTTTCCTTCAATTGATTTTCATCACCTAAAATTGATCTCGTCATCACTGTAAACATCGATTTCGCATACCATCAATGTCATCTTCTCCCTCGATGAGGTTTTGCCTTTACCGAGCAACGTCATACTCACGCAACTCTATCCTCCTACCGACGACGCCATTTCGTCTCACATTCAGGCTCGGCTTTTCTTGTGTTAAGTCTATAAGATGCAATTAGGTCTGTGAGGAGCCGATTAGGGCATTATCAAGGTGGTGGAGGGTGGTGGCGGTCCGATGAGATTAGGGAAGTAGTGGGGTGGCGATGGTGGTGGGTGGTGGTTGTTGTAGTGGCAACCTGACAGGTTATGGTAAGGAGATGATTCCAATAATTTCCAATTCTAATATACAACCAAACATAATAGACAGGGATTGAGATTCCAAATCCAATTCCGTTTTGTCTCAATTCCTTTTCAAATTCCAATAAAAAAGAATACGTAAACCAAACACCACCTTAGAGAATCACTTTGGTTTGATTAGTTGGATACGAAGGTTAGCATATGTGTAAAAAGGTTGTATAAAGCTTACGACACTAAGGGTTAGTATACAAAGCGTTCTCAAGAAAGAACGAAGTTGATCTTCATCGGATTTGAGAAAATTGGCAAATCCTCATATTCTGGTCACGCTTGGTAGAATACGATGGAGTTAGTTGATGGATTAAGTAACTTGCTTTATTCAGCAACTTGGGTTAAATAAGGGGTTGTTTGTTAAAACATAATGATTAAGCGCTGAATGATTCCATGACCTGAATAATTCAAAAGCTTTGTATGAATTTGCCTTTGAATATGACATGCTATTTGATAACAATTCTGAATGAACAATTTGAATGATGCAAATTACATTTGAATGATAACAATTCTGAATGAACAATTTGAATGATGCAAATTACTATCTTATCTATATCTATACTACTATATAAAGCATTTAACATTCTCTCTCCTCTTAAATTTTAAGACTTCTTAAAATTCAATCAATATAAAATCTTGACCCTTCATTTAATCTAAATTAATCTCATTCACTCAATTTTTAACTATTTTATTCTCTCCTAATTTACTTTAACTTTATTCAAAATATATTCTTTTATACTAACACAATTATCTACTCACATTAAGATAATTTTTAAAATCTTATTAACTCTTCTCTTTATTTCATATATAAATCTTTTTTCTTATTTTATTGTCTTTTAGAATTTATTTCTAAAATTAATAAAATAGTTAATTGTAAATAAAAGAAAATTTGAATAAAAACCCGGACATGTTGTTGTAGAGAACTTTTTCGTGACGTTGACTCGCGCGAATAACACATCATTACATTCTTGAAAGTGAAATATTGTAAACCAAAAACTATTTACCGCCGCAGCATTGCGCGGGTATGATGCTAGTATATATATATCTATACTACTATATAAAACATTTAACACTCTCTCACCTCCTTAATTTTAAGACTTCTTAAAATTCAATTAAAACAACATCTTGGTCTTTCATTATATTTAAATTAATCTCATCCACTCAATCTTTAATCATTTCAATCTCTCTCCTAATTTACTTTAACTTTTTAATCAATTAAAATATACACTCACACAAACATAAATATACACCCATAATAACACAATTTCTAATATCTTATTAACTTCTCTATCTTTATTTTACAAATATGATTTTTTCCTTATTTTAATGTCTTTTAGATTTTATTTTTAAAATTAATAAAATAGTTTATGCAAATAAAAGAAAATTTGAAAAAAAATGAGAAATGTTGCTAAAGAAATTTTTCTGTGACTTTGAATTTTGCGAATAACATATCATTACATTTTTGAAAGCGACATATTACAAAACAAAAACTATTCTGCTCCGCAGCATTGCGCGAGTACGATGCTAGTATTATCTTATATACTGTCTTATACTATCTTAATTTAAGTAATTTAAAATTACTAATTTACCCTTAATGTTAAACTAAATGAAAACTTTTAAATAAATAAAGTATTTGGTGAAGTTAATGATAATCTTATATATCATTTTAATATCTATATCTTTACTACTCTATAAAACATTTAGCACTTTTGTTTAAGACAATTTTTTAAGTTAAGTAGTACAAGTAATATAACATGCTTTACAATAACTTCTAGCAGCAATCTTAACACTTTTAAAATAGTACAACTCAAATAGCATTATTTACAATATGTTCCAGCAATAATCTATAGAATTTAAATACATAATTAATACTTTTCAATAAATTCCAGCATTTTAGACAATTTAAATACATAATTAATACTTCATAATAACTTCCAACATTTAAAACTGTTAGAATTTAATTACATTTATCTCTTTTTTTTAACAATTTTTTAAGTTAAGTAGTACAAGTAATATAACATGCTTTACAATAACTTTCAGCAACAATCTTAACACTTTTAAAATAGTACAACTCAAATAACATTATTTAGAATATATTCCTGCAATGATCTTAAACATTTTAAAACTGTCAAAAAATTAATTACAAAAAACTGTCCTGAATTTAATGACAGAAAACATACCAAATAATTGTTACGTGTAATATGATGAGTGAAGTACATATGTATTTAGCATGATCTAAATAATTGTCACATTTACTTACTGTTTTCAAAAAATTTATATTCTACCTTGTAATATGATCGTAAAATATGGTATGAATTTGTTCATACAAGAATAGAATGTTGTCATTTAAACGTAAATGTTGCGTTAACTTGATATTTGTACGAAGATCACAACCACCATATTCTCCGGCAATATCACAAATAACATGTTGAATTGACAATTCAACAAATGAAACTATTTTACCCCGCTGCATCGCGCGGGTAAAATACTAGTTACTATATAAAGCATTTAACACTCTCTCACCTCCTTAATTTTAAGACTTCTTAAAATTCAATCAAAACAACATATTGGCCTTTCATTCTATTTAAATTAATCTCATCCACTCAATCTTTAATCATTCCAATCTCTCTCCTAATTTACTTTAACTTTTTAATCAATTAAAATATACTCTCACACAAACATAAATATACACCCATAACAACACAATTTTAATATCTTATTAACTTCTCTATCCTTATTTCACAAATATGATTTTTTCCTTATTTTAATGTCTTTTAGATTTTATTTTTAAAATTAATAAAATAGTTTATGCAAATAAAAGAAAAATTGAAAAAAATGGGACATGTTGCTAAAGAAATTTTTCTGTGACATTGAATTTTGCGAATAACATATCATTACATTTTTGAAAGCGATATATTACAAAACAAAAACTATTCGGCTCCGCAGCATTACGCGGGTACGATGCTAGTATTATCTTATATACTATCTTATACTATCTTAATTTAAGTAATTTAAAATTACTAATTTACCCTTAATGTTAAACTAAATGAAAATTTTTAAATAAATAAAGTATTTGATGAAGTTAATGATAATCTTATATATCATTTTAATAATTAAACATCCCAAGCAACAAGAAAAATGATGAACTCAAATAAGGTTAGCGTGAGGAAAAGAGGGGATCACGTACTGTTGAATTGTACGAATGAATCCTTAGAAAGATTAGCGTTACAAACTCTTATTTATATCTTGTAGGTATTTTGGTATTTATATTAAACTATGTCATATGTGATAATGACACTCAACTATTAAACTAATCTTACTAAAATATTATGAACATAATAAATATGGATCTACAAAAAATACTAACAAACCTCTTGATTAAGCTCCTCTTAAGTCGGGTTCATAAGTAAAATATTTATCATCCTATCTCATTCACTCTCGGATAAGTTCATTTTATTTACTTCTTTTAGTAGTTTATTTTAGCATTTTAGTTATTTTGCATTCGTTTCATCTTTCATATTTGCATCTTTTATTTATTTTGGCCTATTTCGGATATTCTATAGTCTTCGTGGTTAATTTTAGATTTTTAGAAGACTTTTGCGGAGCGGGTGTTGAACGGGTGCCATTTGGGCTAGACATTTGAAGCAAAAAGCAATGAGGAATCATTAGTAGATGCATGGGATTAAACAATAGGATTTGTGGGCCTAAAAATTGGGCTTGATGGATGGAAGGAGAATGTGAGATTTGTATTTTTGTATTGGGCCTAAAAGAACAAAATTTCCAGCACGTTGACGCGACCAGAGCCGGATTCTACGCGGCCCGCATCGGTCTGCAAGGTCAAACATGTTCTTTTACTTTTTGACAACTCTTTTAAGGGAAAAAAGAGGGTCTTACATGACACTTCTCTGCTCGATTTGGAGGCTGAAGAGGGGCGATTTTTAGGTTTTTCAAAGGATTGTTCAAGCTCTCTTCCATCTTGTTCATATACATTAATGTTTGGTATAAATTTCTACTTCTATTTTGTTCTAGTTATGTGTAGCTAAGCTCATTTTTTGTTGATATTGCTGAATCCATGGATTGTTAGCAAGCTTTGAAGGGTTTATAAAGTTGTGTTTAAAATTTATGAATATTGTTCCTAGTTTAATCCTTACATAATTCTTATGTTTGTATATCACGAGTATAAGTATTTGAATGGTTTATGTTAGTTGTTTTCTTGATTACGTAATAGATCTTCAAAACAACAAGTAACAAGTGGTTTCATGAATGTTTATGCATTTCTCAAACTATGAAATTGTATTATCCAACATGGTAGTGTAAGGTTTTGACTCCTTTTGGATTTGGTGATTCTTAGATTGTAATGCTAATCAATTTTTGTGAATTAGATGCTTGTTTGGTTCATGACTTTGATTAAGAAAGTGTGTTAGGAAATGTTTCAACCTTCATATTAACTAAGAAGAATCTAGGTGATTTAAGCTTTTAAATTACTATAGCCAAATTAAATTTAAGTACAAGTATTGCACCATATTCCTTGATGATAAGCTAGCTAGTAGTCCATGTGATGAAACCAATGTTGACCAATTCGCCTCTCATTGATTTAACCCATCTTGCTTAATTGTAATTTTTATTTACTTGTCAAGTTTTGGTTTTAATTAAACAAAATTTTAAACCCCCACTTTATTTTATTTTATCGTTGTTACAATATCACCTAAACTTTTAGATTGCATAAAAATATAAATTGAACCAGTCTTTGTGAAATCGACTCATTTACCATTATACACTGTTATATGTGCTAGAATTAAATGGTTATTTATTTGTTGGTCTCGACAACCACCACTCTCTCTCTCTATATATCACTTTTCTTATATATAGTTCTTTAAGATATTTACATATCACCTTGAATTTGTATAAGATGTAGAAATGAACCAATACTTAGATTTAAGATATTTACATCACCTATTTAATTAAATGATTTTAACGTTACTCATCATTTTCCTTTAAAACTACATTTCATAACATCCAATAATTCTATGCATGTAAACACGAAGTGATCAAGAGTTTCAGCTGCATCCTAAAAAATTAGGCACAAAAGTGATGGCAAGTCAAAAAATTTACTTACCGGGTTAACACGACTTCAGAGACTTAAACCCGTGCTATCAAATATGTTCCAAACATGAAGCTAGCTGTCCGATTCCATGAGTTTATACAAGTGTTCCAAGGATAAAAAAATTGTACGTATCCGTATCATATTTATTAGCAAAAAAGATGATACAAGTTGAGGCCAACATCACATTTTCACAATAGTTTTTAGTCGATTACGTTTGACTAAAAAACAAAATTTTTTTTAACAGCTTCGCCTCAGATTCGCTCTAGCTACACCCCCTAATTAATTCGGTAGGGCTGCTTCACCAATGAGGGAGTGATCCTCAGTTACTCCTAGGAAGAAACTCTCCCGAGAGACTCGAACCCAAGACCTCTCCTTCACTGAAAAAACTCTCTTACCGCCAGGGCAAGCCCCTTTGATTGACTAAAAATAAATAACATGGCTTGATCACAATTTCCCTTATTTATTAAGCTTGTGTTATATAATGATTAAATAAAAAGTTAAAAAAATTTGATTTAAAACACTAGTTTTGGTTCAATCCTAAAACTTAGCGATTTAAAATAATTTAGAGATTGTTTGTTTGCTATTTAATGGAATCATTCGACGTTGAATTTCAATCGTTCAGCATTTCGCATGTTTGATTACTGCCTTTGAGTGAAAACTTTTCTGAATGAAACAGAAAAACACTGTTGAATCATTCTACCTTAAAGTATATTCTGAATCATTAAGCACAAAGTATTTTATCCTAATGCTCCTTTCACACGTTGTATTGTTAAACAATCATATCATATCATATCATATCTTATCTTATCTTATAATATAATATATCATTAGTAAGATTAAAATGATAATTTGCATCATTCAAATTGTTCATGCGGAACCTTTATCAAACAACATGTCACATTCAGAAACAGATTCATTCCGAGCTTTTGAATTATTTAGACCACAAAATTATTTAATACTTAATCATTCTGTTTTAGCAAACAGTCCGTTAACCTATAAACTATTACAATAAATGTTCTAATTAATAACGTTTGGTAATATTTTAACCCCCAATTTTGGTTCAACAATAGGTTTTTCTCAAGATTAACTATTTTTTATTTCAACCCGGCTAACCCTGTTTGGAATAACTTTTTATCAAAATATGTTTTAATCCACAAACATTATATTTTAAAAAAGGGTCGATATTGATTTAATCCATTAAAATTTAAGTCCAGTTTTAATTTAATTATTAAAGTTTTTTATTAAACGATTTAACAATAAAGTTTTGCATTTGTTATAATTTAAATCTCACGTTTTTTTTAAATTCGTTAAACCTTAAAATTTAAAAAAAAACTGTTTAAACCTCAAGTTTTGTGTTTTTTTTATTTTATTCACTTTACTTGATTATACATATAAGTTTTTTAGAAAGCTAATAAAATTTAAGGGGTTAAATTATTTTGACATTTTCTATAAAAATTTTAAGTGTTATATCATTTGAATTTTTTGTAACATTTAAACAAAAAAAAGAATATATAACTTTGATCATTAAAACCATTAAATGTTTTTTAATATTATTCAAACTTTAATGGTTAGCGTATTATTTACAGACAATTTAACCCAAAGTTTTATTTTATAAAGTGTTAGAGTTGTGTTTAATAAAGTTTATTTAAAAAACATAATACTAAAATTTTAATATTCAATTATATCTGATTTAGTATACAATACAAAAAATTATAAAAATATAATTCCATCCAAATTTTAAAAATTTAATCTGAATCATTAAGTATATTAATCCAAAAGGTTAAAATTAATTTTTTAGAATTATGAATTAATCATTTACTATATTAAACATTTTTCTAAGTGTTCACATCAAAGATAGATCGGTTATTGTTTCCTCCGTCCATTTTACAATACCTGCCAATTTACATCCATGTTATAATCTTCATCTTATATCATATATCCTCTCAGTCTCTCCACCTCCAAACATGTCAGCCACCACACATTCATTTGCCTTCTCCGGTCTCTCCTCCGCCACCAAACTCCACCGCACCACCTCCGCCTCTTCCTCTTACTCTTCCTCTTACTCTCTCCACCCCACCATAAACCTCCACTCCCGCCGCTTCTCCTCCCTCAAATCCTCCAAAATCACAGCCACAATCTCCGTCGGGGACAAGCTCCCCGACGCCACATTATCCTACTTCGACTCCGACGGCGAACTCCAAACCACCTCCATATCCGACCTCACCAGATCTAAAAAGTCCATCCTATTCGCCGTCCCAGGCGCCTTCACACCTACTTGCTCCCAAAAACACCTCCCTGGATTCGTCGAGAAATCCGGTGAGCTGAAAGCAAAAGGCGTTAATACAATCGCTTGCATCTCCGTGAACGACGCGTTTGTAATGAAAGAGTGGAAGGCGGATCTGAAAATCGGCGACGAGGTATTGCTGTTGAGCGACGGGAACGGCGATTTCACAAAGGCGATTGGGTGTGAATTGGATCTGAGCGACAATCCGATTGGATTAGGGGTGCGGTCAAGGAGGTACGCGATGCTTGTTGAAGATGGGGTCGTGAAGGTGTTGAATCTGGAAGAAGGTGGTGCCTTTACTTCCAGTAGCGCACAGGATATGCTTGCTCTGCTTTGAAATATTTTGTGAGTGCTGCATTGTTTTGGAAGCAAAAAGTTAGACCAACGGTATATTGATGGCTTGTACTTGATGTATCAAAACTTGTACCTTATTTAGCAATTAAGTCTATGTTGACGAGCTCTTTTAGAAACTTTTGTCAACTGTGTTTTCGAGGTTTTTGAGTTTTCTTTCATTTTCTAATAACTTTCACCTTTCCCATTCTTTTCTCATTCCCTTCCCTTCGCTTGTTGTCAAAAACTCGTGTGATTAGGGTTGTAAGTGAACCGAACATTCAATGAATCATATTTGTGATCGTTTGGTGATAAGTTTGTTTATGATCTTGTTCGTTCGTAAATGTTCGTTATCATGAACATGTTCATTCATTGTCTTCGTATAATAATACCACAATTTTAACATCATGACAGTTCTCCATCTCACGTCGACGTTTCCACATTTTGAAACACCTGAATACTAAAAAAATGAACCTAAAGCTAGCAAGGGGGAGGGGTGGAATGGCAAGATCACACCACCATGATGCCCATGAGTCATTGACATTCCATGTCTTGTAATCTTTCACTAGCGTGACATAGATCACTATGTAATAAAATCTTTTGTTTTCTTAGATGTGATATCGTGATGAAATATAGATGCAGTGTAATCGGTGTGTGATCAATATATAGTGGTGTAGGCCGGTATTAAGAAAAAATTGACTTCACACAGCATGAGGGTGTAAATCGGTAATCAATACCAATCCTTCAAGGGTAATCCATTAGTAAAATTGTTTACAAATTCAACTTAGGCTAAGGTAACATGCTCTAAATAAACATGTCCAAATAAAAAAATGTTTCATGGCAAAATGTAAGCATCTCTCAAAACGTCTGATCTGGCAAGGTTAGAACCTAAATATACCTTTTATATTATTAAAAAACACACAAATAAATAAATAATAATAAATAAAATTGCATGATGCAACAAAGGCAAGTCAAGTAGACCACTACCAAGTCATGCTTCATCAATACTATTATTCACACTCCTAGGCTGGGCTGTTTGGCTGGCATTATTTAGTGAGATTTTATGGGATTGGCATTTCAAATCCCCCTAGATAATGTGTTTGGTTTACAAAATAACATGGGATTTTAAATCCAAGGAATCCTTAAAATTTCCATAGATGAAGCATTTTCAAATCCTTTGACCATCCCTGGTATTTTTGAAAACCCATGGATGAGACAATTTCTCCGGCGACTCTCCGACGAAAATTCCGGCGAACCATCACTGTCGTTGCTTCTGTCATCCACTCCGGCAAAACCCTTCGTTCACCGACAGAAACCCTTCGCCGTCGTCGCTTCCATTCGTCGACAGAACCATCATCGTTCGTCGCTTCCGTCATCCACCATCGATGTCGCCGTCGTCGCTTCCTTTGTTCACCATGTCCGCTGTCGTCGCCCCTCTTCAGTTGCCGTCACTTCTATTCATCATCCACTCCTTCGCTTTCGTCATCCCTTCGTTCGCCGTCGCCGTTTCCGTTTGCTTCGTTTCCGTCGCCGTTTGCCATGGCAACGGAAGTGGTGGTTGGTGGTGGCAATGGAGGTTGCATGTAGTGTTGATGGGGTTTAGTGGTGGTGGAAATCTCACCTAAGGAATCTCATCCAAACACCACATAAGATTTTAAATCCCATCAAATACAAATCCATTTTATAAAATATAAATCCCATAAAAAATAATACTTAAACCAAACACCACTAATATTTGAACTACAACGAGAAATGACATGTCCTTTTTTACATAACCAAGTAATAAAATTATTATCTACAAAGAAATAACGCCTATCAATACAATCTTCCCAATTCTTTATTTCCTTCTTGTCAAATGAGCATTATATTACATTTTTCTTTCCTTTCTTATTTTTTTAAGCAACAAAAAAGAAGCATTAGATGAAAAGCTTTAGTATGATCATCACTCCTGACTAACTCCCCAAATATATATTAATAATCAAATACATGTAGCAAGGTGCTAGAGAATAGATTATACAAACAATTAAAAGAGAGAAATAGAGTTACAACAACATATGAAACTTGTAATTCAATCACCACTAGAGCAACCGAAAATCTTTTCCAATTAAACATCAAGTCATTACGAGATTTTCAGATCAATCAAATAATCGTCCCTGTATAACATACATTTTCTTTTTCAATCTTCCCCCACCTGTTTTTAACTTTTTTTTATTATACATTTACTTATTTATCAAAATAAAATATTTATATATTGTT
Organism: Dittrichia graveolens; assembly: GCA_038502395.1. Classification (NCBI taxonomy): domain Eukaryota; kingdom Viridiplantae; phylum Streptophyta; class Magnoliopsida; order Asterales; family Asteraceae; genus Dittrichia; species Dittrichia graveolens. The sequence goes on from JARJIL010000003.1 coordinate 9,068,409, forward strand.
TAAAAATAAAAACAAGACAAATAATAATAATAATAAATTTTTTATAACATTAATAAAAGTCTAACATTACAAAATACAAATCCAAATATAACATATACAAAACTAGTCGTGCTCATTGTCAGTTATGGGAGCCGAATTTGGCGGGTTAGTTTTGGTCTTCCCCTTGTTTACCCCGGAGCCCGAGAAACCTAGGGGCGGGACAGACCTTATGGATGGTTTAATAATTGAAAATAAATTAACATGTCTAAGGATACTCTCTTCTAGTCCGCATGTGTATAAGAGACCAAAAATCATCCATGAGCTAATTTTTTTTGAAAGACAATATATTAGTTAAAACTAACAATATGCTAGCAGAGAATACAACGAACACAATATGGAAAATTAAACACGATTACATATAACTTTAAATCTAAAATTAGCCAACACATTAGGCCACTCGAACCACGACCTTTTGAGCCACAACCTACCGAACCATCTACACACTTGAACCATCTGAACTATGAACCATAGAACCACACTCGAACAACAAACTACGACCACCAAACCACACTCGAACCATGAACCACGACCACCAAACCATACCCGGACCATGAACCACAACCACCAAACCACACGAACCACACAAACCACAAGCCACGACCACCGAACCACACAAACTACATTCAAACCATGAACCACACGAATCACGACCACCGAACCACATTAGAACCATGACGATATGGAACTCGAACCATCATGATCTCGAGGCCTTGAACTCAAACCATAACATTAGATATCTGAGAACTTGAACGGATAGGAGCCATCTTCACTCTCGACGAACTTGAAAAGGAGGTGAAGTACCTAAAAAATCACAAATTTATATATAATACAATTTATATCCGATTTACCATATTTCTTAAATAAATTTTTATTTAATCAATTCCAAATATAAATAAATAATTGGTTGTATCAAGTTAGTAATAAACATATTGCCCTAACGTTGGCCGTCTCTAGAAGAATTTTTGAAGGTATATCATGTGTTCCAATATGCGATGTGAGGAAACGGCGGAACAAGTTATAAATACATACATAGGAGTTAACAAGAAACTCAGTAAATCAAAAGGAAGTTTTCTAGACAATACTCTCTCTCTCTCTCTCTCTCTAAAAATCTAACTAGAAAATATAAAATTACAATATACAAATTTATAAATATTAAATAATAAATAAACAAACATATTTATAGAAAACTAGTTGTGTCTTTAAGCGTCAATAAAGTTATTTCTATCTTAAAAAACAATATGTTAAATTTATAATTATTTATACTGTTAATTTATATTACTATTAATATTATTATGTTATAAATTATATTTAACGATTTATCTCATCATCGTCACAACTACGACCATGATTCTTTATTGGTTTTTCTTTGTGTGATCAGAAGTTTAAAAAATTTCTGATATAACAACAAAAGAGGTGAGGTAATATTATTATGATATATCCTCATACTTTTTTCCCATACTTATCCTCCTACTCGTAAAATAACACAAGTGTCAAAATTAATAAAGGAGATAAGAAAAGAGAATCAGTAAACTTTACATGTCATTTTATATTGAGTAGGAAGATAAAATATGAGAAAATATCATTTTTCTAACAATAAATGACAATTATGTTAGTTGACCTCCTGGTATATCAATCAATGATTTTTGTCCATAGTTCAAAAAAAGCTAGCCTAAGGGTGATAATTACAATGGCAAAACTTATATCTTTATTAAAAATATAAAAAATTGGTAGTTTATTTAAATTAGTCAAAGATTTGTTACGTAAGCAAGAAAAAGTTAGAAACATTGGTAGATAATAATAAGTTAAATAAAGGAATACCATATATGTAAACGATTTGTCCGATGAAAGGATGTATTTGATCTACTACAACGTTGACAACCAAACACCATGATGACTGTTTAGGTTAGTCACAAACAACCGCCCCTCGTATATGTCAACAAAAAACATACCTATTATCTTTCTAGCATTTGGGCTTCTGGATGCTAAGTTATATCTCATTGATCACTCCAAAAATATATGTTAAAACCTAAGAACACTTCAGGATTCATCCCTAGTTTTCGCATATTTCTGAACAATGACCCAATCCATGGTTACTTTACAGGCTGCTGCCAAGAATCAACCCTTCGGATTTCACGATTTTCAGCTAACAAAATATCTAAAGCTCGCAATTAAAACCCTACCCAACTCATCCATTTCAATTCTGTTTCCATCTACTTTGAATTTTCATGGTGAGTTTCATGTTTTAAGATGCAGTAATTTTCATCTTAGTTTGCTGCATTAGTCTTGATTGGGGAACAGGATCGTGCATTCCAAGTGTCCGATGATTTTCCTGTCACTCCAAACGGACATTTGTTCGTGGGTCTGTTGCACGCGTAGAACTTGTATTGCTTAATTGCATTATGCCCTTTTCTTCTCATGGTTTGTTGGCATGCTTACAGTTTACCAGTTCCTCGTTCCGAGGGGAAATTGATTTTATGAATTGCAAAGTGGCAGTCTTGTTTAATATAAAAAAGATGGATTGATTCAATCCTGTGCCTCAATTGCAACGATTTAAATCTTGAAATGCCCTGTTTTTAAGCAAGCTTTCAAGCCAAGATTACATATTTACCCACGATCTTGATCCTTTTAGCAACAATATGTACATAGCAAAATTTGAGATTGATTTCTTGATTGTGTTATAACTTTCTGATTTCTTATCGATGCTTATTTCGGTACTTTGGTTTCTGTAGGTTCATCTAGAAGACTAATTGTTTCAAGAACATGGAGTCATCCTGGGTTCCTACTATGTTGAGAACTCCACATAAAAACAAAGGTTTAGTGCCTGATAAATTGATGATTGGGATCTTATCGTTTGAAGTCTCAAGAATGATGTGTAAAGTAGCCAATTTGTGGCATTGTTTAAGTGATAGGCAGATGTCGCGACTAAAAGAAGAACTCAGATATTCACTTGGCATTCGTACACTTATTTCAGATGATTATGCGCATCTCATTGATCTTGCCCTGGAAGAAATCACTGATAACTTAAAGTCTGTGGCTTTATCCGTGGCTAGGCTCGGGAAAAAGTGTCTAGATCCCGTATATCATAATCTTGATCATGTTTTTGATGACCCTTTTGTCATTGATCCCAAATGGTCTGGATGGGAATATAGATTGAAAAAAATGGAGAAAAGAGTTAAAAAGATGAAGAAATTTTCTGCTGTTATGTCACAGTTGAATGAAGAATTTGTAGCATTGTCTGAGCTAGAGATCAGGCTAGCAAAAATGCAATCCAATGGTGTGAATCAAGGGCAATTGCATGAGTTTCACCAGAAGGTCATGTGGCAACGAGATGAAGTAAGTGGTTTACGTGAAATGTCTCCTTGGGTTAGATCTTATGACTATGTTGTCAGGTTATTGCTTAGATCTCTTTTCACAATAGTCGAGAGGATCAAGGTCGCTTTTGGAATAACAACCGGAAATGGATCTTCTAGTGCAAGAGATTTGCCTCACGGTGGATGTTTTGTGCGAAAGAATTCCATTTCTGCCCTTACACGAGCTTCAGTTTATCCATCTGAAGGTTCGTTTAGGAGATCCATGTCGAATGTTGGACATGCACCTATTCTTTGTGGGAGACATCCATCAGTTAAACCGCAAAGATTGGGTCATCCAGTTTCATGTTCTTTCAGGGTCCACGGTATTCTTCAAAATGACGCCGGGTCTCCCATGAAGAAAGCTACTTTTGCTTTCAATTCAAAGCAAAGATTGGTGAATCCTAAAGAACCGACCCTTGGTGACTCTGCTTTAGCTTTACGCTATGCAAATATTATCATATGTATTGAGACTTTAGCAATGTCTCCTAGGTTTATGAGCCCTGATGCAAGAGAAGACTTGTATGACATGTTAACAACAAATATTAGACACTCGCTAAGAGAAAAACTATTTCTCTCTAAAAAAGAAGCTTTATTAGCGTACGATGAAGGTGTTGCAGCAGATAGGAGATCATCAGTACAAAGGATTCTAGATTGGCTATCTCCACTTGCTCATAACATGATTAAATGGTTTTCTGAGAGAAACTTTGAGAAGCAACCCATGGGTTCAGGAGGACATGTTCTTTTGGTCCAGACTTTGTACTATGCAGATCAAGCAACAAGTGAAATCGCAATCACTGAACTAATCGTGGGACTTCATTACGTCTCTAAGTTTAGTCAACAAATCATCGACAGATCTTTCATGGGGTCTGCAAGATTCAAATGACAGTTCGCCTTGTAAGAGTCAGATTTGCCCTTGATTTCAGTAAATATGGTTATGTACTTTTTGATGTTTTGAACTCTTTTACGGGCAAATCATGACCATAAACGCGGGTAGTTACACATTATGATAAGTGAAAACCATACTTAGGTTTATTGAAAAGGGAAAAATGGTGGTTACCAATGTGTTTGTCTGTCACACAGTTCAGTGTAAATAATGTTCATACAAGAGGTTTTGTGGTTTCTTAAAAACTGGGAATCATACCCATGATCTCAAACCAGTTGATGGGATAATCCATTCCCTTGTGCCCTCTTTCTCCTCTCATGTATTTGTTCTCAATTTTATAATATCCATCTCCTGCTCTCCTCTCATTCTCTCACTTTAATTTCTGTTGCTTTTCTTCTCCATCTCCAATGTTTCTATGGTTTCTTTGATTCTTACAACAATCCGACATCTGTCGTCTTCTTTCACAACTTATTCGGATATGATAGGGTTTGGAAGGTGTTTCAAAATGAACAAAAGAAACGGGTCGGGTCGTGTTCAGCCATCCGATGCGGAATATAAAACACATATTCAAAATAGTATCGAAGTTCTTAGTTGTTAGTATAAATATCATATGGTTATAAGTTGTGCATTTGTATAAATATCATCATTTACTCACTTTCAATGATGCTGAAATACAACAGCTTGGATTAGTATGCAGAAAACAAAATTACATCACCAGTAAAGTTCACTCCATGTAAAAATAGAGCTTTATTTCTGGGTCAATTTAAAAATCAAGGGTTAAAATATGTTTTGTCCCCAAACCTTTATAATTCATAACGATTTAACTCCAAATTTCTTTCATCTGTTTAACCCAAAAGTTTAGTTTTATGATGTATTTAGATTTATTAGTATTTGGATTCAAATAGGTCGACTTTAAAACTCAATAGGTTAATATTTTTTTAGATTTACTTGTATAATTATATGGATAATTTGAAAAAAATATCGAATAATTTGAAACAATAGTATTTGGGTTCAAATGGGTCGAACTTAAATTTGTTGAAAATCTAATAACAAATCAAATGTTTTAGGTGTTTGGAGAACGACGCAGCCATAATGTCGGTCGCGGCCAAAAGTTGAAGAATATATCTATCCGCCCCTTTTTTCCATCATTAACCACCTGGTCACAACCCCCCCCCCCCCCCCCCCACAAATGAGCAAGTAAAAGAAATCGTGCGTGAAAACAACAAAAAAATAAACCACAAATGGAAAATCGATTTCAAAAGTGGGTCGCTTCAGTTTGTGAGAAAAATCCCAACTTTTAAGCTCCTCCGTTAGACGGTGATGATGACGATGACGAGGAAGACGATGAAATTGATAGGGACGGGTATGATGCAGAGTAGGTACTTTGGTTGGTAGCCTTTAGGGATTTAGTTAATGTTATTGATTCACTTTAGTGTTTGTTTATGTTATTGATACACCTAGTTAATTTATATTAAACTTGATTTCATTTTTATTAGATTATCGTGTTTTTTTAACACATATGTTATGTATTTGTTACGTCATCACACGTACATCAATTCTAGATTGTTTTTATTATGTAGTTGTAGCAATATTCAGATTTATGTTTACCCAGAAATGGTGGGTAAATTCTAGAAAAATAGAAAACCAGAAACATTATTTAAAAAAAATTAGTATTTAGCGACGACAAGTCGTCTCAAAAAAAGCAAACCTGGTAATAATATTATATCACTTAGCGACGACATGTTTCTACAAAATATTTTAAAAAAGATGATTAAAAAATAGAGTTATTTACAAAAATGGTCTCTATGGTTGTCACTGATTTTCGCTTTTGGTCCTTTAACTTCAAAAATTACGAAAATAGTCACTGTGGTCCTTTAGACTAACTCCTGTTATCTTTGACCGTTAGTCAAAGGGCAGTTTCGTCTTTTTGCATTCTATCCTTGTTACCAAACATGATTTGCCATATTATTTTTAATTTATTCGTTATTTATTAACTAAACATTATTAAAGAATTAAAAAAAAGAAAACACACCAATCTCCTACAGCTGTAATCCCATACGACCACCACCTCAATCCACATACGACCACCACCTCAATCCACATATAACCACCACCGCCACCATCGTCTTACACATCACTATGTTTCAAATTGAATAACCTAGGACCCATCAAACAAATCATTTACTCTTTTAATAATCCATTTTGTTCTTATTTCAAACAAATATTCATGTTACAGATGAATTACAAAAACTCAATCAAGATAAAGCAGTGAGCACAATTTGGGTTTGCATCTACGATTGAACAAACAAATTAACCCCTAAATCATATGAACATGTGAAGATTGTGCAAACAAATTAAAATCACATACATACTCAAAATCTACGGATGAATATACAAGCAAAATCAAATATAAGGGAGGTGCTTACTTTACACAGATCTACAATCATAAGTTTAAACAACTACAAACCCAATTGAATATGAAATTCTGCAAAATCTACGGCTTTAAAGGAGTAGGATTTTGATGCTTCGAGAATTACCAAAAAATGTTTGAACATTCCAGGTCGGTGGTGGTTGTACGAAGGAGCCGCCGGTGGTGGTCGGTGGTGGCAATCCCGTCTCAAAATCTAGGGTTTTTTTCTTTGCCGTCGACCCAAATCTAGGGTTTTTGCTTGGGCATCGACCAAGATCTAGGGTTTATGCTTGCAATGGTGGTTATATAAGAGAGCTGCTGGTGGTGGTCTCGGGTCGGTGGTGGTTGTCGATGCAAGAGGTGTGGTCTGTGGTGGTTTTCGAGTGAGAAGAAGAGATAGATTTAAAGTAGGGGAGGGTGGTGTCTAGCGGAGAGGAAGGGAGATTGGTGATGGCATCCAATAGAGAAGTAAGGAAGGTGGTGGTGGCGTCCGGCGAAGAGGGTGGTGGTGTCCGGAGAAGAGGGTGGTAGTGGCACCGATGAAGTTGAAAAGGAGAGAAATGAAGATATATATCTGGTAAAATATAATTATAGAAAGAGAGAGAGAGAGAGAGAAAGAGAAACAGAGAGAGGATTAGTGTGTTTGGTAGAAGAAATGGTTAAAGGGAATACTAAAAAGAACATGTTTGGTAATTATGATAATGGGTAAATCATGTTTGGTAACAAGGATAGAATGCAAAAAGACTAAACTGCCCTTTGACTAACGGTCAAAGATAACATGAGTTAGTCTAAAGGACCAAAAGTGAAACAAAGTGACAACCACAGTGACTATTTTCGTAATTTTTGAAGTTAAAGGACCAAAAGTGAAAATCAGTAACAACCACAGGGACCATTTTTGTAATTAACTCTAAAAAATATTTAATTAAATTTAGCGACGACATGTTGTCGCAAACAGATATTGTTGAAATACACTTAATTTTATTTTAGTTTTAAATTCTGTGACGACATTTTCACTGAATCGTTGCAGTTTTCTGATAGAGATGAACCTTTTGCGACGAAATGTCGTCGCAAAAGAGTGTTTTTTAGTGTGTTTAGTTTTTGTTAAAATTAAACGTGATTGAATTGATTACTAAGATATATTACGGTTTCATAGCTTCTTGATTCTATCAAGTTGTTTGCTTTTGTTGAAATTAAACATGATTGAGATGATTGTATGCCTTTGTACCAAACATTCAACTTATTTGTATATCACAACCGGTGGAAAGACGTGTTCGTCACTGATTTCAACTTGTGGGGAAGGCCAATGAAGCTTTTCTGTTTGATTATTTTTCATCTTGTCACTTTTCTAAGCTCGATCAGTGACTGGTTTTGTTTTTCTTTTTGTTTTTTAAACCGAGTCAAATTATTTTTGTTGTCTAACCTGAGTCACCTTAATTTCCAGCCATTTGCTTTTCTGTTTGATTTGGAAACTCAGAGATTTATTATGTTTAGCGCTTTAAGTAAAAGTGATGGTGAGGTGACTGCTCAAAATATATATGAGGATGTGAGTTTTCTTATAAATGGTATTTGGTTTACAAGTATTGCCGGCCTTCTTCCCATCTCTTGATTTATCAATAACCTGCAAGTGGACACATGGATAGCAAGCTATCATAGATGATTTACATACAATTGTTGAAAGCTCGCAAGACAGGTCAGCGGGTTGAAATGGATCAAATTCTTACTAAAGACTCCAAAGCAGGGCTGCAAGGGAGCTGGTCCTACCTCGAGCTCGGAAACCTCGGGCTTGGATTTGAAAGGTCAACGATTACGATCCCATGCATGCCAAAGCCTTTAGTCTTCTCATTACTTCGTTAGGTTTGATTTGTATACTGTTTATGTAATTAAAGCAAGCATTTTAGAAATGATATATATTAATTAATTACCACGAGATACACGCACAAGTATGTATGTATGTATGTATGTATTTTGTAGTGAGCAAAATGATAAACGTGCATGGCACGTAAAGTGGAAGCCTATATATTGTAATTAAGGAACCTAGCTCCATGTATAAGCTTTAATTATCATAGTATATGTTATCTGGGATTGAGTAATCTTTTTTTATATTAGCAGTGAAAAATATACATGACATATAGATGATTATGAACATGTTATAGAAGTATATATGCTATATATAAAAAATGAATAAAAGAATGAAAGTATATATAAATGTTACTTTTACATGTAGTTTTCCATATCTAAACTCAAAGATTCTTCTTAACATAGGTTTGTAGTAACTTGCATTATGATGTTTTTAGTACTTGAGCTCACGGAGTCTCGAAGGGATCAGTTCAAAAGTATTATTTTGTTTATTGTCCGCAGATAATTATTAATTAACAAAAATACAATTTTTTGTAGTTGGCAAAAACACTACCTACAAAATGACAAAAGTGAAATCAAATCACAAAACAACACGGATAAGACCACCAGCATCCAACCCAACTTATCCTGCTGTCACATCAGCATCCACAAACCCCCCACATCAAACCCTATTCAACCCCACATCAAATATTAATAATATATATATATATACATATATATTAAATGAGAGAGAAAGAGAGAAAAAGAGAAAGAAAAAGCAACCCGCAATTAATGGGTTCCAGAACTAGCCGGCTGGCGAACCCATTTGAACCCCACTAGGGGCGATGGTGTTCCCATGATACCCGATTGAACCCAATCTCGGATTCTATCTCCGATGCGGGTGGTCTAGTATCCAACGTCGCAAGCTTGAAGAAAGTTCGGTTTATATGTATGATTCATGATTTTGAAGCCGATCAACTAAAAAAATCATTATTATTTCTTTAAGCTTACTTCATCTTATTACTTGGGGAGACTTTGATCGAAAGGATTTTAATGTTTAAGCTATTTGTTAGCTTCACTCTAAAATGCTACATGACAATCTATCAATAATGTCTTAAAAACACACTTTAAACCTAGTTACTACAAAACACAGTGCCGGTCCAATCAATTTTTAGGTCTTGGGTAGAATATTAAAAGGGGGCCCCAAAAGTAATTTTTTTCAAACAATTAAAATTCACATATAACATGTTTTCCTAAGACAAATGTAGGCTAGGCCGCTAGGACAAATACTCGAGCAAAGGATTAAGCAAATAAATAATTTCAATAATCAGAATCAAGACTCGAGGTTTAATTTCAAGATAAATACTCAAGCAAAGGATTCGCAAAAGGGAACTTCTAAATTTAAACCAATAGGGTAGGTTATGATGTGTTCATGGCCTTTCTAATTTGCTTGAAAAATATGAGATGCAGTAGAAAGTATACAAAACTTCAATTTGCAGAGAAAGTAGAAATATTGCAAATTAGCCATCGTACTACTTACAGAACTACAGAAGGATGAAAACATTTAGTTTGACTTGTAAAAATCCAAAAGAACCACCATAACTGAAAATCAAAAGGGATTAAAGTTCCCCCAGTATTGTTTTCTACAGCAGTCCTTCATATTCTTTATATATTATCATTACTAACATGTATATTACAAGCATTACATTTAAACTCAAAAAACAACTAATCGTCATTGTTATTCGTCCATTTATGCACTCACAGGTTGACTAATATTTTACAAGAAATCAAGAATCATACCAATAATACATTAATAATTGCTAATCGATAGGCAAACAAGAAATAATCGAAACAGCAAATACAAGTTTCACTATGATTCAAACTTTCAAGGAGCTAAGGAAGAAGTGAAAAACAAAAACAGAAAAACTTACACACGGCTGATTTGAAATGGATTCGATGAACATAGTCTACTTTGAACCTGTGATATTGATAATTTGACAAACAAAAATTTCTGACTTTGATAGATGACAGATCGATTTCTTCTTTTCTAGGGCCGGCGACCGTTCGATTTCTTCATTCCCTTATGCGTCTTTTACTCTTTTCCAATTCCAAAGTTTTTCAGTTTCACGAGGAAAATAAGAACGTGTGCCTGGCTGCCTGTTCCCCTCCTCTCCAGAGTTGTGTTTCAAGTTTGGGCCCTCTCACGGTGCTATTTCCTACTAGGCTTAATATATATATATATATATATATATATATATAGACTTGATTTTTACCTAGTGGGCTCTTAGAATCTTTGGGCCCTGGGTGGTTGCCCTTGTGGCCCAGGCCCAGAGCCGGCCCTGACTACACATTTTTGTCAAATATTTAAAAATACTTGAATTCAAATAAGGGTCAATAATGGTTTAATTATCAAAGTTTTACTTCCGGCTCTGTTTAATCATCAAAGTTTTTTTCAAAAGATTTTTACCATAAAGTTTTAATTTGTTATTATTTAATCCTTAAAGTTACACTTTCTTTTTGGTTTAAACCTTAAAGTTTTTTTCCAAACAATATAACCCTTAAATTTTTATTAAAAAATGGTTTAACACTCTAAGTTTTGCTAAGTTTCTAATAAAACCAAAATGCATAATCAGGTAAAAGGGTAAAATCGAAAACCTTATAAAATTTAATTGATTACTCAATTTTTATAACAAAACTTCAAGGTTTAAATTATTTTAAAAAAATTTAAAGTATAAATCATAACAAATTCAAAACTTTAATGTAAAATCATTTAGAAAAAAATTTTAATAATTAAATCAAAATTAAATAAAAAATTTGATGATTAAACCATTATCAACTCTTAAAAAAAAGCACAAGTTCGATCACCCAACACTTTTAAATACATCTACATACACTACTCATTGAGTTTTTATATGATAAATATTTTCTTAAGCCTACAACACAATATTTTTACCAATAAAATAACATAAAAAAAAATTCAAATATAGCCTGTATTCACATGAGTCTCCCCAACATTTCCGCAAAACAAATTACAACAAAGTCAAACCACCAAAACAAAATAAAATCAAAATCCTAATACTCAAGTCCGTGTATACACTGGTATAGAATACTAATTAGATTTTTAATCTAATTCTTAAAGTAAATAAGCCAATAACCCACTTAACCAAATTCGAATCATATCATATCCAAACGCAAAAACATGATTATCTTTCACTTTCATGTCAATTCCCTTTACACTCTTAACTTCAAAATCAAAATCTGCAATTAAAATAATTGCAACAAATAACATCATTCAGAACCTCAAATATTTATATATGTTAGCTAGTATCATTTTTAATGGTTATACAAAACCATTATTATGTTGAAACTCAATGGAAGTTATAATTTTTCCTCGACAAAATATAATAATAATATTTTACCTTCATTAAATTAATAAGTTGTCACCTTCAGAAATATTACATTACATGAATATAATAAACTTGAATACAGATTGGGATGTAACGACAATATATATATATATATATATATATATATATATATATATATATATATGGAAAAGTTTAAACGAGAACTGTCTTTCGTACGAGAACTACGAGAACCAATCTTAGCCGTTCAGTTCCCCCTTCTTCAATTGGATTGCCCATCCATGAATTTCTTACATGCACCTTGTCACACTCAACCCCCTCATCACGCTCTTCATCCATGAATTCCACTTACCAATTAAATGACCAAGATTGATTCTCGCAGTTCTCGTACGAAAAATAATTCTCGTTTGAACTCTCCCCTATATATATATATATATATGTCGACTAAAATTTCGCTTTTGTTGGTATCGCTTTCAATGGTTCCAGTTTCCTTACAACAATCCCCATTTTATCCCTCATGTCCAACGTCGACGCCTTCTCGTGGCTTTCAAGCTTCCAATCGAACTCGTTTAGCAACGCACCCAATGCAAGATGCAACACACGTTGTGCTAGTGGTACCCCTACACACATCCTTCGGCCCGCACCAAATGGTATGAGTTCAAAGTGTTGACCTTTGTAGTCAACTTTTGATCCCAAGAACCTCTCGGGCTCAAATGAATCGGGGTTCTCCCAACATTTAGGGTCTCTTCCTATGGCCCACGCGTTGACGAACAATTGGGTATCCTTGGGTATATGATATCCCATGAAATCGGTATCATGGCCAGCCTTTCGTGGGATCAGAAAAGGAATAGGAGCATGAAGACGTAAAGTTTCTTTTACGATGGCTTGTAGGTAAGGAAGGTTATCAATTGAACTCTCTTCGAGTTTTTGATTCGGGCCAATGACAGAGGTAATCTCATTTTTGGCCCGAGTCATTTTCTCTGGGCATCGTAGTAACTCGCACAAGGCCCACTCAATGGTGCTACTAGTTGTTTCTGAACCGGCTAGAAATATTTCCTGTATAACATATAGTAAAAAGTCAACAACATAAAGATAAACTAAAGAATTTGGTTAGATCAAATAATTAATTAACACTAACCAAAATAAAAATGGTTATGTCTTTCTCGGACATCTTTTCCGGCTCATCTTTACCGGTGCCTTCATAGTCCAATAACACGTCTAGGAAGTCCTTCCTCCGCTCTCCGCCACAGTGTGCCTCCTGTTTCCGCCGCTCCTCCACCCTCTCTTCCACCCACCTTGTAGCTATCTCCACAGCCTTTCCAACATGGAGGTCCATATTCCTTCTAATTCCTTGCAAATCAAACTGCTTTAGCCACGGGTACAAATCCGATATATTTGGATGACCACCCCACTCCATCAACCCTAACATGGATGTAAAAAACTCCGACCCGAGTTTAGAATCCGGGTTTGCCAAGTCACGAGAGAGCATAAGATTCCCGAGCAAGTTAAAAGACGCGAGAAAAACAAACTTCGCTACGTGAATCCCACTCCCAACTTTGGCCAAATTGGCTTCTTTTTCGATCCAATCTATCATGTTATCAACACACCGTTTCCTGACAGTGGTTGACTCGTTAATCCTTTTAGCCACAAGCATCTCGACAGTACAAATCTTCCTCAGAACTCGCCAGTACATCCCGTACGGGGCTAACGCCAAGGAAGATTTGTCATAGTCATGAGACTTGCTAGTCTCGGTGATCGTGCGTTCCACAAACGCTAGATCATGGTTCTTGAATAACTCAGTCGCAGCCTTGGCACTCAAGATTGCGACTGTGTTAACCGAACCAAGTTTTAACCTAACAACCGGACCGTACTCGGTGGCTAGCCCAGCCAGGGTTCTGTGTGGCATGGCACCAAGATTGAAAAGGTGACCAAACAGCGGCCATCCCGGTGGAGCTGGTGGTTGTGGTTTTCCACCGGACGCAGCCTTTTTACGGTGGAGGAGAATTAAAAGGAAAAGAGTGACGGAAGAAACTAGAGCGAGAATCGAGTTAACATCCATTGTCGGTTTCTATTTGACAATATGTTAAAATCAACGTATATAATGTTACGTATTTATAGAGATTATATGAGCAGCCTGCCATACCCATCATATCTGCCGGCTGGAATCAAAATTAAGGACCGAATAAGCATGGAATACATATTTGCTCAGCATGCTAATTAATTAATTAACCTTTTCATTTTTTAATTAATTAATAAATCAATTTCTACTGCTCGTTCATTCATCTAAATATATTATTATTGAATGATAAGAAAAACATAAGTAAAAATCATTGATTTATAAATTAATATCCTGTTTTGTTAACAACCGCCCGTACTAAATGCTCTGGCTTAGAGGTTTTAAATTTTGAAAACTCATAGCATTTAACTGTGTAAAGTTCAATTATTTAAAACGTAAACTAGCTATCAATCTTATTTAGCTGTGAAATAAAAATCATTTAAAAATGTACGAGTTTAAAAAATTATAAATATTAAACATTAATAAGAAAATATTAAATAGTTATCAAATGCCAACTAAACGAGAGTTTAGGAAAATGGTACATACATCGTCGATACCTAGACCAGCGTTAGAAGTATCAACGTGAGAGGGAAGACAAATGTGATGTCAAAAACGTATTATGATACAAACACACGTGTTAGTATTTTCTGTACAAATTATTAATCATTATTATTACAATTAGAAGCAATAAAATTAAGTATCTATTGGTTATAACTAAAAAAATTAAATTGATTATAAAATATTTTAAAATAATAAAACTAAGAATTTAGTTAAATAAAATATTTTAATTTTTTATAAAGCTTAAATATGATATTTATAAATTATGATGAAAAATAAGATATGTTATAATATAAGAAGAGCATATATCAAACTATCTCTAATATTTTTTATTTAAATTAAAAAGCTTTGAATCCTAAAAGTTAAATCAAATTGAGTTTTCGCTGAGATTTAATTTTACCTAATAAACACATATATTTGTTTAATAGAGTAGTCTTTTATTTATATATAGAGAAAGATGACAATCCTTTAAATATTTGCTGTTAAAAACATCTTCTAATTTAAATAAAAGACTAATTTGATAAAATTTATTAGACAATCTAAACCATTCATTTAAAAAAATGTTTAATCTTGATCATTCATTCACTTAAAATCAAAAAATCAATTTTCACTTTTTAGAGTCAAAATTATTAGATATAATTTCATATATGCCCTTATTAAATATAAAATCGTATTTGTCCACCTTAATTTACAAATATCATATTTATCCTTTATAATACTTCAAAATATAATAATTAACCAAATTCTTAGTTTTATCATTCTATAATATTTTATAATCATTTAAAGTTCTTTTTTAATTATAACCACTAATGTTTAACTTTATTACCCTTAATCATAACAATAATGATTGATGACCTATATAAGAGATACATCACGTCTCTTCTTATCATGATACCACGTTTCTGCCGTCAAGACTGCTCTCTCATTCGCGTCAATATTTTCACCGCTGGTTAGAGTGTTGACGCCGTAAGTCATCATTTTTTAAACATTTAATTTGTGTTTTATTATTATTTAATATGTTTTTATTAATTTCTAATATTTATTATCGTTTAAACCAACCCGTGTATCACACGGGTATTTAGTCTAGTACGATAATAATCCTTTAAATATATTGTTTAAATATTTAAATATTTGTTTTTTAAATATGTAATTTCAAATTGTAGAAGAATATTCAATATAGTCCATACTTAATTTGTAGTCTTAAGGGACTAAGTTTAGTCTTTGGATCAATGGCATCAATTGTTCATATTGCATTTTAAAAATTCGGCCGGAGTGGTATTTTCATAATTTACACGTGATGCTTTTACAAATCACATGTGAGTGTATACTGAATCATCTGTGATTTAATATTAAAATTTAAGATTATGTTTTTTATATGAACTTTATTAAACACAACTCTCAATCTGTAATTACAGTCATTATAGAACGAGTACTTAAGCAACAAAATAAATTATAAAATAAAGAGTAGACTTCTAAAAGCATAATGTTATAAAGCTAAAAATTAAAATGAAATTTATCAAAGATTGAGTACCTTAAAATAATTTTAATGAATAAGATCAGTTGACTTGCAGATCTTCTTCTTGAAGATGATTGCAATCTTAAAACATGTGCTTAAGGATAATTATAATTATAATAGTAGTAGTAGTAGTAATAATAATTAAAACGGAGATACTTATTATTATTATTATTATTATTATTATTATTATCATTATAAATAAAATGGTTCGTTACACAAAATATTAAAAACGAGATAGTTCATTACATTTCAGTGCACTTAACCTTAAATAAAGCTGTTCAAAAACTGTGAGTATTTTTTTACAGCAAATTAAACGCACACATTCATTAAACTTACTTCCAAATTTATACATTGTCTACTATAAAACTAGAACTTAAGACTTTAAGATCATCTGAAAGACCGGATACCGCTAGACCGAATGCTATTTTATTTGTTTTTAAGCAATGTTTCAAAAGTATGAGTATTGACATACGATTTAAACATGTTTCTTCTCCGTCTCTTATGCGTGTTTTCAAATAGTGGTTCAAATTTTAACTATTTGATACATTAGAGATAAGACCACTCGTAGTCATGAAATGCATGACTGACTACCACATCAGCTATTCAGCCTATTAAATAGTCATGACTAAAATACCTCTAGTCATGATATGCATTACTAACCTCTATATCACCATCGATCACTACCATTAGTAGACCCACAAAATATTAATTTAAATTAATATAACTGGTTGAAAAAAATATAAAAGAAAAGAAAAAGGAAACAATCTCCGTAGCCTGTCATGACGATGACGAGCCAACAATGAACAACCTGTGATGAACGAAGAATTGAATCTAAAGATGACAAGCTCGTCATCGTCATTTCATGACCACCACTACAAGTGGTATAAGAAAAATTATGTATCCCAGGTAATGATCGGTTAAAGTTGTCACATGTAGCTATAAATATTATTGTCAGATTAAATTACATTTTTTTAAGGATTGATAATTTAATATTAAGGTGGACAATTTCTTCCAATTAAAAATTCTGGTTAAGCAATTAATAGAAGTAATTAGATCATCCGTTAGTTCAAGTGAAAGTGATACGCGGAGGGAATCCATGACTACGTTTACTCTCGATATTCGATTGAATTAAAAAGGTATTGTTGAAATCTTTCATGCCAACATGACGCCGTGGTATATTTTTTTCTAGATACCATGAAAAGAGTCTTTTGTCCTCTCTATTTTTTCATTTATTAGTTTTTATTTATTTATGAAATGCCAATTATATTACCACCAAAAACACAGTCTACAATACAAACTAAAGGCAGCATAGCATTTACAAATTTCAAATACACAGCCGTAGAAAACTAGCACTAACAAAGCCAAACAGTAGAACCTTAAAAAAAACAGAACTAAAAGACTGACTAAGGAGAAGAATTGCAACATTGCTTCTCGAACCCTTCAGCAACAGGAAAAAAACTGTAGCAAATTACGCTATATTTGGGACGGTCATCCGGTATATCCACTTTATACTCCGAGGATTGCATCTTCTTGACACCCACCAAAAACTTTGAAATTGACATTCTGTGAAAAGATCCATCGATTTAGCCTTTTCCCCTCTAAAGATCAAATTATTTTGATCATGCGATATCAAATACAAACACGACCAAGTTGTAGCTTGCAACAAAATGGTATTTCCAGAGAGAATATCTTCCAATCTTTTGTTTAACCATCTCTAGACTCTCTTTTACCACTCTTGAATTTCACTACAGCTTTGGAAGGCATGGACAATTGTTTCAACAGAATTACCACACCTAGGACAAAAAAACGAACGTAGATCCACTCCAAAGTTCTCCAAAATCTCTCTTATAGGATCCTTTTAAGCTTCAATCTCCGGATGGTAATAAACCACCATTTTTGGTTTTCTTAAAAAGCAAATCGGTTCTACTAACTCTTAACTTTTTAACAGAGAACTCCCCATCATTTGGTAATTAACCACCATTTTTGTTTATCTATACGATTTTCCTCTAGCGGTTAATAGATTCTAAAGATCTTCCAATTCACCCACCTCACGTCCTCTCGGACCCTTCTCCAACCCCAACCCCAACCCCAAACCCAAGAACCATCCCTCCAAACACCTCTATTTGCACCTTTACTTCTTTGTGATTTTCCAAAGCAAATGGTTTGCCGAATCTATCCCGAAGTTCACAATTAATTATCCATCCATTGTTCTTCTCACTCCCACCCGAACGACTTAAAAAGTTTAGACATTTTTATAAAAAAAATCACCCATTTATAAACATTGCCTCAATCCGAGTTAGTTCTCTTAAGAGAACTAAAATTACTCATTAACTCTCCTCCATCCCCATAAAAGCCCTCACCCACAGGTTAATTGAAGGGAGCGCACTACAACAAAGAAGCCAATTTTCGTCCCTACCCGCCATGTACCCACCTACTGAACCTGTGTGGATGGTCTAAGTAAATATTATGTTGTTATGTCTGGAACTTTATTTTTTGATATTATAATTTTTAAAACTTATATGAAATGGAATATTTTATGAAATTTCATGGCATCGATCGGTTTTTGAAACATATGTCTAAATATATCAAAGAGGAGATTAGAAGATCATTTGAGAGAGGAGAATAAAAAAAAGGAAATGTGCATTTTCTCAATCATCCGTAATTCCCTATATCTTCGAAACACATTTATACCTTCTGTATCACCTCTCTCTTAGGTTTTCCAACCTAATAATTCTATATATCAGCGTCATATTATTTTTCATTTTCAATTTAAAAGTGTAGTAGCCTAACTCAAACTAATCCAATTTTTTTCATACTTTTTTTAATTTTTATTATTCATTTGATTTTTTAACAAAATTAAATATTTATAAATTCTTTAAAAAATTTAAAACTGACAACTAATAGAAAAAAAAATCATATCATTAAAACATAGTCCTAACTGATCTCACCCATTATATATAAACTGTAACATATCTGTATCATAAACTCTAGCTATCAACCGCATCTGTAAGAATCCAATCATATTTGGTTTTATTTTTTAAAAAAGCAAACAAGATAAACATATAATTTTGAGCCATATTTTGGTTTCAATAACATGAGTTTACTCATACAAATAAAAATGTTATTTTCTTATGCTTATAAAAAAGTTGGTAAGTGAGTTTGATAATACAATAAAGTAAGAATTTAGTGTGATGAGTAAAGAAACAAACAGAACAAGTTGTTATTGTGGGGTGATAAAGATAAATATACCCTCTAAAAAATTTTCTTGTGCGATATTTAGAATTTAAAATATATTACATAAGTTGCGATATTATCACAGTTAATATCACCGACACTTAATTAAAGGGTATATAAATTACTTTTAAAATAATATTAAGTATTGATATATATCAAAATTATTTAGCACTCTTTGAAAATTGGAGCAAATCACCGGTGGAACTAGTTAGACCGAGAAATAGTGAATTTCACTTAGGGTTTTTTTTTTACTAAACAGGTGTTATTTAAAAACATATTTACCAAATAGGTGTACTCTTAAGCATATTTACCAAATAGGTGTATATTTTTTTTGTTTTTACTGTTTTTTTACAGTTTATTTTTTAGTTTTTTAAATTGTTTTTTACTGCTTTTTTAGTGTTTCTTTATTGTTTTTTGCTATTTTAAACTGTTTTTTACTGCTTCTTTATTGTTTTTTGCTGATTTTTAACTGTTTTTTATTCAATTAATATCGATCATTGATGTAAGCTTTGTAAAATAAATGTTCTTTTTATAATGACAAAGGCATTTTATTTTATTAAATAATAATAGACTAGGAATTATTACAACAACAATTTACTCACATGTTTGTAAAATCAAGTTTCTTTTGATTTATCATGATAAGTAAGAAAAAAAAAGAATATATAATTTCTCTTCCGAAAATGACGCATATATAGTTGCGATTCGTTGATCTTCAATCTAACTCCAAGCGTACATGTTTTTTTTGTTTAAAGAATACATCGAAAGAAACTTGATTTTGCCAACATATCAGTAAATTGTTGTTGTAATAATCTATACTCTTGCTAGTTTATTATTATTTAATAATCTATACTCTGCTAAAAAAAACTCTGAAATTAACCACTAAACCGCCTTGAAAAAAATTGTCCGTTTATTTAACTCCTATTTTGTGATATCATGTTTTCAAATAACTTATAGATTTTGATGTACAAAACCATAGTATTCAAACATCAGGCCTGTCAACTTGTTTTATTTAATTTGAAATATTTGGTAACCATAAAATTTGTTTAGGATGTTTAGCTTTTAAAATTTATTAAGTGACATGATCATTTAATATTTGTTTAATTATTTGAAAAAAAATCATTAGTTATTAAATCATGATTATTTGGCCTTATCTAACATTTTTTTTTAATTATAAGATAAAGTTCATATGCATATACTTAAACTATATTATATTTAACTTTATCAAATTTAACATCTAATATATATATAAAAGACTAAATTGAATAAAAATTATTAAACAATCTTAGCCAATGATTTAGATAAAAAAGATTAATATAGTTTTCAGTTTTTCAAATTTTATGTTTTCAAGTACGATTTTTTAATATAGTTTTTAGTTTCAACTACGATTTTCTTTATGAACCTTTTAAATTTTATGTTTGTTTTTCAACTTTCGGTAAGTATTTCAAAAATGATTTTCATTTATATTCTATCTTCAATATTCAATGATCATTTTGATTGTAATCGAACTTTTAAATTCGGTATTTGTTTCGGTTTGATTCAAATTTTGATTTTATTTTTTATTTAACTTATATAAACGAATATAATAAAAACTATGATGTACTACTATTCTATCAAGTACAAATAAATAATGTTATTGAACAACTGACTAATTTAAAATTATTCATTATTAAATAGAATTATGAATCGATTCAAAATACTAAAGTGTCTCTATCAAGTAATCAAGTGTAAAAGTAACATAATCATATAGTGAATAATAACAATACCAAAATGACGTACTATTGTTTTAATTGTAAATCTTTTATTGTTATTTTTAAATTTTGAACGTTTAAGAGTTTTATACTTTTGTTTGATGAGTTTTGTTACCCCAAGATGTCACTCTTTTATTTGAATTCACAATCTTCTTTTCAAAATTTAAATTTTAAGTATTAAAGAAAATTCTATAATGTTATAGTTTTACCCTTAAATGGGTAATACGGGTCACTCTTGGGTTGATCATAACCTGACTCATTTATTTTCGTGTCTATCTCGTGTCAATCCACTTTTGACCCGTTTCTAGTTTATGTCACTTTTTTATATCGGGTTCAGGTCAGATTTCATATCGACCTAAAAATTGTCGGCCTTAAATTGAAGTATGAGATGAGGACTAGGAGTTTATCAATAAAAATCAAGAGTATGGTGGCTTTGAACCAAAATGGACACCAGCTGGTCAATTACAAGGTTAGCAAGTCCACTCTTTGCTTCTCAACATGTTTCTACACCTGCTGTTTGTTTCCTCTTTTTCCCCCTTAATAGGAGCCAACTATTTTGAACCTTGAAAGCCTTTTAAAACTTATAAAAAAAATAAAAATAGAAAAAGTGGCTATTTTACTTTCATTGTTTTCCCTTTGTGATAGCTTAGCCTGCAAATTAGTAGGCAATAAAAACTTATGACAACCTGATGGTGTACAAACCCGACAGTTGTAAGCCTCAATTTATACTTTATGTGGTCATCCTTTAATCCACAATCACTAGCTAAGAACATCCAATCAACGGGTGTATAGCTGGTTGAAGCGTTAGAGGTTAGATCACCATTATCTCAATCTCTCACTATTGTTTTCGCAGGTTCTCACTCACGCTAAGTTTTTTTCTTTTTCTTTTTAATTTGACCTTATGTGTGTGTATGAGTTGTTTTCAATAAAGTCCATTTAAAAAAATAATCCTAAAATTTTAATATTCAATCACAGGTGATTCAGTATACAATCACATGTGACTTGTAAAAGCATCACAAGTGAATTATGAAAAATTACAAAAATATCACTCCACTCAAATTTTTAAAATTTAATCTGGACCATTGATGCCATTGATCCAAAGACTAAAATTAGTCCCTTAGGACTATGAATTAATTATGGGCTATATTGAACATTCTTCATATATATATATATATATATATATATATATATATATATATATAGACACACACACTAGCATGTCACTCGCGCAATGTGGCGACGTTGAATAATTCATACTCGATAACATGTCCCTTTTCAATAACGTAAGGTATAAAATCACGCACGATGATGACATCGAATAATTTTCATTCGCAGCATATTCATTTTCTTTCCCCCTTTTTCATTATTTATTTCTTTATTGTCTATCAATTCTTTCGTTAATTTCTAAAAACTTTTGAAAAAACAATAGAATAAGAAAAGAAATCTATACTTATAAAAAAGATATTCAAGATTATATTAATAATTTTTATTGCTTAAATTTTAAGAGTTCAAGTAAAGCAATGTTAAATATATGATTAATGAAACCTTTTAATTTACTTATATGAGTGCTTATAAATTCGGGTTACATGTTATGAGTTTTAATTTTACAAACTTTCTAATACTTAAATTAAAATATTTGCTATATGATAAAATATTTAAATTAATATTTCTATGGAGGTTTTTTATTAATTTATAATTTATTTAATATCTTATAGGTTAAGATTTAATTAATTTGTATGGACTTAACATTTTTAAATATTGTTTCTTATGAAATGTTTAGTTATTAGAATGGTTTTTAAGAATCTAGTTAAATTTATTCAATAGTTTTCTTTTAGGTTTCAATTAATCATTTCTTCACTTTGAAGAATCTTTATGTGTGTGTATTAAGTGTGAAAAACCGAGAACAAGAAAGAAGAAGAATAGCATTGGATTTGGTATTTGATTTGGTGATATTCAACCTAGAAGGTTTGTATGCTTATTGCTTTCTTCTTGAAACGTGATTCTTGTAACATGCTACGGTTTTGTTATAGCATGCTGGGTTTTGTTTATAAACACCGATTATGAATATGATAGAAACCACCGATGGTGGGTTTTGTGTGTTCTAAGTGTTTATGTGATTTTAAAGGTGTTATGATGCATGATTGGATGTTTAATCATGTTTGTATATGTTT
The DNA here is from genome assembly GCA_038502395.1 of Dittrichia graveolens. Taxonomy (NCBI): domain Eukaryota; kingdom Viridiplantae; phylum Streptophyta; class Magnoliopsida; order Asterales; family Asteraceae; genus Dittrichia; species Dittrichia graveolens. Next base: position 9,091,575 of record JARJIL010000003.1, read on the forward strand.
TGGCAAACTTGTATATGATTTGTATAAACTAGGAATGAGATTTATACAAGTTATGAAGTTGTCGGATTCTTGAAAGATGAAGTTGGCGGATTGTGGAGAAGATGATGAAAACCGAGTGTTAGTAATCCGGGTGAGTTGAAATCCGATTCTCATAAATCCGGTACTTTGAATCCGGAACTTATGAAATCCGATGGTTGAAGTCCGATGGTGGATTCCAAGTAATGAAATCCGATCATAAGTGAAATCCGATGATGAATCCGACAGTTGGAAGTTCGAAGGGTGAAATCCAAAGGAAGTGTCGGATTTCATTGAAAACCGACAAGTGTTGCGGATTGACTTCAAATCCGACAGATGTATCGGATTTCCTAGAATCCGATGGTTTTTGCGGATTTTGCATAAATCCGATGGTAGTATCGGATTTCTTTGAAATCCGATAGTTTTAGTTGTTGTTTGCATTGTTTAATGCTATATGTTATATGTGTATACATATGTGAATCTTACATGTTTATGTTTGATTAAATGGATATAAATATATGATTGATATATATTTATGAATTGGATACTGATGTTTGGTTGTTGTGTTCTCAGGCATAGACAAGGCTCAGTAACATTAGATCACTGAGTGGAGAAGCTGAGAACCAGAGGTGAGTGGATGTTTACTCACGGGTGATATTAGTTGTACTGGTTTGGTTGCAACTATTGTGGTTTGATGCATGGATAGATTGTATATCTGATGATTGGTTAACTGTTGATTGTTAATTAATTTTTGCGTCTGTGGTATGTATACATGATGGATGGGAAGTCAGTTTTCGACTGGGCTTATGGGCTTGGTTCATTTGCTATTGGCTAAGCAGTATTAGGACCATGGGATGCATTTGTTGCTACTAGAGGATAATACTGTGTGAGAATAGCAAATGGACTATCGGTAAACCTTTGCTTTGGCCGGCATTGGTTGTAGGTTCCTGCAGAACCGCCGGTCTTCCCAGGGTGCTTATTTGTGGTTGTTGATATCATGCGGTTCTGGCTGATATATCTGTTGTGTGGTACTCCATTCACTTAGCTTTGTGTTAATCCCCCACCTCTCACTCTTTTTACAGGTTTTGGTAAGTCAGCGGCTCGGCTGAGAGTGGTTAGCTTGGGGAGTAATCATCTAGGACTCTGATAGATTATTTGTGACGAGTCGTGTTTTGTAATACTAATATTTAAACAGGATGGTTTATGTACAGTTGTAAATACTTTTAGTATTTAATTCGCTTCCGCAGTGATTGTTGTAAATGAAAATTTTTGGGTTGAAAATTCAGTGTTACAATTTGTATTGTGCATCAAATATAATTGATGATTTTTAGAAGTGCATCAATTTTATATTTGATGATTCGTGTTGTGCATCAAATATATTGATTCATCGCTTTTTGAATTTTAAGTCATTGTTTTAGTGTGAAATATGTTCACATGATTTTAGCCTTTTAGGAGGTTGTAAGTAATCAAAAGACTAATATACTCTCAACTAACCGATTTTAATTAATTAATTTAAAAAAGAAAGTTAGTTATCAAATATGCAGATGTGATAAATTTAATGGCTGAGATTTTCTCCTTACTATTTTTATCTTAATTTTCTTTTTACAAGATCCTCACCCTATATATATATATATATTAAAAAGTTCATTTGAGAACCATTTTTATTGCAAGAACCAATTTTAGCCGTCTAATTCCTCCTCCAGCTTTAATTGGATTACCCACCCATAAATTCTTTACATGCACCTTGCCACACTCAATCCTCCCACGCTCTTCATCCATGAATTTCATTATCCAAAATGAATGGCTAAGATTGGTTCTCACGGTTCTCGCAATAAAAACGGTTCTCAAATAAACTTTCTCCTATATATATATATATAAAACATTTACACATTTAAATTTCTTAATTTTTAAGTTAAAATTACTTTATTACCGAAACTTCACAAAATATATTTGATAGTAATGACATAATTAGAATAGAAATTAATTTAAAAACTATAATGCAATTAATATCTTATATATGATTTGACTTCCAAATCGGAAAATTGAAAATAACGTGGATTGCAAATCGACATATAAATTGAAAATTATTCAATGTCAACATCGTGGGTGAATATTATACCCCTACGCGTTATCGAAAACAGACATGTTATCGACTAGGTATTATTCGTCACCGCCGTATTGCGCAGGTACCGTGCTAGTGTGTATATATGTGTGTGTGTTTTGATCGAACACATATATATATATAGCTTCTAGGTTCTTGAGATGACTCGGATCTTGAATTTCTCATAATGCTTCATCGGAAGTAGTATATATGTCAAACAGCTTTCTTATATATGCTCCATGCAGCAACCCCCAAGATTTTTTCAAAAAATTGATATCACATATACATTATTTAGGTAATTTGGAAAGAAGACCTCCAAACATTGAAGAAGTTGGTTTTAAGAACCATATTTTTTTAAAATAGTTTAGTGGTTTTGAAAATTAAGAATTATAAAAAGGTTGTTGACCCACTTTGAAATATATATTTAACACAACTCTTAATTACATACATACTACTGTTTACCTTGATTTGAGTTGAACTTATGAGGAAGTTTTGCAAGTTAATAGTTATCTATATATCTACTTTAACTTAAAATATTTTTAATTCTCTGTGATAATGATCATTAAGCCTCATTTTCAAAATTCAAGCCTCATTTTCAAAATTCAAGGAAATTAGAGTATATGATACTTTGATGTCTCATGATTTGGATAATTTGGCCTTGCATTGTACATGGGCCTATGCTTCTTAAATCTCAATCAATGTGGTTTAATGGGTTTAAGTTACATTTGTTTTTTTTAATTATTATTTCAATGACTTAGCTCCTCATTTAATTACGAGTAGTTACATTTAGGTTGCAATAATTGTCTAAACTCACATTAAAACGTTAATTAGTGAATATAAGTTACTATCGTCGTTAAATTAAATATTGTAATTTGGATTATTATTAAATTAAATTAATGTAATCATGTATGGTATTGCTTTGGATGTATATTTTTTCAAACTGAAGAAAATTAGTGAGAGCTAATTTGATAACGGATTATTGGTATGCAATTGGTAGATTCCCTATATAATCTAACAACCTTGGCAGGTATAAATGTTAAACGTGGGTATGCCGGAGGGTTCGTTCAAGAATTTGAGGGTTTTGGTGTCTATTCCTATTAATTTGCAATGTAACCATAGATAGGATTGAACGAAGGCATGTTTTCGAAGTATTAAACACGTTTCAGAAGATGAAAATGACAAGCACCGGATGAGTTTCATAGGCATACGATTATGATGATTCTTAAATGTCTTCTTTTCTTCTCAAAGGTACTTTTAATTTCTGTTGAAATTAAACGTGATTGGGTTGATTACTAAGAAATATTATAGTTTCATAATTAACATGCAAGAAAGGTATACGATGAAGTGTTTGTAAGAAAGTGCTATTTGTATTACAAAAAAAAGTTAGTTCTTCTTAATATCATCAATTTCTTATGCTTTATGGCATTTTTCTTATTTTTAATATTTGTGTAGTTTGATTGTTTTCATTTCTTTTATAATGTTTAGTTTCTTTATTTAATTTTGGTTATATTATTGAAGAAAATCGATCTTAGCATGTACAAAAGGATTTTCATATATATTAAGCGTAACTGTGATTAACAATCTACAATTTCTTCTTATGTGATCAATAGTGGTCTCATAATACAACTATTATTAGGTATGTACTTAAATTGGATTTCTGCTGCAATGAATCATGTTGTTGCTTTGTTGCCAATTGCCCCAGTATCCCAAAATTCAATAGAAATGATTATTGATTTATAGATTCTTTGTTGCTGATGTCTGTGGAACCGACACCTTATCTCAATTGTTTCCGTTGCAATGATTATTGATTTTTTTGTTCAATTATATTGTTAGTAATAAATTTTCGATTAATACATAATTATACTAAAATGTTTGTAAGAGAAGATAGGTCTAGACGTAATCTGGGATTTAACTTTTATGATTCAAATCTTTTTCTCTAGACCAGGCCCCAGGAGGGACCTTCAGGGATTTTTGGCGTGTCAGCCGCCTGTCTTTGATGGAGTGCTAGACCCGGTGCGGAGCACCAGATGGGTCTCAGCAATAGAGGGAGCTTTCTTTACCAGCCGTTGTGCTAAGGAATCGAAAGTTTGGTTTGCTTCTAACTTCCTTAGGGGAGCAACCAAGGATTGGTGGAATCTGTTGAGAAAGATGAAGAGCGAAGCTATCGCCAGGATGACGTGGGAAGAATTTACGAAACTGTTTTACAAGGAGTATGCTCCCAAGGTTGAGGTGGAACGAGTGATGGATGAGTTTATGAAACTCAAGCAAACTACTGAGACGGTTAATCAGATAACCACGATATTTAAGGAGAAGCTGTTGTACTGTCCGGCTTACGCAAGTGATGAACGACTGCAGATACACAGGTATGCGCAAATGCTGAGAGATGATATTCAGGAGTTTGTGTCGAACGGCCAGTATGCTACACTGGACCAACTGATTGAGGGAGCAAGAAAGAGGGAACTGTACCTGATAGAGAGAAAAAAAAGAAGAGGTCCGCTGAGTGGGCCGCACTGGGAGGGAGTGCAAGTAAGTAACCCTTCAAGAAACCGAACATTTGAGGTATGAAGCCTGCCGTGAGGAATCCAGGGGCAGGATGTGGAAAGGGGCACGCTGGGGAGTACCGAGCTGGAACTGTAAATTGTTTTGTGTGTGGGAAAAGTGGGCACTACGGGAAAAAAAATTGTAGAGTTCACTTGAACGTGTGCTTCAAATGCAACAAGCCAAGACACCGTATGTCCGAGTGCCAAGAAGCGACCGGAGGTAGCGGGAGGCCCGCGTGGCAACCACCGCTAAGGATTACCGAAGGAGAAGAGAGAAAGAAGCCCGAGGTTCCTAGGCCTCGGGGACGTGCTTTTCAGATGACCGTGGAAGGGGCCAAGAAAGAGCCCGATGTGAACGCAGGTACATTTGTTGTTAACTCTACCTGCACTTGTATTATTTGATTCCGGGGCAAGTAAGCCCCTTGTATCTTCTGCTTTTCGTAGCAAATTTGTGATAACACCGGTAAAGTTAGAGACGCCGTTAAAGGTAGAGATAGCCAATGATAAGGCTTTGTGTGTTACCACGATCTATAGGGATAAGGTTATAGTGATAGATGACGTAGAGTTGCTATAGATATACTACCGACCCCTGCGAGGGAATTCCAAGTAATAGTGGAATGGATTGGCTGGGGTGTCACCAGGCCAACATCTTGTGTAAGCAAGGGATCATACGGATCCAGAGTCCAAGTGGGGGAGAAATCTCCATTTACGGTAAATGACAAAGTGGATTGACGGCATGCTGCACCGTGACCAAGCGGCAAGGTATCTACGAAAGGGCTGCACGGCCTTCATAGCTCATGTGGTCGACTCGAGAACGGAAAAGAAGAAACTGACAGTTTCAGATGTGCCAATGGTACGTGAGTATCCGGAAGTATTTCCGAAGGAACTGCCGGGGGTTCCGCCAGATAGGCGAGTAGAGTTCCGAATAGACTTAGTGCCGGGAGTAGCACCTATCGCAAAGGCACCGTACCGCCTAGCACCACCAGAGATGCAGGAGCTGATGTCACAACTGCAAGAACTGCTGGATAAGGGCTTCATACGCCCAAGTAGCTCACCGTGGGGAGCACCGATCCTATTCGTGAAAAAGAAGGATGGAACCTTCAGGATGTGCATAGATTATCGCGAGCTTAACAAGGTGACAATTAAGAATCGTTATCCGCTGCCAAGGATCGGCAACTTGTTCGACCAACTGCAAGGAGCGGCCTGTTTTTCCAAGATAGACTTGGGGTCGGGATACCATCAACTCAAGGTCCGGGAGGAGGATATAGCCAAGACGGCTTTTTGCACGCGTTATGGGCACTTCGGGTTCGTTGTCATGCCTTTCGGTCTTACGAACGCGCCGGCAACATTCATGGACTTGATGAACCGAGTTTGCAGACCAATGCTTGATAAGTCCGTGATCGTATTCATTGATGACATCTTGGTTTACTCGAAGACGGAGGCCGAGCACGAACTACATCTACGGGAAGTGCTTGAAACCTTGAAGAGGAGAAGCTTTATGCCAAGTTTTCCAAGTTCGAGTTCTGGTTACAGGAAGTTCAGTTTCTCGGGCACCTGGTTAACCGAGAAGGAATCAAGATCGACCTCGCCAAGATCGAGGCTGTGATGAAGTGGGAAACGCCGAAGAGTCCTACGGAGATTCGGAGTTTTCTAGGTTTGGCCGGTTACTACAGGAGGTTTATTAAGGATTTTTCGAAGATAGCGCATCACTGACCAAGTTGACAAGGAAGAACGATCGTTTTGACTGGGGAGAAAAGCAACGGAGAGCAGTTGAGACCCTTCGGGGAAAATTATGCGAAGCCCCGATACTAACCTTATCGGAAGGAATGGAGGACTTGATGGTTTATTGTGACGCGTCCCATGTGGGACTTGGCTGGGTATTAATGCAAAGAGGAAAAGTGATTGCCTATGCCTCACGACAATTGCAACCGTTGGAAATACCCTTGTGGAAATGGGAGCACATAACTATGGATCTGATAGCGAAACTACCGAAAACACCGAGGAACTATGATGCAATTTGGGTAGTGGTTGATTGGTTAACGAAAACCGCTCACTTCATACCGATCCGAGAGGCGAGTTCGGCCGAGAGATTGGCGAAAATCTACGTGAAAGAGATAGTTTCGAGGCACGGAGTGCCGGTGACCATTATATCTGACCAGGATGTACGATTTACATCCAGATTTTGGGGTAAATTTCATGAGGATTTGGGAACAAGGGTGAACTTGAGTACTGCATATCACCCTCAAACTGACGGGCAAAGTGAATGAACTATCCAGACATTGGAGGATATGCTACGAGCGTGTGTAATTGATTCGGGGGAAGCTGGGATTTGTATCTACCCCTAGCAGAATTTTCGTATAACAATAGCTACCACGCGAGTATTGGTATGCCACCGTACGAGATGTTGTACGGTAGGAAATGTAGAACCCCGATCTGTTGGGGTGAGGTTGGACAGAAAGAGCTTGGCAATACAGAGATAGTGCAGAGGACCTCAGAATATGTGCAACAAGTCCGTGAACGACTTAAAGCGGCTCAGAGCCGACAGAAAAGTTATGCGGATAAACAGAGATCAGTACTAGAATTTCAAGTTGGTGATTATGTGTTACTTAAAGTATCTCCGTGGAAAGGAGTGATACGATTCAGAAAGCGAGGAAAACTGAATCCAAGGTTCATTGGACCTTTCAAGGTTATAGCAAGAGTTGGTAAGGTGGCTTACCGTCTGGAGCTACCCGAAGAGTTATCGAAGATACACAACACTTTCCATGTATCTCATCTAAGGAAGTGTTTAGCCGATGAGTCGGCGTTTGTACCATTGGAGGATATCACTGTAGATGAAAGACTGAATTACATCGAGAAGCCGGTTGCGATCCTTGAGAGAAAGATCAAACGATTACGCAACAGAGAGGTGGGAATGGTAAAGGTGCAGTGGGAGCACCGCAAGGGTTCAGAATGGACGTGGGAGTCCGAATAAGAGATGAAGAAGAGTTACCCCACCATGTTCGAGTGAAGATTTCGAGGACGAAATCGTGTTTAAGTGGGGGAGAGTTGTAATACCTGAACTTCCAAAAAAAATAATAAATAGAAGAATATTTATTGAGAAATGGTAAATTATATTGGGCTTTTGAACTTAATTATGATATATGTTAAAGAGTTATGGACTTGAATGAATGATGGGTATTGGAATAGTTATATATATATATATATGTGTGTATGTGTGTATTGGACTAGATAGGTGAGTGTTGTTGGGTTTATGTTTCTTGGGCCCAATCTATGGGTTATGTGGGCTTAGGCCTTATCATGAGACGTATATAAATGAGATTAGGGCACAGCCCCCAACATCACAAACTTCACCTTGCATTCGACGAATTTTTTTTTTCATTTTTTTAGATTGGACTTAAATTTTATTAAAGTATAATCACATGTGATTCATATAGGTGTGGTTAGAGGTGCACAAAAAAACTGAATATACGATTTTAACGAAAAAATATCCGAAACCGGTTTTTTGAAAAACTGGATTTTTTTAACCGGATCGGTTTTTTTATAACCGGATAGTATAAATCGGTTCCATGGATTTGGGGTCGATCGGATATTTTACCGGATAAAAAACTGGTTAAAAACCGGTCATTTTTATATATATATTTTTTGTAGTATATAGTATATAGGAAATGTAGTTAAAAAATGCAAAAAAAATCGGTTTTTTTATAACCGGGTTTTCAAATATCCGGTTATAGTATTATCCGAACCGGTTAGACAGGATATAGTATTTTTGATTAAAAACCGGATATTATCCGAACCGGTTTTTAAAAAATCCGGTTTTACTGTTCACAAAAAATCCGATCCGGTTATAGTATTATCCGGTATTTGTGCACCTTTAGGTGTGATCAATATAGTCTTTATAAAATTATAGTTTGGTGTTTGATAATCCGGCAAAGTTCTATGGTTTAGTAACAAAAAATCAACAATTGAAAGTGATTCTAAGTTATTAGTTGTTTCATAACACATGTGATTATCTATCTCTTATACATGCACATAATTACAAGTGATTAGATTAAATGTAGCATTTTTATGTCACATATTTAACAAAATCAATCACATGTGATTGCGTATTCAATCACATGTGATTGAATACCAAAAACATAAGATTTGGTATTCAATCACATATGATTGCATATTTAATCACATGTGATTTTGTACAGAATCACACGAGAGTTTGTACAGATTCAAATGTGATTGAATACCAAAAAACATGAGATTTGATATTCAATCATATATGATTGCATTGGGGATTGTTCAAACGAGAACCATTCTTATTACGAGAACCGATATAAAAGACATCGAATTCGAAGGAGAACACATCTGGACCTTTGATAGAGGGGATAGGGTGTTGCTAGTACAGAATATATGCATTCATGAGTAGACAATGCAATTGGATTGGGTGAAATTGAATATGTACATACATGTATAAAAGGTTTTAAGCAAACGTTGATTTTTAAGCAAATATTCAAAATTAATAAACGTTAAATGATATATAATTTAACAAGATAAAAAAATTAATAAAACAACACATATAATATTGTTATGAATCACATGTGATTATACATTAATAAAATTTAAGTCCAACCTAACAAAATGAAGAAAAAAAAGTTTATCAAAAGTATATTAAGTGATCTCTCTAATAAAAGAGGGGAACACGAGGATCGTAATGATATAATTCGTTTTGTCTAACGATTAACGGTTTGTGAGATAATTAATTTTAAATAAAGTAGTGGAAAGAGAAAGTAAGGACCAATATGTAAAAAGTCAGAATTGTCCTTCCTCATATCAATTTTAGTTATTATCTAAGATTAAATCTAAACCATTGATCTTGAAATCTAATGACTAAAAATTGTCATTAGGACTATATTGAACAAACCTTATTAAACATTGTGAATGTATCATATTTCAGTTCATATAATATGTGTTAAGACGAACTTTCATATCATTTTTAAAAATTATTGTACTCCGAATATACTTAATCCCTCAAGGTTTCATACTTAATTACTTATGACAATAGTGTAACCTAATAAATAAAATTATGAATGTAGCACACAAAGAATGCTACTAAAAATATGAAAGCCGTCTTAATTCAATCTTCGAACCTTCAAAAAAATACTGCTTTATTAGTTATTTTTTCGTGGATATGATTTTATTTGTTTAAAATATTTTATATATTTTATTTATACTTAAATGTTTTAGGTAAAAAAAAAACTACACAAATCATTTAATTGGTTACTCAACATTTATCTTAAGATTGATTGGTGCTTAGAAAAACAGCAGCAAAAGCTTACATAATGATTTGGTCTGATGATTTTTTTCCTAGAAGAAGACCGACATTTTTATTCGAATCAAAATCTTTGTCTTGGTAAAACATATATATACATATACTATACTATTATATATAAAATAACACACACACACACACTCACAAAATCCAGAACCCCCGTGGGGAAGGCTGTCATCGACACACAGCTTTCCCTCGAATAAAAACCATCCTCCTTTCTCCCGCCACCACCACCATCTACCACCACCAACCTCTCACATATACTCACTTCACAAAACCACCAAAACTCAATTTCGAAAAAGTAACATTATCTACATGGGATCCGCGTTGTCTAATTTGACCGAAGGCGACTCCACCACCGGCAGCGCTCCGGGGCTCGGCGATATACCGGAGAGCTGCGTCGCCGGTGTTTTCATGTACCTAACTCCGCCGGAGATTTGTAACCTAGCACGGCTCAATCGAGCGTTCCGCGGCGCGGCCTCATCGGACGCCGTATGGGAATCGAAGCTTCCACACAATTACCAAGATCTGCTCGACCTAATGCCTCCTGAGAGGTACCAAAACCTCTGCAAAAAAGACATATTTGCCCTCCTCTCTCGCCCTGTCCCCTTCGACGACGGTAATAAGGCAAGCTTCTTAATTTTGCAATTTCCTTTCGATTGATATTGATTTCTGTTTCTAGGGTTTCTAGTTCTGCTCCTGAATTATATCTTCATATATGCAATTGGAATCGGATCCTGTCTTAGGTCGTACTCTAAACTGGATTTCATCGTGTTCTAGTTCAAACACATTGATTCCTGATATAAGTTTCTATTTGAATTAGAATGATATCTAAAATTCATGTGCAATTGTATCTAAAATTCCAAGTATTGCCTCTGTTTTAAATGGACTTTATGGTACACAAATGTACCCATGATGCAAGAATATTAGTGGTTTTGAGTAAGTTTATTTTTGTGTGATTTGTTAATTGTAACGTGGGATGTTGCAGGAAGTATGGTTGGATAGAGTTACTGGAAGAGTTTGTGTGTCAGTCTCTGCTAAGGCAATGTCAATAACAGGAATAGAAGATCGGAGATACTGGAATTGGGTTCCCACCGAAGAATCAAGGTTGGAATCATTCCATATGATTTTGTTCTAAATCTTTTATGCTTATGCGTGATAAGCTCTAGAAACTAAACATACATAGTAATATAGTATTGAAATTTGAGACTTTACCACCAGAATGTCAACTTAGGATCCAATTTTGCACCTGAAGGCAATGGGAATTTGAGATTTATCATTGGTAATCTTTGTCATGAAGAAGGAAAAATATAAACAAATTAACTTGAAAATCTTGTTACTTTCCTTTGGTTGAGAGCATGCCCATCAAGATTCTTCTGGAGTACTTGATCTCTTCTAGTTTTATACTCTTCTATTCATATATTGGTGCATAATATTATAGCTTTTCCTAGTGTTTCATCACTACTGTATGCTTTAACTATGGCCAAAACACAACTACGCAGTAATGATTTGTATTGAAACGAAGACCATAACCCATAGTATACTGTAAAACTTTAAGCTTGTGATCGTGTCTTACGATATGCAATGTTCTTTATGCGGGCGGTTGACTTGGTATATAGACTTCATCTTTGATATAGGAATCTGTTGTTCAGTGTTCTTGGGTTTTTTTACGACTGTTTATGTGCACCTTTTAAGTTTATGCCCCCATTTTTCAATTTATAATCGGGTTAGCTTTTATGCTTTTAGATTAGTAACAATACCTTGCTCAAGTTGAACTTCTTGCTTACAGATTCAGAGATTCTATATGTGTTATTACACATGTTCTTATTTTCAACTGCTAGCGTGTATGTTGTACCATTTTGTGTGTCTGTGTATACATATGTTTATATGCAGTTTGCATTATGCATATATTTCTCAAGATGGTAGTATGGTACTATATGAAGTATGAACTATAAACTGGTAGATTCATGTTGTCTCCCAGTATAGGTACTGATAGCCTGATACTGCTACTGCATTGCAGGTTTAACGTTGCAGCCTATTTGCAGCAAATATGGTGGTTTGAAGTGGATGGTTTTGTGAAGTTCCCTTTTCCAGCTGATGTATACACATTGTCATTCAGGATACACCTGGGAAGATTCTCCAAAAGGTTGGGAAGACGTGTTTGCAGTTTTGAACACACTCATGGTTGGGACATAAAGCCAGTAAAATTCGAATTGTCTACTTCAGATGGTCAAGAAGCGTCTACTGAATGTTTTTTAGACAATTGTGAAAAAGAAGAAATAAACGGAAGCTGTAAACGTGGTTACTGGATAGAGTACAAAGTAGGCGAGTTCATTGTAACTGAAACAGATCCCGCTACTGAAGTCAGATTCTCTATGAAACAGATAGATTGCACACATTCTAAAGGTGGGATTTATGTAGATAATGTATCTATAATCCCTAGTGATATTAAAACGGGTAGAAGGAGGATCTTGAAGTAAATCTGGAAAAATGTTGTCTAGTTTCAAAAGTTTTAGCTGGGAAATGTAATGCAGCATATATATTGGAAAGCATTTGGTGGTTGTAATTGAGGATGCCATCTTTATTGCTTTATTCCTGGAGATAGGTATGTGTACTCTATGTCCATATGTAATTGTTACAGCTGTGTTTATGATCCATTTTTGCTTATCACTTATACATGTTTGGTGGAGTTTTTTTTCTATAGCTAAGAACATGTTTAAGCTTATGTGATTCAAGAGCTTGTTGCAGTTGTGTGTTTTCTCTTGTACATTATTATAAAAATGTTAATTACCGAAAAGGACCATAGTTTTCTATAGCTAAGAACATGTTTAAGCTTATGTGATTCAAGAGGTTCTGCATCGTCCTTTCTGCCTTTCTTATGTTTCAAGTAATTTTGATTCTAGTTTCTTCAAATCAACCTGTTTCATGTGTCTATTTCTTTTTATTAAACTCTGGTTCATCCCTTATTCCTGCCTCTTGTTGTTTGTCATGTTAGCCATAAATAGGGTGATCCTGGCTGGTACACTGTGTTCCTTGGGTTTGTGAAGGTTGGGTAGGGAAACCATACATAGAGGCGAAAAGACGGGCGAGTCAGGTGGTTGGGTAGCAGGTGAAAGCGGGTTTGGGTTGATACAAGTCCTTTTATGGTACAGGTTGATACGTGCAAGGTCGGGTTGATCCACAAACACTTTTTTTTTTGTTTTTAGAGAAGTGATTAATAATAAATGCATTAATTAGCATATAAAACAATATTATATACAATAATATTCCAAGCTTTTGTATAAAATGATTTCTAGTTTTATGCATCAACAAGACTATAGATGACTTTTAACCCATTTGGCACATTCCCTCTTTAGCTAACTTCTTTGATGGCTATGCAAGTTAGATTGTTGAGTTTTGATGTGGGTCGGGTCGGGCAGACCAGGAAACAATTTTTGGCCAAGGAATTTAAGTTTTGTACAAGTTATTGTTGTGAAAAGTTTGATTACTAAAGTTATATGTTTTCAATAAAATAAAATATAATTTCTTGAATAATGTAGCAGGTTTTATGCATCAAAATACACTCTTTATGAATTTCAACCCGTTTTCCTTTAAGCTAATTTACTTGTTTGACCATTTAGAGATAAAACATAACCCGAATCAACCCATCTATAAGTAAATGGGTCAATATTACCACCTCTTCTTGTGTGATTAAAGTACAAGTAAAGAGGGGAGAATTAATCTTTTCGACTCACTTCTGGTTCATTTTGACAGATGAAGTCACATCTTCGAGTTATTTAAGGTTAAGCAGAAAAATAGGCTACAGTGATATTTCCATAACTATACCAGACAATGAGACTATTCTCATGATCATGATCAATAACAATATCACTTCCATATATAAATAGGGATAATGAGATATAGTTTGCTATGCTTGACTTGATTATCGGAAGAGAGTTAAATCGAGCATCATTAGGAGAGACACATGCCTCTTAAAAGTTGGCTGATTTTGTACTTTGTTAGCATTTCCTTTAACCCCCGGCCTAGTAATGAAGCTTGGGACCTGTCACGTACCCCATAGGTGCCCTATCAAGTTCTTCGTAGGGGTTGTAGACTGTTAGCCAAAAGGCCAAAAGTTTGTTTGGTTCATAACGAATAGGATATTTATAAGACTTGTGGACTAATTAGGCGAAAAGCACTAGAGACCATGAAAAACAGAAACTCGAATGGACTGATTGTAGAATGAAACCGTCGGTTTTCACAGGCTTCAGGAAGTCAAAGTGCATCTCTTTATAGGAGCTAACAACTATTTCTTTGACACCATTTAGTTATGGGAAATTGGGAATGCAAATCAGAAGATTTACAATCATTTCAGTCAAAAACACAAGTCAGTCTGTTTATTCTTTCCTTAGATTGCCTTTGTTTTTTCCTCTTCTAGGGGTAGTATATAAAGATAGTATTAAAAAAACACAGGAAGTAAAAAACATAGTATAAAAGAATACAGCAAGTGCATATAAATTCTTTCATTACAATATCTTAGGGCTACTATCAATTACCTTTACAAGGTTGACAATCCCTACCTAATTTTAGCAACTCAAATTTAATTGGGTACATAGCCAAATCAAGGACAACTTCCACTGCCTATGCTACAGCTCACTAGACTTTGGATACCCAGTAGAACCTTGATTTACTCATAACTTTCAGTGTCTTTCTTGGTTTTGCCATTAGGAACTTGCCCTTTTCATTTGTTTTTCAGGAACAGGTTTTTATTGGTACTCTCATTTACTATTGCTCATCTCTCTCTCTCTCTCTCACACACACACACACAAACAGGAGGGGTGAGAGAGAGAGAGAGGAACAGATTGTGGGGTTTGAATCTTAATTGAATGTAGACAATTATGTATGCAACAACTGCAGTTGAACCTGGAACCTCTGGGAGGATGTAACACTACTATATTTATGAACATTAAATTCTGCAGTTCATTGCTAGGGGGATCGGTCGGCGCAGCCTGCATCATCATCATCATTATCATAATCATCATAATCTTTCAATTATGATGAACCGTAATTCTATATTTATGAAATTGTAGCTACTAGCGAGTTAATAGCCCCACTAGGACAATGCATATGCTCCCAATGTGGCCTGCTGACAATTTATGATCAAAGCTACTTGTTATGGACCACTTCTGTTCCCTTCGGTAAAACTGTTTCTTGTGTTCTTTGTTATTCTTTTCTTTTCTTTTTCTTTTTTTTTTGTAGCAGAAAAACTGCTTCTGACTTCCCCCTTTCCAGCATTATTTGATGACTTTCTGTTAGTTTAATTCATGTCTGGTCAATTGTTTGACTTTTTTCATTGTACTTTTTCGTGGGTCATCGGTGGTCTCACTTCTCTCGACACAGCAGGCAATGAAATGTTAGCAATCGAGCATGCAAGAAGTCGGGTGAAAAGGTTTGCTAAGGCCATGTGGAGAGGTGGTTTGCTGGTACCTGTTAACCACTTAACTAGGGGCCAGAAATTGGATGTGTTGGGTAATGAGTCAAAATTTGATATAGTCAACACGGGTCGGGTCAAGTGGCCTGTAGATCTTTCTGTTCTTGTTTGTTTTCGAAAATTCTACAAATAATCAATGTGTTATAATAATCTAACCTTTTCTAATAAAACGATTTGTAAGTTATAAAATTTATTTAAATTTCTGATAAATTTCAACCCGATTGACCCATCCAACTCGTTCATTGTTTTCTTTTTTATTTAAAAACTATAACTTGCACCGACTTATTGGCCATTTGTATATAAACGAGTCGATACTCAGTAGTCGATTAGAAAATGCGAAATATCATGATATTCAAAAAAGTCGTTAGGTTTATAATCGAAAGTTTAGGTGATTTTGTAATCAAACCTGGATGAAAATTTTAAATTCCAGCAATAAATTTGGTCAAGATGACTAGCAGTTTGTGTACCTAATGTTTTCTGGTATGCATAACTAGATTCAGCTAGCAATTAATTGCATAATAGATGACAACCCATGCATTTATGAGTTGTAAAGTACAATAAACCAATGCACTTCCTTTATTGGCATCTTCACGAGTTTTAGTGTCTCAGTGCTTTACATACGGTTTGGGTGAGTCCAATGATACTAAAAGTGCAAAGAGAAAAGGTAAAACATTTTTAGTAATTTGTACCTTGCGCAATGGAAGTTGTACCTCGCGATATTGGCGCGGCTCAATCAAACCGTTGAGTCGACGTTCGCTAAACAACTGAACGGTGAGGTTGAACCGCAGCAATATCTCGAGTCTGACACTGCATTAGAGGAGCCTGTAAATCATATCTGAAGATGTGTAAATTATTGTACGGATAACCGGAGAAATTGAAGTTGTTTTAAAGGAAAGTGTATGATTATTGATTATAGGGGGTTATGTCTAGATTATATATAAATATAAATAAATAAAATATTTGGGTTTCAATGTGGCACTTGAGACCATCCAAATGGTGGGAAAACGCACCACAAGAAACTGCTTTCTGATTGCCCAAGGATACTTTTTGATGTTTCCCAAGATTTGCCGGCCTTTACATTTAAAATATATCCAACATTTACAAAAGCACTTTAGGTGTGTTTATTTGGACATCTTGTGTGTCGAATTTGACCCTCGTGTAATATAATATGATATATGTGAGTACGTCACAAGCATTACAAACTGTAACTGGTTAATGTAATATGTGTGGAATGTACGAGAGATGTGATCCAAACAGTAACACTGTTAACTTTTATGTCAATTCAGCGACCATACTTCAAAATTCATTGTGTTGATTCGTATATAATAAAATATATATTTATATACAATATGTTGTAAATATTATATAATACAAGTTAATAAAAAATTCTGGAGATATGAGCACATCATACTGGAGATACACATGACCAATATCTTTTTTAGGATGCTAATAATTGGACCTTTTATCTCTCACATACCAGACATGTTACATTAATTAATTACTCTTTTTAATACATGTTATACACTCATATCGATCACATCATAGAGGTCAATTTAGATTATAAGAGGGTCCAAATAAAATCAACTTTTTTCGTACGAGAACTGTTTTTCGTACGAGAACTGCGAGGACCAATCTTAGCCGTTCATTTTGGATAATGAAATTCATGGATGAAGAACGTGAAGGGATTGAGTGTGGCAAGGTGCATGTAAAGAATTCATGGGTGGGCAATCCAATTGAAGGAGGGGGAATTGAATGGCTAAGATTGGTTCTCGTAGTTCTCGTACGAAAAACAGTTCTCGTTTGAACTTTTCCACATATACATACTATTATATACAACATTTAGGTCTTTTGTATCTCCTAATTTTATGCAAATTAAAATTACCAATTTACCCTTAATATTAAACTAAATAAAAACTATTAAATAAAGAAATTATTTGGTGGAGTTAATAACAATCTTATATACCATTTTAATAATTAAACCTTCCAAAATAAAAATTATTTAAAAAATCAAATCAATACAAATTAACTTAATATTAAAATGTTAATAATTATTTTTTTCATACTAAATATTATATCATATAATAAATATTTTAACTTAACTATTAAAAATTACGTATAATTAGAAGTATTAAATCTAAATAACATACAACCTAAATTTATAAAAATTACTGGATTTTTTAAATAGGTAATATAATTAAAATAGAATAGAGTTATAATGTCAACATTTTTATTAGATTTTACCATCCATCTGAAATTTTATTGACCTATTCTAATTTAGAAAAGAAACACACCGCTCATGTTTTAAAAACGAACAAATTATTGAGAAAATATATTCGTAACCGCTGCATTACGCGGGTATACTGCTAGTGTGTGTGTGTATATATATATATATAGCAAAAGGTTCATTTGAGAACCGTTTTTATTGCGAGAACCGCGAGAACCAATCTTAGCCGTCCAATTCCCCCTTCTTCTATTGGATTGCCCACCCATGAATTCCTTACATGCACCCTGCCACACCCAATCCCCCCACGCTCTTCATCCATGAATTCCATTATCCAAAATGAACGGCCTAGATTGGTTCTCGCAATAAAAACGGTTCTCAAATGAACCTTCCCATATATATATATATTTGTCTTATGAATTGTAAAGCACAATGTTTCACCAAAACAAGAAAGTAAACGTCATAATTGTGTTTGTATTACTATACTTCTTGTTTCCATATAACCGCCACGCCAGAATTTAATAGTAGCAGTCGCAGAAGCATCTGTATCTTGACAATTGTAAATTCTCTTTTTAGAAGTATTTATTAAAAAAAACGTTCTAATATTTTTTTTATTATTAATTGTATATACATATTCTATTAATAAAATAAATTCTACTCAAATGCATTGTTTAAAATTTGCTATAATAATAATCAAGGTCGGAAGTTTGAAAATTGTTTTGCATATATTAAGCACTGTGAGTAACATGTTAAAACTAGTAATTCTAGTAGAAGATATAGTTACATCTTAGGTGAATTCCACATTAGTTTTTGATCACAAATGTTACACTCAGTTATTGCAGTACAAAGATAACCTTTAATTTCTAATAAAACGATTGAAGAATTTGTATGAATGTGTATACGCTCAGGACAAATTACGATTTATTTGACATGTTTGTTTGCTCTATAAAACTCATCTTTTAGTAATTTAGTTATTTACATGCTATAAAAAAATTACACAAAGTGACATGTATATAAGAAATGAATCAATCTTTCTGTTGATAGGTTGTTTAATCATTTGAAGATAAACTACCGGTAGTATGTCTAAAATGTCTTAAAAGAGACTCATGTTCAATCCTTGCAGGATGCAGACATCTTGGAGGGTCAAGAGAAGTATAAGAAACAACTACAAAAATAATAGTTCATGTTTATAGGTCTTTTATCAGGAAACAAAAAAGTGCAATTACTACGAAGTAGTTGTTATAAATATTTTTGTATTAAAAACATGTTAAATAAAATTCTTTGTGTATTACGTGAAAAAAAGGCAAAAATTATGTATTTAATAAGTTTTTTTAAACAACTAAACATATACACACTCACTTCACCTGATTCAACATCTTATGTTCATTACTGCTACTCTGCTAGGCTAAAGCTCTTTTGTAGGTATATAATAAGTAATTTCGATTGTTGGTGAGTCATTTCATAGTACCAAGTCGTTGGTATTTTGACTCTGCGAAGTCGGCCATAATAGACGATATTAAAACGAAAGTTAAAAATGAATTAAGTAGTTGTTGAAATGGAATATATGGAATCCGGAATTCAAAAAATGTAAGTACTCTTTTTAGTTATTTATTCTATAGTACGAGATAGAGGAGAAAAAGTTGAAAAGAGAAGAAAAAGAAAGAAAGAAGTAAAATAATAATAATAATTGTTTTTCGTACGAGAGTTGTGAGAACTAATCTTAGCCGTCTAATTTTCCTCCTTCAATTGGATTGTTCACCCATGAATTCTTTACATGCACCTTGCCACACTCAATCCCTCTACGCTCTTCACCTATGAATTCCACTTACCATTTGAATGGTCAAGATTGGTTATCGCAGTTCTCGTACGAAAAACAGTTTTTATTTGAACCCTCCCCTATATATATAAAGAAAATTATTGTTAGGAAATGTTTCTTAAATGAAAATCCAATTAGTAAATCAAAACCTCTTATTCTCTTAATTTTGAACAAAAGTTTTAATTTTGACTTTCATATTTAAAATAATTTGTAAGAGCATATGAAACCAATAATCACAAAACTATATGAAAATATATAAAGGGTATTTGTACAAATTATATATTTATATTTAATGAATGTATTTAATTGTATACATTTATAGTTTTTTTTATAACTTTTAATATATCAGTGATTGGTATAAATATAATGATATATTTATAATCGTCTCATTTTCATTTACGTTTTACTATAAATTTTCCTGTAATCTGACACAAAATTTTAAAAATATTTTTAACTTTTTATTAATAAAAAATATTTCATAACCATCGAAAAAGTGAGTTACTATCTAGTTGTAACATCCTCAAACTGGGCCTATTCGTGCGCTCCATTTGGTATGTCAATTTGTTTAAATGAATTGAATGATATATTTGACATGTATATAACTGCATGTATATTTATTGTGATATTTTGATGAATATGAATGCATATGTGAAAGCATGCATGCTATGATCCCTATTATGGGTTAATGATGAGCTATGTGAAAAGTCCGGACATATGTGTATGGAAGGTCAGCTTTGGCTGGGTCTTAGGGGCCTTCGGGCAATTGTTCGGGACTAATGGTACTCGAGTGCCATTCCTTCAAACTCTTGGGGTGATTGCCTTAACTGGCTGAGCCCAATGAGCCTTTGGCTCCGTAACGAGCAGGTGGAGTCACTTAGGTGATGAAACCAGCACGGTTGGCAGTGTTTGATTCCCCCGGTGGTTGTTATTGAGCCGGACTAGCTATCCGGCAAGATATAGCACTGCTGGACATGTCAGCATTACCGCTAAAAGTTAGGATAGCATTGTATGCTCATTCTTGATACATGACTTGCTATTATTGTACTCATACCTGTCTGTATTCACTAACTATTTTAAATAGCTAATATTGTTGTTGTTTCCTTTTTTTCAGACAAAGTATAGGCAGACCTGGTGAGACGGGAACCCTTATGCTTTTGTACAGGCTTTTGTGGAACACTGCTTTTGCTATATGAAATATACAATGGTCGGTTTAGTTAAAAGTAACACCGGTTGTCATGTTTGGCAAGTTTTGTTTTGTATATTTGTATATACGCCAAACATGTGCTTTAAACTGTAATAGTTAAATAGACTTGGGTTTGTTTATTGTTTTTTAAAATTCCGCTGCTTTGCTTTTGAAATTCGGTTAGAATAACTAACAGGTAAACATTCAATTTACAAACGGACCCATGCAGTTTGAAAACTCAAATTTTAACTGATTTTAAGGTTTCAAAGGCAGTGTTACAAGTTATGTATCATGATTTTGTGTAAATTAAAATTTAATGACACTTAATCTTTTTAAAATGGGAATAGGTATTTTTTTTCTTATCTTTTTTATAAAACTCTGAACTAATGAACATATCTATGGTTAATTTTTATGTTACAAATCACTAAATCAATAATTCTTTTTTTATGAGGTATTTTTGATTTAGAGTATATGAGCATATATATCTACAACAAATTAGTGAGGTATAATACTTTTTATTGGATAGTTTATGTTTGTGAATCCCTTAATCATTTATCATTTACTTTGATATAATCATACAATGTTAAACTCTCGGTCTGTTTTTCTATGTCAATGATTTCAAAACAAAATATTGGTTAAACTGTGATGGTCGCAATAAATACTCTATTTGTAAATGATTAACAAACCAGAGCTTTACATGTTAAAAAAGAAGGTTATAATTATGACATCCGAATTTTGAGACAATGTTATTATGAGCTAATGAGCTGATTTATGTATTTGTTATGATTTATAATCTGGGTTTTATGTAATAACAATGAAAAATTATGCTTAAATTATATTTTAAAATAATCCTTAAGATTTTGAAATTAAGAAGCATTAATTATTTATATTTAGATGTTTGACTCTCATTTTAAATATAATATGTTTTTTATAATTATACTTTGATAAAAATAATAATGATTAACCGTGTATCACATGGGCGTTAAACAAATGAAGATGTTCAGTACATAAATGATTGCATGATATCAAAGAACATATTTTTGATTGAATTTATTTTTAAGAGAGTATTTTTGCTTCAACAAATGAATAGGTTGAACACATAAATGATTATATGCATCAATGTTAAACACAATGAATGTATCATATTTTACTTCAGATAATATATGTTAATGTGAATTTTCATATCATTTTTAAGAATCATTATACACACCAATTATATTTAATTCCCTCATGATTTTATTTTTGTGACGATGATAGTAACTTAAGAAATAAAACTATGAATGTAATATACAAAAAAGTACTATGGAAAATATGAAAGCCCTTCTTAATTTAATCTTTGATCATTCAATAAATATACTGTTTTATTAGTTATTTTTTACGGATATGATTATGTTTGTTTAAATTGTTTTATATATTTTATTTATGCTTCATTACATGTTAAATCTTTTAGGTTTTTCAACGCTTACCTTATGTATGCACGGATAATTCAACTAGTAATATAAGATAACCGTTTTACGGTAGTATCCACCAAACATTATTGTAGTTTACTTTATTATTATAATATATTACATGACACTCAAACCACAATTGATAAACTCAAGATCTTACCTCCTCGATCATATCACACTTATGTCGTATTGAGTATTTGTTATCGCCTAAGAAAGAGTAAAAAATTGACAAACTAAGAATAATTTGTGCGTAGCTAACAATTACGGTTAAGAGATAAAGAATACTTGTAAACAGTTTTAGAAGTGGACTTCTTGATGTTTTCACATGGTTTGAAAACTACTATCAGGATCACATGTAATTCTGTTGGTTAGCTGGCTCTCTGGACTAACACCTAAACATCTAGATACTGCTTATGCGATTCACATAATAAGTCAGAGGAGTAATGGATTGAGTTTGGATTGGGCTCATAGCATGTGAATACTATTATAAATAAGATTCGCACTAATTGGACTTGCCTTAAATTAAAAATGACAAATGTATGGGCTTGCAGTAGTCTAGAAAGAATTACGGGGCTTGGCCCATAAGGAAGGTATATATGGTTTATTAGGGCACAACCTCCAAGACTCACTTTACTGTAGAAACTCTTAACTGTGTGTAAGTGTGTGCTTGTGTCACTGCCAAGGAAAGAAGGAACAAGAACTCAAAGATTAACTTCACCAAATCATTGCAAATCAACTTCAAAGCTTCAGGTATGTAACCTTTGTACTACAACAACTGATTCCTTCTTAAGAACTTGGTGAATCATTAGGTTTAGAGTCGTGATTTGCTAAGTCGGATTCGAGAACGGAAATGGTCCTAGTGACCTCAAAACTTGAATTTAATCAAATTAAATTGGTAAGAATAGTACTTGAGTCAGTAGGAGACTATAACAATTGAAGTTTCATGAATTGATTAAGTCTTGAATGAGTTTTGGATCCATGTTAGTTGCCAGTGTGTGCCTGAGCTCTGCCAAGAGCAAATAGAGGTCTAGGGACCTCAATACCGGTTGTTGATGCAATTAAATCTGTGGGAACCTATTAATGGATGTTAGGAACCTATAATAACTAATTATTCATGTCTTGGTTAAGGATTTCACACCTAAAGACCAAATTTGGTTATGGTCTAGAACAACTGAATATGAAGAATTGGTGTGTTAGTTGGACTCGGGTGTTGATTGAATTCGGTTATGACTGAGTTTGGAATTAACCGGATCGGGTGTCAACCGAATTCAGTTGCGATCGGATTTCAAGATTTGTGTTAGACCAAGTTTGGGTTGACCATAGCGTGTGACCGGATTTCAAGTTAGCACTGACCGAATTCGGTGATGACCGATTTAGGCATCCGTGACCGAATTTCCTCCGGTGTTCAACCACCAACATAAGACAGTCTTAGGAGCGTATTGTGGGGTTAGAACTCAGTACTAACTTAGTAGGGCTTGTGTGTAGGTTCCTGCTATTGGATTTGTTAACAGTGCTACTCCGTGATTTATTGATAATTACGTTGCAGATCAGGAAAGTTACCCTAACTTACTCATATTTTGAAATTGTGTAATGTAACATGAACGTTGCTAGTATATGTGCTACATGCATTTATATGTGGTGAGTTATTTTGTGTTATCTATTGATTTTGTTAGTAAACCAACCATGCATGTGTGGCTGGTCGGAGTAGATGACTTTTTCTAAAGGTGAGACCTGTGATAAGTTATAGCGGCGAGTCCCGAGATAGGTATCAAACGGGTGAGACCCAGGGCACGACAGTGGGCAAGGCCCAAGTTTAGCATGTGATATATTATGTTATCCATGTGATGGGTAAGGGTAGTGGTAATTCACTAACCTTTGTGCTTATATGTTATTATTTATATTTCAGGATCTTCGAGGGTCGATAAGGGCAAGGCTCCGGCATGATAGTCACAAACGTTCAATTTTTTAGCCGAGAAATGATTATAAATTTCAATTTATAACAAAAAATGGTATAATGACCTGTTAGACCTAAAAAAAGGATTATAAATTTTAATTTATAACAAAAAAAGGTATAAATTTCACGCATGATACCCTTTTTTGTTACAAATTGAAATTTATAATACTTTCTCGGTCAAAAAAATTGGACGTTACCTTTATTGGCAAAATTTGATATTTAGGTTACCTTTCTCGGCAATTTGCCCTTAAAACAATTATATATTTAACCGTTTCCGTTGGTTTAGACATTTAATATTTTGATACTACGTCTGTAATTAAAGATTATGTGATGATTGACTTGATGCTTTTATATACACTTAATTTTTAAAAAAAAGGAACGAGACATAAGCTCTAATTGTTATGCAATTGTATTTCATAATTCGTGATATCACAAATGGACTATATTTCACGGCCTACGATTTGCCTCTTCTTCTTCTCTCGTTCTCCAAGGATACTTTGATGTCAACTGGGATGGTCATCTCATCGATCGTCGATCAACTAATAGTACTTCTTCTTCTTAGGAATTCACTTATATCTAGGTTTAGTAAGTAGCAGTCTTCGACCTCACGTTCCATTACATACTAAGCATATCAAATATATATATATATATATAGAAAAGGGATCAGATGCGAACGGAAATGTTATTGCGAACGCTACGAAACGTTTTTATGGATGGAACTTTGACAAAAGTCAAAGTTTGTTTGGCTATTTATTGTGATGTATACTTGTTTTTCTCCTTTTTTTAAATAAATGCGTTTATTATCCTCTACTTTTTAAATTAATTTTTTAAAACTAGCATACTAGTTTTTTCAAGTTTTAAATATTAAAATAATATAAATCAATGTATCTTTACAAAAGGGTCATATTTATTGCTATTTTATTATTGTAATTCTTAAATCTTTTCGACTTGCAAGAGACGAACCGTAGCGGAAATAAACAAAGCAATCTTCAACCTTGAAATGCAGTGATTTTAAATAAGATGCAGTGGTTTTAAACTAGATGCAATGACTTTAGATTTGATGTAGTTGTTTTTTTAAACGAAAAACAATTCAATCTTTCAACCAACACGTAATAGTTTTAAAGAAACTTATATTTTTAGTCAACATGCAATAATATAATCTAGATGTATTGATTTTCACCTACATTACTTTTGTTGCATCAACATGCACCGTATTCAATTGAACTATAGTTATTATTATTATTATTATTATTATTATTGTGTGTGTAAATATAAGATGCAATATTTTTAGACAAGATGTAGTGATTTTATACTAGATGCAATAGTTTTTAGACAAGATATATTGATTCTTAAATGTGAATCCATCGATTAATTCATGTATGATTCTTATTTTAAGAGAATTCCATGTTTTTTAGATATTATGCAATGATTTTAAGTTGGATGCAGTGATTTTATAGACTAGATGCAGTGTTCCTATAGTTCCTGTTTTAGGAATTGTTTCTATTGGATCCTCACCCTATATATAAAATATATTCATCTAAATAAAAATGGCATATTGATAGTCAAATTTAATTTTACTATTATCAAATGACGTATTTTAAGAATGTATCTATTGAATCCTTACCCTATATACCTACATGTAATAAGATAATAAAAATAAATAAATGTAGGATGATTTTTAAAAAAATAAAAGAAAGTTAAAATGAATAAATATATGATAAATTAAAAACTAATCAAAACCTGCATGAGATAAATTGGTTTCACAATGGGAATTAATTCCCTTTATCTCCACATGATGTAAGATAAATGCATTCCCAGTAAACATATGTCCTCTTATATGAATATTGTGCCGGCAAACGTTATCCAAACTACCGTTCGCAAGTTCGCAAATTATATAGGGGTTCGCAAGGGATCCTTTTCCTATATATATAAATATTGTGCTTCTGTTAATACAACTCAAAAACTCCTTTTTCTTTGTTAGTTACTAACAAATATAGGTTGGTGTGACATTCCAATTGCTCACCATGATGTATTTCAAGAACATACTAAGCATATCAAATATATATATATATATATATATATATATATATATATATATATATATCATTGTTAAAGAAAGCTTTATTGAATAAAAATCTAATTAACCAATATAAACTTTTTATTTCCTCAACTTTAACCAAAAATTTTAATTTTGACTTTCACGAATGATGAATTTTCAAGCTATATGAAACAAATTATGAGAAAGCTATATGAAAATATATATGGGGTGTTTGTATAAATTATATATTTATATTTAATAGTTGTATTTAATTATATATATTTATAGTTTTTCTTTTATAACTTTTAATATATAATGATTGGTATAAATATAATTATATATTTATAATTGTGTCATTTTTATCTACGTTTTGAAGTAAATTTTAGTGTAATCTAACATAAAATTAAAAAAATATTTTTTTTAATTTTTTACTAGTAATAAAAGTATATTTCATAACCATTGAAAAAAGTGTGTAATGACACTAAATGCAATGACACTTAATCTTTTCTAAATGGGAATACGTATTTTCTAACTAATCTTTTTTCTATAAATCTGTAAACAGGTTAACATATTATGGTTAATTTTTATTTTATAAATCACTAAATTAGTAATACTTTTCTATGAGATATTTTTTATTAGAGTATATGAGAATATATATCTACGATAGATTAGTAAGGTATAATACTTTTTTATGGGATGGTTTATGCTTCTAAATTCCTAAATCAGTTATTTTTTACGATGACATTATCATACAACATTAAACTCTTGATTATGACAATAATTTCATAATAAAATATTGATTAAGTTTTGATGGTTTTAATAAACACATTATTTGCAAGTGATTAACTAGTCAGAGCTTTACATGTTAGAAAAGAATGTTATGAGTATGACATCTGAATTTGAGACAATATTATTATGAGCTAATAAGATGATTGATGTATTCATTATGATTTATAATTTGGGTTTTATATAATAACAATGAAAAATTATGGTTACATTATATTTTAAAATAATCCTTAAGATTTTAAAATTAAGAAGCATTAACTATTTATATTTAGACATTTGATTCTCATTTTTTATATATTATGTTTTTATAATTATACTTTGATAAAAATTAATTATGATCAATCGTACGTGTATCATATAAGCGTCTAATAAATGAAGAGATTGAGCATATAAATAATTATATAATATCAATGAACATCTTTTTGAGAAAATTATTTTTAAGAGAAAGTAATTTTGTTTCTACAAATGAAAAGATTGAACACAAATGATTACATGGTATTAATATCTAACATTATGGAGGTATCCTATTTCAGTTCAAATAAGATAATATATGCTAAAGTGAACTTTCATATTATTTTTACGAAGAGTAAATTGCATGAAAATACAATGAATTTTGTCTTAGTTTTCATTATATACAACCAACTTTATTTTTAAAAAAATAATACAATCAACTTTTATAATCCACAAATTATATGCAAGTTGTATAATATTAAAATTATAGACAAGTTCATTGTATACAATGATAGTTAAGTATTAGACACAGAAAAAGTAGTTTGTATACAATGAGATAATTATGAAAGTTGGTTGCATTATTTTTAAGAATTTAAAGTTGGTTCTATACAATGATAATTAAAACAAAATTTATTGTATTTTCATGTATTTTGCCCTTTTAAGAATCAATGTACACTGAATATACTTATAAATTCTTTCAAGGTTTCATCTTTATGACGATAATAACTTAACAAATAAAACTATTAATGTATTATATAAAGAAGTATTACTGAAAATATAAAGGTTTGTCTTAATTCAATCTTCAAACATTCGATAAATATGTCATTTTATAGTTATTTATATGGATATGATTCTATTTGTTTAAATTGTTTTATATATTTTACTAATTTATACTTTATTACATGTTAATTTTTTAGGTTGTTTAAAGCTTACGCTATGCGTACATGGGTTATTTAACTAGTTAAGTATAATTTCATCCGGGATTATGTGACTCATAAAATTGTTCTCCTTTAGTTTGTCCCTACCGGTGACCAAATAGCCATATGTTCACCAAATCACACCTTAACCTAGTCGTTTTTGGACATTAGTCTCCAACCTTAATCTAGTTCATCACTTACGATCAAGGTTCTAAAAAACGTAAGGCATGACGTGACGGCGAGGTCAAGCCTCAAGCTTTAGGAGCCATGGCGAGCCATGATGTTGTCTAAGACGGCAATTTTATATATATTTTATACATATTTATATCCAATTTATCATTATTAATATACAAATTACACCAAAGTTGCACAAATTAGGAGCAAAGTAACATATACAAATTAGAAAATACAAATTTGTAGAAATTCAATACACGCGATCGCAAAATGTATATAAAAAAAGTCGAATTTTTTTAAAAATATTTTCTGTGCTTCACGCCTTAAAAACTTGCCATTTGGCGCGTGCCGCCTTGTGTTACGTCACGCCTAACCCCACTGTCAAGGGCTATTTCTTAACTCGGAGTCGCACCTCGTGTCTTGACGTTGTCATAACGCGTTTTTAGAACCATGCTTAAGATAGTGAGTTTGAGGGGAAGGAGGGGGGGGGGGGATCTTAGCATATTTTATGTCATTATTGTATTATATAGGGTCATAATTGTCATTTTGCTATTCTTAGGTAGGTATTATTTTTTTTACTTATTTTCCAGGTACGATGAACATGTTGAGGTTTCCCCTCATTACACATACAAACTAATGGTTCATGGAGATTATATATGTACTTTGTCTCAATACACATCTTCATGTTACTTGCTGTCTGATCCTTTTCTATACGTAAATTATGTTCTTTTAAAGGAAGTTTGCATTTTTTGATTTATTTATGTTGGATTTAATAACAAGTGTTACTTATGTTTTCATGGAGATTATATATGTTGTCTCAATGCACATTCTAATCGGATTGGTTACATGAGTATATAAAATTTATATAATTTTTATAAACTTTAATAAGAATTTAATTGGTTGATGTAAATATAATATTTATTTAAAGTTTCTGTCTTTTATAAAAACAAAACTCTCAAGTAGTCAACAATATCGTCAAAAATCATATCAATTGTATCGTCAACAATCATTTTCCATTAGGGATGTCTAAAATAGCGGTCAAAGACATTCAAACCCAAAACAGACCAAGATCGACAAATTTGAAGATGGATTATATTCTAGACTAGGCACGGCCACATCATTGCTTACTTGAGGCCTAACTGTTATTCACTAATCATCATATCTTGTTCATTTGTTTTGTCGGTTTATGACTTTATGGTGTATATGGTAGCTATGGCTTGACTATTTAGATGTGGAGTATGAATATATGATTATTATGCATTACAATTGTTATAGATGTTTTAATTGTTATTATCATCAAAATTGGATGGTGTATTTAGCTATAATTAGCCCAAATGCACCAACTACCATTCAAGGTTCAAATGGAAGCTAGGATGCAAGAAGAAAACAAAATAAAGTAAGAGATCAAAGGCAGAAATGGTTATGAATTTAGAAATGCATAGGATTATAAGCCATCAAGTTTTTGAACCTATATGTTTGGGATTAAGTATAACTAGAGATCGACTTTGAGTTGTATACTAGTTATAATTTAATTAGTTTTTAGTGGTTCATGCCAATATACAAATCATAAATTCTGCTTTACCCAAAATTCATATCTAACTGGTTGCGTCTAGTTTAGATGATTTAATTACCTTGAGCACCTATGGCCATCTAAAATTTTGCTATGCCCATTTGAGGATGGTCCCTACTATTAAACCTTGAGTGTTTCATATACTTATCTTGCTTGGTCTTTGTGTTATTATTAGCTTCCTAATTGTGTATTAATAAATTATTTTCTATTTGACTTCTCATATTATCTTGAATGCTATCAAAACCTTGTTTTGTTCTAGATGTTATCCAATGTATCTAGGATGCATGGCACAAAGTGTCGTGAGCTTGTGTGGACGAGCTAACTCTGAATACCCATCTTTAATTTGGAATTTAGAATCCAATTTTGAGCATTTGCATAACAACTACAATGTTATATAAAAACCAAATCCTTGATAAGTTTTTAAGAAGAAATAATGTATGGTTCTAACAGCATCTAAGTTATGTAATGTCAAGCTTATATATCTTGTTAATGAATAAGTATTTAAATAACTAAAATACGAATGAATCGTGTTAAATATCTTTACACTTAAGAGTTTGGATGGAGGGTACGTGTACCTCCTAGTGGTCCTTGAAGTGCTTGTGTTAAATGTCTAGCTTACAAGTAATAAATGTTTTCACTCAAGAAGTAAAAACCATAAAAGGCCACCTTTGTCCATCCATAGCATACATACATTTCATTATTGGTCTATTAATTTATGGGCTAGAAAGTATATCATAGCCAAATATATAAAAATCTATATTATTTTAGCCTGCTTTAATATATATATATATATATATATATATATATAAAATTTAATTTTCTGGCAAAACCCGACTTCAGTATATTATATAAATACTAGCATAGTATCCGCGTAATGCGGCGGCTAGAAATAATTTCTACTCGATAATATGTCCGTTTTTAATAACGTAAGACTATTATATCACGTATTATAATGACATCGAACAATTTTCGTTCGCAGTGTATCTATTTTCTTTCTCGTGTTTCCATTACTTTTATTTCTATTTTCTTTATAACTCTTTTATTAATTTTAAAAAACAAAAAATTGAGAAACAAAAAATATTAAATATATTATAAATTAAACCTTTTGTTTTGATTACACGAGTCATTTAAAAATCTGAAAATGCTTATAAATTTAGGTTACATGTTATTAGATTTATAAGTTATAGTTATACGTATTTTCTAATACTTAAATTAAAATATGTGTTATATAATAAAATATTTAAACTATTTTTTTTATGAAGATCCTTTTTATTTAATATCATATAGGTTGAAATTTAACTTGCATTTGACTTGACCTTTTTAAATATTATTTATTATAGAATGTTTAGTTATAAAAATGATATTTAAGAATCTAACTATCTCTATATAATAGTTTTCTTATAGGGTTAAATAAGGGTAACTTAGTAATTTTAAATTACTTAAAATTAAGAGATTTAAAATTAAGAGATTTCAGTGACTTAAATGTTTTATAATATAGTATAGATATCTCTAATTATAAAAATCAATAAAGATGTAATTCATACTCACGATCATAGAGACTCAAATCATATCTTAACCCATAAGTCAATTTAAGACTAGTCTGGACTACTCATATATACTGTGATTAACTTAATTAAGCATACTTAATGCGAGTATGTGCAAATAAACATCTTAATATATTTATATTTATATTTATATATATATATATATATATATATATATATATATATAGATAGATAGATAGATAGATAGATAGATAGATAGATAGATAGATCAATATCCTAGTCACATACATAAGCATGAGTTACATTTCATATCACAAGTAATGCCAAACAATCGAGACACATTTCATGACTATATATAATGATTAGCTTAATTAAAATAAACTTTTGATATGTACGTATTTGAGTTTTCTAAACCTATGAGTTGGATAATTATCATAAATTAAATCTATCACAAGCTTTAGGCCAAACAATGGATACAAAAACTTAATCCAACCCTAATTTTTTTTAAAAATTTAATTTCTCCTCCGTTAAATTACCTACGAAATATCGTGTTAGTTTTTGATATTTTATGAATCTTGAATAATTAAGTATATTATCTAGCCACTTATCATTTTTTTCGTTGGTTAAATCTCTTATTTTATCTGTCCATTTTATTGGCTTTTAATATAATGCCACGTGTAGTTCTCATAAAATTTACATCCCAGACTCCTTTATTTATTTTGTAAATTGTAATTCTAACATATTATATTGTTAAATAACATTTTTCATCTTAGCTATAAATACACGTTTTTTCCCTTTTCTATATAATAAATAAACATAATTTTATTTGTTTAAATAATTACATCATTAGATATGGCTTGGCGATAAAAATGAATCTAAGATTCTAACTTTTTTTTGGGTTTAGTTTTAGAAATACATTGAAGTTATCAACTTTTATTATTGTATAAGGTATATTACATTTTTGGTTTCTATAGTTTATTAGAAATTATGAATTTGATCCTCGGGTTCAATTTTTTTAACGGGTTTAGTTTCTTCCGACTCGATTTTTTATGCTTTTGGTCCATCTTTAATTTTTAGTGACTAAAATGTCCTTATCTATATTATTTTTCCCGTTCTTTATTTTTTTCAATTGATTTTATATATTAAATAATATTTAATTTATATTTAAAGATGAAAAAAAGATCAATTTAAGTCCTCATCTCATTCTCTCTTTACCTTACCTCTCCTCATCTCTCTCTATATCTCTCTCTCTCTTTCTCTCTCTCCAGCTCCACGACCCACTGGCGACCACCACCAACTCCATCTCCACGAACTTAAAAAATGTCTACCATCGCTATCTACCATAAATCCACCACCGTCGTATCCCTCATCTTCAATCACTACCGCCGCCACCACCTTCATCTTCAACCACAACCACCGTCATCCCTTCAACCACCACCCTCTTCATCTTCAACCACCACCACCGACATTTCCTTCATCTTCAACTTCAACTACCACCACCACAAGAAGAACACTTGCAAGCCCTAATCGGTGATTAAACACCCAACCTTAAAAGATCCAACTCCGGTCAAGTTCACTACCTCCGGTCATTATTTCCCAAATCAAAATACACTTGATTACAACAACCAAAACCCAAATCAAAACCAAGTTTTAACAGATTTGGAATATCCATTAACTAAAATACATTTGATGAAAGCAAGAAGAAAAACGAAAACCCTAATTAAACTTCACTTAAATCCATAAGAGAGTTGGAGGTAAGAGAAAGAAAGTAGGAAAGGTAAGAGAGTTGGAGGTAAAAGATATAGAGATCGGTGGTAGTGGCCGGTGGGTGGTGGAACTGGAGAGAGAGAGAGAGAGAGAGAAAGGAAAGGTAAGGTAGAGAGAGAAAGAGATAAGGACTTAATATGATCTTTTTCTATTTTTAAATATAAATTAAATATTATTTAATATATCAAATCAATTAAAAGATAAAGAAATGGGAAAAATAATATAGATAAGGGCATTTTAGTCACTACAAATTAAAGAGGGATCAAAAGCGTAAGAAAATCGGGTCATGAGAGACCAAATCCGTAAAATTGAACCCAGGGACCAAATCCATAAATTTTAATAAACCACAGGCACCAAAAATGTAATTAACTCTATTTATATATACCAAACTTTAAAAACTACCATTTAATGTATCAATGTTTGAAAAACTAACATTTAATGTATTGTAACCTATTATAGGAGGTTACACCGGCCAGGCCATTTGTTTAAAATTTTGAAAATAAAATAAAGAGTATGTTACATTGTTGTTCTCTGTGGTTTGGTCAAAATGACGAGTTTGGTCTCTGAGTCTGAAAATGGACGGGTTTAGTCTTTATTGACCCGACTTCACTGCATTTTTGGTCTATCTCATACATGAATTGATGCCCTTAACTCAATATTTTATTCATTCTCTTTTAATATTTAAATGATTTTATATTTTAAATTTGATTCATTTAATATATAAAATTCTTAGAAAACCTAAAATATTACTTTTCTTTATCTCTCTTCACATACACACACTCACTCTATCTCTATCTCTATCTCCACTCTTATTCGACACACACACAGATATCACTGTTGTGGCCACCGCTGCTCCTTTGTCTACAACCACCAGACCACCGCCTTTGATCACTACTTGCTCCTATTTCTCTCACTTTATCCTACATCGTCGCCGGTTACTTCCACTAGCATAACCACCAACACCACTTGCAACAACTCCATCACCGAGCACTTCCAAAACGACAATTTTCCTCTCTCTCTCTCTCTCATACTTAGCCTCTGGTTAGATATAGTGTTTTTGTTTGAATTTTTGGGTTTTAGATCGGATTTGATGTCAGTGTGATGGTGGTGGAAAGATTTAGGGTTTTTGGTTACATAGATGATGTCGGATTAAGCACCTCCGAAAAAAGTCACCTTAGATGCGCGCTCTTATATAAATCTAGGGTTTTTAGGTTTGATAAATAATGGCAACAGAGGCGATTGAAGATAGCGTCAGAGAAGATGATGGCGATGGTGGTGGTTGAAGTTGAAGACAAAGGGGCAGTGGTGTGGTTGATGAATACGATGGAGGCAGTGGGTGTGGTTGTTGCAGATGACGAAGGCGGCGGCGGGTGGCGTGTGTGTGAATAAGAAAGTGTAGAGAGAGAGAGAGAGAGTTTGTGTGTGTGTGTGGAGATAAAGAGGTATAATAAGTTTTCTAAAAAAATTAAATATTAAAAAATCAATATCAAATATAAAATCATTCAAATATTAAAAGAAAATGAACAAAATACTAAAGTAAGGGTAATCTAGTCAATTGAAATTTAAGGGAGACCAAAGTGCAATAAAGTATTGTCAACATGTATCAAACCCATAAGTTTTCGAACCAAGAGACCAAATCCGTAATCTTAATTAGACCACAAGGACCACAAATGTAATTTACTCTCAAATAAATATTATTATCTTAATAATAATAATTAAAATGAATATTGAAGCATATGGGGGTGTTTGGGTTTAAAGGTTTCTTCATCACGATTTAGTTCAGACAGAGTTTCATCACGACTTCAAAGAAGATGGTTTCTTCATCACGACTTCAAACAAATGTTTCATCAATGGTTTCTTCATCATGATTTGGTTCAAAGGTCGATTTCTTCATCATGAATTCAGGCATTTGTGTTTACACCTTCAGGCGATTTGCTTCATGCAATTGGTTAACAACTATCTGTTTGTAATACTATCAATGACTCATTATATGGAAAAGTTCAAACGAGAACTGTTTTTAATATACGAGAACTTCGAGAACTGTTTGTAACACCATCAACAACTCATTAATAGGGGTATTTTGGCCATTTATATATTTATTCAACAGTGAATTGCGTCCAGATGGACCGTCATAATTTGTACGACTTGATTTTCCCAAAATATCCCTCATTAGTGCTTGTTAATGAGCGCATTAATGATTCATTAATGAGTCATTACCGTTAATAGCCATTGATTTATTTTAATCAATAACCAAGATTGGTTATCGTAGTTCTCGTAAAAAAAATCATTCTCATATGAACCTATATATAAGGATGGTTCATTTGAGGACCATTCTTATTGCAAATATCATGAGAACCAATCTTAGCCATTCATTTGGTAAGTGGAATTCATGGATGGAAAGCATGGTGGCAGACTGTAGCAAGATGCATGAGATGAATTCATGGGTAGATAAAGAATTGATCGAAAGAGGGGGAATTTGATGGCTCAGATTGGTTCTCTTGTTACTCGCAATAAGGATAGTTTATACACACACACACTCATATATATATATGTATGGTAGAGTTATTGTAAGAGATGATTAAATGTAAGCAAGGTAAGAGGTAATCTTAACCCATCCGATTTTGATGCAAAGTCAACCAAATTTGATCAAAATTGATTACATGAAAACTGGAAATAAATTAGCTTAAGGGGCAAATTAGGAAAAAAAAACTTTGATGAATCTTGTAACTATTGCAAATTTGCAAAAATATCAGGTAATTATAAATTATATTTTTTCAGCATTTGATATTATAAAAGGACCATCTTCAAACATAGAACGGATGAATATCATACTGAAATTTTGATACATAGTCAACATATCAATTCATCAAAAAAAATGATGTACTAGATTAGGAATATTGCAAATCGGATGAATTGATGATTATGTATTAGAGTTTGGATCAACAACTTAAAGCAATTACAAACTAGAAACAGAAAAGTGATGAACCCAATTTATACATATCTGATGCACATTATCTGCAACACCTTCAACCTTCTTTTGTATAAATTGGATAAAAAATACTGAACTTGATTTCACAACTTGATTCACACATACGCATTATAAAGAGTTACAATCTAATGAATAAAACTGATGCACGAGAATCATCATAAACTTCACCATGAGCCGATGAAGATGAAGATTGAACATGAAAAATCATGTGTGAGATGAACAATAATCTATGAA
The DNA here is from genome assembly GCA_038502395.1 of Dittrichia graveolens. NCBI lineage: Eukaryota > Viridiplantae > Streptophyta > Magnoliopsida > Asterales > Asteraceae > Dittrichia > Dittrichia graveolens. Next base: position 9,127,854 of record JARJIL010000003.1, read on the forward strand.
TCATAACCCACATGGTTCCATTGATTCTCAAACAGACCTCGTTGTGCTTCATCGTCTTCATGTGCTTTAACAATAGGGTTCATCGTTCTCCGTGGCTTTATGGTGTTAGTTTAAGTCTCGTATCTTCATTGCGGCGTTTTAAACTCCATCTTATGCAGCGGTAGTCGGCGATTTTCAGGCTCCATCATTGACTAAAGAACAGATCTTGCATCTTCATCGGCGGTGGTTTCAGGCTCAAGCATTGATTCAAGTACAGATCTTGTGTTTTCATTTCCGGTTGTGCGCTGTGATTTTAGCCTTCGACCAGTGGATGTGATACGGGTCCAGTCCGATATCGTGATTAACATCGTGACCAACGGTTACTTTGTTGGCATCTTCAGTAATTTACCAAGTCATTTTAGTGTCCCACGTTAAATCACGCATGCATTTTCCCATTTATTAGGAATATTAGGAGTGACCACGTTTCCTTTTTTCTGGAGTTATGGTAGAGTAGTTTAGGTAATCATTTTTATTTAAGTATTGTAATTCTTGCATTTTGGGATATCGAATATCAGAAAATTTGCTCTAGTTTATTTCTTTTATTTACTTTCCATTGGGAGACCGTCCATCTCGAATTGGATACGTATCAGGATGTGTGCAATCGAAGCACAGTGTGTGATTTCCCCCTGCATTTAGGATAAGTAGAATGAGAGAAATCAGATGTTGGTGGGGGTAGCAGGTGTCCGGTTGAGCGATTACCTTACTGTTGGACCAAGGAGCAATGAGGGTGGTACGGGCGAGGTGGCCGGCGAAAAACCATTTTAGAATCTTAGAAGGGAACAATCGAAGTTGGTGATCCGGTAAAAGGAGAGATGATAGGAGAGATGACTTAGGGAACAATTATCATTCACCACATTTTAATGGTGATTTAAAAAAGGTAAATGTGTGTTTAGGGTGTAACATAAAATGTCTAAAGTATCTAATCCTAGTAATGTCACGTGTCAAGCTCTAAATCCATCTTACCCACTTTACCAAAATTTACCTCTTATTATGAGAGAGAGAGAGAGGGAGAGAGGAGAGGACTCATGGCTTTTTCTCGATCGGTCCATAATCTATATTGAGGACCAATTAATATGAGGAAAAGAGAACCATCTCTTCATCTGTTTGTGTTGTCAATTGATCATACACACATCACCCTAGATGAAATACGTACATATTACATATAAAGATGTATCTTTTTTATATAGTAGGCATTTAGTGGGAGCCACAAGTTGTGTCAGTTGAATTCGTACTCATTACATTTTACCATCTTAAGAAGCCACCTCTACTATACCCTCCCCTTCAATCTATCGATCACTATACTTTTACACAAACAGTAGTTTACAAAACATTATTTTCATATATATATATATATATATATATATATATATATATATATATGTGTGTGTGTGTCTCTCTCTCTATATATATATATATATATGAATCAAACAAATTATAAAACTTTGAATCAGATTCAAAAACAATCTATATATGCCTAAAATAACATTTTAAACCAATTTTAGAGATATATATACATATAGATGCAGTTAGTCAGAAGAGGTGTGAAAAAGGCAAGCCATATAAATTGTCATTTTGTGTATGATCTATATATTGATCTAATAACCTTCTGTAGCTTCCCTCCAGGACCAGATTGTGACCTTTCTTTTAACATATTCTCCTAACCTCAGTACCACTGTTTACTTGTCCCACCCTTCATCAACTCAAACATACCTTTCCTTTATATAAATATCACACCTTTCTTGCACCAAAAAGCACCACCAAAACACACACTACTGCACACTTACTGCCTTTAACTGCACAAGAGAAGACTATCAAACTAACAACAATTTGAAACAAGGTAGGTAGGTAATAAGATATGGACTGGAATGGTGGGAATCCCAGCCGGCCGTTTATTCCTCGGCCTACAGCGCATGCACAGAGCTCCTTCGCCTTTCTTTACAACTACAACAACGATCACTACGTATACCCCCCGCCTGGTATGTTCATTATTCCATATTACTCACTTCCTTAATTTGATTTCTCTCTGAATTAATCTTTGTTACTTAAAACTACTCAGCATGTTTTAATTGGCATATATATATGTTCAATTCATTATCCACGAAAGAGATTATTTTTTTACAGTAATTAAACAGAAATCACATATTTTTATCTGCTATATATATATATATATATTATGATAATGTGTATGAAATATAAATAAATATGAAGATTATTGATTAACTCATATTATATGCCTAGGGTAAAACTGATTTACTTTCATTCTATGTACCAGAATGATGAAATGATCATCAGATTATTACATATAGAAACCTAATTAAGATTTCCATCAAATCTTTATTCATTCAAGAATTGTATTGTGATGGATACAAGATCTTTAAAGCTTGGTTTCAAAGTCTGAACTTAATTATCTTTTCGATGTTAAATTACTCGTTAATTTTAATTTCGTTGCATGCTTAAATTTTACGGTATTATGTTATAATTCAATAAAATCACAACACACATACATATATGTGTATTTATAGAACTGCCTCTTGATCGAGCTCATGATTCTAGTCTTTTACATCAAAATGGGTAATGAGCGCTGGACAAAGATCTGATGAACTATAGATGCAAATATGGTCATTTATTGAAGATTTATAATTATAGTTATAAATAATAAAGACGTACATAATATATAATATTGTTAGGAAACAAAAAGATACAATATTGGTACTAAATTTTTAAAAAGTATATATCGATCTGGGTACTTTTACGCATAAAATATATATTTCCCTATGAATTGAAGGACATAGTACGTACTGTGCATGCGGACTATGATTTCCCACATGTTATAAAACTGATCAGCTCATTATGTGAATGTGTGTGTGTTTGTAAGAAGTATATATCTAAGAACATTGTCTTATATGAGTTATATATATGTTCATATGTACAAGTAAGATTGACATATATATGGTATATTAAAAGCAATTAAGTACATAAGATGCTGACAAAAAGATTTACATATATAAGATGTTCTCACCAAAACTCAGCCCTCTGTATATACTTAAAAAAAATGAATGCTAAAAGCATGCATGTTGAGTGTTGAATTCATGAAAAATGTAAATTAACAGGAGTGGGGGAGATGAAGCACCAAATAATGCAGGCACCATTAGCAATGATGGAAATGAATCAAAATGAGTATGAAAACAACAATCAAGATAAGAAGAAAAGGCTAACAAGTGAACAGTTAGAGGCACTGGAAAACACTTTCCAGGAGGAGAAGAAACTTGACCCTGATACCAAGATGAAGCTTGCACATGACCTTGGGTTACAGCCCAGGCAAATCGCTGTGTGGTTCCAGAACCGACGTGCTCGATGGAAGACTAAGCAGCTCGAGTGCTTGTATGATTCCCTTAAACAAGAGTTCGATGCTGTCTCTAGGGAGAAACAGAAGCTCCAAGAAGAGGTACGTTATGATACTCTTCAAATAACGTTGTTTTATTTTACATATTAAACAACGTTATTAACTTTGATGTTTTTAAGAAACTAATTAGTTAACAACTTCTGTAACTAAGTGCTATATATATTTTGATCTGTTATATATAGGTGTTAGCATTAAGAACCATACTCAAGGAACAAGTTAGCAAGAGACAAGGTGCAGGCTCTAGCACGGGGTACACATACATGTCTGGTGAAGAGACGGTTGAAAGCACATCAGTAGCCACCATTAGGACCACCACCAGCCACCCTCATCAGCTGACACTCGGTCAACATCAGGCGGCTGTTGCCACCACTACTGGCGCCATGGCTGCAGTTGACAGCCACTATGTGATGAACTATGACCCGACCACATCCGTACCAACTCCATCTTACTCTAACTGGGCAGTTCTCCCCTCTTACCCTTAATCTCGTAGAATTACTAGCTAGCTAGCTATTTAATTTGTTTGAGTGACTCAGCTATCAATCAAATAATATTTTTTGATTTTTGTTTTAGCGAGTGAAAGTTAAGAAATCGTGATTTAGACATATAAGGTTAGGCCAGGACAGTGTGATAACTCAACTATTCTTCATGATGCGGACTCGATGGAGTTCATCTCGGAAAGATTTGACATCGGCTTGATTTTAATTAGTTTGAGTTGAAAACATAAAATTATATCTGATAGCAAACTCATTTCAGATATATATACATGCTTGATTTTGGATTGAAGAACTCGAGCACACACGCATATATACACACATATCCGATTCATAACCTCTGAATAAGAGCGTTTGGTTGAGGATTTACTTGATTGTTCGATTTTAGACACTACCGCGCCAAGGAACTGAACTTGAAACAGCCAAAAGTCTAAAGCCAAATTGGTTTTAGGTTAAATGGGTATGTCTCATCAATCTCAAACATTGGAACAAACAACATATACATACATGCTAGCTAGAGATCCATACAAATTTGTGTTTTATATATATTTCAATATATAATGACAAAAAGACCAACATGTTCTAAAGGACCTTAACTTATAGTGTTATTTAGGGATTAGCAAATAAGCTTAAAGGAGTGGGGAAGGTGGACCACTGCTCATATACATTCTGAGAGCAGCCCAGACCCAATCGGCCCAAACAAAAGACAATCCAGCCCAGACCTTCGGGTACACCACTACAGCCCTTTCGGGTTCCCCCACTTCGGATTTGGCAACCCGACGCAAACCGAAGCTTTCTATTTATTTTTTTTTTGGTTTTGTTGAGAGAGTAAGAAGAGAGAAAATATTTAGGTTGTTTGGGTTGATTTATGATAGGTGCTACTTAGGTTTTGGGTTGGAAAGAAAAAAGAAACAAAAGTTGATGTGGCAGGTGACGTGACATTTGGGTAAGTTTGGGTTGAATGTTGTTATACTCATGGTCTTATATTCACCCGACTATAAAAAGAGTACAAGGATCTAGTTTGTTTATGTATCATATAATGTTTAGAATTAAAAAATTATTTATTATTGTTTTAATCACATGCATCTCACCACAACCACCTTCTCGACGACCCCACCACTTGCTACGTGGTTGCTGCCGCTTCCCTACTAGTGTTGGTAACATCTACACCCGGTATAAATCAAGTTGTTTTTAATAATTTCATCACTACAGTAGATCGCTTGCACCACCTTCATCTTTGTGACACCTCACCTTGTTTTATGGACGAATCCATGAACAAAGTAAAGTGGCACAATATATAGAAGGTGGTGATGCACCGCTACAAGAAGCAAGAAAAAAAATATTGAGAGATCATACAAATGCTTGAAGTACAAAGATGGTGAGGAAGTACAACCATGTAAAGGTGTCGGGAAAAAACGAACCAGAATAAATTAAATTCAGGTTATTCGATCGTTTATCGGATTTCTTGTTCGGGTAATTTGGGTAACCCAAAAGTAATTCGGTTCAGGGTTACGGGTATATCCGAAAACCGAGTAAAATAACCAAACAACACCCCTAAACCATACAATAGGTGGTGGTGCGCGCTGTCATGATGGGGGTCGTAGTGGAACCCGTTAGATTAAAACTAAATATAAAAATAATAATAAAATTTAGCCAATAAGAACCCATGTCAACAAAGCCGGATCCTACTAACTAGGACTTGTCCTAGTAGTATAGAGGGTTTTACCTCACTGTGAAGTCTCGAATTCAAGCCTCATTATGGGTTTTTTTGGAAACAATAGAGGAGGGTTTACTCCCTCGCTATTCAGTTATCTCGGTCAGATATCAAATATCGGTCAAGGACCGATATTTAAAATTTCGGATATCGCGGTGAGATATCGGTTTTTTATATTTTGTAGAATATATATATATATATGTATATATGAGATTAAAATCATAAAAAATTAAATAAAAAGTATAGCAAAAAAGTAAAACTTGTAACCCGTTAACCCAATTATACTAAGCCCATTAACCTAATTTATTTAAAAGAAGCCCATTAACCTAAATAAGCCCTAATACCCACTCAAATACACTAGGACTCATGGGCTTCCATTTGAGTCGGTAAAAACCCCACCAGAAATTGAGAGCGAGAGAGAGAAAGAGACCAATTAGGGTAGCGATTTGGGGCTGCCGCCGAAAACAAACCGAACAATGAAATCGGAGTGCTGGTGCAAGGGTTGAGCTAGGACTAAACTTGTCTAGGAGACGAAACCACTTCGAGTTCCGCAATGATCGAGGTTAGTCTCGTTTCTTTTTCTTCTGTCCACGAACTCGCAAGTGATTAAATGGATATTCTCTTGAAACTCAGTCATATTTAGGAACACTTAGCATGAAAAAAGTTCACAATACAAAAATCGGTAGAAAACCGATATCTCGATTTGCAAATATCGGCAAAATATCGGCCAATATCGCCGAGATTCTCGGCTCTGATATAACCCACCGATATTTGTCACCCTCCGATATCCGAGATCTCGGCGAGATATCGCCGAGATTGACTGCATAGCTCCCTCATGACGTGTGGCTTGAGGCTCGCATACTGACTTATATAGATGTCACTACGGACCCAACTCACTAACATAACTTCGCTATTAAAAAAAACCGGATTCTAGTCAGCATTTTAGAGCTAAGTGTGTCTCATATTTATGCAAACTAAAACACAAAATCCTATGTTTGTCATAACAAAATCTAAGACATCAATGCTAGAAAAAAAAACAAAATAAAAAATATCCTACCTCACCATGGTAGACTGGAAACCAGCTACATTATGTACATGAACACCATGTTCCATCCTTTTTCCTTACTATTTTCTTTCTTTTAGCATGTTTTTATAAACTATTGGCTGCTACAGAAATCAAGAAATCCCATGAACTCATGGTTATGGATCATCTTGATGCTTCTGTCAACTCCGATAACCCCTGCATATTGATCCAAGTTCAACATGGTACATAAACTCGAGCACAATTCAAGTACACCAAGAAAAGCAAGTTCAGAAAGTTACCCATTGTAAGAGCACTGGAAAAGATGACAGCCGAAAGAATAAAGACGATAAGTGAAGCCCTCTTTAAAAATGCAATAAGTCTTCTTATGAAGAACTGACCCCAAAAGCCAGCCATAACAGATACTGCCATCAGGTATAAAGCTACAAGGGGAAAAGATTTATACTGTGAGAAGGCAATTTCATTCGGTTGAACTAAGAACAGTTCGATTTGGGCCATGTTTTATCTTAAACACGTCAAATAAGAAAATGTAGCTGGGGAAAAGGATTGAATGGGTTAAGCAAGTAGAAAGTAGACCAAAGACTGTTTAATGCATATAACCTCCTCATCTTTTTATAAGAAATTTGATTATTATCTTATTAATAATGTTCTTAAATCATAATTGGAGCATTCATATTGTAGAAAAAGAATACAAAAGTGATTGTGAGTCAACCCAACCTAACTCGCCCTGTTTCAAATTGTATTAAAACGTGATCCATTTTGCCAATTACCCAACCCGCCCATCGTACCACCACCATATTAATGTGTATTCATTCAAGTTTTCAAGAATGGAATAGAAAAAAATCAACTGGTAATCGAGATGGTGAAAGAGATTATACCATGAGGAATTGGGAATCGCTTTAGAAGGTAAAACTCGACCACGGATAAAGATGATGAGAACATCATCACAAATGTTGCTGTTGCACTTGCAACCTATAAAACACCAAGATGGGTTTTTTTTAGGTTTTCTTTATAAAACATATTCAAGAAAATAGAAGCAAGAACCTAATATTCACGACTTCAGGAACATTTTTCACATGCTACAATTATATCATGCATGATTTGAGCAACTACAATAACTCTTTATGTAATGAGCACCATTAGTTTAAAGCCTATAAGCACTACATACAACAATTTTTAAGGCAAATATTTTCATGTGGTACAATCAATATCATGCATGATTTGAGTGACTTCCTTTGTTAAAGAAAAAGATAAATGGAAGGCCTTCGAATAGACTTTCACATGGTACAATAATATCATAAATTTGATTAACGGTTGATTAAATTTTATGCTAATAGTTAACCTCCTCAACAATACACCTTCAACTAATTAATCGGTAATATCATAAATGTAATAAACAGTTGATTAGACTTTATGCTAATATTTTAACACCTCTTTCTGTTCAAAGATTGTAATCCTTTCCAGAAAAATTAGCAAAGAACACACAAATGGCAGCCTTTAAAGACAGATTTCCACATATGTATAGTATACTTTTATAATAATTTCGATTGATTGTTGATTAAATCTATTGCTCTAACTGCTAGTATCTTACCCCCTCTTCTTGTAACAGAACCCCCCCCCCCCCCCCCCCTTTCCTACCACCACCACCAAAAAAACAGAAAAAGACAAAAAAAACTACAACACTTGCTTCACATCATGGTCCAAATACATCATAAACTTGTTTCCTGTTAACTAAAAATTTCTAATTTACACCCTCTTCTTGTATATAACTGTACACTTTCCCTTAAAAAGAGCCTAAATTTAACTTCTAGGCACCAAGGTACTTTATTTAATTAATTTAAAGTTGTATACCTGTGGCATGACACCGATCTCAAGTAAGAGGGGCCCAAGAATGAACCCGCCACCAGACCCCAATAAGCCACCAACGGTGCCACCCAAGATTCCACAAAATCCACAAAACATAAGGTGGGGTGCAGTCCAGTCAATTGCAGCCTCACACACCGATTCAGGGTTTCCTGTGTTTTTCCTCTTCTTGCTTTCCTTGTACAACTTAACACATTCGTAACCGAATACAGCTAGTGCTACTGGGAACTGCAAGAAACACATATAGCCTTAGAAAGAAATGTAATATCAGGTGATGGATATTGAAATATCGTCATTCAACTGCACATTACCTGTATTACAGTGACTAACCAATATGATGTACTACATGTTACTAAGCCATTCTGCAGGAAGAGAAGATCAGGGCTGCTGTTAGCACATGAGATTAGAATTCAAACGTTTCCATTTCCAGATTCAAATTTCCCATTGACGAGCTTAGTGTTTTAGCATAAAACTCTTCCTAATGTTTTACTCTTTTAATAGTTTTAATCTGGTTACTAGTTAATCTTCTAAAGTTGTTATCACATAATCAATTTTGAAAATAAGAATAAGTAAGTTTGACTATTGACTTCTTGAGAATCAAAAACTGTATTCAATTTTTTTTTGTAGGGATTGAAAGGAATTTGAAAACTGCTTACCTTAAAGATCTGAAGAGCTAGAAAGGCAGCCCATACGACTATTAGGGCTGTAAGCATCTTCCAGCGTAAATTGAACAGAATAATTTCCTGCGAATATTGATAAAAGAAAAGATTACATTAAGAGAATAACTTGATTGAAAGGGTGAAAAGCAAAATATATATATATATATATATATATATAGGGAAAAGTTCAAACGAGAACTGTTTTTCGTACGAGAACTGCGAGAACCAAACTTAGCCGTCCAATTCCCCCTCCTTCAATTGGATTGCCCACCCATGAATTCCTTATATGCACCTGCCACACTCAATCTCCCCACACTTTTCATCCATGAATTCCATTATCCAAAATGAACGGCTAACATTGGTTCTCGCAGTTCTCGTACGAAAAACAGTTCTCGTTTGAACCGTCTCCTATATATATATATATATTGAAGTTAACAACAGTCACCATTGGTGTTTTCTCCTCTTTAGGAATCAATGGTTCGTATGTGTCAATCAGCACTATAAAGAAAGAAACACAGTCAAAAAAGATACCATATAAGAAAAGGTTGGTTTTAGAACTAAAAGATTCATGGGACTTACATTCCCCACAAGAATTGACAAATTCTCCTGCCCTTTCCATTTCTTTCTGCATAATATTAACAAGAAAAAGGGTAATCTAAGATCAGATAAGTTTTGGCTCTCATATCTAGATGCTAAATCTAAATCAATCAAATAATTTTCACCTTCATTAAGGTCTCTTCCTTCCACATTCCAATAGCCTTAAAGAAAGACCTTAAAGATGTCCCTATCAGCAATATATCATTAGACAGGCAATAATTTCCTAATGATTAAAAGGTTTAGAGGCTTAAAAATATACCAATATTAGAAAATTATTAGGACTCAATTATAAAAGAAATAACAGTTGAATAAACACATGACTACACCAATTAATGGCTCAATAGGAGCACACTAACAGACCTTCGTCATCTTCTAAAACATATAAATAATAACCAAAGCAATCAGTGGTCACTAAGATCAAGAAATAACAACTGATGTCTCTCTGACCCAAAGAAATTAAAGTAGAATTGGAAAGATAGTGATACATTATGAACAAAAAATACAGAATCAACTATCCATCATGGGATTCAGATCTTTATTTCAAGAAAACCCCAAATAGAAAATCGTTGTAAATTTAATGGATACTTATTGTTTTAACAAACCCATACATCAAAATCATAACTTTAATGCGAATTATGAGGAAATCTTAGTGGGGGAGTAGGGTTTACCAGAAAAAAGGAGGATGATGAGTACAGTAATGAGCCAATAGGGGAAAACAACACTGAGAGCCACTCCAAGTGTTATTCCAAGCATTAGCATAGGCTGAAACAGGAGTGCTAAATCATAATCAAGAATTGGTACTTCTCTGCATGGATGTGGTACTCTTAGATTGTACCAAACTGATGATGCTGATGCCCCCATTATCATACCTATTCAATCATAAACTCGAATCAAACTCAAAATTACAACCCCATGATACCCAAATACAAAGATTTTTTCCGAAAAGTATGAGTTATCAGAAACTTTAAAAAAAGCACTCAAGAAACAGAGTAAAACCCCATTTATGTGTCAATATATCGATATGAGTTAGGTAAAAAGAGATGAAAACGGACATTTAGATAGAGCAGCAGCAGACTTTGTATCAAAACCAACGATTAAAGTAAGCATAGGAACAAAAATGCCGCCACCACCAACACCCCCAACTGTTCCAAATGCAGAACCCAAGAATCCTATTACTGTTGCTAACACAATTCTCCAATTAAACTCCAATTCCTAAATCAAAATATCGAAGATCAAGCACCCATTAGATTAAAACAGTTATAAAACCAATAACGTCAAGTATTTATACACGGGTCTCTAATAAAGATTACAATGACGAAACTTACAGGCCAGATTTTGTCGTCGGGTTCAGGAACTTGGGAATTTGGGGAAGAACGGAGAAAAGGGTGGTCGTTTTTGTGATTGTAGCGGTGGCTGGTGATGGTGTAAACGGTGAGGCTGCCGATGGAAAAACCGATTAATAGTATAGAAGCAAACTGTCGTGTCGCCATGATGAAGTGGATTTTGTTTTTCGATTAATTGATTGTTGTTGGGACGTAAATCTTGGCAACTCCTCCGTGGAAATGTAAGCTTTCGCATAATGGCGTCAATTTATGGAGGGCAGGTTGAGGGCGAGGAGGAAGGCGGTGTGTCACGTGTGATTCAAATATGAATATCAGGGGTGTTTGTTCGAAGTTTCGTTTGGTAGATACTTTTTTTTTTCTTTTACCCGATCCATATACTACATTTTTTAACTATATCTATACTAATATATAAATTATTTAACACCCTCTATTTTAAATGTCTTAATTTTTTAAATTTTAAGTCATTTAATATTACTAACTTACCCCTTATTTAAATATTAAAAGGAAACCATTGAATACTATTTTAATAACTAAAGTTTCTATAAAAATAATGTTTAAAAATATCAACTCAATACAAATTAAATTTCAACGTATAAGATATTACACAAATTAAAAATTGAATAAAAAAACCTCCATAGAAATATTATTTTAAATCTATACTACTATATAAAGCATTTAACACTCTCTCTCCTTCTTAATTTTAAGACTTCTTAAAATTCAATCAAAACAACATCTTGGCCTTTCATTCTATTTAACTTAATCTTATCCACTCAATCTTTAACCATTCCAATCTCTCTCCTAATTTACCTTAACTTTTTATTCAATTAAAATAAACTCTCATACAAACATAATTATACACACATAACAACATAATTTCTAATATTTTATTAACTTCTCTATCCTTATTTCACAAATATGATTTTTTTCCTTATTTTAATGTCTTTTAGATTTTATTTTTAAAATTAATAAAATAGTTTATGCAAATAAAAGAATTGAAAAAAATGGGACATGTTGCTAAAGAAATTTTTTTGTGACATTGAATTTTGCGAATAACATATCATTACATTTTTTAAAGCGACATATTATAAAACAAAAACTATTCGACTCCGCAGCATTGCGCGGGTACAATGTTAGTATTATATCATATACCAAATAATTTAATTGAAGTATTAGAAAATTCGTATAACTAAAACTTACATGTAACCGAATTTATAAACACTCATATAAGTAAAATAAAAAGTTTAATTTATAATATATTTAATATTATTTTACTTGAACTCTTAAATTATAAGTAGAAAATTACCAATATAGTCTTAAATATATGTACATTTTTTTAAAATACACCAACACAACCACTAATATATTATCTCATACCTACACAATTTCTTATTCAAATCAACACAATTCACCAAGTCATTGATATGTTTTTATGTAACACCACTTTTCCAAATTAGATTTAAAAACATTATCTTACGAGTTAGCACAAAAAAGATATCAGAGTTTCACAAAATACAGTTTTTAAACATACACGTGCTAACATTTTCAAAAGTAGTGTCAAAGTTTGTCTCTTGAAAATCAGGAGCTATCCAGCTGATCTCTGCACTGGGGCCTACCCTTGCTGGAACTTGCATCACCTGCAACATGCAATACTGAAACATAAGCTAACGCTTAGTGAGCATACTAGCTGAACATAACAACATAAATCAGGAGTAAATTCTCCCCAGGATGTATCGCATCCAAACTGTAACAATAGGAGTAAAGTCTCCTTAGGACGTCTCGCATCCAAGATGTAATACCTGCAAACCTGCACAACTGTTACTATGCTAGGGTTTATCCACACCTCAGGGTGGAATATCCCCAGCGCTTTACTTAGGTATAAAGAGCTCGATATACCCCTTTCTACTTTTTGGGATACACAGCTACGCTTGCACATACTGAGTATCCTCTGTACCGGGCTATTCTACACCGCACAGGTGTAGCCTATCCCAGCTTCTCTTGGTATACAGATCACTGTATACCCTGTTTAAACAGGAGTAACAACTCCCCAGGATGCCTCGCATCTGACTCACAGGAGTAACAACTCCCCAGGATGTCTCGCATCCGACTCATAGATAAAACACATAACAGTTTTATCATACAGTTCAATAATTATAATCATGTATTGCTCATTCTAAAGAATAGTATACTCACGGCATGGCTATACGCATGCACTTGCATCATATATACATATCATATATCATATCACATCATATCATATCATATCATATCATCTGTTATACGTATACATATACTACTCACAGGTACTTACTCTGCTTTAGTATACAGCTACACCACCCACGTGGCTGTATACCATAACATTGTTCTTGGTACAAAGTAATGCCTCGCGCGTACTCTGTAGCCTGCTGCATTATTGAATATCTATAACATTCGTATCTTATAACACAGATATCATGTTGTTCATTTAATGCATACTCATATACTCACCTCACTAACGAGGATGGTTCAAACAATAGCTCCAATATCGATAATAAAGTCACCGCATACATCGACAAATAGTACCTACAAGCAATATATAGAAATCATACAAATTCTAAGTATTGCAAGCTGGGCACCCCCTAGGCACACCCTAGGCATGGTTGTGCCTTCCCCCAGGCATGGTTGTGCCTTTCCCTCAGGCACGCCCATGCCTTCCTCAGGCACGCCTGTGCCTTCCCTCAGGCATGGTTGTACCTTTCCTAGGCATGGTTGTGCCTTTCCCTCAGGCACGCCCATGCCTTTCTCAGGCACGCCCGTGCCTCAGTCAAAAAGCACGGGAAGTACCGTATGAAATAGGTTTTGCCACGGGGAAGTAAGGCACGCACGTACCCTCCTTAGGCACGCCCGTGCCTCCCCTGGTCTGCACCAGTAAATCGGCCAGAACACTGTTTTTCCGACCAAAACTCAAACAAACCCATTTCTAATCAGTTTTTAACCTCATAGTCTTAATATCTCAACTTTTGAGCATGTTTAGGTAACCAAAAAAAACAATTGTGCAAATTATTGATATAACGGAATTGTAATTTGCTATGTTTGGTTCAGATTATAAGATAATTTAGACGCAATTGGACCTGTATTTTAGGAACCATTCTATCATATTCACTTTATTGGATCCGAATAAACTAATCTAGTAAGATAAATATGCCTAGTCTTTGAGGAACTTAATTCTATTAAATAAAGGCATCGAAATCTTCGAACACCTAATGCCTGAGGTTCCCAAAAACCGATTCCTTTGGACTTCAAATAGCCCAATTGAGTGTTCCGCGAGAAAAGAGAGGCTAACATTAGAGGAGGGAAATGAGATAAGGGTTTACCTTCTAAAACAATAAAAAACATCCTATAAACAAGTTGAAGCCTCTCCCCAACCTACTTCTATGTCTCTCCTTAGACATTACACTTCTTCCATAAAAAGAAGAAAACTTGATTACTAGTTCTGAACACTTATTAAAAGATATTCAAATCAATATTGTTTTTGCAATGAATGAAAAATTTTCTATGTATATATTTGAATATCTCAATATCAAAACTATCAATTTATATATAACTTTAATATATCACATCAATATTATTTTAACAATTTTACTTGTTATATTGTTATATTTATAGAATGTTTGAATTAACTTATTTTTCCGTCTTATACGTTTTTTTAGAATTTTGATGAACAGAAGCAAACTTTTTTGAATTTATGAACTTATAAATATAATGTTATTACTTGCGTAAGTTGATAAATTCATTAGTTAAAAAATAAGTTAATTCTAACACACGTCTAATTATTACTTGTTATAACATTTAACTTTTAATTTGCTCACCATTACATAGCTGTATTTTTCTATTTGTGTTAATGGCATGTCATATAAATACTCTACCAAAAGAGAATACTTGGTTAAGGAGAGTTTGATGACACATAGATATAATTTTTTATAACCTAGTGATATCCGTTGTTTTTAGTGTCTCGTAAGATTGTGGGTTCAAGTTTCGTAGTAAATAAAATAATATAGAATTATACTTAGGTTTAGGGAGTATATGTGTTTAGCTGTTAGACCATCCGTTACGGAATCGAGTAGCCTCGGGTTAGTTGAGGAACACCAAAACGAATGAAGCGGGTAAGGCAATCGGGTAAAGGAACTCGATGGAGAACCAAAGATCCCCGAATCGAGTAGCCTCGGGTTAGTTGAGGAACACCAAAACGAATGAAGCGGGTAAGGCAATTGGGTAGGTCACTTGGGTAAAGGAACTCGATGGAGAGCCAGAGATCCCCCCCCCCCACCCACACCCACATATATATATAAATAAATAAATATGAAAAAGGTTTGGATAAGAAAAGGGAAGGTGTAACACTTATTTTGGGTAGAATAAAGGAAATGAAAGAGGAAATGATGTGACTAATGTGACATTACGTAAAGAAAAGAAAAAGAAAGGATATAATACATGGCATTAAAAAAAAAGTAAGAACAAAAGCTATACTCTATTTTTCAAGCCAAAAGTGAAACCAACGAAACCCCAATCTAATATATATTATAATTAAAAGAAAATGTTTGTGATGTTATCATCTATTTTTAAAATATATTTTCAACCAATCATAACCTACTATTTCAAAGAATTCCCTTAATGAAAGGAGGTTAATATATCATCATCCTAAACTACGATTCTTTATGTATAACACATTTTCAAATTTAACGCTTAGAAATAGGATATTAACATCGACGTCTATTCCCAGATATTTATACAGGTAATCTTCATGGTCGCTAGATGCGTATTTGATGCCTCATTCCCAGATTTATCTTCCCAAATTGACGTCTATTCCACCTCGTAAGTTCGTGTTCATATAAAAATAATTATTAAATAATTATTGAGTCATATATTAGTATCATCATCAAATTTTACATAAAGATAACTATATTAATGTATCATATCAGCGTTGAAAAATAGTTCATTCCAGTCAAAACTTCTCCAACAAATATAATCTAAAACCAAGTTTTAGTATTAATTTATATTTAGGTGCAAAAGCTAATAACTCTTAATGTGCCCACATTGATACTTATATCATGGTTACTATATTATAAATAATATATATGTTAATGTCCACATGTTCTATCTTCTCTTCTTCTTAATAAAAAAATTCAATCAATTTTTTTAGATATCCATATTAATTGTTTTCAAAGTCTAAACATGATTTAATTCAATAAAGTACAACTCATAGAGATTTATATTAGTAATGACGTTATCAAGGATTTAGAGTTTAAATTATGAAATTATATAATTTAATTTATATATGTCCTTAATTTACTTATTCAAACCTAATAGAATTGGAACCGATCTATCAAGGATTAACATCTTTTTCACAATATGAAAAATTATGATATTAACAAACTTAATTTTTCTTAAAATATTAACAAATCACGTACTATCAAGAAACATAACAAAGTTTTACATGACAAAATTCTTTCTTTTTCCAATACACATGATAAACTTAACATCCAAATTATGGTAGTCTTATATTTTATTCATTTATTTTCATGTATATTATTATTATTTTTTTTATTATTATTATTATTATTATTATTAACCAGTCTGAAAATATATTGTATGAATTCTTCTCTTCGGCCAAAACCACTATGAATTCTTGATATAGTAAAATTTTAATACTAAATCTTTTATGGTCTGATTGTCAATTATATATTTCTTTTCTTTTATAAAAATAATAATCATGGAGAACACATTAACTAACATTAATTTATGTTAATTTTAATTATATCAGGATTTACCGGATTCCTTTAGAGTTGATATAAATTATAAGATACCATAATTAGTGATTGTTACGTCCGGTCAATTCAAATGGTGTTTTTTAGTTCGTGAAGATAATAAAACCAAGAGAATCCAACTCTTTAGTAAAACGCTTAAGAAATATCTTCTTGAAAATGAGGTTAAACGTGATTCGTTGCTGCATTTAATTTGTTACATATTCAAGGAATTTAATTTTATTACTTTTGCAATATGCATAGAAGTTTCAAAATTTTAAATTTCAAAACATAATTTATTAAAAGATTCAATTTAAAACCTCTATTTTCAAATTTAACCCTTAGAAATAGAAGATTAACAACAAAATCGTGTATCCTAACTAATCATTACATGTATCTAAACTACAATGATGTACCATACAATTTGTATAAAAGTTTCTAAATTTTAAATTTCAAAACATAATTTGAAGATTAAATAATATAATCTTAACTAATTAAAATTTTATCCTAACTAAGTTGAAGATTAGTTTGTTAAAAGATTTAATTTAAAACCTCTATTTTCACATTTAACCCTTAGAAATAGGAGATTAACAACAAATCATGTATCTTAACTATTCATTAGGTGTTTCTAAACTACAATGATGTTCCATACAATTTGCATAGAAGTTTTGAAATTTTAAATTTTAAAATAGAATTCGAAGATTAAATCATATAATCTTAACTAACTAAAATATTATCCTAACTAATTTGAAGATTAGTTTGTTAAAAGATTCAATTTAAAACCTCTATTTTCAAATTTAACCCTTAAAAATAGGAGATTAACAACAAAATCATGTATCCTAACTAATCATTAGGTGTATCTAAACTACAATGGTATTCCATACAATTTGCATAGAATTTTCAAAAGTTTAAATTTCAAAACATAATTCAAAGATTAAAGAATATAATGTTAACTAATTAAAATATTATCCTAACTAATTTGAAGATTAGTTTGTTAAAAGATTCAATTTAAAACCTCTATTTTCAAATTTAACCCTTAAAAATAGGAGATTAACAACAAAATCATGTATCCTAACTAATCATTAGGTGTATCTAAACTACAATGGTATTCCATACAATTTGCATAGAATTTTCAAAAGTTTAAATTTCAAAACATAATTCAAAGATTAAAGAATATAATGTTAACTAATTAAAATATTATCCTAACTAATTTGAAGATTAGTTTGTTAAAAGATTCAATTTAAAACCTCTATTAGTTTGTAATTTAAAAATAGTTTGTTACATAATCAAATTTGAATTTTAAATATCCTTTTTATTCTATATGTAGTACTTAATTTGAATTGAATTGAATTCGAAGATTACTTAATTTATTATATACGTAATTTGTATTTGAAGATAAGTTAAAATTTACGAATCTAAATTTTATCCTAACTAATCAAAGATTTGTTTGTTATGATTTATATAAGATTTGAATTTCGATAATTTAATCAACAAATGAAATAATTTACAAATTTCCAAATTGTAGGTACTATAGAATACTATTTAACCTGCAAGTGGGATTCATTTTCTTATTTAGATTTCTACTTACAATGCTTTCTCAGCTTTACATTCCGTTGCTTTTAATGCCGATTCTTTCTTCTAAAGCTGGAAATGTTATATTGGATAAACGAGATAAATTCACATTTTTAAAAGACGTAAAAGGTAAATCTGATCATTGTATCATCAAAATAAAGGTAATTCTCATGTTGAAGAACTACTTTAATGACAATCAAAGAAATCCATCTAGCCTTTAGATTATCTTCATGGATGTTGTTTATAAAGAAGTTCTACAAAAAATATGATGACGATGTTATATACGAATTTCCGAATATGTTTAGATTTACTAATTTTAAAATACATTCTATATGCTATATTTGTTTTACAGTTTTACTTTCTATACATGTTACCATCTATGTGAAATTTTAATGACCCATTATAATTTAGACAAGAAATACACCACCCCTGTTTTCAGAACTGACAAGTTATCGAGAAAAAATATTCATCGTCGCTACATTGCGCTAGTATGTGTATATATATACATGTGTATGTGTGTGTATATATATGTATGTATATAGATATGTTTATATGTGTGTATAACCGGGTTGAGCCAGTGGTTGAATAGTTATTCACTCTTCACACACAATCAACTATATATCCGGATTTTATAACACTAGAGTAATGGAGTTAGAACCAAGGATAAAAGTAAAAAAAGAATGATACATCTCTGCTGAAAATAGATATAAAAATACCTTCACAACTATTTTCTAATTGCAAAAACAAACATTATATTCTTTAAATATCAACACATTTACAGACATAAGAGGAAAACAGATCTGTTTTGAAAAAACAAACAACACTAAGTCTGACTATGAAGTTGAGTTGTGAGGTTCAGATTCAAATGATGAAGTCAAATCTGTTACTCATCAGAGGATAATTCTAGCCAAAAAATATTAAGGTAATTCTTCTCTCTTAAAAAATCCATTACAACTTTTCGTTATGCCGTGTGTTTTAGTTCCTTCTATCTGTGCAACATGAACAAACACATTTGTGTCTATAGATTATTCATGAACATGATTTGAATACAGGTTATTGTAAATTATTTTATTGAAAATGAACATGATGGAAAAAAATAGCAATTATAAAAATAAAAAATAGGGGAAAATATCGTTAAAATAGAGAAAAAGTTATCAATTACGATCAATTACGTAATCAAGATATTTCTGTTTGATACTCCTAAACTACGATCAATTACGTTCGCTCTCACAATAAGAGAAAATTTGCAATGCTTACATCTACGGTTAAACTTATTCATGTCAACTCAAGTGTTCCAATTTATTTCCTTTTGTACTTTTTAGACATATGCCATAAAACAATTCAAAGAATAACCTGTTTTGCTTTTTTGCTCTTATTTTTCCGATGAATATCTTGATTGTAACATACTTAACCGAGATCACTTTCGAACTAGCAATGCTGAAGGGCAAAATCTTATATAACATATAAATTACTTTTATTTTTTTGAAAAATAAACTTTTTCCTTTTTGCATCTCCTTAAGTATAATTGTACCTAATTTATAACATGTGTGCATAGATATGTAATATATGTTATCATAACAATTTTTCAAAATTTTATAATATTTTTATTAAAGTTTGTGTAAAAAATATAAATAATATTTTTTGACGTATCCAAACATCATAGGGATGTTACACTAGTTATTCATGTGATTATGGTTATGTACTCATACATATAGATTATTATTGTTTTATATACTTAAAATGCATGTATATATTAATCAATTTATAGATTAGAATTCATTCAATTTGTCTAATGTGTATGTATGTTTATAAATATCATG
Organism: Dittrichia graveolens; assembly: GCA_038502395.1. Taxonomy (NCBI): domain Eukaryota; kingdom Viridiplantae; phylum Streptophyta; class Magnoliopsida; order Asterales; family Asteraceae; genus Dittrichia; species Dittrichia graveolens. The sequence continues at coordinate 9,148,171 of JARJIL010000003.1, forward strand.
TCATGGCGAATATGTAAAGTAGATCGATGTTTACTTAATTTCTTACATATTTGGAGGCTCCTACATATCTAAATAAAGCATTTCCTCATTAAGCCCAACATTGAAATCGAACTCTATAACACAACAAATCTAACTCAATTACCCCGATCCTATAGTGGGGTCGGGTTTTTCGACAGAGAAAGAGATTAACCCTAGAAGAAAAGATAGAGATAGATTAAAAGATTAAAAGAGTCGATACTTGTGTCTATCATAATCCCTATATATAACTATAATGGAGAGGGTTTAAACGAAAACTATTTTTTGTACGAGAACTGCGAGAATCAATCTTGGCCGTTCATTTTGGATAATGGAGTTCATGGATGAAGAGCATGGGGGGATTGAGTGTGGCAGGGTGCATGTAAGGAATTCATGGATGGGCAATCCAATTAAAGGAGGGGAATTGGACGGCTAAGATTAGTTCTCACGATTCTCGTATGAAAAACAGTTCTCGTTTGAACTTTTACCTATAACTATATAAGCATAACTGCTTAATTTTTGTTTTGATGTCCACATGTACCTTTATTTTAACTTTGTTAGATTCATTGAATGTAGGAAATTTCTGTCAATATCTTAAAATTAGGTCCTCATTTTATTGGACTGGATGTATAGGTGAAAATTACATAGTTTCTTTCCTTTTATTATTATTATTATTGTGTCCATTTTTCATTGGTTTTGTGAACATAATTTACCTTAGTGGCAAGCTTTATCATTTTAGCATTTCAAAAGCTCACTTTTATTGTTATTTTATTTATCAATAATTTCAGAATGTGTACAAAAAGTGTTTTATCTTTTTCCACCATCTAATGTCATTATATGTTCCATTCTTAATGAGAAAGTTTAAAGTTACATTATTAAGTCCGGTTTGTTTCGTAAAATTTGAAGAAATAAAATGAAACCGAAATCAAATTCCGTGTTGTATTGCGTTTGGTAAACTTGTTTTTTGAATGAAATCTCATTCTTTGGGATAGTTATATTCCCTCAAGTAATGAAAAGTTTTTGAACTAAATGAAATTTAAATTAATTTCATTCATTCGAATTATACGAAACAAACTGGACCATAGTATATTACTATATATGTACAAAAGAGAGATTAATTAATTAACCATTTAGGAATTTGTAGTACTTTTGATTTAGGAAACGGTGAAGTATCTATGTGTATTCTATATCTTCTATCTTCTAATATAAATAAAAGATCAGCTTTAATAAAATCTATTAGATAATCTTAGCCATTAAGTTTAGATAAAAGTTTTAATCTGATTACTAAAATGCACATATCTACATGTAATTAGGTGCCTAGTTTAAGTTTATCCTTTTAACCCGAATTCACATTGTAAGCTTTCTTCCTACACCTCCCACTTTCTCATTACCTAACCCTAGCCATTTTCCATCTACTTCATCATCACGATTGGTAGTTAACTAGATGAAAGATAATTAATTTGGTGTAGCGATAATATGCATTTGTGATGTGCCTAGCTAATGTCTATCAGATTCATCAGCAACCTAACTGGTTTACGAGAATGGCTAGCTCGAGTTTTTTTGGCGAAAGAAAAGAAAAGATTTAGAAGGAAAACAAAAAAAGTTATGTTCTTTGAACTAGGGAAATGGAAGGAAAATAAGGGATTTGAAATAGAGTTTAGGCTTATTTTGACTCAATTCTAATCCTCTTAAAAATGATAATATTTGGAAGGAAAGGATTATCTTCCCTTTTCTTTTTTTTCATCTCCTTCTTAAACTCGATAACAAGCCGACTGAAGCCGTACATGTTTGATGCATGATATGCCGGCTCTACTTAATTATTTCTTTTATGAAACTAACATAACCAGATATTAATCAGCTAATACGTACAAATTAAATGGAATGTAGATTAATTTTGTTGTGTATACTGTATAGGAATTTTCATGCAAAAATTTCTCTACTATTTGCATTTTTTTCTTCTGCTTCTTGTCGTAATCTAACACATGGAACTCACCTTACTATTATAACTTAACCCAATTAACCCGACCTTATATATCCGAAATGGTGAAACCTAACGAACTCAAAGATTATTAGGGTTGGTTCTCGGGTGTAGAGATGACAACGGGGTTGGGGGTATCAGGGATCGCTCTCCCCATTCCCGTTCCCACCCCCAATCTCCATTCCCGCCAGGAAATTGACTTGCATCCCCATCATGTCTCCGCCAAGTATCAAGGATTGCTCTCCCCATCCTCGTTCCCACTCCCAGTCCCCATCTCTGTCCTCATCTCCGCCGAGGAATTGACTTGCATCCCCATCCCCGTCGGGTATGGGGGATCCCTTCGGGGAATTGGGATTTTCTTTGTCTACAAAAACCAATTTTTCTAAATAGATAATACATGATATTTTTCATACAAAACTATAATTACAAATCTAACTTAACTCTTCCAACTGGTTTACATCAAAATGTAATTAATCATGTATTTTAATAATTTTGTAAGATAGATAATGTTCCTAATAGAAGACATAATATATTAATAAATCGTTCTACAATACACGAAAAATTATCAATCAAATAGATAATTTCTCTAAATGTTTGTCCATAAAAGACGCTTATAATACTTTCATAAATGATTCTACAAAAGCTATATTAGTAATTTCATTGTATTAGTTTTTTCCGTTCTCTATGTTTAATAAATCGTATGAAACGGTCATGTACATTAAAAAAACAATCTTATTAATATACATATTAATGTAAGAAAGTTAAATTGGATACAAATGCTTATTTATATGAGAAATTTGACTTAAAAAATTATATATATATATATATATATATAATATGTGCGGGTTCGGGGTCGGGGAACCAAGGGGTATCTCCATCCCCATTTCTAAGTTTGTGGAATCCCCGTCTCAATTCCCGGTCAAATCATGGTCGGAGGACGGGTTTCCCATCGGATACGAGGTTTTTTGGCTTTTTGCCATCCCTACTCGGTGAAGTGTGGTTTTTTTAAAACCTGACTAACTCGAAACTAGATTGGAACTAGATTGGGTGACCAGATTAATACCCCACATAAATACCAATCTGCAATTTTTGAGGTTGGTCTTGATGGGGTTTCCCAGCTAGATTTCTTTGAAGTTGGCTTATTCGCTCGGCCAATGGTCAGAATGTGTACGAGATACCATAAGGGCCCAATAGTGCATACAAACAATACCATTTGTATATATTAGCCATGCTTCTATCTGTTAAATTTTTTAAAAACAGTTTTCACATGTTGGTTTTAGCTTGCTAAATGTATGGGTGTTTAACGGTTTGGTTTACGATTTTTTTAGTTTAGTTTATTTGGGTTTTTTAATTTTTTGTCAAAATTGTAACTGAATAGAAACTATATAAAGTATATGTTGGGGTTTGTTCGGTTTTTCAAAATATATTTTAGCAACGGAAGCATGAACAACAATTTTAAACTTTTTAAAACTCCCCACCAATGATCCATATGCAAGCCTTAAGAAACAAAACAACCATAGGGTGTTTAGAACTACAACCTTTGTAGCGTGAGTAAACCGTTGATGAAGTGGTTGATCTATGAGAAGCCAAGAGAAGACTTCCTCCAAGGTATCCACAAAAATCAATGAGTCCAACACCTCCAAGATGCTAGTCTCTCCAACCCTTGAAATTCAAGCAAGCAAGCAACAACCTCTTGTTCTTCTTCTTGAACTTACTATGTATGTATATGAGTATGTATTCTAGCACCACACTTGGCTCACTTGAAGAACACCAATACTACAAAGTAAGGATGTTCTCAAGTATGAAAACACTTAGAACTTTTCTAAGAGCATAAGGAAAGGTGGTAGCCAACTTGTACACAAGAAAGCCATGCATGAAGACTTAAAATAAGCCAAGAAGTAAAGCAAGAGAGGGAAGCCCCTCCTTGCTTGATTTTCGGCCGTAGCAAGGGGGAGGGGGGGTCCCCTTTGGTTCTTTTGCTTCACTTGTACATACATGCATGTCTAGGTTAGTCCATTTTTCAAGCAACCTCAAATGGACCCCCTTTGTGATACTTGTAAGCATTTCTAGTTTTATATATTTCAAGTATATATAAAATATAATGCTAGACTTGCCATACATTGTATAAAATACATCTACATGTATTTTATATACATACTTGATTGTTACTAGTAACTCTTTACTTGTAACAAAGATATACATACATTTATATAATTGTTACTAGTAACAATTTACTTGTAACAAATATATATATTTATGCATATATATATACATATATATTCATATGTTTATATCTATGTATTTGATATGCATTATCTTGTATCAATATACAAGAGTGATATTATTATTTCACATAAATAATAATATGCAACAATGCATATATATATACTTATATATATAATGAGTTGGAAACATATTTAAATCATATTCAAATATGTAATTGGTGTCCATTGATTGTAAATGTGTGACCCTATGTGTTTATTTATTATCAGTAATATCGTATTAATTTGTGTCTTGTGCACATAGAACCAACAATCTCCCACTTGCACAAGTTACAACTTAAGCCGACATAGACAATGGTAAGAACGTCTAGCAACATCCCATTGCCCCTAATAATAAATAAAGTGTGTTGATCAACACTTTCACCAACGAAATTTACTCACTAGCTACAAATCGTTGTTATAGGTAAGTCATCAATTATCCCTTTGTTTTAACATCTCGTTGAACATGAGACATGGATCGTCATCAATTCTCATATAATGTTCAACTTGTTTTAGGGCCCAGAGATATTATACTCCCAATTAAATGAGAGAAACAAATTCCATCTTGACCACATATGTCTCTTATAAGACTCATATCATACCTAATAATGGCCTTTATAACTACCCGGTTAAAGATAGCGTTTAACCACATTAAAGCATGATACTCCTCATACTCGAGTCCCAATATGTGTCTCAGGTCTAAGGATACAAAGATACCACATTTTTCTCAAGATTTACTTATGACACTGATCCATGAAGCGATCTTAAGAGCGGGTCATGTCCAATGTTTGTTCCCTAACAAACGTTAGTGAATTTGGCTGCAAACCCTTTTGCCTACTTTCATCACGAATGAAAGTCAACCAACTTATTCACATTAGTCTTAATTCATAACTATTCCCATAGTTATAACCGACTATGGACGTTTTAGAATAAAGAATTATTCATGGATTTAAACATGCTAATAAAGAACACAATATATATTAATGAAGTGATCATATCCCATACATCATTCAGATAAAATAGATATTGTCATAATGTTCCAAAATATCCAAATACTAAATTACAATTCAAATCCAATCCCTTGTAAAGCGAAGACCTATTGCCCTAGTATGAGACTCATGCTTAGTCGAGGCAATAGGTTTTGTAAAAGGATCTGCAAGATTCTGATCTGTATGAACTTTGCGAATACACACATCTCCTCTATCCACTATATCCCGTATATAGTGGAAACGCCTGAGAATGTGTTTGGTGCTGTGATGTGATCTAGGTTCTTTTGCCTGGGCAATAGCACCTTCATTATCACAAAATATTTCTATGGGGTCTTGAATGCTTGTTACTACCCCAAGGTCAGCAATGAACTTCTTCATCCATGCAGCTTCTTGTCCAGCCTCAGAAGCAGCAATGTATTCAGATTCTGTAGTGGATTGTGCAACTACACTTTGCTTAGAACTTTTCCAAGCAACCGCGCCTCCATTCATAACGAAGACATAGCCCGATTGTGATCGAGAATCATCTCGATCCGTTTGGAAACTAGCATCTGTGTAACACTTTACACAAAGATCTTCTTCCAAACCCCCATAGATCAAGAACATGTCTTTGGTTCTTCTCAAGTATTTTAAAATGTTCTTTACTGCCATCCAATGGCTATCTCCTGGGTTTTGCTGGTATCTGCTCGTCATGCTCAAAGCATACGAGACATCTGGCCTAGTGCATAGCATGGCATACATGATGGATCCAATTGCAGAAGCATATGGGATCTCACTCATTCTATCTAGCTCTTCTCTTGTGCTAGGGCTTTGAGCTTTACTCAAAACCGTGCCTAGTGCCATTGGCAAGAATCCTCTCTTAGAATTCTCCATCTTGAATCGTTTCAAGATTTTGTCAATATATGCACTTTGACTTAGGCCAATAAGACGCCTAGATCTATCCCTATAGATCTTTATTCCAAGAATGTAGGCGGCTTCTCCCAAGTCTTTCATTGAGAAACACTTCCCAAGCCAAGACTTGATGTCTTGCAAGGTCGGGATGTCGTTTCCAATGAGTAGTATGTCATCAACATACAAGACAAGGAATGCTACTGCGCTCCCACTAGTTTTCTTGTAAACACACGGTTCATCTTCTGATTTGATAAAACCAAACTCTTTTATTTTCTCATCAAATCGAAGATTCCAACTTCGAGATGCTTGCTTTAGTCCATAAATGGATCTTTTAAGCTTGCACACCTTATTAGGATACTTAGGATCTACAAAACCTTCAGGCTGAACCATATAGACATCTTCATTTAGGTGTCCATTTAGAAAAGCCGTTTTGACATCCATTTGCCATATCTCATAGTCATAATATGCAGCTATGGCAATAAGTATTCTAATAGATTTAATCATGGCTACCGGAGAGAAAGTTTCATCATAGTCAATACCATGAGTTTGAGTGAAACCTTTCGCCACTAGCCTTGCCTTAAATGTGTGTACATTTCCATCCATGTCTGTCTTCTTCTTGAAGACCCACTTGCTCCCTACAGTCTTACTATTGGGAGGAAGATCAACCAAGTCCCATACTTGATTTTCATACATGGATTGCATCTCAGTGTTCATGGCATCAAGCCATTTATCGGATTCCGGATCCGATATAGCATCTTGGTAGTTAGTAGGCTCAGAAGAGTCTACCAAGAAAATCTCATCATTGGACACGAGAAATCCGTATCTCTCGGGTTCTTGACGAGGTCTACCAGATCTACGAACACTTTGTGTTTCAGTAGGTTCTTGAACAACCAATTGTTCAGGTTCAACAACCGTTTGTTGAGTGCTAGTGTCAACCTGACTTGTATTTTGTGGTTCTTGAATTTCTTCAAGGTCTACATTGCTCTCACTTGCCTCTTTCGAAAGAAACTCCTTTTCTAAGAAAGTGGCATGCCTAGAAACAAACACTTTGTTCTCGGCTGGGTTGTAGAAATAATATCCTAATGAATCTTTAGGATATCCCACAAAATTACATTTGATAGATCTAGGATCGAGTTTGCTTAAAGCTTCTTGTCGTACATGAGCCTCACAACCCCAGACTTTCAAGTAAGATAAGTTTGGAACCTTTCCATACCACATCTCATATGGTGTCTTATCTACCTTCTTGGTTGGAACCATATTCAATATGCGCGCAGCAGTTAATAAAGCATAACTCCAAAAGGACGAGGGTAGAGTACTTCGGCTCATCATAGACCGAACCATATCTAGTAGAGTTCGGTTCCTCCTTTCAGATACACCATTATGTTGTGGTGTTCTAGGAGGAGTAAGTTGTGAGATAATCCCACAATTACTAAGATGATCCATAAATTCTTGGCTTAAGTACTCACCACCTCGATCGGAACGAAGGGCCTTGATTGTTTTGTTGAGTTGATTTTGTACTTCGTTTTGAAACAGCTTGAACATCTCAAATGTTTCATGTTTATGTTTCATCAAATAAACATAACCAAATCTACTATAATCATCGGTGAATGTAACGAAGTATCTATCACCATCCCTAGACATTGATCTAAAAGGACCGCATACATCCGTATGTATGATTCCTAATAGATCTTTGGCTCTTTCACTTGAACCGGAGAAAGGAGCCTTAGTCATCTTCCCATATAAACATGATTCGCAAACTTCAAATGAGCTAGAATCGTTTGATTTTAAAATTCCATCCTTTTGAAGTTTTGCAATGCGTTTCTTGTTTATATGACCAAGTCGACAATGCCATAGGTATGTTTGACTTAAGTCATGCTTAGGTCGTTTGGTGCTAGTGGTATATATAGAATTATCATCAAGAGATCTTTTAAGATTAACTTCATATATTCCATTAAGAGGTCGAGCCTCAAAATACAAAATATCGTTTTTGAAGGCACGAATGCCATCATTAACGAAACCAAAAGTGAATCCAGATTCTCTTAACCGAGCTACTGAAATAATATTCCTAGTTAAACTAGGTACATAACAACAATTGTTTAATATTAAGTACAGGCCATTTGGTAATAATAATTCAAAAGTTCCAAGGGCTTCAACAGCAACATTTGCTCCATTGCCCACGTGGAGATCCAAATCGCCTGGCTTCAGCAGCTTACTTTTTCTCAACCCCTGCACATTGTTACAAATGTGAGTTCCACAACCGGTATCAAATACCCAGGAATTAATGGAAAAAGTATACATTTCAATCATATATATACCTGAAGTGCTAGCCTCGCCAGCCTTCTTCTTTTTCAACTCTGCAAGGTAGGTTGGACAATTGCGCCTCCAATGTCCTACCACCTCGCATTCAAAGCACGGGTCATTCTTGGGAACCTTTCCCGCCGTCTTGGGTGTAGGAGCCTTGGCAACTTGCTTGCCTTTGTCCTTTCCCTTTGCCTTTGCTTTGCCTTTCCCTTTTGAGTTGTTTTTCTTTTTCTTCTTGATTTTCCCTTCTTGAATCATCAAGACTTGAGGTGTTTTGCTTGGAATCTTACTCTTAGCAGTTTTAAGCATCCCATGCAACTCTGAGACAGATTTCTCCCAATTGTTCATGTTATAATTCATGACAAATTGATCATAGGCTTTGGTCAACGAGTTAAGGATCTTATCCTGTGCAAACTCGTTGGTTATGGGAGATCCAAGCCTAGCAAGCTGGTCAATGTATCCTTTCATCTTTAGCACATAGTCGCTAACGGATTGACCTTCCTCCATCTTACATGCATGGAAGGCTCGAGTGACCTCAAAGCGTTCTTGCTTCGCTTGCTTTTGGAACATTTCCTTAAGCTGGCTAAGCATCTCATATGCTCCATGCTCCTCAAGGTTCTTTTGAAGATCCGGAGACATGGTAGCAAGCATGAGGCATGAAATTTTGACCGAGTCGTCGGAATGCTTCACCCAAGCATCCCTAACGGCTTTGGCCGCAGTCAATGGAGGTTCCTCAGGGACGGGATCCTCAAGTACGTACAATTTCTTTTCGTGCTTAAGAACGATTCTCAAGTTACGATACCAGTCTAAGAAATTTGTACCATTGAGTTTTTCTTTCTCTAAGATTGAACGAAGAGATAAGTTGTTAACGGGCATAGTTGAGTTAGGGGCCATCTACAAAATTAACAAAGTTCTATTTAGTATTTTCGATATTTAATCCTTTAATAATTAATACCCTTTAGAATTATAAAATTCTTTAATTTTTAAAGGCTAGGATCCAAGTTGAACTTAACCTTGAATGTTTGGCTAATGCTCTCTCCATCAAGTTAAAACAACAAGGTAGGTAACGTTTACCAATTACATCTCGTATGTAATTCCTAGATCTTTATGGGATCCTAGACAACGATTGTCAATTTTGGCATGTTTGATCCCATCTATGCCTCGGGCTTCCTTACGTTTGGCTAATGCTCTCTCCGTAATAAGATTCCGATTAAGTCGTCCTATTTCAAGACGGTGAATTTCCGGCCCAAGACGTTCATGGAATTCGCGGAAAAACACCTCGGTTGTTACAAAAACAATCCACGCGTTTGGCTAATGCTCTCTCCACGTGAGTGTCGTTGCAACAAGCGAGTGTCTTAAAATGGGATGGCATAGACTTACGTTTTGAAAAAGGGCTTTTACCGTTTTGTATATTTATTAAATAAAACAAAACGAGTCGTGTGACTAGTATTGCATGCATACAATAACAAGTCCACGTTTTGATAAAATCATATTTTATATATATATATTGGTCTTGAGTATTCTTAAAATCCATATTTTACGAACTCTCAACGCGTTCAATTTTAAACTAGTATTAATATCCTATATTAACGTGTGTAGTTTCGAGCGCGCAAATACGACCAATTTTAGCTTGTAATAAAACCATTTTATTATTAAGCTTGAATGGAGTTTGGTTGAGTTTTTAAAATCTCTATTTTATAAAACTCATATATATATATATATTTTGACATAATGAATTTTAATCTTTACAAAACTCCTTTTATAAAATTCATTTTACATCTTATGTTATGTCAACTTAAAATACCAAACTCCCATTGTGTGATTTATATTATGTAAAAAAATATTATCTAGCATGCAAAAAATCCTATTTTCAACCATGCATAATAATATAAACATAAACACACACAAATAACATGTATAAGTGCATAACCAAGCCATTTATCCTAAGTGGTATTTTTGTGAGCCATACAAAAATACCAAGTCATAACTAAGGACCAAATATTCCTCTTGTGATGAACTTGAAGCTCCCACTTGCCAAAACAACTCCTTGTAGTGCAAATGACTCCAAGCCTTCATGGTTGACTCCACCACACTTGAAAACTCCAACTTGGTCATTTCTTCATCTTGTTACATTTTTATAAAAGTAAACTAGTCTAAACTATTCTACTACTTACAAAATACAACAAGATGAAACAAAACTAAAATTATTATTACATACCAAATGAAAAAATAATTTTACAACCAAATCGAATTTCCAACACATCACAAAAGGTCTATGGCTTGTTATGCACAACATACACTCAAACAAACATATATATCAACACTTGATATTTAGGCAACTTTTACAACCAAACATGCATGTGGTTTGGTTGTTTCCCAAAATAAATATATAAACATATATAAGTTGCCAACAAGAAAATCCATAACTTTTCTAACAAAAGAAAAGTTGTCCATTTTCTTAAACAATACATACTCAAAAAGTTTCTTAAAACTATACATAAGTGGCTCTGATACCACTGTTGGGGTTTGTTCGGTTTTTCAAAATATATTTTAGCAACGGAAGCATGAACAACAATTTTAAACTTTTTAAAACTCCCTACCAATGATCCATATGCAAGCCTTAAGAAACAAAACAACCATAAGGTGTTTAGAACTACAACCTTTGTAGCGTGAGTAAACCGTTGATGAAGTGGTTGATCTATGAGAAGCCAAGAGAAGACTTCCTCCAAGGTATCCACAAAATCAATGAGTCCAACACCTCCAAGATGCTAGTCTCTCCAACCCTTGAAATTCAAGCAAGCAAGCAACAACCTCTTGTTCTTCTTCTTGAACTTACTATGTATGTATATGAGTATGTATTCTAGCACCACACTTGGCTCACTTGAAGAACACCAATACTACAAAGTAAGGATGTTCTCAAGTATGAAAACACTTAGAACTTTTCTAAGAGCACAAGGAAAGGTGGTAGCCAACTTGTACACAAGAAAGCCATGCATGAAGACTTAAAATAAGCCAAGAAGTAAAGCAAGAGAGGGAGGCCCCTCCTTGCTTGATTTTCGGCCGTAGCAAGGGGGAGGGGGGGATCCCCTTTGGTTCTTTTGCTTCACTTGTACATACATGCATGTCTAGGTTAGTCCATTTTTCAAGCAACCTCAAATGGACCCCCTTTGTGATACTTGTAAGCATTTCTAGTTTTATATATTTCAAGTATATATAAAATATAATGCTAGACTTGCCATACATTGTATAAAATACATCTACATGTATTTTATATACATACTTGATTGTTACTAGTAACTCTTTACTTGTAACAAAGATATACATACATTTATATAATTGTTACTAGTAACAATTTACTTGTAACAAATATATATATTTATGCATATATATATATATATACATATATATTCATATGTTTATATCTATGTATTTGATATGCATTATCTTGTATCAATATACAAGAGTGATATTATTATTTCACATAAATAATAATATGCAACAATGCATATATATACTTATATATATAATGAGTTGGAAACATATTTAAATCATATTCAAATATGTAATTGGTGTCCATTGATTGTAAATGTGTGACCCTATGGGTTTATTTATTATCAGTAATATCGTATTAATTTGTGTCTTGTGCACATAGAACCAACAGTATACATACCATAACCGAACCAAAAAATGTTCTGGTTCCGTTTGGTTTTCAGTTCTACCCGTTTAAACCGAATCTGAATCAAAAACCAATGTAGCATTATTGTTGATGGTAGACCATTTTTATTCTCTTAGTACTCCTAGCGACTTTGGCAGGAAATATGATCAATTTCAATGCCCCAATACCAAATTTACCAAAAAAAATTAACTTATTGCAAGTCTGAGACTCGATCTTCATAGCTTCGGCCTTAGAATACACGGTATGGGACGTTAATTGGCATGTTTGGTGGCCAACGGCGTCATACTCAACAAAATTACCATTCTACTACGTAGTTATTGAGTTCATGTGTGGAGTTCACATATTCTTTCTATGCGTGGTAACTCTACATGTGGGACCATATACAATTTTAAGCCTAAAACGGCATCAACTTTTCTTTGTTTTCTTTCTTTTTTTGTTCTTGATTATTAATTTGTCGGTCGATAATATATGTGTCATATAATTTGATGCGGTGAAGAGTGTATAAATGACCACTATGTGGCTGAGTAGTAGTTGAGTGATAGGAGAAAAAAACTGACATGATGGTGTAGTAAGTATAGTAGAGTATAACCACTCCATTTACTCGTAGTGAGACATAAATTGATGGTGGGCCAAATGGTCAGGCATCACACTATTTATACTTTGTTATAACATTTAATACTATTTATGCTCTTTTACTAAATCCATTAAATATTTTAATAATAAAAAATGACTAATATACTCTTCAAATAACCTAACTCACCCACCAACACACTCTCCTATATAAACACATTTCTCTATCTATATAAACACAATTTCAAGATTTCTCTATCCTTATTTTATAAATTAGGATTTTTTTTTCTTGTTTTATACTTTGAAATTTGTTTCAACAATCAACAAAGAGTTATTGATGGGAGAAAGAGAAAAGTAACTAGGTAAAAACTATTCGTCACAGCAACATTATACAGATATCATGCTAGTCAAACAAACATGATATTGAAATTTGAAACTTGAAAAAAATTAATTAATTGAACGAATTAGGTTAATATTAAATTGGGATATAACATAAATAAAATATATGGAATAAAATATGGTTTCAGTTTATTCTGTATGAGACTTTCTAAAACCGATCCAGAGACCGATTATGATAATCAATTTTGGTTTTTAAGCTGAAAATCGAATTCAAATACGGTTTTGGTTTTTTTGGTAACGAAATTGTTCCATTTCAGTTGAAATGGTGCATATCTAATTGTTTGTTGTGGCAGCCATTTCAATCATTAAATGATATACGATTGTCTTAAGAGCATCTACAATCCATATTCCTCTACAAGAGTTTAATGAATTACCATGTCACCATTTCACTATTTATACAACTCTATTTTTTAACCTCACACTCAATTAAACTCTACATAGTTTAATAGATTTTCACATCACCATTATATATATATATATATATATATATACACGTACACATATATTTTCATAAAAATATTTATAAAGTTACAAAATACATAAGTTAAATATATGAAACAAAACGTTCACTACATAAAAGGTACGAAAATAAAAATACATTAATTAAAAATTACAAAATTTTAAAAATAAAATACTTAAACATTATTAAAAACAACAAAAGGTACGAAAATAAAAATACATTAATTAAAAATTACAAAATTTAAAAAATAAAATACTTAAACATTAGAGTTAATTACAAAAATGGTCCCTGTGGTTATCATTGATTTTCACTTTTAGTCCTTTAACTTCAAAAATTACGAAAATAATAACTATGGTTGCCACTTTGTTTCACTTTTAGTCCTTTAGGCTAACAGACGTTAAAAGCTACGGTTAAAAGGGGGGTATTTTAGTCATTTTCAACTTATCCTTATCACCAAACAAACTTTACAAGTTATCTTTGTTTCCAAACATCTATCTTTTACTCTTATAACCTAATTACCAAACACACTTTTCAAAATCTATATTACACTTTTTATCAGAGTAACTTCACACTCTCATTCTCTCTCTCTAACCGGTAAGAGCACCACCGCACCACCACCTCCGTTGGTCTCCGATAGGCACACCGCCAAATCTAAAGCATAATGAAGCATAAACCATTGAAGCATAAACCTCCGGTCGTCTCCTACACACGAACCATCACAAGCCGTCCAGATCTGAAGTAAAACCATCGAAGCATAAACCTCCGGTGGTCTCCTACACACAAACCTTTCGCAAGTCGTCAGCAGATCTGAAGCATAAACCGTCGTACGAACTTTCCAGATCTGAAGCATAAACCTTGCTAGCATAAACCATTGCAAGCCGTTGACAAACGGAGGTGCTCATAAACCAGCGTCGGCAGCCATGAAGTGCGAGTTTGTCTTTGATATTTAGGGGGTGTTCATATGTTGATTCTCATAATCGATTTGTGTTCCAGTTTGTTTTTCAAATTCGTGTTTTTGGGTTTTTTTAGACTGGGTTTTTATCAAATTCTAGTTTCTTTCTCTCAATATATCTGTTAACCATGAAATCAAAAAACACATCCAAGAAACCCAGATGTTTGATTTCTGTTCATCTTTGCCATTGTGGTAATCTGTTCATATTTGTTTATCTCATAATCGATTTATGTTCTAGTTACTCTCTCAAATTGGAGTTATTGGGTTTCTTTGGTTTCTGTTCCTATTCGTTGTGTAGGTCTTGTTTATCAAATCTAGTTTCTTTCTCTCATTCTGTTACCAAATTCTAAATTCTGGGTTTTAGTTTGAAGAGGAACATGGTTTACTGTTTTTAGTTTTCATATTTAAGAACAAATAAAAATCATAAAGATGAATACCAAGCATACTGAAAAATAATATTTAATAAAAATTTAAAAAATCAATCTATAAAAATTAGTTAGTAATTAATGTGTATTAAAATATTACTTAACATTATTAATTATTAATTATATATTAGTTAATTTGATAAAAGGTTAGTTAATTATTAATTTAAGAAAGGGGTAAAAAGATGTTTAAGTTGTTTAGTAACAAGGATTAAAAAGAAAATTGACTAAATTACCCTTTGACTAATGGTCAAAGATAACGCCTGTTAGCCTAAAGGACTAAAAGTGAAACAAAGTGACAACCACAATGACTATTTTCGTAATTTTTGAAGTTAAAGGACTAAAAGTGAAAATCAATGACAACCACAGGGACCATTTTTGTAGGAGACGACCGGAGGTTTATGCTTCGATGGTTTATGCTTCATTATGCTTCAGATTTGGCGGTGTGCCTATCGGAGACCAACGGAGGTGGTGGTGCGGTGGTGCTCTTATCGGTTAGAGAGAGAGAGAATGAGAGTGTGAAGTTACTCTGATAAAAAGTGTAATATAGATTTTGAAAAGTGTGTTTGGTAATTAGGTTATAAGAGTAAAAGATAGATGTTTGGAAACAAAGATAACTTGTAAAGTTTGTTTGGTGATAAGGATAAGTTGAAAATGACTAAAATAACCCCCTTTTAACGGTAGCTTTTAACGTCTGTTAGCTTAAAGGACTAAAAGTGTAACAAAGTGACAACCACAGTGATTTGTGGATCCCCCATTCCATACAACCCTAATTACACTCCATACAACTTCTATTTAACCATAATTCCATAATGTGGATGCTGTAATGATTTGTGGATGTACTTGCAGATACATGTAGAATTGCTAATTTCAAACTTGTTGGTTAATTCTTGTCGAGTGTTATCAGGAAAAAAAATTAACCACTTTTTCATCCTATTAATTTCAATTAAAAAATAAAAGAAGTTTGCAATCATGTTTATTTAGCTCTAGTATCTATTTGCAAATTTAGTATTGTTTGCACAAAAAGATAAAATTTATTCTTTTAAACAAAATTAATTTGTGATTTCTACTTCTTATAGCTTTTAAGACAGATTCTCTTTAGTTTAGAGTAACATATGGGTGACCCATCCACAAATTCTGGATCAAAGCCCACTAACGCAAAATATGGGCCGCATTTATTCATACATGCAAGTTTCCATCTTCTATTAAAAAAAGTATTTTATAAAAACTGGACAACCCAAAACATAAAGCGAATCAAAATGCAACACAACACAAACAAATCCAACATTCAAACTACCAGTCTACCACCACATATACACTCCCTACCGCCGTGGCTCCACTCCTTCCGTCCGTCTCACTTCGGCTTGTCGTAGCACTTCCCCCGTGGTACCCAACGGGGTGTCATCTACATCCACTGCCGCAAGAACCCCTGCTCCCAACGGCGACCTCGTGTCCACCTCCATAACCACCACTTCTGCGGTATCACCACCGCGGTCTCCACCTTCCTCTTTTAAGTTCATGGCTTGCATTCTCTTCCTTGCATCCTCCGTCGTCTTATCATCAAACATCCCCTACTCAAATTAATCATTCCTGTTATTATTATTCTCCCAATTTCATTTTATTATAATTATAACCAACAACAATTGCTTGTATTAGTATAAATAAATACATTATTATCAGATACCTACAAAAACAAAAACATTAAAAAAACATAAAAATTTACTTAAAATCACATCCGACTAACCTTTGTAGCGTCACGTGTTTCGGACATTTTCTCCTTGGCCTCCTCTTTCTTTCCAGTCAGTAGATCCATGGCTTTTCTGGCAGCGCCCGCCGCTGCATCCTTTAACTCCGTCACCTTTCCCACCGTCGTATCCTTCCCTTCCTTGGCTTTCTCTGCCGTGTAGTCTTTGTTGGCTGCCGCCTTTTCAAGGGTGTAGTCCTTTGTAGCCGCCGCCGTATCAACTGTGTAGTCCTTAGTCTCGGAAGCTTTTTGAGCTGTATAATCTTTGTATTCTCCCATCTTATCCATTGTTGCATCTTTAGCTTCTTTTGCCTTCTCCGCCGTGTAGTCCATGCCGGTTGCCGCCTTGTCAACTGTGTAATCCTTAGCTTGTTTAGCCTTCTCCGCTGTGTAGTCCTTTGTTTCGTAAGCCTTCTGAGCAGCGTAATCTTTGTATTCCCCCATTTTCTCCATCGTTGCATCTTTCGTTTCTCTTGCCTTGTCAAGAGTGTAATCCTTGGTGGCCGCCGCCTTCTCTATGGTGTAATCCTTGGCGGCTTTAGCCTTCTCCGCCGTGTAATCGGCACCTTCTTTTGTTTTCTGCATAGTATAGTCCTTGTACTCTCCCATCTTCCCCATTGTTGTATCTTTAGCTTCTTTTGCTTTCTCCGCCGTGACATCCGCAGTCTCTTTGGCTTTCTGTGCGGTGTAATCCTTGTACTGTGCACCTTTATCGGTGGCTTCTCTGCCTTTCTCCACCGCGTAATCTTTGTACTCTCCCGCTTTCCCCATTGTCATGTCTTTCGCTTCCCTCGCCTTCTGTGCGGCATAGTTCTTGTATTCTCCGGCCTTATCCACGGCCTCCCTCCCTTTCTCCGCTGCATAATCTTTTGTTTCCCCTGCCTTCTGTGCAGTGTAATCCTTATACTCTCCGGCCTTATCGGCGGCCTGCCGACCTTTCTCCGCCGTATAATTTTTTGCTTCTCCTGCCTTCTGTGCAGTGTAATCCTTGTATTCTCCGGCCTTGTCGGCTGCCTCCCTTCCTTTCTCCGCTGTATAATCTTTAGCCTCCCCTGCCTTCTGTGCAGTGTAGTCCTTGTATTCTCCGGCCTTGTCAGCAGCCTCCCTTCCTTTCTCCGCTGTATAATCTTTAGCTTCCCCCGCCTTCTGTGCAGTGTAGTCCTTGTATTCTCCGGCCTTATCTGCGGCCTGCCGCCCTTTCTCCGCCGCATAGTCCTTGCTTTCTTTGGCCTTCTCTGTGGTAACATTCGCCGCCTCCTTCGTTCTTTCTGCTGCATAATTCTTGTACTCTCCGGCCTTATCTTTAGTTTCAACTGCGGTGCGTCTCCCTCTATCAGCAGCTTCTCCGCTCAGCTCTGATGTCTTCTCTGCCGCCTCATGGGTTTTTCCGGTCACAACGTCTTTCGCTTGACCTAGCGTTCCAGTGACTGTTTGAAATATGCTGCTAATAATCCCGGGTCGGCCTTCATTTGTTGTAATCTGTTCATGGCGTTCAACCACAACAGGATGGCCACCGGCGCTGCCAGCTTGTTCCTGGCGATTGATGTCCCTGAGCTCGTCGGCAGCAGCTCTTGCGGCGTTCTCTGCGGCACGTTCTTTGCTTCTAATATCTTGATTTGAAGCCATTGGATTCTGTCACTACAAGCTGTAAACCAATGCTGGAATGTTTATGAAAAACGGATGATTGCCGGGTCGAATTCGTTTCAGTGATAGAATTTTGAGTCGTGATATGGGAGTAGAATACGGTACAATTTATAGGAAGTTTTAATTTAGCAATGCCATTTATAAGATGAGACTAGGGATGGAATTCTGCAGGTGGGTTGAGGATGGAGGTAGTGTGATGATGTAAGCTATAGCTGCTTGACACGTAGCATAGTGAATAGACACGTGGCCTCGTGAAAGCTGGTTGGGTGGCAACCAGAAACGTATACTTACCAAAGGCAAAACCAGATAATTGACTCAAAATTTAAGTTAAAAAAAATTAGTACGAAATAAAAGGCTTCAATTCGTCCATTTAAGGATTTTATTTTAAATGTTCGATTTTAATAAAACAATTATTAAATACTTACTGTTTCCATGTCATCTTTATCGGCGTTTTGAACTTTAACCTTACATGGCATTAAAGATTAAGGTGTTGTTTGTTTTCGAAAACATAAATGTCTTATGTCTTATTTCATGTTTTTAGAAGAATATGTGGTTTAGAAGGTCTTAAGATTGAGAATGTCTGCGAAAAAAAACTATAGATTTTAGCTTCTCAAAATAAACAAAAATAAGACAGAATAAGTTCTTATGTCTGCGAAAAAACAAACAACCTTATTAGAAACATCTGCGACCGCACAGACGTTTCTATGAAAAAAAAACAAGCTTATCAGAAACGTCTGCACACCCACAAACGTTTCTTTAAAATAAGACATTATTTTAAAAAACAAACAAAGCCTAAAACATGTAATTCCCAACTCATAATTTATTAAAGTTGTTAAAAATGTTATATATTCCAAACTTTACGGAAAAAATGATGACTAACGTCATAGGGAGACGGTCTCTTGATCCTTCCAGTTTATACATATTGAATTCTTGATTTTAGCCTTTTAGCTTCTTGTTTAATGCTCTTATAATAAAATTTGTCGTTGTTCGAAAAAATTACATCTATCTACAAGTTATCATAGAACCGATTATGGCTCAAAGTAGAGGTGTGTATGAGGCGATTTTACGATTAAATCAAACCCAATTCGGTAAATTTGGTTTTAAGATTATGAAACCCGTGGTTTTGGTTTTTATCGGTTTCGGTTTTTACAGGTTCTAGTCATTAATGGTTTTGGTTTCCGTTTCCGTTTATAAACTGAAACCACCTCTGCTCATTCCAATATGACTCATTTGTTTGAACTAAATCTAATTTTGTATTTTACTTTGTTGTTTTAGACATTTAAAATGTTATTTTTGGGCTATATATGTTATTTTTCTAACATTGTAACACCCCAAAAATTTATAACCATTATTAAATAAAGTGTTGAATAAAATTTGAGATAACAAGTAAAAGTTATAAAATATTAAATGATTTAAAATAATTGTTCTAAAAATATCATCGTTAGAATTTATGAATATCGTTTGGATAAGTTGTAAGTCGGATAGAGGAGCGTGAATTATAAGAACAACTGTATGTGTATAGAATTTATGGATATTGTTAAAAAGGGATGATTAGTTAAAAAATTTAAAAAGAGAATGATGATATCATAATTCATTTTCTTTTAATATATATTATAGATTATAGATAGAATATAAATTATAGATATAGACAGGAACTGAAATTAGAATAGACCGAAATTGGGTCCGTCAAACAAAATGATATTTAAAGAAACAATTTATTCTTAACTCATTTTCTTCGGTCCGTCAAACAAAAAGATGGTATAGAAAGACCTTCCTACCGGTTTTTGACTTAGGTGTTGTTTGTTTTGGAAGACATAAATGTCTTATGTCTTATTTCATGTCTTCAGGAGAAGATGTGGTTTAGAAGGTCTTAAGATTGAGAAGGTTTGCGAAAAAAAGCTATAGATTTTAGCTTCTCAAAATAAGCAAAAATAAGACAGAATAAGGTCTTATGTCTGCGAAAAAACAAACAACTTTATTAGAAACATCTGCAGGCGCGCAGACGTTTCTATGAAAAAACAAACAAGCTTATCAGAAACGTCTGCGCACCCGCAAACGTTTCTTTAAAATAAGACCTTATTTAAAAAAACAAACAAAGCCTAGGTGTTGTTTATTTTGGAAGACATAAATGTCTTATGTCTTATTTCATGTCTTCAGGAGAAGATGTGGTTTAGAAGATCTTAAGATTAAAAAGGTTTGCGAAAAAAAGCTATAGATTTTAGCTTCTTAAAATAAGCAAAAATAAGACAGAACAAGGTCTTATGTCTGCGAAAAAACAAACAACTTTATTAGAAACATTTGCGGGCGTGCAGACGTTTCTATGAAAAAACAAACAAGCTTATCAGAAACGTCTGCGCACCCACAAACATTTCTTTAAAATAAAACCTTATTTAAAAAAACAAACAAAGTCTTAGAGTTCACGGAGTGGATTGCTTTTGTGGGTGTGGTGAGAGTACCACATGATGAAAATTAAAAAAAGCCCACTCAATATCCAGTGTGGTTAAATGGCTGCGTGGAAACTCTTAACAGAATTAGATGATGTCTGGTTTGTAATTTGGTGGTGCCAACCTCACACCTCTTAATTTCTTTCAACTTTTTAATTAATACGTGAAGTATTATGTGGGTCCTAAAATTTGGTATGATAGTAATTCACTACTACGGGGATGAGTGATAGGAGAGAAAAAATCTGACGTAACAGTATGATGTGTGATGGGGGTTAACAATTACTAACACTCTTATGGAACCGAAATTAGAAAAAGATCAAAACCCTCAGGAATGGGAACCAAATTTGTTTACCCCTAAGGGAGTGTTTGGTTCAAATATTGTTTTTGAAGTGATTGGGATTTCAAATGGGATTGGTATTTAGTGGGATTTAAAATTCCATCTTGTGTTTAGGTGTCGCAGCGGGGACAATCGGTACCGAGGGGCACACCATCCCCACCTATCGGTACCGATAAAAAAGCATACATTTTCGGTACCTGAACGCCGATGATAGAGGAGAGAGATTAGAGAGATGAGAGAGAAAAAAGGAGAAAGGAAAGAGTAGAGAGGAGAGGGAGTATTTTTTTAAATATAAAAATTTTAAAACTTACGAAGCATGAATAATACAGGAGTTTAAGTATGTTTGAAACAAGATGTGATTATGCTCATATGAAGTAAAACATGAGATGCCGAAAAGAGGGTACACCTTACGCTCGGCACAGTTAAGAACCGCCAGGCGAAAGTGCCAAACAATCCGGAAACAAGCAAATCTGGTTCGACCAGGATCTAACCAGGTACGTAATCATGTAACCCCAAGGTTGGTCAAGGTGCGAAATATACAGTGACTCCGTAATGTAGCTTCTACGCGTGTTTGTTTTTACGCTTTAAAGCGGTTGTACTCCCTCACCTTCACCTATCATCGGTCGTTGTACTTTAGGTCATACTTACGTCGCTGATTTGACTCCCAATTTCCTCGATCTTCTGCTCTGAATCGCCATGGACAGGCCTCATAAACAACAGGTTTTCTAATATGTGATATTGTCGAATATGTATTTACCATAATTCAAGATAATTCACTATGTACATGTTGTTACCGGTACCAATTTTAAGATCAATTATGCCCGACAATGATCATATAGTATCTTCGTAAGATTTTGTATTAGTATTTGTGTTCAATTGATTAATTTAGTTGGAGGTTGATTGGATTGAATATTTGGGTTATGTTTCTAAGTGTTACTTTGGTTGGATTTAGGTGTCGCTGCGGGGTGCGAGTGCGAAAGAGATCACTAGGGATGCCTTACTTGAGAAGGTTGCACAAGAGAGAGAACTTCGCAATTACATGCGCCGAGCTACCGCAGCTTCTCTCTTTATTCAGGTTTTTTTCATAATAAATTCTATTACTTTATAACTTGAAATCGGTTTCAGTTCTTATATTTATTGAGAAGAAGATGACCTCTACTTTATCATTAAGAACTAAACGATTGGTAATAGAGTCTATGTCAACTTTGCTAATGGGTTTATTAGAACTGCATCTGAAAAGTCCGTTAATCTGTTAAAAATCATTCAACAAGCATATGTTGACTTGTTAAGATTCTGCGTAGAGGGTTTGGAGGGGGTATGCTTCAATGAAGATGGTAGCTGCTCATCTTCGAGAAGAGTGGCAGGAGATGCTCGATTGTCATTCGGTTCCAATGAGCAGAGCTTGGATTTCCAACAACCTATTGAGACCTTTTCTTTTCTTTGTTACGAATTTAGCAACTCGACATCGAAGGTTTGAAGATAGAGATGTAAATTGCATGCAGATTTGCTTCAGAGTTCTTTTGGAGAGCATAAATTCCAGTGGTATGCTTTTTCTGTGTTAAGTATAAGGTTCTTGAATACTTTTTAGCATAATCTCTCTCCCTGTCAGTTTTCATCTTTAATTCCAGGTGGTCCTTTGTTTCACTTCTAGATAAGTGCTTGAATGTCAATACACTAAGGACTAAAGAAGTTTTTTGACAGTAAAAGTTTAGAGATGTCTAGACTGAAAAGACCTGTTTGTGATTTCGTTATTGTAGTTATCTCATCTTTAACGTTTTTGTCTCTTAGCCTTAGATAACCGTTATTGTGACTTGATTTTCTCACTTAATACTCACATTGTAACACAGTTTGGTTTCAACTCTCTTACATTGTGTATCTTAAATTATATTTAGTTTTTAAATCTCCTTGAAGTTCTATGAAGCAAAAAAGTGACAGTAGTGGAGATGATGGCCAATCAGACTCTAGGGACACTCAAAAGGAATGAATGTTTTTTATTGTGCAATCTGTTATGCTCACACATTTGTACACTTTGTTGTGCGAACTTGATAATCTAATGCTTATACATATCCATCTCTGATATTAAACAATTTAAACTGATTTCTAATTCCTGAATTGAACTTTTCCTTTTAAAGATCCCCAGAGAAACTTTTGCACCCTTGCCACATCCAATATTGAAGAGCGAAGAGCATGGGCATATCAAGCAAAGAAGTTGATTTCTTTATGTGTACTCATTCTTTCAGAATGTGATTACTCATGTGAAGAGGGACATCAATATATTATCCTTACATCTATGGCAATGCGTTTTGTTGTAAGCTTGACAGATCTGAAAAGCTGGAAAGCTCTTAATGATGCTACTCTTCAAGATGCAGATACAGCAGTGAAAAATCTAATATGGTACATGTGCAGTGAGAAAAGTCAGCTTTACATTTCCATCAGAAGATATCTAAGCAGGTTGGAAGTTCCTTTTTCTTCAAATATGAGAACAGTTAGCCATACAGATGACAAGTTCTTGATAACCGCTAGTGCAATCACTTTGGCACTGCGTCCCTTCAATAGTGGTAACACGAATAGGAACAAGGATGGGTTGCTAGATTTGCAGTTAGCTGCTGAGAAGTATTGTGTGCTTCTGCTCACAATTCCTCAGTTCACTCAACGTCTGCCCTCAGTGCTCTTATCTGCTTTAAAACATAACTCCATCTTATCACCTTGCTTGAGGCAAATATTGGTAAGGCTTGTGGGAAAACATGCTACCTACCTCTTAAACAAACTTATGTCTATGAGCATTGTCTCAAATAGATCAATGATGTCTTTGAACCAATGTGTTATCATAAGTGACAACTTTTTGCGAATTGAAACACATGTTTTCATTTGTACATGAAGGTAAAAGTTCCATGGTTTTACAACTATATGTAGGATCTGCTTTGATAAGCAATTGCAGCAGTAAAATGATAAATCATGTCAAGTTATCTTATTCGCTTAGACGTTTGTGTTCGATTCTATTTTCTTTTAGTTTGATATTAGAATCTTTGATCTAATCATTTATCAATGACACAGTTTTTTTATTATATATGAAACTTTATAATAAAACAGTTTTTTTTATTAGCATTAATATATGAAGCATGAGAAACTGATCAACATTTGGCAGGTGATGGCAGATATCAAAAGAGAGAGTTCTAGAAGAGATTTCAAATTTGAATAATTTAGAACAGAGTTCAAGTCCAAAGATGGTGCCTCCTGTTGGTTGGGCACTTGCGAACATTATTTGTCTTGCAACAGGCACAGACAACAGTTCAAAGGATTTTGGAAAGTTCACTCATGGTCTAGATATTTCATCCTACCTCAGGGTTGTCATCATTTTTTCTGAAGACTTATTAACCTGCTTCGAGGGAGTTGGATGGATCCAAATTAATGGTGAGCCGTTTGTTGAATCAGTTGATATGATTCCTATTCAGGCCCAGAAACATTCAAACATGACATACACAGACTTACTAAAGCCCGTTTGTCAACAATGGCATTTGATGAAGTTGTTGAACTTGGAAAAAGATCTTTCCATTCAGAAAGCTGATGAAAAATGTGAATTGACAGATGTTGCATATTATTATTCATGTATGCTTAGAATATTTACCATTCTTAATCCAGCAGTTGGGTCCATGTCTATTCTCAACATGCTCTCATTTACCCCTGGATTTCTTTCAAATCTCTGGGCAGCACTTGAGAAGTCTTATTTCCCTAATTTTACATCTGCTCCGGATGCTAGCTTTTCTTATCATAGTATTACTGAAGACTCGAGGGATGGGATTTCCAAGAAGAAGAAAAAGGGGGTTGGTAAGAATGGAGGCACCAAGTGGGTCAGTGTACTAAATAAGATAACTGGGAAA
Organism: Dittrichia graveolens; assembly: GCA_038502395.1. Lineage (NCBI taxonomy): Eukaryota > Viridiplantae > Streptophyta > Magnoliopsida > Asterales > Asteraceae > Dittrichia > Dittrichia graveolens. The sequence continues at coordinate 9,173,129 of JARJIL010000003.1, forward strand.
TCCCAAGGAGATATCGAGCATATAGAGTCTGTTAATAACCTTGCGACTCAAAATGACGACCCTTCTGATGTATGGGATATCGAGTCTTTGAGGAGGGGTCCTGAGGGTTTAACAACCGACTCATCTCATCTAATCCATCTCTTTTGTGCTACTTATTCACACTTGTTGCTGGTTCTTGATGACATAGAGTTCTATGATAAACAGGTACTGTGCTTATATGCTCAAACAATAAGTAAATAACCAGAGGCTAATTATATTTCTATATTTAATTAATCGATCAATTTGGTAAATGATTAGGTTCCCTTTACACTGGAGCAACAACGTAGGATCGCATCAATGCTGAATACATTAGTTTATAATGCTCTGTCCCATAATGTTTCCCGGCATAATCGACCTCTTATGGATGTTGCTGTTCGCTGCTTACATTTATTGTATGAAAGGGATTGTAGGCACCAGTTTTGTCCCCCTTCTCTGTGGCTTTCTCCAGCTAAAAATAATAGGCCACCAATTGCTGTTGCTGCAAGAACTCATGAAGTTATGTCAGCTAATTTAAGATCAGATGATTCATTGGCCATTTCAAGCATGCACTCTGTGATCACTACAACCCCGCATGTTTTTCCTTTTGAAGAAAGGTAATTGCAAGTTGAGGTGGTCAGCTGAACTCTTCATTTCAGAAGTTGCATTTCTAATGATAGAATGGAGATCAAAGTTTTTACTCTCTGCCTGTGCTTTGTTTTGCTCTCTCTCTCTCTCTCTCCCTCCCCCTCTTCTCTCTCTGTTTGTGTGTGTTACTGTGTTTGTGTTTTGTGTCAATCTCTCGGATAAACCCTGGATCGTTACTATTAGGTGCTACTCTATCAATTGATCACTGGTAGCTGAAAGAGTGTGGAATTGTTTACATCCAACACTTAGTATGCATGTATCTGAACTTTTGCTGCTTCTCTGTAGTCCTTTGACTTTTAGAGGCTCTGTAAAAGAGTGAACAAGACAACCGAAAATAACTCTTTTAGTCCCTAAGTGAGTAAGTGCTTAACTTCCCTGAAATACCATGGGACAGTTGCTTCTAGTTGAGTTTCTCATGCAATATTTGTGGCAATTTGGCGATTCCCACCTTATTGAATTGTTTCTTGCAAATCAAGTTATGTTTTTCATGCTCTAGTAAATGTAATTGCTTGATAAAGTCTGTTTACTTGGCAGAGTTCAGATGTTCAGAGAACTTATCAGCATGGACAAAGTATCTAGGAGAATGGCTGGTGAAGTGATTGGGCCTGGCCCACAGGCTGTTGAGGTAGTAATACGTCGTAGTCATATTGTTGAAGATGGATTTCAGCAATTAAATTCTCTTGGATCAAGATTAAAGTCTAGCATCCATGTCTCGTTTGTTAGTGAATGTGGTCTCCCCGAGGCAGGACTAGACTATGGTGGTTTATCAAAAGAGTTTCTAACTGATATAGCAAAAGCCGCATTTTCCCCCGAGTAAGTTAAATACAATTTTCATACCTCCCACTTTACACCATTTTCTGACTTGTAAAATATCAATATTTTTTTTGTCTTTTCTTAGTTATGGATTATTCACCCAGACCTCAACCTCAGACAGACTTCTAATTCCAAATTCAGCTGCAAGATTTGTGGATAATGGCATACAGATGATAGAGTTTCTAGGAAGAGTTGTTGGCAAAGCACTCTATGAAGGAATATTACTAGATTATTCTTTCTCACATGTTTTTGTTCAAAAGCTGCTAGGCCGCTATAGCTTTATTGATGAGCTATCAGCACTTGATCCAGAACTCTACAAGAATCTTATGTATGTTAAGGTAAAACATTATTGTCACTTTGAAATGTGGGAGTAAAATCCTTGTCTGGGTTGCAATCAGTATTCATATTTCTACAAAATAGAATGCATTCTGACAAAAGAGCTAGTGATGTAGTTTCGGTCATTTTGCTGCAGCATTATGATGGTGATGTCAAGGATCTCTCACTAGACTTTACAGTTACTGAAGAGTTGCCTGGAAAACGACATATTGTAGAACTTAAAGCTGGTGGCAAGGATATCAGTGTGACAAATGATAACAAGTTGCAATACATATATGCTATGGCAGACTATAAACTTAACCGTCAGGTATCTATATTAGGTCGCTGTATGATGCTAGAATGTAAACTCTCTAAAGTTGATGTATATTCTTGATGTCACATACTGCAGGTATTGCCGCTTTCAAATGCATTTTATAGAGGATTAACAGATCTTATATCCCCATCTTGGTTGAAATTGTTTAACGCCAGTGAATTTAATCAGGTATTTGTTCTTTTTGGTGTATTTGATTTTGACTCTTAATTTAACTCTGAAGGATGATACTGATAGCTTATTGTTGTTTGAAGCTTCTTTCTGGTGGAAATCACGACATTGATGTTGATGATTTGAGGAATAATACACGTTACACTGGTGGTTACACTGAAGGAAGTCGGACGGTTAAGCTTTTCTGGGAGGTATACACCCTAATACCCTATGTAGCTGCAAGAAGAAATAACTACAACCATTTATCAAAACTGGCTGGGTTTGATTGAAATTGAAACTAAATAGAAGTTAAAATTTCAAGCACTAATCGTTGGTTACTGATTATAAAAATGTTTACGTTTCATGGATGTTTATTTCTCTTTAGATTAGACATTAATGACATTGTGCTGCTTTTCTTGGCTCAGGTCATAAGAGAATTTGAGCCAAAAGAACGTTGTATGCTCATGAAGTTTGTGACAAGTTGTTCTCGAGCCCCATTGCTTGGCTTTAAACATCTGCTGCCAAGTTTTACCATCCACAAGGTATCCTCTTTAATTTTCATAATCTATATTATTTTGTCTGTATTTCCACCCTAAATTTCATAAGTAAACCATTAAATATAAGATAATGATTTAAAGAGAGACTCAAGATTTTCACAAAAATGGTGATTCTTTATTACATTTTGATTTGATACACCAACTATTATGCTGGTTGCTCTCTCTCCGTTTGTCTGCTTAGAGTTGAAATTGCATGTACGGGTTACATATATGTGTGTATATGCGTGTGCTTGTGTGTATATGCGTGTGCTTCTGTGTACATGCACACAAGGAGAAGAAAAAACTTATAGTATAATCTGTACAGGTTGCATGTGATTTACCTCTTTGGGCTTCGTTTGGAGGACAAGATGTGGATCGTCTTCCATCAGCTTCAACATGCTATAATACTCTTAAGGTACCCTACTACAATTGTCGCATTGTGTTTTTTTTATGTGTGTGTGTCTGTGCATTTTCATCTATATATAGAGTGGTCGGATTGAATTTATCTTCGACATTTTATGCTTTTATTTATTTCACTCTATGCAGCTCCCAACTTATAAACGGTCAAGCACGTTGAGAACAAAGCTACTATATGCTATCAATTCCAATGCTGGATTTGAACTTTCATAATGTTTAAATAGTGTGTGCTTAGGTAAACCCCTTTAATTACCTTTGATTTTCAGTTACATAAATTGTTGGTGCATAGTTCCTATATGATGCTACATGTTATATATGCTCACCTGGCTCAGTGGCAAAACCATTACAAAATATTATTTTTAATCCTCTGAAGAGATGATGGATTCCAACTAAAACATCAATGTTGCTCAAGAAAAATCAATGAAAACCATCCTTATTCAGGAGGAATCGAGATGTGCATGCGAGACATTTGTTTAGAGAATGTTAACTTTAGCATTAAGTTTGTTGAAAAATAACACGCTGGATCAAAATAAGGTTCAGGTCAAATTTGCTATTTTCTGCCTTGTGGTTTCAGGTACCAATTGGTGAAACTTTAGTCTGGATAGGTTATCGATTTGGTTGTGTAGTCTTCAGGTGAACCTGAATTATAATATCAAGGATTAAGACATTTCTTTATTGTTTATATTTATATTTCCAAGCATCCCAAATTCCCGACTACGCCTTCAACTTCAGTCTCATAATCTCATTGCAAAACTGAAATGATGAAATATCATGCCTTTGCAAATCATCGAACATTCAGAATTTGGACATCCTCCCCTGGTTAAACTAAGTCTTCGACTCTTGGTGTCCCAGCTTTTCACTTCTTGATTCCCTAAATCAGAAGATTTGGTATGTTTTACTTAATCAGTTTACTCCTTGTCCTTGATTTCAAGTAGGGTTGATAAGTTTGTATAGTGTATATTATCTATAAGTCTGCAACTTTACGTCTGTCGTCAGGTGTATATAACCTGTATAGTGTTATTTGGTTCCGTTTGTTTTCAACACCCCTACGTAATAGCTCATATTAGTAACTTGGTTGCCTTGAAGTCGGGAACTAGTACTCAAAGTAAATGTTTAACTACTGAAGTGCTCTTGTGACATAGATACTTATACAATGCCTACTAGAATAACTAAACATTTAGAGTCTTGAGTGTAGCTTTTCTGGCAAGAACCTTATAATCATTACACATGTTCACATAATCATATCATAACCAATTATTGAACTATCACTTGCCTACAAACTGGCATTTGTTGTAACTTGTGTATTGCTTTTAGAGATTTATGTCGGTGGTGGTGAACGAATTCACAAAGACGTCTCAAATACCTGTTCGTTATCTATTTACAGACAGATTTATAATGGAAATTGTGTTGCTAAACTTGGTTAAACCTGCTTTATGCTGACAGAAAGTGAGAAAAAGATGTTTGAAAGGGTGGTTTTGCGCTGAAGTATAGACGTACAGACTCGTATTTCTCTCTGCTGCAGCCTCGTGTTCTTGTAATTATATTCGTTCCTGTAATGATATGCTGTTGTGCAGTGTAAATTGTATTAAGCAATGTAAAGCGCACAAGTTTTTCTAGATGTGCATCTTAACAAGAACAAGCACAGTATCCACACTAGACTTTAGTAGGACTGACCTTGTTTTCAGAATTGACTGGTGTTTTTCTAGATTTGCATGGGCCAAAGACCTACTATATATATATATATATATATATATATATATATATATATATATATATATATATATATATATATATATATATCTTTAATGTTATATTTATATATCTAGAATGCGAAATCTTTGTCTATATTTGTTTCATTAAACATCCATATCCAATATTCACTCATATTACTTCACTTATATCCACTACTGAAAGATCAAGTCTGGTCAATGCTTATCGGATTGGATGATGATTGGCATCCCTACTTCAAAACAGTATAAGATCTGTGAACTAAAGATGAACGTCAAACCATGGAGGAACGATTCGTAGCTTCGAACATACCAGTGAAGGTGAGGATTTACCAAAGATGTAAGTACAAGTGAAGGCGATAGATGAACAAATCGCGCTGGAGGATAGTCACTGAAGACGGAGGTCGTAGAACAAGAGGATGGTTGCCTGATATGTAGGATTCATATGCCCTCAAGGATTTGTAAATTCCATCATTTAATGTTTAAAGGAATCCCTGGAATGGTCAAGCTTCATTCTCCCACAATCCTTAAACCAATCAACACTACAAAGAATTCTACAAAGTTATTTTAAAGTTTTCGGCTTTTTAGACTTGCCAAAGTGTTCTAAAAAATGATTAGCCCAACCAAACCGGGTTTTTGAGGGGTAGGCAAATTTTAGTCTTTTAGATGGGATCTTGATTGCTAATGAGTTGGTTGATTACAAATAATACCGACCCGACCCGTATTTGGTATTAGTGTTTGTGAAGCAATTATGGAATTTGCAAATCTGTAAGAGATCTTTTGTAGTGGAGCAATTATCAAAGTATCAATGACGAAAGATTATCTCATAATCACAAATAGTACTGATCCGACCCAAGTTTGGTATTGGAATTTGCGGAGTCACTTTTAGCTTGATCGTTCAATTTTCTTAAAAAAGTTTGTGGTCTCCGTGGTCCAGATTCCTGGATCCAACACCGCGGACATGTATAATTGCACGGGGTAGCGCGTCTTACTAGTCAATTCGTATGTATAGGGTAATTTTTTAAAAATCATACAATTTTATATTATGGTTAATTAGTATGTTACCGGTTCAATAATTATGTGTTACACATACTACTGTCAAATTAAGCGTCAAGTATGTCCATACTCTTGTATATTTAATTTGTTTAGATGGATGTTCATTCATTGAAACTCAAGGTGTTTGTGGTTCGAATATGTTGATTTATGTCTATAATTGTGAACCAAACTGACAACTTTGGTTTTAAGAAATAATAAATCAAACTGGACTACTAAACTAGCCAAATTAAATTGACCACTCCAACAAAAACAAGTTCGGGTTGGATTGATTCCACGGTTTTTAACTTATATTCGTAATTTTAAAAAATCAAATGCTAATTTACTATTTTCAACTTAGATAAACTATTAAATTAACATCCTAATAATTACATACTGGAATATTCAAGATTACAAAAACAAATTCATAAGAACGTGACACTTCTTCATAATTTTACATTCAACGGACCAAAACATGACTACAGGTTCTTATATTCCGGACATATCATCTTCACCTTTTCAAAACATGAGGTAGTGAGTGAGTGAGTAAGCGTGAGACTTAAGAAGGTGATTTGTGATACATACATAATTATATTATAAAAACTTGGTTCAAACCGATTTACAAAGATTATTTTGAGACACATACTGTGAACCGGCTCAGTTTTATATATTTAAAACCATCGGATTACATTAGACTTCTTAAACCGACTAAACCGGTCACATATGCCTCGGTTTTGAACAGTTTAGTCAGTTTTGATGATTTCATACTTACCCTTAATTGAAATAATAAAAGATGAAATAGTTACCATAATATATTACTTATCAACTCTTTTCTTTTCTAGGTAAGGAATAGAGACTTTTTTCCATTTTTTTTTCTTTACATTTTTCTTACCCATTAATTAAGGCAATCTATTAATTCAAATACGATACGCTGCTAGGTTGGTAAGTTGCCTAGAGTCGTAGAAAATGGTTTGTTTGAACTTTGAACTCGTATATATATATATATATATATATATATATATATATATATATATATATATATATATATATTCTTTTAGATGTAGAAGTCCAAAAGGCCATAAATGTTTGATAAAAACTATGATAAATATATATTAATTCTTTTAGATGTAGAAGTCCAAAAGGCCATAAATGTTTGATAAAAACTATGAACGACATTTTCTTAACCATACTTTAATACCTGGATGATGTCGGGGTTGTAATCATGATAACTATATAAATAAAATGTAATAAATATAAGATTTAAATAATACAAGAAACACAAGCAATATATAAAAAAACAAAGCCATAAAGATCACTTAGTAAATATTCTATAAATAAAAGCCATAAATAAACATACATAATGCAATTAAACAAAAAAATTATTATTGCATTATCATTATTTTGATTAATATTTAATCTTATGAGAAATGTTCAATACAGTCCTAATTTAATTTATATTATTGAGGGACAATTTATAGCTATTAGATTTTAAGATTTAATAGTCCAGATTCAATCTTAGATTATAATCAAAATTGATATATTTGTATGAAAGAGGGTATTTATGACTTTTTAACTATTGGTCCCCACTTTCGCTCTCCTCTAATTTATTTAAAATTAATTATCTCACAAACCGTTAATCGTTAGACGAAACGAATTATACCGTTACGATCTTCGTGTTTCCCTCTTTTATTAGAGAGGTCACTTGATATACTTTCGATAAAAAAAATTCTGATTTTGTTAGATTGGACTTAAATTTTATTAAAGTATAATCACATGTGATTCATAGAGATGTGATCAATATAGTCTTTATAAAATTATAGTTTGGTGTTTGATAATCCGGCGAAGTTCTATGGTTTAGTAACAAAAAAATCAACAATTGAAAGTGATTCTAAGTTATTAGTTGTTTCATAACACATGTGATTATCTATCTCTTATACATGCACATAATTACAGGTGATTTGATTAAATGTAGCATTTTTATGTCACATATTTGACAGAATCAATCACATGTGATTGCGTATTCAATCACATATGATTGCGTATTCAATCACATGTGATTTTGTACAGAATCACATGTGATTGAATACCAAAAACATAAGATTTGGTATTCAATCACATATGATTGCGTATTCAATCACATGTGATTTTGTACAGAATCACATGTGATTGAATACCAAAAACATAATATTTGGTATTCAATCACATATGATTGCATATTTAATCACATGTGATTTTGTACAAAATCACACGAGAGTTTGTACAAATTCACCTGTGATTGAATACCAAAAAACATGAGATTTGGTATTCAATCATATATGATTGCATAGGGGATTGTTAAACGAGAACCATTCTTATTACGAGAACCAATATAAAAGACATTGAATTCGAAGTAGAACACATCTGGACCTTTGATAGAGGAGATAGGGTGTTGCTAGTACACAATATATGCATTTAAGGTAGAGAATGCAATTGGATTGAGTGAAATTGAATATGTACATACATGTATAAACAGTTTTAAGCAAACGTTGATTTTTTAAGCAAACATTCAAAATTAATAAACGTTAAATGATATACAATTTAAGAAGATAAAAAATGTAGTAAAACAACACATGTAATATTGTTATAAATTACGTGTGATTATACATTAATAAAATTTAAGTCCAATCTAACAAAATGAAAATAAAAAGTTTGTCAAAAGTATATCAAGTGACCTCTCTAATAAAAGAGAGGAACACGAGGATCGCAACGGTATAATTGGTTTCGTCTAACGATTACCTGTTTGTGAGATAATTAATTTTAAATAAATTAGAGGAAAGAGAAAGTGGGGACAAATATATAAAAAGTCAGAATTGTCCTTTTTTATATCAATTTTAATTATTATATAAAATTAAATCTAGACCATTAATCTTGAAATCTAATGGCTAAAAATTATCCCTCAGAACTATGGTTTTAAAAAGGACTATATTGAACAAAACCCTTAATCTTCTATGTATGTAAAAATTTAAATAATAAATAATAATTATCAATAAAATTAGAGTTATAAATTAGTAATTATCGTAAGAATAAATTAAATAATAAATAAAAAAATGAGATAAATCTTCTAATATATATAAAAGACTAACATAAATAAAAATTATTAGAGAATCCTAGCTTATCGAATTGGAAGATTAATTTTAAATGCTTATAATAATCGTTTGATTTATTAATTATTTTTAACTAAGCGTCCTCTCTCATTAAATTTATTTTTCTAAACCCTTTAGTATAAATATTTTTTAATTTTTGTTATTTATTATTCTTTTAAATTCTTATTTCTTTTGTCTTATAATTATTTAATATTTTTTTATTAGTATTTAACTTTTACCATTTTATAAATCAACCTATGTATTACAACGGACATCTAATCTAGTAAATAATAATAAAAAATAATAACTAATTATTATTAAATGTTACAATTAACAAAAAGTAATATGCAATTATACACCTTTATTTATTGAAAAACATATTTTATACCCATTTAATATAACAAAAAAGAAATAAAAGAATAAAAGAAATAAACTCACGTTTGTGAGTTTTCAAATTATAATATAACAAAAGGAAAGAAATATTTATATACCATACGCCCTTCAAATTATGTAAAATTTTTGTAATTGTTTCCATTTTTACAAATTACAAAATTAGGAAAATGCATGAAATAATAGGGCTATAAATACATATAAATTTCTACCTTAGTTCTCAAAAAAAGGTAGTTGTTGTGAGTCTAACATTTCATTCCCTTGTAATTTACAAAATCTAAATTCTTTTAAAGCTCACCAGATCTCTCACTTATAAACACAAGCTCCAACCCCCTTTTCTTTCTCACCACCAATGCCGCCGCCGACTTCCACCACCAGGCACTCTGTCACCGACAGCCTCCACCCTAGTCTCTCGTCGCCGACGGCCTCCACCACCAGTCTCCCATCACCGACGGCCTCCACCAGGGTCTCGTCCTCCGGTGGTCGCTCTAACATTTGCCGACATCGACATCATCATCTTCATCTCCTCCTTTGACAAGAGGCAATCTGCCCCTCACTCTAACACTCGTGATTCTCTCTACATTCGTCCCAATGCCACCGCCATTGTCGTCGGTTTCTCCTCCTTTGAGGAACCCTAGAATCACCGATTGACCCATCATCTCCTCTCATTTTTTTGTCTTATTTGTTTAGATCTTGGTTAGATCTAACGGGTTTCTTTTTGGCATTCTTACCACCACATGGTTTCATCGAACAAATCTGAGAGTGAAATGAGAGATATCTGAGAGAAAAAAAAAGAAAGGAGACAGATATGAGGGATGACATGAGGTATGCGTGCATATGTGTGTGTGTGTGTGTTGCAGATTGTGAGGAGATGTTTAGGAGAATTATCGATGGTGGTAGCAGTTGGGTGGTGGCATGGGGAAATAGAGGGATGTGGAGATGGATGAGGGTTCGGGAGATGGGAGGTGGCCTAGAAAAAACTACCTCACTAAGGTCAGTAGTTTTTGTTTAACTGCTCAATGAAACACTTTTTATAGCAATTTTATATTTAATACTTTTTATACATACTCCTTTAAATAATATAAATTTATTTGAGTCTAAAATTTTTTAGTGTAACATTAATGTGTTTCTCGTGTTCACTATCTTTAATAAAAGTAATATTTATATAATAGATAAATGAAACACCACCCTTATCACGTTAGTTCGTTATAAATCTTATTTATTTCCTATAAAAAAATTATCTTATAAAACAAAATCTTAAAAAATAATATATTTTTACTTCTTTTATCAAAAATTAAGAAATCAAGTATTATATCAACTATGATGCGTAGAGGAAATGAATATAAAAATATATCAATTATGCCAAAAATTATCTAACCACTGCTATTGATGGATAACAAAAAATTAATATATTAATTCTTTTTAAATGTCATATTACAATAAAATTTACACCAAAACGTGAAGAAAAATGAGACGATCTTAAATATATAATTATGTTTTCTCTAAACAAAATATATCACAACTTATTAGACATGATTTATAAACAACTTATAATTAATTGTATTAATATATAATTTTTATAAAACCCCCCTCTGATTTTCATACAACACCTTCACATATTTCATATAACATCCCTACAATTTTCATCAAACCCCCTCCCTAATTAATTTGAAATTCACGATTTATTATTTCTCCTCAATTATTTTAAAATCACCCCTACAATTTTCATCAAACTCTCTCCCCAATTAATTTAAAATTTATGATTTATTATTTTCCCCCAATTATTTTAAAATATAATGATAATAATAACTAAAAGTAAAATAGTGATAATGATAATAATAACTAAAAGCACATCACAAAATATAATTCTATCAATTTAACTAGATAAAATAATATTAATAAGATTTAAAAATATTAAAACTAAATTCAATTATTCAAAAGTATAAAAATAGAATTTTTACCTAAAATGCAACAAGCTTAGAACAGTAGGACTAAAGTGTAATGTAAGAAAAGGGTAAAATAGTCATTTTTAACAATTTAGCCGTCAATATGTTATCTTAATGGTCAAAGGATGAAACTGTTACAAAACCTAAACAACAATGACTATCAGTGTAGTTTTAAAAACTAAAGGACGAAACATGAAATTTTATGCAAACCACAGGAACGAAATGTGTAATTTATTCTAATAAAAAAATGCCCTAACGCAAAAACCGAGGACCGAACCATTTGTTCCTAATTAATTCCGGTTCAAGCTAAAAACATGACCCAAAAACTGAAATACGAAAAATATATAAACCGATAACCAACACGAAAGTATGTAAATTGGTCCAAACGAGATTGTTTTTGCTCATCCCTACATCTAACTATTAGTTAAGTTACGTTTTAATATAGGGTTATGATATATTGAATGAATACATTTTGATGAGTTATTTAACATGTATTTTGGAAGATAATGCTCTACTATTGTGGTAAGTTATCTCTGAGTAACTTATCTTAAGGGTTTCAAGGGCAGGTTTTATGATGAGTATGTTGGTGGTAAATCATGTGATCAATTAAAAGAAATATGTCAAAGTTTGATTTATATATATATATATATATATATATATATATATATATATAGGGTAGAGATCAAGTAAAAAGAAAATTAAAGTAAAAATAATAAAAAGGATGATTATTTGATCATTTTTCGGTATATATATCAACTGATAATCGTTAGTTCATCATCTTTATTGATTAAAACTAGTTCTTCATTAATTTTTTTTGATGAATCCAACATATTCATTACTTTTTAGATGAAATCATTTTGTTTATCAACAAATTATTTCAAAATTTTGTTTTCAAAATCTGTATTTGAAATGAAAAAAAATTGATGAAGAACTAGTTTTAATCAATAAAGATGATGAACTAACGATTATCAGTTGATATATATACCAAAAAATGATCAAATAATCATTCTTTTTACACTTTTTACTTTAATTTTCTTTTTATTTGATCTCATCCATATATATATATATATTATAGATTCTATGTCCAATCGCTAGTTAGACCCTACCATAATAGGACTGTGGTAAGCTACTTAAATATTATACTAATATGAGACTCGTAATGCTATAACGGTAAATAGTTTTTATTTTATAAGATGTTACTTTCAAGAATGTAATGATATGTTATTATCGCAATTCAATGTCACAGAAAAGTTTTATTAATCAACATGTCTGCTCTTTCAAATTTTCTTTTACTTGCATCAAGAATTTTATTAATTTTAAAAATAAATTCTAAAAGATATTAAAATAGAAAAGATTTATATTTATGAACTATGAAAAAAAAAGTTAATAAGATTTTGAAAATTATGTTTATGTGGGTGGATAATTGTATTTCTATGAGAGAGAGTGTAAGTGTGAGAGTATATTTTAAATTAATAAAAAGTTAAAGTAAATTAGAAGAAAAAAAAGATGAAAAACTAGTATAAAAATTAAGAATGTGTTTAATATTAGCATTAAACGTCGTTTTCTAGATTAAAATAGTGTAAACGTACAAAACAATAAAACAAAACATATTCCTATAATCTAACCTCGACATTATTTGAGTTGTAGTAGTTATATGGTTTAAGACGACATTGATATTTTTTTTAAAATTAAAATTGAGGGTAAAATAGGAATTCAAAGCTTCAACTTGTGAGGGGCTACCTCCACAGCACACCTTTCTTCCCCTTTTATTTTACTTTTTATATATTTCTAAACATAATTAGAAATTCGTCATTATTTTATAATTAAAATGTCTTCAAAGTCATTGATTATTAATTTAAACGTATTACATTAATAATAAGGATTTTTTTTAATCAGACACCACATTTGGATTACTTTTTTAACTTGTTTTGCTTTTAATGTAAACTTTACAAACTTATTTATTCACATATGAATTTGATAAGTTTTTCATATTTGAAAAGAACTATTGACATATAAAATAGATCATATGATACTACTTCACATGTGAACTATCAATCAGTTCACCAGTATTTAACCCACAAAAATAACATCACCTTCCAAAACTCTAAGAATGAATAAAAACTTAAACTAAGAATATTAAAGACTTAAACCAAAAGAAAAAAAAATTCAGATTTAAGATTATCGGAGTTTTGGAAAGTACAAACAAAAGAGTAACAATGGATACTAGCTACAAGTTTTTCCAATTAGATCCAATCCTTTTTCCGGCCATTATACAGCAAGCCCATAAAATACTAATCTTTCAGATTTCAAGAAAATCATATTTGAAAACTTCTAGTGATCGGGAGGCTGATATATATTGATATCTTCTTGTGGTGTCGGACACCTATTCAGTAGTGGCTTAGGTTTATTGTTCGGCAACAGAGGTTTAGGTGTTGGCTATAGTTCATCGGCAGTGGAAATGAACTATAATAGAGGATGAGAGAGAGAGAGAGAGAAACCCAGTCTGATCGACGTTAGGTGGCAGAAGCGAATTCTAGATTAGAGCCAGTTGTGTAATTGATAAACCGATCCAATCAACGTTAGTAGGTGACGTATGAGGTTTCAATGGCAAAGGTTGTGGTGGAGGTGTTGTTATCCATGGCGGAGACTCAGATGATGGCAACTGTTGCCAAAGTGTTAAAAATTACCAAGCTTTTGCAGATGAACAAATCAAAACACAAGATCTAAAAATCATAGAAACTTTATGATTCTTCGTAGATCTTTTAACAAACAAGTATATACATAAAAGTTTATTTGCGTATAATAACAATTTTAACAAAATTTGGTTACATTTTTACATCCTTCGCTAGTTTACTCCTATATAAGTATATAGATTTTAGATACTAATCCACGTACACATTGAAAACTTTAAATAATGAAGTAAAGATTGTGTTATTTTGTTTTAAAACCTTATGTCCATTATTCTACCTGAATAATAAGTTTTCTTTTAATAATAAACCTTATTTTCAACGACGAACATCGTTTACAATAGACAGATCAAGATTACACAAACACCCATATCTACAACAAGAAGTTTTTTTAGGTGAAACCAAACCTACTATTAAATGAGATAATGTATACTAGGGTTTAGTCATTGCCAATTAGGGTTTTCCCTTACGGCTCTCATACATTATCTCTAATGCTAAAAACATGCCAACTTCGGTTAGAATTCATCTGAGGTTTAACGCATTAGAAGCTGGAATGCTTCATTCTCAGTCTCGAGTTCATACTCATATCCAAGATTGTTGGCTTGATACCGAAACTCATCCAACTCGTTTGATGGAACTTGGATACCGACTAAAACATTTGCCCCCGTATCTCCCTGGAAAAGATAGAAACCAAGGTTTTGAATCGCAATCATTATATAATGGTAAAATGGGAAACTTTTAACTGTCGTAGAACTCAAACCTGTGCACGGTAATGAAACAAGCTAATATTCCAGCGCGGACTAAAACAGTGTAAGAATTTCATCAGAGTCCCTGGCCTCTCAGGAAAAACAAATCGACAAAGAAGCTCGTTTTCAACATTAGTTCGGCCTCCCATCTGAAAGTTCAGAGTAGTTTTTGGTTAATTGATAATGCATGCTCCAACTTCCAAATACTGGATTATCATTGTTCTATGTAATAAGTAAAACACTAGTTATTTATAAGAAAGTGGACAAAAGGATTTATTGCTCAAACCAACCCGACCCAGCCTGCTCAGCTGTGCTAAAAATGGAACCTGTTACCCAACCCACCTAACCTGCCTATCTTGCCACCTCAAACCCTGATTCCATGCCCCTTTCTTTAGGGTGGTTACAAGTATCCACTTTTATAATTATAAAGTGTCTTAATACTAGAGTCCTGCATTTATAAGCTACGGTGCAAGACTGCATTCAAAGTTGAGAAGAATTTCTTTCTAAATATAGCAGTAGGATAATATTATTCAAAAGTAAATCAAAATTGAAGGCCAGGCGGGAAAGAAACATCACGACTTTGAAATGAGCCATACACAAAACTACAGCAATTAAAAAGAACGTTACCAAATGGCGTAAATGATCTTTAACCAAGTCAACTTTTGTAAATTCAATAGTTTTTAGTTGATATGACTCCATTCTCTCCACCATTGCTTGGAGTTCAAACTCTGTATGAAGGCCAACACTGAAATAATTCAAAAACAAATATCTCATCTAGATTAGAACATTTCACATAAATTATCTCAAGAAATAGATCAAAAAAAATTTCTCGAAATCATTAAGCTCTTGCCTGTACAGAACTAGAGCTTCTTTTCCAGAGTCACATCTATACTTGAACTCAGTGATATTCATTGGCCCAATCTGCCCAACACAAATTATTATCAGTCATACTGTTAAAGGAACTATAAAAATCATAAAACGAACAGTTGGTGAAACCATCCCATCTATAAAAATTGCATGCAGGTTACTCAAAAATTCATTCGGCGCTTAGAAATTAATCATTTAATAAGGCTTATTTCCTTGTACTCACCAGTTCGGCAAACTGTTTAAAACTACCAGGTTCCTCGGGCAAAAAAGTTGCAAGCACAGCCTCTCGTTGTCTACCAACATTTGCAAGCTCAGTCACCAATCTCAATCTATCAAAGTTCATGTTGGCCCCACTTGTTATTGCTACAACATTTACATCCTGAAGTTTATAGAATTTGCAGTAAGCTTCCGCTCCAGCAAGGGCAAGGGCACCTGCTGGTTCTAGAATGCTCCTTTTCTCCTCAAACATATCCTACAATATAAACATTTCTATTTTGTAAGAAAAACTCAAACCAATACAAACAAAAAGGCAATGTTTTAAAACCCGGGACCCGGCCACAAGACTGGGTCAATGTATACCGGTATTTTGGCATTTTGCGGCCCGGAGTGACCCGGCCGGTTTAGCGGTTGAACCGGTCGAACCGGTCAATTTTAACCCGGGTTGACCCGGTTTTATATTAATTAATTTTTTTAAGTATTTATTTTAATCCTAAAATTTGTTTTTGCATAAAGTAATTTGCTATTATAATCTTAGTTTACTATTAGTCTTTTCAATAAGGTTATATTTTTTTGATTTTACATAAACTTAGAAAACTCAAGTGGTTATGTTCTTGTTGATGATGATTATGAAGTTGAAAATAATAGTGAATTTCATATACTAAGTGATCGTGAGCTTGATGCATTACTTTTTTTTAATTTTTTGCACTTTATATATATGTATACACACATATATAAAAAAAATAAAAAATAAAAACTAGAAACCGGGTTGACCCGCCGGTCAAACCGGTTGACCCGGTGAGGAGACCGGGTCAACTAAAAAACCGGTTTTTGAAACATTGCAAAAAAGGACCAAGTTGTATTTTACACTCTAAAACGATTAAGAAAATATAAATAGATTCCACAACTGTGATTTAAAAACTCCTAAATGCAAGAGAATTCATACTTCTGTCATCTAGATAGGTTAATTGGTTCCAAAGCTTCATTACCTATGCACATACTTGCAATGATAAAAAACGAAAAAGAGAAAAACAAAGGAAACTTAGGGGATTGAAGAGAGTAGAGAATATTCACACAGTAAGAGAAGGGACTCACTTTTATGGATGCACAGATAGCATCACGGCTGACAAGAACCACTCCATCTATCAGTTCCCTACATAGGCGGAAAGTTTCCAAGCCGACTTCCTTAACAGCAACACCATCTGCAAAGCCTCCCACTTGATCAAGCATTACTCTTTGGCCATGATGTAATGACAAAGCCATTGCATTTGCATCAGCAGGCTCTACACCGATGATCCGTACCTGCATTGTGGCTTAAAAATTAAGATTCAAGAAAAATAAGTTCATACTATG
Source organism: Dittrichia graveolens (assembly GCA_038502395.1). Classification (NCBI taxonomy): domain Eukaryota; kingdom Viridiplantae; phylum Streptophyta; class Magnoliopsida; order Asterales; family Asteraceae; genus Dittrichia; species Dittrichia graveolens. Next base: position 9,190,440 of record JARJIL010000003.1, read on the forward strand.
CATTCTAAGACTAGGCGATGATTTCTGCAGAGACAATTATGACAATGATGTCAGAAACTCAGAATAGAAAGAATATATTTTAAAGCAAAACACACTTACATCTGGTGATACCCTCTTTACATAAGCAGCAATACCAGCTATCAAGCCGCCACCCCCAACAGGAACAAATATTGCATGGATTGGACCTTGCATTTGGCGTATGATCTCCATTCCAACAGTCCCCTGGCCCATTATAATATCTGGATGATCAAAAGGTGGAATGAAGGTTCTATTCTCACTTTGACCTCTTCTTTTGGCATATGCTTGTGCTTCATCATAGGAATCACCTTCAAGGACAACTGTAGCACCTAATCTCTTAACCGACTCCCACTACATGCATCATTCAACAAGGAAAAAAACATAAAGTTAGGTAAGAACAAAAAAGAATTTAAAGTGGTATAAGCAACATGTAAGCAAACCTTAATCCGGGGCGTTGTAACTGGCATGACAATCACAGCATCACAGCCCAGTGTCTTGGCTGCTAATGCAACCCCTTGAGCATGATTGCCTGCAGATGAGCATATGACACCTTGTGCAAGTTGTTCCTTTGTGAGTTTTGCCATCATATTATACGCTCCACGAAGCTTAAATGAAAACACCTGCAGAATCAATTACCATCCAGTATGTTAAACAAGATACTTTTGATATAATCCACAATAAATTTATCAGGATACCACCTATCATCGACCTCCCAATACGCCCAAGCAGATTAATTAGGGAAAACGTTTTTGACAGTAGCCATTAACATCTTGGTAACAAATACTCATGCTAAATATTTCAAAACTTAATACTATAAGTTTAACCTGTCAAGATAAGTTTTACAAATCAATTAACAAGTTTCAGTTTTTGACAAGATAAACATTCAGACTTAGACAGAGTTTACTTCTTGTAATCAGAATCAAAACCAGCAACTTTCATATACATATTTGACCTTGAAGTTTGTAAACTATAATCATGACTGATTTGGATCAAAATATGTGCAAAAAAGCTTTTAAATGCGTGCTTACAGGCTGAAGATCTTCTCTTTTAAGCCACACATTCACACCTAATCGCTCAGAAAGCTTCGGTGCGAGCGATAATGGTGATTCAATTGCTACATCGTACACTCGATTCGACGATAAAATATTCGTCAAATACTCCATCTCACTCAATCTACCATTACCTTCTTCCACCTTACGGTCCGGTACAGCTCCCAACCTGCCTGGTTCATACTGCAACGAAGACGTAGACACTCTAAGCACCGTCTGTGGTGCTTCTTGGGGTTGCAACACAGCTTTCGCTGAGCTGGCATCCGTCGCAGATAGCAAATCGGTCTCCGCCTTCGATTTGAACATTGTGGCGTAGACGGCAGGCCGCCTCCGCCGTGTGTTGACATTATTTAGTATGCGGCTATTGCTAGGGATTCTGATATGAGGAGAGAAACATAGGGCCTCCATTGTATAAGTAACAGGCAGAGGAATGCAGGGACGATGACGGTGGAGAGGGTGTCGGAGAGAGAAAAGCTTATGGCGACGGTGAAGATGTCGGAGGCGGGATCGAGGGTTATTGGAAGTTTGTTAGAGATACAGGTGGGTGACGATAAAGAAGACTGGCCGCCAGTGCTTTTATACTTGTATTGTTGTATTGTTGAATTCAAAATTGGTAACTACGGGCGAGATCGTTAAATACGGGGTGTGTTCGGTAATTTACTCACAGGGATTATAAAGTTTGGGATTTTAGTTTTATAATATTCATCCTTCTAGTCTTTGGGTAAGGTTGTTAGTCTTGAGTTGGTCTAATTTCGACCTATTTAAATGAAATTAAAATTGTTTTACTTGTTTTTGTCTGGTGAAACTATAAAATATAATGATATCTTAAAATATTTTAAATAGGTCAATTGCAATGACGTTGATATATGTATAAACAAGTTTTTCAAAAACTTAAATTGTTGAAGTGCTTCTTATTGCCTAGAATGTCACGGGAAAGACTTAATGTATCGAAAACGATAGCTATTAAGAACGATATTTTATAGTGAATTGATTATGAAGAGTTAATTAATAACTTTGCTTCTGATAATTCTAAGATAAAGTATTTATACTACCGTTTTTTGTTTTGGTTATTAAAATAATAAATATCGTAGTTTCAATAAAAAAATTCGTGTGTATGTGAAAGGGATACATTTTTTATCTTTAGCACAAGACCTAAAAATTCACGGGACGCCCCTAAGTATTATTACAATGTACTAATCTTTATTCTTGTTTCTTCATCACCTATTGCCTATTAGGGGTGTTTGGTAGAGAAAAAAAATTGGGAGAAATAGAAATGGAAATATGGGAGAAATAGAAATGTGTTGAGAATTGACATTGATTTTCTTGTTTGGTATCAGGAAAGAAATGAAACAGAGAAATGGTGACTCAAGTCGCCGAACGGCGGTTGCGGCGTTAGTCGCCTTGCCGGACGTCGACGGTGATGATTAGAATGCTAGAAACACATCGCAACCGGACGTGGACAATGATGAGTAGACATTGGTTGTCTTTTCTCTACATTTCTCCACAATTTGAAGAGAAATGAAAATACAAAGGAATGAGAGAAATGGAAATTGGTGGAGAAACCATTTCTCCTCCCAAAACTATAACCATTTCTCCCAAACAAGATAAACTAATTCTTTCAATTTCTTTTCTCTTTACCAAACACACCCTTAGGAAGTTGTAAGACGTTTATTTGGGATGATCTAGTTTTGAAACTGGGGACATTTGAATAAAGGTCAAATAATGAGGTATATCTTTTGGTGGTGGTGTTCATTTCATTTTCTATAGTATTATTTTAAAAAGACTATAAGCGATTACAACATTAATGGCGATGAAATATTCAAGGTGAAACAATACTATGTAACAAAAGGAGAGAAGGATTTAGGGGATTAGGTGAAGAAAAAAGAAGGATAGATATGGAAGAAGGTTATTTAAGGGATTTTACTTGAAAAATAAATTAGGGATTATGTTTTATAAGTTTTAAATATTTTAAACACTATTAAAATAAGTATAAGGAATTGTTAATGAGTTTTGAAAGATATACACGTAATATTATTTTTTATAATGATGTATACGCAATTAAAAAAGTTTGTAAGAATATATATGAAATTCTTCCTAAAATTTATTAAACATTCTCCCTTTTACTTTACTTATAAAATTTTAAAACTCAAGTATGTGAGATGACTAGTGATTAGTATACTGTTAAATATCTTTACATTTTTTAAAAACATACAAACTCACAATACGCTCTTTCATTCCAACACAGTTAATAAATTTATGATATGTTTTCATCAACTTTATTTACAAGTAGGTTTTTTATTATTTTTTTTTTCAAAAGTTATTTAAAGATTTATAAAAGAGATGATAGATAAAAAAAATAAAGGAAATGGAAAGAGGATAAAAAAAAATAGACATGTTGCAAATAAAAATTCATACTCTTACGTTACGCATGTCCATTCTCTTTCACCTCTTCCCATTCCTTTTATTTCTCTTTTCTCTATAAACTCTTTTATTAAATTTTAAATTAACTTTTGAAAAACAATAAAATAAGACAAAAATCTCTATTTAAAAAATAAGATTATGAAAACCTACCATGACTTTCAAAATTGTATTGTTGTGGATGAGGAATTGTGTTTGTATGAGAGTGTTTTGGTGGGTTGGTCTGTTTTAAAAAACTGTCAGGATATTTAAGATTGTATTGATCCTTTTCCATTACTTAAAATTTAAAAGTTTAAGTAAAAGAGATAATGTTAAATATAGGGTTTAGTTCACTCAGATATATTCAATTTGTCACGTTTTGCTATTATGTGTATCGAATTTTAAAAGTTTCTATTGTGTGTGTCAAACTTTTAATTTATTGCTATTGTGTGTATTTTGGGTACATAAAGTAGAAAAACATATATAAGTTTAGTACATAGAATAGAAAGTTTAATACACACAATAGCGACAAATTAAATGTTCGATACACATAATAGAAAATTTTAAAACCCGATACACACAATAGAAAGTTTTAATGTCCGAAACATACAATAGTAAAAGGTGACAAGTTGGATACATTTTAGTTAATTAAACGTTAAATATATTAAAAATCAAACATTTTATTTTAATAAATGAGTCATATATAAAAAAAAACTAAAACCTATATATATCTGAGTTACTTGTTATTATGTTTATGAGTTATAGTTATATTTATTTTCTAATACTTAAAGTAAAATATTTGTTCTATGATTGAATATTTAAAATAATATTTCTATGAAGATTTTCTTATTTAATTTTAAATTTGTATTTAATATCTGATAGATAGAAAATTATTTTGTATTGATATGAAATTTTTAAGCATTATTTATTATAAAAGATTTAGTTATTAAAATAATATTTAAAAATCTAATTAACTTTATTTGATGGTTTCTTTTAGATTTAAATAAAGGATAAATTAGTAATTTTAAATTACTTAAAATAAAATATTAAGACTTTTAAACATAGAAAACTAAATGCTTTTTTGTTATAGTATAGAACTATAGATTACAAACGAGTCACATAATTTAATATATATAGGGTATAACGTGTCACATTTGTTTGAGAAAAAATTACATTAAAAAAGATTATAAGCAATAAGTACCCCGCTTCTTTATTTTAATACTTTTTATATGTTTAAAATAAATAATTAAGATTGACCAAATTTCTTTGTTTGTTTGAATGTGTTTTTTAGATTGTAAGGAAGATGAAGAAAAGTAAAAATAATGTCTTGAGTTTTTTTAAGAAATAAAATAAATGAATGGAAGGGAGAATGAGAGGGTTATTTGTTTAAAATGTTTATTTTCAAATATCTAACAGATTAGAATGGATAAAAGGTTTCGCTTTGCTTCGTTTCATTTTATTTTCTTAAAACTCGAACACAAGCTAATCAATCATGTCTTTTACTTCACTATTCTTCCGTTCACTTCTCATTCTTAAAAATCTTAACCTCATAAAATATATGTTCTTTTTTATTTCGCATGAACTCAGACTTTCAGAAGTTAAACTGTTTACAAATCAAAAAACAAAATAATCAAATTAGCATGTGACACGGTATTTCTATTAGCCCCCTATGATTTTTAATTGCCGGCTACAAACCATAAACCCATTTTTATGGTTATTAATAAAAGTGACTAACTAGTTCTAATTAAAGTAATTTGTTTTCTAAATTTATTAGCCTTCATTAACTAATTACCTTCTTAACTTTTAATTAAAGTAAATAAAAATCAAAATTCTATTAACACCATTAATACTCTAACTTTTTTTCCTTTCGATTACATCTACGATCTACTCTTATTTAAAAAATTAATTTTATTTTCCTTTGTTATTTTCGATTAAATTAATCTACTTTTAGTCTATTCCCTTTTTCATAATTACTAGATTTCTTTTATTTGTAACAATATAAATTCTTTAACAAAACCTAACAACATAGCTTTTTTTTAAACAAAACCTAATAATCTAATATTATAAATTTTTTTAATGCAAATTTGATTATTGAACTGTAAAATATAAGAAGACATGCATTAAAATGTCGAAATCTTAAACTATTTCGTGACACTTTTTATGTCTAATACTAAAAACGAGATTCAATTCTTTATTTAGAAATTTAACCTATCAAAACATACTATAAATTAAAAATAAAACATAAATACTTGTAACCTATTTATTATGCATAACCCTTGGAGTTGTATGGTGAACATATTGTTTTCTAAAGATTAAAATGGTACCAGTTTAATTAATACGGTGGTAATGAATAATTTTTATTTAATAACATGTCTGTTTAGGAGTATTGTATTCACGTACTATGGTGACATCGAATAATTTCTATTTGCAACATGTTTACTTTTTCTCCTTTTTTATTTTTTATTTCTCTTTTCTCTATCAACTCTTTTACTAATTATTTTTAAAATAATTTTTGAAAAGCAATAAAGTAAGAAAAACATATGTACTTAATTACTTATAAAATAAGATTATTAAAACATATCATCACTTTGGAAATTGTATTGATGTGGATGTTAACTGTTGAATTATATTGATACGAGACAATGTATTGATGAGTTTATGTGTTTTAAAAAATGTAAGGATATTTAATAGTATATTGCTTACTTTTTATTACTTAAATTTCAAGAACTGAAGTAAAGTAAAAAAGAGAATGTTAAATATATTATAAATTAATTTTTTTTATTTTAATCTATTAATTCTTTTTTATCTCTTCTCTTATTTGAAGTAAAGTAAAAAAGAGAATGTTAAATATATTATAAATTAAAGTTTTTTATTTTAATCTATTAATTCTTTTTTATCTCTTCTCTTATTTATAAGTAAGAAGATTTCATAAAAGAAAATGTAAGTACGTAACATCTCTTTTACAAAAGAATACTAAAAACAATGTTTTGCTTTAATTAGGACTTTTGGGAAAATATATATTATCAAGAGAAACAAAAGGAGCCACCAAGAAGATCAAGCAAGAAAGGAAAGATGTCAAATATTACAATCTTCAAAATTTTAGTAATGGTGCATATTAAATAAATTATGTGAAGTAAAAACAGGAGATAAAACTGATAGCACTAATTTCTTCACTAATATATTTTATACTACTAAGTCAAAATTAGGATAATATTAAAATCTTCAAGAATCCAAGTTACCCAATTAAGGGTGTGTTTGGCGAAAGAGACTGGAGCTGAGGCTGGAGCTGATTAATTAATAATCTCAAACCCAAGCCATAAGCTACTTGAAAAGACTTTTATTTTTTGGGTTTACGAGAGATTATGTTTTTAATAATCCCCTCAACATTGTAGCACCCAAACAGGGCTACAAGGCTGGGAATTATGAAAACTAGAATCCCAAGCTCCTATAATCCTCCATAAGCTCGTTGCCGAACACACCCTAATATTAGCTTCAACGTGATATGATCAACCAACCAATAATAATCAACCACACAAAAATAAATTAATGAAATTAGTAAAAACGAGAGACACAAAAATTTGCGTGAAAAACCCAAAACGGGAAAAACCACGGATGGAGGAGATCGATAATCAATCCACTATAATACTGCAGTATTTACAAGCTTAAAAGGAGAAGAAATTACAAAGCTTTAATGGCGAATGATGATTAAGAACTAAACCCTAAAAGTTTCGTTTCTACCATTGTACGTAATGCGATAGAGAAAAGTCCAACCTCCCTCTTCTAATAAACAAGTAAATGACTTGCCACTTGTCATGTTTTTAGAGCCATTATTGTTAGTTTTCCCTCTCATTAACCCCTTGTTCACCTTCTACCACGTGTCTTCTTCTTTGTCTCCGAGTTTATTATTCCCACTCAATCTTTCTATATCCGTCAATTAAGGGATTATTTATGGCTTTCTGCCCTAAAATCACTCGCTGCATATTTCTTTTCTTAAAAAAAGGGGGATGATGTGCTGATTCCGCCGAAGGTTTCATCTATTATAGATCTACCACAAGAAGCCAAGATGTTGACTTTTTATTTCTCTTCGAATAATTTCGAGATCGGAATCCTTTTTAATCACCTATGGTTGCACTGATCTTTCCTCACCACGATTCATGAGGTATTTATTGGGTATAGGTGATTCTAAGAAAACGCAATGGAAGCAAAAGGTTAAAACAAATTGTCTAATACAACCACCAATACACACCCAATGGACCAATTTTTAACCATGACTAAGCAACATGAAATAAGAATAAAAGAAGAAAGAGTTATACCCTTCTTGCTAGTGCTTCCCTTGATCTTGGTTAGTGCCTTGGAAGTGTTGTACACAAAGTAGTGTACCTCTAATACAATCCACCCCAAGTGTGCTTGGCTCCCATTTGCCAGAGAGTTGGTAAGCCTACCAAAACATCACCACAAGCCTTGCTCTCCTTGTTCCACTAAGCCTTGTTCACAAGAGAGTTTGAGAGAGTTCTATTGCACCAATATGTTCAAGTGTGTAACCATGACTTCTAAGCTTCACATGACACTTATAGAACCACCAAATGCAGTTCAAAAATGTGCTCATTAAATTGGATGTTACAGCGAAGGCACGGGCGTGCTTTTGTTTTGGCACGGCCGTACCAGCCCAAACGGGCACACCCAGGTCACGCCTGACTTGGGCTTGTGCCTGGGCGCTGAGCACGGCCTTACCCCAAATAGGCACGATGCCTGGCCCACAGAACCATTTTCTCGTTTTCTCTCTCCTTTGACCAGTGATGATGCGGAACCAATACTTGACGTGTGACCTAATAGGCCCATGCTTTATCGGTAATGGCACCAACTCGTGTGTGTCAGTAAGTATAATCAAACAGTACCATCCTTATCCTTTTTAACCTTTCATCAATAACTATAGCAATTTTATTTTAATGTTTAATAAGGATCATAAGCTTTGTGAATGCTACCCGTGAGACAATGATTTCGTAAGGAACAAGATTTGGAGACGATGTCTGCAATTAGGGTTCATGTACTGAAAAACAAATACCTGATCAAATGGATCAACATAGGCATAATTCTTCAATTATTGATGACGTGCTTGACTGATGGTACATGTAAGTCATTAATCAAATTTTTTCTTTTTCTAAATCGATGGAAAATTGGTCGATAATTTTGATTGTAACTTTGATTTTTATAATAAAAATTAAGACAATTTATGAATCGAGGATACTAATTCAGATATTTGGCTATTTTTCTTTTTGCTTATGCTTCATTGGACCTTATGCAATTTCAAATATATCTAATGCGTAGAATTATAATTTTGATGAAAATCTTCTTTATTTGGTGAAGGTGAAGTTCAAGTAGCTGTAAGTATACACATCTTAGTTCTAAATTCCGAGACATATATGAAGTCAAGCTGTTCGATAAAATGTCTAACTAGAAAATCACTTTACGACATGACAAAATTTTGAAGAAAATCTTATTTAGTTGGTGAAAGGTGAAGTGCAAATAGCTGTAAGCATACAAATTTCCATTCTAAATTTTGAAACCATTTTTGAAGACAAGCTGTTTGATAAAATGCCTAACTAGAAAATTACTTTACAACATGACACAGACCATGCTTGTGACCCACCTACATAAAGTTTTTCTTATTCCTAATGAGCTTGCTCAAGAAAATGCCTAGTTTTGCAGCAAAAAAATAAATAAATAAAAATTTGCTACAAGAAGAATCATATATTTAATTGTCTTTTTTTCAATTATTCTCCTAATTTTTAGTTTACAAGGAGAATCATATACTTGGTTAATCTTATGAGCATATCAAGTGAGTTTGTTTTTCTGTGAATTTTAGTTAAGGAATATAATTCAAGATTGAAATAAAAAATTTCAATGCAAATGCTCATGTTGAAACATAATTAGAAATTTTGACCCTTTTTAATTCGGTAGGCCTGCTTTCACCAACGAGGAGTGACCCTCAGCTACTCCTAGGAAGAAACCCTCCAGAGAGACTCGAACCCAAAACCTCTCTTTCACTGAGAAAACTCCCAAACCACCAGGACAGGCCCCTTTGGTTCTCTATAAATTTTAATGGTTAATGGTACCCATTTGACATTTGTAGTGGTCGTGTTTTGAGTTTGATTTTTTAATGCGAATTTGATTATTGAACTGTAAAATATAAGAAGACATGCATTAACATGTCGAAAATAAACTATTTTGTGACACTTTTAATGTCTAATACTTCAAAGTAAAAAATAGATTCAATTCTTTAATATTTAACCTATCAAAACATACTAAAAATTAAAAATAAAACATAAATACTTGTAACCGATTAAATCCACTGGGAATAAAGTTTATTAATCAAAGCAAGCATATATGATATTTATTATGCATAAACTTGGAGTCGTACGGTGAGCATATTGTTTTGTAAAGACTAAAATGATGATAGTATAATACGATGGTAACAAATAATTCTTACTTGATAGCATGTTTATTTAAGGGTATTGTATTTACGTATTATGGTAACATCGAATAATTTCTATTAGCAACATATCTACTTTTTTCATTTTTCTTTTTATTTTCTCTATCAACTCTTTTATTAATTATTATTAAAAATAATTTTTCAAAAGCAATATAATAAGAACACAAAATTCTACTTATAAAATAAAATGATTAAAACATATCATCACTTTAGGAATTGTATTGATGTGATGTTGATTGTTGAATTATATTGATATGAGATAGTGTATGGGAAAATACAAAAAAAAATTTATAATTTTGCTATTGTATGAATTAACTTTAATTTGTGTATAAAAATACATACAACTTACAAACTTTATCCATTCTATACAATTGGTAATCTGGTAACCATCTTACGATTGTATATAATGAACCAAATTTGAAAGTTTTTTGTATTTTTAGGTGCCAAAGTCATTTTATTTTTTGTCAGGTTAACGGTAAGTTACATATTATCATAGGTAACTTGTATACAATAAAACAAATTTATAAGTTGTGTGTATTTTTAGGTAAGGGTGTTCATTGATCGGATAAAACTGAATTACCAAACCGAAACTTTTGGATCGGACTATTTGGTTCGGATATTTCGGATTTTTGGATTGGATTTTGATCAAAACCGAATAATTAGTATGCATTTCGGTTTGGTTTTGGTTACCATTATCTAAACCGAATAAGAATATATATATATATATATATATATAACACTACTGGAACAAAATAATTCATACGTATCATGTGTATGTTTATTTATAATTTATTATTTTTAGTTATATATTTATGTCAAAACTACTAGTCCCACTAGTTATTGTAACTTGGACAACTATATTTTAATCTTTAATAGTATATATATCAAATCTAGTTTTTAAAATATCTCGACTCTTTAAACATGTATTTATGTAAGAATGAAAACCGAATTGTAAAAACCGATCCAACCGAACTGTAATTTGGATGGTTTGGTTCGGATCTTAAGATTGTTTGGATAGATTGGATCTCACTTTTTAAAACCGAAATCCAATTGGATAGGACTAAACCGATCAATCCGAACGTACACCCCTATTTTTAGGTACAAAATAAAGTTTGTTACATACAATGACAACATAGGCATAGTTTTTTGTATTTTCGTGCAATTTGCTTATAGTGTATTGGTGGGCTAGTGTGTTTTAAAGAAATGTAAGGATATTTAATAGTATATTGGCTATTTTTAATTACTTAAATTTCAAGAGTTTAAATAAAATAAAGAAGAAAACGTTAAATATATTATAAATTAAACTTTTTTATTTTAATCTTTAAATTCTTTTTCTTCGTCTCTTCTCTTATTTATAAGTAAGAAGATTTAATAAAAAGAATATGTAATATCTCTTTTACAAAAGACTAAAAACAATTATTTGCTTTAATTAGGACGTTTGGGAAATATATATTATCAAGAGAAACAAAAGGAGCCACCAAGAAGATCAAGCAATAAAGGAAAGATGTCAAATATTACAATCTTCAAAATTTTAGTAATAGTGCATGTTAAATATATTATGTGTAGTGAAAACCGGAGATAGATTATTGTTTTAGAAAACATAAATCATGAACCATAACAATTTAATTGAACGGTTATAAAAATTATATGTATTAAAAAAATTATACACGTCTGTTATATTTATCACTTTATACATTTGTTTTTTAATATAATTTAAAAGGGAATCATTTTTAAGTTTTTGTGAATTTGAAATAAGTGTCATTTTATCATGCAAGCAATCTCATATTGCATAGTCATGATATATGAACGATGAAAATCCATCTTATGTTCCTGTTGATGATTTGCATGATACATGACCTTCAGGGCCGGGTTACCCGGGCAACCGTCCAAGACCCATGGCTAGTAGGGGCCCACGGTTAGTATAGTGTCTTATTTATATGTATATGTAACTAAGTTTATTAAGCTCGAATGTATATAAAGATAGGAAAAAAGACCCAATTTCTTAGTCACAAAATCTAAAACACAAACTTAGAAATAAAATCTTGAACTCATAGCAACCGCATATGGAGAAAAAGAAAAGTGAAATCAATGTCGGTGCAAACTATATGGCTATGAATCAGAAGTCGAGGGCTAGGGAGAGAGTAGAGACGATTGGTCTCATCATTTGTGATTGGTTCTCCTTTTACCCTTATTGATTATTAGTTAATTAATTTGTTTTAGAAAATCAAAATAACTTACTTACTTAAGTCACTTGTTAATTGGTTACTTTAAATCATTTGAAATTTAATCACTTGATTTCAACTATCAAGTTTGTTGGTGTCACTTATTTGAAATCTTGAAACACTTGAAAATTAGCCAAATAGTCTTGATAATAGGTTAATTTTTAATAGTTATTTAGATTATTAGTTAAATTGGTTATTTGAATCATTTGATACCAAGTCAATTGATATGTTTACTTGAATAGTTGAATCACTTGATATTAAGTTAATCGGTTTGTTTACTTGAATACTTGAATCATTTTATAGTTAATTAATAAATCATATTTACCAAAATGCATTTATCCTATGATTAAAAGAGAAAGAAAAGAGAAGAATTTGAAAACCTAAAACCATGAATGAACCAAACGTTCATAAACCATTAGTGAAATGGTTTGGCAGAAAGTTCGTTTATGTTTGTTTCTTCAAAAAATTAAGGAACATGAACAAGATTTTTAGTTTGTTTAATGAACAGAGCTCTTGTTCGTTTACTTATGTTCGTGAAATTTGGTTATTTATTCGTTTATATATTGTGTTTTAACAATATTGGATTTGGCATTATAGTGTGCGTTTTTTCGTTTACGTTTGTTAATCAATTAAATGAGTGAACAAAAATATTCACGAACTAACCAATCTTTTAAATAGTTAAACACAAAAGCTCGTTTGTTTATTGTTTTTGGTTAAAGTTAACGAACAAACACGAACAACTATTTCTGTTCGTTTATTTGTTCGGCTAAAATTAAACAAATGAACACGAACAAGCCTTGTTTATGTTCATTCGGTTCATTTACAGCCCTACCTAAAATGATCTCAAAGAAGATTGATTGATTAATTTATAAAAAATTTGAAAACCTAAACAATTTAAGTTTTTTATTCAACGTTTTTATATATTTAGTTTGTGTTTATATATTTTAGTACTTTTAGGGGCCCATTGTTTAGTTTTGCCCCGGACCCCGAAAATATTTAAGACGGCCCTGATGACCTCTTATGCTATATTCGATAAGTCTAATGAATAGTGATTGGTGTGGTGACAAGTGATGATCAACAATAGCGATTATTGGGGCAGGTAGTCATGGCAACAAAGACAAAAGTGACAACGGGGTGATGGTAGTGGCGATGGGTGGCGGCAGTGTGATGGTTGCAACCGATGGTGGTAGTGATAGTGAAAATGACAATCAATTGTATCAGTCGGTAGTAGACATACACGCACACAGACCAATTACCTCCAATTTAGTAAGAAGCGTATAATGGCTAATAATTAATTACATCGAGTTAACCAATCAACCAAACATCATAAATCATTATCATTAACATTCCTTTATCTTTTAAAACCCCAAACAAAACACCATGTAAAAGTATAGATATAAACACTAGAAAAGGTATAATAAGGCTATGTATGTAATTATCCAAAATGACAAAAAGAAACATCGTCTTGAACATGTTACATGTATAAAGTCAAATGTAGGAGGAAGATAGAAATAAACATTTAACCTAATGGTATTTAATTTATCATCTCAAACAATAATGCCTCCTTAAAGGTTACAACTTTAATCAGGTCGATAGGCTACAAGACAAACCAATCATTCAACAACCATCCGACAACCTTACATTGACCCGAATGGACTCCGAAACGAAAAACCACTTGAACCTAAACATATGAAACCACGATACAGTGACCCGAATGGACTCCAAAACCAGAAACTCCTTGAAAACAACATGGACCTCCTAACTCGAGTCTTGCCCATTATCTCAAACCTAAAAGAACACCTGAACGTAAAGATGAAAGTCTCGGTTTTCATCTTTACACAATGTGTCAAAGACTCGAAAGAACTTAGTTTTTGTGTAACCGACTTTTTGAATCACTGTACGTAACTTTTCATTATAAATAGATTGTGGTTGAAACAAAAGAATAACTTCAACCAGCAATGCCAAGAATGATCCTTTTTTTTTTTTTGCATTTACATTACCAAAATTTGTCTAAAATCGTTCAAAGGCAAAGTATAGTGTTTTCTTTGCAATTCTGCAAATATGACGATTAGTTTGCAATGAAAAATCACGTACCAATGGTTAAAAATGTCATAACTCTTGATCAGTGATTTTGTTTTTACTTTTTACCATGGTGAAAAACCAAGAATCACTACTATAACATGGAGCACAAGTGTTTGAAGAACAATTATGGTTCTTGAAGAACTGCTCTCGTTCAGTTCTCCTCGGAACTCATCCTTACTGGAAGTTATAGAGACATTTACATCATTTGAACCTGAAGAACAGATGTTAAGAAGAAAGTATGAGGGAGATTGATAAGATATGGAATAACAGGAATACAAGGGAGAGGATCGATCATGCTTACAATCATAATCAGTCCATCCAATTCGTTTCCTTGATAAATCGTAAACAAATATCTTATCTTTAAGAACAAGATCTGCGACCAAGAAAATATAAATTAGAGATCAAGAAGTAAAGCCTAAACAATAATCTAGGGTGAAAAAATAGGTAGTGCAGGCAGGTTGTCGAATAAAACGAGTAACTTTTTAGTGGCTTGGAGCGCCTTGCAAACACTTTTTATATTCGTTTCTTTAGAATTTATAATCAGAGTTAATTATATTCTGATCCTTTGATAGAAATTATGGATTAGGTCCCCGGGTCCGATCTTTTACGGGTTTGGTTCCTCCCAACCCGAACTTGTTACACTAATGGTCACTGGTCAATTTAAAATGACCAAATTGCCCTTACTCCCTTTATTTTTCTCATTTCTTTTGTTTTTATCTATTTTAGAATATGTAATTTTATTAAAATTGATTTTTTATCTGTGTCTTGCTGTATCAAATTTATCCATTGCGAATCTCTCTCTCTCTTCCTCACCTAGCTTGGCCATCCACATCTCTCCCTTCTCCAACGAACTTTACTTCAACCAAGGGATCTACGATTTGGTAATCCACTGTCACTCTTCCGATTTGGCAACACGGCGGTTCTCCGGCAAGCTTAATCGGTGTTCATCTCTCTGGTACACAACCAAAGACACTAGCCACCGCCAACAACCACAACCACCACCGTCACCTTCTCCTACGTTGAATCCTGCGTCTGCTCCATTGAATCATCGGTCATTTCATTTTCACCTCCCAACACTTGCATTGTACATATCGTCGACCATCTCTACTCTTTTCACACATCATCATCCTTTAAAGTTCTTGTTTACGAATAGGCTTAACCCAATTCAGGGTTTCTTTGATGAACAGGTTCATATTTTATTAAAGATCAGGGCTTTGTTCAGATCTATGTTATCAGGGCGTCGATTTGGTTTTGTTCTTAGTGAAGATTCAAAATCAAGTTCGTGTGTTCTTCAAATGGCATCTCATAGATCTGGTGAGTGTCATCAAAGAGGGTGGCAAATCGGTGGGAAGATGAGAGGAAGATGGATTCCGATGGCCGATCAATGTATGTGTTGGTCCTTTCTTAAGGTCAAGAGAGAGTGAGAGGGTGAGTAACAAAGGTTAGCCGGAAATATGGTTGGTCCCCGGAGTAGCAGCCTAGCAGGTTGGTTGGCGATGATGAGTTTGTATATGAGATTATGAGAGAGTAATAGAGGGAGGTTGCGGGAGACAGTGTTGAAATAATTTTTTATTGTTTTCTATTTTTAAATTTAGATATCCATTATTTTTAATATTTAAAAACAACTAAAAATTCAAGAAATTGAATAAAAGATATGAAAAGAGCATGTTAGTCATTTCAAATTAAGAGAGACCAATAACGTAAGAAAGTCGGGCTAGGAGGGACCAACCCCGTAAAAATTCAAACCCAGAAACTAAATCCATAATTTATATTAAACCACAGGGATAAAAAATGTAATTAACTCTCCACTCTTATAATTAAGAATTAATTACATTTTCATCCCTGTGGTAATGTGGTTTGGTAGTTTTTAGTTTTTTTACAGTTTTGGTTCCTAACTTTTTATTTTTACTGTTTTGGTCCCTAAACAACCAAACCTCTTACAAACTTGGTTCCTAACCAAATTTGAATGACCAAACTACCCTTGCCTTATTAATTTCCTCAATTTTAAATTTATTTATTAAATTGTTTTATTAAGATTCCCAATATTCTTTCTTCTCTCAAAACCTTTTAACACACACCTACTCTCTCTATCCTACCCCTATTTTTATATTCAACCACCATAGACACACACGTTCTCTCTTAGATATAATGTTGTCACCATCATCACTTCCATCGCCACCATCACCAACCACCACCTCTTGCCATCATAACCAACTCCAACCACCATCAACCATGAACACCACCACTATCTTCATCCACCATCACCACCACCACCTCCATCTTCAACCACCATTGTTTCCTTCTTCACCCACTAACACTGCCTCCATCTTCTATCGTCCTTAACCCATCGGGAATAGGGCATCGCCACTGCCATGAATGGTTAGCTCTCCGGCAACCACCTTCATTTCCAAAGACCACAACCACCACCTTCTTCATCTTCAAAGACCACACCCACCGATTCCACAACTAAATCGAGACCATGGATCTAGAACACCGGTACACAAACAATTATCGCCACAATCACAAGCGCAAGATTGAAATCCACCTTTTTTTGGCATTAGATCCGAATCAAAATCATGAATTGGTTAAAACTTCTAGGGTTTTGTTGTGGTGTGGTTTTCGAAATTTCAAATGAGATCAACTAGATCTACTTTTTTGCGGTGCGGAGAGGCCAGTTGACGCCAGTGGTGTTAAGGATCTGGGAGATGGGGTGGCTAGCGGTAGTGTGCGGTGGAGTTTTCAAGATCTTGGCGTTGGTGGTTGAGATGAATGATGAAGGCAGTGGTGGTGGTTGAGAGGATGATGAAGGAGGTTGTGGTGATGGATGAAGAGGAAGGTAGTGGTGGTGTTAGACCTTGCCGGAAAAGGGATGGCCAGGTGGAGGGCGTGGTGTTGGTGTGGTGTTCTAGGATGGAGAGAGACGGGTAAGTTAAGGACAGAGAGATGTATTTAACAATATGAATTTTCTTTAATTTAAAAAGTATTAATATTTGAAAATTAAAGACAATGAAGAAATTAATGAGACAGGGGTAATTTGGTGATTCAATTTTGACCAGAGACAAAATGTGTAATAGGTTTGGTCGTATGAGGACCAAAACCGTAAAAATAAAAAGTTAGGGACTAAAACAGTAAAAACCACTAAACCACAACAACCAAAAATGTAATTAACTCTATAATTAACTAGCATTAAAATGATTGCAAAAACCATACTATTACAATAATAGCCTAAACTTTTTTAAATAAAAAACGTATATGTAACACATTTCGGATGACTTTAAACCCTTTGACCTGCACAACCCTCAAATGACCCGTTGTACCTAAATGGGTTGTCATCTCTGAGATATGGGAGGTGATATTATGACCACTAAAACATTTATAAAGTACAGTCTTACCCTTTCGTTGTTGTCTTTTCTTTGTAACTATAGGGTATAACGATTAAATTCATAAATATGAAGTCACATATGGATAATTTTCAAAGGTTTACAATATGATTGGTACACCACCTAACTTATCCATTAACCCTAAATACTTTGATAAGTGCATATCTTACCTTTTCATTGGTTCATTTGTTCCTTAATTAAAGGGTATAATGACAAATTTCAAATATTCTAAGTTGTATACAAGTAATCGATGGTGTACAAATCACCTCCCTTATGTCATGCCAACTGCCAAAGCTTCTACAGTCAGAAGTCAAAATGATGGAAAGGGGTCTAAAGGAAAAATGGTCAATTACTAAGTTTCTAAGGTATACCATAGAACTTCTAGATATCTCAAAACATACATAATATTCAGTTAAGAGGTATAACAGACAACAGTTGGGAGTCTAAAGGGTAAGAGCATGCTGGTCTCAAGGGCAGAATAGTCTTTTACTACGTATGAAGGTGTAAGATACAAATAAATCAATTATTTTTTTCTGAAAGTAGGCGATTTTAAACTGACCTCCAAGAATTGATACCCCATTTTGAACTTTCTGGAAGCCGATACACCATGGTGTACCCCCATCCTGTAAGCATTTGGTGCAAAGCTTAAAACTTTTTGATTCATTTTCAGCTTAGGGATTTGAGAAACCACACACAAGAAAGTCGGAATTATCCTTTATATCGATAAATTCTTTAAGCATTAGGTAAATAAAGAGACAATATTAAGAACACTCACAACAGGATCCCCATGTACAAGATAGTTCTCTGGCTTAAGGATCATGGATGCACTGCCAGCAAAGTTCAAAGAAACCTCCGGGAAAATCCCAGTAATGCTGTTTATGAACCCAAAAAAAAGGAGGATTACTTGGATGTCCAAATGACAACAGGAATAGACAGGCATTTGGAAGGTACCTTGATGTAACCAAATAACATTGGGTGCCCTTGGAGATAACAGGTGTTGTTAAGTGTGAAACGGCAGAAGTTATCTGCACACAAGACACAAACACTTAACACTAAGACGGGTTCAAGAATGATCAAGCATGGAAACAATTTTATGGAGTTATTGATTTCTCATGCAGACATACATGGAATTTCACGAAAAAATAAAATAAAATAACAACCTACCTTCACAAGAATGAGCCTTTTTGGACAAAACTTTCCAAGTATACTGATAGTTGTTCACACTAACGAATACTCAATTTTTCAAAAATCGGTAACTCTAAACAACTAGTGTTTATTTGGCATTCTTACAAGTATGATGACTAGTTTGCAACATAAAGGCAAATACAATAATCTAAATTTTTTTATCAATTTAATCTTGTCAGGGAAATTCAGAGGTGACAAAATCGGCAGTTCGTGCATGTTGATAATGACTTTGACCGATTGGATTTAGACCCACCAACAATTTTTTTTATCAAAATTCTATTTATAAATACTGATCACAAAAACAATATTTAATATTGTAAATAAAGATCTAACTTTTTAATAGAATGAGGAGTTTGTATACATTAGAATACACATTGCATGATATTTCACCAATATTCTTTTTAGCTGCATTTTTATTTGACTTATTAGATCTGCTTGAGTGCTGGGGATAAACTAAAACCACAATTGACTCAATGTTAGGTAAATCGTATATGCTATCATTTTCTAATGATAGAAAGTCATATGGTAATATTTGCATAATCTGAGCTCGCATATTACAAACTAATGAAGTTTATCTTGAATTCTGTGCTTATCATTCTAAAATTCTGTGTCAAGAACCTGAAAAATGACTCTTTTGACCAGAAAAGTCAAAAACAGATACCATGATACAGTCTGAAAGAAAATCTAAAACTTACAGCATCAACAAAAGGTTCAAATGCTTCAACAACGAGGTATGTCAAAGTTGTTCCTGTATCAACAATGGTTCCTCGGTTATCTGTTGTGGTAAAAACAGATGGATCAATTGGCAACATCTGCCCATTGACAGCAATACTCTCTAAATCCAGATTGTAATGAGGCCTGAAAGTTTGAGATCAGAAACCATTAAACACTTGTCTCGTGTTTTCTAAATAAATAATCACGAAAAATCATAATAAGACGACAGCTGCAACATCTGCCCATTGACAACAACACTCTGTAAATCCAGATTTTTAAGCTCATTGTTTTGGTCTACAAAATCCTTATACTCTGTCATAATAGGAGGGTATTCTGGACAATGCACTAAAAGTCAGAAAATTTACTAAGCTATGCATTTAGCCAAACGCTGCAATTCTCATAGGCTGGAAGGAGCATGAGATTTAACCAAATAATTTCAACATTTGACTGAGCACATAACTAAGCATTTAACTTAAGTTTAAATATGTAAAACACCCATTGATGACAAAATAGATTAATAGAGGAATCAAGGGGGCCAAATTCCACAAACGATGCTATCGTTAAATAATGTTTACTAAAGAGAATAAAGATGTCAGTTTGGCTGAGAATGTTGCCAAAGTTTGCATTTTTGTTGCCAAAAATGTTGCACTTATTTTGGGACAAAGAGAGTATTCTCCATGCAATGACAATGTGAATTAAAAGAACCAAAAACACATGATTAAAAAAGTTAAAAATTTTCATACTCGAGGTAATACGTACTGTGATGGGACAAGGGGACTATAAACCATGGTTGGGTCCAAAATCTCACCAAGGACAAGCTTGCCACCACCCGTTCCATCTCCTTTTAAGCAATGTGAGAATACCTTTGGAGTAATCCCTCGTGATGAAAGTTGTGAAACAACAGACAAACCATGTTGACCAAAACCGAAAATCCCATCAATTGCCTTATCTGGTTTAGTCAAGCTACCCGTCTGATAGGTGCTACACCTATCATTAGAAGCAATAAAATAATATATTCACATTTTCTCTACACAATTATAAGAAATCATTTAAAGTTACTATTTTGAACGGTTATGTGTACTACATCTGGCTAGAGCAAAACAAGAGTTTCCATAATTAAAGTCAAATATAATTTGGAGTGCTAATTAAGATAACTATACACAAGTGGTCTTTGCCCTAATTGTATTAAATAATTTTCTATAACCATAGATTGTGAGTTTGAGTTTCTTAAGAAATAGCTAAGCAGTTGGTACAAGAAAACTAATCACTGAGAAATAGGTGAGCAATTGCCACAAGAAAACTAATCTGATTATTATAGCTCCAGACAACAAAAATACATCCAAACACAAATCTCCAACAACCTGTTTTCTATTATAGGCTTTATAGCTAAAAAAATCTGATAATGATATAATTACCACATCATCACTTTCGGGACCCACATAGACACCTGTTTCATTTTTGCATAGTTCCGTTTTCATGTACGATTCAATTTTTTCCACTGTAAAACATTAAAACTTTCCAAAGTAACATAGAGGTCTGGATACTCCCGTTATATGATTCAATCACATTGCATGTGAATGAAAACTTTAATAGAAGTGACAAGAAGCTCACCCAAAGGTAATAGAAGCCGAAGAGTTAGCAACCATGGAAGGCCCCACAATTGTGTCAAAATACAACAAATCTTTCACATAATGACCTGATGTTCCACTACCATCTCCATACTGAAAACTATAACCACATTGATTGCCCTCCGAACATGATGCATCTGCGGTTTGGACCATTGAGGAGCATATTGAATCAGAACAGGATACTGAAGAAGCCGTAGACGAGCTTCCAACATCAAAAAAATTGAGTGCAATCTATGGAGAAAAGAAAGAAAATTAATGCAATATATAAACCCAAAAAAAGACCATAGGTAATTAGACATGGGATTTATTCAAATTTGAAAAAAGAGAAAGAAGCATACACCAAATCCACTTGATTGAGGACAATCACTGCAAGAACTGCAAGTAACCCACAAAATGTCGCTTCCGGTGTCAATCTGAACATTGAACTCTTTTGGTGGAGAACCCAACTTCACTTTAGTGAAGTACAACCTATAACACAGAAAAATGTATACATTTTGACTTTCTGGTCAAACAATTTCTTCTCAAACTCCATAAATATTTCAATTTCTGTTGGAAAATCAATATCCCCATTAAAATTTACAACAACCAGTACAAATTGAAACATGGAAATGAGAAATCAGTAACAATATCAACATAAATCTTATTGTTGGAAAGCAGTAGGTATGGACCCAAAGGTCAAAATGCACTCAACTGTGAGTATTCAATAAGTCAATACCTGATAAAATCTAACATTTTAAGTTTTTAAGGGAAATGATACAGCACCAAACCACTTGCTTACACTCTCACACCGTTTGGTATTTTAGTCATTTCATATGTGACTATTTGAGTATGTATTTTAGGTGTAACAACATCTAAGTTTGATATTAATAGTTGTACACACCATTCTTTAAAATTATGATTAGCAAATAGAGACTTCGAAAAACAACCAAGAATCTATAGCTACTCATTGTCATACCAGAAAAAATAATTTAAGATACCCTCTAAAAGAATTCCAGACAAACAAGACCACCGAATTCATAATCATAAGAACATGGTCACCGACAATAATGCATAATTAAACAATAAAAATTTCCTAACTTTAATATGGACCAAGAACTAAATTAGTGGATATAGAAATTATAAAAAGAAAAAAAACAGAAAAAATTTGCGGCTTTTGATGAAATTACCCGCCGTAGTAAGGATCGGAAGTGCCAACGACGTTGAAGTCAACAATGCCGCCGGAGAAACGCTGCAAGATTCGGGCGTGTCTCACACGGTCTCTTGTTTTGAGGACTTCAAGCTCAACCGTCTTGTTCGCCGGAAAAGCCCTTTCCAGAGTCAGAACCCTCGCCGGAAACCCACCGACACCACCGTTCACCACTGACACAGCCACCGCCGCCGCCAATATTAGGATTAAGAAATCCATGCCAGTTTCACCGGCGTTTTATTATCAATAAAAACCCAAGAAAATTACCTTTAAGCAAATTCTTTAATGAAAACAATACGAGTGTGGATTGATTTATGTGGGTACGTAAGCGTATACTAAAATCCCAACAATAAAAATGTCGACTTTACAGCATTATCGTAGAGGAATTGGGAAAGCAAAAGCGGAGGCTGTGGATTGTAACGGTTGAATGTGTGTGTATATATACTTACAGGAAGTTGTATCTATTTGTTTAGTTGTGTAGGGACGAGAGATAGAGAGAAAGGGATGGTGATCATCATTATTAACTGTTCACTTTAATTAAAGTCGCATTCTCGATTCCAGGAAACATCAAAGTGAAATTACGTTTATTAGTTTTTTTTATTTTTACTTAATAATAACGACGAGACTTAAATTGAAAATGATTAAACAAAATAAGTTAATTTTCATATTAAGGTAATAATTTTATTTAATTTACCACATAAAATAAACAATAATACTACTTATTTTATATAAACATTATATATTTAGAAAGACATTTTATACTGAAACTTAAACAATACTTAATAAGAAAAAATAACAAACAAGCTCTTAGTTGCTAATACAATCCCTATATACCCTACTTTGTAACATACTACATTTTTTAACACATGTCAAATTAACATCACATACTTATAATACATTAAAAGAACAATCCTCTTTGAACCAAGCTTATAAACTAATAATAAACTAAAACAAACACCCCGTTATATAATAAATTTACATCATTTTACATATATACTCACACAGCACAAGACTATCCTTCACAATCACTATAAACCTCGACTTAGGACAAGAAAAAGTGATGTCTTGCCCACCAGAGAAAGCTTGGAAGGCGTGTATGGTCAATGTATCATGTTTTGAACACAATAATGACTAGGCCCGTAAACGAACAGAATGTTTATGAACAGTTCAGCGGGAAGTTCGTTTATATTCGTTTGTTTAATAAACGTACGAACATGAACAAGATTTTACGTTCGTTTAATCAAACGAACGAACACGAACAAAGATCTTGTTCGTTTATTTATGTTTGTGAACGTTCGTTTATATATATATATATATATATTATATGTGTGTGTGCTTATATATAATGTTTATTTGTGTTTAATAATGTTGGATTTATATTATAGTGTGTGTTCCTTCGTTTATGTTTGTTTATCATTTAAAAACAAGTTGGACACAAACGAACCAATCTTTTAAACAATCGAACACCAATGCTCATTTGTTTATCGTTTGTGTTCGTTTATTTGTTCGGCTAAAGTTAAACGAACGAACAAGAAAATAAAAATTCGTTCGTTTATTTGTTCGGCTAAAGTTAAACTAACGAACACGAACAAGCCTCATTCGTGTTCGTTCGGTTCGTTTACAGCCCTAATAATGACTATAAACATGATTCTACAATTGTCATATGACCTTCAAATGACACATTTGGAACGCCAAACAATGATTCATGTATCCATCCTCAAGCCCTAACACAGGGTTGGCCTTCTTATCAAGCCATAGAGCCTTGATCTCCTGCTAAACAATAACGCTTTCTGCCGGATCATTTCCTAATCCTAGGATGTACATCTGTCAATTAAGATTTTTCTGATCTAATGATAAGTATGATTTGAAACACGCTTCTAACATGGAGATAAGGGTACCTAAGAGCCAAGAGTCTTAGTATTTCAGTATATATGGTTTTTAATGAAACCAATCTAACACCAACATTCTCATATGATAGTCATATCATAGCCTTCTAGAATGCTTTCTTAATATATATAAGGAATCCCACTAATGTTTCACTAATATACTCTTTGGCATGTATACTTTATTTACATCTACACTTTATCACCATGAGAGCCGACTTGATCGTCAAAGTGACCTACTTGGTCTTCACCCACTAGTCCTTTAACGTAAATCTTCATTTTGTTCTTTAGTTAGAAGAACTCGTGATTCAAAGACTCTACTTAATAGCACCCATGAAACCTTTTAATGCATGATCATATACTTACAAGAATTATATGACAATTTTCTATTATAGTGGCTAAGTTTTCAAATTGTTTCAAAACTATGTGTTTGTTCATATATTAGAAACATGTACAATAAGAGTATATTCTTAACCGAATCTTCAAGGATGGGAGAACTACAACTCCTACGAGAATATACTAAGAACGAGAGAATATACGTTAGAGGATTTATAGTGGAGAACCCGTGTAAACTGCTTCGACGCTCAAGTCAGTGAAGGCCATAAGGTCCAAGTGTATGAATATATAAAAAGGAGAGAAAAGAGGAGTGCACCTGAGTTTAAAGGTGAGTATCTCTATTTATAGGCGAAGGTTATCCATGAGCGGGGACCATGAAGGTGGACCGTAGGGAGACAATTGTCTAAATCATCATAGGGCGATATAGATGTAGTCCTTTCTACTTCCATGTTTTGGCAGGATCTAGTCACTACTACAAGTGTCAACTAATTAGAGTAGCCCTTCATGCAACAAGGGTGTAATCTTGCCGATTCTCTAAAATCTCCTAACGTTATTGGATGGTATATCAGATGATTGTGTTCTTGTGGTTTGTGATTAGTTACCCGGCATCCATGTTCCAGGTAAGCCAAGGGACTGATCATGCTTGTTGTCATGTTACCGCTTATGAGGTTTTGGGGCAAAATAAGTTGTCCTCGACTTTGAGCCTTTGTTCCAGACGACTTGGTCTGTTGTGTATGCCTGACACATGTTAGCGTGCTGCCAAATCGTAAGAAGGTGGCCCAACCTTGTGTTGGTCGAGTCCAGATGTGAGTGACCTGAATTGGCTTTGGCCAAGTCCACGTGTGAGTGCTCTGGCCTTCATACGAGGATTAGGTTTAATTAGGGATGGCAAAAATACTCGATCGCGGTGGGAAATCCCAAACTCGAAACATTTGGGACAAGTAAATGTTTACGGGACCGGATATGAGATTTCTTTTATAATTTTTCACGTGTTTCAGATGATTATGGTTTTAGTCAATACCCGATCCCATTTACCGACCTTAAACCATATATATATATATATATTTATAATCTTTATAGTTTATTAAAGGGCAAAATGCATGAAAATACAATTAACTTTGTCTTAATTGTCACTGTATACAACTAACTTTAAATTCTTAAAAATAATACAACTAACTTTTAAAAAAAATTCATTGTATGCAAACAACTTTTTTCTGTGTCTAGTCTTTAGCTACCATTGTATACAATAAACTTTTTCATAATTTTCATTGTATACAACAACTTGCATACAATGGGAGGATTATAAAAGTTGATTGTATTGTTTTAAAAAAATAAAGTTGGTTGTATACAATGATAATTAAGACAAAGTTTATTGTATTTTCATGTAATTTACCCTTTATTAAACCAATATATTAAGATTTTAATATTATTTATAATTATTATAAGTTGACTATGCTTGCTTTGCGATGGTGATGAAGAGGTAAATATATATGAAATTAGAAACTTTAGAATTAATCATATATATATATATATATATATATATATATATATATATATATATATATATATATAACTATTAATTTTAATAGCGGATTTTGTTTGTTTATTTTTACAATTATAAAACATCCACATAGAGAAAAAATTTAACTTGTGAAACTACTAGAGAGAACAAAGGAATAGAGATTAATAATACTGCTTTTACTATTTATGTAACCGTTTGAATTAGTTTATCAGAAAATTCAAATATCTTAAGTTTATATGTTGATAATTATACTTATGTAACAAGTACTAAATTTTAAACTTGATAATGTTGTTGAAGATTAAAATTATTAAGAAAAGATCCAACTCACTGGTTTGATGTGAGTGAGATGAAGTTTTAAGAAATAAAAATCATTTTTGGTAAATTTTAATCGATTAAGGTAAGAAATGGGATACCCAATGCCGGTGGGTATACCAGCAAAATCAATGGTTATTTAGTAACCATATATCCGACGGAACAAATCCGGGTATGAGAATATGAGATACGATTTTATAATCAGGTATAAAATTGTAATCACCAATACTCGTCTCATTACCATACGTACGCTTAAACAGATGATTTGGTTTTGACCCTACGTAATTAATTTAATTAATTAAGAACTCTATACCAACACAATACCTGGCTATAATTTTGTTTATCATCAATCTCGTTAAAAATATATAATTTCAGATTTTTGAAGTCGTTATTAATTTATATAATCATTTTATAGGTCGTTTCATCTATTGGAAGTTGGAACACATAGTGAGAAAAATAAGTGTCTTTACGAGGAAAAATGTACAACATTTTATTTCCTATATATCATTAATATTAAGGATGTTGTTAGTTGCATTCATGTTATCAAAATATCTCACTCGTTTCAAGTTTTTAAATATATCACAGTTTCTACTTTGCTTTTTATAGGTCAATCACACACTTATATTAAATTATAAAAAAAATGCATAATTGAACCAATAGCGAAGATCTGATGGAACCTCGCCCTAATATTAAATGTCAATGGTCTTTCACAACAAACGGGTTATCTAGATTAGCTTGTTTATTTTCAACTTATTAGTTGATTAAAGGTTCATGTTCTTGCAAATGTATTACACTTTACACGTTTTAATGGCTATATATGTATTGACCTTTACAAGTTTGTATTCTTTGTATCAAACTATTAATTTCTTGTTATTGTATGTGGTTACATAAAAAATGAAAAAAAATGTATAAGTTTAGTAAATACAATGGAAAGTTTAATACATACGATAACAATAAATTAAAAATTTTATAATTTTAAAGTTTGATACACATAATAGAAAAAGTGTAAGATTTGATACATTTAAAAGAAATTTACCCTTAATTAAATTTAGATAAGCTTATACGCCATTTATTGGATTTGTGAGCTTATCCATTTATAATTTAATTGAGTTTATAAGCTCAAGTTATTAAGCTTGATATTCAAAAAAAAATATTAATAACATTCTTTAAATTTTAGTTAGATAAAAAACCTATGTATAAATTATGATCAAAAAATTGATCACGAAAATCAATGATATGTTTTAGGGTTTACTTATTTAATATGTATTAAATTATACCTTATTGGTATTATATGTATCCACTTTCTAAAAGTGTTATTGTATGAATTGAGCTTTTACTTTTTTCTATTGTATATATTTTAATTACATAAAGAAAAAGTTATAAGTTTATTACATACAATAAAAAGTTTAGTACATAGAATAGCATGCTTTTGAAAGTTTGATATACAATAATATTTTTAAAAGGTGAATACATATAAATTGTTAAAAATGTTATCGTATATCAAACTTTAATAATAATTAGAATATAATTTCATACATTTTAAAGAAATAAACCATATATTTTAGTACGATGTCTCGGTGAAAGTACATATGATATAACAATATAACGATAGAGATGTAGATATATATATCTTAACATCAAATAAAGATATTTTTTCTAATATCAATAAAAGGCTAACATGAATAAAATTTAGTAGATAAACATAGATATTGATTTAGAAAATAATTAATTATTACATCTGAACTATCTATTTTGGTAAAAATTAATATTTAATTTTGACTTTTCTTGGTTAAAATTGGATACAATTTTAACTTTAATTTGAATCAAATTTATTAGAGAGAATCATATATATATATATATATATATATATATGCATTTAAACCTTAAAATATCGTATTTATCCATCCTAATTTACAAATATAATATTTACCCTTTATAACATTTTGAAATATCAAACTTAACCATGCTCTTATGTTTATCATCTTAACATATTTTATAATCATTTTAATTTTTTATAATTATAATCAATAAAGACTTGACCTTATTGCTCATAATTGTATAATAATGATCAATGACTTGTACATGGTGAAATACAATCACATCTTTTTGTATTATGATATTATTTTTTTGTCGTTACATCTGCCATCACACTCGTGCTGACGCTTTCACTACTACTTTGGGTGTTAATGTTGTTTGTCGTTATTTTTTAAATTCTCATTTGTTTTGTGTTTTATAATTATTTAATATATTTTTATTAATGTTGAATATTTATTTATTTTAAACTAGTATATATAAATAAAGGAGTAATTTAAATTTTGAAATAAAAGTATATCACTATAATATCCATTTAAGAGTCATCACAACAAGAAGAATCGTATATGAGCACGTATTCTCAAAAGAAAACTATTTCTAGTGTTCAACCTAAATCAATTACTAAATTAAAAAACCAATTTAGAATAATTTTATGTATATTAAGCATCATAAATTTAATTTTGGTTTTGATTAGTAGGAGGCAATCCATTTAATTTACTCCGAAATCTCACACTATCATCATTTGGTTGAACGAGGTGGCCTTTGTATTTTTGTTCGTTCGGGGAGTTTTGTTTTCAGTGTTAAAATCGAGGTTGGCTAGTTTCATGTTTCACCATCCTTATGTGATTTGCAAGTTTTAGTTAGGATGATCATATTTGCCCTATTGTGTGGCTATTATTATGTTAATGTAATATGTATGTGTTTATTTTCTTTGTTTTAATTTGATTTTGATTTTTGTAGCGCAATATATAATTAATTAATTAATTAGAGAAAATTGATGGAGTAATGATAAGTTGAAGTATGAAAGAATGTGAACCAAATGACAAATTACCCTTATTTCTAGTACATAGTTGGACAAGTTGTAATATGATTCTAGCTATTGAGCAGGGTAAATTTGACTTTAACTTCATTTTTTTTATGTCTTAAATTGCTTGCTTCATACGCTTAGCATATATAAACCAAAGAGTAATATGCAAGACTGCAATTATCAATTATATTTTATATGTATAAATTTTAGTTTGGTGATCTTTTGTATTTTAATTATTATATTATATTGTTCACTAAAGAAAACAAACTAGAGGCTTATCGTTTGTATAATCTAACTAGCTAGATTAAATACTCTTAATTTAATACACGGGATGTTTAAACGTGTTGGTGTTCTTTGGTTTTTTATTATGTTGTGTACTAAGAAGATAAACCATAAGCTTATAAGTTGTATAATATAATTAGATTAGATGTTCTTGTGGTATTAGAACTAATTTTAATAAATATAAATATTAATAAAAATATATTAAAAAAATAAAATGTTAAACAAATGAGAATTTAAAAGTGTCAACGCAATGAGGAGGGCATATGTGACGATAAAAACATGGTAGCATAATACGAAGAGAATATGATTGTATTTCTTGTACATATCATTGATCATTATTTTTATAATTACAGACCAGAGTTGTATGTGCGGATGATATGGAATTATGGATCTTTATTAAATATTTTCCTTTAAAAGCTAAAATCTAAAAGTAAATTGGCTAAAGGCAAGAGTTATACGTGGGTTATTGTTTTTTAGGCATTTGGTTTTTGCAATTTTCATGTTGTACTTTATAACTAAAAAAGCAAACATATAAACCAAAAACCAGACCAAAAAAAACAACACATTAATGGTTTGGAAATTAGAAAAAACGAATGATTTGGGTGAAAACCGTGCCAACCCAACCCATGATCACCCCTAGGCAATATGATAAAGTCTTTATTAATTATAATTTTTAAAAAATTAACGATTATAAAATGAATTCATATCTGAAATACTACGGAGTTCACATCTAAAATACTATGAGTTCATATTGAAACAATAGTAACAATCAAAACCTTACTCAAAATGAACCCAAAACATGAAACCAAATATTCAAAATATGATATCCACATTTTAAAATATCCAAACCCACCGTTTACATATTTTATTTAATGCCCATTTACTGTCAAAAAGCAATCGTGGACTAGGAAAAAATGGACATGAATATTTAATTCCTTTTAATGTCCATTAACAACCCACTCACACCAAAACCTATCATCATCAACATAGTTCTATGAACAAGCAAGCTTCGGATCTATAGAAATTGTAGACATAGATGCTTGTTTTAAACTCAAACCAACATTCTTCTCACCGTGGAGGATGTATGTATTTTACAGACAAAGAGATTGGGCTACTATTCTAGAGAGAGGTCCGAGAACCTTAAAACAATTGTGACGATTGTAGAATAAACTATCGTGGCGCGCGACAGAGAGGATAGTGGCAATGGTGAGACGTGGTGGCAGTACTGGCGTCAGTGATGGTGGCCTATGGTAGAATTGGAGACCTAGGGCGACGTTTGCTTGAGGAGCCGATAGAGAGAGAGAGCAGATCGAGATGACTAATGTAGAGATAACACATATGAACAGTATAGAAGAGAGAATGTGTGATACCGATGATAAGTGGTGGTGGCTTTAGGCCGAGTGACGATAGTGGTTTAAGCCTTTAAGGTGTTGGTGGCTTGTAGAAAGAGAAAAGAAGGCGACAGTGAGGACGAATGGCGGTGGCAGTGGTTCGAGGAGGTGGGGGTAGTCTACGTTGAGAGAAAAGTGAGCGATAGTGAGGATGAACGACGGTGGTGATGGTTTGGGGTGGTGGTGGTGGTGGTGGTGGTGGTGATAGTCTATAGAGAGAGAAAAGAGAGGGGGGTAGAGGTGGTTGTAAAGAAAGAAGGATGAATAAAATGAGAGAAGTAACCTGATGTCTGAAAATAGAGTCGTTGGAAATAAAAAGAATAGGGACTGGTGACAAAAATGGACAATTCTACCATCAGTTATGAAAAGTGGTAAAAAATAGCAGCGGTAGGATTAAAATGTTTGGAGGTTTAGAATCCAGTCTCCTATTCTCACCTAAATATATATTCTCATTAAAAAAACTCACACATTCATTGTTATTAATTTAGATAAAAAAAATTTACTTATCAAATTTAAACAATCCAATTTTGTAAAATTTAAAATCCAATATTGACTTTTCTTATTTCAATTTATAATGAAAAAACATGTACCACACAATATTATCAAACTATCTGTAAATATTTATATTTATTATTTAATATTTAGATAGAGTAAGACGTGATCAACATATAAAAGACGTCAACATTCATAATTAAAAAAACTCAAAATTTTAATATTACTGAATTCAAATATCTTTTTCTAATAATCTTATCTTATCATATTAATATAAGACTAACATTAATCCAATTTATTAGACAACCTTAAATTTTTATTTAATCAAAATTAACATAATTCTTTAATTAGACAAAAACTTAAACTCAATTTTGAATCTAAATAAAGAGATTATTTAAATCCAATTATAATATGAAATTATATATGAGGTAATAAAATACTTCACTTATATTCAAAAGATAGCGTAAATATATTACATAATGTTTTTTTATTTTATATTGTATAATTAAATTAAATCTAGTCATTCCCCGCCGCTCTTACACACAACATTGAGGGCTCACTATATAATAGGGTATAGTTAACTAAAATGTATCTAAGTTGTCACGTTTTTCTATTATATGTATCGAGCTTTAAAAGGTTTTATTGTGTGTATCAAACTTTTAATTTGTTGCTATTGTATGTATTTGACTATTTAGTACATACATTAGAAAGTTTAATATACACAATTTCGACAAATTAGAAGTTCGATACATACAATAGAAAATTTTAAGTTCAATACATATAATAGCAAAATATGACAACTTTGATACATATTGGTGAACTAAACCCTATATAATAAAACTAATAGTTAGATACAATAACATTGTTAAAGAAAAAAGTTACAATTTATAATATTTAAAAGGTCTTGATAGTTTATTTACATAATGTTTATCTTAATATATAATGATTATATGTTATCTCTTAATATAAATAAAAAAACTAACATTCGTTTATTATTATTTTGCATTAAACATTTATCGTCACCTATGTAGTACACCAGACGCTTAGCTAGATTTTATTCAAATTAAAGTCTAAGTTAAATCTAATTTGAAACAAAGAAAAATCAAAAGTGGATTTCAATTTTTACAAAAATGGATGATTAAGATTTAACAATTAATTTTTTTTATGTAAATCGATGCTTATAATTATCTAATAAATTTTATTCATTCTTAGTCTTTATTTATATTAGAAAATTACAAAGAAACATGAAATAAAATGTTAGTTATATTTGAAAATTAAAAATAATAGTTGGTTGTCATATGAATGTTAAAGTTATTCCTTAATTTCATTTATAATTTTATATGTTATTTTTGTTTTTTATTTTAACTTTACACGTACATGTTGATACCCACGCATACACAAAGCCACGTAGATATGTGTACTTGTATGTATGTAGTTTGGACTAATTGTATCTTTTACGTTATGGTTAAATATAGTTAATTATGTTTTCTTATAAACATAAAAATATGTCTCAAGTTTATTTTTTTAGAAAACATTACTAGTCATTTTTTTACCATCACTTACGGAGTTACGGGTCTAAAC
Organism: Dittrichia graveolens; assembly: GCA_038502395.1. NCBI lineage: Eukaryota > Viridiplantae > Streptophyta > Magnoliopsida > Asterales > Asteraceae > Dittrichia > Dittrichia graveolens. Next base: position 9,223,429 of record JARJIL010000003.1, read on the forward strand.
CATAGGATTCATTGTGATTAGTGTAAGTTTGTGGGGCTCCAACTCAATCCCAATTAGTTATGAGAGGAGTAGTTCAGTACTCTTGTTTTGATACCATGTGGCCTTTGACCAACCACGGGTGAATCTTGCTTTGAAACCATATAAGTTTGTGGAGTTTCAACTCAAAACCAATTGATTACGAGAGGAGTAGCCCAAAACCTTTATTAAGCAAATTACAAAGTTGCTTTCCGTTCGATATGAACCATTACTCAACAATGAATACGTTCTACTTGTGTTGCTTAATACTAATCGTTGCAAAATTATTTTGAACATGTATATTTTGGTTCACAATATGCATGGGTTTCACCAAACAAGTGTACTCTACAAAATATATGGGTAGCTAATAAAGAAGTAAATATTAATTTAATTCACATATATTAGTGTTTGTTGTACCATAAGAATATTTCTTGAAGTATCCAAACTACGCACATAAAATATTCATTAATTGTCATAAAAGATGTATATAAGTTATGAATAAATAATGCAATGAAATTTGGCTTAGCATTCTAAGTTATGTTTTAAAACATGGTAAAAAAAGATACTTAGAGTTTTTTTAATTTCTTAATTGAAATATTAATTATTATATTCTTCTGTCGGAAATATCAAGATTTTATTTACACCTGAAAAGGATTATCTTTTTTTTACCTTTTTCGAAAGTTATTTGTTAACAAGGATGATGTGGTATTTTGTTTGTGAGGTGTTATTTTATAAAACAAAAAAGTTTAAGAAAGTTTCTTTGAAAGTTATTTGAAAACAAATATTAATTTGTTTATTTATGTCTTTCCAAAAATACTTAAGAGTCTTTTTTCCACGTACTAGCATTAACCCGTAATGCAGCGTGACGAATAGTTTGTGCTTAAATGTTAATATTATATCTGATTTCAAGAATGTGAGAGTATGATCAATATCATATCTGTTTTTTTCACCTTTTTTATTATCTTTATTTCTCTTTTTTTCCTATCAACTCTTTTATTGATTTCTAAAATAATTTTTGAAAAACAATAAATAAAGAAATCTACTTTTGAAAATTTTGTTGATGTGACTGATTTAACGAAAATTAGATTAACTGAACTCTTGGTGTTGTGTTTAATGAGTTGTTAAAAACAATTCCATAGTCTATACTCGATAAATTAGTTGAAGTAATTAACAATATTATTGATTGGATTATTATTTTAAGAGTTTGTAATATTTGCATAAAAACATATACTACTTAAAATTAAGTAGTCTTAAAATTTTTTAAGAAAGAAAAAGTATAAGTAGTTCTTACCAATCTAAAATCAAGATAGAAATTAGGTATGAAAATCCTACTATTTTAATGACAAACTAAAAGAACACACTCGAAAAAGGGTCTACTCCCCACCCAATCCGTGTTCATTGTCGGAAGACAAATCCTAGATGAAAACCTGTTTCGAAATAAAGTTGTCTCATATTCCTAGTCTTTAAAGCTGATTTTAAAAAAGCATTTGACTCAATAAACTGGTTTTTCCTTTTTGGTATTTTTAAACAGATGGAGTTCTGGATTGAATAAGTGGATCTCTTGATTCAAAGGATGTCTTTCCTCTGCAACCATTTCGGTATTGTTAAATGGCTCATCGACAAAGGAGTTTAAAATGAAAAGAGGTCTCCGGCAAGGGGACCCCTTATCCCCTTTCGTGTTTCTAATCGTTGAGGAAGCTTTGCAAGTTCTAATTGTTAAGGCAACAAAAAAGAAAATATTCAATGGATTATTCCTAAAAAACAAAGGTTCTAACTTATCACTATTTCAGTTTGTAGATGATGCTGTGTTTTTAAGGGATGGTCAAATTTTAATATTTCTCGATTGATTAGAACAATTAATTGTTTTGAAGAGGCTTAGGCTTATTGTCATCTCAGAAATTTACGCGAGGTGGTTTTGGTGACTCAATCCCCCAAAAAAAAGTAGATTCTCAACTTGTAGCAATATAATAAAGATTTATTTCCAAGGTTGTTTGCATTAGAGTCCAACAAGGGATGTAAATAAGTTGAGCTATTCGTGAACTACTCGAGTTCGGATCGTTAAAAGCTTGAAATGAACCGAGTCTAAACGAGCTCGAGTTTAGATTTAGGCTCGTTTATTAAACGAGCTCGAGTCCGAGCCTTGTATATTGGGCTCATTTAAGCTTGCGAGCTTAAAGGAGCTTTGATATAATATTTATTTTTTATATTTTATTTATTACTTACGTAATTGTATTATATATTTTTATATCATTAAATATGAAAAGTTCAAAACTCAAAATTTAAATTGTTTTTATATCATTAAATATGAAAATAATAAAAAAATAAAAAAATATTTCAAATTGTTCTTTATTTATTATTTATATAATGTAAACTATTTTTAAAAAGAAAATAAACGAGCTTTAACGGTCATATCACGAGCTTCGTAAAACACTTCCTGAGCCGAGCTCGAGCCTTAATTTACGAGCTCAAGCTTTTGTATTTTTAAAAGAATCTGACTCGATTAATGTAAAACTCGGATCGACTCGTTTACATTTCTAAATCCAACAAGGAGTATAGCATTGCTGATCGGTGGGTGTTAGACTATGATCGGTGGACTGCAAATTTGGTTTGGGTTTGGCCCATTACAGGTAGAAACATGGAGGACCTTCACCTTGGGTATTTGACTGAAGCCTTGGAGCATTACTCGATCTCTATTTGGATGCAATGTACGTAGGAGTAAGAAGGCGGGTTCTTTTTGGGTTAATTGGTTAACAAATATATGAATTATCAGGGGCGTCATGTAAATTTTGAAGGCCCTGTACGAAGTGAAAAAGTGGGTCACTTATATATACACACACATATAAGCAAAAATGCATTAATACTACGATATTTATTATATCAAAAACTAAAATAAAAGAAATATAGTAAAATAGATTATCCTATATAGTTAAATGAATCATAAAGTTCTCCTAGCATTAGTAGAAACAAAGTTATGAATCAATTCTTCATAAACAATAATCTTCAAGATATTGTTCTCAATAGCTATAATTGTCAATCCATTAAGCCTTACTTGTGACATTTTAGACCGTAAGTATAGGATTTCAAACTTAAGTTTTGAGAAACTTTTATTTGCATATGCAACAGTTACTAGAATAATCAACAATGCTCTATATGCAATAATTGCATTGGGAAAACAATCAACTTCTTACAAGTATTTTAAGACATCGTTAGATCGGATAATTTTCCCAGGTAAAATCTTGTCAAGCAGCTTCAAATTTATATAAAATTCATTTGTATCAAGATTTAATCGTCAATCATACTTAAGTGCGGATTCAAAATGGCTACAACATGACTTAAGATCTTTTTAATCAAATTTCTTCAAATTTTTAGGAAGTAAAAAACCAAATACTTTTTTTAATCAAATTCCTTCAAATTTTTAGGAAACAAAAAACCAAATATTTTTTCATACTTTTGTACTATTCAAATATGTTTTTAAGAGAAGCACTAGCTTGATCAACAATATATAAAAAATAGTTAACTTTATTATTCTCTTGAGCTGAAAATAAGACCACCTAATCACTTTGGTTCTCATCAAATTATTTTTTTCTACAAACCTGCAGCCTTTGAGGGAATACCAGATCAATATTCATTTCAATGACAAGTTCCTTAGCATTATCAATAGCCTTAGATAACCATGTTTCTCTGAACTCCTTGAAGTATTCGATAATATGTTCACTTCTTTAATATATTAATCAAAACATGAGCTTTCTAAAATTTTATTTTTTAAATTGTGAGCGTTAAAAAATGTAATATATATAAAAGTGGGCCCCCTTTAAAATGTGGACTCTATGCGGCCGTATCTCCTGCACTCACCCAAAGACACCCCTATGAATTACGTGTAATCTTTGGTTGATTATATATATAATAAGGTGGAGTGAGGTTATTGTTGTAGACTTGTAGTATCGCATCTTTGGTATGCTAGTTGAAAAGGTAGAGACCAGATTTGAGAGATTATTCTTCAAGTAAGACTAAAATACAAAAAGTTAAAAAAATGTAGTTTTTGCATATTTGTACATAAAAAGTTCCTTTTCAATTACGTTGTTAAGTATACTCATTAATATTTATCAAATTAATTAAATATTATAATACTAGTTTATAGACCCGTGTACGCACGAGTTTTAGTCTATTAGAGAAGTAAACTTGAAATGCATTAAAATCAAATAGAAAAATGTAAGTATTGTACATATACAAAAAATTTCAAATACGTACATAAGAAACCAAATTAAATTTATTTTGAAGTACTTTATACACAAGTAAACTTTAAAAATAACATAATTGAATATAAAACACGTTTCAAGTATGTAGATAACGACCAAACTATTAAAACTGATAGATAAAAAATAAAAATTAGACATACAAATAGTTTAAAATATATACAAAACAACAAAAACACACCGGAAGTTTAAGCATGCTCATATCATAGATCATAACATTTCACAAATCAGTCAATAAGCGATCTAGAAATAAGAAAAATTAGCGAATCTACTCAAGACACAAATTATTAAATCAAGTAAAAGCAACAACATTCTAATAAACAACCATCCTAGTTGATCAAACTGATCATCGGGAAAGAATAAAATGATAGAGAGTATAAACTATTAGATATAAAGAAAACTAAAAGTTTTTCATATTTAGAGAAAATGGAAATCAAAGTTTGCATAACTACTAACTTAGTGACGATTTAAGCGCACATATCTAAGAGAAAGAAAATAACATATAGATTTGTACACACGAACATTACATGACTAAACCTGAAATATAACATAATCCAATAGAGAATTGTTTGATAATTTAATAAATCAAATTAGTTGATAAAGAGGCTCGTCTCTATGCTTAAATCTGCTACTAATGACCATATGTCTTACCTTTTGAACGGGTTCTATTGCATTTCCATTTCTAAAACCGAATTTTTGTATACCTTGCAAGTAAAAGAAAAAAAAATAACGACTCACGTGTTAAATATTAAAAAATTAAGAATGGTTTCCAGTCTTGTGTATAAAAAGTTAACACTTCTATTTTAGTGTTACTTTTAGCTAACTACCTATTAAGAACAACTACCTTTACATCCCTGAATTTAGATTTTTAAATATATAATATATCATTTTTAATGATACATTTTATTTAAACCGTATTTTATAAAAAGTTTCATACATCTTTTTAATAAGATTGAAAATGCTTTAAAATCAATAACTAAACACTTTGAATAGCGTACTCAAGTTGATCACTCAGCTCATCATCATAATCCCAAAAAAACCCACCCAGCTAAACAAAAAATTACATACTCACTACTATTAATGGATAACAAAAAATTAAAAATATACTAATTTTAAAAAAGTGTCATATTATAATAAAATTTATACCAAAACGTAGATAAAAATTATTCGGTTGCAATTATATAATTATTTTTTCTCTAAACAAAATATATCATAAGTTACTAAACATAATTATAATTAATTACATTAAAATACAAATTTTATAAAAACCTCTCACATTTTCTTAAAAGCCTATTACATGTTTCATAAAACACCCTCACAATTTTCATCCCCTTCTCCCAATTCATTTAAAATTGAATTTATAGATGTTTTCATTTAATGTTTTCATGCATCAATCAATCTTATAGATAACTCTAACACTGTTTGTAATCTTAAGCCATTGTCCTCATACTTAACTGAGCTTAATTGGTATGCACCATCTTCAAACCTCTAATTTCTTAAAACTTCACTTAATAAATCTGTTATACTTGAAATGCTGCAGGTATAGTAGTTGATGCATGCATGGAAATTAAAAAGTTAAAAGGTAACTTGAAAAACCATTTTTCTACATATTAATTAGCTCACAAAACTTATCACAAACCACTCAAGTGAGATCATTTAGTTAGACTATTTATACCAAGTAATCTAAACAACTTCAAAAACACATATAAGTGTAAGACTTAATTATACCAAGTAATCTAAACAACTCATTATCAAATATATACAAACACAGTTGGCTTAACAAGAAGGTATTAAGTGTAGCTAGCCTTAATTTGTTGTGTAGCCCAATAGCATGATACCCGCGTAATGCGACGGCAACGAATAATTTCTACTCGTTAACATGTCCGTTTTCAAGACGTATGGAATACAATATATTCATGTAATACAGTGACAACGAATAATTTTCGTTTGGTGACATGTCGATTTTCTTTATCCTTTTTCCATTTTTGTTCTCCATAATGGAAAAAAAGGTTATGAAAATATTTTTTTAATAGTTAAGTTCATTTGTATTGGCTTTGACTTTTATAAAAATTGTATTGACTTTGATTTTCTTAAATATGTAAAGTTTAGTTATTAAAATGAAATATAAGAATCTTATTAAATATATCTAATTGTTACTCAATTTAGTTTATATGAGTGGTAATTTAGAAATTTCAAAACACTTAAAATTTAAAAGTTTAAGCAAAAGGCGTAAATGTTTTATAATATAGTATAGATATCATCATCCCATTACAACAAGCGGCCTCATAGAGACCAGTTCAAAAGCTCATATGGGCTAGTTTTTGGAACATCTCTATGCGGAGACTGCCGGAGAGATCTCTATTTGAAAATCAATAAAGACCGGTTTCAAAATTGCTTTTTATACTGTAATATAAATATCATTTTTAGCTTAATAACTGGTCTCTATTTTCTTAATAATGATTATTTTTAAGCTAAAAAACGTTTATGAAGTATTGATGTATAGAGATTCATATAACAACCTTACTTAAATAAGATATTTCTATAGACTCGTACCCTGTATTCTTGATTCCTTTCAAGATTCATGTATCACATAAAAAATTAATGCTAAAGCAAGCAAGAGCATCCACATTTTTAGAACTGGTCTATACTAATTATAAACGTATTTTATATCATTGGAGCAGTCGAAGATGGAGAGAGTTAATTTATACAAAATTAAGTTATTATTTGTTTATAAAAAATGGTTTTATCTATGTCCCATATTTTTAGACCTGTTTTTTTAATTTTAAACTTTGGCTCGAATTCTCCTACGTTTTTATAAAAAAGAAAAAAAAGAAAAGAGAAGAAGAGAAGAAAAGCACGCCTGCATCTTTTTTATTAAATGTGTGTTGTAGTAATGAATTATGGGAAAAATGAATGAAAATACAAGTAACTTTATCTTAATTATCATTGTATATAATCAACTTTAAATTCTTAAAAATAATACAACCAACTTTCATAATTCACTCATTGTATGCAAACAATTTTTTTCTGTGTCTAGTATTTAGCTACCATTGTATACAATAAACTTTTCTATAATTTTCATTGTATACAACAACTTGCATACAACGGGAGGATTATAAAAGTTGATTGTATTATTTTAAAAAAAAATAAAGTTGATTGTATACAATGATAATTAAGACAAGGTTCATTGTATTTTCATGCAATTTACCCATGAATTATTCACCGAATATTTGATACGTTTACGCCCATAACATAATATTGGAGAAGTAACGCCAATCCTTTTTCCTACTCAACTTTCCACTAATCGATATGTTATTATTTATTATAATAATAATAATAATAATATTATATATAATGATTATTGACTAATTAAAATATATATAAAACTAAAATTGATCAATACAAGCATATATAGAAAATGGTTCGCACGTCGCAAGTAGTTCCAATCCACTTCGATTCAAAGTTTTGTCAATGCCTTAGTTAATGCTTTATATATATATATATATATATATATAGATATAGACACATAAATGCAATTTTGTAGCACTCATATCTTCAATATCATACAACCTACCTTCAAATTTATTTCTTTCCCACTTGAAAAAAAAACAAAGGACGAAGTAAAGTATATATGAAGATGGTTTGGTCGTTGGTGTTGCTCCTCGCCACCACGGCGTTGATGAGTGTAGTTGAATGTTACCAGGAAATCCCGACAAGTGGTAATGGTGGTGGTGGAGTGATACGTGTTGGTGGCAAAGTGCTTTGCCAAGATTGTACCGCGGGTTGGAATGAATGGGTTAACGGGAATAAACCTATTGAAGGTAACACATAACTATATAACTTGTTACATATATTTTACCTTTAATCTTTGATCTTCTAATATAAATAATAAAATAATTTAAATAAATTTATTAGATAATCTTAACTATTGATTTGGATAAAAATTAAATCTGAACAATCTGTTTTCATAAAAATTGAAATCTAATTTTAACTTTTCTGGATTAATTTTGACTTCAATTTTAATCAAAAATATTATAGAATATTTATGACTTTTTTTAACTTTAAAATATCATTTTCGAACACATTGATTTACAAATATCATTTTTAGCTTTTATAACATCTCAAAATATCAAATTTAACCAAATTCTTAATTTTTTTAATATATTTTATATCATTTCAAATTCTTTTTAATCATAACAAATAAATACGTTATCAATTTCCAAAACGGGGACGTAAAAGATCAACTTTATAAACCTTGTTTACTTATTTGAAAACTAATAGCAAAATTTTAGCGAAAATGTAAATCTAAAAAACATTTAGGTGTAAAGTGAAAATAATAAGAAAAAACTATTTTTACACACTTGTATATATAATATATATAGCACATCTCTTGACATATTTGTAGAATACCTAAAACAACGTATATATATAGCCTTTTGACATACTTTCTTTGTCTATTTTATACTAAAAACGAGTCAAATTAGCGAAATTTGAATTGTTTTTAATAATATTTAAAGATACCAAAAAAATAGAATTCATATATATACAGTCGAGCATCTTGTACAGACTTATTAAGGTTGTTCATTGTATTTTTATTCTTGAACATAATATACTTTTATAAATTACAAATTATTTTTAATTAAGATCAAACATGAACAAATTAATTATATGTTATAATTAGCCTTATTTTTGTTCTTTTAATTTTTCTAGGTTGTATAGTTTCCGTGACATGCATGGATGATAGAAAAAGGATTATTTACTACGGAAGTGATAAGACTGATAAAGCCGGAGAATTTGAGGTCACCATTAACAAATACATCTATGGAAAAAAGATAAAACCCGAATATTGTTTCACAAGGCTCGTCTCTTCGCCCGACCCAGTTTGCAACATTCCTACTGATTTTGCTGGAGGCAAGACCGGGGTGAAGCTTGGCCGCCCGACCATGGTGTACCGAGATATGATCAAGCACGTCCTTGGCCCGTTCTATTATACAACACCTATGTGCGATGAACCGGATAGTAATGATAACGATGATGATTCATACGGGAAGCAAAAAGATGACTGATTCAGTATTTTATATATATTCGAATGATTAAATTATGAATTTATCATTTTACTTTTGTATGTTGTTTTCAAATATAACCGAGAGATGATGTAAAATGTAGAAAAGGTTTGGTCAAAATTAAGTATCTTAATTAACTGAGTGTTACAAGTTGTTTGTTTAGTGTTTTACGTAAACTATATCACTAATTTATGTATTTGTTACCCTAATCATGGATTATTATTATTTTATTAATTTCTCTTAAAATGCTCGTATTGTGGGTTATTACGAAGAAAAGCCTTGTTTGGTTCGCTGATTTCCTTTTTTTTAAATGGCAAAGCTTGTAATATTAAAACTAGCAAGTTGCTAGAAAAGGAAATTTATATAAGAGATTCTACAAGAGGATTTACACACCAATTAATCCACAATAGTTTCCTATTTAGGTTCCCTCTAGAATTTAGCCAAAAAAACGTTGCGCTTTGCAAGAAGCCAACTAGCATCGCCGGTGGCGTCACCTTTTCTTCAAAGATCTTAGCGTTCCTGTATGACCAGATAATTTAACAGAAGATGAAAATCAAAGTTGAAAAGGCTTCAAGTCTAGAACCTTTGAAGCTCATGGAATTTCCCCACGAGATAAGAGATTGAATGGAAGTTGGTAAGTCAGTTTCAATATTCCACCACCTTCGAATAAACAAAAGCAGAGCTTTGGCCATCCCACATTTTAGGAACAGGTGTTCCTCTGTTTCAAAATTAGCGTCGCATAGGGCACAACCAACACTTTCTAGATGTAGTCCTTTATTTAGTAGATTCCATCTTGTAGGTAGCCTAAGATGGTTTCGCTGATTTCCTAACATTTGCATTTTAAATCCTGACAAAATAAGCATGAAATTTCAAACGATGAGATTTCCTTAAAATCTCAAGAAAACCTTTGAGTGATGGATGATATTTATCCTTTTTACCAATCTATCGTTTTACACTTTGAACCTAAAGCCCAATCCAATGTTCCAATCTTCACACATTCTAGCTATAGGTAATTTGATTAGTTATATTATAATTCTAAATGCTTAGGCCGTGATACAAAACGAACATGATTTATTATACCAACCAAACACTAAACAAGATTTAGAATATTACAAAATGCAATAATCCTTTAACAAAATGCAAATCAGTGAAAAATTTAATGTTGCATACGTGATTTCAAAAACACTCACTGATTATTTCAAAAACATAATATTGCTTACATGCAAGTTTAGAGATGACAAAGAATCAAAGTTGATACGTACTCCTCATGAATACGTGAATCTTGTTCTTATGAAATATCCGACTGGTTGGATTTAAACCTTAAAATTGTTTTGAATATGTGAATCTAGCCAAAAATCCGTTTATCTCTCCAATGGAACCGTGTAAAGGCAAGAGATCGAGAGAAGTCAACGAAAACTGGAATAGAAAGGAAGATAAATTCTATGAATAATATATATGCTTCTAGCAACACCTATTTTAGGTATTTTCACATTTACAAATACTTTAAATAAAAAGTATATTAGTTATTTCATTATTCACTCATTAAGTATTTGCGAATATAGAAGCACCTATCATATGTATAGATACTTCTAACTACACAAATCATTTTCCATAAAATTATCATATCTTCGAAAATGATAAATTACCATAGTACTTTTCAATATATGACGATAATATGGCATAATATTTTGCAAATTGATTAAAGGGTCCACTTGCTGGAGAAAGAACCTTCGGCCACACAAAAGCTGAAATAATAACATCATCTAATAAATTCTATAACCAGACGTATACCACCACTACTTCAAGCGTCAGTTTTGCTTAGCCACCTAAATCATATGGCTACAAGAACAGGAATACCCTCACCTTCACTGCCTCTCCTACAACGAAGAGGCGGCACCACCACCGGAACAACCATCTCTTGGTGCAAGCCCACCACTCGAGCAGGCTTCACAAGTGTTCTACGGGTTTATGCAGCAGCAGCAGCAGCAGGAGAGACAGGGAGGCAGAAAGCACCACCAGGAGAGACAGGGAGGCAGAAAGCACCACCAGGAGTTGATACCAGAATTCATTGGGAGAACGAGGATGATGGATGGGTCGGTGGCGGTAACGGCAGTGCCACCACCACCACCACCCAATCTGTTGAAGAAGAGCAAAAGAGTAACTTGACTGATGAAAGATTTTCTGAATTACTCAACAATTCTACTGATTCTCATTACCAGTTAGTTTTCTCCATTCTATCTTCAAGATTCGTATGAAATGCTTAAGAGAAGATTAGAAGAAACTTCTGTAATTAATAGTTATCCTACTTGAAACTAATTATTAAAGTTAAAGACTTGACTTCAAATGCTAAGCTTATTGACCAATGGCAGGTTCTTAGGGGTGCCAGCAGAAGCTGACTTGGAAGAGATCAAGGCAGCTTACCGACGGCTATCAAAAGAGTACCATCCCGATACCACTTCTCTCCCGCTCAAAGCCGCCTCCGAAATGTTTATGAAACTAAGAGAAGTTTACAACGTACTGAGCGACCCGGAGAAGCGCAGGTTCTACGACTGGACCTTGGCTCAGGAAGCAGCGAGCCGTGAAGCTGAGAAGATGAGGGTAAAACTGGAAGATCCATACATGAAAGATATTGAAAATTGGGAGTCAATTCCAGACATGGTTGACCGACTTGGAGGAAGGAACATGGAGCTGAGTGACCAAGCCAAGTCGGCTCTTACTTTTGATATTTTTATAATTATTTTCTCAATTTGTTGCATCATTTACGTGGTGCTCTTCAAGGAACCTTATTACTAGTTATTGTGTATACAAAAGTATAATAGTTGACCTTTTGAGGTCAAACATAGTGACACTTATAGCTTAAAAACTGATATATACAACAAAAAGTTTAGAACCTGCATTGTTCTATTTCACATGCTTTTGCAAAGTTTAAGATGAGTAAAGAATGGGTCTTGATTATGATTTGAAAATTTGTTTGTTTGAACTAACATCTTTTTAATCAAACCAGCAGCATCCATTTCTAGCATCTCGCGAACTGAATGCGATCATACACAAAAGCCCAAATTCAAAAGCCAAGAATGATGAGAGATGGCATACCTATGGCGTATGTTATTATACAAATATATACAATGATCATGTAACACGTGCAGGGTCTAATGAGCATGGTGGTACAATATAAGTAGCCTGACAAGAATTCTCGAAAGCACGCAAACTTTAACCAACCAAAGACGTGTTGGTTGCAAGATGAGTGAGGGCGCGTTTATGATACGTATTGCGCAGTCTCTTGTACTTGAACACGAAAGCATTGAGATCAATCTCTCTATCAAGAAGTTGTTGGTGGAGAGCTTCTGATTCCTCTTCTGTCTTTTGCATGGATTCTACAAACAACCATAACCATTATAACTACAATGCCTTAAATTACAGATTTACAGGAGGCAAAATAGGCAGGTAAATAAATTTTCGTCACCCCTATCAAGTTAAGTTCTGAACAACATTGTGTTTGGGTCAACCCAGCCCGACTTGGCTAAAACAAAATTTTACGTGTTTGGACTGGTTACGCCACTCGACTAACCCACCTGCTATGTCACCTCTAGTTAATAAGAGAGGAGTTGAACAAAAATTACTTTGGATCAACCCAACTTGACTTGGCATGCACAAAATGTTACTTGTTTGGACACCCAACCATTATGTCATCTATAGATTTTGAGCAGAGAAGACTAGACCGCAAAAGACGAATGGAACATGAAGTACAACCAGCAAGTGAATAATCTTAAAAAGAGTAATTATACCTTGCAGACGATGAAGCAAGGATGCTGGAGAGTAAAATCTGAGTATTTCTTGTTTCTGCTTTTCAAGCTCATTAAGCTTCTCCTGAGCAGCAGCCAGTTCGGTGGCCCGAATTATTTGGCACTATATACATGAAAAAAGGAAACATTTTCTAAGGATCACCAACATTAAGAATACAAGTGGCAGAATGGGCAGGTCCGGCAGGTTGGGTGCTGTGTCATAGCATTTAATTCTTGTACAGGTAAAAATGTACCAGGTCAGGTTTGAAACACTTTTCCAACTAAGTAAGTTTTGTTATAGATAAATAGTGTCACATATGATTCCATTAATACTCTAACCTCTTGAATAAAACGACAAGGAGGCTTTATGCATTAAAATAAACTTTAAGTGACTTTCAAACCGTTTCCTTTCAAGCCAGTGTGGTTTTACCTGTCAGATCTAGAACATAACCCTAATCGACCCATTCATAAGTAGATGGGTGATTAGTTGAGACTGCCATCTCTACTTTCAGGCGTTCACATTTTGTAAGGAAACTATTACAAGGCACATGAAGAACTAACCTGGTTGCGCAGCTCCTTGATGTGTGGTTCTTTTTCCAAGTTGTGTACTGCATAAAAGCATCACCGTGCAGATAAATGATGTTGACTTTCATTTCCAATAATTCAAAGACATGGTTATTGTTCAATGTTTTATACACTTAACATAGATTATGGAAGAACTCACTTGCAAGCTGCATTGTTTCACCTCGCAATTCCTCTTTCAGCTGATATTAAGAATAAAGAGAAGGTATGGAGGTTAATGTTAAAACTGACACTCACTGTAGCTTCAAACAGCTTGGTTTTTACAAAGGCAAACTATACAATAAGGTACTGAACTTATTGCAAATTTCCATTTTAGGTACTCAACGCTTTTTTTTCACAGTTAAAGGTATCAATTGGGTGACCAAAATGAGGACGTTTTTAACTCCTATAAATGGGTGTGGTGGGGTGACCACTTTGGGGGTGGGTGTGGTACCACTCCCTTAAGGTGTGGTGGGAGGGGATGTGTGGTATTCACCACATGTGATTGTGTGTGGGTGGGCATCTTAGCTTTTTAACTTTTTTTTATTAAATTTTGATTGAATAGTTGGGTAATACGGTGGTCCATAATTTGGTGTGGTGAGAAGTGACCACTACGAGGCTAAGTTGTTGATTAAGTGGTAGGAGAAAAAAGTTGACGTGTCAATGTGGTGGGTGTGGTTCTATGTGACCACTCCTAGTACTCTAAGGAGTAGGAGGGTAGTAGAGGGTGTGGAGGGCAAACCACTTGGGTGAAGAGGTGTGGTGGGAGAGAGGATGTGGTGGATACCACTTGGGTGGTAGTGATGTAGTGGGTGTGTGGGATCATTTATTTATTTATTTTAATTTTGATTGGTTAACAGGGTAATATATGGGACCCAAAATTTGGTGTGGTTGGGAATAACCACTACGCGATTGAGTGATGGAAGAAAAAAGCTGATGTGGCGGTGTGATGAGTGTGAAAGAGTGTTACCACTCCTTGCTCTCAAGGGTAACCAGTCTAGTCAGCAAGTAATGCCATTGGCATGCCACATCATCACCACCTCATGCGCCATTGCCATGTCATTCCCACTTAATTGCACAAAAAGATACTAAACTTAAAAATGCAACTGAGGTAATAAACTTCATTTTTTTTTCACAACTAAAGGTATTAAAGTGATTAAACTTTTATATGATCTGTTTAATTAATACATGGGTTGAAAATGGTTTAATCCCCAACATTGTATACTCTATTTTGGTTTAAACCCTAAAGATTTTTTTTTTTTTTTCATTTTTAATGGTTTAACCCAAAGGTTTTGTTTGACAATTACCTGAATCCCTTTAACCTGTTTGACCAGTTAATCTATATATCATTTTTATGGCTGACAATGGTTTAATCCCCAAAGTTTACACTCTATTTTGGTTTAACCCCTAACGTTTTGTTTCTAATAGTTTAACCATAAAGTTTAGTAAACCTGTTGGTTTAACACAACTTTTATTTTTTAATAAATTTTTATGGCAGTGGGATGATGTTTGGTGGTAAACCTGGCCGATGGAAGCCGAGAGTGGTGGTGTATGGTAGTCCTTAAAACACTAAAGTTTCAAGGTTGAACAATCAAATAATACTTGGAATAGAAAGATATAATTAAAAATATAATGAATAAAATATAATAAAACAATAAAAGATAAAAATAGTGTACCAAATGCTATAAAAAGCATTTCAAAATTAATATAAAAGTTAAAAAATTGTTTATGAAAATAAATGTAATACCTAATTGTAGATAAAAAGACTATATATCAAATGGATTTTTTTTTAAAGTTTAGCGGATCTTTTTTTATAGTTTAGCACTTTCTTTTTGCAACTAAAGGGAATTAGGGAAATGATGTGGCATTCCATGTGACAATGACATGGCAACTAAACCAGTTACCTGCTTAGGAGATAAAAAAATCCTCACATTGGTCACAAAAACTTTGATACCTTCAATCGTGACCAAAAGAAAGTTTAAGTACCTCATAGAGAATTGTAAAACATTCAGTATCTTTTTGTTTTGTTTGCCTTTTTTTAAATGCATAAAGATGTACTTCTTTAACATTTGTTTGTAATCAACAAAGAAAATATGGAGAAATATTGTAGCCCAACATCCCAAGTCAATATATCACCTAGTTTGTAATCATATGAATGACAAACAAATAAGTTTAGCTGGGAACCTTTTAATAAAAAAAATATATGTTGCATTTTTCTAGGGACAGAGTGAGAAACACATTAGTTCATACACATCTTTAACATTTATATAAACAACAATATAGCATGAAATTGTGCATTGAAGTATCCTATGCGTCGCTTGGTATTGTTTCTGTGGTAACACGGGAAAAGTACCGCATGAAAACATGTAAAGTAACAACAAATAACATGGAATTGGAAGATGACTTACACGAATCTGAGTTTGTACCATGTCAAGTGAAAGTAAAAATTGTTGATACGCATCTTTGTTGGACAAGAGCTTCTGCAGCTGGCTAGCACTATAAGAATTTGACAGGCAGAAAAAGAGTTCATGTCAAAATAAATAATAATACTGGAAATAAACTGCAACTATGAATATGCTCAGGATAACAAATAAGTATGTGAGCATGTCATGAGGCACTAGAAGATTTTCAAACATATTAACATAGTTCACGATTTCAGAGCAAATTCTATGACTACATTATTATTATTATAATAGTGCATATCTAGGATGACAAAACGCTGCAAAAGAAACCACAGATCTTTTAAGTATATGTGTAAGGTATGCTATTAAATTAAAGCAAACCACCAAACCTTTTGTCTTTTAAGACATTGACAATACCAGCAGCCTCGGGTGGAATATGGGATATTGGTCTATCTCCATATGTCTGCATATGATGCTGTTCTTCAGAACCCCTTCAGGGAAAGCAAGTGAAAAAAAGTGAAAAAAGGAGGAAAAATTCATATTTTTAATTGCAACATGTATGAGATAGAATTCATAATCAAATAGCCTCTATTTATCTATCTTCTAGAGCCAAAAAAAAGACCCAGTGTCTTTTGAGTATATTAAACATTAATAGTGAATAATATCTTCTGAAGTTTAAGCAACACTAACTGCAGAAAGTGGTATGGGAAATATTTGTATAATAATATCGGCACTATTTAATTCAGAATATATTTTAAGACAAAGAGCTAAAATAAGGTATCAGTGAATTCTTCAACATTGATTGGGTTACTCAAAATCATCAATCCTATAGAATCTGCCAAGATCAAAGATTAAACTACTGAGGATCAATCATCAATGCCTTGATCTTAGCCACATATAAGCTGAAATCAAGTGAAATTAAGACAATCAATTGACCATAAGAAGACTATTTCATAGATATAGGGAAGAATAATGCGAGTAATATGGAGAGTACTGCAAGGTGTATGTTGCTGTAACCTGCAGCTGCGAAATTCTTGAAAATATTGAATGTTGCTAAATTTTTTTTTCAAGTTTAGTCCGTATTTTATATAAATTAGTAGTTAGCAGAAGTCGATTTAGCATGCGTTAATCATTTAAGTTGGAAATCACAATTATTTGAAGTAGTAGGCATCTCAGTTTCTTGGTGGCTATTTTCTAGGCGAGTCAGGTACATAGTAAGCCTGTTTTTTTTTATCTAGCCAGGTCGTTTATGTTAATTGCTATTTGGCAAGTGTGCAACAAAATTACAGGGCAAGGTTCTGCAGATTAAATGTATAATCAGTACATCCAATAGCATTATCAAACACCTGGGTCCATTGTTTATTATTTCTGGTTATAACATGCCACTGTTGGTATTTCAGAAAGATCCCAAAGATGGGTAAGCATCATATTATTGGTTGTAATAGCTCAAACCATACTTCAATCGCTATAACTGCCACACTTGAGGTAAAATACTAAGTTACTAACCTAAATTACCATAATACCATATTAAGTAGAAGATAAGAAACTAATAAGAATCACAAGACTAAAACAAGGACGGAACTCGTTGATTCAGGTGATTTCCCACTTAGAACAATATTACTAACATAAAATACGTTCAATTATGATGCTTCTACCTCCCAAATTATGCACAGTTTGAGTTTTAAGTGTCAAACCATTGATTTTCAAGGCTAACCATGATTACAAATGTCCCCCTTCAGGGCTTAAAATTGATGACAATAGTAAACTATATAAACATAAAGAAATTAGTAATATAAAACAGTATTAAGTTGCTACCCTGAAATTATTAGCCAATTTTGAATTTAAAGAAAGAAAAAAAGGTTTTGAATTCAAAATGAACTTCATTCCAGTTGGGAGTAACCCTCATGTGAAATTAACACTTTTAGAAAATCAGAGCACTTTGTTAAATAACTATAAGTCTCCCAATCCATATATTCATGATCAACTATGAGAAGTACTAAATCATCCCAAAACTAACTTCCAGCTGTCTGAAAGTCGGTTAATTTCTCTGTCAAAAATAATTCAACAATCTGATAAAGCAAACCCTAAGATCGAGTGAAAAAGGGATTAAGAATGTTACCAGAAGGATTGGAACATGATTAGAATCGAGGAAGGCAGATTGAATGAGAATATAAGATTGCAAAGAAGAGTACTTCAACTTTCTGGGTTCATTAATTTATTGTAACGTCGTAATTGGCGGAGAATTTGCCGTATGATTTCCTTTGCTTGCAAGGAGAAACGATGGTAGTCAGGTAGTGGGACCATATGGGACGGAGGGAAGCAAATTACTGATGGGGTTGCTGCTCTGGGGTTTGGCTTACAAGTTATTAAACATTTTTTTATAACAATAGAAGATATACTAATTTTTTCAAATGGCATAAGCATTTTTTACTATAGCACAGTGGTATCTAGTGTTTAGGTGTTTCACAAGATTGTAGGTTCAATGTTCTATTGTGAACAAAAATGGTATAGATTTAAGGTTAGGTTAGGAGTGAGTGTGTTTAGTCGTTCAAAAAAAAGGTATAAGTATTTCATAATAAGCTAATAACCTAAATGAGCAAATATGTAAGTGTGTAAGTCAAAAGAAGCTAGTTATACATGAAATTACCAATTTGAGCACTCGTCTCATCTATGTCTTTCATCTTTCCGAGCAATCATGTTGTGACACGTGTAAAAAATAAAAATAAAAATGGTATTATGAACTAGCGGCTCCATCTCATCTAGACATGATTGTTCCCGAGGTACCATAGGCGAGACGGGGTATGAGAAAGGGGAAGCGTGTAGACCTTGGGCAACGTGTCAAATAACACCCATTAAGAAATTTAAATAATAGTAAAAAAAAAAGTTCACCTCAGGAATATGCAACCGTTGGCAAGATGGGATAGCCGTCATTGGCGAGCATGCATTGGTGTAATACCCGTATTTTCGGAAAATTTAAAATATAGATATAATAGCAAGTTTACTTGAAAAATAATAAAGTTATGTGCTTTGTGGGTATTTATGTGTTATTGGTAGTATATTTGTGTTTTATTAACTAAATAATATATATATGTAAAAAGGGTGAAAGATCAATGACCAAACATGTAATATATGTATATATAATGTAAGACTTCATTTGTTGAAGTCATTTGGTCAAATCAAACCCAAGAAAATTCTGGAGAGAAAGAAGGAAACATGAGGGAGAGCAAGAGAGGGTTCTAGAGTTTGAGGAAGAAGAAGGAAAATCAAAGGGAAAATTGGTGGCTCAAGTGCATTAACTCCAAGAATAGGTGATAGTTCTTCATACTCTTCATCTTTGGCTGGATTTGGAGCAAAGAAAGTAAACCATTCAAGATAGGGTTTATCAATCAAGTAAGTTCTAACTTGAAATTGTATTTGATTTGAGTTATACATGTTGTATTTGGTGATTCTTAGTTTAGATTTGGGTTTATTGTGTTTAATGGGTCAAAGTTGGGGAAATTGTTGAAATTAGGGTTTGAAATGATCAAATGTGCCTAAAAGTGTTGGTAATTGAGTTGATGGTGATTTTACATGTGGTATTGGTGAATGGTTGCTAAAAGATTGGTTGATTGTAGTGATTGTTGGTTATTTGTGTTGAGATACTTGTAAATGGGTCAAAAGCTTGAAAATTGAGAAAGAAAGGGTTTTGATGCTTAAAATTATGTTATATGTTGTTAATATGGTGTATTGAAGTGTTTTTGAGTGTTTGATATGTTGCAAATAAGTTTGATTTGGGAAAAATTGAGATTTGGGTCGAATTGGTATGAAAAGAAACTGCAGAATTACTGTTCACGGGGCGTCGCGGCGCGAGGGGCAGTTTTGGCGAGGGTGACTTTTTCAGAGATTTTCTCCCGGCGCGAGGACCCCTAAAACCTCCAAAAAGTTGTTTTTGACCCCATTTGACCTTGTAATTGGTTTGGGATTGTTTCTAATGGTTTTAGGGAGTTCATAGGGAGTCCGAAAGACCCGAAATGAGTGTTTAAGTCATGTTTTGAGTCTATACTTGTGTGTAACTTCAATGTATGGTTAACTTAACTAAGTTAACCTTGTGTTGTGATCATAGGATCCTTGTGCAAGTGAATTGTAGCATTGAATTGACGTGAAGTGATCCTCATCACTTCAGTCGAGTGAGTTGTGCCCTGTGGATACCCAAAATGCTTTTAAATGTGCAAGTCATCAATTGTTTTCTTATGTGCTATGTTTTATGTTTAATTATGGCATCAATGTGAATTGTTATTTATTGTTATCATGTTTATGATAATGAGATATGTATTGAGTATATGATTCACCTGATTTGAAGCATGCTATGCTATGTGTTAATTCTAGCAAGTTGTGACTTTGTGTGTATAACTTGCTTGTGATTTATGTGACCCTTTGGGGTATGTGATTCGGTCCGGACCACTGTTGTGATATGAACTCTATACCATAGGGTTCCTAGCCATTGAGACGTGCACAGGTTCATGTGGCTTCGGCAATTGAGGAACCGCGATGTACGGGTGGTTGAGGGATCGGTGCAGAGCGTGGAGGGGTATGTCAGTAGCCATCATGACCGTGTGGGTTCACTGGGCTGACGATCCACCGAACCCGGGTAACACAAGTGGATTTGGTGAACAGGGCTTACACTCCAGTGAACCGTTGTATGGTAGACTGCTTCGTGCTTCCCCCACCTTGACGGGAGATGTGGACACACCCCCACGAGGACTTGTTGACCATGGTTGGCCCCTATGGAATATACAAGTATAAGTGGACTTGTCCCCCACATCTTGTGTGAATTGTTTACTGATGCCATAACTGTTTTATGTACTATGATGACTTATTTAATTGTTTAACTTGTTTTGGCACACTCACTAGCTTATGTTAATGAAATTGTGTTTATGTTTTCGTATCCGCAGATAAGCAGTAGTATGTTGCCAGTGAGGCGGGTAGACGCTTTTTGGGAGCACTTGTTGCCTGATGGATATGTTTGGAATACATGATTATTCTCATTTTATTTATCTGTAATTAATGGTTATGTATTCGGGTCAACAAATAACACCACATTTTGTAAATCTGATAAGCTTCCGCGTAATGATGTAAACAAATACTCGTATAATGTTCTTTTTGTTAAAATATAAAAGTTCAAATTTGTACTAAAATTCAGGGTGTTATAATTGGTCAGCGAGATTGATAAGTGAGATGTGTGCTCAAATTGGTACATGTGTATATTTTGACTTGGATACCATAATGTTACCTATTTTGACAAAGAGTCCTATAACACCACTTTTTCATTTTTAACTTATAAAATACTTTAACCTTCGTTAATACCAAAACTGTTATCAGAGTTACAAAACACTAGTTTATTTTACACATGTTAACGAGTATTTTAAAAGAAGTGTCAAAATCCATCTTTCTAACTATCTGGTGCTATCCAAACCATCACGGTGCGTAACCATACCCCTAACACTGTTCTGGTACACAGCTACACCACCTGCGTTACTATGTACCCTGAAACTGTTCTGGTGCATAACTATACCATCTGCATAGCTATACACCACTGTTGTACAATGTATATGCATCATAGCTATATCACATAACAAAGATATCACACAATATAAATTATGGATACTTACATGTTGTTCATACAAGAGAAATAGTATACTCACTTTGTATCTGAGTACTGTGCTAAACAAATATAGCGTTCTATCGAGTTTCCAGGCACCTCCCTATACAAAAAAAGGCTAAACATCACAAACTGAACAACTGAGTTGAAAATGGGCCTACACGGGTCGTGTACCTTCCAAGCTACACGACCATGCTTACCTACATGGCCTATCACCGTCTTTGACCTCTACACGGGGCGTGTATCCCTACACGGGTCGTGTACACGACCGACCTGCAACTATCTGTGAAAAACACTACCACTGTTCTTGGTTTCAAACTCATTTCTAATCGTTTTTAACAACTTAGAAGTGTTTCTCCATACCCCAAACACTCTAACACATTCAAATAACAACCACAAACACTTTTAATCTATGATTCAACTATTTAAATCACTTTGACCACATAGAACTTCAAACTAAACAAATAAAGTATACCTTTATGCTTAGGAATTGATATGGTGGTGTTTAGATGCTAAATAATGTTGTGCTTTTGCTCCAAAACTTGTAAGAAATGGCCATGCTTTAAGAAAAGTTATGTATGAATGCTTATGTGTTTAAAGAAAACACACACACACACACACATATACACACACAACTATCAACAAATGGCTACTCAATCCCTCAGCTTATCAACTTTCAAGTTGGCGGTTTAAACCCCTTTAGTTCATAAACGCCTCTTATCAATTAAAAAGCTTAGTCAAAGACGTTTGAACTTTGGGGCGTTACAAGCCCTTTTATAATATGTTATAAATAGGGTTGTAAACGAACTGAGCTAACATGAACGGGGGCTTGTTCGTGTTCGTCCATTTAACTTTAGCCGAACAAATAAACGAACACGAATGGATTTATGTGTTCGAGTTCGTTCGCTTAACTTTAGCCGAACAAATATACGAACACGAACGATAAATGAACGAGCATTTGTGTTTAATTGCTTAAAAGATTGGTTAGTTCGTGTTCATTTTTTTCCGTTCATTTAAATGATAAACAAACGTAAACGAATGAACACATGCTATAATACAAATACAAAATTATTAAACACAAATAAACACTATATATAAACACACACATATTATATATATATAATATAAACGAACGAATAACTGAACATTCACGAACATAAATGAACGATCGATAGCTTTGTTCGTGTTTGTTCGTTCAATTAAACGAACTACAAATCTTGTTTATGTTCGTTCATTTATTAAACAAACTAATATAAATAAACTTCCTACCGAATAATTTCACGAATAATTCATGAACGTTCTATTCATTTACAACTCTAGTAATAAAAGTAGTTTTTTTATGTATTTTACTTGAAAACCTTTAATTTTTTCTTTTATTCTCATATTCTTCTTCCTCTTTTGATCATTCTATCAACATAAACTAAGTTAATAATTATAAATTAATAAAACCAAATTATATAATCATATAAGATAATGAGGTAATAAGTTTAAATCTGGAAAATAAGCCATTTCAGACTCAAACGCATTCACAATTGCTAAAATGGTTATTTATAAAAACCTCTCAACTTTTTCCTACCACTTTAACCATACTAAAAGTTTACTAAAAATTGAATGGTAAGTGTATGCACACCCTAATCTATTTTGCTTTCCTACCTTAGTCTATGTGTGATTAATCTCACTAATGCCATCTAGCCAACACAAATGTCATATCAGTTGTATTAGGTGTTATTTGGAACCATTTTTAAGGACATTCAATCTTGTTCATGGCTGAAAGTAATCTCTTTGTTATCTTATCGGTATCGGTAGTGCACCGTTTGTATAATATCAGCTTCGCTTGTACCACTTTGTCTAATATTTATCAAATTGTTGGAGATGGCGACAAAGCACGATATCTTTTTGTTCAGGTCTTTGAATTTGGAGTTTATTTGATAAACGGTTTTGTACACTCCATGACCCATTTGTTAGAAGCACGCTCTCGTTTCGACCCCAAAAACTTTCTACATTTGTATAATAATAATAATAATAATAAAATTTTATACAACTTGTTAGCGCGTTTCCGATGACAGGGTCCTCCAAAAGGTCAACCCACGCTGATACTAATGCCACATCCTCCTTTTTAGTCCATGCTATTGTTTTTGCTCTTTTTGCAAACTTTTTTTCATTTCCCGCTTGTGTTGGTTGTGTCGGGTTTGATTGTTGTGTTTGGATTGACTGTGGCGTTTTCGGTTGTTGTATTTCAGGAACATAGTCGTCTTCCTGTGATTGTGGTATGTCTGGTTAGGTTAGGATTCTAAATTAGGTGTTGAAAGACAGGGGAGGAAACCCGAAATTAGCGGGGGGGGGGGGGGGGGAATCTTTTTGTAGCATTCCTTGATACGTAAATTGTTGTCGAATTATAGCCGTGTTGCGTAAATTGTTAAAAGCCCATGGACATGTCTTGTTGCTGAATATAATCTTATTGTGGTCATTGTTGGAAGCTGAGGGACAAATTATCCAAAGAATGAGGGGTTGAACCCAAATTTCTCGCTCAATTACGACGGAATGTAAGTGTGGTGAAATTTGAATCTATAATAAAGTAAATATATAAAAATTGATGGAAAGAAATATATAAGTGATTAGAGAAGATGATAGTTTTTGTGTGAAAATAATGAGTAAAAGTGTGGATATATATAGCGTATAATAAAGTAGGAAAAACCAAACTAGCCTTTGTAACGGCTTAATTTAAAAAAAAAATAAAAAAGACTTCGGATTTAGGGACTCGAACCCCTCACTCGACCGGGTGAGGACAGGGGTGTCCAGGTGTGCTCGAAAGTCTAAAGTAATCCAAAAGAACTTCGGGCTTGGCCAATGGCCGGTCTAAGACCATGAGTTATGGTCTACCCGATGGAATTGGGTACCATCGGGTACCATAAGGAACACCAAAACAGGTGTATCGAGTAGGGAGATCGGGTATAGAAGCTCGATCGAGAAGCAATAGGTGCCACCCCCCCCCCACACACACACACACATATATATAAAAGATTTGGGTAAGGAAAGAGAAAGTATAACACTTATTTTGGGTAGGGTAAAGAAAATAGGTAAGAGAATGTGACGCCGATGTGATATTGGGTAAGAAAAAGGTAAATGAAAGGTAAAGTTTCAATATTGGGTATCAAGTAAACTTACCGATTATCTCACTAACCATAGAAAATGGAAGACTGCACAGGTTCACCATTAACACACCTTGTCATCTTTTCCTGCGGTTCAAAACCATGCCTTTTCACCACCTCGCAGTGATTGCGTAGCCGGTAAAATCCACAATAGGGTGATTAACCCACCCACCTCTCAAAGGACACCCTCTCCCGCACTCTAACGAGATGAAGGGAATTACTCTTTCAGGAATTCAGCTTGATTATATGCTAAAATAAAGAATCAAGGTCAACGGCCACGCTAAGACAAAGAAATACTGGGATGACTGTTGGCAGGTCGAATCATTGATTGGTTGCCGATGGCAATGGCTTCAGCCAGAACTTCCATAAATAACACATCCTTCTACCTACACTTTTTCGAGAATTCCATTAAATCAAGGTTACTGGCTAATGCCAAGACAATTCATCAGCATTTTCTTAAGAACAATCTCAAATACAGCTCAGTTATACTGGACAAACTCACCCGTGTTTACATTTCGTTTCACCAACTCGAACTTGCCCACCGAGTGTTCGACAAAATTCCGTACCCAGAAAGAAAGAACAACGTCTTGTTATGGAACCAGTTGATCAGAGCTTACGCTTGGGAAGGACCCTTTGTTCACGCCATCGATTTGTTTATCGAAATGATGCAATCTGGGGTCACACCCAGTAAGTATACTTACCCATTTGTTTTGAAAGCGTGTTCCGCAACAGGGGATGTTGAACTTGGTAAACTGATTCACGACCGTGTGAAAAGGGAGTTTCTTGACGATGACGTTTATATTTGCACTGCGTTGGTTGATTTTTACGCAAAATGTGGGTTATTAGGTGAAGCACGACGGGTGTTTGATAAAATGTCTAACAGAGATGTTGTGGCATGGAATGCTATGATCGCAGGAAGTTCTCTCCATGGCATGTATCACGAAACTATGGAACTAGTTAAGGAAATGCAGGAGGTGGATTAAGGCCTAATTCATCAACTGTTGTGACTATTCTTCCAGCTATTGGGGAAGCCCATGAATTGTTGCCAGGAAAAGTCGTTCATGCGTTTTGTTTAAGAAGGAGATATGATGGTGATGTGGTTGTTGGAACTGGGTTATTGGATATGTATGCCAAATGTGAATGCTTGGATTACACAAGAAGAGTTTTTGATATAGTTAATGTAAAAAATGAGGTAACTTGGACTGCTATGATAGCTGCATGTATTGCTTCTGATTCAGTCATGGAGGCACTCAGACTATTTAACCAGTTAATGATAAAAAGTAATGCAAACATATCTCCCGCTATACTTTCAATTGTTCTTCGAGCTTGTGCTAATCTTACAGACTTTAATCAAGGGAGGTTAATACATGGTTATTCAATCAAGTCAGGGTTTGTTTCTTATTTAAAGATTGGTAACACACTTGTTTCGTTCTACGCCAAGTGTGGTATCATAGAGTATGCGATGAGAATTTTCAATGAAATGGATCTAAAAGACACTGTATCCTTCAATTCCATCATATCTGGCTGTGTGCAAAATGGCGATGCAGGGGTTGCTTTTAATATTTTTCACAAAATGACATCATTAGGTATCAACCCTGATATAGAAACCATGATAGGCTTCTTTCCTGCATGTTCACATTTAGCAGCTCTACAACATGGAGCCTGTGGCCATAGCTATTCAATAGTCCAAGGATTTACAAAATCGACCAAAGTTTGTAATTCTATTATTGACATGTACTCAAAGTGTGGGAGAATAGACATGGCAAGGCTAGTTTTTGAACAGATGAACAAAAGGGATTTAATATCATGGAATGCGATGATTTTGGGTTATGGCATACACGGATTAGGGTTGGAAGCAGTTTCATTATTTGAACATATGCAAACCATTGGTTTCAATCCAGATGATGTCACATTTATCTGCCTATTATCCGCTTGCAGCCATTCAAGACTTGTTGCTGGAGGGAAACATTGGTATGCTGCCATGATTGACAAATTTCAAATAGCACCCAGAAAAGAACATTACTTGTGTATGGTGGATCTTTTGGGCCGGGCTGGGCTTCTGAGGGAGGCTTACACGTTCATTCGTAGGATGCCATTTAAGCCCGATATTCGCATTTGGAGTGCATTGCTTGGAGCTTGTAGGATACATAAAGATATCAAGTTAGGGGAAGAAATTTCAAGAAACATTGAGATTCTTGGACCTGAAAGTACTGGGAACTTTGTTCTTTTATCTAATATTTATAGTACAGCTAAAAGATGGGATGATGCAGCCCGTACCCGAGTCTTGCAGAGGGAAAAAGGGTTCAAGAAAAGCCCTGGGTGCAGTTGGGTTGAAATAAACGGCGTTATCCACACGTTTGTTGGCGGAGACAAGTCACACCCACAATGGTTATCAATAAGCAAAAGGTTGGATGAACTGCTAGTGGCCATGAAAAAATTGGGATATGACGGAGATTACAGTTTTGTCCTTCAGGATGTTGAAGAGGAGGAAAAAGAGCATATCCTTCTTTATCACAGTGAGAAATTAGCTGTTGCTTTGGGTGATCTTAGTTTAAAGCCATGGAATCCTATTCTTGTAACAAAAAACTTGCGAATATGTGTTGATTGCCATACAGCTTTTAAGTATATGAGTACAATAACAAAAAGAGCAATAACCATTAGGGACACAATCCGTTTTCACCATTTTAAAGATGGGACTTGTAACTGTGGAGATTTCTGGTAGGGTGGTAGTCTTGGACAATTAATCTTCAGATCCATTGGTGTTTAAAATGCTTTGGGTGAAAGGTGAGTTAATTACTTAAATTTCATTTGAAGGCTATTTTGTTTTGAAGAACAGTGGCACCTGAATCTATGTCCACTATAAATAAGACGTGGTTTGCTGATTTGTCATGAGCAGAGGAAGGGTGGTCCACGTGGCCTCTTCCATAGCAGGTAAAGGTTTCAATGTGGCGTTCAATCGAGGGCTCAATTTCAGGCCTCAAAATTAGAGAAGGTAGCTTCAATTGATAGTTCTATGTTGTGCATCGATTTGGATGCCATTGCCATTACTCCCTGAAATTAACACTCGAATCGGTTATGGAGATAATTAAAGGGCTTTAAATTGTTGTTCCCCTTCATCTCCTACCAGCCTCGAGCCTAATAGATGCTAGTTCGCTATTATTCATTTGTTCAGAAAACTTCATGGAGATCTATATCATTGCATATGGCTGGGCAGAGGAGAAGGTACGGAATTTTGCATATCACATATAAAACAGTGGCCATTTTAGGTGTCTTGATGTGCAGGTGCTCATATATTAGTGTATGATTTTAGAATCAGAAGTCCCTAGCACTGAAAATGGCTCTAGGGATGTGGCAATTGTTGTTTGCAGAAAAGCGATGGCCTTTTGTTTATTACTGATGCATGTTCTTACAGGTAGCCTGAAGCAATGGCCTTTTGTTGATTACTGATGCGTGTATACTTGGATTTGCAGATAACTAAATTCTATGGTAAATAACTCGCTGGCATTACTTGGCAACATTGTAAGTTTATAATCTAATTCTTTTCTGAAAGTGTTTTGCTTTTCTTTATATACTATTTATAGCTTTAGTATTGTTTACATGTTTTCTCTTTTTGTAATTATTTACTTTAGTAATCCTATAATATCCTTAAGCTGGATATTGATTTAAACATTATAATTATGTTTGAAAACAAACGCAGTTTATAAACGTATTAATAGGTGTTCAAGCCTTCTCAACCATATGAAAATTTTGTCAGGTTGGTTTTGGTTTAAGGTTTATATTTACCCTGTATAACAGCGTCATTCTCAAACATATTTTCTCTATTTTTTAATTAACACTAAATCATATGTTACTTTTTATTCTCAAACTTTGACAAACAAGAACTGACCTTCCTTTGACATAGTTGAGGTGAAAGAAGGATCTATTTCCTGACTCGACTTGATATGTTGTGCATTTATGATAGAACTTATAAAAAATTGTGAATCTCAAATGTTGAATATTATTGATAAATGAGTTAAAAATACACAATATCTTGTATCCATTCGGTTATTTTAGTATTTTGACTAGAAACACCAAGTACTAACGTTTATATTTAGATATTCTTTATTTCTTTTCTGAAGTTAGTATCAGTTATGGATAGTATCTCTATGAACATATCTTAGATGTTTAAACTTGATAATAGAATCATAAGATATTTATTGGATCCAACTTTGTTGTATGCTTCGGATTTAGAGGCTATGGTACTAATATGAAGTTCAAAACGGGTCGGGTCGGGGTTGACCCAACTTCCATATTATGACACATTTTAAGTGTTTTTTGGTATTAATGTACCAAGGGTAACAAATCATATTGATACCTTAGATCAAGGCCCTTCTCAGGTTAGGGATTAATAAGGGTGATATGGCATATTTTGTAGGTATATGTGGCAGGTGACATGGATTAATAAGGGTCACTGTCTTATCCCGTCAAATAGAGAAAAAGAAGGTACAAACAATCAAATATGGATTTTTAGCAGTCATCTCTCCCGACATGATCAATTTTTTCTTTTCTTAGATTTAGTTTGACAAACTCTCCCAACAAGATCAATTTTTTTTCTTTTCTTAGGTTGACTTTGGCAAACTTTTCTCAGACTCAGCGCAGGAACACATTGAAAACACATAGTTGGTTTTATGCCCATTAGATATAGTTGATTATTCAATATCACTTTCACTTTCAAAACGAACAATTAAACACCCAACATAGATGTTCACAATCCAGTTAAAACTTAAGTAATATGCCACCACCATGCATGTAGTTCGGGCAAATGACACTGTCCATTAATAACTCTTGGCTCCTAAGTCCTAACCAACCAAAAGCTACATTTTAAATGCAGTATATTGTGATGTAAAACTCCTGAAGTATTGTTTAAAAATGTATCTGTACTTAAATAAATTTTTACACAAGAACATAAGTATGACAAACTCGTTTTTTACCACATAGACCATTAAGAAAAAATATTTATGTTATTTAAAGAAGCTAACAAGCCTACTCATCTTACAAGATTGTTCCTATGTTTAAACATAGTGTTATGAGGCTACATTTGCTTGCTGTTATAAGTTGTAGAGGAGCTACTGATGCAAATAATGAACTTATTAAGCCCATTACTGGTAAGCCCAAGCCCACTCTGTTGAAAGCTTACTCCAGGAGGGCAAAGAAGACAATTAACACAAGTGGCTGAGTCGGTTAGAGGAAAGAGAAGAGAATAAAAGGGGAGGAGAGGATTTGGTAGATTCATTCTGTTAGATTTATCTTTTCTTTGAGAGAGGCTCCAGTGAATCACTGTGAGAGAGGGATGCTCCCTGGAATATTTTTCATTGTAATTCTGTTCTAAATTTTCGAGAAATACCACTCCTTATCTCCATTTTTGGTTTATTTCACTGTTCTCTGTTTGCAACTCCCATAAGCTACACACATAATTATTAACTTCTAAGCATCACATATGAATAGTAGAAGTAGCAATATCACCCAATCGATCTATATTTCTTATAAAACAAAACAATATCGTTTGCTGATTTGTGGATGCAGGAGAGAATAGGTACCATGTGTGATGTCCAATTTCACCCATTTGTTGTATATATGGATTGAAAGTGTCTGCTATAGACAAGGCTAATGCTTTGGTCATCCTAGATCACAATGCTTGCCAAACTAGACTCATCGTAACTAATAGAAAGAAGATCACTTGCTTTACTCATATTTGTAGTGCTAAAGTCGAAGCCCGTGTTCAGTGTTCACACAGGCCTATCTCCTAGTTCTATATATGTGAGAAAAAAAATCACTATAATTAATAGAACCATGAGACGCTAACTTTATTGTACAACTAACATTCATGGTAGGTGAAGTTAATGAGTGAAGTGTGACTATTTTGGAAATTTGTGCGATTACTCTGAAGTCTCTGTTAGTGAACTTACATTTCACTGTGTTTTAAAGGGTGCTAATTGTCAGTTGCAGAGGTTACAGGAGGGAAGATATGTTATCCAGGCATCACTTTTGTTGCGAGGAAGAACCGTTTGAGCCTCTCAATGGACATGGTAATGCTGAGAGGTAAATTTTCTACCCATTTATGTATGGATGTGTTGTTTTGGATTGTGTTTTATCTGTTAAATGGGTCAAAGTCAAAGTATTTAGGTTAAAGGGGAACAAGTCAAACGGTTTGAACGTTGCCTAAGCCCCAAAGTGTATTTTCTATGTATATCAACCTTGTAAATTGTATTATTCAAATTATTAGATTATTAATAATATTGTTTATGCTCGGAGGGTGGATCTTAGCCACCTTTTGTCTTTTGCCAAATTACTAGTTCACAATCAAATGCTCTTGAGGTACGTAACTACTTGTTTAATCCACACATCAAATTTAGAAAGGATCGAATTAAATTAGTGTTGTGCACAGGTTTCACACTTATCGAATGATTTGGATTCGAGCTACCTTCATCTGCGGTTTTCATCAAGCTACCCTACACTTTTGACTATAATTCGGCAAAGCATATATTTCATTAAGCCTTTGTTGTCACTTTAATTATGTTGCACTCAGATGACATTGAATTTATTTCAAAGGTTTCATTCATTTTGTTACTAGTGAAAAAAATATTGTTGACAATTAATCATCAGCCCAAAGTATGTTAATAGGGACTTTAGGCCCACTTAGTATCAAGTTTCTTTTAAACGAATAACAACAGCTACTATATTTCTTGTCAGATGTCATGTCCTTGAAGAGTAGTAATGTCTCTATTTCGAGCTTCAATCTATCTTCCCACCCCAGTCTTGGGCGTTCCATCCTCGTTCCGTTGCATGTAACTTTTACCGCTGGATCTCCTTAATAGCATTGTCCAAGAGGGTCTTCTTTCTCATAGCGTGCAAAACTCCTAACTCAAGCCGAATACTCCTTTTTAATCTTGAAAAACACAGTTTTATTACAGATTCACCTTAACATAAATCCTTGTTTTTGCCACTTCCATCTTCCTTGTTTGCGTCTTCTTCATCGACCAACGCTTTAAAGGCCCCTTCTAGCATCTAGGTGGGATGAAGTCGTTCAAAAAAAAAGAGAGAGAGAGAGAGAGAAGGAAAAGCGATGTTCATGGAGTTGTAAGAATACATTTCTAAACTCCTAATAAGAAAATATGCACTTTTTAGTATGTGTATATGCTAATTACATTTTGGTAATGTAAGAAACTTATTATTGGTCTCAATGAATTAACCCACACAAGCTTTTCTTGAATTAAAATAGAGCACACATGTCAACATTTAATGCATCTTGTCCAATCCTCATTGCATTACTTGAGTCTAACCATAACCACTTATGAAGTCATGATTCGGTTCATATTTTACCTTCCAAGCATCACCTTCATCATGATCCTTACCTTTTTGGGTGTATTGGGTGTCAACCACATGTAAAGTAAATTAGGTTGATGTGGTCACAATCTTTTGGAAGGCTATGTTCCAACTTATAAGTTCAATGAAATTCTGTTTTTAGTTATAAAAAGAGGGTGGCTACCGGCTCCTAAGCGATCATATATTTATTGACAAAATTTTTAACGTTGATAGTATGTAAAGACTTGCGTAGAGGTAGGAAAATAAGCGAGTTGGTAACAAGTTAGTAAAAAAAAGACATTTATACGAAGCCCAGAAAAATAAAAACACTTTGGTCTCATTTGTTTCATAAAATTCGAAGTAATGAAATTGATTTTAATTCCATCTAGCCTACTAAAGAATGAGATTTTATTCACAAACAAGTTTATCAAACACATATAACACGAAATTTAATTTCAATTTTATTCCATTCTTTTAAATTTCGCAAAACAAACTTAGGCATGATTATTCAAAATTATTTGGACATACACAAATACATTTACATAGAGCCTAAAACTAGTTCTTTGACTTCTCCTTATTCGGCTTTTCTTGAACTTTTAGTGAACTTTAAAATGATGGTTTCTAGTTGATTGGTTGATTGCACCAATTAAAATAATGATGATATTTAATTATTTATATATTTTGCTCAACAAAATAAGTGCTATATAAAGTATCTTTTATATCATTACATAATATAGGGTAGGGCTGAAGCTTTTAGAAGCTAGAGTAGGAGCTTTGATTTATAGCTAAAAATGGAGTTTTATTTGTATCAAATTGTTTGGTAAAGTATGACATAAAAATAAATATTTAAATAAGAAACAAAATTAACCAAATGTTATTTATGTAATTTGTGTTTTAGAAGCTCCCAACAGCTCCTAAAAGCTACTTGAAGAAGCTTTTTATTTTGAAGCTTTTATGAGTTTTTTTTTTAAAAATAAAAGCTCAAACTCCTGCAATCAAACAGAGCTAATAAAACTTATTTTCTAAAAACTAAAAGCTCTAGCTTTTAAAAACTCCCGTCAAACATACCCATATACTTCTAGCAAAATCTATTTTAAGTATTTTTATATTTATAAACACTTTAAATAAGTAATATGTAAATCATTTACTCATTATATTTATGAGTATAAAAAAACTTATAATGTATACCTCTAGCTTTGCAACATCTTTCTTTTACTTTGCAACATCTTTCTTTTAGTATGATGCCCTACTTGCATCACTCTTTCTATGTAATTATTGACAGTGTATTATAGGTCACACCTAGGGATGTCAATGGATCGGATATGGATCGGGTGACGCCATATCCACATTCATATCCATTTAACTTTTCATCATCAATATCCATATCCATTTAAAATAATTTCGTCCGTCCGTGTCCATATCCATCAAATTAAATGGGTAAATGGATATTCATTGGATGTCAAAAGAACTTTTGCCCTAAAGAAAATACCATATTTTTATATATAATTTATGATCTTTAATGATATAAATACATATTTTCTTCAAAAAAAAAAAGGAATCATATTTTCTTTCACTTTGACACTTAAATGTATATAATCGATACAACTATATAAAAATATTATAGAAGAGAGTGTGAATTTAACCTACATAATTATATATATCTTTATTAGTATATTTATAAGTTTTAAAATTAAAATACATATATGAAATTATACTTAATTATATAAAATTATAATTATATCAAACTTAATTCGGGTTAATGGATTCATCAACGGATGAAAATCGTTATCCATATCCGATCCAATAAACATCCATATTCACTCCATATCCGAAATTTACCCATTTAACTTCGTCCATATCTATCACAGATGAATCAGATCGGGTGGATGATCATTGGATCGGGTGACAACCGTCATCCCTAGTCACACCTCTTTCATTGTTATATCTCGTATATTACATAATTTATTTAAAAATTAATTAACTCATAAATGTAATTTATTTTTTTAAAATTATATAAAAAAAATGTATAGGAATGTGGTAACCTATGAATAATTTTCCTTCTCTTTTTGAATAATGACAAAAACGAAATCTCCTATATCAAACTTATAGTTCACATCGCCCCTGCACAACCATTAGCTAAAGAAGACTTGAAAAAATGAATATTTTATTTAATTATTTTGTCATTGAAGGACAACAAGAAGTACCATATCCATGATCCATCAAATATTCCAATGCCCTTATTTGGAGTTAGTAGTTAAATATTTTTTTTGGAATTAATTTGTATATAATATTTATTAGTTATACAAAACAAAACATACATGTTTAAATTATAATACCTTTGAATATGTAACTGAGAAAAATATTTATAAGTTTATAGGAACATAAAACTCATGATTGATATATATTTATAGTAAAATAATGTTGTGTAGAAATCATCTTTATTTTTTTAAAAAAAATTAATTGATTACAATTTTTAAAATGAAAAATAATATATTCTTCTACTATTTTTTTCTATTCTATTATTCTACTAATTTTTTTTCTTACATCCATAATTTTAATACTTATATTAATCTTGTAAATAAGATAATTTAAAAAAATAATCTCTTCTATAACAAACAAAACTAATAACTAGCCCTTAAAAAAAACTAGAGAATTTGCAATGAGGAGGGATCCATGTTGAACCAATAAAAATTAGACATGTATGCGAGGGAAGAAAAGGATTCTATGCAAAACGACAAAATTGCAAAATCGCCCTTCGATATTTTGTTAAATCTAGAGGCACCCCTGAGTTTTGATACGACCCAAACACCTCTCTCCAATTTATCTACATAGCCTTTGGTTATCTAATAAAGCGAAGTTCATGTATCAGCTAGCCATTAGAGTCACTTTTGAAAACGTAAATTTTACAAGTAAGACTCCTTTTTTTTGGGTAAAATAATAAAAAACAGCACATGTTAAAATAAAAATGCAATTTTCCTTCTTATATATGTAAAATAACACATCTCTAGTATGCCTAATGCATGAAGGTTCACCTTATGACGGTTTTACTAGGTTGAGTCTAAAAATATGTATCATGATCTACCGAGCCACATCTGGTATCCATATTACATGTCTTTAAAGAAATAAATATAAGAATATTAAGCACTCGTTCGTTAGATTTATATAAGACGATGAACTTTTAAAATACAAAAAAACTTACCAACTTCTAATAATTACCTATATATGTAAGAAACTTTAACATTTCTATATTTTGAATAGACGCATTTCGGTTTTTTCTAGTTTAAACCAACAAATTTTTAATCTTTTTAAGTTGGACGGTGGATCTTTTAGTGATAGTTTCACCTCTAGCTTAAGATTGTTAGTTACCCGTCTAAAGTTTATGAGTGGCACATCTTATATCAAAAACTTGATTGTACTTTAAATAAAAGTTTTATACTAAAGTTTATGCATTTTTCCCTCTAGAAAACTAGAATTATTTAACATTTTATACTTTAACAAAGATCACTAAAACAAAATAAAACGTCATACCATTTGTATCACAATGACCTCAAAAAGACACAAACACACAACGAAGTTTATTTCAACGATTCATCTAAAAGAAGTTTAGGGAAGAAAATGTCAATTATGAAAGTACAAGGGGTCTCTTTGTTGTTTCTAACTAAATCATCATATGTATCATGTAAAGTAGCCAAAACGACGATGCCGGCTATTCTTGGTTTTCAAACAATCCCCTCGCCACTTCTTTCCTTTCCTCTCTGTTGAAAATGGAGTTAAAAAACAGAGGAATTAATAATATTAACAAACAGATTTGCCTTGTTAATATCACTGCATTGTGATCACTCTTTCTATAGACGACAACAAGAACATTAAGGAGAAAAACAATCCCGTTTCGTTTAATGTACTACGTTTCTCTTGGAGGAAAATGGTTTTGTTGGTAAAGATTGTGCTAGATTTCACAATCTTATAGAACACTTTCTTTTCTGAAGCTTTCTGTTAGATAAAGATGTTCAGAGCAGAAAGAAATGGGAAGTCGCCTGGTTCAGGGGAGAGGCTTGATTTCAAGTTTTCAAATTTTCAAGCTATTCAGGTGATCAACGATGGCCCCGTCAATCAACTTTTGTGAACTTTAGTTATTGGGAAACTTTTGATGTTCATGATTTTGTTTTCTTAGATATTTGTTGCTTCTTTTGAGGTGTTTGTGGTCGATTGGCCTTGTTCTTGATAAAAATGGCTGGATTTGTGTAGTTTTTATTGTATGTCGTAACAACCAAATGATACACTTCCAAGTGTTCGATGAAATTACTCAATGGGATTAGGTGTGTCGTGAATTGATATTTGTTTCGGTATTTCGTACGAAGCTGATAACTCTGAAAATATTTGTTGTGAAGAATTTAAGAAATATGTTCTGTACTTCTATATATTATCTGAAGCTAACCAGATTAGCAGCAATCAATCTGAGCTTAAATTTTTGACTTTTTATGGTAACTATTAATGATTTTTGTAAACACAATTCTATCAATCTGAAACTGTTGCTATGATTTTGATGACTCTTCTACTTTTGAGGTTTTTATGATCGATACAAGCTGATAACTTGACCTCCTGCCAACTCCTATGAGAACTTGGTAGATGCTCATATCATATCCATGGTGATTAGCTGATAAAAAATTTTCTTTAAATTTAATTGTCACAGGTACCAAAGGTATGGGACAAGCTTTTAGTGTCAATAATCTCTGTGGAAACAGGAAAAACAATTGCAAGATCAAACAAAGCTCCAGTACGAAATGGGAATTGTCAGTGGACAGAAACTCTATCCGAGTCCATCTGGATTTCACACTATGATTCTTCAAAAGATCTTGAAGAACATCTATTCAAATTTGTTGTTTCTATGGTACGAATGATAAAACTTTAAAATTTATCTCTTGATCTTAATCTTCCATTTAATTGCTGTTGCTTTGAATTTGGGTTGGCAAGAAAAGGAAATAAAATACTACTTCTTGTTGTAGGGCTCTGCTAGATCTGGCATTCTTGGGGAGGCAACCGTAAATATTGCACGTTACTATACAAGTTCAAGATCATCTTCCTCAGTTTCATTGCCATTGAAGAAATGCAACTATGGCACAATATTACAGGTGATTCGTATCTTCTGAATACAAGCTTGCACTTTGATGTGAAATTGTTATATGATTGGCATGAACGGAACCAAATTAGAGAACTATATAAAAGTGTAGGTATGAATGAGTTTGATATGATAAATTGGAGGGTTCGGACAAACTGAGTTAACCCTGAACACTTTTCTTATTTATCAAGATTTCTACTTTATTTAAAAAATATTCAATGTAGCAAATATTATTATAAAAGTGATTTGCTAATTTTACTTAATAATAACATAATTTTTTGAATAACAAGATTTAGGATGCTTAATGTTTTATGCATTAAAGAGAGCTCTGCCAAGTGGATATAAAGCATAAATGAATAGACTCATTAATAAGCAAAAGCCAGATAATCTACAAACTGCTACAATTAGTCCAAAGAGTACAGCTTTATGTAGATGTCACATACGACCATACATCAAGTGTTTATTTGACCTGATGTTTCTTACCAACTAATGCTGTCATTTTCAGGTCAAAATCCAGTGCCTGACACCAAGAACAAAACTCAGGTACATGTTCATGAGATATTGTGTTGATTGTTTGATAAATTAACGTGTCAGTTGATGTTGAAAATTGTCATCATATATCAAAGGGTTGAAGGTTCAAAATACTCGGGATCCAATGCAGAAGCTGTGGAAGAAGATTATTATGATGCGGGTAGCAGATCAAACGAATCAGCTGCCTCACTTAACCTCAGTGCTAAATCTACTTCAAGTCAAGACCTGGCTCCCAATTCACTTCTCCAAAGGATTAAAAACATGGTATAATTACTATAATCTAAAGTTCTCCAAACTTTGACCTATTTGGTTAAACATACTAATTTTAACTTGATAATCTATATGCTTACTTCAGTTGTTCAAGAAATATGGATGACTGCATGCCTGAAAAGTCAAATTTTAAAGTTTTGAATTTGACATCATAAATCCATCTTAAATTGTAAATCCAATAAGATGTTCTAGCAATTAATTAGAGGTGCCAATTTCATCTGTTTTCTTATAAATGTATTGATTCGTGTTATAGTTTATCTCTAAGTAGCTTCACACCCCGTGTATAAACAAGGCATGGTTAAAGTAAATTTTAAATGTTTATGGTGTTAAAGTGAATTAACATATATAGCAAAACAATTGTAAAATATACATAAGGATATAAAATCTCTTAACATATGGGTAAATCTATTAAAAATCAGAAATTCATATATAATATTATCATCAATTTTTTGGTAGAACATCTCAGAATCAAATTTGAATTTTTTATTCTAATCCAATTGGTATATGTGTTTACATAAAGAACCATGAAAATAGATAGATATATCTACTAAATGATTTGAATAAATGTGTTCGTTAAGATATTTAAATGTTAACAAACTAAATCACCTAAAATATGACATTTGAGGAAACAACTTATTCGTAAGCATGAAAAAAGATAGATGTATCTACTAAATCTTGTGAATAAACGTGTTTGTTAAAATATTTAAGTGTTAACAAACTAAATCACCTAAAAAATGACATTTGAAAAAAATAACTTATTCGTAAGCAATTTGAGAAAATAAAGGGGATGATTGCATCGTATTCTTTTTTATTTTAATATATATTGAAGATTGAAGATTAAAAATAGATAAGATAAATTCGCTTAAAGTTTACTTTTAATGCTAAGGGTTAGAAATTTTTTTATAATAATTGTAAAGTTTATTAATGTTGTTCTATATCCTTGTTTCCCTCCATGCAGGAAACAAGTTACGAACCATCTAATTCGAATCAAAACAACGATTCAGCTGAATATTCTCTTGAGAAGGAGAGATTTTATCAAACAACTCATATAAATGGAATCAAGCACAATCTCAATGCAAATTCCAGAAACAGTTCTCCTCGAAGCAATTACCCAATCAAAGA
Source organism: Dittrichia graveolens (assembly GCA_038502395.1). NCBI lineage: Eukaryota > Viridiplantae > Streptophyta > Magnoliopsida > Asterales > Asteraceae > Dittrichia > Dittrichia graveolens. The sequence goes on from JARJIL010000003.1 coordinate 9,262,672, forward strand.
AGATCTTTCTGTCTCAAAATCAAACAACTCATCTTTCAAATCAAGAATAACCCACGAAGACCAAGAAGAAGAGTACGAGGAAAGCCCTCCACTTGTACCTCCCTCGTCATCTATGATGAATGTTGGTTCTTCAAAGAACCTTCTAGAAGCAGCTGAAGACACCATTGAAGAGCTTCGTGATGAAGCCAAAATGTGGGAAAGAAATGCACAGAAATTAATGCTTGATTTGGAGATTCTAAAAGAGAAATACTCTGATCAGTCCAAAAATCTGGCGGATGCTCAAATGGAGCTTTCGGCAGCAATGGCAGAACGTGATGGCATGAAGAAAGAAGTTGATCATATAAAGATGTTACTGGAGGAATCAATTGTCAAACAGAAGGCCACAGTGGAGTCAAAGTCAACATATAACTCACAAGGTCAAAGTCAGCTTCTAAAAGAGCTCGAAAACGAGCTACAAGCTCACAAAGAAGCCAATATCGATTTGGCTCAACAACTGAAGAGAAATCAAGAATCAAATATCGAGCTTGTGTGTATTCTTCAAGAGCTGGAGGAAACCACAGAAACACAAAGATCAGAAATCGAAGAACTTATGGAAGTCAAGTCAAAGTTTAATGAATTGGAAAAATCATTCAATTCCAATTTGGTGGAAACCAGAAGCTTACAACTTAAATTGCAACAAATGGAGGAATCAGAGAAGACTTTACAAGCAAACATGCAGATTCTTGAACAAGCTTTGGAAGACAAAATCAGTGATTTAGAAAACGAGCGAATTTCACATAGCCAAACTATCTCTGATCTTGAAAAGGAATACAAAACTACCTTATCTGTTAGAGAAGAAGACATCAACAATTTGGAGTCAAAATTATCAGAAAGAAAGGAAATTGAAGAAGATCAAATAAGAGACATCCAACAGTTGAAAACGAAACTTAGTGAGGTGGAAAACGAATGTAGTGAGCTAACGAATGAAAACATAGAGCTCATTTGTGAGCTTAAAGAATCAAAGAAATTGATTCATGAGAGAAATGAGACTAATGAAGAAAATCGGAAGCTTCTAAAAGATTACAGTTTGAAAATTCAAGAGCTGGAGAAGTTGAAAGCCGAACAAGAAGCTCAAATCATTGATCTTGAAGAGGAGAAAGAAGAGCTACAAGAAAACATGGAAATTGCATTGAATGAGAGCAATATAACCTCTAAATGTTTAGATAATTTAAGAAACGATCTGTTGGTTCTTAGCACTAGTGTTGATTCACAAGTTTCTGCTAATAAGTTACTTGAACGGAAAGCAATGGAGCTTGAAAAAGTTAAGAGTGATATGGAGCTTCGTTTGTTTGAAACGGAAGAAGAAAAGATCAAACTATTGGATCGTGTGTCTGAATTAGAAAGTCAACTAAAACGCATGAATGCTGAGCATGAAAGGACCCAACTGGAACTGGAGAAATCTGAATCTGAAAAATCAGATCTTCAAAATGAAATCCAAAGCTTACAGAATGTGGAGAAATTGCTATTAAGTGCTCAAGAAGAGTGTGAATATGAGAAATCTGAAAAGCACAAATTGCAACAATCTGCTGAGAATCTCATTGAGGAATGCAATACTCTTCAGAATTCTTATGAAGAGATGACTAAGGGAAAGGCGGAACTGTATGATCAATGTTCACGTTTGGAGATTGAATTAATGGGAGCTAGGGAGAATTTGGTAATTTCATCCGAGAAGGTTGCTGATTTGGAAGAAAAATATTCTTCAATGTTGGAAGAATATATGTTCAAAGAAAAGAGTCTTTCTTCACATTTGGATGAACTTAATCAAGAAAATTGGAAATTAAAGGAAAAGGTTACAATGGAAGAAAGTTTGTTGAATCAAATGTATTTAGAGAAGACAACCGAAATCGAGAATTTCCAAAAAGAGATTGAAAATCTCAAAGAGGAGCTTTCTCTGCTTCATGAACAAAAGACAAAGTTGACTTCTGAAAAATCCAATTTAGAATCTTCTCTCAAGGAAGCTAATTCAAGAGCCGAATTGATTGAAAACCAGCTTCAAACTGTTTGTGAGGAATCTGAATCCAAAATTCAAGATCTAACAACTGAGCTTGCTTCCATTAAACAAATACATAAGAAACTGATAGCGGATCACGAGAAAAAGTCAAAGTTGTTGAGTGGTTACAGGACGAGAGAAGAGAGGAGAAAGACAATGGAGAATGATCTTGAGCTGAAGCTTACAGTTTCAGAATATGAACGCCAACAACTCAGTGAAGAAACTGCAAATTTGAAAGATAAGTTGCATAAAACTTTGGATCTTGAAAATGAAGTGTTGGATTACAAACAAAAACTTGATAAAATAATGAGCGAAAAGAGTAATTTAGAAGCTTCTCTTCGTTCAGTCACTAGTAGCTGTGAAGCACTTAGAACCGAGAGGATGTCTTTTGCCCAAAAGATGTCTGAATATGAGGATTGTAAAATTCAGAGAAATGCATTAGAAGAAAAGCTAAAGATACTGGAGGGTGATCTAACTGCTAAAAACGCATCTCGTTTGCAAGATGCTGATATGAAAAACGAGATTAGCAGGATCAAGAGTGCTAATTTACAATATCAGTTGAAAATTCAACAACTTGAAAGCGAAAAGAATGAATGCTTGAAGAAAATGGAAGAACTAAAACTGCAGTCAGCAAAAAGTAAAACGGTTTGTGTTCTAGTCGCTATATTTTATTGCAGATCGTAAGTTTGATTAAATAAAGTTGATTTTGATTGACTTTACAACTCAGTTGTCTTATACTTAAATGGTAACATATCTTTTGTTTTTTTCTATTTGCTGAACTTTATTCTTTGCTCTTTGATTATCAGGGTGTTAACGACAACCGCTCTCAAGAAGATATTGATTATGCTGCAAAGATAGATATGCTTGAAGCAGAGCTTGATGAGGCACTTGATGCAAATAACAAGTACCGACTCCAACTTCAAAGGTAAGTATGTCTAAACACTCCATTATCCCAAAACTACTGTCATTTATTTTTTGACTTTCAAGAGTCAAACTATTATGATAATGTATAGAGGTGCTACAACACTTTTTTATTTATGAAAATAATTTGTGTCGCGTATGATTACATAAATCATATTTTTATAAGGTTTATTCGTTAAAATTTTCACCTCTTGATAATATATGTTGGCGAGTTTCAACCCATTACACCCAATTATGTACCTTTTGTTTTAAGCTATCTTATTACCCTTTAGAAATAAAACATAGCTCGAATGTACTCAGTACTAGTATACAAACTGTTTGTCATGGTTATAGCTTCTAACATGTATGCATCTATTTCTAGGCTAAAGACCGAGGGGCGTAATAGTCTTTCATCAGCTCCTGGGAAATCAAAGGTTGAAAATGAAGTAGTAACAAAAGAAAGGTTTGAAAGGACAAAGTCGTCTTTAGAGACGGAGCTAAAAGATCTTCGTGACCGTTACCTGGAAATGAGCCTCAAGTATGCTGAAGTAGAGGCCGAAAGAGAAGATCTTGTAATGCAGTTAAAAACAAACAACAGTGCAAGGAAAAGATACCAATTCCTTGACAATCCATGATAAGTACAACCCATTCTTTCTAAAATGAGTAATAGTTCACATTCATAGTTGGACATGAGCACTAAATAACCGTCATGCCATGAGTGGCACGAATGTACTTTGACCCCTGCCTGATGAGCATATGTTACCACTTACCACATAAACAAAATAAGATTCGAGATCTGTTCATGTTCTTTTGTTTTATTTTGGTACTAATTTGAGTAATAGAATGTCGTAAGTATAGTCATTTTGAAAAGAAGATATTTATTTACTTGAACTAAAGCTTGTGATGACTACGATACAAAAAACTCCTTGATTATTCACACTTTATTTCTAATGTTTGTAGCTAGAAACACCTATGATAGGTGTTTTCAAACTCACAAACGCTTAAATGAGTAAGTGTGAAATGACTAACATACCACTTATTTAAGGTGTTTGCGAATGTGGAAGCATCGATAAATCTTATCCGCACTTAAAATTGTGAGAAATTGTAAACAAGTGTGGAGTAATGTTGGGTTGATGCTACCATTTGAAGATACTTGTCTGGAACCGAATCAAGAAGTTTGCTAACAAGGTCTTTGAGGGTAGCACCCAGACCTGTCACCATACCACTCAATTTTACGGCAAAGTCATCTATCCTTTCTCCATTTTTCATTCATAAAGCCTTAAAGTCCCGTTTCTAAGTGTACAATCTCGCATTTTGTACTCAATCGGCTCCAAGATATCTCCTCTTCAATGCTTCCCATATCTCCTCCACAGCCTTTTTCTTTGCCACTTGCAGAAGGATATCTTCCGCCGCCACCTGGAAAATGAACGTCCCTGTTGTCTTGTTTTTTCCCTAGTCCATAGCCACTCTTGCCGGTACGTGGTTCGATGGACACCAATAATCGTAAGTCATCTTTAATCATCATATTCATCGTACGCCACCGAACATCGTATACATAGTACCATCACATTTATCATCGTTTACATCGTCACTTAAATTGACTTCTATTGATTAATCGTCGTGTATCATTGGTACCCATAGTACTATGCCTGACAACTAGACATGTGAAGAAGGGGGTGACTCCAACTTGTGTATATGTCTTAAGGTCCATCTGTACTAGTAATGGTTTGCTAAGCATTCTCCGCAAGTCATATATCCAGGGGTGTCTTTGAGGTGCAGGAGGTGCGGCTGTACAAGGCTCACGTTTCAAAGGTGCCTCACTCTTATATGTGTGTATATATATGTATATTAAAAAGTTTATTTGAGAACCGTTTTTATTGTGAGAATCAATCTTAACCGTCCAATTCCCTCTCATTCAATTGGATTGCCCATGTTACAAAGCTCACAATTTAAAAAATAAAATTTTAGAAAGCCCATGTTTTGATTATTATATTTAAGAAGTGAACATGTTGATTGAATACTTCAAGAAGTTAAGAGAAACGGACTTATCGAAGGCTATTAATAATGCTAAGGAACTTGTCATTGAAATAAATATTGATTCGGTATTCCCTCAGAGCGCGTCAGGTTCATAGAAAAAAATAATTTGACGAGAACCAAAGTGATCAAAATATCTTATTTTCAGCTCAGGAGAATAATAAAGTTAACTATTTTTTATAAATTGTTGATCAAGCTAGTGCTTCTCTTAAAAACAGATTTGAATGGTACAAAGAGTATGAAAAAATATTTGGCTTTTTGTTTCCTAAAAATTTGAATGAATTTGATGACAAAGATCTTAAGTCAGGTTGTAGTTATTTTGAATCCGCATTTAAGTATGGTGGACGATCAAATATATCTTGATACAAATTAATTTTATATAGAGTTGAAGCTCTTTGACACGTTTTTACCTGGGGAAATTATACGACCTAACGATGTCTTAATATACTTGTAAAAAGTTTATTGTTTTCCCAATGCAATTATAGCATATAGAGCATTGTTGACTATTCTAATAACCGTTGCATCTACAGAAAAACGTTTCTCAAAACTTAAGTTGTTGAAATCCTACTTACAGTCCGAAATGTTACAAGTAAAGCTTAGTGGATTGACAATTATAACTATTGAGAATGATACTTTAGAGAGTATTGTTCATGAAGAATTGATTCATAACTTTGTTTCTACTAATGCTAGGAGAACTTTACGATTAATGTAACTATACAGGATAAACTATTTTACTACATTTCTTTTGTTTTAGTTTTTGATATAATAAATATCATAGTATTAGCATTTTTGTTTATATATGTGTGTATATATAAGGGCCCCATTATTTCAGTTCGCACAGGGCCTCCAAAATCAACGGGACGCCCCTGTATATATATCAAGTGAGGCGCAACTCACACTTGTACATCAACCTCTAAAGGTCTGTCTGCTTTCGCTACTCCGTCATGGTAAGGTCGTGATGAGCTTTTTAGAACCATTATATTTATAGATTGGTGTCATGGTTAACCATCACCTTGGTGGTCTATTGGATAGTCTTTTTTTTCCATGAGAGGAGGTCAATGGTTTGAATCTCGAATGCTTCAATCAAGGTTTGGCCAATGGTTGTTTCTAGAAACGGTCAGAGGTAACACCGGATAGACCACGTACATCAGAACCAAAAGCTCGCACTCCTAAAAAATGTGAATATGGAAAATCAGCTTTTGAAAAAAAAAAGTTGGTCGTGGTTGCGAATTTCTTGTTTACACCCAAGACTCTATGTTCGATTCCCATTACAGAATTTGTTATAACCTTTTTCTTTTTTACTCCCTAACACTTTGTACCTTTTTTAGCACGCTATACTATATCCTAATTCTATTTTCTTTATTTATTAATATAATACCCTAAAATTAAAGATAATTATAATAGTAAGGTTAATTAATAATACTGTTAAAAAACATTGTATAATCGTATTAAGCCAAATAAAATGTTTAATAGGAAATATAAAGTAAAGAAACAAAAGAAAGATAAAAAATTCACTTCTTGATGGGCTCAATAATTTAAAAAGATACATTTGATGGGCTTAAGCCTCGCAAGCCCTCTTGATATAACACTAATGCCTAGTCTTTACTCTTTAACCAAAGTTTTTTGATTGTTTCGATTCATGCGTTTGTATGGATGCTTTGCTCATTTTATAATTATTATAGCCGTTTCGTTAATATAGGTCCATGTTCGTCTTCTTTACTTGGTTCCATCGACATGTGTTATTGAGATTTTCGTACGTATATCTACCCCTTATATAAGGATCTATGTTTTTCTAAATTCAAGTTTTCTCAAAAAATCGTGTTTCAAAACATTGTATATAAGTCAGTCTCAAAACCTTGTTTTTTCATATTGAAATTAAATATAAATTTAGTTCTTTTCATGTCTTATATTGTTTAGGTAGGTTGGTTAAACTCCGTGTATTCATTGACTTAGTGTTTATTGTTTTATACCTCTTTAGAGTTGCTTATTAAGAATGTGTCATTGTTAGTATCTTATTGTTATTGCTTCATTGTTATGGTCTTATTATTACTATGGGTATGTGAGCTATTAACCACTTATGGGGGTAACATAGGCACGTCATTGTGGCACCGGTAGTGTGACACTTTCGTAACGATGTGATTTGTTATGGAATCTCCTCATTGTGGTGTGATAAGGGTTTTAGGAGGCATATTGGTTAACGATAGTTATTGTATTGTTATTATCTGTGGATGGAGGCGTAGTGCCCAACACTTCATCCGCCATTGTTTGGTACTTTGGATCTGCAGGTCCATGTACCCATTGTATATTATCTAGTGCTTGTTTTATACAATTGTCGGTATTATTGAGCTCGGATTGTTCATACCTTGTTGATTCCTTAGCTATTGGTCTGCAATTCATATTCGTTTCTAACTTATTGTTAATCGTGTCATCCGATATGCTGTGTTTGTATTATCTTTGTCTTCGTTTTGTATTCATGCACTGTGTGTTTGGCTCGGACGCATTTTCTTTCCAGGTGGCATGTAAATAAGGGATTGAACTGCAAGCGTTAGAGAGCGAAACATGAGCGGTTGACGTATTAATTCTTAGATTTTGCTATGTTTTTATATCGTATAAGTAACCTCCGTTCCTTTTAGGAGCGGGGTGTTACAAATTGTTATATATAGATATGTTATAAACCTTCTTCGGGGGGAAGACGAGTTGTGTTGATGGATGCAAAACCAAATGGGAGCAACACAACACATAGAATGATCATGCACAACATGCTGCTTTGATCTATAAATATTAATTCATAGCTAGGTTCGTATTATAATTATATCTAGGGCCGGCCTCATATAAGTGCAAGGAGTGCACTTGCAGAGGGCCCAATAATCAACAGGGTCTCGTATTTATATAGGTGTCTATATAGGTATTAGTTTTATCATTTGAGGCCTAACCCAAATTAGGTTTAAAGTTGTTTTTGAGTAAGCCAACCATTTGATGAGAGAGACGAATCAGACGATACACAGTTACGCAGACACAACTGACGATTCTTGTTCCCAAGATTTTCATCTCGGCACTCGGCGGAAGATGAAGGGGTTGAAGTCGATTTTGATTATCTATGAGTCGATACTGTTGAACACTTTTGATTCAACACATGGATTTCAATTAGAACACTCTTGCTTCAACCGTTCTAACCTATAATACTGCAATTCACAATTGAGATTCGATCGACAATTCACAAATCACAATCGAGAATTCGTAATGGACATTAGATTGATCGATTCGACTGATTGAAGATTATCAGAACACTAGAACAGATTCACATTCGAGTACCAACGGCGACAGGTTGAAGATTTGAAGGGTGGAGCATCAATTCTTTCCCATTCATATTGAGACTTATATATTTTTATTAATGTTTAGTATTTTGAGTTAATTACAAAAATGGTCCCAGTAGTTGTCACTGATTTTCACTTTTGGTCCTTTAACTTCAAAAATTACGAAAATAGTCACTGTGATTGTCGTTTTGTTTCACTTTCGGTCCTTAAGCCTAACCACCGTTAAGTTTTACCGTTAAAAGCCGCACATGAGGGTATTTTGGTCAATTTGTCTGTTATCCATATAACCAAACACTACTAACCAAAGGGGCTTGCCCTGATGGTAAGGGAGTTTTTCCAGTGAAGGAGAGGTCTTGGGTTCAAGTCTCTCTGGAGGGTTTCTTCCTAGGATTAGCTGAGAGTCACTCCCTCGTTAGTGAAAACAGCCCTACCGGATTAATTAGGGAGGTGTAGTTGGAGTGGTTTGAAACCGGGCCCCGAATTAGATCAACCGGTTTCGATCCTGTACCACTACCACTGAGGCGAAACTGTTTAAAAAAAAACACTACTAACCCTAATTCATCATTTAATAGTATCTTTTTTATTAAATTCCTAACCCTCTTCTCTACTCCATCTCTCTCTAAAAAATACAACAACTTGAAGTGGTTTTGCAGACTCACCACCACCACCGGCCTTCAATTCTACCACCGTGCCACCGTGGTTGTCTTCAACAATGTCGCCGCCACCGCCATCGCCACCATGAGTATATTTATTTTGTTACCATCCGATTCTTTTAAAAGTAATTAAAAAACTAGTTATTATCCAAATCCTTTCATTAATTTCAAGCTCAAATTAAACAAATGTATTATCCATTCTACAACATGATTAACCCTCATTATCTAACAAAGATTAATCATTTTTATCAAGAATAAATCGAACCAGATTAAACATTACCCTCATTTTTATCAAGAAAAATTGAACCAGATTTATCAAGAAAAAATCATACTAGATTTATCATTTGACCAAGAAAACACACATGAACCAAGAAGAAATAACATATGATCTTACACACATGAGAAGAAAAGGGGAAAGATTTTGGAGGTGTGATGTGTTTGAATTAGATAAGTATAATAACATAAGACAGTCAGATCCAATGGTTGTTCAGTTACCCGACGACGGTGGTGATGGTGGTTCGGTTAACCGGTGACAATGGTGGTGATGTTTCAGATCTGACAAAATGGTGGTTCATATTTGCGACGATGATAGTAGTTCAGATCTAAGGCGGTCATTCAAGGATGGTTGTTTAGAACCGACAAGATGGTGGTGATGGTGGTTCACATCTAGGCTAGCGGTGGCGACCTCAAAGGGGGTCGGCGGTGGTCGGTCTACAGGTGGCGGTGTTGGTCATTCTACAAAGGGCGGCGATGGTCGATCTTCAGAAAGCAGGGGGCGGTCGTCGTTCTACGAAGGCCAGCGGTGGTTGGTCTAAAGAAGGCGCTAGTTGTCGGTCTCCAGAGGGCGGCTATAATTTTAGAGTTTTGAGGGAGAGAGATTTGAGAGAGTGTGAGAGAGATCTGAATATGAAATAAAAAAATAAAAAAGGGCGAGGTAAGTAGTGTTTGGTAACAAGAATTAAGCTTAAATTGACCAAAATACCCTTATATGCAAGGCACGTGGGGGATTTTGGCGGTAGAACTTAACGGTCATTAGGCTAAAGGACCGAAAGCAAAACAAAACAACAACCACGGTGACTATTTTTGTAATTTTTGAAGTTAAATGACCAAAAGTGAAAATCAGTGATAACCACATAGACCATTTTTGTAATTAACTCTAATATTTTTTATTTTTTCAACCAACCCGTATATTACACAGGTATTTAATCTAGTTATTATAATATTTGAATTACAAATTTTGTTTCCCCTCACAGTTCGCGGGTTTTTGATAACTCTTTACTAATATGGACAAGTGAAATTTGCTATGTCTACTTTAAGTTTTAACAATAACCAAAGTGTTCTTGGCTAATATCACTCTTACATCGTTCTTCAAATATATTGAAACTACTATGTATAGAAATAGCTTTGGTACTATATATAGCTAGCTATCATAACACCAACGCGGCAACACCACCCGCCAAGTGATTTATAAGACCATAAACATCAATTCCCGTTATTCTTCGTATTATATCAATGTCACATCATTTTTCTCAATCATCATCCTTTATCAAACTAACGCTTACATTCATTCCCCTTAATCATTCTCTATTTTTTTAAAAGAATAAAATGTATGAGTGAGATAGAGAGAAGAAAAGAGAGGAAAAAGAATTAAGCGTGACTATTAACTAGCTTAAACCCTCACTTTATACTTACGGGGGTGGGGGCAATGGAGTGAGCCTGGGTCACGCTCCATCCCGCGGGATGGATGCGCCCGGCCAAATATAGAGTGTGCGTTTATATAAGGAGTAATTAAATAAGACATTTAATCAAATGATTTATAATATAGTTTGTGTTTTTTGTCCATATTCAATAACGTTATAAATAAATTATATTTCTTCTTAATAGGAGACTAATAAAAAAAAGATATAAAACGTCTTATAAAATATTTATATTGTATTTAAGAAGTCTGAAAGTTATAATTAGAAAACAACATTGTATCTTGTTTAGTCTATAGCTGTAATAGTAAGTCTTTGTATTTGGATAGGGAGGTGATCTGTAAAGAACAATGTTTTACCATATACAATAATTATGATATTTATACCCTTAGAATCTCATTGTTAATTATTTTTATCCACATGTTAATGGTATAATTATTCAATCAAACTCTTTTTGATGTGTATGACAAAATATTATTGTGTACAAATCACCTCCGATTTAAATAAGTCAAAAGTGTAGTAACAATTAATGTGTAGTTAGAAATATAAACCATCAATTATTGTAATAAAAATCATATATCTTTATTTCATTCATTATTTTTTTATACTTGTATTAATCTTATAAATAAAAAGATAATAGTAAGAAAATATATCACATATCGGAGATGTTAATTCACAACTCAATAAGAGGAGACTCCACCGCCCAAGTAATGGGCAAAGACTTTTTGACTTGAAAAAAATAGTATATTCCATTATTAAATCTTGATAGACTCTCTGGTAGAACCTTTTAAACTAGAAACCCAAGCATTTAGGAAAAAAAAGTTAATTGTATTCATTGATCTTGCAATCTATTAGGGGCGGGGTTTTTTAACATCGTACTAGTTTTTATTTGATTAGATTATGCCGCTATTCTAGGAAAAAAAACTCTCCTCATTTCGGGTTCTAATGTTACAACTTACTTTATGGTAAGTAGATACTAAGGTCCTTTTTGTTTTGTAGAACTCGAAAAAATGAAATTTTATTTTCATTAATTGAGGGAATATAAACATTTTAATAAATAAAATTTTATTTAGAAACAAGTTTACCAAACGCAATACAACACGAAATTTAATTTTATTTTCATTTAACTCCTTTGAATTCTGATAAAAAAACGGAACCTAAATTTTAGTTTAAATAGATCCATATAATCTAAACTTATATCTACGACGAGATTTTAATCCTCAATTTAATAATAATAAAAACTTACATATACCAGGATATGACATATCTTTCTAAGTCAACTTTAGCTTTTTTCAATTACAACTTTTTCGGTTACATACTTAAATACAATAAAATTTTTTAATTCACTATTTTTCCTTCCTACATAATCTTTAACTGGTTAACATTGTTATTTGCTAATTTGTATATAATTGGCTTAGTTAAGACTAGTTTTTTTCTTTGAACAATGGGTATATGTGAATACAACAAACTTTGTTTAAAAATTTATTTTATGCTACCAATTAACTTTTATGTTAAATAATATAATAAACTTGTTCAAACACCAATAAAACATCTCATCCTAAAATTGACAGGATGCCAGCAGAGATGGTCACTTGAGTGGGTTTGAAAGTGGCCAGAGTGGATTTGAAGTTAGATATATGGGTGGGTGGATATTTGAAGATAAAGTTATATGGTTGTGTAATTGGATGCTAGAGTTTGTTTGGGGATCAGCGAGTTGGTTCTTTGGGGTTGTTAGAGGTGGGTTAAAGGGTTTGTGTGCCGAAGATAGGTGATGGTTGTAGTTTACGAAGGTCATTGCACTTTTGATTGACGGTTACCGGAGCTTAAAGCTAGGTTGCGGGAATTGGCTAACGTCACAAGAGAAGGACGCGTGAGCTAGGTTACTGTTCATGTAACGGAATGTGACGTTGCATACATAGTTACGTTTAAACAAATTTATTGTATTAATTAAAACAAAATAAAGTTGTTGGGTCGCATATAATGATATTTAAGCAAAATTCATTCTATTTTCGTAGATTTTACCCAATTATCTTTTATCTTTAGATTATGAGATGTACAATAGAAGAATGTTCAATATAGTCCATAATTAATTCATAGTCCTAATGGACTAATTTTAGCCTTTGGGTTAATAGCATCAATGGTCCAGATTAAATTTCAAAAATTTGGACAGAGTGACATTTCCGTAATTTTTTGTAATTCACATGTAATGCTTTTACAAATCACTTGTGATTGTATACTGAATCACCTGTGATTGAATATTAAAAATTTAGGACTATGTTTTTTAAATGGACTTTATTATACACAACTCATGTACAATAATGTAAAAGCTGAATTTATACCTTTATAATAATATGTTTTTTTTACATAATCGGTCTTTTCAACAAACACTAACCATGCATATATAGCTTTTAGTTTGTAGTCAAAGCGCGGATTTGTTAGAGGTGATAAATGTTTTAAAGTCGGTTCTCTTCAGCTTTGCATGTTCACAAATCACATATTCTTGGATTTCTTGTAAAATCGCGATAATCACTTTCCAAATTTGATATTTCGACCTTTGATTTGACGGAAAGGAATGACAAAGGAATGGAATAGACAAAGAAATAGAATAGTCCATTACCATTCCGTCCGCATGTTTGGTTGCTTTCTCGAAATGGAATGAATCATTACTGCAGTATATTTGGTAAAGAGAAATAGACATTGGGATGTAATGAAATAAATAAACAATGACCAAAATGCCCATGTATCAAAAATAGATATAACTTAAATTAAAATAATTTCATATATAAAAATTTATTTTAAATACACTTTACACATCTTAAAAAATTGACAAATATCAAAACTACGAGATTATCATTGATAAATAATGTCAACCTAATAATAGCAATCCATAATCGATGGAGTTTCTGTCTGGAAACTCTGTTTTTCAATCTCTTATCAATTATAAAATAATCAAATCAAAATTGCGATTGTACCGATCGAGTTTGTTTGATTTTTCGAGTTTAATGACTCTTCAGTAGTTGACTATTGGGGCTTAGATAAATAAACAGAAAATAACAGAGTGACATATGATCATGTATGTTAGTTATTAGGACATATTGGTTATTTTCTATCTCATTTATAAATGAAATGAACAAAAAACATGGGTAAAGGGAGAAATCAAATAGGAGGAATGGCATTACCTTTGTAATGCTTCATTCCTTTCCTTGTTGGTAAACAAACACCTTTTTTAATAAATGAATGAAATGACCCTTTCCATTCCCTTTATCATTCCATCATAACAAACATTGCCCTACTTTGATACAAGGCACACAATCAAAGTCTGAGTTTCTAGACGCTGGAAGGAATTCGAGTTCCAAAGATGACCCTGCCATTTTGGTTATAGAAATTCATTTTATACAAGTTGTGTCCTCCCACTCTCCTAACTTATATAAAAATGAATTTGTTGGGAAAAATATGCTTATAAATATATCCTCTTTTGTTGACACAAAAATATACAACTTGTTTATATAATTGTACGTATTAACATTAACATATGTGCACATATACACATATATATATTCAATCAAATATATTCTCATCTATAATCTACAAAACAAGCTTCATCAAATGGCCAAGCTCCAATCGTCAAGATCCGAGTTCAAGTAGAAGCCGATGTTGAAGCCTCCTACAAATAAACGTTCAAAGTTTATGAGCTTACAAAATAAATAATTAAATGAGTTTAAGTTTTTATAAAATAATTTTTATAAAAACTTTTATAAAAATTGAGAAACTTTTTATAAAATCACAAGCTTGGTAGTCAAAGCAAAGGAATTCCTATTTTGGCAAATACTAAACATAATCTTCTATTGAAATAAGCCAAAACCATATTTAGCAAAAGGAATCTCTCAAAGAGGTAAACTTCCAACATGCTTTGTGCATTTGGTTTCTAAACTACCATTTTTATGATTAAATTCAAACTTAAGAAGTATGGCACTAACCCAACTTTTCTAAAGTTTCTTTTCAGTGCATTTTTATGGTAAAAATGGGTTGTGTGTGGTTTTGGTAAAAGGCCAACGTCTATATTGACAAGTCTCAAAAAGTTCCAGCAGGCCGACGGTCGATGCCACGGTCGACCGTGGATCGACCGTGGACAGTCTGGACACTTTTTGAGCTTGCATCTTTTTCCTTATTTAAGGCAACTCAAGTCTTGTGTTTTATTAACCTCTTGAAATCTGAAAAACACAGAACATATACAAAAACTTGTGAGCTCATATTCTTGATACAAATTCAACATCTCAAGATCAAGAATGAAGCAAGAGTGAAAGCCTTCAAAGTTCAAACACTACATTACCTTCTTGTATATTTGTAATTGTGTGAGGATCATCTCTAGCCTTAGAATTAGAGAGAAGTAAGGATCATCTCTACCCTTAGAATTAGAGAGAAGTGAGGATCATCTCTAGCCTTAGAATTAGAGAGAAGTGAGGATCATCTCTAGCCTTAGAATTAGAGAGAAGTGAGGATCATCTCTAGCCTTAGAATTAGAGAGAAGTTGTAAAATGTTTATCTCTACCTTCAAATAGAGAAGTTAGTGGAGCAACTCTTGGTGGGTGAGGCCAAGGAGTGGATGTAGAGCAAGGTTGTTAACCCTTGCTTGAACCACTATAAATCATTGTGTCCAAACTACTTCATTGGTGATATCTTTCTTCCTTAAATTCTTTAATTACTTGCAAATATTGTTAAAAACTTCAAAAAGTGGGCATATAACCTATTCACCCCCCTCTAGGTTCTAACAGAATTTGAACTCCATTGGTCGTAAATTCCATTACTCTGAAATGACTATGTGACACTAAAATCACCAATACATTACTTAGTTTCAGAGATGTTTGCATTAGTAGAGCACTCGTAATGGTTTGGGCTCTGGGCTAGGATATGTGGCTAATGTACATCAAGGTGGGGTGGGAAACCATTACTGCTCGGGGTGGGCACTAGTAATTAAATCAACACACGAATGCGATTGGGGTCGCCTAGTTTTTCCTCGTTCTATCACCGTTACACAGGGGGAAAATAAATAGTGTCCGGAGATCACGATGAATCACTACTTCTTGGTATGACAATGGTTGACAATGGAAAGTTACGTGGCGCTGGCATCTAGGATGATCTAGATCGGGTCCTTGAGGCATTATGAATGATCTTATGTTGTTTTCGGAAGGAGATTGTACCTTCCTATGTTTGTAGTAATTAACTTGAATGGATCTTCGTGAATGCGATTCCATTTTTGCATGACAGAATTTTCATATTAGCATTTTTGGTTGAAAGATAGTATTTTTTTTTCTAAACAAGAAAATAGAACGAAATTTTAAGACATTTCATGGGAAGTGTGGTTATCTACTAATATTATATATTACTTTAGGAAATATTAATTCATTTTAATAAATCAAAAGTTTCAATGATCAATTAGTCAGAATTAAGGTGATAAGAAAAGAGTGGATGAAATTAATTGTCGTCGCTATGAGCGTGTCGTGTACTCACATTTGTGTATGCAAAAGCTGATTATAAAAGTACAACTATCCTTGTGATCATGTATATCTTCAACTTATTTCCAAAAAAAATGAAATCAAAGGAACCAGTAATGTGCTTATCTTCTTCCCCTTATACTGAATTTCTCTTTTATGGTTCTTTGGTTATATTTCTAACTTCTTGTTGAAAAAACGTTATTAGATTAACAACATATATAAGACGATATGAACAAACGTATTATATCAAATATAATATTTTGTTCGTATCACAATAATAAGTCCGATTTTATTATTAGTTACCAAATAATTGCCAACTACTGATTGATCCTACTCGATCAAAGCAGTAAAAGAAAGGTAGAAGGAGAGTGTCCCGTTATCGGACTATTTAAAGCAATACTCAAATATAAACACCAACTTGAATCGTAGAACAAGAAGTAATCAAAAAAACTCAAACTGCACTGATGGAATTCCTGTCCTTAAAGGTGTTTACGTTACTTAATTGTTGCAAGCCTCAGAACGTAACGACCCAGGATTAATGCAACCTCTAAACGGAGTTCCACAACAAAGAGCTCGGCTTTTCTATGGAAGATTGATGGCAGAAACAGCAAAAACGCAGAGGGAGGGAGAGGCAACTTTCAATTTTTGCAGGTGAGGGATGTGGAGACTGCATGTCACATTTATAGCCAACCTGTAGTCCAATTGCTTGAGGAAGTCGTGGGTTAGCTCCGAATTCGGGGGGAGCAGCTCCACTTTTCGTGGGCTGACTCCTATCCCACGTTTGAATGCAAACCGGGTCAAACCCGTATAAACTGACCCGTCTCACACGGATCAAGTAACCGAACCACGAACCCGTTTTCTAAAAATGAAAGCTCTTAGCGACGATGTGAAGTGCAAAGTGCGCCTACACGCAGGCACGCAGCTCACAGATAGGCGCGCGTGTGGGGAGTCCCTTCTAGACCCCCACCATTTAGGCGCGCGTGTGGGGAGTCCCTATGTGGGACAATAAACTTGACAACATTCAAGTTAAGTAATTTGCTATCAAATTCCAACAATCCCCCACCATGTTGGAAAGTTTTCTGTCATTCACATATGCAATATCACATAGGTGTCACGAAGATTAAACCCAGTTTGATGCAAGTGAACAAAAAGGAATCGATTCAATGGTATCCTATGGATTTAAACCAAGAACCTGATGATAACTCCGGCGCACCTGCACATATCACATAATATCTTCCTGTTTTCACTGAGCGCTAATATGGCCGTGCGCTATAAATCCTTTTCATGACCCTCTAGAAGATAAACCACTAATCTTCATTCAAGGCGGCACCACCTTTAGGTCATATAGGCAAAGTTTTACAGCACCTTCGTTGCTTAGATGTCTCCAAAACTTTGTTAAGAGATTGAACTCAACCTAATTCACGGCAACGATGTACTATCTTTACCACACATGAGTCTATAAAAAATGATAGTACCTTCTATCGGTAAAGTGACTCATTGTTACCCTTTAAACTTGAGAGTTAGGAGCACTAAATTCAAGTTGGGTTTCCATCACTAACCGATTCTACTGTGGTTTTAGACCCATATCTCTCGTGGTAGTTCCAACCAAATCTCTCGTCAGAGGTTTGGTGAGGGGATCTGCCAAGTTCTTACTTGACTTGACAAAGACAACTTTGATGGTACCATTATCAAGAAGTTGTCTCATGAAGTTGTGTCGGAGACCTACGTGTCTCGACTTCCCATTATACACAACATTGTATACTTTAGACAGTGTGGCCTCACTGTCACAGAACATGGGAATATAAGGCATTGGAACATCCCACAAACGGATGTCCAAGAGTAGATCTCTAATCCACTCTACCTCTTTGCCCGCCGCAGCTAAAGCAATTAACTCGGCTTCCATAGTCGAGTGAGCTATACACGTTTGTTTCTTGCTCGCCCAACAAATAGCTCCTCCAGCTAAAGTAAAAATCCAATCACTTGTGGATTTTGAATCACTGGTTTGATCAATCCAGCTAGCATCGGAATACCCTTCTAGTATACCCGAAGATGACGTGTATGTCAGTCCCAGAGCACTGGTCCTTTTCAGGTACCCCAACACTCTGTTCACTGCTTTCCAGTGTTCTACACCAGAGTTGACAGTATACTGACTTAGTTTGCTTACAGCGAATGCAATGTCAGGTCGAGTGCAATGCATGGCATACATCATGCTACCAATTGCACTCGCGTATTTCAGCTGAGCCACTACTGTACCAGAGTTCACACTAAGTTTCACGCTTGAATCAAAAGGAGTGTTAAATTCCTTTATATTTAGATGCTGAAACTTTGCCAGAATTTTCTCTATGTAGTGAGACTGACTTAGAGAAATCTGATTGCCTGTTCGTTTCACCTTAATACCAAGAATGGTATCCACTTCTCCAATAAATAATTTTTAAAAGTAAGGGTATTATTGTAAAATGAACCTTTTTTCTTTCTTTCCTCTCCAATTCGGAAAAACAAACTTATGTCTTTTCTCTCTAAGTTCATTTATTTTTTTCCCACTCGAAAACATAAAAAATCAAAATCATTATCATTTTTTTCTATATTTTTCTTTTCTTTTTCTTTCAACACAGCGTAAAATTCAGCTCGCTCGAGTCGTTCCTGACCCTACGTAGGGTGTTTTTCGGGTATACCCATCGGGTTTTGGGTAGTTCGGATCGGGTAGAACGAGTATTTTGATATAGATAATTTAACCGGTAACCGAACTATTCTACATTACGGGTATCCGGTTCGGTTAGAATTTGGGTATAGTTTGGGTTGGTTAATTTCGGGAATACCTAGTTTAGGGGCTTTTTTGTTAGTTTTTTTGCCAAGTATTTAAATGGTATTTTTGTATAGGGGTGTGTTCGGTTCTGGAACTGGACCGGAACCGAAATAACCGATAACCGAAATTGGTAAAAGCTAGAACCGAAAACCGAACCGATATTAGGGAACCGGTTCCGGTTATTAACCGCTTATTTCGGGTATAGAACCGGATAAGACCGAAAATTTACTTTGGAACCGGTTTCAAGAGCGTGAACCGAAATAACCGATAACCGGTGAATATTTTTGTTATTAAAAGCAAATATGATACATTTATATTAGTTATTGTTTACCTATAAAGATTAACTAATAAACAAAAAACTAAACGGTTTAAATTTTACACTAAAAATACTTGAAATCGTAAGTGAACATGCATGTATCGTCGACACTAACCTATGACCAATAAATAATTGTTCGTTGACTTTGTTCTTACAAATAATAACTATTAGTCATATGGCTAATGATAATAGTTCAATAACAAACAATATCACCAAAAATAATAGTTCATAGCCTATATGACAAATACAAAATTTCATACAAACCGGTTCCGGTTCTTAAGACCGAATTACCCGATAACCGGTGGAACCGAAACCGAAAACCGAAAATGAGGTTTTACGAGAACCGAAAACCGGACCGAAAACTCTAATCCGGTTCCAACCGGTTCCGGTTTCGGTTCGTTTCCGGTTCCGGTTTGGTTTTTCGGTCAAAAAGCTCATCCCTATTTTTGTATAGCATTTTTTTATTACATTTTTCGGCTAAATATTCATAACAATAAACAATTTTCAAAGCAAGATGTATATATATTCTATACTCTTCCTCGGTGAACTAATAAAGTAGTTTTCCTAGCAAAGACGAAAAGAAAATGACTATATATTACCTCTCGAACTCGAAAGACGTTGAAGCCGGTCCTAGAATAAGCAACGAATAGCGAAGTTGTGTTCGTGTTTGGTAGGAGAAATTGTACAATATGAGTTGGAATATGTACGAGTCAAAACAGCAAATTAGTTTTTATAAATTAAATTCGGGTATTTCGGGTATACCTAAACCGAATTTTTATCAACCGATACTCAAACCGAATTACATGTGGGTTAACCAAACCGAACTACTTGAACCGAAATACCCTACGGTTTTTTCCCAAATTACCTGAACACCAAAGTACCTGAACCGTCAACGAATCGGTCGGTTTTTTGAAGGTTGGGTTTTTTCAACCGGCCTAACCCTACGGTCCGGTTATTGAAATGAAGAGATTCGAGAACACACTTATCAGTTTTCCTTCCCTCGCGAATTGATGGCTAATTATCTGATTCTCATCGTTACAATCAAGAATGAGGAGAGATCTCGCTCTTCATGTCAAAAACTTCAGCTCACTAATACCAAAAGCAAAATAAGAGGAAGAAAGAGCGACAATACGCTCTAGTATGAATTTGTTCCGGCGAAGAGACTTAATTCTGGATTTCCTGATGATGCTTTCGGAGATGCCGGGTAATCCAAGGGCGAAGAAGAATCAGTTGCGGTAGAACTGCCAAATGGTCAAGGGTTTATAGATGCTGATGTGAGGCAGAGCAAAGAGGAATAATTTGGAACTGAAACTGGCTAAGAAGAGTTGAGTTGTCTGAAACTCCAACTAATTTTAGGGAACTTGGTTTGTTTAAGAAGTTTCATGCTTTCCACAATTTCAGTAACAAGGTAGGCTGCCTACTGATAATTATTACTTGCTTTTTGTGGTTTTGTTTATTCCACTTTTCTGTTTTTATGGCAATTATAAACAAAATCTGTGTTTAACACCCCCTGAATCAGTTTTAAGAGAATTAGTCTTGTAATGGGATTCCAGTGATCTTTTGGGTTGTATATAAATTCAAACGCAAATGGGTTGAGGGCCTGATTTTCATTATAGATCAACTAGACAGATGAAAGGATGATTGAGTAAATGGACACCATTAGACTTGTTATGTAGTTATGTAGAGAGGAGTACGGTTATGTAGTTATGTAGAGAGGAGTACGGTTATAGTCTATTTTGACTCATTTCTATGGGTTATGAAACCTCAGAAGAGATTTAGTCACTTTTATGGAAATTAGTTCTCAAATGTCCTAGGTAGTAGATTAATAGTCAATGGATAAGTGCAATTCTTTTGATGTGTAAATTTCATCTCGCTCTCTCTAGTTCAAAATTCGTCAAGAAAATCACCGTTGGTTTTGATATTAGCATCTTAGTGACATTTTGCCTTACCATATCAGTTCATACATGCACGTTGCTCCTTGTTATGTGGTTGATGGAGCCTTCATTGTGATGAATTTGAGCCTTAAGCGTCTCTCCTGAATGAAGTATGAAACTTGTGTTGTTATTCACAGGGTTCTCGGTTTTAATGTTATAAGAAAATACAATTTATGGTTGAGTACATGGAATGAATATGAGATGATAAATGAAGGCACAAATGTATTGGATGTGGAACAGGGGACAAGTCACGTTATATGTTTTGTTGCTAACAAACACTTTATTATATCTAAAACTTTGGCCTTGAGTATGAAGCACTTTTCAAGATGGAGACAAACATCTTAGATTAGTATTTGATTTTTGATGCAGTTGATTTTATTACTCAATGGCATCATTATACAATGCAAGTCTTGTCTGCCTTCCAATTATGTCTATGAGGTGTTGTATCTTAAACTATTTAGTATTATATGCAAGTCTTGAAATATATCTATTGTTCTTGACTCAACCTTATATTAATTTTCCTGCCTCACTTTAATGATTTTTGAACTTAAATAATCATTTTTGTGAACTGCTAATACTTCTCGGGTTATTTACTCCATCGAAGTTTGTTTCTCAACACCAAGGAGTGCAACTAGTATGTGTTTTCAAAGATGATGGAATAATTGAAGCGAATATTCAAGTTGATGTATGTTTGTAATTAATTAATTACTTAATAAATACCATAACATGCACACAAGTTTTTTGTGGGTCTTAACATTTATTTAGGGGTCACCAAATGCACCCATTGGTATATCAGAAATGAGGATTATGTGATGGAACTGAATTAGCTTATCTTGGTCATGGAGAGGTAGTAGATTCTTCGATGCACGTGGAAATAATGAACCGTGTATTATTTCATTGATACAACATTCTCATATAGAGATTCCTGAAAAGTTATCAACATGTTCGTGGAATATTTTGTTTTTGCTGCATTACAGAGGTACTTCTTTTTTCTTGAGATATAGACTTTTAGCACTGGTGATGAACTAATTTATCCTATGACTTGTCAATAGGCACGCCCCTCAATTTTTGAAGAACATGGTGACTAGGCCTCCTGCCAAAAACTGTGAGTTTCTACTTCTCCTTCAACATCTTGTTATGGTTATATCTGTTATGCAGACGTGCAACTAAAAATTATCATGCTTTTTCCATCCTTCCTTAAGTTGGGTTATAGGATATTAGTTATATCTAACTTGGAGCTTAACTCTTGAAAGTTTGTCTTGGTAATGCCTTTGTAAAAATATTTGGTGTCTGCTCTTTTGGCACGTACTACAAATACAAGGAAACATGTTCTAAGTTCTAACTTAATTCGAAACAATAACAGTCAATTTTTACATGCTTAGTTAGATCATGATGCATAGGTTTCTTGCAATATTTTTCAATTTCAATTGTTGCTCTGTTGTCACTTTGTAGGACTTTTTGATCTCTTTTTAATCAACTTTAGCTTTTCCAACATCATTTTTAGCCAAATACCTTCATAGACTCTGTGGCGCACTGCTTTAAATTCAGCTATTGCAATGACCGTTTACCTTTCCTTCTCCAAGTTACTAGGTGAAACCAAAAAATATGTGCTAGAGCCTGTAGTAGTTCTTTGTCTTCTCCAATATACCCCCCATTGTATTATTTAAGATGGCTGCCCTTCTTTTATCTGAAGAAGATTACATGATTTAGACAACAGGGGATGCAAAATACTTCTCTTTAGGACTTTCTGTTTACAATGCATTACGTCAGGAAGGTTGTGAAAGGACCAAATTGGCTGAATATAACATTTGTTTCCTTTTCACTTAGATGAGATAAAAAAAATACAATAATATAGTAATGTTTGAGAGACAAATGCCTTTTCTTTTACTTTAAGGGTTTAGATCGAGTCCTTTTTTTTGTAATCATGAATGGTTTGGGAGGACATATAAGATTATCAAGTACATGGTTTATGAATCATGTTACTTGACTTTGTAAAGGTTGGAAAGGCTGATAAGTGATACCATGTAATGTTTGGATTCTTATACATACATACATACATACATACGTATGTACACACACACATACATACACATAGGGAAAAGTTCAATCGAGAACTGTTTTTTGTGTGAGAACTATTTGTAACATCATTAATGACTCACTAATAAGGGTATTTTAGTCATTTATATATTTACCAATCCATGAATTGCGTATGGGTGGACCATCACTAATGATCAAGACTTGATTTTCTCAAAATATCCCTCATTAATTCGTCATTAATGAGCACTTACAGTTATAGGACGGTTCAAACGAGAACTGTTTTTTGTACGAGAACTGTGAGAATGATAGGAATTGATTCAGCAAAATAGATGAAATAGAACAGGAACAAGGAATTGGAAATCAATATGTATATTAGGTATTGAAATTGTTAGGATTAGAAGAACAAATAGGAAGAAGAAACAAGAAATCAGGAGTGTAGAACTCCCCTGGCCCTTGCCCTAAATCAGAGAAGAACGATGTCTTCCTGCCCAAGCTCCAAAGAGCTGAATCCCTAACAATACACTCTGGATACCCTTGTCCTTGGGCCCATTGGGATGGGCCTCTAGTTGTGGGTATGGAACATAAGAATATGGACTAGTAGCATTTTCTCTATCAATATACCGCCCCCATAAAGAAGGCTTGTTCTCAAGCCTGAATTTCGACATTTGACTTGGAATAAAATCCTCCTTGTATCATCTTTATTAGTACCTGGCTATCATGGAATCATCCAAAGCTTCCTAACTTCTTTTTCTGCTTTATTAGAACCCCATTGTTCCCTTAATCTCCTCTCTTTTCTTCATCTAACTGTCTCCCCCAACATCTGAGAGTTGAACTTGGTAATTGTGTTGTTATTGTATATTGAAAACGATAGAGTACAAGGCATATAAATAGATAAAATATTTACACATTATATCCCTCTAATCTATACTAATTATAATTCTGGCTAATATTCCCCCTCAAGCTAAGGCCGGGAAACGACCTGCAGCTTGGACCGTAAATTCTCGAAACGTTGAGACAATAATGGTTTGGTAAAAATATCAGCATTCTGATCATCAGTAGAAATAAATTGAACCGAGAGCTTCTTTTCAGCAACTTTTTCTCTAACAAAATGAAAGTCCACCTCAACATGTTTTGTGCGTGCGTGGAACACTGGATTGGCTGACAAATACGTGGCACCAAGATTATCACACCACAAGACAGGCGTTGCAGTCATGGGAACCCGGAGTTCACGTAGGAGAGATTCAAGCCAAGTGACTTCAGCGACCGTATCGGCTAGAGCCTTATACTCGGATTCTGTTGATGACCGAGATACAGTCTTTTGTTTTCTAGCTGACCAAGAGACGAGATTTGTACCAAGATAGATCGCATACCCCCCCCGGTGGATCGTCGGTCATCTGGACAGCCAGCCCAATCAGCGTCAGAATATGCATTTACAAAGGGAGAATGAGCATCCGAGTATGCATGTAAAACAGACCCAGAAGTATGATTAATCAGAAGGCCATAATCAGTAGTGCCCTGTAGATACCGAAGAATCCGTTTAACGGCAGCCCGGTGATTTTCTGTTGGGGCATGCATAAACTGGCAGACTTTGTTGACTGCAAATGTAATATCTGGGCGAGACAAGGTGGCATATTGTAGAGCCCCAACAACCTGCCGATAGCGAACATGATTCTCATAAGGAGGGCTGTCCCCAAGAGTTAAAGTGGCAGTGGTGGTCATCGGAGTTGTGACAGGTTTAGCCTGGGAGAGACCGGCTTTTTGAAGAATCTCCAGAATATATTTTTTCTGAGACAAAACCAAATCACCAAATCAGAACCTTTGGAAGTAACTTCAATGCCAAGGAAGTACGAGAGGGGACCCATATCCTGAAGAGCAAAGGTGTGGCTCAAACTTTTGATCACCTGATCAATAACTGTAGGGTTGTTACCTGTCAAAATGATATCATCAACATAAACCAGCATATATAAGAGAGTGCCCTGTGAGGAGTAAATAAAGAGAGAGGGATCTGTGGAGGAACCCTTAAACCCCAGAGATAGTAAGGCCTTGGACAACCGATTGAACCAAGCCCGAGGAGCCTGCTTAAGTCCGTACAAGGACTTATGTAGAAGACAAACATGTTCCGGTTTTTGTGGATCAACAAAGCCAGGTGGTTGGCGCAAGTAAACAGTCTCCGTGAGATCACCGTGCAAAAATGCATTTTGAACATCCAGCTGCCGGAGGGGCCATTTGTGTGTCACGGCGAGAGAAAGAACAACCCTAACCGTGGTAAATTTGACCACAGGACTGAATGTTTCATGATAATCAATGCCCGGTTGCTGGTTGAAGCCTTTGGCCACTAGACGGGCCTTATAACGTGTGATTGCGCCTGTTTGATCTCTCTTAATTTTGTATACCTATTTACAATCGACCACATTAGTATTAGAAACTGGTGGAACTAAAGACCAAGTGCCATTCCGAATCAAAGCAGCGTACTCTTCAGCCATGGCCTTACGCCAGTGAGGGTCTTTGTTGGCAATGGAAAAGGTAGAGGGCTCAGTGTCGGTAGTGGTGGAGGTGTGAAAGGCTGAAGGATTGTAAGGAACGGTAGGTTTGGGATGAGGTCGGAGGTTAGATGGTCGAACATGAGGCGGAGGAGGATTACCAGGTGTGGTGGAAGGTTGTGATTGTGAAGTGGAGGAAGGGGCACAGGTTGTGGGTGGAACAACAGGTTTAGGACGCCTGCTGTAGGTTTGAAGAGGAACAGAAGAATGTGTAGAGGGAGGTGTAGTAGGGGAGGGGGGCAAAGGAATGTCTATAGGATAACTTGAGACATAAGGATCTGGTGAAGGTGGAGTAGGAGATGTAGTGGAAGATGTAGAGGAAGACTTGAAAGGAAAGTGGTGTTCATTAAATCGGACATGCCGAGCAATGTATAAACGGTTAGTGGTGGGATCAAGACATCGATAACCATGATGAGAGGGGCTGTACCCAAGAAAGACACAAGCAATAGAGCGAAAATCCATCTTGTGTTGATTATAAGGACGGAGATGTGGAAAACATTGAGAGCCAAAGACCCTTAAGAACGAGAAGTCGGGTTTGCGCTAAAAAACATGTTCGAAGGGAGAAATGTTGGAGATATGACGAGAGGGCATACGGTTAATGAGGTAAACCGCGGTATCATAAGCAAAGTGCCAAAACCTAGAGGGAACACCCGATTGAGATAGAAGAGTGAGGCCAGTTTCCACCACATGTCGGTGGCGTCTTTCGACCAGGCCATTTTGTTCACTAGTATGAGGACATGATAGACGATGGAGAATCCTGATAGAAGTGAAGAATTGAGACAGATTTCGAAATTCGCCCCCCCCCCCCCCCCCGCCCCAATCAGTTTGAACTGATTTAAGTTTGGTGTTGAATTGTCGTTCAACAAGAGTCACAAATTGTTTAAAAAGGTGGAAAACATCAGATTTGCTTTTTAAAGGAAATATCCACATATAGCGAGAAAAGTCATCAACACACAGTAAGAAATAGTTATAGAAATGGGTGCGGGACCCCAATCATCACAGAACAATAAATCCAAAAAATTAGCACTTTTATTATTAGAAGAGAACAAATGAAGTTTTGATGATTTGCCTATGTGACATGAAGTACAAAAAGAACTAGAACTTTTATTTAAAATAGGAAGACTATATCTCGACAGCATTGTTTGCAAAAGCTGAGAATGTGGATGACCAAGTCTTTGATGCCAGATGTCAGGTGAGGAACGAACAGCGGTGAAAGCAACTTTTGGAAGCGAGCGGATTGGAGGAAGACAGATGGAGTACAACCCATTGTTACTTGGACCCGTGAGGAGGGTAGTGCGTGTAAACATGTCCTTCACAGCAAAGTAAGTAGAGTGAAACTCAAAGAAAACATGATTATCGTGACAAAACTTTTGACATTTTCTATGTCTTGCTCTCCAACCCTTCATCATAATCGAAATTGGGAGGTTTTTATTAGAAAATTTTGCTTCACTGATATTTGGGATAATGTTATCAACTTAATATTCCAACTTACAGGTTGTCATGCGAAGTGCTATTGTTTGTGATTGCTCATCATCACTCCTTTAAGATTGCATTTTGCATTGTCATAATTGTGTGATTTTGTCTATTTTCATGGTAAGATCATAAATCTCATCGTTCCTATCCCCGTTTCGATAAAAATAAGATCAGTTATGTAATAAATTCGGGGTTGTTGCCTTGGCATTTTTGCTTTATATTTTGGCATATGGTTTGTACATTAGATGGTGAGAGCAATTTTTAGTTTTGAGAGCTAAAAGTTGTACCTCTAGAATAAGAATATATATATATATATATATATATATATATATATATATATATATATATATATATATATATTCTGTATTATAAAAAAGGATCTGAACTTTGAACATGCAAATTTAATAAAGCTCAACAAAACCAATTACCTTGTCAAACTCTAGTACAATGTAAATAATCAAGAAAATATTGGAAACTGAAAGCTTGGTTTTTTATCTTGATTTTACATTTTAAATCTTTTGTGAACGTGCACACTTCAAAAACCCATGTTTGATTTCTTTTACTCCAATGTGGTTAGGTTTTCTAATCCTTTTTAAGACAAATTCATTTCTATCGCGGTATTTATAATCACGTTCACAAAGTTGACTTTCATTCTGTCACTAGGGTTTCAATTAAATTTGCCCCTTTTCATCCCTTGCCCGCCGCTCATTCCTCGACATTGCCTCCGATCATCTCTCTCTTCTGCCACTCCTTCATCAGCATCCAAGGTTTGTCAATCATCCGTTATGTTGATCGATTGTATGTATCATACACCTGTGTGCGTGTGTGTGTAACATTCCTTTCTGGGGAGTGTGTATATGTTACATGATGTTGATTCTCCTAGGGGTTTTTCCTTTTTTAATTTAGATGAAACCGAAATTTTCAACTTGATCATACTGAAACCATCGGATAAAGAAAGGGATTTTACTTGTGGGTTTTGCATCAATGTGGCTCAATTTTCTTGTTGGATCTTACTCTGTTTACAAGTACGGATGCAATTTTAAGTTTACTATTCCTCAACTAAAACTGAGATCGATTTTGTTGCTAATTTAGCACCGACATTCTTTAATGTGTGTTATTTTTCACAAGAATCTAATGGCAGATTTTAATGCATAAGGATAGAATTGATGTTGATTACTTGATTTCTCGTGTCGAGTTTAATGTTGTAAGAGTAAAACGCATTATCTTTTTTCTTTTTTCAGTTTTTTGAAACGGATGTCTTATGTCTTGTGTAACTTTAGTCTCTAGTAAAAATATCTCTCAATCTTCTTTCTTTTCTTGCTTCTACCAAAGTTACAGTTTTCACTAGTCTCATATCCCTTATATTCTCTTCTCAGAACTTTTTGTGACTCGGTATTTTTTTCACTTGATGTTTGGCTGAATATATTTTGAAATACTTTATGAAAACTTGTTAATGTGCATAGTCTGCCCTTTCTCTAACAAAATTATCATCAGTCTTGAATAGCTTGTCTTCATTTATGTTGTTAAATTATTTTTATGATGAAATACATTATGCCATTATCTTTTGGTATCAGAGCTAAATTTTGCAGCTAATACACTAACATGTGTGATTCATTTACTAACACTAGTTCTGACAGCCACTTTTATTTACTAATTAGCCTATGTGCTGTGATCCGCTACTCTAAGATCATGAAACTTTTGGTCTTCAAGATCCTTGCGAGACCTTTTAATTTTCTTGGAAAAAAGCCAACAAAGTAGAAAAAGATATTTGTATTTGTTTTGACCAACTACTCATCAGATTCTGTATTTACAGAAAGATTATATCAAATTTATAGTTTTTCTGATCTCTCCTTTCATATTGTCTTTCAGTGTTTACGCAGTTCCATAGGACAAACATCCCCCGAATATAACAGATATGGATTCACAAAAGAAACAGGGAGTGTTGACAAAGTGGGTTCTATTATTTAAACTCTATAGTAATCTTGTCTCCAGTGTTACATGTTGCTGAACTTATATAATCCTCTCTAAGTGCTAATAACTTTCGGTGGTTCAGGTCATCAAACTCTAGATTGAGATCAATACAACAGCCAACTAAAAGGGCCTCTTCTAATAAGCGAACAAATCCGAGGATTACTTTGAAGTTGATCACTGATCATAATCAATTTTACATCATATATTCATATCCTAATATGCAGGAAATTAACTTTTTGTGGGTTGCTTTTTTCCTTTTCTTTTTCATTTATGAAGGGACCAAATGACTCATAGGTCCATTTTCAAAGATGGAGGATTGCCAGAAAACAGTAGACTTTTTTATATATCTGGTGGAAAGGTAGTAAAATTTTATAATAAAAGTTCAAATACTAGACTGCTATATTATTTAAATGATATAATATACCCTTACTGACAGATTCTCCTGGAGGGTCATAAGAAAGGCCGGGGGATAGTCTGTCACTGTTGCAATAACCTGGTACTTCGTTCTTGAGCCTTAAACTTTTAACATAGGGGATAAAATTAATTTCTTTGCGATTTTGTCAACAGGTTAGCGCTTCACAGTTCGAAGTTCATGCTGGCATGACCACCCGAAAAAAACCGTGAGTTTCTCACCATGTAGAATAAGACATGTTTCCTTTATAGCTTTTGTGGTAATTTATTGATACTTATATCGAAATATGGGCAGATATGGGAATATTTTCCTTTCAAATGGAGTATCTCTCCATGAATATGCATCTGGTTTAAAGCTAGATCGTAATGACCCACTGGCAAAGGAGCATGATCTAGTGTGCACAGTTTGTAAGGGAGGTGGACACTTATTGCCCTGTGACGGATGCTCTAGGTCGTTCCACAAAGGTAGAAATTAGATTGAGTATTAATTTTTTTGTTTTGATTTTCTTTCTTATTAAAACCATTGTAAACATTTTTAACTAGAAACGTTTTTTCCCTCCCTTTCTTTTGGGTCAAATATTCCACATTTTTGTTTTAGTTTAGTTCATAAACAGAGATCCAGAATTTATTCGTCAGAAAAGAAGCCATTTGTTCCCATTTCATCATTGTTTTTAACTTCTCATTGTGGATTGAATGTGTATCATAAGAAATCTGATGTGCGTGCTTTTGATCACGCAGAATGTACATCTGAATCACGAATTCATGAAAAGAAATGGTTTTGTGAAAATTGTCGGAAAACTATGAAGTGTGTGGGACAAAAAACCATAGAGCAGATTGCTAAACAGCACTTTCAGATTGTTCCTAATCCTGATGAACATGGTATTGTTGCATGTGCGCTTTGCAGGTAACACTGTTATTCAATATATAACACTGTTATTTACTTTATATTATACCAAATCATGTAATCCCTTTTGAATAATAACTATGATGTATACAGAAGCTGTGATTTCAATGAAAATGGCTTTGATGATCACACAGTAATAGTTTGTGACCAGGTAATTAAATTTATTTTCATGCTATTTTCTGATTCTGAGATTAATCCCCTAATCCATTTTCCATATCTCACAGTGTGAAAAAGAGTACCATATCGGGTGTCTGAGGAAAGAAGAGAGAGCTGATCTGAAGGTGGGTGAATATGTAGTTTTCTTCATTAGTTCTTAAAAAAAAGTTGCAACTTTTATGCAAAAGATAAATTATTTATTCTTCCCATAGAATATCTAGTTTCTTTTGAGATCTAATGACTGCACGTGTGTTATAGGAATTGCCACAAGGCAACTGGTTCTGCTTGAAGAGTTGTGAGGAACTTCATTCAACTCTTGATGCTTTGGTGACTTCTGGTCCAGAGCTGGTTCCGGGTTATTTTATAGATATGATTAGGAAGAAGTTGAAGAACAGTGATATCGACAGTATCACTAATTCTAATGTGAATTGGATTCTTATCCGGGGGAAGGATGCTTCTGCAGAGGACACAAGGTTGCTTGCAGAAGCTGTAAATATATTTCATGTGAGTGTTGCTTATATTGTTAGGATATTGATTAATTTCGTGTATGCTTTCATTAATAAGTAACCATTTATTTTGCGGTTTTCATGCTAACAGGATTGCTTTAACCCGATTATTGATTCGCTTACTGGAATCGACTTCATACCATCAATGGCATACGGGTAAGCCATCACCTTGGTGATCCATTGAATAGTCCACTCGCCCCCCATAGGGAGGTCAAGGGATCAAGTCATGGGGACTTCAACCAAGGGTTGGCGAGGGGATTGTTTCGGAAACGGCTATGGGTAACACCAGTTAGACCGTGTACATGAGAGCCAGAGGCTCGCACCCCTCGGGAACCCGAATAGGGAATATCCCTTTTGAAAAAAAAATATTCGTTCTTTTAGCATCTAATACTCTATCTCTTTCCTCTCTCTTCTCTCCAAACAATAGGTTGAAGATGGGTGCCTTGGACTTTGCGGGAGTACATTGTGCGATGTTAACGATAAAGTGAAGCACCATTTTTTTTATTTCGTATTTATTTTTGTGCTTGTTTGAATTTGGTGGTGAAATTTGTAATGATCATTGTACGGATTGTGCAGCTCAAAAGTTGTTACAGCCGGGATGTTCCGTGTTTTTGGGGAGCAATGTGCAGAACTTTCAATTGTTGCTACAAGTCAATCTCACCAAGGGCAGGTATGTTTTCAAGGTCCCCACAGTGGAGTATTTTGCAGATATTATTAATATCCTTCCTAAAATTTCTTGGTGTAATAAATTCTGCTATGCTATTCTTTGGTCCTACTAATCTCTCTCTTGATGTGCTTCCAGGGCTACTTTCGGTTTTTTTTCGCTTGCTTTGAGAAGCTCCTCTCATATTTGCGAATCAAGAAAGTCGTGGTTCCAGCTGCTGACAATGCAAAAGCCATGTGGATTAGAAAATTTGGTTTAAGAACAGTAACCCCGAAAGAAGTATGTGCTTTTTTATACTAAAAGAAAGTTCATGTACTTTCACTCGTTGTTGACACATGGATAACTGGTATGTGATTTCATGGTTGTTTCAGCTAAGAACATACAGGGAGACACAGACGTCCATGGTGCCGTTCCAGGGAACTACGTTGCTGCAGAAGGTCTTCTCGGAGACGTAAAACTTAATTAATTGGTGCCATGTCCAGCGTGTAGGATTTTGTGTAAACAACTTTGGGTGATAGCTAACTTCTGTTTTGACCCAAACAAGGTTTTTTAAGGAAAATTTACTTCTGTACTAAAATAGAGATATTGTTTATCCTTGATCGACACATTCAAACTTATTACATGAATGTCACCTCTAGTAAGTTAAATGCTATATTGTTTATTATCTACATATACAACGAATTAAAAAAAACAGTGAGTGGTGGATTGAATGAAAAAGTGGTGAATTGAGGGAACCGGAAACCGGGATTCTCGGTTTCCTTTTCATCTTCTTAAGCAAACAACTCTTTAAGAGAAGAATGGAATGATGTTTTCCTTTTCCTTCCTCGTTCATGATTTGAAAGTAGATGAATCATTTTACAATTATACATTGTTTTCAATCTTTTTTTTATTGGAATTCTTAAAACTAATAACCTTTGTCCTTGAAAGTGTTTTCTACACAATTTTCATTCTTATAAAAAGAAAACCAAATGTATTGCTAAAATCACCTAAATAACTAACAAATCACAAAACGATAATGTAATTACTCTTCATTTTTGCGATAACATCTAAATTAGATATCAACGGCATGGATGATTTCCCCTTAAACAAAACATAACGTGCCGACAAAGAGCAAAATTGCCCCAACTATGGGTTTGTATGCAAAGATATCTGTAATTAAGTCAACTTTTTACCGAGTAAATCAGGCTTGAACTTTTATCAAGCTCGGGTGACATAAACAAGCGCGGTATATATGGCGAGCCTTGATCTCTTATCTTCTTTCCAAGTCTTATTTAATATGAAGGTCAATATATAAATTGAATCTTATGATTTTATTTTTGGGTTTATTGTTTTTAGTCTCTTCCAGACGAGCTCCCTCCACATCATGAAAGCACATTGAGCTATTGAGGCGAACTTGAGCCTAGCCAAAGGCCGTCAAGTCATTCTCAATCTCAGAAGTGTTTGCAGCCTTGCTCTGACTCTCTTCTTATAGAAAGAACAGTTGAGACATTTTCAACAGAAAACAGTCAAACACCACATAAATTTATGTCAGATTTCTTAAGCTATGTCCATCGAAGGTAAGCATCCGAGGTGAACATAACATTATTCAGATGATCTAAAAGGGTATATAGCAAGAACAAACACCATCAGCTGATTCCAGGCTAATAAAAGTTCATTTTTTCATTTAAAGTTTTAAACTGAATTTAACTACCCGTAAATAACAACCAATTCAGAACTGTATGTAATTAAGATCTCCTACAACGAAAGCAATCAGAACATTTGTGAACCTTTCTTTCCAAAGATAGCCTCCCAAACCAAAGGCAAGAATGGACCTTTTTTATCCATAAATTCTCTAACACCTTTCTCATCAAACCCAAACCCTCTCTCTTTCAACTTACTGATCATGATCTGAGCAGATTCTAGACCCCTTTCTCTACAAAACCCGCTTACCAACCCAGTAAACGTAGCCAAGTTTGGCGAGTGGCCAGCCTCGACCATCTCCAAACAGAATTCAAGAGCATCATCTAACCTTTTCCCTTTAATTAAACCCTGAACAATGACCCCATAACTGAATGCATTTGGTACAATACCGTTTTTCTGCATCTTCCTGAAGATTCTTATTGCTTCATCAGGCTTTTGAGACTTGCAAAAGCCTTCCACTACTGCTGTGTATATTACCACTTCAGGTATAGATCCTCTCTCACGCATTACACCAAACAGCTTCAGCGCATCTTGAACCAACCCATCACTGCATAAACCATGAAGCATTGCTACGGCATTTGGGATCAGCCCGGTTTCTTTCATCTTCCTGAAAATTTCATCAGCATCTTCCGGTGGCGATGGTGGGGGCTCTTCGGCCCCTTTCTCTCCCTCTCCGGTATCTCTGCTGCTAACCAATTCGTCAGGATTGGGCTTGTTTTTTTCTTGATCGAATCCGAGCTTGAATCTATCAAGAAAACCATCAACATCTGGAACATTTTTATCTTCAACTCGTCGATTGGGAGAAAATCGGGGATTCTGTTCATCGTCAGCAAATGGGACATAAGAGGTATTACCTTCGGATTTCCGACTGTCAGTTTTTTTTACTTCCGACGATGCTCTGTTACTTGGTCTGTACCTGCTATCATTGGAATAATTTGATCTATGATTGGTGTCAAAATCCCTTCTTTCTCCTCTGTGTCCTCGACCCCTATTATCACCGGCGCCGCGGTCATCATCACCGTCGATGAATCCAGAAAGTCGAGACGAAGAAGGGGTGCGATTTGATGAGCTGAAGCCGTCACCGGAGCGTCGTCTTGGTGGTGGTGGTCGATCACCACGATAACCATCGCTAGACCTATTGTTATATGGTGAGGAGGAAAACAATCTCAGCATCAAGGGCGAATCTACATGATGACGAGTTCGACAAAGAGATTGGTGATGGCGAAAATAATATGAAATGTCGAAAGAAATTAGTTTTGAAACCTTAGAAACTTTCATCATCGTCTATAAACCCTAACCCCTTCACTAGCGATTTTAAGTTTTATCAGAACGCAAGGAATAATTCCTTGCTATGAAAAGAAAAAGAAAAAAGAAAATATTTCCTTCAAAGTCAAACACCTCCCCCCTTTCGCATACTAAACCAATTAAGATTACTTCCCAACACATAACTTATAAAACTCACAAATTACTCGACTAATAAATTAAAACTGGTAATATAGTGTTTTGTTACGTAAATAAAAATTTTATATTTAATATTTTTTTATAATTTTTTATAAAATATAAAATTATGTTTCACGTTTAAAAGTTTTTAATGACACCGTTAAAGATAGAAATAACCGATGATAAAGCTTGTGCGTAATCACATCTATAGGCATAATATGTTAGTGATAGATGATGTAAAGTTCACTATAGACCTTCTACCAACCCCCATGAGAGAGTTTCAAGTAATTGTGGGAATGGATTAGCCGGGTCGCCATCAAGCCAACATATTGTGTAAGCAAGGTGTTATACAGATTTAGAATCCGAGTGGGGGAGAAATTTCTATCTATAGCAAACGACAGAGGAGATTAACGGCATGCTGCACCGTAACCAAAGATGCGAAGTATCTGCGTAGGGGTTGCACCGCCTTTATAGCTCACGTGGTTGACTCCAGGATGGAAAAGAAGAAGCTGACAGTTGCAGACGTACCCGTGGTATGCGATTATCTGGAGGTGTTTTCTAAGGATTTACCGGGGATACCGCCGGACAGGCAAGCGGAGTTCTGAATAGACCTAGTACCGGGGTTGCACCCATCGCCAAGGCACCTTATCGACTAGCACCGTCGGAGATGCAAAAGTTGATGTCATAACTCCAGGAACTACTCGACAAGGGTTTTATCCGCCCAAGTAGCTCACCGTGGGGAGCACCGATCCTATTTGTGAAAAAGAAAGACGGAACTTTCAGAATGTGCATAGACTACCGCGAACTCAATAAGGTGACAGTGAAGAACATGTATCTGTTGCCTAGAATCGAGGACTTGTTCGACCAACTACAAGAAGCGGCTTGCTTTCCGAAAATAGACTTGCAGTCCGTATATCACAAACTCAAGGTCCGAGAGGAGGATTTAGCCAAGACGGCCTTTCGCACTCGGTATGGGCACTTCTAGTTCGTTGTCATGCCTTTTGGTCTCACAAACGCACCAACGGCATTCATGTAACACCGAAATCTCAAACCAATTTTTTTAATCGCTGCGGAAGCATTTTCTAATTTCATTTAAACAAACACCCACAAAGTACAAAGTACCATTTACAAAATACTACTTTGGATTGTGTTACAAAAGATTTATAAAACACGGCTAGTCTCTTCTCAAAATACAATATCAGAGCGTTGGTCAAATTCCCCTTCCCACAAACACTGCTAAACAACAAATCACAACAATCCTGCAAAAAGCAATCAACCGTGGGGAATTAGTACTAAGCTAAGTGAATGGAAGCAACAAACAAGCTAACAACAACAACAATTCACAATTGAACTTCTGAGCAACAATCACCAACAATCCATCAATTCAACAATCTCTCGAAGCCTGAGGACCGGCGGTTCTACCGAACCTATAACCAGTGCGAGCCAAAGCAAAGGTTTACTGATAGTCCTCTACCGATCGGCACAGTGAAATTCCCCTCTGATATAACGCATGCATCAGGAGGACTACCACTGTTCAACCAACCGCAGACGAGCCCAGCTCTTTCAACAGCAGCTGACCCCAACCAGCCCTTTCACAGAAGCTGATCACCACCAATCCGTTACAACAGCAGTTGGTTCTCAAACAATCCCAAATACACATGCAACCATGAGCTCAAACTAAACTCTACCACATATAACATGTATGCAAACATATAACTCTTGATCAACAATTGTCAGACTAATAGTCTATCATTATATTAGAAACAACAATTTATCATCGCATAACAATCAATCTTTAAATCAAGCAATTCGTAACAGTTACCACTATTACCACTCATGAGTAAACTTCCACTTACCTCAGTCCTCAATCACGTTTGCTCAGTTGTCTAATATCACTGAGTCTTCGCAGTTCCTGGGAACATAACAAACTGAAATCAGTCTCTGATTCATAAATATATCCATCCACATATATTTATATCTCTATTACTTGTAAACAACTTAATATAATCATATAAGTGATAACCCAACATGTCCAACACGAACACAAGCAAAACAGAAAACTTTCTGAAATAGCCTCGGTCGCACCACGACCATCATCTGCGTCGGGCTGCGACGCAATCGGATTTGGATTTGTCGGTTTTCAAGTTCCGGATTCAGAGTACCGGATTTAAGTGTCGGATTCATCTATCAGATTTGAAAGTGTAGGATTTCAAAGTGTAGGATTTCAAAGTAAAGGATTTCAAAGTAGAAGATTTCGAGTCTTATCGGTTTTCATGACAACCAGATTTCATCATCATCATCTTCCTCGATTTATAACTAACCAACTTCAAATCTTCATAGATCAAACCCAAATTTTCAAAGCTTAAACTTTCCAAAAACATATACAAACATTATAAATATCATAGAACTCATCAAAACACCAAAAACATATAAAACCCACATAACAAACTTTGAGCTTCAAGCTCCATTAATGGTGGTTTAACATATAACCATGGAAATCAACAAGAAAACATACCAAGATGCATAATAACTTGCTAGGATCATAAACCAACCTTTACTTTGAATTATTATTCAACAAGTTCTTCAATTCAAGTTCCAAGTACGCAAGGTTCTTCAATGGGAGGTTAACACACATACACGCACTTCACTTTCTTCTTTTGCAAATAATGAGCAGAGGATTTCTTTCTAATTTTCTCATATACATACACGTACATATTGATTTATTAAAACCAAGCAGGAGGTGTTAACTTCCTATCCATTTACAAATCCACATGCATACATACATACATGACATACTTATCTTTCTATTTTCTCCGCTTCCGGTGACATATATATTTTAAATTAATTACTTTAATTAGTAAACTTAATTAACCATATAATTACATTTAAACAATTAAACACGTACCACTATCCCGCTAATCTACTAGCCCAGGTTTGCGGGTGTTACAAATCTTCCCTCCTTTAGAGGATTCCGTCCTTGGAATCTCATGGCACACATCAAACGGAAGTATCAACTCTCCATATTCATTTCTGGTTGTCAAGTCTATTGTAACTCATATACATTTCCATCTTACTATCATACCATAATCCATTTTCTACACAACTTTGTTATCTTTCAATCATCAGAGTTCAACAACTCCTCTTCCAATTCTCTTCTTCGAATCAACATTTGACTCACGGACTTGATAAATCTGTCTTTCAATCATTCTCAACAGTTCATAAATCTCTGATATCTTGCTTTAACTTACATAATCATGTCATATTTCCACGAAATCTATCATGTTTAATCTCTT
The DNA here is from genome assembly GCA_038502395.1 of Dittrichia graveolens. Taxonomy (NCBI): domain Eukaryota; kingdom Viridiplantae; phylum Streptophyta; class Magnoliopsida; order Asterales; family Asteraceae; genus Dittrichia; species Dittrichia graveolens. The sequence continues at coordinate 9,300,916 of JARJIL010000003.1, forward strand.
GGTAAGTCATCAATACAATAATTTGTATGGCATTATTCAATTTTAGCCCTTCCAAATGCACTGACAATTTAGATTCGTAGGTCTCCGTCAAAATAAACCTCCAAATTTCAAGCAAAGGCGCATATACACAAGGTTCTATAAGTCTTCAATCCACATGTTTTAGCAATTAATTCCTCTTTGCTCTTCCTCAATTGATAATTTCAATCATAGATCCATTAACTCCCAGTATAAGCAATACCAATTTTTTTTATCCACTAATCAAGTATACTTCACTTCACATAATCCTAGTATTGTCATCGTTAACTCCCTTGCCTTTAACCTGTGTGACAACAATTTGTCTCTCCGATGTAATGTCAAATCTCTCAATCACAATCTTTGATTCATTCTAATCATTATTTTCCATATTATCGTTACAAACGCATCTACTGCAACCTCCAAGTCATGGGTTGAATCATTCCTCTCAAGAATCTTTAACTAACGCAAGACATAAACCATTCCTCAAATTTCAAAACATAACATCATATATCAATCTAACAAATACAATATCTCAACATATCATAAATCTCTTAAGGTTTATCAATCATATTATAGATTATCTCCATTCATTAGGCTTACCAATAACTCGTAATCTCAGTTATATCTTTATCATAAAACATCTCTTGGTCATCACAAAACCTTCCAAGCTTCAATAATTTATCCTCTTTCCTTCTTATTTTGTACGAAAACACATATATATACACATATACATATACAGAAAGCAAAACAAGTCTTACAACACATAGCATAGCATGCAATTCAACTATCCTGAAAACATCTTTTTAGGGTATTTCATACCCAATTCACAACATACCAAAAAATCACATACTTATTATCACACCACTTACTATCATAGTCATCAGGTAATTTCATGATTTAGAAAATATACATAAAATATCTCTACTTTCTAAAGAACCATACTCTTTATAAGTAAGCAAACACACGTAGCACACATAAGCATTAAATATTCACAATTAACTCTGAAGTTAATAAACACACGTACAAATATAAGGGTTATCAAAACGTACCCATTACATCATCTTTAGTAGTGGCAATATCATCAGCCATCGTATTGAAAGTCCTACCCTTTTGCACAGAAGGGTTCTTTCTCTTTTGTCCACTTGCTGACAAGGATCCCCAACCTGCCCTAACTCCTGACCCTGACTCTAGTTCCTTGCTAACATTACAATCTCTTGCTCGGTGATCTGCCTCAAAACAAATCCAACATACCTTTCGTGAGAAACGACAATCTTTCATTTCATGGCAAACTGCCTACATGTCAGACACCGCATAGTCTGAGGCGTACATGGTCCTGTGTGGCGAGACTTACACTTCCCACACCGTAACACTCGTTGATTAGATTCATCAAACGCATGTCTATGTTTCAAGTTTCTTTTACTTTGGCTACTCTGCCCTTTTTGCTTTTCAACGAAATATTGTTCCAATCGGAATTTCTGTTGAGAAATCTGATCTCGATTTATTCTAGCTCGAGTCTTCATATCACCTTCACCCAACTTAGCTAAAGTAAATGCTTGTGACAATGTGCTAGCCCATCTGGTAGTGCTTCGGTATTCCGGAAGCAAAGCTCCCACAAAGTGTTGTATCTTTGACGCTTCGTCTGGTACCCATTGCTTCACAAAACGCAATCTCTCGTTAAATTGTTTGATTAATTCATCCACAGACATGTCTCCAGTCATATGCAACTCCATTACTTATATGGGGTCAAGTGTACCATCTACATGGATCATAAAAGTCTAAAGTATTTCGCCGACCAAAAGAACCTGAACATGCGCCAGCGAAGGTGGTCTATATCACCCTGGTAAGGCCAACATTGTGGCGGACGCGCTAAGCCGCAAGACAAACCAGGTACAGTTGAATGTGAAGTGTTTAAGGTGAAGGTATTTGTTTGGCATAATCGAGTAGCAACGGTAGCAAGATATAATACAAAAAAAATTCTAAGCTGCCAAACAAACACACATACCATGGACCAAAATCTAAACATGAAGTTGCAACTAATCAATATAATAAGCAAGATAGAAGAAAGATTATACCATAAAACAAGATCAAAAGCTTTCTTCTTTGTCAAAGTGTGTAGAATTCAACAAGAACTCCTCTAGTGAAGTCTACCCCAAGCACACTTGATTCCCCAATGCTAGTAGGTTAGTGTAGCCACCAAAACAACAATCACAAAGTGTATATCCCCTTCTTTTGAGCATCAAACTTGATCACCAAGAAAAAGAAACATTAGAGAGAGTTTCCTCATGAACAAGACTCTAGAACTCCTCCAAGTTCTGTTTCAGAGGCATACAAAATGTAGCATAGCATTAACCTTATTTTAATCCCATTAAAATGAGTGTTTAAAGTTGTTAACTCTGCTGTTACAGAGCATGTACACGGCCCGTGTTGGTCAACACGACCGTGTAGGCCCAAAGCCCACGGCCTCAATTTGGGCCAAGATATCCCGTGTCTAATAGGCTCAACACGGCCTGTGTTCACCTACACGGCCGTGTAGGCCCAAAGCACACGGCATCGATTTGGGCCAAAACTGTAACACCGTAAATTCTCAAGCCATTTTTTTAAATCGCTGCGGAAGCGTTAACTGATTTCATTTAATCAAATACATTGTACCAAGTATTGTTTACAAACGTCACGTCAAGTTGTGTTACAAAATATTTACAAATGTGGCTCGTCTCTTCTCAAAACATAATATCAGAGTATTGGTCAAATTTCCCTTCCCCACAAACAAAGCTAAACAGCCAGACCTGCAAAAAGCAATCAACCGAGGGGAATTAGCATAAAGCTAAGTGAATGGAAGCTACAAACGAGCATCCTCAATAAACAGGCACAAGCAATCACCAATTGCACAAGCAAACCGATAGAAACCTACAGAAGTCAGAATGGGAAGAGGAAAAGGAAATCCTACGGGTTGGATTGCTCGTGTGTCCACAGGACAAATCCCATTTGAAATGGATGGTGTGAGTTTTGAAAGGCAACTAGTGCTCTTTGAGGAGAAGGGCTTGGGCTTGTTGTCGAACGAGATGGGGGGCTTTTTTCCTTCTTAGTAACGGTCTTACTCTATAAAATGACTTTTTAAATAAGCTATTAAGGTTAGGAATCGACGAATAGGTTCTGAAACTCAACAGATCAAACAATCAATCACAAACCAATCCAATCTCTAGAGGAACGACGGTTCTGCAGAACCTGCAACCGATGCGGGCTAAAGCAAAGGTTTACCGTTAGCTATTTGCTACTTGGTACAGTTAAAGCCCCTTCTACTGCAACAAATGCATAGAAAGTCTAGAACTGTGCAACCAATAGCAGATAGCCCAGCCCAAAACATGCGATAGCTGACCCCCAACCATGCACGCATATAATTAACCATACGTACAGGTCTCGCCACGTGCACATATAATTAACCATGTACATTGGTCACGCAACAATTCAAACAATCCCAATCAATGAATCACATTTACACAGTCTGTCAACACATACCAAATAACACATTCCATACTGGCAATTTAACTTAAACAGTTCTTCATGGCATCTTGGATTTATCCAGTCTAGCATGACATCTTAGACTAAACAGTCTATCAAAGCATCTCAGACTAAACAGTCTATCATGTCAACTTAGACTAAACAGTCTATCATATCAACTTAGACTAAACAGTCTATCATGGCAAATCCAAATCATAACAATATCTCAATCCACGTAACCACAAACGTTACCGCCATCACCACTCGTGAGTACACTTCCACTCACCTCAGTCCACGTTCCCATCTGCTCAGTTGTCTAATATCACTGAGTCTTTGCAAATCCTGATAACACAACAAACCGAAGTCAATCTTTGATAAATATATATCCATAATATATATTTATATCTCTATATAACTTGTATACAACTTACAATATTCATATAAACAATAACCCATCACATCCCACACAAATACATAACAAAACAAACCAAAATCCTTAAAAAAGGCCTGTCGCGCCGTGACCAAACCAATTGTCGCGCCGCGACGCTACTCGGATTTGGGTATCGGATTTTGAATGTCGGATTCCGGATTCTAGGGTTGCGGATTTGCTTTTATCGGATTTTCGAAGAACCCGGATTTTAGGGTGTCGTGCCGCGACCCCTATGCGTCACACCGCGACGCGTCGCGATTTTGTCTCCTTCCTTCTTGAACTGTCGGATTTTCAGCCAACTTCTCTTATATATTTATTTTCCAACTTCCATTTTCTCCATCTAAATCACTTCCAACACCCATGAAACTTCATATAACATCATAACAAACATATATATCTCATCAAATCCAATTAAAACTCATTATTCAACATAACCCATATATCAAGTTTTGAGCTTTAAGCTCCTATCATGGTAGTTCTTCATTCTAGCATGTATTTCAACATATAAACACATCAAAAAATCCGTAACATCATATGAACACATACCAATCTTCAGTTTGAATTATGAATCACCAAATCCTCTTCTTGAAAATCCAAGTTTTGTTCTTTCTAGCTTTCTTCAAAGGTGGTTTTAGCAAACACACACTTCACCTTTTACTATGTCCTGGTGAATATGAATCCCACGTATACATACTTTCACTTTTATTCAAGCAGGAGGTGGCCAAATTTATTTCTTTTTCTATTCTTTCTTTCATACAACATACATCCATGCATACATACTTACATGCACATACATAACATACATGTCTTTTTCTTTTTCTTTTCATTCCAGTAACACAATTATATATTTTCATAAACATATACATTCAATTCAGTCAAATATTGATTCAATTAATCACAAAATCATCTTACGCAATTAAATACGAAATCACCTGCCGCTAATCCGCTAATCCACTAGCCCGGGTTTGCGGATGTTACAAAAACGCCTCGTGCTAGTTGGGCTGGACACGGCCCGTGTACCATCCTGCCAAAATCCATTTTGGCCTTTTCCTCTCTCTTGCCTGATCATGTTGCCGGAATCAATACTTGGTGTGTGACCTAATAGGCCTATACTTCATCAGCAGTGCCACTAACTCGTTCGTGTCAGCGGGCATATACCAACATAAGGATGACGGTTACGACTTCACTCTTTGAATCGATTTTAGTAGCCCAAGCGGAGGCTAACAAGGAAGAAAACCAGAAAACCGAGCGGGTTAATAGCATTGATGGTCAAGGATAGCCGTGGATTGTGGACCCGACTTGGACGAGTTTGGGTACCAAAGACTACGGATGTTCGGAATCTTATTCTAGACGAAGCGCATAAATCAAAATTTTCTATACACCCGGGGACCACGAAAATGTACAAAGACTTAAAAATGGATTGTTGGTGGCCAAGGATGAAGAGAGACGTGGCCAAATACATGGAGAAGTGCCTCACGTGCTTACGAGTGAAAGCTAAACACTAGCGACCGCATGGTAAATTACAACCTCTGGAAATACCCGTGTGGAAATGGGAACACATAACGATGGACTTGATAACGAAACTACCAAAAACACCTAGGAATTACGACGCAATTTGGGTAGTGATTGATCGGTTAACAAAAAGCACTCACTTCATACCGATCCAAGAAACCAGGTCAGCCGAGAGATTGGCCGATATATACGTGAAGGAAACAGTCTCGAGGCACAGGGTGCCGGTGTCTATAATTTCTGACCGAGATGTGCGGTTCACATCTAGGTTTTGGAGTAAATTTCACGAGGATTTGGGAACAAGAGTTAACCTAAGTACAGCGTATCACCCCCAAACCGACGGGCAAAGTGAACGAATGATCCAAACCCTGGAGGATATGCTGCGAGCTTGTGTGATCGAATTCGGGGGAAGCTGATATTTATATTTACCCCCTAGCGGAGTTTTCATATAACAACAGTTACCACACAAGTATTGGTATGCCACCGTACGGAGGAATAAATAAACGGCATACAACGCACACCAAATAATAATAGTGAAATTACAGCAATACGACACGCAGGCCACCAAAACCAAATACACCAACCACCACAACACATAGGTCTAAAGGGCATCTAGTTACCGAACCGCAACCAAACATAACCAAAGCAAAACCATGGTGTGCCACAAAAACCATGTCAAATATATATTGATTAAGTTTGCCAATGAAACACTCAAGGCACAAAAGGTAATCCTTGTACATAAGCATTAGTAATTTTAATACCAAGTTTAAAATTACATATTCATATATACACCTACAAATATATATATATATATATATATATATTTATGCACTTCATGTCAAGCCATACAAAATATATAAATTGTAGGAATCAAAACATAGTAGGGTTTGACCATATCCAAGACTGGTCCAAAATAGCCAAAAACCGGATTTTTAAGATCACCAAAAAAACAGTTTCAAAAATCCAGATTCTAGCCAAGACACGATGGGCACGGGCGTGCCCTATGAAGGGTACGGGCGTGTCCGCGCGTGTGTCAGTCTACTTATTTAAATAATTTTAATATCATCACAGTCTGCGGCACGGCCCATACCCCCATAGGTACAGCCGTGCCCTGGCTGCCGGCATGCCCCGTACCCCAAAAGGTACGGTCGTGCCCGGTCACCAGAAAACCATTTTTGACAGAAAATTCCGGTTTTTCAGACCAAAAGTGCAAAGCCATGTTAGAGATGACTCTGATACCACTGTTGGGTTTCGGTGGCATCTAGAAAAACGCAGCGGAAGAAAAAGGAGTATAACAATTTTCAAAAAGAATGCCATCAACACACCACCCAATGGACCATAATCTAGACAATAGCGATACAACTAAAAAAAAGACAAGAGCAAGAATTATACCACACAAAGGCCCTCCAATGTTGACACTTCCCATGTTGTTGATGAAATTGGATACGAGAATACACATTAGTATTCCTCTACCGGTATCCACACCAAGTGATAAAGATTCCCACGTGCTAGCTATGTTTGGACGCCGCCAAAAGCATCAGCAAGGTCTAACACCAACTTGAAGATTGATACGCCAATCTATCTTCCTAGTGTGTGTTGAGAGAGATACAAACTAACTTGAAGTTCCAAGTTCATAAGCTTTGTTACAAGAATCAAGAAGATTCAAGTGGTTTGTTCAAGGTACAAGAACAAGTCTAATGACCAATTCAACTACCAAAAACGTTTCAAGTGACTAGTAACAAATAGCCATTAAGCCACACTTAAATTAGTCTTGAAAGACCAATTAAAGAGGCTGTTATAGTGTAAGGCACGACCGTGCCTCACAGAGCACGCCCGTGCCAGCCCAACGGGCACACCTAAGTCACACCCGACTTGGGCTCGTGCCTAAGCACTAGGCACGGCTGTACCTCTACGAGGCACGCCCATGCCGGCCCTAAAAAGTACGCCCTAAACACACTAGTCTTGGGCCCGTACCTGGCCAAGGGGCACGCCCGTACCTTCACCAGGCACGGCCATGCCTGGCCCTACCAAAGCCAACCTTTGGCGTTTTTTCTCTCTCTCATTCAAAGGTGTTTCCGGAATCAATACTTGGTGTGTGACCCAATAGGCCTATGCCTCATCGGCAGTGATACCAACTCGTGTGTGTCGGCGGGCATATTCCAACTAAAAACCTCTCGTAGAACTGTGAAGGAAGGGGGTTGAGAATCATCTATGGACTCCAGGGAATTGTTAAGAAAAGCATCAGGTAATGTCTTCTACTCCATTATGATCTTGTAGGTGTCAATTTTACCTTGTTTAAGTGAGAAATTCATAGTCAAATGATTGGGTTCTGCGGGTTTTTAAAGTGTTGAACAAACCAGGAAAAAGATTTAGACTAGGACCTTTAATGCTTGATGAAATGTAAATTTATCTTTAAAGGAAGTGTTTAAATGAATGGAGAAATGAATTGTGACAAAAATGAAATGAAATGATTAAGTTTTAAGAAGGTTTGATTTTGGCCATGGGGTCTATAGGAGGACTGACAGGGAAGATGATATGATCTGACGTTTATGTTTCTTGGTTCGACTTTTGGGTGTTAACGCATGATTGATCTGAATTTTTCATAAGTCGCATGGTTGGTCCGACTTTTTCATAAGCCGCATGGTTGATCCAACTTTCTATATAAGTCTCATGATTGGTCCGACTTTGGGCCCTTATCCGACCTTTGTAATTTTATTATGGTCTGACTTATGACTTTACTTGTGGTCCGACTTTATGGACTTGAAACTGATCCGACCTTGATAACTTGGACATGATCCGACTTTTGGGTGACCAGTGTGGCCCGACCTTTGGGGATCGGTGTGGTCCGACTTATGGTGTTTAAAGGTTGTCCGACTTATGAAACCTTGTAACAAGGTTCGACCTAGGACCCCCAATAATTGTATAAACGAGCAAGTGACTTTTACCCAGTATTAATTCAATTAGGCTTGTTGTAGGTGGTTGCCGACCGACCGACAGACAACCACAAGTGAATCCTAAACTAAGAACTATGTGACTGAACTGTGAACAGGTAAGTACTCTTACTTACAACCTAGACTGATGGTATATGTGACTATGACATGTGATACGTGATAAATGCCATGATATGCCTTGCTTAACGATGGGACCGTTCCAGGAATGATGGGACCGTTCACTCCGGTGACGGAAATGATGGGACCGTTCACTGCGGTGACGGGAATGAAGAGACCGTTCACTTCGGTGATGGGAATGTGAGACTGCCTACAACGGTAGCGGGAATGAGGGACCTTCTACTACGGTAGCGGGAATGATTGTTGTGCGTATCTGAAACAAGCTGATAATGTGGTTTAGTTGTATGTAAAGTGCTCGCTAAGCCTTGTGCTTACGGTTGTTGTTTAATTATCTTTTCCGGTGATGACCACGGCGGGGCTTCAGCTCGTGTTTGATAGCTCATCCTCAACCAGTTTTCGCGACGTGCTAAACTACTTTCAATTTTCTATTGTATTTAAACAATCATTGTAATTCGAATTCAAGACTTTAGTTTAAAATTTACCCAGGTTGTAATTAATATTTACAGTAGTTACTACCGTGTTGACTTAAATCTGTCTATATTGAAAAAAAAAATCTTGGGACGTTACAAACCACCCGACAAGGAGCATCGTTTCCCATCAACACATTGCCATGATCCAATTCTTGAAATGATGAGAACCATTCTCTGTTTAAGCACATATGAAAGGAACATCCCAAGTCCATACTCCATACGTCTGACTTTCCTCAAATACAACAATTTGACACCATGAGGACCAAATCCAATTCTGAATTTGCATCATCCCTGATCATGTTTGCATTCGATCCATTCGACTTGTTCTTGAGACACTCGTTTTCCAATGCCCTGTTTCACCACACCTGTGACACACATCTTTCGGGTTTGGTTTCCTACCTCGTGATTGAGATCTTCACTTCCTCTGTTTTCCTTTTCCTTTATCTGATGGATAAACACTTCGTCTTTCTAACAATTTCAAACCAACTAGTTTATTGTTAAGTAAGTTTCCTGAAGCTTTATGCCTTAGCTCTCTTGAGTGTAGACTCGATGTCACCTCTTCTAAAGATATCATATCTTTTCGAACCACAAAGGAATTCACAAATTTTTTATACAAATGTGGTAATGATACTAGAAGAATTAAAGCAACATCTTCGTCTTTAACTCGAACCCTAACATTCTTGAGATCCATCAAGATTGAATTTAGTTCATCTAGATGATCCTTCTAGATCCTTCCTTCATCCTTAGTGAAAACAACCATTGTTTCAGTAACAACTTGTTCGTCAGAGACTTCGTCATATACAATTATTCGAGTGTGATCCACAACCTGCTGTTGTGTCTTCATCAGCCACTTCTTATAGAACTTCATTGGAGAGCGATAACAAGATTGTGGAGTGCCTTCTCATCTTGAAGACTAAATTCCACTTCCTCCATGTTCACTGGTCTTGCTCCTCGTAATAGAGCCAAGATTCCTTCTCATTTGATAAGTGCTCTCATTTTTAATCGCCAAAAACTAAAGTTCTCATTTGATAAGTGCTCTTTAGAGAGTTGAACTAATTTCTAGAGCACAAGTTAGATAAACAAACGTCTATAGAGCAATGTAAAGACGAGTTAACCCCACAAATTAATAAACCATGCTAGTGTTGTATAAAAATAATAGCTAATATATTAAACCAAGTAAAACATTTAAAAAGACCACTCAAGAAACCTAGTAAAATGAGATAACACAAGGGACATCAAATGCACCTACAAGAAACGCTACATATAAAATACAAAATGATGATATAAAATAAACAATATATATAATATATATATATACATATGTTTGGTCAAGATTAAAAGGGGGAATAAGTAAAATCATTAATTCAAATTAAAACAAGCAACCTTCCTAATCCTAATCTAATTAAAAAAAACAACTTAATAAACCCTAGCCCCCACCCCCATCGAGATTCTCCAGCCTTTTCTTCTCTCTATCATCATTTTTCCAGCCCCCCTACACCATTACCACCATTGATCTTCAATACATCAAGAAAGCAAAATACTTTGATCTCCATTTGAAGGATTTCGGTACGTATTCGTTCTTGTATAACTCTAAACTTTATATCTTGTTTCTTTTCTATAATATTGACTAATGAATCTTCACTTAAACCAAACACACTTTACTAACACCTAAAATAATGTACAAGAAGAGTTTGATTAATAACTAGACATAGGATAATCATGGTTGGTCAAATACCCTCCTGGTTGGGTTCTGGAAATTCAACCAGTGAGTGGGTGGACTTTGGGAGTTCATATCTCGGCCAAAACAAACTTAAATAAATAAATCGATTTTTGATTCTAGAATCAAGTTCTCTGAGTCTACTTTCATCTCCAGCTGGTTTCATACAAAAATAAGGTGTTTTGGTTGCCCAAATAATCAAAACTGTATAGGTGCGCAAATCTGTTGATTTCTGATAGTTTTAATCTACTAACTGTAATAATACAAAAACCAATTATAAACATCACGAAAATTCTTCAAAATAAATCTGGGGAATCTTCCATGAGTTTTCAAAGTTTTGTAATAATATTAGAACTTATTAAGTTTGTTTTCTATTTTAGTTAGTTAAAAACATTTTTGTTGTTGAATATGGAAATCCTAGGGTTCTTCGATAACAGAGTTTCAAACGTTATAACTTATCCAAGATTACAAATTAGAGGCCAAAACTTAATATAAATAAACTTTAGAGTGTTTATAATCACTGTAAAAAATATTAGAATTTATTGGATTTATTTTCTATTTTAATTGGGTAAAAACTTTTTAATTATCAAATTTGGAAGTTAAGGGAATTTGTATAATTAGAGTTTAAATTATTGTAAAATATTCAAAGGTCCGAATTAATGAAAAAAATTTTGTATGAATGAATTTTATGTGTTTTTAAGTTACTATAAAATTTTTAGATTATGTTAAATTTGTTTAGTATTTTAAATAAATAAAAACTTTGTGTCGCGCAAGCTGGAGGCATTTTCTGACCAACACCAATTAAAGTATTTCTTAAAAATAATAAACATGTTATTCAACTCTAGAAAAATTTATATAAGATAATAGAGACATTAAGGTCTCTGCCCTAAAAATTTAGGAAAATAATTAGGACGTTTGAAATTAATTTAAAAATACACAAAGCGTACCCAAAAATTTCAGAATTTAACCTACACATTTAAAGAGGAAAATAAACAAAGTTTCAAAACTTAAATATATATATTAAGGTTAGACCCAAGAGATGTATGCACTTATGCAACCTAGTGTAAAAACTTAATCATGAAACCAAATTTAACTTGATGATTCAAAGTTAGTACAAAGAGGATTTTATGCATGAATAAATATAACCTAGATCATACGGTTGTTGTAGATTTGCGAGCACGTTAGGAATCAAGTGACAAAACCCACTAACTAAGGCGAGTACTCGTGGTGACTTTCTATATGTTTTACTCGGGGAAAATGACACTCAAAACATGTATTAAGTTTTCTTTATGCCATGTCAACATTACTCTATTATTTTTATTTTTTGACAATTGCGTGGTATATGTGTGTATTAAGCCCGTGTTCGGGATTGTCTAATGAGCCCGTGATTGGGATTGTCTATTGAGCTCGTGTTCGGGATTGTCTATTTAGCCCGTGTTCGGGATTGACTATTGTGTCCGTGATCGGGATTGCCTATTGAACCCGTGTTCGGGTTAAAACTATTGATTATCTCATTACTATCTATAGCCAACTAGTAGCTCCAGCTGGTAGGCGATTGTTGAAAAACAAATGACTCGTGCCCGGTGAACTTAGGTTCTGGGTATCATTATACTACTATTGTGTACCATGCCTTTACGTGTTTTGTGTTGACATTTTTTGTAACATCCTCAAATTGGGCCTATTCGTGCGCTTCATTTGGTACGTGTATTAATTAAAAAGAATTAAATTAAGAACATGTGTTAAGTGTTTTAAAGAAATAAGTTATTGGTAGATTAAATGGGAATTTAAAAATAATAAAGAAAATAGAAAGTAATGATTAAATATTAAATGGTTTCAAACGAGGTTTCCAAAAAACGAGCACCAAAGGCCTTATGGCAATCTGCAACAGCTCGATATTCCAGAGTGGAAATTGGATCATATTACTATGGATTTTGTTACCAAGTTACCCAAGACACTTAGAGGGCACAACATGTTTTGGGTCATTGTTGACCGATTGACCAAAAGTGCTCATTTTCTTGCTACAAACGAATCTGCATCATTGACACGCCTAGCTCAACTTTATATAAACGAGATTGTCACTCGTCACGGGTTACCTTGTTCTATTGTTTCTGACCGTGACTCTCGTTTCGTGTCAAATTTCTGGCAAAGCTTGCAACGTGAGCTTGGTACACGGGTTCATTTGAGTACTGCTTATCATCCACAAATGGATGGTCAGTCTGAAAGAACAATTCAGACTCTGGAAGATATGTTGCGGGCATGCGTGCTCGAATATGGTGGTTCTTGGGATTCTCATCTTCCATTGATAGAGTTTGCTTATAATAACTCTTATCATTCTAGTATCGGGATGCCACCATATGAGATGTTATATGGGAGGCGTTGTCGCACTCCCACTTGTTGGCTTGAACCGGGTGAGAAACAGTATGCCGGACCCGAAATTGTGCAGATCACTTCGGATAAAGTCAAAATAGCTCTGGAGAAATTGAAAGCGGCTCGTGATCGTCAAAAGTTTTATGCAGACCCAAAACGCCGACCTGTTGAATTCTGTGAAGGCGATAGGGTATTCTTGAAGGTATCTCCTTGGAAGGGAGTAATTCGGTTTGGACGTAAGGGTAAGTTAAGTCCACGTTATATTGGTCCATTCAGGATTATCCGAAAGGTTAACGAGCAGACTGTATCTCTTGAATTGCCTCCTGAGCTATCTGGCATTCACAACACTTTCAATGTATGTTATCTAAGAAAGTGTAAAGTCGATGAAGATCAAGTTCTACCTCTGCAAGAGCTGAAGGTTGATTCAGCTAAACGTCTTGTAGAGGAGCCAGTTGAAATTCTTAACGCAAAGACAAAGAAGCTGCGTAAGAAGCTGATCAGACTGGTTCTTATCAAATGGAAGCACAGCCTAGGTCCTAATATGACATGGGAAACAGAGGATGACATGAAGGCACGCTACCCTCATTTATTTCCAGCTGAGCAGATTCCGAGGACGGAATCTTCTTAAGGGGGGTAGAGTTGTAACATCCTCAAATTGGGCCTATTCGTGCGCTTCATTTGGTACGTGTATTAATTAAAAAGAATTAAATTAAGAACATGTGTTAAGTGTTTTAAAGAAATAAGTTATTGGTAGATTAAATGGGAATTTAAAAATAATAAAGAAAATAGAAAGTAATGATTAAATATTAAATGGTTTCAAACGAGGTTTCCAAAAATATCATCGTTACTCGAAACGGGTATTCGTGCGTTAAGTTGTATGTTGAAAAGGGGAACAAAATACCCCCCTTGTGGATAAATGAGAACTAATATTAGTCCTCAAACTCTATCCTCTGTACACACACACGTCCACACATACACACACACCTCACATTCTCTCTTTGTTCTTGAAGAAACTTAAGGCAAGGATTAACAAGGTTGTGGATTTAAAGCTGGAATTAATTCAAGAATCTGTTGATTAATCTTGGTTGCAATCTGTTCAACAACATCTCTTAGATTCTTGTAAGTTATTCCTTAAATTCTACTTAAGTTCTAGTTTTAGGTTCAAATGGGTTATGTCCAAATTAGCTTCAATCTTTGAAGTTAATTGTTCTAAGTTGTTTCTAATCCAATTCCAGATGTTTAGAAATCAGTTGGTGTAATTGTATTGCTGTTTATGATTGAATTGGGTGTTTTTGTGAAAATGGGTCAAATAATGAAATTGAGTCCCAAATCTACTATATGTTGTTAAAGTGCATAAAGTTAGTGTTTTTAGATTGTTTTTACAGTGTTAGTTCATATGTGAATGAAAGGGAACATCTGGAAATGGTTAGAAATGAGTTTTGAGTAATTTGGAATGGTAAACAGCAGGTTCTGGTCGAACCTGCTGCTGTGTGTCAAAGGGCACGGGTGTACCCTTCAAGATCCAACCGTGCCCTAGGGCGTACCCGGGTAGGCACGGGCGTACCTCGAAAAGGTACGGGCGTGCCTAACCCTAGAAGGCCCGGGGGAGTGCCTTTGGTCACGGGGCGTATCTGTGACCAGGGTACGGGGCGTGCCTTGCCCTGTGACAGTTCTGTTTTACAGCTTATCTGATATGTAAAATTTGTAATTAGGTATTCCAACTGTACCAGGAGTGCCACCACTGTAGTTTGCCTAATACTAGCCTATAAGGTGAGTATTGACTTTCATGAGATCAGTAAAGGGAGGTTTAATTGGTAAATGCACTACACGGTTATTGTATGCTAAATATGGTACACACGGTAGATATATGTATGTAAATTTGCAAAGCCATGATTATCTGATATGTGAACATGTATTTATTACATGTGCATATATATGTTGATGAATACAAGTTATCTGTAAAAGCATGCATGCAATTGTTCCTGAAAAGGATTTCTGATGAGCTATGTGTATGTCCGGACAGTTTCTTGATTGAGGTTAGCTTCGGCTGGGTCCAGAGCCTTTAGGCGTAATGTTTCTGGACTAACGGTACTCGAGTGCCGTTCCTTAGAGTACTTGGGAGGTGATTGCCTTAACTGGCTAGCCTATGATTCTTGGTTCCAAAACGAGCTTGGTAATTCACTTATGTGATGAGACCGGCAAGGGATGGTAGTGTTTGATTCCCCCGGTGGTAGTGGTTTGAGCTGGATTTGCAACCCGGCAATATAATACACTCGCTGGACATGTCAACACTCCGCAATGTGATAGGATAGCATTGTTTGCTAATTCTTGATACGTATATGACTTGCTTTATTGCTTTTCATGCCTGTTAGTACTCACTAGCTATTTTATATAGCTAATCCCGTTGATGTTATCTTTTTACAGATAAAGAGTAGGTGTGCCTGGTGAGATGGGATTCTCTGTTGGGAATTGTATATGTTTTTGGAAAGGAACACTGTAGTTGGTACAACGTGTACAATGGTCGGTTGATGATGTAGTAACACTGATACAATGTGATTTGGCACTAATTTTGTTATGTATATATAATCGCCAAATCATTACGGTTTTAACTCTGTAATAACTAATAGGTTTGTATGTTTGGTATAAACATTTCCGCTGCGTTGTTTTAAATTACTAGCTAGTTAATCAAACAGGTAAACCCTTTTGTTACAAACCTAACCACGCAGTTTAAAAGCTTAAGTTTACACGGATTTTGGCAATAGCCGAGGCGGTGTTACATTTTTCGAGTGTTCATTTTTAGGTAATGCTAATAACAACGCATAAGGAGCCAAGGTGATTCTAGATGACCTTGGCATGACTTGAGCTGTTAACTATGAAGTCTTTTCTTAATTATATACCATGATGAACTCGAATACATAAGTTTTGGGCTTGTAGCCCCGTATACCTGTCCCGGGTTGTGGGAACAACAACTTTTATATTTTCTTGTTTTCATGTTTGACTATGATTGTCGTGGGGTGACTTACCACGGCACAAGTCCCCTCTTGTGTCGGGGAAACTTCATGACGCGTTGGTATGTTCAATTAGAATTTTCTCTATACCTCAAATCAATGTGTTATGACGATCCTCGCCGTCACACTCCGTGTTTCCGTCTAGGCGGGGTGTGACAGATTGGTATCAGAGCCATTGGTTATAGAGAATTAGGTGGTTTGACCTAGACTATAACCTAAGTACCTCATATAGTACATAATAGGAACTATGTGTGCATACTATTTCATTACGCAAAATTTCACGCTTCATCCTAATCGGCTAACGCAAACCGCGGACGACATTCTTCAAGATTATAACACACGTGAATTGTTCTATCTAGGATACGATGGTACGCACTATCCAAACCCCTACTAGATCCGAATCGAAGATCTCCTCCTTGAAAAGGAAATTGCTGAGAGGGATCAACAAATCCAAAAGCAAGAAGAAGAGATGCGCCAACTCAAAACGATGATGCGTTCAGTTGGTATGATTCAGACAACCGATGGACAACACCATGTACCAGAGCATACGGTGACGAGCCGACCCCGTAAAGCCGCGGTGGGCCATCCCGACCCCATCCTAGTGGGAAGCATAGGCCCTCAAGGTCAACTAAAGAAAACGAGTGATGGGGAGAACCGGGCCATCTCCCAACTTGAAGATCGGGTTAACAACCAAGCTAAGGATCCAAGTACTAGAGGAGATCCTTAGGATCCAAGGTCATCTTATGGCAACCTTGGATAAGGTCGAAGAGGACCCCAAGGAGGACCCGTCCGAGGATCCTACCGACGAGTAGAGGACACCTATTATAATCTATCTTTCCGTCTATCGGATTATTTACTAGTATTCTATTTTATATTGTTTTATTTCTTTTCATGATTTCTTGTTCGGTTTTCGAACCCACTAATTAAACATGAATAAAAGACAAACCATTTGATACCTTCCTTGTTATTATCTAGCACGCATGGCATGACTACAAAGTTTTGTACAACTCAAACATACATGCAAGCCTCTTTGAACGACTATGTGCACATTGTTTATTATTATATATGTTGTTAGAATATAAAGGGAAGGGTTGTGTAAGCACTTCTGATAATGTATATAGACTTAGAATTCTTGACCTAGCTTTACTGCATGTTCTCGTTTGATGTTGCTTTAGAGTAGGGCCAATAATTCGAATGACTATGTGATCTAGTGTCATACATGGCCGAGTGTTCCTACCTGCCTAGACCTGTAGGAAGTAGGGTTTTGGCCTATGTTAGTGGATCGGGATGATTACTGGTGCTTTAAGGAGAATTGTGATAAGTATGGATGCATTACGTCATAGCACACACACCTAACACGAGGACACTTAAAGTATTGTGAAGCATCCTGCGAAATGAACTACGGTTTCGATTTTAGGGTAGTGCGTGAGAGACCAATATCCATAACTATATGATTTAAAGTAATAAAGTGCTATGACACATGACGTAACCAAAATACTAAGAGTAACGATACCCATGATTTGGCCTTCCATCTAAGTCACGTACATGATTTCGTATATAACATACCTCCAAGAAGATCAAACCAAAATGCTAGACGCAGCTCAGCAGCCGACAGGAGAGGTAGAGATGGCGGTAATAATGGTGATGCTGGGTTGCAGGGCGTGAAATCCCCAACATTTGCACAAATCATAGTTCAATAACTGCAGGCCATAATCTCTGCCATTGTCACTCAAGTTAGCAATAACCTTGCTAACCAAAGCAATAATGGCGTTGGGGCTGATAACGCCAACGGAGGAGGAGTGAGAACACCAACATCGGGAATGGCGACAGCTGCACTTATAAGGAATTTCTGGCTTGTAAACCAAGGGACTTTGATGGCAAGGGGAGTGCAATGGCGCTTACCCGCTGGGCCTAGAAGATGGAAGCAGTTGTTTTGATCACCAGAAAGGGAGGTATGCGGAAAGTTCTTTAGTTAATAATGATTTGGCTTGGTGTATCACCCAGATTCAAGCCACCTGTGGCGTTAGGGATGACTTAGGAAGAGTTCAAGGCATTGTTGGAAGAGGAATTATGTCCAAGCACCGAGATGCAAAGGTTGGATGACGAATTTTAGAATCTCACTATGGTGGGAGAAAACCACGCTGCTCACACTGACAGATTCCACGAGCTAGCAAGGCTAGTTCCACGCTTGGTTACTCCGGAGTCCAAACGGATTGAGAAATACATATCCGGGCTGGCACTCCAAATCAGGGCAATGGTTAAGGCAACTAAACCACCTATGATACAGAATGCGTACGGAAAGCTGGCGTGCTAAAGATGAGATGGTGAAGAATGGAACTTGACATGGGAACCAAGCTCGTGGGAGAGCATTCGATATGGGGGCCATTGAAGATCACTAGGACCCCAACATCGTTATGGGTGCTTTCTCTTTAAACAATTACTATGCTACTACGTTATTCGATTCCAGTGATGAATATAGCTTTATTTCCATTGAATTCGTAATCTTATCGGATATGGAAACTAGTAACTTAGGCACTAGTTATTTGATAGAGATAGCCAATGGTAAAAAGGTAGAAGCCAGTAAGGTTATACGTGAGTGCAACTTGGAATTGGAGGGTGTTTCTTTCGGTATGGATTTGATATCTTTCGGGACATGGGAGTTTTGATGTGATTGTGGGGATGGACTGGTTATCAAAGTACAAGGCTGAGACCATTTGTCATGAGAAGATAGTTCAAATTCCCTTATCGAACAACAAAGTGCTTATGGTCCATGGTGACCGACCGGAAGGAGATTCGAATGTACCTTATGAGCACCAAAGCAAAAGAGAAGAAACTCGAAGACATTCCAGTGGTCCTGAACTTTCCAAAAGTATTCCCCGAAGACCTATCCGGAATACCCCCTATTCGACAAGTAGAATTAGACATCGACTTGATACCAGGAGCAACTCTCGTAGCAATCAGAAATGCAAGAGTTGCCTCGCCAATTCTAGGGACTACAAGACTAGGGTTTTATCTAACCTAGTCATTCACCTTAGGGAGCACCTGTTCTATTCGTCAAGAAGAATGATGGTTCGTTTCGAATATGCACCGACTACCGTGAGCTGAATAGGCTAACTAACAAGAACCGTTATCCTCTTACTAGGATAGATGATTTACTCGACCAGTTGCAAGGCTCGTGAAGTTTTTCCAAGATAGATCTTCATTCCGGTCACCATCAACCGAGAGTACGCGAGGTAGACATTCCAAAGACCGCGTTTAGAACCTGTTATGGAGATTTTGAGTTCATGTTTAGGAATCAAGTGACAAAACCCACTAAATAAGGTGAGTACTCGTGGCCCCTTTCTATATGTTTTATTAGGGGAAAATGACACTCAAAACATGTTTCAAGATTTATTTATGCCATGTCAACATTACTCTATTATTTTTATTTTTTGACAATTACGTGGTATGTGTGTGCACCTATTAAGCCCGTGTTCGGGATTGTCTAATGAGCCCGTGATTGGGATTGTCTATTGAGCCCGTGTTCTGGATTGTCTATTGAGCCCGTGTTCGGGATTGTCTATTGAGCCCGTGATCGGGATTGCCTATTGAACCCATGTTCGGGTTAAAACTATTGATTATCTCATTACTATCTATAGCCAACTAGTAGCTCCAGCTGGTAGGCGATCATTGAAAAACAAATGACTCGTGCATAGTGAACTTAGGTTTTGGGTATCACTATACTACTATTGTGTACCATGCCTTTATGTGTTTACTATACATGGCACAACTTACTTTTACTTGCAAACCTACGAGCTCGCCAACTTTGTGTTGACATTTTTTGAGTGTTCATTTTCAGGTAATGCTAATAACAACGCATAAGGAGCCTAGGTGATTCTAGATGACCTTAGCGTGACTTGAGCTGTTAACTACGAAGTCTTTTCTTAATTATATACCATGATGAACTCGAATACATAAGTTTTGGGCTTGTAGCCCCATATACCTCTCCAGGGTTGTGGGAACAACAACTTTTATATTTTCTTGTTTTCATGTTTAACTATGATTGTCGTGAGGTGACTTACCATGGCACAAGTCCCCTCTTGTGTAGGGGAAACATCATGACACGTTGGTATGTTCAATTAGAATTTTCTTTATACCTCAACTCAATGTATTATGACGATCCTCTTTGTCACACTCCGTGTTTCCGCTTAGGCGGGGTGTGACATCAACATTCATCCGTAACTTGACCAATGAACCGATTCATAGGATACATTTAGATTTAATGTCTCATATTCATGTAGCAAGATTGTCTTAGTAATATTATTCAAATTATAGGAGACTTGTTTCGCAAGGACGTGAGCTCAATTTAAACACGGTGTATTGCTTTAAGCTAAGGACGAGAGATGAGTCTCATGTGATTTTTAAATGGGATACATACCTGTGTGTGCAAGAATTATCATAAGATGATATACTGAATTACTGATGCTATTTCAAGCTTTTGTTTATGTTATGTTTTATTGAGATTTGCATCTGTTTTATCATGATGGTAAGAGTACATGGTTAAGAATGTAATTGCATGAACCATTTGTATGATTGTACAAGTGTTACTATGCATAGTAAATGAGAATAATGATGATTTCGTTAAAAATATGAATGAATGAATGAATTTAGTTGAAACTTTTTTTGATATAAAAAGTAAGTCAATATTAAATTTTTTTAAAATTTTCATTTGTGAGATTTAGTTAAATTTGAATGAACAAATTTAGTTTAAATAATTTTATTAAAAACGGCCAGCTAAATTTTTTTAAAAATTAAGGATGGAGAAGATGATAATGGTATGAATGAAATAGTTTATAGTTTTTTATAAAAAAGCATATGTCATGGTTGACATTTTTGAAAAATTACGAGGAAAATTTTTATAAAATAGTGAATATATAGATTTTGCTAAAAAGTTTTTATGTAAAATTATTGAGAGTAAACTATTTAAAAATAAGGATTAGTAGATCTCTTTATAAAAAGCGAAAGCCAAAAATTAACTTATTTTGGATATATGGTGAGGGAGATTAAATGCTATCTTAGCGTCCGCTTGTCCCAACGTCTATACATTTTTCCCTTTCCTTGTAAGATAAGGGCACAAGTGCCCTTTTTTTTGCGCCAAAGATATTACCATTTCCGGAAATTATGAACATTTGTTGAGAAACTAAATAAATAAATTTAGTTTAAAAGTAAGAATAAGAATGATTTTCTCGATGAAAATAAGAATAAATGATTTAGTTCAAAAGAATTTATTAAAGAAAGTAAGACAATATTGACTTTAAGAAAAGTTTGCATGAGATAAGACAAAATTTGTTTGAAATTGAGGATGCTGAGGATTTGATGATAAATGAAATGCATAAAAGTATTTTGATTTTTTATGAAAAACACACGTCAACATTGTTGACATTTTTTTAAAATGTTTATGAGAAGAAGTTTTATAATATATAATTGCATGAATATTGTAAAAAAAATTATGAAAAATATTCGTAATTGACTTGTAAAAAAAATAAATTTCACTAAAAATGAATGAATTTTGTTTGAAAACTGTAAGCAAATTTCATGTTAAAATAATTTTTTTGTTTAGTTTGGAAATGGGTGAGAGAGATTTGTTTAGAAAACTGTACGCAAACCCTTTCAATGAGAATTGGTTGATTTATATAACAACGAATGAATTTTGTTTGAAAACTATGAAAAAACAAATGTCAAAAAACTAACTATTTTTTAGTTTGAAAATATGGTTAGAGAAATTTGAGAAATTGAATAAATAAATTTAGTTTAAAAATAGGAATAAGGATGATTTCGATGAAAATATAAATGAAAAAATTTAGTTCAATTTTTTGTGTAATACAAAAGTAGGGCAAAATGCGCGAAAATACAATAAACTATGTTAATATTGTCATTATATGCAACAAACTTTATTTTGTACCTAAAAATACAAACAACTTACAATTTTGATTCATTGTATGCAATCAGTGACTTGATTACCAGGTTATCGGTTGCCGATTGTATACAATGAACAAAATTTGAAAGTTGTTTGTATTTTTAGGTACCAAAGTTCTTTTATTTTTGTCTAGGTTACCGATAAGTTGGCATAGTTTATTGTATTTCATACAATTTGCCCTAGAAGTAGTATGTCTATATTGACTTTTTTTCATAAACATGCAAGAGATAGATTTTTGTTGAGAATTGAGAGGAGAAAGATTAATTGAGAAATTGAATAAATAAAGTTAGGTTGAAAATGAGAATAATGATGATTTCGGTAAAAATATGAATGAATGAATTTATAAAAAGTAAGTCAATATTAATTTTTTTATAACTTTGCATTTGTGAGATTTAGAAAAATTCAAACAAATGAACTTAGTTTAACATATTTTATTAAAAGGGTAAGCTAAAAAACTTTTTTGAAATTGGGGATGCTAAAGATTTTAATGATAAATGGAGTAATGAAATAGTTTGGGAATTTTATAAAAAAACACAAGTTAAGGTTGACATTTTTGAAAAATTATGAGAAGATTTGATAAAACATTGAATAAATTAGTTTCAAATAAGACTAAGGATGATTTTGATGAAAACATTTTTGTTATATAAAGTAAGACAATATTGACTATTTTTAAAAGTTTGCATGAGAGGGGTTTAATAAAATTTGAGTGAATGAAATTAGTTTGAAATTCTTTTTGAAAAAATGTAAGCCAAAATTTGTCAAAAATCAAGGACACGGAAGATTTGATAACAAATGAAATAGATTAAATCGTTTTGAATTTTCTATGAAAAATACAAGTCAACATTGACATTTTAAAAAATGATTATGAGAAGTTTAAAAAAACTATGATTGCATGAATATTACAAGAAAGTTTTTATGAAAAATATTTATAGTTGACTTAAAAAAAGGGAATATGTAGATTTCATAAAAAAAGCGAATGAATTTGTTTGAAAACTATATGAAAAAAAAAATCAAAGTTAAATAAACTTTTTTTAGTTTGAAAATGAGGTGAAGAAGATTTGTTTATAAATTAGCTTAATTTAAGAATAAAGATGATTTCTATGAAAATATGTATGAAAGAATTTAATTCAAAATTTTTGATATATAAAGTAAATTAATTGATTTTTTTTTAAAAACATGCATGGGAGATATTTAATAAATTTTGAATAAATAAATTTAGTTTGAATTTTTTTAAAGAAAAAAGGTATGCCAAAATCTTTTTTGAAAATTTTTGAGAAACTTTCTTGGAAATAAGGCAAGAAAGTTTTGTTGAGAAATTTAATAAATAGATTTAGTTTGAAAATGGGAATAAGCATAATTTTGATGAAAATATGAAAGAATAAATTTAGTTCAAATTTTTGAATATAGAAAGTAAGTCAATATTGACTTCCGTTTAAAAATTGAGAAAATGAATTTTGTTTGAAAATATTTTAGAAAAAAGGTAAGTAAAAAACTTTTTTAAATCGAGGATTCGGAAGATTTGTGGATAAATAGAATGGGTAAAATAGTTTGGATTTTTATAAAAAAATGCAAGTCAACATTGACATTTTTAAAATAATTACCGGGGAAAGATTTTGTAAAATAATAAATGTATGGATTTTTTCTAAAAATTTGTATGAAAAACTTATTGATGGTCGACTTTTCAAAAAAGAGGATCGGAAAATTTCATAAAAAACATATGATGTTTGTTTGAAAACTTTATGAAAAAAATAAAGTCAATTGGGTGAGGAAGTTTTGTTGAGAAATTGAATAAATGTATTTAATTTGAAAATGAGAATAAGGATGATTTCGTTGAAAATATGATATAATAAATTTAGTTCAAAATTTTTGAAAATAGAAAGTAAGTCGTATCGACAATTTTAAAATATTTGCATAAGAAAGATTTAATAAAATTTGAGAAAAAGAATTTAGTTTAAAATTTTTATGAAAAAAAGTAAGCAAAAACTTTTTTAAAATCAAAGATGCAAAGCATTTGATGAAAAACAGAATAGATAAAATAGTTTAAAATTTAAAAAATTCAAAAATCAACAAAATGAAAAAATAGTTTGAAATTTTAATAAAAAAAATCAACGTTAACATTTTTAAAAATAATACAAGGGAAAAAATTTAGGAAACAATGAATATATATATATATATGTTTTGTTAGAAAGTTTTTATTGGTAGTTGATTTTTATGAAATGAGGATGTGCAAATTTTATATAACAACGTATGAATTTTGTTTGAAAACTTTATGAAAAAAGAAAGTAAAAAAAGTAACTTTATTAGAAATAAGGCGAGGTAGTCAATATTTACTTTCTTTTAAAATTTGAGAAAAAGAATTTAGTTTGAAAATATATTAGGAAAAAGCTAAGTAAATTTTTTTAAAAAAAATTAGTTTAAAATCAAAATAATAGTTTGGATTTTTATATAAAAAACGCCGGTCAACATTGACATTTTAGAAAAAATTATCAAGGAAGGATATTATAAAATAATGAATGTATGCGTTTTCTAAAAAGAAAATTGTAAATGGTTTGAGGAAGTTTTATTGAAAAATTGAATAAATGTATTTAATTTGAAAACGGGAATAAGGTTGATTTCGGTGAAAATATGAAATAATAAATTTAGTTCAAAATTTTTGAAAATAGAAAGTAAGTCAATATCAAGAATTTTAAAAGATTTGCTTAAGAAAATATTAATAAAATTTGAGAAAAGTAATTTAGTTTAAAAAATTTTATACAAAATGTAAGGAAAAACTTTTTTAAAATTAAGGATGCAAAACATTTGATAAAAAATAGAACAGATATAACAGTTTAAAATTGAAAAATAAAAAAATCAACGGAATGTTAAAAAAGTTTGAAAATTTTTAATAAAAAAATGTTTACATTTCTTAAAATAATACGAGGAAACTTTTCTTATGAAAAAATGAATGTACATATTTTCTTAAAAGGTTTTCATGAAAATTTTATTGAAAATTGATTTTGATGAAATGAGGATGATTTCGATGAAAATTTGAAATAATGAATTTGGTTCAAATTTTTGAATATATAATGTAAGTCAATATTGAATTTCTTTTAAAATTTGAGAAAATGAATTTAATTTAGTTTAGAATTTTTAAGTAAGTCAATATCAACAATTTTAAAAGATTTGCTTAAGAAAGTATTAATAAAGTTTGAGAAATTAATTTAGTTTACAATTTTTAAGGATGTAAAACATTTGATGAAAAATAGAATAGATATAATAGTTTAAAATTGAAAAATAAAAAGATCAACGGAAGATAAATAGTTTGAGAATTTTTAATGAAAAAATATTGACATTTTTTATTATAATAGGAGAAAACTTTTTCTGGAACTATGAATGTACAAATTTTCGTAGAAAGTTTTTATGAAAAATTTATTGATAACTGATTTTGGTGAAATGAGGATGATTTCGATGAAAATATGAAATAATGAATTTGGTTCAAATTTTTTAATATAAAAAGTAAGTCAATATTGAATTTCTTTTGAAATTTGAGAAAACGAATTTACTTTGAAAATAATTTAGGAATAAAGGTAAGTCAAAATCTTTTTTAATATCGAGGATGCGGAAGATTTGTAGATAAATAGAACGGATAAAATAGTTTGGATTTTTTATAAAAAACCCAAGTCAAAGTTGACATTTTGAAAATAATTATGAGGGAAATATTTTATAAAATAATGAATGTATGGAATTTTTCAAAAAGTTTATATAAAAAATTTGTTGAGAGAAGACTTTTCAAAATTAAGAATTGGTAAATTTCATAAATCAACATATGAAGTTTGTTTGAAAACTTTATAAAAGCAGTAATGTCAAAAATTAACATTTTTTGAAAATTTGGTGAGGAAGCTCTTTTGAGAAATTGAATTAATGTATGCAGTTTGAAAATGGGTATAAGGATGAATATAATATATAAAATAGTTTAAAATTAAAAAAATACAAAAATCAACGGAATGATAAAATAGTATCAATTTTTTTTAAAAGTCAACATTTACACTTTTTTATAAAATACATGAAGTTTGAAATTTTTTAAAAAAATTTCAAAATGTTAACTTGTTTGAAAATGAGGTAAGGAATTTTGTTCATAAATTTAATTAATATATTTAGTTTGACAACGGGAATAAGGATGATGTCAAAGAAAATATGAAAGAATTAATTTAGTTAAAATTATTGAATATAGAAAATAAGTCAATATTGACCTTCTTCTAAAATTTGAGAAAATGAAGTTAGTTTGAAAATATTTTAGGAAAAAGGTAAGTAAAAAACTTTTTTAAAAGTTTAGTTTAAAAAACTTCTTGAAAATACATGGATAAAATACTTTGGATTTTTATATAAAAAACGCCGGTCAACATTGACATTTTGAAAATAATTATCAAGAAAAGATTTTATAAAATAATGAATGTATGGATTTTCTTTAAAAAAAATTTGTAAATGGTTTGAGGAAGTTTTGTTGAGAAATTGAATAAATGCATTTAATTTGAAAATAGGAATAAGGTTGATTTCCGTGAAAATATGAAATAAAAAATTTAGTTCAATATTTTTTAAAATAGAAAGTAAGTCAATATTTTAAAAGATTTTCTTAAGAAAGTATAAATAAAGTTTGAGAAATTAATTTAGTTTAAAATTTTTATGAAAAAAATGTAAGTAAAAACTTTTTTTAAATTAAGGATGCAAAACATTTGATGAAAAATAAAATAGATATAATAGTTTAAAATTGAAAAATAAAAAGATCAACGGAATGATATATAGTTTGAGAATTTTTAATGAAAAAATGTTTACATTTTTTATTATAATACGAGGAAATTTTTTATGAAACTATGAATGTACGGATTTTCTTAGAAAGTTTTTATGAAAAATTTATTGATAATTGATTTTGGTGAAATGAGGATGATTTCGATGAAAATATGAAATAATGAATTTGGTTCAAATTTTTGAATATAAAAAGTAAGTCAATATTGAATTTCTCTTAAAATTTGAGAAAATTAAATTACTTTGAAAATAATTTAGGAATAAAGGTAAGTCAAAATCTTTTTTAATATCGAGGATGCGGAAGATTTGTAGATAAATAGAATTGATAAAATAGTTTGGATTTTTGTATAAATAACCCAAGTCAAAAACATTTTAAAAATAATTATGAGGGAAAGATTTTATAAAATAATGAATGTATGGAATTTTTTAGAAATTTTATATGAAAAATTTATTGACGGACGAGTTTTCAAAATTGAGGATTGGTAAATTTCATAAATCAAGGTATGAAGTTTGTTTGAAAACTATATGAAAACAGTAAAGTCAAAATTAACATTTTTTGAAAATGGGGTGAGGAAGCTTTGTTGAGAAATTGAGTAAATGTATGCGGTTTGAAAATGGGTATAAGGATGAATATAATAGATAAAATAGTTTAAAATTAAAAAAATACAAAAAACAACGGAATGATGAAATAGTATCAATTTTTTTTTAAAAGTAAACATTTACACTTTTTTATAAAATACATTAAGTTTGAATTTTTTTTTTAAAAATTCAAAATGTTAACTTGTTTGAAAATGAGGTAAGGAATTTTGTTAAGATATTTAATTAATATATTTAGTTTGACAATGGGAATAAGGAATGATGTCAAAGAAAATATGAAAGAATTAATTTAGTTAAAATTATTGAATATAGAAAATAAGTTAATATTGACCTTCTTCTAAAATTTGAGAAAATGAAGTTAGTTTGAAAATATTTTAGGAAAAAGGTAAGTAAAAAACTTTTTTAAAAGTTTAGTTTAAAAAACTTCTTGGAAATACATGGATAAAATAGTTTGGATTTTTATATAAAAAACGCCGGTCAACATTACATTTTGAAAATAATTATCAAGAAAAGATTTTATAAAATAATGAATGTATGGATTTTCTTAAACTTTTTTTGTAAATGGTTTGAGGAAGTTTTGTTGAGAAATTGAATAAATGCATTTAATTTGAAAATAGGAATAAGGTTGATTTTGGTGAAAATATGAAATAATAAATTTACTTCAAAATTTTTAAAAATAGAAAGTAAGTCAATATCAACAATTTTAAAAGATTTGCTTAAGAAAGTATTAATAAAGTCTGATAAACTAATTTAGTTTAAATATTTTATGAAAAAATGTAAGGAAAAACTTTTTTTAGATTAAGGATGCAAAACATTTGATGAAATATAGAATAGATATAATAGTTTAAAATTAAAAAATAAAAAGATCAACGGAATGATAAATAGTTTGAGAATTTAATGAAAAAATATTTACATTTTTTATTATAATACGAGCAAAATTTTTATGAAACTATGAATGTACAGATTTTCTTAGAAAGTTTTTATGAAAAATTTATTGATAATTGATTTTTGGTGAAATGAGGATGATTTCGATGAAAATATGAAATAATGAATTTGGTTTAAATTTTTGAATATAAAAAGTAAATCAATATTGAATTTCTCTTAAAATTTGAGAAAATTAATTTACTTTGAAAATATTTTAGGAATAAAGGTAAGTCAAAATATTTTTTAATATAGAGGATGCGGAAGATTTGTAGATAAATAGAACGGATAATTGAGAATTTTGTTGACGGACGACTTTTCAAAATTGAGAATTGGTAAATTTCATAAATCAACGTATGAAATTTGTTTGAAAACTTTATGAAAACAGTAAAGTCAAAAATTAATATTTTTTGAAAATGGGGTGAGGAAGCTTTGTTGAGAAATTGAATAAATGTATACAGTTTGAAAATGGGTATAAGGATGAATATAATAGATAAAATAGTTTAAAATTAAAAAAAAATATAAAAAGCAACGGAATGATAAAATAGTATCAAGTTTTTTTAAAAGTTAACATTTACACTTTTTTTATAAAATACATGAAGTTTGAAATTTTTTAAAAAAAAAAGTCAAAATGTTAACTTTTTTGAAAATGATGTGAGGAATTTTGTTTAGAAATTTAATTAATATATTTAGTTTGACATGGATAAAATTGTTTGGATTTTATATAATAAATGCCGGTCAAGGTTGACATTTTGAAACTAATGATCATTAAAGGATTTTATAAAATAATGAAAATATGGATTTTCTAAAACTTTTTTTGTAAATGGTTTGAGGAATTTTAGTTGAGAAATTATAGAAATGTATTTAATTTAAAAATAGGAATAAGGTTGATTTTGGTGTTAATATTAAATAATAAATTTAATTCAAAATTTTTGAAAATCGAAAGTAAGTCAATATCAATAATTTTAAAAGATTTGCTTGAGAAAGTATTAATAAAATTTGAGAAATTAATTTAGTTAAAAAAAACTTATGAAAAAATGTAAGGAGGTTTTTTTTTAAATTAAGGATGCAAAACATTTGATGAAAAATAGAATAGATATAATAGTTTAAAATTAAAAAATAAAAGATCAATGGAATGATAAAATAATTTGAAAATTTTTAATGAAAAAATGTTGACATTTTTTATAATAATACGAGGAAATTTTATGAAACAATGAATGTACAAATTTTCTTAGAAAGTTTTTATAAAAATTTTATTGAAAATTGATTTTGATAAAATGAGGATGATTTCGATGAAAATATGAAATAATGAATTTTGTTCAAATTTTTTAATATAGAAAGTAAGTCAATATTGAATTTCTTTTAAAATTTGAGAAAGGGAATTTACTTTGAAAATATTTTAGGTATAAAGGTAAGTCAAAAACTTTTTTAACATCGATGATGCGGAAGATTTGTGGATAACTAGATAGGATAAAATAGTTTGGATTTTTTTTATAAAAACACAAGTCAAAGTTGACATTTTGAAAATAATTATGAGGGAATGATTTTATAAAACAATGAACTTACGAATTTTTTTAGAAAGTTTATATGAAAAAATTTATTGACTGACGACTTTTGAAAATTGAGGATTGATAAATTTCATAAATCAATGTATAAAGTTTGTTTGAAAACTTTATGAAAATAGAAAAGTAAAAAATTAACACTTTTGGAAAATGGGGTGAGTAAGCTTTGTTGAGAAATTGAATAAATATATACAGAATGAAAATGGGTATAAGATGATAGAATAGATAAAATAGTTTAAAATTAAAAAAATACAAAAATCAATGGAATGATAAAATAGGATCAATTTTTTTTTAAGTCAACATTTTCATTTTTTTAATAAAATAGCATGAAGTTTGGAAAAAAAAATAAAAAAAGTCAAAAAGTTAACTTTTTTTGAAATGAGGTGAGGAATTTTGTTCAGAAATTTAATTAATATATTTAGTTTGAAAATGGGAATAAGGATGATGTCAAAGAAAATATAAAAGAATTTATTTAGTTCAAATTCTTGAGAATAGGAATAATCAATATCATAGTTATCAAAATCGCGATCCTGATCGTAGGATCGTACGATCCTACGATCCCACCAGTCAAAAACGTGCCGAATTGTATTTAGGATCGTAAATAGGTAGGATCGTACTCAAAATCGTAAGATCGTAGCAAGATCGTAGGATCGTATAGCGATCTTACGATCCTACGATCCTAATTTTTTTTACATTTTTTAATTATTACTATTATTTTACATTTTTTTGTTATTACTATTATTTTATTTTATTAATTTTAATTTTCTAAGTGATCAACATTGTGTTAAAAATAATTGTTTATAGTTTTCTACTTTATATACGTCATATTTTTCATTTTTGTTTTGTTATAAGAGAGAAGTTTACGAGAATAAGATTTTTTATGAATTAAAGAATTAGTGTTGTGCACAACATGCTCTAGATTTATTGATTGTGTTTAAAAGTCACATTTTAAATTTTATTATGATATGTAAACCAATGAATTGTGATGAGTTGTTATCTATTCTTTTAAAATTTAAAATTTGGACTATCTGATATTTTGTTATTTTAAAATATAATATTTTATTCTCTCCTAAAAATATTATATACTTGGTTTTTGATAAAAATTATGGAACATAAAACCCTAAAAAAACTTTAGTGAATTGTGGTAGGATCTTAAGATCCCGATCTCGATCTTACGATCCAATCTTGCAAAGACAAAAACGATCCTATGTAAGATCTCGATCTTGATAACCTTGATCAATATTGACTTTCTTTTAAAATTTGAGAAAATGAATTTTGTTTGAAAATATTTTTAGAAAAAAAGCAAGTCAAAAACTTATTTTA
Organism: Dittrichia graveolens; assembly: GCA_038502395.1. Taxonomy (NCBI): domain Eukaryota; kingdom Viridiplantae; phylum Streptophyta; class Magnoliopsida; order Asterales; family Asteraceae; genus Dittrichia; species Dittrichia graveolens. The sequence goes on from JARJIL010000003.1 coordinate 9,332,133, forward strand.
AAATTGAGGATGCAAAAGATTTGTGGATAAATAGAATGGATAAAATAGTTTGATTTTTTTAAAAAGCACAAGTCAATATTGACATTTTGAAAATAATTTTGAGAGAAAATTTTTATAAAGTAATGAATGTATGGGTTTTTTTGATAAAGGTTCTTTTAAAATTTTATTAATGGTCAACTTTACAAAAATGACGATCAGTAAATTAACTAAAACAACGTATGGAGTTTGTTTGAAATTTTATGAAAAAATATAGTAAAAAAATAACCCTTTTTAGAAATCAGACAAGGAAGTTTTGTTGAGAAGTTAAATAAATGTATTTAGTATGAAAATGGTAATAAGAATGATTATAGTGAAAATATGAAAGAATAAATGTAGTTCAAATTTTTTTAAAATAGAAACTAAGTCAAATTTGATAATTATAAAGTATTTGTATGAGAAAGATTTAATAAAATTTGAGAAAATGAATTTAGTTTAAAATTTGTTTACTAAAGACACAAGGCAATGCTTACATTTTTAAAAAGACAAGGGAAATTTTTTATGAAAGTATGAATGTATTGATTTTGTTAGAAAGTTTTTAAGAAAAATTTATTGATAGTTACTTTTTATGAAATGAGAATATGAACATATGAATTTTGTTTGAAAAATTTATAAAAAGAAAGTCAAAAGTTAACTTTTTTGAAAATGGGGCAAAGAAGTTTTGTTGAGAAAACTTAATAAATATATTTAATTTAAAAATGGGAATAAGGATGACTTCGATGAAAAAATGAATTTAGTTCAAATTTTAGAATATAGAAAGTAAGTCAATATTGACTTTCTTTTAAAATTTGAGAAAATGAATTTAGTTTGAAAATATTTTAGAAAAAAGGCAAGTAAAAACTCTTTCGAAATTGAGGATGCTTGATTTGTAAATAAATAGAATGGATAAAATAGTTTATTTTTTATATAAAAAACAATGGCCAATGTTGACATTTTGAATATAATTACGAGGGAAAGATTTCATAAAATAATGAAGGTGTGGATTTTTCAAAAAGTTTCTATGAAAAATTATTGATGATTGACTTTAAAAAAATAAGGATCTGTAAATTTCATAAAAACAATGTATAAAGTTTGTTTGAAAACTTTATGAAAAAAACAAAGTCAAAAATTAAATTTTTTTGGAAATGGGGCGACAAAGTTTTGTTAATAAATTGAATAAATGTGTTTAGTTTAAAAATGGGAATAAGAATGATTTCGGTGAAAATATGAAAATAAATTTAGTTCAAATTTTATGAAAATAGAAAATAAGTCAATATTGACAATTATAAAATATTAGAAATGAGAAAGATTTAACAAAATTTGAGAAAATGAATTTGGTTTAAATTTTTTTATGAAAAAAGATAAGCCAAAAACTTTTTAAAAATTAAGAATGCGAAACAATTGAGAAAAAATAGATTAGATAGAATAGTATAAAATTAAAAAAATACAGAAATCAACGGAATGATAAAATAGTTTGAAATTTTTCTATAAAAAACACAAGTTTTAAAATTAAAAAAATACAGAAATCAACGGAATGATAAAATAGTTTGAAATTTTTCTATAAAAAACACAAGTCAATGTTTACATTTTTAAAAATAATATGAGGGAAAAAGTTAACTTTTTTGGAACTGAGGCGAAGAAGTTCTATGGAGAAATTTAATAAATGTACTTAGTTTGAAAATGGAAATTTGGATGATTTCAATGAAAATATGAAAGAATGAATTTAGTTCAAATTTTTTAATATAGATGCAAAACAATAGTTTGAATTAAAGATGCGAAACAATTGAGAAAAAATAGATTAGATAGAATAGTTTAAAATTAAAAAAAATACAAATATCAACAGAATAAGAAAATAGTTTGAAATTTTTCTATAAAAAAACACAAGTCAATGTTTAAATTTTTAAAAATAATATGAGAGAAAAAGTTAACTTTTTTGGAACTGAGGCAAGGGTGTTCTATTGAGAAATTTGATAAATATACTTAGTTTGAAAATTGGAATTTAGACGATTTCAACAAAAATATGAAAGAATGAATTTAATTAATAAATTTTAATATAGAAAGTAAGTCAATATTGACATTCTTTTAAAATTTAAAAAATGAATTTAAGTATGAAAATATTTTAGGAAAAAAGGTAAGTCAAAAACTTATTTGAAATCAAGGATGTGGGACATTGTGGATAAGTAGAATTGATAAAATAGTTTAATTTTTTTTTTATAAAAAACACAAGTCAACGTGTACATTTTTAAAAATAATACAAGGAAAATTTTTTATGAGAGAGTGAATGCATGGATTTTGTTAGAAAGTATTTATGAAAATTTTATTGATAGTTAACTTTTATGAAATGAGAATGTGAACATATGAATTTTGTTTGAAAATTTTATAAAGAAAGAAAGTCAAAAGTTAACTTTTTTGGAAATGTGGCGAGTAAGTTTTGTTGAGAAATTTAATAAATATATTTAGTTTAAAAATGGAATAAGAATGTTTTCGATGAAAATATGAAATAATGTATTTAGTTAAACTTTTTAATACAGAAAGTAAATCAATAATGAATTTTCTTTTAAGATTTGGGAAAATGAATTTAGTTTGAAAATATTTAAAAAAAAAAGATAAGTCAAAAACTTTTTGAAATCGAGAATGCGGAAGATTTGTGGATAAATAGAATGGATAAAAAAGTTTGATTTTTTTAATAAAAAACACAAATTAATGTTGACATTTTAAAAATAATTATGAGGGAAAGATTATTTAAAATAATGAACGTGTTGATTTTTTCACAAAGTTTCTACCAAAAATTTATTGATGGTCAACTATTAAAAAATGAGGATTGGTAAATTTCACAAGACAACTTATGAAATTTGTTTGAAAACTTTATGAAAAAAATAACTTTTTCTTTAAATGCGTTGAGAAAGTTTTGTTGAGAAGTTTAATAAATGTATTTAGTTTGAAAGTGGGAATAAGAATGATTTCGGTGAAAATAGGAATTAAGTCAATATTGACAATTTTAAAATATTTGCATGTGAAGGATTAATAAAATTTGAGAAAATGAATTTAGTTTAAGATTTTTGTGAAAAAAATTAAGTCAAAAACTTTGTTAAAATTAAGGATGCAAAACATTTGAGGAAAACTAGAATAGATAAAATAGTTTAAATTTAAAAAATACAAAACTCTACGTAATGATAAAATAGTTTGAATTATTTTTTATAAAAAACACAAATCAACGTTGACATTTAAAAATAATATGAGGGAAATTTTTTTTGAAACAATGAATGTATGGATTTTGTTAAAACGTTTTTATGAAAAATTTACTGATAGTTGATTTTTATAAAAAAAGGATCTGTAGATTTTATAAAACAACGTATCGATTTTGTTTGAAAACTTTATGAAAAAAAGAAAGTCAAAAAAATAACTTTTTTGTAATGAGGCGAGAAAGTTTTGTTGAGAAATGTAATAAATATGTTTAGTTTGATATGAATAAGAATGATTTCGATGAAAATATGAAACGATGAATTTTGTTCAAAATTTTGAATTTAGAAAGTAAGTCGATATTGGCTTTCTTTTAAAATTTAAGAAAATGAATTTAGTTTGAAAATATTTTAAGAAAAAAGGCAAGTCAAAAACTTTTTTGAAATCGAGGATGCAGAAGATTTGTGGATAAATAAAATGGATAATATAGTTTGGATATTTTATAAAAACAGAAGTCAATGTTGACATTTTCAAAATATTTATTAGGGGATGATTTTATAAAATAAAGAATATATGGATTTTTTTTCAAAAAGTTTCTATTAAAAGTTTATTGGTAGTTGACTTTTAAAAAACGAGGATCCATAAATTTTATAAAACAACATATGAAGTTTCTTTGAAAACTTTATTAAAAAAATAAAGTAAAAATTAAAAAAATAAAGTAAAAAAGTAACTTTTTTGGAGTTGGGGTGAGGAAGTTTTGTTGAGAAATTGAATAAATATAATTAGTTTGATAATAGGAATAAGGATGATTTCGATCAAAATATGAAAGAATAAATTTAGTTTAAAATTTGCATGAGAGAGATTTGATAAAATTTGAAAAAACGAATTTAGTTTGAATTTTTTTTTAAAAGAAAAGTCAAAAACTTTTTCGAAGTTGTGGATAAGGAAGATTAGTGAATAAATGGAATTGATAAAATAACTTGGAATTTTTTTATAAAAAATACAAGTCAATGTTGGCATTTTTAAAAATAATTACGAGGAGGTGATTTTATAAAAAAAAGTGTGGATAAGCTTATTTCATAAAACAATGTATGAAATTTGTTTGAAAACTTTATGAAAAAAAGTTAAAAGTTTAACTTTTTTTTGAAATGAGGTGAGGATTGAGGAAATTTTGTTGAAAAATTGAAGAAATAAATTTAGTTTGAAAATGTGATTAAGGATGATTTCGATGAAAAAAAAGAATGAATTAAGTTTAAAAATTTTTGAATATGGAAAATAGTTCAAAATGAAGTTTTTTAAGAAAATTTGCATGAGAGAGATTTAATAATAATTAAGAAGATGAATTTAGTTTGAAATTTTTTATGAAAAAAAGTAAGCCAAAAACTTTTTAAAATTCGAGGATGTGAGAGATTTGATTATAAATAGTATGGATTATAAATGTTCACATTTCTAAAATAATTATGAGGGAAATATTTTATAAAAAAAATAAATGTATAGATTTTGTTACAAAAGTTTTTATGAAATAAAATGATACTTAAATTTTTAAAAGAATGAGGATCGGTAGTCTTGATATAACAACGTATGAATTTTGTTTGAAATCCTTTTAAAAGAAAGTTAAAAAAGACTTACGAATTTAGTTAAAATATTTATAATATAAAAAATAAGTCAATATTGAAATTTTAAAAAGCTTGCATTAATAAAATACGAGAAAATAAATTTAGTTTGAAAAGTTTTATGAAAAGGTAAGTCAAAAACTTTGTAAAAATTGAAGATAAGATTTAATTTAAATGAAATGAATAAAATAGTTTGCAATTTTTATGAAAAAACAAAAGTCAACGTTGACATTTTTTAAAATAATTACGTGGGACAAACTTACAAATTATAAAATAATGAATGTATGGATTTTGTTAAAAAATTAAGAAAAATGTACTAATAGTTGACTTTTTAAAATATAAGGACCGGCAAACTTTTTTTAGAACAACATATAAATTTTGTTTGAAAACTTTATGGAAAAACTAAAGTCAAAGAACTAACTTTTTTTGGAAACAAGTTGAGGAAGTTTTGTTGAGAATTTGAATTAAAACCGGAAATAAGAATAATTTTGAAAAATAAATGAATGAATGAGTTAGTTCAAAAACAAATATCATTAAATAATTTTTTTAATGAGGCAAAAAATATTTCTTGAAAAATTGAATAGGTAAATTTAGTTTGAAAATTGAAATAAGGATAAATTCAAAAAAAAAAAATGAGAATGAAAGAATATTGTTAAAAAATTATTAATATAGAAGTAAGTAAATTTTAAATATGTTAGAAGTCTGCATGAGAGAAATTTAATACAATCTTAGAAAATAAAATTAGTTTAAATAATTTTTATGAAAAAAGGTAAGCAAAAAACTTTTTTGAAATTGAGGATGCGTAATATTTCATAAAATTTTAGAAAACGTAATTAGTTTGAAAATTTTTATAAAAAAGGTAAGCCAAAAACTTTCTTGAACTTGAGGATGCACAAAATTTGATGATAAATAGAATGGATAAAACTGTTTGGAATATTTTATGAAAACAACAAATCAATGTTGACTTATTTAAAAACAATTATGAGGAAGTGATTTTAAAAATAATGAACGTGTGGATTTAGGTAGAAAGTTTTAATGAAAATTTTATTGATAATTGATTTTTTTTTAAAACGAGGATCGATAGACTTTATAAAACATCATATGAATTTTGTTTGAAAACAATATGAAAAAATGAAAGTCAAAAAATTTATTTTTTTTTGGAACGAGGAGAAGGAGTTTTGTTGAGAAATTGAATAAATAAATTTAGTTTGAAAACAAAAATAAGGTTGACTTCTATTAAAAATATGAATGAATGAATTAGTCCAAAAGTATTTAATATAGAAAGCAAGTCAATATTGAATTTTATGAAAAAAGGTAAGCCAAAACTTTTTTGAAATTGAGGATTCAGAACATTCGAGGATAAACGGAATGGATAAAATAGTTTGGAATTCTTAAAAAAACACAAATCAACGTAGAAAATTTGAAAATAATTATGAGGGAAAGATTTTGTAAAACAACATATGTATGCATTTTGTTAAAAAGCTACTCACAGTTGATTAGTTGATTTTTTATAAAATGAGGATTGGTAGATTATTGGTAGATTTCATAAAACGTATGAATTTTGTTTTAAAACTTTATAAAAAACAAAAGTCAAATAATTAACTTTTTTTTGAAAATGAGTCAAGGAAGATTTGTTTAGAATTTGAATAAATAAATTTGGTTTGAAAAAGGAATAAATAAATTCAGTTAAAAAAAAGTAAAAAATAAAACCTTTTTTGAAAATGAGGTGCAAAAGATTTTTTGAAAAATTGAATAAATAAAATTAGTTTGAATGGAAATAAGGTGATCTCAATAAAAAATGTGAATGACTGATTTTTATTCTAAAATTATCAATATAAAAAGTAAATCAATATTGACTTTTTAAAATAATTTGCATGAGAGAAATTTAATACAATTTTAGAAAATGAAATTAGTTTGAATATTCATAAAAAAGGTAAGCCAAAAACTTTTTAAAAATTGAGAATGCGAAAGATTTGATGATAAACATATCAGATCAAATAGTTTAGAATTTAATGAAAAAACTAAAGTTAACATCATGAAAAAAAGTAAAAATTTTCTTTGAAAAACTTTATGAAAAAATGGTGGAAATTGAAAACTTATGAAATAAAAAAGGCAAAAAATTAACTTTTCTAGAAATTGATTTTGACGCAGGCAAAAACTTTTTTTTTGAAATTAAGGATGTGAAAGATTTGATGATAAGTGGAAAGAATAAAATAATTTGAAATTATTTATACAAAAAAGTCAACATTGACATTTTTTAAAATAACCGAGAAAGGGATTTTATAAAAGAATGAATGAATTGATTTTGTTAGAATTTTTTTCATGAAAAATATTGATAGTTGACTTTTTAACAAACGAGGATCAGTATGACAAAAAAACTTAAGAATTTTGTTTGAATAGATTATGATAAAACAATGACGGTATGAATTTTGCTAAAAAGTTTTTTTATAAAAAATGTGTTGATAGTTGACTTTAAGCGAGGATCTGTAGATTTCATAAAACAACGTATAAATTTATGAAAAAACACAAGTTAAAATTTTAACTTTTTTTTTGGAAATGAGGTGCGGCAGTTTTGTTCATAAATTGAATAAACAAATTTAGTTAAAAAAATGTTAATAAGGATGAATTCGATGAAAATATGAGTGAATGAGATTCATGAGAAAATAAATAAATAAATTTAATTTGAAAAAAATAATAAACGTGATTTTGAAAATACAAATGAATGAGTTTAGTTCCAACAAGTTTTGTTAATGAAAGTAAGTCTAACATTTACATTTTTTGGAAATTTGCATGAGAGATATTTAATAAAATTTGAACATATGAAATCTGTTGGAAATTTTTTATGAGAAAAGGTAAGGAAAAAACTTTTTTAAATGAGGAAATGGAAGATCGGAATTTTTTTTATGAAAAAACAAGTCAACGTTGATATTTTTAAAAATAATTATGAGGAAAAGATTTTATAAAACAATGAATATGTTAGAAATTTTTTATGAAAAATTATTGATAGTTAACTTTTTCAAAAAGAGGATTGGTAGATTTCATTAAATAACTTATGAAATTTGTTTGAAAATTTTATAAGAAAACAATGAATGTGAGGAACATATGAATTGGTTTAAAAACTTTATGAAAAAGCGAAAGTCAAAAAATTAGTTTTTTAGGAAATGAGATGAAGAAGTTTTGGTTAGAAAATAAGTAAATAAATTTAGTTTGAAAATAGGAATTAGGATAATTTTGATGAAAATATGAATAAATGAATTTAGTTCAAAAAACGAAAGTCAAAAAATAAACTTTTTCTCAAAATGAGGAGAGGAATGTATTTGAAAGTTTGAATAAATAAATTAGTTTGAAAATGAAAATAAGGACGATTTCAAGAGGAAAATATATTGTAAAAAATAAATGTATGAATTTATTTAGGAATATTTTATGAAAAATTATTAATAGTTAGTAGACCTTTTGAAAAATTGGAAAAGTTAGAGTAGAGATCTTGCAAAAACAGACGAGTGAATTGTCTTTTTAAGGCAATATGATGAGTTCTTGTTGTTTAGTAGTAATCTTCTGAAAATATGGGAACAAGAACATTCCATTATTAAAGAAATTGTGGTGAAGTTCCTATTAGAAAGTGCAGGAGTATGCTTGATTTCTTATTGTAGAGTTGACATCTTTTGAGGACATAAAGAATGAGGATATTTATATTTTAAAGGCATTGTTGAGTTCTTATTGTAGGTGAAGTTCTTATTAGGAAGTGCAAGGACATACTTGAGTTTTTAACATAGAGTATAGATCTTTTGAAGACATAGGGAATGAGGACATTCCCTGTTTCTAAATGCATTATGGTCAAGTTCTTATAAGAAAGTGCAGGGGCACACTTGAGTTTTTATTGTAGAGTAGATAGCTTTTGAAGACAAAGGGAACGAGGACGTTCCTTTTTAAAAGGCATAGTTAAGTTCTTATTGTAGCTTTTTTTAGGCATTTTTGAGTTCTTATTGTAGGTGAAGTTCTTATTAGAAAGTTTAGGGATATACTTGAATTCTTATTGTAGAGTAGAGATATCTTAAAGAAATAGGGAATGAGGACATTCCTTGTTTTTAAAGGCATTGTGGTGAAGTTCTTATTAGGAAGTGCAAAGACACACTTCTTATTGTAGAATATAGATATTTTGAAGACATGAGGAACGAGAACATTCCTTTTTTAAATGCATTGTGGTGAAGTTCTTATAGGGAAGTGTAGGTACATACCTATTGAGAGCACCGATCTTTTGAAGACATAAGGAATGAGGACATTCCCGTTTTTTAAGGTATTGTGGTGAAGTTGTTTTAGAAGCATTTAATTTGTGTAATATTTTAGAGGACATTCGTTGAGTTCTTATTGTAGAGTAGAGATTTCTTGAAGACATAGGGAATGAGGACATTCCTTGTTTTTAAAGGTATTGTGGTGAAGTTCTTATTAGAAAGTGCAAAGGTTCTTACAGTAGAATATAGATCTTTTGAAGTCATAAAGGACATTCCTTTTTTAAATGCATTGTGATGAAGTTATTATAGGGAAGTGTAGGTACATAGGGAATGAGGACATTCTCTTTTTTTAAGGTATTGTGGTGAAGTTGTTTTAAAAGCATTTAATTTGTGTAATATTTTTGGTTCTTTTACTTCAAAGGATATAAAGTAATAACTAAATGTTTCATATACACCTACAATACATCTAACTTGCTCATCATCAAAGCCATCAATGAAAATAGGAAACATACTTGAAGGGGCGCGTCTAGCATATAGCTCGATTTCCCACAAAACTTCAGCCAGCAGCATGTAAAGGTCACACATTATGTATCGACTATATAAAAGCATGGAAAAGAATCAGAAAGATGATTGAAGAACCAGTGAAGTGAAGTGAAGAGAATATTAGTTAAATAACTTACAAGAGAAGTGAAGATAAGTGAAGTGAAGTGAAGCGAAGTGAAGTGAAGAGGAAACAAACAGTTTAACTGACGGTCTTTCATCGAAATCAGATCTGAAAATAAAAATAAAATACCGGCGAAGAGAGAAAGAGATTGATGAAGATCAAAATCATTCAAGAAGGGCCAGTGGAAACAGAGGAAATAGGCAGAGATCATGACTGTTATAAATTTAAGGGTACGTACGTACAATGAAAACAAGAAACAAGCAAACAGTTGAATGAATTACCACTTATATACTTAAATTGATTGATTGGTCTCTGCATTACATCCTCGTTTAGAGAAATCAGATATGAAGAAGAAACCATACTGATGAATAAACCACAAGAACAGGGAAATTAAGACCTTGTTATATTTTTTTCATGAACGTTAACAGAAGAAAGAAAGAAAATAATTAAGCAGATTATATCACCATGAATGAATGAATGAAAAGGGTTGTCGAAAATAATTATGCTTTCACTGTTTATAGCAAGCACAACCTCTGTTGTTATAAACAATGGTTGTCCAAACTTGTGATTTTTACTGCATCTGCTAGATAAATGTAAAGCAGAGAAACCAAAATCTGGTTTCTATTAGTGTGGAACACAAAATGTAACAAAAAATCAAAATTGGTGTTAACCAAAGTGGGAACTAAAACAGTTACTAGAATCAAAATCAGTGTTTAAACTTGATTATAATGATGTTTCAGAAACCAAACTACATCCCTGTTTCTAAAATGATACCAAAATCGTGCTATTGAAACTAAAATAAGTGTTTCTTAAATGAAACAAAAATCGTGTCTTTACCACCAAAAGATTTGAACATCAGAAATGTCGATTTATACAACAAAACCCAACTGAAACATAGTAACCAAGATGGAAAATGAAAGAGTTAACAGAATGAAAATTATGGAGACTGAACTCCCTAAAAACTAGAAGATAACTAACCAGTGATATATACACTCATCATATTGACTTTCAATTGAAAGTCAATCTATTAAAAAATATAAACAAGAAAATCATACAATGGTCAACGATATAGTCAATAAAAAACAGAAAGAAATTCGATCGATGATTACCTGGAATAATGCAAAGCATTTACGGATTAAAGGGATACAAAACTGGGTTTCTTGGCAACCTATAAGAAACTATGCAGTAAATTAATTAAGATAAAAGAAAACCACCAAAATCAAGGAAACAGAGAGAGAATAATATTGGATTTAACTTACATGAAGTGAAGATCGAGGAACCGAACACATGATTGACGATCAAATAAATGAGATCTGAACAAGAAGAGAAAAAGACATTGATCAAAATCATTCAAGAAGCAGGGGAAGGAAAGGAAATAGGCAAAAACTTAAATAAATTACCACCGTAAACTCTGTTTTTGCGACGGAGATTGCGCTGTATACATCATTGTAAATAAGTCACTTTCGATCAGTAAAATAACCCAACGTACTTTGAAACAGTTAGAAGAGTCAAAATCGCGTCTATTGAAATCCCTAGAGAAAACATCATCCAACCTCGTAGATATTAAACAAGAAGATAGATAGCTTGTAGGGCGTGTGGGATTGGCTGGCTTTGAGCATCTATTGCGTCAACGGCTTGATCATATGAAATCTGGCCGGCGGAGTTCAGCGACGCCGCTGCTTGTGATGCAGTTCAGCAACACTGCTTACAGATAATTAACGAGGAGTTTGACGGCGGACGACGGTGGTGGTAAAATAAAGATATATAGGTTTAGCGGTGCCTTCCGGGCATGTGTGAATCAACGGTAATAAGGGTTTAGGCTTGGGTTTGGAAAGAGATACTATAGAGTAGAGGGGGAGGGAGGTCGTTTGATTCGATCGTATAATTTGCTCGTTGGAACATGGCGTAATATCTCCGTATCGATCTCGGTCATAGTTTCGTATCACCGACGATATTTTGACCGTTTGAATGTTTAATTAAACGATTTGATTGCGATCATTTCCTAATATAAATTTCCATCCGTCAAAATATACATTTTTATAAAATGGAAATTTTTGCGTAAAATGTTAATGAAGATAAATAAATAATTCATTAATATAAAATAGTACACTTTCAAAGTGACGTAATAAAAAAATGATGGATTCTATTCATAATGACTAATTTCATGTAAAATTGTTAAATGTTCATATAGAATTATTACTTCTTACAAAACAATTAAAATAAACGAAATGGTAAAATGAATGAATAAAATATGCGCTTTAAATAAAAATTTAATAAAAAATGGTTTTATAGAAATTGTTAATTTCATTTAAGCCGGTTTAATTATTTATAGACTCTGAATAAACTAGGGATGACAACGGGGTTGGGGGTATCGGGGATCGCTCTCCTCATCACCATCCCTGTTTCCCTCTCCCAGTCCCCATCCCTGTGGGGGAATTGACTTGCATCCCCATTCCCGTTCCCGTCGGGTATCGGGGATCCCCACGGGGAATCCAGGATTTTCTTAGTCTACAAAATTGGTTTTTCTAAATAGGTATACACACGAATTTTCATAAAAAACTAGAATTACAAATCTAGCTTAATCCTTCCAAAGAGTTCACATCAAAATGTAATCAATCAAGTATTTTAATAGTTTTGTAAGATAAATAATGTTCTTAATAAAAAACAATATATTACTAAATCATTCTATAACACATATAATATTATCAATCAAATAGATGATTTCTCTAACATATGTCAATGAAAGATGCTTATAAAAATTGGTTGGAACTCAACATTAGAAGGAGTGTGTGCTGGTGTGCCCATGATCACCTGGCCTCAGTTTGCAGAGCAGTTTTTGAACGAGAAGTTAGTAATGCAAGTATTGGGGATAGGCGTTAGCGTTGGGGCTCAATTCGTTGTGCATTGGGGCAAAGAAGAGGAGTTTAGGGTGAAAGTAAAGAGCGAGGATGTGAAGAACGCTATATTCAAGGTGATGGATTCGGGGAGTGAAGGTATAGAAAGAAGGAAGAAAGCAATAGAACTTGGAAAGTTTGCAAATAGGGCAATACAAGAGGGAGGGTCTTCTTACATGAACCTGAGACTACTACTACAAGATATACGAGAATGCGAGAAGTTAAAAGGTAAAGGTTGAAAGTTGTGGCGAGCCACCGAGCCGGGTTGACTAGTGACGGACCCATGATTAAAGGTGATCAATAGTACATATGTAACATATATTTTATTAATGAAATTAAAACAACAATACCAAAACTGCATTAAAATTATTCAACTACTACGCTTTGGTAAAAAACATTCATGCATTGAGTTAATTATTTGAATGTGTTGCTATTTGAGGGTTAAACTATGCTTCTGTGGCAAATCCAAGGGGTTCCACTTGGTTTTTGCAATATATTCTAAAATTTTGTATTATGGATTACCTTTGATTCTTGCAAATTATATCCATTTAAAGATGTACTTGTTATATAGATTATGATGTGTTTTTTTTATGTGAATCAACTATACATGTATTCTCTATATGTGATGTGATTTGCTTTTTGAATTGCATGATAAAAATTAGGGATGATATTTAGGATTGATTGGTTGATAAATTAAACATTGAGTTAGTTTTAATCTATCAAACAAGAGTTAGCAGATTAAAGGATGATTCGGAAGATTGACCTACTACTGAATTGAAAACAAAACAGATGTAATTGGTTAAACGGGTTTAAAAAAGATCTCTACTTTAGTTTATTTTATAATGATGATTTGGGAGATGAGTTAAGTTATCCGTTAAAATCGTAATTCACATAATTATGTTTGATGATAAATTAAGGATCGGTGGATTTGAATCTAGGCGAATTGAATACCTTTTTTTTATCTGTTTGTTAAAATTTGGTTTTCATTAAATTCATTTAATTAATCTTTTCTAAAACCTTAACAAACAAAACCCCCTCTTTTGTTTAGACTTTAAAAAAAAAAAATGTTTATGTTGGCAGTTAAGTTTTCATATATGCAGTTCGTTCTCTTATTCGTATTTTTTTCTTCATGTTCAGTTCTTGTAAAGCACTTTTACATCAATAAAGGCAATAATCAATCTTGTTGCTGGAGTTCTTTGTTCTTGATTGTAATTCTTCTTGTGTTCAATTGCTAACAAGTGGTATGAGAGCTTGGTTAAACTAGGGCTCAATTTTGAGAAGATTTGGGGAAACAATTGAAAGAACAACAGATCAATTGAACGTCGATCGGAGTGGAAAAAGAAGATTGATGGCATCCGCTAAGTTTGATTTAGAAAAGTTTGATGGTAAGAATGATTTCGGCTTATGACAATTAAAGATGAGAGTCTTACTGGTTCATCAAGGAACCGTGGGTGCCCTAGGTGGGGAGAACAATCTGCTTGCTAATTTGAGCGAGAAGGAACAAAGGAACATCATGGAGAAGGCACATAGTGCTGTTATTCTCATTCTCGGTGACAGAGTACTACGAGAAGTCTCAAAAGAAACTACAGCTATTGGGTGTGGTCCAGGATGGAGAGTTTGTATATGACAAAGTCTTTGGCTAACCGATTGTACCTCAAGAAACGCCTGTATACGTTTCAGATGGCACCAGGTACTCCTGTTGATGATCATGTTGATGAATTCAATAAGCTTGTTCTTGATTTGGAAAATATAGAAATGGATCTTGATGTGGAAGATAGGGCTATAATCTCTCTCACTTCCTTGCCTCATGCATATGAATATTTTGTAGATACGCTGATGTATGGACGAGAGAGTCTCTCAATGGAAGAGGCATTGGGAGCAATCAACTCTAAAGAGCTAAAGAAACATTCAGGTCCCAAGTAGGAGGTTGGAGAAGGATTGTTTGTAAGGGGAAGACAAGACCAAAGAGACTACTGACAGAAAGGTGCTGCCAAATCCAAGTCACGGTATAAACGCAAGTCTTTCATATGTCACTCTGAGACACACCTTAAGAAGGATTGCCCCAATAGAAAGAAGAAGAGAGAAGAATCATCTAAATACTTAAAAGATGTACAAAAAGCACCGAAGTCTTAGTTGTTTCCGATACAAAGTTAAGTCAAGAATGGATATTGGATTCGGGATGCTCGTACCATGTGACACCTCATTGAGAATTCTTGAGTGAATATCAAGATATGGATCATGGAACCGTCATGTTGGGAGACAATCGGCCGTGTGAGATGAGAGGAATCGGTAAAATAGTGCTTGGAGTGAATGATGGGTCAGTTTTTGAACTGCAGCAAGTAAGATATATTTCTAAGTTGAGAAGGAATTTAATCTCACTTAGAGATCTTGAAGACCATGGGTATCTAGTGAGAATGGAACATGGGAAACGCAAGGTGACTAGAGGTGCTCTTTCGGTATTGCAAGGAACAGAAAGAGAAATATATATTTCTTGAATGGTCAGGTAATGGAGAATGAGGCTGCAGTCTTTGAAGAGAAAGTAGACACCTAAGCGATGATATAGTACAAGAGATTGGGTCATGTGAGAATTGTATGTATGGTAAAGCACATAGAGTAAAATTTAGGAGGGGAACTTATGATACTGAAGGCATAGTTGATTATGTACATTCAGATTTGTGGGGGCCTGCTAGAATCGAATGTTTAGGTGGAGCTAAGTACTTCTTGTCCATGGTCGATGATTATTCACGGAGAGTTTGGGTTTTCATGTTGAGACACAAGGACGAAGCTTTCGAAAAGTTTAAGGAGTGGAAGTTGCTTGTGGAGAATCAAACTGGAAGACGGGTAAAGGTTCTAAGAATAGATAACGGGTTGGAGTTTTGTAGCAAGACATTCATCAATTTCTGTAAACAGAATGGTATTCGAAGGCATTATATTGTGGTGGCAATCCCACAACAAAATGGTCTCGCGGAAAGGATGAATTGACTTTATTAGATAAAGTAAGATGCATGTTGTTATGCCTAAGATTTTTTGGGTAGAAGCGGTTACTACTGCATCTTATCTAGTGAATCGAGCACCCTTTCCGGCTATAAACAGGAAGACACCAATGGAAGTCCGGTGAGGGAAGTGTTCGGATTATAGTCATTTGAAGGTATTTGGTTGTTTGGCATTCGCACACATTAACCAAGGGAAACTGGAACCAAGGTCTCAAAAATGTATATTCTTAGGTTATCCAGATGGGGGTTAAAGGTTATAGACTGTGGAGGTACGATAATGAGAAGCACAAAGTGATAGTGAGTCGGGATGTGGTGTTTAATGAAAATGTATTGTACCAGGATACATTGTTAAACAAGAAATTGTCCCGAGATACACCTATTGAGGTGGAGCTGGGTGACTCAAAAGAGTCTGATGGAGTTACTGCACAGATGGAACAATCTCAGTTTCATGATACTATTGGTGATTTTGTGACTACCAACTTGCACGAGACATGTCAAGAAGGAGACAGATCAAGAAGGCAGATTAAGCCACCAATTAGATTCAGGGAAGGTGAAGATATATATGCATTTGTGTTTGCTGCAGCTCATAGTTGTAAAAAGCGCGTCTGAGGCGCGCCTAAGGCCATGAAACGCAAAAGCTCAAAGGTTTGGGCTTTTTTGACATTGAAGCAGGGCACATCTACAAGGCGCACCTAGGCGCACCGAGGCTCTGAGGCGCGCTTCATGAATGTTGCCCAGTTTTGACCTTTTTTTTATACTTTGACCTGTGCAAATTCTACTTCCTTTTACATTTTTGCGACCATTTTTTTACAAGAAAAATATTTACTTGGATCAAGCCTTGTTTTTTCTTGAAAAGCACATAGTTATTTTATACTTTTCTGTTCAAGTCATGATTTACATTGACAGTTTGACCGACCTTGTTTCTATTGCCAGAGTGAAATTATATACTTAGCTCTACTTATTTGTTTTTCTTACTTATGTAGTTAATTGTTTTCTTGATTGTAGGTAATCTAGGTTATTATACACCTGTAATATGTTTTTTGTCATTATACTTGATTAGGTTTGTTAATGACTTTTATAAAATTAAGTTAGGAAATGAACTCTTTTGAAGTTTAATATTGAGTGGGTATTCTAGGATATAGTATAAAATAGAATATTATTTCATATTTTAAGTTCTATTAAGTTATTTGAGTTTAATTATATTACTATATACATATATGACAATTTATTTGCATATCATGCGCCTCGAGGTCGTGAAGCCCACGTTTTTCCTACGCCTCAAGCCTCAAGGCTCCACGATACTTTGCTCCTTTGTAGGCCCTGAACCTTTGATAACTTTGCTACAGCTGAACAAGAAGATTCTTGTGAACCAATTTCGTATGAAGAAGCTGTTAAATCTGTGGATAAAGACAAGTGGAAGCAGGTAGTGGAGGAGGAAATGGACTCCTTGTTAAAGAATAAGACTTGGCTTCTTGTAGTCAAACGAACTAACCAAAAATTGGTAGGGGTGTAAGTGGCTATATAAATAAAGGAAGGAATTGAGGTGGTTCAAAAGCCCTAGTTTAAGGTCTGACTTGTAGCAAAAAGGTTTACTTAAAAGCCTGGTGTTGATTTTAAAGAAATATTCTCTTCGGTTGTCAAACACTGCTCTATAAGGGTCATTTTGGCATTGACAGCATGTAAAGACTTTGAGTTGGAACAACTGGATGTTAAGACTGCTTTTTTACATGGAGACCTGAAAGAGAAGATTTACATGGATTAAACGAAAGGTTTTGTGGAGACCAGAGAAGTGCATAAGGTATGTTTGTTACAAAAGCTGCTCTATGGACGGAAATAATCACCTAGGCAGTGGTACAAACGATTTGACTGCTATATGGTTAATCATGGTTTTAATAGAAGTAGTTATGATAGTTGTGTGTCCTTCTATGAATATGATCTTGGTCAATATGTTTATATGTTGCTTTATGTTGACGATATGCTAGTGGCGTGCAAAGATAAACAACAAATTAAGACTAATAAAGATTTATTAAAGTCTGAGTTTGACATGAAAGAGCTTGGCGATGCTAGGAAAATACTGGTATGGAGATAACAAGAGATAGATCTTCAAAAATATTAAAGTTATCCGTATGTAAAGAAAGTTTTGAGCAAGTTTTTCATGTCTGAGGGCAGAAGTGTGCGAACTCCTCTCGGGCAGCTAAAGACTCACCCAATTCAGAGGAAGTTGTTGCAGCTATGTCTAAGGTACCTTACGCAAGTGCAGTGGGGAGTTTAATGTATCTTACGGTTTGCACAAGACCTGATTTGGCGTATGCTGTAAGTGTGGTAAGTAGGGACTTAGTAAATCCAAATAAACAACATTGGAGTGCGGTTAAGTGGATACTAAGATATCTGATTGGTACAATGGATTATGGACTAGTGTATAAGGGTGATGGCGAGAAGTGCAATGTAATTGGGTTTACTGATTCAGATTTTGCAAAAGACTTGGATAAAGGAAGATCAATTAGTGGGTGTGCAGTAAATTGGAAAGCAAGTTTACAACGTGTTGTTGCTATGTCAACAACTGAAGCAGAGTACATAGCATTAACCGAAGCTGTGAAAGAGTCTATGTGGCTTAAGGGTTTGATCTTTGACTAAAAATCAAAGTGCTCTTCATTTGACTAAAAATCAACTATATCATGAGTGAACAAAACACATAAATGTGAAGCTTCGTTTTATTTGAGATATTGTTGCTTCTATGGAAGTAGCAGTGGAGAAGGTAGACACCAAGGAGAATGCATCATACAGATATGCTGACTAAAGCTCTGTCGAGGGAAGAATTTGGAAAGTGTTTGAAGATGCTAAAAGTGGGTGTTAAGTGATACAAGTATTATAATGATTTTGTTAAAGACTGTTGTCAATAAAGGTGGAGATTGTGAAGGTTATTTCTGCAGTCTTGAAGGGTTTTCAATAATTACTTGACTAATAGCTGTGTTGTCAATTAAGTTTTCATATATGCAGTTCATTCTCTTATTCATATTTTTCCTTCATGTACAGTTACTTTTACATCAACAAAGGCAATAATCAATCTTGTTCCTGGGGTTCTTTATTCTTGATTGTATCTTCTTGTGTTCAATTGCTAACAGTATAGCTATACTACTACTCAATCTACTCATAATGGCTAGTAGTGTGTGGTGAGCTTAGGTAGTTTTGGACTTAAATTTTATAACCTGATTCATCCGGCACATCACTTGGCAAGTCATTCCAACTATTTTTCTTATCTTCTTCCTTCATGTGCACGTAATATTTCATTAACACTCTTAGAAAGTAAGCCTAAACTTTTAAGGTCTTTTTATTGGAATTAATAATTAAACTAAACTAAAGTTAGTGTTATTTAATAGTTTTATATTAAAAAGACTTATATTATTGTTAATATTATTTATGTAATAATAAGTGGGTGTGACATTTAAGTGGCAGCGGTTGATAGCCACCACTGCCAACTACCACCGGCAGTTTTGGCGCCAAGAAAAAACCGTCACTTTGATGGCTATATATAGGTGTTAAATGTAATGACAAGTGTGTGAATCCAAGCATTCTAAATTCAGTATTAAGTGCATACTTGGTTCTTGTTTATTCGATTGACACTTGTGCAAATGGTTCCTAACAATCGAGATTCAAGGAATCGAAAGGAAATGCAAGGCAGAAAACGAACATGGTATCAGAGCCCAAGGGGTGAAATCTTGGGAAGCAATTATCAATCGACAAATGATCATTCGAAATTACAGACTTAAATAACACTTAAATACGAATAGGGGATCACAAATCAATAGCAAGCAATTCGGTGTTATATATGCTATAAAAGGGCATGCTTACGAGAATTGTCCAAACAAATATCAAAGGAGAAATTTCAAGAGGAACAAGGCCGTGTTTGCAAAGAAATTGAAGGATAGAACTTGTACAGTAGAAGACCTCGATGAAATCATCATACCAACACCAAATTGGGTCATTGAAGGTTCTGACAAAAGAAGATGGAATGAAATATGGTATGTACATACTTAGTCGTCCAAACGAGAACCGGTTCAAACGAGAACTGGTTTTCGTACGAGAACCGCGAGAACCAATCTTAGCCGTCCAATTCCCCCTCCTTCAATTGGATTGTCCACCCAGGAATTCCTTACATGCACCCTGCCACACTCAATCCCCCCACGCTCTTCATCTATGAATTCCATTATCCGAGATGAACGACCAAGATTGGTTCTCGCAGTTCTCGTACGAAAAACAGTTCTGGTTTGAACTCTCCCCTATATATATAGGGGAAGGTTCAAACAGGAACTAATTTTCGTACGAGAACTGTGAGAACCAATCTTGGCCGTTCATTTTGGATAATGGAATTCATGGATGAAGAGTGTGGGGGGATTGAGTGTGGCAGGGTTCATGTAAGAAATTCATGGGTGGGCAATCCAATTGAAGGAGGGGGAATTGGACGGCTAAGATTGGTTCTCGTGGTTCTCGTACGAAAAACAGTTCTCGTTTGAACTTTTGCCTATATAAATATATAATAATTTTCATCTTAAATCATACTTTAAAAATGTCATGATCTTATAACAGTTCTCGTTTGAACTTTTGCCTATATATATATATATATATATATATATATATAGGGGATGGTTCATTTGTTAACCGTTTTTATTGCGAGTACCGTGAAAACCAATCTTGGTTCATAATTAAAATAAATCAATGACCAATCAAAATGACGGCTCATTAATAGCTTATTAATGACATATTAATGGTTCATTAATGATGCATTAATGAGGGGTATTTCGGAAAAATCAAGGCTCGATCTTTAATGACAACTCACCCGGACGCAATTTATGGTTGGAAATTTATATAAAAGACCAAAATACCCCTATTAATAAGCAATAATGACAGTTACAAATGATACTCGCGGTACTTGTAATAAAAACGGATTTTAAATGATCTTTTCTATCTATATTACTATATAAACCATTTAACATTCTCTCTCCTCTTAAATTTAAGACTTCTTAAAATTTAATCAATATAAAATCTTGACCCTTCATTTAATCTAAATTAATCTCATTCACTCAATTTTTAACTATTTTATTCTCTCCTAATTTACTTTAACTTTTTATTCAAAATATATTCTCTCATAATAAAACAATTATCCACCCACATTAACATAATTTTTAAAGTCTTATTAACTCTTCTTTTTATTTCATCAATATAAATCTTTTTTCTTATTTTATTGTTTTTTAGAATTAATAAAATAGTTAGATGTAAATAAAAAAAAATTAAAAAAAACCGGACTTGTTGCTGTAGAAAACTTTTTCGTGATATTGAATCGCGAGAATAACATATCATTACATTCTTGAAAGCGACATATTGTAAACAAAAAACTATTTGCCGCCGCAACATTGCGCGACAGCGCGGGTATAATGCTAGTATATATGTATATATACACACTTTTCACAACCAATTGACATAAAGCAAAGCATACTATCACTTAATATTAATTTATTGTGAGTAGTAAATCTTCAAATTTGGGATGATGCCAACTAAAATGATAATATCAGTTGGCAAATAACGTAATGAAAACTGTAGTTGCTCATTCTAATGAAACTGAAATTATAGCTTTAATTCCTTAACCGTAGATTCCGTAGGAGCCTTTTGACGAATGTCGAAGTTTTAAGGTATGGATTATCTCTCTTAACTAAAGGTTTTTTATTGATTTGATTCATGTTCGTTTGTATGAATAGGATGGGTGGGGGTAGGGTAGGTGTAGGGTGGGTGGGTGTTAGGGGTGGGGTGGGTAGGGTAGAATAGGATGGGTGGAGGGTAGGGGTGGGGCGGGGGTGGATAGGGTAGAGTAGGATGGGTGGGAGTAGGGTAGCGGTGGGTGTGTTAGGGTGGGGTGGGGGTAGGGTGAGGTGGGGTGGGGTAGTGGTAGGGTGCAGATGGGGTAGGGTAATATTTGATAGATTATACTATAAATAATAAAATATTAAATGGGTCGCTCTATGTCAAGATCCATTAGTAATGTATCCGATCTAAATCCAATAAAATAGATCTTAATTCTAACGGGTCATATTCAAATCCAATTAAATGGGTCTACGGGTTAGGTAAGATCTTTAAAAGATCCGATCCGATCTACCTTATTTACGGCCCTATTAATTGTTTAGCTGAGGTTTGTTCGATCTCATCCGTTCATTAACCAAGTGTTCATGGTCTAGCCTCTTTGGAGTTTCCTATTAAGATTGTGTCATTGGTAGTATTTTATTGTTATTGCCTTATTATTAGTGCTTTTAATGTCACCATAATGGTTATAGCTTTATTGCTTCATTGTTTAGTGTATTGACCATTTTACTCTAGGTATGCAAGCTATTAATCACCTATAGGGTGCCATAGGCGCGTGATTATGGCATCATCGGCGTGACACTTCCGTAGTGGTATGATTAGTTACGGCGTCTCCTCATTATGATGTGATAAAGGTTTTAGGAGACGTATTAGTTAACCATAATTTTTTTATTTTTATTGTTTGTAGATGGAGGCGTAGTGCCTAACACCTCATCACCATTATTTGGTACTTTGGAGGAACAGGTAAAAGTATAAAGTCATTTTTAATTTATTACATATTATAATTTATTTCAAGGTTGTAAAAATCGCTCGGTGACATACAGTTGGTCGACCACCTTCAAGTAATTAATCGGTCTTGACGATTATTAATTGGTTTCTTGCATGGCGGGGATTCTAAATTATAAAGGAATTTATTATAAAAAAACGAATATTAGCAATATTCTAGCAAAATAAGTCAATAACCATAAAAAGTTTAACAAGCTTGAAAAATAATACAAGTCTATAATTAGTTTAAACCCAAAACACAACTCCTCTTCCATTCTTATAACCCTAAATAGTTTTTTTGTTTTTTTTTTTGTTTTTAAATGAAGTCAAACCATTTTGTTGGCCAAGACCGTCAAGGACCGATTTTGACGACCGATCATATGATTTCTAGCTTGGTTTATCGGCCGGCAAAACATCGATTTATTTAATATTGTACATAATTATCTTTTTTATATGCAATTCCGACACATGAAGTTGGATGAAATTGTCCAAAATATCATGGTTTTGGATAGTTATGTTGATGAAACCGATTCGACGATGTGTGAGGCTACAAATTTCAAGTAGTCTACATTAGTGACTTAGTGTTATTAAATTTTGGATAATTAATGGTTTTTTCACTGCTTGGTACTTTTGTGATAACTTACTAGTACACTATTTCTTGTTTTGGTATTGATACTTTGACTATAATTGTGTTTGATGATTTCACCATTTCGTTTAATAGTTTAGTATTTTGGAATGGTTTTATAATTATTTCAATTAATGAAATTATGTATTTGTACTTTAGTATCCAAATCAAATTGAAACGGCCACGGAATTCCAAGTTCGAATATAATCAAAATAAACGCTGAATTTTGAAGTATGAATCGAAACGAAGATATTATTTGAATTTAGTATCGATAGCTGGAAACAAAAAGGAATTCGAAAAATTGAAAACGAAAACCGTATTTGAAATCCATAGTCTAAAACCAAAAAAGTACTCGTCGAACACATTTGGCAAAATGGGTCAATATGAGAAATTGATATAACCTGAACTTGACATAAAAACAAATGGGTCGAAACTAGGTTAACAACTTACACGCACACGATTGCCACTAACCTGATAAGCTGAATCCAATCCGAATTGTTGACCTTAATCTTGGACAATGATTTAGATTTTGGATTGTGCATTATGATATGTGGATTGTGCTTAAGATCCGAATTGTACTGAACAGTGATTAGATGGATTGTACTTTTGAATAATTTAGACTTCAATTTCCAGCTATGCGTGAATGTTTTTTATTTTAACTTTTACAGCCATATGTGCATGCTTCTCTTACCTCGTGATCAGTGGCGGATTTGTATGAGGTCACGGGCTACATGTTAATTTTTTATACGTAGTATAAAATTTTGAAAATATATAAATTTATACTAGCATCATACCCGCGCAATGCTGCGGCGGTAAATAGTTTTTGGTTTACAATATTTCGCTTTCAAGAATGTAATGATATGTTATTCGCGCGAGTCAATGTCACGAAAAAGTTCTCTACAACAACATGTTCGGTTTTTTTTCAAATTTTTTTTATTTACATTTAACTATTTTATTAATTTTAGAAATAAATTCTAAAAAACAATAAAATAAGAAAAAAGATTTATATTGATGAAATAAAGAGAATCGTTAATAAGATTTTTAAAATTATGTTGATGTAAGTGGATAATTGTGTTAGTATGAGAGAATATATTTTGAATAAAGTTAAAGTAAATAAGGAGAGAATACAATAGTTAAAAATTGAGTGAATGAGATTAATTTAGATTAAATGAAGGGTCAAGATTTTATATTGATTGAATTTTAAGAAGTTTTAAAATTTAAAAAGACAGAGAATGTTAAATACTTTATATAGTAGTATAGATATAGATATAAGGAAACTGGTCGAATATAAGAGTGCTAATGCTACATGTGATTTTTTCTTCTAATTAAATAGCCTAATCAAATAATTTAAAAGGCCCGATATCCAATTAGAAGTAAGAAAAATAAAAGAAAATGCAACCCATGAAAGAAGGATTGAAGAATCGCCTCAATCGGTGGAGTAAAAAAAAAAAAAAATCAGTTTTCTACTTTGTGTATCGCTGACTGTCGAGACCTTCAGACACCAAGAAGGAACGATCACCTGCTTCAAATCTTCAATCGTTCGAGAGCTTCAGGTCATTGAATGCTTCAATCAGGGAAGTCTTTAACTTCACGATTTCAAGAGCCAAGAGGTTAGTTAAGTTTTCATCTAATCGTCTTTATCTATGAATTTTTTCTAGGGTTAAGGCTTTTCCTTATTTATTTAGGTAGAGGCAAATCGTGATTTCTTTGTAAGACCATGAAAGATCAACGAAGCAAATTTCTTCATGATTAGTCTTCTGATACTTTTCAAAACATATGGCAGGTTCCAAGAACATTCAAAGGCTAACCAACCTCTACAACATATAAAAAGATGATTAATTTTTATCTATAAATACTCAAACTCTACCACCGTCTCCAATATCTTTCAAGAAATTCAACTCTCACAAGATTTCAATCAACTTCAAAATTCTCCAAATATCGTCAACAATGGAGGCCAAGAGCCTGCACTTCCTTTTGGTTCCTCACATAGGTCCTGGCCACACTATTCCCATGATAGACATGGCCAAACTGCTCGGGAAACAACCCAATGTTATGGTGACCGTCGCTACTACACCCCTCAACGCCGCCCGTTACGGTGCCACTCTCGCCGGGCTTCCCTTCCGATTCCTCGAGCTCCCTTTTCCGGCGACTGAGGCTGGATTGCCTGAAGGATGTGAAAGCACTGATAAAATCCCTAGTTTGGATTTAGTCCCCAACTTTCTAGCCGCCATTGATATGCTACAACAAAAGCTCGAAGAGCGTTTTGATATGCTACAACCTCGGCCAGATTGTATCATATCTGATAAGTACATGTCCTGGACGGGTGATTTCGCCGATCAGCATCATATACCGAGAATCATGTTTGATGGAATGAGTTGTTTTAATGAATTATGTTACAACAATTTGTATGTATCCAAGGTGTTCGAAGGTTTGCCTGAATCAGAACCTTTTGTTGTCCCTGGTTTGCCTAACAGGATCCAGCTCACAAAAAACCAGCTCCCACCTGAGTTTAACCCGAGCTCGATTGATACAAATGAGTTTCGTCAGCGGGCTAGGGATGCTGAGGTCAGGGCTTATGGAGTAGTGATCAATAGTTTTGAAGAGTTGGAACAAGAATATGTCAAAGAGTATAAGAAGTTAAGAAAGGGTAAAGTTTGGTGTATTGGGCCATTGTCACTATGCAATAGTGACAACTCGGCTAAATCTCAAAGAGGAAACATAGCCTCAATTGATGAAGAACAGTGCTTAAAGTGGCTTGATTCTCACAAACCCGACTCCGTGATTTATGTTTGTTTCGGCAGCCTTGTGAGGGTTAACACCCTGCAACTTATCGAGTTGGGTTTAGGCTTAGAAGCATCCAATCGCCCCTTCATTTGGGTTATTAAATCTGTTGGTAGAGAGAAAGAGGTGGAGGAATGGTTATCAGAAAGTGGGTTTGAGGAGAGGATTAAAGATAGAGGGTTAATAATCCGAGGTTGGGCCCCACAAGTGCTAGTCCTGTCTCACCCTTCTGTTGGGGCGTTCTTGACTCATTGTGGTTGGAACTCGACCCTTGAATCAGTGTGTGCAGGCGTTCCAATGATCACATGGCCACAGTTTGCCGAGCAGTTTATTAATGAGAAGCTAGTAGTGCAAGTGTTGGGAATTGGTGTAGGTGTTGGTGTTGATTCTGTTGTTCATGTGGGTGAAGAAGATAGATTTGGAGTTAAAGTGAAGAGTGAGGGTGTCAAGAAGGCTATTGAGAAGGTCATGGATGAAGGGGTTGAAGGAGACGAGAGACGGAAGAGAGCGAAAGAGCTTGGAGAGATAGCGAATAACGCGATAAAGGATGGAGGGTCTTCAAATCTGAACTTGACACTGCTAATTCAAGATATAATGTATCATGCAAAAACTACAAAACAGGAGTGAAGCTACACCAAGAGTTATTTCTTCATAGATAAAATTATAAACAGAGGTAAAGTGTTTTATTGACACATATTCTCTTAGAAGCAACAGAAAAGTAATGTATCTATATCAGTGTTACATATCTATATACTTGTACTTGCACAATACATCTAAGAGGCCCATACCCTATAATTTGAAGGCCAGTTTGAAAGTTTATCCGTTGAATATAAAGTATAGTTGTAATAAATTTACTTCTTAGCTTTTGAAAACAAATTCCTTGTCAATCAATAAATTGTTAGTCATTTTCATTGAGTGTTTAGTATTATTATCTATACTATATTATAAAACATTTCCCTCTCTTTCAATCTCTTAAAAATTTTAAGACAACTTAATTTTAAGTACTACAAGATTTTATACACAAAACCCAAACACTTGGAGCAATAACACAATCAATCATCTTCTCAATTAACTCAATTAATTTATGGCAACTTTTGTTTTAATAAATTATTAAACATGTCAACTATTTAATTATCTAAAAGAGTTTAATAGATTGACATATTAACATTCCACTACCTATACAAGTATACAACTTTACTCTTTAACATTCACAATTCATTAAACTCTACAAAGTTTAATAGATTTTCACATCAGCATCATATATATAATTTTACAAAAATAATTTAAAACTAAAAAAAATAAATACTACATTAAAAAATACGAAAGTAAAATTACATTAAATAAAAATTACGTGACTAAACAAAGTAATTAAAAAATACGAAACCTAGAAAATAAAATAGTTAAACACCAAATAATTAATAAAAATATATATACATTAAATTAAAAAAATTAATTAAAATTTTAAACTATTAAATAAGTATGTCGAAATTGGTTTTTGTATTAAAATTATTTATTTATAATTTTTTTTATTGCTTTTTAGAGAAATAATTAAATAAATAAGAGTGAGGTCACTCAATTTTCATACAACCACTCAATAATCATACAACTCATTCATTCAACTCTTCTCACTCTCTATACCACCCTTATATCATCCCCATACAACTCCTATTAAACTCCCATTGGAGATGCTCATACATCAATATAATTTTTAAAGTTGGATTATCTTTCTCTGTACTTATTTATTAATAATATATATTTTTTCTTTATTTTATTGTTTTTCAAAAACCAATAAAAGAGTTTATTGAAAAAAAGAGAAATAAAGAAAATAGAAAAAGAATAAATAAAATGGATATGTTGTAGAATAGATTATATTTCCTGACACCGCTTTCACAAAATTAGAAATCATGTATTCACGTGAAAGTAATATATCATGATATAATCGGCTTTTTACTGAACTACCCCTAAAATTATCATGATAATATGGCAAGTTGGTTTGTGAATTGACCGTTTCTTTTGGTCTTTAGCTCGTAATAAAACTTAACGCCCAATTGTTGACTCTTATCAAAATTTTTGGCATTCGTGTGGGCTGTTCAATGTACCAGACGTCTGCATGGCAATCTCTAGTAGAGAAGTTTAACTCTAGATTATCTCAATGGAAAGCCTCGTGTTTACTGATGAGAGGTTGAATGGTGCTTTGTAGATCTGTTTTGGGATCACTTGGTAATTATGTGTTGTTTATATATAAGGCATTGGCTGCTATTATTAATAAACTGGAGAGTATTAGAAAAAAAATAATTCTGGGGATAATAAAATCTCTTGGATAGTTTGGAAAAAAGTATTGGTCCCTATGTCTGCGGGTGGATTGGGTCTAGGTAGTTTAAAAGCCTTTAATCTTGCTCTATTATCTAAGTGGAGGTGAAGAATTCGTTCGGATGATCAATCCATTCTTGCAAGAGTAATTCGATTTATACATGGATTCAAGAGAGGTGTTGTAGTGGATCCATTACACTCCAAGAAAAATGGTGTATGGAGGATGATTTCTAATCTGGATACTTCTATAAAAGATGTAAATGTTAATCTTAATGATCTTTTTCAAGCTTCTATGTAGGATGGACCCAGTGGTGAGGAGTTAAAATGTTCATGGACCATCGACAAGTCAGGGTTATTTACGGTTCGCTCCTTGAGAAGATACATTAAGATTAAAGAAAACTACACGGAAGTTCTTATTGAAACTTTGTGGCTAAAATCGGTCCCTTCTAAAGTAAATATATTGATGTGACGTTTAAAACAAAGAAGGCTAACAAGTTTGTGTAATCTTTTTACAAGGGGTATACCAATTGACTCCATGATATGCTACCTATGTAAAAGAGGTCCCGAATCGGAAGAACATTTATTTTTGCGATGTTCAGTTTTTCGATCCTTGATAAACATGATTGAGAAGTGGTGGAATGTGGATGCGAGCTTGGTGTCCTCCATCCATTTGTTATTCTCGTGGGGATCCTCGTTGTGTTTCAAATGTAAAATCCTTGAGGCTTTTAACTGTATTATGTATGCTCTCTGCTGGGTAATTTGGAAGATTCGAAATTCCTTAGCATTCCAGGTAGGTAGTTCTCGATAGATTGGATTGGTATGGTACAAAATCTCTCCTTTTTTTGGTTAAACACTAGGGAAAATGTATGGAAAAAGATGAGCTGGTATTGTTGGTGTTGTTTTCCTATTTTGGAAATTTTTATGTAATTTTGTAAGTTGTAATCTTTTAGCAGCTTGCTAGATGCTTTTGTTTTAATGAAGTTTTGCTGCAGTTAAAAAAAAACATCCAATTCTTGTCTCCATATATTTGCATTAATGTTATCCTTTTTTAATACACTTTCGGTCTTCAAGCTTGTAGTTTCATACTTTCCTTTCGCGTCTTTATAAAGAATTTTATTCATTTTAATTTAACAAGAATGATAACTACAACTCTTAGAGCGGTAAATAAGAATAGTTAGGAAAGCTTAGTTTTTAAAAATAACAATCATAACTCATGTTTTTTAATCAATTTTCCATAAATTTTATACTTATCTTTTAATTGTGTTTTAACTTTCTATACATGAAACACGGTTATTATTTTTAAAAACTAAAATCATATTTTTTTTTATTCTTATTCATATTAGAGTTGTGATTATCATCTCCTTAATTTAATTGTTTCTATTAGTTTATATATATATATACATACACACACGTACACACACTAATATAAGTAACTTGAAGTAAGGGTGTCATTTTTTTCGGTTATCGGTTAATTCGGGTCGGGTAATTCCGTTCTTTTAACTATAGAATATTAATCGTTAACCAAACGGTATTTAATATTCGGTATTGGTTATGGGTAGATTTGGGTACGGTTCGGTTATAACGGGTATCGGGTATAATAAAAAAATACTAACTTTGATCTATTTTATACTTTTGACGATTTGTTTTTAATAGCAAATAATACCATTACCACCACAGAAAGAAACTAAGCTAAACAAAAGCAATGACCAAACCAAGCTAACAAACTAGCGTATATAATTCTTTTTCAATCTTTTTTAGTGTATATAATTTTTGTTATACAAAGTAAACAAAAATGAAGAACTAAAATATCACTCTTATTCTACAAATTAAACCAAGTTAAACAAAACAATTATTTTACAAAATTAGAGATTTTATATTTAGATTATATTAAGGATGATTTTTAATTTTTAGATGATTTAATTGTTATTAAGTATTTATCTGGACATATATAAGACTTTATAACTTTTAAAAGAATGTTAATGTAATTTAAATGTTTGAAAGGATATATATATATGTAACTAACAAAGTTTATAATGATATAGATTAAATTCCTATTTAATTGTTTTTTTCCGGGTAAATCAAGTATACCCAAATGCAAAATAATTTAACCGATAATCAAACCGTAATTAATACGGATAACTCGAACTAATCAATCAAGCTTACTCGATAACCATTTTAACCGAACCTTGATCGGATAGGTCAGCTTTTTTGATTATTGGTTATTTTCAACGGGCCTAATTTAAAGACTTAATTAAATAAAGTTCCTTGAAAATGAAAACACACGGACAGTGACTGTAGACACAAAATATATACATTATCCAAGGATCGAGGTTAAGTTGACGAAAGTACGAATTAGGAAACCACATGTTTATTTACTTTTTATATAATTAATTTAGTGACTCGAAAAAAAAAAGAAATAATATCTTACCCAAAATTTATACATTTTCCTAACTCAAAGCCATTCATGACACATTTTTAATGCATTTCATAGGACAAACTTTATCGATAGCAAAACTTTATCACGTTTGAAACATTTTTAAGTTTTAACATAAAACGTATAAAATTATATACATTCCTGTTAAATGGTATCAAAATCTGATCACCTCTCTACATTGAATCGATATATATAAGCATACAAAATAAGCTTTCCTATAAATGAGGAAAGGATAATCAAAGAGATAACCACAATATTTGAATGTATCTAGTCTAAATATATATCTAATATATCGACTAACAGCCCCCCTCAGTTGGAGCAGGAGGAGGCCGGATGCTCAAACTGTGCCGAAAATCAACAAACAGCTGTCGTGGAAGGCCTTTGGTGAAAATATCCGCAAATTGATAGGCGGACGGGACATGCAAAACTCGAATATGGCCTAGTGCGACTTTCTCGCGCACAAAATGAATGTCCATCTCAATATGCTTGGTCCGCTGGTGTTGAACAGGGTTCCCGGAAAGATAAACAACAGACACATTATCACAATAAACTAGTGTAGATCGTTGAAGCGGTCGATGAAGCTCAAGAAGCAAGTTACGCAACCAACATGATTCAGTAACAGCACTGGCAACACCGCGGTATTCGGCTTCCGCACTTGACCGAGAAAGAGTTGGTTGACGTTTTGCAGACCACGAGACGAGGTTATCACCCAAGAAAACACAATAGCCTGATGTGGAACGGCGTGTATCAGGGCACCCGCCCCAGTCAGCATCCATATAAGCCACAAGCTGAGTAGAAGTGGAGGGGTAAAGTTGCAAGCCCATGTGTAAAGTGCCCTTTAGATATCGAAGAATGTGTTTCAATGCATTGAAATGTGGTTCTTGTGGCGCATGCATGAACAAACAAATCTGTTGAACGGCGTAGGCAATGTCCGGGTGAGTGAAAGTTAAGTATTGCAAAGCACCTGCGAGACTGCGATAAGTTGTAGAATCGTTTAGAAGAGAACCATCCGTAGCACTTAATTTGGAATTGGTATCTACAGGGGTTGAAACAGGTTTGCAGTTGGTCATATGAGCCCGACTCAAAATAGATTCGGCATACTTTTGTTGAGATAAGAACATGCCATTAGAAGTCCGAGTGACGGAGATGCCCAAAAAAAGAAAGGGTGCCAAGATCATTCATCTCGAATTCTTTCTTGAGAGCAGAGATAAGCGAGCCCTGTAGTAAAGTAGATGATGCTGTAATGACAATATCGTCTACATAAAGCAGAAGGTAAGCCAGATCATTGTTGTGCTGATAGATAAAAAGTGAGTTGTCACTCTTACAACAGACAAAACCAAGAGTGAGGAGATGTTGAGCAAACCGTTGGTACCATGCTCGAGGTGCCTGTTTAAGTCCGTAAAGAGACTTACGTAACCTGCAAACATAACCTGGAAAGGAAGGGTGAGTGAACCCAGGGGGTTGATGCATATAAACCGTTTCATGAAGGTCCCCATGTAAAAAAGCGTTCTTAACATCCAACTGATTAATGGGCCAATGGCGGCCCAAAGCTAAGGAAAGAACCGTACGGATAGTAGCCGGTTTAACAACCGGACTAAACGTCTCATCACAATCAATACCAACCTCCTGTGAATTTCCGTTAACAACTAACCGTGCTTTATACCGTTCAAGCGAGCCATCTGCTTTAAATTTATGACGAAAAATCCAATGGCATCTAATAATATTAGCATCAAGCGGACGAGGAACTAGTTCCCATGTATTTTGTTTAAGTAAAGCATTAAATTCAGTGGTCATGGCAGAGTTCCAATTAGGGTCTAGGAGTGCTACTTTGGGATTGGACGGTATAGGAGAGAGAGATTGAGTGTGTAAAGAAAAAGGGACATTGGGTTTATAGATCCCGTTCTTTGAACGGGTTTGCATGGGATGATGCGATTGTGGGGAAGGAGGTGGGTTTGAGCCAGATGAGGCAGCTATGGATTGAGAGGAGGGGACGGGTTGAGGGGGTAGCGGGACCGTCGAGGGGGTAGAGGTCGTAGATGGAGATTGTGATTGAGAATGATGGATTAAGTAGGGAGAGGGAGGAGGGTCATTTAGAAAGTCATATGTGGTTAGAGGAGATGTGGGATAGGTGGCGAAGGGAAACATATCTTCAACAAAAGTGACATGTCGAGAGATTAAAAATTGTTTGGTGAGGGGATCGTGACACAAGTAACCACGATGGTTAGAAGGATAGCCTAGAAAAACACAGGGAATGGAGCGTGGGGAGAGCTTGTGAGAGGTGGTGGAGGATGTGTTAGGATAACACAAACACCCGAAGGTGCGAAGGTGAGTGTAGGATGGATTACGGTGATAAAGAGCCGTAGTGGGGGTAGTATTGTTAATGGTGGAAAAGGGAAGAATATTTAGAAGGTAAGTGGCAAAGTGGAGGGCATAATGCCAATAGGAGGGTGGGACGGAGACGTGAATGAGGTTGGTACGGATGGTATTATTAATGGCGCGAATGATGCGTTCCGCTTTGCCATTTTGAGGAGAGGTGTAAGGGCAAGAAAATCGAAATTGTAAGCCGTGTTGAGTGCAAAAATGATGAAAGTCATTGTTGTTGAACTCACGACCATTATCACACTGAAGAGTTTTAATTTTCTTGTCAAATTGAGTTTGAATGTAACGATAGAAGGTAGTGAAAACCGAGTATACTTGCGATTTATATGTTAGAGGAAAGGTCCAAAGAAAGTGTGTATAATCATCAAGAAGAACAAGATAATATTTGTGACCAAAAATAGATGCAACAGGAGACGTCCATAAATCAGCATGTATTATATCAAATGGATTAAAAGTAATGGAATTAGAAGTAACAAAACTCAAACGACAATGTTTGCCAAGAGAACAAACATTACAATTATCAATATTTCTAATGGAACTAGGAAAAAAATTATGTATAAGTGAACTAAAAGTAGAAGATCCCAGATGCCCGAGCCGATTATGCCAAGTGGAGGAAGAGACGGTGTGTAATGCGAAACTGGTGTTGCTGGTAATAGGGTAGAGATCACCGGAACTGTTGCATCTCGTTATGATTGTCCCCGTTTTGAGATCCTTCACAGAAAAACCATACGGGTCAAATTCAATGGAAACATTGTTATCATGAGTGAACTTACGTACGGAAATAAGGTTTTTGATCAGTGTTGGAACATGAAAAATATTATTTAAAAAGTAAAGACGAGTGGGATGGGAGATGGTGGAGGAACCTAAACCGCTAACGGGAACACTACTGCCATTACCAACTAATATAGAATGCGGTTTACTTAAAGAAAATAAGCGAGAAAAATTACCTGCGTTGCTTGCAACATGCGAAGTAGAACCCGTATCCATGTACCAAGAAGTGTCTGGCATGTTAAGTTGCATAGTGTTGAATGCGCTTTCCAACTCGGTAGGGGTCATGGGGTTACCATGGGCTGCCGAAAAATAGGCCTGTTGCTGCTGCTGTTAGGCTTGCGGTTGGGCTTGCATGCGTGGGCCTGGGCCAAGAATGCTTGGAGGGGCGGTCGGATAAGGGCAAGGGGGCGGAGAGGGCCAATTGTTGCCGGAATACCAAGGTGGAGGAGTCCATGTATAATGTGGAGGGTATGGATGACGACCACGGTAGCCACCGCAACCACCGCCCCTATCGCCGGAGTAAGAAAAATCCCGAGAAGGTCCCCCTTGTTGCGATGATGTAGGAACCGTTAGAGGGTCGGATTTTTGAGTCACCAAAGCTTGCGGGGCATTCGATTCTTGTTTAGAACGGCGGGTTTCTTCAAGGGCAAGCTGTGAGCATGCTTTAATAAAAGTCGGCAGAGGATCGGTTTGTTGAATAAAGGTAGCCAAAGTTTCATATTCCTTCGGAAGACCGGTGATTAATTGAAGAACCATCTTCTGATCAGAGATGGGATGTCCGACATTCGCCAGTTGATCGGACAGATTCTTAATACGATTGCAGTATTCAGTGGAGTTAGAGAAGGTCTCCATACGGGTTCCGTTCAGTTGTTCTTCGAGATAAACGGCTCGGGTGGCACGGTTGTCTTGGAAAATTTCGGCCAGGCGATCCCATAATACTTGAGCAGAGGCACCGGGTTTCATAACTGTTTGCAGCAGATCAAGTTGGGTCCATGTTGCTTTATTGATATCAGCAGGAGCAGGAACCTTGGGATCGATGTGATCAAGAACATCGTATGCGCAGGCATGAATATGAAACAGTTCAACCCACGAAGCATACCTATCATCAAGCTGATTTAGGGTGAGGGGAATAGAGTTTTTGATGTTATTGACACCAAATGTGGGGTGAAAACCTAGTTTAGGATTCACAGCTTCGTCGCCGGCCATGGCGATCAAGAAAACAGAAGAAGAGAAGAAGATTAGGGCCGGCTGGTTGATGGCGTAAAAAGAAAAGAAAAGAGCCTACAATCGTGGCTCTGATACCATGTTAAATGGTGTCAAATCTGATCACCTCTCTACATTGAATCGATATATATATATATATATATATAAAAGCATACAAAATAAGCTTTCCTATAAATGAGGAAAGGATAATCAAAGAGATAACCACAATATTTGAATGTATCTAGTCTAAATATATATCTAATAAATCGACTAACAATTCCGATGAATCAAAAAGTACGTGGTTATTTTATAAGTAGGTTTGTCTGCTGTTTATTTTGATTCACATAATTCTCTAGAACGTGAGTATTATGCTATAGTGGTAGTAGATAAAAATCACTTTTGTATTTCCTTTTATTTACTCCTAAACTTTATGTTAAAAATGGTTTAATCTTTATATTTTTTAATAGATGCTTTATATCCTAAACTTGTTACAATGAATTGTTTTAGTCACTTGACTTGTTATTGTAGGTTACTAAACTTTTAAAAAGCAGTGTAATACCTAAACTTATCTCATAAACATTTTAATTCTTAAACTTTAACACATAAATGGTTTAATCCTTAAAACTTTTTTACTCTAACAAACATACTTTAAAAATACAACCACGTGCAACACGTATACAACCCAATCAATGTTGATCATCACATTTGCTTCAATAAGAAATCGACAAAATCAACTAAATCAACCGAGTCACTGAAATCACGAGTCAACACAATTAACTAAATCGACCCAATCTATGAAACCAGGTCATTCTCTGATGAATCACGACGCAAAATGACGTGTTTCTCGGTCGACGTGAAGGCATGGCAACAGGTAATGTTATAATTTTAATCTATGTTTTAAGAACTAAGTTTGTAATCTATAACTATTATAAAAAGGCTTACCTTTTTTCATTTTTTAACTATTAAATCAAACTCTATTAACCAATCAGAACCTCCAATTTCAAAATCCTGAAAACAATTTTAGAAAGATTAAACAACTATCGAAATTCAATTTTAAACCAATTGGGGGGCTGGATGAAAATTGTGAGGGGGTTTTATGAAACATGTGAGGGACTTTTAAGAAAATGTAGTGGGGTTTTATAAAAATTGTATATTAAATGTAATTAATTATAAGTTGTTTATAAATTATGTTTAGTATCTTGTGATATATTTTGTTTAGAGAAAAAGTAATTATATATTTGTGCCGTCTCATTTCTATCTACGTTTTGGTACAAATTTTATTGTAATATGGCATTTTTTAAACTTAGTTTTTTGTTATCCATTAAGTGTGTAGATAATTTTTTATTTAGCAGTGGGTTTTTTTGGATTATGGTGATGAACGGAGTGATCAACTTGAGTATGCTATTCAAAGTGTTTAATTATTGATTTTAAAGCATTTTCAATCTTATTAGAAAGATGTATGAAACCTTTTATAAAATATTGTTTAAAATAAAATGTATCATTAAAAGATGATATATTATATATTTAAAAATCCAATTTTAAAATCCTTTAATTTTAGAAAGATTAAACAACTATCGAAATTAAATTTTAAACCAATTGGAGGGGGCTGGATGAAAATTGTGATGAGGTTTTATGAAAATGTGAGGGGCTTTTAAGAAAATGTAAGCTAGGGGGTTTTATAAAAATTGTATATTAATGTAATTAATTATAAGTTGTTTATAAATTATGTTTAGTACCTTGTGATATATTTTGTTTAGAGAAAAAATAATTATATATTTGTGACCGTCTCATTTTTATCTACGTTTTGGTATCAATTTTATTGTAATATGCCACTTTTTAAACTTAGTTTTTTGTTATCCATTAATAGTAGTGTGTAGATAATTTTTTGTTTAACTGAGTGGGTTTTTTTGGACTATGGTGATGAATTGAGTGGCAACTTGAGTATACTATTCAAAGTGTTTAGTTATTAATTTTAAAGCATTTTCATTCATATTAGAAAGATGTATGAAACATTTTATAAAATATTGTTTAAAATAAATGTATCATTAAAAGATGATATATTATATATTTAAAAATCTAAATTCAGAGATGTAAAGATAGAAGCTGTTCTTGATGTCCTAAAACTATTTTATTAGTGCAAGTAGTTAGTCAAAGGAAACACTAAAATAGAAGTGTTAATTTTTTATACACAAGACATGAAATCATTCTTGATTTTTTAATATTTAACACGAGTTGTTTTTTTTTCTTTTACTTACAAGGTGTGTGAAAATTTTGCTTTAGAAGCGGAAATGCAATGCATCATATTCAATCTGTAAGACATATGATCATTAGTAGCAGATTTAAACATGGAGATGCGCCTCTTTATCAACTTATTTGATTTATTAAATTATCAAACGATTATCTATTGGATTATGTCATGTTTTAGGTATAGTCATATAATGCTCATGTGTACAAATCTGTATGTATATTTTCTTTCTCTTAAATCTGTACGCTTAAATCGTCACTAAGTTATTAGCTATGCAAACTTGGATTTTCATTTTCTCTAAAGACGAAAAACTTTTAGTTATTCTTTATATATGATAGTTTATATTGACTATCATTTTATTCTTTCTCGATGATCAGTTTAACCAAGTAGAATGATTGTTTATTAGAATATATGTTGTTGTTTTTGCTTCATCTAAGAATTTATGTTTTAAGTATATTCACTTCTTTTTCTTATATCTAGATTGCCTATGATTCGTGAGATGTCATGATGATATGAGCATGTTTAAGCTTCTGATGTGTTTTTGTTGTTTTGTATGTATTTTAAACAATTTGATGTTTACTTTTTATTTTTTATGTATCAGTCTTAATAGTTTGGTCGTTATCTACATACTTGAAACGTGTTTTGTATTACATTATGTTATTTTCAAGTTTACTTGTGTATAAAGTACTTCAAAAAAAATTAATTTGGTTTCTTATGTACGTATTTGGTATTATTTTTTTGTATATGTACAATACTTAATTACATTTTTCTATTTGATTTTAATGCATTTCAAGCTTACTTCTCTAATAGATTAATATCCATACGTGTACGGGTCTATAAACTAGCAAAGTCTTTAGTAAAGAGATATGGTAGCATCTCTCTTATAATGGTGAAAAAAATTATATGGGTAATAGATGTGTTTAGAAATTTGAGCTAGTTTTCTGTTTAGAATTATTATATAATTGACTTCAATATTTGAATTTACTAAAAATGACATTAGGTAATACATGTTCTTTTAAATTAGATTATTGTTGTTTCGGGTTTAGTGAATTATATTTTAATTTGTAAACCTCTATATTATATAAGGAGTCATGTCTAATATAGACCGATCTAAATTAAACTATTATAACTCATGATTATGTGTCTCACTATGCAACAAAATATGTCATTTGTTTTTGCTAATAGAGTCTCATAGCTCTATTCTTTTTCTACTTTTTTTTAATTGTCAACAAAAGAAAAAATTATCATGTTTTCTACCAAATCTCATAGCTCTATTCGTTTAAAATTTAATGTTTTTGATTGATTTATAATACTTTTCACGTTACATCGTTAAAAAATTATCATGTTTTCTACCAAATCTCATAGCTCTATTCGTTTAAAATTTAATGTTTTTGATTGATTTATAATACTTTTCACGTTACATCGTTATTACTCCTATGATACTCTGTATCGAGTGTTCTACAAAGTGACTCTATCTACTTCCAAATCATAAAAAGTGTCCCTACATAATTTCTGTTCTTTCAATATTGCATATCAAAAGTTAACTTAATTACCTGGTAAATTTATTAAACCAATTATTCTCTCAATCACTACAAAGAAATTGACGTGAATCAGAGTGCAACGTAATATCTTTTATGTTCAACGTAATCTCTTTTATGAGGTAAATTTATATGTAGAATGACAACTGCAAAACTAATGAATTTGATTTTGTTTCTAGAGATTCTTTAAAATTTTCATTATTGAAATTAATGTCTAAAATGATAGATTTTTTTTGAACAGCTTCGTCTCAGCGGTAGTGGCACAGGATCGAAACCGGTTGATCTAATCTGGGTCACGGTTTCGAACCACTCCAACTACATCCCCCTAATTAATTCGGTAGGGCTGCTTTCACTAACGAGAGAGTGACCCTCAGCTACTCCTAGGAAGAAACCCTCCAGAGAGACTTGAACCCAAGACCTCTCATTCACTGGGAAAACTCCCTTACCGCCAGGGCAAGATGCAGATGAATTTGTATTTATACAAGGGACTTTTGAAGCGGTGATATGAAATATGAAAACTGGATAATAAAAAGGGCATGACTTGAAATTTGTTTCTGCATGACTTTAGCAGTTTTAAACACCATGTTTCTACTGGATTATATAAAGAAGTACTACAAAATACAAGTTTTGTTATGTATGACTTTAAACAATTTGTTTATATCCACTTTTTATTATTTTTCTATATTTAATAGATTAGAGTCATTTAATTATCAAACATTTCTTCAATTATTTCAATTTGATACACATGTTATCGAGATAAAAATCATCTCTTGCAAGAATGTTTGTACTATTATGTATATTTCTAGAATAAAAATAATTTAAACATTTCAGTTAAGTTTCGGCTAAGACATTTTAAAGTTATAGAAAATACCCTTTTCATCATACATGATAATTTAAAAATTAGAGATGAAGATAAACCAAGGGAAAAGAAAATAAAAACAACCATATCTCTTTATTCTATTCTAGCTTTAAGATCATTATTTGATTAATAAGTTAAAATCTTTTGAAATCTGGTCTCTTTGCTTTATTTGAAAATAACAAGGAAACATTTATTTTTTTAGTTACGTAGTTGAAAGTTTTTATGTATATATACTTCTAACATTTTTTAATTTGATTTTAATATATCTCAAGTTTACTTCAGTAATACCTGTATGTACACGGGTCTATAAACTAGTTAATAATTAATAAGCACCTGGACGAAATTGACAACAATTTCCAATAACTTACCCATTCACTTGTAAAAAACATTCTCCTAACCTGCGGGCCTACCACGATTTGCAAATGGAATGAGAAGAAACGATGTCACATACTCGAAGTTCAATTTATGCTGCGGAACCTACAGGTTTGCTTTCAATAATCGAGTCATCGATTTCTAAATTTTCGAGTAAACAAATATCAAAGTCTCTACGTCAATTGCTGCAAGAGGTAAACTCTGTGCCCATAAACTGTTTGTTAAAATGTGTAAGAGGCTTTACAATCTCTGATCCACAACCGTCAATTCTTCTAGTACGTTGCTAGTTTTAGGCGTCCAGTTACACTTGATCCCTGCAGCTTAAGGGTAGTAATTCCATATCTTGACTATGCTTTGTCATTAGGACATATATATAATATATTCTAGTAAGGGATACACTAATTTGCTGATTATCCCATGATGAATATTCTTTGCAGAAGTCCTTTGTGGAGTAGAAAAGAAAATATGGTTAACAAAATTTGGGAGTGCATATTTTAAGGGTTCATGACTTCATGGCTTATTGTGTAATTTAGAACCTAAAAAACACCAAAACTATGCTATTTCAAACCTACATAGACCAGCATCGATGTTACAAAAGCTTCAGTTGATTTGTTTAACTTATCTTTCTACTTGAAATCTTGTGTGGATCCTGTCTTTTTTTAAATATAATTTAATATTGTACACCATTGGAGTTTTCTTCTTAGTCAAGATTTTAAAGTTGTGTGATCCGTGTTGAGTTGGAAATTAGATAAATATATGTTATTCAATTATGCAAGTACACACCATTCAAACAGTCACATCAATACATCATCATCCCTTGAAGCACTAATTAGGGGTGGGGGTGACCCTTTATTCAGAATTTAAATTTAAACTCAGTTGCAGTTTCAAACATAGATTCAATCTCTCCATCATATTAGCCAGACTGTGAGATGGATTTACAAGAATCACTGGAACAAAACCAGCTTCACTTTCTTGTTATACCATTAGGATCTCCAGGCCACTATATCCCCACCATTGATTTGGCCAAGTTACTAGCTCAACATGGTGTTAGAGTCACCATAGTCACAACTCCAGTGAATACCATAAGATTTGGGTCAATCCTTGATCAAGCAATC
The DNA here is from genome assembly GCA_038502395.1 of Dittrichia graveolens. NCBI lineage: Eukaryota > Viridiplantae > Streptophyta > Magnoliopsida > Asterales > Asteraceae > Dittrichia > Dittrichia graveolens. The sequence goes on from JARJIL010000003.1 coordinate 9,372,965, forward strand.
CAATCAGGTCTTCCCATTAGTTTTCTTGAATTCCCATTACCATATAAGGAGTTTGGCATACCAGAAGGCTGTGAAAGCTTAGATGATCTCCCTAATTTGGCCTTGGCCCACGACTTTTTCCGTGCCTGCAATTCATTGCAACAAGAAGTTGAAAAATATATAGAAAAGCTTAATCCTATGCCAAGTTGCATTGTTTCAGACACATTTGTCCTGTGGGCAAGTGAAACAGCGAAAAAGTTTCAGATTCCAAGGATTGTATTTGATGGAATGAATTGCTTCACACAGATGTGTAACCATGTTTTGTACCAATCCAAGGTATACGAAACCGTGGGGGAGTCAGAATCATTTGTTTTACCTGGTTTGCCTGATCGTATTGAACTAACAAGATCCCAACTATCTTTTGCATTCAACTCAGGCTCCATTGACGCAAATGATTTTCATAGGAAGCTTCGGATATCGGAATCTGAAGCATTTGGAGTAGTTATTAACAGTTTTCAGGAGTTGGAACAAGCATATGCTGATGCATATCAGAAAGTCAAAGGAGATAGAGTTTGGTGTGTAGGGCCACTTTCTCTATGCCACAAGGATGCATCAGAGAAGGTCCAGAGAGGTAACAAGTCCTCAATTAATGAAAATGAAACCCTCAAGTGGCTCAATTCTCAAGAAAACAGCTCTGTGATCTATGCCTGTTTAGGAAGCATCAGTCGTATTGAGCCAGCACAATTAGTAGAGCTTGCTTTAGCTCTAGAATCATCAAAAAAACCATTCATTTGGGTGGTTCGAGCCGGTCATAAGACTTATATGATAGAAAAGTGGATTGAGGAAGAGGGGTTTGAAGAGAGAACCAAAGAGAGAGCTCTAATCATTCGCGGTTGGGCACCACAAGTGTTAATCTTGTCACACCCTGCAATCGGAGGCTTTTTGACTCATTGTGGTTGGAATTCAATTCTAGAAGGTGTTTCTGCAGGTGTCCCTATGGTAACATGGCCTCAGTTTCAAGAGCAATTCTACAACGAAAAGTTAGTTGTACAAGTTTTGAGAATCGGAGTTAGTGTTGGTGCACAAAAAGTCGTCCATTTGGGTGAAGAAGAGAAGTCGGGAGTGGTAGTAAAGAGTGAGGAATTCAAGAAGGCTATAGAGATGGTAATGGAAGAAGGAAATGAAGAAGAGAGAAGAATAAGAGCTAAAGAACTCAGTAAGATGGCAAGTAAAGCAATAGAAGAGGGAGGATCTTCCCATTGGAATATGAGACGATTAATTGAAGTTGTCAGGAATCAAGCAGGAAAATAGGAATTTAAGTTAAGAAGATTATGTTCAGTCCCATATATCGTGCTTGTTCTCTTTGTGTTCTATGTTATTCACTCAATTAAATCAAGCTGACATGAAAAATAATCCACTTAACTAGGCCTTTCCTTTTTCTCATGTGTGTGTGTGTGTAAAACCCAACAAGTAGGGCCTTAGGGGTGTTGATCGGGTCAATTCGTTCGGGTTTCGGCTAATCGGGTCGGGTTAGTCTGGTTTTTGAAAGAAAAAGAATTCACCCGAAACGTGTTCAAGAATTTAGATACTGCTAGTCTGCTACTACGGATATTGATATAATCCTTAATCGTCTTTCAGTAGATTATAAGAGGTTTCAGTAATTGGGTTGTCACAAAAACAACATAGGATTTAAAAAGGATTCTATATACATTCGGCAATTATGTCCTTTGGCCAGAAAGTCTTAAAGTTTTTCCATGCCCCATGTGTTGGACCCGGTGAATTATTCGGATAAAAGGCAACTAAAACGTGGTTACTAAACAAAATGTATTAAAATAAATATTACAAACATAAACAATTAAGCACATATTTGGCATCTTGTTTATTGGCCGGCTTAATGTCTTTCCTAAAGCAATTGTAGAGTTTTCCTATTTGTCAAAATTTCTAGTAATCTACGAAGGCCTGTCCACAGTTGTGTGGTTCATATATTTGGGTTATAAATAAACTGAAACCTCCATTATCTCACATAGATACATACAGTTTCTTCCCTATCATACTAACCAAACTGCAAAATGGCATTAGAAGAATCACAAGTACAGAACCAGCTTCACTTTCTTGTTATACCCATGGGATCTCCAGGCCACTACATCCCCACCATTGACATAGCCAAGTTACTAGCTCAACATGGTGTTAGAGTCACCATAGTCACCACCCCGGTCAACACCCTCAGATTCGGGTCAATCCTTGATCAAGCAATCCAGTCTGGTCTTCCCATCAGTTTTCTTGAATTCCCATTTCCATACAGGGAGTTCGGCTTACCTGAAGGCTGTGAAAGTGTAGATGATCTTCCTGTTATGGGATTGACTGGAGCACTTATGCAAGCCTATGCTTCACTACAGAAACATGTTGAAGAATATATCAAAAAGCTTAGTCCTAAGCCAAATTGCTTAATATCCGACACATTTCTCCTATGGCCAGGTGATACAGCAAAAAAATTCCAGATTCCAAGGATTATATTTGATGGAATGAATTGCTTCACACAGATGTGTAACCATGTTTTATACCTCTCAAAGGTATATGAAAATGTGGGTGAGTCGGACTCGTTCGTTTTACCCGGTTTGCCTGATCGTATAGAACTAACAAGATCCCAACTACCATTTGCATTCAATCCGGGCCTTAAAAATATGAAAGATTTTAATGAAAAGCTTCGGATATCTGAATCTGAAGCATATGGAGTAGTTGTAAACAGTTTTCAGGAGCTGGAACCAGTATACGCCGATGAATATCAGAAACTAAAAGAAGATAAAGTTTGGTGCGTAGGGCCTTTATCCCTATGCCACAAGGATGAATCAGAGAAGGTCCAGAGAGGTAAAAAGTCGTCAATTAACAAAAATGAATGTCTCAAGTGGCTTGATTCACAAAGAAATGGTTCGGTGATCTATGCCTGTTTAGGAAGCATCAGTCGGCTCGAGCCTGCACATCTCGTAGAGCTTGCTTTAGCTCTAGAATCATCTAAAAAACCGTTCATTTGGGTGGTTCGAGCTGGTCATAAGACTGAAAAGATAGAAAAATGGATAGATGAAGAGGGGTTTGAAGAGAGAACCAAAGATAGAGCTCTATTGATCCGTGGATGGGCTCCACAACTGCTAGTCTTATCACACCCTGCAATTGGAGGGTTTTTGACACACTGTGGTTGGAATTCAGTCCTAGAAGGGGTATCTGCTGGTGTCCCTATGATAACATGGCCTCAATTTCAAGAGCAATTCTATAATGAGAAGTTAGTCGCACAATTGTTGAGGATTGGAGTTAGTGTTGGTGCTCAAGAAGTTGCGCATTGGGAAGAAGAGAAGTCGGGAGTGGTAGTAAAGAGTGAGGAATTCAAGAAGGCTATAGAGATGGTAATGGAAGAAGGGAATGAAGGAGAAGAGAGAAGAAAGAGAGTCAAAGAACTCAGTAAGATGGCATATAAAGCACTAGAAGAGGGAGGATCTTCCCACCTGAATATGACACGATTGATCGAAGATATCAAGAATCACACAAGAATTAGGAAATCAAGCTAAGATGATTATGTCCAGTCGCATAGATTAATACTTGTTTTTATGATCTATGTTATTAAGTGAATTTAAATTAAGCCGTTGGTTTCTTCTTCTGTTTACCTACAACGAAACTCACACGCCCTCTTAAAAACAAGTCTATTATCCATGTCCCGTTTCAAGAGAAGATGTTAGTACTAGCTAGCTTTACATAAGGTCTTAGTCTGTTTTCTTGACTTGGAATTGTAACCATTTTGATAACAGAAAGAAAACTTGCGGGGTGTTTGGTTGGGGGTTTTAGGAGGTAAGGAAAGATAATGAGAATAACTAATGATATTTGGTTAGGTAGAATATAATCAATCAATACCCATTAATAGGTAGGTATGTTTGTGTCCACCACCCACCGCAACACCACCATCGCTATGGCCGCCACCACCCTCCACCATCAGCAATGGCCGCCGTCACCACCACCACCGGACGCAACCACTACACCATCGTAGCTCGTCACACAATCACTATCCCTACCACCACCTCTGCCTTCACCACCATCGACTATCCCGACCATCACCACTCGCCACAATCACCATCATTGTCAACCATTGCTCGCACCATTAATTGTGATTGGTCGCTACCTCCACCAAAACTGTATTCACCACGGCCACCCTCACCAGCTTCGACCGCAAACGCCACCAGCACCAACCACAACCAACATCGCTGCCACCACCGACTACAAGAAAATCGTCATTGCCACCGATTGTTGCCCCTAATTGACCCACACACACAAACAACTATGGATCTAAGTGTTTTTTAACCACCGACCACAAACAGCACCACCAACATTGTCACCACCACCACCACCCTCTACCACCACCCTTAAACTAGGGTGACTACCACCAGCACCAACAACAAGCACCACATCACTATCTCTCATCACCATTATCACCATTTCCACCTTCATCGCCACTACCACCATTTCCACCTCCATCATCATCATAACCACGTGTTGCAACAACCACCAATGTCGACCACCATATGCTATCACCTATTACCATTAATTGATGCCTTCACCAACGCCGTTGTCGCCACCGACCATCATCGTCATCGTTGCTACTAACCATCACCGTTAACGGTTGCTTCCACGGTCACCAACCATCACCACAACCTACTACTTCCACTAGCAACCAACATTAACAATATGTTCCTTTGTATTTCCTTAGCCTTTCATTCCCATTCCTTTGTTTTCAACCAAATTTCCCCTTAGTGTTTCTTTTAGTCTCTCCCCACCCAAAGTTATAAGGATTTGGTTCCTGATGCACTTGAAAGGACAAAATTACACCTTATCTCCATTTTTTATACATTTTCTTGATTTTATTTCATTTTAATATTTAAAAGAAATAAAATCTTAGAGCATAAAAGCTATGATCTCTCCCTTACTCCCACTCGTATATCTATCTAATCTCTCTCCTTCTCTCTTTTCGGCAACCACCCTTCAACACCACCTTGTCACCAACCTAGCTGTCGCCCACCACCACCACCACTGTCGTCTCTAACCACCAATGCAATTGGTCACCACTCCTGATTTCTCTTTGCTCAAGATATCCTCTCCCTCTTAACCGCCACATGCGACGAAGGCCGGCAATTTCTGGGTCCGCACGAAACCCGACCCGAAAAGTGGCGTAAATAAATGGGTCGGGTTATGGTCGACCCGACAATCCGAAAGTGATCCATATGACCCTTTAGGGGTAAAATTATAACATTATAAAATTTTCTTTAATACTTGAAATTTAAATTTTGAAAAGAAGATTGTGAATTCAAATAAGGGAGTGACATTTTAAGACAATAAAACCCGCCACAAAACTACAAAACTCTTAAATATTAAAAATTTAAAATAAACAATAAAAGATTTATAGTTAAAACAATAGTACGTCATTTTGGTATTTGTTGCTTTGACTATATGATTTTGGTACATTTACATTTGATTACTTGATAGGTGGTACTTTAGTATTTTGAATCGATTCATAATTCTGTTTAATGATGAATCATTTTAAATTATTTGGTTGTTCAATAACATTATTTATTGTTAGTTGATAGAATAGTAGTATATCAGTTTTATTATATTCATTTATATAAGTAGAATAAAAAAATAAAATCAAAATTTGAATCAAACCGAAACAAATACAGAATTTAAAGTTCAAATACAATTGAAAACGAAGAACATTGAATATTAAAGTTAGAATATAAACGAAAATCATTTTTGAAATTCTTACCGAAAGTTGGAAAACAAATATGGAATTTGAAAGATTGATAAAGAAAATCGTAATTGAGACGGAAAACCGTATTCGAAAATCATACTCAAAAACCATATTTGAAAACCCAAAAAATACTTGTCGATCACATTTGGCCTAAATGGGACGACACGAAATACACAGACACGAAAATAAATGGGTCGAAAGTGGGTGGACACGAAATTGACCTGAACCCGAATGACATGAATTTGATAACACGAATCCAACCCGAATTAACAGCCTTACGTTCGACCTTCGCCCTCTATCAGCTCAAGATCTCCTATCTTTGTTCTCTCTCTAATCTCGATTGTTCCTCTCTACACCCAATGCCGACACAGATGCAACCATAGTTAATTATCTGGTTTTAAGGTTATTTCCGTGAATGAGTTTCGTTGTTGATTTCACTGAATAGAAATTTCAGATTTATCAATTCTTGAGTTTTCTTTTGATTTTTTAATTTGGGTTTTCGTTACATAGGTTTCGTTGTTTTAATTACATTAAACGGGCCGACGCAGATTTCAGAATTACACCCAAGTCTTGATTTTTTATTACATTGAATGGGTTTCATTGTTGATCTTGGTGATTTGTGCTTGGTTTTGGTGGGTTGTCCACTGACATCAATTTTGGTTTGATTTCAGTGCATGTGTTTGATGAACTTGAGGTATTGGATTTTGAATTTCTACAGTGTCTGTGAATGCAGATGTAAGTGGTTGCAGATTAGTAGTGTTGTTAGTGTGTAGGACTACGGCGATGTGGTGGTGTTCTTGTAAACTTAAGATGATACTTGAGATAAATAATCATTAATAATGAAAAATCTAGTTTAAAAATAACTAATCAATATTTAAACTTTAATTGGTGTATTAAAATGATAAGAAATTAAATAACTTAATATGTATAAGGGTAATTTTTGTCTTCTTAAATATACCAGAGATCAAATTTTTAAATAAACCCATAATAAGTTCCGGTTAAGAAAGACCAGAACCTTAGGAACCAAAATAATTTTGTCTAAACCTCATGTGATTTACTCTTTGATCGAGTTTTATATAAAAAAGGACGATATATATATATATATATATATATATATATATATATATATATATATATATATATCAAGTCCCAGCCCACAGCTTGATCCTTAGTCACGTGACATGCATGTGGTATTTGATCATGAGGTAAGTGCTTAGGTAAGATGCATTGGACTCATGTGATCAGATTATATCTTCTTGTTTTGTTTCTCTATACATCTTCATAAATGACAAAGCAGACCAACTGCCTTGAAAATGAAATAGTGTGTAAACCAAAATATAAGGGCATCAGCATATTTTTATACTTTTAAGTGTGATTAATTGATGTTCTTAATTTGACTTTAGTTCCTGTTGTCTATATCAATATCAACGTATATTACTTAATCACGGTATTAAGACAGGTTATTATAAGGAAAATATAGTGTAGACAGTTATACCTCTGTCCTTTGACTGGTTTAGAGGGACACCTTTTAACTCCTCTTGTGTTGCCCAGTTACTTATTCTTGTCGTTAGCTCGAATGATATTTTCTAATTCACGTGTTAAAAAAAAATTCATAAGTTTTCCTCAAATTTAAAGAATTTTGGTTTTTATTTTGTTGTCGTAGTTGTTATTATTAAAAATGCATCAAATCGGTGAAATTGTATAGTCGTTCTTAGGTGTTCAATTTCTGTTATTTTAGTCCGGTTTCATATATTGAAACTTCTCGCTGAACCTGGTGAAAAGTAGACTCGTAGTTTATAACTTTATCTTATAATTTCTGCGTTATTGACATCGATCTTTGCACGATTTGAACATCAAGTTAAGCAAGAATGGACAGTTCAGAAACACCGACTGTCAGTCTACACGAGTACACACTTTCGAAACAAAAGCAATCACAAATCAAAATAAGAATCAACACGTAAATCTTGGCAAATCACTAGAAATAGTTATAAGTTTGTAACTTAGCCTGCAAGACCCTTATTAGTGTGTAGAGTGATATCTTCAATAAATAACTTCAAATTCAACAGAGATGAACCCCCTTCTTCTATAGCTTTTTCAGCCGTTTCTTTGAAATATTTTGCCTTTTCTCTTCTCATTTCCCCTTCACTTCCTTGATCCATCACCGTCTTTACAGCCTTGCTAACATCCTCCCTTTTCACTTGTACCCCGCTCGCTTCTTCCTCCCCTAAATGCATCACTCTTTGCACCCCGACTCCCACACCCGTGCCCGCCACTTGTACCACCAACCTCTCGTTAAAAAACTGCTCTGCGAATTGTGGCCATGTGATCATTGGGACACCCGCAGAAATCCCTTCTATGGTCGAATTCCAACCACAATGTGTCAAGAATGCACCCACAGCTCGGTGCGATAAGATCAGGACTTGTGGTGCCCACCCACGAACTAAAACCCCTCTTCCTTTTACTCTTGATTCGTAACCGGTTTCTTCTAACCAGTTTTCTATCTCTTGGGTTCTAGTTCCACCTTTTACCACTAGAATAAACGGGAATCCGGAATCTTCTAAGCCTAAAGCGAGTTCTATAAACTGTAGTGGTATGAGTCGTGTAAGGCTTCCTAAGCACACATAGATTACACTGTGATTGGGCTGAGAATCGAGCCATTTTACACAGTCATGGTCGTCAACTGAATCTTTGCTTCCACGTTGCGCTTTATCCAAATCGTTCTTGTTTGAATTTGAAAACGGTCCAATACACCAAACTCTACCTTGCTTTAGTTTTCGATATTCATCGATATATCTTCTTTCCAACTCTTCAAAACTGTTTATAACCATCCCGTATGCTCCTAATTCTGCTGCTCTAATCTGTTCACGAACAGCTTTTAATTCTAAGGCTTTTGCACTCTTTCCCGGATTGAATAATCCTGGAAGCTGGGATTTTGTCATGGATATCTTATCCGGCAAACCCGGCAAGAAAAACCGGTCGGAGTCATTCATGTTTTCATGAATCTTGGAAACACATAGATTATGTGTCGCTAACTCAGTGAAACAACTCATCCCGTCAAAAATAACCCATGGAATTTGAAACTTTTTAGCGACATCCGCCGTCCAGGATAAATGTTTATCGGAAATTATGCAACTGGGTCTCGGTTTGAGATCGTTAAACACGTCTTCGAGTGGTTGCCGAAGCTTAGCAGTTGCATCGAAGAAGTTTTTGGATAGCTGGAACGAGGGTAGTTCGTCGACACTTTCACATTCCTCCGGTAATCCAGATTCAGAGGCCGGGAACCGGAGCTGGAGGATTTTTATCGGGAGGCCGGAGGCGATGGCACGGTGGAGGACTGCGGCGTAACGTTGGGAGTTACGGGGAGTGATGAGTATGGTGACCGTGACGGATTGTTGTGCTATGAGTTTCGCCATGTCCACCATTGGAATGAGGTGACCTGGGCACATTAAAGGGATGATAAGAAAGTGAAGATTGGAAGCCATTATTGATGGAGTAAGTTAAACTGAAGTTAGAAACTATATATCTATCCAGCGCCTTTGGTAGGTATTGATTTGAGCTGTGAATCTGTGATATATATTATAATTCACATGTGGTGATTGTTTTATAAAGGGATATATATGATGGAGTTAGATCTGTACGTACACCAAAATATAAAAGTTACAAAGTTGAGGTACGTCGGTACGATCTTATCACACATGCTATATATATATAAAATGAGTTTAATAATGTATTTATTAATATCCTAAGTTTTTATTAAAAATATTTGTTTGCTAAAAGTTAAGAAGATAATTCTCATTTCCCAACCCAAAAGCCTGTGATAGCTACCCAATCATCAACATGGGACAATTTTATATAAGACTTTAAAAAAGAAAGTAAATTATATGTTTCTTTTCGTGGGTTTTCATCCTATTTCATGTTTAATCTTTAAAAAATTTAAATTATACTTATAGTTTTAAGCTGAAAATGCTATTTTAAACAAGACTTAAAAAAAGTTATTTGACACATGGTCCTTGAAAACGATTAACACACATCTAATTATATATATATATATATATATATATATGTGTGTGTGTGTTTTTTTTAATATAAAATCATTTAACAAACAACATACTCTCTTTAGACATAAAATGAAAATATTGTAGTTCCACCAAAGTACTTTTACATAAATGAATAAAAGGAGATAAATGAAAAAGTATAGATAAGTGTTTAGGTTACTTGATGACCACTACAAGAACAGGATATAGATATAGATTATAGAATTATCCTATAAAATTTTAATACAATTACCAAAAGGAGATAAATGAAAGCAAATGGTATTTTCATGGAAGAAAGACTTTTAATAAAAAAAAAAAGGAGTCCTTATAATTAAGGCCGTGAACTCAAACGGTTACTAATCCATCAAACATCTATAGAAAATATGTCACCAAATCTTCAAAAAAATAATAACTATTTGTACAACTATCGACCCGTCTTTGTTAGGTTTTAATTTGTCTTCATTATATTCTAGTGAAATTTGTTATTTTATATGATAAATGTCATATAATATAGGGCCGATTATGTAAATACCCAATGGTATATAAACAATGTACTCTGTCCTAATTCTTGGTTTTTCTCATTCATACGTATACATACATGCTACCAAGATGTTATCATTGTGTGATTGCTTCAATATTTGTTTGATATTTGATAACTTGGGATCCTTCAAGTGGTATTAAAGTGAAGAGTGGATCAAAGGTGAGTTTTTGTCGTGTGTGTGTGTGTGTTTTTTTTTTTTTTTTTGTTCTTCGTCTGTTTTTTTTTTAACTAGAGGGCTACCTTACGAAATCGATTATCATTTTACATTGTTTAATAGAAATTGAGGATTAGATTGTGTTCTATTAATGATTTCGAGTTCCATTGATTAGAAAAACATAAAAAATGAACGTCATGATTAAGGTTTGGTTGAGATATAATCAATTTTTCAGGGTTTCGCGTTTGTGACCTGTTCTTCGAGATTCTTCAAAATTTCAAATCAAAGATTAATTTTGGGATTTGATTTGGTTTTAAGATAGATTGAAAGCTTCTAAATTGTGAAAGTCATATGTTTGTTGAAACGCAAAGCTTCAAAATCACAAATTGCTGTTAAACATAGAATCACATACCAGTGTATAAGCCCAGAATCATGATTAACATAGAATCTCAAATTAGTGGTTAACACAGAATCGCATATCAGCGTTGAAATCATAATAGCAAATCAACACCGAACTTAGAATCGCATATCAGTGTTGAAATCAGAATAGCAAAACAGCACAAAACTCAGAATAAAAAATCAGTGTTGACACCAGAATCGCAAATCAAAATGGAAGTTAATAAAGTGAATTTTTTGAATAAATTAACTTTAATAAGTAAAAAATAATTATCTACTTTTCTTATTACAGCAAATACACCTTTTTTTACAACAAATACAAACTGCGGATCTACCAAAAACAAACCTTTTTAGGATCTGCCAAAAATAAGTATCTGAAATTTCACATAATACCAAATACATACATACGATTTTTCTTTGGATTGAATTCAATCTTTTTCATGCCTGCTGAGTCAAGATTATGTCATTTTTTTTTTTTTTTTTTTAAGATTCCACTATCTCATGTTTATATATAATTTGATTGGTCATGTTTTACCGTAACACGTTGGGATAATAACTAGTCTTGTGTTTAATTAAACCTTGAGAAATATCTTGAATCAACGATGATACATTATCATAAGAAGACCCTCCTTCATCCATTGCTCTTTTCGCCATCTCCGCAAGCTCAATCGCTCTTCTTTTCCTTCCTTCTTCGTCGTCATTTATTAATCGTTCCACAGCCATCTTCACATCATCCTTCTTCACCAACGCTTCAATTTTATCTCCCTCTTCAAAACAATCAGCTCCACTCTCCTCACTAATAACAATCCTAACTCCGATCTTCAAGATCTCCACAATCAAGATTTCATTAAGAAATTGGTCCGCAAAATGCGGCCATGTAACCATCGGCACTCCCGCGCAGATTGATTCTAGTGTCGAGTTCCATCCACAGTGAGTTAAAAAACCACCAACGGCTCGGTGTGATAGAATCAAGACTTGTGGTGCCCAACCATGGACCACCAATCCACGGTCTCTCACCCGTTTTTCAAACCCGTCTTCTGAAAACCATTTCTTGAGCTCTTCGGATTCGTTTTTTACACACCATATGAACGGTTTGTTGGTGGACTCGAGTCCTAGCCCGAGCTCGATCGCTTGTTTTGTAGATAAGCTCGCAGCACCTCCTAAACTAACATACAACACGGAACCCGGTTCCCATCCATCAAGCCATTTCAAGTAGTCGTGTTCGTTAATCGCTACCTTGTTCCCCCTCTCGGCTATATCGACATCATCTTTATTACACAAGGAAACCGGACCAACACACCATACTTTTGAACCTTTTGCCTTAACCAATTCTTGAACATACTCTGGTTCCAACTCTTTGAAAGTGTTAACCACGGTTCCGTATGCAGCTTTCTCGGCTTCTAGAGCTCGGAACCATAACCCCATCTCATCAGCTGTTGCGGGTCTAGACGAACCCGTAATTTGAAGTTTCATAGCTTCAATTCGGTCAGGCAAACCGGGCAACAAGAACCGCTCGCTGTCTGATTCGATTTCTCGAAACACGTTGGAAGTGAAGGCAGAATGCAGGCACACTTGCCAGAAGCACCCTGGTCCGTGAAACACGAGCCGCGGAATGTTAAAACTCTGAGCTAAATTCATAGTCCAATGCATTGTAAAGTCTGAGATTATGCAAGATGGAGGAGGATATAATCCCCGAATCAGATCCTCAGTCGGTTTTTCAAGCAGTTCCATGGCTTTAAAGAGTTTCACCATGATATCCGGGGACGTGATTCTGTCAAAGCTGTTATATGATTCTGGTAAACCAACTTCTGCTAATGGGAGCTGGAGTTGAAGAAGCTGGATCTTGAGATTGGCTTGGTTGCTCGGGCAATCACTGATTGAAACCGGTTGGCGATGAGTGGAGTGGTGACTATGGTCACCGTAGCACCACGGCTGGCTAATATTCGTGAGATGTCCATCATTGGTATCATATGGCCTTGAGCCATCATAGGAAACATGAAAAAATGAACATCATTGGTCTGAAATTTAGCCATTTTTAGTGAGTGATCTGAATCGCCCCGAAAGGTTTGGAAAATATGCTTTAATAAGTTATAGAAATTACGATGTATGTGTCCGAACACCAAAGTTGACAAGAAGTTTGACTTTGAAAAGTATGAACAAGTTTTAAGAAAGGCGTCGTCAAAGTACGCAATTAGCCAATTAATTATATTTACAGATTACTGTCATGAGACTTCAACGTAAATATTTAATTAACCCATTATTGATCTATGACTAATTGACCGGATCATTGGAGTGGAGTGTATGACCGGACTTATTATTTTTCTATAAAAATTACATACAACTTATAAAATTAAAAAATATAACAAAAATTAGAAGCAGTATAGTAATTAGAAAAACGTTAACCTAATTAAATAAAAATAAAAATAAAAATATTACATTAAATAAAAGAAGTAAATCAATTTCTGTATGCTGTTATGCTGCTGCATTGTAGTAAACCCGGCCAATGGCTTATCAATGTAGTTATGCAGCAAATGCATCGAGGCCACACGCAGTGGTTGGTTTTGCTAGTCATGACGAGCTTGTCATGCACCAAAACCGTCGTCAATGGCACGTCACCTACTGCGGCGGCTTCATCATTTTACTCTTCATCTAAACGCACGTCGTCCTGATGACGAGCTTGGTAGGCTCGTTATCATTTTCTTTTCTTTTTCTTTTTAACTTTTTCAACCAATCAAATTAATATTATGTAGGTCTAGTAATACCAGTAATGATGATGTAGCAGTCAATCATAAGAGTCATTACTAGGGTTCTTAATCACGAAATAGTCATAGGTTAGACATGCTAATATAGCAGACAATCATTACTATATATGATCTCAAACTATAAACCTGAGTGGGACACAAAGTTTAGGCATACTATCAAGTATTTTCTATCATTTATTTTAGATTCTAGATATAATATCTTTCGATATAAATTCCTAGAATTGAAAGCAAACGGTTACAAGCTTCTTATGCTAGTTGTTGACTCAGTTTTGAAATCATGAATACATGAAAATATATATATATATATATATAGTGAAAGGTTTATTTGAGAACCGTTTTTATTGCAAGAACCGCGAGAACCAATCTTAGATACTTCTCTTTTTGAATAATTAATCAACAAAATAATATTTACCAGATTTAGTTAGAAGAAACAAATAAACCTTATTTAAAGAGGTAATATATGGAAATTAACATAAGTTAAGCCCAGAGAAGAAGGGTGTTAAGCTCTCCCCAATTAGCTTAATTTCGATACATATTATTAGCCAAAGTCTATTAATTTGTAATCAAGGCATCCCAATTAAAGTTCAAGCCTAGTACGTTCAACGAATGATGAAGATTGAAGCGATAAAAATTAGATAATCTCAATTCCACCCCTAAATAATAATCTTATACTATGATAAGTAGAACACTCTGTATCATAATCGTAACTCTGCCCCTATATAATAATCTTTAGCCACTTATTATAAAAATTAAAGGAAGCGTAGTAGTGTTATAACACGGCATCATACACTTCGGCCTTGAATGATGACGTAATATTCCCATTACCCAACTCCCATTGTCCCCATCGATCATTCCCAATCACATTAGTTAACCATGAGCCTAGCTTGCTCACCAATTTCGTCTTCTTTTTCTTCAATTTCTTTGTTTGACTTTCGTTGTTGACCTTGCTTCTCACATTAGTTAACCATGAGCCTAGCATGCATGTAACATTAACCCGTGAAGAAGAATAATAATCTTCTCGTAGCTAGCTAGAGATATATATTACCAGAAATATATATATATATATATATATATATATATATATATATATTAATATTACGAGTAATAATCTTTTAAGTTCGTGTTTGAAGTGTTTCTTCTGTAATATCTCGAATCAACGATGATACGTTATTATAAGAAGATCCACCTTCCGCCATTGCTGTATTCGCCATTTCCGCAAGCTCTCTCACTCTTTTTCTTCTCTGTTTTCCTTCTTCATCTTCTTCCATTAAGCGTTCAACAGCTTTCTTAACATCATATTTCTTCACCAACACTTCAATCTTATCCTCGTCCCCAACAAGAACTGGAACCTCCACACCAATCCTTACTCCAATCTTTAAAATATCAACAATGAAGGTTTCATTCAGAAACTGGTCCGCAAAAAACGGCCACGTCACCACCGGAACTCCGGCACAGACCGATTCCAGAGTCGAGTTCCATCCACAGTGCGTTAAGAACCCGCCGATGGCTCGGTGTGATAGTATCATGACTTGTGGCGCCCAGCCATGGACGACCAACCCTCTGTCTCTCACCCTTTCTTCAAACCCGTCTTCAGAAAACCATTTCTCAAGCTCTTCCGTTTTGTTTCGTACACACCATACGAATGGACGGTTTGTGAGCTCGAGTCCTGACCCGAGCTCGATCGCTTGCGCTGCGGAAACACGCGCAAGACTTCCAATACATACGAACAACACTGACCCTGGTTCTCTTTCGTCGAGCCATTTCAAGCAATCATGTTCATCGATCGCGGCCTTGTTTCCCCGCTCGGCTATATCCTGGTCATCTTTGTTGCATAGCGAAACTGGGCCTATGCACCATAGTTTCATGTTTTTGGTTTTTTTGTATTCTCTAACATACTCGGGTTCCAGTTCTTCGAAAGTATGAACCACAATTCCGTATGCAGATCGCTCCGATTCAGTAGCACGGATCCAGAACTCCTTTTGCTCTTCTGTAAGCGATTTAGTGGAACCTGTGGCCTGAAGTTTAGTAATTTCAACTCGGTCAGGCAAAGCAGGTATCACTACCCGCTCTGTGTCGGATTGAATGCCTTCCAACATGTTGGTACTGAAGATAGAGTGCATGCACAAGAGCCAAAAGCATCCCGGTCCGTGAAACACGAGCCGTGGAATGTTAAACCGTCGAGCGACGTCTGTAGTCCACGGGAAAAGGAAGTCAGAGATTATGCAATCTGGATGAGGATAAAGTTTCCGAAGCAAATCTTCAGCTGGTTGTTCTAACAAGCTCAGGGCATCCCGCATGTTGTTCCAGTAGTCAAATGACGGAAGTTTGTCAAAACTCTCGCACCCTTCTGGTAAACCAACTTCGGATAAGGGGAGCTGAAGTTCGAGTAGCTGAAGCTTGAGTTTGGCTTCGATGGCTCGGGAAATAACCGATCTAAACCGGTTGGCGACAAGAGGTGTGGTGATTATGGTGACCGTAGCTCCACGTCGGGCTAGTATTCGAGCAATGTCAACCATGGGTACGACATGACCTTGAGCCATTAGAGGAAACAAGACGAAATGAAGGTCTGTTGGTGGTGCAACCATTGCTGCTTATGGAGTTATAGAAACAGCTGATTCCTTTCTATTATAACAACTAAAAAAGGGGGTGCCCGGTTGGCCAGTTATATAAGTTATGTGAAAATGAAATCAACCACAAGAGCATGAGGACCGTTTTCTGTCGTCATTGCTATCTCAAGAACATGTGGCTGAAGTGACACACGTCTCTTTCAAAGATAAGTGTAGGCAAAATAAACTAAAGTTCTGTTATCTTGATAACACTATGTGTGTGTATGAGTATGTCTAATAAAATAGAAGAAAAAGGTTCAATCTAGAAGGTTACAGGCAATTCTCATGGTGATAAACGAATTTCATTGTCTGACACAAGTGCATAACACCAACTTCATAAGAGCACCCGTAATGGTTGCCAGGCTACTATGACTGTGACTCATTTTTAAAAATAAAAAACCTAAAGAAATCTAGGTGTCATGACAGGATCTCCACACTGAGTTGAGTCGCAAGCTAATGTATATTACTGATCCTGGTTCCTTTGAATCGAACCTTGTAAGCACTCATGCTCGTTGATTGCAGCCTTATTTCCCCTTTAAGCTACATCAGGTCATCTTTGATTGCAGCCTTATTTCTAAACCCCTTCTTTATCTTTTGCCTTGGCTAATTCGTGAGCATACTAGCTCACTGAAGGTGTTAACCACTACCCTGTATGTGGTTTTCTCAGCTTCTAGGATTTTTGAACAGAATCCTGATCAATCTGTTGTTTCTAATCTCGTGGTGCCTGTAACTTGAAGTTTAGTAACTTCAATTTCGTCAGGCTGGCCATGTAGCACAAAACTGTTGTGAATCTGATTCAGTCCCGGCTAACATGTTAGTAGTAAAAACAATGTGCATCCAACAATTGGAAAAGTAGTTTTTGACTAGTTATCCAATCCCCTCACCATGCCACCTCTAACCAAGGTTCAAGTATATCAATGAAAATCTCGATTGTATGATGCAACTATAAATTTACAAAATCACAACAAAATTCAAACACACAACTATACAGAGCTAGAATCCCAAACCCTAAGCAATCTTTCTATCTATGCACAGATCCACTAAACTTTACAATTTTCAAAGGTAACTTTACATGCTAAAACAAACAACAGATACAAAGATTGAGGACCAATCTGGCCATACCATGATTCGTAGGGGTTTAGAAACACTTTGAAATTGATCAACTTTACACAATTATGTTACCTCCTGCTACTGGATTCTGAATCAATACTGCTCCTGCCAGAGTCTGTATGATCAAGCCGATCAGCTCTCCATGAAAGCAAATTTGTAGACTTTAACAACATGCCCAAGGCTGAAGAACATGTTGCTCTCACAATTGCATCTGTAGAACGACTTCCTTTGCTCACCAACAATCCAAAAACCTAAAAGTAGTGAAATTTTTAGAACATCATTCCATAATAATCAGGAAAATATTTTTCAATTGATATTCTGCCACATTGATTTTTAAAGAAATCTGTACTTCTGGTAGCAAAATATCAGTTTGCTTTTTACAACGTCCGCTTTTTGACCGACCTCCCACCCCTAAATCTAGGGGTGGCAATTCATGTCAGTTTCGGGTTATCATGTTCCGTGTCAATTTTGTGTCTACTCGTTTTTGACCCATTTATTTTCTTGTCGGGTTCGATTCGTGTCATCTTTTCTCGTGACGTGTTTCGTATTGACCCATTTTTCGGCCAAATGTGTTGGAGTTTTTTTCGGTTTTCAAATATGTAGTTAATCAAAAACAGCCAATGAATTACGAACAAAAAATATAAGTTCTACTTATATTTTTTAAATCATACAACTCCAATAAATCACTATGAAATTGTTCACATGGTCGAGCAACCTACGTGAGATATTATGGGAGATGGCGACAACAAGAAAGTATCAATGGCGACAAGACTCAAGATGGAGAGATGAGTGACAAGGGAGATAGTACTAGCAACGACTACATTATTCGCTTTGAGAAATGGGAATGAAAGGGAAAGAAGTCAAAATCCTAGTAAGATTTTTTAAGTTTTCGATGCAGATGTCGTGTTCGTGTCACTTTTTTTCGTGTTGGGTTCGTGTTGACCCGCTTTTTTTATTTTTCAGGTCGGGTTCGAGTCACTTTTTCAGGTCGGGTTCGAGTCACTTTTTCAGGTCGGGTTCGAGTCTTGTTAAAATTTGCCAGCCCTAACCCTAATGTCATCTTATACAAGCCCTTATTTTTTCATCCATATATGTAATTATTTTACGGGTCATTATCATTATTTAGCTGAAATATTTGAAGTAAAATGTCTTTGACAGTTGACTAAGAACATACATAAAGTAAAATATCATAAAATTAGATACTCATATAAAGAAAATCAATTTATGCTATTTTATGAAAGTATCAAAGAATAGTACTTTTTTTAAAACTTAATTTGTATTAGACAAAGCTAAATCAAATTATATTGAAAAAGGAGAAACAAAATTTTTGATACACATACAAAAAAATAATGTCAACACATACATGTGCTGCCCGGATATGAATCTCTTAGTGTGTGTCTGTGTGTTATGCAAGTGATGTTCGTTCTTTGAAAAGAAGAAAGAAAGGTGAATTCACCTGATAATAATAAGAGGCTGATATGTGCTGATCATCTGTCAAAGCAAGCATGCTGCTGGATAAGTAAATGGCATTTGCCTGGATAGCAGGCCAAGGAGCATCAAAAGCCTACAACATAGGAAGTACGTTGATTTGTATGATGACACAAAATGAGTCAGCTCTAATAGACAGATAATACACGTCTACTTTCAATAAATTTATGTGCTATCGACTTTTATTTTAAATTAAGACCTGTACTATTGATGCCATGTAAGTATCAACCCTGGAAGCCAGATGCTGAATGAACTGCCTTGCAAGATCTCTAAGAAAATCTTGATAGTCACTCCTGAAAAAGATAAAAATGAAAAAACTGAATGATTTTGAACATGAAATGTATGATAAGTACAGAATTACTACTAGATAAAGCAAATATATACCATACCTGTGATCAGATATAAAACGATGTGTGTTAAAGAGGGGGATCAAATCCTCTATTTCCATGAGAGGAGCAACCTGTTTGATAGTATTCTGTATGTGGTAGACAAAAGATAAATATCAATAAGCGAAAATATCTTAAAGCAACCAAAAAATGAGATGCCTGGGGTTATTTACCCGACAAGCCTGTCGGACACTATATTCCTCGTCAAGAAGATGAAGAGCCAAGCGTGGCAAGACAGCATGTACCTGGCATGGGTACTTTCCAAGTAAGCAGTGAAATGGACTGGTTGGGTAAAGAGTCAGAGATTTGGTCCAAAAGATGTAATACTTTTGGAAGGGTTGAAACAGGTTGGGAAACACCTATAAACAATATTCTAATTTTTTTATAAATAATAGGTTGATAACAATTATATTATTAAAATAAAATGATTTAGAAGGTTTTATACATTTAGAGTATATTTTGTACAGTTTTTGGCTCATATCCTTTTCAGATTTTACCCCCTAGAGAAGCAACCCAAATTGACTCATTCATAAGTAAATGGGTCGATATTGCCAACTCTAATGTAGACTGTTGTGCCATAGAATATAGAAACCTATTATTAGATCATTTATATAAAAAATCGGCTTTAAAGGATTACAATGATAGAAAAGTTCATATAATCCTGTAAGCTAAAGTAGTTTCACATAGCCCACTAAAAGTCGCTAAGAAACCTGCTCAAGAAAAGAGTCACGTTGTGGTCCAGAACCGTAGTGACTTAGTGCCCCAAATGCTGCAAACGCATTGGCTCTCATCTTTGTGTCCATTGAAACCTGTTTACAAACCAAACAAGACCATTTCATGAAGAAATAAGCATACATTTCAGATCTCAAACGTTATCCACATACATCGTTTTTTATTTATTGAAAACAGAAATACAAGCATTTTCTAATTCACATTACTGTTAAGAACTCACCTGAAGATTGCGAAGCCTGACAGACAAATTAAGTAGGACATGCTCCACACCATTTGGTGATAACTCAAGAATCTATCACAGTTGAAGTATGAACTCACTAAAAAAATTCAATACAAAGTTGTTGCAAGTATAGAAAAAGATACAAGTAAATCAAATATACCGAAAGCAAACATAACACTGCAGTCAACTGAACTGAATCATCTGGATCATCGAGCAAGGCCAATATTACACCAAGAATTTCTTTTGTGTATGTATTAATATGGACAAGTGGTATCTGCAAGTACATATTGAAATATAAGGCCTCAAAAACATTCATCCATGGCTTTATGCCATACAGATATCAAGGTGACAATTAAGAACCTAATTGTGAAATTAAATCATGGCATGGGTAGAAGATAAAGATCAAATTATAAAAAAAAAATATCTCAAAAATCTAAATTGCAAGGAATTTTCTTGGTAGATCCAAAATTGCATGTATTAGTCACATTCATCTATCATGTACAAATGCAACTTGTAAAACCTGCACGAGTCCTCGTAGACAGAGACGCCTGACCATAGGAGACTCATCTGACACATGTCGACACAATGCTTCAACTATGTCCTCCAATACCGAACCAGATCCCTCATTGCTGCATTGAGAATCATCATTAGAAAAATGAAGTCAAATGATTTGGTGGGAAATTACTGCAGACCTACCTGTGACGTACAAACTCTGACAATGCTGCTGCAGCAGCTTCCCTCTGGAATCTCACAGGTTGATTCAAGTATTTACTTAAAATAACTGATATTGCTGAAACCTGAATAAAGTAGGTGGAAAAATGTTAATCACATTCTTGTCCAGAAAAATGAACATTACACACATGCATCATGATGGAGAACTCCGTTTTATGTAGCACATCATGACAGAATAAATAACAAGATAATATCAAATAAAAATTAATAAAACCAGACCATCTCCAAGCTTTGCCTAAATCACAGCCAATCATGAAAACAATGACCTGTTGCTGGCTTCTAAAGCCCAACACATGTTGACACAAAGCTAAAACTAACTGTACTATTACATGCAATTGATTATTCAGGCAGCTAGAATAGCTACATGAAATTCAAGAATATAAAAACATATAAACAAAGAAACTAGTCTCTATGAGCCTTGTTGGCCCAAAGCCAGTTATCAAACTTCACATTCTAGAATCTACTTCATGCTCACTGTACTCTTTAGATAATCATTCGAACCAAAATTTACATCAACCAAATGGCTAGCATGCATGCATACACATACAAACAGTACATTATTGGTTATATAAATAGGAGTTTCAAGATGGGATTGGATGATGATCACCCTGCAAACAATCTAAACTGCAACAAACAGCAGACTAACAGAGAGTATGGTTTCTAAGTTTATTGTGGGGCGTTAACTAATCTGAAACTGCATAGCTATCCAAGGAAAGATGCTGAAATGTACATATATACATACATAGACACCCAAATATGCTTGTAAGTAGTAACCATATGCAAACATGGAAAAAGCTACAAACATTAGCAACCGATTCTGTTTAATCTTTTGAATGGGAAAAAACATATAAAATTGTACCTCTTTAGGTCTTTTTATGGAAATACATCCAGCCAAGTCACCAATAAGATTGATCCACTTTTCATCAACATTGTGCTCTCCATCTCTAGCCAAAATCTGGACAGCAAGAAAAAGAATAAATGAATTAAGAAAAATCTGGTGGGGAAGGGAGTCCCTCATACAGATAGTACTTCTATCGCTGCTGCAATTAGGCCACACGTATCTGAAAGTAAATACCTTTCCCATTTCAAGGTCCCCGACACATTCACAAAATGCCTGAAATGCTATTAGAAGTGTACTGCAATTTAAGATGAAGACATAATTGAGCCAAAATCATTATCCACATGAAAAAGAAAAGAGTTTATCTTTGGGCAAACTGCAATGTACTATTCACTTTTTTGTCGACACTAGCAACATAATTTTTCATAACCATGTAATGCAATAGTGATGAAAATTCAACTGAAAAGAAATTGAAATGTTATCAACATAAGTAACGTACATTAACAAAATTCGGAGAAAAGCTTTAGAAGTGTACTGTTTTTAACCACTTAGTACATAAAGAGAGAGAACAGTAAATTCCTTTCTTGCAGTTTGCCCTTATCTTTTCTCTTCTCCATCTCCTATCCTACTGAACAGTTAACATAGAACCAACAGATTTATGTTACCGTAGTTGCTCATGCTGCCCAGAAATAGATTGACTGTGACAGCTTCCTAAATGAAGAGTAAGTATGGCAGTAACCGATGCGTAATCTTGTTCAACCGCTCTCTTCCCAATTTTACCACCTCCTCTGCAGTACATGCAAAACGTCATATAACATAATAATAGAGATTCAACTAATGCATCAAGAAATAGACCTGAAGAATGCAGTCAAAGCAACAATAGCAGCTTGCAGGATCTCATTCTCATTGCGGGCTACAACAGAATCCCCTGAAAGATCTCCTTTTCCTATATCACTTTTGTGTAGAGAAGTCTGGCTCAGAGCAGATATCAAATGCTCCAGAAACAATGATGAAAGTTCGTTGTGCTGAGAAAAAGCCTATATATAGAAAAAGTGAAAAGGCTTTTAGGTTTGTACCATTAAAAATTTAAAACAAGTATATCCTTAGTGAATGATTAAGATTAATTAAAAAATGAATCAATATTCAGGTCTTTCCTATTTAACTATTTAACATTGAAGGACACTCACATAAAATGCATCCTGCATTGGCCAACCACCTGGCATTCTAAGTATATCCTTAGTGACTATATCCCTTGCTGCGGCAGTCAATACTTCATTGAAAACAACTCTCGAACTGGTATGTTCAGCTAGGGAAGAGATCTTCAAAAAATTTAAAGAAAATAATACAAAAAAACTGACACACTAGAAATAATATACTCATGGGGGTGTTTGGATTTGAGTTTTGGAACTGATTATGTGATTATTGCAAGTTGAGTTGCAATGAGCAGTTTTTTAATTTTGGATAGACAGATTCTACGTCTGATTATCTCATAATTTAGCAGTAAAATAAATCAATTTCAAAACTATTTTCCATACCAGCTGCAACAAAACTGATTATCCAAGGATATAGAAAACTGACTTTCTAACCCTTCTTTAAACTATAATTTAGGAACTTTTATTTCCATAACACCAACCGTCTCTACTTCCTTTAGAAAGAAAGTCATTTCTGGTCATTTTGCAATTGATTTCTTAAATGATCAGAATTTACCGAACATATAAAGCTCTAATTATTTGATTACCACAACAGAAGCACTTCCGAACACTCATGTTCACTTCCCATTTATTGAAGTTAGCCATCTAATTCTGATTTTTTTCAATATCACATAATCACTTTCAAAACACATACCCACCTCCCCCCTCCCCCCCAAAACCCCCACCCCAAAAAAAGTCCCAAATTTGAAGAAGTCTACAAATTTTGCATGAGAAAGGATACGGCAACTAGTGTTTCATGCCGTAAGTATTTTTCAGTCACGTGAACTGCAGCAGAAAGCAAAGACTGGGCCGTTCTGTAGAAAAGCACAAACTTGCCCTTGTAAGATAAACTACACACAAAAAAACTTTAATTAATAAGTCCACATAAATAACATGGAGGACCTCGATATATCAGTCTCATTCAGCTCGTTTCCCCTTCTTGTGACAAACTCAATGACTGCTTGTATGACACCTTCTGCTGACGCCTTAACCTTATCGCATATAGCTACAGAACAACCATATAGTGTAGCCACCAGCTGCATCAAATTACCATGAGAAATTAATTGCTAGATGACCAAATTACTTTCATATTACAACTAAAACCAGAATTCACACACATTGGTCTTACCTCGTCTTTTGTCAACAAATTACAAACGGATGAAATGATGCGGTTGAATACTTCGGAAGGATCAATAGATGTGTCCTAATTAATAATAGTAGAAAGTAAGTCAGAAAGCAAAAGGAAGTACATATTGGAGCTCTTTTTTCTTTTTAATTTTTTATAAAGAATTAAATAAACTTACTCTTCTCAAGATGGCTATAACATCCTCAAGGGATGACAAAGCAGCATAGGACAACTCAATAGGTGTGCTATTATTAGAAGCTACAGGCCTCGGAAGAGACAGAGATATATCAAAAAACTGGTCTAAAATCTGCAAGGAGTGAGGAAAAGTAAAATAACATGGACTCAACATAATTATCCATGGATGCTTTTTGAACATACAACATAAATTTTAGTAGCTTAACTATCAAACTTTATATCAAAAACTGACCTGTGCAGAAACTTTTCTAACTTCAGAATTTGTATCTGCACAACGTGGAAGGTACGCTATAACTCTATCTCCCAAGCATAAGGCATCTCGACTTGGCAAAAGAAATGCAGCTGGACATAGAAGCAATGCTTAATTATTTACAGAACACTCAAATATATTTCGGTGTTATTTTGGCCATGTACTTATAATGAGTCGATTCGGGTTGTGTTTTATGAATCAAACCTTCTAAATCTTTTTATTTTATATATATTAGTTTGTAATGATATTTGACATACTAATTACTTGTTAAAAAATTCAACGATTTTAAAAGAAAAAGTTATTCAGGTCAACCCAACATGACATGGCCTGTTTCAATCCATACTAAAAAAATCATTCAATTGAACCCGTTTTAACCCGCTAGCCAACCTGCCCAACCCTTCCATCTTGCCACCTCTAAGAAAATTGAAGGAAAAAGACCATTTAAAATGGAACTTACGTGGCAAATTTGCAACATTGAACCGTGAGGTGCGATCAATTTGCTTGATATGCTTGCAACTTCCCTGACAACCAAGAGGACAGTAACCGGTGACACAAAGTGTCCGAAATTTCAGCAGCATCTCATAAACTGCAAGACATCCTCTTTTCCTCTGATAATCGAGGGGTGAGGAAACATATTGATCAATCTGTTTCAAGATATGCAACAACTGCTCTGCACGGCTTCTTCCATCCTCTCCACTAACCATTATACATATTCATATATAAAATTTTGATGTGGTATGCATATAAACTAAGTTCATAATATGCTGCTCTTTGAAGAAGAAAAAAGAAAACAATGTTGATATTGAGAACAGCGAAGTACCTTGTGAGAAGAATTGCACACAGGAGAGTGATAAGGTTGTCAATAAGTGGATCAACAGCACCAGCAGGATCATTTGGCAAAGCAAAAAAACCTAAAGTAGCCTGTAGAATAAAATAAAGATTTAAAAAAGACGAGGGAACAACTAATACAAACTGAATGAAAGAGAGACTCAAATCGGGAACACTTATTGAATTTGGCACCTTCATGACAATGTTTCGCATCTCATTTGTCAACTTTGGATCCACAGATACCAAAGTAGTGCAAGCACTTAATGCAAGGGCCTAAAATACATGAAACAGAGATATAAGAATAAACATGTAACCTCTTCTCTTCAACATAATTACAAGCAAGTACATCTATATAGGGTGATAAAAACCTGAGTGCGTAAGAGCTCAACACTTAAATCAGAAAAACCCTCTTCATCATGTCGACGCATAAGAGTTAATATGTAGTCAAGCAATTGGTCTCTTTTTTTCAACGGGAATGATATACCACTTTCAGCAGCATTAATGACAGCACGTCCTACATACCATGATTATTAGTACTTCCATTACAGTGGAATACCCAAAACAACTTGGTTTTGCCGAATAAGAGTATTAACAGAGATATTCTGAAGGACGGAAAAGAAATTACGGATATAAAATGTGAATATACTCATAAGAGAAGAAAAGTTAAAAAAATTAGAACCATAGCTAAAACTATAAACTTGTATAAAATATTGTCTAGTGTTTATAATCTGCATTGCAAGAAAAGAATGTACAAAGCAGTGAATAAAGCAGCTTATGACGGTTATATACACATGAAACAGATGAGACACTTATTCTAACATCATACATATGATAACAGGACAACATCTAAGTTACGTTATGAAACCTTCACGCAAGGAAGTAAGGTTTGGAAATTTGTAAGATTTTGTACCAACCTAATAAGTCAATGGCAGTGATAACAGCTTGCTTCGCACTAGGGTGGCGTACAATTAGAAGATGGGAGAGCATATTTGTGCCCTGAAAAACATAGCTACAAGTTAATGCATATAAAACTACACACAAAACACCATATTAGTACACCAGAGCCTAATTGCACATTCTCAACTGCCAAGCTTTAGGCATTTATATATTAGTTACTGTCCAAAGATCTTATTCAAGATGAGCACAAACACAAACCTGTATTCAAATACACGAAAGAAGAAAAAATGCACAAACAAGACAGGAAACCGAACCCAAAAAATAATGACATCTTACCACAAGCGCATCTATCCTGGCTTCAATTACAGTGGATGGAGCATATCTTGCAGCATATCCATACATCAGAGCCAATGCAGCATGAATATCATCAGAATCTATTATCTTGCTTTTATCTGAGAAGAAGGAAAGAAATCTGCAATTCAAACAATTGGCAACGTTAGTACTAGCAACAATAAGAAATCAAAACCTAAAAGCATATAACTATGGAGAATAATGACAGCACAAAAGGAATCAGAGCATCCAGCACATAATAACTTCTGATTTTATGGTAATCTTTTACAAGAATAATCAAATGAAAAGGCTAAATGTAGCACTTGATGTGTTTGTCAAGTATACAACCTTTACACCAAGTGCATATATAAAACATTGTGTTCTCAATTTTCATTTGGAGAGAAAAAAGTACAGAAAAGAAAGAGAAGAGAAAGGGCGGGGAAAGGAGCAAGTTGGTATGTTACAGAAATACATAAAAGGATATATTACTATAGCAGTTCTCAGTCTCATGAAAATAAAAATCTACTTAGCATATACCTCTGGAAAATACTTTCCCCGATGTTGTCAAGAATCTCTTTTAGTTTCTCCAAAACAGTATCCAAGTGTGATGCTGCAACCTGCAAGGATCTGGTATCAGCAACTTACAAACATCGATGACTAGATTATATGATGCAGATTCTTAGTCTCTATTTCCTTGTATTATATGTGTTATAGAAACTTCACTGGTTATATATGCAGTAAACGTACCAATCCCATTGCTTTGGCCAAACCAAGCCGATTTTCAGGAATGGTAATATTTGCTTGCATGTACATCCAGTCAATCTTATCACGAACATAAGTCCTGTTATCGACTTTCTGAAGAAGTATGCCAAGACATCTATAGAAAAATTAAAAATCTCAATATGCTACTCAAGACAAACTATGGTAGATATTTAGGTAGATTCCCAATAAGATAAGAACTCGCAAAGCATATGTGCAAATAGTGCATACCGGTGAAGTAGTGCAGAATGCTCGTCATCAGACGTGTAAAGTTCATACTGTTTTGCAAATGCATTTCCTAGAGAAATTACCCAATCGGTGTCTTGAACAACATCCAATGTTTCAGCCAGAAACTGCAGTAGGAATATGCCATTTTAGTAACATATGTAAAAGGTGGATCCTTGATCCATTAATTTCCTATATAACTTGCTAAATGCACAATACTAGTTTGTAAACTTAGAAACTTGTGTGCCACTTACAAATTAAGGAACTATAATCGTGAAAATAACTTCCCTTTTGTACTTTACCCAATTAAAGTGATTTGATATGCTAAACCCTATTATGATAGATATATTTAAATGTCAAGCTTATAAGATATCAAATAATATTGACGGCACGTCAGCACTAGAACCTAAGGATGTTATACTGCCATGAAAATACAGAAACAGATCTACATGAGCATGCATCCATATGTATTAGTTGAGATCTCATAATACGTACATTGATTATCATATCATCCCATGTCTCTTGATAACAAAGGTCTTGTTTAAGGTCTTCTGTGTCGCTGACATATGCTTTCATTTTTGGAATCTAGAGCTTACCAAAACAATATATTAGTTAGAGTTAGGCCAAAGCATAACTAAATCAATCATATAACAAAATAGAAATGCAATCACACATAGAACATGACAAGCAAATTATACTAGAGAATTTCCAAAGTCAACTCCATAAAATACTTTGCTTAAAAGAATACATTCTTTAACTCTGACATGCGGTGAATATTTAAGGTTCAAAATGGAATCCTAAATAATAGAGTAACCACATTGACAGATTATTGAATATATAGCCTTGATACCTCATCTTGCCAAAACAAATTTATGTTTTTCGGAAATAGAGAAGCCAAGTAACACAGCACCTATAAGTACCAAGTGGAAGAAAGGTTAACTGCATTTGCAAAACATGTGTTGTGGTTGTTTAAATGAAAACATACATAGACTTACTGTCAAAATTTGAGTAGCCAGTTGCTCCCTCGCAAGAGGATTGTGAAGGAGCACCACCAGACGTGCAAAAAGCTCCTGAATGTGTAATTGAACAAATCATTTTCAGTTAATTTTTATGCACAATATAAAGCTTATAAGCCTGAATGTATCTCTGTAATCAAGAGGCACCTCAGGACGTGGAATATCAACACGAGTTCTACATTCACGTATCATCCTATCATTATGAAGAGATCTATTCCTGCACAAATCTGATATACATCTGCAAACCTGTAAAATTGATTGATTCCAGAATGTCATGATAATTCATCTGGAACTCAAAAAAATGCATGCACAATTCCCATGAAGCAAACCCTTTATATAAACTAGACATTTTATCATATAATCAGATATAAGATACATTCAACATTACCGTGGCAACTGCACCAGTGTATAAACGAGGTATGATCATCTTCAACATGAATGGCCAAAGAACATGCTGCAAATTCAAATAGAAGCAGTTGTCAACTTTAAGTTCAGAAATCTTCTTTATTAACAGCTCAAGTTCCTGCTGGATGTAAAAGGTAATTTAGCAACCTTTTAACCCTTTAGCATAGAGGATATCATATATGCAACCTAGAAAGGTGAACTCTTAAATGCTCTCAATCATTCCATAAGATATTATTATTATACAGTTGTAGCAAAACTATAACATCAGAATGAAGAGGGAGAATCAGGACAATTGATCAGGGTTCAACTTAATTTACCTCCATTTCAGGAATAGTTATGGTTACTAAAAGGAGACCTTTTTCACATATTGCCCTTAACTCCGTTGGACGAACAGCCCCAATTTTTACCTGCAAGAAACACCGTACCACGCACACTGTGGAATTCAAAAGAACTAACCATTACACATATATGGTACATCAATAGACGAGATACAAACCTCAGATCTCTTTTGCTGAAATGAATAATAAAGATTGGTAGGTCTAAATGAATCCATCGAGGTCACAAGGTCGTCTATTTCTTTATCTGACATGGCACAATGTCGTACAAGATATTCGACAAACAGCTCCCCAGAAGGGCCAACCAAGTAACAATGAGAAGCCATAACAACTATTAGCTGGAAAGTGAAACAACTGAAGTTATGGTTTAAACCAAATATACGGCAATCTAGTGAAAATGATAAAACATACCTCTGCAAGTGCTTTACAGACCCCCAAATTTCGCTCCTCTAATAATAATGTGATGGATTCTATGAGCGTCGGTCTTTTATTATGCCAAGCTTCAGATAACCTAGTAAGAAATATCCGAATAATTGGTGTGAAAACAGAGATAAAAATGTTGCAAATTACTTTTTGGATTCGTAGTTTTATTGCATTGCTTAAACGTGTAACAGCCTTGCCTATAATCTAGCACCACTGAGGACGTAATTTACGAGAAAGAGAGAGAACCTGGGCAACAGGTGCTTAAGGACACAGAGAGCACCAAAAGTCATTTGATCTTCTTTCAACTTGGATTTCTGTAAAACAAAGAGACTAACCAATTTATCAAGAACTCAGAATTACAATAAACTTTATCAAGAAGAATTATGGGACTTACGTTTAGAAGAAAAACAAATAATTCCTCTGGATAAACTGACCCAACAGTAAGAAAGCAATGTTGAACTTCATTATATGTCTACAATAAAGGCAGTTAAGAGGGTTCTAAAGAATTATAAGAAAAGATGCCAATCAATCATGATCTAAAAAAATCCTTTGATATTGAACTTGTACACTGATTGAGAAAAGTGCACCTTGAGTCCAACTGAGAAATCTTTACGCTCTTTGTTGTCAGTATAATTACAAATAACTGGAAGAAGTGTCGACAAAACAACTGTGAGATCCTGAAAGTTCAACATATAGAGAATTAACGATTAACTGAACAACTAGCCATTCAGAAACATCTCTACAATCACAAAAACACAGAATTAAGGCTTAACCAAAAGACCATCAGAATTGTAGCATAAAAAACCTCAAAATCAAGCAAAAGAGATCCGTTTTCAAGGAGCAAACAGGCGTTTAATAGATTGTGGAGGCTACATGTAGCCAAAAAGGCAATATCTTGGTCTCTTTTATACCTGCATAAAAGAGAAGAAAATTTGAATTCATCTTCAATATCCCTGTCTTCAACCATGCAAAAAACATATAAAATGGTCCTCTGTCCCAAAACATTTAAATGATCGAGTCACATACTAGACAACAAGCAAAACAAATGATCGTGTATCTTACAATTCCAATATAGTTGGAACAAATTTTGGTAAAGCTGTCTTTAACAATGTTCTTGTGACAAGGCCGACCAATTGACCCAATGCTTCAACAGCAGATGTCCGAACCTGATGCACAAGTCATATTAGCTTGAAAAGTAAAAAATAAAAAATACCAGAGCCTGAAAAAATAATTCCAATTCATGGCTAATGAATATCATAAAAGCCAGGTTATCAATGTTGGATATTGTGGCATAACTAATGGACATAAACATCAGTTTATAGTTGTAAACATAACTGCTCATCTCATGGCACTTTCAAACAATTAACTTTTTTCTTAACTAATTGGGAAGCTAAACAACGCCCATAGAAGCACCCACACTAAATGATAATAATCGATTGATAGCTCTCATATCCATGACTAAAGAAATTATTCGATGTTCTGCATGACCTTTAAGATAGGAAGTTCATCTACTAATAAAACGTCCACACTACACGATAATAATCACATGTTTGATATGAACCAGATTGATATATTGATAAATCGGAACGAATACAATAGTCGGCGTGCTTTTGAGAGGCACCCGTCTCTCCTTAACCTACTTTTGAGAGGTAGGAGCTCTCCTAAACCCTATTTCTAATACCAATTTTCTCTCCCCCTATAAATGGTCCTAGCATCTCCTATAAATAATCTATCAATAGGTCAGAACAAAGTAAACAAATGTCAATGTAGAACAAGATCAAATCAATGTTCCTGTTTTCAGGTCCAGGTTGTGTACTTCTGATGAAGTCACAAACAAGACTAACATCAATGAGAACATATAACAATTCATGACTACAAACCTTGAGATCTCGTGAAGTTGCCCAATTTTGCAATAAAAGCTCAAAGGCAGAATTTAGAAATGATCTGCAGTTTAGCATACTAGTTTCAGAAAGGAAAGGAAAACAATGTGAACATATCATAGAATCAAAAGCCGCTGACAAGAAAATTGATTCTCACGTGACATCACTATCAAGAATTGAAGAAAGAGGGAACTCCACACTGTACTGCCAACAGGCTTGACACCAACACTTGAATGCTGAAAAAATATGACAAAAACGGAACCATGCAATAAATTAGAAGGAAGATATATCCATGTGAAAAACACAAACAGATGACAGGATTGCTAAAAATAAATTAAAACAAGGTTCTTTCACTGTACCATTTGCAAAGATTGGTCGATGCTGATCTCTAACGTTGCCCAGAATGGGAAGAACTCGGGAAAGCACACCTTTAAGTCTCGGGGTAAACTGCATGGCTTCAATTAAATGTTTCATTTCACCAGAAGTTATTCAATTTCAGAACTCAATTTATAATCACCCAAAAAAAGAGTCACCACAATGCCAGAGAGTTAGACAGAGGACTAACCATCAGAAGTAGCAAAGTCTGCAAGTATTTGGACCATTGCTGGCAGAGCTGAATTCTGCGCAGACAAGTGAAGAAATAATTCTTCCATCATCTGCAAAGTGAGTGAGTCAGAAATACATTGTGGAAGAAAGAAGTATATAAAAGCATAATAATATTGATTCTTGATTTTTCTATTCTGTTCAGGGAAAGAGGGTTACAGTTCCGAATTAATTTGTTCTGTAGCATATTATGTCATACTCATACCAAGAGGTCAACCCATTAAACAATGTCTTTGATGTTGGAGCCAGCATATTCTTATTCAGAATGTATATTGTTATCTACTCTCAGTCATTTGATTTTTGAAATACAATTTGTATTTGTGTGTTTAATTTTCACATCTGGAGTTCACTGATTAGGGTTGCATTGTTAGATTTCATCCATATTTGTTATCCACTATTCATCCATTTGATGATTATATAGATTAGGGTAGTAAAAAGGCATCAGCACTATCATAGCATTTCTTAACCTTTAGAAAACCAAGGGAGATCTCACTGGAACAATACCTAAGCTTGGGATTTAGTTCAGATTTTAGCTCTCCCCCAGTTTACTATTAGGCAACAATTGACCTAGTAGAGCTCCATTTACACTTGTCTAAGGATTCTTGGCAAAAGGTCACTCCAACAACCCTATGAAAAACCTTTAACTAGGCATGATGTAATATTTGTAAGTTTTGACAAATGCCGAAAATACCCTTGACAAAGCAATTCCTGAAATGCAGTTCCAAAACAGTAGATTAAAACCTAAATCGAATTCCATTGCTTGATTGTAATAGAAGCCCTAACTAGGTACTAGCTCAAGGATCTGAGGTGCAAAGTGAAGTGAGCTCTGCTCTCAAAGAAAAGAGTATGATGTTCAAGACTAGGACCAGAAACAAAACATAAATCCAAATTCAGAGCAAAACACATGACCATTTTGATAGCAAAAGGTTAGTTGCAAAAGATCAATGCATGAATACAGACCCCAACTTATAGCATAAATCCTGACATAGTTTCTAAGAATCTAAATAATGCAACCAGTTGCCACCATCATGCAACTTCTATCATTAGAAATAAGGTGCACGGGACCATCAATTGTAATCCCACTCACAGGAACCAAGCAAATCAAGTAATCAACCACTAACAGATAATGGCTATTATCAAAATCCAAATAAGATTGCATCTTAACTTTATGACAACTAGTAACCTAGATCACAAACTCAGAACTTTTGGTATTCTAGTTAGGTTTATTCGTAACAAAACTGTCATTATACAAGAATCCTACTTGATTGCTGCCTAAAAGCCCAAAAAAAGGTCATCAAAGCTTTTCTATAGGGTTTGTTTCAAGAAATACATGATCAAACAACAGTTTGGACTCATATAGGCCTTTAATTTCCCAAAATCTGAGCCATGTCCGATTCAGTTCTTCCCTAAAAAGTGTGAGTATCTGGTATTCGTTGGGGTATGTTAAATTATCTGCTTAACAACCGAAACACCAAAAGTTACACACCACTTAATAAACTTCACTTTTCTCAACGAACTGAAGAACATACGAACTTACCAGGTCTGGTAAATGAGAACCAATTGCAACAAGTAGAGAAGAAGCAGCCCTTTGCCAATCAGCTTTTATTTCCTACAAGGAATATTAAAAAATAAATTGATGTCTAAGAAAAAAAACTAGTTGATCGCAGAAAATATCAAAGCTTGACTTCACCTTATAAAGACAAAACTTCTTTATTCAGAAGACCCAGGATGGATACTCAAAACCACAGGACCCATTAAAAACAAAGTGTTTAAACTGGAGAAACAAAGGTATGGCTCTCAAGAAAATAGTATATATGAACTCCGAAAAAATACGATGTTGTAGGTAATTTATAAAAATTTGCCAAACTGAACCCACAATTTAAACGCATTATATTACTTTACTAGTGCAAAATATGCTACTGTTAACCATCAGAGAAGTAAGACCAAAAAGACACAACCCAAAATTACCTTTGATGATATGATCTCTGCAGTGGCGAGTTTGGCAAGTTTTGCCATATAAGAAGTGTCTACTTCTGCTTCTTCTAGAGCACCAATTGCAATCGACATTACTTGAAATACACCAGCAATATTCCCAAACCTCTGTCAGTGCAAGAACAGAATTTTAAATAGTATTTTCTGTGATTAGTTGATTACGTGTCTAACATACAGAATACTCTTTCCTTTCCACAATTAGGCCCTGTTTGGGTGGGGGAATTGAAAGGAATTAGAATTTATGATTCCTTTGCACATGTTGGTTAGAGGAATGAAGGGTATGGAATTTGACCATTCCTCTGAATTCCTTCTATCATAGGATTTCATAATTCCTTTGCTTACGTGATGGATTTCACAGTTCCTTTGCTCAAACTTTCTTTCTATTTCCTTATACTTTGACGCTTCAACAATTTCTTCAGCCTTCTTCATTGATTTTGTTCATCTCATCTGCTCATCTCCTTGTTGTGCATTCATCACATCTGCTCATCTACTTCCATTGCTGGTCAACGATTTTCATCTCCTTCTTGTACTGTTCATATGCTTCGATTGCTAGTTTGACGATTTTAAGAAGATTTCTCGTTAGATTTTAAAAACTTTTTGTCCATCTGCTTCAACTGCTAGTAATTGATTTTAAGAAGATTTCTTGTTCATCTGCTTCAATTGCTAGAATTAGATTTTGAGAAGATTCTCCCAGTTATGTGTGTTTCCTCTCTTCCATTGCTTCACTTTGGTTTCCATTGATGTATATAGTCTTTAGTTTGCTTGTTGTTTCTTTAGTTACAAGTTAGAACAGATTTGTTATCTCGATTTCTCTTCAACAGATTGGTTTTTGATTTCTGGTTTATTTCATATTTTTCTTGTTGGATACCACTTCACATCCCACCAAACAAATAAAGTTTTTCGTATATTCCACTTCCTTTCGGTTCTAGCATTCCTAGGTAAAATTCCAATTTCTTCTTATTCAAACCAAATATATGCTACAGTAACCGATAACCCTAGTGTTTGCTGCGAAATTTTCCAGAATTTGAAATTAAACTATTACTAATGAACAACTTTTAAGCTAAACTCAAATTGTGGAATGGAGAGTGTGATTATGTGATATATAGTAAGAATATAACTACCCGACGGCCGCCACGAGATACCGTTAAGCAACAATCGAGAACTAGAAGTGGATTCCTGCAATTTCCGTTACAGTTTTAATCTCAAATTCAATTCAGCAATTCAATTAATGAGTGGAACATAAACATGCGTGTACACATATGCTTACAGTGGAGCGAGGGATTTAAGGGACGCCATGGATGCTTGCCTAACCATTGGGGATTCATCAGCGAGCGATGAAACCAGAACCTGAATCGCCTCTGAAAATCGCAGATAAAACATCAGATGAAAATTCAGATTCAGAGAATCCAAAAGATCGAATAATTAGGGAAGTACCAGGAGCAGGAATCGAGTTTCCAGAACTTGCTGCCATTATCACTGCATTCAATCAAGAACTCGGAAAAAAAAAACGAAGAAGAAAAAGAGAACAGAAATGGATCGCAAAATTGCAGTGAGAAGGGGCAAGGGGAAAAAGTACACGATTCAGATGACAGCGCGTGATACCGTGGTGTATACTTGCCAGGTGGCGCTATACATCATATTGTAATAAAATACTTAAAAAGAATTTGTTATATATTCTTTTAAAACTTATAAATTACTTATATATTTTTTTAAAATTTTAAATTATTTTTATATCCTCTTAATCTTTTAAAAGTTTTATATATGTTCAATTATCTATTCTAATATTTATTAAATTATTTAAATATTAATAATTTTTATTATCAAGTTTAACTATTTATAATATTTATCATCAAGTTTAACTATTTATAAATTTACTATATTACCTTTGTATTATCTAAATCTAAATTAAAAAACCTTTAAATAAATAGTACATGAAGACTAATTTTCCCTCTAGTCGCTACATATTCTTGCACAGTAAAGAGGTAGACGAAATTTGTTGCTGCCATTGAGAGGATTGTAAATCGTTGATTAGGTAATTAAGATCATGTTTATTTGTTGTTGTTTTGGATTCCATGTATTGGTTTATTACCTATATGTTCATGTGATAGCATTTTTTATGACAAGTCAATCAAATACATGGTCTATGTGTTGGAAGGGATTTTAAATATCTTGTATTTATGTGCTCCAAGTGATTTCAAATTGCAAAAACCAACTTAGGGTTGTATGCGATGATACTTATCTTCAATTTCAATGTTTATTTGCCACAAGTAATTCCAAATTGCATGTTCTTTTTTTTCTTTTTGGAAAAATTGATCAGAATTGTTAGGTGTGATAAGATATATCTTCAATTTTAGTGTTTATTTGCTCCAAATAATTTCAAATTGTATGCTCTTGTTTTTTTTTCCGAAAATTGATCAAATACATTGTTTAGATGCTGGAAGGAATTTCTTGTGTTTATGTGCTCCAAGTGATTTCAAGGTGTTTATGTGCGATCATATACTCATCTTCAATTTGTGTTTTTATGTGCTCCAAGTACTTTTAGATTGCTAAACTGTTTTGCCTTTCAGAAAAAGAAGATTGTTTATCTGATCCATGTTATTTTGAATTTGTGTATCAGATATGGATGATATTATTGATAAAGGTTCAACACCGAGATGGGAAATAATGGGTCACTCACCGATAATTGAGTAAGTTTGTACGACTATGTGTTATTGAGAAGATAAGTTGTGTTTAGTAATTAGTTCATGTTTATGTTTATGTTTATTTTTATTTTCAGACAAGTACCATCTAATTACAAGCTTAAGCTGAAGTATGGAGGTTTTTATCGTTTAGCAAGAAACTCATGTAGAAACGTATATTGTTTTGGGCATCGAAAATATATCTACATGGATACCTTATCATACGGCTTAAGCGATCTACTTGAAGACATGAAGAGACACTATCCATCAAAGAGTGATCAAGTTTTATCATTGGTTTTTGTTGACAAGTATGCAAAACTACAATCTTTCATTGAACTTGTAACGGATGAGGAGTTCATGGTGATGCTTAATATGTACAATGAGGAAAGAGAAGTAACAATTTATGTGACAACAGATAAACTTATTCAACAAAGGTATGAATCTTTAACCTTGAATATAATACATTATTCTAGCCATTAACCTAAACAAAGTTGAACTTTTGGTATAGTAGTCAAGATGAAGTAATTGATGAATCCGATGATGAAAATGATTCGGACTCAAATTGTCCAAGTAAAGAAAGTTATCATAGTCGTCATAGTTGGATATGAAATTGAGTTTTTAAATGATGATTTTGAAACTTATGAATATAGCAATAAAAGTCCAACCATGAAGGTGAATTTAAAATTTCCGAATGTGATATCTTTTAGAAGAGCTTTAAATCATTATACGGTAACAAATGAATTTGAATATGTGATTGAGAAAAGTGACCTGACACGACTTACTGCATGTTGTGAGGATAAAAAGTGTGAGTGGAGAATTCATGTGTCTCTTACTTCAGATGGAGTTACTTTTGAAGTAAGTCTCGAGTCTCTAGAAATAATACATTGTTATATGTTATGAAATTTTGTAACATAATTTAATGCATATAATACATTATTGTAGGTTAAGAAATTCGTGAAATCACATTCTTATACTCGAAGCAACAAGTGTGGTAATAAACATGCTACTAAAGGATGGATTGCGGATGTGGTATCTAACAAGAAAAGAAGGATTGTAAACAAATGGAAGGGACCATTAGTTCCTAGTACAAGGAAGTATCTGAAGAGAATCTCTAAGGCAAGTTATAATATTCTATTTGAATTTAAATAATACAAATAAATATTTACTAATAATGTTTCCTTTTGTTTTTGAGTAGAAATTGGGTGAATTTCAAGTTTGTAGAAGCAGTGACAAGCGTGCCAAAGTGAAGTGCAAAGAAAAATGTTGGGAGGTTATACTTGACGAGAGAAAATGTAGTTGTCGAGTTTGACAAGTTAAAGGCCTTCCATGTGTGCATGCAGTGGCTTTCATTACTTTTAGCATGGAGACCCGGAAAAATAATGTTGATATGTACTTTACGGTGGATAAATTCAAAAAAGCCTATGCTTTAGAAATTGCTCCACCCAAAAAAGATCAATGGGAGTATATGGGAATAGCGGATAAGAAAACACCCACCGATAATCAAACGTCCGCCTAGACGACCAAAAAAGAACAAAATTGTACCCGCCGACAAGCCTAAAAAAAGGCATAGATGTCCATGTTGTGGTATTTATGGACACCATAAACGGACATGCAAGAATCCAACACCATTGAGCACACCTGAAGACTCTCATGAAACATCCCACTAATAAAAGGTTAACTACTTTGCATTTAATCATTTTATTTGCTTTTCCAAAATCAATTTTAATACCATTAATGCAATCTTTTTTATTTCAGGGGACGAAGAAAGAACACAAAAGTTCGTTAATGTATGAATTGAACGTCGCACCAACCCAATTAGAATTGTAGTTTGAGTGGTTAGTCAGCTGTGTAGCTTGCAACCTCCCCATCCCGGGGCACATTGGCGGGACCCCCCACTAGTGGGTTTGGATTCCTTCTTGTGTTAACCATTTTGAAGTATAGATGACGCACTGTAAGTTAGGTAGGCGTTACCGCATATAACTTCCTATCGCACACATTACTTCTGCAAAGTTAGATCATCTATCAGCAGCCCTACGTGCACTAAGGCCACCCTAGCTACGTACACTTCATAACATACAAGTAACCCCTCACCAGATCCACAAGATTCCTCATGATTCTGTCAAGCTCTAGTGTGTACCGTGTATCTGTAACAATATAGGTCTTCATATTATTATCGACACACTATACATACCAGATCTTAGCATCACCACTAGGCCTCTTGATTCACGGGCTTGGGTTTTGCATCACTAAGATTCTATGCATATAAGCTTCACGTATAGGTTATCATGCATTTTTTAAGATGTTCATGACCATAAGAACAATAATCACAATTCATAACTCATCCAATCAAAAGTGCTTACCAGGACCTCCGGCTCTAGCTGACAGCGCGTTTCAAAACGGTTTAGGAAATTTGTTTAGTTTGAAAATCTCATTTTGAACCAAGGTTTAAGTCCAAACACACCACTTGCGCGCTTGAATCGCTTAAACCGAGGCTCTGATACCAAGTTGTAACGTCCCAATTTTTTTTTCATAGCAAGTAAATATATTCCAACCATTACCAAAATCAACAATTACTAATGTAGCATCATCAATGTTAATTGTTTGTTACAACGGAAGCGAATATAATATAAAATTGTTTTGACTGATAGTTGGGTTAAAACATAAAACGCTGCTGTCGCCATCAACATGCTAGAGCCTTGCCCTTGTCCAACCTCGAGGACCCTGAAACAAAATAATAACGAGTAAGCACAAAGCTTAGTGAATCACCACTACCCTTATCCTTCGCAAGAATCACATCCTGCCCTTTATTAACACATAACTAGGGACTCGCCCTCTGCCGCATCTCGGGTCCCACCCGTTTGATGCCTGAACCGGGCCTCGCCCGCTATGACTCATCACAGGTCCCACCTTTAGATGAAGCCATCTTCCCCGACCGACCACGAAGGCACGGTTGGTTACTAACATCTCACAATGATAACACATAATAACTTATTACATTTAAGCACATACTTGGCAACGATAAACATCAAACAGATCACTTACACTTCACGGGAAATAAAGTAAGTTAGGGTAACTCACCTGAGTGATGACACGGTAAGGTCAGAAATACTTCTCGACACTGCTTTGACTAACAGATCCTGACTGTAAACCTACAACACAATCGCTAACTCGGGTCAAGTACAATTCTTCAAGTCCCACGAGTCAATACTGACATTAACCTTGGCTTACTAACACAACCTCTACAACAATAAGGAATGCAAACTTCAAAATGCACAAAACCCGCAGACGCGTCGCGTCGAGGTAGAGTGTCGGATTTCCAACTTCCGAATTTCAAACTTCCGGATTCCAAACTTCCGGATTTCAAACTTCCGGATTCCAAACATACGGATTCCAAACTTCCGGATTTCAAACTCCCGGATTCCAAACTTCCAGATTTCAAGCCTAGTGTCATGAAATATGCAAAAGTCGCATGAAATAACAAATAGGTCCCATGAGTGTTTAAGCATTGTTGAAAGTCGCATGAACTATGAAAGTCGCATGGCATATATGTAAGTCGCATGGGAAGTCGCATGGAAAGTCGCATGGGAAGTCGCATGGAAAGTCGCATGGAACAAAAAGCAAGTGTCGCGTGGAACAAAAAGCAAGTGTCGCATGGAACATCTCCCTGGCCAAAAACCCAGTTGCAGTCTTATTCTAAATCTCTGGAAATCTTCCAAAACTTAACCAATTCATGCCATTTTTATTCCAAAAGTTTCCGAATAGCAAATAAACAATTCTTTTTGAAGATATAGGGTTTCTATCTCGATTATCAAGCTTAGGGTCTCATTTTTGTTTCTCACATGGTGTTTCACCAAAAACCCAAGAACAGGGAATAAATTCCAACTAAAATCCTTCTTTAAACAACTTTGGATTTGCTAAACTACTTACAAAAGATTGGATACAAGTTTTAGAACCATTACATGATGATTCCTTGATAGTCTTGGCTTGAAACTCTTGCCTTGCTTCCTTCCTCCTTCTCCTTGGTTGAGTTCTCGTACCCACAACCACACTCTCTTTCTCTCTCTAGGTTGAAGGTAGAAGAAATGGATGAATGAAACAGCAACCTCCCTTGGAGGCTGTGCCCTAATCCCATTATATACATATCCTTTCCTGGGCCAAGCCATTCTTGGAATCTTCTTGCGCTAACTTAGTTAAATCAATAAAATGGGGTTAGCCCACTAAACCCAAGTATGTTTGTACACATATATGAACTTCCCAACTCCTTTTCATGAAATTTGAGGCAACATAATAATACTAAAAATAATAGCTCATGATATTCATATATATATATATATATCACGCCAATAATCGTAAATTACAAATTACATCATGATAAAACAGGATTCCGAAAATGGATGTTACACGATCATGTACAACAATTGTAGTTCAAAATCAAAAGGTCAAAACCGAGACACTCAAAATCATCCCGGTTAAATGAAAACAATCAAAGTTAAAAATCTAGACAACAATAGTCGGTTCGATTACAGCCAGAGATTCACTCAATCGTAGCTTGATTCAACAAATTAGTGAGGAAAACAACATACCTGGGTCTCTCGATTGAAGGTTGCTGCATTATGGTTGTCTTCGAGATCACTGGGGAAAATGAGATGCTCGTTGTCGATTAAAGTCTGCTGCACAAACAAAATCATCTTCGGTTGATCACTGGACTCTCGATTAAAGGCTTGGAATGGATAGAGGATTCTCTTGATTAAAGGCTTCATTGGAGGGATAGAGTATTTTGGGGGGGGGGGGGGGAGCCCGTGCATAAAGATTAGGTTTTTTCAATTTAGGAGTGGGTTTTTTTTCAATTTAGGTTTAGATAATACAAGGGTAATATAATAAATTTATAAATAGTTAAACTTGATGATAAGGATTATTGATATTTAAATAAGGGTTTAGTTCAATAAATGTATTCAAGTTGTCACGTTTTGCTATTGTATGTATCAAACTTTAAAAGTTTCTATTGCGTGTATCAAAATTTTAATTTGTTCTTATTGTATGTATGTTGATTACATAAAAAGTAAAAAATTTACAAGTTTAGTACACATAATAAACAGTTTAATACACACAATAAAGACAAATTAAAAGTTTGATACACACAATAGAAAATTTTTAAGTCCAATAAATATACAATAGCAAAACATGACAACTTGAATACATTTATTGAACTAAACCCTTATTTAAATATCAATAATCCTTATCATCAAGTTTAACTATTTATAAATTTATTATATTACCCTTGTATTATAAAAACCTAATTTTTAAGTCCAATATATACAATAGCAAAACATGAAACGAAATTCAAACCATAAGGATCAATGTCGTAATTTTTGAAGCACAAGGACTAAATCTGAAATTTCATGTAAACCACAGGGACTAAAAATGTAATTAACTCTTAAATCTATAAGGAAACTATTATATGGAGCTTATTAGATTTTTAAGTACCATTTTATAACTAAATCTTCTATAATAAATAACGTTTAAAAAAGTCAAGTCCATACAAATTAATTTTCAACCTATATGATATTAAATACAAATTAAAAACTAAATATAAAGGATATTCAACCTATAAAGGATATTATATAGGTTGAAAATTAATTTGTATGGACATGACTTTTTAAACATTATTTATTATGGAAGGTTTAGTTATAAAAATAGTAATTAAGAATTTTAAGTAACTCCATATAATGATTTCCTTATTGGTTTAAATAAGGGTAAATTGGTAATTTCAAATTATTTAAAATTAAGAGATTTCAAGAAGTTAAATGCTTTATAATAGATATGGTCAATAGTTCTGTTCCAAAGGGAATTTT
This sequence comes from Dittrichia graveolens, assembly GCA_038502395.1. NCBI lineage: Eukaryota > Viridiplantae > Streptophyta > Magnoliopsida > Asterales > Asteraceae > Dittrichia > Dittrichia graveolens. The sequence goes on from JARJIL010000003.1 coordinate 9,415,709, forward strand.
AATTGGAGATTGTCACACTATCAAAGAATGCTTAGGAAATAACCATAGATATACCGGTCAGTTGTGTTACCTGTTCACATCTAAACTAAAACTTGGCATCTTTCAAGTAACATTTACACGAAATGCCCTTTGTTTACTTGATGTTTTTTCTTGTTTGGTATATATATTATTCTTTCTTTTTCAAAGATAATAAACTTATTTGTGATAAAGATAAGAAAAATATTTTGGGCACAGATGAAAATGAAAGGTGCAATAAACTTGAGCAAAAGTATTAGAGATCGAATTGGATGGACAAGTCAACGTCTTTTGTCTTTTTATACATGTCAAAATAATTAGAAAATTTTTATTGTACATATTCAGTAATATATTTTAAAGGCAGTTTAAGATAGTGTTTGAAAAAAAGATAGTCATCGAAGGCATATATAAGAAATATAACCACGTCTCTTCGTATTATGATATCACGTTTCTGTAGTCACATTTGCCCTCTCTCTCGTGTCGACGCTTTCATCGTTTGTCTGAGAGTTGACGTCATCTGTCGCTATTTTTTAAAATTCTCACTTCTTTTGTGTTTTATAATTATTTAATATATTTTTATTAATGTTTAATACTTTTTAGTTTTTATTATGTAAAACCTCAGACATTTAATCTAGTTAATTATTAAACAATTTCCATTATATCTTGTAGTGTAGCACCCCCGAAGGCCCGAAATTCCACTTATTTAATTGATTATTAAAATTATAATCATCTCTACTTTTTATGGTGCAAACTGCAAAGTAGTAATTCGTTATCAATCTCATGATGATTCTCTTATTTTGTTAAATATAATGATAAGCATGGAATAATAATATCTATGAGCTTGTAAATATGTGGCTTAAGCTCAATAGGTTAAGTGTAAATTGTGGTAAACACCTTAAATGAACATAAAGTCAAAATCAGAGCATGAAGCTCTTCTCTAGCTGGGAAGTGTCGAGAAGGAAAGAAGTACAAAGCATAAGAAAATCTGTAATTTTGCATTGAAGAATAAATCCGAGAAAAAATCACTAACTAAGTTTGAAAACTGTTTTATTAAGATCACCCACTCTTTTACTTTACCTTGTAAAATTTCATATAGGTGACCTTGGTGAAACAGTGTTCAAACCTGGTTACTATTTTGTGAAAATTTTCCAATAAATTGGGGTGTAGATCCTGAAGTCATGTGCTCTAGGTGTCACGTGAAATCAAATCCTTTTGATAGTCCAGAGGTACTACGAGTGAGTATACTTACTTTAGTTTAGTACGTGTGTGGTAGTGGATATATGTATGTCTGTCTATGTGTAACTTTTAAAGTAATGTTTGCTAGAATGTGTTATATGATTATATGCAATATGATTTATTCATCAGCTTTATGGTACTATATAATTAAATGTTGTATGTTGATATTATTGGCTATACGTCGAAGCAGTTTGACGTCTATTCACCGGTTGTAAGCCAAAGTGGTTGATACTCATTCATTAGTTGTAAGCCTAGGGAGTTAATAGCTGTTTACTTGCTTTAAGTGGTGAAACTTATTCACAAGCTGTTTGGCGAGGTAGTTATTAAATAGTTATCGGCTAAAGCCGAGGCGGTTAACGACTAATATGATTATTTAAGTAAAGTTGGTATACTTACTAAGCTAGTAGCTTATGCCTTATGTATGTTGTTTTACAATTTTGCATGTAACTTCTAGGGTATAGGAAAGGACAAGGGAAAAACCCCATCCCGACATGCTTTACGGCACGAGTGGCAATTTATGGCCCCTTTTCGTCAATGATATAAAAGTCGTCAAACAAACAATTTGATGTTTAGTCGCCCACAAGTACCGAACAAATATTTTATACATTTTAAAGTCTACTAGCATTGTAACTGCTCAATGTAGCAATAACAATAATTTGTGGTCGACAACATGTTTAATTTCAAGAATGTATGGTATGATATATGTGGAATGCGGTGTTAGTTAACATATCGATATTCTTTCTCCTTTTCTGTTTACTTTATTTTTTTCCAAACAATAAAATAAAAAAAATATTATTATTAAGTAATTAGAGAAAAAGATACTCTAGCCTTATTGTAGTTATGTAAGTAATTTAACCAAAATTAGAAAATTAAATAGTTGTTGTGTGTTTAATGATTTACTAAAGTAACAACTAAGTGTTTGTATCTTAAACATAAAAAATATACTATTTAAAGTTAAGTAATATTAAAAATTTTAAGAAAAAAAAAGTTAAATACTTTATAATGTAATACATATATAGATAAATGGAATGACTAATTGGGTGCTTTCATTAGTCACTTGTTATTTAAAAAATCTAGTGCGCTACATGTAGTTTAAATTAACAGTTTATAATCAAAATACAACGAACTTTATATTAGTTATTATTGTTAGTTATTATTGTATGTAACACACTTTGTATTTTTGTGAATGAATATAATCAATTTTCAAATCATCCCATTATATGTAAACAAGTTTTTTTCTAGTCTCAAATAAAGTTATAATTAGTATACAATGAATATTGAGTATGTTATCATTGTATACAACTTGCATGCAATAAGAAGATTATAGAAGTTGACTATATACATTGACAAAAAACAATATATGTTATATATAACGATAACTTACGTAAAATTTATTGTATTTTAAGACGATAAGTCCTTGAATTAATTACTTACTCAATAATGCACCATAAACTACAAAAGAGGATGGTTGTAATGTAGATATTCGAAATATAAAGATATTCTTACGAATATTTATATTTCCTATTTTTGACTTTCAGAATTTGTTCTTACAACCTTTTTGTATATTTTAAGCAGGAACGGTAAAAACTGACAATTAATTTTCTACTTTGAAAAGGCAAAAAAGGCAATTCGGACGTCTATATCTTCAACATGGATGGTTATCTTTTGAAAAATTATACCATTGAATTTATCTTTTAAACTTGATTAAAATGATGAAGATGCAAGATGCAACTCATCTCCATCTACCAAAATGATGAAGATATGAATAAGAAGCGATTTTTGATACAAAATTCACATTACCTACTCGAAATCATTTATTACTTTTTTTGATACAAAATTCACATTACCTACTTGAAATCATTTATTACTCCAATAAATCTTAAATGTAAACATAATCAAAACTTTGGTGCAGTTTGAAACAAACTTAGATGCAATCAAATAATCGATCCAACACCAATAAACAAACACCGTGCCTAAAATCTCACATAAATCGACCATTTTAGATTCAATAGCTTAAATACAAATGTAACTTCGCTAAACAACAGATGCAATAAACCAATTGTGGGTTACGAATTCTCTAACAAATCAGATGCAACAACCCCATTTTTAGATTAAACAGTAAGAAAAAGATGCAAATACATCTTAAAAATTTTGTTTCTACTTCCTAGTTCACCTTAAAACCGGTTAGATGCAATCAATCACAAAAATCAAAGCTTTACTGACCCAAAATCCAATCTTCAAACTTGAAAATGCAGTTCAGTTGCAACAGCCATAGCATGAATCATTGGGAAAAGATCGAGTCAAAACAAACCTGGTGCTCTCACCAAAAGCAACTGTAGCCAATGATGGAAAGAACCGATAAGGAGACATGGATCAGCAGATAGGGCGATGGGAACCTTGAAGTCAACATGCAAGAGCAGAAAAAAACCTAGATGCTGGGGAAAATGTGAGGCAACAGGAACCTTGAAGTTGACGGGAACTTGATGGGTGAACAATCTGGGTGTGTAGACGACATGTGAGGAGAGAGATCGAGATGCATTAGCGATAGGGTAGGAGGGAACCTGATATGGGTATCAGCGGCATCCGCGATAAGGTAGGAGGGAACTTGATGGGTGAGCAATTTAGGTGTGTTGATAACATGTGAGGAGAGAGATCGAGATGCATCGGCGATGGGGTAAGAGGGAACTGATATGGGTATCAGCGTGTGAGATGCATCGGCGATAGGGTAAGAGGAAACTTGATGGGTGAACAATCTGGATGTGTCGACGACAAGAATGCCAATGAGAAATACAATTTTGGCAACTAAAGAGAATAACCATTTATAACCAACCAGCCTTTCAGTTGATGCAATGAACTGCTGGATTCAACTTTACTCTATATATACCCATTTATTCCCTAGGGGAAGGTGGGAAGCTGCTCCAAGTCCCTAGTATGATTTTTATGTAAACCATCCATCTCTTCTTGCATTGCTTTAACCCATACTGGGTGATTAAGTGGCACATCCATATTTCTAGTAGCAATATAGGTACTAATGGTTGTCATGTAAGCATATGATTCAGGTGAGAGATTGGAGTAGGAAAGGAAATATTGGATAAGATATGGGGTACAATTGCTTGTGTCCTCGGAGGACAATAGGAATATAAGAGAGGGAAACACCACATGGATCATAACGCTTAGTATATGACTCACTCGTGGTTCAACTAGGTGAATCTGATACAAGCTTAGTATCTGATGGTATGGTTGACAAGGTGGCAGAACAAAAGAATCATGAGAATCAAGATGTAGGTCTCGATACAGGTAAGAACTCATGGATCTTAATCATTTATGTGTAGCTGTAATCGAGTATCAATTGGTATGTAACCTTTAGTACGTAGTGGTATGCTAAAGACTAGAGTATCACTAGATTTAAGGAAATCAAGGAACTGGATATGGTAATGGACAGACAGATCTGGCAAGAAAGGCCATTGGACGTAACACATCAACTCAAGTAAAATACATGTGAAGGCTTGGACAATAACAACGATAGCCACTCTATGAGAATATCACCAAGGAAAACACACCTGATAACACGAAGTCAAGTTTATTACTTCCCAGACGATGATAATTGATATACGAAACAAATCAAAAAAATTTAGATACCAGAGGAAAAGGGGTACCTTTTCAGAAGACAAACCATGCCAAATCTAGGAACACCTTCCCTGTTAAACAAGTGAAATTCATAACAGATCTCAAATCGTGAAGTTGTACTTTATCTCGCCTGATCAATTTATATCATTATCAAAGGGAGTGGGATTTTAGCAGCTTGCATCTAGGGTTTTAGGACAGAAGCAGTGCTACTAATCTGTCTTCTCCAGATGAGGGTTTCGCTAGTTGCTTATTCAGATAAGAGCAACCCGAACCAGCGATAGAAGAAAGAATCTGGATGAACCAACAAGTAATTGTGAACAGGATTGTGATAGGAGATCGTCAACAGGACCGGTGGCCAGCCATCACAAGAGCATGTTTAGAGTTAGTGCTTATGAACAGGGACAAGAATTGGAAGTAAACAGCAACTAGGGTGAACCCTACTGGACTGAAAATCCACTAGAAGGTGACTTCTTTGGACATAAATCTGGACGGGAAGAGGAAGCTACCTGTACAAGTGACACTAGATGTAGACAGGGTTACCACAAAGGAGGCCAAAGGAACAGGGGTGGTGTGACTAAGGATTTCATGGTAAAAATTTAATGTAAATCATTAAAAAAATCAATTTAGAAGATTGGAACATCTTAAAAATTGACTACACGGTCGACTTCCAACCCATTTGACCCTTTCTCCTTTTATCTTAAGACATATTCATAAGTAAATAGATTGAAGTTGACACATGCAAAAAGTACGCATCTTAAGAAAATTATATATTCTCAGAAGTCATAACCATACTTCATTGTTTTCTGTTCCGTAAACAATTTAGGGAAACAAATCCTCAAAAGAGTGTAAACAAGCTCAGTGACTGTTCCAAACATGTTCATCTTGCAAATATTCAATATTGATTTATAAGTTTTAAGATCAGACTTGCATAAAATATGCAGAACTATACATACTCCCTCTATACTTTTGTTGATGATAAGTCAAATAAGTAGCTTATTCCTATTCTCAACTTAACAATAAACAGAAACCAGCTAGAAATAATCCAAAAATGATCAATTTGTAATTGTTGGAGGGGGTTCTCGTGACTCACTTATGAGGAGGAGTTGAAAGGAGATCCAACTGGTGCAGCAAGTCCAAGAGAACGCATTATTTTGAATCTACGAACTTTCCTTGATGTATACAACGGGCAACTTACCTCCTATATTTACATAAAAATGGTAAGTTTGAATTTATATCAAATAATATAGAAGAAAAACTAGAGGCTCTGGACCAGAAACACGTTCGTCCAAACAAATATATATATATAAATAACTAGCATATCAGATATCAATAAAGAAATTATATTATTTTAAAAAATTCTGACCAGCAAATCCATACACCACCTAATAAAGTTCGGGTGACTTTCGCCCCTCTCATTTGACCTGTTTCCTTAAACTAATTTTGTTTTCTTTTACCAGTTAGACCATTAGGGATTAAAAAAAAGATAACTGGAATGGATTCGTTCATAACTAATAAAGTGAATAGGTCAGAACTATCGCACCTTGTTATATCAAAGAAATTAGAAGAAAAAATGTATATGGGACTATGGTCATTCCAAGAACTCACATCAAAATGAACTTTCCGTTTTCTTTCACGTTTGCTCCTTGCTCTCCCTGTGCAGTCCGTTCCTGCTCTGCTTGGACTTGATGAGTTACCCCGTTCTGAATGAACACAAATTATTAACATTGTCCAAAACAATATAATGACTTGATCAAATCCATAGAAGTTACAATATTTCCTCTTTTAGCAAAATTTAAGGTCAGCATTACCTATTTGTCCATTGTCCGGATGACTACTTATTTAGGGGTAATGATTTCAGCGAACAAGATTCTTTAATTGTATCATCATTGGTGAACAAATTCATAAAAATATGTGCCCAATGAAATTATACAAGTTTAAAGGGACAGATGGGGGTACTCAGAAACATATAGAGAACAACATTAACATATACATCAAGTAGATAGGAAAGCAAATTAAGGGAATGGCCATTAAGTGCTGAATTAAATCTAATTCCTCTTTTATAGCATGGTGAAACTCAATGTTTTATTACTTGTATTGCCAGCACGAATGGCAATTATCGGACTCCAGACCACTAATCTCTACCTTTAACAACCCCTTTATATGTAAAGAAAACTGATCCAAGAATTTGATCATTGACAGTCTAAAACCAAACCGATAAAGGAAATAAGTTTCTCATAGTTCACAGTTCATGAATTAAATATTTATAAAAATGCTCTGATCATGGGACAAAGGTTGTGTGTGTGCGTGTGTTACTAGGAAAAGGTATATAATTTACTAACACAGCATACATATAAAAACATATGACCAATTGACCATACATCTTTTTTGAGGAAAACTATTTTTTCCCGTCATGTTACTTACATGAGTTGCGTCCTTTCTCTTACAAGCATGACACATAAGTTTTACTTTAATGATTAGTTCCAACTTTGAGATATCTTATCTCTTCATTTTTGTAGAAAATGAGAACATACCATGTAATTGGTCAAGATGATTTACACCATCAGCTACTTCAGGGGAACCAGAAAAGTCCTTATATAATCTACGATGTTTGTTATAATGTAATGCCTGCATTTACAACATATTTTAACAGGCAGCAATAAAAAAAATGGAGAATTGTGAAAGAGAAAGAACAAATTTAGTATATCATGCAAGGTAAAGATCTGTACTTGTTTCAAAGCATTTTGAAACTCTTTAGCCTGGTTACACCTCCTTTCTTCAAAACACTACACATAAAGAAACAGAACCTTCATAACAAGTATTATACATGCATAATCAGTGTGACAAAGTAGCTTATATCTGCTTGATGAACTAATTAGAAAGATTGAAAATTTAAAAATAAAGAATGAAAATAGTAAAAGGACTATATAGTAGCAGGGCTACAGTGGGACCTCAAGGGAATGTTATTTATACTCACTTCCTCAAATGGTGAAACGTCTATAGCAGGATCAACCCAAACACTGAGAAATGAGATAATGAAACTTCAGGTCATATAACTAAATCGGAAGTTAATCTTAAAGAATATTTAAATAACCGAAATTAACAAATGTTAGGAGTATCCATTACCTGTCATGCTTACCAAAGTACCGCACTAAAACAGACGGGGCTTGATCTGATCTCTCTCCCAAAACCTGAAGACAGGAAGCAAATCAGATATCATAGAAGACACATCCTAAAGTTATTCTCCTCACACACAAACTGTGTGTATGTATGTGTGTACCTGTGTTATTATGTCTAAGAAAGTTGCTTTGTTTCTCGAGAACTTGAAAAAGATCAACTGGGTGCATTGAAAAATATAATGTGATTTTGCTTCATATGCATATCTATACTTTATATCTGTGTTTTTATGTGTATATGTAAATATATACAGAAATAAGTTTGCATAGGAGAATGGAGACTGTGAAGTATTTAGATCTAAAAGATGTCTAAGCAATATTCACCCTATGTGAATGTTATAAATCTGTACCAAGCATTAAACTTGACACACATTTGTGATTTTAACTAGTGCTAGGGAACATTGCATAGGGGAAGTATTTTGATGGGTATAAGTTTCCACATAATGAAAGAAAATATAACCATATCTCATTTCTTACTTCTGCGGGCCACCAAAATCTTCCATCTGCCTTAGCCCACACAACACTTCCACGAGTTGTGCATATTTCACTACTATCAGTGAGTTGTAATCTATTAGGAGTGACTTCCATGGTATCATCTCTCTCTTCATCGTATCTATTTTCAAACATAAAAATGCAGCTTTTGAGGCATATAAAATACAAGATAACAAAAGAGGCATATAATTGGTTTATGTTTTAAACCTGTTACTGCAAGGTTGAATATGTGCTTTTTGCCTAAATAATTCAACATCTGTGACTGGAAGTGGTTTGCTGTTTTTAGGTGTTTTTCGTCTTCTGTGTTGAGGCTCGGTGGATCTAGAAGAAGACGGGTCAAGGGTACCCCTTACAGAGTCAGGTGACACATCTAAACACCCAACAGTGACAACTGATTGGATCTCTTTGCTGCTGTGCGGGTCCAGTTCTATCTCTGTTACATAAAAGACCAGAAGGAAAATAAAGGAAAGAAAATAGAACAATGAAGATGATACAATAGTTTTGGAAGATTCTGTTATGGAACGACACAGAAACAAAAATCATGTATGGATAAGTGATGACACAAACGCAAAGTGATTATGGCAACACAAAGGTAGAAAAACTTAGAAAGCAAAAAACATACAAAATACATATGGTTTGGTCAAAAAGGGTAATGACTTACATCAATCCTAGCATATCTCTCTTGTTGATTTGTAATATGTTAGGGTTTACAATTACAAAGAAGATACATTTATAGAGGCAGAATTTAGGTTAAATTCCCAAATGGTACTATTCACTTTTATCTAAAACCTTATAGTATGTGGCATTTCTTATGAACACTACCCTTCTTTCTCAACAAAAGTATTTCAGAAGTTAGCCTTTTAATACCCGCAATGAAGCAACAATTATCTATGTTCTAATCCTACATTTTTGATAAAGCGTAAAAGTACACAAGCATCAACTCTTCTCCAACAGGTGCGCATTCGGGCAACTAGTAATGTTACTCCTTAGTGACCAAAAGGTGATTTGATGAAATTAGCCTTTATATAGCACAAGGGAAAGATTATGTACCAAGAATTCCCTCCCTGGTTTAAGGAACCTTAAGGTGGTTTATTCATCAATTCTGCTCTAAACAAAACTACCCAAAGTTTACAACTTGTGCCCTGAAGGAAAAGATGGTAATTCAATGGGGAAAAAAGCAAATTGCAAGCTGTTTAATTATACAAAATCATTAACAGAGATAACTACAGAAATTGCAAACAAACCCTAACCCTAACTACAATGTAAAAGTGCCCAAACTGTTTGCAAAGTTTGGACTGATCAATTAAGCCAGTAAATACGTAAATCAACACAAATGCTTCATATTTCAGATCACAAGTCACAAATATCGATAAAAGAAGCTCGAATTTCAAAGAAGAAAGAGTTAAAACAATACCTTTGAAGGAACAAATCGGAAGATAGAATTGGGTACGAGGTTTGGAGGCAGAAGCGCTTCTAGGAAGCTGAAAACACTTGGGTATATGATCAATCTGTTTGGTCTTTCCTCTTGTTTTCTTTCTGAAATAGACCTTCACCTCCATTGCCATTAGCAGTTGAAACTTGCGATAACGAAAGGAGATGGAATGAGACCTATAAGCTTTATTTGGGCAAGAACATGTATGCATATAATATATATATTCGAATCGTCAAGGCAAAAATTGGATTGAGGAATCTTGATTCTTGAATGGGTCACATTGGATCACTCATACCCGTCATCCCACAAGATTCTACAAAAAATTATGTTCGGGTGCAAACTTCAGTTATCAACTACCAAGTTGACAATGTTCATCATGGAGCCCAAATCATTCAGCATTTTTATTGTTTTTATTTTTGGAAGTTTGTAACATTGAAATTCAAGAATTCTGATAAATTGGTTGTTGTTCAACCTCCATATAATAAACTTACTTTATACATGAAGTTTTGCTCGAGTATCATCTCATATACCCACACTGCTACAGCATTGGAATTCCTCGTCCCTCCCAATCATATGCTTTTGCCACAAAGTCAAACTTTTCTTTTTATTCATAGTTTAAACTTTAAAGTGTCGTATGTTAGAGTTTGTAGAGTCGTTTAACTATGTTGAGTGATACTATATATTCGTGGTAACATTACATTGTTTTAATATTTTTTTAAGAAAAATTGTGATTTTAAGGTTAATAATTTATGAATGTATAAATTTATTGATATTGTTTTTAATGTGAAAGATTTGACTTTATGCTATAAGAGTGTAAGTTATGTCTTTGTTTGATAAGCTAGTATGTATTTTGTCTGTAAGTTTCGAAAATAATAATTAGATATGATTAAATATTGAGGAACTAGTTTACTTTAAAGATTATACGTATGTAGAGTTGAAATAATATGTGTGATTGAGTTGAAGTGAATGATCAGATATAATTTGGCTTGATGGTAGATGATATTATTGAGAGTGCTATGAGTGATCACACTCTAACATACCTTCATGTTAGTTTTTTTATCCACCATTTACCCATGTAGTAGTCACTTTCTACCACTTTCCACCACACCAAATCATAGAACTCACATACTATCATTGTGGAGTAGATTGGATGATTGACCATGACACGCCGCATCACCACCCATGTAGTCACGTAGAATAGGGTTCCACACTTCCACTCCATATACCCTCATGGTGGATTTGAGTTTGATTTATGTGGATATAATGATGAATATTGAAACATAATCATCTCTTAATATCGGTGACGTAATACTCTTTAAATAAAGCATATGAAACACATGTGGTTATTTCGAGAATAATTCGTTCATATGAGATTAAGCAATCAATAATAAATGTTAAACATTAATAAAAATATTAAATAGTTATAAAACGCGAAAAAACTAAGAATTCAATAAATAAAGACAGACAACGTCAATATCAAGACCGGTGGTGGAAGCATCGATACGAGAAGAGGGCAAACGTCATGGTAAAAGTTATCGATCATTATCGTTACAATTATAAGCAACAAAGTCAAATATCTATTGTTATAATTAAAAAGAGTTAAAAATGATTAAAAAAATATTTTAAAATGTTAAAACTAAGAATTTGGTTAAATATGATACTTTGAAATGTTATAAGAGTAAGTATGATATTTATAAATTAGGGTGGGCAAATATGATATTTTAATGTTTAAGAAAAATATATATGAAATTATTTATAATCATTTTGACTCAAATTTAAGAACTTCAACTTGTAAAAGTCATAATCAAATTGAAACTTCAATTTAAATTAATGGTTCAAATTTAATTTTATCGAAATAAACGGTTAAAGTTATCTAATTGAAACTATATAAATTAGTATTTTATTTATATTTAGAGATAAAATGACATGATATTAGTATCTACAAGTAATGTTGGTATGCATACACATACACATCATGTTGATGCATTATTGTCGACTATAGGTGTTCGGATATTAAACATCTTCTAATGGTCTACTGGGTAGATCTCCTTGCCCTCATAAGGAAGGTTAATGTTTCAAGTCTAATGGAGATTTCAATCGGAGGATGCTTTGTAAACGGTTATAGTAAAACTATCCACATCTAAACCAAATGTGTAACATCCCTGGGAAGAGCACTAACCAAGAATAACTCCTTTTAGAAAAACATGTGTTCTGACATTATTTTATATACACAACATTCTAGATAATTTTTTTTGGCGTGTTGGATTTCTTTTGATCTAGATAAAGGGTCATAAACAATGTTTTAAAACCCGGGTTTTTAGTTGACCCGGGCTCATCACCGGGTCACGGGTCAACCGGTTCGACCGGTTGGTCAACCCAGTTTTCAGAATTTAAAATTTTTTAAAATATATATGCATATGTGTGTGTATATATGTATGTATATAAGCTTGGAAACAATTACCACTATATTAAGAAACTAAATAATCTATTAAACATAAAATGAAATTCTATTAAGAGGGTTACGTGAACTCAATGGAGGTTTCTGCTTGAGGGACAGTCGCATGTCGAAGATGACAGAGGACAGGAGTTGCTGTCGACTATCGAGAGGGATTTAGAACTCATTTTTAGAGAATCTGTTGAGTGAGGGTTTCAAATTATCGACTGTCCAGATGACTAAATCGCTAAACTTTTATGTTTTAAAAAAATATTAAAATGAAAAAAAATAAAAACGGGTCAACCCGGGTCGACCGGTTCAACCGTAAACCCGGGCGGGTCAATGCGGGTCAGAAATGACCAAAAACCCGGTGTACATTGACCCGGTCTTCTCACCGGGTCACGGGTCAACCGGTCGGACCGGCCGGGTCAACCCGGGTTTTAAAACATTGGTCATAAATCATAATTGAGCTTCTAGATCACCAAAGGTTGGTGGATGACATAAATGGTGGTGCAACACTTGATAGGTGGAGTGCATTACAAGCTCCGGTACCAATTGACACAAACTCAACTTATACTAAGCTCGTATTATGTCATAAGTCCAAATGTAGAACCAACCCCTTAAAACCGGATTGTAAGAAGAAGGGACACACATAGACTTATAAGACACTAACTTAATTTACTTTTAGTCGATATGAAATTGTAACAAGTTACTTCATGTGGTGTTATTTAAAGGCTTAAAGCAATCATAGTCTACTAGTGGACAAGACCCTGTATTGTTATTGCAAGATTGATGTTCTCATTAAAACTTAAAAGTATGATTTGTAAATCATTAGTAATTTGTGATCCATCGGTTAAATGTGATTTTGTAAATCATAAATGAAGTGTATGAAACTATGAACCAATAGTTTGGGTCATGCGGATGTTAACATTAAGAGATTGAAATAACAATATTTCGATGCAAAGTATAACAAAGGGTTATTGTGCAACATATTTGTTTGATTAACCCATTGATTCACTCACTTTAGTGCTAACAATTGTTTGTAAATGTATCGATGTATTGCCTGCAAATTAAGCCTAGACAATGAGAACCAAAGAGATAAGATACACACCTTGTTGAAGGTCAGATAAAGATTGTAGTTCAACTTTTAGCCCTTGTAAAATTTGGTTGCTGGATTTCGTAAAACCGTATATGCTAACACAACCACTAAATCGCTATCGGAACTATACTTCAACTCTCAAAAGTCAATACAATTCTAATGAACCCAAAAAAGTTGTTCAAAAAAGTCCACGTATGTCAAAGCAAGGCTCGACTGCCTCGGGAAACTTGCTACGGGAACCCTTATAAAACAATATCCTCAAGAATCCAATCTCCAATGACAAAATTTGGAGTAACACGATGTGTAATTAAATATAACGGAATCAAAATTTTATACATTTTGTTACATTCATGTGCCACAACCAATTATGCTAGTCATAACCAGGAGTATTTGTAAATTAAGACCAAACATGTCCATCATCCTTCTTTTGTTTCTTCTTCTTCCTCTTCTCACCTTTGGTGTCTGCCCTCGCTTCAGAACGTTTTGATTGTTGTGAGCGGATTTCTAGCAATTTGGTCTTTGCATCTCGGAAAGGCGCATCAGATTTCAAAGCCATCATTTGCTGTAATAAGTGAAACGCGGTAAGGTTTTATTCAAGATTTTGATCACTTGATAAGAAGATAATGATCAGTGACCACATTTTTCAGGGTAAGAAAACAAGCAGACCTTAAGGTGATCCATGGCTGCCAGATTAAATCCAAGAGTATCCTTGCATTCCTGAAAAAGTTAAAAATCTCATTCATATGTATGGATACTCTGAAGCCATATCAATATTAATTCAATTGAAAGCCAAAAAAGTGACAGTTTGTGCTTATAATTAAGGAGGTAAAACAACCAAATTCATATGTTTCACTTGAATTTATGTTTAACAGTACCTTGACTCGAGCATGGAGTATGTCTCTGAGAATAGCCAAAAGAGGCCTTGTACTTATCGTAGCAACTAGCTGATTATGATGCAACTGCAATAACAAGGTGGCAATCCTGCAAACCAACTCAACCTGCAGGAGATTTACCTAAATGGTCAAAACAGTTTATAAAAGCATGTATCTAAAAAATATTGACCATAACTTATGTTAACAACCTTAATAATTGTCTGTGAAACAATTTATTTACTAAAAAAGCAGGAAAAATGACAAAAAAAGAGGCCCCTGGAATAAGCTGTATTTGCAATAATGAATACAAATAAACGTAACACAATAAGAAAATACCATCATACCTTATCAGGATTCGAGGACCAATCTTTTAAGTATGATAACAGCTTCAGAGCATCTGCAAACGGTAGAGCCTGCAAGACGAGATATGATTATTAATGAGACTCGGATGTAATATCTCGTGGATGTAATACATATTTATAATATTCTTCACCTACCAGTAATGTTTGTTCAAGGTCATTGGTATGAACTTTAGAGACTGCACGAAGGATATAATCGGACGGAGGGAGTCCCAGCATAATAATATTGGGCCGGAATTCCGCACCTTTTCCCCTTCTCTTTTCTTCCTGAAATTGCAACACATTCAATTATTACGAGTGGAATTTTAAATACAGAAATGTGTGTATAGCAAAATACAGACCTCAAATTCAGCCATTCGTTTCAGTTCTTCAGCAGCAATGTCTAGCGCTTCAATAATGGAGTCGGTCGCTGTTAAAGTTTCTTGTGTTTTCTTTCCAGCTACAGCTACAGCTCCTTCATCTGGAAGTTCTTGTTGAGGCAAATATCTGTTTTCTAACGAGTTATCAATTTCAGACTCAAACATCTCTTCCAATCTTTTCTCTTTCTCTTCCTGCAATAAATATTCAAATTACCATTGTTATTGGCCCTTTTGACCCGTTTGAGACTAAGCACAGCTCAAATCAACCCATTCAAGAGTAAACATGTCAAAGTTAAAATGTAGAAAATAAGAAAACTGTAAAAAATTTATGTACCTCAAGGAAAAATGGCTCTTCAGTACGATCCCAACGTCGTATTGATCTATCATGAGACCCAGTGACAAGGAAATCACCACGATGGCTGATAGAGACGCACCAAATTTCTGCATGATGGCCTTCTAGAGTTAGGAGTAATTCAAACTTATCAGCATCCCAGTATTTTACAAGGCGATCTTTCCCAACACTGAACATGTAATGGGTGTTGCGAACAAATTTCACTGCCGTTACACTGCAACGAAAATTAAGTAAATTAAAATTGCAATATAAATCGACTTCCGCAATAATGAAATATTCAACAACAGGAATGTACCTATCAGCATGAGCAAATATGGACTTGTGACAGTCACCAAAGTCCAAACCCCAAATTTTTAAGTTTTTGTCAGCAGAACCAGTAACAATTAGATCCCCATCAGATGAGATATCCATACACAATACTGGCAGCTTGTGACCATATAATGTAAGAAAAAATTTCAGTGTGTCCATATAGAAGACCTGAAGGTTTTTAATGGGATAATTAGCAACGAATACAAAAAACATATGAACATTTGTTCTATATTTGTCAGATAGAACATGTAACAACACCCTTGAATTCATCTCTGAAATCTTAACCTAAAACTCAGATGTCGTTATCGATTAAAACTTCAAAAGTAATATTAAATTCAAAATATTTCCATATATAATCTATTTTTTTATGTCTCTTCAACATGTATTCATCATTTGATACCCATTCCCAGACAACTGCTAACTTGTGTGTTAGAAATTGTCAGGATATTTGTTCACAATCTTATCCAAGTCCATAGCAATGACAAATATAATACACGCCATAATCTACAAATTGAAAGTAATTATGTTAAAATCAAAACAATAAAGACAGTATCTCACTAGTCACTATACTCTGCTTTGAACTAAAAGAAGAAAAAAAACAATAAATAAGTAAACCACCATATGTGAGAACAGACAGAAGAAGACATAAACCACCATATGTGAGAATAGACATAGAAGAGAAGAATCTGACCTTGACAGTGCAATCCAAAAGAGCAACTGCAATATGCTTCCCATCAGGGCTTACAGCCAACACTATAACATCATCATTCATAGGTAAGGTCCTCACGTTAGACACTGTTAAATGCACCGGATCCTGACAGACCAAAAAAATTGCTAGATGAAGAAAACTTGGAAGCTTTTAGAATAAGTCAGTGACAAGTGAATAGAACTTATAAGCACACCTGACCAGGACTTTTGGTGGTTTCATACTCCCAAAACTTAACATCATGATCTGTACTCCCGGTGACAAAACCACCACCATCTGGTGTTGGAACAATTGATTGAACGGCAGCAGTATGAGCTTTCACAACTTCAACAGAAGTACCGCTTCTCACATCAATAATTTCAAGATTACCACTTTTTGTACCAATGACACCATACCTATTACCAGGAACAAACAAACTACATAGCCCGTATCCTGAATCAATAGTGCGAAGACAAGAACCAGTACTCGGGTTCCATATCTTCACAGAGTTGTGACTGGTTGACATCAAAAGAGTGCTGTCTGAGCTAAGGGTAACGCTTCTTACATCCGAACGATGACCTTGTAGTTCAATACAACTCGTTTTTGTAGTTGAACTGCCATCGATTGAATAAACCTCGATTAAATTGTTATTTAAAGACAGTGCTAAAGTAGCTAATGAATTCTTGGAAGTAACAGGGGAGAAGGAGATAGAACATATTTTCTTGTTAGCTCGTACGGTTTGCAAAAGCTTAAATACATCAGGAACAGTAACCACAGTTAGGTTTCCATCATCTTTTAGTTCATGATCCATGTTTCCGTTTTCAGTCGCATCGACCTTTTTAGACGATTTCTTTTCTTTTTTTCTGTTTGTTCTTCTTTTTGCTTTACGTTTTGATTCAGCCTCATCTAATACACGATATATCTCCACTGTCTTCCCTGCAGCTTGACAAGCCAGAAGGTTACCAGACTTGTTGAATCTCAGTGTTGCAACACGATCTTTGCTCTGTCGTTGAATTTCACCAAACAGTTTCAAAACTTCCCATTTGTTCTCAACAGAAGAATCTTTATCGTCGGTGTCAGTTGTACTACTTGTCGGTACAGATTCACCATCTGCAATTTCCTGCTTTATAGTGTAGAACCGGAGCTCTGAATCCGCTGATCCGGTGACCAAATACCTCTGCTCAGGATCGACATCTATGGACCAAATTTCACTGTGATGGCCACCAATTATTTGTGTACAGTGTTGGGTGTCAAGATCCCAAACCCTCAAAAACTTGTCCTTGGAGGCACTAACGAGTTTTTTACCAGAATCCAAGAAGGCAAGATCAGTAATCTACATTCCAAAGCAAATCCAAGCAAAATGTGACACTTCAGATTACAGATGGAATGAACAGCATAATGACCGGCCAGAAAAATACTTTTAGAAGTCTTTAATAATAGGCAAATTGCATACAAACCTACTTTGTTCAATTCTGGTACAAGACATTTAACTAGCAATAGCAGTATAACTTACTTAAAGTTTGTCAAGAAAATCTAAAGTATGTTGCTATTGGAATAATATGGAAGTACATTGCATTTACCTAAGATGGGAATTGAAAGACTAAGCTGTCATTTTATATGTCTTGCCCTTAAAAAGATAGAAATATAAACCTGATCACGGTGGCCACGGAGACGGAAAAGTCCAACCTCACCAATAACATCCCATAAAACAATGTCATTATCCTTACTCCCGGATGCAAGTAATGACCCTGTCTTATTGAACCGCAAGATTGTTGTAGCCCCTTTGTGCCCATTCAGTGTGGTCTCACAAGTTCCTCTTTCACAATCCCAGACTCTTATGCTTCCATCGGCGTGCCCACTAGCTATCTGTAACAGGATAAAAACACATGCAAACAAAACTTATCAATTGATAGTTGTTTCATAAAAAAGGATAGTTGCATGGCCAACACTGACAAAAAAGCATCTCACCTCTTGCAATCCTAATATGATTTATGTCCAATCATTTTTCTTTCACAGAATAAAGATATGCATTACATATTTTGTAAATATCATTCCACTAAACAAGTCTAATCAACTGATCCTAAGAATACTGATATATATCCAAACCGTATCTCACTGCATTAAGTTCGTTTGGAGTACAGATGAGAGGAATTGCTCAGCAAAACATCAACATGATACATGCATTCAAACCAATAAAAGTTAACAGAGCCCAAATTCTATTTGATGTCTTCTTTATGCAATCAAAGAGAAATAATACAGCCTGATATCTTTAGCAATCAACAACTTGAAGCAAAGACAGTAAACAGAGATCATTACTTGCCCATAATAAAACCAATTCAAAAGTGTCTTTTAATTAAGGGGGTGTTTGTTTTGGCTTATGAAGAGCTTATAAGCCTGGCTTATTTTCAATACGCTTGTTTTCTCTAGCTTATTTCCCGACTTGTAAGTTTATATGACTTAAAATAAGAACATAAGCCAAAGACATGAAAAATAAGCCCAAAAAAATGGAAAAGATTTGCTGGGCTACAACCAGTACACCCCCTAAAGAAACAAGCTGCTAGGCCCTCTGACCAAGAAAAGGATCTTCATTTTGGTTTAAGATGTCAAACATTGTTTGAGTCATAAGACGTAGGTCTATTTTTAGCATCATAAATCTACTCCCTATTAGTACTTAGAGAGTTTCATTAGCGTACGAAATCAAAGCTGGGATCCTCTAACCCCTAACATTTCAAATTCTTGTTACAATAAACAAGCTACTCTCGATAATAACACGTTGCAACAGTCTCTGTTTTCAAGGCGAACTAAGCATAACAAATTTCAATACAGTAATTAATAACAACAGAAGTAAGTAATCACCAGAGACGAAGAAGAAGGAACAGCTGCAATGGAGGTAACGGCCAGAGAAGAGCCACGAGATTGAGTAGAAGGGGCAAGCGTTTTGGCGCAAACACCTTGACGGACGTGCCAAACGCCGACCTTCTCGAGTGCCGGAGCTAGGAGGTGTTTACCGGAGGTGTCATAGGTGATGTTAGACTCCACCGAAGCAATCACACCAAACGCTGCCGCCGGTTCATACCGGAGATACGACTTCACCATTACGATTGGTTTGGCTTGTTTCCACTTCTGGCACTCTGTTGAGTTGTTTGGTCAGAGGTTTTTGGGTGCTAGGGTTTAACGGTTTTAGGTTTCTTCTAATCGTTTTGACTTATTTTGACTTATTAGACTCGGACGGTTTGGGCCTATTTGAACCCGAAATGACTTGTACTACAGTACACTCGTGGACCGGGTTAAGCCCAATTCAACAATTCTAAGATCAAATCAGTACAACTTCTATCCTATCAAAAAAATATTTAGGTTGTGTTTACTTTTAAAAAAAATCTTTTATTTTTTTAAAAACAATAAAAGTTTATTTTATGAAGTGTCTGGTTATCATATGTTTATTTTAGAAACAATAAAAGTTATAGAAAAAATATTAAAAATTTATCAAAAGTATAGTATTTAACATTTATGATTAAAAGTAGAGTATTTTTTAAAAAAAAACACATGAAAGTTATGAATTACAGAGTCATTTTTTCCTTTTGGTTATCGTTTGACAAAATAGTATCAGTAACTTTTATATTTGAAAAAGATGAGCCAACACCATATCTAAAGTACATATTAACATTTATTAAATATATAGAAAACCATATCTAAAAAATATTATGTTAATTACAACTTATTAAATTATTTTTTTAGAAAATAGATGAAGAATTTCACTATTTATGAACAAGAACAATCGATACCACTTGTTTCACGTGGTCATTCAAGACAACTCATGTCTCAAATCAATCTCATACTTCTACGGTTAGGTTACAACTTACAGGTAGTTAGTGGACCCAATAAACTGTCATATGGGCTTTGGGCCCACTAATTTAAGCCGCATAATTAAAATGCAACATGGGCCACAAGGGTAATGCTATCTCTTCTGTTCATCAAAACTTTGTAGAGTTCACTTGCGAATTTAAGCATAAGAACACCATGTCAAATATATCTTAAAATATACAAAATATTCCTTGAGGTATTATTCAATTTTAAATTTATTCTCAAGATCAATAAGTGTTTGTAAAATAAAAAAGCGAATCTTAAATACAAATTATGAACTGATGAATACCAAAGGGTTAATAGGCTAGCGGTATGAGATGTGTTAGATGATTCTCATACATAAAGTGTAGACTTATGAGTAGAATTAGGGCGTAACACGTGCGTGTGTGTTTAGCCGTTCAAAAAAATAAACTATGAGGAATAATAGAAACTATCTAGAGCGGTAGATGACATTTAGTTGCGGTTAATAGTTTCTACTTTGAATCTTAACCAACAATTGTCCTTTTCAATTCCTTCCAATGGGCGTTTAGTTAGTAAGATTTTAGTTAACCAAAAATTTTACCTAATGTTATATATTTATTTATGTTTAATAATTGTTCATATTTCTGTTGTTGACCCAATCGTCCAATAAGGGAAGAGTTTCAAGACTTTAAATACAAGTCCAAATTCAACATCATTTCTTTAATTAGATTATAGCATATTTCCTTCGGTCACATAGCTACATTAAAAAATATTAGTTTCGTACCCGCCAAATGTTGCAGCGGCAAATAGTTTATGTTTTGTAACATATCACTTTCAAAAATATAATGATATGTTATTCGCGTAATTTAATGTAAACTTTTTTTCTTTGGCAACATGTTCGTTTTTTCAAATTTTAGTTTATTTGCATCAACTATTTTATTAATTTTAAAATAAATTTTAAAAGACATTAAAATAAAAAATATTTATATTTATGAAATAAGAAGAGAAAAGTTAATAAGATTTTAAAAACTATATTGATATAGGTGGATAAATGTGTCTGTGTGTGAGACAGTGTTAGTGGTAGAGTATATTTTAAATTAATAAAGAGTTAATGATATATTATTCGCGTAATTTAATGTAAATTTTTTTTCTTTGGCAACATGTTTGTTTTTTCAAATTTTAGTTTATTTGCATTAACTATTTTATTAATTTTAAAGTAAATCTAAAAGACATTAAAATAAAAAATATTTATATTTATGAAATAAGAAGAGAAAAGTTAATAAGATTTTTAAATACTATATTGATGTAGGTGGATACTTGTGTCTGTGTGAGATAGTGTGTTAGTGGTAGAGTATATTTCAAATGAATAAAGAGTTAAAATAAATTAGAAGGGGGGATGAAATGGTTAAAGATTGAGTGAATGAGATTAATTTAGATAAAATAAAATGTCAATATTTTGTCTTGATTTAATTTTAAAAACTATTAAAGTTAAGAAGGAGAAAAAATGTTAAGTGATTTATATATTAGTATAGATTTTCTCTGATCACAATTTTAAGAACTCAATATTGTTGTTATGTTGTGATCTAGCTCAAATAGTGTTCATATTATTTGAAGTTATTAGTTAAAACAATCATTTATGGTTTACAAACTTTTTTTTTGGCCAAATGATACAATATTATGAGTTATTGAATCATCTTAAATGTCTATGATTGAGATTATCTCTTCTCTTAGTATTATACAATACAAATAAAGGAAATTATTTAGAATAACAAACTATCATAATTTATGTGGTTTACAAAATAGTATCAAATCTTATCCCTAATGCCTTCTCAAGCGAAGAAGTGGTGGACAAACATGAAACTTGGCTCTTAAAGACTAAAATGTTCCAAGAGAGTGCATGTAATGAAAGGATTGAATAATTCAGAACCTTAAGACTATAGTATTATTTGTCTATTTATAATAATAAAAACTTCCTAGATATTTTGTTTTATATAGATAATTATTTATATAATACGAAGACAACCAAAATGATAAACAAATAAAGCCTGACCCATCTATACAATTAGAATAAACCATTCTCTACCGGCTCTAAAATCATTTTATTTATAATTTTAACTTTCAACCACTATAAACATAAAGGAGAGATATGTTGTTGGTCAAACGGAACGGGACCCTTAATTGTACGCAGCCACGCAGGCCGCGTGCATGTGTAAAAACGTAGATAATTGTTTTACTACGATTTTTTTGTTATATTCATGTTACGTCTAACATTATTTAAAAAAAAACAATAAAACTGTTTCGTAGCCATGAACGTACAAACAAAAAAAAAAAGCTAAACAACCGCTTCCCTTTTATATATTATTAATCAACAAGTCATTTTATTAATCGTTTCCGATTTCCACTAATTAAAGCAGTTGTTATCACTAACAAACTGATCATCTATATTAATTAAATTGTATATATCATTAAAATAAAACAAAGATAAGTTTAGGTAATTATTTAATTAATTTATTAGAGTTTTATAATTAAGAAAAGGCTTGATGTCTGTCTTTATATCTAATATTTATATTAGAATATATGTGAAAATATATTATTTCTAAATTCTAATAAAAAATATTGTACATAAAACAAATTAATATCTTTTCTATGATCATGGTATCCAATACATCGGTCGTCTTAATAAACAATTCTTTATTATAAGCGTCCATTAAATACATCAATAACAATGTCTAATGTCGTTTGAAATAAAGGATAAATAAAGTAAAATGTAGATTGTTATAAATAATATATAAGGTTTAGTTTTTAAAAGTATATTAAAGTTGTAATTTTTTGTTATTATATATACCCAACACTAGCGTTTGATATACTAAACTTTTGAAAATAACCATTTAATATATTATAACCTTTGATAGTAGGTTAAACAGGTTAACTTGATTTAAAATAATTGAATAGTAAATTAAATACTATTTTAATAACAACAACAATATCAAAAATAAAATCACCAGCTAGGCTTCATCAGCACCTTGGCTTTATCGATTGTCACTTCATCGGTTTCTTCATCAATTTCGAAGGTTAGGGTTTCGATTTGCCGGTATCAGCTCTTTAGGTGTGTTAGCAAGTATCAATTTTTTGGCTTCATATCCGATTTAAGGGTTAGCGATTGAAGAAGGTCAGAGTTCTGTAATTCATCTACGAATGAAAAGGGTTAGGTTCCAATTTATCGATGATTGAAGAAGGTTATGGCTCCGATTTATCTCCACTTGAAGAAGGTTAGGGCTCCGATTCACTTGACCTTTAAGTTTCCATTTCATCCTTTGGTATGGATTTATATTGTTCTTAATTCATCAATACCTAGAGTCTGGTACCCATATTGTTTTGATTTCATTGTTTGTAAGTTTCGAGTTCATCTCTAAGTTTGTAAGTTCATCCCATTACGTTTTTCTCAGTTCATGCCCATATTGTTTGCTTCGGTTTCTTGTTCATCCCCATTAAGTATCGAGTTCATCTCCAAGTTTGCACGTTTGAATGGAGATCTAGTTTTATGATTCTTTCGATTTCTAGTTCTTAAATAGTTTCAGAGTATTGATTTGATGTTTTAATTAGGGTTTTATGATGATAAAGAGGTAACAAGATATATTATTTGGTAATTTTTAAAAGTTTATTACATCAAATGATAATTTTTAATACAATAGCAAAATATGCTAACTTTGATATACTTTTATAAACTAAACCCTAAAATATAATATAGACAGTCGCATTTTTATGAGTAGGTAAAAGAGAATGTATTTCTTTACCTTTGATTTATACCTTAATTAAAACATGCATGACAAATTAACATATTATTTAATTTCTTTTCAAAAGCCGGGTATGACTGATTAATTAAAAGATATTGACAAAAAGATGAATTAATCAAACGACGTCGGTCTCCAAACATAACATGTTAATTAGGCCCCAGACATAAATTAAAGCTAGCCGAACTGTGTTAAAAGGTTTTGGGAGTGTTTTTTTGACGTTATCCATAGTAACATGCATATATATATATATATATATATATATATATATATATATATATATATATATATATATATATATATATATATATATATATATATATATATATGAATGAGATCAAATAAAAAGAAAATTAAAGTAAAAGTGTAAAAGGAACAATTATTTGATCATTTTTCGGTATATATATCAACTGATAATCGTTAGTTCATTATCTTTATTTGATCTCATCCCTATATATATATATATATATATATATACACTACTATATAAAGCATTTAACATTCTTTCTCCTCTTAAATTTTAAGACTTCTTAAAATTCAATCAATATAAAATCTTGACCATTCATTTAATCTAAATTAATCTCATTCACATAATTTTTAACTATTTTATTCTCTAATAATTTACTTTAACTTTATTCAAAATATATTCTCTCATACTAACACAATTATCCACCCACATCAACATAATTTTTAAAATCTTATTAACTCTTCTCTTTATTTCATATATAAATTTTTTTCTTATTTTATTGTATTTTAGAATTTATTTCTAAAATTAATAAAATAGTTAAATGTAAATAAAAGAAAATTTGAAAAAAAAACGGACATGTTGTTGTAGAGAACTTTTTCGTGACATTGACTCGCGCGAATAACATATCATTACATTCTTGAAAGCGAAATATTGTAAACCAAAAACTATTTACCGCCACAGCATTGCGCGGGTATGATGCTAGTATATATATATATATATATATATATATATATAGTGAAAGATTCATTTGAGAACCGTTTTTATTGCGAGAACCAATCCTAGCCGTTCAATTCCCCCTCTTTCAATTGGATTGCCCACCCATGAATTCCTTACATGCACCATGTCACACTCAATCCCCCCACGCTCTTCATCCATGAATCCCATTATCCAAAATGAACGGCTAAGATTGGTTCTCGCGGTTCTCGCAATAAAAACGGTTCTAAAATAAACCTTCCCCTATATATATATATGGTGGTGGTGGTGGCCTGGTCCAGGTGGGTGGGTTGGTAGCTACCATGCATATATCAAAGTATCATTAAGGTGTCATAAAATGGGCACATGGAATGCACTACCAAAAGCAAATGCATACTCATTTTGAAGCTGAATGTTTACTAAGACTATGCGTAAGGCATTACCCGAAACATCTCGGGTTCATGTGGGTTCACAAGGTTGCATCGGGAACACCCGTACGGGTATCGGGTTCCTTAAATTTTTTTGGTGTCGGGTCCGCCAACCCGATGGAAACCGAGAAAAGTTGCAGCCTTTTTTTTTCTTTTTGATTTTTTTGTGAGTGTGTGGAGATAGAAAAATATTTGGGTTGTTTGGGTTGAGTTGGGAGAGGCTATACTAGAGTTTGGGGTTGATTTGGGTTGGGAAAGAAAAAGTAAAAAAAACTGATATGACGATGATGTGACATTAAGGTTGGAAAGAGAAGAGGGGAAGACATACGGATGGCCTAATAAACCAAATGATATGATGTTCATAAATCATACAATTTAATTAAAGTTTTGTTTTCTTGTTTCTTGAAATAATATATATATATATATATATATAACAGTCAAAATTAATATATTAATTAAGACTGCTGGTTTATATATATAACGAGGTTTTTGTATCCGCGTTTCGCAGCGGGATAAAATCACTTGCTTGTAATTTAAATTATTTACTTTAGTTACATAAATTTAAAATAAAGTGGAAAAATTCAATCAATTAGGATTGAAAATCTGATTGAGTGCGTACATTCCGCCATCTATTTTGGATCGAGAACATTTTAGGTTTTGAATCGTATTTTAATAACATCATACGCATACACATGATTATTAATAAAAGTTAAAGTCCAAACATCAATGTTAAAGTGAAGTAGATAAAACTCAAAATAATTTGTAATTTGTTCATGTCATTTAATTTGAAATTAAATATATTGTAGGTTAACTTTTTCGTACTATGGCGAACGAAACATTTACTGAAATATTACCTATTTAGATTAGATTAGATTGATACTATTTCACGATAAAATTTATATCGTATGTAGATAAAAATGAGTTTGTTACGAATATATGTTTATAATTACACTAAGCATTAATACTAAAACTTATAAAAGAAATAATAAATGAAATTAATTGTTTAAATATAATAATAAAAAAATAAAATCAAATACGCGTGGATGTGGAGTCAAACTCAAGACCTACTGTCTACAAAGATGGAGGCCTTACCAACCCGGCAAAGAGTCTACAAAGATGGAGGCCTTACCAACCCGGCAAAGAATCAGTTTGTTTATTTTTTGGAATACATTATATATAATCATTTATCAGGAAGTTACTGTTCATAACTTCCTAATAAATGTTAGTATATATAATGTGTTAACCATTTTAGTGTAACATGCATGTAAGATTTGGTTAAACTCTTTGACACTCATTCTTTGAGATTCAAAAAGATCCTTTTCAAGTTTGAATTAGTAAACGACTTAAAAGATGTGAATCGCACTTGTTTAGGTCTTAACTGGCGTTCTAGACCTTAAATCAGTGAAAGTCAAAGGCTTCATAGGGTGGTTGTTTCCCTCCATTATGATATGGTGAGCACCACACTACCCATACCATGACACAAAAAAGTTAGTAGAAAAACAAAAAAATTAACAATATTTGGAACTTCAGATCGATGATTACTTCAAAAAAAAACATAGCAAGTTTAGTCAAGACAAATATCTAAGTTATTTTATCATTTAAATTAAACTAGTCATATCATTTCATAAAGTTGAAGCAATACGTGAAAAAATGGCTGAATTTAATAGTATATCTAGAAAAGAAAGTACTGTTGATGAGATAAAATATATTATTATACATTTTTTAAACGTGATTAAAATAATTTAAAGATGATTCCTTGACCTAATTAACTACCGTTACATTGTTTTAGCTGTATATTGATCCATTATTATTTGGTTGTTAAAGAATATACTAGTTTAACACTCGGTGTATAAAAACGAAAATAATTGAAGTTAATTTTGTAGTAAACAATTATAAAACGTATAAAAAGTATTATAATAACGAACGTCACCAGAAATAAAGAGACACAACTAATTCTAATGACATTTGAGAAAATAAAAAGATGATTAGCATAAAAATTTCTAAATATAGGATGATGACATCATAACTCTATTATTTTAATATATATTTAAGATTTAAGATAAGATTTTAGATTTTAGATTAAGATTAAGATTTAAGATTTAAGATAAGATTCTTTTGGGAAATTAAAAAACAAAAAGGTTAAGCTCGTAAGGAAATATCAATGTTTTTGGGCTTATTATATCCAATACTTTACATCTATAGGTTTGTCGGAGCAACGAATGAATTAATAATTATAAAGAAAGAATGAAGTGTAAACATGTGGTTTATAATGGTTTAAATGAGTGTAAATAAACTCACTCTACATATATAGGTTTTTTTGTATCATTACCAAGATTTTCTTTACTAATAAAACTCTTAAATTAAAAGCAAGAGATCTCCTTATATGCTTCTTACAAGTTATAAATTGTCTTTTTCCTTTTGAATGTTAAAGAATGAACATTTACGACCTTATTTCTTCTCAAATATTCAATAGATAAACTTATGATCACTTTTCTCGTTTTCTTGCGATCAAGATATAGAACCACTTCGATCTCTCTTTTCTTAGGGTTCAAGAGATAAATTACACCTTACACTCACAATATTGATAGAGTGATAGTACATGTAGGTTTAAGCTGATCACTTGGTAAGAGATCAGAGGGAGAAGTAGGTGGCCGGATCGAAGAAGAGAGAAGAAAAAAATTAAGTGTAAATTACTGAAATGGTCTATGTGATTTATTAAAAACTACTGGTTTTGTCCTTTAAGATAAAAATTACATTACATATTCTCGTGGTTGTATTTTTGTTACTTGTTTGGTCCTTTTAACTAATAGCCATCCAAATGGCTATTAGTTGTCTTTTAGTCCATGGGTGTTTTAGTCATTTCCACTCTTATACCACTCCAAACACCCTCCTTCTCCTTCCTCCTCCTCCTCCTTCCAAAAACTCTAGTCATATTACATAATTGAGCATCATTCCAACAAAAGTTTTTCTAGACAAAGTTAATGTCTCATATTTCATGTAACATCCTGATTTTCAGTCCAAATTTAAATTTTTCAAAACTCAATTTAAAATAGACTTTATACGCATCTCTGACATATTGCGGAAGCATTGTAATTCTCTTTGAGTATTTCAACAAAATACCATATATTTTAACAGTAAACTTTATCATTGAATATAACTCAAAACCTTTCAGGTGTTACCACAGTCAATCTCACGACCATCAACAGAAGGATAGGAAACCCAAGATTACCGGAAAAGCAACCAAAACAAAGTCCTGCCCACAGCAGCTAGGGGTGTTCATTTTCGGATATCCGGATTTTCGGATAGTGCATTTCGCTATCCGAATCCAAAATTTCGGATATCCGAAATTTCGGATTCGGATATCGGATAGTCCGAAATATCCGAAATGTAATACTAAGTTTTTTTTTACAAAAAGTTTTTCCTTGTTAAGGCTCCTCCCGGAAATTTAATACTAAGATTACATGTCCTAAATATTAATTTAATTAGAACTATAACTACTTTTACAAACTTCATTCAATTCTTTCAAAAGCTAATTTATTTTTTTAAACTAGAACTAGTTTTACAAACTAATTAACTACCTTTCACATAATTAGATCATCAACTAAATTATATTACATATACGTACAATCGAATTAATTAATTATTCTTTAACTTGAAGTAATATATAGAATATAATTAACGATGGGAAATTAAGGATTGGAAATCAATCATCTCTATATGAAGAAGAGCAAAAACAGAGATATAAAAAATTGGTCTGAATATATCTAAAATAAACAGATAATAACAAGATCAATCGATCGATCGATGTAGAAACTAGATCATCAAGTATATATATTATCGATTTGGAGTTTTATACATCTAGGGATTTTTTTTATATTATATATTTGTTATTTAAAAAAATAAAAAAATATATATTTCGGATATCCGAATATCCGAAATTATGGAAAAATACTATCCGAATCCGAATCCGAAAATTCGGATATCCGAATTTTCGGATAATTTCAGATCGGATTTTTCGGGTATTCGGATTTCGGATCGGATACGGATATTTTTGAACACATGTTTGGCAATCAATACACTTCAAAAATCATGCATATTAACACATAAGGATGCGGATCTGTCCATTGAGCCACAATGTATCCACGTGATAGCTAACCACGGTCAACACGTGCCCACATGGGGGATAACCACATCACCCCGTTAAGGTGGGGGATGCACAAAGCAGTCCACCATTCAACGGTTATCTGGAGTGTAAGCCCTGTTCACCAAATCCACTCGTGTTGCCCCGAGTTCGGTGGCTCGTCAGCCCAGTGAACCCACACAGTCATGATGGCTACTGACATACCCCTCCACTCTCTGCACCGATCCCTCAACCACCCGTACATCGCGGTTCCTTAATTGCCGAAGCCACATGAACCTCTGTGCACGTCTCAATGGCTAGGAACCCTATGGTACAGAGTTCATATCACACAGTGGTCAGGACCAAATCACATACCCCGAAGGGTCACATAAGCACATACCCCGAAGGGTCACATAAATCATATGCCAACAAGGCCAAACATCTAATGCCATAAAGGCCAAGTAATCCAAGCATACCAGTTTATCATAAAACGAGCAAGTATCACAGTTCATATCACTCGAGCATAAATGCTCAACAATCAAAACCATCTTTGGCATCTCAATGCCCAAAAACATCATTGGTATAAACATATCTTTATTTCTCAAAACCATGTTACAGTTGGCATCTCAATGCCCAAGGTACACCATAAGTGAAAACATGAATTTCATTAACTCAAAACCATGTCTTTTGTTTCAAAATCAAAGTTTACTCCAACATGGAGTGTCATGTTTCAAAACCATCTATTAAAGCACAATTTAAACATAGACCATCTCCAGCATGGAGCAAAGGTCTTATTTTGAAAATCATCATTAAAACACATCTTATATCAAGTTCACAATTCCACATTGTTAATCCCAGATTGAGTACACAACAACAAATGTTTGTAGAAGGGGGGGTTGAATACAAACTTTAACTTTTAAAATTTAAAGACACACTGATATACTTTTATATAATTCTTATTGATATTGAATCAAGAATTACATGTACTAGAAGCGGAAATTCTAAGTACAATAAAAGGTGGCAATCTATTTGTCTAACACATAAACAAGCTAACTCTAAAACAACTAATGTATATAGAGTGTTCAACACTTGAACAAGTTTGATTCTACACAAAGCTTAAACTCTAAGAATTTCTCAACTGATGAGATTTTCTTTCTGTAGAGTAGAGACTTCACTGTGTTGTATTTTGCATGTCCACCATGCATGAGTATATATAGAAGTCTTGGTGAATCCGGTTGCATGAAGGTAGGACACAAAGAAGCTGTGGAAATATAATATTTTAATTGTGAAGGTAGTGGGTAAAATGTAAAGTTACTTTAATCAACCGTTTGATAAAAGTAATTGTACTTTTCTGCAAAAGTACAACCTACTCACAATAAAAAATATCAAAACCCACATCTACTGTCGTGTAGAAGTTTCTTTCCCTTTCCATGCTTGTACTTTAATCAACACCATGCTTCTGTTTGATTTGACTTTACCAAGTATGGGATTGCCAGCCATACTTAGTTGTTTGAACAAATCTTCAAGATCTTCGTCTGTTTGAAGTATCATTATCCTTTTTCCAGAGGATAAGATCAAACCTTTTTGTCTCATACTTGATTCAAAAAGTGCATTTTTTACTTTTACAAACAAAGATCTAAGGCATAATAGAACAACACATGTTCTGCCTTTTACATATGACTTACAATCTGAAAAGATAGTGCAGATTTGACATTTTGCATGACCCAACTAACAGATTGTACTCAGTTGACCAAACATATCAGTTGATCACTTTTTGCTAGGACTCAGTTGATATATATTGCTCAGTTGATCATATAGATGCTCAGCTGATCAATAGTAAGCTTAGGAGAGCATAAGCTCATGTATTTGTATGATCAGTTGATCAAGAATGCTCAGTTGATCATTCAAATACATCAGTTTATGTGGAAAGATGACTTGTGTAAGAGAAGACTTACTTAGCTGATGCTCTGGGCCTCAGCTGATCCATTTGTTCACTCAGCTGATGGAGTAGCTGAGCAAAGTCCTTGCTCAGTTGATGGTGTAGGCACTCAGCTGATCAACTTTCTTCACTCAGCTGATGGTTGATTTTCCTCAACTAATGGTCTTCTTTACTTGTTTTCTTCATCTGATGCTTCTTGGCTGATATTCCTTGACTGATAAATTGAGTAGGATCTGATGCTCAGCTGATGGTTCCATACTTAGCATATTTTTACATAATCTGATTCAAACAACACATGTTTGAATTCTTTCTAAGTCATACTGAATGTAGGGTTTGGTTATCATCAAATTCTATATTTTAGGATAGACAGAGTTGATTATTAGGGTGAAGTGATTATCTCCCCAACACACATTCTTAAACCCAAAGGTTTCATAAAACATTTATAATTCATATGAATCATATTATAAAACAATCCATGGTTTCCACATTCTTTAAGCTCAAAACTTCATAAACACTTGCAAATCATATAACCCGCATTATGAAACAATTCAATAATTCCACAATCTTTGATTAATAAAATTTCATCAACATTTGCCAAACAATCAAAACACAACATGATGACTTGTAATTTTAATAATAATTTGGTATCCGCAGGGTGTACTCACTTGAGGGCGTGATGAAGATCACAACCCCACTCAACTAAGGCTCAACACTTGATCATAAACCTATGATCACAAAGCACAAGGTTAACTTACATAAGTTAACCAAAACAAAACTCTTATGAGCTCAATTCTATGCTTAAACACTCTTTCGGGTCTTAAAAGACTCCATTTATTCCTTATAAAACCTTAGAATCAATCCCCAAACATATACAAGGTCAAAAGGGGTCAAAAACAAAATTTTTGGAAGTTTCAGGGTGCCTCGCGTCGCGAGAAAATCTCCGGAAAACTTCTCCTCTTCCACGCGACGCGTCGCGCCGCGACACCCAAGCCGTCGCGCCGCGACGGGACCTACACAGCCCAGATTCTTCTTCTTCTTGCTGCAAATCCGACCAAAATCAAACCTTTCCCCAAAAACTTCATTTGTAGCAAATAAATAACTATTTTAACTACAAAACATTACACTAAACAACCACATAACTAGGATTCATCAAATCATGGGTAATCAAACCCTAATTCAAGGGATTTTTGACCCATTTACTCAATCAAACCTCAATTTTTAACCAAGAATCACCAAATCCAACATGTGTAACTCAAATCAAACACAAAAACAAGTTAAAACTTACTTGATCCAACACCTACTTGAATTGTTAACCTCCTTTGCTCAAATTGAAGCCAAGAACAAGAAGAATGAAGCTCAAACACCCAACTTTGTTGATCTCTAACACAAGAACCCACCATTTCTTCTCTTGATTTCTTCTTTCTTCCAAGTTAATCTCTCTAGAACTCTCTCTCTCTCTACACTCACGAAATTTCCAGAAATTGGAACTTTTCTTTTGACTTCCATAGTGAAGTCATTACATATATTGATATATATATATATACTAAGTTACACATTTGGTCCTTGAACTTCTTTCCCATTTACATATATCACCCATAATCATATATGTATAACATATAAATAACATCTTAAACACATAGTTTTACTAATTTCAAGTGAACTTGCCCACATATATATATTTTATAATTTCCAAAAATTGGGGTATTACATTTCATGATAGTAGAGAGGTGATACAATTACAAACAGATCTGCTCTTTTTGTTCCTGTGTGCTGATGATCAGGTATGATTACAGAAATTACCATCACCAAAAACATATATACTTGGGTAGTGGTAGAGGGTGGTGATGAAGCCTGTGGCAACGAAAAATTCAAGGTGTTGAATGATAAGAAAGAAAAGATTAAATTACGTGTGTTGATAATACCTTCGGTTCCAGCAACCAGACAATAGAGAACGATGGCCGAAGGGTGGTGAATTTCAAGGATCGAGGCCGACGCAGTGGAGCCTGATTGTAAACAACACTATGGGAGTCTGATCGTCCACTAAATCTCTCTAAATCGCTCAATTTCTCGAAAACTAAATCTGGGCGGATTAGGGTTTCGGCGTTGTCTTCCAAAATTCGGCCACCTGCCGGAGTTGTTGGGGGTGGTTCCATACATGGATTGATGGGGAATGAGGCGAGGAACATACCTATGGTCTCATATTTATCAAAGGATTGCTCGAAAAAAGATTTTGGTGGTGAATACACTTTAGTTGCGCATATGGTCCATCAAATTCTCCCTCTACAGATGGAGTTAAAGGTCTTGGTTTGGGGCAAAAGGCTTGTGGAAATGAGGAGAACAAGTCTATGGGTCCAATTGATACGGATGTGGGCGGTGGTGGTTTTGATTTCGCGATTTCTGCTCGGAAAACGAAGAAGCCGCTGCAAGGGGCATGTGTGACTGCTGCCAATCGAATTGGCGATGGTGGTGGGGCTGTTGGGGATCGTCTAAGGCCTTCTAACACTTCTATAGGTCCTATAACTTCGATTGATCAGTCTATGAGGGTCAATTTGGGGGTTCTTGCATCTGCTAATCAACAACCGGCGCCAATCTGTTTTTACGGCCACCGGCTGTGGTAGTGTGAGGGGATGTGATGATGGTGATCGATTTTCAGTGTGGAACAATATTCCTGGATGTTTGTCGAGTTTCAAGCTAGTCCTTGTCCAGATATTTTATTTAAGCAAGATGAAATTACCAAAATGCCCTTGCACTAAAAAACAACTAACAGCCAATTTGGATGGCTTTTAGTGTAAAGGACCAATTCAGTTGCAAAAATACAACCATAGGGACATGTAAAATAATTTTTTATCTTAAAAAACTAAACCAACAACTTTTAACAAACTACAAGGACCATTTCAGTAATTCATTCAAAAATTAAGTTACAAGTACAAATTAGGCATGGGCCTATACTAAATAGAATACATATACCTAACTATATATCATTTTATATATACATATACAATACATAATATATAGTGTTTTGTGGTCCATTTCTACCCCCCACCAATTCTATCATCCGATCCACAAGTTGGCAAGGAACATATATATGTCTCGTCGATTTATTTATTTAAATGGTAAGAGTTTGATCGACTACAAAGTTTATGTTCAAATCATATTCGGAAAACAATATATATTAGTTAAGGAATACAAATACACACGTTTCATTAATATCAAGAAAACAATATTTCTTCTTGAATATATTGAAGAAAAGGAAAAAGAAAATGATTAAGGGAAAAAAAAAATCTAACTTCTCATTATTAATAGTGACATAGTGTGATTAATGTTGACTACTTTTGAAAGTTGGGGACACCACGTACACCACCATGGGTCTGTCAAGTGTCACCTGTCCTCCTCACCGACCAAGCTAGATTCAAAACCTGCTGGGCAACTATTAGGTACGATGATCCACCAACTAGAACATGTGTTTCACGTTAAATCTTCGTCTTTTACACATTAAATCTATGATTAAAAGTTTTAAGCTTTATGATTGAATAAACATGCTCTAAAATATATGCTTAAGATAATCAAATAACTTGAAATGAATGTGTATATTACCAATTGTATTAAGTATCAACAGTAATTGAAGCACACACTACAATGATAATAGATGTATGAACGTGAAGGAGGAATGATAAATAACAAAAATGGGAATTGTTAGATTATTATGGTTTGTAAACAAGTATATATACCCATAAGAGCAAGAGGTGTACCATGAACTATGAAGCATGCCTTCGGTATGCTTATTTGGCACTTTGGTACCAATTTGAACACCACCCCCCACATTGTGATACCGAAACAAAGCATCCATTCTCGGTACCCAAATACCAATGGAGAGAGGAGAGAGAGAGATGAGAGAGAAAAGAGGAGAGATGAGGGAGGAGAGATGGTATTATTTTTTTAATAATTTTTTTGAAGCGTGCGAGACACGGGTAGTACGAGGGATTTAAGCATGGCTGAAGCATGGAATGAGTTATGATGATGTGACGCGAAACATGGGATGCCCAAACATGGGACACTCATGCTCTAAGGTATTTACTAAACATACTTTGTACTATAACTAATGTCAATAGCAATATTAAACTTAACTAAAATATAAACGGACACAACTTTAAGTTATAACATTCTCCCTCTTTGTGTCCATATTAGAATTAAGCATAATAAACGAAAATTTTCTTCTTCACTAGAGCATTGGATCTTGAGAATAAACATAG
Source organism: Dittrichia graveolens (assembly GCA_038502395.1). Taxonomy (NCBI): domain Eukaryota; kingdom Viridiplantae; phylum Streptophyta; class Magnoliopsida; order Asterales; family Asteraceae; genus Dittrichia; species Dittrichia graveolens. The sequence continues at coordinate 9,451,443 of JARJIL010000003.1, forward strand.
AATGAATGTTGAGGGAATCTTCAGTTTCAATATCCTAGTTATTTTTCATCAAACAAAAGCATACTCCTCCTCGAATGTAGCTCTTGATTTTCAACAATAACTCGAAAATTTTTGGTAAACGGATGGTGAAAAGTGATGTGTATTTCTGCAAATTTTCTCTTTAGAAAGTCTTAAGAGATGTTTGACATAGTGCACTACAAATGGATATTTTAATTCAGGTAACATAGGAAGACATGCATTCGCGTTAGCATTCGAATACGATCTTGTTTGACTAACACACATAGATGAATGAGCAACATGATTAGGTCTATGATGAGAAACATAACCATAATTGTGTTTCGGAAGACGTTGCTGTTTTATTCCTTTCAGAATTATTTTTACTTTCATTCAAAAGTTTTCTCCGAAGCACCCTTTTAATGAACTTCTTTGCGTAATACTTGAATGTAGTATGATCATTCTTAGAATAGGTGGTTTTCAGATACACGACACTTTTTGATGATTCTTCTATATGGACTACTACATGAACCACCTTGATTTCTTTTCCTTTGGAATACTTACACTTTTGAACTTTTTCAGAATAAAAAAATGTCGTGACTTTTTCTTCTACACAATTTTGTAAGTCTTGTTCCAATTTTTTGATTTTAAGCACAAACTAATTCCTTTTAGTTTCAAAATTCATACTTTCCGAATGTGGTTTGCTCTTAATATCCAACAATTGTTGCTCAAGATTTCTTATCTTAACACCTTCTTCAATCTCAAATTCATGATATTTGTTTTCTGACATGTTGAGTTTTTCAGTCAATTCAGAAAGTCGTAGAATAAGTTTGACATTTTCTTGTTCCAAATCATCTGCTCTCTTTTGTTGCTTATTAGCATAGGCTACATATAGAAGAAGATATTCACTCTTATCTTGTATCTCCTTCGTTAATTTGGTAACTTCTTATTCTTTGGCACGAAGCATGTTTGATACTTGATAATTGATCTTTAAGTGAAATGATAAAAGGTGATGAATTGTGATTAAATAAAATGCAATTGATTAATTGCAATTGTTGGGAAATGCGATGGGAGTATCTCTAAATATTTAAAGATTAAATAAATAAAATAAATATCAAAATATTCGACATTTCAAGTTTCGGTGGTTAAGTATCTCTAAATATTTGATATTGGTTGTTTTACTCATGTTTTATAGCAATTTGTTTGAACTTTCTAACAAATGAACTATCACTTTGAATGTTTTAATAAATAATAACAGCACCAATAACACCAACAACAATTATATAGAAAAAAGTTTAAAAAATATTAAACAAATTGAAAAGTTTACTTATAAAAGTGAAAACTTATTTTTTTATTTGTAGTTTCTTTTATATTACTATTATTATTTTATTTTTATTTGATTTGATCTAATTATTATTTTTTCTTCTCTCGCTTTTATTGCCGGAGGTTTCTCATAAAGCAATCTCTCTATCTACTGGTAGAGGTACGATTGTCTACATCTTACCTCCTACATACCGCACTGAGATATGATTGGGTATTGTTGTTGTGACTTACAAAAGTGAAAATGGTTACGGGCTTAACATGTAATAGGTCACATTAGTTGAAAAATAATGCATAGTCTAATAACCTGATTAGAAGTTGTCGTAAAATGTTTGCATAAATTGAAAAAAAGTGCAAAAATAGTTCTTATAGAATTTCCCTCTAAAAGCTATAACATGTCCCGTAGTGACGGGTTTGGGTGTAAAACAAAGGATGCTACTATTTGGATCATCTCTCACATACTAAACATGTCACGTCAATTAGTTAAAGTTTTCAATGCAGTCATACACACATACATCATAAGATAGAGTTCAAATTAAACTATCAAGGGGGTCCAAATAGTTCCACCCTAAAAGAAAATCTATTGACAATACACATGGATTAACGGGTAGGGGAAAAAACTTGAGATAAGTGATTATGGGTGTCCGTGATCACAGTGTTATCCATACTTCCAAGTATTAAAACTATTTTGATAAAAAGTGAGCATTAGCTCTACTTTTTAATGCAATCTTCCCTAATATAATAACTAAGTTATTGATTTCATAGCAAATATTATTTACAAAAATCAAATTAGTTAAAGTTTTAATACAGGTCATACACACATACATCATATTATAGAGTCAAATTAGACTATCAAGGGGGTCCAAATAGTTTCACCTTAAAAGAAAATCTATTGACAAATACATATGGATTAGCGGGTAGGAAAAAAAACTTGAGATAAGTGATTATGGGTCTCCGTGATCACAATGTCATCCATACTTCCAAGTATTAAAACTATTTTGATAAAAAGTGAGCATTAGCTCTACTTCTTAATGCAATCTTCCCTAATATAATAACTAAGTTATTGACCCAAGCAATGCACGTGTATTATGCTAGTTGTAATTTGTGATTAATGAAATGCGATTGTGAAGTGCAATTAAGGAAATGCGATTGAGGAAACGTGATTGAAGAATTGCGATTGCTAAAATGCGATTCTGAAGTGTGATTGTGATTTTCAGTTAACGAATTGCGATTAAAAGAACTAAACTTGGAAATTCGATTCCAACTACGATTAGTGGACTCAATTAACAGATGTTAACAGGCAACCCTCAAATGCGATTGGTGAAATGCGGTTCAATTCAAATACGATTCAAAGTCAAGAATTGCAATTGATTGAAGAACATGTACGATTCACACACTGTGAAATACAAACCCAACAAAAATAATCTAATCTCTCAAATTAAGCAACTTTTTTACTTAAATTTCAATCTAAATCAAATGATTTAATCCCAATCTTCAAATAAACATCAAATTAAGCAACCCCAATGATCAATTTGAATTAAAGACTCAAAATCAAAAAGAAATTAGGGTTCTTCATAAGGTACGGCCGAATAGAAAATGTAAGCAGGCTAGCAAGCAGGGGAATTAATTCAAGTAAACAAGCACACGGGAGAATTAATTGAAGCAGGCTAGCAAGCAGAAGAATTAATTAAAACAGCTAGCAGGAGAATTAATTGAAGCAGGTGATGAAAAAGTCACGACGGCTGCGATGTGAAGAAAAAACAAATTCGATCTTTTTTAATCAATCTTTTGATTAAAAACTAATTAACCTTTTGATCAACTCTTAGTTCTGATATCAATTGTATGTTCCTAATTGTATTAAGTATCAACGGTAATCGAAGCTAACACCACAATGATGAACGTGAAAGAGGAATGATAAAAAAACCAAAATGTGAATGCTTAGATTACTAGGGTTTGTAAAGAAGTATATATACTCATAAGGATGATATTTACTAAACATATCATGTACTATAACTAATGTTAATAGCAATATTAAACTTAACTAAAATATAAACGGATACAATTTTAAGTTTTAATATAATGTATATATATTGTCACAAAAATGTTACATGAACGAAATTATAATTTTTCCAGATCGACTATCAAAGTGACTAGCTTGATAATTACTACTTCAAATAACAAGTCAGTGTTTTGTTTTTGGGTCGTATTACCAAGAATCGTGGGCTGACTTATAGACAATTTCCTATTAAGGATTTAGTCATTAATAATAATAATAATAATAATAATTATTATTATTATTATTATTATGCGAGATCAAATTAAACTCTTTATATGGAACATACGGGATTAATATTAGACACAAACCATGAACCAAATCGTTTAACTCAATTTTGCATCGCGTAAACAACCGGTTTGATATTCGACTTCTCAAACCGGCTAATTAACCCCAGCTTGGGCAATTCAATGTCGACTTAGACGGTTTTCATTCCCACCTCTTTTTTAAACTTAGAATCGGTCTCTGTACATTTCTATACGTGTGCTTATAATTCTAAACTTGTGTTGATCTTATAAGTACGAGGAAAAAATAGAAAGATATATCATCATTCCTTTATTTATTACAAACCGGTTAATTTTATGGCCGGCTATTACATGAAAGTCTCTAGCATCGCGTGAGTATTAGTGTAGACGAGAGGAACGGTAGGCTGTTCAAGCTGTCATGTCAAGCATGAGCATATCCAACTGCCAGCAACCATATATATAATTAAACATATCAACATACAACCGACAAAGGAAAAACAATTTTGGTTCTTATATGTCAATTAATTCAAAAAGGTAATTATTGTGTGTATTCGAGACTATCGTTAGGTATTTAAAATTGTGTTCAATATATATTTTATGAAGTTTGTTATTACTTATGACATTACTTTAAGTATAAAATAGATATTGTAAATACGCATGGGGTTTTAATGTATAAATACTATGTTATAAACTCTAAATAAGAGAAGTAGTCAATATTCATAAATCGTGTTCTTGGTTTTCTCATATGTACCCATACATACATACTATCAAGACATTATCGATATATGATTGCTTCAGTATTTGTTTGATACTTGATAACTTAGATCCTACAACTATCTTTCTAAAACTACTATACGTTTAAATCGAAATAATCACCGCCAAATGAGAAGAATTGGAAGTCAAAAATTGGTTGTGAGTTGTTACAAAATGGGAATGCTCCAATGAATGTTTAATTAGTTTGTTTTAATAATTGTTTATAATTCAAGAAAACGACATTATAATTGAATAAACATGTTGTAAATAACAATTAGTTGACTATTACAATTTATTTACCTTTTTTCTTTTTTTGATTGGATAGTTTGTTTGTATGCAGGTTCTGTAATTTAATGCGTTATGGAGTGGTGATAAATACGAAATTGAGTGGTAGGTTAAGTAGTAAGAGAAAAAAAGCTCCTGTGCGTTGTGGTAATTAAGAACGGTGAGATGCATGTTATAGTTCTTATTAAGCTAGTTAACCATGTCTATGCATTTAAGGCACATACTAGAATCAAAGATACTTAAGACCAGTTGTAGTGGACACTACGAGCTTGTCACCGGTGTCATGCGCTCGTCGTCTTCTAGGCCGCTTTCGTTCTTCGCTCGCCGTATGCCTGTTCGTCATCGCCATGAAGAGCTACAACGAGGCTCAAACCCTTTTTTTTGTTTTTGTTAAAATAAAAATGAGTGATAATGTGAATGTTAGTCATGCATGTCACGTCTAGGCCTGTTTAATCACAACTATATCATAAGCTAAAAAACTGATGTGACAATTAGTCATAATGCTTATCCATGATGTCATGACTATGAGTAGTCTAATAAGTTTTAGAAGTTGAGTATATCAAAATATTTTGAAAGTACAACAATATAATTAATACTGCAAATGTTAAAATGCTTTAATCATCTATATATGAAAAATATTAAAGGTATAAAAATATAAGCAAGCATTAAATTATCTTTGACAGGTTGAAAAATCGTAATAAACAAATGATGAGATGTTATAAAGATCTTGTAACTAATACAATATAGAATAGAATAGAATAGAAACTTATAATATAGGTGATGTTACGCGGTCCGACTTGCAGTAAATGGAAACACAAAGGCTGCACTTGGCACAAAAACGCAACTTACAAAGGACGTCGGTCATTATTAATTAATTAATTAATACTCCACAAATGGCATATAATAATCAAAATATATATTACCAAGGCATAATTATCAGATAACTGCATGCAGCTAAAAGTTATAACACACACTTATATATTTGAAAATTTTCAATCCAGAATAATTTTCCGTACTAGAACTATAAAAACTATTTGTAACATCAATAATTACTCATTAATAAGGGTATTTAGGTCATTTATATATTTACCCAACCGTGAATCTCATCTGGATGAACCGTCATTAATTTGCCAGACTTGATTTTTCTAAAATACCCTTATTAATGCGTCATTAATGAGACAAAATACGGTCACAGTTTTCGTATGAAAAATAGTTTTTATTTGAATCCTCCCATATATATATATATATATATATGTATATAGTGAAAAGTTCATTTGAAAACCGTTTAATTTGCGAAAATCGCGGGAACTAATCTTAGCCGTCCAATTCCCCCTCCTTCTATTGGATTGCCCACCCATGAATTCCTTACATGTACCCTGCCACACTCAATCCCCCCACACTCTTCATCCATCAATTCCATTATCCAAAATGAACGGCTAAGATTGGTTCTCGCAATAAAAACGGTTCTCAAATGAACCTTCCCACACACACATATATATATATATATATATATATATATATATACTACTATATAAAACATACAACATTCTCTCTCCTCTTAGTCTTAAAACTTCTTAAAATTCAATCAACAATACATCACCACTCTTCATTTTATCTAAATTAATCTCATCTATTCAATTTTTAACCATTTCACTTTCCTAATTTACTTAACTTTTTATTTATTTAAAATATACTTTCCCACTAACACACTCTCTCACACAAACACAATTATCCACCCATACCAACATAATTTCCAAAATCTTATTAACTTCTTTCACCTTATTTCATAAATATAAATCCTTTTTTATTATTTTAATGTTTAGAAATTAATAAAATAGTTGATACAAATATAAAAAAATTTGAAAAAAAATCGGACATGTTGCTAAAAACTTTTCTTGATATTGAATCACAGGAATAACATATAATTACATTCTTGAAAACGACATGTTGCAAAACAGAAACTATTTACCGCCGCAGCATTACGCGGGTACGATGCTAGTATATATATATATAAGAGATGATTCATTTAAAAACTCTTTTTATTACGAGTACAATAGAAACCAATCTTAGCCTTAATTAAAATAAGTCAATGACCAAAAAAATTGTCATTAAAATTCCATCTTTAATAACAATTCAACCGGATGCAATTTACGATTAGAAATTTATATAAAAAACTAACATACCCCTATTAATAAGTATTAATCTCGATTATAAATATACTCATAATAAAAATAGTTCTTAAATAATATTTTTTTATATATATTATTTATTAATAATTAATACGGAATGAAAACAAAAACTAATTTAATTAATGACTACGCTCCAAAGACATGGTCCCAACTAGATAGATATATGACATGTCCCCTCCCCACTCTCCCCAACTTAATTCTAGTCTTCTAGACCCATCCCAAGGATTACCAATTTCAAGATTTTCTTTCTTCTCAAACACACAATTACACTCACGCTGTGTTATCGAGTTTTAATTCGAAAAAAAAAGAATTGATTACGAAAGAAATAAAAAAAAGGTTTGTTTTTCAGAAATATTTTAAAAAAGAAAGAGAAATAATATGAAAGGAAAGTTTGTTTAACTTTTCGTCCTAAACTTTTCTCTCAAAAGTAAGAGGATTGAAAGGAAGAGAACGGAAAATCTTTATGATTTTTTATAAGTGACTAAATTATTTAATCACAATAGATAATTTTAAAAAGTAAGAATATTACTGTAAAATGACCAATTTTCTTTCCTTACTCTCTAATTCGGGAACACAAACTTATGCTTTTTTCTCTCCAATTTTATTTCTTTTCTTTTCCAACTCGGAAAATGAAAAATCAAAATCATTATCATTTTTTTATCTTCTTTTCTCCTGTTAATTTTCTTTTCTTTCCTTACCGTGTCTCGAGAACACAGTGTCAGAGTATCCTACTCATTGATTAGTAATCCTTATTAATAACTTATTAATATAGGTATTTTAATTATATATATAATTATATAAACAAAAATAAAAAAACATATCATTATAGATTTTTTAACCTTGTTCATCAATATTGTTTTTGTTTTCAATATATCTAACCATCATTATAATTAAATAATTATATATATTCGGTCAATATGGCTCAGTATCTTTAATGATCCTAAAAATATGGTTTGTAACGGATAAAAACATGTCAAGTTGGTTCTTAACGTACGCCAAGCCTTGAACATTGACGTGACAACATGATCAACCTTCAAAGCTTAGCTTCACGAAGACGAGAATTTTAAAACCTAATATTTACAGCAACTACAAACAAGTCTCTCATTCAGAATGCATTTTGTTGAATCAGAAAAACTAACAACCTTAAGAGTCCTTGTATCATCTCAGACACTTTTTTAAAAAAAAAGCTCTTTTCATCATCGGAATTCAAAAACAACATGATTTCTAAACTCTTCCTACCAACATTTTTATGTTATTTACGTACAATAATTATGTCTATTATGTATGAATTTTGTGAAAGTTCAGTAGTTAAAGTATGGGTTTTAGAAAATAAACTTTTTTTTTATAAAAAAAGAACTCTATTTGGATGTTAAAATTTAAGGTTTTTTTAATATAAAAAATGAACTTCTAAAAGCTCCTAAAAAAGGAAATCAATTTTAAGTAGTTTTTAAAAGAAGCTAGAGCTTTTGGTAGATAGAAACACTCTACAATTAGATAATATTAAAATAGTTTAAATGTCCGTGTAAATACATGAATAATTATAACATTGTTATTTTATATATTTTTATTTAAACATATAATTGTTTTGTACCGACGAAAGAAAAACTCAATATGAGACTTTGTCGAAAGATAAAAAGAATTTTATATTAAAGTTAGTTGACATATAAAAGTAATTTATGACAACTTTAAAATTGATGTAAAATTTAATTACGTATTATTTATATCATATAATAACCGGAGATATTTATTCCTAAATTAATGTAGTGGATTAAAATTTTGAATTACATAATAATTCTAACACAAATTAAATAATAATGTGTAGTGAATATTTATTTCTAAAAGTTTGAATATTTATTAATGTGCGAGTTTATTTTTTTTTAATTTGTACGTAAATATTTTAAAATTTAAATAATACTTTTTTACTAACTATATTATCTCCTATTAAAATTAAATTTTATTTTTTTTTCAACTTTGAATACTAAAATTCAAAATTAAACATTTAGTTTTAATAAAATGAATGGATAGGATTTATTTTTGATCAAATAAAGAGTTAAGATCTTCTAATTAAATTGATAAAGATTAGTCTTTTATTTAAATTGATTGAAATATTCATTAACAAGTTTACGTTTTGAGTTTTTTTAATTATACATGTTGACGTCTTTCATGTGATTACCACGTACGTTTTATCTTATCTAAATACTAAATACTAAATATTTATCAAAATTTAGATAATATTGTGTAGTACATGTTTTTTAATTATTAACTTTGATTCCAGAAAATTCAACATTAGATTTATATTTTTATCGAAATGGATAGTTTAGATTTGATAACTAAAGTTTTTTTTAATCTAAATCAATGTTTAGAATTATCTAATAGATTTTAATTATATTAGTCTTTTATTAATATTAGAAGAAAGATTAATATTGAAACTGTTATTAAAAAATTATTATTGTTATTATTATTATCTAATTAGTATTTCTGTCGTATTATTTTTTGAATTGTTTACTAATTACTTAAGAACATTATTTAAAATGATAAGAAAATTTCTTTTACTTAGAACTCGAAGAAACATCATATATAGCATTATGATTAGTCGAGTTTTTGGGTTTTTTCCGGAGGTATGCATACCTTTATATCTATATAAGTGTAATTAAGGCTTTGGTTCATAATGCATGCATCCAACTTATTTCTTTTACTATTGTATTTATGAAATTTACAAACTTATCTTTTAAGGCTTTAATGTATCTAACCTTTAAAATGTATCTAAAACCCTTAATTACAGGTTACAAGTAATCTTTTTATTCTTGATATACTTTGTATACTAAAATTATTTTTATTGAAGATTTTAGTGATATATGAACATTCATGAACCAAATTGAATGAAACAATACCATTCAGGAGTTATCCACATTCCAAAATCCATCAACATAATGTAACACCTCAAGTTCAATAATAATTACTTAAAATGAAAACTGTTATTTAAAGTTATGAAACATCAAGGGTTGAATCTTTTGATCAAACTATAAGATTGGTTAGAAATAAGTTGGTTAATAAAGTTTTCTATTATTAGTAAGTTGTAAGTTGGAAAAGGGTATAATGCCCATCTTCATAAGCCTTGCTATATAAAGAGGGAGTTTGCCCACACTACACATAGTAGTGTGTGTGCAGATAGAGAGAGAACTTAGAGAGAGAAAAAGATTAAACAAGGATTTATGGCTGATTAAGCAAGAAAGAGCGCAAATTAACAAGATTAACAATGGTTCAGCTTCATCCAACTTCTCTTGAGTGCTAATCTTCTAGATTAAAGGTTAGTTTGAGTTTATTTTCATGTTTATGTGTTATTGAAGAAGGATTAGCATGATTATTCATCAAAATCTTATTGCATGTCATATTTATGGGTTGTATTAGAGTAATTGAATATAGATTAACCGCTAGAAACAATTGCATGTCAAATTTGTTGATTTGGTTTAGCATAAATTGGGATCTGGACTAATCTGCGGCTACACATCTAGAACAGTTTGCTACTAGATGAAGGGAACAACTGTGCCCCGTAAGAACAGGTCGTGTCAAGGGACATGAATCATGCGAAAGGTAACACGGAGCGTGTTTAACCCTAATAAGTTTTGGGCATGTCCCTGAAAATACGTGTGTGTCTTTGAGTTAGAACGATCGTGTCCGTGGTGACACGAGAGACGTATCGTGCCCTAAGAAGTCACCGGGTGTGCCTTGACTAGGCATGGGTGTTAGGGAGCGGTGTTCATAACAACATGGCCTTGTCGTGGCCGTGTAAGTAACCGTGTTAGTTGCTCTCAAATTTTTAAGTATTGGTTCTAGTATATTTGAAGTTATATAAATGATGTATTTGATTACTTAGGTCAATAGGAACTTTTCAGTTCGGTACTCGATACTTGAAATATTGTCAAATCGGTACTCGGGACTTGGTATTTGGGACTAGTACCTAACCTACTAGGTAAAATAGTTATCCAAACTGGTACTGTATATGAATACTCGATACAGGATTCGGTACCACCTTTGGACCAAATTCGATACTTGGTAAAATCGGTAGCGATACCAGTCTGACACCATGTTCATCCCTATTAGAGACTTTTGGAAGCCACAAACCACAAGTAAGTACCTCGATTTGGTACTTGTAAATAGTGATTCATAAACACTTGTATCACGGTATTGATGCACCTGTGTTAAATAGATTAAATGTTGATGTTTATGATATCATATAACAAACATGAGTTGTATTGTAATATGTACAAAACTACGAGGATGTAATTTACTTAAATGTACATATAAGTAAAGTAAGTATAAGTAATAACAAAGTATTGTGTACATTGAAAGTAAAGTAATGGCAAGTTAACGATTTAGGTTTGTAATAGCCTAAAATGGCATCAGCGATGAATTAATTATGGTAAGAGAATAAAGACTAATATAGTAAAAGTGACTTGTCTAATCAATCAAATATTTTGGTGATAGATGTTATTATATATTAAGATTCAGTATTTGTTATTAGATCTTTATAGATGAAAGTGTCATTTTACAATTATATGCTCTTATAGAGCATCCGAGTTATAGAGATCCGATATTTGTTATTGGATCTTTAGAGATGAGAGTATTATTATACAGTTTTATGCTCTTTTAGGGCATCAAAGATCCCAAGGGATCCAATATTTATTATGGGATCTTCAGATATGAAAATGTTATTGTACAGTTATGTGCTCCTTTAAGGCATCAAAGTTATAAGGGTCCATTTATTGGACCTTGCAGAGTTTGAAACTAGATTAACATATTCTAATATACTGAGATGATCACATATATGGTACGATGGGTAAGATCAGTTAGAGAGTGGTCTTCCTCAGAATACCAGTAGAGAGTTATGTGTCCATTTGTGTATGAGAGCATGTACCATTAGATCTTATGATTGGTGTCGGCCATATGGCACAGTAATGAGTTACATAAAGCATTGTATTGATAATGTTTAATTGAGTATACGTGAATATTATTTATAAGTGCAGGTATTAAATATTAAGTTGCTCACTGACCTTTATAGCTTATGTTAGTTGATTTTCCCATTTTCAAGTGTTACTAATTAGTGGATCCTGACAAAGTTCTTGATGGATGTGCTCAGAGTTTTTGTTCAACTTTTAATGTATTTGAGGATTTTGTATGTCAGTTGTCCTAGTGATTTGTAAAATGTTTTTAAATATTATGTTTGTACTTGACTTTGAAAAGTTTGTTTGCTAATTTATCTCATTGTTCCGCAAAAGTTTTAGATGAGAGTTTTAAGTTACACAATTTTTATGAAAGATTTTATACGTAAATAGGTCGCTACACATAATTCAAGAACAATCCAAAACTCGAAATGGGAGTTTACTATGAAGAAGAGGCAAGAATCTTTTGTGTGAAGAAGAAGCAAGAATCTTTTGTGTGAAGAAGAAACACATATTGAAATCTAGAACAAGAACCCTAACTCCAAAACTGCAAAGATTCACCAAGATCAGTTATAGCAGATTTGTTTAATAAGATGAAGATGAACAATCGAAAAGTCAAACATTCAAAAACTCAAATGAAATACAAATTAACCAAATTTGTTTGGCATTGAGATCGCAAATGAGGAAAGCTTAAGTAGAATTGCAGATCTTATGGATGAATCTTGAACAAACTGATATAAAGAACCCAAAACCGATACTTGTGTTCATCTATGAACATATATGATTGATGAATCCATATTCGGTAGCTTGAACAAAACAATGCTTCAATTGCATACCGAACCTTAAACTCGTAAACAGATCCAATACCTTCAAGCCATTAAAATAGACACTCTAAAATGAAACCATTGTCCAAACCCATTAAAATCGAGATGAAATCCGAGACATAACAGGCGAGAAATCGAAATCTGTGATCTTGTGAGAAATCAAAACCTAATTGAAATATCGATCTAGTGAGAAATGAAGAAGTTTATCTAATGAGTTTGGGTAGAGATGTTGAAATCAATCGATGAATGAAATTGATTAATGTTCTAACACTTTGAATGTCTATTATTATTATTATTATTATTATTATTGAAATAATATTTATTTGCTTTGATTTGTTTTATTGTTACTACTATTATTATTATTATTGTTATTATTATTATAATTATTTTATTTTTCAATTATTTAAATAAAAGTGATATTTTGTAGTCTATTGTCACATATTACATTACATTAAATTGTAACTTTTAAAGTTTGGTACTTTAAATGATAAATTTTAAAATTGGATACACAAAATAGTAAAGTGTGACAATCTAGATACATTTTGATAAACTAAACCATATAATTAAAGGTTTAGTTCACCAAAATATATCAAACTTGTTACATTGCTATTTTGTGTATCGAATTTTAAAAGTTTATATAGTGCGTATCATATTTTTTTAATTTGTTGATATTGTATGTATTTTGGTTACATAAAAAAGGAAAAAATGTTTGAGTGTAATACATCAAATAGAAAGTTTATATTGCGTGTATCATATTTTTTTAATTTGTTGATATTGTATGTATTTTGATTACATAAAAAAGGAAAAAATGTTTGAGTGTAATACATCGAATAGAAAGTTTATATTGCGTGTATCATATTTTTTAATTTGTTGATATTGTATGTATTTTGGTTACATAAAAAAGGAAAAAGTGTTTGAGTTTAATTCATCGAATAGAAAGTTTATATTGCGTATATCATATTTTTTTAATTTGTTGATATTGTATGTATTTTGGTTACGTAAAAAAAGAAAATTTTGTTTGATTTTATATCAGGATAGTACGATACTTCTTCTCCTTTGTTTCCCCCTAAGATTTTCGAAGCTGTTTTTATGGTATGCATTTGGGCGATTTGGCTTTGGAGACACTGTATTCTCTACGATGCGGAGTCAGATCAAGCTAAGTTAAGATTGGAGGACATTTCCCCAAGTATTCACTGTATCTCTAGCCAATGGTTTCCTGCCAGAATTAAAAATCCGAAGCTTGATATACAGGGTTGGATCCGTTCTCCAATGGAGGCTGTAGCAATTCGTGGCTAATAGTTCTAGTTTAAACCGGTTGTTATTGTAATTATTTGGGTTGTATTCTCTTGGTTTTGTATCTCGTCTCTATGTGAGCAATAACGGCAAATAAAAAAAATGACAAATTAAATACATTTGAGTGAACTAAACCTATAATTAATTAATTTTGAGCTTATATTAGTTTGTTTAAATGAAAAGAAAAATCAAACTTATCATTTTATTTCAGTTGTTTGCATTTATATATTTATTAATATATTTTTAATGAAAATACAAGTTTAAAATGCAGCAGAGGTAGAAATACTACTTAGTTTTAAAGCTAAGGTGGTTTTATACTTTTATCCAAATTAGTAGAAAATTTTATGATGGTACACAACTAGTCAACTACACATGGGACATTGGGTATGCAGGAGGGTAAATTTATTAGTTCCAAGTTGTCAGCTTGTCATGGAGTGGCATGACAAAAAGCATTGAACTGGTGGCTTCAACTTTCTTTAAAATTATTTTAATATCTCATAATATATTTGTTTAAATTTTTGCTTTAACCAAAATAATTAAATATTGCCTACCTTTCATACTATAATGATTGTGAAAATATAATTAAATCTGGAATTGTTCACTTGTGTTTGAAACAAGATCTTAATAACACTAATTAAACTATTATTTGGATTCTTGTGTTATATTTTTATAAAATAATTGTGTGTCTTGTTACATTGTTTTATATAATCAGCTTAAATCGAAAGTAGAGAATTATTTTTAACAATTAATCTCGCATTAAGTTAATAATTATTTATTTAATTTTCTTAAAGAATGTTTAATATAGTCCATAATTAATTTATAAGGACTAATTTTAGTCTTTAGATCAATGGCATCAATGGTCCAGATTAAATTTTAAAAATTTGGGCGTAATGATATTTTCGTAATTCACATTTGATTGTATACTGAATCACCTGTGATTAAATATTAAAATTTTATGACTATATTTTCTAAATGAACTTTATTGAACACAATTTTAATTTTCTTATATAGCAGGTTTAAATTGTTAATTGTTTTTTCCTACTTTTTATAAAATTAAAGCTATATATGATTTAATCCATAAGTTTTGCATTTTTAAAACAGTTTAGTTTTTCAACGGTTAATTAATGTTTTAACTCCCAAACTTGTTACAAATGTGTGTTTTTATCACTTAGCCTCCTTCACTAATACACGTGAAACCTATGCAACAACCTCGACGAAACTTCCAAGGATAAACCTCCTTGCTGTGAGTGTAGGATTACTACATGTGTGATTCAAAACCTCCGATGGTTGATTCCATGAGTTATCTTTTTGTGTAAGCTCGGTTGACTGAAATTTTTGACGATCAAAACCTCACAAACCAATGACTGATCTTCTATATGTATGTGTGTGATTCGAAACATCCGACGATTAGCTAAATGAATGATCGTTGTATGTGTAAATTTGGTTATATGAAATCTTTGACATTCAAAATCCTCAAAAAACAACTATGATGAAAGAAAAATGCATAGAAGCTGAGTTGCATCTATACTGGTCCAACAAGCTATTTTTCATGGTTTTACTCATACCCCTACCCGCATGCATGTGGTGTAAATTTTGGATAGACTAAATTCGTTGAACTTGTGTGTGGACGAGTTATGCGACACGGATGTAGCTTTGAAATCACGAGCTATCGCAACCGGGTTTTGCAATGGATCTATTACGATTTTCTTCTAGAAATTCCGATCAGGAAATTATACAAACTTGCTAATCAATTTTTGTGAATATCTCTAATATTTGATTTTGCATCAAATACATACATGGTTTCGGTTATTAACCGATCCATTTAACCACTACATAAACAAAGTTCCTCGTTCGATATTTGAGTGCTAGGTATCCTACGACACACGCAAAAAAATTTGTCCCTTACATTACGTTTGCGAATTTGAAGGTCTCGCACGATCAGGTGTCGGTAAACTTTCAGGCAAGTAGCTAGGTTAAAGTAACAATGCTCCGGCCGTTGTACACTAAATAAACAGACTCAAAATCTGTTTTAAGAGAATCATATTTAAAAGGGCCCCCGTTTACATTATTTTATTGTTTCTAGTCTTTCGCTTTCATTCTTGTATTGCTATAAGAAGTGTTTAATTGAAAAAATTTCGAATTTCTCACCATATCTATCATTAGGTAGAAGTATGTCGACTACGTACATTATATGAGATTATATATGTATGTGTTGGTCCAAAACAATTACTAACGGTCAAATAACAACTCTATTTTAAAATCTCATCAAATCGAACGTCGATAACCCTAAAAAGTTGGTGAAAGATCATTTTTTGTCTCAAGTTAACCAAAGAAATGACGCAATTTGCATAATCATTGGTTCATTATTTGATTATTAATTTTCAAATGTATATTTATGAAACGGTAGCTAGCTAACTTCATATTAAAAATAATGTAATAATTATATGGGTTTTTAATAATAGCATGAAAATTAACCAATAATATACGTCCTTTTGAAAAAGACTTCGTTTTATATATATATGTGCATCGAACCTACTACAACTTGACTTCCTCGGTTGTGCACATAAATTTTTTGAACTATCTACTAATGCACGCGTACACGCAGTTACACACATGTAAGTTTTTTTTCAATGTATTAGTGATATAAAAATAAATAAATAAACTAAAAAAATCATAATGGCTAGTTAAATATATACTTTAATTGTTTAGTTTCACAATAGTAGTTTAACGGTTGAAGATATAAAACTATCGTAAAGGTTCAAGAATCAAACATGACACATGTATTTTAACTCTTCAAGTAACTCTGAGTCTGAGTTACATGATTTACTTCCTCTATATATATTGTAGAACCAATCATCATCTAAGTGGCCGGTCCACTGGATAGTTCACTTCCCCAATAGAGTGATTCAATGGATCAAATCGTGGGGCTTCAATTAAGGGTTGACTAAATGGTTGTTTCGGAAATAATTACGGATAACACTGGTTAGATCACGTACATAGAGATACATGTTGGCACATACCTGGAAAGAAAATTTATAACATAGGACTGATCGGTGAATACCCTAGAAAGATTACTGTTTTCTTTGATCGTTTAGATATGAATAAAAAATGTCATATTATTTAAATGATGCAGGTTAGAGATTTAGGATGGGTAAGATGTTTTAGCTGTTTTTTCTTTGAGTCGTAATCAAAGTGTTGCCCATCCTTTTGATTTTGTTCTAAATGACAAGCTGCATTAGTTAATATAATAAATGTCGGTTTGCATTTAGTTTCAGAATTAATTAATTGGTGTACTAACTAATAATTAATAGTTAGAAGAAAATATATTTTCCTTAACTCTTATAATATTCTAACCGGCTGTTTTGTCAATTATGCCTGCTATTTCATGCCTATTAACTAATTTGATAATCATTATGACATTAACACTTGTTAGAAAATTTTCAATTACTCACTTGCAACATTTTATTTGATCAAAATCTTGCTAGATTTTTATTTTTATATTATTACTTATGTTGTCGTGATAATTTCTTGCCCTTTTTCCCCACCCTATTTGCCTCTACTTTCTCTTATCATCGCCTACCATCACCATCACCATGCCTTGTCACTGCCCACCACTAGCGTGCATAACCACAAACCACCCTCGCCAAATATGGCCACTCATTATTGTTGGTCACTGCTTCCTCTCATCGTCGATCCATCACCACCTCTATTGCAATCTCCGTC
The DNA here is from genome assembly GCA_038502395.1 of Dittrichia graveolens. Classification (NCBI taxonomy): domain Eukaryota; kingdom Viridiplantae; phylum Streptophyta; class Magnoliopsida; order Asterales; family Asteraceae; genus Dittrichia; species Dittrichia graveolens. The sequence continues at coordinate 9,469,062 of JARJIL010000003.1, forward strand.
GCATGCCGCATGTCAAAACTACCTCTGTAACAATCTACCAACGATATTGCCATCCTTCGCCACCCTAAATCATGACAAAATCCTTATTTTTTTTATTTTCTTTACCTAATACGTGTTTCAAACTTTACTATTTTTCTAGAAATCGAAAATAATTTTAATTTTTAGAAAACAATAGAGGAAAATAGAGAAATTTTCTCACAACTAAACACATACTACATCTTCTTAATTGTTTTTATTGTTACTATTTTAATGCAATTTGGTAAAGAAACACAAGCATCAGTTCTCTAGTTTTTTTATAGACGGAAAGTAAAAAAAAGAAAGTGGTTGGGGGTGTGGGGGGGGGAGAGAAAAGAATTGATCTGCGTTTTTGAGTTGAAAGAAAAGAAAGGAAATAGAGGGATACCTCTTTCATTTCTCATTATGGAAGGATATATTTAAAATAAAATAACATCATTTTTTCCCTCACTTTACTTCCCTCTCGCTCTTAGAGATGACAAAAAAACCCCACATCCGATTGGGGAACCCATTCTCCGATCCTGATTGACTGGGGAATCCCTGAGTTGACTGGGATAGGGATGGGGATGCAAGTCAATTTCGCGACGAGGACGGGGATGGGGACTAGGGGTGAGGAACGGGGATGAGGATGGGAAGAGTAATCCCCGATACCCCCGACTCCGTTGTCATCCCTGTAACTTTTAAAAAAACTCGAGAACACAACAACTTAAATTATTTTAGAGATGATTAGTTAAATGGAAAAATGTTGCATACTAAATATCAGGTACCATTGACCTAAATGCTTTTGGTTGTCAAACTCAATGTACAATATTGTTATTGTGGAAAGAAAAAAAGATAGGAAAAAAAAGAAAGAAAAAGAACTGATAATTTTAAAGTGTTGAATGAATGAGTGCCAGAAAAAGGTGTCGCAGGAAAAGGTAATACAAACTAACATTTGCAAGGTATATTTCTGGGCAAACGCCTTTGAATTCAATCCATATATATAAGTCAACTGCAGTACATTACACTTCTAGCTTGAGTAAACAATCTATCAAACCTTTTTATAAATCTCTCTCTCTCTCTCCTCTCTCCTCTCTCTCTCTACTTTTTTTTCCGGTACGCTTTCTCTCTCTACAAACTATACGTATATACCGTTTCTATGTATAAAATTTATGATTTTCCGTTTTTGGATTTTTCTTCTTTATCATTGATTTTATCTGCGATATGTTGTTGTATGACGCTCTAATGTTGTGCTCATAAATTTGGAATTAATTCTTCGTTGATTTTTTTTTGATATTATCTGTTAAGAGAGTTTGAATGGCTTTGCAGTCAACAATATCTGGTTGATGAGTTGACTTTCGATGAAAGTTAATAGGAAAATCAAGGCAATGTTTCATGGCGACCATTTCGAGGCTCGAATTGGAATTGGAGCTGTTTTTGTTTGAAGATTAATTTGAATTTTGCTTCACGCTAATTTTCATGGCTATGAGAGTGCATACAGCATATACGTATGTATGTGTTTAATAATTTGTTGTGATTGAAGTTATTGAGAGTTAGGTATTCCGAATTGCTTTGTCATTTTCATCACTAGCTTTTCAATCGCATAAATGGAAGATTTGGGTGCTCTGCACACAGAAAACACACACACATACATAAATCTTCTCTCTCACACACAGAAGACGCACTTGGAAACAAGAAATTCACCCACGGGCTGTATTGTATGTCACTATGACCTCTATGCTTAACTAGTTCTACTTCACTGCTTCGTTTTCATTTTCTGCAACAATCTATGGTGGTTAGAGAAATGATCAAATGCTGCTTCATTTCTAAAGCAGAACACTCGTCCTTGAAGATTTGAAGATTTAAGCCCTCTCTGTCTTTCTTCACTTCCTTTTGCAGATTTCATCAGAATCTTTTGTCGTTCTTGTGTATATTTACTGTTTAAGATCATTGCCATGATTTAACTGTTATTAGTTTACATATAATAAGTTATTAATCTATGTTTTGTGATCTCTCTCTCTGATGAATAGGTCACAACTGTAACCTTTTGGTGTTTTATGACCTCTGCTTATAACTCAGAAGGTCTAGGGCACATAACAGTTTTGAAGGTACTGAAATACCTTTAGACATTATGCATGACTGGCCCTGTGGCCATAGTCGACAACGTCGCCGAACGAAGACTATCTATTTCAAGTAGAACAAGATCTCTTGATTCAGTAGCATTTCACAACCATGACAACAGTAATCCTCTAACAAATGGAGAAACCTCTCGATCTTCAACTGAAACCATCGCCTTTAGAATTGGTGAGCTCAAACTCCAGAACGGGGAATATTACTCCGGTTCCCTGCTTGGAAATGTACCCGAGGGTTCAGGAAAGTACATTTGGGCAAGTGGGTGCAAGTATGAAGGTGAATGGAGACGGGGAATCTGGCATGGTTATGGAAAACTTCATTGGCCATCGGGGGCTTTTTATGAGGGGGAATTTTCAGGTGGATATATGCAAGGAACGGGAACATACATTCGAGCTGATAAACTAGTTTATAAAGGTCGTTGGCGGTTGAACCGCAAACATGGGTTGGGTTATCAAACTTTTCCTAATGGAGATGTGTTTGAAGGCTCGTGGATTCAAGGTTCACCGGATGGACCAGGGAAGTACACATGGGCAAATGGAAACGAGTATGTGGGGAATATGAAAGGAGGAAAAATGTCGGGTAAAGGGGTTTTTACTTGGACTAATGGTGACTCTTATGAAGGTAGCTGGTCTAATGGAGTCATGCATGGTTTTGGAGCTTATACATGGAGTGATGGTGGTCGTTATGTTGGTACATGGACATTAGGGTTAAAAGATGGAAAAGGTGCCTTTTATCCAACCGGGTGCAGACTCCCAGCAAGACAAGAACTATACCTTAAAGCTTTGAGAAAAAGAGGGCTGTTGACGGATCTTCAAAAAGTTAATCAAGTTTCTCGTATTCAACATGCTTCTTCAATTGATATGGGAAACTTTAAAATCGGTGGTAGTCAATCATCTCATGGTAATTCATCTGATAAGTTTTCAAAAGAAAACTTTTTGAATTTGGGTGAATCTCGTAACAACAATGTTTCTTTAGAAAGGCGATGGAGTCTAGAGGTTGCTATTGAAAAGGTCATGGGTAATGATTTGGCATCATTTATGTCTGATTCTGGTGGGGAGAATGATATGCAGGCTCCAATTCTTGAAAGAGAATATATGCAAGGGATTTTAATCAGCGAGCTTGTGGTTGACAGTCGTTTTTCATCGGGTTCTAAAAGAGAAATGAGGAGACAGAGGAAACTAGTAAAGGAGGTTAAGCGGCCAGGGGAAGCCATTATTAAGGGTCACAGAAGTTATGATTTAATGCTCAGTTTACAGCTTGGGATCAGGTACATCACTGATTTATATCAAGTGCATCATGCTTTCGCTTAATTAATATAATGCTTAGAGTTTTTCTTTATGGTATTTCACATCTGAACCAATGAAAATTAAAGTTAGAAAATATGCTTAGGTATACTGTTGGGAAAATAACACCTGTTCAAAAGCGAGAAGTACGGACATCAGATTTTGGGCCTCGAGCTAGCTTCTGGATGCAATTCCCTAAAGAAGGGTCTCAACTGACACCTACACATCAATCAGATGATTTTAAGTGGAAGGATTACTGTCCAATGGTTTTCAGGTTGGTTGTTCAGTATTAGTATCATGATAATATAAGTTTTGATGAAACACGTTGCCGCATCCTTTTATCATCATGCTCAAAGGCTCAAAGCATTTGCCAATTCAAGAAAAATATATATTTGTGAAAATTTCTTAGCTTGATATGAATTTTCTTTTTCTTGTTTTGTTTTGTCATTGTACTAGGAACTTGAGAGAGATGTTTAAGATTGATGCTGCTGACTACATGATGTCTATTTGTGGCAATGACGCTCTTAGAGAACTTTCTTCTCCTGGGAAAAGTGGCAGCGTCTTTTTTCTGTCTCAAGATGATCGTTTCATGATTAAGACATTGAGGAAATCTGAAGTACAGGTATCCAAAATATATGAATAACAGAGATGAAAATTTTGACTTGATTACTTATGACCTGGTTGATTCAGGTTATCTTTTACCTCTATCAGGTTAAAGGGGTAAAACAATATAATTTAGCTAAAACTAAACGGGTCAAATGGGTTAAGGACTTGAAAGGGGAAAATTGTCATTTTTGCCAAGATACTATCAACCTTTTTTCAATTTTACCAACTTTCTTTTATTTTTACCAATTTTGCCAACATACTATCAACCTTTTTCTAATATATCAACTTTATTTTATTTTTACCAATTATACAAATACATTTTCAAAATGTTTCACAATAAACTCATCCTAAACTTATCTATTTTTATTGTAAATTAGTTCATATCAACTAAGGTATTGATGTAATTTGTTTAGAATTTAAATAAGCCAATAAACTTTAAAACTCACTTCCAACCCAACAATCACGTCATTTCCTCCATCTACTCTAAGCACTCTTACAATGTTAATATGTTATTTCTTAAAACAAGGTTATATTGTAATTTATGAGTTTTTTGGAACTTTTAAAAGAATAGAGAATAAGGAAAAGAATTTGGAAACTAAAGAAAAATAAATTTTTTTATAGTATTGAAATAAAAATAAAGGTAAATAATTTGAATTTATGTTTTTTTAGAGAAGAATAAAAGAAAGCTTGAGATAATAAATTTTAGGATGCATTTATTGTAAATTTTTTTAATATGTATATAATATAATTGATAAAAATAAAAAAAAGTTGGCAAAATTAGAAAAAGGTAGATAGTATGTTGGCGAAGTTGATAAAAATTAAAAAAAAGTTGGTAAAATTGGAAAAAGGTCGATAGTATCTTGGCAAAAATGGCAATGTCCGGACTTGAAAGTCACCCTGAGTATAATTTAATGCATAAAACCTCCTAAATTTGTTTTATTCTAGTTAGATTGTTATTGAAAGATTATAATTTTTGCAATCATAGTTCACATGCTATATTTTGTTATTAAAAAGTTTAATAATTTTTAAAAACAAGAAGTGTTTCAACCAACCTGACATGTGACTGCACAAAATTACCTATTTTGACCCTTTCCCCAACTCACCCATTTCGCCAATTGTAGCGGTGTTATATAGCTGTTACTGATTTTTCATGGTTTCACGTATATCTGTCGCATTCACTCTTTCTGATTTCTTTTTGCTTGCGATATTCTTCAAGTACAACTATGTGATTTTGTCTTTAAACCTTCAAATCAACTCTGATGTGTCACATTACCTCATTGGGCATCATATACATATAATATCTATATTATACAAAATTTACACATTTAATATTTCTGATAACTGAATTCTGCTGTTTTTTTAATCAGCTGTATCTATGGCTCTACTGACTCATGTTAGTGTGTAGGTCCTTCTGCGGATGCTTCCAGACTATCACCGTCATGTGAGGACATATGAGAACACACTGATAACTAAATTTTTTGGTCTCCACAGGATAAAACCATCAAGTGGTCAGAAGGTAACATTTTATTTTACATTAAAATGTAACTTTTTGTGTTCAAAATTTTGTCCTAACCTTCCTAATATATGTATATTGATATAATTATTTCAGTTCCGGTTTGTAGTGATGGGAAATATGTTCTGCACAGAATTGAGGATCCATAGAAGATATGATTTAAAAGGTTCCTCCCTTGGTCGTTCTGCAGATAAGGTTGAAATAGATGAGAACACAATACTTAAAGATCTTGATCTAAACTATTGCTTTTATCTAGAACCTTCTTGGCGTCGCTCTCTGCTTAAGTGAGTAGTCCAAACTCTTCTCTAATCAATTTCTAGTTGGAACTTCTTAATGGCATTTCTAACTATTCATATTTACGTATAAACTTACATTTCTATTTGCTGCAACTCTTATTATACACCAAGGTTCCTTTTTAGGTAAATTGTTTCCACTGTCTTTCTGTATACAGCCAGATTGAAATTGATAGTAACTTTCTGGAAGCTCAAAATATTATGGATTACAGCCTTTTGCTTGGTGTTCACTATCGAGCCCCTCAACATCTGAAGTCTTTAATGTCTTTCAATCAAAGTGCAACAACAGATGGACTGGGAATCGTTGCAGAAGAAGGTAAGGGTGGTGTTTTTCAATTGAACATTTCAGATTTCTGCACCTTAAAACAGTAGGAAAAAAACAAAAGCATGTCAATACCAACAGGCTCTGCTGTATTAATCACAGAATCTATGGAGGATGAGATATCACCCCAAGGACTTGTTTTGGTCCCACGTGGATCTGAAGATGGTAGTGTTGTTGTTGGCCCACATATACGAGGAAGTCGTTTGCGATCATCAGCTACTGGTGATGTGGAAGTGGACCTACTTCTCCCTGGTACAGCAAGGTATCATAAATTGTTACAAGTGACAATTTGAACCTATTTACCTATAAATGAGTTGATTTGGGAATATTTTATCCCCATTCCAACCTGATCTGGCCTGTTTCAACCTGTCCTAGAAAATACCCAGTATAGCCTAAACTTGTTTTGACCTGTTATTCAAAGTTCAAACCACCTGACCTGCCCTTTTTATGTTATGATATAATGCATTTAACCTGTCACTCCATATTTGTAGCTTTTTTAGATTAACCATGGTTAATATACCTTACACAGAGAGTACCTTATGTCAGGATCAAAACTTCATAAAACTCATAAAACTAAACTTAAACTTTGATTTATAAACTGAAACTACAAAATCATTTAATCTGTATATCGGGTTACAAATTTTGTACACAAATGCCCTATTTATAGACTCGTTTCCGGCGGTTACTGGCGGTTCTCCGTCACTTGACGGCAGTAGATGGCGGCTGACGGCGGATGACGGCCGTCGGCGGTTACCTCCGGTGATGGGGCTGTGGTTGTAGTATAGATTATATCATTATTTTCAACATTCACCCCCCTAATGATATAATTTGAAATCTTCTCATCTTCTTTGTCATCAAACGTCGTAAACTTTGCTTGATCATAAACCTTGTTATTTGTTACATCAACTCCTTGTTCTTCAATCGTTGTCATAAGTAATGTGGGTTCCAAATCTTCTTCCACTAGGTTTGACCGTTCTTGTCTGTAGTACTTTCGAAGATCTTTCACGGCAATGCGAGGCATAGTGTCCATATCTGTTGCAGTTATAACACTTTATATTACTGAATCCGTCTTGACTTCCAGTGTGCTTCTTTGCTTCTTGCGAGGGATTTCCTTCTCTTCCGTATTGCTTGTCATTCCCATGATTTCGGATATGCGGTGGAACATACTTCTCTTTTCTTCGATCTTCTTGACGTGTAAACATTAAACCTTCTTGATTATTCACAGACTTGCCCTTCTTGTACTTGAGTCTTTCTTCAAACGTTTTTAATCTTCCAATTGCTTCGTCAAACACCATGGTCTCTAAATCTGAATATTGTTCAATGGCTGCAACTATTTGAAGAAATCTTTCTGGCATAGAATTCAGTAGTTTTCGTACAAGCGTTGGTTCATCAATTGTTGTTCCAAGGCTAGTTATCTTGGAAATAACATTTGTCATCTTCGAGGTGAATGAATCAACAGAATCTTCTTCTTCCATTTCCAGTGCCTCAAAATCTGATCTGAGAGTTTGTAATTTTGCTTTTTGTACTCGATCCACTCCGATATTCCTGATCTTCAAAGTCTCCCAAACTTCTTTTTCATTTTTGCAATTTGCCACTTGTAACGTTAGATCTTCAGACAGTGCTGAGAAGAGATAGGCAATTGCAGTTTTATCTCTCTTGTCATCCACTTGAGTTTGAGCAGTAGGTTCGATCATTTCCCAAAGATCATTTGCTTGCAGTATGATCTTCATTCGGATGGACCATATGGCATAATTTGTTGAATTTAACAACGGGAATTGAAAATATGGTGTAGTTCCACTATCCTTTCTTTGATTTCTTGAATTATCCTCTAGATTGCCTTCCATAATTTAAGAACTTTTTCTGAAAACCTTTTGATAACCCCTTAAAACTTTAAACTTTAAAAACTGTATAAAACTTAAAACAAAAAAAACTGAAAAATCTTTAAATCTTAAAAACTTTAAACTTTTGAAAACTTAACAAACCTTTTAAAACTTAAATTTTACCAAATATTGGTTAAACCTTTTGAAAACCTTAAAAACTTAAAACTGTAAACCTTTATAAACTTAAAACTGTTACCAAATATTGGCTTAAACTCTGAAAAACTTTGAAATCTTAAACTTTAAAACTTTATTAATCTCAAAAAACCTTAAAACCTTTAAAATCTTAAAACTTTTACCAAATATTGGCTGAAAAACTCTGAAAAACCTTTGAAAACTTAAACTTTAAAACTTTAACCAAATGTTGGTTTAAAACTCTGAAAACCTTTATTAATCTTGAAAATCTTAAACTTTTAAATCCTAAAACTTAGAAAGCTTGTAACTTTATTAAAAACTTATTAAACCTTAATCATTTAATTAATCTTAAAAAACTTAAATAGCAAAAACTTTTGTATTAAAAACTTTATTCGTTTTTTTAAATTAACAAAATGAATTTAATTAATGTCCTCTTTGATGACTTTTCTTAAAAAAAACGTGGTCTGCCTTTTTTGAAAAATTTTAAATTAAAACTTTATTTAACAGAAGTTAAAAACTTAAAAAAACGTGAAAAGAAAAAACAAAAGTTAGGGTTAAAGTTCCTATTCTTCTTCTTTCAAACGAGGTGCAGCCCTTGCGGTGCTTCTTGTTGTCGATGAAAAGAAATGACCGGTGTATCCTTCGAGTTTCCGATCTGTGGTGCCTTCAGTGGCGGCGATCGATGATTTTCTTCTTAGTTCGGGTTCTCTGTTCGAGCGGTGGTCGATTTCCACCGTACGGTTTGTTCTCTGGTTTGTTCCTCTGATGAGGTACGTCTCCCTTTTTTTTTCTCCGATGGGTGCCGGGTGGTAGTTTCTCGTTGAACAGCCGCCCTTGTGTATCCTCTTTAGATTCAACGAAAACCCCAAATGATTTCTTGATGGCGGTTCCGTCTGTTGATTCTCCGGTGAGATTTCCGGTTACTTTTTTCGGTAGATGATGAGAACCTTGGTGTTAACCTCGGCTCTGATACCAAATGTCAGGATCAAAACTTCATAAAACTCATAAAACTAAACTTAAACTTTGATTTATAAACTGAAACTACACAATCTTTTAATCTGTATATCGGGTTACAAATTTTGTACACAAATGCCCTATTTATAGACTCGTTTCCGGCGGTTACTGGCGGTTCTCCGTCACTTGACGGCGGTAGATGGCGGCTGACGGCGGATGACGGCCGTCGGCGGTTACCTCCGGTGGTGGGGCTGTGGTGGTAGTATAGATTATATCATTATTTCCAACACCTTAGATATCTTTTTTGATATGCAGAAACATTAATTAATGAAAATTAACCATAGCGACACCCATGTTCCGTATTTGCCCGTCAGTTTCATTGTTTATAAGTGCATCAATGGAGGAGGCATTGAATAAAATTAGAGTTCCCTATGGTTAAAAAAATTAGTATTAATTACAAAAAAAATCCAGAAGCTTAATTAGATCCTTGGTTCTCCAATTAGACATCTTATTCGGTTTTATTAGTTGATTTATCAAGTTGTATGACACATTTTGTTGCGATCCAGCTATACTATGAAAGTTCAGTGTGGAAATTCTTTTGAGAAATTATATGAACTTGCATCATTTACAAGTCAACAGTGATTAAAAAGAATATTACTATAAAAGCAATGTGGCGTCAAAAGTAAGCATTTTCGCACTGCCATGTATGACTTACAATACTGGAGCTTTTAATTGGCCAAACTAGTATCCGACCGATTTACTTATGAACGGGTGGATTTAGGCTGTGTTTAATCTCAAACGGGTCTTGTCAAGAAATTTAGCTAAAAAGGGAATCAGACATGGATCAACACTTTGGAAGTCACTCAAAGTCTCAAACTTGGCTTTTAGTGCATACAACTTTCTAAGTCTTTATTTAAAGTTTTAAGTTACCATTGTAATCATAATTAGCACGTGTAAATTTTATATGGAAGAAATGCACAAGGAAGTAACTGGGACCCAGCCCTGCCTGACCCGTTACCCACTATGCCTGACTTCGTCTTGCCAGCCTGGGTTGACCCATTTTGACCCGTTACTCGACTTGTATAATGATCCCTTGTTCTGTTGTTCAGCAAGCCGTGTTGGTTCTGTTTTATTCATGTTCTTCAAATTTTCTTTTGGAAGGTTACAAATACAGCTAGGAGTGAACATGCCAGCAAGAGCAGAGCTACTTCCAGGCAAAGAAGAAAAAGAAATGTTTCATGAGGTATACGATGTCGTATTATACCTGGGTATCATCGACATATTACAAGAGTACAATATAACAAAGAAGATTGAACATAAATATAAATCATTTCAATTTGATTCTCTATCTATATCGGCTGTGGACCCCACATTTTACTCGCAAAGGTTTCTGGAATTTATCCAGAAAGTATTCCCTCAAAATGGCTCCGTAAACTAAAACTGTTCTACATTGCAAAAAGGTAATTAGAGAGCTAAATGCATTGCAAGGTACAGAAAGTGAATACTATGAATTTTGTAACATTCCCTGTCTGACATTTCTGTTCTTAAACCCTTCTATTGCATACAAGCTTGTTTTTTCTTATTTCATGCTGTTTTCTGTCTAATTCTCCAAGAAAACTTATTTGTAAGAATTTATCTTCTCTTTGCATTATCTCGTAACTATTTTGCCTCTTGTTAGTTAATGCTAAGGTTTCATTGTTCTGTTCTTTTGAGAGACTTTTTTGAGTTTTTCTTAAAAAGGAAAAAAAAAAAGAAAAACGACCAGTAGATTCCTTGCATTATCTCGTAACTTTTTTTTTGTGAGTAACTCACCCTAGGAGGTCCCCTACTCTCAAATTTAGATGGCTTAATTTTCATTTTTCAATACGTAGAGTACATGGAAATATAAATTATGCTAAACAAGCAAAGAGATCCGTGAAGGTCACGAACTCCCAACTTGGCACGAAAAAACTGCATATGATCCGACCTGAGAGCTTTAGTGAAGATATTAGCAGTTTGATACTGAGAAGAGATGGCAAATGGCTTGATTTCTCCATTGTCTACATGTTCATGCATGAAATAACAATCCATCTCAACATGTTTTGTACGTTTGTGATACACCGGATCAACCGCAATGTGTCGAGCAGCTTCATTGTCACATAGTAACGGAGTAGCACTAGTTTGTGTTGCATCCATATCTTGAAGTAGCCATCGCAACCATAAAACCTCGTAGACAGTGCTAGCCATGGCACGATATTCCGCTTCTGCTAAAGATTGAGAAACAACACTTGGTTTCTTTGTTCTCCATGAGATTGGGGAGCCACCTAGACTAATAAAATAACCTGTGCATGAACGTTTTGTAGATGGGCAACATAACCAACTTATGTCACTATATGCCGTGGGTTGTAAGTTTGCTTTTGATGGTAAGAATAACCCTTGGCCTGGAGTAGTTTTTAGGTAGCGAAGTACACGGAAAGCAGCATCCATATGTGTGCGCGTGGATTACTCAAAAACTGACTAAGTTGATTAACAGAGAATGAAATGTCGTGTCTGGTTAGTGTAAGATAAAGTAATCGTCCTACCAATTGATGATATTGAGATGCATCAACTTCAGGGCTATCATCGTCTTTATGTAAACGAAGATTCTGCTCCATTGGAAAAGTACTTGATCTAGTTGCTTAGGCTCCACAATCTTCCAGAATGTCTAGAGTATATTTTCGTTGACTAATGACAAAACCTTCTGGTGACCTGGCAACTTCGACCCCCAAGAAATATTTGAGCGGACCCCAAGAAACTTTGATCCGCGAGAAATATTTGAGCGGACCCAGATCCTTAATGCTAAAGTGTGCATCTAAATGATCTTTAATCTCTTGTATGTTCTTAGAATCATTTCCAATCAAAAGTACGTTATCAGCGTATATGAGCGCTAAAACGTGATTGGACCCCCTCTTGAAAACAAACATGGAATGATCGGCTTTGGATTCACGAAAGCCATTAGTAAGAAGAGCCTTAGTAAATTTTTGGTACCAATTACGAGAAGCTTGTCACAGGCCATATATTGACTTTTGCAACTTGCGGACACGATTATCATTCGTCTTTGCAAATCCTTGAGGCACTTTCATGTATATGTCTTCTTCTAGATCACAATGTAAAACACATTGTTTACATCTAATTGATGAACTTCCCAATTTTCCTTACCAGCAACCGCCAAGGCACAACGAACCGTAACCAACTTAGCCACAGGAGCAAAAGTCTCATGAAAATCGATTCCTTCGACTTGAGTGTAACCCTTTGCCACTAAACGAGCCTCGTATCTTTCCACTTCTGCAGTTGGCTTGTATTTTATTTTATAGACCCATTTGGACTCTATGGCCTTCTTTCCTGGCGGGAGCTTGGTTAGAGTCCAAGTACCATTTTCTTCAAGGGCTTGAATCTCCTTATTCATGGCTTCGCGCCATTTCGGATCCTTGACCGCTTTGGAGAAACTTTTAGGCTCATCATGCGTAGTGATGGCCGCTAAGAAAGCTCTGTGAGACTTTGAAAATCTATCATATGAGACAAAATGAGAAAGAGGGTATACCGTGGAGAAACCTGTAGTGGGCATGGGTGTTGGATGCTCTAGCGAAGGAGGCATGTTAGTTACGAACTCTTCAAGATGTTTAGGTCTAGCTCTTGTTCGAGTACCTTTTCGTGTTTCTCCCACATTTTGTCGTGGAATGGTTTCTTCATTAGATTGTTGAGGATTTGAATCCTCGAAGTGCGGTTCAGTCTCATTTGAAGTTTGTGATCCATCATTCTCTTTGTTCTGCTCATTTGTGTCTTGATGTATGCGTACATCATCATCATTATAAAATTGTTGAATATACCTAGCAGTTTTGATATCATCAAAATTACCACCTAAAGGAAAAATATTTTCAAGAAAGGTTACATTTCGACTTGTGTATAACTTTTGCGTTCTTAAGTCATAAAGTCTATATCCCTTTTGTCCCATGGGATATCCTAAGAAAACGCATGGTCTCCCCCTTTCACCGAACTTATCACGTTTGCACAAGTTATCATGCGCATATGCAAGGCACCCGAAGACCCTAGGGTATCTTTCCAAGTAATATTTCATGTGGTGTTTTATTTTCAAGCACGTGAGTAGGTAACTTGTTTATGATATAAGCTACGGAACAAATTCTCCCCAAAATTCTATTGGTAGCAAGGCTTGAAAACGAAAAGCTCGTGCCACTTCTAGTAAGCGTCTATGTTTTCGCTCTACCACACCATTTTGTTCTGGCGTATTAGGACACGACATCTCCAATAATATCCCTCGTTCCTTGTAAAACTCAATCATGAAATGTGATTCGAATTTTGAGCCATTATCAGTTCGTATTCTTTTCACTTTCTCACTAAATTGTGTTTCTACCATATTGCAAAAAGATGTTAAAAATTGAGCAGCTTCGGATTTGTTTTGCATTAAATAAACCAAACACCACAACTATGATCATCAACAATAGATAAAAAATAATGGCCACCATTAAGTGAAGCGTGATGGTAGCGACCCCAAATGTCAACATGTATGAGATCGAAACATTCAATGGTCTTGGAAAAACTAATGGGAAAAGGTAATTTACTTTGTTTTGCACGAATGCAGGAATCACAAAACTGATTGAAAATACCAATGTTCTCTAGTTGTCGTATTTTTTGAAGCACACCTTCCAAAGCATGACTAAGTCTTCTATGCCAAACTTTAGAGTCAACTGTAAGTGACATTGCCACCCTTCCATTTTCGAGCGGCTCCAAGTAATATAGCCCATTGTGTTCTAGCTTTACCCATCCCAATCAGGCTCCTCGAACGTAAGTCTTGAATCACACATGTGTCTGGAAAGAAAGTTAATGAGCAATTCAAATCTCGAGTCAATCTACTCACAGATAATAAGTTATATTTAAAATCTTGGACATTTAACTCATGTTTAAGATCAAAACCCTCTGGTAAGTGGATATTACCAACACCTCTTACGGGTACCGAGTCCCCATTCGGTACTTTCACAGACATATTGCCTTTGTTTTCTTTTATGGTGTTCAACCATTCTTCATGGTGCGTATTATGTTCACTTGCACCTGACCCAAGAATAAGTAAATCGATCTTACCAATCATGTTGGCAGTTGGTGTCACATTAGCTTGTTCGCTTACTTTTGTGGCTTTAATTATTTGAAGGAGTTTGTCATATTCCTCGTTGGTAAGGCTTGGCGTGTATGTTTCTCCGTTGACAGCTGTTGCACGCGGTTGAGGTCTTGTTTTTCCTGCTTGATTTTTTGATATTGTAGTTTTTCCAATCCACAATCTGGATATCCTTCGAGTTCAAAACAGCCCTCGATGACATGTCCAGACTTGTGACAATGAGAACACCAACAGTCTTCATTCTTCCCATTTCGTCCTCTTTCATCTTTCTTGTTTGAAGCTTAGGTTTTAGTTGGCCGGATGTCTTGAACCAGATCTCCCAGATGCTTGAAATGCTGCTGTTTCAGTTTCAATTTTCCGTACAGCTATGATTTGTCTTTGCTGCTCGTCTTGACTAACTAGGTGGAAAGCAGCTCCCAATCTAAGAAGAGGATTGGACGATTGGTGCTGAGAATTTGTGCCTTGACAGCTCCATACTCATCATTTAATCCCATTAGGAAATCATATAGGCGCTCCTTTTCTCGCATACTTGCAATCTATGTACGTCGGTGTTGGATTTATAGACCGAATCTCATCCCAAATGCCCCTCAGTTTGGTGTAGTACGCAGAAACCATCATTTTTTCTTGACGGATCGTAGTTATCGTTCTCCTTAGCTCATACGATCTAGGAGCATTTCTTTACCAAATCTCTCCTTGAGATCGAGCCAGATGTCACGTGTTGTTGCTACATATTTAACACTGCTTTTAATTAATCTCCTTTTCCATTGCGCTTACGAGCCATCCTCTCACCATTGCATTGCACCTCTTCCAATTAATTCATCAAATCTGGTGATCCTTCCTTCGGCATGGGAATTGTCCCGTCAACAAAACCGATCTTGTTTTTAGCGAATAAAGCATTTTTCCAATACGTAAGAGTATAGGACCTATATCCAAGGAGGATAAGGATAACAAGAAAAAGAAATCGAAAAATATTATACGGAGATAATGAAGATATTAATTTGATGTGGAGATAATTTCAAATCTCGATCTAACACCTATCAACCGGTCCCATAGCCAATAAATCGTGTAACTAAGAGCCAACCTATCAACACGTAGTTTGATCACACAGATCAAGTGAACCACGTAATTCTCATGTTCTTGTTTTTTGTTTTGCCATTTGTTTGCTTGTGTGGTGTTATTGTTTGGGTCCATTCCGTTTTACTTTATAAAACTCTCCTAACTTCAACCATGTTTATTAATGTTTACATCTCTCAGAATATTATGACTCAAGTTTCTACAGCTTGTTTGGGTTCATTCACAGGTTTTAAGTTAGAATGTCATATTTATGACAATTAATTGTAAAGTGTGATTGTAGCCTTTCAACTTTGTAGTGTTGCTTCAACCAGAAAAAGAATGAGGAAGCAGGTGAAGTTGAATTTCAAAGTAATTTTGGACTTTATTAAGCTACAAAAATCAATATGAATCATGTAATCGAGTCTTGAAATTCGATTATGATTAATTTGAATTAATTAACATCCTAAAAAGGATTAGGATTGATAAAGTTATGCAGAAAAAATCAACTTCATTTCGAGGTTGAGTTATTTTAAACTTTGAAACAGTTAAATACATATGTTTAGAGATAAAAGTTGATATTCATATGTTTAAAGAATCGGAAGATATTGAAACAAGCTTGCTATAAGGTGGGGGTGTTTGGGTTAGTTTACTTTTTCCAGCTCATTAGATTAAGCATATGACATTACGACTTATTTAAACTTAAATCTTAAGTCGGTAAGCTTATAAACCCAAAACTTTTGATTTATAAACTAGCCTATTTGGTTTGTGGGATTTCGAGAAATTTTAAGGGATTTCGTAGGATTTGCATTTCAAATCCGTTGGAATCTCATGTTTGGTTTAAAATAAGAAAGAAGTGATTGAGATTTCGAATCCTATAGGTGTGGGGTTTCAAAATCCTTGAGGGGTGGTATTTCTAAATCCCTCATATATGGGATTTCAAAATCAAGACTTATCTAACCAACAATTCATAGTTCGCCTTCACCATATCAACCGACGCTTCACTGTCGCCGTCGCTACTGCAATCAGTCACCATAACCGTCATCAGCATCACCATTGTTAGCCACCACTGTTGCTGTTCACCGTCTCCGCATTCGTTGTCATCTCCCTTTGTCCATCCCTCTGTCACTACCCTAATCGGCCACCGCCGTAACCTTCCCCAACTCTGCATCGCCCTTTCCCGTCTCCGGCTCTCCGCCATTGCCCTTTCCCATCTCCGTCCTCACCCTTCCCCTTCTCTGCCTCCGTCTCTGCTGCCATGGCTCTTCACCGACTCTACCTCCGCCGTCATCGCCCTTCACCGACTCCGCCTCCTCCACTGTCTCCCTTCACCGTCTTCGCCTCCTCCGCCACCCTTCACTGCCCCCGCCTCCGCCGTTGTCGTCCTTTGCCGCCTCCGCCACCATCGCCCTCACCGTCTCTGCCTTCCCCGTCTCCGAGCCATTCAAGTTGTGAATATGAGTCGACTCCTTCACCATCTTTGCCCTAAAAATTTTATTGTCTTTTACATGAACCAAACAAAATATTTAATTAGATTTGAAATCCCATGGGATTTAAAATCCTTATGATTTCAAATCTATGAACCATACACCCTATTAGTTAAAAATTATTTATTTTGAAAGGCATATTAAATATTTTAATAACATAATGAGTTGAAAATTAGGTTAATAGATCAAATATATATAGAAGAGTCGTAACGATCAATATAAAATACATCTATAGCTAAATACTCATACGAATGTACATACATAAGGACAAAGGTGGGTGATATATATATATATATATATATATATATATATATATATATATATATATATATATATATATATATATGGAAAAGTTCAAATGAGAACTGTTTTTTGTGCGAGAACGGTTTGTAATATCATTAATGACTCATTAATAGGGGTATTTTGATCATTTATATATTTTTCTCAACTGTGAATTATGTCCAGATAAGTCGTCATTAATATACAAGACTTGAAAAATGGGGCATTACAGCCATCATTGGAAGTCACCACCGTAGCCCCCTTTTTTACACTTTACTCACTATCTTCATTACCAAATAAAAAGAAAACAAACATTTAAACAATTAAACCCTATTGACTTCTCTCTCTATAATTCACCACCACCGTCCAAATTAAGGCCGCCACCATCACTATCCGAAGCCCTCTACCGGACAAGAATCGCCACCGCCATCATCAAAAGTCACCATCGTAGCCCCTTATGATCAAACCACCACCCGACTTGTTCTGCACCTCTAGCTATTATCCAATGTCACCTCCAGTAAATTTGCTACATAAATATGTTAATAAAAACTTAATTGCATACTATCGATAGGTTTTAAAATTATTAGATTCATAAGTATCGGTTAAAGTGTAGTAAATCCAGTAATTTTCAGTTTAGTTTATTTTTTTTATTTTTTAGTTATTAAAGATTAGTTATAAAATTGATTTATTCAAACAAAATATATGATTTATTAACTGTAATATTGTTTGAATGTTATTATACTTTTCGTGTATTAATCAATTTTATATCGATCATCTTCAATTATGTGTACGTACGTAAGATATTAATAAGAGTCGATCAATTGAATATTTGAATGAAAAGGTAATTAATTAAGAAAATTAAAGGCAACCCGAAGGGTTGACCCACCGAGAATTAAAGTCGAAAATGGAGCCCCATTTTTAGTAAGCAGCATTTAAACTGGTAAGCCCTACATGCCATTATAACATCACATCATAACTCTCCTTTCTGCTGAACCTGTGGGGTTTGCCTCTTATCTTATACTACCCATGCTCCCTTCATATTTCTTTTCTTTCTTTATATCTTTTAAAATGTTTCATCTTTATTAGTTAAAAATTAATTAATTAATTATATAAATACATAATTAGCTGCCTACAACAGATAAAAAGAACTATTTCTTGACAAAGATTGCAATATTACGGTTGTTAGGTCGGAAGTAAGGTTATAGTGAAGTTTATGACTGCATGTCTATCAATCTTATAGTTAACATAAAAAAGCTCAGAGCTAGTTTAATGACATGTGTAACACCGCTTTCGTAAAACATCGAATTTAGTAAAATTTTGCGTCTTTAACATGTGTGGGTCCTTTTGAAATCAAATACTATTAGATTATGCAGCGGAAATTCAATTCATAGTTAGACAACAGATATTTATAATCCAAAATCCTGAAACAATATGTTTGGTGTTACTCTAACCCACAACCGACCATAATATAATAACATAACATACACAAAGTGTTCCTTCCCAAAAATATGTACAAACATCAGCAGGCAACCCATCTCACCAGGTCACTTAATCTTTACTTGTAAAAATTATCAACGAAGCAACATTAGCTATATAAATAGCTATTGAGTACTAACTTATCATAAACATCAATAAAGCGAGTCACATAACACAGGAATAAGCAATCAATGTTATCCTATCACATTGCGGTGTGCTGACAAGATCGGTAAGAGTCATATCTTGCAGGATAGCTAGTTCCTCTCAACAACATAAACCGGGAGATCAGACACAACCATCGGCGCTGGTGGGGGAGCGTACAGCAGTCCACCAAGCATCGTGTACGGAGCCATAGACTCCTTTGGTAATCCAGCTACATCCGGTTGATTACCACTCACGTTAAGGAACGGGGTCCTACAGAACCTACGACCCGGAATTACGCCCTCGAGTCACCATTAATCCCGAATTATGACCGGAAGTCTCCTGGGATCCAGCCACATCGACTGACCTTAAGTCCTTAACCATGCCACAAGAAGTCCGCAGACAATTCACATACACATAGCTGATCCTATCAGGATCAATCAATAAGCATGCATATTTATAATTTCAGTTGAGGCGGATCCAATCTGGATGCAATAGCATGCATATCATCAAATTCAACATAGTTGATCCAATCAGTATACATAGTAACAAACTCAACAAGGCGGATCCAATCAGGATCCAATAACATACATATCATCCAGTTTAACTAGGCGGCTCCAATTTGGATCCGCTGGCATGCATACATCATATGATTAACAAGTATTAAGCATGACATATCATATTAAAATAACATGGTAAGGCTTACACCTTTATCTTTAAGCATTTCTTAATCAAAACTACAACATATAACATACTACAGGGTATTAACTGATTAAGCTAGGCAACTGACAAGCAAGTCTCCCTCTATGGAGACTTATGAAAGTCGATACTCTCCTGAGGAGTTTACAATAAACAGCTATTTCACTCCAGCTCTGCTAACACGACAGGTTCACCTAAAAACATCGTTACTCGTGTTAAACATTTACACACACGAGGTTCTATTACTAGAACACGTACAAGAACCTTCTAATGTTCATAAACCACTTGTTACATTTACATTTGACATAACATTACATATCCAACAAGAACATGTATCAAAACAAAGTTCCTGCTGAAAACACCCCAGTCGTCGCGACCAATAAAGCTGTCGCATCGTGACGTGCAAGAGTTGGACCGGAAAGTCGCATGGATCATCCGAAAATCGGACCAAAAGGTCGGATGAAACAAAAGTCGCATGACATAATAAGTCGAATGACAAAAGTCAGATCAAAAGGGGTCACGCCGCGATCCTAATTTTTCCAGTTTATCATCTTCTTCAAGTTCATCTTCCAGCCGACTTAAACTTTAAATAACTCAAAACCATAATTTGAAACTTGTTAGAATCACTTCTAAAACACCTTAAAACTTCATATATCACATATACAAACAAAATGAACTCATCTATTTCATTTAAAACCATCTAACTTATAAAACCCACTAATCAAGTAAGTTTTACAAGCTTCAAAACTCAAGAACATGGAGAAACCCACTTACAAGATGAAGGAGATGAGTTTATAAATCAAAAGCTGATATAAACACTTGAATTCCACACAAAGATGTTGCTTGCAATCTTTCTACTCTTTTTCTTCTTCAAAGCACAAGAGAGTAACAAGGAGAAATGTTTGTGTTTGTGTTTGAACACGTTACGTGAGTGTGTGTATATGTGTGTATGTATGTATATATATATATAAACCGATTTAATTTGGGTTTAAACATATCTACAAGGGGTATCTTATTCCCCCTTTCAATTTACAACTTAACCCTCGTTTACTCGTTTCAACTAACGGAGATATTTTCGGAATCCTTACTTAAAATCATTTACTAATTCATTTATTTTATTCACATACTATTAACTTTATATTTTCATTTACTTTACTATAATTACAAATAACAATTAAAAACATACATACTTTTATCATCTTTAATTCGATTACACACTTAATTATTACAAACAACTAGGCTCAATATGAGGATGTTACAACATGTGTCATGGTTAGATCCATATAGCTCTATGCATGGCTCTATATAGAATCATACGTAATATTAAAGTTTTGTCTTTTTTTAAGAAATTCAAAACAATGTTATATTCACTAGTACAAAACTGTGATTTGGTCACACATAGTCAGAATTATACGGCCACACATTCGAATATTTATGTGGCTAAAGGTACCAAAATAAAGTTCACGTTATTAGTTAGCCACATATGAATTCTGATCGTGTGACCATTCGAAAATGTATTACCACACCTTCGAACATTCATGTGGCTAAAGGTCACTGCTATATTTTGTCTGATTATTTAGCCACATATGAATTTGAAATGTTTGACAAATGAAGAGCAAGTTCAAAACATTAGTCACGATATACATGTAAAACGTGACAAATCTATGTGACACACTTGAACTGTGACCAAATTCCATATATGGTCACATGAACTAATTGTTTATGTGTCTAAATCATAGAGTCGAGTTTTGTCACACATGATTTAATGTGGCCAAAATCTGGTACATAAGGTCACGTAACTTATTATGTGTGTCTAAAGTTTAGCGAGTGTTAGCTTTTCAGAAGTTAATGTGTGTAGTCACATTTATTTTGACAAGGTCATGTGACTATATGGATTTATAATAGCCACACCATATCACAAATGTGTATCTAAATGATGTTTATGACCACATTTTAGGTGATTATATTTGACCAAATAGCCACACCATATCACATGAAATAATTGTTTGTGTATGAATCATAGAATTGAGTTTTGTCACACATGATTTAAGTGTAGCCAAAATCCGGTACATATGGTCAAGTAACTTATTATGTGTGTCTAAAGTTTAACGTATGTTAGCTTTTTAGAAGTTAAGGTGTAAAGTCACATTTATTTTGGCGCGACCATATGACTATATGGCTTTATAATAAGCTATAGCCACACCATATCACAAATTAAATGTGTATCTAAATGATGTTTATGGCAACATTTTAGGTGATAATATGTGACCAATATATTCATAACAGTCACGTCGTGAAATGTTCATGTGGCTATTATTTAGAGCAACAATGGGCAAAATCGATTATCATTAAATTTGATATTTGTCACACATGATTTCAGTGTAGTCAAAAGCTAACGTGTATAGTTAAATAATAAGTATTAGGTTTTTAAATCGAAGTAACATTTAGCTCACTGGTCTACGCATGTTTCTTTGTAGAGATGGATGGGATGGACTCAAGTTCGAATCCGACTTTCAGCATAAAATTCAATCGTCGTATAACTAAATATTACAAAATGCCACACAAATATAAAATTCATGTGACAATTGGATGAACAATAGTCACACAAAATACACATTTAATTGACTTTAAAAAGCATATGGTCACACTTAGTAACACTTTTGGCCACTTTTGGCTTAATTATATGTGACGAAATAAAAAAAAAACAATCGTTGTGTGACTAAATCATCGAAGATACCACATATATTATATATTCATGTGGTCAAATGACGGAACAAAGATACTCTCAAAAACAGCTCGTGTGACTATAAAGTATAAACTGTTTACGGTTACTAAAATTAATAAATCCAATAAAAACTCGTACCAATTAGTCACACATTTATGGTTTTGGTTACTGTTTTTAAATGGATATGATCACTAACCAGCTAATGTAATTGTATGTACCCTATGGTCACTTGACCTTTCGTCACACATACATTGAAAATGCAACTGTGACTAAATGCATATCGTCACACTTTTTTTAGTGTAACGAAATCACATCTTTGTTCTAGTGATTTTATGTTGATAAGGATATAAGTTTGATAATACATATAGAAACATATGCAATGTTTACATCTTGATGAATGGGAAATAACATGAGCCTTAATTAGTCAAACCAAGCAGGTACTAGGATTAAGTCACATTCAAGAGTTATATATGTGCATCACATACTCCATGCACAAAAGGAACCCATTTGAAACGTTTATCATACATTAGTTAATTTTCAATATTCAAGAGTTATGTAATGTAGACAAAGGTACTAATATTTAGGCCATTTTGCAATTCCATTATATTGTACATGTGTAGAAAAACATAACAATGACAAATCTAGAAGAGTCAATAATGGTTTAATAATCAAAGTTTGATTTAGTTTCGGTTTAACTATCAACGTTTTTTTTAAATGATTTACCATAAAGTTTTGAATTTGTTATACTTCAAACATCAAAGTTTTTTTCTAAATAGTTAAAACCTTAAAGTTTTATTTAAAAGACTGATTAATCTCTTAAGTTTTGTATGATATTTGATTTTACCCTTTCTACTTTATTATGAGTGTTAGTTTTTTTAATAACTTAATAATTTTTTAACAAAACTTAAGGGTTAAATCATTTGAAAAAAGCCTTTAAAGTTTAAACTTAAAAAATGTATAACTTTGAGGATTAAATCATAATAAATTTAAATTTTATGATAAAACCGTTTAAAAAAACCATGATGATTAAACTGAAACTGAACAAAAATTTAAGTTTAAATCATTTAGAAAAAGCCTTTTAGGTTTAAACTAAAAAAAGGTATAATTTTGAAGATTAAATCATAATAAATTCAAACTTTTTGGTAAAACCGTTTAAAAAACCATGATGATTAAACCGAAACTAAACTAAAATTTAAGGGTTAAATCATTTGGAAAAGGCCTTTAAGGTTTAAACTAAAAAAATGTATAACTTTAAGGATTAAATTATAATAAATTCAAATTTTATGGTAAAGCCGTTTAAAAAAACTATGATGATTAAACCGAAACTAAACTAAAAATTTGATGGTTAACCTAGAAAAATTTCTCAAGACAATAACAAAAATAAAAAATTGATTAAACGTTGCACAAATATACACAAAAAAATAATTCGCTCAGAGTTAGTACGACGAGTAAAAGGTTAAGAGATAACTCGCACCGTGTGGGTTGTGCAACACAGTGAGTCCACCTTTAAACCACAATGTCAAATACCAAGATAAGTAAACGGAGAGTGTTCTTTACTAAAGTTATCTGTGATGTACACGACCTAACCGACTAGGGGTGAGCATGGTTCGGTTTTGGCATAAAACCGAAACCAAACCGAAAATTTTGGTTTTTGGAAAACCAAAACCGTTCGGTTTTGGAATGGTTCGGTTTTCGGTTTTGAAGTCGGTTTTTGGTTCGGTTTTACAACTTTTTCATTTTAACCATCAAAATTTGAAGTCATACAACCGTCATTTACAGCTATAAAATTAAAGTTATATATAAATATCAAGATGTGTGTCACCTAATTCAAGCTATATATATTTCAATTGATACAAGTAAAATGACTGTCATATGTTTAAACTTTAAAGCCAAAGTTGAAATAATTCTAAACTCAAAGCAAATCGACAAATAACATATTAGCAAAACTGAAACCGAAATGAACAACTAACTCCAAATGAACTGCATACAACTCAGAAAACTAGAATATGAAAATCAAGATAAACAATTAGAATTGAATTTATATATTAAGTGGAAAAGGATAAAATCGAAAAGAAATGAACTTGTCGACTCAAAATGAAGTGATGTTGGTGAACTCATTTGAGTAGTCCAATGACTAAACATGTATATTTATATTGTTGTCCCTTGGAATGGTTCGGTTCGGTTTTTTAAATTGTAAAAACCAAAACCAAAACCAAACCGAAAAAGTCGGTTTTTGAAAATTTGAAAACCAAAACCATCGGTTTCTATATTGGTTCGGTTTGGTTTTTCCGGTTTCGGTTTTTTCTGCTCACCCCTATAACTGACATACCTATTGTCGATTAAATATCTATAAAACTAGAACTACGGAGGTCATAGAAAAAATGTTTTTATATAACAAAATTTATCCTCTACAGGCCGATCCAGGTGAAGAACTGAAGATGATGGGGGCCATCCAAGGAAATATTGGCTACAAATTTACGGATTTCAAAAAAAATCTAAACCGAACTGAAAATATAAAGCAACAATTATTATATTTTACGTACATCGTGGCAACCAAATTATAATTAATAAATAAAAACATAATTACAAAATTTGATGACCTACCAACATATTAATTGTAATTTAAAATTTTTTAAATAATGTTTTTAAAATAAAATAAAAGGGATAATTTCTTCTATATCCTTACAAAACTTATAAATTACTTCTATATCCTTTCAAACTTTTAAATTAATTATCTATCCTTTTAAACTTTTATAAATTACTTCTATATCCTTTTAAACTTTTAAATTACTTATATATCCTTCTAAACTTTTATAAATTAATTCTATATCCATTCAAACTTTTAAATTAGTTATATATTCTTCCAAACTTATATAAATTACTCTTATAGCCTTTCAAACTTTTAAATTACTTATATATCCTTTCAAACTTTTAAAACTCTCATATATGTTCAAATACCTATTTAATATTTATTAATTTATTTAAATATCAAGGGAGAATTTCTCCTATGTTCTTCCAAAACTTATAAATTACTTTTATGTCCTTTTAAACTTTGAAATTACATATATGAGTCTTTCTCGAAAACTAAAAGAGTTTTATATTAAAACTAGTTGACATATAAAAGTAATTGATGATAACTTTAAAAATAATGTAACATTTAATTACGGTAAGATTTGTATTATATGATAAGTATATGATGATAAAGAACTTGAATATTTATTCCTAAATTAATGTAGTGGATTAAAAGTTTGAATTATGTAATAATTCTAACACAAATAGAATTAATTTTAAATGAAAATGGAATTATAAAAAACTAAGTTGGAAAATTAAATTGATTTATAATAACGTAACTAATATTTATAATAATACTATTATATTAAAATTTAAATAATATTTTTTTACTAACTATATTATCTCATATTAAAATTAAATTTTAAAAATTGAGTTTTCAACTTTGAATACTAAAAGTCAAAATTAGACTTTCAATTTTAATAAAATGAATGGATAGGATATAATTTTGATTAAATGAAGGGTCAAGATATTCTAATTAAATTGATTAAGGTTAGTCTTTTATTTATATTAGAAGATGGTAATATAGAAATTTTATAAATAATTGAATTTGATGATGATGATTATTGATATTTAAATGATTTAATAAATATTAAATAGGTATTTGGACTATATGAGAGTTTTAAAAGTTTGAAAGGATATATAAGTAGTTTAAAAGTTTGAAAAGATATATAAGTAATTTATAAACGTTTGAAAGGATATATAAGTAATTTAAAAGTTTGAAAGAATATATAAGTAATTTATAGAAGTTTGAAAAGATATATAAGTAATTTAAAATTTTAAAAAGTTATATAAATAATTTATAAATTTTATAAGGATATAAAAGAAATTCTTCTTGAAATAACATGTAGAATGAATGATCAAAACTGATACCTGCGTTCCGGGACCGGATTCGCATCTCACTTCCAGTCTTTCCGAAAGGAACAGCTCATCCCCCAGGTATCGCTCTTTTCTCTCTCTAGATTCTCTCTCTATCTCTCTCTAGATACCATATTTCACAGACAAATGCACTTTTGCTTTCAGTTTCTTCCACGAATTTAATGCAATTTGTGTGTAATAATCACACGTTGTGCAGAAATTGATCACAGACACTGTTGTGACTCGTGAGATTTGCTTGTTGTTCGGAAAATATAGATACAGAAAGCTAATTTCGGAGTCAGGAGAATGGGTACGTCTTCCGGTCAGTACGATCTGTCATTTAAGATCTTATTGATCGGAGATTCTGGTGTCGGCAAAAGTAGTCTTCTCGTCAGTTTTATTTCCAACACCGTCGACGATCTAGCTCCTACTATTGGTAATTTTACTTCAATTCTACTTAATTGCTTAATTGAATCTCCTGATGTTTGTTTTTGTTATAAATATTAGAACACTTGTTTCGTCCATTAATTTGATGTAAATGTAAATGTGTATTCAGGTTTTTTGTTTTTCTCGTGCATATCGATCCTTGCCTATCTGATTTTAGCACTTTGATATGTTTAATTTTTGTTATTTAGTTAGTTATAATTCAAGTGTAATTGTACGATTTATATGTCTACAGGAAATGTAGTTTCATATACCTTTCCAAATTGAAAAACAAATGAAAATTTGTGATGTCCCCGACCTAGTATTTCCTTGAGCAAAACAGATACAGATTTTGCGAGTTTTGAGGGGATATATGAAATTCACAGTTGATTTTGTTGTATTAAACACTAAAATGACAAGTACCCTTCACCTTTATGAGTGCAACAGCTCTAGGTTAAACGTTGTTAATAGCATAGATCATTTCCCTTTTCTACAAATGAATTACTTATTTCCGTATTCTTTTGTGGTCACACACGGGGTTTTAGTGTTTTACCTTGGTCTACACTACCATTGCAGCCTTTTTAAGAAGTACTCATTGTCATTCCTTTTCTTTACATTACTAAAAGCTAAACATAATTTCTGGGAATGTTTTTATCCTCTCTCACGCCATGGACATGCATATGCTCTTGCAATGCTTGTAAATAATGTAAGCTCCATCCTCAAAGCAGCGGACTAGCACAATAGTCTTCAAACCAAAGCCTTATAAAAGTACATGGATTCACATTCATAGTCGATACGGGACACATATAACAGCAATGCGCTAGGAGTGCTTTTTTTCTTTTCCAAGCTCCCTGTTCTTTATTATCAATTTGTTTTCCTTGTCATTTCCTAATGCAGTTGAGTAACCACCTAATTTACTCGCTTCACCACCACAATATGTTACTACATTGTTTATATTTGTCAGAAAGAGGAATAAGCGAGTCTGTGTGTCTTACTCATGAGCTGTTGTAGTTTCTACTTATTTCACTCTTTTAATTGTGGGCAGGTGTTGACTTCAAAATCAAACAGTTTACAGTCGGCGGGAAAAGATTAAAACTTACAATTTGGGACACAGGTATGCATTGGAAATAAATTATTCTTTAGCACTATTCAAAATAGTTGATTCTAGATAGTTGCGGTAATAAATTAGTCGCTGCTTTATGTTTGCATGCCTTTCTGTCTGTCAATCTTGGCTTTGTTCATTTTTTTATCTCCTTTCTCTTTTCCCCAACAATAATCAAATTATAAATATAGAAATTATGTGTGACAATTGTAGAAAAAAGCGAATGCAATTTCTAAACATTCACGAATAAGTGTTTCTGATCTGTGATCTGATGACTTTTGCTGCAGCTGGACAGGAGAGATTCAGGACACTGACAAGCTCTTATTACAGAGGTGCCCAAGGGATTGTTCTTGGTAAACAATCAATAAACGTACATAATTACATCCCAAGTTGCGAAATATGCCTACACATAGTTTCTTTGTAGGAGTAATATAAGTGCATATCTTTGAAGCTCGAGTGAAGTTTTATTTATTCATATCAATGACATTACATGGCGTTTGCTTTTGCACTGCAACTAATATCAATGAATGAATGCCTAGCCAAGATACTCAAGAACCACATAATTTAACATCAACCTTAGTGATATTTATCCTTATATTGCATTTCTACCTCGCTTAAATAGTGATATCAAATTCAACATGTGCTACAGTATATGATGTTACAAAGAGAGAAACTTTCACAAACTTGTCCGAAGTATGGGCGAAAGAAGTGGATCTTTACTCCACTAATCAAGACTGTATCAAAATGCTTGTTGGAAATAAAGTTGACAAAGTAAGCTCCACATTCTCCTTTAATGCTTGATCTACTTGTGAGCATGCTTCTGTATTTCCAATATAAACTAGATGTATACACCATGCGTTGTGTGTCTTTTTGGCTCTTTTTCTGAAAAATTTTCCTATCCGTCTTTAGCTTTGTTAAGTCTTTAAGAAGTGGTATTTCAGGATTCCGAAAGATTTGTAAGCAGGGAAGAAGGTGCTGCTCTTGCTAAAGAGCTTGGTTGTTTGTTTCTTGAATGTAGTGCAAGAACTCAGGAAAATGTAAAGCAATGTTTTGAAGAGCTTGCATTAAAGGTAAACTTAGAACTCATAATTTCTTAAAATTTAATTTCCGGATTCGACTTTTTACAAACTCAGTATGTGGATTCATCATCATCCAAAACGATGGGTAACCTTCTATGCATGCAAAAAAAAAAAAAAAAAAAAAACTCTTTCCATTTTCTTGATTGAAAAAGATGTTTGACAGGAGCAGATTCCATGAACAGATGAAACTTTCTAGTGTATATGTGTGTCAAAAAATGCAGCTGACTTTAGAATATTGATTTTTGACGTTAATATATGGCAATTTAAACCAATTTATGCATAAATGGGTTGAGCTAAAAGACTATTTTTTAATCTTGTAAAGCATCTATCTTAGATGGTCTGTGAGTCCTGCACAGGTAGAATGATGGATCTAGGAGACAGCCAAAAGCAAAAAAGTGTATTCACTGTAAGCTATAAGAATTTACAAAAAAGTAAAAAACAAAAATGGTCAAACAAGCCCAAAGTCAATGGAAGGGTATTCAAAAGCATAAAAACCCCTAAATCACTTCTATCAACACAATTTAACTTATTCATGTACTAAAATACTTTTGTAACTTGCAAGTGTATTTACCACACTAATTCTATGTTAAGTTAAAAAAATAGTTAAAAGTGTTCTTGTCAGTCCAACCCAACTTTGACCTGTTTTGGCCAGTTCTAGAAAGCATCTGTCTTAACTCATTACCCAACACGCCTAAACGTGTATATTTTGGCAACATTAGTGAGCCCTGACTTTCACATTCATGATATTCACTGGTTCCATTTCTTATGAACAGATAATGGAGGTACCCAGGCTTCTGGAAGAAGGCTCTACAGTTGTGAAAAGAAGCATAATGAAGCAGAAACCAGAGCACCAGGCTGCAACACCTAACCGTGGGTGTTGCTCATAGAAAGATGCACCCAAATATGCCTGCCTTATGGTTCAAGCCATAGAACCTGTGTTTTGAGCTTCTTGACAACTCCCAACATACATGTAAATCTATAAAATTTCTTCCAAGTAATATGCTGGGACGGATCAATAATGAAACAAAACATGCAAAAAAACCTACTTCCTCGTGTAAAGTTGTTTGCCTTTGAATCCACACTGGAGCATGCATGGTGTTGTCTGAAAACCCGAGTTGGTGGAGTCATGTAGTTATGATTTGTAAATAACTTGGCACTCTCATTGGTAAACGGTTATGTGTTTTGAATGTGTCTAGCAATAACAAGTGATTTCAAGTAGGCTTGCTTTCATGCCTTGATTCTCCTGTAATTTATCAATCATATCGAGTTTGTTGTGTTATTACTGCCTTTAATATATTTATATATTTGGCAAATACTTATTAGCCTTGTCAAAATATAATCTTTTCACTTGAAATTCATACCTTGGCCATTCAAATTAAACCGGTTTATCAACAAAAAAAAAACTTCGAATGATGGTCCATCCGTAATGTCCATCTTCGCCATTTATTCTCGACATAATTCTTGGTTGTGAAATCAATTTCTATTTTCTACCAACACAGGACAAGACTATCTCACATATAGCGTGATAAAACACGCAATCTTGGAATATGGCACCTAAAATGACATTACTGGGTATATTTGAACTAGCAATTAATTTCAAAACTAAATACCAGATCAACAGTCTAGAGATTTCCTTGTTTTTTCATACTAAAAGGCTTTACTATGGATACACTGCAACACTATCAGCATGTCATACACTACCAAAAATAATATTTTACCATATCCATTGTGCATGAAGATAAACCCTCTCTTTAAGTCTCAAACAACCAAAACAAAACTTGAAGATATTAAAGTTACACCTGAGATGCAATTGCACTCGATCTAGTTGCAGCTTCTAAAATTGTCCAGGTTTCTGTATTGGGTTCCGCTAGCTCACCTGGGGTCTGTCAAGTTTCAACACATTAATTAGGGACAAATAACCAGCAACGACAAACATGAACGTCAATCAACCAAATACCAACCTTTCCATAAACATTTGTCTTGGTAGGTGATGCCCCGATTGAAAGTAAAAGTTGAACAATTTGTTCATGTTCCCCCCTAGCCGCATGATGAAGAGGCTGTCCAAAGATCATGAAAATTAACACGTGACATATCTAGCAGTTTTGTTTTTTTGGAGGCTAGATGGATGTTTATATTGTGTGTACACCATTTTCAAACTTTAATTTATTTTATTTGAGTATACAGATATAATAATAAATTGTAAATGAAAAAATTTCAAATATAAAATTAAGAAGATAGTTCTGCGTTTCATAAAAACCAACCCAAAACAAGCAAAATGTTCAGCACTAACTACATGTGTGTTATCGAACACAGATTATGAGTTCATGACTAGAAATAAAATACTAACAAAATAAAAAATTGGGCGAGGCAGTCGTCTTTCGGAATGATACTTGATCAACTCTAATTTCAATAATCAAATCAAGCATACTAAACCATATCTCACAGTCTCTGTTTACAACGTTTTAATTATCAACAGAACATTTATTTACCTACTTTAATAGTAATTAGAATACTATCATTGCCTACGCCGATTACAAAAATAACAAGGTTGCTAATTTTTTAAAATACCACACATAACATGAATCCAACAGTGTTTTTTTCTCTATATGATATTAACATACGTGTGGTTAAAGAAAAAAATAGTGGTGTGAATAAGAAGGCTTACAGTGTCGCCTTCTACATCAACAGATTCGAGCATTCTCTTCAAGCACTCCGGAGAATCGGCTTTACCAATCAAGACTTGGACTATCTCCAGATACCCTGCAGTTGGCAAGTAATCATAAATTTTAGGCAAATATAATTATGCATTAGTTTTGTAAGTAAAAGGTAAAGAGTATATGCTAACCTCCAGCACAAGCATCATGAAGAGGAATCCCACCATCTTCATCCTTAGCCTCCACCGAAGCTCCCCTTTCCAACAATAGCTACATTAAAAGAAGACCATGATCAAACCTCTTTCCCTCTTACACCATTTCAGTGAAGTGTATCAAGTATTAGTCAAGTCTTCTTCCTATTATGCATCAAATAACAGTGAAAAAAATAGAGTAATCTTGTGGATCTGTAATGATGAACAAAAGGTAAAAAGTCAATAAAAAAGCATTGAATAAACTATTTGGGACAAAGTATATATTTTTTCCATGAACTTTCCTCAATAATCAAATATACTGGAAACTGCAATAGCACAGGCAGCTGTCAAAAATCATTTTATCAAATTATGGAAAGCAAAAGTTTGGTAAGTAACTCACCTGGACGCAAGACAGATGACCATAAAGACAGGTCAGATGAAGAGCAGTATCCCCGTCCTCAACTGGTTCATCGATGCTGCCATCCAAATTATCTATTGTTGTTGAATAAAAAAAAGAAACAAATCATCACAAGAGAGTAACCAGTATGCAGTAAGGAAACAAAAGGTCTTTTTTGTTTAAACATGAATAGGCGAATAGCTTTGAACAAACATACACATTCACTTCTATTTCTTCCTAATAATTGTATAAACAAATGAAATCACAAGTTTTGAAGTAGAAACCAACTAAGGGCAGCAACTAGTCATCAACTGTACCAACCTTTATTCGATCATGACAGAAACATGTAAAGAAGTGTTTAAACAAACGGGTTCAGGATTTCAAAAGTAGAAACTAGGAGCAGTAAAGAGTCATCAACCATATTTTTTTGTTAATCACTAGCAAAAGGTAATAGACAGCAAAAATATTAGATAACCTTTTTATTAGAGACTTATAGGCTACATTGAACCCTTCTGCATCATAATAAATCTAAGTCCTAAAACAATCTGAAAGAAAATAACAATGCATTTCCTTAATGCTTCTACTTAATACAGAGCATAACATTATCAGTCAGCAAAAACTCAAAAGTGCACATCCTTAGTCATCCCTCCACCAATGGAAGATATAAAATTCTAGATCCAGGAAGCTACAATTTTCTGTCACTTGACTACCAGATGAGGTACAAACATAGCTCCAGCATCTTCTAAAGATATGCAACCAACCCATTAGGCCATTACTAGTATTCTGTTTGCTTTAATCAAAGTTTATTAATTTTTCTTTAATATTCTAAGATGTGATGAGTGGTTCCTGTATACAACAGACAACAGTGTCCTGCAAATCAATTGAATTTGTTCAGAGATGCTAATTTCTGTTTCTAAACTTTGAGTTCCAAAACATACCCTAAGGTAAATAATCGAACAAAATAATCTCTACCCTTCCAAAACAATTGATTATTCATTAGCAACAAGGACCTGAATCAACCATCAAGACGTAAATTAAATGTATAAATACGATACCAATGGCTTGACGAAGTGCGTCAACATCGCCGTGCATGGCGGCGGCGGCGAAGTCGCGAAGGTGGGGAGGGGTATCCTCGAGATCAGATTCGGGGAACGCTCCTTCTTCAACGAAAAGGATTCCTTCTTCATCGTCTTCGCCGTCCATAATGCCGTTGCGCCTCCCGGGAACCGCCATCTTCCGCCGGTGAATACTAAAACCCCAAAAAACACGCAAAGCTAATAGAATGGAAGTTTAGAAAGAAGAATGGGAACACGGGAATATATATAATATTCTTTGTAAATTACTAAAAAGACCCTCTGTTTTTGTGTAAAGTTTAAAAGACCCTCCATGTTTATGTAAAGTTTAAAAGGCCCTCCAATTATATCATAACGTGTTTCCCATGGAAATTCTTTTACCACCCCAACTTCTAGCTCATTTCAGTTCCACCATCGCCTTTATCATATGAGATACCATACTACCATAGTCACTCACGATCTCATAATATCCTATCAAGTCTCATGCAGCCACACACTAGACTCGCGTTCTTTGAAGGAACTCAAAAGTCTTCCTTTACCAAATCAAAAGACTTCGTAATGATATTTTAGTTATGATCAATTACCTTAATTATCCTGGCCTGTTGTTATATATGTTGGAGAACGAAAGTATAAGTCTACCTCTACTAGGTGTTTATCACTGAACATTATTGAAATGGACTTGATCATGGAAGATCAAGAAATCATTGCTTCTCCAATGATGATACATGAGTGTTACATAGAGGTGACATTAACAAGGAAGAGTTCAAATGCCATGTAAAATTATATATGTTAGTACATACATTGTCACACACTACAAAATGCACGCTTATAATATGTCCTTGTAACTTTTGATTTACATAATCAGGTCTTAGTGATCACCGTTATATAAATACTTAGAATATATTGATGTATGTGATCAAAAAAATCTACTTAATGATATATTCATATTGAAAAAGGAGAATTCTTGGTTCAGTTCTCCACCTTAACGGTGTAACATCCGTCTCACATCGATTGTAATGGGGAACGAAACATGCCTTATAAGGGTGTGGATATATCTCCTAGCATGAAGCCTTTTGGGTGGAGTGTTCCATACCAGAAACAAAACCGTGAGCCAGTGGGGCAAAGCGGACAATATCGTGCTACGGGTTTGGGCTGTTACATCTAGCCTAAGCGCCTTTATCTTACCCTAATCCCCTCCCAATATATAAGGGAGGGAATCAATTAATGGATTAAGGGCTTTTGGATGGTAGTAGGACAAGGGGAGCGTCATCGCGACTATATATGGACGTCCTCTCCATAGGGTTAACCAACGAGATATGAGAGACAAACCAGTTAATTAACCATTATGCGTTGTGATCTATGCACTCAAGTACGTCATTCTATGCTTGAACAGCAACGAAACTACTATTGTTGGTATGTATGCATTGATGTACATTTAAATATTACGAACTAAGCACAATCAATATCTTTTGTTAAACTATGACTAGAGGCCATTTGTTGCTTGTTTGTTGAGATATTTTTAAATTTTAGTAAACAATGTAGATCGACTTAAGTCGTATTTTCAGTTTACTAGATTAAGTAAAAGAAAATTTCAATATATTAAGAAGCCCGGTTATAGGTAATAAACTTGATAAGTTAAAATTAAACGAAAGTAATCTACTCAATGACATGATCTGTAACTATAACGCCCGTTTTTTAAACGTGCAGCATTGAAATCCTAATAAAAGAGTTTTAGACTTATTACTCTGTTAAAAGGGAAACAACTGGCTCTAGTATTAAATAAAAACAATTTCCTTTGATGTTGCACAAAAACTCTCTATGTTGCCCACGTGAAAGCCTCGTCTGCTACAACACCTGAAAAGAAATAAACAACAATAGGAATGAGCTAGAAAGCTCAGCAAGAAACTCCACAAAGCACTCAAATGATAATAATTAACATCTAAATGTAATATCATCATACCGCACTGAATGCTACCGTAGCGCACTAGCGGTAGTCTTACATCCCCTAATCTCTTAATACTATCGCAGGGCACTAACGATACTCTTACATCACTCTGAATGCTATTGCGGCACACCTACAATAGTCTTACATTAATCTGAATGCAATTGAGGTGTACCAACAATAGTCTTACATCAATCTGAATGTTATTGCAACGTACCGACAATAGTCTTACATCTCTTTGAATGCTATTACGGCGCACCAACAATAGTCTTATGTCTCTTTAAATGAGGCTCACCGACAATAGTTTTACCTCTACATATATGCCCGCTACCGAAGTAGACAGTATGTAATATACTGATCATGTAATCACGTAACACATACATAACATGGCCAGCACACATGCTACTATTATGTACAAGTCAGTGTACTTGTATTATCTCATATATATATATAAGTATATATATCACATACTTTGTCCTCACATACACAATCACATTGGCAATCTATAATTATCACATTTATAGACATGCAAGCAATATTCATAACTCTAATTATCCTGTTACTCTTGATTTATTTAATCATGATGTAGGGTTATATATATTCCCACCTATTTACATCTCCTCTACCGAATTTGTTAGTCCCAGATTGAGTACGCAACAACAAATGTTTGTAGAAGGGGGGTTGAATACAAACTTTAGCTTTTAAAAATTAAAGACACACTTATATACTTTTATATAATTCTTATTAATATGAATCAAGAATTACATGTACTAGAAGTGGAAATTCTAAGTACAATAAAAGGTGGCAATCAATTTGTCTAACACATAGACAAGCTAACTCTAAAACAACTAATGTATATAGAGTGTTCAACACATGAACAAGTTTGATTCTACACAATGCTTATACTCTACGAAATTTCTCAACTGATGAGATTTTCTTTTAGTATAGTAGAGACTTCACTTTGTTATGTTGTGTATAATTGTATCTTTGCATGTCCACCGTGTATGAGAATATATAGAAGTCTTAGTGGATCCGGTTGCATGAAGGTAAGAGACAAAGAGGATGTGAAAATATAATATTTTAATTGTAAAGGTAGTGGGTGAAAAGTAAATTTACTTTAATCAAATGTTTTGATAAAAGTAATTGTACTTTTCTGTAAAAGTGCAACCCGTTCACAATATAAAATATTAAAGTCCACATCTACTGTCGTGTAGAAGTATCTATCCCTTTCCATGATTGTACTTTAATCAACACCATGCTTCTGATTGATTTGACTTTACCAAGTATGAGATTGCCAGCCATACTTAGTTGTTTGAACAAATTTTCAAGATCTTCGTCTGTTTGAGGTATCATTATCCTTTTCCAGAGGATAAGGTCAAACCTTTTTGTCTCATACTTGATCCAAAAAGTGCATTTTTACTTTTACAAACAAAGATCTAAGGCATAATAGAACAACACATGTTCTGCCTTTTACATATGACTTACTATTTGAAAAGATAGAGTAGATTTGACATTTTTCACAACTCAGCTAACAGATTGTACAAGGAACTCTGATATTCACTACTCAGTAGACAAAATATATCAGTTGATCACTTTTAGCTAGGACTCAGTTGACACATATTGCTCAGCTGATCATATAGATGCTCAGCTGATTAGTAGTAAGCTTAGGAGGACATAAGCTCATGTATTTGGATGATCAGTTGATCAAGAGTGCTCAGCTGATCAATCAAATACATCAGTTTATGAGGAGAGATGACTTGTGTAAAGAAAGACTTACTTAGCTGATGCTTCTAGGCCTCAGCTGATCCATTTGTTCACTCAGCTGATAGAGTAGGCACTCAGCTGATCAAATTCTTCACTCAGCTGATCACTTTCTTCACTCAGCTGATCAATCTGTTTACTCAGCTGATGGAATATTTTCATCAGTTGATCAACAATTTTGCTCAGCTGATAGACTGTTTTCCTCAGCTGATGGTCTTCTTTACTTGTTTTCTTCATTTGATGCTCCTTGGCTGATATCCTTTGGCTGATACATTAAGTAGGATCTGATGCTCAGCTGATGGCTTATTTTCCTCAGCTGATGGTTCCATACTTAGCATATTTTTACATAAACTGATTCAAACAACACATGTTTGAATTCTTTCTAAGTCATACTGAATGTAGGGTTTGGTTATCATCAAATTCTATGTTTTAAGATAGGCAGAATTGATTATTTAGGGTGAAGTAATTATCTCCCCAACAATCTCCCCCTATTTGATTATGACAAAACCTTTTTCTTTTTGAAGAATCAGTTTGACTTCGAATTACAAAAGATTTAAGATTTTAAGTACATATGGCTACCTAGCTATCTGTTTTTGGTAGCTCTTTTTATTTGAACCTTGTTCTGTTTTT
Organism: Dittrichia graveolens; assembly: GCA_038502395.1. Taxonomy (NCBI): domain Eukaryota; kingdom Viridiplantae; phylum Streptophyta; class Magnoliopsida; order Asterales; family Asteraceae; genus Dittrichia; species Dittrichia graveolens. The sequence goes on from JARJIL010000003.1 coordinate 9,506,351, forward strand.
GGTTTCTTTTCTAATGTTCCATTTTGTTCTGTTTTTGTGGAATCTTTTTCTATGTTGTACCATTTTGTACTGTTTTTGTGGTATCTTTTCATTTTTTCATTTTTATATGTTTTTGATTTTCTGATATACATAAACATTACTAGAAATCACAGAATAAAGAAATGTACATAAGTGATTACATAGATTAACTACTAACTAAGTATTCTATAATGTACAATCAACTAAATAACAACAAAATCTTCACAGTTAGAATCAGTCTTCAATCATCCCACCAAGGTTCTTCTTTAACTTCAAAATCTTTGGCATGGGGATCAGCTTCAACTAAGACTTCACATTGGGCTTGAACAAGGGCTTCAAAGTTTTCATTTCCAGTTCTGCCTCTTGTAGATATCCTTAGCCCAAATAGAAACTTCTTGCTAGCTTTAAGGATTTCAGACTGTCTAAAGAACCTCCATGTGTCAGCTCTGTCCAGAAAGAATATACCTTCAATAGGCATAATTATAAACTTGTATAGCTCAGGAGTGATGTTTAGTGGAAGAGATGTGTTGAGACCCTCAAAATCTGATAGGAATTCATGTTGGGGTAGTACCTCTCTTAGCTCAAATGGTTTGAAGGGCTTGGAACCTTTCTTATGAAGATTATCAACTGTGTGCACATGCCTGTAATAGTCATCTGGAGTGAAGGCCCTTTGTGACACAGCTAGAGCTATCCAATTCTGAATTTTTTGAATGAATTGAACTTTGAGCTTTGATTTGGATTTGAAGAGAAGGTATAGGATCTCAACTAACTCTGTGAACCCATATATGTGACACCTCTCATAGGATACAACTTCACAGCTGTTGAAGTTGTTCTGTCTTATTGCTTTGAGGTAGGGTTCACCATCACCTTTATGGACAGTGGCTCTTGTTATTGGAGTTGGTTCAGTTCTGTTTCTCAGAATATTAATTCTTTCTCTGAAGCTTTGAAGCCTTTGTTGACTTAGGTTGATGGGAGCAGATAAATCAAGGTTGAAGAGGGTTTTGATGGCATCAGCATGGGATCTAGCTTTGAGTAGTTCAGCCTGAGATTTTTCCCTTGCCAATTTGTGTTGAGCAGCAGCTTGATTTTGACTTTGTTCTTGCTCTTGCTGATATGCTAGCTCTTTGGCTTGGTAGATTTCTTCAACTGAAACACCCAATGCTTGAGCCATTTGAGCATTCTCCCTTTCTTCCTTTTCTTTAAGAGCAAGCTCCCTTTTCATTTGATCATCTGTTTCAACTTGCTCATCTGTCATCTTTTGTTTGCCTTTATCCTTAGGAGCAGAGGTTGAAACCTTTTGGACTGATGGGGTAGATTGGACTGGTGGAGCAGATGGCTTAGGGCTCTGTCTTCTTCTTCTGAGGATGTTAGAAAGTGGAGTATCATCCACATCATCAGAATCAGACTCTATGTTGATTTGTGGAGAGCAACCCTCAGCAACTTTTCTTTTAGGCTTTGGCCTGTTTGCCATCCTTTTCAGCCTTTTGGGAAACCTTTGCTCCCCTCAGAACATGCTTTTCTTTTAATGGGTGAGGGAGCTGTTGCTTTGGGTGCTTCCTGCTGCATGATTTTGGTGGCTGTTTCAGCATAGGCAACATCAATATCCTCTGAGTCAGGATCATCCTCCCTTGAAGAACTTGAGAATTTCTCCCCCTTTTTGGCATCATCAAAAGGAGGAGGGGAGTCACCTGCTGCATGCTTATGGGTTGGGGTAGGGGTAGGGGTATGTGTATGGATTGAGGAAGGGGTAGAGGATATTTTAGAGAGCTGAAGGGAGAGGTCATCCTTGAGATCTTTGATAGCTTTCCACAATGAGAGATGACTCATTCTAGATTGTTCTATTAAGGTCTCTATGTCATCAAGGATGCCTTTGAGAAAAGAAGGTATAGGGAGTAGTTGTTCAGGAATGGGTACAGAAATGTTGGGGTTTATTGGGCGTAGGGTTTGGAGTTGGGATAGGAGGTTGGATATGGTTTGGTTTAGGGTAGATATGGTAGATTGAGCTAGGCTGGGAATATGTGGGTGAGAGGGAAGAAGGGTAGAAAGATGGTCTATTTTGGTAAGGAGGGGTAAGATCAATGGGTGCAGGGGAGGGTTGGGGTGGGGTCTTGAGGAGCTCAATGTCTTTTGCAAGTCTAGACAGTTGAGTAGAGGTTTGGGTTTGGAAGGCTTGGAAGGCTTGGAAGGTTTGGGTTAGGTGATCAATGTTCTGGTTTATGGTTTGGATAAGGGTAAGGTTTGGTGTTTGGGTAGATATGGATGGGGTAGAGGTGGAAGGAGTAGATATAGGTTCAAAGAAGTTGGGTAAGGTTTGTGTCCCCTCATTTGAGCCTTGGTGTATAAGCTCAAATTCATTGGGGAAAAGTGTTGAGCCCTGTGCCAGTGGTTGGTTTGTACCATTAGCATTGGCAGGTTGTGCTTGTGTAAGAATTGAATTAATAATAGGTGCAAAGTAAGTGGACTGAGTGTGGGATGCACTCAATAACAGGGAATCCCTTATTGGATCCACATTCTGTTGGGAGAATGTGGATGGTATAGGCTGACTCAATTGTGGGATAGACACAGTGTGACCTTGGGTTGAGGTCAGTCTTTCAATGAGATCAACCTTTTGGGAGGTTGTCTCAGCTAACGGTTTAAGTCCCATTTTTACAGATGTATCCTGTTGTGAGGATACATCCACTGGTTCAAAGGTTGCAACATCCAATTGCTCCCCCTCAACATGAGGAAGGGTAATTGGAGTTGAGGTCAGAGGTGTGGATTGCACTCCCTCAAAGTGCTCATAATGAGTCACTTCTGGTGACCTTGTATATATGGGGCTACGGATAGGAGTAGAACTAGTGACCATAGGAGGTTCACTAGAGCTTGGCTGTTGGAGTGGTGTATGGACTGGAGAGGAGGATAGGCTATCAAAGGTTGGGACTACCATTTGAATATCCTCAGAGGTGGAATCAGTACTGTCCTTACCTTGGGACATGATGTGCCTACTTCTGTCAATGAGCTCTAGAAGTTGCTCAGAGATCTCTTGTTCTTGGGCATCACCATCATCACCAAGAGGACTTAACTCCATTGGACTGATAGGAGCAAAATCACCATCACCAGCATCATCATCATCATTAGATCCAGTGTGGCTTTCATCAGCATCATCATCATTATTATCATCATCATCAGCATTTTCATCACCATTTGCAGCATCTATAAGCTCTTGCATTTGGGCAGTGATTGGAGGACCTCTGTTTGCCTTTAAGAAATGGAATATCTTTTCACCCATGGCAGGGACAGGAATATGCTCAAGATGTTCTGTTAAGCCCACATAATCATCCTCTCCAATCTCCCTCATAGCTATCAGGCTCAATAGTCTAATGTAGGGCACCTGCGACCTCGATGATTTCTTGTTGGTGGTCTGGGTGATTTTATCAATAAGGTATGAAAATATCACTTGAGCAAAGTCGATATTTACCCCGAAGACTAGGGCATAAAGCACAAAGAGCTCGGTTTGATTGATGAGATGATGGCTTCCAGATTTAGGACCGAAGCAACGTATGACCACGTTGGCCAAATACTTCCATGGATGAGCGAGAGCCAAATACTTCCAGGTTCATTGTAGCCGATGGTGTCTAAAACGGTTTGAACTTCTGCTCTGGAGGGAAAAGCGGTGAACGGTGGGAAGTTAGGAATAGAAGAGGCTTCACGAAGGGTTTCGGTGGTGATCTGGAGATGATAGTTTCCTTGGGCTAGGGTGCAGTGGATGGTGTTGGTGTTTATGTTATAGGTTGCGGAGTACCATAGTTCACCGATAATGGTAGGGTAAATGTAGTGTGGATTAGCGGTGAGACTTTCAAACAGAGGATGGGCTTGAAGGAACTGAACCATTGGTTCATAACCATGGTTTTCTCGCGAGGCAGGGATGGTGGTGCAGAGTAGAATGTTGTTGGGAGTTATATTCATCGGTTGATTGGGTGCAGCATTCTCACCAGGGTTAACAGCCGGGTCTGGAATATAGGTGGCCATTTGGTAGGGATGATGAACAGTGAGTATCGAGAGAGAAGGTAGGGTAGTTCTTTGTAGAGAGAGAGAGAGGGAATTTGGAAAGTTTGAACAGGTAAAGGTGAATGAGAGAGAAATGTGGATATTTATGAAGTTTAGTTAACAGAGATCGTTAGATATTGACAAAAGATCTAACGGAAAACAAATTAATTAGCTATTAAATGAAAACTGACAAACGGAGTAAATAACTAGGGTTAAAAAGCATTAAATGAGAGTAAAAAGTAAAAATTTACTAAGTGTAGAATCATCAGAAGATCAAGGAGAGTATCAGTTGAGGTGTATCAGCTGATGAAAAACTATTAGTCGAGGGGTATCAGCTGATTTCCATCAGCTGATAGTGAGAGTTTGGGTATCAGCTGAGTAAAGTACTTCGCTGAGCATGTCTTCCTTATCTTAAAGTGATCAGCTGAGTAAATTTGATCAGCTGATAAGTATCAGCTGAGCATAGTTACTCAGTTTACACAAATTAAGTAAGACTTAGATATGCTTAAATAAGTAACTTATAATTTTTAACACTTATAAATTAGCACAAACTAAATTACCACTATTCTAAATTAAAAATTAAGCATACCTAGTTTGGATATTAGGAAATTGAACCTTGCTTCATCTAATGGCTTTGTGAATAAGTCTGCAAGTTGTAAATCAGTGTTGATGTTGTGCAAAGTGACCTTCTTCTTTTGCACATTATCTCTGAGAAAATGATGTCTGATTTCAATATGCTTTGTTTTTGAATGCATGACTGGATTATTTGAGATGGAGATTGCACTTGTATTGTCACATAGAATTGGGGTGTCTTCAAACTTCATATCATAATCAAGTAGTTGATTTTGTAACCACAAAATTTGAGCACAACAGCTTCCTGCAGCAATGTATTCTGCTTCTGCAGTAGATGTTGACACTGAATTTTGTTTCTTACTAGATCAACTAATCAATCTTCCTCCTAGAAGTTGACAACCACCTGAAGTACTTTTTCTGTCTAATGTGCATCCTGCAAAATCAGAATCAGAATATCCAACTAACTCAAAATCTGAGTCTTTGGGGTACCAAAGACCAAGATTAGGAGTTCCTTTGAGATATCTGAATATTCTCTTAACAGCAGCAAGATGTGATTCTTTAGGATCAGCTTGATATCTTGCACAGAGACATGTTGAAAACATTATATCTGGTCTACTTGCAGTGAGGTATAAAAGTGACCCAATCATTCCTCTATAAGTAGTAATGTTCACTGATTTGCCATCAGTGTCCTTTCCTAACTTGATAGAAGTAGACATAGGTGTTTTCATTGAAGAACAGTTTTCAAAATTAAACTTTTTGAGTAAATCTTTGACATACTTTGTTTGATGAATGAAAATACCATCAACATCTTGTTTAATTTGCAAACCAAGAAAATAGTTTAACTCACCCATCATGCTCATCTGATAATTATCAGACATGAGTTTAGAAAACTTTTTGCATAGTTCCAAATTAGTAGACCCAAATATTATATCATCTACATATATCTGCACAAGTATCACATCACCTTTGTACTTCCTAATAAATAAAGTGCTATCTATGCATCCTCTTGTAAAACCTTTGTTAATGAGAAAAGAAGAGAGGGTATCATACCAGGCTCTTGGAGCTTGCTTAAGACCATATAAAGCTTTGTTTAGAAAGTAAACATGATCAGGTAAGCTTGACTCCTCAAAACCAGGAGGTTGTTTGACATACACCTCTTCTTTCAAATCTCCATTCAGAAATGCACTCTTCACATCCATTTGAAACACTTTGAAGATTTTGAAGGCAGCATAGGCTAGGAATAGTCTGATAGCTTCCAATCTTGCAACAGGTGCAAAGGTTTCATCAAAATCAATACCTTCTTCTTGACAGTACCCCTGTGCCACTAGCCTTGCTTTGTTTCTGATGATTTACCCATTTTCATCTACCTTATTTCTGAACACCCACTTTGTTCCAATGATGGATTTATCCTTTGGTTTGGGTACCAAAGTCCATACATTATTTTTTTTGAATTCTGCCAGTTCCTCTTGCATGGCAGACACCCAGTAGGGATCATTGAGAGCTTCAGCAAACTTCTTTGGTTCAATCATTGAGACAAATCCGGAATACAAGCAGATGTTGCAAGCTTTTGATCTTGTTCTAATTGGATCATCTATGTTGCCTATCACCAAATTATGAGGATGGTGCTTGAGGTCTTTGAAGGCTTTTTGGATTTCTTGGGAATTGGGATTCATTTGGATTTAGGGAGAAGAAGTTACATGTTGGCTATCAGCAGTAGAAATGAGTTCATTTTGAGTGGCTGATATAACTTCATTATTTCAATCTGTGGGTATCTCTACTGAAGAGTGAATGAGTGATATGGAATTGGAATCCAATGATGTTGAGTCATTTTCCACATGATTCAGTAGAGGTATAGGATTGGATGTGGATGGTTGTACATGGTTAAAAACTTGGATAGGAACAGGTTCATCTATATCATGAGCACCTGGTGGAGAGGGATCTACTTGCTCTGGAGGAACTTCTCCAGTTTGCATAAGATCATTAAAATTTTCACCTAAAATATGATTAGAAGAACAAGAAGCAACAAAGTCATTTTCATTAAAACTTACATTGATGGATTCTTCTATGACTTTGGTTCTGAGGTTGTATACTCTGTATGCCATAGAAATCACTGAGTAACCTACAAACACTCCTTCATCATCTTTAGGAGCAAACTTCTGCAATTGATCTTTTTGATTGAGTATGAAACATTGACAACCAAAGATATGCAGAAAGCTGATGCTTGGCTTCCTTCCCTTGAGCACTTCATATGGAGTTTTGTTGTGCCTCTTGATAATAAGGGACCTGTTCTGTGTGAAACATGCACAGCTTACAGCCTCAGCCCAGAAATTAAAGGGTAACCCACTTTCACACAACATGGTTCTGGCAGCTTCAATCAATGTTCTATTTCTTCTTTCAGCTACACCATTTTGTTGTGGGGTTCTTGGAGCAGAAAAGTTTTGAGATATCCCTTTCTCATCACAGAAAGATTCCAGAGTTTGATTTCTGAATTCGGTTCCATGATCACTTCTAAGACTCATTACCAGATTGCCATTCAACACTTCCATCTTTTTGATAAAACAGATAATTTCTTCAGCAGCCTCACTCTTTGCTTTAAGAAAGAAAACCCAAGTATATCTTGAGAATTCATCAACCAATACAAGAGCATACTTACTTCCACCAATACTAGCAGTTGCAACAGGACTAAAGAGATCCATGTGCAACATATAGAAAGGTTCTGTAATTGAGAAGGCCTGCTTGGATGGAAATGATGTCTTATGCTGCTTTCCCTTCTCACAAGCAGTGCAAGGTTTAGGCTTAAGATAAGTCAGTGAAGGTAGTCCTGACACTAGTTCACCCTTGCTTAACTTGTTGATGTTTTTGAAATTAAGGTGGGAAAGCCTCTTGTGCCACAGCCAGTTTGTATCCTCATTATTCTTGGAGTACAAACATGTTTCCTTTGAAGGGTCACCAGAGGACATGTCAAGTGTATACACATCTTTGGTTCTCTTGGCACTAAATACTGTATTACCTTCTTTATTTATGATGGAGCCTCCTGTCTTTGTGAAGTGGACTTCATTATCTCCATCACACAATTGACTTATGCTTATGAGATTATATTTCAGCCCTTTGACATATGAAACTTTTGAGAGCTTGAGGTTCCCATTATGAAGCTCACCATAGCCTTTAGTTTGCCCATGGTTGTTGTCACCAAAAGTCACCCTTGGACCTTTCTCTTTCTTGTAGTTACTGAGCAAAGCCTTGTTACCTGTCATGGTTCTTGAACATCCACTGTCAAGAAACCAAGAACCAACACCCTGCACAGATTTGAATGAAAGAAGAGTTAGTGATACACGTAGGAATCCACTACTCAGTGGATCCTTGTGGAATGCACCTAGCTTTCCACTTCATCTCAGGTTTCTTATGTATGAGAGGAGTGACTATGTTATCATCACAAGTCCGCTGTCTTGAATTCCCTTCTAAAGAACATTCAAATGCCTTATGCTCTTTGCTTCCACATTTATAACATTTTTGAGATTTTGTGGCCTTGGAGCAATGAACAACATGGTTTGAATGCCTATGAGATTTCCTATCAGTCATCATTTGACTAATTTGACCATTCAGCTTATGAAGCTTATCCTGTAAATTTCTTAGGTCTTTATTTACAGGCACCTTAGATTGATCTTTGTTTCTGGAAAGTTTTTGACCAATCTTTGGAGTGGCAGAAATGGGAACAATGTGAACATCATTCTTTTTACTCATAGTTTCTTCTATTGAAAGAGAGTTGATTACTTCTAGATCAACTGATTGTTTAGAAGATGAGCTATGATCAGCTGACAGGTTATCAGCTGAGCATTTATCATCTACTAACCTATCAGCTGATGGAGTAGACTTATTTGTGAACACATCCTTTAATCACATCCTTTGACTTTGTGTTATTAGTATTTTTACATTCTGAAATCTTACTAGAGGATGATTTAACAGAAGGAATAATTGATTCTTTTGAGTGAGAACTCTTGCTTCTAACAAACTTATTTGTGAACACACTTTTGCCTTTAACAGTCTTGTGAAAGGTCTGTGGCAAGATGTCAGCTTTGTCAAAGATATTAAGGTTCTTACTAGAATCAACATAGTTAGCAGCCTTAGAGTAATTTCCACCAATAATAGCTTGAACTTGTTTGGGTATCTGCTCCTTGACACACTGAGTGGTCTTTCCTGTAGATACACACCAAGACTTTACTACTTTTTGGAGGTCATTAAACTTTTTGGTTGCTTCACTAGTTTCTTTTACTAAGATCTCATTAAGTATCTTTTGATTAGCTAGTTCATCATTTAAGATTGTTATCTGCTTAAGTGTGACATCCGTCACCAAAAACAGGTTAGTTGAGTTTAACTTGTTATACGACCTAAATCTATGTGCTTGTGTGATACCTAAGTTCTAGTAGATGCTAGAATTAGGTGTTATATATGTCTAAATTATTCAAATAAGATAGTAGAGCTAGCAAGTGGGAGAAACCTAAGTTTTTATGAAGATAGAGCATTTAACCGATTCCTAGTACACAATTTTATCGAGAAAATGTCTCTAGCGCAAGTATGGATGAATTAAGCCCTTAACTAAATAAATAATACTAATATTAATAGTATATAAATAATAGTTAATACTAATAACTAGATAGCAAGTTTAAAACTCACTCAAAAGTTGTAACCTTAATAAGTCAATATAACACATAAATGGTTAACCACGCCTACAATAAATAAATACATACAACACTAGGAACTTATAATAAATAAATAATAATAATATAATTTATATACAAAAATGTATATATATACATATATATATATATCGGCTAAGGCTTAATTTAAAAAAAAGAAAGATAAAACCAATCATCAATTCAAATTAAATCTCTACTCCTAAACTAATTTAAGTAATAATAATAATGTATATACATATAAATATATCAGCCAAAAAAAATGAATCGGCCAAGAGAGAGTTTTGGGGGAGGATAGCAACTAAAACTCAAATTTGAATTCATATATACTTACCTAAACTCATCTAAACATCCTAAACACCCCAACATCCACCCCATCGAAATCTGCAACCCATTCTCTCTCTCTCCTCTTGATTTCTTTCAAGCATACACATCTTCATAATTGTTGTTCTTCAATCCTCAAGGAAAGCTTGTGCCTTTGATCTCCATTTGAGAAGTTTAGGTATGTACATGTTCCTCTATAATCTTTAATTTCTTCTTCTTGTTTCTTTGCATGTAAAACATGGTTGATGGATTAAACACATCCTAATCACACATAAAGTTATGATTTTGATGTGCTTGGTTAAATATCAAACACAAAGAATTGGTCTATTTGATTTAAAACTTAAAGAACACGAACCTATAATCTGGGCAGAATATGTACTAACTTTAATAGGCCATATCTCGGCCAAAACAGAATGAAAAAAATCGATTCTTGACACAAAAAATAATTTCTTTGAGTCTCCTTTCATCTCCAACTGGTTTCATACAAAACTAAGTTCATTTGGTTGCCTAAATAATTAAAATCGTTTAGGTGCGCAAATCTGTGATTTCTGACAGTTTTAATCTACTAACTTTAATAGTTCAAAAACTTATTCTAAACATCACTAAAATTCTTCAAAATAAATATGGGGAATATTCCATGAGTTTTCAAGGTACTGTAAAATTTTCATAATTTTTTAAGTTGGTTTTATATATTAATTAGTTAAAAACATTTTTGTTGTCAAAATCTGGAAGTTTAGGGAATTTCTATAATCAGAGTTTAAAATATTGTAAAACATTCAAATATCCGAATTGGTGGACAAAAATTTATATGAATGAATTTTTAAGTGTTTTTAAGTTACTGTAAAAATTTTAGATTTTATTAAAGTTGTTTAGTATTTTCAATAAATAAAAACTTTGAGACACGCAAGCTGAAGGTATTTTCTGACCAACACTAATTAAAATATTTCTTAAAAATAATAGACATGTTATTCAACTCTATAAAAAAATTATATAAAATAATATATACATTAATATCTCTTCCCTAAAAATTTAGGAAAATAATTAGGACGTTTAAATCATTTTAAAAATACATAAAGCTTACCCAAAATTTCAGAATTTAACATACACATTTGAAAAGGAAAATAACCAAGGTTTGAAACCTCAAATATGTATATTGGGGTTAGGCCCAAGGAATGGATGCCCTTATGTAACCTACAGTAAAACTTAATCGCGAAACCTAATTAAATTTAAGGTTAGTACAAAAGAGAACTTTTACGCGTGAATAGAATATAACTTAGATTATACGATTGTTTGTAGATTTCCGAGCACGTTAAGATTCAAGTGACAACCCACAACTAAGGTGAGTACTCGTGGCCCCCTTTTACTATATTCTCGGGGGAGAATGACACTCAAACTCTATTTTAAACTTTTTATGCCGTGATGACTATTTCTTATTTATTTTGGACAACTTATGTGACGTATATGCAAAGACTACTTGTTGCTGGTTGATGACTATTGATTCCTATATTCCTATGAGCCAACGGTTTATGCTCCAGCTGGGTATGCTATAATAACTGCTTGGAAGACAATGATTTGATTCCCATTGATTCCTATTGAACCTGGTGGTTTGGATGTTGGTACAACATCTACACGCTTAACATGCTATACGTGCACATTTGTCCTACTTAAACAATTTACACGGCAACTATGCTATTTCTATAAACCTGCGAGCTCACCAACTTTATGTTGACATTTTCGAGTGTTCATTTTCAGGTAATGCTAATAACCATGCCTAAGGAGCTTAGGTGACCCTAGATAGCCTTAGCGTGACATGGGCAGTTGACTAAGGATTCTTTCATTTAACTATGCTATTATGAACTTGGATTTTATAAATCTAGGGCTTGTAGCCCCGTATACTTGTCCCGGGTTGTGGGAACAACTATTCCGTATGTTCTTGTTTTAAATTGTTGACTATGGTTGTCGTGAAGTGACTTGCCACGGCACAAGTCTCCTCTTGTGTCGGGGAACGTCGTGACACGTTGGTGTGAACTCATTTAGTAAAATTTTCTATTCATATATCAATGTGTTATGACGATCCTCTCCGTCGCACCTCGTGTTTCCGCCAAGGCGGGGTGTGACATTAAGTTCCTCATTCTTAAGAATTAATTTTTCCTTTAGTGATTCTACTTCTAGTTTTAGCTTCTTCTCTCTTTGAATAGCAGACTGGAAATCAATACACAAGTAATCAAACATAGCATTCTTCTCATTATCATCATAGTTAATAAATTTTCCAACCTGATACATAGAAGAAGGATCCCAGTTGGTAGTTGAACAAGCTTTAGCAGCCTTTTTCATGTCTTCATCAAAGGAACTACCATCATTGTTGTTGGCCATCATGCAAAACTGAGCAGAGATTACCTCATCTTCATCTGAGGAGAGATCTTCTTCTGCCCAATCTTCTTCTTCAACAACAAGAACTTGGCTCTGGGCTTTCTTCTTCTTCTTCTTGTCAAGGACAGCAGCAAGGAGTTTCTTATACTTGGCTTCATAATCAATCTTACCCTCCTGCTTTTGCACAGATGAAAAACCAGTGTTATATTTGGACTTACAGTCACTGGCTATGTGGCCAATCTTGCCACACTTATAACACTCTGCTATGGAGGCATCAAAAGTGGATTTGGGCTTGACAAACTTTGATGACCTCTTGCTGAACCTCTTGACACCCTTTTCCTTCTTGAAAGGTCTGAACTTCTTAACCAGCATAGCTACACCTTCAACCAACTCCTCCAAATTACTTTCCTCACAATCCTTCTCCCCATCACTTTCTCTAGCACTCTCATCTCCATCTCCTTCTTCATCAGAACCAGAATCAATAGCTGCAAAGCTTCTCATCTTTGTATCTCTTGATACAAGGGCAGTTGGTGCAGCTTTCACAACCTCCTTCATTTCCTTGGATGACAACTTCCTTTGTTTGACTAATTGCTCATGGTTGAGTAAGTTACCATAGAGAGCAACCAGAGACATTCCCTTAATCTTTTCACTATGTCTTAAAATAGTGACAAAGTGATCCCATGTTTCAGGGAGGGAGTCTAGAAACTTGTTCACCAAGACAAAGTTGCTCTTGGTTATGTCTGCCCTTTTCAAGTCATTAACAAGGTAGTTGAACCTGGTGTATGTCTGAGTAAGACTCTCACCTTTCTAAGCAAAGAAGAATTCATACTCTCTGTTGAGGAGGAGCTTCTTGTTTTCCTTCACCTCTTCAGTCCCATCATATGCAACTGTGATTTTATCTAACATCTCTTTTGTAGAAGAACAAGTTAAGCACTTGATGATAGATTTCATTGGGTAGTACAGAGACAAGAGCTGATCTAGCCTTAACATCTAGGCTAACCAACCTCTTATCCTCATCTGTCCACAGATGCATGGGTTTGGCTATGATTCTTTCAGTTGTAGAGGTTTGACCTTCAGATTCTGATGGAATAGATAACACTGATGTTGGAACATAAGGACCATCAGTGACTATTTCAAGCATTTGGATATCAAAGGTAGATAGGAAAAGATGTGCTCTAATTTTCCACATGGAGAAATTTTCAGCATCAAACATGGAACATCTTGTTAAGGACCCAGTGTTTGATATATTCATATTGTTTGCGGATGAGGCCATATTGAGAGGGGTAGAAGCAGTTGTAGAGTAAGCAAAACAGATCTTGATATTGCTTATCTAACCTGCTCTGATACCAGTTGTTAGTCCCAGATTGAGTACGCAACAATAAATGTTTGTAGAAGGGGGGGAGGTTGAATACAAACTTTAGCTTTTAAAAATTAAAGACACACTTATATACTTTTATATAATTCTTATTAATATGAATCAAGAATTACATGTACTAGAAGCGGAAATTTAAGTACAATAAAAGGTGGCAATCAATTTGTCTAACACATAGACAAGCTAACTCTAAAACAACTAATGTATATAGAGTGTTCAACACATGAACAAGTTTGATTCTACACAATGCTTATACTCTACGAAATTTCTCAACTGATGAGATTTTCTTTTAGTGTAGTAGAGACTTCACTTTGTTGTGTTGTGTATAATTGTATCTTTGCATGTCCACCATGCATGAGAATATATATAAGTCTTGGTGGATCCGGTTGCATGAAGGTAAGAGACAAAGAGGATGTGAAAATATAATATTTTAATTGTAAAGGTAGTGGGTGAAAAGTAAATTTACTTTAATCAAATGTTTTGATAAAAGTAATTGTACTTTTCTAAAAAAGTGCAACCAATTCACAATATAAAATATTAAAGTCCACATCTACTCTCGTGTAGAAGTATCTTTCCCTTTCCATGATTGTACTTTAATCAACACCATGCTTCTGATTGATTTGACTTTACCAAGTATGGGATTTCCAGCCATACTTAGTTGTTTGAACAAATCTTCAAGATCGTCGTCTGTTTGAGGTATCATTATCCTTTTCCAGAGGATAAGGTCAAACCTTTTTGTCTCATACTTGATCCAAAAAGTGCATTTTTACTTTTACAAACAAAGATCTAAGGCATAATAGAACAACACATGTTCTGCCTTTTACATATGACTTACTATTTGAAAAGATAGAGTAGATTTGACATTTTTCACAACTCAGCTAACAGATTGTACAAGGAACTCTGATATTCACTACTCAGTAGACAAAATATATCAGTTGATCACTTTTAGCTAGGACTCAGTTGACAAATATTGCTCAGCTGATCATATAGATGCTCAGCTGATTAGTAGTAAGCTTAGGAGGACATAAGCTCATGTATTTGGATGATCAGTTGATCAAGAGTGCTCAGCTGATCAATCAAATACATCAGTTTATGAGGAGAGATGACTTGTGTAAAGAAAGACTTACTTAGCTGATGCTTCTAGGCCTCAGCTGATCCATTTGTTCACTCAGCTGATAGAGTAGGCACTCAGCTGATCAAATTCTTCACTCAGCTGATCACTTTCTTCACTCAGCTGATCAATCTGTTTACTCAGCTGATGGAATATTTTCATCAGCTGATCAACAATTTTGCTCAGCTGATAGACTGTTTTCCTCAGCTGATGGTCTTCTTTACTTGTTTTCTTCATTTGATGCTCGTTGGCTGATATCCTTTGGCTGATACATTGAGTAGGATCTGATGCTCAGCTGATGGCTTATTTTTCTCAGCTGATGGTTCCATACTTAGCATATTTTTATATAAACTGATTCAAACAACACATGTTTGAATTCTTTCTAAGTCATACTGAATGTAGGGTTTGGTTATCATCAAATTCTATGTTTTAAGATAGGCAGAGTTGATTATTTAGGGTGAAGTAATTATCTCCCCAACAGAATTCTTCATCTTTTACTTGTTGCATTATAATTCTCTTTATACATACATATATATATATATATGTATGTATACACACACACATACTCTCTCATATTTGTATATATATACATATACATACATACATACATGGTTACTCTTATTTTTAATACTTTGTTATGTATCTCTCAAGAATTTCACTCTTCTCAGTTACCCACGTTTAGTCTTAATGTGTATAAATATGTATTTATGAAATATATCTCTGTAAGAATACATTCTCTTTAATTATGCAATTATACATATCATCCTAGCTTGTTTAAGCCATCGTATACCACTTAAATTTGTGAACCACACAATGTAACAGACCAAACCCCGTAGCATGATATCGCCCATTTTGCCCCATTGGCTCACGATTTTGTTTCTGGTATGGAACATTCCACCAAAATGCCTCATGCTATGAAAGGTATCCACACCCTTATAAGTCATGTTTCATTCCTCTCTCCAACCGATATGGGACAAATGTTATAAATCCTCCCCCCTTCAGACATAACGTCCTCATTGTGCACATCGGTCTAGGGCCTGGCTCTGTTACCATCTGTAACATCCCAAACCCCGTAGCATGATGCTTTGCCTCACTGGCTCACAGTTTTGTTTTTGGCATAGAACACTTCACCCAAAAGTGTGACATCCGTCACCAAAGCAGGTTAACCAGTTTAGACTCTCAAATTGTTATTAGGTTTCATGCGTTTAATTTACCTTGAAATCCTAAAAATCCAAATGAGTGATGAGTATTAGAAGGTATATCCTCTTTACGCACTATTCAGACCATGACATTTAGATAATCCTATAGCTACATGCCTAAGGTGTGTAACAAATTCGTTACATGAACCTTGAATGCACATCAAGGGTGACACAAGTTCAAATATTAAATTGAACTCATGAGAATACAAGTACAATTATTGGAACAGTTGTTATAAGTTCATAAACTCTATTGAGACTCGAATAATTTTAAAGAAGATTAATACACTAACAAGCAACCGTATGACACCAAAATTAAAGTAATAGTAATAATAACACAACAAATGAGTTGGCATTACAAACCAAATTAATAAAACTCTAGAACAAATCTTAAAAATCTAATAACCCTAACTAATGACATAAAATGTAACACATGGCAAGGGTAAGTGCACCACTTGCACTCCTACTCAAAGAAGTAAAATAAATAAATAAATAAAAATATATATGTATAGAATATTAATGAAATTTCGGCCAACAAAGGGGGGGAAAGGGAGAGTAAATTTTAAAATTCAAAACATACCAAAAAATAACATGATTCTATATTAAATGCCTAGAGTTATTTCCAAAACACCAACTCCATAAACCCTAGCCTCCATACATCGAAAATTCTCCAGCCTTACTCCCTTATCTTCGATTCCTTGAAGGCCAAGAACAAGTTTTGGTGGTGTTCTTCAAGATTTCAAGAGATCAAGTCACATTGGTCATCATTCGAAAACATCTAGGTATGAATCTATTCTTAGGTATCTTAAATCTTTCTTGTTCTTTTCCATCATCTTGGCTAATGAAGCAACTCCTAAAATAAACACCCAAGAACATTCAAAATCAAGTTTAATACTCATGAATGCCGATTCTTACAAATACTTGTGTAATACTTGAATCAAAACTACCTTTTAAGGGTTTTGAGAATCTGACAGAAACTTTGAGTCGTGTTTAAAAGGTCATAACTTGGGCAATTCGTGGACTTTTCTATCGTATTTTAAGTCTAAACAAAATTAATTTGAGTCTACTTTCTACTCCAATTGGTCTCATCTCAAAACAATATCGTTTAGTCGTCCAAACAGATTAAAACATTTTGGTGCACAAATCTGGATTTTTGGGACAGAAGCATAGGTAACTTAACTGCACTATAAATCACTTTTTTTGATGAATAAAACCGTGAGATTCATACAAGACAAAGCTTTACGTGTCTATGGAGTCCTGTAAAAATTTTGGAAATTAATTAGTTCGTTTACTATTTTAAATAGAAATAAACTTTCTGTCGCGTAAAACAATGGTATTTTCGGATTAGTCGATTATCACGAATTTATTTTAATATAAAAGTAAAAGAATAAATTCTGGAAAAATTAGGGTTTCATCTAGAGACATGGAAGTAAATTTCATAAAAATTTAGGAATTTAACTAGGTTATTTAGAGGGGTTTAAAAATACAAAATGGGACTACAAATTCTGCCAGAAAACTACTTGAATCCTAAAAAGTATTTCTAAAAGCATTAAAATAAAATAACGGAATTTATAACAAATCTAAGTGATAATACAAGTATACCTTACATAAGAAAGGCATTATTCAAAGTATTGGATACAATACAAGAGCAATCTATCAAAGTTAGATTGCTACCTAAGAGTTTCACACCATAGAAACTGATGTCACGAAACCTATTGTAGATCTTTGAGCAGGATTCATCTCACTAGCTACTATCAACCCTCAAGGTGAGTACTCGTGGCCCCTTTTGCATGTTTTCTTGGGGGGAAATGACACTAAATGAATCGCTTTATTTTTCATGCCGTGAATTGAAATTCTTTTCTTTTTGACAACTTGGATTATGTGTTACATGCTTGTGTGAACCCGATTATGGATTATGTCAATCAAACTAACCCAATGATGGGTTAAGTCAATCAAACTAACCCTGTGATGGGTTAAGTCAATCAAACTAACCCTGTGATGGGTTAAGTCAATCAAACTAACTCCGTGATGGGTTAATTCTAACCCCGTGATGAGTTTAGTTGATCAAATGAACCCGGTGATGGGTTAAGTCAAATGAATTCAATTTACCCAACTTAGTGCTCCAGCTGGTAGGCCTTGTTGGATGACAAGTATCAAATGGACAGTGTGGTCGGTTATCATTATTCAAAATGGACAGTGTGGTCCGGTTATCATTATTCAAAATGGACAGTGTGGTCCGGTTATCATTATTCACATTGGACATTGTGGTCCGGTTATCATTATTCATATTGGACATTGAGGTCCGGATATCATTATTGCGAGTATGTGTTACACTATATCCATTGTCAAACTAATGTATACACGGCAAATCAATTATTTTATTTAAACCTGCGAGCTCACCAACCTTTGTGTTGACATTTTTAGAGTGTTCATTTTCAGGTAATACTTACGCTAACGCTTAAGGAGCCTAGAAGACTCTAGACGGACCTTAGCGTGACTCATAGCGAGAACCGAACTATTAATATTAATTTGTGATGTGGGTGTTTGTTAACACTTCAAATTGTTATATGGTTTTGGGCTTATCGCCCATATACTTGACCCGGGTTGTAGGGTTTACATTCGCACGATCATTTACTCTCGTTAATTGTCTATGTTGCCGTGGAACCGACTTAACACGGCGCAAGACTCCTCTTGTGTCGGGGAAACGTCGTGACACGTTGGATTAATTGCATTTAGTGATTTCTCTATTTTATATCAATGTGTTATGACGATCCTCTCCGTCACACTTCGCGATTCCGCCTTGGCGGGGTGTGACAAAAAGGCCTTATGCTAGGAGAGGTATCCACACCCTTATAAGACATATTTCGTTCCCCTCTCCAACCAATGTGGGACGGATGTTACAAATCCTCCCCCTTCAGGCAACGAGGAAGTTGTGTTCGAAGGGGAGAAGATTTGTAACATCTGTCCCACATCGGTTGGAGAGTTGAACGAAACATGTCTTATAATGGTGTGGATACCTCTCATAGCATTAGGCCTTTTGGGTAGAGTGTTCCATATCAGAAACAAACCATGAGCTAGCGGGGCAAAACGGACAATATCGTACTACGGGGTTTGGGCTGTTACACACAACATTAATTATTGTTGCACTTTAATGTGTATGATTAAGTATTAAATATTAATCCCTAACATTTTCTCTTTTCTATTCATTTGGTTTTCACTTCTTTTTTAGTCACTCATATTCAATTTTTGGTATTTAGTATAATATCACAATACTTCAACCTGAGTCATAAACATGTATCTATGTCTCATATCTCTTATATATAATTATACTCATATCTATTAATTTTGTGTTTATCTCCATACTCTTTACTAACTACTTAGTTGTGAATCTTTTGATATTAACAAATAATAACAATCGTATAATAAATCTCACTCTAGTATTTTATATGTACAATTACAAGTAATTAATATCTCTAAATACCAGGTTGAGGTACTCACCTATAGTCCAGAGCTTTCCAATAACTTCTTTCGGCTTCTTCAAATCCTCACTCATCCTAAATAAGGATAGCATATCAAAATACGCCTTAATTAAAACACAAAAACTAACTCATGATCCAACATAGGCCGACATGGCCTGTGTCAACACTATACGGCCTGTGTTCAGACCACATGACCTCCTACACAGGCTCCCTCAACCTACACGGCCCATGTTTAGACCTACACGGCCCATGTTCAGACCTACACAGTATGTGTTACCCTATATGGCTTGTGTTTAATCTTCATGGCCTCCCTCAAACTACACGGCTTGTGTTCAGACCTACACGACCTGTGAACACCCTACATGGCCTACCCACACCAACACGGCCCGTGTCAGTCTATAAACAGCTAACTGTTCTTCGTGAACAACCTACAAATTTAAGAAAACTCAACTTTTAACTCAAATCAAAGACATACAATGATCATCTCTTGTTATACTAATGGAATAAACACTAATTTAACCCCTAAAATCACTACTACCACTTAACACAAGAATTCAAGAATTTTCTAACCTGTTTGAGTGTAATTTACAACTGAATCTTGGATTCTTATCTTGATCTTCAACAGCCACTTTGTATTAACTTAAAATCTCTTATTCAAACTTGATTAGGCGAAATCCTCAATAATCTTCACTCTCTCTACTCTCTCTCTCTCTAAAACACACACACTAAGTGTGTAAGTGTGTGTTTGCCCCTTTTTATAACTCAAACATAAGTTTGGGTATAAACTACCCCTTACCCAAGTACAACTTATTATCAAAATACCTTTACTGTTCGACTCACTGTCTTATTAATTTCATGATTTGCCCCAAAGGGTCAACTACCTATACTCTACTACTCAAAATAATAACTTTTGATTTAATAAATAATTTTATAAATTTGGGTTGTTACAATAATACTATGTTCCAGAGTTAAAATTAAGAGAGAAAAAAATATTTAGAAAGGAAAATAAATTTTAATTGTGTTTCCAAGTTTTTTAGGAGAGAAAATAAATGACTTTTGAAGAAAAATTATCTATTCTCTTATTTTGTGATTTTCCTCTCAAAGTTGAAAAGATTTTGGATGAAAATTAAAAAACACTCCATATTTCACATCTTCTTTCATTTTTTTCGAACTCAGGAGTACCAAATGACAAAAACATCTTTTTTTCTTTTCTTTTATCCCGTTACTTTTCTATCATTTCATTTTCTTTTCACGTATAACTCAATAACAAATATAAAAGTATGAAATGATAAATATTTGCTTTTGATCTGTTAAAAAACTAATAAAATTAAGCTAGTAAATTCATCTATTAATTATATTTGACTATTTTTAGAATATATATATATATATATATATATAATGCAGTAATTCAAAGGAACATATACAGATATACTAAACAAAGATCAATTAATGATCTCGATCTCATTTGCCGTGCACCTTGTCAAAGAATATATATGAAGGAATCCAATTAGTTACAAATTAATAATGAAGTTAGCATGTACCACAATTAATCGTGTGATAGACTAGAAATGGCAATCAACCAAAGAAGGTGTCGAAAATACAATTATTTGGTTGCTGTTTGATCCGAAAGAAATATTAGTTTCCTTGCTATCATGATCCTCGATAGGAGCCGGAAGATTTAGATCCAATTCCGATGGTAGTAAGGTTTTGTGTTTCTTGGAGTACTCGTTACGAGTTGTAATTTCTGTCTTTGTCATGGTAGTAGTGGTAGTAATCGTAGTCATGGACCGATGTCGCCTCATGTGACCACCTAGTGCTTGACCAGATGTAAAACCTGAACCGCATATCGAACATTCGTGAACCTTGGGCCATTTGGTGGAGCCACTAAGGTTACATGAAAAGGGCATATTTGGACCAATATTAAAAATAGGTGTTCTATCTTTGGAAAGTTCATGCTTGTGGGGTTTGTTGTGGCTGGCTCTATGGCCACCAAGTGCTTGAAAGGAGGTGAAACCACGATCACATGTTTTACATTCGTAAGCATATGATTGAGTCGTGTTGGGTGGCGGTAGAGGGTGGCCGTGAGCCAGAAGCATAAGGCAATTGGCTATGTCTTGGTCGTTGTTGGTGTGGTTCTTTTGAAGGATGTTAGTGAAGTCAATGGCCGTTGTGGAGGGCGTTTGGAAGAAGCCACTACTAGGGTTAGCCGGAACACCGATTTCACTGGTGGTGGTTGTGGAGGAGGAGGAGGAGGTGGTGGCGGTTGCTAAGGTTAAGGTAAGGGCTGATGCAGGTCTCCGGCGTTTTGAGCGTTTTCCCTTTATGAGGTATTTCATATCCTCTATGATCATAGTATCACCATCATCATGAGCTTCCATATGTGTGTGTGTGTGTTGGGGTGAATTGAAGGGTGTTAAGTATGCCAGAGTATGTACGTACGGTGTGGGTTACAGTTATATCATGTATAGAGTATATATATGTGAATGAATGTGTTAAAGATCGAGTAAGATATAGAAGCCGCCCCCGTGAGTATGTCCACCGATCTAGGTTTGCCTTTCCAACCTTGAAAGTTACTATATATATATACTTATTAATTAAAAAAAAGCAGTTACGTATATATACATATACATATCATATATATATAATACATATATACATACATGTATGTATTTAGCATATCATTTTATTATAGTATATATATGTAATCTGAAGTTGCTATTTTTTATAACAACATATATAAGCATATATTGCTATATATATATATATATAAACAGTGAAAATTAATGTCAAATGCATATTATTTAATTTGTGCACTTTTCCGAACCTTGTAATTAATAGATTTATGCTTAATTAAGTATTAATTAGTCATAGTGTATGTATTTGAAGGTGTTATATAAATAATACGTACGATCGACTATATATGATAATTGACAAACATGAATAACTATATTTAATATAAAAAGTTTAATATATAGTTGCATAGTTAACTCGATCGATCATTTTAATTACCATATATATATATATATATATATATATATATATATATATATATATATATATAATGAAGTGATTTATTCCATGTGCATGGAAGGAAGAAAGTAAGAAGTGGAGGAAGAAGCTAGGGAATGAGGTTGGCTTTGAAGCAAATCCAACGTACGAAGCTACCTAGCTAAGGAAGAGTTGGAGGATTAGATATATATTCCTTTTCCAGGTTTAGAGTGAAAGCCTGGCTGGCACACTAGCTAGCTAACCATAACCGGCCAACCTTCTCATACTACCTGCTTGCTACGTCACCTACCAATTCTTCCTTCTCCATCTCTTCCAAATTAATAAATTAACTTAATTAATTCACCTAAGTTACTATTTGTACGTAAGTCTTATAATTAATATTTCTGGCACCACGACCACGTTACTCGATCTTTAAAACTAATAACAAGTTAACATTTAATTAATTCTAGCATAAATTCATTAATAATTGTCACGAAAAATATTGACCTAAACTTAACGTATATTAATTAATCTAGTCAAGCAAATTAATGATGATCATAGTATATATGACCCAAACATCACGCCGGCTTTATGCCTCAAGTTCGTACTCACTGGATCCATTTCAATTTTGACCAATCGTTATAATCCTAATTAATAATTTAAGTCTGCTACTCATGTATACTATTAATTGGTTTGCGATTAGTGACGGTAACAAGAATATATATATATTGAACAAACTTGTAGTCCCACAATAATATAACTATATATGATCGACTACGTATTATTAAAGTGAGAGAGACGTGGTTGTTCGTTCACAGCGAGAAAGGAACACCACTTGAGAAAATGCGTGGTTAGGGATGGTAAAAGTACCCAACGTGTACCTAATACTTGAACCTAGTTTGATCAAAGGAATCTCTAAATTGACCAGAGACGAAGACAAAGATAAGGATAAGGATAACAAACTAATTAGAAATCGGGAATGGGGTTGGGGTTGGGGATGGGGATACCCCTCTATTGAGTCCCTTGACCCAAATTTTATGCAACAAACTTTGTTTTTATCAAAAAGAGTTAATTGTCAAAATCGTCCTTTAATTTTGTCATTTCTTCCGATTTGATCTTTTAACTTCAAAAGTGATCGACTAGGATAGTATTTTAAGATTGATTTTGTGACAAAAAATGTCCTTTTGTTAGTTGACCGTTAGTTAACTCTGTTAAATCAAAGTAAAATGATAATTGTATCCTTATTTTTTATTTATTTATTAAAACTAAAATATTAATATTTATTAATGTCCTAATCTATTAATGAGTTCAAAAGTGGTGAGTTGTCACACACACACACACTCTCTCTCTCTACACACAACCACCGCTACCACTTTAACCACCACACTGTGAAAGCATCACCCTATCGTCGGCCACAAGAGGATAAACTTATCAATCTCAATGAATCTCGTAAGTAAGGTGTGTCTTGATGAGGAAGAAGTGCAAGCTGAGATTTCAAAATTTGGGAAACCTTAAGAGGATAAACCGAAAGCTCAAAATGTGTCACGAAAGGTGAGTTTAATTGAATTCTCTTTCACTCGCTAAGAAAATGAAAAAAAAAAAGAAAATTACATAACTCTATTAAGATTGTCATATTTCTATAACCTTTTTCCCTAATTTGGTTTTAGGTAACAAAAGTGGAAAGAATTCCATTGGAATGAAGAAAAAACCAGCATCACTTGTACCTAAATCTCCTGAAACATTAGCCACCAGATTATCAAAACCAAAAGCAACTCCCACATCCTCATTGAAGAAGGCAAATGCATCATCATTATCATCATCAAAGAGCAAGAATCATTTGTTATCAGAAAGCAAACTTGTTGCTCCAACTTCGCTACATTTATCCATGAGCATGAGTGTGAATTTTGTAAACAAATTTAGGGTTTTTACATGATTTGGGAATAGATCTAAGGTTTTCACACGATTTGGGATTTTTGTTGTAGAAAGGTGTCGAACTGTCGATGGTGGGATTTTCAATAGTGGTGGCTAAGGTTTTCTATGGTGTTGGTAGATGGTGAAGTGGGAGTGGCGGAATAGTGACTAAGGTTTTCTACAGTGGCATAGTGCAAGAGAGAGCCGTCGACGGTGGGCGGTGACGGTGGCTATGCTCAGAGGGTGGTGGGGGCGGTGGTTATTAAGAGGGTGGTGGGGAGGGTGACAGATGAGTGAGAGAATAAGATGGGAGAGAGAGAGAGTGTGTGTGTATATGAAAAGGAGAGAATATATATTTTTATATACTTAAAAATAAGAGTTGATTGATAATTAACTCTAAAGATAATAAAATATTATTTTAATCAATAAAAACTAGAAAAAATGATAAAATGACCAAAGTATCCTTGATTTAATAGATTTGACTAACGGTCAACTAACAAAAGGATATTTTTCGTCACAAAGTCGATTTTAAAGGACTATCCTAGTCACTTTTGAAGTTGAAAGACCACATCGGAAGAAATGAAAAAACTAAAGAACGAATTTGACAATTAACTTTATCAATAAATGCTATCAACTTTCATAATTCTTTTGGTATATGCAAAATATTTTTTTCTGTGTCTCATTTAAGTTATTATTATATATAATAAACTTTGCATGATTTATCATTATATATAACAGCGTATTCAAAGTTTGTTGTATTTTTTTTCCTGAAAGACGAGTGTATTTTGGTATAATGGGTAAGATTCGAAGGAGAACACACTTCTCATGATATACATAAAACAATCAACTTTTAAACTTTATTAAAAACATATGTAAAAAGTGATTAATATATATAGTAGATGTATCTAATTCTTGTAGATTCATTTAATAGATGCATCATATTTGTATAGCATTTAAATCAAGATTTCAAGAGCACAGATCTATCTCCATGAAAAAGTGTTAATGACCATACCAGTATACGGTAATCATACAACCCGACAATATCAACCCGTGGGCGAGTTAGAGTACTTAATACATAAGGAAGAGACAACGTCTTAACCACCGGGAATTCCTTTTACCTAGTGGTAAGTGTTTTAATTCTAACAATTTATATCTTAGCGATGTCATAGGTTCGAATCTCACATCTGTCAAAAAATTGCTGGGGGTGGATGGATGAGTCATTGGCCGTTATCCTTTTAAATCCGCGCGTTGGTTGTGACGAGTTGGAATCTCAATGGCCAAAGACATTTGCGGCAGATGCTAGGAGGAGGGATGTTGGCGGCAGATGCGCGTTGGTTGTGTCAATATATAAAAAATAGGTAGCACAATGACCATCATAAGTTTCTTTAAACCGAGTGGTAATTAGTGACTTAACCTTTTAAAAGATGTTCTCACTTAGCATGCCTCTTAATATAATAGACTTAACCTCTTAATATAATAGACTCATCGAATTAATATGTATATATTAGATCAAATAGAAGTTAAATATAATTTTATGAAGCGGCGAATTCAATTTTTTTTTTCTGAAAAATATGAAACTTTTCTTTTTATGTTTTGACACATTTTTTTTTACTAAAAACACTCTCTTATTCGTTTATATAAATCTTGTCAAAAAAATTAAAACTTCTCTTTTATGATGCATACATATATCGGTAAACAAAAAATACCAAAATTTCATGGACATTCTAAAACTAATATGCCAAGATCTTTCACTTCTAGTTTTAAAGATACAATGCACCTTAAAAAAGCAAATTTTAGTGCATACGATGCTCTACTCCCTACTTAAAATTGTCTAAAATTGAATTCGAATTAAGGAGTTAACAATATCATTTCTCAATGTAAAGATCTAGATTGTCATAAATATTTCATCATCCAATATATACGAGCTATATATTTAACCTTGATATATGTATCCACATCTCTTCAAATTTTTTAATTAGTTTATTTTTTATTTAAGTAGACCATAATTCTCATCTTCTATGTATGTTGTGCTAGGTATATATACGAGTTAGGTAATGACCATCTATTGCCTCAACATACCTAGCCCTGGTCCCTGCCTTTTTTTAAATTTGCTGCACTTTTTATCGTTGTTTTGACTGCTAATAAGTACATACTTTGCCCACCATGAAGTGTGTTATAGAGATATGGGAGTCCCTCACTTACACACATTACACCGTGTCATCTCAGCTTTTATTCCTATTACACTGATAATCACACACCTATCATACTAAATCAGTACCCCTTCACACCATTACATAGAAAAAAACAAGAAAAATAAAGGAAGAATTGGGGGTTAACCACCGACCAAAGCCATGGTGGGCTACCCACACCGAATTCTCATATTAATATAGGAATGAAACTCACGGAGTGAAGGATAGAAAGGACTTCTCTCACTGGATGTTTCACCCTCCACTCCCTCCCCTCTTATATATATATATACACACGCTTCTCTTTTCCTTTGTAATTTTTTTTATTTATGTACTTTGTTGTAATATGAGTATCTGATCTTCTAACATTCTTTATACTACATAAATAATTGTCAATGTTTAGTAAATATATTTTTCATTGTTCTATAAAGCATAAAATTAAGGTGAGAAAAAATGAACTAGAAAAACGGAAAAGAAAAAAAAAAGAGCTTATAAGTTCCTAATCAGCTTCCAAATCAAATCCTTTATGGTACACATATATACCGGTAACCAAAATTTCATTAAAGTACAACTAAAACTAGCATGCCATGATCTTTCGGTTCTAGTTTTCAAAAATACACTAAACGAATAAATGCAAATCGTTGTATCAATTGGTTCCATTGCCCGATAAAGGTGTCGTGGCAAAATCAACTCCATCTCTTCCTCGATCAGCACTCTCGAACTCTTTTATCAACTCAGGGTCAACATTTTCTTCGGGTTCCCATGTTGCTTCTTCTATATCCGTCCATTTCACTAAATACTCGTTTTTCCCTTCCTCTCCTTCCCTTCTTCCTACCACGCACTCCGCCACAGCATATTCCAATCCTGCCTCGAAATCTTTTATCAAGTCCTCCGCGATCAATGCGGCTTTGATCCACTCGTTATCTTCACCGTCCTTCCATTTCACCAAGTACTCCAAATTCTTACCCTTGCCTCTCCTTTCGATAAGTTCCTGCACCTCCGCGTACTCGAATATTGCCCCCTCTAGTATTTTAATTACACTTTCCAACCCTAATCTTCTAGCAAATTGCACTGGGTTCCCCTTAGGTGTTGAGTTTAAAACCTCACGTGCTAAATCTAACGGCGTCCGTCCCTTGACATCCCCTGCCTCCGGATCCGCCCCAAACTCCACTAACAACTTCGCCACCCCCGGCCGGACGTAACCTGCCGCCATGTGTAACGCCGTCAGACCTCCGACGTTATCACGGTGGTTCACGTCAGCGCCAGCCTCCACTAATGTCCTCACACATGATTCAGACCCGAGTCCGGCGACGAACAACAGAGCCGTCCGGCCGTCGCCGTCGACGGCATCCACGTCTCTGCCATCTGCAGATTCAATAATTTCCTTCAACGCGCGATCGTCAGCTTTCTTTGCGGCGACCCACCATGGGTTTTCGTACTCTGCGATGACGTCAGCCGCGATTAAATTCCCGGGAACCCACGTCGGCGCATGATCGTCTTCCCATTCGATTAAATACTCCATTCCGGCACCGCCTTCGAGTGCTCTGCTTCCTATTATTGTTTTAACTTCTCCGTAGGTTTCATCTTCGTCATAGTTGGAGAACTGAGGCGGGTCTGATTCGGATTGAGGTTGGTTTTCTACGGCAGAGGCGGCGGCGGAGACGGAGAGATTGGGAGAACGATGTGATGATTGGAAACGGGGGTAGAAAGAGAGAGAAAAAGGTAGCGGAGTTGTGGGGTGCAGTTTAGGTGGGAGCTTGAGGCCGGAGAGAGATTGGTTAACGGAGAGAGCGTCCATTTGACGGAGGCGAAATGACGGAGGTGGAGGTGCTCCGGATATTGATGGGATGGTGGAGGTGTTATCCAAGAAAGATGATAGGATAAGAAATCCCATCTAAATTTTTTATGGGTGGGCTTTTTCGTCTTTTGCGGTTAAGGCTATTTTTGTAATTTCCTGTATTCTTTTTTTTCTCTTTTTTGAATAATTTCGCCGATGTCCTTTTAGATTTTAGTAATTACACCACGTACATTCTTTTAAACTTACAAATTACATAATTATTCTTGCAAAAGTGTAATCTCTCAAATATGTTTATATACTTATTTATTTTTATACCATTTACAAATTAGAAATATCTCCCTAATTTAATTTATACGTTAAACCTTCAATATACCCATGTTTAGAAATTATATCATATCCTAAAATCCATCTATATATGTATATCTTTCAGGCAATCTTGATGCTTGTATGTATATCTTTCCGGCAATCAAAAGGATGAAGGCGATTTTTAAAAAGCCACCTCTATTAACTTTAATTATTCTTTCCCTAGTTCAACTCAATTAAGTCTTATAATCCAACAAATTAGGCATGAACATGGTACCAAATTGTGTGATATACTCATATGAAGACATTAACTAAAAGCATGCAACAACAAGGAATGAAACGATAAGCACTGTTCTCGTAGCAAAAAGTTGTGCAGAGCTGCCGAAGCTTGTCTCTCAATCCCGAACCTCAAGAAAAGATGAAACATATTCAAGTCCTAAGGTGGACAAGCAAGTCATTGAGGAATACAGTTTAGTACCACGGCGACATAAGGGGCATGGTTGATGACTTGATGTATGACTTTCAACCAATGAAAAGGAAGGAGGTACATATGCAACCAATTTCAATCAATGAATTAGGGCTCGAATAGTGAATCTCGAGGTAAATTTGTACAAGGGCAATATTCTAAAACTACTTGTTATTAGGTTTTAGATACTAATTAATTTAAAGATAACCTTTTTAATTTTTAAAACGTGGGAACTAATATTAAAAATGGATATATATATATATATATGTAAGGTTTACAAGGATATAAATATAGTTTTCAATTATACAAGGATATGTACGTAATTATTATAGTTTGTAAGGATGTAAATGAAAAATATGTTATGTCTCCTTACTCATCCTCATACTCACATAATTAAAACATTTGTCAAAATTATTTGTGAATATAATAAAAGAGAATTAACGGAATATATATGTCACAACTTAGTAGGTAGGAGGATATAAAATTTTCTTGAACAAAATTCTACCCTTTTTTAGGTAAAAAGCGAGAATAAGATATCTACTTCTAGTACGATCTATTTATTGTACTTTTATACTAAGATGTTTACTTTTTTCAAAACAGATCTGTTGTACTTTGATTTTTGCTGGCGTTCAGACATTTAAAAAACAAACTATTTGTTTTTGCAATCGGAAAAGAGCTTTGAAAATCTTTTTACATATATTTCTAGCAAAGGTGTACGATCCTCTTTCTTAAACAAACATTCTCGCGTGTATATATGTAACCTACTCTCGTAATTGGTTCTAACTCTATAATCATTGTGTTATAAAGTCTGGGTATTTAGTTGACCGTTTGTGACGAGTGGATCATTATTCGAACACGGAGTCAACCTGGTTATATATATATATATATAGCACGTACATACATATACATATATACATACATACAAACACGCATACATATACATAAATAAATATATACACAAACATACGTATCTATATACATGCATATATATATGTACATATACATACCTACATTCGTACATACATGTATATATGTCGGTGTACATATATAATATGCACATGTGCACACACATTCATGTGATCCACAGTTCTACTTCTGAAATCATGATAAGAGGTTTTTTTCCCTTTTTGTTAACTAAGATTTTGGGTATCTTCTTGTAGTTGTTGGTTTTTTTATGTAAAAACAATTAATACTAAAGCTCTAACTTTTAGATGTGAATTTTTCTTCTTGAGTTTAATTACCGCATTAGTGATACGCATTTTGGGTATAATTTAAAAAATACATAGTTTGTTTGATTTTGAAATATAGCAGTGAATATAACTTTTGTTATGAAAATGCGCATGACTTGTGAATTGAGTTGTGTAGATTTTAATTTTTAAAGCCGCACATTGAGTGCATGTTACTTTAACAAAGGATTGTTATGATCGATTTTTATTTTTGAGCTGCATTTTTTATTCTCTACGATTTTTCGTCTATTTCTACTTTTTCCCTCTTGTGGAGTTGGATATGCATAATTGCATATATTGAAAATGTGTTTTAGAAAGAAAAATCATCTAAAATATATCAAGAGGATTAAAAACTGAGTAATGTGATAAAAAAATATACACATGTTGAAGATATAAAAATTTGAATGTTAATGGGGTCTTTTTCTTTGGTTCATCGGGGAGTGAGAGTTGGCGCGTGGAAAGAGAGCGTAGGTTTTTTTTTCTTGTTTTTCATTTGTGCTCTTATAAACACAACACAAACACAACACATGACACGTGTTAACTTTACGTCGGTTCTATGGTTTTATTTTTAAAGGGGTTCTATATAGAACCTAACTATATACACACACATACATATGTTGCATACGTACACACACATATATATATATGTATGTGTGTGTGTGTGGAGGGGGGGTGTAACCCGAAAAACTTAAAAACTAGGGTATCCGTTGAACATGGGGTGGTCCGGATTTTAAATTTTGATATCCGCGTGTACCCACCCCGTATGCTTTTAACTTATTTATATTTATATTTATATATATATTTGTTAATATGAAATAACAAAAGCCCCTACCGTCTCCCCCAATTCTTTTTTGAGCTTCGACATCGAGAGTTTCGAAGTCTGCAATGATCGAGAGTTCAACACAAAGACACTGAAATCGATCAAAAGTGCCGACTTCAAGCTTATTGAAAGATCTTTTTGATTTCTGTCAGTGATTTATTGTTTTATTATGAATCTAAACTTGTTGAAAACAACAAAAATGAAAACTGCTCAATTTTGGAGTACTCGTAACCCGAACTGTAGATATCCATCTCCCTTCGGGTATTTGTCGTTTTAAAATAACTTATTTCTAAAGTTGTGGGTCAAAGTTATTGATGTTGTGCAGTTATATAATGATGTGAAATAAAACGAAAATACTAGACTAAACTACACACCGGTCAGTGAACCCATCCTATAGTAGTAAAGTGTTTGTAAGACCGAGTGTCGAACCTCAAGGAAGCAAGATGAAATATCAATACTAAGTTGTCGTCATTAATTAATCTATGATCAAATGTTTATAATCCTAAAGTTAACAATCAAAACAAGCGAGATAAAAGAAACTAGATATTTTTTTAGAACTTTTCGATTTGAGAAGGAAGTGCTACTAGACTCGATTACAAATAGAGTTAATTGACAAAGATTTGATAAATTTGATGGGCAAGAAGTTAAACCATCTAAACACTTCAAATATTAAATAAAATCAAACAAGAAGGTTTCCTTAAAATAATTTTACAAGATACAAGGAGTGACAATAATCTACCACTTTGTAAAAACATTCAAGCAAGGATTTAGTGTTGTATTAAAACACGTTTAATAACAAAGTTCTCCGTTAATTAAACAATCCATTCTTGAAAACTAACCCCCGAAGTTCTCCGAAGTAGCCAATTTCACAAAAATCAACTTTAAAGATATTCCAACACTTGACTAACATAAAGTAAGCATTCCAAAGTCAATTTTATCAACAAATAACAAATTGCATTACAATGGTGAAAACCCAAACCCAAATGTAAATTCTCACAAATTTGGCATCACAACTAGGAGTAATTGCAAAGAAACCAAGAACCAATCAACGGTATATGTATATTACATCAATTAGTTAGGGAAATTTAGGGAAAAACGTGGATTGAAACAATTTGAGATGAAACCCTAGCTTGAAGCTTCCATTAATGGTGAAATTTGGGAAAACCCACAAAAAATACCAAATCCAAGTCAATAACCTACTTGAATCTCATCCAATAGCACTAAAATTAACTACTCCATGTTAAACATCACGAAATCTAAGCAAACAAAACTGAAATTGAAAGGAAACATGAAATAAAGCTTAAACCCTTGAAGAACTCAATGGAGAAGATGAAGAAGAACTCAATGGAGAAGATGAAGAAGATGCTCCCAAGGTAAGATCCAAGCTCCAAATCTTACTTCCTCTATATGTATCCTTTGAAAACTTGACTTAAAGCTCTGAAAAATATCAAGAAAATTGCCTCTCCCCAGAGTTTTAGGGCTGAAATCGAGTTATCAATGAAAAGGGGGAGAAAAAAATGCTTAAATATGCAATCAGCATCTGGCACATGTACGGCCGTACATCGCACTTTACGGGGCCGTACAAACGGGTCTGAAACATGATTTTTTTCATTTCTTCTAAATTTTGGGGATTTTCTTTCCTTTTGTCATGGATAAGCATTAAAGACCTGAGATTTCAAAAATAACGAATTAAGTATTAATTAAGACCAAATTACTCAGAAAATCATTTTAAATGATCGGATATCGCCCCAAAATAACTATTCAAGTTGGGTGATATATAAAAACAAATTTATTTGTTTAATTATTAAAGCTGCAAGCATTAATTATAAACATAAGCTGCTCACATTATGAGTTTATGACAAACAATATTATTATCGACGTTCTATAAATCTTTAAACAATGAACATTACCTCTTACGTACAATCAACTACGACGGGTGATAATCAACACGTCGTCGTGTTTGTGTTTGCGAAATGAGCGATGGGTTAATTAGTATCTCTTAATTTGTATAATTATTCTTGTTGAAGATTAAATCCTAATCCAAATAGACATATCTACCACCCGAAAACAATCCACGTAACTCAATTATCTAAACTAATGACGTCTCAACTAGACATGACCCTCTTCATCAATTTGAACCAAGGCTTGTTTAATCAGGTTCACAAAATTGCACAAGGAAAAGTAATAGCTTGGTTAGTTGAACTGACTTTTGCTTTGACATGAAAATGTTCGATTAATTCTTTTATATAATCACTTGTTTTGAACTTTTGATCAATTGCCAACTTGACCCCTCCATTTTATCGCATCAACTCTACTCAATTATACTATACTATATATCAAATTAGCAAAGTAAAACAGCACTTTATCATGATATTTTAAATAGTATTTTAGCAAATTAATCATAAAACCATGAGATATTAAAATCTCATGAGATTTTGTAACGTGATCCACTAGCCACCATATTTTCAAAAACACACACATATATATGTATATATGGGGAGAGCATCGTATGAAAGTTAAAAAAAATTTCTAGGAAATCTGATCAGGTATGAGAGATGATGTGTAGTGGTTGATAAGATAATCGATAATGTTGTGAGTGTGTAAATAGAAATTGGGTGAGAATGGGAGAAATGATCTATTAGTCATCAGTTATATATTTGATCTATTATATCTCACGATCGTAATTCACTTGTCGCAATTCATGTTGGGTTATGAATAAGATAAATGATCAAATGTAGACCATCCGATTAAATCAAATTATAGGTTAGGATTAAATCTCTCATTCTCACATAAATATTCATTATCATTTGAACCTTTATATATATATATATATATATACTAGCATCATACCCGCACAATGCTGCGGCGGTAAATAGATATTGGTTTACAATATGTCGCTTTAAAAAATGTCATGATATGTTATTCGCGCGATTCAATGTCACGGAAAAGTTTTCTACAGCAACATATCCGGTTTTTTTCAAATTTTCTTTTATTTACATTTAACTATTTTATTAATTTTAGAAATAAATTCTAAAAGACAATAAAATAAGAAAAAAGATTTATATTGATGAAATAAAGAGAAGAGTTAATAAGATTTTAAATATTATGTTGATGTGGGTGGATAATTGTGTTACTATGAGAGAATATATTTTGAATAAAAAGTTAAAATAAATTAGGAGAGAATAAAATAGTTAAAGATTGAGTGGATGAGATTAATTTAGATTAAATGAATGGTCAAGATTATATATTGATTGAATTTTAAGAAGTCTTAAAATTTGAGAGGAGAGAAAATGTTAAATGCTTTATATAGTAGTATAGATATGAGTTAATTGGTCAAATTATCCTTTAATTTAGCTATTTTTGTCAATCTAGTTCTTAATTTCAAAAGTGGTGAAAACAATCTTTTAAGATCCGTTTTGTTACGAGAAAGGTCCTTTCTAACGTTAACCATTAGTCAACTCTGTTAAATCAAGAGTAGTTTGGTCTTGTTACCATCTTTTCTAATTTTTTTATTAATTAAAATAATATTTATTATTTTTTAAATAAAATATATATATATATATATACTCTCTCCCTCTCTACACACACACAGATCTAGGTTTGATTTTTTGTTTGAACATTGTTTTATGTGATTTTCAACTTTTGTTGGCGGGTGGTGGCGGTGTGGATTAAAGAGAATGAGAAAGGTGGTGGCGATGGTGGTGACATCGTCAGGGACGAGGCAGAGGAGAGTGTGGGCGATGATGGCGGCGACGGTGGTGCTCAGTTGATTATGGTGGTGTCCGGTGGTGGTGACATCATCAGAGTTCATCTCTCTATATTTCTTTTCCGGTCAAATCTCTCCATCTCCGATTGATAAATATGTTTGTCGAAGATTGTGGTTGGCGGTGATGGTTTCTTTGAATGTGTGTGGTGGAGAGAGAAAAAGGAGGTGAGAGAAAGGATGTGACAGTGTTGCTCAGTTGGTTGTGGCGGTGTCCGGTGGTAGGTTTGTCTGGTGACAGTGATAGCTAATTTAACCATGTGTATAGAGAGAGAGTGAGAGAATACTAATGGAGGAAGAGATAATATGTGGTGATAGTTGTAGTGTATTAAAAAATATTACTTATAAATAATATTTAATTAATAATTAATGTATAAAATGAGTAAAAGAAAAAAGTAAAAACAAAAGGGTAAATTTATTATTTTACCTTGTCTTAATGGAGATGATAAATGAAATCTATTAGAAAGAATCAAACTCGTTATAAAAAAAGGTTCTTAAGTCTTTTCAATATATATATATATATATATATATATATATATGGGTAAAAGTTCATTTGAGAACCGTTTTTATTGCGAGAACCAATTTTAGCCGTCTAATCCCCCCTCCTTCAATTGGATTGCCCATCCATGAATTCCTTACATGTACTCTGCCACACTCAATTCCCTCACACTCTTCATCCATGAATTTTATTATCCAAAATAAACGGCTAAGATTGGTTCTCGCGATTCTCGTAATAAAATTAGTTCTCAAATGAACCCTCCCCAATCCAAGAAGGGTTTTAAGAAATCTATGAAGAAGTAAAGAAATGCAGCACGCTATAATTTATTAACAGAAAAAAAGAATACAATGAAAGGGGTTTCGATGAAGACTTGCAAATGGCTTTGAATAGAGATACATGAGATACGTGTATAGAGCCAGCCGATGGAGGGTATTTTGGTAATCAACACAATTCGGGAACGTAGCAGCATTAAAGTAGTAGACTAGTAGTAGTGTATTAGTTGGCACATTTTTGTGATGGCAATATAATAATAAAGTTAAAACTTTTGTGACTACAAGATTCGCAAAAGGCAAATGCCCTCTGTAGGCGGCACACTCTCCCTTCCCTTCCTCCCTTTTCGCATCTTGATTTACTTCTCCTACACCGACCCTTTTCCCGACAACAATGGGAGATGATATCCATACCCAACTTACTTCTGTCAAACAATCTCACACTCTAGTTTTTGCTGTTAATGGAGAGCGTTTTGAGCTCTCTACTGTCGACCCTTCTACTACTCTGCTTCAGTTCTTACGCTCTCATACTCGTTTCAAGAGTGTTAAGCTCGGTTGCGGTGAAGGTTTTTTTTCATTTCACTCTCCTTTTTTTAGTAGAATTTGATTGTTTGCCTTATAGATTTTCTTTTTTTTTTTATGTTTTTCTATGTGAATTTCTTGGCGGTTTCGTACTAATGATTCTGTTGATCTTTTTTACATCAGTTGCATATGATGTTATAACATGTCGTTAATGAAGATTTTGTCACTTTGCCTTTGTTATAAAGAAGGTATTTTTAATCATTCACTAGTATTTAATATAGATGGAGTTGACGTACAGAGAATGACTCGTTTTTGCTTGGAACATAATCACTTCTCTTGAAATTGAAATTTAACTGTTGATGCTAAGTAGTAATACAGGTGTTTCTTGATTTGATCACAACCCGTTTGATAAAATGACCGACCGAAGCTCAACTAGCTACATGCCAGATTTAAAGCTAGGATATGTGTGTGTTGGGTGTAAACAACATCCAAACTCTATCTTGTTAGCTCAAAGCAACATCCAATGGTTTTTGTTGGGATTTAATTTTGACTCATTCTTTGATATCAATTCCAACCTTTTGCATATTATGATTTTCATGATTGTAGGTGGTTGTGGTGCTTGTAATGTTCTACTGTCCAAATTTGACTCCAAGCATAAACAAGTTGAAGATTATACAGTGAATTCATGTCTTACACTTCTTTGCAGTGTAAATGGGTGTTCAATCACTACAACCGAAGGCCTTGGGAACAGCAAAGACGGGTTCCATTCCATTCACCAACGTTTTGCTGGTTTTCATGCATCTCAGTGTGGTTTCTGTACACCAGGGATGTGTGTTTCTCTCTTCTCAGCACTTGTCAATGCAGAAAAAGCCCATCGACCCGAGCCTGCAAGTGGCTTCTCCAAAATAACCACCTCCGAAGCCGAAAAGTCTATTTCTGGTAATCTATGTCGATGCACTGGTTACCGGCCTATTGCTGATGTATGCAAAAGTTTTGCAGCTGATGTTGATATGGAAGATTTGGGGCTTAATTCGTTCTGGAAAAAGGAAGCCCAACTTCATAAACTACCTTTTTATGATTCAAAACAGATATGTACTTATCCTGAGTTTCTGAAAAATGAATACAAGTCCACAACGGTTTTGAATTATAAGAACAGGTCCTGGTACAGTCCAGTTTCTATAGAGGAACTTGGGAGCTTGTTGGAAGGTGAAAGCAGTGTGATGATAAAGTTGCTTGCTGGTAACACGGGAGTCGGTTATTATAAGGAAACCGATCATTATGATAAGTACATTGATCTTAGGTTTATCCCTGAGCTTTACACAATTAATAGGGAAAATTCACATATCGAAATTGGAGCAACTGTCTCGATTTCTAAATTAATCTTGGCTTTAATAGAAGAGAGAAACAATGATTTATTCTCAGAAGGAGATATCGTGTTCAAGAAAATTGCTTCCCATTTGGAGAAAATTGCTTCTGAATCTGTCCGAAATATAGCGAGTATAGGTGGAAATTTGGTTATGGCGCAAAGGCAGAATTTTCCTTCTGATATCGCTACAGTACTTCTTGCAGTAAAATCAAAAGTTACTATCTTGACAGGGGTAAAAAAGGAAAATTTTACACTGGAGGAGTTTCTTGAAAATCCTGCTTTAGATTCAAGAAGTGTGCTTTTGAGTGTATCGATTCCATGCTTAAAACCAACCAAAAACGGGTACTCAGAAGAATCTAACAATATAATTTTATTTGAAACTTATCGTGCTTCTCCACGTCCTCTTGGGAATGCGTTAGCTTATCTAAATGCTGCTTTCTTGGCTGACATTTGTATTTGTGATAATGGGGTTGTAATTAACAGTATTCAGCTAGCTTTTGGTTCTTTTGGGGTTAAACATGCGATGAGGGCGATCACAGTTGAAAAATATCTTGCGGGAAAACTGTTAGATGTTGGTTTGATATACGAAGCTCTTAAATTAATAAGGGCCGCTGTCTCACCTGAAAATGGAACTTCCCATCCTGCTTATCGTTCAAGCTTAGCTGTTAGTTTTCTCTTTGACTTTCTGATGCCCCTAGTTGATACTGATGGTTGCATTCGAAAATCCACCTGTAATTCTCCTGCAATTAATTCATCAATGAGATTTGACCATAGTGAAAGAAAGACACTGTTGTCAACTGCAAAACAGGTGATAGAATCGAGCCATGAACATTACCCTGTTGGCGAACCAATCGTAAAGTCTGGTGCAGCTATCCAAGCTTCTGGTTTGCATTACTTGCCTTATTCAATAATCTGTTTTTACTTTATGACAACGTCTAGTGTCAAAATGGGTTTGGGTTGTTTTTAGTATGGGCAGGGTTGGGTGTTAGGAATCGGGACACCCAAAACAAGCGTTAGAATATAATATGCGGATAATGAACAAGACAGGTCACGACACAAGATATAACGGGTTCGGTCGTCGGGGTCACGACCTACGTCCACGGGCAGGAAACCAGAGACTTCTTTATTAACTTGAGTGTTTGATGTACATATAACTAAACCTAATGCATCTATTTATAATTACAACCAAATACCAAATGTTGCCCTAATCTAATTAAAGAAATAATTATTTCCTTAAATCCAAGATTAGCCGCCGCATGTCAAAGGACCAAAACTTCACCAGCTTGAGCAACCAAGGTCCACGCCGTGGAGAACTTCCTCTCGCCGTGCAGATTCGATGGGCACACGGCGTGTGCCCATACTCCACGCCATGCAACATTAAAATTGGCTTCCATGCAAAAAATCATTTTCAAGTCATATATCCCAACATTGGGTTGACCACAAACATTTAATAGTTCATTTAGTCCCCTTCTGTTATAAAAGATTAGAGATGTAATTATAAAAACCACGTTTATTATAACAGTAATGTATTTCTTAAAAATAAGTGAATTACTGAAGTTGCATGCAATAAAAATACACTTTGATTAAAAGTGTCGAAATCTTAAACTAGGCCTTATCCACTCATAGCTGAAATGGCCTTTAATCATTCAGGTGAAGCAGTATTTGTAGATGACATTCCTTCTCCATTGAACTGTCTTCATGGAGCATTCATCTACAGCACCAAACCGTTGGCATGGGTAAAGGGTATTAAATTAAGATCTGAGAAGGATGTAAATTCTGTTGTTACATTTCAAGATATTCCAGAAGGAGGTGATAACATAGGAGCTAAGACCATTTTTGGTCCAGAACCTTTATTTGCTGATGAAGTTACTCAATGTGCTGGCCAACGTATCGCATTTGCGGTATTTTAAATCTCTCAAAGATTTCATGTTGTATTCTCTTGATGAAAGTCCTGTTGCATGCATAAATGTTAAAGATATGAAGTTTTTAGGTTGCAGATACTCAGAAGAATGCTGACATGGCAGCTGATATGGCCATTGTTGATTATGATATTGAAGGCCTAGAACCACCTATATTAACAGTTGAACAGGCAGTTGAGAAATCAAGCTTTATTGAAGTCCCTTCATTTATATATCCATCACAAGTTGGTGATTTCTCTAAGGGGATGGCTGAAGCTGATCACCAAATCCACTCTGCTGAGGTACCTAAGTAAAAGTTATCATTCATTAGGTGGCAATTTAAACCCGTTTACATTCAGATGGTCAGAATTGGGTCAACTTTTATCTCAAATGGGTCAAATAAAAAAGTAGCTTAAAGGGGAATGAGTCAAATGGGACTAACAATTTGATAGTCTCTAAAAACCTTTTAAATCTTTTATTCGGAGATGTAGAAGGTTATGGTAATAATATCGTCTTTCTTATCATATTCAACCTGCTTTAATTATTTATAACCCATTACAACCTTTAGTAAAATGACCCAGCCCATCTAAACCTGTAGCAAAATGACCCATACCCTTTTTAACCGTTACACATCCCTCCTAATGCCTCTTCTTGCCACCTGTACTTTTCAAAGGCTGTACTTTTTTTATTAAAAAATGTTCATTTGTTAATTTCTACTTGCCATCCAGATTACACTTCCATCACAGTACTATTTTTATATGGAGACACAAACAGCATTAGCTATCCCAGATGAAGACAACTGCATGGTGGTGTACAGTTCCATTCAAGTCCCTGAGTTTGCACAAAGTGTGATTGCACGGTGTCTTAACATTCCCGAACATAATGTTCGCGTGATTACAAGAAGGGTTGGAGGTGGCTTTGGTGGCAAGGCAATTAAAGCAATGCCTGTGAGTATCAATTGTTTCATCGTCAATTTTTTGTTATTATTTTTTCATTTTGCTACTAATATTGATGTAATATAGGTTGCAACAACATGTGCGCTTGCAGCATACAAATTACGCCGCCCAGTCAGAACATATGTCAACCGGAAAACCGACATGATAATGGCAGGAGGAAGACATCCTATGAAGATAAATTACACAGTTGGCTTCAAATCAAGTGGGAAAATCACAGCCCTACACCTGGATATTTTAATTAACGCTGGGATGTCACCTGATATAAGCCCTGTACTGCCATGGAATATGGTTGGGGCACTCAAGAAATACAATTTTGGTGCTTTTACATTTAACTTTAAAGTCTGTAAAACGAACCATTGTAGTAAATCTGCAATGCGGGGCCCAGGAGAGGTGCAGGCATCTTTTATAGCTGAAGCGGTTATAGAACATGTTGCTTCTGTGCTTTCTATAGATGTCGGTTTTGTCAGGGAGACAAATTTTCATAACTTTGATAGCCTTCGGTTATTCTATGGTGCAAGTGCCGGGGAGTCTTTAGAGTACACTCTACCAACAATATGGGATAAGTTGATGAAATCTTCAAACTTTGACTATCGAGTTGAAATAGTCAACGGCTTTAATAAGTGTAATAAATGGCAGAAAAGAGGTCTTTCTCGTGTTCCCATTTTGCATGAGGTGTCATTGAGGGCGACACCTGGGAAAGTGAGTATTTTGCGGGATGGTTCAGTTGTGGTTGAGGTTGGTGGTATTGAGTTGGGTCAAGGACTATGGACCAAGGTTAAACAAATGACTGCATATTGTCTAAGTGCGGTTCAGTGTGATGGAGCTGATGGGCTCTTGGAGAAGGTTCGGGTCATACAGGCTGATACTTTGAGTATGGTTCAAGGCGGGTTTACTTCTGGGAGCACTACATCTGAAGCAAGCTGTGAAGCGGTTAGACTTTGCTGCAATGTTTTGGTTGAAAGACTCGTGTCTTTGAAAGAAAAGCTGCAAAATGAAACGGGTTCGATTAAATGGGAGTTCCTTATTATGCAGGCGAATCTCCAATCTGTTAATTTATCAGCAAGTTCTTATTTTGTACCCGAATTTAAATCCATGAGATACATTAATTATGGTGCTGCAGTTAGCGAGGTATGTTTTATGACCAATATTAACCTTCTTATAGGCTAGCTAATAGCCTAATACCCAAACCTACAAATTTATACACCCCCTCCCATGAGAATTGCAAATATTTCTCTGAAAGCTTTAAAGTTACATATTTGCCCATAGTATCATGACAACATGTACTGGCATTAATTAGA
The DNA here is from genome assembly GCA_038502395.1 of Dittrichia graveolens. Lineage (NCBI taxonomy): Eukaryota > Viridiplantae > Streptophyta > Magnoliopsida > Asterales > Asteraceae > Dittrichia > Dittrichia graveolens. The sequence goes on from JARJIL010000003.1 coordinate 9,547,780, forward strand.
GTCCACAAATTATTTTTATGAACTTTCGACAATTAATAAAAACTAGCCAAACGCTGCAATTATCATTCATAGACAGTAGCAATTTTGACCCAATTGGGTAGACCAGGTTATGTTTTATCTCAAGCAAGTCAAACAGGTAATATAACATTACGCTGAAAAGAAAGCAGGTCAAATATGTCGAACATATTGAAAGTCGTCATTATGTCATAAGTGTATCTTTTATGCATAAAATCTCCTAAATTATTTTATTATTGAAGTAATATAAGTAACGGTATCAGACACACTAATTGTTTATAAAACTCTAAAAGTTTTGACAAAATGTTCCGGGTCAACCTGACTCGTAACCAAAGGGTACCTGTTTTGACCAATTATACAACCTGCATGACCAGATCATTTTTCCACCTGTAATAGACGGGTATAAGTTTAAAAGCTACCTTTTGGCAGTGTTCATAGAAGTGCATGCCCATAGAGTGTGCTGTAGTACGCTTGAAGCATTATTTCGAATTCCAACTGTTTTATGATTAATCCTTACAGTAAAATGCTAATTATGTGGGAAAAACAGGTGGAGGTAAATCTTTTGACTGGAGAAACTAAAATCTTACAAACAGACATCATATATGATTGTGGACAGAGCTTAAACCCTGCTGTGGATTTGGGACAGGTTTGTATCCCCATACTTGCAGATATTTAAGTCATTTAACTCATAATCATGCATTTTGGTGAAGTATTTGCATAGTCAAACATGCTTCTGCTTGGGATGATTTACATATTAGGAGCTTGTTTATGACTTAATACTTTCCATCAACAGGTTGAAGGGGCGTTTGTGCAAGGAATCGGGTTTTTCATGCTGGAAGAATATCTTACAAACTCTGATGGCTTGGTGGTTGCGGATGGCACATGGACATACAAGATACCTACAATTGACACAATACCCAAAAAACTCAACGTTGAAATACTAAACAGTGGACATCATAAAGAACGTGTTCTCTCTTCAAAAGGTTTATTTCTCCATATTTACAACCCATATGATGTGTATTCAGTTATTCATATATCTTTATAGTTTATAGACGTCATTATATGAATTTCTTGATCATGTGCTTGATTACATTAATCAAAGCGTTAGCATATTCTACTTTTATCCCAGTTGGGCCGTTTGGATATATCTTTTCGGCCAAGCAAACCCAAAAGATTAACAAAAAAACGAAAGCCCAGGTTGACCCTTTTTTTCCATTTGGACCAAACCTGCCACCCCCTACCCAGCATGATCACAGTCCTGAAGTTTCATATTTTAAACAGGTCAATCAACTTCCGTCTTAAAACATTATTGTTCTTGTGACATGCAGCATCTGGTGAGCCACCGTTACTTCTTGCTGCTTCTGTTCATTGTGCAACTAGAGCCGCCATTAAAGAAGCAAGAAACCAACTCATATTTTGGAAGGGGATAGACAGTTCAGATTCAATGTTCCAGTTAGATGTTCCTGCTACCATGCCAGTGGTGAAAACACTTTGTGGCCTCGATAATGTCGAGTTCTACCTTCAAAGCTTGTTGTCTAGCTCATGAAAACGGTATGTATTCTGACTTAAGTTTTTGAATTTACCTACACGAACATAATAAAGTGGCTTGTTTTAGCTTTTGTGGTTACACTGTTCTTTATACAGATTGTTCGGAATGTATAATGTATATGTATTACTATGAATAAAGAATATAATAATTTATAGTATAAAAGCAATCTTTTGAATCATGTTTCTTAACCATACATGTGTAAATTTGGTTTGAATGAACAAAATCCATATTTTGAAGCATAGTTTCTGAACCCGAGGGCCGAGAGGTTTATATATGATGTTATAGCGTAGAATATTGGAGTGTACAGGAGTCGGGCCAGTTTTTATTCGATTTTAGATCATTATGAAGTTATGGTTCCCTGGTATGTAAATGAAGTGATGCATATGACGAATGATGTTGTGCATTCTTCTAATCTTCTTTTGTTGTTGTATTTTATAATTGAATGAAGTTACCGTTTTCCTAGTATGTTATCGTTTCTTGTTTGTTTTAATAAACGTTGGTTGTCTGTTTGATCTTGTTCTGTGTTGGTTGTTTCATTGACTCCTTTTCATAGTGCTTTTTAATAATAAAAAACTTCATCGTCTTTCAAAAAAAAAAAAAAAAAAAAACTATCTAAATGCATGAAAGAGTTCTTAAAGCTTTGTTATTCATGGTTACATTTTCATGAATATTCCTGGCAGAAACTCGTTACCTTAAGTTAAACTTGAAATACAGAGCTATTAAATGGTAATTAGGTTTATCAAATTTTGAATTTTTATAGAAATAGTTATGAAATTTGAATGTTCTTGTGTGGATACGAAGTAATTAAAATCTTAATAGGTTAGAATCCACCGTGTGTTTTGTAGCATAATAGAATAAAATATAATTCAGTTTGCATAATCTCCCACCATTTCAGTTTTTTAGTAATAAATTACTATAATATTTCATTATTGGTTAACAATCACAACGATGTATTATCTTATATTCTTTGTAAGTTAAAGTGTATTATTGTTTATATTCTCTTCTCCATCCTCTTGATTCATACTCACAACAAAAACTCATCACAACCTCCTCTTTATTCATCGCCGTCGCATTGCGTGGGTACTTCACTAGTTATATTATAAAGCATTTAAGTCTTTTCCTTAAACTTTTAAATTTTAAATGTTTTGAAATTACTAAATTGCCCTTCCTATAAACTAAATCAACTATTAATAGTTAATAAAATTCTTATATTTTATTTTAATAACTAAACTTTACATATTTAAGAAAATCAAAGTTAATACAATTTTTTTGAAAGTCAAAGCCAATACAAACTAACTTAATTATTGAAAAATATTTTCATAACCTGTTTTTAAATTATGAAGAATAGAAAAATAAAGAAAATGGAAAAAAAGACAAAGAAAATAGATATGTTACCAAACGAAAAATATCGCCGTCACCGTAGTACATAATAACATGCTTACTACGTCTTGAAAATAGACATGTTAAGAAGTAGAAATTATTCGTTATCGTTACATTATAGGAATATTATGCTAGTATTTTTTTTATAAACCTAAAAAAGTAATGATAAAGAAATAGCAAATTCCATGAATTATCTGGTAACAGAACCTTCACAACGATATATACCTCTACTTGTATAGGGGCAATATTTAACTTCGAAGGTTGGTTGAGTAGCTAACCCAATTAGTTAGTTCTTGTAAGAGAGGTAATTAATAAACTAGTATTTCCTTTTAACTAATGTTAATAACCTTTTAATTTTATGAACTTCTAATAATGGGTTAGGGTTACATAAATGTAACAACATTTCATCCAATTGTCATCATGCTGCCTAAAATTTTTCATTAATGTTTCAATTTATCTTCTATTACGGTACTCTTTTATTAGAGCATGAGGTGTATTCCCCTTGAAACATCTCATGCTTCAAGCCACATCAGCATAAGTCACCCCATCCTTTAGCCATGCTTAAACACTAGTACTACCGGCGCTTCGCATGCTTCAAATATTTTTTTTAAAAATACCCTCTTTTCTGTCTTTCTCTCTCTCCTCTCTCTTCGGCAATCAAATGCCGAGACTATCCATTTTTGCAGTACTGCCCCATGGGGAGTGATGTTTGCTTTGGTACCACAGCTCACCTCAGCATGCTGAGAGTATACCCCATACTCTTACTACCTAATGTCTTTCCTGCTAACTTTTTGGGGGAGAAATTATGGTGACTAAGTTTTTTTTAACAAATTTATAGCGGCAAGCATCATAATTTCCAGCAAGTTTTAAATGAGCACAAATGTTTTTAGTATTTTCTAGTGAGTTTAGCTTTTTACCGTAGTCTTTCTTAACCATTCTTTACTAGAAAGAAATCTTTAACAAATGGTATGAATTCAAAAGCCGAAAAAATATATGCCAAATCAACCTAAAAAGAAACCTTAGAAAAAAGTGAAGATGAATTGTAGATGGTTTATACATGAGAGAGAAGGTGATTTCAAGACTCATAAGAAACCGAAACCTAAAGATGCATATTGGCTGACGTCACTATATTTGTAAAACCCATATTTTTGTAAAATTATAAAATATATATAAATTACCAATTTGTGTGGAATTAGTAAATTTATGTGACTAAATGCTATTTAAATGTTATATAATATGCATAGGTGGCTAATACTTAAAAATGGTAAATAAATGCTAAGGGAAACAAAGTTGAGGGACCTAAATGGTAAATAGGTATATAAATATATGTAATCAATTATTGAGTCAAGAAAAGAAGAAAAGAAATCTGGAAGAATCGAGATAGAGAGTTTAGAGAGAGAAACAATAAATCAAGGAGAAATCAAAAGGTAAAGTGTTGGTGTTGAGTTAGATTCAAGAAATCAAGTGTTTTAGTGGTGAAATCCTTCATTTTAAGCTTGGATTTGGGCAAGAAGGCAACACAACAAGTGGGTTTGAGAATCAAGTAAGTTTTAACTTGAAATTTGTGTTTGATTTGAGTTATATATGATGTATATGGTGATTCTTGGTTTGATTTTGGGTTTGATGTGTTTTATGGGTCAAAGTTGGGGAAATGGTTAAAACTAGGGCTTGAAATGATCAAATGTGTTTAAAGTGTTGGAAAATTGAGTTAGATGGGGATTTTGTATGTGGTATTGGTGGATTATTACAAAAGATTGGTTGATTGTAGTGTTTATTGGTTATTTATGTTGAGAACATGGAAATGGAAGAATTAAAGAGTTAATCCTTGATTAAATTGTGTTTGAATGTGTTTAAAAGTAGTTAAAATGTGTTGAGAATGGTTATGTGATGGTTATGAGTTAGTTTAGTGGTGGTTTTAAGTTTAAGATTGAAGCTATGGTGTTTGTTGGGAAATTGGTAAGAAAAATCGGGGCTGCAGCACAAAGAACAGACCCCAGATTACTGTTCACGAGGAGCTCGCGGCGCGAGGGTCTGGGTTTGGCATGGTCACTTTTCCAGAGATTTTCTCCCGGCGCGAGGTCCCTTGTCTCGCGGCGCGAGGACCCCTGGAAGGTCTAAAATCTTGTTTTTAACCCTATTTGACCTTGGAATTGATTGGGGTTTGTTTCTAATGGTTTTATGGAGTCCAAAGGGAGTCTGGAAGACCCGAAATGAGCGTTTAAGTCGTGTTTTGAGTCTATACTTGCGTGTAACTTCATGGTATGGTTAACTTAACTAAGTTAACATTGTGTTATGATCATAGGATCGTTGTGCGAGTGATTTGTGGCCTTGTTGTGAAGCGGAAGTGATCCTCATCACTTCAATCAGGTGAGTTGTGCCCTGCGGATACCCAAAATGCTTTTTATGTGCAAGTCATCAACTGTTTTCGTATAAAACATATTTATGTATATGTATGGCATCAATGTGAACTGTAATTGATATTATCATGTTTATGATAATGTTTTATGCAATTGAATATATGATTCACCTGTTTTGAAGCATGATATGCTATGTATGGATTATGGCAAGTTGTTACCCTGTGTATATAACTTGCATGTGATTATATGACCCCTCGGGGTAACTGTTTATGTGACTCTTCGGGGTATGTGCTATGTGACCCTTCGGGGTATATGTGCTTGGTCCGGACCGCTGTTTGTGATGTGAACTATGTACCATAGGGTTCCTAGTCATTGAGACGTACACAAAGGTTCCTGTGGCTTCGGCAATTGGAGGAACCGCGAGGTACGGGTGGCTGAGGGATCGGTGCAGAGAGTGGAGGGGTATGTCAGTAGTCATCATGACCGTGTGGGTTCACTGGGCTGGCGAGCCACCGAGCCCGGGTAACACGAGTGGATTTGGTGAACAGGGCTTACACTCCAGAGAACCGTTGTATGGTGGACTGATTTGTGCTTCCCCCACCTTGACGGGATATGTGGACACACCCCCACGAGGACTTGTTGACCATGGTTGGCCCCTATGGAACATACAAGTATAAGTGGACTTGTCCCCCACATCTTGTGTGAACTGTATATGATGCCATAATTAATTTAATGATATATGATGACTTGTTTACTTGTTTAAATGATTTTGGCACACTCACTAGCTGCGGCTAACAAGATTTGTGTTTATGTTTTGTATCCGCAGATAAGCAATAGTATGATGCCAGTGAGGCGGGTAGAAGCTTTTGGGGAGCACTTGTTGCCTTTGGATATGTTTGGGAATACATGATTATTCTTATTTTGTTTATTTAATGGTCGTGTATTCGGGTCAACAAGTAACACCATATTTTTGTATATCTGACAAGCTTCCGCATTTTGATGTAAACAAACACACAGATGATGATATTTTGATTAAATTTAAAAAGTTTAAATTTGTACCAATTACAATATTGAATGCAACTACCATGGGAAAGAGGGAGAAGTTAGGGAAGATGTGATGTTGGTAGTGGCAGATAATGGTAATGATAGAATGCAAAAGGTCAAATAGTTAGTGCTTCAACAATAATGTTATTAGAGTTTTAGTACGAGGATTTAGGTCTCGCTCTACCAATGGTTAGGGATATAGAATCTGTATATAGGTTGAATGTTGGCATCTCTCTCTTAATTTTATATTAGCTTAACATCCTGTATATAAACATAAGAATAATTAAAATAAATTTTAAAATTTCTGGTGTTAAACTATATTAACATGTATAGTAAAATAATTGTAAAATATACAAAAATTATAGTAATAACAAACGTCACGAGCATTGTTTGTATTTGAAAACTTAAAATGATTTTAAAGAGAGTGAATACATAGATTTTATAAAGAATTTGAAAACTTAAATAATTGTAGGTTTCTTATTCAACGTTTTTATATATTTTAGTTTTTTTGTAAATTTTAATATTTTAAAAGGCTCATTTTTTAGTTTTGTCCCGAGCCCTAAAAATGAATGAAAGAGCCACGTGCTAAGGGTTTTAAAAATTATAATTATGGTGAACCGTGTTTTTTTGGTTTTTAAGACTATCACATTGAAGTTTTATTTGAAACTGATAAAAAAATGTTTCCTATTCTTCATAATTAAAAAGTAAAAAGTAACAATGAAGAAAATGAGTTTCTTATAAAATGCATACGTGAAAAAAAAAAAACGAAAAAACCATTGCTACACATGAATAAAAATAACAAAGAAGAAAGTAATAGAAATAATAAGTTATGGTGCTATTTTAAAAAATTGATTCCTAAAATAAAATAGTATTATAAATTATATAATGAAAATTTAATGTTTTAATTTAATCAAATTAGTCTATTTGTTTATGTAAACAATCACAAAATTTTGTAATGATTTAAAAAATCTTTTTTTTAAATCATACGTATAGATTAAAGATTAGAGAAGAGATTAAAAATTAGAGATGAAATAGAGATTACATTATTTACCTTCTTCTTATCAGTGGAAGAGCCGAAGCTTAAGTAAACAAACCCACCCTCCTTCCCCTTTATTTAACAGCAAAAAATCGCTTTTGAATAAAGACGGATTCTTTGCGACCACATGGCACATCTCAAGTTGACAAAACATAAATATCTTGATTGATTACCGTTATATAGACCACGTGTACACCTCCTTCCAGACCTAAATTCAGAAAACCCAAACTACCTTATAACTTCCAATGCATCAAGTACAACCCATTATTGCAAAACCTATCTGCTACTGGAAACTTGGGCTATAAAAGGTTTCCGCCTACATTAACCATCGCCTCCCACTTTGGTGGAAAGTCCAAAAGTTAGATTTTTCGATTGAACTTCCTTTTCCCTCCACCTTCTAATGACTAATCACTTGTAGATTTTTCTCACACACACACACGCACACTCTCCCTCTCTCAATATATATATATGTATATATATATATATATATCATAGTGTATATACTAAGGTAATATCTCCAACCCATATAGATTATCACTAAAAAAACAACACCGTTTAACAAAGATAGCTTGTAGAAGGAGAGAGAGAGGTGTAATGATAAAGGTGATGAAGATGAAAGTAATGATGACGATGATATTGATGGTGTTGCTTCTAACAAAAGATATGGGATTTGCTATGAAGAAGAGGAGCATGATGATGATGGTTGATGATAATCATGAGGATGGAAAGCTAAACTCCATGGAAACTGATCAAGAGGTTGAGCCCAATAATCACCACTGGATTCCAAGAGGATCATGGCAGAGTGGTCAGAGTCAAAGTAGTCAATCCACTTCCAGTAACAACCATGCTTAATTAGTTTGTTTATACTTTATGCAATGTTATATATATGTCATCTCATTGTATGATGATAAGTTTGAACCCACAACCAATTTGTTTGTAGGATTTTAATTGATGCCTTGATAGTTAGTTGAATATATAAGAGAACATTTCAATTTCATGGGTGTTTTTCTCTGAGGAAATTCATCAAACTGTTGGAAGACATCACAGACAGGTTTCAAATTGAAAGCGTATAAATCGTTAATGAACCTTGTAGAATATTAAATTCAGAAAATTAAACTTACTGAGTGAAATTAAACTCCCAATTCAAGAAACCTAATCAGAAATGAGATAAGGCAAGTGATTTAATTAAAATCTCAGAATTCCCTTTAACAAGAAGCAGGGCATATATAAATTAATGATACTGTAACATGTGAGATTGTGAGAAAGTGCTGCAGGATATAGACGTCAGAAGAGAAAGATGAAAGTGTTGGTGAAGCAAGATAGAGATTCGCTAAGATCAATAATCGAATCGAACAGGACAGCTGATATCATGAGTAGCAGCAGCTGACATAAAAAATCATCTACTGTGCTGGCATGCTGCTTTGTATTCTTACTTATCTTCTTATTCATAAATCATAAGACCAAAACAAGTGTAAAAACCAAGAGATGATCTGAAAAAAAAAATTAATGTATTACACATGTAATTATGTAGTAGGTAGATCCTCTCATGTTATAAAACATGACTCATTATATTCTCTCACAAACAAACATAAAGGTGTGTCATACTCTTAAATTAAAATAAGGAACTCTCAGGTCATGCTTGACCACAAAATAAGAAGATCTTTCATCTTTTTTCCATTCAATAGTCAATAGCTGTTTCAAAGTTACATCATGTAAAATTTACTAACTAATTCCTCATTTATCTTATGATTTTAACAATTATCTTGATATATATAATAAGTAGAAGAATATAATAATGCTCTTTTAAGTTGTATCTCGCTTTGTAAAATGTTAAAAAGAAAAAAAAAACTTGCTAATATTCAAGTAGTTGAAATTTCTGAATTTGTTGTATTAGTAACATTATATTATATGTACACACACATTTACTTATAAATCATTTCCCCATTATAAAAACAAAATGCGTTCCTGTTTCTTTTGTACTTAGGTAGTGTTTACTTTCAGAAAAATCATTTATTTTTCCAGATAATATTTTTAAGAAAACTGAAAATTAGAAAGGGTAAATTGTATGAAAATACAATGAACTTTGTCTTAATTATCATTGTATACAACCAACTTTATTATTTTAAAAACAATACAATCAACTTTTATAATCCTCTCATTGTATGCAAGTTGTTGTATACAATGGAAATTATGAAAAAGTTTATTGTATACAATGGTAGCTAAAGACTAGACACAGAAAAAAGTTATTTGCCTACAATGAAATTTTTTTGAAAGTTAGTTGTACTATTTTTAAAAATTTAAAGTTAGTTGTATACAATAACAATTAAGACAAAGTTAATTGTATTTTCATGCATTTTGCCCAATAAGAAAACATGTTCATTTGCACATTTTCTTAAGAAAACAGAAAACTCTCACTTTTTCATATTTTCCCAAATTCCTTAATTTTTTCAAACTCTCATACTTTTTCAAGAAAACACTTTAACAAAACATGTTTTTTATTTTTTTTCTGAAAAAGAAAAACTCTATCCTTTCATTTAAACACGTTTTCCATTTTTTTTTCATAAAATAAAAACGTAACTATTTTTTACAAAAAAATAAAAAACGAAAAACAGAAATCTTTTCTCCTGATAAATACAGTCTCATTAACTTTTCTTCTCTTAAATTAGCTCTTGACGTACAACACGTGGACATAATTTATATATTATTATATCATCATATTAATCTAACATATTATGTATCTTAGTTAGCCCGCCTCTTTATAGGTCCTTATATATTGTTAGGCCGTTTACTAAAATGGTAAATGATAAAAATAATAACAAATAGGATTTTGCTAAGGAAAAGGGCATCGTGACTTGGAGAGTGTTTACATTTTGATGCTCTAATACTCGTAGTGGTCGCAATTAAAATTTGAGTAATTGGTTGTGCTAACCAATGATCTTTTGGCCTAGTGGTTAAGAGGGAGGTGGAAGGCAAAACCTTCCTTGGAGGTCCTGGGTTCAAACCCAGGCAAAGACGTTTAATTACTAACTTGGCGCGTGGCTTGGGGCTCGCATACTGCCCTATATGGATGTCACTGCGGACCCAGCCCACTAACATACTAACATAACTTCACTGTTAAAAAAAACTAATTGTTGGAATACCATTAGTCATGTATACCAAGTGTTAGATCAAAGTTAATTATAAACACACAAGGATTAAAAAAATACTCGAATTTACCAAACAAAATATAATAATTCTTATTAAATTACTGCTAAAAGATAAAACTAGCCTTATAATAATTATTATTAAATTGCTGCGAAAAGATAGAACTAGCCTTTTATAGACACACTAAAATACATAAGTCGGATAAAATCTTGACTAAAAACCAAAACCGAGAAGCTAAGGAAGACCCCAAACCATAAAACTTGCTTAGGGAGAGGAAGAAATTTTTACTTTTTTTATCAAGGGTAAATGAACATTTAACTCTTAGATAAAGTGTTAGTCACTCTAATTATATTTTCATAGGTAAACTATAAGATAAGTGTTATACATTATCCAGATCGATTAATTAAATAATTAAGATTCATTCAATCCTAGTAATTTAATATTCGAATTATACCAGTGTAATAAAGCGGCGACGAATATTTTTTCTCAACAGTTTACCTGTTTTTAAAACAGAGGAGGTGTACTTCTTTTCTAAATTATAACATGTCAATAAAATATTACATAAATGGTAAATCCTACAAGAGTGTTGACATTAGAAATCTATAATACTTTAATAATTACCCATTTAAATAATCCATAAATTTTTATAAATTTAGGTTATATGTTATTTAGATTTCATACGTCTGATTATACGTAATTTTTAATAGTTAAGCAAATATATTTATTATGTGATAGAATATTTAATATGAAATGTTTAATTATTAGTTTTTTAAATTATTAAGTTAACTTGTTTGATTTATTTTTTAAAAACTCTTTATTTTGAAAGTTTTAGTTATTAAAATAATAATAGGATTGTCATTAACTACACCAAATAGTTACTTTATTTAATAGTTTTTATTTAGTTTATTATTAAGAGTAAATTAGTAAATTTAAAATTAAGGGATTAAGACAAAAGAAAATAGTAACATAGAGATTTTAGTAAACAAATGTAATAGAATATCATTTCTCTTGTTTCAACTAAAAATTGTATCAAATTTCTCATTCGAATCCAGTTTTCAGATTTCACCAACCAAGTTTCATAGACTAGAAATTTCAGATTTCACAAATTGAAACAAACTTTCATATTTCATGATCCAGATTTCACAAATTGAAAGAGTACTACCTTTCTCTTGTTCACCACCGTTGAACCCTAGCCAAGTCGGAGAGTGCCGGTTTCTTGAGAATGAATTCGAACATGATAAGTGTGAGACGAGAGAGAGCAAGACAAAGAGAGTCGTACATACCTTTCTCTTGTTCATCATCGCCGACACTAGTCGTCGCAAAACCCAAGTCGCTGGTTTGTGGTCTGCGAGTTGTGCTTCAACCACCGAAGAATGTCGGTGCGAGACAGAGAGATTGAGCGACACACACACACACACACAGAGCAAGCGAGTGAGGAGTAGTCGCCGGTTGGAGAAGATGGCAAGGGCAGAGACGTCGTTCTCACGAAAGAAAGAGGAAGAGCGACACAAACAAAGATGTGTTTTGATTTTTTTTTGAGGGAGCATACTTGTAACACCCGCAAACCAGGGCTAGTAGATTAGCGGGTTTACGGTATGTGTTCGTTTGTGTTTTAATTTAATTATGTGATTATCTAAGTGAAGTAACTTATTAATTAATTAATTGAGATTAGAATAAGTATGTATGTATGTATTTATGGCCGTATGTATGTATGTATGCATGAGATAGTGGGGTTTTACACGTGGGAGTGTATGTGGTAGGGAGGTGACACCTCATTTGCATGTTAACTTGTGTGTACCAAAAAAAAACTTCTGCTCATTTTTACAAACAAGAAAGTGTATGTGTGTGTTCTTGTCAAGAAAACCGAAAGAAAGAAAAGAAGAAGAAAAGGAATCGGAATTCTATTTTTGCATTGTGTGTGATCAAAGATTTCAAGGTTAGTGTTTATAAATTAACATGTTATGATCCTTCTAATGTGTTATATGATTTAAAACATGATTTATGTTTAAATTTGAAGATTGCATATTAATAACATCATAATCGGTTTTTGAAAGAATAGGATTTTGATAGTTTTTGTATGCTCATATGATTCATATGGTTAATTATATGAGAATGTACTTAGAAATGTTTAATGTATGTTTCTGGAATGATGGTTATAGATTTATAAAACTGGGTTTGTATTATGATATTTTGAAGTTGTCGGATTTGATATTTATGAAGCTCTCGGATTTGTTGAGAAGAAGAAATCCGAGTCTTGCTTAAATCCGGGTCATATGAAATCCGAAAGTGCAAATCCGATTGCCTTAGAATCCGAAACTTGGTTTATGACAACCCCAAATCCGAATACCATATCTGTATATGAAATCCTAAACTTGGAAAATGACTAAGTTAGAATCCGATACATGAAATCCGGAACTTCAAATCTGGGAATAGTGAAATCCGATACTCTTGAATCCGGGACTTTGAAACCAAGTGCTTGAAATCCGATTAAAGGTAAATCCGACAGTTTTGGAATCCATCGGATTCCCAAATCCGACACTGGTGAAATCCGACATTTGAGTTACGGATTTTCAAGAATCCGAGTGAGAATCCGATAGTTTAGAAAATCCGATATTTTGTGTTTGGATTTGTATTTGTTATTTGTTTATTGATTATTGATGTTATGAATGAATTTTAAATATATGTCAGATATATTTACAAGATTTGAGACTGATTGGTTATTATTATATTTCATCTGAATTAGAAAGGTGAGTAGATGTTGGATGCGAATGGTAAAGATTGTGTTTAATATTACTGATGTGAGGCATGATTGTATATGATGGATTGATATCGGAACTACTGATTGTGAATATTATGTATTATGATTGTTGCATGATTATTTGTTCGATATGCACTCTTAGTATGATTTTGAATTGCGTTTGAGAAGTCAGCTATACGTGGAATTGGGCTGGGCTCGTTTACTGGTTGGTTGAACAGTGGTAGCCTTATTGTTGCATATGTTGCTTCATAGTGAGATTTCACTGTGCCAATTCAGTAGAGGGCTATCGGTAAACCTTTGCTTTGGCCGGCATTGGTTGTAGGTTCTGCGCCGAACCGCCGGTCTTCTTAGAGTTGTGATTACATGATTAGTATTGACTTGATGTTTGCTTTTGGGTTTAGCTCTACTCACTTAGCTTTGTGCTAATTCCCCACAGTTGTTGCTTTTTGCAGGTTTGTGTTTTTTTTGAGTGCTCGTGGAAGGAAAAGTTGACTTGACTCTGATGTCTTGATTTAAAATAAAACGAGCCAGTTTATTTTGTAACACAGAATTATGTTTGTTGGATTTTAAGAACAGATATTTTGTTTGTAAATGTTTGTGAATGAAAAATATGTTTAATTAATTAAAGCTTCCGCAACGCAATTTAAAAAAAATGACTTGGAATTTATGGTGTTACAATACTTTCTTTTTCACCAATTCTCTACCTGTTTTTTAATTTTCTAACTTTTTCATTCGTCTCCTTTTCTCTCCATCTGATGGAGAATTGTAAACAGGGTAAAAGAAATGATTTTTTCCCTCTTCTTTATTTCTAAGAGGTTAACAAATAAAAGATTTGATATTATTTCCTTTTCTCTACCTCCATTCCTCAGTACCAAATAGCCTCTAATTAAATGTTTTATAAAATAATACAGATAGAAGATAGAAAATAAAGCATATGCCATAGTGAAGATAACTTCTACTCTTCTAGGGTATTAGTGTATTTTCCTCCTAAAATTTCTCCAAGTATGTTTACATCATTTTATTCACATCAAACCCACACACACCTTAAATCTACATATTTTATTTTAAATAAGATTTGAATCCTCAACACTAAAAAGAGAGTAACATCTTACATATCTTAGTGCGGCTTAACCAAATGCCCTCTGATATATCATTATTCTTTCAACAAAACCAAGCTATTCATAAATCATGGATTCTAATAATCAATGATGTTTTGAATCCTTGTAAACAACGCTTCCCTTGTATGAAAATATTTTTTTACAAAAAGATTGTTGCATGCTCACTACTTTTTAAGAATAAAGTCATCATCAACATTATTTGGTATCTCATTAATTAAGGAAGATATAAAATCCCACATACTCTAAATCCAATTTAAACATGCATATAATCTTTCTAACGCTTATTTCTTTTCTAGATCATAAGCTATGATACAACTGCTCGAGCTGAGATGCATACATATGTGTGTGAACCGAAGAAATTTATCTATTCATTTTAAATGAAATAATATGTGCTGTAAACAATATTTGAACTTGGGTTTTATTAAATTTACAATAACTTTAAAACAACAATTCCGGTTTCAGTTCGGACCGGTTTTATTAAATTCACAATAACTTTAAATCATCAAGATTTATTTTTATTGGTTGTAAAGAAAAAAAATTAAAATGACTATAAAATAGTTTGAAATGATAAAACCAAGAATTTAGCTAAATATGATATTTTAAAGTTCATAAAGGCTAAATATGATATTTTTAAATTACGATGAACAAATACTATATTATAAAATTTAAGAAGAAATTTTCTTTAATAGTTTTGATTAAATTAAAAAATAAATCTTGTTTTAACCGAAAAATGTCAAAATAAAACTTATAAATAAATGATTTTATCTATATAAATAACTAAAATTGTATAATAAGTTTTATTTATGTTAGAATAATGTTAATATTAGATAAATAGAAGACAACTTTATGATACTAAGGATTAAATATAAGCATTATATATAAATAATAAAATAATATTGTTTGCTTGCGCGTGGGTTCCGGTCCTTCCGGATAACTAGAATCTTTGAGAATCCATTAGACAGTTTCAAAAGATGGATATGATTTTTGACTTTTGTTTGACTGACTTCTGACCGGATGAGGTGATTTTTAGTTTTTTACCCAACTTAAAATGCTATGCAGAGTTAAGGAAATTTGTATTTCCTAATTTTCTTTTATTACGTTAGTGTTATATTATATTATGGGTCCATTTGGTTATACGTAAAGGAATGACAAAGAAATTGAATGTACAAATGAATATATGGATAAAGAAATGAAATAGAGGAGGTAAATAAAGTAAGTCATTACCATTAATCGACATGTTTAGTTCTTTTGTTGGAATGAAATTAATCATTACTATATTATTATTATGTTTAATAAAGAAAAATAGACACATGAATGAAATAAATAAATTTTAATAAAAAAATTAAGGAAGAAAATATTAAATTGTAGCAATTTATTTCATTTCTTGAAGGAATGAAGAAAAAACACCTATTCTCCAGGAAATGAAAATTCTTAATATAGAGGGAATCCCGTTTCGTATGTAATGACTCGTTCTAGTCTACATGAATAACAAAAATATTCTAACAAAGAAATAGAATAATTTTTTCCTTTCCTTTCCATATATTTCTCTTTCGTTCCTATCATTGCTAGTAGTTAGTATAATTTAACCGTTTCTTCTCTAATCTTTTCTTCATTTATTTTTTATTTTTATTATATATTTAATTATTTAACAAAACAAAATAATATTTATAAACTATTTAAAATAAAAGCAAGACAAATAATTAAAGTAAAAGTTTTATAAGATTAACAAAATCTAACAGTACTAAGTACAAACCTAAAAACAATAAATAATAAAAATATCTAGAACTAGTCATTTTTGTTGTCAGAAATTTAGATACGTAAAATACATTCGACCAAACCCGACCAAAGGTTTATTATGAGTCCCCTGTTCTTTGACTTATTGAACATTTGACACATGTTATTTCCCACCAATTTGTGTTTTGATATAATCCGCTAGAAGGTCGTTTTAATCGAAATTCATGACATTCGCTTTCGAGTATCATATTGTGTAATATGAGCAAACGTATATAATTTTTCTTAATCTTGACAGAGACCATAATCGTGCGGGTAGTGAAGTATGTGTCAACGTTGTTTAAACACACCAAAAACTCGTTCAACATCTTTTCTTGCTGATTCTTGCACGGATTTGAACTCTTTTTGTTTCTTGTCTAGTGGGTGCATAAAAGATTTGACAAAATTAGCTCGTTCCGGATATATCATATGAACCAAATAATATATGTGCTTGTAACTGACTTCATTCACCTCAAATTGACAGTCAAGTGCTTTTCCATCATAGACATAATTGAATATGAACGACTGATTGAGAATATTGATGTCGTTATTGAAATCGACAACACCAAAAGTATGCGTGCTAGATCCGTAGATCATGGGAGGACACTACCTCTGGCATTATTGTCGGGCGCTCAAGATCACTTCTCAAGAACTGACCTCACCATGCTAACAGACAATTTGTCCATGCCCAATGAGTACAATTTATGTTGCCGACCATGCCGAAAAATCCATGTTTGCTTCATGCGCGAAGTACAAGTGCTGGATATCACGATTTCTTTTCCATTTCTTCTTCTCTATTCTCCTTCACCACACGTCTAAGTGTGGTTCCCTCTGGTGACCATGCCGTCGAGCTAGTTTCCATAACAGCATCACCACTCCTGACACTCTAAGGATGTACATGGATGATAACCTATAAGTTAGTTAATCAATAAATAATTAACCAAATTATTGATTTGTAACTTTCTTAATCATAAAACTAAACAAAAAATATTCGGTTAAGGAAATGAAATCTAGTATCTAAATCAACTTTAACAACCTTTAAACGAGAAATTAGGAAAAAAAACTTAAGCTAATATTAGAGATAAACATCATTCAAGTATATCATATGCACTATTTTGAACCAGTAAACCATTATAATGAAATGTTCAATATCGGTTTTAAAAACCTTGATCATATGTTATATTACTAATACTTAACCTGTTTAATCATGTGAAAAATATCTATATTAGAAAATAAGTTGTAAGAGTTTTATATCATACCACATATAGTGGACAATGACGAGCTTGTTAGTGCTTGTCAACTTTATCAAGAGCTCATTGTCCACTACACCTCCCTCGTCGTTGTGTTCGTCGTAGGCAAGCTCCTCACAAGAGTGACGAGCAATGGTAAATGTTTTCTTGTAAACAACGGTTTTAGAATGAAAACGGGTAATGACGTGAAGGTTAGTCATACATGTCATGACCGAGTGTTTAATCATGGATTAGTTGTAGGCTGAAAAAACTCATGTGGCAATAAGTCATGAAAGTCATAAATATTATAATTACGAGTGGTCTTAAATCATAAGGTGTATTTTAGTTTCATCATTTCTATATTTCTTCCGTAATAACATTAGAATATCACAAATATTTATCTTTCAACATGTTCATATTTTCTTGCATTTTTTATTTTTTTTAAATTAATATATTAATAGATTTCTTCTGTAAAAAGGTGAATTGTTAAGCAAATGAAGATGTCTCAACTCCCAAGTTCATCCTTTGTGGGGGTGGGGCAGTGTTCATAGAATCGTATGGGACTATGAATTGCCACAATGACTGTTGGAATCCTTCTAAATATTATTAACATTTATTAGATATAGTACTTATATTTAAATACAATTTATGTATGTATTCATTATGTATTTGTGACATTAAGTAGAATTCTAGTGAGTGTATATATACACACCCACGATGGCAATTTTTGGAGGGAAAACCACCACTATACAGCCATCATATAAAAGGGTAGCAGTTTCACGGTTGGCCTCTCCTCCCTATAAATATGTACGCTGCAAACATCAACTGTGTATTCATACTTACACATCAATATATATATATATACTAGTGGGGTACCCGCGTAATGCGACGGCGGCGAATAAAGAGGAGGTTGTGATAAGTTTTGTACAGAATAATCACAAATAGCTAATATGAGTTTGTGAATATTTCTTGCGAGATGAAGATAATATGAGTTTGTGAAGATTCTTTGCGAGAGCCACTTTGAAATTAAGAATTAAATTGCTAACTCTAAGTTATTATGTCTTTCAGTTTGTTGGAAGAATTTTGTCGCATGGTTGAATCATGAAGTTGCTGATTATATATATGTATGTATATGTGTGTGTGTAATGTTTCATAGTTCCAATTATTATGTAATTGAGTTAGAATGCAATGTTTATAAATTTCAACTCTTTGACTCTTTTATTTGTTTGGTGTTTGTGAAATCTCCTCAACTTGATTTATTGAAAACAGGAATTTAGGTGATCTCATGAATCAAAAGTTAATATTAAAAATATATGATTATACTTAATTCAGTTATAAGTATGGTGATCTAATGAATCAAAAGTTAATATTAAAAATATATGGTTAGAAATAATTCAGTTATAAGTATTGGTTTAAATTCATTGTCGGTTATGTTTTTAATATTTATTTGTTTAAATTCATTAATTGTGGACTTAAAGGAGGGGTAAAGGAGAGGTATAAAGGAGGGGTATTTTAGTAAATTTACTCTTCTTAAAATTAAGAGTTTTTTGGGTAGTAAATGCATTGTATAGGAGTAAGATATAAAGTTTCCTGGAAGATTGTTGTTAGTATGAACATGTATTCATATACTCCTAAGAACATGTTTGATGATCATTCTCGACTGTCATCTAATCGAAATTTATCATGGTATCAGAGCCCATGGTTGGATCACGAGGGAAGTATTGATCGATCAAGGGCTGTCGATTTAAAGACAATCAGAAGCAACATGCGATTGATTAGAAATGAGTGCAGTAGGAAATCGATTGGCAGTGAAGGCAATAGGCAATCGATTGACAGTGAGTGCAACAGATGGTCTATTGGCAGTGGATGCAATATGCGATCAATTGGCTGTGAAGACGATGGTGATTTTTTGAAAGAAATGGCGACAGGATCAAAACCGATTTTGAAGGCAAACCAATTGAAGTCTTCAAAATCAAATTCAATCGGTGAAAGGATGATGGTTCGAAGGGGAATGAAAATCGATCAAAGAAAGAGGTTGTCCAGGGCAAATTAAAAATCACGGAACATCGAACTCGCTAATCTTCTGCGTGATTGGAATCTCGGTGGTGAAATTGGCGAGAGAAAAAACAAAAAGGGATCATGCTATCGATGCTTGAAAAAGGGTCACTTTGCATGGGATTGCTCTAAAAGAAAATCTTATTTTTACATTACACAACTTGTGCAAGAAGAAGTTTATAGTGTTTCAAATTCTAATAACTTTCTTAATCAAGATTTCAGTCCTTTACAACCGTTTGTTCAGACACACGTTGATCATGTAATCATCAACGAAGATTATTTAGTAAAGGGGTCAGATGTACAAAATTGGAACTTGATTTGGTATGTAAATTCAAAGATCAACAAGCACATGACACTGAATCGGGAATCATTCATAAATTTCAAGGAAAACTACTCCATCAACAAAGAAGGACGGCATCTCGAACCTATTGTGATTCATGGTACTCGTGAAATTGAAATCAAAACTGATGAGACATTCTTTACTGTGTCATACGTGTCATATACACCCGGGATAAACATCAATATTTTGAGTATGAAGCAACTAATTCTGCAAGGATTTGAAGTTGAAATTGAAGACAACAAATGTACAATTACTCACATGGGTATCTACCGTCATGTACAAGGAAATGATGAAACACAACCATCAAACAAGAACGAAGCAAGCACAGTGGAAAAGGAGATTGAAGTCGAAGGAAAGAAAGTGCCTATTATCATAGAAAGTTTTGATGATTTTATCGCATTTTTTGGTATTAGCCAATTGTGATCAAGTTTGCTATAAAAACAAAAGTTTGATGGAAAAGAAATTTGAGGAAGCAGTGGGTTGGTTTCATGAGATGAAGAATGGAGATGAAATTGCTTTACCACCAAAAATTGCAGGCCTGGATGTTTGCTTATTGGATCTCTAGAAACTTTTTATGAAATCAGGAGGGCATGAGGCAATTACAAAGGAGAAAAAATGGAGCAAAATCGCAATGGACCTTGGATTAAAGAGATATGGCCAGATACCAAGCGTTATGGAACAAGACGTAGGAGGTGTAACCGGGAACCAGGGTCAGGATGATCAACACATTGCAGATAGCGGGGTCAGCAACAAAGGAGAGGATGATGACTTTGTCATCATACTCTAGATCAGCAGAACTTTGTGGAAGACAAATGTTTTAATATTTAGGGGGAAATGTTGGAATCCTTCTAAATATTATTAACATTTATTAGATATAGTACTTATATTTAAAGGTAATTTATGTATGTATTAATTATGTATTTGTGACATTAAGTAAAATTCTAATGTGTGTATATATACACACACTCACGATGGCAGTTTTTGGCGGGAAAACCACCACCATATAAAAGGGTGGCAGTTCCACGGTTGGCCTCTCCTCCCTATAAATATGTATGCTGCAAACATCAATTGTGTATTACATATCGAGATATATATATATATATATATATATATATATATATATATATATATATATATATATGGATGAGATCAAATAAAAAGAAAATTAAAGTAAAAAGTGTAAAAAGAATGATTATTTGATTATTTTTCGGTATATATATCAACTGATAATCGTTAGTTCATCATCTTTATTGATTAAAACTAGTTCTTCATCAATTTCTTTTTGATTTCAAATACAGATTTTGAAAACAAAATTTTGGAATAATTTGTTGATAAACAAAATGCTTTCATCTAAAAAGTGATGAATATATTGGATTCATCAAAAAGAAATTGATGAATAACTAGTTTTAATCAATAAAGATGATGAACTAACGATTATTAGTTGATATATATATTCGAAAAATGATCAAATAATAATTCTTTTTACCCTTTTTATTTTAATTTTCTTTTTACTTGATCTCTACCCTATATATATATATATATATATATATATATATATATATATAAAGTTTGCGGGAAGATTGTTGTTAGTATGAACATGGATTCATATACTCCTAAGAACATGTTTGATGATCATTCCCGACTGTCATCTAATCGAAATTTATTACTGACCATGTCGCATGACGGGGTATACATACAATGTCTTTTCTACAAATATTTCTATCTCTTGTTAAATATCTATGCTTATATGATCTTGTAATTAAATTTCATAAATAAATGTCATGGTGTCAATAGAAAATTAAATAAAACCAAATAAAATGTTTAGAAAAAACATTAAAATAATAAACCCTGTAAATGTGAAATATTGACTTAAACCAATATACCAAATATAAGGCTGCGTTTAGTAGGTTAACTTTTTTTTATTGTCTATTTTTTATTTTTCTGTAAAAAATGATTGTGTTTTAAGTTTTTAAGAAAAATGGATAATATGTTTAAATAAAATGGTGGAGTTTTTTTTTTTTTTTTCCTTGTTTGATTGAGGTGTTTTTAAAAAAGTTGTTTAAAAACATGAGAGAGTTTAATAAAAATGGAAAAAGATGTACGTATAGTTTTTATAGTTTTCAGTTTTCTTGAAAAATAATTTAGAAAAATAAAAGATTTTTCTGAAAGTAAACATAACCTAAACATTTAGAAAATAATATAAAGTAATAGTAATATCGACACAATAGAATTAAGACTAATCTAGGAGCACCCGCCATGGGTACAGACTAGTGGTGGTAACGACCGACCAAACTCTTAATGCATTTTATTTTATTTATTTTTTTCAATTAATTGAAATTGGAATTATTGAGTAATGTTCTCATCGGACGAAATGTGACTTTGTAAACTGCTTAATAGGAGTCATAGGCTACTCCACTTATGGTTAATTGGTTTTGAGTTGAAACCCCACAAATTTACATGGTATCAAAGCAAGATTCACCCGGGGGTGGTTAAAGGTCGTACGAACTTCACGTAACCAATAATTATCCACGAGTTAGGCAAAAAAAGAAACGCCACACGTGAGGGGTGTGTTGATTAATGTGTAATGACTTTGTAATCTGCTTAACAAGGGTCATGAACTACTTCTCTCATAGTCAATTGGTTTTGAGTTGGAACCCCATAAACTTACATGGATAAATAAGTATGTGTTACTTTAGTGATAGATGTTATCACTAGAGGTCTTTAATGAAAAGTTAGTGATATTAACATGACGAGTAGTAATTATAATTTATTAGTTCATTGTAGGTGCTACGAAGGAAAACAAAAAGTAAAAAGTGTAAGTGTTTATGCAGATTCAAAAGGGTGATTTTATTTGGATCCTTGATAATATAAATTGACCAATGTGTTATGATATATGCAGGTGTATGATATATATTAAAAACTATAATTGATTGATACATGTCTGATACGTGAGAGTCTAACGTCCTATTCTCGAGTTTTTTAACAAATGAAAGGGGAGGAAATGAAAGTGAAAGGAAATTGAGGACTAAGTTGTGTTCTTGAGTTAGAAGGAAAAGAAAGAAAATAAAGAGAAAACCATTTCCTTCCAAATCATCTTATATTTGAAAAAATGATTTTTTTAATCAAATAGCCCCCTACTTCTAACTTCCCCCTCCTTTTCTATCCTAACAAAAACTTATAAACACACTTAATTAATTGTTTCTATCCCTTTCACTCCTTTTTTCTTCTGAAAAATAACTCGAAAACAGGGGCATGAAAGAGTATAAATAATAGCATCCGATTCAAAAATACGGATTGCAGCATAACACTACTATTCCAACGAACAACGGTAGGGTTTCAGCTTCTGACACTTGAAGCCTCCTTACCCCTATCGCCTATACATACAATCAGTCAAACAAAAAACGAATTCACAGTCCAGACCCTTTTCATACTCTCACTTACCAAACTAGCCCTTCACGATTATAAAAGTATCTACTTTTACCCCTTTGTCTTTTCATTATTTTACTCTCTATAAAGAAAAAGTTATAAGCTTATAATTCTTGTTTCGATAAAAGAACTAAAACTTATAAACTAATTAGGGATGAGCACGGGTCAAAAATTGGACTGGACTAAAAAATACTGAACCGGACCGAATCCCGAAATCTATAAAAAATTAGGACCGAAGACCGGACCGACCAGTTCCGGTCCGGATCGGTCTCGGTCTGGTTAGTCGGTTTTTTCGGTCTATTGTTTGTTTTATACATTATATTAACAAAACCGGGCCGAAACCCGAAATCTATAAAAAACAAGGACTGAAGACCGGACCGACCAGTCCCGGTCTGGTTCGGTCCGGTTCGTCGGTTTTTTCGGCCTTTCGGGTCACATGCTCACCCCTATTATTATTATTTATTTTAAATGATTTTAATTTATATTTGTTATCGTACAACAGCCAATTAGAATTACTGTTATAATACATTATTATATATTACCTTAACTTTTTGTTGTTTACCATTTATCAACGATCAACATTATTTTTATTTTTTATTTAAATAATTACATATTTAATTTCAAACTTTATTAATAAAACTTATCTTTTTTTCTCCATCTATTTTTATTCTTCACGTAATAATATACAACTTTCAAATATTAATTGATAATGGGTTATCTTATTTAATAGTCTGATTATATCCAAAATAGATAAGTTATCTAATTAAGTTTAAATATAATATCAATCATCACATAATTAGGGTTAAGCAATTAGAAAAATCTTTTCCATCTTCCCTTCTTTATTTGCATCAAGAACACCAGAACCGAAAGTGTATTAATTGTTATTATAGGTTTAATATTTAACAAAGATCTTTTTGAGCTTTAAAATGTTTAATCTTGATTGTTTAAATTTTTTTCGCATTTTGATTTTAATTATAGTTTTATTTTTTATACTTCAACAAAACTTTTGTTTTAAAAAAGTTTGATAATATACAAAAGTTTTGCTGAAGTATAAAAAATAAAACTCTAATTAAAATCAAATTGCGAAAAAAATTTAAACAAACAATATTAAACATTTTAAAGCCCAAAATAATCTTTGTTAAATATCAAATCTTTAATAACAATAAATACATTTTCGGTTCTAGTGTTCTTGATGCAAATAAAGAAGGAAAGATGAGAACGATTTTTCTAATTTCTTAACCCTAATTATGTGATGATTGATATCGTATTTAAACTTAATTAGATAACTTATCTAATTTCGGATATAATCAAACTATTAAACAAGATAACCTATTATCAACTAATATTTTGGAAATTGTATATTATTATGTGAAAGATAAAAATAGATGGAGAAAAAAAATAAGTTTTATTAATAAAGTTAGAGATTAAATATGTAATTATTTGAAAGAGTAAATTATTGAAATGGTCCATGTGGTTTATCAAAAGTTACTGTTTGGTCTTTTAAGATTAAAAATTACATTACATGTCTCTAGTTATGGTTGCTTTTTTGTTATTAAAATGGTCCTTTAGCCGTTTAAACTAACGGCAATAGTGTTATAAATTTCAAAAAAGATATTTATCAACTAATATTTTGGAAATTGTATATTATTATGTGAAAGATAAAAATAGATGGAGAAAAAAATAAGTTTTATTAATAAAGTTTGAGATTAAATATGTAATTATTTGAATAAAAAGTAAAAATAATGTTGACCGTTGATAAATGGTAAACAACAAAAAATTAAGATAATATATAATAATGTTTATAACACTAATCCTAATGGGCTATTGTACGATAACAAATATAAATTAAAATTATTAAAAATAAATAATAATAAGAATAAAATATAATTCTAAGTACTAGAATAAAAATACTAAATATATATACATCTACACACACATATATAAATGTATAGAGTAAATTATTAAAAAAGTGTTAAAGGACTAAATGCGAAACTATTTGAAAACCATAGGGACTAAGTTTGTGATGTTATAAAAAGGCAAAATAGTCATTTTAAAATTTAGAGTTAATTACAAAAATTGTCCATGTGGTTGTCACTGATTTTCACTTTTAGTCCTTTAACTTTAAAAATTACGAAAATAGTCACTGTGGTTGTCACTTTATTTCACTTTTAGTCCTTTAAGCTAACAAACGTTATCTTTGACTGTTAGTCAAAGGATAATTTGGTCAATTCTCTTTTTAATCCTTGTTACCAAACAACTTTAAACATCTTTTTACCCCTTTCTTAAATTAATAAACTAACCTTTTATCAAATTAACTAATATATAATTAATAATTAATAATGTTAAGTAATATTTTAATACATATTATTTACTAACTAATTTTTATAGATTGATTTTTTAAATTTTTATTAAATATTATTTTCAGTATGTTCAGTATGCTTGGTATTCATCTTTATTATTTTCATTTGTTCTTAAATATGAAAACTAAAAACAATAAACCATGTTCCTTTTCAAACTAAAACCCAGAAATTAGAATTTGGCAACAGAATGAGCGAAAGAAACTAGATATGATAAACAAGACCTACACAACGAACAAGAACAGAAATCAAAGAAACCCAATAACTCCAATTTGAGAGAGAAACTAGAACATAAATCGATTATGAGTTAAACAAATATGAACAGATTACCACAATGGCAAAGATGAACAGAAATCAAACATCTGGGTCTCTTGGATGTGTTTTTTGATTTCATGGTTAACAAATATATTGAGAGAAAGAAACTAGTTTGATAAAAACCTAGTCTAAAAAAAACCCAAAAACACGAATTTGAAAAACAAACTGGAACACAAATCAATTATGAGAATCAACATATGAACATCCCCTAAAAATCAAAGACAAACTCGCACTTCATGGCTGCCGACGCTGGTTTATGAGCACCTCCGTTTGTCAACGGCTTGCGATGGTTTATGCTAGCAAGGTTTATGCTTCAGATCTGGAAAGTTCGTGCGATGGTTTATGCTTCAGATCTGCTAACGACTTGCGAAGGTTTGTGTGTAGGAGACCACCAAAGGTTTATGCTTCGATGGTTTTACTTCAGATCTGGACGGCTTGTGATGGTTCGTGTGTAGGAGACCACCGGAGGTTCATGCTTCATTATGCTTCGATGGTTTATGCTTCAGATCTGGCGGTGTGCCTATCGGAGACCACCGGAGGTGGTGGTGCGGTGGTGCTCTTACCGGTTAGAGAGGGAGAGAGAGAATGAGAGTGTGAAGTTAGTCTGATAAAAAGTGTAATATAAATTTGGAAAAGTGTGTTTGGTAATTAGGCTATAAGAGAATATAAAAATAGATGTTTGGAAGCAAAGATAACTTGTAAAGTTTGTTTGGTGATAAGGATAAGTTGAAAATGACTAAATTACCCCCCTTTTAACGTTAGCTTTTAACGTCTGTTAGCCCAAAGGACTAAAAGTGAAACGAAGTGACAACCACAATGACTATTTTCGTAATTTTTGAAGTTAAAGGACTAAAAGTGAAAATCAGTGACAAGCACAGGGACCATTTTTGTAATTAACTCTAAAATTTATAACAGTAGTGCCATCAGTTTAAACGGCTAAAGAACCAGTTTAGTAACAAAAAAACAACCATAAGGATATGTAGTGCAATTTTTGATCTTAATGGACCAAACCAGTAACTTTTGACAAACCACAAGGACCATTTCAGTAATTTACTCCTTAGTAAAGGCATTTTGAATTAGATTTTGAAAACTAACTAAAAGTTTGTTTTGGTATAAAACTACAAAAAAAAGTATCATATTTAATTGTGTTATGATTTCTTTTTTGTCATATAAGAACTAGCTTAAGCTAACATATCAAGTTATTATTAACTTATTAGCTAAAGATAATGCTTAGGTCAGCTTAGAAAAATATGTTTAGAATGCAAGGAGTGGGAGTAGAGTGGGTGTGTGGTGGGGTGATCACTTGGGTGGTGAGTGTGGTGTCACACCATAAATGTGTAGTGGAATGATGTATGTGGTAATTATAACATGTTAAAAAACAGTGGGGTGGGTTGATGGTAGACCCATATCAAGTTTATCACTTTTTCTTTTTTCTTCTTTAATTTTTGATTAGTTAGTGGGCATCAACATTTTATGTGGCGAAGAGTGACTACTACAGAGCTGAGTGGAATATCTCTATTAGGATTACCTGCAAGTCTAGTGGTTGGGATATGAATTACATCTGAATCATAGTTGTCTCTAGCCTCCCGAGGTCTACTTGTCTCAGGCTACTGTGTCGGTCTCATATTAATCCTTTCTAAATCAAAACTATACTGAGTCTGCTTACTTTATTTAACATGTTGTCACACATAAATATTTCACAGGATCTATCATGATCTTGTCAAGCTTCAGTATGTACCATGTGTTTATAACCATATGGGCCTATATTATTATAAAGACATTATACCTTTCTTATTCTTAACTTAACCAATTAGATTTCTGTTTCATAATTCAATATTGAACACTTAGCCACATAACTGTGCTACACATGCATATACAGGATATCTCATGCTCAAATTGCTAAAACAGATAGCAATCATAAACTTCTACTACCCGTATGGTCACGAAGGTTTACTGCCCCAGGGATAGCTCCACTTAATCTCAAAACCATGGTTTAAGTTCAGACATCACACTCACGTATGCCCAAATCCTTTAAACCTTGGCGCTGATACCAAGTTGTAACATCACTTTCTTTTTGTTTTTAACTTATAAATACTTTAGCTTTCCTTAACACCAAAAAGGTTACCACAGTTATAAAATGCTTCTTCAAAACTTTACATGTTAACGAGTATTTCAAAAGACGTATCAAATTCTATCTTTCAAACTATCCGGAGCTATTTAAACCAATAAGGAGCTGGGGTCTTACCCTTGCTGAAACCTATGCCACCTGCAACAAATAACACTAAACCATAAGCTAAACTTTTAGTGAGCATACTATCTTTACACAAATAATCATATAACAGGAGTAAAGTCTTCCCGGGATGTCTTGCATCCAAGTTGTAACACCTACAAAACTGTTCAAACTGTTACTGTTATGGAGTATAGCTACACCATTTGCGTAACTATACCCCCTAACATTGTTCTAGTATACAACGTAGTTGTACACCCTGTCACTATTCTGGTATACAACTACACCACCCGCGTAGCTGTACACCCTAATACTGTTCTAGTGCATAGTTATACTACCTGCATAGCTATACACCGCTGCTGTACAATGTAAATGTAACATAGCTATATCACATAACAACGATATCACACAATAAAAATCATGGATACTTACATGATGTTCGTACAAGAGAAATAGTAAACTCACCTCGTAATTGAGTAATATGTTAAACAAGTAACATGTTATGTCAAGTATCCAGGCACCTTCCTACACCAGTGATTAAACTAGGCATTATAAGCTGTACAAATTACTTGAAAACTGTTTTGGAAACTGTTCTAGAAATTGAAATGTGTATAGGCACGCATGTACCATGTATAGGGCACACATATGCCTTGTCAAAAGGTACGGTCGTGACCTTCTCAGACATTGGTGTACGTTATCTTAGGCACGCTCGTGCCTCAACCCTAGAGCATGGAGGTACCTCAAGAACTAGGGTTTGCCACGGGGCTATAGGCACGCTCGTACCCTCCATCGGCATGCCCGTGCCTCCCCTGATCTGAACTAGTAAGTCTGCTAGAACGTTGTTTTCCGGCCAAAACTTAGTTTTCTAATCGATTTTTAACATCATATGAGTGTTTTCCTACACCCAAACAGTTATAAACAACATACAACTCACAATTAACATATTTTGATCCTTAAATCCAACATTTGACCCATTTGAAGCTTGAAACAATAAAACCAATCACACCTTGATGATTCTAGGATGGAGGAAATGATTATAGAAGTTTGATATCACCAATTCTTGATCAAATCCAAAGAAAGAAAGATGGCCAGCTGCACTTGTACATGTATGTATGTGTTCAAAGAGTTCAAGAAAAGCCTATGTACATCTACAAGTATCCTTTATTAACAAAACAACCCTTGAATTTATTTCACTTTTGTTTTGACATTTTTAGCCCCTCTATTTTTATAAATACCTATGATCTTTTATAGCACTTAATTATAAAGAATTTGAATTTTGGGGCATTACAACTATATAAATAGTTGTTATCCTAATACAAAATACTATGAAATTTATATTACTCTATATGGTATCAGAGTCTTAAGTTCTAATTATATCCTTTCTTTCTCTCCATTCTACTACCTCTCTGCCACTGCCACCGAACTATGGTTGTCCACGGCACGTTTCTTCTCTCCATTGTACCTGTAGCTCATTTCACAGCAGTCCTAACTTCTATCGTCGTCCCTTTGGTCACTAATCTATCACTAATTGGCCATCTTGTTGCCAGATAGTTTTCTTTTATATATCTTTTATCCTTTTTTTCTTACGTATCTTCTTTCTCTTTCATCGTATGGATGTTTCTATTGTATCATTTTACATTTTTACTCTACAAGTAGTGATATATGTAATACGTAATATCTACGAGGTTTTATCATTCTACAAACAATAAAATTAAAAGTATAATCTAAACCGAAATAGACAGAATAAAGTAATATTTTTCAAGATAAAAAATGTTTTTTTAATCTTTCTAATTATAGTGCTAAGACAATTTACTATAAGAAGATTTATATCCTAATCTCTTAGAAGCAAAAACTACCATTATCAATAAGAATCTCACAGGCCACGTTTAGTTAGCGGTATGAAACAAAGGATTTGAAATTTGACTAAGGAATTAGGATTGATTGTAGTGGGAATTTTGAAAAACGTTACCTTGTTTGTTTGGCTCAGAATCTGAAATTGATTGTAACCGAAATATATGAAAAACGATTGTTTGCAAAAAAATACACCATTGAAATCAATTTGTGAAATACAACATTGAAACCCCTATAAACAATTGAGATACAACTTTGAACTAGAAAAACCAATTAAAATATAAACAAAAAACAAATGATTTTGTGAAATCAAATTGGTCAATGATGACCCAATAAAAGTGAATAATGAAGAAATCAACTTGTAGAATTATATTTGTAAAAATTGAACAAGATTTATGAAGGATGAAGTCACCAAAGAAATAAGTTGAACATATGTTTTGACAATAGTGCTTTGATGGAGTAGACAAAGATGTACTAATGAGCCAATACCCTAAACAATAATGGTGCTTTGGTTGAAATGAACCAGTGAGCCAAGATTCATTGGTGGCGCTATGACAGAAGAGACGGTGATGCTTTGATAGAGGAGACAAAAATGAAACAGTTGTCATCGAGGAGATGGTTGTTGGGGAAAGTTGTCAACGGATGAT
This sequence comes from Dittrichia graveolens, assembly GCA_038502395.1. Lineage (NCBI taxonomy): Eukaryota > Viridiplantae > Streptophyta > Magnoliopsida > Asterales > Asteraceae > Dittrichia > Dittrichia graveolens. The sequence continues at coordinate 9,578,398 of JARJIL010000003.1, forward strand.
GATAACTTGACGAGGATTCTAGTATAGGAAATGGGATAGGATACAAGAAAGAAGAAGATTGAAGTGGAATTCCTTAGGAATTTATTTAATTCCATTGCTTAATGAAAGGAATTCTCAAATCCTATAGACGAGGGAGTGTTAGAAATTTGTTAAATTTCATTCTAGCTATTCATCCAACCAAATAACCTTATCATTGAATTCACAACTTCTAATTCAAGTCAATTCTAGCCGGTTCCCACTAACCAAACACCTCTTACAATCTGAGTAAACTCAAAACCACGTCATTCTTTCACACATCTATTTTTCTAAACCTGTCCCTTTTAAAGGCAAGGTAACATTGAAGATTTTATTTAGATTAGAAAACAAAACAAAGCCTCATGAAGAATAGTACAACGTGATACAATACATGATCATAATTTCTTCCCGGTGATGATGGTGAGATCTAGTCGGCCGTATGGTCGTCTATCGTTGTTAGATTTAACGTGACTAAGTAGGTATTAAATCCGCCAACGACGAATGATTAAGTGACCTATCATACCCCACCATTATCACCAGAAAGGAATTCTGGCCAGGTCATCAAGGTTTGGTAGTGACCAAATGGTGAGAACTCCGGCTATAGATAAAACCGTAAATGAAAAATTCAAATTTTTATTTACTTTAACAAATTTCACAAAATAAGTTACCTATTTAAACAATAAAAAAAATTATATTACCCATATTGTTTATACTTTTAACAATGTAAAATGCTATTCGATGATTTTTACTCATATATAAAAGATTTATAGTATTTAAAGAATTAATTAAAAAAAATTACAGGACCGAATAGAATTTCAAGCATGAATTATTGAATATATTAAAGTTTCTCAATCTATCACTGTTGTCTTTTTACCTCCTAAAACCCTTTGGACCCCACCCCAATTAAATCCTTCCCAAATTTGCTTTTACTTTGGTTATAAATCACCACTAACCTGACCACCAGTGGAGGCTGACTGAGAACACTACACACCACTCAGCCCTTCTCCATCTCTACAGCATTCTCTCTTATTTACCAATCTGCCCCTCTTCTCACCTTAAACACACACTAGAAACTCACACTAATGGAACAGAGAAGAACCTGCATTGTGGTCTTGTACACTTTGTTGTTAATGAATATATCTCAAGAAACTGGAGCATCTACAGCCTTGAAGAATGTAACCCTACCTGGCCAACACCCTTCCCCTGACATTGTTGCTCAAGATCTTCAAAGGTACAACATTTTCTTCACAATGTACCTTTCTTTACTTCTTTTTTTGTGGTTTACTTTTCATAATTCACTCCTTATTATTGTTGTTTCTTGTTTCAACAAAAATCAAGAACTTTTTTTTAAAGCTTATTGTGCTTGGATGGCCCAATGTGTGTGTAGCTTTTAAAATTTAATGTTTGTTGATATATTTCCAGGTATAGAGTCATAAATCTTTATGGGGTAAAGTTTGCAAATAGTTCATTCTTGGTAGGGGCAAGCTGCAATTAAATATAAACCACTTCTCACTTTATTTATTAAAATGTGTTAATTTGTTAAAAGAAAAGGGTAATTAAGTGTGCTTATTGAATGGTAGAAAGTGAAAAAGTTTATTGTGTTGTTGTATATTAGTATTTGATAATTTTGTCTAAAGATATTTTTATGACAGGTTATCAATTTGGGTTTATGAATTTAAGTAAGCAAGAAGTTTGAGTTGATATTTTGTAATTCATAATAATTATGGCTTTTATATATTTACAAACTTATTAATTATATTTCTTAACTAACTATTTAAGAGGTATTATGGTTCAATCATACATTTTGTCGTGTATGATAAATAAGTGTTGTACAAATCATCTTCAAAAAATAAGCTTTTCGGTTTTTTTAAAGTTGTAGTTGACCCAAGATCTTAAAAGAATTTCAAGAGAAGATAACATTAGTTGTTACAAAGAAAAGACATATTTAATTATTTTCTAGTTTAGCCGAGTAGTATCGATGTGTATACGGTCTTAAAAAGGCCGGAGAGTCAAGTCTCATGTGATATAAAAGTGTAGAATTATTATGTGTATATGTTGTAAAAAAATATAGTATTGCTACTTATTAAATTTGCTAAGTAGCCACCAATAGATGTAGAAAGAATTTCAAGAGAAGATAACATTATTTGTTTCAATGAAAAGACACTTACATTTAATCATTTTCTACCTTTACCTTTTGTTATATACTTTTTCATAAGGTTAAAGTTGTTGCCATCAAAATGTATAGATTGATTAAAATCTAAAATTTATAAGGGTATGAAGCTGAAAGTGTTGGCTTGGTTAATAGGTTGTGTTCGGTTAAAGTGGGTGACTTTGTAAAAATATTAAAAAACTTTTAGTCTTGCGTTAATAAAATATGATTTAAGGTGTTCCTTTCCCAGCAAAATTGATACATCCTTCTATTTTATCATTTTATTTATCATCATACTTACATGATTAATACAAGTGTCAAAATCAATAAAGGATATTAAGAAAGAGAACTAGTAGACTCTATACGTTAATTTATAATGAGTAGAAGAATGATATAGATAGTAAGAGGATATATTATATTTTAATTAAAAATTTAAGTCATAAACATAGATAAAATATGGAGAGTATGTTTTTAAAAATGAAAAACATGAATTTGTAAATTAGATTCCAAACCTACAAATTTATACATGTTCCAGCCCTACCAAGGACCCCATCAAGAAGGGAGGGTTTACAAAATGACCCCCTGATTAATCCCATCCAATCCCCTATTTTAAATTGTTTATTATGGATGTGTTTTTTTGGCTTTAAGTCTAAACTTGAGCCCAGTGCTAATAAAATACTGAATTGGCCTACTTTTGACTTTTTCTTTGTTCAAGATATTATGGGGTTGGTCCCTTCATTTGTCTCTGTTGATATATGTGCGCTTTTTGATTTTAATTTCCCAACCTCTACTACTTCTTGAGTTCTTTCTTTCTTTAGACCAACTCCCTCCATCACTCTCACTTTCTCATAATAATCTTACCTATAAAATAATTTAATACTACTTCACATTTAAAATAAAAAAATAAAATTAAAACCCTACTCTATTTCCACTTTATGTATGTTTGTGTGATTTCATCTTGGTTATAAGTTGGAGTAGCTAGCTTCATTTGTCTTTTAACATATTTTTTATATTTAGTATTTTATCAATAGCAAGCTCACACATGTACTTTTTATAAATTTAACAAGCTAATAAATTATTTAAATACTTATTTAATTATGAAACAACGTCATAAATTATGAATCATATTAAATGCAATTATTTTTTTTTTGAAATAAGAGACAGTAATGAAAACTTTCAGACTTATATCTCGAAAATAAATGGGACAACAAGAAGAAATAAAGAATAATAATAAATAAATAATATATTAAAATTTTTTGATGCAGGAGGGTAAATGTGTCAATTACAAGAAGAGAAATGCTATCATACGCCAACGATGACTCATCTACTTCCTGTTTGACCGGCAATCCCATCGACGACTGCTGGCGGTGCGACCCAAATTGGCACCTCAACCGCCAACGCCTCGCCGATTGCGGCATTGGCTTCGGTCAATACGCCTTAGGCGGCAAAGGCGGCCGTTACTACGTTGTCACCGACTCCTCCGACAACGATGCCGTCAACCCCCGTCCGGGTACTCTCCGGTGGGCCGTCATCCAAACAGAACCCCTCTGGATCGTATTTCCGACCAACATGCACATCCAGCTCTCCCAAGAACTTATTTTCAACAGCTTCAAAACCCTCGACGGCCGGGGAGCAAACGTCCACATCACTGGCGGCGGCTGTATAACTCTGCAATACATCACCAACATCATCATTCACAACATCCACATCCACCATTGTTACCAATCCGGCAACACCAACGTCCGGTCAAGCCCGACCCATTACGGGTACCGAACGAAATCCGACGGCGACGGGATTTCCATATTCGGGTCACGTGATCTCTGGATCGATCACTGCTCGTTGTCACATTGCAAAGATGGTTTAATAGATGCTGTAATGGGGTCCACCGGAATCACGATTTCGAATAATTTCTTCTCACATCACGATGAGGTCATGCTGCTGGGTCATAGCGACGATTACTTGCCGGATTCCGGTATGCAGGTGACAATCGCGTTTAACCATTTCGGAGAAAAACTGGTGCAGAGAATGCCTAGGTGTCGGAGAGGGTATATACATGTGGTTAATAATGTGTATTCCAGGTGGGAAATGTATGCAATCGGAGGAAGTGGAAGTCCGACGATTAACAGTCAGGGAAACCGGTATACTGCTCCGGCGGATCGTAATGCGAAGGAGGTACAAAATTTTCTTCAAAACCAATTGGTAACGAGTTCAGTAACAGGATTCTTATTAAGCAATTTACATCTATCACGTAGATATTTACAGGTTACCTCGAGTGTGTGACTGTTTCTATATGGGACAATACTTAACAATTTTAATGTTGGAAATTTGATGTGAAAGGTGACAAAGAGGGTGGATACAGCTGAGCAGCATTGGAAGGGGTGGAATTGGAGGAGTGAAGGGGATATTCTGGTGAACGGAGCTTTCTTTGTGGCGTCCGGTGAAGGGTTAGAGCTCAAGTACGAGAAAGCGTACAGTGTGGAGCCTAAATCGGCGGCCTTGATTGACCAACTCACCATGAACTCCGGCGTCCTCGGCAGCAGGTTCGAATTTCGATCAATTAAATTCTTTATATTTTTAATATTTCTTTTCAGTTTCAGAATAATTTCTTATTCTCTAAATACGCCGCATATACTAGGGGTATCTTTGGCGGGAGCTTTTAAAAGCTTTTAAGAGCAAAATAAGCTTCAAAAATAAACAGCTACTTCAAATAGCTTTTAGGTTGTTGAGAGGTTTTAAAACGTAAATTACATAAATAACCTTTGATCAATTTTGTTTCTTATTTAAATGTTAATTTTTGTGTCCTCTCCTATCTTTTTACATTTTAAAGCTATAGCTACAGCTACTTTGTTAAACACTTCAGCTTTAGCTTTTAGCTATCTACATCAAACATACCCTATATGTATTTAAATCATGGCACTCTACATTTCTCTTACACTTACTTTTGACTTTTTTCTTTTTTGTCTTTGCTTTTACCTCTATCTTCATGTTGCTTCACTTTCTTCTTTTTCCTGTAAATAATATAATAATAAACGAATGATGCGTATTTTGAAAATTTACCCTTAAAAGTGACAATTAATGTATCAGTTCCCCACCAATCAAGGTTGTTTTATTCACGTTAGCCAAACTTTGATGATGTCTTTACTGTAATTTGACTAATTTTGACCAATTTTCAACATTTTAAGGTAATTTAGAAGTTCAGACAATAAGGCTTTTGATTGTGCTTTTTTTTAGTGAGTTCCAAACAATGTTCAGATTTCAGAATATAAACAATAAAGAAATCTTTGTATCAACAATTCTATTTTTTTTACGTATGATTTGTGCATATGTTTTGTTTTACGACGTCGTTTTAGTGTTTACGACATAAAATTCACCCTTTTTTGCATAAGAAAAGAATGACAAAATCTAAAACAATGCTAAAAAATAAATGTGGTTGATTTACTTATATTTTACTGTCTTAAGATGTAATTTTAGTGTTTGCTATATAAGTTGAAGTAAATATTTTATTAGTATTATTATACGATATTGTACTTCCACTGTAACTCCACTTGCCCCCTCATAGAGGAGGTTAAGGGATCAAATCCTGAGGGCTTCAATCAAGAGTTGTTTTCCGGAAATGGTCACGGGTAATATCGGTTAGACCGTGTACATCAGAGCCAAAGGCTTGCACCCTTGGGAAAACCCTAACAGAAAAATCCTTTAAAAAAACCGAATACGATAGTGTATGTCTGTTATATACTGAAGATTGAATCTTGATGATCGATAGGAGCAATAAGCTTGGGAAGTGGAGTGACGGTGATGGTGAAGGAGGTGTGGATGATAGTGAAAACGACTACGGTGAAGATTCTGACGCTTCTTCTAAGCCAAATTCAATGACTTTGACTTCAACTTTTTTTATTGCATTTGCATTGTTCATGTTCTTGTGCTTTTCATCTGATTCAATCTTGTTACTGTAACACCCTTCAGAAAAAAAAAATCTTGTTATTGTGACAGCAAAACATTTGGGAAAAAGTTCTCCAAATTGATTTTGAACTAACAAGGAATTCCAGTTTCGTTTTATCTTTCAAGCTATCTTCGTCGGTTGGTTTTAAGCTATCTTTGTGCCGCTAACACTTAACTTGTGTGTTGTTGCTCTTAAACATCTTGTTTAAACGAGAGGTATTCGATAATTTAAGTAACCTACGAGCATAACAATACCTAAGTTTAGGTGGTAGTCATTGCTTGTAAACTTACTATTTGATAACATGACATCTAAGATATAATTTGTTTATGTTTTTATGATGTGAGGTTAAAAAAAATGATAATTTTGATATTTTTAGGAGGCTTGATATTGTTGGGCCTGGACTCACCAGGATCAGGGGCTCATGTATTACAGTTAGGCTCAAAAACCCATCCAGATGATTATGGGTATGGGCTTTTGCTTGTATTTCTTTTTTTTTTATCTTGTCTGTTTATCATATATTCAAACCAGGAATTTTAGCCTGTGAATTATGTCAGGGTCTAAAAATATGTATTTTTTTAATTAAGAATTAATAAAATGTGACCCACAAATAGAAAGTTAACATGTGCAAAATTGTTTGAAACAGAGTGTGAACAAAAATATATTATGCATATTGAAAATAAATTCATTTGTATATTGAACCTCACATTTCATTGTAACTTAGGTTTGTTTTTTTGGTAAATTGCATGAAAATACAATGAACTTTGTTTTAATTATCATTGTATACAATCAACTTTATTTTAAAAAAATAAACAATCAACTTTTATGATTCTCCAATTGTATGCAAGTTGTTGTATACAATGAACATTATAGAAAAGTTCATTTCATATAATTGTAACTAAATACTAGATACAGAAAAAGTTGTTTGCATACAATGAGTGAATTATGAAAATTGGTTGTATTATTTTTAAGAACTTAAAGTTGATTGTATACAATGATAATTAAGATAAAGTTAATTGTATTTTCATGCATTTTGCCCTTGTTTTTTAGGATAAACACTTATCTTTTAAAGATGGCTGTAAGAAGGTTATCAAGATCGGGATCTTTCTAGGATCGTTTAAATTTTTGTAAAATCGGATCGTAAGATTGAGATCAAGATCTTAAGATCCTATCACAAGTCACTAAAGTTTTTAAGTTTTTTTATATGCTATAATATTTATCAAAAACCAATTATATAACATTTTTACGAGAGAAAGAAACATTAAATTTTAAAATAACATATATCAAACTATCCAAATTTTAAATATTAAGAGCATAGATAAAAAAATTCATCACTATTAATTGGTTTACATATCATAATAAAATTTAATATGTGACTCTCAAACACAATAAATAAATTTAGAGCACCCTATGCATAACATCAATTCTTTATTTCATTTAAAAATCTTTTGTTCGTGAAGCTTTATCTCTTATAATAAAAGACAAATAAAAAATGTGACATGTGTGTAAAGTAGAAAACTGTGAACAATTGTTTTTAAGGTTAATAATGGTTTAATCATCAAAGTTTTAATTCAGTTTCAGTTTAATTATCAAAGTTTTTTTCAGACGGTTTTACCATAAAGTTTGAATTTGTTATAATTTAATCCCCAATTTTATACCTTCTTTTTGGTTTAAACCTTAAAAATTTTTAACAAAATATTTAACACTTAAAATTTTGTTAAAAAATGGTTTAATCCTTACAGTTTTGTTAAGTTTTTAATAAAACTAAAATGCATAATCAAGTATAGAGGATAAAATTGAAAATCATACAAAACTTAAGTGATTAATCAGTTTTTTTTAACAAAACTTCAAGCTTTAAACCATTTGAAAAAACTTTTAGGTTTAAATCATAACAAATTGAAAACTTTGTTGTAAAATCGTTTAGAAAAAAACTTGGATGGTGAAACCGAAATTGAAAGCAAACTTTGATGGTTAAATCAAAATTGAAAGCAAACTTTGATGATTAAACCATTATTGACCCTTGTTTTTAATACAAAGTTGACCACTTAAAAATATTAAAAATAATAAAGTAAAATAATAGTAATAATAAAAAAATTTTAAAAATAAAAATGTAAAATAATAGTAATAATAAAAAAATGTAAAATAATAGGATAGCTATATGATCTCACATACGATCTTACGATCCTACCTATTTGCAATCCTAAGTACAATCCAGCGCGTTTTGGTTGGTGGGATCGTAAAATCAGGATCACTATTTTGATAACTATGGTCTGGACGTTGTTTTAAAGATCTTACTTTATCTTATTTCTAGAAGTGATTAAATACCGCTTTTCCTTCACTTTTAGGCTACATCTCCCGTAGACACGAAAAATAGACTTTTAGACTACATCTTCTTTCGAAGATACAAAATATGACATGTATTGAACAGTGAAAGTCTTCAATTCACCATCAAATAGTTGAGATGATAAGCTCGATAAAAAAACCTTTAACAAGAGATGGATCATGATGTTTTACTGTCTGGAAAACAGAACATGACTTAGGGTACCATAGGGGGAGTCCCTGTGACGCTCAAATCCGTATATGAAGAATTCATATTTTAATGAGCAAAGTGATGGAGAGGGAATTTAGGATAGGGGTTTTACATAGTGACTTATCTTAGAGATGGTGATCATTTTCTCTTTTATAATATTATAGTGCTCCTGAGTTCATTATTGAAATGACATCATTTTTACCCCTGGTTCAATAGCTGGTTGACATGTATCGAAATTTTTAACAATATTATTCGTGGTCCCAACATTGATATTTTATTTTGACGTATATAAAAAGGAATATTTTTCAGATCCCCACGGGTGTATGGAAAATAACAAGGTAAGAACTAAGTGGTCCTTGATAACTTAGTAATATGTTATATCATTAACTGAACATGTATACTGATTGACAGAGTGGTATAAGTGGAATAATCATCACTTGAAATGGGAAATGAGAGAGCTACTTTGATAGATTCGAGTGTAATTATGACATTTTATCTATAAATTTAGACGGTTTAATTCAATGAAAGTTGTCAATATGAAAACGACATTTATATATCTAAAAAGTGAGTAATTAAGTTAATTTGGTGGAAGATCGAGGATGCAATTGCAAAGCCATCATATCATTAAGTTAAGCAGATTAAAACCTACCTTGAATTGCAAGATATATAATTAATTAAGCATACACCTTTTTACATTCTCATCCCCCAAACATATAATATCTAACCTCATACAAATTTACCTTAAAAGATTCAAATTATTTTCTTTAATTTTTAGTTTCAGGAATAAGAATAATAAAAAATTACTTGTTTTAATAGAAGTTATATCACTACAAAGAATAAGGGTCACCCGTCATCCCTATTGTTTTGTTACTGTTGTCTAAAACTTCATTTTATTGATATCGTTGCTATTGTATGGCGCCACTATTACTCAATGTCGAGATTATTAGCATCGCCACTAGTTCCTTTTTTTTCATATTTGCCTATTAAATGCAGATAATTTCTTTTTATAATACGCAAAATAATACTACCACATCCATGAATTATAGATAATCTGCATATATTATACAAAACTCAACAACCAATACAAAATTTAAAAGATAATATATTTGTTCGTACACAATACAAAGTCTAATATCAAATATAAAAAATACTCTTCATCATTGTTATCATCGTTCTCGTTCCCCACATTCGCCGACCTATTATCATTTTGGGGTGCTAATGATAGAAATATCTCTACGATTCTCACCGTAAACGCCGGATCACTAATAATAGCTTCAAGCTCCGGCTACAAAATAAATATGTACATTAACTATTAAACAATACAAGTCAAAACTACTTAAATATATATAAATGTGTCTAAGTGTGTGTGTATGTACATTAAAATGAATGCGTTTAAGTGTGTGCGTGTGTGTGTTTTAATTTTAAACTTACAAAATATGTGTTTGATGTATTACCATATTAACAATTAAACATCAAGTTTATTTAAGTTTTAACACTCTTTAGTTGTTTTAAACATCACAATTCATCAAGAATCAAATAAACAACTAAATACTACAATTCATCCTAACAAGATCAATCAATTTAAGAAATTCAATATAAAAAGTTTTGACACTTTTTTAGTTGTTTTAAACATCAAACTCATCAAGAATCAAACTAACAACTAGACATTACAATTCATCCTAAAAAACCAATTAATTTAAGAAATTAAATGTAAACATCAAGTTTATACAACTAAACATCACGGATAGTCAAGAATCAAAGTTTATACAAATCACTAATCAAGTTAACAACTAAACATCAAGTTTATGCAACTAAACTCACAAATCATTAAGTTTATACAACTAAACATCACAAATCACAAATCATAAAGAATCAAAGTTTTTACAAGCCACAAAATCAAAGCAACTAAACATCACAAGTCATCAAGTTTATACTACTTTGATTTTATAAACATCAAAGCAACTAAACTAAATAATGACATGTTAAAATAAACAAATTAAAGCATACATTTATAAATGAACACAGATGGCGTAAACGGCAGCGGAATCTGGCGATAGTGGAGGAGCTAGCGACGTCGACAGTGGGGAGCTTCCAAATTAACCCTTCAATTGGTTCACACAAGCCATAAATCATCAATTTGTCTCATAAAGTCACAAATAGTGAAAAAAGTTACCTTTTAGTCGGATGATTGGAAGCTGGAACGGTGGCAAGAAGAGAGACGATGGTGACAGCGTTGGTTGGTGGCCAGATGGTGTCAATAATGGCAGCGTTGGGGGGGTGGATGGAGTCAACGATGGCAACGTCGGCGGCGGTTGGCATGAACACGTTGGAAGGGGCGGAGAGAGCCGAATTGCGAATGATTTTGTGTGTTGTGGGAACTGATGAAGACGATAGGGAAAAGTGCCTTTATTTCATTTAACGGGCAATAGGGACAGCACCTTTAGGTGCAAAAAAGGGAATAGTGGTGACACGTCAAAAATTAGGGGTGACATTAGCATTAGCCACAACTCATTGCGTGCCCTAACCACGTGTCGCCCCTAATGCCAATGTCACCCATAATTCCTCGGTCGCTATTATGTGAATTGCTTGTAGTGTATACAATATTGCAACTATTTTGCTTCATTTGATCCCTATTTTGTCATAATGTTTAATGAGGGAGGCATGCCATGTGATTAGTTAGTGATAACTAGCTAGGTGGCCGGTTCAGAGAGTCTTAAAAAAGATAATAAGGAATCAATTTTACTAGGTAAACATCTAAAATGGTAAAAGAGAGTACAGAAACAATGACGGATTAACAACAGTTAGGCTGTGTATAGCAGAATACACTCGACCTGTGATTAATTAGGAAGCAATTCTAAATAAGATATACATCAAGTTAGTACTGAGCAATGACATTATATATATATATATATATATGCATGGTATTTATGGCAAGAACCTTTCCTTCCATAAGGCCATTAGTATATCAACCCACTCAACTCAACCAACCCAAGTGCCAAATTGGTGTCACATCACCTTCTACTTTTCTTCTCCTTGTTAACGCAAAAGGTAGTATAGCCTAACCTAATCTTACCCCACTTTTTATTTTATTTTATAATATTAAATTTTAAGAGACAGAAAGAGAGGGAAGGGAAGAGAAGAGAGATAGAGAGGAAGGTGAGGTTGGGTGAGGAGAGGTTAGCCGTCGGTTTGACAAACCCAAACCTTCAACCCGAGCATGAACCCAAAGAGGGGCGTAGAGGTGTTTACCTCAACCCAAAAGGAATCCGATGGCCAACTCAACCCGTAGGCCAACCCAACCCCTACGGGTTGAGTGCTACACATGGTCTAAGTCTATCAGATTGATCGGTTCTTTATTTTAATTAAGACACTCTTTTATAAGAAACCAATTACATAATTTAAAAAACTAATATCTTTGTAGTGTTTGTCACGTCATTATATCTTCAAGACTTGTTTAAGACAAAAAGGAAGCAACTCTAATATATTTAAGTTTAATTTGTTTTATCAATTACTTTATATATATATATATATATATATATATATATATATATATATATATATATAGAGGGTAGAGATCAAGTAAAAAAAGATTTTATAGTAAAAAGGGTAAGAGACAACAATAAAAATCCTTTTTATTGATTAAAACTAGTTTTTTATAGATTTATTTTTTATGAATCCAACATATTCATTACTTTTTACAGAGGAAAGAGATTTTCAGATACAGATTTTGAAACCAAAATTTTGAATAATTTGTTGATGAACAAAATGTTTTCATCTAAAAAAATGATGAATATGTTGGATTCATCAAAAATTTTTGATAAATAACTAGTTTTAATCAATAAAGATGATAAACTAACAATTATTAGTTGATGTATATACTAAAAAATTATCATTAATCACCCCTATTACACTTTTTACTTTAATTTTCTTTATATATATATATATATATATATATATATATATATATATATGGGAGGGTTCAAACGAGAGCTACGAGAACCAATCTTAGCAGTTCAATTAAAGGAGGGAGAATTGGACGGCTAAGATGGGTTCTCGTACGAAAAGCAGTTCTCGTTTGAACTTTTGCCTATATATATATATATATATATATATATATATATATATATAGGCAAAAGTTCAAATGAGAATTGTTTTTCATACGAGAACCGCGAGAAACAATCTTAGCCGTCCAATTCCCCCTCCTTCAATTGAATTGCTCACCCATGAATTCCTTACATGCACCCTGCTACACTCAATCCCTCCACGCTCTTCATCCATGAATTCCATTATCCAAAATGAACGGCCAAGATTTGATCTCGCAGTTCTCGTACGAAAAACAGTTCTCGTTTGAACTTTTGCATATATATATATATATATATATATATAGGGGAGAGTTCAAATGAGAACTGTTTTTCGTACGAGAACTGCGATAACCAATCTTGGTCATTCAAGTGGTAAGTGGAATTCATGGATGAAGAGCGTGAGGGGGATTGAGTGTGGCAAGGTGCGTGCATGTAAGGAATTCATGGGTGAGCAATCTAATCGAAGGAGGGGAAATTTGACGGTTAAGATTGGTTCTTGCGGTTCTCGTCTGAACTTTGCCATGTACGTATGATTTCCCGTTGGACAGGGTGGCCGGTAATCCGGTATTGTTCTAAGGTTGTGGTTACATTCATATAATATATATATATATATATAAAATATATATATATATATATATATATATATATATATATATATATATATATATATATATATATATAAAGCTAGCGAATAAAAGGGATGCATGATTAGTTGTGACAAGAGTTAGAGAGACACATGTTTCGAATAATGATTTCATGTAGATTTTGTATTCCCCACCTTTAAACAAAGTTGCTTATCATCGAATATATTATTATTATTATCCTTCTTTTATGTTATCAACTTCACTTGACCAAACTCACTGACATATATTCTTTGAGATTCAAAACATTTTGAGATAGGATGGGATATTAGAGATAATGTATATATATTTAAATTTTAGATGTCTAAAATCTATTAGGGTTTATCTTGTATAGTTTGTATTCTATAAATAGTTATCAGTCTAATATAAAATACCTATGAAAGTTTTCATAATTTTATATAGTATTAGGGTCTAAAGGTTCTACATTCTCTCTTTCTTTTTCTTTCGATGCCTCTCTTCCGTAATCACCATTGAACCATGGTTAACTTTTGTCACCTTCCTTCACCCGGTCATCCCCATTTAGTGATTATTTTCTTTCATAAGTCACATAAGAGCTTTTAACATTTACAATGATGTTCGCTTGTGTAAAGAATCAACATTGCAATGAAATAACAATAAACATAGTGATTGTTGATGTATCTTTAAAAGTTAAGGGATTAAAGAATGACCTTTTGACCAAACAATAAGCAAGGCCACTAGGGCCACCGCCTAGGGCTACTCGTTCTGAAAAAATAGTCTATATATATATATGTGTGTGTGTGTGTGTGTGTAAGCCCATCAACATTAAAGGCAGTAGCCCATTAAAAAAGACCAAAAGATTAGGAAATAGGAACTAGGGCAGTGAGGCGTAGTCAACCTTGATGGTGTGAAATTGAAGAGGCATAATAGAAGTTGAGAAGTTGACTGGCTTTCTCGAAAATTACATTCTCGATCTTGATTCTTAAAGTGTTGAAGAGGGAGAAGTCGACCGTCGACTAGTCTTCCTCTCGAATCTCGCAAATCACAATCTCCTAGTTACCTACTTTCCCTCCGCCGGTCGATTAGTCACTCTATCCTTTTACCAGTCGCCGACTCGCTGCCGTTGGCCGGTCACTCTCTTCCTTCTCTCGAACTATTGAATCGCAAATCAAAGTTCAGAATCAAGAACACAAGGCGTTCATAAGGACTAATGCTTCTAATCTTGTTTCGCACCACAAACTTCTCATTATACGAGCCCCCCCTTGCCACAACTTCTTTAATCTTTTACACAATAGAAATTAGAAGCTCGGAATCTAAGAATCGTAATCGAAAATCGAAGTTCAAAACTAACTAATGTAAGTAATATTAACTTTTAAGCATGTTCTTTTTTTTATTCTTTAGTTGTTCTTGGGTAGACCTAACTGTAAGTAATTTTCACTAATTACTAATTAGTTGCGAGCTAATTTTGTTATTCTTTCATTTATGGTTCTTAAAAGTGAAGTTCTTGCTAAGTTGCTGTTGATTATTCAGAGCAATCTACTCAAATCAAATATTCAGATAAAAAATTCAAAAATTAGGTGTATAAGTTTCAATTCTTATCCTTTATGGCTTTATCTTTAACCTTTCTGTATGTTAATGTGATTACTGATTTGAAACTTTAAGTCTTGACTGTGATTAATATCATTACTCATTTAATATTTCTATGTCTTATGTGATTACTAATTTGACCTTTCTGTGTTTTATATGACTAATTACATATTTAGTATGTCAATGTGATTATTGAATACTGAATTTGGAATTGATACCTTACATCTTGACTGTGATTCTTAAAATTTTTCATTTGCTTGCTTGAGTATTTGGCTATAAATCTTAGCTTACATAATTTTTCAAAAAAGAAAAAACACAAGTAGCCAGAAAAGAAAAGAAAAAAAGGTACAAATGTTTTATGTGAATTTTACTTAGTTGAAAATAAATTACATTATGAAGTCCTTTTTTGAGATTCTTCTCAAAGCTTAGAATTTGACTGGACCAACCCTGAGAACAAGGATGAAATTTATAATTTATTTTTGTTTTAATAATTAAAATAATAATAAAAAGATTATCTGATGTATTTGTAATATATAACGGAAAATTATTAAACTTTTTTCCTTCATCATCCTACTTATCATATCATTAATAACATATAGAATTTAATATTTTTTTTTTATGTTTTCTCTTAATTTTAACACTTATTTTAGGTTTGTAACCGGTATAAGGATGAATAGAAATACAAATTCGGATGATGTAACATCTCTCATATACAAAATGTAATCATTAATTGGAAGGTTACCATTTATATCCTTATCATTAATGTATAATATACCTCTTCAATTGTTTTTAACTTTTTATTCAAACAAGCTAGAAGACGAAGATTGTTTTTGTATTAATTATCAATGTTTCCATTATATATCGATCATGCATATTTGATTTTAAATAGAGGACAATGGCATGCCAAAATGTAATAGGTGCAGGTGCGCCAAATAAGTTATGGTAAATTAAGGGGCTGAATTTTTAAATTTTGATGCCCAAGCAAGCCTGCAAGCTAGGTAGCGGCTAAATAAGTGACTCGGCTTTAACTACTATGGTGTAATAAGCTTTATACCTATCGATCTTTCTTATTATTCTACCACATGATTAGCATCACATCACCCCTCTTTTATCTTTCAAATTAATATTTTCTATCTCTTTATCTGTATCCCATTTTTATATATCAAAGCATCTGGTGGGTGCAGTACGTGCATGAGAGAAGTTAGAAAGAGCATTTGTGAGAGATCGAGATCGAGAAGAAAAGAAACAAGGAAGGCAGCAGGCCGGGTGGAGGCCAGCTGAAGAGAGGTCCTCGGGTGGCCAGGTCCGCATGGGGGATGGGAAATATATTGTTGCCGCCTGCACTGCTGGCCGGTATCAAAACCATCAACCCCATTTAAGATGTCTAAGAGATTTTTGTAATTAATTTTACTTGTTCTTAATGTCAACTTCCCTACAACCAAGTTTAAGAGTATCATCAATTAATCATCGTTACGAAGAATAACCGTACGTACGTGCATCCATTTCTTAATTTCAGCTCTTTTAATTCACCATCAGATCGATCGAATTAAGTGTATTGCAACTGGAAGCTTCAATTCTTCCTCAATTGTGCATGTAGACACGATGGATAACCCCTGAAAGTACAAACTACAAAGAAAGCACAAGAACAAACAAACAAAGTCAAAAAGAGTGGGCTTCTACCATATCATAGGATACACTTTATAATTGAATAATTAAGAACGTTTTTTACATTATCAAGAAACGAGCTTAGTAAAGTAATTATATATGTGTATGTGTGTGTTTTTATGTTGGTGGGGGTGGTTGTGGGGTTGGTGTTGGATATTGAATTGTTAACATAACCAGTAAAGTTATCATGTAAAAATAGAATACATGGGTTGCTATATATATGTAAGAAAGAGGTAGGCAGGTAGGTCTTGCTCGCAAGGAAATCCTTTTGGCGTAGTGGTAGGCGCCTTTAGGGATGACAATTGTGTCGTGTTCTGATTAGCGGGTTGTGACTCGAACACGACCTACATAATTATTCGTGTGAAGGTGTGTGACACAATCCCTTATAGGTTGTGGAGCCGCGTCGTTCGATTGGCATGTCCAGGGGGATTGGCAACTTTTTTTCTTTGTGGTGGCAATGAATTTGTCGTGTTCCATAAAAACTTAGGATCCGACACCATGATAAAATACTATCCTCATGATTCGACCATAAAAGACCGGCTTGGAGGGAGATCTTTCATATCTTTCGAGATCCACCCTATAATATGGGAAACTTCATTGATTCAGTCTTCTTTATTATTTCTTTTCATTGATATTGAATCAATAGAACGCACTTCTAACACCTCTTCCACTTTTGGAAGACCTTGCGTTATATCACCAGATCAGACACAGCACGACCTGGGTAACCTATTTAAATATACGGGTTAGCGGGTTGGAGGGTCAGCGTGTTTATAAGTTTTACTAATTTTTTCATTTGTTTGTCAAAATACATAATTCAATTAAATAAAGCTCGAGCCTAACTGGATAGTTTAATCAAAATACAAAAACTTGATAATTCCAAGAAAAATTAAACTATAAGTGATGAAACATTGATAATTTGATTATGTCTATTTTCATTAGTTTCAAAACGCTAAGGAACAAAAGGGAAGTGGTGGATTTATTTTTAGTTAGGTTTACAAGAACTAAGGAATAAGATAAAAGCTCAATATTCAAGTAGGAAATATAAAAAATAAAAATATAAAAAATATAAGGGTTGGCTAGTCGACCCGCGAACCCATAAGCCAACCTAAACGATCACAACCCATTTATTTATATGGGTTGGCAAGTCAACCCCAAAACGACCCAAATCTATTTGTGCTCAACTCAATCCCATTTATTTGCGTGTAGGGTTTTATATCGTGTCGTATCGGTAATTATCACCTCTAATCGTCTTGATCATAAGATTTGGTTTGGTATTCAAACTTACCATTAAGTAATGGAAGGTGTTAGGTTACTTTTTAGCATGATGTTGATGTTCCTTTATAGGGTAACTTTTTCATTAGGCCTTCAGTATAGCTTCCCCTCTTTTCTTTCCAACCCTAATGTTACATCAGCTTTTTTTACTTTTTTCTTTCCAACCCAAATCAACCCAAAACTCTAGTATAGCCTCTCCCTTTCAACCCAAACAACCCAAATATTTTTCTCTCTCCTCACTCTCACTAAAAAACCAAAAAAGAAAAAAAATAAAAATAAAAATAAAAAAGCCTGACACCTCTTTCGGTTTGGCTCAATTTGACGGACCCGATTTAATTTTTTTTATGGTACTCGAAACACCCGTATGGGTGTTCCCGATGCTACCCGTTGAACCCAACACAACCCGAGGGGCTTCGGGCTAGGCCATACGGAAGGACTTAGAGAGTATTTTTGTTTGTTCACTAAGACAACGTTCAAATGATGGGACAAAAAACAAAGTAAGATAGAGAACAATAAAAAAAATGATACCAAGAATATAAAGTATTAAAGTATTTATGTTCCACACGTTACTGTTACTTGGTATATATGAAGTGATCAGGTTAAAGAAAAGTAAGACACAATATGCCAATATTTATCATTGAATTCATTAAATGTGAAACTAAATAAGTTTCTTTTAATTGTTTGATAAAATTTCATCATACAAATAGAGAAATTGACTTTTCTCGGAAAGAAATTGATTTATACATAAAAATTGAATGTTTCACTTACTTGTAAAATAGTTTTAGGGTACATTATGTGAAAGAATTAATATTTTTTGTGAATGAATCCTGTTATCGAGTATAATATAGTACGTCTTTTATAAATCTGCTTTTAAATCACATTTTCAAATATGTGATTCTTGCTTTCCTAATCTTGTTCAAATAATTTCGGAACCACAAAAAATTCCGACAAAGATAACTGATATACAAAATTTAATGAACGACTCAGAAAAACATTTTTATGCATATCTACAAAGAAATTATTCACACACAAAAGAGAAATTGATGCACAAAAGATAGTTAGATTAATAGTTGATGAAAATGGCTTTGTTATATACATTTTTACCGAAATTTTATACAAAATATTGATAAAGAGAAATAAGTAAAATTGATGTAAAAAAAGAGGAATAAAGCTTTACCATATTATGATCTATCAAAAAAGATCATTAAAAAGAAGGAAGAAAAAACGGAAGAACACTCAAATCTCATGTGATATCATTAGTCATTTGCGCCTTTCAGTGAAGACTGAAGAGGTCCATTGGTGTAACCGTGCAACTCTGTTTACGGTTGATGAGCTCTAGTTGGAGGAAGTGGTTGGTCAGAACAACTTATAATTGAAACATTTCTCATTTTCAACTCATCATAACTCTATCGGCCTCTCCAATATCGTTGTGTAACACCCAAGTTTCGGAAATTCATATAATTAATAACATTTCGAGTTAATGTGTTTTAGTATTGCCTAATTGAGATTAGAAGGTGTTTAGAAACTTGGGAGATTTATATTGTAATTTTTGGAGTTAGAAAAGTACAAGGACTATTTGTGTAAACTTTCAAAGTTATTATATATATATAGAGGAATTTGACTTTGTATGAGTCAAAGTTGGCAAAACTTGTTTCTACACATTCACGAGCAGATTAGAGCAACCATTTTCTGGAGTTTTGAAGTTGGTACAACCAAGAGCAAAGTGGTTTTCTATTGATATTAACTTATCACAAGTTGAAGGTAAGATTCTTGATTGGATTCTTGAAGTTTTTATGGGTTTTTAGAGTTTGATTCATAGTTTAACAAGTTAGAAATGATTCATATGAGTTAGTAAGGTTACCTTACTGTTAGGGGTGTAGGAAAACACCCCAAAGTATGTTATTTATGAGTTTTCGGATTTTCAGTCAAAATCCGCTACTTGAGGGATGAACTGTCGGATTGTCTGTAAGGTACACGGCCCGTGTAGGGGTACATGGCCCGTGTAGAGTTGAAGGCGGTCACAGGGCCATGTTGGTATACATGGTCGTGTAGAGATTGAGGTACACGGCCCGTGTAGGTGACGTGGACAACACTAGCCATGTGGTCGTGTAAAGTGCATAGGACACGGTCGTGTAGGGGTACACGGCCCGTGTAGGTCCCCTGCCTTGTTTTATTTGTTAAGTGTTTAATTGGTACATGTTTTAATTATATGATTATATAATTGTAGGGGTTACTATTTGACGTGTACGGAGTTATCTGGCATATATCTGTGTGATATTAGTTGCTAAGGTGAGTTTTCCAAACTCTGATTCATATCTGTGATATGTGTGTGATACATTGCAATGTGATATATTATTGATCAGAGGATCACAGAGAGAGAGCTGTGGCATGCTGCTTTGTGCAGTAGTGCTATGGACAGCGTTTTAGACTTCTTGGCGGATGCTAAGATGGTGCAGTACTGTGTCCATAAGAACTGTTACAGCATTCGTATATGTGTATGCGCATGCTTATATGATTTACAGTTTAGTTTTCTCACTAAGCCTTGTGGCTTATCAGATACTGCTTACTGTTGTTTTGCAGGGCGTGATACCTCCAAAGGCAAGACCCCAGTTTGACAGAGGTTGTTGTATGAGGGAAAACTGTATTTTGAACTTAACGCCTCGCTGTACTTTGAAAACTAATCTTTTGTTGTAAATATCGAATATCACTCTTTTGTATGAACCAGAGGGTTCAGGATGACTTTTGTAGCTTCCGCTTTTATTTGAAAACTCTTTTAATCCTAAAATAACTCTATTTTAGAGCTTTATTTGTATTTAGAAATTGGGGCGTTACACGTTGAAACACTTATGGAAACCCTTCTTGTTGGATCTCATTCTAGCCACTTATTGGACCTCGTTGGAACCCTAATGACCTATCGGATCTTGTCATACCCCTTCTTGTCAAAGATCACATTTGTTGATAAGAGAGAAAGCACTCGAGATTGGTATAATGGGAGAGAAAGAAAACATTGTGTCTTCAAAAACAAACACCGGCTATGTCTTCAAATATGCGAAAAATTTAGGTATAATGTAAAACTCTAAAAGAAATTTTGATTTGTGCACTGCATTCAACATACGACATTAATGTCCTACTTGGTTGCTAATTTCCTTTGCTTGTGGATATCCGCAACAAATTCATGTATTCTTCACATTTGAAGCTTTGATGTCACAAAGTTTTTTGAAGCTCTACATTTGAAAATGTGAACGCATATAGTCAAAGTATCGTGTTTATTAGTATAAACAAATTATCTAAATCTTTATATTTCTAAGTTTAAAAATATTTCTATGACTTATTTTTAAATGTGGTTATTTTGTTATGTTTATCAAAATGTATGTTTAAATTATTTTATATAATTTTAAGTGTGACGTTTTTTATATACATTTTCCATTAAATACGAAGAAATAACATTTTATAGTGAATGAAAAAAAGGATTAATCAGCTAATTAAACCCAAAGCACTAGCTAGAAAGCATAAAAGATCTCCGAATATAACATTATTAATTTATTACTTTACAAACTTCAAACATAAAGAACGCTGCACCATTAACCCATTTCCCAGATTGGATTCCAAACATCCCATACACTATGCGTAGTCTTGCTTTCTTCAGAGCTCGATCCAAGCTTACAGAAACATGGGTATGTCCCCATGCAATCTTCATCATGTTTTACATCATCCGTTCTGGCCGGCCAGCAGTACGACGATATCCATTCCGATATCCTGCTTTCATATGGTGACCCGTTACAGAACGCATTCATGTTAGATGGGTCGGACCAGGTTTCTGATGACGAAGATCCAAAAACGCCCTCCTTTTCATTCATGCTGCTTTGGTCAAACATGTAATCCGGGCTTTTGTTGCATCTTGGAGTTGGAAAATCTTGTTTTGTGTTGCTTTTATCATCTTTGAAACATTCTGCTTAAAAAAAGAAAAAAAATTGTATGTTAGAACGTTAAATGAAATCTTGATGAATCAACAACAACTGTACACCAATCCCGTCTAAGCAGGCATGAAGAGATAAGATGCAGATAGTTGTCACTTTATCCTTAGGTAGAGAGATTGTTTTCACGAAATCTTGATGAATCAACAACAACAATACACCAATCCCGCCTAAGCAGGCATGGAGAGATAAGATGCAGATAGTTGCATGTGTCTTTATCTTTCGGTAGGGAGCCTGCTTTCGGGAAATTTTGATGTATCGCTGTATACAAAAGGAAATCAGTTTAATTAACCTTGTTGAGCTTCAGATTTCTTCTTTAAATGACTTCTCCAGTAATTCTTGATTTCGTTATCGGTTCTACCGGGCAATCTTCTAGCAATCTTCGACCACCTACATAAATGATAAATCCCAAATCACATACATTATATTATCTAAATATTACATGTATATACTTACTTGTTACCCCATTGTTTATGAAGATCAAGAATGGTGTCTTCTTCTTCATGTGTGATCTCTCCATGCTTTAAATTCGGTCGAAGATAGTTCATCCACCTCAGCCGACAACTCTTTCCACTCCTCCTTAAACCTTAATCCACACATTTAAACTAAAAAACATTGCATAAAATCAAACAAACTAACATCTATCGATAGATCAAAGTTAAAAGTTACCTGATTGCTTAGCTAAAGCATCCCAATGTTTTTCACCTAAAGCTCCAACAACATAAGTTAACGTCTCGTCTTCTTCCTCGAGCCAAGGCCCTTTACGCAGCTTTCCCGCATCATGATTCGCCATTGAAATGCATGAATTTATAGATGGTGAGTTTGTTGTTAGTGTTTATAGTAATTTGAAGAGGCCGGAGATGGAATGAATATTAAGGCCGGGGTGGGTGGTAACTTTATAGAAATTTGAAGAGGCCGGGAGATTTAAGTGAATAGGTGGAAAGCAAGCAGTGGTGATTATCGTACGTGGAAGCTCCACCATATGTTAAATGACGAATGTAGTAGGGGGGTTTTTCTATTGGATTTGATGGGAGTTTGCGTCACAATCTTTGGTTTATGCTTGTTCTTTTTGTGATTATGACTTCTCAAATCTTTTTTTTTTAATTACTAAAGATATCTAAGGATATTTTCGTCATTTTCTATATATGTTACGAAGCCAGCCAATGTGTCCACGTCGCGCGCAGTGTAGCATGTCGTTCTTTACTTGTTTATATACACAACATATATATATATATATATATATATATATATATATATATATATATATATATATATATATATATATATATATATACACCTTACATAAATGACAAATCTAAGGATGTTGCAAACAAATTTACCACTAACCAAAAAGAAAAGAAAACATAAAAAAAGAAAGAAGAATATGAGGGAATTCAAAATTATTCGTTTTCATAACCAGAGGTGGAGACAAATAGGAGCCAAATGGTGCTACCCTCCCCCCTCCCTATTAGACCACCCGCATCGGTGGTCGGGTTCCGTCGGGTACCCCGGGAACACCATCGCGGGTGTCCGGGTTCCTGACCCCTCTAATCCACGAACCCGTTGCGGGTATTTGTTATTTTTTCTTTTTTACCGTTAACAACGGTCATATATATATATATATATATATATATATATATATATATATATAGGTAAAAGTTCAAACGAGAACTGTTTTTCGTACGAGAACCACGAGAACCAATCTTAGCCGTCCAATTCCCCCTCCTTCAATTGGATTCACACCCGTGAATTCCTTACATGCACCCTGCCACACTCAATCCCCCCACGCTCTTCATCCATGAATTCCATTATCCAAAATGAACGATCAAGATTGGTTCTCGCAGTTCTCGTACGAAAAACAGTTCTCGTTTGAACCATCCCTTATATATATATATATTTCTTTTTTTCTCTCCTATAAATACCATTCAAACATATACATATTTTACACATCTTCTTCTCTGTACTATATTCACTATCTTCTAATCTTCCATTTCTCATTTTTTTTAAAAAAATATACATTACGGTTCCAAAAAAATGTCTTCTTCTTCGTATGAAACGTCGGAGTCAGATGATTCGTCTTCTTCATCTTCCGATGGAACTCGTATCGCTGCATATCGTCAAACAAGTGGCGTATTTTTTCGTGCACTACTAAGGTCGGCTGTGAATAGGCTTATTGACGATAATGAAGAGAGCTCGCGTCCAATAAGACGGAGGGGACCGGATCAAGCTAGAGATCGCGAAGCTGCCCACGACCAACTTGTTGTAGATTATTTTGCGGAAAACTGCAACTACAATGACAAGATTTTTAGGAGACGCTTCCGCATGAGCAGATGACTATTCACACAGATAGTTGCGGATCTTGAGGGATGTGACACATTTTTTGTACAGGGCTACGATGCTAGAGGTAGGAAAGGGTTATCTTCTTTGCAAAAGTGTACCTCGGCAATTCGGCAAATGGCGTATGGGATATCTGCTGACGGATTTGACGAGTACTTGAAGATGGCGGAATCAACCGCACGACTATGCGTACAAAACTTCTGTAAAGGTATCATCTCTCTTTATAATAAGCGATACTTAAGTAAACCTTCTTACCATGATATTCAGCTTTTATACGCCGCGCATGAGGCTAGGCACGGGTTTCCCGGCATGTTAGGAAGCATAGATTGTATGCATTGGGACTGGGACAACTGCCCAAACGCATGGCGAGGGCATTTCATGAGAGGTGATCGTCAAAGGCCGACTTTGATACTAGAGGCAGTTGCATCACAGGATCTTTGGATTTGGCATGCATTCTTCGGGTTGGCCAGTTCCAACAACGATATTAACGTGTTAAACCAATAGCCGTTATTTAACGACGTTTATAACAGGAGAGCACCACAGTGCCCATTTCAAGTAAACAACGTACAATACAAACTCGGGTACTATCTTGCAGATGGGATATACCTTGAATGGGATACCTTTGTCAAGACATTCAGAACCCCTCTAGATCAAAGACGAATAAGGTTTACTGCCGCGCAAGAAGCGGCAAGGAAAGATGTGGAACGGGCTTTTGGTGTACTTAAACAACGGTGACACATTATACAAAGCCCGACAAGAATGTGGCACCCGAATAAAATACGTAAAGTAATGTACGCTTGTATCATACTACACAATATGATATTGGAAGATGAAGGTCACGTGATTTGTCCGTCCGATGAAAACGTTAATCAAGCGAATGAGGAAGAAGACGTAGAGATTAGCGAATAACAATATAACGCTAACATCCGAGAAGTCCGAAACACTGAAACATATCACAACCTTCGATCAGATTTAATCGAGCACATTAATCGGCTTCCAAGACACAATGCCGATAACTAGTTGTTGTTTTTTAATTTATGTATTTCTATTTTTTTTATTTTTTAATGTAAGGTGAAATATTATTCTTATTTTCAAATTATGTAATGAAATTTATGAAATATTATTAATTATTTTTTATTTTATTGTCTTTAAAATAAATAAATTATTTAAATTAAAACAAAAGAAATAGAAAATAAAAATTGAAAAGATATAGGGTTGAAAAGGGTTGGATGTGGAGGTTTGTGGGGTAAGTTGGGTTGAAGGTGAAAGATGATGTGGATGCTGATGTGACAGTGGGGTAAGTTGGGTAACATGGGTTGGATGCTGGTGGTCTTAGCCCAAAATCCCGGTATATTATAAGCCCAGTCCTACCATTTTTTGTTAACTCACTCTTCAATTAAACTTGAAAGCTCAGTATAATACCAGAATAACGATACAGGGTTTGAAGGGTCAAATAACACACTGCCTTTGAGGGTTTGGAGAATTTCTTATTTTATTCACTTCTTCTCGAGACGTTTTTCATGATATTTTATTCCGCTACCAATATATCGATTGATATATTTTTCTCTGTTTTGTTATTTTGTCTTTGTATCGTTTTAATTTGAATGTAAATGTTGTTTTTGAGTTTATCAAAACAGAGAACATACGGCATCAGTCTATCAATGAATCTAGAAACTAGAAGAAAGTTGTTCACATGTGATTACAATTTACGTAGGAGTAATCTATTTTACCATCTAAGTTTATACTATTGAATTTTAAAATTTATTATAATAAAGAATATTTTGTTATTAGAATCACGAGTCATGCTTATTGAGTTTGTAATAAACAATTTTTTTATTATTGAATAATTGAATCATCAATCATTAGTCAACGTAATCGAATAATCGTTATTCTTTTATTTTAAAAACCCAAAATATTGTTTTAGTTAGTAATTTGTTGGCAAAACGATTTATTTTACCAATGTTTAAGCAATATTTTACACGTAGATTCTTGTCTTTAAACGAACTTTCATTATTTATTTATCTTATAAATAATCAAACTTCTTTACATCATTTGTATATATATTATGGTCTTACGGATATCATTAGTGTTTTTATCAAGGTTGTAAATAAGGTGAGGCGTAGTACGGCTGCAGGGATAAGCCTCAAGCCTTGAAAGTCATGGCGAGGTCACGGCGTTTTACAAGGCGCAACTTAATGCGACAATTTTGTATGTAAATAATAATTATCTACATAAAATTATACAAGTATAAAAAAACACATAATTATAGGTTTATAATGTAGTTTATCAACTTTTTCTTTGTTTTTGTTATATCCTACCATCCTTATAACTGAATAACTATATATATTCGGCTCATATGGCTTAGTACCTCTAATACGTCTGAAAAAACACGGCTTAGAACAGGTAAATGTATGTCAAGCTGGACCTTAGCGTACGTCGGGCCTTACGCCCAAGCTTTAGACCATGTCGTGGTGGCATGGTTAAGCCTCAAGCATTGACGGAGCTATGGCGAAGCCAAAACGGGCTTTTCAGAACCAAGTTTTTTATAAAGGAAGCCTCTTATGTAAAAATCCTAACTCCGCCTCTGTATGTATTGAATTTGTCGTAGACTATTATGTATTATGTGTTAATTACAACAACAATTCTCCATTCGTATATGGAACAAGAGAAGTTGACTAGGAGAATGGTTGATTGAAAAAAGAGGTGATGAATGAAAATGATAATTGAATACCAGGAAATGTAATAATAACTTTATATACAGAGGTGACATGTGACATTAATTAAGAAGGATGTTTTGAGTATTATATAATTTCTGTTTTTTCTAAAACTAAAATATCTTTTCCTCTCTTCTGATCAACCGCAAATTATAAATTATTAATTAGAACGGGAAGTAGAGTGGTGGCCGAGAGTCGCACCTATGATTTGAGGGATGCATCGATGATTGAGAGAAAGAGAAAGAGACATGATGTAATATGTGGCCTAGGATAAAAGGTCCGGATTATTAATATTTAGTCACTTCTGAAGATATGATATAAGATCTTCAAAACACTTATTTATTTGAAACATATAGTCTTTTTTAAAAATGTTTGTCCACTCGGAGATGTTTTTAGAAAATAAGTTCTTATTTTTAAAAAACACACAAAGTCTTAGTCGTTGGAAGTGACCTTGTCATTCGAAAAGACGTTAGTGTTTATCTTCTACCCCTATATTATTCGAGATCGGCACCGTACAACCTTGATACTCTTTCCACCGATTTATTCACTTTTGGTTCATGATGGGGTTAGAAAGCTTCGAAGATCTGACCGATTCACCTTTCAAGTGCGATTTGGGTTTTGATGATTAAAATTAGGGTATAGTTTATTAAATCTTAAGCTTTGAACTGTTTTGACGTTTCAAAATTTTGTTTTAATGTTTGAATGATTTTGTATTTCTAATCGATTCACCTTTGAAATTAGGGTATACTTTAATGTCAATTTCTTAGATGTATATTTTTCCGTATTCTTTTGATTTTGTATTTCTGCATACTTTATCTACTTTACAAGTCAATTTTTAGTAAGATAATGTGCATCAAAGAAATATTTTCATCAAAAAAAAAAAATCTGTTCTTGTTTCCAAACCTAAAATTTTTTAGTTCTTTCAGTTAGTTATGCATCAAAAATAACTTGTGCATCAATTTTTTGTTCGTTGGAAATTGACTAGTCATCTTAAAACATGAATTTTATGCGCTATTCACTTGGGTCCTTTTTTTTTCGGTGCAGAAAAGCGTTTTCTTTTTGTCATCCCTGCTGCTTTTCTTTCCAGATTTTTTACTGCATGACGTAGCTAGGACTCTTTAAATAATGTTTGAGCCTATGTTCAAACCCACCTCCTATTTGAGTCAGGCCGGAAAGAATGCCCCGCCAAGTTCAGATAAGGGAATGCTTCCCTAAATGACTATTATATCTTTATTTAGGTATTTTATAGTTAAAAGAAAAGCCCGAATCTAATGGTTTAAATTCCATCATATCTAGTTTACTCAAAATCCCCTCTAACAATAGAACAAGAGAGAGAGAGAGAGAGTACGAGCGTGTGCGAGTGCTACTGTGAGTATGAGCACCTACTTGAATACGGTACCTCCAATTTAGTAGGAAATTAACGGTACATTACTCATTCATAAGTAATGATTAATTACATTACAGCTTCTAATCATGGCCATTATCATACTAGACCCTCTAAACCCTCGAACCAAGCTTGGAGCTCAACCTACTCATATTAATATTGAGCTTCAGATAAACAAGTTTGACCTCAAAAGTTCAATTTTATATAAATACTTGTGTATAGCATGTGTTCTACTTTCAACACATCAAGAATGATGATAAATCATAGAGAAAGCTAATACAAACATTTTGAAGAGTCGGGGGCTTAAGGATTAAACTCATACTTGTAGTTCTATTGCCGCAGTATTAACTGATTGGAATCTTAACGTTCATCAAATGATTTGTTCATGAGCTCCACTGCTGAATCCATAAACTGCACCACAATGAACAATATGCAAATCTTAGGATGCTGATATCACCCTTAAAGAGAATAACAAAAAATAAGACCAAAAAAAAATGAAACAGAGGCTTATATTGACGTTTTCAAGGTGGTGGTTGTTGTTGTCGTTGGTTTTCTTTTTCTTTTGTAAATAATGAAGAACAAATCAACTTTATTCTATAATCATGAAATTCCATTGTTCAGGATCTAAAGTCAACCCGTATCCCATTTTTACATTTTGTTACATGATATATATTTCATACGTCCCAAAAAATTTGCAACCTCCTAACTGAAAACATAATTCAAGGAATGTTCAAATATTTGCTAAACTTATAAAATACAGGTCATTAGGGGTAACCTTATTGGATCTAAATCAGTACCATCGATTTATTTGTAATTAATATAAATGGGCAAATATGTAAATTTTATGATAGAAACTTTAGTACTTTAGTATGAGAAGAAGTTTTCTAACTTATACAGAACTTACTAAAAGTAATATTGTAAGATTCGTGGGACGGAGAGAATATTAGTTCTGCTACACAAAGGGTCCAAATAAATAAAGGGTAAATTTTTTAAAATAATAGAGCTTACCTTCCCAATATTCTTGAGTTCTTTGCCAACAGGTTCCAAAAACTTCAAGTCAATATCAATAGGCCAGACCTTCATACAAACATAATTACATAAGTAAAGAAGGATAAGACTTGAGCAAAAGCTTGAAATATAGTGAGTAAGCATCACAAAGAAAATTTTGAATTCAAATAAAATTTCTATCATACCAATAATTGCAAAAGAGAAATCTATTATCAAGCACAGATTCAATTTCTTGTTTTGCATGTCTCGAGGTGAAAAAATGCCAGTGCAAATGCCTTACAAGAAAATAATTTAATGGTTTGTTTTTATCAATCTTCATGGTCCATTTGTACATTCCAAGTTTATTTTTCCACATAAATGAACGAGACCACTTTGATCTCTTTAGTTTGTTCTCAAATCAAATAAATGAGACTCACCATGACGTCTCCATTTCTTCTCAAATTTCATAAGTAGGAGCGATAATATAAAAATTGTTAAATAAATCAAAACAATTCTTCTCAAATCACAGAAATAGGTGCAATAAAATGAAAACTGTTAAATAATCAGAACAAATTGGAACAAAGGATGAAGCTTAACAAAACCTTCCAAGCTGTGAAGAAACGAACATTACAAGCAAGTATACTTCACTTGATCAAACAAAAGAAACACATGTACACTTTCGAGGTTTTAACTTCAAAAGTGATATAAGTCCTTTATTTATTTTTTATCTTTCTGGGGATCCCTCATGAATCTTTATATTTTTTATATATTTAAAGAATCTATTTCGCATGCTGTTAACGAAATCAGAAGAAAAAGATATTCTTAACTGCTATAGTTTTGATTTCAGAAACAAAAAGAATGAAAATTCTTAAGAGATTTGGATTTTGGACAATCAATCTATCATGTTTCTCTCTCAAACATGTGATACTTGGGGTACACATATGAAGGTTCAACATCAAATATTGAGTCTTGACAATCTATCTAATTATGTAACAAGTAACAAGTAGTAGCAATTTATGTTTGCTGGATATATTTCAATAAGTTAGAGCCAATTTAAGCAGGACATCGCTTGTTTAATTAAAAGATGTGATTCTATACAACGTCCAATTAAACAGAATCTTCGCAAGCAGCTTGTTGATGATATATTAAGGATCGTATTAGCATTGAGCATAGCTCCCTAAACATACAGGACCGACACACATTTGAATTAACTTCTCTAAGAAACTTGTAATCCACCCAAACTACACCCCAAATGCGACAATTCTACAAAAACAAGTTAATGATCACATCTATGAACCGATCAGCTAAAAATGTAAAATATAAAATGGCAAGGCATAGATTTCCACATCTAATTGTGAAAAAATTCTTTGCGTTTAGCTGTCCGATTTGAAGTTCTATAGTCTCCTTTTCTTTTGGCAATTGATCAATCAATTAAAAATCAAAACAAAATTAGCTCATCTGAAAAGTGAAAGTGAATTTGCATGAATTGAGGTATAGAAGAAGAGTACCTTTACTCCAAGAAGTTTAACTGGTGTAATCTGTCCTGGAACAATGCATTCTGGCCCTGCAGCTTCCACTATAGCTTCTGTCCCTAACCCATGCCCAATTGGATCCGGATGCTGCAAAGTTCCCATCCAAAACTCAAAAAGATGCATTAAATTCGAAAACCCACAACTTATCATGACACAATTTTCAACCACAAAAACCCTAATTTAAACCTTGATGTACTAACACGCAAACAAACACACACACACACAAACACACACACACACAAACACAAACAATTGAAACGCATTTGATAATGCTTTAAACCCATGTTCTAAGAACCACTTCCCATCACTTTCAACCAGCAAAAACAGGAACTGATTAATGAGAAAGAAGTTTTCTACTTTTGGGTCTCAATCTATAAACACCAAGAACATATTTGAAAACACCCAATCGTGGGAAGTTTGTGAACTAAATAGATACATAATGAAAGTGAAACGCACCTTAATGAGATAGAGAGCATAATTGGTATAAGGGTTTTCAGGGAGGGAAAGAAGCGGGGAATGGTGGATTTTGGGGAGGGGTTTGATGGCGGAAGAAGCTGCCCTCCATGGCGCGTCCTTCTGTAACGAAGCTCCTCCTTTCTTGGACATTGATTGATGTCTTGTTTGTTATTGTTGTTATTAAAGATTGAAGAGAGGATTGAGCGATGGTGTAATTGATACCAGTAGCATACGGATTAGGGAGATGATGGAAAGAATGAACTGTGTGAAGTGGTGGTGGTGGAGGTTTTAGATTTCTAATTTTTGGACGCTGTTAATCCGAGTTTACTTAAAGAAGAGGCTTTGTGATGTCGAATGGATCGTTGCCCTATCCACCCCTCCAAAAATATCGGGATTTTTTTTAATGCATTCTGTCGCTCACTCGCGCATCATACCAGCTTTTTCACCGATCAGTACGATTATCAGTCAGATATCACGCTGAATCTAAATATTTTGTGTTACTAGACTCGTGTTGTTTGGGTTCGAGTATGTTTCGTATCGACCAACTTATTCTTGTGTCAGGTTTGATTTGTGTTAGTTTTTTTTTGCCAATTCGTTTAGGTCAAATGTGATCGACGAATATTTTTTTTGTTTTCGTATACAGTTTTTCGTTTTAATTATGATTTTCTTAATCAATCTTTCACATTCAATGTTTGTTTTCAACTTTCGATAAGAATTTCGAAAATGATTTCGTTTATATTCTAACTTCAATATTGAATGTTCGTTTCGATTGTATTCGAACTGTAAATTCGGTATTTGTTTCGGTTTGATTCAAATTTTAATTTTACTTTTTTTATTCTACTTATATAAATGGATATAATAAAAACTATGATGTACTATTATTCTATCAAGTACCAATAAATAACATCATTGAATAACCGAATAATTTAAAATTATTCATCATCAAATAGAATTATGAAATGATTCAAAATACTAAAGTACTACCTATTATGTAATCAAATATAAAAGTATCAAAATCATATAGTCAAAATAACAAATACTAAAATGATGTACTATTGTTTTAACTGTAAATCATTTATTATTTATTTTAAGCTTTTAACTTTAAAAGCTTTGTATTTTTGTTTGGCAGGTTTATTGTCTTAAGATGCCACTCATTTGAATTCACAATCATGTTTTTAAAATTAAAAATGTAAGTATTAAAGAAAATTTTATAATGTTACAGTTTTACCATTAAACGGGTCACTTTCGGGTTGTCAGGTTGATCCTAACCCGACCCATTTATTTTCATGTCAACCTGTTTTTGACCCATTTTGGGTTCGTATAACTTTTCGTTTCGGGTTCGAGTCGTGTTTCGTGTCGGGTCAGAAATTGCCGACCATAGTTGAATCCTTACTTTATCACTTGGTTGCACCGACTATTTACAAACTTTGAAATATACAATACAGTATAAACAAAATAATAATGTACCCATCACTAGTTTGAGGATCATCAAATTGCACTCACACGTGAGTGAGGCTTCACACGATCACTCACATGAGCACTCCCTACCCTCTCCTTACTTTCATCTTTCTTGTCACGTCAATATCACATCATCTGTTTTCCATCTTTCTTATTATTTTCTTATTTGAAAATTACAAATACCACTCTTTCTAATTATTTACCTTTATCCCATGTTTTTAATATTAAATAGTGTGAGAGAGAGAGAGTCTAGGATAGAAGGTAAACTCATCGAGTAAGGGAAGCTGATGAGTGAGTTTTTCAGCAGGTAACAGAGAGTGGGGTGGTGTTCTTCCTTCGAGTTCCCATGCCAACTAGGACCTTCTACCTAATACTAGTTAGTCTAAGGCCATGGGGTATACTACGGTAAGGATGCGCCACGGCTGACTTTGTTATTGGATACACCATGATGTACACCACCCCCTCTTGCTGCATCAAAGCATACCCTTGTTGTATTTTCTTGCCGATCACAACTATTTCTCCTTCCACGCTCTCTCTCTCCCTCAACTTATTTTAATATTAGAATGAAGTAGATATAGAATGGTTAAAACATAAGTATTTTCTAGTTTTGAAAGATGGACAGATAAAGAGAAAAAAGCAAAGAGTGTTTATGTAACGTTAAGATGACATGAAGTATGAAGGAAATAACGTAGGGGGACACCTCATGCTCTAACGAGTAAAGCAAAGGAAATTAAAGGGTATAGTTTACACGTATACCCCCATGCTCTGACAAGTCTATCAAAGGAAATGTAATGAAATTGTTTCCTCCTAAATCCTCCTACTTTTTGGATGCAATGATTTAAGTTAAATTTGTATCCGTTCATGTTGTTGCCATCATAGCTATAGCTCATGTCGTTGTACTACTAGTTCTTATTGTTGTTTGCACCCTTCTTGTCGCCGTCTTAGACGCTAATTCATAGTCATCTTACCATTGCAGAGTCTTTTTTATTTTTTCCTTTTGTATTTTATTTTTCTTGTATTGTATTTTTCACTCTAGTTTTAATGTACTCAGTGGAGGAAATAGAGGGGACTGAAGGATGCTAGCCCCCTAATTAGCCCAAAGTCATTGTATATTATAAGTCAAGTCAAGCCACTTTTTATTAAGTTAATCCCCAAATAAAATTAAAAATCCAGTAAAACACCATAATAAACAATGAAGGCTTTGAAAGCTAAAGCAGTATTCTGTCTTTGAGGGTTTAAAGTTTTTTTTATTTTATTCACTTCTTTTCGAGATATTTTTCATAATACTTTATTCCATTGCCAATATGTTGATTGATATTTTATACTCTGTTTTACAATTCTGCATTTGCATCGTTTTAATTTGAATGTAAATGTTGTTTTTAATTATATCAAAACCAAATCATCAAAGAATCGTGAAACCAAAAGAAAGGTGTGACCTATTTCACTATCTAGTTTATAATATTGAATTATATTATAAAATATAATATAATAAGAACCTTTTGCTATTGGAATCGTGAGTCACAAGTTTATAGTGAAAAATTTTGTTGTTGTTGAATTATTGAATCATCAATCATGAATTATGAATGTTATTATTTTACTTTTATGATCCGAATTTTTTTTAGATATATTTTGGTACAAATCGGTTAATTAATGACAAAACGATTGATTTTAAATGTTATTTTAAAAAGTAATTTCTTGTCTTTAAATAAAGTTTAGGTATTTATTTATCTTACAAAGTAATCAAACTTGTTTACGTTGTTCGTATATTATGGGTACCATTAGTATAGAAAGCCCCCTTATATAAAAATCCTAGCTCTGCTTCTGCTTTTACCATTCTCAATGCAGGGGAATACTTAGATACAATATATATATATATTAAGGTTTAATGTACAATGGTTTAACACTATTATATTAATAGTCCAGAGTCGACCTTCTCCAATTTTTCTACTCTAATACATTTTTGTGTAGTATCTAGTCATATATGGATATGAATGATTATATGAACATAGGATAGTGTTACGTAGTAAGTCGTGCATAAATAATAATTCTATTTGTTGTTGGGTATTAAGGGGGTGTTTGTTTTGGAAAAAGATAATGCTCGTATAATCTACATATTAGAGTGGGCTTTATAAGTTATGTGTGTATATGATTGTTATGTGATGTATTCTAGAAATTACAGTCTTTGAGGAAAAAAAAGCCTTAAGATTCTATCAACACCACCCATTTATTTTAACTTATTAAGGGTTTATAAACAAACTTATTTTCAATAAGTTTATATTTTATCTTATTTTCCGGCTTATAAGCTAATTAGAACTAAAAATAGGGAAATAGGTCCTGTCAAGCCAAAACAAATACATTTTGAATAAACTATCTTAAGCTTAGTAAGGTTGTTTGTTTCCACTCATTGAGGATTCTATCTTTAAAAAAAAAGGTAAAAAGTCAACGGGGATACTAAAATGGTCTCACAGCCATCATCTACAAGAAGGTGCGGTCTTTATTTCCAGCCATCACAAATTCACAACCCAAGTGTGTGTGTATGTGTGTTTATCAACGGAGCAGAAGCAGAAATCGTGGTGAATAAACCCATTTTTGCACACACACAGAGTACAGATCGCCTTTCCAAATCCATAAACTACTCTGTACTTTGGGAGGGGGGATGCTTTAATGTAAAAGCGATCATATACTCAAATATGTACAATCATTGTAAATGTAAATGCAAAACTTTCAGTACACAGAAGTTTACACACCTCTCTTCTTCACCCATAAATTTTTCCAACAAATTACAACAAACTCCATAACCCATTTCTAAATCCAAAAAATCATGTCTAACCCTGAATCTAAAATTTTACGCCAGTTGTGTGGCAAAAACAGAGAACTAAAACCGAAACATAACTGAAACCCCGAGACGTTGAGTGAAATCATCACCCTATTTGATGCACGACAGCGTTACTTTCTAATCTTTGCCACGTTTGTTGGCGTTGATCTTCTGCGATTTTGGCATGGGCCTGTTTCTGTGTATACTGCTTCTGGCATTCCTCAAATAACTGGGGGTCCATTTCCATAAACATTTTTCTGATGTTACTTGTGAGTCCATGAACCGCTGGGTTCCAGTGGGCCTGAATGTTTGTCTCCAGTGCTTCAAAGATGATTGGTAGAATTACGGTCCGGTTTTGAGTGATCAAGCTAACAATGTGCTCGTTGTTCCACATGAAAAGAGCTCTTTCTGCTACCTGTAAATAAAGTTCACCCAAATATTAATACATGTAACCAATGCTGAATAGTTGAAGGTATGCTTTTGTAGCTCCTGAATGCTTTCTGGGCCTGTCAGCATTAGCCTAGAATCCTAACAGAACAATCAACATAGATACATATATTAAAGTAAGATGTAAAATAAAATGAGATTTCTTTTCAAAGCAAATAAATATAGGAGTATAGAACCCTTAGAACTGATATAGAGATATGTTTAATGACCAAAACATATACTTATTGGAGAGGTGGTTGAACTCAATTTTCTAAAGCAAATACCAAAATGTGGTCCAAATCGAAGAATTTCTTCATTGCCTTAATCATTCAAACAAAAGCACTTAATGAGCCATGACATTAGAGATGGCGATTTTCACCCATTTACTTATGACCGAGGTAAATTGGATTGTGCTCTATAGTAAACTACTCAAACTAGTTAATTTAGCAAAAAGGCAAACAGTTAGAACATAGCCTTAACTTATAAAAAATGCATTAAACCTCCTATCAGCTGTATTATTAAAAGATATAAATATTGTTTCTGTGAAAGGCTAGTAGACAAGTATTATTATTTATAAGATAGGATTTATATTAGATAAAGATTAGAAATTAGGAATAGATTCTAGTCGCTTGTGATTTTATCAGGCGTGATATTGATAAAGTGATTTTGAACCAGTGGGAGAGCCACTCAACCTCTCAATGGTCGATTAATCAATCTTTTGCATTCGTTCTTTCTAATTTTGGTTCGTTTTTATATTATCGAGTCCAGTTGGTATCAGAAACATCTTAACCAATAGACCTCGCTAATCCAATTCAGGGTGATTTCTCACATAATATTGCTATGATCATTTTGATTATCCTGTATACAGCTAATTGTTGAAATATACAATGAGAATTAGATCAAAACACTTTTAATGCAGGGTAGCACTTCATCCCTCTGCTTTTATACTTTTCGGATATCTTCTTGAAGAACTACCTTTACTGATTATTGAAATAAAAGTAACTATCCTTGACTTCAATCAACTGATTATCTAATTATCTAATTCTGATTCTCCAAATCACGAAGTTAAAGCAAAGGTCCATGAAAAACTAATCGATTAGTCAACAAAACCACACGCAAAAGCATGCACGTTATAGAAAATAAGATTGAGGGGATCTGGAACCTGAAAATGAGGGCTATTAAGACACCTCGCAAGTTGTCTGAAAAGGGGAACCATGCACCGTTGGAATTCCGTGGCCTGTGTTGCTTCAAGCACTTCTTCGAGCTCCCCAAGAAAAAGAACCTCCTTCTGGCAATTGGTAATGGGCCAGTATTTTAGCAAACCAGTTATAACAGTGTCAGCCAATTTGTTGTCTTTCTCTACAAACTGAATGATACAGTAGGCAAGCTGTTGATGATACATAGAAATTGGCTTAGGTTTGTGAAGTGGTATAAGGGCCCGCATAAGAAACAGTTTATGCTCCTCTTTCATTGGCAATGCAAATCCATTAATTATGCTCCCAAGGATTTCCAATAGCTCAGCAATACCACTATTCCTTTCGGTTTCATAGATAAACTGATAAAAAATATTGTTAATAGCTTTCCTGATAAAGGGTCGATGAACCATAAATTTCCCATAAATCCTATGTAGGATAGTTTTCAAATATTCGCGTTCACGCGGGTCCTCTGTATCAAACATATCTAGTAACTTTAACACAAAGGAATGATCAATGTATTTCTTGGCTATTTTTGTATCAGTATCCCCAGAGACGACATATCTCAAAAGAAGCTCGTATACGAGTTGTAAATGTGGCCATGAGGGTTCAAGATAAGGTTCATCTTCATCTGCTTCCATGCTCACAGACCCTGTGTTTTCATGAGCAGCGGGTGGCAAACACCTGAAAATGTTTAGTGAAATCATTTTAATCATCTCTTCTTGATTACCCTCACTGATCTTGCTTGAACCTGATTGTACATAATCTACAAGCTCCACAAGATTCAGCCTCTTAATCTCCTTCTCTCTGACCATTTTCAAAGTATCTGAAAAATCAAACTGAAAGCAACAAACATGACACTTTTTAACGAACAACTGTTGTCTCTCAGAAACTGGAACATCACGAAACATAGGGAGGGCTTCAATAGTCCCTGTTGTAGCCGGAGCAGATACACCAGCACCAGCATCGGGAAGCTGCGGCGTGGCGGCGGAGGCGGCACCTCGGGAGGCATGGTTTACAACGACATTAGAAATGGAAACAGACCCAGGAATCTGATTACCATCCGTATCGGTTTTTGAGGGCTTCCGTTGCCCCCGTTTCATTAGCTTATTCAACATAGTATAATTATACAATCAAATCAAATCAAATCAAATCAGCAGACCACTAACCCTAATTTCCCGGATCACCACACAAGATAGTCTCGATCAGTGAGAAAGAATTGGAGACGAGGTAAACCCTAAGTCAGTAGTTGTATAACAATTAAGGAAGATGGGTGTATATACCGTTGAGGGTTTGGTGTCGTTGAGGGATGTCGGCGGTGATGACCATTGACCGTCGGAGAAGAGGTGGTGGCGGATCGGACGACGACTGCAAAAGATGATTTGTGGTGATCAAGTTGAAGGGTTGGGTTATATCCAGAATAGATTTGGATGATCAAAAATCTTGATTGAAGATGGAAAAGGGGAGAGAGAAAGAGTGTGTGTGGGACAAGAATTTGGATAATTTGAAATTGGAGATGAGAGCTAATAAAAGCGAATGATGATAGCAAATGGGATTAAAGAAAATTGAGTTAAAAGAAGTTACATATCATCTGCAATATCCTCTAACTCATTTTTTTTCCTTAAATAATCAAAAAAACATATGTCTAAGTCAAAAGTAAAGATAAAAATAAATAAAAAGATATATAATTTTTCTTGAGTTAATTGTATTTTTAATATCACTAGCTTCGTTAAAATATTAGTGTGGTTTCTTAGTTATAACTTTACGATTTTATTTTCTAATTTTGATTTTTTTTCGCTTTTGATTTCGGATCAAATTAAAACAACAAAACTACCGTTTTCTTATTTATTTATTACTTTCTTTAATATTAGTATATTTTAAAACTATAAATGATACTTTAACTTTAAAGGATGTAAAAAATACACCCTCATTCTCATTCTCTTACTATGATTAATATGATCCTTCCTTGCCACACATCTACTTACCGATAGGTCACTTGACCTTCTCTCCGTCTCGTCTTCCCACGAGACTCTCTCTCCCTTTTGTCTTCCCATTACTAGTGCAACCATTCCCGAATATTGAGCTCCCTTCTAGAATCTATACTCCTAGTCTTGACCTTCCATGAACTTTTTAATTTCCATAAACTAGAGCTTCGAATTCAATTGAGTAAGGGCTTTGAATGTGTGTTCTTCATCATTTTCAGATTCATATGTGTATGTTTTAGGCTTTCCTTGTTTATGATTTCTAGATCTAATATGTGTTCTTCACCATTTGAAGGATATCTTTATGTGTGTTTCGATTTGAGAATTGGTGCAATAGCCAGAGTTGTTATGATGTATCCATGAATGTGTTGTTCATATGTATTCACTTTTATTGATTTTATGTGTTTGGGATTTCAGTAGTTCACTTTTATCGATTTCCAAGTGTTGTTCATGTGTATTAATGACTATATTTGTGATTTCAGATATGTTATCCGTACAATGGCCGGAAGCATTGGTTGAAAATAATAAAAGATAAAATATCATATATGCCCCTCTTAACTTGCAAAATATCATATTTATCCAAAACACAAGTTTTTAATGCATGAAGTATAATAGTCTTAAAGCATGTTTTAGATATATATGATATTTTGTAAATTAAGAGTATCACATATGAAATTGCCTCACAATAAAATGTATTCATCAACTATTTAAACATTAATTAATATGATGAAGTAAGTTGATAAATAATTAAAAAATAATAATGAATCAAAACTTAAACATTAATTTTTATTAAAATGAAGTAAAATTAAGAAATATAGAATAAACTGAAAATAGAAAGGTAGTTTAAATTGGACTTGATGCGTAAAAATTGAACGAATTTTGTTGTAATGCCCCAATTTATAAAACTGATATTTGAATTAAAACCACATATGAGTATTCACATCTAAAAGTTTACACAAAAAGCGGAAGCGTATGATGTTTCAAAAACCTATTTTGTCAAAAGCTACACACATATGTATTACCACATGTTTGGTATAAAAGCTTGTCTTTTGCATAATCAGACGTTAAGTGTTTCAAAAGTTTTATCAAAATGTGGTCAAACAAGAATTTTGCCCTTGTTCTTGTTGCGCCCTGTAAAATATTTAAAATAGTATATGATAAGCTACGAGAGCTTAGTGAATAAGCCAGACTGTCAATCATATAAACACATTCGTAAGATCACATATAGATAACACACATATATCAAAAAAACATGTCAACCTCTGGTTCTAGACCCAAGACAGTAACTGAATCACAGTATTGTACTATTTCTGAGCCACAACTGAACAGAGCAGTATACTGATTAACACATATAAATAATACATGATTGTATTTTGATGTAATAACACATATACTGCACATATGAAGAATAGTCTATAAGACTTACCTTGTAACTAATTAAGCAACTAACCGTATAAATCAATTATTAATAAGGTATTAAGACATGATCCTATACATATAATTAAAAACACATTTTAAGTTGAAAACATGTCCTACATGAGTCGTGTGGCCTTACACGGGCCGTGTACCCTATACCCTACACGACCTAGATTCAAAACACCAGATGACCGATTTTGGTTGACCTACACCGGCCGTGTACCTCATATGCTACACGACTATGTATGCCAACATGGCCCGTCACCGTCTTTAGCCCTTACACGGGCCGTGTAACTCTACACGGACCGTGTAGACAACCGAATTTACAGTCTGATCTGCATAGATGTTGTTTTCTGGCCAAAATCAATTTTTTCTCATTTCTGGTCGAATTTAAGCTACAAGGGGGTGTTTTCTTACACCCCAACAGCCCATAACATCAAAACTAACATCAATAAACATATATCACTTATTTTAATCCATGATTCAATGTTTAAATCATGTAGACCCACTTAGAACACTTATTCAAATATACAAACATACCCTGATGATCTAGATGTTGAGGTGATGATTAAACGATGCTAACTTGGCTGTTTTCTTAATCAAAATTCCAAGGGAAAACAAGCTCCAAAGATGGTACATATGTTTGTATGTTTTTGAATGTTTGTGTATTTGAAGAAAAAAGCAAGGAGTCTTGCTTATATACCCATATCTATTTCATATTTACACAAATGGTCCCTAACTTGTTTATCTTTGGTTTTAACGATTTTAACCCCTCTAGTTTTAAAAATATATCTAATCACATATGACCACTTATAACATATTAATCACATAAAGACTATTCAATACACATATAAGACTTATATATTTTAATTATTACTTAATTAAAAGTAATCAAACTTAGGGTGTTACATTTGCCAACATTATCACTGTATGTAACAAACTTTATTTTTTTTACCTAAAATACAATTTACTTTCAATTTTGATTAATTGTATGCAACCTCTTACCCACTCAAACGGTTACAAGTTAATTTTGATTAATTGTATGTAACAAACTTTATTTTTTACCTAAAAAACCTGTAAGTATTAGGTTTTACGTTGATTACTATTTACAAAGTATAATAAACGCTCTAATGGGCCATGTCTAATTGGATCGGATTATCATACGCTAAACTCTAATATCATTCAATTAAATACTCTCATGTAGTTAGAGTAGTAGTGTAACGCCCCGTTTTTTTAAGCCAAAATTTAGAAAATTTCTCATATTTTAAAATAAATTACCGTGCAACCAAATCCTTAAATTAAATAATACACCAGAAGTGGTAATAAAATCATTTATTTCATAAAAACTTTGGCAAGCTTATAGTAGTTAAGTATCTTATAACCAAAAACATTCAATCCAAACCACATATATTTAAAAGTCGGACAACAACTGGCATAATTGAAACTTAAAACAAATGGTTGCACTACTCGAGCTCATCTACTGAATCATCATCTCTACAATTTGAAATACCTGAAAAAAGTATAATAAATATCTGATGAGCTATAAAACTCAGTGAGTATCTCAAACTCTAAAACTTGTAAAGCTTAAATTAGAAAGTCACATTAACTCCGGTATGAATTGTGATAAACACAAACCACTTATTTCTGTTAATAGAATATATAAGATCTCATTACAATATCTACTCATTTCAATGTATTTGTGTTTATTGTAATTGCATTCATTCTCTTTTCATATATTTATATACATTCTCTATAACCACTTCATTATTTCACATCTGATCCATTACATCAAAATATCACTTTTCATAATTCATGAGATTATTTGGATTCACCAAACATTTCTGTAGCTACACTTTAGTAGGGCTATTAATGGGGCAGATCTGATCGGATCTTTTAAAGATCTGACCTGGCCCGTAGACCTATTTAATTGAATTTGGATCTGACCCATTAGCATTAAGATCCAATTACTTGGATTTAGATCGGATCCATTACTAATGGATCTTGACCTAGAACGACCCATTTAATATTTTATTATTTATAGTATAATTTATCAAATATTTTTTCAACCATTACCCCACCCTACGTCCCTACCCCACCCCACCACATCGCCACCC
The DNA here is from genome assembly GCA_038502395.1 of Dittrichia graveolens. Lineage (NCBI taxonomy): Eukaryota > Viridiplantae > Streptophyta > Magnoliopsida > Asterales > Asteraceae > Dittrichia > Dittrichia graveolens. Next base: position 9,621,022 of record JARJIL010000003.1, read on the forward strand.
CTACCCCTACCCCTAGCCCCCACCCACCCTACCCCTACCCCCACGGACCACCACCACCGCCACTGTCACCGTCGGCCACAACCCGCCGCCGCCACCGACACCACCACCACCACCCGCCGCCGCAGCCGACACCGTCACCACCACCACCATCGCCGACCACCGCCGGCCACCACCGTCACCACCACCACTCGTTATCGCCGACACTGTCACCACCACCACCGCTGGCCACCACCCGTCACCGTCACCACCACCCGCCGCCGCCATCACCACCACCCGCCGCCGCCATCACCACCACCACCGCCGGCCACCACCGTCACCACCGCCGCCCAACAGCCGCCGTCACCTTCACCGCCGGCCACCACCCACCGCCGCCGCTGACACCGTCACCTTCACCGTCGACCACCACCCGCCGTTGTCATCACCGCCGCCGCCAACCACCACCGCCGCCGACACCGTCACCACCACCACCACCGCCAACCACCAGCCGCCGCCATCGTTGTGGCGGCGGCGCGGGTGGTCGGCGGTGGCGGCGGCGGGTAGTCGGCGGTGGCGGCGGCGGGTGGTCGGCGGCGGTGGTGGTGGTGATGATGTCGGCGGTGGTGGCAGCGGCGGGAGGTGGTTTGCGGCGGCGGTGGCGGTGGTGGTGACGGTCTCGGCGGTGGTGGTGGCGGCGACTGGTGTTGGTGACGGTGGTGGTAACGGTGTCGGCGGTGGTGGTGGTGGTGGTGACGGTGTCGGCGGTGGCGGTGGTGGTGGTGACGGTTGTGGTGGTGGGCGGCAGTGGTGGTGACGGTGGTAGCCGGTGATGTCGGCAGCAGCGGCGGGTGGTGGCGGTGGCGGCGACGGGTGGTCGGCGGCGGTGGTGGTGACAGTGATGGCAGGCGGTGGTGATGGTGACGGTGTCGGCGGCGGCGGGTGGTGGCCGATGGTGATGGTGGTAGCGGTTGATGGTCGGCGGTGGTGGTCAAAGTGTCGGCGGTAGCGGGTGGTGGCCGGCGGTGACGATGGTGGCGGCTGGTGGTGGTGGTGACGGGGTGTCGGCGGCGGCAGGTGGTGGCCGGCGGTGACGGTGGCAGTGGCAGTGGCCGGTGGTCAGCGGTGGTGGTGGTGGTGATGGCAAGGACGGGTGGCGGGGGTGGTAATAGGCGACGGTGGTAGCCATGGCGGTGGCGGGTAGTTTAATATTAAATGGATCGACCCACATAGTGATCCAATTAAATGGGTCGACCTATTGGATCTCTTATTAGGGCGATGGATCCTATATTTAAACCCATTGGATCCAATAAATGGGACGGATCGGATCGGATCTGAGACAAGATGTGACCCATTGACAAGCCTACACTCTAGGCTTTAACTCATACATTATTAGTTAGTCAATTATAAGAAAAGTAGAAATCAATTCTTTAAGTACTAGATCAAGGTCCTACTTCTATACAACATTGATTGTATGTATTATAAACATACATATTTTATAATACCTCTATAATTCACTATCTTGGATAATTAATGGTTAATATTTTTTATTATTTTTAATACCATATGTTACTATGTTATATGAATAAACGTCTATCCTTTTTTTACATTGGATATGGTATAATATTTTATCGTTTCTCAAAATCATGATATCTTGATACATTCTTTAATTAATTTATTCATATCAATTACTCAACATTATAATTCTTGCTTAATACAGTACCTATTACACTTTCATCCATAATAACTACTTTATCATTATACGTATAATGTATCTCATGTTACACTCCCATCCATAATAACTACTTTCTCATTATATGTATATTGTATCTCATCCACAATAACTACTTTATCATTATATGTATATTGTATCTCATGTTACACTTTCATCCAAAATACCTACTTTATCATTATATGTATATTGTATCTCATGTTACACTCTCATCCATACTAACAACTTTATCATTATATGTATATATGTATCTCATGATATAAATCTCCTTTACAGTATTCAATATACTTTCAATCTTTGAATAATAAAGCCATATGCCTTTCATTAAATCATACAAACACATACTTAATTTATTTCCTTCATTATGCAATAATAATTTCTTATCTATACACTCATATCCAACCTCATAAAATACATTCCTATCAATATAAATATATGCTTGAGTAAATTTACTCACAATACAATACCTTACCTTTATATCAATTCACAGTATGATAAAACATTAAAATGCTAATTTATACTTATAAGAACCAGTTTTGAAGTACTCACATGAGGTCTAAGATGTGTATAATTATCTTCTAACAATGTCCTTTATCCATGTTACAACCTATAAATACAGCCCAAACATCAACATATGTATGAAACTTCGAGTTTTCAGCATTCTGCCCAAATTTAATCTTCGTATTTCTTTATTTTACTTACATGCAATCACTTCTAAGTGTCCTACCAGATATATATAAAAACATAACATGCAATGCTATATTATCATTAATTTAAGCTAATCTATGATTTCTCTCTCTAAAAGTATATGAACACAAGAGAAGAGAGCTTCTACTCTTTTCTCCGGAGATAAAACTTGATGGAAAATGTTGAAAAGTTGTTAATTAGTCTTTAATCTTGACATGCAACCTTAATTCCTTGATTAACCACATTAGTTGCAATTTTTCTCTCTAGAATCTCTCACACCAAGAACACACACCTAGTGTGTGATTTTCCAGATCTGCATATGATGTTGAATATCTCCCAAAACTCAATTTTGATATTGATATAAGCTTAATCTTGTTTAATCTCAGTACTTTCTCTTAGAGTTTCTCTCTACTCTCTCATTAAAAAACATACTTATTGATGCCACACACTAGTGTGTGTTTTGTGTGAAAAATGGATCTTATATATTAAGTATAAAAATGTGAGTACAAATACTCCTTATCCATTAACGTTCTGTTATTTTTAGTAACTTTATAATTCGTCCTATTTTCTCTTATTATTACTATTTTGACATACATGATCAACCCTTATCACTTTATATCTCAATATTCTTTTTCTTTTATGATTAAAAATATTCTTTCTAAATTTTGGGATGTTACCAGTAGATGATTGGACACTCACATTAGAATGAAATTACAATTAAAAAAAATAAAGAAAATACATAAGAAAAATAAAAATGTATATAAAAAACTATGTTGCGGCAACACAACGACGGATTAGCTGCCAAAATAGTGGCAATAAGTGTGATGATAACCGTAGGAGCTATGACTGCAATATTAGGATCCACAACTATGACGACGGGAAGAAGAGTCATAGCGACAACAAGCAAAAAAAACTAATACATTTTTATTTATATCGTGTCTCCAGGGCAGAGCGAGGATAAAGAAGAAGAAAAAAGTCGTCACCTAAGGGAGATGACGAGAAAAGAAAGGTGTTGTTGGTAGAGAGATAGTGAAACAGAGAGAAAGAGGACATGATGAGAATATTAAGACTCTGATACCATGTAAAATGATGAAAACATCGTTTGTATTATGTATTACATTGATTATTATTTTGGGACTTGACTCGTCAAATTAATATGTCCATCACATTCTACAATAAACCATAATATCTTTTTATCTAATATAACATTAAATAACAATAGGGATGGCAAAAATACCAAACAGTGACAGGAATACCCAAACTCGAAACTTTTGGGACGGGTAAATGGTTATGGGACGGATATGGGATTTCTTTTTAAAAATTTCACAGGTTTGAGACGGTTATGGTTTTAGTCAATACCCACTCAATTACCCAATCTCATATACCCGATCACGAACCATTTATATTTTTCTAATTTTATTATTATTATAATATATATTACAACTTTATTAATATATAAAATAACAGAAATTAGAAGATTAAGAATCTCTACTTCTCTTTAACACTTCGGTGAAAAATATCGTTTCATTTCCATGTAACAATTTAAATAAGATTATCATGAAATCCATATGGTTCAAAGTTTGTATAGTGATTATATTACATTTGCTAAACGTCGAACTTGTTGAATGCTGATGTTGCTAAAAAAGATAGTTAAAAAAAACTAACTCATTGTTTGACATGATTCGTATGAAGTTCTAGAAAACAAAATTTAGTTAGAAAATTTTTAATTAACTAAGAATATAAATGAGATACCGATTATCCCGAACACGATGGTTATTTAGTAATGGGATACCAAGCGGGACAAGACCGTGTATGAGACATGGTTTAATAATATGGTATGGGACTAACCAATACCCGTCTCATTGACATCCGTAATTAAAATTTACTCTTATTACCATTATTGGTAATTTATTTATTTTTTATCAAAAAAAGCAACATAGATTTATATGTTGTTCTGATATAAGTAGACGGTGACATTCAACCCGTCAAACGATTAAAACTTAATTTCTTCTTGGGGTCAAACAAGTGAACAACCCTTGTCTCACCTCAATCATTTCTCTCTCTCTCACACACACACACATATATTTTTGAAAGTCAATTGTAGCTGTTTTTGTACGTATGTCTAACCTGCTCTTATCATCATCATGATTCATCATGTAAGTTGTTCCAGTTGTACGTACGTGTGGATCTACTATATATATACTCTCTTTTCATTTTCTCAACCTCAACACATACATGTGAAAATACTTAATATATATATGGTGTAGTTCATTTATTAATAATGGGGCTTTTTTTAACCACAATTCACCTTTTTAATTTCAGGAAGCTAGGGACTACGCGTGTTAATTATATGCATAACTTTAAGTTAAAAATGAAGCTAGGGTGATGGAAAAGTAAGTACGTTGTTGGCCAATACAAAAACTACAAGTTACCACTATCAATTATTTAGACCACACACTGGTGCTACACCAACTTCCAATTTGGCTTGTCATCCTACCCTTAACTACTACTGCGGCTTCATCACCGGCTCCTCATCCGGACATCTCGTCCGTCTGTTGACAAGCTTGGCGAGCTCGTTATCATTTCTTTCTTTTGAAGTTTTTAAGGTAATGGTAGTATAGTGATGTTGCAGTCAGTCATGACAGTCATTACTATATATGGTGGTTGGTTATATAATAGTCATAGGTTAGTCATGCTTATATAAACGATGCTCATGACGGTCATTACTACGTGTAGTCTTATATATCATCCCATTTTTTATAAAACAATTTGATTAAGACATATTCATCTTAATTTGAAATTAAAATTTTAACATATTTCTTAATTAAAATTAAAAATATATAATATATGTTTTAATTAAACATGTGATAACATAAATTGGCTAAACATGTTTGTAAAACATATGAGCTCGCAAAAAGGGCATAATAATAATCTTGAGCTATCGGTTTGCTATTTCTTATCTCATTCTTGATCGTGATATTTTCGCACCCGTCAACTTTCTTCTTAACGGACGTGAAGTTTCCTCTTCACGTTTCTATACCATGAGTTCTAACTTATCATTTAATTTTTATTATTATTATAGAAGAATATTCAATATAGTCCATAAATAATCCATAGTCTTAAGAGACTAATTTTAGTCTTGGATCAATGTCATCAGTTAATGATCTAGATTAAATTTTAAAAATTTGAACGGAGTGACATTTTCGTAATTTTTCATAATTCACATGTGATACTTTTACAAATCACATGTGATTGTATACTGAATCACCTATGATTGAATATTAAAATTTCAGGACTATGTTTTTTAGATGGACTTTATTAAACACAACACAATTATTATAATATTCAATTAGCTAATTTTGTTCGTTATTTTCTTTTAGTTTATAACTAAATTTAAACATATAATGTTTGCAATAAACATGAATTTAGGAGTGTTCAAAATAATCCGAATTCGAGCATCCGATCTGAATATCTGATCAGAAAATTCGGATATTCGAATTTGAACGTACACCCCTAAATATGATTATATTTGTGAATATTTTATTTTTATCTATATTTCTATGAAGAATGGATGTTCAATATAGTCCATAATTAATTCATAGTCCTGAGGAACTAATTTTAGCCTTTGGATCATGACATCAATGGTCCAGATTAAATTTTAAAAATTTGGACAGAATGACATTTTGGTAATTTTTCGTAATTCATATATGATGCTTTTACAAATCACATGTGATTATATACTGAATCACCTGTGATTGAATATTAAAATTTTAAAACTATGTTTTTAACATGGACTTTATTAAACACAACTCATATTTCTATATATAATTTATCAAAATATAAATGAAACTTATTTAAAAATGTTTCCTTCTCAATCATAATACTAAAAATACATATATTTGGATAAATATTATACTACGTTAAAAGTTCTATCAAATTATAAATAAAATGAGTTATATATATCTTATAATCTTCTAATATAAATAAAAGACTAATTTTGATCAAATTTATTATATGATCTTGGCCTTTTATTTAATAAATTAATTTTAATTATAAAATCCTAACCATCAATTTACACAAATTGATGGAATCAATTTTGACTTTTAGAGATAAAATTAATGATAACTCAATTTTAAAAGTTCAATGTATGATTGATTTTTTCAAACTCATATTTACGATTTTAAATGTTTGGATAAGCGAAACCAACTAAATTTGACTTTTATTTAATACATGAAACTTATATGAAACTTAACTAAATTTGTTTTATCATATAAAAACTCCATTCACATTCGGTAACCTTTATAATGTAGATTTGTATTCAAATATAAAGTTTCACAATTTCAATATTAATTTTAAAAAAAATTAAATAATACCTACTAAATCAAATAATACCTACCAAATCGTAATACTATTTTTTAAAACCTATATCACACACATTTTATTTTATATTTATCATACATGTCCTTCAATTCATCGTGTCCTTTAGAAGTTTAAAATATCATCTACAAGATTGGCAAAAAGAATTAGGCAAAATGATAAAAAAAAAGTTTTTATTATCCTGTTTTTGTAACAGAGTTACAGGTAAAAAATGGCATAATGACACGTTTTTGTGAGTTTAGTAGGTATATATGTAAAAATAAAGTTGACGTGTCTAAATGGAATATTTTGGAAACGTTACTACAATTTAGTAGCTTTAATCCTATACTTTTCTATATTGATTGAAATTAATATAACTTTTTTTTAAGAAACACTCCTATTGGGTTTTTTTTTTCGTTCACATAAAACAATCATATATTAGTTAAGTGAATATAAATAATAATACTTTCACATAAATAATTATGGTTATCCGTGTGTTTACACAGACATCTAAACTAGTACATAAATCTAGGAGTGTTTAAACGAGAACTATTTTCATTCGAAAATCAATCTTGGTTCTTGATCAAAATAAATTAATGATTGTATTTTTAGGTATCTCATTAATGATGCTTGTTTTTAAAAAAATTAAGCCTCATTAAATAATAACTCATTCACCCAAAGGTAATTAACAATTGAGTAAATATATAAATGACTTTAATAACGCTATTAATGAGTCATTAATGGTGTACAAATGGTTCTCGCATGAAAAATAGATCTAGTTTTCTCTCTATATATATATATACTAGCATCATACACGCGCAATGCTGCAGCGATAAATAGTTTCTGTTTTGCAATATGTTGCTTTAAAAAATGTAATGATATGTTATTCACGCGATTAAATGTCACGAAAAAGTTTTCTTTAGCAACATGTCTGTTTTTTTCAGTTTTTCTTTTATTTGCATCAACTGTTTTATTAGTTTTAAAAATAAATTATAAAAGACATTAAAATTAAAAAAATATATTTTTATGAAATAAGGAGAGATAAGTTAATAAGATTTTAAAAATTATATTCATAATTGTGTTTGTGTGAGAAAGTGTATTAGTGAGAGAATATATTTTAAATAAATAAAAAGGTAATGTAAATTAGGAGAGAGTGAAATGTGTAATACCCGAACTTCGAATATAAATAAAAGTATATTTATTGAGAAAACAATAGATTATGTTGGATCGTAAAATATATTAGATAATGATGTTGGGCTTGAATATATATGAATTGATGGACTAGTTATATATATATATATGTGTTATTGGACTAGACATGTGAGTGTTGTTGGGTTATGTTTGTTGGGTTATGTTTCTTGGGCCCAATCTATGGGTTATGTGGGCTTAGGCCTTATCATGAGATGTATATAAATAAGATTAGGGCACAACCCCCAACATCACAAACTTCAACTCGCATTCAAACACTGTTCCATTGAGTGAGAGAGTTTAGTGTGTGTTTGTGTGTGTGTGCTTAAACCCCCACGAGGAAGCAAGGAAGAAGAGGCAAGAATCAGTTGGGAAACTTAAAGAATTGTTGCAAGAATCATTAGGTAATGTTTCTTACCTCATTACGATACTATAGGTATCGATTTTATCATGTTTAGATGATGATAGCATGCTTTTAGAATCTGGGTTTCTTGGGGTTTTGGGTTTATGAAGAACAAGAGAAAGAAATTTGAGAAATAAGCTTCAATACTTGATGAAATGCATTTAAATCTTGAAGGAAGTGTTTAAATGAATGGAGAAACGTTTTGAAACAAAAATGAAACGATTTGGTTAAGTTTTGAAAGAGTTTGATTTTTGACTATGAAGTCTGGGTTTTTGAAATGATGAGCTGATGAAGAAGATGAAGGTCCATGCGACTTTCAGAGGGGGTCCATGCGACCTTCTGTTTTGTTCCATGCGACCCTTGTGTATTGAGTCATGCGACTTTCAGATACCAATGTGTGAATGCTTCATGCGACCTTCGAATGTAACACCATGCGACTTTCAAGTATGAGCTGGTGGGTGTCCATGCGACTTTCGCATGGCGGTACCATGCGACTGTCGCATGGGGTACCTAGTTGACTTATTCGTTTTTCATTTGACTCTCTGATATGCTAATACATGCTCAAGCGACCTTTAACTATCATGTGTACCCCAAGTAACTTACGTATGAAATGATTCATGAGACTTATGCGAAAAAGGTGTCATGCGACTCTTGTTAGAAAACCCCCATGCGACTGTCGCATGGGGCATAATGTGAACATTCATGCGACTTATGTAGGGAGATAAGTATACCCATGCGACTTTCAGCTACACAGAACATCCCATGCGACTTTCGCATGATGCGACTGTCGCATGGGGCAACGCACGAAACCCTCATGCATTTTGTGCATTTGATTAAGAATCCGATAGTTTCCATATGAGTTGGAAATCCGATGGTTTGCATATATGAACTGTAATCCGATAAGTTGAAATCCGAAAGTTAAGTGGAGAATCCGGCCATCAATCCGGATTGTGAAATCCGATACCTTGACACTCGACGCGACGCGTCGGTGTGTTAGACGCGACGCGTCCCCGACTTAATGGACTTTAATACTTTTCTTATTGAACATGGCATGTGAAACCGAATGTATTATAAACGAACAAGGGATTCGTACACGGTATTGACGTGTTAGACCTATTGTAGGTGACGGTTGACTAGCAAGTAACCACAAGCTGTTGGTTCTATGTGCACAAGACACAAATTAATACGATATTACTGATAACAAATAAACCCATAGGGTCACACATTTACAATCAATGGACAACAATTACATATTTGAATATGATTTAAATATGTTTCCAACTCATTATATATATATATATAAGTATATATGCATTGTTGCATATTATTATTTATGTGAAATAATAATATCACTCTTATATATTGATATAAGGTAATGCATATCAAATACATAAATATAAACATATGATTTTATATATATGTATGAATATATATATATATATATAAATATAAATATATATTTGTTACAAGTAAATTGTTACTAGTAACAATTATATAAATGTATGTATATCCTTGTTACAAGTAAAGAGTTACTAGTAACAATCAAGTATGTATATAAAATACATGTAGATGTATTTTATACATAGTATGACATATCTAGTATATCTTTTATATATTTAAAAGATTAATAGCTATAAATTCTCACAATGAGCAAGAAATGGGTCATATGGTGTATTCTTGCATAAGACTTAACCAAGACATGCATGTATGGGACAAGTAAGGAAGCAAGAGGCAAGAGGGGACCCTCCCCCCTCTAATTTTCGTCCATAATGCAAGGGAGGGGGTCCTCCCTCTCTTGCTTTGCTTCTTGACTTTTATAATTACATGCATGGTCCCTTTTGTAACATACTTGCATGCTATCACCTTTCTTTGTGTTCTTAGAATTGTTCTAAGTGTTTTATACTTGAAAAACATCCTTACTCTCTAGTATTGGTGTTCTTCAAGTTAGCAAAGGTGATATGTAAACACATACTCAAAATACATACATCTAGTTCAAGAAGAAGAACAAAGGTTGTTGCTTGCATTCTTGAATATCAAGGGTTGGAGAGACTAGCATCTTGGAGGTGTTGGACTCATTGATTTGTGGATACCTTGGAGGAAGTCTTCTCTTGGCTTCTCATAGATCAACCACTTCACCAACGGTTTACTCACGCTACAAAGGTTGAAGTTCTAAACACCCTATGGTTGGTTTTGTTTCTTAAGGCTTGCATATGGATCATTGGTGGGGAGTTTTAAAAAGTTTAAAATTGTTGTTCATGCTTCCGTTGCTAAAATATATTTTAAAAAACCGAACAAACCCAACACAAGCGTGTTAGTAAGATAAGGTTGAGAATCTGAGAACTGCAAGACAGGTGAGTATTCTTACTTATTATCTAAGCCTTATGATGTATGTGTTTAAAATGCTACATGCCATATGAATGATGAATGATGAACCTATGAATGATGAATGAATGATGAATACATGAATGATGAATACATGAATGATGAATCCATGAATGAGGAATGATGATTAATGAATTGATACATTGATAATGTGTTATACTATGCTAATGCTTAGACCGTTCACTTCGGTGACGGGAATGATGAGACCGTTCACTTCGGTGACGGGAATGATTAGACCGTTCACTTCGGTGACGGGAATGATTAGACCGTTCACTTCGGTGACGGGAATGATGAGACCGTTCACTTCGGTGACGGGAATGATTAGACCGTTCACTTCGGTGACGGGAATGATGAGACCGTTCACTACGGTGACGGAAATGATGAGACCGTCCACTCCGGTGACGGGAATGTTGGGACCGTCTACTACGGTAGCGGGAATGAAAGATGTAACATGATTGTAAGGCAATGATGTGATGTCATATGGTTGATTGTAAGTAAGTGTACTCGCTAAGCTTTGTGCTTACGGTTGTTGTTTAACCTTCTTTTCAGGTGATGGCCACGGCGGGGCTCCAGCACGCGGTTGATAGCTCATACTCCACAAGCTTCCGCAACTATCAAACTATTTTGTGTTTCCTGATGTATTCTAGACAATTACTTTGCATTCAATGGGTTATCACCCGGGGTTGTAATTAACTTATACAATGTTTATTTCGTGATGAATTATTAAGCGTACTCTTTACAAAAAAAAAATTTGGGACGTTACAAAATGATTGAAGATTATGTAGACGAGATTAATTTAAATAGAATGAAAAGTCAAGATTTTGTTTTGATTGGATTTTAAGAACACTTAAAATTAAGAAGAGAAAATATTAAATGATTTATATACTAGTATAAATACATACATATATACTGGTTAACACCCCGTGTATAAATAGAGAAATGGTTAAAGTAAAGTTTAAATGTTTATGGTATTAAAAAGTGCTAGATATATAGTAAAACAATTATAAAGCATATATGAGGATTTAAAATTTCTTAAAATAGGTAACTTACCGGCAACCTAGTAAAAAATAAAAGAACTTTGATACCTAAAAATAGAAACAATTTTCAAACTTTGTTCATTGTATACAATCGGCATCCGGTAACCTGGTAATCAAGTCACATGTTGTATACAATGATTCAAAATTATAAGTTATTTATATTTTTAGGTATAAAATAAAGTTAGTTGAAACAATGACAAAATTAACATAGTTTATTATATTTTACGCATTTTATCCTTCTTTTAAATTATTTATCTCTATTTTTTGTTGAGTTAATTTCATAAACGGTCCTTAAACTAACCACGAATTGCAAGTTTAATAATTTTTTTGAAAAGGTTGTAAGTATCATCCTTTAACTACCATTTTATTGCATGTATAGTCCTTTGTAACATTTTTCGTTAATTGAGTCCGTTAATTTATACAAAATGACTATTATACCCCTAACATTCTTTTTTATTTATTTCTTAATAGTAAATTTATTATTATTATATATTTAACATATTAAAATTTAAAACCACCCCTCCCCACTTTAATTCCATCGGTCTTTTCCCCTTTCTCCTTCTCTCTCTAACCTACCACATCCCCACATCCCCACCTACACACCTCCACTAATCTGAGAAAACCATCACCACCAACCATCAATCTGTTCAGCACGATGTACTCGGCCTTTGTGTGGGAGTGGTGGTTTTCTTGGTGGTTGGAATCTTAGAGAAAGAGAGAGAGAGAGTGTGTGTGTGTGTGTGGAGCTCGCCGGTGGTTTGAAGCACGATGTACTCGCCGGTGGTGGTTGTTGTTTGGGTGGAGCTCGCCGGTGGTGGTGATCATTTTATGGTTAGAGTTCATCGGTGATGGTGGCTTTTTTGGTGGAGTTCGTCGGTCGGTGGTGGTGGTTGTTTGGGTGGAGCTCGCCGGTGGTGGTTGTTGTTTGGGTGGAGCTCGCCGGTGGTGGTGATCGGTTTTTAGTTGGAGTTCATCGGTGATAGTGGTTTTTTGGAGTTCGTCAAGCCCATTGGTGGTGGTTGTTTGGGTGGAGCTCGCGGTGGTGGTGGTTGTTTGGGTGGGGCTCGCGGTGGTGGTGGTTGTTTGGTGGAGCTCGCCGGTGGTGGTGATCGTTTTTTGGTTGGAGTTCGTCGATGATGGTGGTTTTTTTTGTGGTGGTGGTGGCTTTTTGGGTGGTGATAAAAGAAGATAAGAATGGAGTGTGTGTAGGTGTACCTTGAAGAAAGAGAGAAGATAAGAAGGAAGAGAAAAAGAGTTATTTAAAAAATATTAATATTATTTAAAATTAATTAAAAATTAAAAAATAATAAAAAGACCTAAATACCCTTTATTTAACAGTCTTGATTAACGGAAAACGTTACAAAAGACTATACATGCAATAAAATGATAGTTAAAGGATGATACTTACAACTTTTTCAAAAAAATTAGTTTAAGGACCATTTATGAAATTAATTTTTTTTTGTTTAACTTCATTTTTAACTAGTTAACACCATTCTTGCCAATACTATGTTCAAACCAAAATGACAACTAGATCTTTTTGTCAAAGTCAAAGATGCCATTAGTAGTCATTCTGTACTTCTTCATGGAAGTTAATCTTGTTTCTTTCTGATGGAATGAGAAGAACATTTTTTAGGTTTTATCACAACTAGAGATTATTATATATATATATATATATATATATATATATATATATATATATATATATATATATATTCTTGAAATTATGATTATTTTAAACATTAATTAGCGTCAACACACCAACTTTTATTAAATTACTACGTCTTTGTCAAATTAAATACGAGGAATTTGTTTTCAGAATCTTAATTAGTTCGTGTTTAATTACAGAATGTATTCTTTCGAGTAGACAAAGATTTTTTTATTTTTCTGCAAAGAGTAGATTTTAAAAAGCATATAGAGATTTTTAAAAAGTGATTGAGTTCACTTACAACTTCAAAAATAGAATAGGAAATTCTAAAAAAACATAAAATTAAACATTTTCTATTTTTCAAACTTCTAATTATAGAAACAATTAAGACATCTTCTACGGGTTAAAGCACGGTATAAACTACAAAAATTTGAGTGGTCTTCGTGGATAGCTGATCCAAAATCTATATTAAAAATGCAAGAAACAAGAAAAAGTAGTTGAAGGTTAAGTGTAATATTAGTTTCCTTCTAGGTGTTTCTATTACTCGCAGAAGCAAATCAATTTGTTCGTGTTTGTATTGCTCCTGTTTTTAGTAATATAATTCTTGTTTGCCTTTCAAAAAAAAAATTAAGACATCTTCTATTTTTTTCAATTTTATAGAAAACTCAAGGTAAAATGAAATATGTTTTTCTCAACTTACATTCATAAATAATAGTTTATATAGGGATGAACAAGAAAACGGGATAGACCAAATCACAATCAAAATAACCTAAATAATATAACCGTTCAAAAAACCAAAGAGATGGTTATGGTTTTTTCATAACCGATTTTTATGGTTCGGTTATGGTTATTATTCTTTGGTTAACCACTTTGACCATTCTAAATCACTCATGTATTTTATACACACACGTAAAATATTTTCAATATGATGTTTAGAATTCGAAAATAATATTCACATGTTGTAAACGCCAAAATATTTATATACACTTGCTTTTTTTTTGTTGTTCTAGACCATAATATACTTTTTACATATTGAAAACCCGTATATATAAATATATAATGATTATATTTTACAAATCTCATATTAGAAATATTTTTTTTAGTGTTTCTTACTCTCTAAAGACCTCAAATATAAGACCACGCTCATGCCTAAAATTTCGCTAGGGGTGTGCTCGGATCTGTTCGCTTCGGTTTTTTGGTAAAAACGAAAATTTCAGTTTCTGGAAAACCAAAAACCAAAACCGTTCGGTGTTTTGGTTTTAGATTCGGTTTTTGGTTTTTGATTCAGTTTTTGGGTTTTGGTTTTATCAAGTGGGTTGCTACTAATCTCCTATTTGAGCTGCTCCTACTCTCCTAGTCTCTTATTTGGGCTGCTCCAAAACTCATATACACATATGGGCTTTTATACAAACAATATTTGGGCTGCTTCTAATATCCTATTTAGAACCATGTATTAACACAACATTTTCAATGTTTCATCACAATAATATAGAATGATATATATATATATATATATATATATATATATTGAAAAGTTCTTTAAGAACATAGTAATAAAGTGTCTAACACGAAACACATTTAACCCATCAAACATGATAATAAAAATTAAAAAGCAACACATTATAAAAATGTGTTGAAACACATAAAAACAAAAATAATAAAGTTTAAATGTCTAGTTGTCTTTAACATTAAATTTCAACAAAGTTTAATGTCTAGTTGTATTTAACATTAAATCATCAACTATATTAAAAGGGCGGTTGTCTTTAATACACACATGCAAGATATTTTCGGCATTTTTCTTTACAAAACAAATGAGTTGCCAAAAAAATACCCCTCTTTCCCCCTTGAACACAGACTTAAAATTCAAAGTTGTTTGTTTCTTTTTTTTGGTTTACTTTTTTGAAAACAGGTAATAACGTGCATACATTATACAAATGATTAAACATTAAACTTGTAACATTTTTCTTTGAATTACTTACTAACACGGTCTTACAATATGGGCATTTAATAGACTTCCCGTCATCTACTACAACAAAACGTTCCCACACCCAAGACCTCTTACTGCCCTTTTTCTTATCATCAACATTCAGCTCGTCATTCACCGGTTCTTTTGACTCTTCATTATCAACATCAATCACTTTCACATGTTTCATCTTCATTTTGGCTCAAACCCTCGTTAGCATTTGCTTGACTTGCTTCCATCTACTAAAAAAAGAAACATATATGGGCAGTCAAGTATATAATTATTACAGCTATCAACCTAAAGAATTATTTTAATACATCAGTTTTGGTAATAATATCCAAAAATAAGAAGTTAGAACTTACAAGTAAAAACATAATCAAAATATCAGTTATCACTATGACTGTCAAAATAAACCATTATACATACATGTCTACAACAAATGAACACACATAGTTTCAAGTAGACTCAAAGTCTCAAATGAACAAACATAGTCTCAAACATAGATTCATTCATTCATTAATAGTAAATAAGAAATAGACTCAAAGTCTCAAATTTGGCAGCCTTCAAACAACAATGAACAAATACCCCAGTTCCCAGTCCCTCGATTTGCAGTAACCTCAACGAAATTTAACTCAAATATAGACTTGATTTTCAGTTATCAATGAAATTTAACAAAAAAAAAAAGATTGTAGAAACTCGAATTTGATTACCTTGGAGGGCTGGAGGCTAGATGTTCGACGAGGGAAATACAGATCGAGTCTAGAGGGGAGATGGCCTAAGGTTATCGAAGTGGCAGTGCGATTGCGACCGGCAATGAGGGGAGATGGCGATTGCGACCGGCAAGACTCGAGAGGCTTGAGGTTTATCAAAGTCGACGAGATGGCCTGAGACAGACTTCGTAAGTTTGACTTCGACCAGGGATGAGGGAAGATGGCCTGAGGTTATCGAAGTCGACGAGATGACCTGAGGTTCGTATCTCTCTCTGAGGTTTGTTTTAGCTTATTTTCCGGGCTTATTTTTCATAAGCTCGTTTTTTCTGGTTTATTTTTTATGACTCCGGCTTATTTTCTTCTTGTAACTCATAATAAGCTCAAAATCAGAAAATAAGCCAGAAAAAACTAGCTTATAAAAAATAAGCCGTATATAAGCTAAAACAAACACCCCCTTAGAAGATTTTATGTATGTATTTTACAAATATACCCCTAAGTAAACCCTAAATAAAAGTCGAAACTGAGACTAAATCGAAAATTTAGGTTTTTTGAGTAATGAAAACCAAAACCATCAGTTTCTTCATTGGTTCGGTTTTTCGGTTTTTGTTTTTCTTTCTCACCCTTAATTGTTGGTTCTAATAGTCAAAGTGGCTCGTATGGTACACATTTCTAATTTTCAAACAATGAACTAAAAATATTTAGGTTACTAAAATATATTTAGTTTGTTCCATTTTGCTATTCTATATATGAGACTTTAAAAGTTTATATTGTGTCTTCCAAACTTTTGACTTGTTGCTATTATATGTATTTTGATTACATAAAAAATTAAAAAAAATACAAGTTTGGTATATACAATAAAAAAATACATATAATATCAATAGAGTAAATGATTGATACACAAAATAGAAAATTTTTAGAGTACGATTGTAACACCTGCTCTATATTAATAGAATGTAATATTATTATTGTAATTAATATTTACTAAAAAGGATTTTGACATTTGGGCCGTAATGGGCCTAAGTTGGTTATTAATTGTAATAAAGGGATTTTATTGTTGGGCTTGAAATGGATTAAAGAACCCTTGTTTGGACATACTCTTAATTAGCTATATGAAATACTTAAGAATGGATCCAGGATACATTTGGGCTTGTATTGCGCTTATATTAAGTTGTCAACATGATAGAGAAGATTAATGCTACTTGGGCTTACACTTATACTACTAATAGCATTCCAGTTGGGCTTAAGATAAATTAGAAGTGATTTGGGCTTGAGCTTAAAGGATAACTACTGTAGCTGACGATCCTTCCCTGTGTTACTGTAATTCATGTGTGTGCTTCACGATGCTGCTGAGAGGGAGGAAACAAGATATCGAGGCCGTTCTAATTTTCAAAGATTTGAGCAGGAAATCCACATGTATGTAATGCTTATACTTTAACAACTAATTCATGTATTAATCCTTGAAGAAACAGTTGATTAAATTTGGTTGTTGTGTGCTACGGGTTGAGAACCATCCAGCAACAAATCAAGGGTGTTAATTGTGTGAACCTAAATCAATGGATTAGGTACTCATCTAAACAACATTCGTAGCACATATATAGTTGTAATAACACAAAATGGTTAGAGTTTGGTCTGATTGTTAGCATTTTGTTCATCTGTTGTGCTGACAGAGAATAAAATAGGGATGAAATCCATGAATTTAAGTGTTATTGTGTGTGAAACTAAAATTTATGGAACTAGGTGTTGTTTCTAATCGATCGCAACCAGAAATAACCAAAATAGTGAGAAGTGTATTGCTTTTTGTCGACTGCCTAGCTCTGTGTGTGTGTGTGTGTTGAGCTCTGCCGAGAAGAAACAGGACCCTAGGTCCACCATATCTTGCTCAAAGTCAAATTAATTTGGTAGGACGCTATTAGATGATTATAGAAACCGTTTACAATTGAAGATTGGAGTTTTAGTTAAGAATGATATGGTTTGGGATTGAACCCACATCCGAGAAGTAAACTGTGTTTGTATATGATTATATTCAGATTTCTAGTCATGTTTTGAATCACAAATTGGATCATTGTGTTGAATCACAAATTGAGTTGTCTTGAGCAATCACAAATTGGTTCATTTTATTGAATCACAAATTAGGCCTGATATCGCCCAAATTGAATAGTTATTTCGGGGCGATATCCGATCGTTTCGTATTATTTTTTGAATAATTTGGTCTTAATTGATACTTAATTCATTATTTTTGAAATCTCAGGTCTTTAATGCTCATCCATTACAAAAGGAAAGAAAATCCCCGAAATTTGAAAGAAATGAAAAAATCATGTTCTAGACCCGTTTGTACGGCCCCGTAAAGCGCGATGTACGACCGTACATGTGCCAGACGTTGATTGCATAATTAAGCATTTTTTCTCCCCCTTTTCACTCATAACCCGTTTTCAACTCTAAAACTATGTGAAGAGGCGATTTTCTTGACATTTTCCAGAGCTTTAAGTCAAGTTTTCAAAGGATACATCCAAAGGAAGCAAGATTTGGAGCTTGGATCTTGCCTTGAGAGCATCTTCTTCATCTTCTCCATTGGGTTCTTCAAGGGTTTAAGCTTTCCTTCATGTCTCCTTTCAATTTCAACTTTGTTTGCTTAGATTTCGTGATATTTATGATGGGGTAGTTAATTTTAGTGCTATTGGATGAGATTCAAGTAGGTTATAGACTTGGATTTAAGATTTTTGTTGGGTTTCCCGAATTTCACCATTAATGGAAGCTTCAAGCTAGGGTTTCTTCTCAAATTGTTTGAATTCAAGTTTTTCCCCAAATTTCCTTGACTAATTGATGTAATAGACATATTGTGTTGATTGGTTCTTGGTTTTTTTGCAATTACTCCTAGTTGTGATGCCCAATTTGTGAGAATTTACACATGGGTTTGGGTTTTCATCATTGTTTGTGCAATTTGCTGATGAAATTGACTGTGAAATGCCTATCTTATGATTATTCAAGTGTTGGAATATCTTTAAAGTCGATTCTTGTGAAATTGGCTACTTCGGAGAACTTCGGGGGTTAGTTTTCAAGAATTAATTGTTTAATTAACGGAGAACTTTGTTATTAAACGTGTTTTAATACAACACTCAACCCTTGATTGAATGTTTTTACAAAGTGGTAGATTCTAATAACTCCTTATGTCTTGTAAAATCATTCTAGGAGACCTTCTTGTTTGATTTTATTTAATATTTGAAGTGTTTAGATGGTTTAAATTCTTTCCCATCAAATTTATCAAAATCCTTGTCAATTAACTCCATTTGTAATCGAGTCTAGTAGCACTTCTTTCTCAAATCGAAAAGTTCTAAAAAAATATCTCGTTTCTTTTATCTCGTTTGTTTTGATTGTTAAATTTAGGATTATAAACATTTGATCGTAGATTAATTAATGACGACAACTTAGTATCGAGATTTCATCTTGCTTCCTTGAGGTTCGACACTCGGTCTTACAAACACTTTACTACTATACGATGGGTTCACTACCCGGTGTGTAGTTTAGTCTAGTATTTCCATTTTATTTCACATCATTTTATATATATGAATATATATATATATATATATATATATATATATATATATATATATATATATATAATTGCACAACATTAAGGCCAATGTGGCTGAATCACAAATTGGCCATTGTGTACGATTCGCAAATTAGGCCGTTTTGTAAGGATCACAAATTGGTAGTTAAGTACCAATCAAAAATTAGTGTTAAGACAATATTAATATGGGACTTGTACTCGGTATTAATTACGTTGGACATGTTGTAGGTTCTTGCTGTCAGATCCGTTAACCTTACAACTTCCATGATTTACTGATACTTTTGTATTGCGGATCAGGTGAGTTTCACAAACTTATATCTTATGTTGTTATACGTATTCATATGTGATACTATGATGATGTGTGTAGATGTCTCGTTCGGTAGATCGCCACCCTGCCTTTGTGGCATGTTGAGCAGATGACTCTTTGGCAGATGGCCACCCCGCTTGTGTGGCATATTGAGCAGATGGCTCGTTTGGCAGATGGTCATCCCACATGTGTGGCATACTTGTGATGTGTATATTATATGATGAATGCGCTATCTGATATAATATATGTGTATTGTGTGCTCACTAAGCTTTGTGTTTAACCCGTGTTTGTTGATATCTTTCAAGACCGTCTAGTGTTGATAAGGGAAAGACTCCAGTTTGACAGCTACACTTCCGCGATTTGTTTACAACTCTGATTTTTATAAACAATTACAATTAATATTTTACTAATTTAAATAGCGTAAGTCCCGTGTGTTGGACATGTAATTGATGGTAGACTGTAATGAATATATTTAGCTACTATAGTTTAAGTAATTTTATTGAATACATATTTTAGCTATTATAGTTTAAAGAGTAAATTACTGATTTGGTCCCTGTGATTTGCTAAAAGTCACTGATTTAGTCCTTTATATTAAAATTTTACTATGATAGTTCTTGAATTTGTCAATTTGTTACAAAGTTAGTCCTTTAGCTAACCTGCCGTTTAAATTGACGTTACTTTTGTCTTTATATAGGGTATTTTGTCTTTTCATGCAAAAAAATATTTTTTATTTTATTTCTTTACACTCCCCTCAACCAAACCCAAAGTCTTTCTCTCTCTATCTCTCCGTCTCTCTTTGCTCATTCTCTCTCTACTCTCTCTAATTGCAAGACCCATCACCACCATCACATATCTACTACAAAGGTTTCTAGAACTTACACCTGAATTATAGCCAGAAGATGAACACAAATCCGCTACAATCTTCAAAGGTTAGACAATGATAGAGATTTTGGGTCCAAAGCCAGAAGAATCTTCATCTTCATCGGTGGGGTGGTCTTAAGGAGGACAGAGATAGACAACTTGAGATGAGAGAGATATGGTGAACAACAAGGACGAGTGAGAGAGATGGTGATGGTGGGGACCTTCTCGGACGACGGTGGTGTTGGTGGTGGTCTTCTTGAAAGGCGATGTTCCTACAGAGGAGAGAGAGAGCTTGAGATGAGAAAGAGATGGTGAGAGACGGTGCCGGCAACGGACGATAGTGGTGGCAGACCGGCGGTAGCCATCTCTCAAGCGGCAGTGATGGTCTTACAGCAGATATATATATATATATGTACATATAGAGAGAGAAAGCTTGGGATGAGAGAGTGAGAGTTTGAGATGAAAGAGAGAGAGAGTTGAGATAGGAGATGAAGTGATTAATTAGAGTTTTAATAATAGTTTTTATTTTTTAATTTAGGTGACATTTGGAGGAGAAAAGGATAAAAATACCCCATATAAGGACAAAACTAACGTGATTTTAAACGGCAAGTTAGTTAAAGGACTAACATTGTAACAAATTAGCAAATTCAATGACTGTCTCAGTAAAACTTTAAAATAAAGGACTAAATTAGTGACTTTTAGCAAACCACAGGGACCAAATCAATAATTTACTCTAGTTTAAATGGATTTTACAGAATTTATTATAAAAAAATTGGGGCATTACACCGATACACACAATAACAAGGCGTATTAAATTAAAATACATTTTGATGAACTAAACTTTAAATTAAACTCACATATCTTATTTCTACTCAATAATTTATTATTCTAATTAAGATTTAAACATGTTAGGATTAAGACACTTACCACTAGGTCAAAAGGAATTTCTGGTGGTTAAGGAAGACACTAACTCTTTCTTATATATTGAGTAGCCTAGCCGCCCATGGATTCTATTTTTACCAGATAACTTTAGCGGTTATATCGACAATCCAATATCCAACAAAACACATTAACCACATGATTGAGGAGGAACAAGACACTGAGGTGTCATTTTACTTTTATCTGTTTAAATATTACCTAGTTTTATAAATGTTTTATCTCATACTAGGTGGTGTAGTATATGGAACAATGAAAATTGTGTTATTAACTTATGTTTAAAGTAATTCATCAAAGATTCGTCACATATGTAATGCTATGTTATTTTACATTTAAATTGTAAGTAACATTTGTTTGATTTTGGAGATAATTTTGATGTTGTTTCCACGACATAATAGATGGGTTAAAGTGGGTTCATCAAATCGAGTCGAGCATTAGTATTCTTTCTAAATCCAAGTAGTGTTTTTACACATGTTAGGTGTTAAAGAAATGAATTAATAGAAAAATAATTGTAAACACACATGTCTAACACCATGTTCTAAGGGAGCGTTTGGTTCGCAGATTTTTTTCATGGGATTTGTATTCTGTCAAAGGATTTGTATTTCGCAGGATTTGCATTTGACAGCATTGTAAAATGAATTTGCATTTGGCAAAATGGTAAAATGGAAAATCCTTCATACAAAGCATTTTGAAATACCATGGGGGGTGGATGCATTTGTAAAATCCCTTGAGTAAAAGAATTTGAGGGATTTTAAAGAATTCACAGCATTTAAAATCCCTTCCTTTTTTTCTAACCAAACACAACATTTCCCTGTATTTGAAATCCCATTCCCACGAAATTTCACGAAATACAGTGAACCAAACAGGACCTAAGTTATTTTTACGGGAGGAAGTGAATGATTAGAAAAATAAATTAAAGAAAATGGTGTTCTAAAGTTTTAATTTAAAGAAGAAAAGTAAGAAAATAGATTGATTAAAAGGTTAGGCTAACTTTACTTTGACATCCTTCCTTGAAGAATTTGAAAGGACAGGAGTTACTTTCTAATTTCTTTTTTAAACCACTTATTTACGGTACTGATTGGAAGCTAAAGATATCAACTTTTATCTGTTTTTCTCATTCCAAGTTATTTCTATTAATTCTCCATTTACGATACGTCATATGGGAAATATAAGTGTTATAATGTCTATAAACCCGATCTTATAAACCAGAAACTCGATTGCCTAGAATGCAATTATCTCGGAGCTTTAAAGGGTCAAGTTTCAGATGAAGGTTGTTTAAAAAAAACTTGACTAACCCGAAACCTGATTGGGTTGACAATAATTTATACGTCTAAAGATATATGTAAAAATTAGATGCATAAGATACATTATACGTCTAGTATATTTATCTAGTTCTACACCTGTTTCTTAATATAATTTATACATCTAACCCGACTTGATTAACTTGAAACCTGATTGGGTTGGCCTTCAAAGCCCAAAGTATGACATCCTTAAAAATGATTATAAATTAACCAATCCATGTGATTTTACACATTGTATGTTACAGAGGCAAGATTAATAGAGAACATATCTATAAAAATTAGATGCATACTATAGGGTAATGTTTAATTTGAATTTATAATATGTTACCCTTATGTATTATCTTTTCCTTTTATTTAGCTAGTTTGTTAGTTTGCTTTGTATCTATTTATATGGCTGTTCAGTCAAATATCAAATACACGGCAATTATTCTTTGATACCATGATGGTATCAGAGCAGGTTTAAAAGCCCTAGTTCGAGACAAGTACCTTGCCATCATCAATCTCGAAGAATGGCAATAGACCATCCTACAAACCAAGCCAAAAGAGGGGAAAATTCTGAGGGGTAATCGACCATAATTAACCTTATTACCTTCATCCATCGGACTTTCCTAAGCAGCTCCATGTCAACGATGTTCTCACAGACATCAATTACGCCAACTGGTCGTAAAAGACGAAGAACTTCTTCTTCGCCAAAAACAAGTTTGAGTTCGTTGACGGAACCATCAAGAAACCAAAAAAGGGATCCTCAGATTACATGCCATGGATGCGATGCGATGCGATGCTATGATAAAAGACGGCTTACCACCACAATAGAGAAGAACATCATATCCATAATAGTGTGAAGTACGCGAGTACCGCATTGCAAATATGCTCAGATCTATGCAAGAGGTTTGGCAAGGAAAGTTCCCCCGGAGCTATGAATTAAAACAAAGAATTGCTGCTACCCGACAAGATGGCGCCTCCATATCAACATATTACACGAACCATCGATCGCTATGGGATGAAACCATGACAGCCCCTTCATAAATGTTCTTGCAACAGCTGCTCTTGTGACATTGGCAAAAGGATGAATGAGTTCCAAGAAAAGGAGCGTTTATACCAATTTCTCATAGGATTGGACGCTGAATTCACTGTCATCAAAACTCAAGTATTGGCAACCAAACCAACTCCTTCCTTAGGAATAACCTATCATTTAGTTGCAGAAGATAAGAGGCAAAGAGAAATTTCGAATGACAAGAGAACACCACCTGAGTTTGCTGCATTCAAGGTATTTCAAGGAAGAGATAGAGCCTCTAATCCGCCGAAAGAAAGAAACTCTTCAAAGAATGTCAAAGACAACAAAGAAAGAAAAGAAAACGAACAATACACATTTTGTGGAAGGAATGGTCACAAATGAGAAGGTTGTTTCAAGTTGGTAGGATACCCAGAGTGGTGACCCAAAAAGAAAGGAGAGAAAGCAAAACCAAGGGCTGCTTGCGCTGAATCGGATTCCAGCCCCATACCAGAATTGAGAATTGGCCAATGAACAATATCAATTGTTCATACAACACTTTTCTGGTACAAACAATAATGAAGCAATTGCACGTAGTGCTAACATGGAAGGTAAAGAAAATAATAAAGGTGATTGGATTATTGATTTAGGTTGCATAGAACACATAACGCATTTATCGAACATTCTCGAAAATAACAAAAAAAAACTTTTGAATCTCCAGTCATCATACCTAATGGTGAATCCATTCTTGTTAAGGAAAAGGGTGACTGTACTCTTCCACTGGGAGTCAAAGTCAGCGGAGTCCTATGTGTTCCAAACTTCAAATGCAATATGCTTTCTCTTAGCCGTATAAGTCAAGATCTTCAATGTGTTGTAACGTTTTTCCTAACTTTTGTGTAATGCAGGGGTTACAAACGAGGAACTTGATTGGATCGGGTAGATGCTAAGGGGATTGTAACCAATGGGGATGATAAAAGAGAAGAAAGCCATGGCAACTATCACGGACACTTGGCATAAAAGATTGAGTCATGCCTCAAAAGGCAAGCTTTCTAAAGCCCATTTGTTTAAAAGTAGTTCTATTGAGTTTAGCCATAAGATTTGTGATTATTGTGCCAAGGCAAAACTTGCCCTGACAACTTTTCCTATTAGCCTTAATAAAACCGATGTTATCTTTGAGTTTATTCATTATGATATTTGGGGTGGATATTGAATACCATCTTATACAAGGGAAAACTATTATTTCACCATAGTTGAATATTTTAGTAGAGCGGTGTGGTTTTTCTTATTAAGCATAAAAGTGATGCAAGTAGGTGTCTAATTGACTTTCATAAAATGATGAAAGTTTAATTTGGAAAACACATCAAAAGAATTAGATGTGACAATGGTGGAGAATTCACATCCAAATTTATGCATCAGTTCTATAAAGAATAAGGAATTCTATTGGAAACTACTTGTCCACATACATCGCAACAAAACAATGTCGTGGAAAGAAAACATCGACACTTGCATACTCACGGCTGTGTACATAATCAACTGACTTCCTTATAAGGTCACTAAAAATAAAACCCCTTATGAAGTAGTTAGAATAAAAAAAACCTAATATGACCACATGAGAGTAAAGGTTGTCTTGCTTATTACAAAAATACCAATACGAAGGGAGACAAGTTACAAGAAAGAGGAAAGCCCAGTGAATTCTTAGGTTATCAAGGAACCAAAGGGTAGAAAATTTATGACATTGAAGACAAGAAAATCATTATTAACAGGTCTTCATTCCACTCAAGAAGACTAAAAATCGACCAATATAGTGAATATGACAAACCAATCAAGTATCAACATGACACATGTCATGAAAAGAAAAACCCTAACCAAACTTTGCAACCCAATCCCACTAATGAATCAGCCCACAATAGTCCAGTCAACTTTGAGCAGTAACATAATGAAGAAGAGGTGCCTTGAAATAAGCCCAATAACATTGAAACAAGCCCAAATGTTGAAATCATGGAGCCCATTGATCAACATGGTGAACTTGAAAGTTAGATCAGAAGCACCAAAACCAAATCACAGCCAAAAAAGTTCAAAGGTTATGTTGTGAAACTTTCCCCTTCGGTCAATCACAAACAATCTATCACCAATCAAGAAGCCTTGACGGTACACCCTATCTCTAACTTTGTTTCATACGAAAGTTTTTTTTTGAAAATTATAAGGCTTATCTAACGGACATTACTTCAAATAATGAGCCAAAATCCTTTAATAAAGCTTCTCAGGATGAACATCAGAGACAAGCTATGCAACAAGAAATTTGAGCTCTTGAAAAGAACAGAACTTGGACACTGACCGATCTACTAAAGGGCAAATGCGCCATTGACTCGAAATGGGTTTATAAAATCAAATATAAACCAAATGGAGAAATAGAACGATACAAGGTTCGACTAGTTGCAAAGGAATTCACTGAAATGGAAGGGGTAGATTAGCATGACATATTTGCACAGGTTGCAAAACTAGTAACCATGCACACTCTTTTGGCAATTGCTATTAAGAAAAACTGGAAGTATACATGAAGGTTCCTCAAGGTTTTTCCAAAGAAAATGAAACTCGTGTCTGTCAATTACAAAAATCTCTTTATGGCTTAAAACAAGCTTCTCAAAATTGGTAGCATAAGCTTACAAAGTTTCTTTTGAATATGATTTTTCATCAATCCAATGCCGATCATTCCTTCTTTTTACGAATTAGTGATGGAGTTTATGTTGCCTTTTTAATTTATGTGGATGACGTCATCATAGTTGGAAACAACTTTGACAAATCCAATAGACAAAGAAGCAACTTGATGAAGCTTTTAGCATCAAAGACCTTGGACCATTAAAATACTTTCTTGGTATAAAGTGACAAAGACTCCTGATGGACTCAAAGATAGCGGGATGTTGGGATGTAGACCAAGCTCCTTTCGCATTGAACAAAACTTGAAACTAGACCTAGGGGAAGGAGAAGATCAGGTCGATGTTGGTCAATACCGGAGGCTCATAGGACAACTACTCTATCTCCAAGCTACACGTCTTGATATTACGTATGCAATCAACGTCTTGAGTCAATTTGTTGCCGACCCACGACGTAACCATATGGAAGCTATAGACCGGGTCTTAAGATATTTAAAGGGGTCAGCGGGCCAAGGTATTCTTTTGTCACGAATTGGCAAACCAATGTTAACTTCTTTTTGTGACTGACTAGATCAGATGTCCTTATATAAGATGCTCAAGAACGGTCTACTTACTCATGCTTGGAAGTGCTCCAATTTCCTGCAAGACGAAGAAGTAATCGGTTGTATCTCGTTCCTCGGCTAAAGCTGAGTACTGGGCAATGGCTTCTCAAAGATTTGCAAATTAACATTGATACACCAACTACCCTTTTTTGTGACAATCAGACAACACGACATATTGCTCACAATCAGGTCTTCCATGAGAACAAATCTGCTTGTTAACGATAGTAAAATGCATATTGCAGACTTGTTAACGAAAGGCCTTGGAACAGACCAACTCCAGTTTTTACTTGGCAAGATGGGCATTAAGAATTTACATGCTCCATCTTGAGGGGGAGTATAGGATAATTTTTAATTTGAGTTGATCATCTGTTATCCTTAGTTATTATCTTTTTCTTTTATTTAGCTAGTTTGTTTGTGTGCTTTGAATCTATTTATATGGCTATTTAGTCAAATATCAAACACACGAAAATAATTCTTTGATACCATCATATTTCTTGACATACTACATTTGTCAGATACACTATAAGTCTAGTATATTTATCTAAATTTGCATATGTTTCTTAATATAATTTATAAGTATATAGTTTATGTTATTTTAAATTAAAAATGGCAATAATTTGTTAGTTTTCTTATTTTTACTGTTGTTCTCCGTAGACTCTTCGAAAGAGATGTTTTCATTTGAATCGTACGCCTATGTGATTTGACGAGGGTCGAGGGGTGTGCAAATCAATTTTTTTTGTGAGCAAGGTAACTAACAATTTGTCTCGTAAATGCGTAGAGTTTTTTATTAACGAACAAATCCACATCAACATACCACAACCACCCAGCCTAAAGCATGCTATCAAATTTTGCAACATGTTACTATCCTTTTATGAATAGTATGATTATTATCCTCCTAAGTATGGTCAAAAAGCAACCACCCATGTTACCGTAAAACATAACATTGATCCTAGAAATGATCCTCGTTTTAAAGCGAGTGTTTTATAATGTCAATATTATGTTTGTAAGAAAACATGATTGATAATGTTTTGTCATAACAAAATCTATTTTTCTAATAAAAAAGTTTTAACCATGCTTAATGCCTATGTTTATGAGAACAGTATTCTTTAGCAATATATGTTCAATTCAGGTGGGGATAAGTACATCGTCATCTATGACAAATAACATGAGTTTGTGATTACCTTTTAGTATAAATCTAACATCGGTAGAACAAATCAGAGTGGTCGCACCCACTATACTGCCGATTTAACAAGCTAGCATCACACTTCTACCATACAGCTTACGGTGTGGTCACTGAACACTAAATCAAATTTCAGGGATCGCCTACTATACTGCCGATTTAACAAGCTAGCATCAGACTTCTACCATACAACTTACGGTGTGGTCACTGAACACTAAATCAAATTTCAGGGATCGCCTACTATACAACTCACCGATCCAAATCTATAAAAAAAGGAAAAGAAAACCCACCACGCACAATTTCTTTCCGGTGATCATCACCACACTGCACAGTGCACACCCACCATAGTCCCACATAGTGATGGCGTGGTTGGAGCTCATCAACCTGCGAGCATGTTGACTTCACTTGACTGACTTTAAGGTGGGGATTATTGTACATGTAGTTAATTGTTAACGAATAAATGAAAAAATTGACAATGACAAGATTGCAAGAAGGGAGAGATGCCTGAGCATGAAACAACTAAGAACTTTAAGGTCTACACATACATATATACAAACACAAACTGAATGCACACAAATATTCATATACAGGAAGAGCAAAGCATCCTTTAACCAAATCTATAATATACAAATATATAAACCGGGTACAACTTCGTGCATTATATGTTGTACCTTCTGCACATGCAACAGTACCACTAAAATCTTGAACCACGGGTTCCCATTTCTTCTCTTGTAACTTGCTATTTGTTATGCATGTATATACAGAGCCTATTATATGTAAGCATTGCAGCACCCCTTATGGCATCTCCTCCCCTCTTCAACTACATACTACACTGCACCATCGATGAAATGCCATTTTTACCCTCCTATTCGTTTGCTGTCGGCTTTCTTCAACTTAGGTGAAAAGTTGTGATGAAAAAGCCTAAAATCTTGATTGAAAACTCGAGCTTTCCACAATGCGTGTATGCCTAACTTTTCTTCGGTTGTTGTAGTCCAAGGATGAGTTAAAAGACGGCGTATCATAGTCATTCCCAACCCATCAACATTCTCCAAACGGCTTCCTCAATCTTGCTCCTTGGCACAGAGGATCCACCCCCTTCATCAAGCAAAACTCGGTACACCTCCCATTCCCTGCCCCCAATCATGTGCCTACTAATTTCCGCCTGCATTAACATATCAAATGTTACTCAAATGTGCATAAACGAATTTATACAATGTGGGTTTGTAAGAAGGGCAAAAGAGGGAATACCGAGAAAATGTCGGTATTGAGCATCTTGAGAGCTAGGGTAATATCGTAAAACACAAGTGGTCGGCCCTTCCCACATAATTCCACGGGGTTTGCAACAAGCAATTCGGTATCTGGACCACGGTTCACCAGAGCTACTCTCAGAGGACGAAACAACTCCATACGAATTCGAGAACATAAAGAATTTTGTTTGCTTGGGTCCACTATCTTCTTCCCGTCGGCTTGTACTATAAATAAGTCGATTTCACAATCTTTTTCCCCTTTTGTAGTAAACCGCCCATATGAAATCTGTTACACAACAAACAATATCATCAAGGACTTCCTAAGACAGAATTAGATACTTTTGGAGTTTGGTAGACTAATATATATCAATAGCATCAAGAAGTTCAAATGCTGACAATGTCAAACAAAAAACTTTAACTCGAAATTTGCAGCACTTCATATATGTAACCCTTTCACTTGAATTCTAATTTGATCATTGGACTTTAAGATCCTTTTCTAAAAGCATCCAACTCTTGAAAACCGTTGCAAAAACCATTTAGCGGTTCTAGCAACGGTTTTTTCAAAGCCCACTGACCAAATTAGAAAAGAAGGGAAATCATGCATAATCAAACCAAAAGTTCCATGAGATGGAGCACATGTGCATAATCAAGTGACAATTTTGACCTTAAAGACTACCTGGATATTGTAATCCTTCAAAGTTCTCATTATATCATATAATAGACCTTTGTGATCACGGCAAACAATCTGGACAAGCGTATGAACTGGACTGAGTGAATTATCAATCATAACCGAAACATTGTTGGAATGCAGGGACTCATTTCGACATGGATTGAGCATCTCCAAATTGAAGGTATCTTCAGTGATTGCAGGAGGAATAAGGAATGGTGGGCCCTGAGAACACGCAGTAATCTCAGAGCACACCATTTCTATATCACAACTCACCATGGCGTCTCCAACAGCCGCTTTTAAATGACCATATGTATCATCTTTTCTTGTCTCTGTATGTAGAAGGTCCCTGCTAACATAACTCGTATTACTTATTAACTGACTTGTAGAAGTTATGTTTTATCTCTAACGGGCTTAATTTACAAAATTTAGCTAAGAAAGATGCGGTTCAGATGAAAAGAAAGCCGGTCAAAGCATATATTAAAAACTTAAAACCTTCCAAATCATTTTATTCAGAAAATATATTAAATAATTTCCCAATCATTCTTGAACACTATCTATGACTAATGTTTCGGATCAACCCAGCCTTTATTCGTTATCATAGAAAGAAGTGTTAAAAAGAATCGAACCTGGCATCTGTGATGAAAAACAAGTCCATCACCATCCCATCTGGTGTGGTTGATACTTTCACTCTTTGAATAATTAGTTCGAGCTCACAAAGAACATGTGTCACATCTATCAAACAACAATCGAATATATCAATATACCAAACAATATATGATTAGCAAAATAATAACATGGAAATAATAAATACCATGTAATAGGCCTTGGCGATTATGACCACAAAACTTAAGAAGAAACACATCTGGTGGCTTTGGTGGCTGCAATTCAGCTGGATAATATATGAGTGTGTTAGCAGAAGAACAAGAAGGGCAAGCCTCCAATAGTCTCTTCTTCAACAAACTCCATTGAGTGTTGGGTTTTCCGACTACCCAAAACACGACATAACACCATTTTCCGTCCGTAGATACATCTATTATCAGAAAATTAGTAAATTGTCAATGCAAAAATTAATCATTCACTATGAATCAAGAACTTGATAACTTTGTGCTTTGAAATTGTTTGTATTGTATAACGTTTAACCATATAAGTGGTATATGACTACAGTTGTAGTGTTAGCAGATCATTTTCCAAAACTCTAATAATCATCAACATGAAGGTATCTATAGCTGAGATTCTCAGAGCTAAAGAAACCACCTGTATTATAATATTGATAAAATAGGAATATATGAATATATAATAAAATGGAATCACAATGGATATATTTAGGTGTAAAAGGGTATCTACACAACAATAATTGCTAGTTAGTATCTACAAAAATTTGGAAATCCATGGTTTGTGAGCGTCGGTGACAGCGAAATCGAAGAATAAATAGGAAGGCAAAAAAAGCCCTGATTACTGTTGTTCAAAGTTTCAAACGAAATCGAAGAAGAAATCATACAAATTAGAAAAACATACCGCCACGAACGATGCTTAAACCGAAGAATAGAATGATACGGCAAAGATCACAACCGAGACCAGTTTTATCTGGACAATTGATAGTAATAACAGTAGCCTCGTCCTGTTTATCCGTTTGCTTAATAATCACGACGTCTTCGTGTAGAATCCCCATAATTGTTGTGAAAACAGGGAAGCTCTGATTGTGGAAGGAAACAGAGAGAGTGGTGGAAGGGAAGGAGGTGGGGATTATGTTATGAGTTTGAAAAATAAGGTCAAAATCAATGCGTATGGTTATGATTGTGATAACTTAACTAAGGTTTTGGTGAGTCCAACCCCAGTGTGTGTGTTTGTTTTTGTGTGTGTGTGTGAGAGAGAGAGAGAGAGATGGAGTGAGAATCAGAAATCAATGTATCGGCGCGAGAAGTAGAAATTCTATAAATCCCGATGGGATGGGCGAGTGTTGAATTTCCGTTGTCAGACTTTGACTCCGGAGTTCAAGCACCTTCCTAGCTGTCTCCACGCTCTTTTAGTCTTTTTCTTAACCAATCAATTTTTTTTATATATTTGTGATTTAGCGGATAAGTTTTGATATATAGGGTAGAGATAAAGTAAAAAGGGTAAAAGAGATCATTATTTAATCATTTTTCGGTATATATATCAACTGATAATCGTTGGTTTATCATCTTTATTGATTAAAACTAGTTCTTCATCAATTTTTTTTGATGAATCCAACATATTCATCACTTTTTAGATGAAAGCATTTTGTTCATCAATAAATTATTCCAAAATTTTGTTTTCAAAATCTGTATTTGAAATCAAAAAAAAAAATTGATGAAGAACTAGTTTTAATCAATAAAGATAATGAACTAACGATTATCAGTTGATATATATACCGAAAAATGATCAAATAATCATCTCTTTTACACTTTTTACTTTAACTTTCTTTTTATTTGATCTTATCCCTTGATATATAACCACTCTTATATACAAAATATATATAATTAATATTAATCTTTAGATTAGAACGGTTAATGGTTAAGATTACAATCAAATATTTATTTTACTTAAATTAAATATGTAGTTTTTGACTAAATATGGAGTTGAGGTATATCAAATATGCAGTTAAAATCTTAATAATTAATCATTCAAATCTAAAGATTAAGATTGATTATATGAATTTTGTATATAAGGCTAGTTCTATACTGATCTTTGTTTATATAGTGCGTGCGTGTTTGTATATATATATTGTATCGTTTCTAGTAAATTTTTGTATTTATCCTTCTACTCTTAAATTAAAATAATTATCAAAATCAAAAAATAATATAAAAAATAGTAGATTCCACATATTATATTATGGTATAATAAAGAAAGAGGAATAGTAGATTTCATCCTTCTACTTATTAATTTATTTCTCTAATAATTTATATTATTATATTGAAAATATTAGTTATCATAGTGATTTTTTCACAAATATAATAAAGGATTTAATTAACAATTACATTAGAATATGATGGAGTTAGCTATTAAAACGGTATATCCGTTTGTTTTATCCGTTTATAAACTTGTATGTTTATCATTAGCTTATTAAGAGGTAAATAAACTGAACTTGATAAATCAATTTAAAATAGCTAATTTGAGTATTATTGCTTTATTAATTGTCAATATACTTAATTCCCTTATTTAAAACAACTCATCTCTGTCCTATATTTAACTTTTGCAATCCATCAACATTAATTACACTTAAAACTTGACCTAAGAACATGCATGGGTAGAAACCTTATAAATAACTAAAATAAGATTTAAGATATGTTCGGTACGAAATTTTTTTGAAGTTTTTTTGGAGTTGATAACTTTTTATTTCAAAAGAAAAGACTACAAGTCACGTTTAGATGAAAAAGCTGAAGGCTTTTTTTACAAAAAAGCTTTAAAACAAAGGGTATGTTCGATATAAAGCTTATTGGAACTGGTAGCTTTTTATTTTGAAAGAAAAAGCTACAAGTCATGTTCGGATAAAAAGGCTGAAAATTTTTTTTAACAAAAAAGCTCTGAAATAAAAAGCTTCTTGAAATAGTTTTTAAAACTAGCTGAAAACTTTTTATATACTAAATTACCTAAATACCCTTTTTAATTGTTTTATTATTCCTCCAGTTTTTATAATTTGTCTTGTTTTCATTTTATACTATTAAGCTCCAGTTATCAGCTACTTTGCCAAACACATATATAACTAAAATAAACAGCTTTCAGCTTTCAAATTTCAGCTTCTAGCTACCAGCTATTTCCGCCAAACACACCCAAAAGGCTTCTTGAAATACCTTTTAAAACTAGTTTGAAGCTTTTTATATACCAAATTACCTAAATATCCTCTTTAATTGTTTTATAATTTCTACTATTTTTATAATTTGTCTTTTTTTTGTCATTTTATACTATTAAACTTCATCTATCAACTAATTTATCAAACACGTATATAACTAAAAAACACCGCTATCAGCTATTTCCGTCATACATACCCTTAGATTAAATATAGAAATAATTCGTTAATTAAATTACATTGCACTAATTAAAACTTACAGTAAATATAAAAACAACGTATTAATAATAATTAATTACATATAATATATATTTTTTCAAACTTATAAATAAAACGGATTTTCGCATCAACATGATGATCTATTTTAGTAATCACTTCTTAACAAGGCGTACATATACGAAAGTTGTTTAGTGATTTGTCTTCAAGATATTTGATATATTTTTTTAGTTTCCTCTAATTCTATACCTTTTTTTTGGTGTTGTCATGTTCCATCATTTTTAAGGGGTTTTTTGTTTTAGCTGATTTCTTGGAAAAGTCGAGTTATACTTTAATGTACACAGTCTAACAATTTATGTAGCCGTTCTGTAATCCTGTGCCAATTGCAGATGTTTTCACCTAGCTAAGATTGAATCCGACTTAATTTTTTCATGATTTGTTCAATTTTCCTCCAAATTCAAACAACTTGCCACCTAGTTTATAAACACCCTTACTTTGATTTAATAATTTACTTAACCGTTTAAGATTTTTTTTTATCTTTTGACTATATTGTTGAATAATTTTGCACCTACTAAGATACCCGCTAAGATTTTTTATCTATTAAAAGTACATTGATGCGTGTAAGCAATATCAATATTTATATTTATAAATTGGAAACACCAACACTACTGACTATCACACAACTAGGTAAATGTAACTACTCGTATTATAGTATAGCATTTGCAAGACCTGATTGTCAAACACTTGAAGAACGAGTAAGATTTCATATTTAAAAATTTTAATTAATAATTAGTCTAAAGAAAACGAGTAAATAGGGAATTTAGGTTTTAATCTAAAAAATAAAGAAAGTATTTAAACAAATAATTAGAATAAACAGAAAATAATTCAAAAGTAAGATGAAGCTTAGAGATTGGAATCGAAACAATTAATACAAAGTATTTTCACCTAGACATGATTACTCCTTCGTCTATGGTCAATATCATGAAAGTGTAATGGATATTATTCATTATATACCGATTCCTATTTGCTAGATCTGTTAGTTCGAGAAACATTAACCCAATGGTCATGATATTAATTATCCCTATAACTAGTCAATAAATTCGTGTCAAGAAACACTTAATCTATGGATTCGTATTGGTCATCAAACCAATCAATTAACACCGAATGGTCATCGCATGCTATTGTCAAACACATTAAAGTTAATTATTTTATAACCTAACCCTAAGATTTGGTCCATCTCTAGTCATGATCCCTAATGGTCATAGCAAATCATGATACAAGCAATCATAGATAAAATGGTAAGCTCAACTATGAAAACTCAACAATAGGTCATAAAGAAAGAAACTTTAATACGAATAGATCTTTGAAAAAGCTAAATATGATAAATTATACAATTACTATACATATGGATTTATAGAAATCAAACCAATAAATAAGAGTTCATCTAATCTAGATAAAAACAGAAAACCTAGCCCATAGACACATTAGAACACATAAAGAATAAAGATGGCTTTCCATATTTATTTCATATAGTGACTGAATTTGATGGGACGGGATTGGCTTCCAAGGATGCTTTACGCTATATGATCCCATATTTTGATGAGCTTTGATTTTAACTTGAAAGCAGAATTTGCAAACCATTATAGACTGATGGTGGTTAACCCAAGTCCATCCCGTCAAAGTTGTGGCCTTCCTTTTCGTCAATGGATGAATTTATAGATTTTATGTTTCTGCACTAACGCGTTGCATTACCATTCACAACACGTCGCGTTGGATAAATAATTCGCGGCCTTTTCGAACTTGGGCATCCGCCATACGCGATAAATTGTCTTGTCGCGTCGCAACCTTGTATTATCACGACTTGACCATAAAAATGATATTGTATTCCTCTTAGTCTAGTTTCTGTGGCCACTTGAATCACCTCAATCCGAGTTCGTCCGTTTGAGATATAATCAAAACTGTAAAGGTGTGTCAAAGTAGACAGTTTTTCTCATTTCTTTGGTTTTCGCTCAAAATTTCTTATTATCCTCTTTTTAAGTTGAACTCCAACGATCTAAGATACTAAATATCTTTTTATTATTTACGAACAATACAGGCTAAAAATAAATAAGATATTATTACATAATATAGATATAACTAATTCCTACAATACTACATGGTTTCAAAATCAAGACTAGTCATCGAACCAATCCTTTTATTGCTACACTACTAATACAATGGTTGAACCTATCCTTTTATTGCTACACTACTAATACAATGGTTTAACCTATCTTAATAACTAAAAGATGTCATGGTTGTCAATATGTGTATATGTATGTGTCTATATATACTCATATATATCACACATTAGTATTTTACCTGTGTGATGTGGCGCAAGCACAATATGTCTATTTAATTTATAAGATGTCAATTTAATATGTCACTTTTGAACCACTTAATGTTAGAAGAGTGATTATCGATAACATGTGAACTTTACTCAAAATTAAAATTAATTAAACATTTAAGATTGAAAATGACAATATTTTTTTTGCTTATATGATTAAATTGTGGCTTCTTAATTAGTTTAATTTACCAAAGATCGGAATGTCGACTTATTGTATTTTCTTTAAACTCTAATTTCATACGTCAATCTTGTAATATAAAAACGTAAAAAAGAATTACTAAAACTTAAAAAATACATGATTCTAATTATTTTTTTTGATAATATATTAGAAAATGTTAAAATATAATTTTTCATGGCTGTATTATATTTAATACTTTAAATCATATACTATTTATTGAATTTGTTGGTTTACAATTAGTTAAAAAAACACTTGCATATAAGATTATAAAAACATAAGTAGAAAGCAAATATGTATGAGTGTATAATTGTATAACATATTATATATAAGAGAGAGGAGAGATAAAAGAGAGATGTGAATTAATATTCGGGTGTGGGAAGACGATCACTCATCCGTCAGGTACCACAAAGGTGGGGAGTGCTAGTTTTCCACCTTGAACCCAAGGTAGCCGAAGCCTACCCGAAGGGGCAAGTGAGGTGCTACGCTTGGTCTTACTAAAATTGGGACGGAAACTCGATTAGTTTAGTATCTTCACTCAATGAGTCAGCATACTAAATTTACTATATTACCGAGTTTAGAATGTTATACTACATATTTGATACTTCAGATTAGCATTCGACTTAGTTGATCAAGCTTAGAGTTCTAAACTATACTTTGATAATAAAAAATAGTTAAAAATATTATGAGGGTAATAACATATAATTATTGTTCATAATAAATTTTGTTTCATAAAATCATTTCCCTTATTTAACCAAAAAAATTGGGTATATTAACGTCTGATGGCATTAATTTTAAGAAGTATATATTTCCTGAAAAAAACATGAAGTCTGATTAGTGGAAGGTATTTATATCTACCATCTACCTACCTGAATGTAGGTAAGCACTTTATTTATTTAACTTAAAACAACTTTAGCAGTTGACAAAATGGTGGATTTGGATTTGCTACACTAACTATTTGATGCCAATATCTTTTTTGGAGTTAGTAATATTGTTGTTACCTCTGTGGTTAATATTACGGTTTGACTGTTTGGGTCTAATTTTTACAAGCTTGGTCTCTTTTTACTTGTATTTCTTGCAGATTTAATCCTTAATATAATTAAAATAATAAAAAAAAAGTAAGGAAAAGATTGGGTTAGTTTGTGTAAACTATACTAAGCATTTGGGTAAGAAAAAGAAAGATTAGAAAAAGTAATATGATGTTGACGTAACATTTGAGTAAGAGAGAGATGAAGGAGAAGCCATACGCTCCGGCCTAAATCAGGGTATTAACTTGACCAAGTTAACAAATTCAAAATACTATAGTATATTGTTGATACTTTAGAATAATATTTAACCCAGTTCACCATATTCAGATAACTAAGCCATATACATGACAATTTTTTGTTATTATAAATCCATTTTCCTAAACCCAAAGAAAGGTGATTCATGATTCATTTACAATAATTAGACGTAGTAATCATGTCGTGTTCGGATTGGATTGCAGGTTGGTGGGTCGTGACACGAACACGTCCCGTATAATTATTCGTGTCAAGTTGTGTGACACGAACCCATATAAATTAAAACACGAAACGACTCGTGTAACACATTTAAATATACATGTTCGCAGGTCATTAATGGGTTGACGAGTCAACGAGCCTAGTTTTATTAATTTGTCCCCTGCTTGTCAAAATACATAATTCAAATGCAAAATACTAAATAAAGTTCAACTCTACCTAGATAATTTAATCCAAATATAAAAACTTGATGATTCTAAGAAGAATTAAGCTACAAGTGATGATGTTTACTTTCATTGTTTCAAAACGACGAAGGAACAAAAAGTAGACGATAGATTTGTTTCTGATTAGATTTACGAAGACTAAAAAAATAAGATAAAAGCCCAATAGTCAAATAGGAAACATAAAAAATATAATGATAAATAGAAAAAATAAAAATATCAAAAAAATTATATACATGTTGACGGATCCCACAAACCCGCAAGTCAATCCGAACACGACTCATTTATTTATATAGGTTGACGGTCAACCCAAAAACAATTCAAACTCTTTTACTGACTGACTAACTAACAAATGGTTTGGTAAAATCTGGCTAATTGTACGACCCGCGGGGTGGGGAACATTTAAGGGACCTGCCGGCTGGCTGCAAATCTCGCGTGACGAGAAAATGAATTTATCATGTGGCGGGCCACAATACTAACTTTACAGCCAGCCAACCATCCATCCATCCATCACGTGTCTTTATTTCTGGATGCTCCCGGTCACGTGATTCTCTTGGCGGAATCTCCAATTTCATAAATTGTTTATTGTCCTCCCCTTTCAAAATTATTATGAACTTAATTAATTAATAATAATAATAAAAATAATCTTATTCTCTTAAAATCACTTAAACCTTTGACACACTTTTATTTTTACTTTTTCTGTCTCCCAGGTCCGGTTTCAATATTTTAGAGGCCACAGGCAAATACTAAAATAATACGCCTAAGAGTTAAGACTACTATATTATATTGTATTATATTATTATATACATTCAATTCAATTGAAAAAACAATAAGCTTACAATTACATGTAATTAAGACTTTAGAAGAAAAAACGTGTTTTTAATTATGTTAACTTTCACAATGCTCGCACCCTCACCTACAAAAACTAATAGAAAGTCGTAAAAATACACTTGCGTAAATTATGATGTTGAGTATTATTTTATTCGGAGTTCGACTTTGTAATGTGTTTGATAAGGGTCATTAATAACTCAACTTATAGCTAATTAGTTTTGAGTCGAATTATACAAACTTGCAAACTATGTTTTTGATTCCTGTAATTTATTGATTTTTATAAAATTAGTTTCTCGATCTTAAAAGTTACATGTATAGTCCCTTTTTTGTCCCTTTACCCAAATTGAAATGTCTAAATTGCCCTTACCCATTGTTTTATTCGTTTTGTTAATTTTTTAATATATTAATATTGATTTTGTATTAATAGTTTTATTTTTAAAAATAACTTTCATACTCTTTCTCCTCTCTCTCTCTTAGTATTCACTTCACATTCTCTCTCTCTCTCTCTCCCTCTCTTATCTCTATCTTCACTCTACATATCTCTGTCCACTTTTGCCTATATCACCATCGCCCATTAGATCCGACCACTACCTCAGACATCTTCAACTACCAACACCTCCTTCATCTTTAACCACCAACTTCATCTTCATCTATCCTATTGCTGCTTGATTTCAGCCTCAGTTCCACGAAACCCTAAACGAGTAGGGTTTTCCGCTCCCCCACCATTGTTACTCCAATCCAAAAACCCTTAACTACATACCGCCTCTATTTCACGAAACCATAATAGATGTTTGATATTTGGGTGTTGTGGTGTTTGATGATTGTAAATGGATTTAAAGGTTAAAGAAAATTGAACAAATTAAGGGAGAAGGTTTTTTTGGTCAATTCAAGTTGAAGGAGGAGCTATCAGTGTTATAAGTTCATATAACACCACATTTTATTGAAAATATAAGTTCTACATACATTTCACAAGCAATGGTTTTAACAACTATACTAGAAATTAAGAAACACTTCAAGTTTGTAATTCTTAGAAGTTACAACAATTAGTAAATGTCTTTAGAAAATATTGTAACATTTTACTTATCATATTAATAACCAACGAATATTATGTCATATAACCTTACCAAATAAAAACTCAAAATTCTTTAAAGTACTACTAAACTTTTTGCTTGATTATTTGATTTTGCATAATCACAAGATTTACATAATTCTATTAAAGCCATATTTGGGGAGCTTGAATCTAAGCTTTAACAGTACTACCACCTCTACTCTCTTGATATGTACTTATGTAGTAGATAAAGACTTCACACTTACATTTTAAACATTTTTAATCAACAATTTCTATTTTTTAGGAGAACTAGAAACAATATATACACATAGGGGATAGTTTAAACGAGAACTGTGAGAACCAATCTTGGTCGTTCATTTTGGGTAATGGAATTAATGGATGAAGAGCGTGAGGGGATTGAGTGTGGCAAGGTACCTGTAAGGAATTCATGGGTGGGTAATCCAATTGAAGGAGGGGAAATTGAACGGCTTTAGTTCTCGTAGTTCTCGTTTGAACTTTTTCCTATACATATATATATATATATATATATATATATATATATATATATATATATATATATATATATACCTTGAACAAGTTAAATAATGATACCAATTTAACACAATAATGCGGCTTATTGTATATGGTAAGATTAAAAAAATGTTAACATCTTGATGTTTTTCTTTCATAGTAGAAACATTACATAAACTTTAATTGCGCTTTATATAATCAACATTTAATTAATTGAACAAGTTAAGAATATTTAGTATTTCATTGAAGAGTCATAAACCAGAAGTAATCTACCTTCAAAAACTTTTACATTATTTATTTGTTTTATGGCTCTTTAATTATTTTAATCATAGATTTTTCATGTTATTAGCTAAACGAGAAACTTACTCATTTTAATTTTGTGACCAACTAACTTTTAGTGTAACACCCGTGGTTTCAGAAACACTCCCTAACAAACCTACGAGTCTATGTTCTCGAGTTTAAATGTTTAATAAGGGGAGAAAAGGAAAGAGAAGTGAAGGAAATCGAATCCTTCCGAATCATCCTAATCTTCGAAGAACAGATTTGAGAACAAGATAAGCCTAAACTATTTCTCTAAACCCCTTCGTTTCCTTTCCTTTCTTTATATGAAACTCAAGAACATCTTATTTGGGGATTTGCTTCTAAATAATTTACTTTTCTTCCTTATAAAAACTCGAGATGGCATATAGTGCGTGTATGTTGCATACATTAGAGAGAAAGAAGAGTTAGAGAGAGAAGAGAGAAAAGAAGGGATAAACTCATTCTCAAGATCACTACGGCGATATAAACTCTTACATGCTAAATTAAGAAGCTTAGAATCATATTACAAAACTCAAATTCCATAATCAAAGGTATCGTGATATCAGAAAGATCGAGGACTCATGTTATCAGTCGATAATAATAATGTATTGTAACATATAAATAATTCGGTAACGATTAATTGTGTTATGACTCAAAACTATTGGTTTTAGCCACAGAATTAGAAACATATATAGAATTAATTGTATGAAAGTAAATAAAATGTTTGAAGAAAATAAATATTAATTAACTGGTTTGAGAATTAATTAATTAATTAGATATATGATTAATTAGGATGATGATGAATGGAATGAATATTCAAATTAAGTTTGAGTTACAATCAAATGCGAAATTGACGCCTTCCTTCCACAGATTAGTCTCTCTTTGTCCTCTCTTTTGTACGTATCTCCTCACCAACTTCACAAAACCTACAACTATTCAAAACATATATCCCACCTACTTTATTATATATATAAGAATGTTTAAATTTTAATAGAGTT
This sequence comes from Dittrichia graveolens, assembly GCA_038502395.1. NCBI lineage: Eukaryota > Viridiplantae > Streptophyta > Magnoliopsida > Asterales > Asteraceae > Dittrichia > Dittrichia graveolens. The sequence goes on from JARJIL010000003.1 coordinate 9,663,416, forward strand.
AATACTTAATTTATAGTTTTAAATGATTAATTTTAGTCTTTGAATTAATGATATCAATAGTTCATATTGTATTTCAAAAATTTGGGCGGAGTGATATTTTCGTAATTCACATGTGATTCTTTTACAAATCACATGGATTGTATACTGAATCACCTGTGATTAAATATTAAAATTTTATAACTATGTTTTTTACATGGACTTTATTGAACACAACTCATTATATATAATATAACATTTTATTCTATTTTATATAGAACCAAAAAAAAAAATACTCCTCTAGTCAAAACTCAAAAGTTATTATCGAAATTTGTAACCACTCTCTTTTAATATGTTATATCAATCGATTATAATTTTCAATATATATCGTACACCGGGTTAATTAGATTTTTAAATGTTTCAAGTAGACTAGTTTACTGGTTTACATGATCGATCTTTACTTGTTTTTCGTTTTATTGATTGGTGTCGCACTTTGCTGACGTCATTGGTTGAATTAATTAATGTGGAATATACACATATTACGTTTATATCTATTATTAATTTATTGATTTTGTCACATATCCTAGACTTTTATCATCATTAAAATATATAAAGATGTGTATTATATATATATATATATATATATTTTAAAGACTGTTAATTTACCTTTCTATGGATTAACTAGAGTGCAATTTAGACTTGGACTTTGTGGCATTAGATGCCTACCGTTGGATTTTTTTAAATAAAAAAATGACATTTTTATAATGGGTATATATGTATGAAAATTGCATTAGGTTTTTTTTATTGGCAATAAAAAAACTAATTTAATACAAGATTATTGGATTGAGTGGGGCGCAATGCGCACATGAATATCTACAAGTTGGTATTTAACTTATTATTATATTCTAAGTAGTTATGTTTAAGTTTTAAATTAAGAGTCTTATAATTTTTTATTGGCAGATATTTTAATAAAGAAATATTTTATTGATAAGAACAATGCCATCATTATTGTGATTTAAAATTCACTTGCGTAAATTGTTTATACAGTGAAATTGAAGGGTACTACTATTTAAACCTTTTCTTTTTTATATATTAGACATGCTATATTAATAAAATGTTATATACTATCACGGTAGTCAATTTAGATTATCAATATGATATTTGTAAATTGTAATGGACAAATAAGATATTTTAAGGTTTAAGAAAAACATATATGAAAATAATTCTAAATTTTTTTTATTTTAATTAACATCAAAGCTGAATCCGTTATTGATAAAAAAAAATGTTAAAATTGAATTTTAAATTTTATCAAAATAAATGATTAAAATCTGATAAATAAAATTTTATTATCTAACTTTAATGGCTACAATTGTTTACTAGATTTTATTCAAATTAATCTTTAATTTATATTATTATTATTATTAAAAGAAGACAAATAAAAGAAAAGATAAGAGATAGGGAAGATATGGAATAATTTTAAGTAGTATTTAGTTTCTTACCCCTAAAATTATATTCATATAAAATTACGTAGTATTTGATCTTTTATGAATCAATTTTACTTAATATTAAAAGATGAATTATTTTTGATAAAATCTTTCGAATTTAAATAATATTCATTTGCACCTTTTATCGTATCTCGTATCCGAATTAAATTTTAACATTTCTTGGTTTAGAGTCAAAATTGAGTTTTAATTTTGACTATCTAAAGTCATAATTAAGTTTCAGTTATAGACCAAATAAATTATTAGAATTTAATTTAAATAAATGAAAGTTTAGATTTTTTTAATTAAATTAATAAATGTTACCCTTTTATTTATATAAGAAGATTAAATTAGAGCCTAACAGATATTAAATTAAATAAGAAAATATAAAAAAAATTAGAGGTAGTAACAAATTTGATCTTTTAGTTAACGACCGGCTCCGATGAGTTGGCCGGAGCGGTAGAATGCGGACGGCGGTGGTTGCTTGGTAGGGTTGGTTAGAGTGCACTTGTGGAAAAACAAGAAAAAGACATGGCCACTAGCTGGTATTGGTAGTTTGAGAAAAAGAAAACATTGCCTTCCACACCACCCCACTCATATATTTTATTTTATTTTCCCACTAATTACCTAAACATTCTCACATATATATGATGTCATCCCATGACAACATTAATCTTAGCTTTTTTCCATCCCAAACTATATCCATATTCCATTTTAGATCATTATACATTATATATATATATATACATATATATATATATATATATATTGAAATTCAAGCCAAATTCAAGTCATTTCGTTCTTTTAGTTCAGTAAACGTTTAGATGTCACTAATTTTAAAGATAGATGAGTAGATTGGTGTTGTGCTCCTTTTTCTTGTTTTTAGCATTTTTAGTATTGTGCTACTGATGCTTGAGACTTGTGTTCTTGTACTATGACATTTGGAGCTAGCGTCTTGCTAGTAGTTTCACTTAATAAAATTTTTGTTTAGGCTTGCAATGCGGGGTGATAGCCATGCCGAATCTCTGTCTTGCTTGCCTTTTGCTGCCGTTCAAATATATATATATATATATGTATTGAAAAGTTAATTTGAGAATCGTTTTTATTACGAGAATCGCGAGAAACAATCTTAACCGTCCAATTCCCCCTCTTTCAATTGGATTGCCCATCCATGAATTCCTTATATGCACTTTGCCACACTTAATTCCCCCACGCTCTTCATCCATGAATTCTACTTACCAATTGAACGACTAAGATTGGTTCTCGCGGTTCTCATAATAATAATGGTTCTCAAATGAACCATCCTATATATATATATATATAGGTTTTATATTGAGATTTTTTAAAAACATGAATCATCATTTCTTTCATTAAAAAACAATAGTTTTCATAAAACATTTTTCTTATACATTAAACTATAAAAGTTCACTCGTTTTATCACTACAGAACAAACATTACCTGTATTACATATATATAAATGTTATGAACATACATAGTGATTTAGGTTTGGATAGCCATTATACATTTATTTCACCGAAAAAAGATTTTGATTTATTATTATTATTATTTTATTTTTACCTTTTCCATCATAACTTTACCTAACAAAATTTTTGGTATTTGAAGTGGTACCTAAATAATATTCATATTTACCAAATGCAAAGATTTGAGTAATTAATAAATTTCAAATGTTTTTCTCTGGATAGTCTCATTCAATTGTAAAACTTCATGATTCCATTTCATTCATGGTTTAATTAAAAGAATTTGAATTATAAGTAAACTAATATATATTTTTAGGTGAGTTAAAAAGGAGACGATTTGTACATAACATAACTTGTTTATACACTACTGGTACTAGCTGTAAGCAGAATATGGTATAAGTTAATAAAATATAAAGTTATTATGCGTAGACAATTTTACTGTGTACGACTTACCGTCTTTCAAAAGTGATGTAAATAAAATTTAAATGATAAAGCTAAGGCTATCTAGGTTTGCTACTAAATCAATAGTAATAATGTAACTTTCATGATTAAGAGTAATTAAAATACATTTGTCTATAGTAGTAGAGTAAAAAGAATCAAGTAAATGAAAAGAACCCATTTGTTGTGGATTCATTGTATTGTATTTGAGTACGTATTATTTATGAAATTCACTATAATTCAAATTTGAAAACAAATAATTGTATCATGAGAAAGTGTACCAATGGCATCTAGCCTGAAGGATGAGGGGGGTTGTATCAAGTGAAGAAAGGGTTGAATGGAAGATGGGTTCAATGACTATTGATTGGTTGAATGAGGTGAGGTGGATCTATAATTATTTATTTGAATAAAAGCTATTTTGAAAATTGAATTAATTTTTTTTAATACTCACCATTCAAAAATTACTGTCCACAAACAAAAAAACACATAGTTTAGACTTTAGACAATACAACTAATACAAGGTTTAATTAGTGATAGTATATATTTTAACCTTACTTTATTACATCATTAACTTGTGAAATATGTATTAATGGTAAATAACTGGTAAAATAAGAAAAATAACAGTTAATGGTAATTTTTTTATAGTTGAACAATTCTTTTGAGAAATACCAAAATAATATAGTGGATAATAATTTATAGACAAATGGAATATTTATTTTTATAAAATGTCCTCTTGAAGGCTGCTTTTGCATATTTGTGTCCGAAGATTTGATGTGGCAAGAATGATGATAACATTGGTTGAGTAGTGAACTGAGTGATGGAGATGTGATACTCACGTGACGTGGTGAGGATTTAGAAATAATGAGAGACTGAGAGTGATGAATCATCTTGCTCAACTCGGATAAATTTACACATTAGATTTTTTTAATGATTTTTTATTTCTATAAATAACTAGAATACGATTATAAAACTACTATTTAACTAATAATCTTTTAATTAAATAACATATATGATATGAAATGGTAAACACTTGTGTGCGCATTAGCCAACTCCTGATATGAACCTATATATTTTTTATTTTACTTTGGTTAATATGTATTTGGATTTGCATTATTATCTTTAATATGTTAACACTTTCTTGGAAGAAAAATATATTAAAAGTAAAAAAAAGTAAAAAACACAGTAATCATTTCATTTTAATATTAACTTTGAAGGAAAAATCAAATAAATAAATAAGAAACTATCCTAGATGTCACTTCAATTACAACTATTACTGGTCCAACCTGAATCTAAGTGGGCCCACCCCAAATCGATTCTCCAACAGCAACCTCAAACTTCCTTTATTCTCTACTTTTCTCGACTCACCAAACGATATATACTTTGAGAGGCCATGTTTTTAGGCGGATGATTAATTTTTTGTTATAATATATAATAATTAAAGATTTTATTTTGTCACTGTCATCTTACTATCTATTAATTTCATTTATAAATTTATGAGTATAATAGTCTAAAAAATAACCATTGTATACAAATCATCACACCTTTTTGAAAGGGAGGTGATTCTTTAATTCAATGAATTGGTTTCTAAACAGAAAATAAATGTTCTATTATCTTGTACAATAGCTTCAACGTGCTATGTCTTATATGGAATATTTAGTTTATTTTGTAAAAGAATCATTTTAATATTGAAACTTTGGTAAGGTTTCTAAGAAACAAACAAAGTCGCTTTCAGATTATCTTTTAACCAGACTCTATTTATAATATGAAAATAGGATATATACACAAATTAAGTGAGAATAAAATACTTCATCCTAGCCCTAGATTCTTCAAGATTAGGGATATAAATGAGCCGAGCTACTCGCGAGCTATTCGAGCTCGGATCGTTAAAAGCTCGAAACGAGCCGAGCCTTAACGAGCTCGAGCTCGAGCCTAGGTTAAAAGCTCATTTAATAAACGAGCCGAGTTTGAGCTCTAAAGAATGGGCTCGCGAGCTTAAACGAGCCTAAACAAGCTCTATATATAAAATAATTTATATTTTATATTTTATATTTTTTTATAATTATATTTATCATTTTAATAAAAAATCAAAATAATACCTGAGCCTAAACGAGTCTAGCTTAAACGAGCCTAAACGAGTCTAGCTTAAACGAGCCGAGCCCGAATTTCATAAATATTAAACGAGCCGAGCTCGAGCTCAACATCATAAGCTCTAAAACGAGCCGAGCTCGAGCTCGAGCTTAAAAAGTCCTAAATGAGCCCGGCTCGATAAGTGTCTGGCTCGGCTCGGCTCGTTTACATCCCTATTCAAAATTGAAGGATTCAGATCACAATAGATTATAAGCGCAATTTTGTACCAACATCATATCTCCTCATTTGACCTGCACCATCCCCCCATCATCACTCACTCTCTCTATTTCTCACCCTCACTCTCTCAGATCCAAACCACTGTCGTCGGCAAAACCAACATAGCTCTTAGTCGACGGCTCTCTCTCTATCTCTACGGTTCTACTCCACCTCAAGCCACCATAGATCTACCACACTCTCACTCTCACCCTCACTCTCACTCTCACACTCTCTCTATGGAGCTACTACCCGCGCAACCTCCTTATCCAACAACATAAAGTTATAAATGCGAAGATATTTATAAATTTAAATCAAGGAACTTTTAAATCTGTTTGTGTTATATGAATGGAACTAGAAGCATAATCTTGGTGCTCATTTACAACGTTATATAGAATTGTTCCGGCTAAATATCCTGACTTATAAAGTCGATCGAACTACCAATTATGTCACAGCATTGGGCAAAAGAAAGTTAAAAAGAAATAAATCAAAAAATCAAAAGATCTGGCATTATTTTGGAGGGTACAAGTCTTGTAGGACGAACTAAAATAGAAAGATGGACAACTCATATGAGAGGATGGAGTAGTTACTTTGCATTTATGCAAAACGAAAGGATGACTGCGAGGCAATCAAGAAAGAAGTTCGTACGATTAAAGGCTGGAGTTTTCAGCTCATGTCCAAAATGCTGAAGGAGAAGTTTATTGATTTCATTTCCATCCGGCTGGGGCTCATAATCATCAAGAAGACCATCATGTCCATCTTTGGAGAACATGACTTCAATGTAGTGACTAAAAGCGTGTTGAAGAGTTGGTGGCCCTGTCTCTACTCATTTGCAAGAAGAAAACATGCAAAATAATATACTTCACAAAGCCAGTTACTTAGAGGCAGGATCACACCTTTAACAGATCAGACTTTTTCACTAGAAAGAGGTCGGCAACATACGACATGGGAGGATATAATGACTTCCATCAATAGTTTCCGTTGAAACGGATTACTAACCATTTACTCCATTGTAGAATTATACAAAAGGAATAAGAGTCGAGTTTAGTCAAGTAACCAACCTGACATGACTTGTAACAGTTTAGCACGTTAGCAAATGATGTATAATAGTGCATGTTTTATATAATAGTGCAATTTAGCAAATGATTTAGCATCCACCATTGCATGTAGTTCCACTGCAGCGACAAACAGGTTTACCAGAGGCTTCCCAACCATTATAACCATGTTGCAGCACCATTATTTTCTTAATTCCTGCTTCCTCCTTCACCTCTCTAAGAGACTCTGCAAATATGCGTGCACATTTCGGCCCACGAACCTGAAGATTTAACAGAAAGTGAGTAAGGGAAATCAACTTCTTTCATGCTTTAACGTAATATAACAAAACATGAACATAAGGAACTAGGGTCATGGTTGAAAGTTTGGCTTGTTCTTGACGACTGCTTAAATGCTTCTCCTTGAACTACAGTTTTAATTATATATTTTAATTCATTTCTTTCTTCACTTGGTGATGAGGAAAAATATTATATAGACACAATAATTCTGGTAAATCTGCATATACAACCAAACAAATTAGGGTCATGGACTCATGGTTGAAAGCCAACTAGGCAGAGATGAAGAGATGAGATGTTTGATCAAGGCGTGTTGATCTTGAGATACCAGATTAGATTTCAGGAGTATAAACAAGAACAAGTAAACGGAAATGAAATTGGGCATTTGTTTATTTAGTTTGTAACAACCTTTATGAACATTCTTTTCTGCAAAATTGGATGTTTCAATGTTAAGGAAAGATCTATAACTGCAGGGATCATAAATCACCACGTATAATTGATTAACAGCTAATGGATTCACTAAGCTATGTCACATCAGAAAACAAGAAGCAACCAATTTCTTTAAACTAGTTAGTTCAGTTTGACTTCAAATGGAGCATGGATAAGCCCCATGAATCCATGTATGACCGTAAAACTGAAAAAGATTAACAGCTTAAGATTAAGACAGAGGATGAACTATACTTGTCACTTTGCTTCAAAACAACCAAATTATCATGAAAATGCACTAAACTTTGCAATTTCTAGCGTTTAATTACTAAGAGTTCACAACGAACAATCGTTGTTTTGCAAAGAAATAACAAGTTTGACATTCGAGAACCAATGAACTGTGCATTTTCACATCTACAATGTTGTTTTTCAACCACATGTCTTCACTATGCGTGAAAATCATAAGCAGGGAATTGTGCCAGAACCCTAAATCGAATAACTATATCAGAAAACAACAACAAACTCACGATTGAACAAGAAGAACGTAATGATAAAAACCAGTAAATCTATAACATGCCTGGCTGAGGGCACAGTGAAAAACCAGGGTATCTTTCCCTTTAGTAGCTTGAACGAGATTAGGGATTTTGTCCTGAAATGTATCGCTGGGAAAGTGGAGTGAACCCGCTATATGTCCGTCGTAACTCCTCTCATCGTCCCTGTAAATTTGATCAGTTCGATTATGTATTTCGGATCGAAGCGTTTGATAGATCATACAATCGATGAATTAGAAATAGAGTTACCTGACGTCAATAATGGCGAAATTAGAGCGTTCTTTTAGAGAGAGGAGCTCAGATCCAGTGATGAAAGATATGGTTGTCGCCATTGTTGCTGGTAGCAGAGTGGAAATTGGACGGATGGACGACTTTCCGATAGTTGTGGTTAACATAAGGATGAAAGCATATGATGCTAATTTGCTTATTTGCATCAACGGCCCTTGTTTATGCACCGGTAGTTGGTTAGTTTGTTAGATTCGTTAGTGTGACAAGTTTAATCATAAATTGTACCAAAATACAATGTATCTTGACTTAAGTATATCATAATTTTTTTAAATAATATAATTAATTTTTATAATTTTTTTATTATATTTAAATAACTTTTTTCTATGTTTGGTTTTAGTTATCATTGTATATAATTAACTTTATCATAATTCTTATTATATATAATAATTTGCATAGAATTGAAGGATTATGAAAGTTGATTTTATTATTTTTTAAAATAACAATGTTTATTGTATACAATAGTAACTAATGCAAAGTTCATTATATTTTTATACAATTTACTCTAGAAATTTTTTGTTTCCTTTCTACTCAGTATGTACCGGCTTAACACCGTATATAAACAAAATGTAAAAGTAAATTTTAAATGTTTACAGTGTTAAAAAATTCTAGTATATATAGTAAAACAATTGTAAAACATACATATAGATATAAAATCTAATAAAAGAAGGGTAAAACTACTAGATATTAGAAATTCATACATGATACCATCATCAAAAATTTTTTGTAGAACTTCTTTATAATTAAATTTGAATATTTTTCATTATATTCAATTTCTATACGTGTTTACATAAATAATCACGAAATGTGTCTACTAAATGATTTGAGTAAATATTTTTGTTAAAATATTCAAGTGTAAATAAAATAAATCATCTAAAAATAACATTTGAGGAAACAACTCATTTGTAAGCCATTTGAGGATATAATTGAAGCTTTAAGATGAAAAAAAATTCTAAAAGTCAAATAATAACATGATAACCTTTTTTCTTTTAATATATACATTAAAGAAACTTGGTGTAACTTTTTAGTTGATGAAATACAAATTACAATCACTTTTTTTGTCAATTATATACCTTGTGTGACGCCTAGCTTCTCTAGACCCTTTAATTGTTGTTAGCTTCATTTCCATTGTTATGCTTTGCTTCCAGTCTTCCATTTTCACAGTATCCCAAGAAACAAAATGAAAATTGACTCATCTTCAATTACATATGGGATCGTCGGTTATCAAATACTCCTAATTAAGCATAGTTGGGCTTAGATGGTTGTTGCTCTATTTGAATAATCTTTCTGCTGGATTTTGCTCTAACCTTCTTGTTGCTGTTCTAACGAAGATGGAGAAGAAGACAATGACGACAAAGAAGAAGTTACGAAGATGAGGAAGTCATTCTGGTAGAGAGAACATCACGTAGGGTTTCAAGTCTCTGCAAGGGGCGGTGGTGATCATCGAATTTGGTATGATGAATCTTCAAATACATGGTTATCACACAATACAAAGACATCTACTTTTAAGAATCATATGAAGTTGATGATGGGTTTTTTATACTAGTCACTTCCCATATTCTACTTAGAGATTATAGTAAAATCACATTCGTCTAAGGCATGAGGTCTTGAAATTTGGAGGCGAAAAACATTGACTAACTGGCTAAGCAATACTGAAACCGATTTTTGAACTTGATATATATACTTGAGGATGGGATAGTAAACATTTTTAATGCATAAAACGGCTACCTTTGAAATATGGTTATTGATGTTTTCCTATAATCACATCTCGGAAAGTTAAGGATTAGTAATCTTTTTTAGAAATCAAATGGATTCGGTCTTATACATACGCGAGGAAGGTAATAAAAAAGGAAAGAAGAGGAGTTTTTCTAAGTATGCCATGAATGTATGCAGCAAAACTCAACTTTGGCACTTTCTATTCATCCTATTTTATGAATGTTCGTCATGAGTAGATGTTGAAAACGATGTCGTTTATCGAGTAACAGTGTCTTAGTTTTGAGTATCTTCAGGGCCGGCCCGTTATTTTTCCATGCTCTGTGCGAATACGGTTAATAATGCCCCTAATTAAGATGTGTGAAGTTTACAATGTCAAAAAAGTACAAAAGTTCAAACCATTTGCATAAAACTTGCAAAATAATTAAAACGATGCTATAGATGCATTAATTGAAAGACATTTAGAACATAAAACTACTAATATAAATATAAAACAATGATATCAGGTAGAACATAAAATTAATAATAATTCCACTACTAATTTTACAAAAAATAAATAGAGAACTTTCTTTTAGTTACAGACTATAGGTAAGCACTTTGTTTTTAGATGATGCTTTGTGAAAACACATGTTGAAAAAGAAAAGTCAACTTCTATATGAATGGGGTACATCATTGTTATAAACCCAAAATAAACATTCAAACTATATGTAACTTCTTATATGCTCAAATCAAACATTCAAACTGTATATATCTTAATCTCTTATGGTCTAAGAGATGCAAACAAATGAAAACATATTAATTTGAACAAGTGTATTGTGTGGAAAAGAGAAAAAGAAACAGAGTACAAAAACATATTGAAACATATTTGAGATTGAGATTTCAAAATATTTGAATAGATTAAGAAATTGAGATCCAAACTTGTTCGGTTGTAGGTAAGGCCAACCAGTCCAACTTGGTTAGCCATCACAGTGGTCTTCTTCTTGAATCAATCTAGGACTCATGAATGATTGTAGGAAAAGCGATTGTAACATGTCTACTTGATCAAATCACTAAATCAGTTGAGGCCTATGAATGATTGTAGATTTGTAGAGAGGTTGATTGAATGATTGTTCAGTTAATCACGTTCTCTTGAATGAAATTTAATCTTCCGAGACCCATGAATGGTTGACGAAGCCGATAGATGAGATTCCTTGTAAAATTGTAGAATCCGAAGAGTTTAGAGTCGGTTGAGTTTCCATGTATGTTATATACTTTTATTTTATTTATTTTTACGATTGCCTGCATTTAGCCTTTTGCCCTTTTGTTTCCCTCATTTATGGGCCTAGTAATACTACTCCTTACACAGCCTGGATGATGCCCCCTAAGGCCTAATCTATGCTGCCCTGGGCCGAAGCCCATGTCACCCATAGGTTGTTACGGGTGTTCATTAATGTAGACCGTTATATAGGAATGATGAAGCTATCTTCCTTGTGGGCATATATATGAAATGTCGTGTATAAACAAATGATTCATTGTTACATTTATTATCTACAAATATATATATATATATATATATATATATATATATTTAAAAGATATATTGCATGTAGCAAAATTTGAAATACAAAATATTTTATTTATTAGCTAATTGATAATTATGATAACAGCATATTCAATCAAAAGGAGTAGCATACTTATATTTCAAAGTAGCTAATGCATGTTTAAGATATATGAGATTTAAATAAATTTTATCCACAAAGATGATAAACATTGGATTAGTAAATCCCTTAAAAATTGCACTTAGTAAATTTTATCCACAAAATTTATCCTACACATCGGGTTTAATTTAATCAAAAATTGCTTTTTTTATCCACCTTTTATTGATTCGAGATATTAGGTCCCGTTCGTTTCGCAGGAATTTAAAGGAATGGAATGGAATTTAAAACCCAATTCCATTGTAAATTCCGTTCGGTAACATTTTTCTCATAGGAATCAAATTCTTTGGAATCTATATTTTCCTTCATGTAGGGGAAAGTCATTCCTTCAGATGTGTTGATGGAATTGAAATCCATTCCTTAAGAAACTTGATAAAAAGTCTTATTTGCCCTTATTTAACCCTATTCTCGTCTCATACGCGCACCTTATTTCTCCGTCGCCTCCTCACATCCGATTCACCACCGTCGACTCCCAACTACAGAGCGAAGAGACGGCGGAGTTGTCGTGGATCTGAATCGCCGTCGCCACAACCGGAGCTCCATTCCAGAGCGAAGTGTCGCGGTCGTTGTAGCCCTTCTGAATCGCCGTCGCCACAATCTGAATCGTCGTCGCCACAAGTAAGTTGTAACATCTGCTTCGATTGTTAAATTGAGTTCTTAACCCCTTATGGAACATCTGCTTTGATTGTTCAATTAAGTTCTTAACCTCTTATGGAACATCTACTTCGATTGTTCGATTGAGTTGGAACATCTAGTTCGATTGTTCGATTGATGTGTTGAACCCCTTATGGAACATCTGCTTCGATTGGTTTTGTGATTTCAACATTCTTTGTTGCAAAAAAGTGCCTTGGGGGCTTGGGGTTGGATTTTGCATTTTGAAACTGATTTCTGTTTGCTGTTCATTGTTTATTTATCCTTTCCTTTGACTTCATATATGGTGACTAAGCCATGTTTTTATAGAAATTGTCCCATATCAGGAGATCTAGTTTCTGGCTTAGCAAGTTTGTAGAGTATCTGCTTGTTTTCATTTAGTTCAATTACAGATCATCACTTTGAGGGTTAGCTATCTTTTAAAGATGCATAACAGTTAAAATGTAGGATAGTTAAAGAGATTTTGTTAGTTATCTTCCTGTTATAAAGGTTTCTGTTGGCACCCAAATGGCCAAATGCCAGGATGGTCTTTGTCACATTAATGTCTGGCTTTAATAAGTAACTTTGTTTCCTTTTTAATATATATTTCTGAACAAACAAATTTTTCCTTGTTAAAAGCTATATCTTCTGCCAGATTGTATTGCTATGTTACCTGATATATCTGTGGGGTAAGTCTTGTTGTGTAATATTTTTGCAAGGGCGATAATGTTGTTTCCTGATTTATCTGGGAGAGCAATGTAAATGGGGGTTCTCTCCTTTTGGGGTTGTATGATTTTATGATTTCAAGGACTATGATAAACCTTTTGCTCTTATAACTGTTGGAGGATTTAAATTTGGTAAAATCTTGTTATTGTTTATTGGGCTTAAGAGAGAGAAAGGCATTTTAATTTCAAACCTAGATCCTGCTAACCACTTGTGTATTAAGTGATTATGTGATATTGATTAATATGAAATCAGATAACCAGCTGAAAAGAAATGGGCCAAAGGAGATAATGTTTGGATGTGCTTATGTGGTTTGAGGTACTGATAACCGAATATCAGTTTACATGTAATATGATCACTGCATGATCAATATCAGTTTTGTTGCATCTACCCCTAACATGACTATTTAAACAATTAGTTGACTCCTATATAATTAAATAATCTGAATTAATTTCATTATCTGCAGATACTAGAAAGTAATTGTCTGCTACTTGTAAACAACACGATAATCAGATAGTATTGAGGTGTGAATAAACAGATTATATATTCTTTGAACAAGGTATAAGTTGGTTAAAGTTAGGGGAGATGTAGGTACATTTAGCATTTATCTCAGTAACAGTTTGCGGTTCATTCGGTTGATATTTAATAAACAATAACACTGCATTTTTAGTGCAATTAACCCTGTTTTTATGTTAAGGCACTACACTGTTTTTAACACTTTATTTTGATCATTGTAGTACTTATCATTAAACAACCAAATTGAGTATAAGAAAACTGTAGATTTATAGAAAATGAACCAATATAATAACATAACACAATCATATTGTCTGTAAAACAGTATGATCCCCTCAAATTCAAGAATTGCATTTATTACCTCTGATGAATGAAATTTGGATTCTTGTGAACCCTTTAGTAATCTTTATCTTTATTACATGACTTTATTGGTGATGTGAGGTTCTGTTAGATGTTTTCTTTATTACATTGTTGTTGGTTTAAGTTTATAATATCTTAATCTGAATAATTATTTTTTGTTGACTTTTGGTTCATTATAGAGCAGTCGTAATTTATTGGTGATGTGGGGTTCTTGTTGGGTCTGATTCGGTATATAAGAAGATAGGCTATGAACAATATCCTTATGACTTCATGCTATTGTCTTAACTCTTTTCAACATAAACAGGTCATGGCTCGACTTAGTTTAACATGCAGACGTAGACAGAAGAGAAGGAAAATTGTAGTTGCATTTTGGAACCAAGTTATGGCAATAGTTGTATGGTTTTTTATTACACTTTGCATGTTGGTAGTCAAATACAAAAGTTACACACCGCGTGTTCGAAGCATTTCATCAAATTTGGATCGACGTTTAATATTGCATAGACTTGCTTACGTGAGTGACATTATGTGCTTATCACAACTTAGGATGAATAGGAGGTGTTTTAGAAAGTTGTGTGACATGCTTGAAAGGTTAGGTGGATTAAAAGGAAACAAAAATATGGATGTTGATGAACAAGTTGCCATGTTCCTTCATATTATTGCACATAATGTTAAGAATCGAGTCATAATTTGTCGTTTTCATCGTTCGGGAGATACAATTAGTAGAGTTTTTAGTCGAGTTTGCAATGCGGTGATAAGATTGCATCCCTATTTACTTAAGAAACCTGAACCTGTTCCCGAGAATTCTACGAATCAAAGATGGAAGTGGTTCAAGGTATATAATTATTATATACGTTTTATTTTTATACGTAATTAAATTAATGTAGTATATTGACCATTTATATTTTTGATTGTTCATAGAATTGCCTAGGAGCTTTAGATGGAACACACATAAAGTGTTTAGTGCCACTTGAAGACAAACCTAGATACAGAACAAGGAAAAACGATATTGCCACAAATGTGTTAGGGGTTTGGGCAGATTATATAGCGGTATGTGTGTGTGTGTGTATATATATATATACAATCTTTGTTGTGTGTCTATATATATATATAATTAATTTTATATGTATTATTGTTATATGTCACAGACTCACAAGAATGCAAGCAAATGGAGAAATAAGCCACTTCCTTATTATGAAGATTTATGTCTCGTTTTTGGAAAGGATAGAGCACGAGGAAATAGAGCTCAAGACTTTGTTGAGATGCAACATGATGCAGAAACAGAAGATCAATCAATACCAATGGAAGATAATCAAGATAATCATGATGAGCCGGTGGAGGTTGGTGAAAATGCACAAAGTGAGGAAGTCTCGAGTGCACGTACTAGAAAACGTAAAAGCCGGGTTGATCCTTTTATTGAAGGGATTTCTAATGCGGCCATATTGCTTGGAAAAGAAATTCATGAAGCGACTGCCTCTTTGGCTCAATCTTTGAATGCTGACGTGGAATTGCAGAAGAAAACTGCTATGGTGAGTTCCGAGATTTCTAAAATTTCTTCCATCTCACGATTAGATAAATTCAAAGCAAGCCGAAAAATAATGCGAGAGCCGGAAGCAGTTTTAACTTTTTGGAACTTGGAAGGAAATGAGAGAGAGGATTTCGTAAAGTTTATGCTAGAAGAGTGATTTCTAATTTCTGAACTATTTTAGTCGGAGAATTATATGCAGAGTAGTTATCCTAATTCACGGTAAAATGGTAAAGTGAACTTGGTTGAATGTGTAGATTTGTTCCAATTGAAAAGGATTGTGATGTATGTCTCTTTTATATATATATATATATATATATATATATATATATTTATTTATTTATTTATATATAATGTGTGTGTGGGGGGGGGGGGGGGGGCGGCGGGAGGTATGGGTGGACCGCCGGAGGGGGGGGGGGTTGGGGTAGGGGGTGGGTTGTGGTGGGTTTAATATAAAATTTGAATAAAAGGGTATTTTGGTCTTTTGATATGATTCCATTGCAATTCCTTCCATAAATTTACAAACAAACGCAAAATAGGATTGGAATGGAATTCAATTCCATTCACTTTTCTGCGAAACAAACACGAACATGAATCTAATTCCTAAGAATTCAATTCCATTCCTTTAAATTCCGTGAAACGAACGGGACCTTAGTTTTCCTTAAAAGATTATGGCACAAATTTCTTTAATCATGACTCGATGTTATTAAAACCTTATTAAATATATATAATTTTATCTTTTTAATTCCGATTTTGGTATTTAACGACTTGTATTAGTAAATTCAAGTAAAATCCGCATCAACAACAAATAATAAGCGTAATATGTTGAAAATATACTCTTTGAGTAGAGCTTGATGTTGGTAACGTATTTTAAATTAAAAAAAAGCAAATAAAGAGAAAAAAGTCCATGTTATACAAGGAACAAATCTTATCTATAATAAAATATATCTCTAATCAAAATCTACTTGGGTTTTTTTTTTAATATTTCTATTTTTTAATAAAATAAAATATTTCTTTGCAACTCAAAATATAAACAAATTAATAGAATTTCTATTTTTTTTTCACTTTTTATCTTATTTTCCTTTTTAATCGAAGACTAGGGAACGCAGCGGCATTTGTCAAGCAAACTTTAAACTTATTATGATCCAATTGGGTTTTTGGGATTAGTGGTAACAAGATCTACTTGGAACCCAATGTTGAAATTCTAAAGTTTAATGCTCTCTGCATCAATCAATCTTGATTTTGTTCCCCTGTTCTTCTTCTTCTTCCTGTATTCCTTCCTGGAAATACTCATCGCAAGAAGAATGGAGAATTACCGATTCATTGAAATCGAAGAAGAAGAATTCGAAGATGATGAAGAAGAAGAAGAAGAAGAAGAATTCCAAGTGTACGAGGAAGATTACGACGCAGGAGAATTCGTAGAAAACATAATTCCCCAAGGAACCATCTTCCCTGTAAATTTAAATCTTATTGAAGAAGACGACGACAGTGATTATGATGACGATGATGATGAAGATGAAGATTATGAAGACGATGATGATTATGAAGATGAACTCGAAGATTATTACGAAGAGGAAGAAGCGGAGGAGTTGATTCCGGTGGAGACGACATTACCTAGGGTTTCAAGTTTGATAGCCGATGATGGAAATTTGAATGGGGCGACGGTGATCAACGGTGACTCGCTAGACAATTTGAATGATTCTGAGTCAAATTCGGAGTTGAATAGAAGGGAGAATGATGGTTTATTTTGCCCTATTTGCTTTGAAGCTTGGACTAGCGGTGGAGAGCATCAAATTTGGTATGAAGATTAATTTTCAACATATTCATAGTTTTCGTGCTTGTTCAATATGCAATTTAGAGTTTCACACCAAGATTGTGACATTGTTGATCTGCCCTACCAATCTAATCAACTTCCTGCTGGTTAACAATATTAATCACTTCCATATGCTACTGGGAATTACAGTGTTAGACTGTTAGTAATGCTATAGTAAATTGGAAGTCGTACACTAACTATGACTTCAAATTCAGATTATAAAAACATAGACATCCTTGAATTTGAAGAGAAACCAAACTTCTGGTTATTTACCTTAGCAAAGATACATACTTAGAATGCGTTGTACATAGGATAATTGAGTGGATAATACTTCAAAGGGTAGCTTGGTTTGGAGATTAGCCTGTTTCTTTTATCAATTGACAACAAGGGATACTCTTTATGCATGGATGATAGGGGGTTGATTATAAGTAGTCTTCCATGGCTTTTTATTTGTATCTAACGGTCCTTTTCTTAAGAATTATTATGTTCTGGTTTTCTAATTTCTAAATGAACATAGGTATTGCGAAATTTATTTAACTTATTATGGATACTTTCATGAATGCCTTTACTGCAACTATTATTTAGTAACACTGTAACAGAAGATTTGATACATTTGAGCATCTTAAGTTAAATAGTTGAATATATAATTGCTTACCTTTGATGTATTGTTCTTGATGTCTTTAGTAACCACTAACCACATACATAGGTTGTACAATGCAGCTCCACTTTTGTTAGTTACTATTTGTACACTTTGATGAATGTTTCTCTTAGCATTATTGGTTAAATTTAAATTGCTCTATTATGGGGCTGTTTCTTGGTTTTGACTGCCTGTTTCTTTGTGTGTGATGACTTCAGTTGTCTTCCTTGTGGACATATATACGGATTGTCTTGCATAAAGAAATGGCTTCAACAACGTCGAAGTTCTGGAAAGGTTTGTTCGCTGTCAGTTATAAGTTATACACTTATACCAGATCTTTTATTCCTTTTTGCTTATCTCAACATATGTTTCTTTGAGGTGGTTTCAGTGCCCTCAATGCAACAACTTATGCACATTGAAGGATGTTAGAGTGCTCTATACAAGCCGACTCTGTGTTGCTGACGAAGAGTTACACAAGGTAATGTTTTTGAAACTGATACTAAAAAAATGCAAAGAAAATCTAGTTTATCATTTTCTTGATTAATAGCAAAATCTCTGTTTGCAGAGAGTGCTGTCACTGGAAGCTAAATGTGCTTATCTTGAACACAAGGTACAAATACATTTACTTGAATCTCATCATTGCTTCCCTCCAGTTGCTTGGTCGTTCCTCTTTTTGGTTTTTCTGGTTTTGGGTTTGATTAGTCCACATGTATCAAAGAGATTCTCATTCATTTGCACTTCAATGTCAAATCTGTATCTGTTTAGATCACCTGAGTTTCAATAATATTGGGTTGAAGGCTATGTTGAGTCCTAAACCAAAGAAACAGATGGTCCTGTGCAAATTTAGAAACAATTATGCGTAGGAACTGCTTCTAGAACATAAGATACTCATTTATGGCCCATATGATAAAAGCATATACTTTCTAGTTATTTTAGTAAATAAAAAGGTAACTGATTGAAGTTTTAAATTTTACTAAAAAGATTTGCGTTATGAAAAATTACGAAAATAAAACTAGGTTTCATTCCATTATAACTTCAACTTTTTTGATTTCACCATATCATATATACATTATCTTTTGATGGTGCTGGTCAACCCAAAGGGAAAATGCCTATTCTAGCGGGTTTGTTTTTTATTGTGTGGGTATTATGGAAGACTGTGATTTGTCATGCAGGCTGCCCGACTAAAGCCTGAGGAGTTGATTGAGGAGATCTGCAGCAACCCGGTTCTCGTGCAACAGCTAGCGACAAAGCTTGCTAAGTTGCATCAGCAGCAGGTTTTCCCATGACGTATATTGACTTTTCTATGATTTTAGATCTGGGTCCATTTTTGCAATCCCATACCTGTGTTGCCTACTGGCTACTAGTTGTTTGGTTGGACTTGCTCGAGTGGTTGAAGTTTTTTAAGGATAATGTAAAGACTTTGAGTTTTTTGTGTAAAACATTAGGCAAATTCCACATTGTTTATCGACAAGATGTTGAAGCGTACTTCCAACTATGATTGCGTGTTTAAAAACCTATGAGCTCAGGTTGTGGCTTATGGGCAAATAGACACAATGTTAGTATGTGGTCGGGATGTTAGTATATGTTATCACAACGTTTCCTCTTTACTGTTATGATGTTGGGGGTAAACCTCAGGTATTTGTACTTTGCAACACCATAGATAAAACAATGTGACTTTTGACGGATATTATTAGCAAAAGCATCCACGATCGTTGAAGATGTTTTCTCGTAAGATAACGCACAAATCTTAATCAATAGCATATGGGTATAGCATGGAGGGATTGGAATGGTGGAAGGATGCTCTGGGGGACCGTAAATAGGGAATACACAATACTATGACAAAGTGTACTTCAGGTTGCTTTAATGCAACTTCTTTTTTTTGTCTGAATTACAAAACATAACAAAAGCTATTATTATAACATACGTAGGCATGTGAATAATCTAAACCTGTTTTTTAGAAGTGAAGTGGTTCATACAAGGGATGCACTCTATGTGCCATACATATGTAGTAGGGGAGGGTTTAAACGAGAACTGTTTTTTGTACGAGAACCAACCTTGACCGTTCATTTTGGATAATGGAATTTATGGATGAAGAGTGTGAGGGATTGAGTGTGGCAGGGTGCGTGTAAGGAATTTATGGGTGGACAATCTAATTGAAGGAGGGGAATTGGACGGCTAAGATCGGTATGTACATGAATTGGTATATCTCACTAAAAAAATCTTAATGAATAAAGGATTTAAGGTTGTTACAAGTTGGGTGTTAATTAGTTATTTATTGGGCAGTAAAAACCTAAATGATGGATCTTTGAAAGGATATCTCATATCTACACTCAGTTAAAAAGAAAAAAATTAATACGAAAAAAGGTGGTCACAACGTCACATGCAACAAAGTACGAAATTCACAACCCATGTGATGTGGGTATGATTCCCAATTCCCAACCACTTACACATGCTCCCTAAAACTTATGATATGTTTGATATGAGAGTAAGAAGTTTAAATAATAATACATTTATTTTTATTTAAAACTCAAAATTTAATAACCGTTAATTAAATTATGCTTTAATTCTTATTTCATAATTAACATAATAAATTGAGGAAGTAATACTTTTCACGTTAAGTTAATAATCTTATGTTTTTTATTTAGACAGTTCATTCAATACATAAAACAAATAATAGTACTACTTGTTACACACATACGTTATTTATCTAGACAGATATTTTATTCGGACAACACTTGATAAGAAAAAAACAATCATTTTTAGATAACATACTTGCTTAATTTAGATGTTCATAACAAGTGGAAAGTTTCAAAAGAACCCGAAGGGAGTGGTAGCGGTGTTCCCAATCTATCCAAAGCCAACCCAAACATACCCAAAGGTGCTCAAGCTTACTACGCCCAGCCTTACACTGGTAAATACCTACATGACATCTCCTCTAATAGTAAATTCATATTTCATACATTTTGGAACGACCTAACTTTTTAATAATTATTATATAAAAGGATTGTCATAACTTACTCGTGATTTATAAATGATAATAACTATGGATTATTGGTTACTTTAAAGATTATTAATGATTTATATACATTTTAAGAGGAAACATTAAGGATTAAATGATATAAAATTATAAATAACTCTATCAATAAACACAATTTTAGTTTGGACAGTAGGTAGCTAGGAGTTGAAGCCAACACTTGACCCAAGTAATTTATATTAAATGGCAAAATGCATGAAAATACAATTAACTTTATCTTAATTGTCGTTGTATATAACTAACTTTAAATTCTTAAAAATAATACAACTAACTTTCAAAAAAATTTCATTGTATGCAAACAGTTTTTTTATGTGTCTAGTTTTTAGCTACCATTGTATACAATAAACTTTTTAATAATTTCCATAGTATACAACAATTTGCATACAATGGGAAGATCAGAAAAGTTGATTGTATTATTTTTAAAAAATAAAGTTGGTTGTATACAATGATAATTAAAAAAATTTTTATTGTATTTTCATGTAATTTACCCTATATTAAAACCCTAGTTCTCCTATTAACTATTATTTATGTATGTGTGGACTCTGTTGAGATTGACCGAGAGGGAACAACGGGGGAGTAAGAATGATTGTGAAGCGGGTAAGTTTTCAAAAACCATCAGCCACCGTTCTTCCTAGCCTTCAATTGATAATCAAAGTAAGCCTTTTACTCTTTATGTTTTAACATTTTTCGGTCAGTTAGGGAAAACAAGGGTGCTGATTGAGTGTTGTTTTGAAGATGGTGAGGATGAGGTCTAAGTTATGGTTAATTAGGATTGAAAAGTAAATGCCTAATTGATCTTATGGATATATGGTAATCACGTAACGTTGGAACCATAGATTTGAGAGGTAGCCGTATATATGTTTATGAACTACCATGTGTTGAGGACCTAAGGTGTGTTTGTGTTTAGCTAGGAACTGTCATACATGAGTGTTAGGATCGCAATCAGGGAACCGACCAACGATATTGTCTGCTTTGGGTTGTCCCTCACGGTTTTAAAACGGGTCAATTGGTAAGGGTAAGATTCCCCCTCCTTATAAGGAGGAAGAATCCCGATGTGGGATGCTCCTGCATTGCTACAGGAGCAGTGGGTTTAAGAGTCGCGGATTTACCCGGCTCGAGGGAACAATGAGCCCCATAAACCCAACAGTGAGTGTTAGTGTGTGCGTATGTGATTAAGAATTGGTGTGTAGGTGTTAATTATGCATACCGCCATCATCAAATGAATATGTATATGTAATAAATTCTATAGTTAGGTTAGTTAGTTCATAAGAGGAACAGAATGGGGTATGTGTGTGTATATATATGTATGAATAGAAGGTAGTGGTAGCTGTATGTTAATCGATTTGCAAAACAAGAAAAATATGTATGTACTGTGTTGTGTTGTGTTGTGTTGTGTGCGTTACCTTTTGGTGAAAGAAAAGGGTTGGTCACTAATGAGTGTAATGATAGTCCATGCAATGTCACTAATAAATATATGAGGGTGCAGCAAACATGGTGCTTAGTAACAAAGACATAGTGTCACTAAAGGTATTTTGTGAAGCATGGGAAGTGCCATAAAGGTCTATGTGTGCATATATGGCTATGTGTTACTATGAAAATTATGATATCGGTAAAAACATGATACTATACAGTAACGAATACAGTCACATAGATGGGCATAATAATAGTTTCAGATACGGGAAAGAAAAGTGTAATGAGATCAAATATATTCGTAGAATATAAATGTTATGTTTCATGAAAATGAGTAAGGTCAATTGATAGAAATAATAAAAGAGAGGGTGACTCTCCAAATTTAGAAAATGACTCTCAAAAGTATATTAATTACACTTAAAAGAATGAAGGGAAAGAAATAAAGTTAAATATCTTACACTTTTGTAGACCGGGTCTAATAATGTAGGTTAGGTCGGGTTGTGACCTAATTGACTATATGTTGACCATATGTTTTTAATTAATTGTTGTAGGTCATTGTGTAATCAGGTTTCTACTCGGATAAGGTATTTTTATACTTTCGGGACTTCAAGTGAATTAAGTAGTTTCCAAAACCAATTACAACGACAAAATCGTTTTCAAAAGGTTTTATAAGTTTAACTTAAATGATAAATTCGTGTTATGTGGTACTTACGTGGTTATTTGATTCACTTGATTTGATATGATGTTGTATGTATACATGGTTACTTAATATAATCTAGTGTCCTGCATGCTACGAATACATGATGATTTTTATATGATGTAGGTTGAACCAGTGTTGTAGAAGTCGGGCTAGGCGGCCGCCTAGGCGGCGCCTAGTCGCTCGGCGGTCCTTGACCTTGCAGTATATATGCTAGTCGGTCTAATTCCAAGGTCCTGGTCAAAGTCGGGTCTTAGGCGGGTCAATGGTCAAAAGAAAGTTTTTTTTAAAATATTTTAAAGCCTCATAAAAATTAGAGACATTCAACAACTGCGGTTCATATCATTGAACAATACGGGCAAGAAGATGAGTGACAAGGAAGTAGATGAAATTTGTGTTTGAACTAGTAGTTAATGTCTTGACAATTATATTAATGTTTTTATTTTCTAAACGTATGTTGAGGGTCTATGAACAATTATATATATATATATATATTTGACTATTTATGAACATGTATTATATATAATTTTGAAATTTTTACATTAAAAAATCCAATCCGAGTATTCCCTGAGTACTCCCCGCCTACAGCCCGGCTCCCGCCTAACGACTTCTACAACCTTGGGTTGAACTTAGTGTGCGGGGGTAGCAATTCACTTGCTCATTTAGGGATAAGTGGACCTAGTAGGAAACAAGATAAAGTGCTAGCCATATAAAGGGCTACCGGGTTTTTTTAGATAACCTTGGTGGGACATGGTGTATAGGTGTCTTGTGTGCCTGTTTGCTGGAGTGGTGTTGGCCGAACGGGAGGCTTGATCAAACATCACGTGGGTGTGAGGAGACAAATGGGAGTTCCCGTTTATACTTACATTTGAACGACAACACGGTATTTATACTCGTAATGTCGAGGTAACGTAAGCGGCGATACTCTCGGGATTAATGTTCTCGGATGAGAGTTGCTCCCTACTTGGTACACAGGTTGGTCGGGCACGTGAATAGTGAACCTTGGGTTTTTCATTACGCGTTTAGACTCAACGTTATGGATCCCTAATCGATATACAAACGATCATGATACAAGATACGAATATGATTACAATTATGATACGGATACAATTATGATTATGGATATATATGATATGAATATGACTCTCAATGTTGTTCGGTTATCTAAATGTTATGTGGCACTATATGATATGTTGTATATGTTACACGGTATATGAAATGATATTCGGTATGAGCGGATTATTTTATGACGGATATTTGACCCACATATATGATATATAATATGCGAATACTTGGGTTGGGTCAAATACATGATGTGTCGGGTACAGGTGATTAATTACCATATATATGTGTATATATATATATATATATATATATATATGATCAAGTTATAATGTTTTCATGGTTTTGATTATACAACTCCTATTGACACGAGGTGTAAGCTGACACTTGTTTTCTTTGAAATGTATCTTATACTCGTGCAGGTAGTTTAGGAGCATGCCTTTATGAGACGCGTTACCCCTTGGGGTAGTTAGACTTAGTCATTTGATATCAATTAGATCATTTGAAATTTTGAATGATCGTTTATGAATATGAGATATGTAATGGTTTTATGATTATAATTTACAGTGGTGACACTTTGATTTTAACGGTTTAAGCTGTCATTTGACAGTTAACATTTATTATGTACTTGATTTATAGTACTCTGTTGCTAATGGTTAGTTGTAAATTCAAAAGATTATTGTAAAGGGTGAATTTTAAAAATCACGATGTTACAAATTCGGTGAAACATTTATTATTTTCTATAACTTAAAACGGTATTAAAAGTTAAAAAGAAAAAAAAAAGAGGATTTCGCATTTCAAATCTAGCACAACACATTTTTTTAATATATATTTTATAATAACATAACACACGAATACTCTAAATTTATTTTTAAATCACATATTTTGTTGATAGCGGAATTGAACCCATGATTATAAACATTTTTTTCCAGTATTTAAAGGTTCCTTAAAGTTTAGTCGTAAAGTTTTTTGTAACGTTTTTCGGATGAAATTTTTTTTTTCAGTTAAAAAATGTTCAAGTGAGGTCTTTCATTTTTAAGTTTTGAAAATTAGAAAAACTCGTTTACATTCTTGGAAAAATTTATGATCCGATCACACCGACAATATTAAAGTTATCATGTGGTTATATTATATAATAAAAGATATTTATTGTGATTGGAACTAAAAACAAAAGCTATTATTTTTTATGTTTTTTTTGTTTGCTTATGATCTTACTTTTTTTCTTATGGCTTTTCTTGTGGATCTAACAGCTTATGTTACCTTTTATCCTTCTTACTCTAGATCACCTTTTACCATAAACTTATCTCTCTCTCGTACACATATATATATATATATATATATATATATACACATATGAGAGGGTTCATTTAATAACCATTTTTATTACGAAAATCGCAGGAACCAATCTTAGTCATTCATTTTGGATAATGGAATTCATGGATGAAGAGCGTGAGGGGATTGAGTGTAGCAAGGTGTATGTAAGGAATTCATAGGTGGACAATCCAATTGAATGAGAGGGAATTGGACGGCTAAGATTGGTTCTCGTGGTTATCACATTAAAAATGGTTCTCAAATAAACATTTCAATATATATATATATAGGGTGAGGATCCAATGAGAACACCCCTTAAAATGAGACCTCTAGGAACCACTGCATCTAGTCTATAAAATCATTGCATCCAACTTAAAATCATTGCATAATATCTAAAAAACATGGAATTCTCTTAAAACAAGTATATCATACGCGAATTAATTGGTGGATTCTTATTTAAAATCCAATATATCTTGTTTAAAAACCATTGCATCTAGTATAAAATCATTACATATTGTCTAAAAATACGCATCTTATATTTACACACATAATAATAATAATAATAATAATATACATATATATGTATTAACTCAGCCAACATATGTTGACCAAAGTATGAAAAAGAAGAAAAGGCTTAGAAAAAGTGTCCGCAATGGTGCGAACGGTTCGCATCTGATCTCCGTTCTATATATATATATATATATATATATATATATATATATATATATATATATAACTCGGGTTCAGAGTGGGGTTTGGGTTCGAGACCTGAGGGGTATTCCCATTCTGCCCGGCCAAGCCCTATCCCCATTTTTAACTTCGTGAAATTTTCCTATCCTCATTTCTATCCCCGGTCAAACTAGGTTTGAGATTTTTTTACATACCTAGATGTTGATTGGGTCTTTGATATTGTAAAATGCATTTAAGAAATACGATGTCTTTAAATACATTTAAAAGAGAAAGTTGGGGTGTGTGGGTGGTCAAGGCGGGGAATTAGGGTTGGTTAAGGTTCATTTTGATTTATCTTAATATAGTGGATGTATTTTATCTTAATATAGTCATCCACTTATTAATTTAAGACCACACCTAGTCAAGCTCAACTATAGCTCACCATGCTATTGCTCGTTATTTTGTTGCTCGTCACCCCATGACGAACCACAACAGCTCATTCCTTTTATATTAACTAGTATTTTACTCGCGCGATGCGGCGGAGTAAAATAGTTTCATTTGTCGACTTATCAATTCAACATGTTATTTGTGATGTTGCAGGAGAATACGGTGGTTGTGATCTTCGTACAAATATCAAGTTAACGCAACACTTACGTTTAAATGACAACATTCTATTCTTCTATGAATAAATTCATACCATCTTTTATGATCAAATTACATGGTAGAATATAAAACTTTTTGAAAACAGTAAGTAAATGTGACAATTATTTAGATTATGCTAAATACATATGTACTTCACTCATCATGCAACACTTCTTTGTAGACAATTTATAAGCTATATATAGGCAAAGTATTTTGGTCTATTTTCTGTCATTAAATTCATGACAGTTTTTTGTAATTAGTTTTTTGACAGTTTAAAGTGTTTAAGATCATTGTTGAAACATATTGTAAATAATGTTATTTGAGTTGTACTATTTTAAAAGTGTTAAGATTGTTGCTGGAAGTTATTGTAAAGCATACTATATTAGTTTTAAATGTAATTAAAAAAGAGCTAAATGTAATTAAATTCTGACAGTTTTAAATGCTGGAAGTTATTGTAAAGTATTAATTATGTATTTAAATTGTGTTAAATGCTGGAAGTTATTGTAAAGTATTAGTTATGTATTTAAATTCTGACAGTTTTATGTAATTAAATTTTTAGACAGTTTTAAAGTGTTTAAGATCATTACTGTAGCATATTGTAAATCATGCTATTTGAGTTGTACTATTTTAAAAGTGTTAAGATTGTTGCTGGAAGTTATTGTAAAACATGATATATTATTTGTACTACTTAACTTAAAAAATTGTCTTAAAAAAGAGCTAAATGCTTTATAAAGTAATAAAGATATTTTTTGTTTTCTTGTTTAAACGGTACAAAATGGTTGATAGAAGTTAATTTCACCACCTAAAAACAAGCCCATTATAGGTACCAAATAGGTCTTCAAGAATAAGAGAGATGAAACTGGAGCTATTGTTTTGATATGGAGGTTAGTCATGCATGTTATGACTAGAGTTGTTGAGTCATGACTATGTTATTGATTAAAAAGCTGATGTACGTAACAGTTAGTTATGACGGTCATCTGTGTCACGAGTCACGACTACATGTGGTTTAAGGGTTTTGATAATTATGCTACAAATGTATATTTTTAGGATAGTTAGCTTTATTAATTTTTTTGAATGGTAAAAACACACTCACCTCTTAAACCTACCTCTAAATCTATTCAACTGTCCACAACGAGACTTGAACTCACAACCTCTTGGGATACAAACATAATATTCGCTAGTTACGACATCTCTTTTTTTTAATGATCATTTGTCCGATTAAAATAATTTGTTAATCGATCAGAAATTACGTTCTTAACCGAGATCCAAACTATTGTTGTCAAAAGTTAATTCCGAAAATCAAATGGCTTACAAAATAAATCGCTAAGATATTTCTATACAAACAATGAAATAAATAAGCTAATGTCTATGTATTTCTAAACTTGGATTTATATATTAAAATAATCTCATGTCTTCATCCAATCATAAAGAGGGTGATTACCTCCACCACTCTACCAATTGTGTTAGTTTGCCACTTTCATCCATAGTGTGGTTAACTTTTACCACAATCTACAACATCTATGTTTTAATCCAATTTACTACTTAACTAATCAACCAAATATTAGAAATCACAAAAAAATGAAAAAGAAAATGCATAGGCCCGCCACCACGCAACAACCAAATATTAGAAACCACAAAAAAGTGAAAAGGAAAATACATAAGCCAGCCACCACGCAACCCTTTGGGCGTTTTCTCCTCCACGCAACCCTTTGGGCATTGACCACGCCGTGAAACCATTACTAACGCCCAAAAATACTCTTACTTCTCACATTCTAATATGCTCAATTTTTAGTTAAGTCATTTTCGTGAAACTAATAGTTATGTCTATTATTATAAATGGAGATAAATTGTTCGACTCACATAAAATACATAGAGGGGTTCTATATCATTTTAAGAAATCATCATACTTATTATATCAAGAACAACATCAAAATAACATGAAGATAAGAAAAAAGATTTAGGGGTATACAAGTGCTATTCTATAATTAGGAATGAAGTCGAAGAAATAACATTTTTCAAAAACGTATGTTTTATGAACATCTGCCATCTTTTATTTATACATAATAGGTACGTAAATAGATTTTGTAGAGAGGTTTTATATTCTCCTACTAAATTTTCTTACTTATTTGATTAACACATGTGTCAAAATCAAAGAATGATGCAAGGAAAGAAAGTTTATGTATTACACATGTTAATCATTAAATTGGTAGAAAGATGAAGTAAAGAAAATATAAATTTTCTATCTTGTAACATTTAGTTTACAAAAAAGATGCAAAATGAATCTCAAAAGATCCTTATGTTTAATTAAAGAGAGGTGATATATCTTTATACAAGTGGCGGAACTTGAACATCATTCTTGATAGAGACAAAATGTAATAATTTTATTTTAGAGGAGGTCACCCTTAAATTTCTTTTAAGATACAAATATTTTATTATACTAGCATAGTATCCATGCAATATGACGATATCGAATAATTTCCTTTTATAATATCTCTATTTCTTTATCTTTTATGTTTTCTTTATTTTTATGTTCCCAATCAACTCCTTTATTATTTTTAAAATAAATTTTGAGAACAATTAAATAACAAAAAGGTTTCTACTTATAAAATATGGTAAATTGTATGAAAATACAGAGTGTAATTTAGTACTTTATAAATTTAGTACTAATTTGAAACTATTGATTATATGAGTTATTACAAAATATTATAAATATATGTTTATAAATTATGATTATAGGTTATTCGAGTTTATAAAGTCTACTTATACACATTTTATGATAATTGCGTTAAAATATTTATTATACGATAGAATATGTTTGGTTATAAAAATATTTTTTAATAATTAAGTTAATTTGACTTGATATTTTTTAATAATGGAAGGTTTAGTTATTAAAATAAAATATAATAATCTCGTTAACTCTATTTAATAGTTACTTCAATTAAGTTTCTATTTAGTTTATATGATAGATAATGTAGTAATTTCAAAATATTTAAAAATTTAAGAGTTCAAAAGGTTTAAATCCTTTATAATATAATATAGATAAATTATAGTAAAATATTAAATGAACGAAAAATTTTGTAGGGGTCATAACCCTCGCCTGTCCCTATTAAGTTTCTCCTCTGTTTTATACTATATTCTTCTACTCACAAGATTAATAGAAGTATCAAAATCAATAAAGTTGATAAAAAAAAGAATTAATAAATTTCATATAACCATCTTGTGTGAGTAAAAAAATAAAGTATGAATATATATAGAAAAAAGTATATTTTTTTCTTAATTTAAAGGTAAATAATTAATTACTGAATATATTATAATTATGGAAGTAAATATTCGTCGGTGGAAAGGGAATGGAACGGAGTGTGGGGCCAGTAGGGGGTTGGGTTGGCATCAATTGGCTCCTGGCTGGACAATTAGTGTCGGCAGTGAGAGAGCGAGTCTCACGCGCCTTCCCCCACACCTATAAATACCACTTTCTAATTCTTCTTCACCCACCATCTCTCTCTCTCAGTCTCTCACTCTCTCGCCCTTTCTTTCCCCAAATCTCTAGATCCCATCGCCAGGTATTTACTCTTTTTACTTCCTTGCTGCTTTATCTCTATTCGATTAAATTTAGGGTTTATAATCAATCGCATTGATCCGTTTGTTCATGATCTGCAAATGCCTAATTGTTCCTACATTTCTTTGTTTCCGATTAGAGATCTGCTCTTTTTTAAGATTCGTTGTTCTTCAATGTATCATTTGAATCGCGTTTTATCTTGATTACCGCCATACTAGATGTACATGCAAAATTACTGTAGGATTAAGAGGTATACTGATCTCCATGTAGTCAACACTATGCTATATTCCTTTTGATTGAGATCATGTTGACTTTGATAGGCAATTGACTCTTTCTCAGATTACTTTGTTAGTAACTAAGTGGATCTAAACTTGTCATATAAACAATTCTTTGTTCCTGATAGATTCTTTTGAATGGTATCAATTAATTACGATTTTAGAACTTGATATACACACCTGTCTCATGATACTCTCTGTTCTTACGAATCGAGCTAAAGGTTTACCTGAACTACAATAGGGTTTAGATGTTCGTTATTTGTCGATTTCATTCATCAATCGGGTATACCTTTTTCTCTTTAAACATGGTTAAGGGGAGATTAAGAGCTTCAGTAGTTGTCATGGCCGCATATATGCCTATAACTTTGTTTCTGCTGTAGAACAAGTTTAAGATCTCTTATCTTGATAAAAACAAACTAAACGCCTAAACTTATTTTTGTGATCTTGTCCATTCATCAGTCATTACATCTATTGTGCAGCAAAGAATCCACTTAGTTACAATTTTGAAGCATTTAGATATTTACAGAACTACTATTAAGATGCTAAAACGGCTGCTATTATAAGCTTCTTAATGAATGTAATGTCAAATTATGAAACTTTATATTTAGATGCATCTGTTTCAATAATGTAATGTTATTGCAATATTAAGACGCTTTTGCTTGCTTTTGTGTTATTCAGTTGAGAGATGGAGACCTTCCTATTCACATCTGAGTCCGTTAACGAGGGACACCCAGACAAGCTTTGTGACCAAGTCTCAGATGCCATCCTTGATGCTTGCTTAGAACAAGACCCAGAAAGTAAAGTTGCCTGTGAAACATGCACCAAGACCAACATGGTTATGGTCTTTGGTGAGATCACCACTAAAGCTACTGTAGATTACGAGAAAATAGTCCGTGACACTTGCAGAAACATCGGCTTCACGTCTGCTGATGTCGGGCTTGATGCTGACAACTGCAAGGTCCTAGTCAATATTGAGCAACAAAGTCCAGATATCGCCCAGGGTGTTCACGGTCATCTGACTAAGAAGCCCGAGGAAATCGGTGCAGGTGATCAAGGTCACATGTTTGGCTATGCCACCGATGAAACACCTGAG
The DNA here is from genome assembly GCA_038502395.1 of Dittrichia graveolens. NCBI lineage: Eukaryota > Viridiplantae > Streptophyta > Magnoliopsida > Asterales > Asteraceae > Dittrichia > Dittrichia graveolens. The sequence goes on from JARJIL010000003.1 coordinate 9,695,073, forward strand.
CTTATGCCCTTAACCCACGTCCTTGCAACCAAACTTGGTGCCAAGCTAACAGAAGTCAGGAAAAACAAGACCTGTGCATGGCTCAGACCTGATGGTAAGACACAAGTGACAGTCGAGTATCACAATGACAATGGTGCCATGGTTCCCATTCGAGTTCACACCGTTCTCATTTCCACCCAACATGACGAGACTGTGACTAACGAACAGATAGCTGCTGATCTTAAGGAACACGTGATCAAGCCTGTTATCCCAGCTCAATACCTTGATGAAAACACCATCTTCCACTTGAACCCATCTGGCCGGTTTGTGATTGGTGGTCCCCATGGAGACGCAGGTCTGACCGGTAGGAAGATCATCATCGACACCTATGGTGGATGGGGTGCTCATGGTGGTGGAGCTTTCTCAGGAAAAGATCCAACCAAAGTGGACAGAAGTGGGGCTTACATTGTTAGGCAAGCGGCTAAGAGTGTAGTAGCATCCGGACTCGCACGCAGGTGCATTGTTCAGGTATCTTACGCCATTGGTGTAGCTGAACCGCTATCCGTGTTTGTTGACACATACAAAACCGGAACAATTCCTGACAAGGATATCCTTGGTCTGATTAAGGAAACTTTTGACTTCAGACCAGGAATGATGGCTATTAATCTCGACCTTAAAAGGGGAGGGAACTATAGGTACCAGAAAACTGCTGCTTACGGGCATTTTGGTCGGGATGATACAGATTTCACCTGGGAGACACCAAAGATTTTGAAACCTAAAGCTTGATTGATTTGATTATAGGGGTTCTTTTAGGTGATGGATTATTTTGGCCGTCTGGAGAATAAACAAACAAGGTAAAATCATTGAAGACGAAATATGTGAGGTAATATTGTTTAGGAATTATTCAAAGCTGTTGATTGTTGAGGTGTTTAATGTTGTGTTTAAAATTCTTTGAGTTTGTTTTTGGTTGTGGAGAAGCATTTAGGGTGGTTGTATAATTCTTTTTGCAGAATCCACTAAGAAAGCTATATCCACTGTACTCTTTCTTCAACAAGTTTATTATTAAACAATTTATTTATTTAATGTGGTTGTTTGGTTATTATTGTTTTCATGCTCAATTTTCATTATTAAACATCAGCTTTCTATATTAGATGTTGATCTATTAAATTTTATTGTCAAAATTCACGGTTGTTGCAATTAATGGTTGGGTTATGAATAAAATGAAGTGTCAAATGTAGACCATCCAATCAAATCAAATGAATGGACAGAACCAGGTCTCTCATTCTTACGATTATTTACTTTCTCAATTGAACTTCTCAAATTAATGATGATTACAAATGGTACTTGCGATACTCGTAATAAAAATGGTTCTCAATGAATTCCACGCTGTTCGATCCCGAGTCTCGAGGGATCTTTTCTCCTAACTGAATGTTGCAACGTAGCGACGTGTCACAAATTGATGATACAAACTACTACAAGGCTTTGTTCTTTGGTACGATTCTTCACAGTCTTCAAGTTTAGTCCAACCATAGCTTCGATTTGATTTTAGGTACGATCTTCAAGACTTCAAGTTTTGCGTTTAAGTTTAGATCTGGGCCAAATTTATTGGGTGAAGTAGGGCAGCCCACCTGCCTTTGCCGTGTCTAATAGGCGTGTTTTGTTTTATGGGCCGAAATCATGGGCTATTGTCTAATATTTAGTTAAGCGCAACAGTGTATATCAAATGTTTTATTTATGTTGAGCTAGTTTTATATCAAATGTTGTTAAAACATAGATAACACTACTAGTAATGTAGAACCTTTTATTCCTATTATTTGGTTCACAAATTTTTCTTTAAGAAATTTGAATCTATTAAAGAATTTAAATTTAAAGAAATCAGAATTTAAGGGAATTCAAACAAGTAAAAAACATGTTGAAGTTTTGGCTAAACTTGAAAAAAGGGTGTTTTATTCTTTTGCTCACATTGGTGGTGTGAAGAAAGGTGGCGAGGATTCCGTGATTACAAAATGAGTTCAAGACTTTGGTTTCAAAGTGCCCCAATCAAATATCCATGTTAAGTATTTAATTCTTTCTTTCTTGTTCTCTTTTATTAAAATGTTGAAAGTGGTGAATTAAATATTTGGAGAGTACGAGTGTATTTGAAGGGTTGGATTGATAGATTAGTCTATATGATTGTAAAAGTTTGTCATATAGTGGAGCTTTCTCTCTAGAGGCCTGTGGGTTTTCTCCGGTTTTGGAGTTTTTCCACGTATATTCTTGTGTTCTTCTTTTATCGTTTTTTGTAGGACGGTGTTTGTTGGGAATGTCCAAGGCCATTTTCCCAATAAGTGGTATTAGAGCTCCAAGCTCGGTGAAGTCTCAATTTAGAGGTTTGTGGTTGCAACTTTGTCTAATCTTCCATATCATAAAACAAATTTTCTATTGGTTATTTTGTGTACGATAGAATTGTGTATGAACCTGAAGTGGGTGTACATCTAGGAAATGTTCTTGATAGGAAAGAATTGGTTCTTAAGTGTGTCCATTGTGACCCACCTCTTTTTCCTAGGATCCTTTGTTGGGTGTACAACAAATTAGTTAGTTATGTTTTTCTAGTATACGAAATACAATCGTGAGACACAGTAATGATGTCAAAGTTTAGCCATATGAGATGTGTTGCTGAGAAATTTGATGGAAGGATCAATTTTGGCTTGTGGCAAGTTCAAGTCAAGGATGTGTTGATTCAGTTCGGGTTACACAAGGCTTTAAGAAGAAACTGACCCTTGGTTCTAGCAAAGATTCAGGCAAGACTAGTAAGATCGATGATGAAGAATGGAATGATATGGATCTGAGAATGGCAAGTGTGATTTGCTTATGTCTTGCAAGAATGTTCTTGCAAATGTGCATGGGATATCAACAGCAAAAGTATTTTGGGAGAATCTTGAGTGGTTGTATCAAGGCAAATGGATCTCGAATTAGTTGTGTCTCAAGGAGAAGTTTCATGCTCTTCGTATGAATGGAGATACACAAATTTCAAATCATGTAAGTGTTCTTAATAATATCGTTTCAGAACCAAAGGCTATTGAAGTTAAGGTCGAAGATGAAGATAAAGTTTTAAGGCTTATATTATCTTTGTCATCTTCTTATGAGCACATGGAACCTATTCTTGTGTATAGGAAAATGACCCTGAAGTATGAAGATGTTACTTGCAAACTCTTGTCCGAGGAGAAAAGGTTGGAAGGTAGCAGTGGTACTTCGTCAGAACGTATAGTTTTGGTATGCAAGAACAAGAAGGAAAACCCCAAGAAGAATTTGATTTGCCGGAAGTGTGGAAACTCTAGGCATGTGAGGAGCAATTAGCCAGGTGGAGCAGATACGGAAAAAGACTCTAACTCAGCTAACGTTGTATCTGTTATTTCTAATTGAGATGAATTCTTTTGAGACATGATCTCCTTATAATATGTCTGCACCATGTAGAAAGATGTGTTAGTGGATCCACAGGTTTACACACGGGCATTGGTTTGGCAAGTATGCAAGATGTGCGGTGGAAATTGATGTCAATGGCAGATGAACTTCCAGGTTAGCCAAATGGGGAAGTTGCACCATAAATTCTTTCCGTAAGGTTTCGACACGTCGGTGTAAAATTCTTAGAATGGGCATATTCCAAAGGGTGATTCTCTTTATGGTAGAGTATGATAGTTCTCTAATTCGAGAATTATGATTGTTGGTTTAGACAAAGTTTCTTTAGATGTGGCATCAATGATTCCGTTTTTAAATTGTAGCCAAGGTGGAGATTGTTGAAGTTTTGGCTAAAATTGGAAAAAAAGGTGTTATGTTCTTTGTCCCACATTGGTGGAATGAAGAAAAGTGAAGAGGATACTATTCCTATAAAATGAATCCATAGCCTTGGTTTCTAAGTGCCCCATTAAATATATGCTAAGATTATCAATTCAAATCTGGTTCGTGTTGACCAAATATCGACCAGTTATTTTCATGTTATATATGTTTAGGTCATGTCATTTTTTAGTGTCAACCTTTGCGCCGACCCATTTCAGCCAAATATGACCAACGAGTATATTTTTTCGGTTTTCGAATACAGTTTTCCGTTTGACTATGATTTCCTTATCAATTTTTCAAATTTTATTTTTGTTTTCCAACTTTCGGTAAGAATTTCATAAATGTTTTTCTTTTATATTATAACTTTAATATTTAATGTTTGTTTCTATTGTATTCAAAGATAAATTTGGTATTTGGTTCAGTTTTATTCGAATTTTGATTTTACTATTTTATTAACTTATATAGATGTACATAGTAAAAAAAAGTGATGTACTACTGTTCTACCATCAATACATAATGTCGTTAAACAAACGAATAATTTAAAATAAATCGTCATTAATAGAATTATGAATCGAATTCAAAATACTAAAGTATCTATCAAGTAATTAAATATTAAGGTATCAAAATCATATAGTCAAAATCACAAATACGAAAATGATGTATAATTGTTGTAACTATAAAATTTTTATTGTTTATTTAAGTTTGTAATGTTTAATGGTTTTGTATTTTTATTTAGCGGATTTTATTGCTCTAAGATATCTTTCTCTTATTTAAATTCACACATTTATTTCAGTGTCGATCCGGTTTTAGCTTGTTTCTGGTTTGATCCAAAAAATACCAACCTTAATATATACTTTAAGTATTTGATTCTTTCTTGTTTTCTTGTGTTAAGAGGGTAAAAAATATGGCGAGTTCAATCTCTAGAGAGTATGAATATATTTTAAGAGTTGACTTGAGAGATTAGTCTTTATGATAATAAAAATTTGTCATAAATATGATGAAGTTTTCTCTAAAGACCCATAGGTTTACTTTGGTTTTAAAGTTTTTGACATATATATATATATATATATATATATATTCTTGTGTTATTTTTAATTTATTATTTTCATAGGAGGGTGATTGTTGAGAATCATTTTGTCAACAAAAACTGGGTAGTATGTGATTAGAAAATTAAATTATTTTATAAGTTAAATATGAGAAATGTATAATGAAAACAGCTTTAATTAAGGTACAAGTGTGTCACTGTTGCTTATGATTCATTGAGTTGTTTGATGTCTACGGCCGACACAAGATATCAAAATGGTTCGCCCCTTTTTTTCTTATCTACGTCACCTTGGATTCCCAAAAACAGTTTGTTTTTCAAATTCTTATATTTTACTTATAGTTTTGTTACAGGGAAAATATATATATATATATATATATATGATAGGTGTATACACTTATAAATATTTAAATATATAAATAATGAAATATACGTTACTATAAGCATATATATTATATCTCTTTGATTAGTTTTAATCATTGTGTCCGCCCCTTTCTTTTCTTAAAATACCGATCAAGAACATAAACACATACAATCACTTAATCTATCTATAATGGGACTTGAACCCGCAACCTTTTGAGAGGGGACACCACTCTATAACTCTGGATACCGCTACGCTACAAATCTTTTGATATCAATGGTTTTTTTCTATACTGATTTTTTTTTATTATTTTAGTGTGTGTGTGTGTAAATGTATATAAGAGAGAATGAGGGAAAGAGGAAGAAAGGAAGGAAAAAGAAGAGAGAGGAGATGAAACCTCGGGTTTTCTAACGTGAAATGTTTATATGATCGGGGCGTAGAGGTGTTTTTGATTTACCCATTGAAAGTGAATGTTGGCCCAAAAGATGAACCTGAGTGCCACTCTTGTCTAGCTAAAGGAAAACGACGAAAATGCAATAAAATAATAATCACACATTTCATATCAAACTTTTATGAAAAAAGATGTAATTGATTATAATTTTGATAAGAGCCATAATCAAGTGTTTTTTGGTACATCTGTTTCGTCTTTTGTCAATAATTTCCACCAAATATTTATTTATTTTGTTATCCCTTCAACTTCCAGATGCATGAATAATGTGGCATTTATTTCTAAATGAGTAAAAAATGTTCCACTGTTGACCGGAATATCACCTAATTAATTAGTCAATTTCAGATATATATATATATATATATATATATATATATATATATATATATATATATTAAGGCTGATAATTTTTGGATCGACCCGAAACCTGACATGAAAAAAGTGTCATGAACCCGAAACGGGTCAAAAGCAGGTTGACACGAAATCGACACGGAAATAAATGGGTCGGGTTATTGTCAACCCGACAACTTGAGAATGACCCGTATGATCTGTTTAATTATAGGTAAAACTATAATATTTTAAAATTTTCTTTAATACTTGAAATTTAAATTTTGAAAAGAAGATTATGAATTCAAATAAGAGAGTGACATTTTAAAATAAACAATAAAAGATTTACAGTTAAAACAATAGTAAATTATTTTAGTATTTGTTATTTTCACTATATGATTTTGATACTTTTACATTTGTTTATTTGATATGTGATACTTTAGTATTTTGAATCGATTCATAATTCTATTTAATGATAAATAATTTTAACTTATTCGGTTGTTCAATAACATTATTTATTGGTATAGAATAATATACATCATAGTTTTTATTATATTCATTTGTATAAGTGAATAAAAAAGTAAAATCAAAATTGCAATCAACTGAAATAAATACCGAATTTAAAGTTCGAATACGATAGAAACGAACATTGATTATTAAAGTTAGAATATAAATGAAAATTATTTTCAAAATTTATGTCGAACGTTGGAAAACAAACATGGAATTTGAAATATTGATAAAAAATCGTAGTTAAAACCGAAAACCGTATTCAAAAAGCGTACCCGAAATGGGTCGAACCGAAGACGACACGAAAAAAACTGACACGACCCAAACTTGACACGAAAATAAATGGGTCAACACGAAACTGGCCCGAATTGACAACCTTAATATATATTGCTTGAAAACGACACTTAACGTCTCATCAGTTAATTGATACATATATACATACTAGCATTATATTTGTATAATACGGCGGCAATAACAATAATTTGTGCTTGATAATATGTTTGATTTAAAAAATACAGGGTATCGTATGTGTGGAATACGATATTAGTCAACATATCCATATTATTTCTCCTTTCTTCTTTTTCTGTTTTCTTTATTATTTTTTGCACTCAACCATTTTATTAGTTGTTAATATAGTATTTGAAAAACAATAAAATAAAACAAATATTATTATTAAATAATTAGAGAAAAAGATACTCTTGTCTTAAAATCGTATTGATGTAAATAATTTAACCAAATTAGATAAATTAAGTAGTTGTTATGATGTTTAATGATTTATTAAAGTAATAGCTCCCTTAAATTAGTTGAGATATAAGAAAATGATTGATTATACTATTGCTTTAAGTGTTTGTATCTTAAGTATAAAAACATATACTACTTATAATTAAATAGTCTTAAAATTTTATTCTTTATAATATACCATAGATATTCTACATGATAATCATTCAGTATTTCAGTCTGTTAAAACTTTCAACTAAGAATTAATAGGAAAACATAAAAAGTTTAATACGTTTTTTTATCCATAAATAATCCATGTCAAATTATTCAAACGGTAAGATAATTGCATCCTTAATCTTTATGGTTCACACTTCACGTGTTAGAGCAGGTAATGTAATTTTATTTGTATGTATGATCGTGTTGTAATATGTCTTAAGAATTACAATCTATGAAAAAGGTTATTGATTCTGAGGTATCATTCACCGCCCCCGTTGTTTAGTATGAAATTTATTATTTTCTATCTTCAAGTTCGATAAGAATGAATATTCTTTTGGTTAAAAAGGGGAAAAGTGTACGAAAATATAAAAAACTTTGCCAATATTGCTATTATATGTAATTAACTTTATTTTGTACCTAAAAATACATACGATTTATAAATTTTGTTCATTGTATACAATTGGTAACCTGATTACCAGGTTACTAGTTATCGATTGTATACAATGAACAAAATTTGAAAGTTTTTTGTATTTTTAGGTATCAAAGTTCTTTAATTTTTTGTCAGGTTACCGGTAGGTTACCTATTATTATAGGTAACTTGCATACAATGAACCAAATTTATAAGTTTTGTGTATTTTTAGGTATAAAATAAAGTTAGTTGCATACAATAACAATATTAACATAATTTTTGTATTTTCGTGTAATTTTCCCATAAAAAAATAGTGATACCTCTATTTTGACTATAGAGTATAAAAATTCAAATGACGTGTCTACAAGCTAGAGCAAGCGATATCATTTTAAGTTTGTAAAATGTATCCAATATGTTACGATTTGCTATTGTATGTATCAAACTTTAATTATTTCTTTTATTATAATTTGTAGCTATTTCTTGTATTAAACTTTCTATTAAATGTACTAAACTTATACATTTTTTCTATTTTTAAGTAGATAAAGTACATCCAATAGGAACAAATTAAAAGTTTGATACATACAATAAAAACTTTTAAAGTTTGATACATACAATAAAAAAATGACAAATTCGATATATATTAGTGAACTAAACCTTTTTAAATAAAAATCCTACTTTTATTTTTATAAAAGAATTTTATTAATAACTTTAACCAAGTTGATATCAATACACCAATATCAAATATAGACAGAATTTAAAAAATAACCAACAACATATGTAATATAAGTTGCATGCTGTATGCAATAAGCCAATAATATATTAGAAAATTTTCATTATTTAACACAAAATTAATAAATCTTGTTACATACAATATATAGTACGTATTTTAATTAATTAACCGAAGTTAGTTGTATTTGTATACATGCATTTTCCTCTTCTAAAAACTAAAACTTAATGAATATTTCAATTTAGTTGTAAAAAGCGAATTATATGTGTTTAAATAAGGATCGATTAACATAAATATAGTGTATGTAATTACAAAACTGATCGAGAAAGCTATATCTTATTCTATTCTTTTTATTTATTTTTCTACCATTTATATATATTTTTAATTGTGAGATTCCAAATATCATACATATATTTTTAATAAATAAAATATGGTGGTAGGAAAAAAAATACAGTTTTTCATAAATATAGAAACAATTTTAAATTTATTTGTTTTGTTTTTCTTTGTGTAAGCCATGATACATCATCTATTTTCTAGTTCAGTAGCTTAATTACATGACCAATCTAAAGATTTTTGAGTAAATAAAAAGCATCCGTCGATCCAACATATCACCAAATGGAGAGAGATATTATATTCGCCTATCAAATATTTCTACTCCAACTTACTAGATCAAGTGTATTGTCTTAGAATTAAGCGGTTCCGAATGGATTATAACCCGACCCGAAACAAATTGAAGAAATCTCGATTGGTGAAATCTGGTTTATGGGTTTGGCCCATTAGCTGCTAGGGTTTAAGGTTATATATATTCGTAGCTAGGGTTTCCCATGTATCGCTTTGTAAACCGAACAATTGACTAGTAAGAAATCTCTTTGGTTTCTGTCCATAGACATAGGTCGAAATATATTCGATCAGACTAGGAATGGCAACGGGGCGGGTTTTGGTCGCCCCGTCCCCGAACCCGAAATGAAAACCCGCCCCCGTCCCCGCCCCGTTTCCCGTCGGGGATTATTTCGGGGCGCCCCGTCGGGGCGTCTGCCAAACCCGACCCTGACCCGAACCCGAAACCCGATCATAAAACCCGACCCGACTAAAAAACATGTTAGTGAAGTACGAAACTACACAAAAAACTTAATAAGAACGTGAGATGATCATTTTATAAATAAGAACGTGAGATGATCATTTTATAAATAAGAACGTAAGTATCATCATTAACTTAAATAAAAAACTTAACTAAAGTAGAACTTAAAAGAAGTTAGGAGATCAAAATTCAAAATTTAACAAAAAAACTTCATCACTTTAGAAACTTCTCCATTAATAGATATACAATTGTTCTCTTTGTATATTCATACACATTATTATATGCATAAATATATAAAACATATATGTATATAAATATATAAAAATATATATATAAACATATATCGGGGCGGGGCGGGGATAGTGTGCCCCGGCCCCGAACCCGAAAAATCCCCGAACCCGACCCTAACCCGAAATTGTTATCCCCGACCCGACCCGAAACTTGTCGGGTTCGGATTGTTTTGCCATCCCTAGATCAGACCACATTAATTCTTTTTATCGTTTTCTTGCTTTCGTCGCCTAACAACAAATATCAAAATCAAAATATAAATTAGTTAAACAACAATAAATATTTTATAAATGATAAGTTTGATAGTTCTCTCTTTTCTACTATAATACATGTTATATATTTGCACAAAAGTTGTTTTTATTATAAGCATACCTAAATGGCTACATTGGTCCCTCGGTATTCGAGTCAGTACAGAATAACAACCACAGTAATATCCACTCCCGTCTAAATGAAATATAAAGAAGATAAGGTGTAGAAATTAGACAATTATAACTCAACCTAAAGATCTGATTTCCAATTATTTTTTGTTTACAAATTTCATATTTTTAAATAGGGGAAATATGGATATGAAAGTAGCCAAGTAAAAGGGCAGACACAATATCGTGTGTAATCAAAATATTTGTTGCTTTGAAGGGTAGATAAAACAATATTGCATACAATCTTTCCTTGAGGTAGACTTTAAGGACTTCACATTTTGCCCATCCATGTACACAAATGCCCCCACACACCAATTGAGTCAAGGAGACACATTTAATTGCTTCTCATCTACCCCTTTCCTTTCATAAATCTTTTTAACTTTCCTTTTCAAAATGGCAATACCCTAAATCAAAGGGATGTGATTCCTATGTTTTTTACATTTTTTGAGTTAAAAAAAAAGAAGGAAATTTTTACCATCTTTTTTAACGGCACGACACACACATACTCTAATCTTATTTTTTAAATATAAATCTTTGTTTACTATGTGATTTGAACTCACAACTTTAAGAAACTTCTAATATATTTCAGTATGATCCATGATTTGTACACAGCACCAACACCAAGACTAGCGATGGAGGCGTCAACACAAGGGAGACTCATGGAAGGGCAAACATGACGGCAAAAATGTAATATCATGATACGAAAAAAACTTGATTGTATTTCTTGTCCCTATTTTTTTACGTTCTTATTTTCTTTCGCGTTTTATAAATTTTTAATATCTTTTTATTAATATTTTATAAATTTTAGTTAATAAACTAACTCATGTATCACATGGATATTTATTTTAGTTCGATAATATATGCAAAATTTAAACATATAAGCATTAGTTGGTAAGTTTAAAGATTGACTTCATGATGAATGTTATTACTTGTGAGTAGTGTGACAAAGGTTATAAAGATTGAAACTATTCGATCTTTGTTCTATTAATTAGGGCAAAAAGTGTCTATTTGTAATTTTTTTTATTTTAAACCGAATAACCGACTCGCCATATTATTTAAATCAAACCACTCTTTGATTAAGTATATTTGTTCGGAAAAATATACATTCTAAAAAGAACTAAAACAAGATTCTAAAGTTATTTTTGCAACTTCATAACTCGATAAAAATCGAAGTTTATTGGATTAATTTAGCTAAGAATTTAAGGAAATTTTTTATCCGATCTACATGTATAATTTATTGAACATATTGTCATTCTCATCTCTAATATTTGGGTACTAACGTTATGTTCTCGAGTTTAAAAAGAAGAGGAAATGAAAGAAAAGCAAATGGAATTCTTTCTTTCTAAATCCTCTTATTTTTAAGAGAATAAGTTTTGAGATAAAATAAGCTTAAAATTCCCCTACAAATCCCTCTCTTTTCTTCTCTTTCCTTCGTTTAATGAAATTCGAGAACATAACTTTTTTGGTTTTTCTTCCGAGTCATTTCCTTTCTCTTGCTAAAAACTCGAGAACAAGGTGTAAGGGTGTGCTTGGTTGGGGGTTTTAACGGCAAGAGAATGAGAATAGTAATGATTAATATTGGTTGATTAAGTGAAATATAATCAATCATTACCGATTAATGGGTAATGAACAATTCTCTATTAAATTGAGGGTAATGAATTCAGTGTAATGGATTCAATTATGTGTGTCTCAGTGTCTCACTACCGATCTCCACCACCTCACTAACCACACCAATATTACTACCACCACCCTCCGCCACCACCACCACCACCAACCGTTGCAACCACCACTGTCGAAACCACTACACCGTCATAACTCATCGTAACTAGTTGTTGTCATCAACCATCACTTGCCACCATCAATTGTTGTTGATTATCAACTCCACCAACATCATCTTCGCCGCCAAACCAAAATAAGTAATATTAAAAAGTAGTCAACGATTAATAAATTTGTAACATCCTCAAAACGGGCCTAGACGTGTCCGATTATGGTACGTCAATTATTTAATTTAATTAAATAATATATATATTCTTGGAAATGATATAAAATATCGAACGGTTTCAAACGAGGATTCCAAAAATATCCTCGTTAGTTGAAACGGTTAAACGAGAGATGAGTTGTAAGTTGAAAAGGGGAACAAAATACCCACTTATGGATAATAATACCCACAAGTCGGTCTAACCCTTTTGAATACACAGACTTCTCTACACACACACGTAACACACACACACACTCAAGCTTTCTTCTGTTCTTGCAAGATAGGAGAAGAATATCAAGAAGAGATCAATTAAGCCAACTCCAAGCAGCAAATTTAAGGCCAAATCTATCCTAGAACATCATCTTCTTCAACTCTAACCTAGTAAGTTCCATATCCATGACTTGTTCTTCATTCTTGAATTTTGGGTTTTTGAAGAAAACTCATAAACTCTTGTTCCAGCAGCTAAATAAGGATCAAAATCATCCCACAAGTTGTTTCTAATCATCTTTTGATCATTATAAGTGCCAATTCATCCTTGTTCTTGATTATGTCTTTCAAGACTTGAAATTCTAGGTTTCAAGTGGGTTCTTTGATTTAGCAATCAAGAACTGAAATTTATGATTGAAATAGGTTCTAATATCATTTATAAGTGTATAGGAACCAATTTCATGAATTAAAGTAGTGTTCTTGATGAGTTTTGAATTTTGGCTCAAATGGGTCAAAATTGGTCAAATACGGGTCAAACTGATTTTGACCTTCAAGAACTGAAATTTAGTGTTCTAATTGATCTTATAACTTGTTAGGATTGATTAGAACTCAATTGGTGCATTAGAAGTGGTGTTTATGCACAAATCCAATATTTAGCCTAAATGGGTCAAAATGGCCTAAATCTGTTTTTACACATCAAGAACTGATTTTTAAGGTTCTAATAGGTTCATATGACTTGTATGAATTGATTAGAATATTTGTTTTGAATTGGAATGGTTGTTTTGCTTGAATTGGCTAAAATAGTAAAAAATAGGCCATAAATAGGCAAGAAATTGGAAAATGATACCAAACAAAGATTTTAAAGGTTTTGGTCAGTTGCAACACCTTCAATACATCATATTAGGTGTATATGGTGTGTTGCATGTGTTGGAATTGGTCTACACCAAGTTTTGGCCATTATGCGCACGTCTTTGTCCATTTAATTGTGATTTTCGTATGAATTAATTGGATAGGAGTTTTTGATGTTAGAAAGCTTCCACAGGTGTCAAATGGTCCTATGAAACACTAGAATTTTACCAAAATTGATTTGGAATTGAAATGAGCAAAAATGAGCCTGCTGTGCACAAAACAACACCAGCTGCAGCTGCTGCACACTGGTCGCGGCGCGACAAGGCTGTGTCGCGGCGCGACACTCCTGCACACAACTTTCTTTGCTGTTTTGTGCTACGTGTTCGCGTGTTGTTGCTTGGACTGCTATAGTTAGTTAATAAATGGTTTAAAAACACCATTAGGGTATTGTTTTAAGTATCCTAGACGTTCCTCGCGTGTTCAAATGATTGATGCGTAAGTTTTGGTATTATAGGTTGAATTGACAATCCGTGTGTGCCAAAGCAAGGTCTTTGCTTATTCTAGCCTATCAGGTGAGTGTCGAATGACATAACAATTAATATACCTATAACACATATTAACAATGATTACATAATTGTAAACCATGATTTGTACACGCACTTGTTCAAGTGTAGGATTGCATGATGATGCTAGAATATACATGTTGACACAGTATAGTATGCACTTGATTAGGTGTATGCTAGGATGAGTATTGAATATATATGCGCGCATTAATTGATGATTCGATTGAATCAATTGTTTGTTTGTGGTTGATCCAGATCCTATGGACAAAGCTGTCCTGCGAGAACAAAGCTGTTCTATTTAAGGACAAAGCTGTCCTCTTTGGGTATAGCTGCGGCTGTACAACAGAGGAATCTGCGGATTCCAAAACGCAACGGTGGACGCTGTATAGCTCCCCCACCGGGGCGGTTGATGTGTTTGGTACCCCAGTTTGGTGCATTGAGCCGGGTTAGCTTCCCTGCAAGATATGTTACCTCCTGACTACGCCAACTCATCGCGAGATGCTAGGATAGAACTATCTGAGCATGATTGATGATATGTGATGTACTTATATTGATTGCATGCTATTTGGTACTCACTAGCTATTATAGCTAACAGTTGCTACACTCCACATTTGCAGGTAATCCTCAGTGAGCTTGGGAGCCTGCGGGTAGTTATTGCTTTGGGAGGAACACTGTTTTTATGTTTAAACTATGTTTATGTATGTTTAAGATAATGGTCAGCCGGTTATGTATTCCGTAACACCAACTGTCGTTTGTGGCATCATTTTGAATGCTTATATATTTTGCCACGTGTTTTTACTTCCGCTGCATTTTTAAATTATAAGACAGGTTTGATTGTTCTATTTACAGTCAAACCCACGCAGTTTGAAATCTCAAATTGTATTTTAAAAAGAAAAATTTGGTTCTCAAAATCACGGTGTTACAAAATAAATTCCTAAGCCTATGAAGTTAGAATTCAATTAACAAAAGTCAAAATTGAAATTTTAGTTTTGATTAAATAGATGGTTAAGATTAAGCAATTAAATTTATTTTCTTAAGTGAAGGGTAAGATCGTATAATAAATTTGAGGCGTGTTAGTCTTTTATTTATAGAAGAATGATAACCATAACCCAAAGGGATATCGTAAAGAATAAAAGAAATATAATTTTAGTTTTTTAAAATAGTAATCTTATTTTACGTATAGAGAATTAAAACTCAATTAAAAAGTAAATATAAAAATTATCAAAAAGTTGAATATTATAATAAACATGAGTTATGAATTTTATGATTGTTATTTTTAAAAATTAACAAAACTATGATTATGATTTTGTTTATTTATATTAGATAAAGATTATTTACCGATTATAAAAGCAAACATATGGTACAAACCTAAACCTTATTTCCATATTTAGAATTCCCACGTAGGTAAAGATGTTTTAATAATTATAACAACGACCCCACGGTTGTAACAACGATTTAACAAGGAGGAAATTAAATGAAAAATCGTACATATAATAATCAAAATATATCAAATATAAATAAATGGCCTCGTCATAAAGTAAAAGCCCATACACTGTAATAATATAAACAAACCTAATAATATTCTCAGTAGTCGGCAAAACACCCAAAACTTATATCTTATGGTTTTACGATTTATTTCTTTATTTTTGGGTTTAGTTTATAAAATATATTTAATTTGTTATTTTTTTATTATATGTGTCAAACTTTAAAAAATTTTATTAAGTGTTTAGAATTTTTAATTTGTTGATATTTTATGTATTTATGTTACATAAAAAATGAAATAATATATATATATATATATATGTTTAGTACATACAATAGAATAACACCACAATAAACAATAAAGACTGAAGCAGCATTCTACCTTTAAGGGTATGAATGTTTTCTTATTTTATTCACTTTTTCTCGAGATTTTTTATGATTTTACTCCGCTTCTAATTTGTCGATTGATATTTTATTCTCTGTTATGCAATTCTACCTTTGCAACGTTTTATTTTAAATGTAAATGTTGTTTTTGATTATATCAAAACTAAACCATCAAAGAATCTGGAAACTAGAAGAAATGAGAGTAATGTATTTTACTATCTAGTTTATAATATTGAATTATAAAATTTAATATAATAAAGAACCTTCTTTTATTAGAATTGTAAGTCAAGAGTTTGTAGTGAACAATTATTTTTGTTATTGAATTATTGAATCACAAATCATGAGTTAACGTCATCAAATTAAATCGTTATTATTTTAATTTTTATGATCCAAAATTTTTTTATTTAATATTTTGTTACAAACATGTTAATTAATGACAAAATGATTGATTTTGAATGTTATTTTAACACGTAATTTGTTGTCTTTAAACGAATTTTCATTATTTATTTATCGTACAAAAACAATCAAACTTTTTATGTTATTCATATATTATGGGTATTATTATTATTATACGAGCCTCCTGTTTAGATTTTCCAGTTCTTGCAACTTGATATACAAAATATAAAATTTTAAAATCCAATACACAAAATAATAAAACATGATAAGTTAGATGCACATGCTACTAACATGTGCTGGAAAAGATAAATATCAAATATAAACTGCATGTTATGATATATCTTATGGTTATAGGGTATATTTCTCTATTTTATTAATGATCTATAAATAAGTATTGAAATATTTTCTAATAACTTATTAGTCCATCAGTATAGTCTCTCCCTCTTCCCTTCCAACCCCAACACATCAGCGTCACATCAGCTTTTTTTACTTTTCTCTTTCCAACCCAAATCAACCTCAAACTCTAGTATAGTCTCTCCCTTTCAACTCAAACTTTTTTTCACTTTTTTTAATTTATTTAACTACACATTTATATATTTAACAAATTCAAATGTTTAAAACAATTCTATAAAAAATAACAAAATAACAAAATAATATAAATTAAAATTTCATTAATACTAATAATAATAATACATTAATCCCAACCGTATTTTTCACTAATTACTTTTTTTCTCGCTAAAGTTGCCTTTAAAATAGCACCCGTAAGGTGATCATGCGGGGAAATATAAAACTCGAAGTCTCTTTCAAATATAAGTTGTTTTTGTACTTCGAGCTCGTCCTTTTTAAGCGACAACGCTTCTCGATCGAAATCAAATTTTTTCATTTTATATTCTACGTTTTGTTCCATCCGCTGGTCGAAAGTAGATAATTTGTCCACCAACGAAACGTATTTTTCTCCCGGCGGTACGGCGGTATTTGTCGTGCTCGTTGATGCCCTCTTTCCCTTGTTTCTCCCGACGTGCCGTTGAGGCTCCTCGATTTGGATATCGTCGTCTTCGTTGTTGAGGTTAACCCCAACGTGTGCATCGGATGATGGCGTTGGCGGGTTGTTGCTCGAAGACGTTTTACTACGTTTGGTGGGCCGGGAAGAAAAATAGGGCATGGGTTCCACCGTGCACCATTTTGGAGATTTTTTTAGGACGTTTCACGCATTTTCGTGCGTGAAAGCAGCCCCGTGGTTATCATCCCGATAACGTTGGTGGGCCAAAGTCATGATATTGGATTCGCTTTGACCGCTACGTCTTGTATTTATAATATTGTTGTAGATGCCCACGAAAGCTGTTATTTTTCGATTTATGTCCTTATATTTGGACGATAATTGATGTACGTTTCTATACTCTCCACGTTGCATTTGATTGTGAAACGAGATTTCTACTCTCTTCCAAAAGCTTTCTGCACATATATATTAAGAATAATAAAATATATTAGTAATAATATATATATATATATGTAATAATATATATATATATATAGTAACAATAATATATATATACACACACAGTAATAAATATATATATAATATATATATGTAATAATAATATATAATATATATACGTAATAATATATATAGTAAATATATATAGTAATAATAATATATATATATATGTGAAAACCCGAGCGGGAAACCGGTAGACGTTGGTGTGGTTGAATCCGGGTTTTGACCACGGTTGCGCCTAGGATCCGTGTTGGTTTATTTGGATGAAAGGTTGGAAGTTTGGAGTTGAAAGTTTAAAGTTTGAAGTTGGAAGAGAAGTTGGAAGTTTAGAGTTTGAAAGTTTGAATGAAATGTTAAAGGGTTGGTTTGGGTATTTATAGGAGAATTAAAAAAAAAATATATATATATATATACATATATATATATATATGTCTAACGTATATATGTCCGTTGGAGGATTTTATTATTTTTTTTAAAAGTAGCCGTTGCAACTCACATAAAAAAAATGGGTGCAATCGGTTTCACGGACCCGGCCTCGGACCCGATAGGGGGGCGTATGGGTGTTCCCGAAGGAACCCGAAGGGAACCCAGGACCTTCGGGTGTAGCCTTACGCGTGGCCTTAGTTATCATACTAAGATTTGTTGACCATTTAAAAATGTCAATTTAATTATTCGTGCCTTGGTAATCTTTCAAACTGTTATTTCTTGGTCTACTTTTAATTCCTGCATGGAAGTACTTCGAATGTTTGTCAGACCACCCGCATTGCTGTCTATACCTGATGGCGGGTTATGATGGGTAATGTGGGAACACCATCGCCCCCCATCGGGTGATGGCGGGTTCCCAGCCCTTTGAGTAGCCAAACCCGTTAGGGGTTTCCTTTTTTTCTTTTTTTTCTTCTTCTTCTTCTCTAATTCTCTCTCTTATTTAATATATATATATATATATTTTATTAATATTTGATGTGAGGTTGAATAGGGTTGGATGTAGGGGTTTGTGGGATAAGTTGGGTTGAAGATGAAAGATAATGTGTATGCTGATGTGACAGTAGGGTAAGTTGGGTTGGATGCTTGTAGTCTCACCCTCGACTCTCCACTTTATTCTTGCTTTTTGTTTCATCGTAGTTTTCTTTTTTCCATCTTTTTCCAATGGTAACCTTTTACCCAAACTATCCTAAAACAAATAAGTTTAAATAAAAATAAAATCAAATAATAATAATAATTAGCCATTAAAATAAATAATAAATAAACAAAATTAACGACACATCATGTGATGTCTCTCGCTAGCTGAAGGTCTTTCGAAAAGTAGTCTCTTTACTCATAAATAAAAGTATGACCGTCTTACCTCTTTCACTCCTCTATACCCCCTCTCGCGAAATTATGTAAATGTCTAATTTTTGTTGTTCAACTTGTTTCATTATCAACGGGAATAATAAATTTAAGGGGAAAACGACAAACAAATGTCTAATTTGTAGTTTTCCTTATTTAAAATCTGGTGTTTAACTCCACACGTTTGTTTTTCTAAGTATCGAGAAGTGATTTTTATTTCAGTGGTAGCTAGGATACTTATTTGCCATTAGCGGAATTTTTCTACAACGACAGCTTTCATGTCAGTATCGACATGCCGCCGTATAAGATGTTATACAGGATGCGGTGTAGGACACCTATATGTTTGGGGCGAGGTTGGGCAAAGAGGGCTTGGGAGTACCGAGATAGTACAGAAAACATACAAAAGGTTCACGAAAGGTTGCGGGTGGCTCAGAATACACAAAAGAGTTACACGTACCAAAGGCGCTCTTTAGAATTTCAAGTGGGAGATCACGTTTAATTGAAAGTGTCGCCATTGAAAGGGATAATTCATTTCAAAAAGTGTGGTACGCTAAACCCCGTGTTCATTGGTTTGTTCAAGATCATTGCACGTGTGGGCAGGGTGACGTACCGTTTGGAGTTGCTAGAAGAACTATCAAAGATTCACAATACTTTTTACGTGTCACATTTGAGAAAGTGCTTGGCTAACAAATTTACTTTCGTACCAGTAAAAGTTATAGTGGTTGATGAAAGCTTAAACTATGTGGACAACCCAGTAGGGGAGGACTAAAGTCCTGAGGAATAAGCAGATCGAGATGGTGAAAGTACAATGGGAGCGTTGTAAGGGCTCGAAGTCGACGTGGGAGCCGGAAATTGAGATGAGAAAGTATTACCCCAGATTATTTGAGCAATGATTTTGGGGATGAAATCATATTTAAGCGGGGGAGAGTTGTAACACCTGTTTCTCAAAATGTAAGTTTTATGTTTAAATAAATTAATAAAAGAGACTTTTAGTTGTATTCAAGTGTTTGGCTAAAGGAGAGTATCGGGCGTGTTTGGACAAGGGATTATACATATGAAGGGTATAAATACCCAACTAGGGCACAAAGCCTTAAGCTAGTGTTACTGTAGCCTTTTTGAGGTATGTGTGTGTGAAAACCATCTACGTGAATTACCGAGGATAAGCGGATCAAGATTTGGGCCATTCGTCATCGTTTCCCTTTCAAGTCGTGGGAACTAAATATGGTAACGACCCCTAGCTTCTAGGCTTCTAGCGATTCATTACATGTAGTTTATGCATAAGATTTGTAGAGTTTTAGTGGTTTTTTGTGGGATTTTATGACTTTCGAACCGAGAATAGAACTGAGAGGGATTAAGAGCTGTTAATCGATGAATCCATGATAAAAATGAAATTAAATTAAAGGGGTTTGATTAATAAGGTATTGGTACACATTGAGAATTAAGTCACATTAAATGATTAAGGTTTGAGTGAGAATGGATCATAGATTAGTTGGCTGTGTTCTGAAGGTGTTCTTGTGTATGAATTTACAAATCGTGAATCAGTAAGGGATGAATTATAATCGTAAATCATAAGAGTGTTAACCAATAATGAACATTAGGGTGTAAATCGCAAATTGGGTCGAGTCCCTTAAGGGATTCCCCTTATCGCTATTCTCCAATTGTAAATCGGTTGTGAGAGAGATCCTAATTCAGTGCTATAAGATGAATCACAAATTAGTTAAGTAAAGGGAATCGAAAACAAATAATTAAGATGGATCGCAAATTAACCAAATGGGTTGAATCGTAATTGAATGGGGTGTCCTAATCGCAAATCGTAAATCAGTTAGATAGCATGAATCGTTAAATCATTGTCATGGATGAAATTGTAAATCTTCATGAATTGTAATTGCAAATTGTGAGGTCTCGTAAGCTAAGTGTAGAAATGTAATTGTGAATCACGAATTAGCAACAGTGGGAACTCAATCGAAAACTATTATCCATGTTATCGAATCGAAAAGTATGTGTAGGACTTAGACCCTTCGACATGATTGTTTAGTGTCACGGGTATAACAAACCTACACTCGGTGTTAACTTTGTCAAATCATACTTGTAGGTTCCTGCATATAGACTTGTCTAACTCGCTGACTGTAGCTGATATATTGTATTTTTTCTGTGTTGTTAATCAGGTGAGTTTTCGCCGACTTATATCTTATGTTGTGGTATATGTTCATGTGTGATACTGTGACGTTACATGAGTTGATGGCCATCCCGCCCGTGTAGCATATTAAAGCAGATGGCTCTTTGATAGATGGTTACCCTGTCTGTTTGGCATAACTGGTGTGATGTGGATTATATGACGAAGATATTATCTAATGTATGGTGTGATCACTAAGTTTTGTGTTTAACATATGGTTGTGGTTTACTTTCAGGACCGTCTCGAGTGGATAAAGGGAAGGCCCCAACGTGACAATCATTCTTCCGCATTTGAAACACTTTACGAACTATGATCTTTTCTTGGACATTTGTAAACAATTTAAATATTTAATTCCTACCGTAAGTCCAGTGTGTATGGCAGGTGCTAGATTTGAATATAAATTATGGATTTGAATTCATTTAAATATTCATGGGAAATGTTATTGAAAAGAAAAAAAATTAGGGCGTTGCACATTCAAGAGTCAAAAATTGGGAGACTCGTAATAACCTTCGGTCAGATTTGATCGAACATATTTCACGTATCCAATCTCCTATCAACAAGGACGATTTGATTTCTAGATATTTTTTATTATTTATTATTTTTGATTTAGAGTTTTGTAACTTTTATTTTATATTAATAATGTTTTATTAATGTTATGAAATTTTTATTTTTATTATTTTTCATATTTTTATATTTTTATATTTATATAATTTATAAATATTATATTTTATTTAATAGTTAAATATAAAATAAGATAAAATAAAAAATAGAGGGGAAAAAATTGGGTTATACTATACTAAATATTTGGATAAGAGAGAAAAATAAGAAAAAAAATAATATAGTGCTAATGTGACATTAAAGTAAGAGAGAGTGTGTTGATGTCATACTCATGACCTTAGGCCAAACATATCACCTTCGGGAGAGGCTTCGGGTAGAGTGTGGGTTCATTTGGGTTCAAAGAAAACACCCCTATAGGGGTTTCGGGTTCCACCTACCTCGGGTCTGCCAAATTGAAGACTATTGCAGTCTTTTTCAGTTTTTATTTTTTTCTCTTTTTTTTGGTTTTTTAGTAAGAGAGAGAAGAGAGAAAAATATTTAAGTTGATTTGGGAAATGTGCTACTTGAGTTTTTGGTTAATTTGGGTTGAGAAGGAAAAAATAAAAAAACTAATATGACAATAATATAACATTTAGGTTGATTTGGGATGGGAAAGAGTGATACTCTTGATCTTATAACATGTGCTCTCTTTTCGGTTTTCAAGAAACATTCCTTAATTTTTTTTTGAAAGAGAAAAATGTTTTACATTTTTTCAAAGTATTTATTTTACTTTTTACCCTATATACTAAGTATCGTATTAATTAATAGAAAAATACTTCTAGTAGTTCTTAATTATATATATATATATATATATAGTTTTTGAAATAAATACTCTACTCTTTTACATTATTCTTATAACCTTTTAATATCTTTCTTAAACTTTCATATTATTTCTAGAATAAAAAACTATAATAACAACATTTTGCTGCCTATTAAATCTGCCATAAACACTTTTTGTACTTTAATTATTAATATTATTGTATTAATTTTTTATTACAAGAAAAATATGGGTTCAAGTGGGACAAATTTGTTTTAATTTTAGTCCCAGTTAAATATTGTATTTAAATAATTACCGACATTTTCCCGCCTAAGATTATACACCTTTTATTTCTCCCCAACCCACGAAGACCATGTAAACAAACCCCTTGGCCCTTCTTTCAATTATACCCCTCTCACAATAATATATAAATATATATCATCACATATAAGAATTTCTACACTTTCTTTGTTTTTTTATAATAATACCTTTTTTTTCTAAAGATATTTGTGAGCAGTTAAAGACTATTTGTCTAAAATAAGGAATACATATTTTAAAAAATCTTATTTCATCTCATATTTGAAAGTGTTTAAATATCACTTATCCTTTGTAGATCTTTTACTATATCATATCTTCTTCTGCTTACATAAAATTAAATAAAATATAAAACAGTTTAAATATTCTAAAACAAATAATTCCTTAAGTGATTAACCAAAGACGACTTCTAATCTAATAAGCGCTTAATTAATATGTACTGTTCTTTTCTTTTTTTGGTTTCAACAACAGAACTTATACACTGTTTAAACCCTACTCGATCTTAATTTACGTTTTGTATTTTGAGACTTGAACTAAAAACCTTAACGATCACTTTAATCACCGAATATAACTGAGAAAAATAATACTCTTTAGTAATAAGTATTGATATAGTAATAGTAGTACCCTTCACACTCTCCCCATGCGCCACCCCCTCCTCCTCCTCCTCTCTCTCTCTCTCTCTCTCCATTTATACGCCTTCATATCATTCTGTCTCATTACATTTCTCTCTACTCTACTATACTATACTCTAGTAATTTTATGGGTTTTTTAGTCTTGTTTTCACTTGTTTGCATTCTCACCGGACCACCAGTGAGCAATGCTGGCTACTGGCCACCTTCACCTGGGTTCTACCCAAGTTCAAAGTTCAAGTCCATGACCTTCAAACAAGGCTTCAGAAACCTCTGGGGTCCGAGCCACCAGACCATCAACAACAATGCTCTAGCCATCTGGCTCGACCGTACTTCAGGTCTCGATCCGTCTCTCTTTCAAGATAATACGTACTCCTTACATTAATGGCCGGGTTTATTAATTTGTTTTTAGAAATAATTAAGCAAGATTTATAAGAATCTTGAAGTAAGTTTTCTTGATCACGTACAGGAAGCGGGTTCAAGTCGGTGAAGCCGTTTAGATCGGGTTATTTCGGAGCATCCATCAAACTTCAACCGGGTTACACTGCGGGTGTCATAACAGCATTCTATGTGAGCATTAATTAAGCATATGAATGATTGACATAAGTACCAACTTTTATGCTCATAGTACAACACTTGCTACCATGGCAATACCTAATTAATGTCACTTCCTCCAATAATTTGCTACTTATCGACAATATGTCACCTCCTTAATTTCACATTTTTTCCATTTTGTACCCAAAAGAAATATGCTTTCATACAACTTTAAATCTATAATCACTTTTCAGTAAATTAAGTATACATATATTATATTATATTATATATTATATTATATTAATACTTAATTAATGATTCTTAATTAAAATTCATCACCGACCACTAAAGATAAAAATTGAAGACATTCTATTGGATAACGTGTTAAAAACTAATAAAAAAAGTTAAGGGTGGTGTGTTGGTTTAAAATGAATTAAATCGAATTTACTAATGTTAGAAAATAATTAAAAAATAAGATTTAAAAATAAGAGCTTTCATCCTTTAAAATGATACAAGATAAAGCATCTTAGTATATATTATTTAGGCAAAATGTAGTAATGATTAGTACATGATATATGATATAAAGTAGAAATCATTAAGGGTTACTATTCCTAATATCATCAACAATCATGCAAATTAATGATGTTTTATATTCATTATGGTGTGGGAACCACCCATAAGAATACATATCTTGTTTCTTGTGTTATGCTAAATAAATACAAGCTAAATTTTCTTTTCTTAAATAAATGTTAAATGTAAACATGCCATTATCATATATTATATTTTAAAATCAATAAAAAAACATATTCATTTTTAGCTATGTTATTGAGAAGAAAATTACCTTTTTAGTGAGTATTTTAATGTTATATTTACTAATTTGTCTATGAATTGAATAATTAATCATCCCAAGCTTTTAATTACAACTTTTTTTTAATTTTCCCATTTATATAATGTAGCTTTCAAATAACGAAGCACATCCAGGGTTCCATGACGAGGTTGACATCGAATTCCTTGGAACAACATTTGGGAAGCCCTACACATTACAAACAAATGTGTACATAAGAGGAAGTGGTGATGGCAAGATTATTGGGAGAGAAATGAAGTTTCATTTATGGTTTGACCCTACAAAAAATTTTCATCACTATGCAATCTTGTGGAGCCCACATGATTTAATGTGAGTTTTTAACTTTTATTTCTTATTAAATTTTATTTTATTTTTATAATTATTTATCAATTAAATATTTTACCTTTAACTATTATCTTAACATTTTTTTTTCGAACTTCTTTTTCAAGTTTTTTTGTAGATGACGTGCCGATAAGAAGGTATCCCCGGAAAAGTGATGCCACATTTCCTTTAAGGCCAATGTGGTTATACGGGTCAATATGGGATGCTTCTTCTTGGGCTACCGAAGATGGTAAATACAAAGCTGATTATCGATACCAACCATTTGTCGGAAGGTTCACTAATTTCAAAGCAACGGGTTGCACCGCCTACTCACCACCACGGTGCCACCCCGTCACCGCCTCTCCGGGACGGTCCGGTGGCCTTAGCAGGCGACAGTACATGACCATGAAATGGGTGCAGAGCCACTACATGGTTTATAACTATTGCCGGGACAATAAAAGAGACCATTCATTGACACCAGAATGCTGGAAATAATAACGTTACATTCGAACATTTACTCAAGAAAACTTGTCGGGTACATGATGTTTTGAGCCCTTTTAAGTTAAAGGGTACTTTTTAATTTTTACTCCTTTTCCACTATATAGTGTGTGTTGTGATGGAGGCACAAAGGTTGCTCACCATCCAAAGCACAAGCAAAGAGATTTTTAATTTCTTATTGTGTATTTGTGTGTGGTTTTTGTTATGGTGGTGTATTAAAATTCGGATAAATTTGAAATTATTTTATTAATACTAGCATGATACTCGTGTAATGCGGCGACAACGAATAATTTATACTCTTTAACATGTCCAATTTTAAAACGTAGAGAGTATGATATTTATGAAATACGGTGATAGCGAATCATTTTCGTTTGATGACATGTCTATTTTCTTTATTTTTTTTTGCATTTCGTTTACTTTTTTGTTCTCTATAACTAAAAAAAAGGTTATGAAAATATTTTTAATAATTAAGTTAATTTGTATTGGCTTTGACTTTAAAAAAATTGCATTGACTTTGATTTTCTTAAATATGTAAAGTTTAGTTATTAAAATGGATATACGAATTCTATTAACTATATCTAATAGTTACTCAATTTAGTTTATATTAGGGGTAATTTAGTAATTTTAAAACAATTAAAATTTAAGAGTTTAAACAAAAGAGATAAATGCTTTAATATATATTATAGATATAATCATACTTATATATTTTTTTAAAATTTTTTGATGAATTTTTAATGATGGTTACACGTTATCTCTTTTTGTAACCATATTTTTTCTTGAAAATGATAAAATGTATATATATATATATGTGATTGTTAGTTTAATTTGTTACATATAATGATGCTATATGGGAGGGTTTAAACGAGAACTGTTTTTCGTACGAGAACTACGAGAACCAATCTTGGTCGTTCATTTTGGATAATGGAATTCATGGATAAAGAGCGTGAGGGGATTGAGTGTGACAGAGTGCATGTAAGAGATTCATGGATGAGCAATCCAATTGAAGGAGGGGGAATTGGACGACTAAAATTGGTTCACGCGGTTCTCGTACGAAAAGCATTTCTCATTTGAATTTTTGCCTAATGCTATATATTATACCTTTGATCAAAGAGAAGAAGGGTCATTAGGCTTTTGTTGTATATTTCTTTTGAAGAGAGGAAGGGTCATCATATTAATTAAGAGACTGCGTTTAGTATTTACTAGTTACTAGTATCATACCCGCACAATACTGTGGCGGCAAATAGTTTTTGGTTTACAATATGTCGCTTTCAAGAATGTAATAATATGTTATTCGCGCGATTCAATGTCACGAAAAAGTTTTCTACAGCAGCATGTCCGTTTTTTTTCAAATTTTCTTTTATTTACATCTAACTATTTTATTAATTTTAAAAATAATTTCTAAAAGACAATAAAATAAGAAAAAAGATTTATATTGATGAAATAAAGAAAAAAGTTAATAAGATTTTAAAAATTATGTTGATGTGGGTGGATAATTGTGTTAGTGTGAGAGAATATATTTTGAATAAAAAGTTAGAGTAAATTAGGAGAGAATAAGATAGTTAAAGATTGAGTGGATGAGATTAATTTAGATTAAATGAAGGGTCAAGATTTTATATTGATTGAATTTTAAAAAGTTTTAAAATTTAAAAGGAGAGAAAATGTTAAATATTTTATATAGTAGTATAGATATAAATTAAAGAAATTGCTATTTTTTAAAATCTATATGGTCATTATAATTGACCAGCTGTAAAAAACATATCAAACTGGTTTTTTAATTAAATATGTAATTTAATTATTGAAAACATAAAAATAAAAAAAAATTACCCACTTTTTCACCTTTTGTCTCTAGGTGTGTTTCCATTGATACAAATGTAAGCTTGACTTCCAAGGAGTTATAAACATTGGCCCACGACTTCACGAGCCTATTTAATTATGTTAAAAGCGAATTTCCACTTGCCACACGCACATACGTGTGTGAAGATATATATAAAAGAGAGGATATATTCTTTTACTTTTTTCTGCTACTTACGAGATTAACGTAAGTGTCAAAATTAATAAAGGATGTGAGGAGAGAGAATTAGGGAACTTCACATGTCATCTTGAGATGAGTAGAAGTAAAAAGTAGGAGGAGAGAATTAGGGAACTCCACAAGATGAAATGTAGAATCCACTAAGTCTCTTTTCTCTCCTTCTCTATTGATTAAGATAAGTAGGAAGAAATAGTAAGATGATATATTTACTCTCATAAAAAACATGAGAGGATTATACCCTCCTATTAAATATTCTCATCTATTCTTTACTCATTTTATCAAGATAAATGTCAAATCAAGAGAGAAGATTAAGAAAAAAAAAGTAAGTAAATTACATATGTCAACCATTGACTTGTACGAGGATGAAGTAGAAAGAAATATAATTTTTTTAATATTCATTCTACGATATGTGAATGGGAGATGACTCTTCAACAGAAAAATTGATCCATCCACGGAAGTTGTAAACTTCACCAGCTACAAAGATGTTGCACCTCATGTGAAAGATTCAATTCTTCTGTGAAAAAATCACCTCCTATACGAATAAAATGAAAATAAGAAGTTCCGTGCGTAAAAGAAGTGGTGGATTGATAAAATAAAAATTCATTAGAATACCGGATATTTGAGATTACAAGATTAAAATAATGTTCAATATAGTTCATACTTAATTCATAGTTCTAAGGGATTAATTTTAGTTTTTGAATCAATGGTATCAATGGTCTATAATGCATTTTAAAAATTTGTACAGAGTGACATTTTTGTAATTCACATGTGATGCTTTTATAAATCACATGTGATTGTATATTAAATCATCTATGATTCAATATTAAAATTTTAGAACTACGTTTTTTATATCAACTTTATGTACACAACTCTACAAGATTAATTGGAAAAAATAAAAGTAAATTTGGGTTTAAATGGGTTGGGCCAAAATTGTTGGTTACATGTGTAGTTAAATTAATTTGATAACCTTCTATTTAATAGGACCATTGAACCATGGAGCTTCCCCTCCAAACACTCCATGAACCTACAAATATATAGAAGCGTTGAATAGCAATAGTACGTGAATCATAACATAACTAACCTTCCTCTTAATACATACATGTAAATGGATCTACCGGGTCAAATATTTATTTTATGATAAAATGGATATGTATATACAACAAGACTTATAACCAAAGAGAAGGTATCGATTTTGATCAGACCTTCTCACTATTAGCCAACATAGTTATTGTAAGGTGTATCATTAGTCTTGGTTCCAAACACTTGACCTCTAATTTGTCAATTAGACCTTAACAACCTTGATGAGGATGTCTATTATGACTCTTCCTTAAGTATTCTTCTCCAAAACGACCAAAGAGTTTGCGAGTCTATCTAGTCTTTATATGGGCTTAAACAAACTCCTAGAAATTGAATGAAAACCTCATTATTACTCTTATTTGAGATGGATTCAAAATAGCATAAATGATTATTCTATGTTTATCAAAACCAAAGACAATATCTATATTATATTGCTCTCTTGTTCATATTGAGGACATTGTAATCATAGGGAATAATTAATGTTGAATAAATTCAAAGATAAAATATTTCTTAAGCTCTAAATTCTTAAACCCAATTACTTTGGTAAGCTAAATACTTTATTGGAATATAAAGGCAATAAAAGATTTGACCATATCTTTACTTTTATGTCATTCTTATTTGTAGTAGCTCCTTTTCTTTAGGCTTAATTATTGTAATATGAGATTATATACATCTCTTTGGTTTTTCCTTGTCAGTGGTATGAAGCAAAAAGGCAAAACCCTTTATTCATATTTTTTATGGTATCAGAGCAGCTTCCTTCTGCTCGACCAGAAAAAAAAAGCAAAACCAAACCCTGACCACAATCAACAAAATCAATCACCATGACCGGCGGCAATGATGGTGAAACCAAGGCTGCCTATGTTGAAAGTGAACGAAGCCCATTACCAAGTTTGAACAGTGATCAATACAAACAGTTCTTGAACTTATTTTCAAGAAATAACTCATCAAGAAAGGAAGACACGCCTCCAACCGCAAATATTGCAGGTAAGCTCGATCAAGACAACAAATGGGTTATTGACTCGGGTTGCACCGAACACATTACCCATAGATCTGATTGGTTTGATCATAAAATCAAGACTTCTCATGAAATGCCAGTGACCATTCCAAATGGTCATGCTGTACCTGTTGCAGGGAAGGGAACTTGTACATTACCGAATGGAACAACAATTCAAGACGTTTTATATGTGCCCGAGTTTACTTGCAGTCTCCTATCAGTTAGCCGATTGGCTAAGGACTTACAAAGTGCCATAACCTTTTTCCCTGAGTTCTGTGTCATGCAAAGCCTGCGTTCGAAGAAATTGATTGGAGTGGGTAAGTGTGAACAAGGGCTCTATCGGATGAAAATGGTGGTGAACAGAAGGGAGGCAATGGCTGCTACATGTGACGTATGGCATAAGCGACTTAGGCATGCTTCACAAGATAAACTTTCATATTTTGATTTCATCAAGAATGCTT
This sequence comes from Dittrichia graveolens, assembly GCA_038502395.1. NCBI lineage: Eukaryota > Viridiplantae > Streptophyta > Magnoliopsida > Asterales > Asteraceae > Dittrichia > Dittrichia graveolens. The sequence goes on from JARJIL010000003.1 coordinate 9,725,310, forward strand.
GTTCCAAGACTAACAGTGTGATGTGTGATTCTTGTGCTAAAGCTAAATTCACCAGGTTACCTTTTCCTACTGGTTCCATTAAAACTCATGATTGTTTTGAACTTTTACATTGTGATATTTGGGGAGGATATAGGACACCGTCACTCACTCGAGCAAACTATTTTCTAACTATTGTTGATGACTATAGTAGATCGGTTTGGGTTTTTCTTTTAAAGCACAAATTTGAGGCGAGTGATTGCTTAATCCGTTTCCATAAAATGATCAAAACCCAATTCGATAAAAATGTGAAGAGAATTCGGTGTGACAATGGGGTGAATTTACTTCAAACCGTATGAAGGGTTTTTATGCCGAGCAGGGAATTTTGCTGGAAACGACTTGCCCACATACACCACAACAAAACGGTGTCATTGAACGTAAACACCGTCACCTGCTCGAAACCGCAAGGGCCTTAAAATTTGAGGCAAATTTACCTTCTAGGTTTTGGGGCGAGTGCATCCTCACCGCAACATACATCATAAACCGACTCCCCTCCAGGGCGATTAACAACAAAACCCCGTACGAGATACTTTATAACCAAAAACCGGATTATGATCATTTGAAGGTTTTTGGTTGTCTCGCATACTATCGTAGCACCGAAACCGACGGGGATAAGTTTGAGGTGAGGGGGAGACCTGGAATATTTTTGGGTTACCCAATGGGAACCAAAGGGTACAAAGTTTACGATATTAAAAATCGCAAAATGATTGTGTCAAGGGACGTAAAATTTGCTGAAACCGTTTTCCCATATCATGACATGATAAAGGCTCAAAGTGACGATGTTGAACCGGAAATATTTGAGTACCCACCTTGGTATTATGAAGAACCAAGAAATAAAGAAACAAGTGAGGATAATCATGATTCGAATTCTCCTGAGCAACAAGAAACTGACGAAATTAATACCCCAAATGGGGTGGAGATACCCGCTGCCATTGATAATCAAGATGAAGTTGTGCATGGGGAAGCCACACCCATGCAGGGTGGTACAATCTATGAAGACCAAACAATTGGTGTAGAATCACCTTCCATACACGACCCCACAACATTAATCCCGGATGAGAGTGATGAACAAGTAAGACCATCAAGGGAAAGGAGGAACAGATCTCGCCCGGCACATCTTAATGACTACGAGGTCGAACTCCCACCATCCATAGACCAAACACTACCCACTACCAACCAAGAGTCATCGACGGTACATTCCATCGCCAACTTTATTTCCTATAAAAATTTTACTAATCCGCACAAAGCTTTGTTAGCGGCCATCAGTTCTAATGATGAGCCTAAGACCTTCAAACAAGCTGTACAGGATGAGAAATGGAGAGAAGCAATGAAGAAAGAAATACAAGCTCTTGAGGTAAACGGAACTTGGACACTTGAAGAATTACCAAAAGGCAAGCAAGCTATAGAATCGAAATGGGTCTATAAGATAAAATATAAACCAAACGGAGAGATCGAAAGATACAAAGCAAGACTAGTAGCGAAGGGTTTCACACAAATGGAGGGCGTTGACTTTCATGATACATTCGCCCCCGTGGCAAAATCAGTGACTGTTCGGACCATATTGGCGGTTGCGGTAAAAAGAAATTGGATAATCCATCAACTCGACGTGAACAATGCTTTTCTCCATGGCGACCTAAGCGAAGAGGTCTACATGATAATTCCTCAAGGTTTTGAAAAGGGAAAGGAAACTAAAGTTTGTAGACTTAGAAAGTCGCTCTATGGTCTAAAGCAAGCATCGAGAAATTGGTACCAAAAGTTCACATCGGCTCTCCTTGAAATCGGTTTTAATCAATCCCGTGCAGATCATTCTCTTTTTATTTTCAGATCCGGCAACTCATATGTGGCAGCTCTCATCTATGTAGATGACGTTATCATTGTTGGGAATGACTCAAAGAAGATTAACGAAACAAAGGTGTTCCTCGACAAAAAATTCAGTATTAAAGATCTAGGAGTACTAAAATACTTCTTAGGGATTGAAGTAACTAGAACACAAGAAGGTTTGGTTCTTAGCCAAAGAAAGTATGTTTTAGACATCTTAGAAGACAGTGGGATGTTGGGCGCTAGACCGAGTGCATTTCCGATGGAACAAAACACCAAGCTTGGAAAGGGTAATGAAGAGACACGAGTCGATGCTAGTCAATATCGAAGACTCATAGGAAGGCTTCTATACCTACAAGCAACGAGGCCTGACATCACTTACTCGGTAAACATTCTAAGTCAATTTGTGTCTGAGCCCCGACAAAACCACTGGGATGCTGCAATGAGGGTCCTTCGATATTTAAAGTCCACACCCGGACAAGGAATCTTGCTACCAAAATGTGGTGGAACCAACCTCGCGGCATACACCGATTCAAATTGGCTTGGCTGTCCGGACACGAGAAGGTCGAGAACTGGATACTTATTGCTTCTCGGTGGAGCACCGATATCATGGAAGTCAAAGAAACAGTCGGTAGTTTCTCGCTCCTCTGCAGAAGCCGAATACCGAGCGATGGCGACCACCGTAAGTGAAATCTTGTGGATACGATGGCTCCTGAAGGATCTAGAGGTTGAACAAAATGGCCCAACACAATTATTTTGTGACAACTTGACGGTTAAACATATTGCGAACAACCCGGTCTATCACGAACGAACAAAGCACGTGGAGATGGATTGTTATTTCGTAAGAGAACGAGTGGAGTCAAGGGAAGTAGAACCTATACATATTGACACAAAGATGCAAGTGGCAGATTTGTTTACAAAGGCATTGGGTTCTCGGCAACTACAACTTCTTCTTGACAAGTTGGGTATTTGTAACCTTCATACTCCAACTTGAGGGGGAGTAAAGGCAATAAAAGATTTGACCATATCTTTTCTTTTATGTCATTCTTATTTGTAGTAGCTCCTTTTCTTTAGGCTTAATTATTGTAATATGAGATTATATATATCTCTTTGGTTTTTCCTTGTCAGTGGTATGAAGCAAAAAGGCAAAACCCTTTATTCATATTTTTTAGAATAGAAGTCTTTAAAACTTCTGAAACAAAATATTGCATGGCTTCAAACTTGGTTTTTCATGATATAACCAAACATTTGAAATTGACATTCGAAAATCAATTCGGAAGTAAATAAACTCGCTAAAAGTCGATATTTTTTGTTAGAAGCATTTGAGTGTAATCATTTAATTGCATTGTAGTATTTAATATCGATAACCTCGAATTTTTCACACACCTCTTATCGAATAAGAGTAACGACATTAAAGTACGACTACTATATTAAAACAAGGACATAAGTAAACGGTTATGGCTGTTGGGGGAAAGATTTAGGATGGAAGGAGGAGCTGCTCAATCGTTTTATGGGTGTTATATATATGTGTGTGTGTTTACTTGGATTATTTGGAAGCATAGAAACACCAATGCCTTCAAGGCATATATAACATCTTCGGCTCGTGGAATATCTTCACAAATACAAGCATTATCTTTTTTCTAGATCAAGCATAGGAGTAGCAAAAAAGCAAACATCAATAGGATAAAATAGTGTTGTAATCCTAGCGGTGTTACTCTTTGATTTTCTAATAAAATTGTTTTGTTGTTAAAAAAAAGTAAAATGTTATTATATTGCCTTAAAAAATGTTATCTTATCATATTAGCCATATAATTTGTTCAAAAATATTTTTAGTTGATAAAAAATAAATGTTTCTACAAAAACTGGCATATATGCCATAATTTTACACACAAAATGTATATTAATATATTAACATTTTTCATGAAAGAATTTACTGTCCAATTGAATAATAAGCTTTCCATATATTAGTTTTATTATACTACAAAGCTAGCAGGAGTAAATAATTTGACGTAGGGGTGTTTTTTTGGGTAGTCCGGGTCGGATTAAACGGGTATTTTGATATAGATAATCTAACCGATAACCGAATCATTGTACATTACGGGTATCGGGTACGGTTCGAGTTGGTTAATTTCGGGTATACCCGATTTAGGGGCTTTTTTGTTTTTTTTTGCTAAATATTTAAATGGTATTTTTGTATAGCCTTTTTTTATTACATCTTTGGGCCACACATTCATAATAATAAACAAGTTTCAAAGAAAATGTATATATATATATATATATATTCTATACTCTTCCTTGATGAACTAATGAAGTAGTTTTCATGCAAAGACGAAAAGAAAATGACTATATATTACCTCTCGAACTCGTAGGACGTTGAAGCTGGTCCTAGAACAAATGATGAATAGCGAAGTTGTGTTTGTGTTCGGTAGGAGAAATTAGTGTTATACCCGTGCAGTGCACGAGTATGTAAATAAAACTTTTATATTAATATTTTCTATATATATATATGTATGTATATATATATATATCTATATATATTTATTTTTTTAAATATAAATTTTTTTCACGTCTAATAGTTTTAATACAATATCAATGTGTTTATTATATTTTATGTCTAAAAGTTTTTAATGTAATATCAAGTGTTTAATTTAAGCAAATTACACCACATAAAATTAAGATCCTAACATATAATAGATTTTTATTTATACATACGTAAATTGCTCAAATACAGTTTTTAATTGTTTAATTAAATATAGTTTAAAACATAATATTACATTGAATTCAAATATCTATTTATTAATAACCCATATTTTAGTACAAAGTTATTAGTTAAAAATAAGAAAACTTAAACAAATAAACTATTTATATAAAATTTTAAGTTGTAAGGGTAGTTACAAAACTCATTAACATGACCGTCGTTTCACTACCCGGTAATATGTTACGTGACAATTTTTGGACGCTTATTTACTCATCCACTAACCAACGGTTTTGAAAGACTCACTAAGTGGTTATCAAATATATTAAAAATAACTTACTACCAAACAGTATACGAATGGTTACCAAAATTCTATGTCATCATTGAAATCATCATCTTCGTGCGAATAAAGCAGATTATCTCTCCACTCTGTCAAATATATGAAAATTTTTGTTAATAATTAAATGAAAACATTCATTATCTTTAAAGGAAAAAGAAATGACAAACCATAATTTATACGCAAAAACAACTGATATAACTAACAAATAAATACAATTTGACGAGCGATAATAATTCACAATGATGGTTCAATATTTTAAGTTTTCTCATGGATTTTTATATTGATTAGTGTTTCATGATTTGAAGTGAGTTCTATTATAATAAGTATTTTTAATTTTTAATTCTAAATTAGTTCATGTATGTTTATTCATTACGTTTAATGATAAATTCTTATATATTTTTCAACATCAAGTTACTAAACAATGACAAACCATTATAATAGATTCTTATTATATTTTGAGTACATCAATTATTTAACATACACCTTAGTTCATTATAAATCTTATCTACGTTTTGATATAAATATAATCATAATATGATAAAAAATAGTATATATACATATATATTTATTTATTTAATCTTTTATCGAAAGACCAGGAAATTAGTGATTATATCGACTATGATTCATAGAAAGAGTGAATCTAAAAACAGAATAAAACGTCCATGAATACTCACTACCCTCAATGGATAAAAAATGTTAAAAATATACTAATTTTGAAACAATGTCATATTGCGATAAATTTTATATCAAAACGTAGATAAAAATGAGATGATTACAAATATATAATTATTTTTTCTCTAAACAAAATATATCACAATTTATTAAACATAATTTACAAATAACCTATAATTAATTATAATAATATGCAATTTTCATAAAACCCCTCACATGTTTCATTTAAACCCATCACAGTTTACATCCAAACCCCCTCTAATTCATTTGAATTTGAACATGATGTTACCGTTTTCATTAGTTTCTACCAATGACATGTTATTATTTGTCCACCTCATATTTACATGTCATCATTGACATCATCATTTTCATGCCACATCATCATTTTCTCACTGCTCCGTGAACAATATATATATTAAATTGTACAACATGAGTTGCAATAAGTCAAAGCAGCAAATCATTTTTAAAAAATTAAATTCGGTGTTAGAACCTAGAGGGGGGTGAATAGGTTATATGCCCACTTTTTGAAGTTTTTAACAATGTTTGCAAGTAATTAAAGAGTTTAAGGAAGAAAGATATCACCAATGGAGTAGTTTGGACACAATGATTTATAGTGGTTCAAGCAAGGGTTAACAACCTTGCTCTACATCCACTCCTTGGCCTCACCCACCAAGAGTTGATCCACTAACTTCTCTCTTTGAAGGTAGAGATAAACCTTTTACAACTTCTCTCTAATTCTAAGGCTAGAGATGATCCTCACTTCTCTCTAATTCTAAGGCTAGAGATGATCCTCACTTCTCTCTAATTCGAAGGTTAGAGATGATCCTCACTTCTCTCTAATTCTAAGGCTAGAGATGATTCTCACACAATTACAAATATACAAGAAGGTAATGTAGTGTTTGAACTTTGAAGGCTTTCACTCTTGCTTCATTCTTGATCTTGAGATGTTGAATTTGTATCAAGAATATGAGCTCACAAGTTTTTGTATATGTTATGTGTTTTTCAGATTGCAAGAGGTTAGTAAAAAACAAGACTTGAGTTACCTTAAATAAGCAAAAGGTGCAAGCTCAAAAAGTGTCCAGATTGTCCACGGTCGATCCACGGTCGACCGTGGCATCGACCGTCGGCCTGCTGGAACTTTTTGAGACTTGTGAATATAGACGTTGGCCTTTTACCAAAATCACACACAACCCATTTTTACCATAAAAATACACTGAAAAGAAGCTTAATAAAAGTTGGGTTAGTGTCATACTTCTTAAGTTTGAATTTAATCATAAAAATGGTAAAAATGGGTTGTGTGTGATTTTGGTAAAAGGCCAACGTCTATATTCACAAGTCTCAAAAAGTTTCAGCAGGCCGACGGTCGATGCCACGGTCGACCGTGGATCGACCGTGGACAATCTGGACACTTTTTGAGCTTGCACCTTTTGCTTATTTAAGGTAACTCAAGTCTTGTTTTTTACTAACCTCTTGCAATCTGAAAAACACAGAACATATACAAAAACTTGTGAGCTCATATTCTTGATACAAATTCAACATCTCAAGATCAAGAATGAAGCAAGAGTGAAAGTCTTCAAAGTTCAAACACTACATTACCTTCTTGTATATTTGTAATTGTGTGAGGATCATCTCTAGCCTTAGAATTAAAGAGAAGTGAGGATCATCTCTAACCTTCGAATTAGAGAGAAGTGAGGATCATCTCTAGCCTTAGAATTAGAGAGAAGTGAGGATCATCTCTAGCCTTAGAATTAGAGAGAAGTTGTAAAAGGTTTATCTCTACCTTCAAAGAGAGAAGTTAGTGGAGCAACTCTTGGTGGGTGAGGCCAAGGAGTGGATGTAGAGCAAGGTTGTTAACCCTTGCTTGAACCACTATAAATCATTGTGTCCAAACTACTCCATTGGTGATATCTTTCTTCCTTAAACTCTTTAATTACTTGCAAACATTGTTAAAAACTTCAAAAAGTGGGCATATAACCTATTCACCCCCCTCTAGGTTCTAACATTCGGGTTTACCTGAACCGATTTTTTGTCAACCGATATCCAAACCGAATTACATACGGGTTAACCAAATAATCGAAAATGGGTACCCGATAACCGAAAAACCCACACCATCAATGGGTCGGTCGGTTATTTCGGGTTTCGGTTTTTTTCAACAGGCCTAATTTGACATAGTGATAAATGCCTACAATAACCGAAGGCAAGGTCCTATGTTCGATTCTTGGGACCAACACGAGATTGCTTTTTTACTTCTTTTGCATTTAACAATTTTGTTGTTATTATTATTATAATATATAATGTATGGTGTAAGTATAAATATATATTTGTAACGATATCGTTTTTATCTATAGTTTCAAATGAATGTTACCGTAAAAACTATTTTTTGGAAATCGTAACACTGAAGTTCAATTTATCTAAAAAGTTAACATTTGGAAATCATAACAATTAAATATTTTTGTTAATGTCCTAATTTTAATCTATATCAAGAATAAATTTTTTGTTCATCACCCCGGATTAAGAATACCTGATCAGTTTTATTCATTTGTACTAAAGTATAGAAGACTTTTGTTAGTGCATACATGGTCACACATTGAGAAATGCACTTCTTGTTTTGATGATGATAAAAATATGAATATATGATATTATTGCTTATCAAAATTATTCATATGTTCATGTGCTACATTCTTAAGATATTAACAAGTGAAGAACAAACATAGTGAAGATCTCAAATCAACAAGAAAAGAAGAAAAGAAGCCTAAAAGACAAATTCAACCCTCACGGTCTACCCCACGGTCGACCGTGAAGTAAGCCGTCACTGCACAGCCCCACGTTTTACAAAATAACCTTAAAAGACAAATTCAACCCTCACGGTCTAGCCCACGGTCGACCATGAGTAAGCCGTCGCTGCACAGTCTTCAAGTTTCAAAAATCGTACTTTTTGAAATCAACAAATTTCTACTCGGTAAAGCGAAGATGTTGAAAGGCACCAAGGAAAATTGTGATCTAACTTTCTAATAACCTATAAATATTTTATAAAATAACCACATTAAAATTTTTATAAAATACAAGCAAATATTTTATAAAAATATCCAATGATTTATAAACCATAATAGACAAAAAGAGTATAAGCTAAAAACATTCTTGTTTAGGCAAAAATTAAACATAATCTTACATTAGAAGACTACAAACCTAAAATTGGTAAATGCATCTTTTATTTTTGGAAACTTTAAACATGCTTTTACATAGATTTCTTCTCCTTCCATTTTGGTGATAAAATTTAAACTCTTTTGGTAGGTCAACTTGGGACTTTTCTAAATGCTTTTTCTAGTGACTTTTTGTGGTAAAAAGTGTTCGAGTATGGTACAAGATAAAGTGCAATGTCCATATTTAAAATATCAAAAATTGTGAACTGGCACCCCACGACATGTCCACGATCGACCGTGACATCTTCCGTGGAGATCCGGACAAAATTAGCTTTTGCCCTTTTACAGTTATTTAAAGAAGCTTGCAACCTCACTCTTTCCAGCCTTTGAACACTGAAAAGTCAGACTTAAATATTAGATCTTGTGAGCTCAAATTCCACACAAAAGGTCATCTTTCAAGATCAAGATCAAGAGCAAGATTGTAAAGCTTTGAAAAGCAAATCTACATCTCATTTTATCATTTTATTTGTATAAGTGTGTGAGGATTAACTCTAGCCAACAAATTAGAGTGAAGTGTGAGGATTAACTCTTGCCAATATAATTAGAGTGAAGTTAGGCACATCTTAGCCTTGTTTGCAAGAAAGAAGATTATTTCTTGTAAGCTAAAGAGAGAAGTTGTAAAGGTTTATCTCTACCTTTAAAGAGAGAAGTTTTAGTGGAGCAAATTATTGGTGGGTGATGCCAAGGAGTGGATGTAGTACAAGTTTGTTAACACTTGCATGAACCACTATAAATCTCTTGTTTACAATTTGGTGATATCTCTTTTTATTTACTCTTTTTATTTCTTGCAAGTATTTGTTGTGTTGTTATAAACTTCAAGATCAATCTTTAAAACACAACTTTCTAATTTTTAGAAAAAAGTGGTAAAACAAGTAAAAGAACCTATTCACCCCCCTCTAGGTTCTTACAACTTTATTTCTTAATAATAAAACCCTTTAACAAATTAACTTTTTATTTTATTTTAATGGATAACTGGACATCATAAATTTAAGGGAAATGATTTGTTTATAACAAAAATTAGTCATGCCTAATAAGTATGACATATTTCTCTCATAAATTTGTGAACTATTCCTTTCATCTATATGTTTAAGAGTATTATTATCCAAACATAATGTTTTTATTGTTTATTATGCACAAATCATCTCCCTAAATTTGATGGTCTGAAATATATATTGAGTGTGTTCGGCAATGGGTTTATAGGGGCTTGAGATTCTAGTTTTCATAATCTCGGCCCTCTAGCCTCGTTTGGGTGTTAAAATCTTGAAAGGATTATTAAAAACATAATCCCCCATAAGCACCCAAAACAAAAGTCTTTTCAAGTAGCGTATGACTTGGACTTAGAATTATCAATTAATCAGCTCCAGCTAGTTTCACCAAACACATCCATTATTTTTTTAATCGTTTTACTTTCGGTTACTCCTCTAGATTAAAGATACTTCCAAATAGTGATAACATATTTGTAAGAAGAGCTTCTGGATCATTAATCATGCAAAACTCATAAGACCGGAATTCGGTAATAATATTGTTTACTGACATTTTACGTAACACAAAGTTTTCTATTTTTAGTGTGAGTGTATATTTAGATTAATTTAAATTAAATTGATTTTTATTATGCACAATCGTATATCTTACTCCTATATAATGCATTTACCATCTAAAAAACTCTTAATTTTAAGAAGAGTAAATTTACTAAAATACCCCTCCTTTATACCTCTCCTTTACCCATCTTTTAAATCCACAATTAATGAATTTAAACATCTTACTTCCTATATAATGCATTTACCACTTAAAAAACTCTTAATTTTAAGAAGAGTAAATTTACTAAAATACCCCTCCTTTATACCTCTCATTTACCCCTCCTTTAAGTCCACAATTAATGAATTTAAACAAATAAATATTAAAAACATAACCGACAATTAATGAATTTAAACCAATACTTATAACTGAATTATTTCTAACCATATATTTTTAACATTACCTTTTGATTTACGAGATCACCATATAATCTTATATTTTTAATATTAACTTTTGATTCATGAGATCACCTAAATTCCTGTTTTCAATAAATCAAGTTTAGGAGATTTCATAAACACCAAACAAATGAAAGAGTCAAAGAGTTGAAATTTATAAAAATTGCATTCTAACTCAATTACATAATAATTGGAACTATGAAACATTACACACACATATACATACATATATATAATCAGCAACTTCATGATTCAGCCATGCGACAAAATTCTTCCAACAAACTGAAAGACAAATAACTCAGAGTTAGCAATTTAATTCTTAATTTCAAAGTGACTCTCGCAAAGAATCTTCACAAACTCATATTAGCTCTTTGTGATTATTCTACACAAAACTCATCACAACCTCCTCTTTATTCGCCGTCGTCGCATTGCGCGGGTATCCCACTAGTATGTATATATATATATATATATATATATATATATATATATATATATATATATATATATAAAGTATGCCCAAATAATAATAAAAAAAGATATAGATACATATAATTAGACTAATGAATGTAGGTAGGTAGATGGTGAAAACCTAGCACCATTCCCAAGTAATGAAACAAGATGGGGTCATTGATGTGGAAGATTGTGAAATTCATGAATGCCAAATGGAAGTACTTGGAATGTCTCCAAGCAAATGGATTTGATATTAAGTCCAAATCTTCTTAATTACTTTCCCATCAATTTTGGCATTCACATCCCTTAATTTTATTATATATATGGTTTTTTTTTGCAATAAAGTTGAGAATGTGGGGTACTTACTATTGCATCATACAACATTATATATATATGTATTCACTAAACTAGAGCTCCCTCATATCATACAAGCATGGATAAGGACATACTGCAGGTCCAAAAAGTTTGATAGGACTATTCATATATCTCCAACAAACTATTTAATAAGGTTAAAATATCAACACCTTGAGAACTACATTTTAAACATTTACATTGATGCATGTATACATATAACTTCAGTTGGATATGTAGGTTCCCTGATAGTGTTTAGTTGTTTTCAACCAATCCAAACTGATTATGCTATATCTTACTACAATGATGATACAATATATTAATCTTTCATTGTAATATATTTATACAATAAATGACAAATTTCATATCGGAGTGAAGGGAGTGGTCTCCCCTCCCACTTCTCATCTTTCTGTCACATCAACAATACATTGTTTCCCCTCGTCTATATTTCAACCACTGATAATGCATGATCATCTCCCCCTTCTTCATCTTTCTCACGCTTTTTCTTAGTTAAAACAAAATATTAAATAAATATAATCCTCCACTGCCACCTCTGCCTTACACCCACTTTCCTATAACTCTCTTTAGCTTCCCAACGGCCCGCTTCCTTCATCCTGCCACTATAGAGATCGAGTGGTGTTCTTGCATCAACCATCTCCTACTTTCCGCAACCACTCCGTTAATTCTCTCTAACATTTGTATACGCTTCAAACATTTTCTCTGTTACGGGATCATTCAACTTAATATATAGACAAATAGTCAAAAGAGTTCTCTTATACATCTAAACTATGGATGATTGTTTTAGAAGCTACAAGTATAAATGATATTTTTACCGATGAAACAAACTTAACTCATACTATGTGGTTTTAACATATATATGAATTATTTCAAGTAGTATTGATTATTTTATGGTGTAGTAGTTAAGATATCATATTACTCCAATTATAAATATATATATTTTTTTGTTTTTCTCCATAAATAGAATTCATGGGTGTGGACCATGTACATGTAGAGTCATGTCCAAGATGTACATCAAAATTATATATATGTTTTTGTCATCATATCATCATTTCCAAGTATATATGGATCCCCGCTTTTATTCATTTAACTTATGCCAATGGAAATTCCATGGGCGATCATCCTTATCTTATATAAATTTGGCATGTATAGGGAAAGGTTTATTTGAGAACTGTTTTTATTACGAGAACCAATCTTAGCCGTTCATTTTGGATAATAGAATTCATGGATGAAGAGCGTGAGGGGATTGAGTGTGGCAGGGTGCATGTAAGGAATTAATGGGTGAGCAATCCAATTGAAGGAGGGGGAATTGGACGACTAAGATTGGTTCTCGTGGTTCTCGTACAAAAAACAGTTCTCGCAATAAAAACAGTTCTCAAACGAAATTATATATATATAGGCAAAAGTTCATTTAAAAACCGATTTTATTACGAGAACCGCAAGAACCATTGTGGACCAATCAATTATTAACATGTTTTAATCAATTAAATTAAATATTAAAGGACATAAAAGTAATTATATATATTAATTACGGCGCCAATTAAGCGCTGCTTTTTGCTGAAATGCTTGAGCTCCCATTTTAATTCTAATATTATCTTCTCTTTTTCCTCTTTTTTTTTATTTATGTACCCTGAATTCTTTTTTTTTTGTTTTTAATATTTGTGATCTATAAAAAGAATCACTTTTTTATATTTCTTTTTTAGTTACTTCCTTCTCTATTTATTAATCATAATTATATACCTTTTTATTTAAGATCGACGATGAGAATTATTTTTATTTTGACAAACAGAATATTAACTAAAAGATCTAAAAATGCCACTTTTTTAATTAACGACCTACTTTTATTTACAAGCACCAAATTTTAAAATTTATAGTAATACTGAAAAAACAAATGTAAATTTGTATAGTTATTTTTCGTTTATTTTCTCTCGTGTTTAGTATAATGATTCAAGTACACAATTTTGATATGATGTTTGTTAACATGTAAGTTACAATAATATGTAGTATTATTTACATTTTTGTTGAAATTTTTTTCGTTATATATTAGGTACTCATACCTCCAGATCCCTTTTGTTAGAACTTTTTAGGTTGACATGTTCTTTGACTAAACCAACTTTGAGTTGCATGTCCACTAACTATAAATGAACCGAACGAACACGAACCGGACTTGTTCGCATTCGTTCGTTTAACTTTAGCCAAACAAAAAAAGATCACGAACGGATAAACGAACGAATATTTGTGTTCATGTTCGTTCGTTTAACTTTAGCCGAACAAAAAAGAACACGAACGGATAAACGAATGAATATTGGTGTTCATGTTCGTTCGTTTCACTTTAGCCGAACATAAACGAACACAAACGAACGAACACATATACAAATATAATACAAACCTAACATTATTAAATATAAACAGACGCTAACTACGTGTGTATATATGTGTGTGTGAGAGAGAGAGTGTGTGTATGTATATATATATATATATATATATATTTACACACACAAATATACCCATACATATAAACGAACATAAATAAACGTATAAACGAACGTTCACGAATATAAATAAACAAACGCGGGTCTTTATTCGTGTTCATTTATTTAACTAAACAAACAAATATTTTTGTTCGTGATCGTTTATTTATTAAATAAACGAACATACACGAAATTCCCGCCAAACAGTTCATGAATGGTTCACTGAACGTTCGGTTCGTTTACAACCCTAACGTGCACACATGCATCTAGGTGTACATGTGCATGTGCATATATGAACGAGATGCACACGTGCACGGTGAATATATGCACCTAGACGCAATTGTGCAAAAACAAAACCTAGTAGTATGAATAAGTTTTGCACATATGCATCGTGCATTTGTGACTTTACTGTATGTGCTGAAAAAAAGATTGTGGTATATGCACCTATTGTAATTTGCACATGTGCACCTATATGCACCTGTGCTAGAAAAAAAAGACAATGTTATGTGCATATGTGCATATATCAAATGTTGTGTTGAAAAAAAACCGGAAAAAATGAAATTTTTTTCTTTAAAAAAGTATAGCAATATGGATGGCATATTAAAGAGCATTATTTTCTCGTTAATTTGGTATAATTTTCGTATTTTAATACCTTTGCGTTTGGAAGATATTTTAATTTTAAAAAGTGGGGGTAAGTGGTCCCCCACTTTATTTAGGCAATTTGCCTAAAATACCCCTCCAAACTATTTGGAAAGTGAAAATAACGGCTGTGTTTTTAATTAATTACATGTTTGTCACAATTAATATTAACCTTTGATTAATTATGATCAATACCACAAACGATTCTCGCAATAAAATTGGTTCTCAAATGAACCTCCCCTATATATATATATATATATATATATATATATATGCTTATCAAGAATTTCTGGATAAAATATAAGTGTTATAACAAACTAGTTTAACAACCTCCTAAAAACACGGAGAAAGCTTAATTTAAATTTAAAACTATGTACATTTTAATAGATTACAAACAGGTAAATATAGTAAACAATTGTAAATAATATATAGTGATATAAATTGTAATATAAAAGGATAAATTTATTTAAAGTTAGAAATTTATACGCAAAATTATGATGATATTTTTCTGTAGAACCTCTTTATATATGACATTTATTGTTTTATTTACAGTCTTACTTTCTTCATCGCAAATAAGAATTTTTAGACTATTCTCACTTTTAACTTGAGAAACCGTAACATATAATTGACAATGACAAAAAAACATGACATCTCAAAAACAATCTAATATTAGATAACGATTGGCCTTGAATTTTGTTTATTATCATTGTAAAACAAACCTGTAACATATAGTGTGACAACGTAATGTTACAAACAGATGGAATTAAGCAAACAATTGGAAACAAAACATTGTGGTATGAATATTAATAAAAGAAGGGTTAATTTATCAATTGTGATGTAAATATTAATAAAAAAACAAATTTAAAAATGTTCAAAACACCATGTTTAATAAAGATTACATTAATTAGGGAAGCCTCGATCAACAAAAACTTTTTAACAAGTGACGAGTCACAAATCATTTACAAAACAGTACATGATCGACCATTATATATAAAGGGTTGCCATCAAACGACAACATATATGAACAACCCCAACTCCCAAAGTATTAACAAACAAAGGTCAAAGTGTTACCATTGTTGACCACATGACTGTTAATATACATACAAAAGTATTGTTCAAAACCTTCCAAGGTAAGTGGGTCTACCCAACGCTAACGGGGTGTTTGTTTTAAGGCTTATTTTTCGAATTTATTTTTTTATAAGTTTTTTTTCCGGCTTATTTTCTTGTTATGAGTCATAATAAGCCCAATAATTAAAATATGTGCCCAAAAACTAGATTATAATAGGATTTACTTCTTCAAAACGTATTAAACTATACCCCAAATGTTAATACATGTATCCACCTTTAAAAACTGCTATTATGTGTATTAAACTTTTAATTTGTTGTTATTATATGTATTTTGATTACATAAAAAATAAAAAATAAAAGTATAAGTTTAGTACATACAATAACACATTTTTTGAAAATTTGATACACACAATAGCATTTTTGGAAGTGGATACACACATTAACATTTGGGGTATAGTTTAATACATTTTGAAGAACTAAACCCATTATAATAATAGAGTTGTGTTCAATAAAGTCCATGTAAAAAACATAGTCCTAAATTTTTAATATTTAACCACATGTGATTCAGTATACAATCACATATGATTTGTAAAAGCATCACATGTAAATTACGAAAATGTCATTCCGTCTAAATTTTTAAAATACAATCTGGACCATTGATCTAAAGGCTAAAATTAGTCCTTTAAGACTATGAATTAAGTATGGACTATATTAAAGATTCTTTATAAAAATAAGATCGGAAAATAAGACCTTACTTAGCTAAAACAAACACCCCCTAAGGTCACCAACTAATAATCACCCGTAGACGCACATTTGAAAACAACTTGTTTAGCTTCATCAAGCTAGTAAACATATTTCAGCATAAAACAACATAAAAGTAGTCATCTAATGTAACACATACCAACTAGCATCACAACATGAATCATATCAACGTACCCTTCAACATGTAGCAACTAAGGGCGCCCATAGAGAAAGCCCAAGAGTAACTCTATGTTGCATGAAAGCTAATCGTGCTCAACAACTCATTAGTGAGGGATACATATCGCCCGACAAGGTGGGTATCATAACCATACATCATTTGTTCAGATTCAACAAGCCTCCTCCAAAGAACACGATCTTGTTGAATCTAAGGCCCAAAATCCACAATTGTAAGACCCTGCATCACAAGTCTTGGTCCTGAATTAAACACTGACTCCGGATAGTGACTTTCAACAACTCACACTCAATTCATTGGTTGTTCAATGACATTATTTACTGGTATAGAATAGCAATACATCATAGTTTTTATTATATTCATTTATATAAGTGAATAAAAAAGTAAAATCAAAATTTCAATCAAACCGAAATATATACCGAATTTGAAGTTCGAATACAACGGAAACGAACATTGATTATTGAAGTTAGAATATAAATGAAAATCATTTTCGAAATTTGGGCCGAACGTTGGAAAACAAACATGGATTTTGAAATATTGATAAACAAAATCGTAGTTGAAACGAAAAACTGTATTTGAAAACCAAAAAAATTCTCGTTCGATGACATTTGGCCTAAATGAGTCGATACGAAACTGACTCGAACCCAACCCGAATTAACAGCCTTACTTTGATAAGATTATTCAACAAGCATATATACAGTAAACACAATCAACATAGGACATCACTATGATGACAACTAATCATGCCTAACAACTTTAGATGACCACAAATTAGCTAGTAAAAGCAACTTTGTGTATCAGTGTTTCAAAAGTCCAAAGGTCCAATGCACTCACTTTGGGTTGGATGAAATCACAACCCGACTACCCACACACACAACTTCAATCAATCAACAATACGCCCCTGTAGCATCATATAGTTGACATATAAGAGCCTAACATACTCGATAAAGCTTCACGAGAGATTGTGTCGCAATACTAAACTTTGCATACGCGATTTTGGAAATCCACCCTCCCAAAAAGCCATGACTTTGTGTCATGATGTCCAAGCAATCGCCTCGTGAACTGGCACTCAAGCAGGTCACATTTTAGCCACTTCAAAACCAACCCATTTCGTACCCAACATTCAATCAACTCGTTCGCAACTTACAATATACATTTAGACCTAAGATTTGCACATTAAAACTTAAAGGATGGATACATTTAGGTACCAAAAGAAACCTCCACTCATATCAATGGCTACCAGCCTACCATTCTGTTTCTGGACCCCAATCAACAACATTCAACTTCACAGTCGGCAAATTACCAACATATCTACAATTATCAAAGAACAACTTTGAAAGAAAACTTACTTGAGGTCAAGCTACAATCACTTGAAGCTTCAATGGTGCAACAATCGTAGCAAATCCACCACAATTTAATTTCCACGACAGAGTCAAAACAAACACAGTCAGCAACGTACCTATTTTCTCAATTTCATCAAGAACACAACATTCTGGTTTCTTCTCTCTCTCTCTCTCTCTCTCTCTCTCAAATGTGGTAGCAACAGGAAAGACTCACAATGAGTCAAATACTGGCTAAGTGGGTGTAAAAACCCTAAATTTCCACTTTAGACCCCCCAACTTTATCAAACGACCACATAACTCAAGCATTAGTGACTTGTATACTAATTAATACAATCCAATTAATCCTTTTAGCAACATGTTTAACTTTATAAATTAAACATCCACAATAACACAAATAATTTCCAAATAAATTAAGTCAACAAAACACAGTAATAATGATTAACTTATAAAACTGATTTACACTACTAAACCCCAAAACAAGATGTTACAGACTTATAGTTATCTTTCTACTTGATTGTTTTATAGCTTTTTCATCCTTATATCAATCTTAGAAACTCACTGAATCTTGGTTCCTGTTTATTTTTAAGAGATTGTAAGGTTTTATCTTTATTTACAACGATTTTCCATGTGACCTTTTACGTTTTTGAATTTAGGTCGTTAGATGTTACTATGTTAGGACTTAGGAATGTGGATTTTGTTTGTTGCTTCTTCTCAGGACACTGAAGGCCTGTTGGGCATGTGCTTCCCTTTGGGATTTAGTCTTTAGGTTATAAGTTATAACTAACTTAGAGCCTTTACCATGATTATTGTGAACTTAACTACTTAAATGTATTCTCAAAATTCATAGATCTTTGGAGATGCTATCCTAACAAATTGATCTCACCGAAAATATATAAAACTTATATGAGATCCAAAAAAGTTTGTATGAATGATCTATTAATAAAACTGATAGCGAAATAATCATAACTGATCTTTTTAAATTAGTAGCTCAAACCGAGCTGAAGACCAAGAGCTGCATGTACGAGAAACAATGTCATGATTCCGCTACCTAAGATTCCATGAACATTTCTTAGCCCCGGGTTTCCCTACATTAAAAAGGAAACTTCAATGAAATGAAAACATAAAAGATTACAACACAGTTTTTGTTTATTAGAATACTATAAGAGGGGGCGGAGTGGAGGGCAAAGTGACGTGTGATGGAGGGTCATCACATAGCCGATGTGATTACCCCACCATGAGGGTACTCACTGTAGTTTTCTCTTATTTCTTTTCTTTCTTTCTTTTTTTTTGTCTTTTATGTATAGATTAGGTTTTTGGGTAAGTGTGATGGTGTGATGGAATATGTGTCAAGTGTGATGGTAGTTTATGACCCGTTTGATGGGAGAAAAGCTGGCGTGACATAATGTAATGGTGTGATGACGTGATAAAAACTTGATATTTAATTCTCCTTTCAAGAAATATTTATATTGATGAAGGGTTGGGTTTACCTCGAATAATGTTGGCAATGCTGTTTGTATGGCCAAAAGGGTTAGACCGATTAACCCCGTCACAGCATGAGGACTACAAGAAACCATATAGGATCTTCAGTTTTACGTATAAGCATATTTTTCAATAAGAATCATGTAAATAATGTGTGAAGTAATTATACCATGTTAAAAATGTATTTTTACTATTTTACGACATATCCGTTGTTGAATATTTACAATTACTGTTTGTTTGTCTTTATATGAATTTTCAACAACAATCATCAAGACGTAAAATTTGGAAGATGGTACACATTAGAAGTGTTACCTTTCGAGGATGGGTCTATCAGAAGTAAGTAGAGAGGTGACACCGCCGGTGGCACCAAGAGCAAAGAAGAAGAACATCCCAGCTAGGAGTTTAGGATGCAAGTCTTTGGCCATAGCTTTTTCCTCCTAAATTTATTCAATGTCAATAAGTAATGTTAATTATTGTCTTATATCTCATTAAAGTTTACACAAACATGTAAACTAGTTGATATCTTGTGGTTCAAAGTGATCAAAGCAAATGTAGTTTAAACAAGTGACTGGACCCTGCCCAAAAAATGCCAGAGGTTAAATGAGCAGAAACTCTTTTTTTAGCAAGATTCTTACCACATCATCAGAAAACCGAATACGAAAACCTAAATAAGTCCCGTAACCACCCATAGCGAAGAGCACGACTGCCTGCAAGATGACAAAATCATTCATCAAATGCATATATTAAGTTTATCTGTTTATTAAAAACTAGAAATCGAAATGAACTATACCATGTTACCAGGATGGCCCCAATGGACAAGCCAACCAGGGAGATCCCAAGATTTGACGAGCTCAACAAAAGGTCCAAATAGCGATCTAATGGTTCCAGCTGACATTCATGAAATCAAATAGACGACTCAAAAAATTAATCAAACTTACCTAAGAATATGATCATAGACTTTAGCCAAATAGAAACAACATAAACATAAACATTTTTCAACTAAATATACAAACAATTAGCTATCTTTAAGTACATCAATTTTGTTTGATTTTAAACACACTAGTTAACATAAAGGGCTGATTGCTGAAAAAAGTAACATGTTTATAAAAATTTGCCAGTGTAAAATTTTGTGCCAAGAAGGGATTATAAATTTTAATTTGTATAATATTAGAATAATTGTTCGTATGATACACGGGTTGGTTTAGAAAATAAAAAATTAAACATTAATAATAAGATATTAAATAATTATAAAACGTGAAAGAAAGAGAATTTTAAAAAATGGCGTCAACAACCAACTCAGCGTTGGAAGGTTGGGCGGGGGGCGCACATGATGGCAGAAAATGATATGAAGAGACATGATTATATTTCTTGTACAAGAGATTGATCATTATTGTTACAATTAAGACAATAAAGTCAAAAATATATTTGTCAGAATTAAAAAAATAAAAATGATTATAAATTTTTTTTTTAAATGATAAAACTAAAAACTTGGTTAAATATATTTTAAAATGTTATAAAAAGTAAATATGACATTTGTAAGTTAAAGACAGACAAAAACGATATTTTAAATACTTTCAATAATTTTGATTTAAATTAAAGTTAAAATTTGAATCCAATTTTGACGGATTTAAATGGTTGGTTAACATTTAATTTTAATCTAATAGATTTTATTATTATGTTAGATTTTTATTTATACTAGATTAGAAGATGATTATATATATTAATATTGTGGTATTTTAATCAATGTTGGCACGTACTTGTTTCAATTGCATGCTCTTCTTACGTATCTTTATAACCACATCGATTCTATCATTCAAATTCAATCAAATTACTTACATAAATCACTAATCGTCTTATATCAATTTGAGAATTCATGTTAAACAAATTAATTACATTACAAACTAAATGAAAATGCGAAATGATATGATTGTGATAGATTGATAAAATCAATCTGTTCAAACTGAAACAGATCGAAAATGTGTGAAGCAAGGAAAAGAGCAGCAATTACTCACCTCCAGGAAGGGCAGCAAGCAAGAGAAGAGGGAGAGGGGAGACGGAGTATAGCAGACTCTCACTTTCCCTTTCTGTTTCTGTTATCATTTCATCTTCTTGTTGTTGAAGGATTTCTGTTCCAATGGAGTTATCGTTGTCAAGGGCGAAAGTTGTGAAGTAAACCCTATGATTTCTGCTGCTTCTGGTTGTACATTTGGCTAAGGGTGAAGCACAAGAAGGTACAAGTGCAACTGGAATCGGAATTGAGGAAGGAGATGAAGAGGTGAGTCTGTGAAATGAAGAACTGCTCAACATCGCCATTTTCAAAAGCTTAGTTACGAGTGTGTGTCTGTGCGTGTGTGTTGGTGGGTGAACTAATAAAAGGGAGGGGGGGTGGGAGGGAGGGGAAAGGCAAAGAAAGAGACACGTTTTGGGGCTTTTTGGCGATTCTTGATAGATAGTTGTAAGGTGGAACGTGGTATCAACGACCTCTTCTCTTTTCTTACCCCCAAGTATTATCTTAATAGAAAAGTAATAAACTAATAAAAAAGGTGTTCAGCTAGAATGCTAGATACTTTTATAGATTTTTGAACAGCAAATTTAGTAAACTGGCTTCGTAATAACATTCATATAGAATAGTATGTAAGTCCCAAGCCACGTATCATAAGAAAGTAATATCCTCCATTTTTTTAGAAAAAAAAATGGTGAAGGGTGTTCTCGATTTTAAATCACAAAAAAAATGACTGAATTTAGGAACAAAAATTAATTTCCTCTAAAATTAGAAAGGTTTTAAAAAGAAAGCAAAAAAAAACGTTTATATTTTACTATTGATTATTGTTATTTATGTAATTTTAAGCATTAAAGACTATTAAAAAATTCATTTGAAATTTTTTCTTTCAAAATAAAAGCTTCCAAGTCCACCATACTAAAAGCTTTTATTTTCAAAACAAAAATTTTGCAACATCTAAAAGCGTTTTTAAAAAAACCTCCGTATCAAACATACCCATAATAATTCAAATCACAAACAATATTTAACCATTTAATAAACAAAAACCCAACTACCATTAACTTAAACACACCAACTCCTATTTTCATTTTTCATCTAGACAAAATATCGTCTACATACAACATAATACTCATAAATTTTATAAACGAATTGTGACCGACAATTTGAGACCAGGACGACTGACCCTGAATTAAAACATTTTCTCAAACATGTCAATCTTTTCAATTGCTAAATCATACAATTAAGTTGGAGTGAGAGAAAGAACACTTATTTGTGTCATGTGAAACCCTAACTGCATATGTGAACAAGATGACATTATGAATCTAAGTCTAAAACAACTTGCATCATCATGTAAGACCTCATCTCTGCTCTTCAGCTTGTAAACCAGAGCATCCACCTATCTAATCATGAAAATCTGGGAACCAAAAACAAGTAATGTCAAATTATTTCAAGACACCATCTTATGGGGAAAAAACCGCTTGCGATACCTTAATGGTATGTACACGCCGCATCATTGGAAAAGATGCATCATCTATCGACGCGAAGAACATTATTATGTATGGATCCCCTGGTAACCACTTCTCTCATGGGATCAATCATCCATTTGCCATCAACAATAAATTTGATCTGCACTTGTTGCAAAGATTAATGGATCCAGATTTCATATACTTCAAAGAACTATTTAAGAAACAATTTTGACAGGTTATATTGTTACTGTTTTCAAGACAAACAAAATTAAAAACAGAGTATAATGGTTGTGAATCACAGCTTTCCGTACCTCATAGATCCCATGATATAGCCACAACGTGGACTTCCAGAGCCTAGTATTGCTGATAGAAGCATTATGGGAGAAAAATCAATATTAGAAGACCATTCTTGAAAGAATATAAGAGTAATTTTAAAGAAATTGAAAATTTTCGTTCGTATGAAGATATATTAATACTGACTTCTTGTTATTATTTCAATAGACTTGACAGTTAAATTTTTTATCCATGTGTGTTTTAAACAAAAAAACTCAGTTAACTTGAAATTGTGGGAGTATAAATAGAGAACTTAAAGGTCAGTTTCTGAAAAGTTTTGCTTTACACATTTGGCCTTTTCTGAAAACAGAAAACCCAAGCCCTGTAGCTTGGGAACGAAATGCTATAAGGCCGACTAAAACTATATGCAGCTATTGTTTTTCAAGCTAAAGTAAATGGACAGGAAGTTTCCCACAATATCTCCCCTACAGTATTCTCTTGCTATCCACGTCAGATACCCAATAAATCTATTTAGAATGGTTTTTTTTTAAGTAAAATGATTTACGAGGATTTCTGCACACAAAAAAGTTATATTCGAGAAGTGCAATATCAAACCGGCGGTTTACAAGATGCAAAACCAAAATGGTCACACACATGCAATGATTTAATTGGTGGATTGAACATGCAAGTCAAAAGTGTTTGTGTCTATTATTTAAATGAACATGATGATGTACTTTTATTTTTCAAACAAGAGATTGTTTGTATAATGTTCTATACATTGGAACTTTATTGTTAGTTACTATTTTTTAAGTGAAAGGTTTGAGACATTGGGGTTTCTTGAAAATCGAGGTTACCAGTTTGGTCATCAGTTTTTTGGTTAAGCCGGCAGAACCGAACCATGATCACCCATACAAGAGAATTCTATCAAAAGAGAAGGAAACTCGCGACAAAGGTAAGTTCTTCCCCAAATAATTCCCAGCACCATAGTTCTCAAACTTGTAAATGTTATGAGTCGACTCATCCAAGTCAAGTCACAAACACTAGAAAAGAGATGTCTCAGTAGGACAACTGACTTGCGATTTTAGGAGCGACTCAGACCGAGCCAAGTCATCTAGGTGTTGAGTTTGGAGGCTACTAAAACAAAGAATTTGAAGTTTGGCAAAATTAATGCTCCACGCCATGGAGCATGGTTGCTCAGCGTGGAGCGATGTCACACAACGTGCACTTTTGTGTTTTGGGCCGACTCCATTTTGTTTTGTTTTAGGCGGCAGATTGTTTATTAGGGTTTAGTAGGTTAACCCTAGTTTCTCCTCGATAAATATTTATCTCCTGTAACAGTAACCTTTGAGCACCTAATAAGAAAAGTAATCTCTAGTTCGGCCGTGGACGTAGCTTGATCATACCGATCGAGTGAACCACGTAAAATTCTCGTGTTCTTTTCGTTTGCTATTTGCTTGTCTATTTGTGGTGTTATTGTTTGGGTCCATCCCGCGTTTTCTTTACACTCGGAACATGGATGAGTCGAAGAATGAAGCAGAATCCTTGATTTCTCTTTACCTTCATTGAAGGTAGCGAGGTATCGATCTCTCTTTGGTGGCGTCGAGGTCTCCATTTCTCTTGAAGCCCATAATAAATACCATTTACTGCTATAAGCTCATAACAAATATCCAACTAGGTAACACTCTCCTCGGTTCCAACCACCCAAAAGATAGTCTCTTCAGTTCCGAGATTTGGGATATGTTTGAATCTTCTACTAAAATGATCAAGAAAATACAATTTGAAGTCTTCATTTCCCATTTATGTGTCTTCAATGCAAATTCCATGAAAAGGTACTTAACTTTTATATAGTCAACGTTTTGTAATATGTCCCACAAGTGGTCCCACCACCCAACACTTGACGTCAAACCCAAACCTCCCTTCTGTCAAAGGATATGAAGTGTGTTGGGTTGCAGTACATCAAAGCTATTCGCAAGCTGAAATATCTTTCGAGCCTCGTAGGACAATCTACGACTCGTTTGATCCTGATGAGGAAATCGATGGACACAATGGACCAAGAAGTCTCCGAATACCATAAAATTCGATGAGACGAATGTTGGGATTACATTGAGCGAAGGGTGGGGTCAAGCATTAGCAATGCGCCAATGCCTAAGATACATTCTTTGTGCTTTGCATTAGCAATCCTGAGTCGAGCATTCCCTTGCACTTGATCATGTTAGGTTCAACGATGAAACAAAGGCCAACAATAGGAATACAACGTTCTAGAAAGAAAACTCTTTTACTCCAATCTAAGTGCCTGTTTTAGTTTGGGATAGCCATGACATGTTGATGAGAACAAGAATTCAAGGAGACAACAATATGGACTTAGGAAGGGAGAAGGGCTGATTGTTTTAAAGGAAGTAGAAGAATTAAAGGATAGTTCCAAGGAAGACTCCGTCTCTCAATGCATGATGCAATGAGCCGATACAAATGAGAAAATACAAAATGACATGCCCAAAACGTAATCTCTTTTCCTATAAAAAGATACTCCTTCTAACTAACTTTCTAGCCACTTTACTGAATTACCCTTTTACCCCTTCTAGAATACAACTGCCACATCTTAGGTTTACCCTCATTAGGTCTTATTAATTCTGCATCCATATCCATTACTCCCGCCTTTCAACATAGTCTTGTCCTCAAGACTTACATCAGTTACGTCTTCCCAAGTAGCCTCTTCAGTTGGCAATCCCTTTACTAGCAACTGATCCCTTCATTATTGCAGGTCATTAAAAGAACATGTTTCCAACATTGCTACCGGAACAATTTGATCAGCCACTCCAAAATCCAGATCAGGAGGTAAGACTTGATCCCACTAACCGCCTTCTTTAGTAACGAGACATGAAAAATCAGATGAACTTTGGAAGAGGGAGGTAAATCCAATTTGTAGGCCACCCAATTTCTCCACAATTTGAAAAGGCCCAAAAGATCTGGCAGCAGGTTTCTGGTGAATACGGCTTGTAACTGACATCTGACGGTATGGTTGTAATTTGACATAGACCCATTCACCAACAGAGAAATGTACTTCCCACCTCTTCTTATCAGCCTGTTCCTTCATAACCATTTGCGCATGCGCCAAGTGAAGTTTAAGTTGTTTTAGAGCTTCATCCCGATCTTGTAGTTCTTCTATGACCGCCTAAACTCGTACTTCCCCTGGAATTAATTTAACGACTGATGGTGGTTTCCTCCCATACACCATTTCAAATGGAGATTTCCAAGTTGACGCATGAAAGGTCGAATTATACCAAAACTCAGCCCAAGGTAGCCCCACAGACCAATTATGGGGCTGATCAGTTACAAAACAATGTTAATACGTATCTAAACAACGATTAATAACCTCATTTTGACCATCCGTTTCGGGATGGTAAGCAGAACTCGTGAGCAGCTTTGTTCCTTGCCAGCGGAAAATTTCTTGCCAAAAACGAGTTAGAAATAATGGATCTTTGTCACTGACAATGGTCTTTGGAATTCCATGATGCTCAAACTACTTCACGAATAAATGTTTCAGCAACACTCTTAGCTTTGTACGGGTGTTTAAGAAGGATAAAACGGCTATACTTAGAACGCTTATCGACAACCACCAGAATAGCATCAAAGCCTTTTGGATCCACCCCTGAGGATCAAAACCGTAAGTCCATAACATTCAGAAAGTTTAATCTTCTTGACTGCCCATGGAAGACCCGACTAAGGAGGAACAGGCGATTGACCAGAACCATTGGAAACACCAGACAAGGGTGAGCCCTCCTTTGGAGAAGGAGGTTCCCATGAAAATTCTCCCGAAACGCCACCAACACCCATCAGACTCTTGCCTTGTTGCTTCATCCATCCTAGCATCAATTTTCAAAACTCGCTGGCTTCTGTACGATCCACATCCAACGCTTGAATCGCTAATTTGATTTTCACCATATTAGCTTGTAACCGATGAATTTGTTCATTCTGCTGCTCAAAACGTGATTGAAGAATCGATCGAGTTTCCATAAGTAGTTAAGCACCGAGGAAGAGGGAAAAATGAAAGCAGGTCATCAGGCAGGTCGGATCAATGACGAGAAAAAGAATTCAAGGAGACAACAATAGAGACTTAGGAAGGGAGAAGGGCTGATCTCCCTTTCCTACAAAAAGATACTCCTTCTAACTAACTTTCTAGCCACTTTCCTGAATTACCCTTTTACCCCTTCTAGAATACACCTGCCATATCTTAGGTTTACCCCCATTGGCCTTATTAATTCTGCATCTGTATCACATATTCTATAGAGTAATTACCATAGTATAGAAAGACCAAGCTTCGCATGATCATACATTGTGGAACCTCGTGATATGTGATACTAAACCAACCCTAATTTGGCCAGATAGGTCCTTGATAGACCTAAAATATTTTTCTTCCAACATGGCATCCTAATCTTATGTGTGCCATGCAAGTGGCAACAAGATAGTTTTGTATAGATGATCAATACTTGCCTACAAAAGCAAGGAAAGGAATTCAATGCTAATTGCTCAAGTAATAGTCAGAGACAAGACTTCTAAGAAAGAAAGAGAGTGGGAAACCTCAATTCAATAGGATCTGTAATATTCGACGAAGGTTGTGGATCCAATTTTACACCATGATGCCATCCATTGAAGCTACCTGCCACCTCAACAGTCTCACCTTCGCCCCAGTACTCAACTTGAACCTAAGAAAGTGGAAGCTTCCATTAGCTATAAAGGTCACCACTAACACCTACAAATTTCAGATAACAAACTACTCTACGACGACTACATTCTTAATATTTTATACACTCACTGGTGTTTTCCTAAAGCTTGTTTCACTACCGTAAAATAACATAAACGATAAAGGAAGGTGATACAGCTTCTTCATATTTGAACAATGTATGTAAAATATCTGGCATTGCTGATAAACAAATACAAGTTACCTGCTTTAATCCAGAAAGGCTTTCTTCAGCCGCAAGTAACTCTGCATCTTTATCCAAGAGAAGCTTCTGTGCTTTACTTATCTCTGTTTCAGCTTTAGCTTGTAATTCAGACAATGCTTGCTGAGGAGCAAAGCACATCGATCACCAATACATAAGATGGAACCGATATTTTTAAAGGTGTAAAAATAAAATAATCAAATATAAGATAAAATTGTGCAGGGTGACATATATGCTAGAATTTACACTTGGTGGGAGTCGGGCTAAATTATCTAACCTTTCTTTACTATTCAAGGTTTATTAGTGTTTCATGAAGGCATTGTTTCTAGATTTTGAAATTGTCAAGGGTGTCTCTTATTATTATGATTGGCTATTTTGTTCCAGAGGTTAAATTTCATCTTTTAGTCGTTACAACTATAAAGGGATAGAAACAAATACAGACCATTGTTATTAAGGATCTTTCTTATAATAGTCTAGTATAAAAATAGAAAAACTACCTTGTTCTTCTCAATCTGTTCTTTTAACTGAGACAATTCCAATTCCTTGTGATGCTAAGCATATAAAAGACAATTAGAAAAATTACATATGCTATGAAGATACAATAACAAGCTCCTGATAAATAACTGTTGGAGATGAATATAATAATACCAGCATTACTTTAATACGATTGATTTCTGTTTGATCCTCCTTAGTTCTGATCTATATTATACAAAAAGAAGAAAATGCAAGTGAGAGAGAGAAGTAGATTTGTATATGAAATACACAATCAGTTGAGGAAACGACCTCAAATTCCACATCCTTATTTGTATTAGCAGATTCGGCACTTGCTAGTTGATCACTGGAAGTAACATTCCTTCAAAGGATGCATATGAATATTAGAGAATCAGTCAACAATATGACTTTGACATGCAAGCAGGACTATTTACAATATACAGATGATGTAAGGAATGTAGCAGAAGTAACAAAGCAAACCTCAACTGAGAAGAAGTTGAATTTACAATCTGAGATGTCAGGATACTTCCATTCTCTAAATTCATTGAGTCCACTTCACAAAGCATGTGACTGTTTGGCTCTCCATTTTTAGAACTTAATTCAGGCTCTGTTGAATCCTGTGATCCAATATTTTCCTTCGCATTTACAAAGTCATCCAAGTCATCATCTAAACACCAAGAAGCACGAATAGCTGATTATGATGTCATCATCATATTTTTTTACTTTTTCCACTAATCATGTCTTTTTATTTTCTCAAATGCCTTTACAAAATATGTTTTTTTACGTCAAAAACCTTAAGCCTTGCACAATGATCAAGATTTTCATTTTTAGGTGATTTAGTTTGTTAACATTAAAATATTATAACAAAAGGATTTATTCAAATCATTTAATAGATACATTTTTTGTGTGGTTATTTATGTAAACATGTAGACCAATTTGATTAAATTAAAACATTGAATTTTCATTATCCGATGTATGATACTATTTTATTTTGGAAATCAGTTTTCGAAAATGGCGCCATAACATAGCATTTCCAATACCTTCTTTATTTTTATTTTTGTTTTCTATCATGGAAATCGGTTGAGATAATCATGATTCAAGCTTCTAAGATTCACATATAGCAGACGTTTTTTCTTCACGTATACATTTGCTAAAAAACTCATTCTCTTCAATATGATAATCTTCAAGAAAAAAACAATAAAACAATCATTTTCAGAACTTGGAGATATCAATTGCAAATGATGGAAAACTCCACAGATGCCTTTAAGCGATATATCTAACTATACATTTCATATTAATTCATAAACTTATTCCATAGTCATAAATAATTTGCTTCATATTTTATTATCTGTTTCGAAAAACCTAATTAAAAATTTTGTCATTTATACATATCCACTATATAAAAAGCAGTATTGGTGGAGAATACAAACAATGCTCGTGACGTTTGTTATTGCAATACTTTTTGTATGCTTTACAATAGTTTTACTATACATGTTAGTACTGTTTAACACCAGAAACATTTAAAATTTACTTTAATCATTCCCCGTGTTTATACATGGGGTGTTAAGCTAGTATATATATAAATGAACAAACAAAAGTAAACAAATATATTACTTAATGAACTCTAAAGGATAAAGTTTATCTACACATGTTAGATTGACTTGCCTTCTACTAGCTCCAGTTCTCCACTCTGCATAAATTTTGCCACCTTCTCTTGCAATGATGATTTGGTTGAACCATCAGCCAGAAAGAAACTCTCTACGTCAGATTTTGTATCATCGTTGTAACTCTTGTTATTAGAGGTCTCTTCCATGATGGTATCTTCACATGACAAAAACACGTCTTCAGCCAGCTCTTTTCCATTCTCATCAAGACCTTTTTAAGTAACATATATTCCGGTTAGATCTTAAACTTAATATAGATATATGAAAAAACCAATAAAATCACCACATGTCAGTTCTTCTTTGTTAATAGCTTTATCCTCAGTCAAGCTCCCCTCTACATGAGATTCAGCTATGTTGCTCTCTTCTGAGGCTACAAGAAGCTCTTTGATAAGTTTATATCCTCTCCGTCTCACAATGTTTGCAAGGTCTTGCCTATACAATAATGTAAGAACAAAAGGGAACAGTTCAAAGTTGTTACAAGTAGAAATCAATTTTATTAGCATACAATTATCTTATAACAAAAAGTATGTTTTTGTACAGTAGAGGATACAATTGGAATCAAACATTACATAGATGCCTTTCACAAATATCCTCCAGCCTATAGTAAAAGTTCCATCAACTTTTCATGATTACCAAGGATGGAGTTCCTCAAAAAAAAAAATTACAGAAACAGCCCTTCGATATGACACATTTACAACTGAAATAAGAGTAGATTTCCCTTCTTTTATATTTCCTGTACAGTACACCACCACATACACACTGGAATCCCTGCTTTATTTTCCATATTCGTGTTGATATGTTCAGGGTTTGATTTCTTATATTATTCTTTGTTCGTAAATGATTATGGGCATACAAAGTTGTTTTGTTGTATTATATCTTGGTTCCTCCATTTCGAATTGCAGTTTGATATGGTCCATTATTTTATATAGAAGTTTGTTATTTTTTTATTATTTAGTTGATATAATTAGATAGGAACTATTTTTAGATAAAGATTAGGAGTTAGAGTTATATTAGGTATAGATTAAGATTATAATCTTTGATTATAAATATGTCATTAGGGTTGTAATATTCATTATGCAGAAATTGATTAGTGATTTTTTATTTTATTAGAGTGTTGGTTTACCCCTTGAAAGTAAACCGTGGGAAAGACGATTATTATATCTTTTCATCTTTCTTTCTGATTTCCAGTTTGATTCATATCACAGTTGCATGGCCAGATTGATGGTTCTGATTGTCTGACTCGTAGCCAACCAGACATGTTTTTGGTTGTTCCAGTTCTCAATGAGGAACATACTATTTTATACTGTTGTAATCAGTTTAGTTAATATCAACAATTAAGAGCATAGAATTCCAATTTCTTGTATTCGTTGCTATACTACTACTAGAATCTGTTTATGTTAACTTGGATGAACACATTACCCACATTATGTTGCATAAGTGTATTACTAATATTCTAGGCATAACCAGTTTATCTCCAAATGTGCTGATAATGTTAATGGTATAATTGCAAAGAAATGAAAGTAGATTTGCTTTTGGTCATTTAATTTCTTTTGTTTTTAAGTTTGTTTGATGGAGATGGTGAAATACTTGGTGGGTGAAATAAAGTTCCAATCCATTATTTGAAATATATAATCTTGTGGTGCGCCTTATAATCATTGTTGATGATCACATTCGTGTTTCTGCACATTTTTTTGCAAAAAACATGAATAACAATATTTGATATTTGATTGTTTATGATAGAGTAGTGTAATGCTAGAATTAAATGAATTGTAATTTCTGTGAATTCAAGGAATTGGAATCTGCAGTTGGATGGATAAACTGCTGATTTTTCCACCTGAGTTAAATTCTGCGTATGTTGGTAAAGACTACTTATATATGGTTCACCTAAGTAATTCTTCTAATATAATTACAATCTTTCTTTGTAATGTTGCAGATTTCATATCGAATTATTTTTCAAAAAAATGTTGCATATTCTTGTAATGTTGCGGACGAGGGACGACCAAACGACGGACGACGACGATGGAGGTGGGCTGTCAGGCTGTCGGTGTCCCTACAGAACTTATTGAGAAAAAGAAGAGAGAGAGAGAGAGCAAAAAAACAGGTCCTAATTCATGCTCAGACATCCTGTTATTATCAACCATCCATTTGTGTTATCTAAAACAGATCTAAGGAAGAAATAGTGTTATATCTTGTCATAAAATTGGTGTAAAACACATTGTGTATCACTATGAATGCAACTGTGCAGCATGGATAAAGCTGCAACGTGCATGAAGATTCAGTATTAACTGGGGTATCAACAGAACCTACTGTGCTTTAGTACGCTGAATTGTCAAAGGACAGCATATGCATAAGATCACTTCAGTTGGAATGCAATCTTTCACTTTTGAAGCATTGGATAGACGGTTATGAACTTATGATTGAAGATATTTTTAAGATGGTTGGAGAAGCACTAGCTTTAAAGAAAATAAAATGACAGAAATGGTCATGTTTCTCTAAGAAGTAAGAAAAAGTTATTAGATGCTTTGATATAGGCAGTATTAATCCAAAGAAGCCATATAAGGATGATGGTTGAAGTAATCAATATGAACATAAGAGAGGTCATAGAATATATAACGATTTGGGATATGAAAAGGATCAGCCTTTCTATAATGTGGAGAAATATTTTCTGTTTATTTACAGCCCCAGAAGGTTGGTCTGCTTGTTGCCTTTTTTTTCTTCATGGTTTGTTATTTTTAGCTTATACCTCAACTAACATGTGATAATAGGCATGTTGCAGTCACTTGCTACTGACATTACAAACTTGAGTTCAATGCAAGCCAAACATAAACCGATACTCAGGGCCTCGTGGCTCATAGTAAAGAAAAGTTCAATTTCTGTTTCTAGAACAAGGATTGTAATTATAATGTGAAAATTTTCAAAGATAAGCAGACATTCATATCCGCAGACTTGTTCAAGGAATCGAACTAAAAACAGAGAAACGTAAAGCGACAAACAAAAACCTGCCATGTTGCAAAAGCTCTTTCAAAGAAGGCACATGTCCTTCAGGAAGCCCAACTTCGGACATAAATTCGCGCAAGTCGTTGCAAAGATCAGCATTAGACTTCCCTTGTTTCCTACTGGCAACACTAACACAGCCAAGAAAAAAAGCACAAAACTGGCGTTTTAATTGAAACTCGATTTAGTGTAAAATCAACACAAGCAGCTACACAGATACCCATGCGATTGAAATTTGAAACTGAAGCAAGTGACAAACCTTCTTGTTCTACTCGGTGACGAAGCACAAACAGCGGCGAGGAGGCAGCGGCGGTTAAGGAGGTGAAATTGAGAGAGGCGAGGTTCTGGAGCAAGGGTGGAGAGGAGTTTGAGCGAAGGGAGGAAGTGAGAATGAGTGAGGTGCGTCGCCATGGGAGAGATCATATGGTGAAGCGAAGCATTGCGATTTTCTCCATGATAGTTATTAATTTCTGTAAGAAACAGTGGTGTATGGTTTACTCCACTGCCACCAGTCCACCACCGCAACCACCGGTTTCTCAGCTGCCAGATTCCCTATCTCTTCTTATTCATGTAGTCACTGAGCTTCACCGAGAAATAATTAAAATACTCCCACAGTAGCCTAATAATATCAGTGTTTATTGTTTAATAAGCAATCCAAACACGCCAACACTCTTTTCGTCTCGTATATTTTACTATTTTTAGTCTCCTTTTTTTTCTTCCTTAATTCCAACATACCATTTTGAAATAAAATACTCCAAATTTTAATTTTCCTATATATAGTTAATTTAAATTACCTAGAAAAATGTTACATGTTTTTTTAACAACATAAAATTATTACATGTTCGCAGTCCTTACATATTATATTCATCAATCATCATCCCACCACGTCAAAGTTACGCTACTATCACAAAGCTCCGTAATAATTATCTCGTCACATAACTTGTCTAATAGCCATTAATAAATCATGAATCATATAAACAAAGAAAAAAAAGAGTTTATGTAGCTAGCTTTACAAATTTCTCTACCCTAAACACACTTCCTACATAATTCATACCAAACACCACTCACCACCACCCCGACATGTAGTGGCCAAAGTGGTGACCACCACCACATGCCCATTGCACATACGCTAAGGCATCGT
This sequence comes from Dittrichia graveolens, assembly GCA_038502395.1. Taxonomy (NCBI): domain Eukaryota; kingdom Viridiplantae; phylum Streptophyta; class Magnoliopsida; order Asterales; family Asteraceae; genus Dittrichia; species Dittrichia graveolens. Next base: position 9,759,760 of record JARJIL010000003.1, read on the forward strand.
TAAAGCCGCCATGAATTTCCTTGTGTCCATATCAGCTTCGTTTATAAACTTTTTGTAACATCGAAAATATATTTATACGATAATTATAAGTTTGAATTGATTTGTTTTCATTTGTGATATAAACTCAGTCCTGACTCAAAGTATATAAGCCAAGTCAGAGCCGGACTTTGAGCACACACTTGGCTCGTCTCAAGCCTTCCGACTAAATAAAGCTTGAGCTTAAATTATAAGTAATCTTACAAAGTCAAGCTTGTCTTGTTTACTATAGTCTATATATATCTATTAATTTAATTGTTTTATATATGAATGTACGTCATTTTTTTTCTATTTATTTGGAATTATAATTATTCCTTTTTTTAAAACGGCAAGCATACCTATTAATTTACAGTAAATCATACTAGGATTTGCAAATTAAGTCAAGATCAGCTCTAGTTTTGTAGGCTAAGCTCAACTTGATGTTGAAGGTATAAGTGAGAAACTTTACTCAAAGCAGATTCAAGCTCAAAAGCAGGCTTGATTCCAGAGCTTGAAAAACTTCAAAATATCTATAAAAACACAAATTGGATTCATATGCTCATATCCAAGCTTCTACGATATCTAATTGCAACATAAGAACCTCTATATGGACTTCAACAACTAGCCAAAGGTATAATCTTGAACATAGACGACAGGCTTCCAATATTCAGTCGGAAAACAAAGAATTTAGAATAAATTACAATAATTTCAGATACAGAAGCATTATGATCCGTATATGAAGCCACATATCCGCAATTACCAAAGCAGAATATGCATACACAATATACAGATATAGACTAATGCTCGTACTTAACACGTCCCTTCAGTATACCAGGAAGTGGCGGTGATGGCGGAGGTCTGGTGGACCTTTGCGGCGGCAAAGGGACTCGAGGCTGAAACATGGCAGACATGCTGGACCCTGCACCTCCTTCTCCACTAACATTGTTTGAACCATCGCCCAACTTCATGGCCTTGAGGACGTAATTGTCATCATGTAGCTCAAAGGGCGTGCTGCAATTAGGGCAAAATCAAAATCTATATTTTATCACAGTTTTAAAATAACGAGAAAAAAAAAAGATAATAATAATAATAAATAAATAAATATAAAAACAAGACTGCCACACGGGCTAACCTGTTGAAGTCGAAATGAACAAGCTGCATATCCTCTGAAATTTCCACTTCAACAGTGGCATGAGGGCGGGTCTAATAATACCAGACAGCAAAAGGGTTAAATATAAACAAGTAAATAACATCCTATGACTTTTGTGAATGTTTTCTATTTGACACATAGTCTAAGGTTACCGTTTAACTATTTCTCATACATCATTTTTCCTCTAATGGTTCAAACCAAAAAAAGAAGGTAAGAGAGGAGCTGGTCAAGTCGCTTCAAAGTCGTCCCAAATCTATTTCAATGCATACAGCCTCCTAAACAGTTTTATTCAGAGATTTACATAATATTATGATAATATTGTTTTTCTAATTACTATAAGTGCATTGCTAGTAATCCTCTTTTATAGTAAAGAAAACAAAAAAAAATTGTTAGTAAATCAACCAGACCCAGTATGTCTTGACCCATACTAGAAAATAACCTGTTTACCCGTTACCCAAACTGACCAACCCACCCATCTTGACTCTTGAAACCTCTACCTAATATATTCTATAGAGATTCCAAAAGCATGGTTATCTTGATTGGTGAACTAAAGCGTAATACTTAGATTTTGAATCTTTGAAATTTGATTCAATCAATTTCTAATTATATAGCAAGGAAGACGATATTAGCCTCTTTGAAGAATCATAAAATCTTATTCAATCAAGTTCTCATTATTTAGCAAGGAAGACAATAATAGCCTTTTGAACAATCATACCTGGACCAGTATAAAAGGCAAAGCGACTCCGCCACTGGGTGCATTTCCTGAGCCATATAACTGTTCGTTCCGTTTTATGAGGTTTTGAAGACCTACATGCTTTTAAATAGAACATATAAAAAACACATAAGCAAAACATGGACCAAAAAGTTATTCCCAATATAAATCATATAAAAGAGTTCTCACTTGATCCTCCAGTTCTCTCAAATAAGCAGTTTTCTTGTCAATTCTGTTCTTGAGAGCAAGGCGCTCACTCTGTGACATTTAAATACAAAAAAGGAAAATTTTATTAAACCACGGTAGATTCATCGTCGTCTTGATGAACTTTGAGTACATTCATCTGGAGGTGGCAATAATGACTTGTTACTTATGAATGAGCTGATTTAGGCTATGTTTTACTTCTAGTCTAACGGGTCAAGTAAAATAATAAAAATATATAAAAAGTAGCTAAAAACTATTGGGTCGAAGCCGCCCAAAGGTCATTTATAAGGCATAAATCCTTCTAAATCATTTTGTTCAAAAGAACATATTATTAGTATAATTTATGTAATCATATTTGAAACTGATGATTTGTAAAAAGAATTTGGACAAAAAGGGCCTCAGTGGCAACCAGCAGACCCTTTAACTAACCCGCCCATTATGCCGTCGGTACATTTATCAAGTAAAAAAAAACAGAAAGAGACCTTCAATTCTTCGATATCATTCAAACTAGTTCGAGGCAGACCTCGCCACTGTATTTCCTTTTTATCTTTAGAAATAATATCCATGGCCATGAGAACGTTTAGTGCATCATATACCCGCCGACGGATATTCTTCTCGTCATATTGTTGCTGTGATGGATATGCAATGGTTACAGAATAAAAATATAGCCCAACATACAATGTTCATGTGGTTCAACATTTGTTAATACGATTCATATAATATCTTGTGAATTTAGTAATATAGACAAAGAAAAATATCAGCATCGCCTTCAGGCAAAAATTCAGACGGAGCAAATGAGACGGGAAAAAAGAAAGAAAAATAAAGTTGTCACTGTTATTATGTTAATTGTGATAACATGTTCTAGTTATTTATGTGGAAATGTCCAAGTAGGTCTTTACATATAACACCTTTTTTCCAATGGAAATTGTAGTATTTGTGTTTTAGAGAGTTCTCAAGTAAAAATTATTTGTCAGCAAACCGTAAATAGATTGGTGGCAGGTATAATACATTTAAGCTAGAAGTAGTAATTTGACCCATTTGTTTATAAATGAGTCAATTTATGTTCTATTTCATCTCAAACAATTCAAACCACTGCCCTAATAGAGAAACATGTCAAACAAGTTGATAAATTGCCCAAAGTCTATTTTTAATGCATACAACCTCCTAAATTTCTTCTTTCAAAAGATTATTATTGTAGCAATATTGTTTATGTAATCTTAATAAACACATTAAGCACATATAAATATTTTAAAAAGTGTTTGTGTGTGTCAAACCCAGTCTGGCCCATTACAAACTTTAAGAAATTGATATGTTTAAAGCCTTAAACCAAACCCGTTTTGATAATCCGCCCATGTTGTCACGTCTAGCTTAATCCCACAAGAGTGGTTTTATTTTGTCACAAATAGTTGGAACACATTAGTAAACTGTAAACCTATGTACTCAGTCAAACGTTGCAATTTTAATGGGGCAGAGTGTGCACAGAACATCCAAATATAAAGTTGGTAGGTGACACTAACCTGGTCAGGAGCTTGATCACCATTGCCAGGATCTGCAAATTCAGCTACAAGTTCATCTGCAACCTGAAAATTGAGCTTTGAATTTAATTTCGGTACACAGTTCTTTCAAAAGCGGTGGAATATGGTGGTTCAAGTGTAGGAAGTATATAAATAAATATAAATAATACATGCAAATTCATGCTCATGTCATAAAGCTAATGCATAATTTAGCATAAAGATTACATAAATTTTCCAATTACTTTTTTAAATGGCCATTTTGTTATGTAATAAAGGCAGAGGCATCTCTCACGTGTACAAGAAACAATTGATTTTCAAAGTCCGGTTATATTAAAATATGGACATTTTATTAACACTGAATCACTACCATAAGTTCTACAAGTTTAGAACCATCATAGAAACATCAACAATATAAATATACTACTTGTCAGATAAACGCATACAAATATGTTATATGTCAAAGTTCTAAGGTCCAGAGACAAGCTCTAAAATAAAAGGCAGACACTTTAGAATATCTTCTCATATACAAAAGCAAATTTCAGTGCTAAAAGCAAGCAGCATAATAGCAGCCATGGATTTTAAACACAAACTGAATGTCTAAAATTTACAAAACATTATTCATATTATTGGATGCTGTATACATGCCAATTGACAAGTAAGAAATATTTCAAACAATAAAAGAATGCTACACACTAAAAATAGTATTTACGCTTAGAAATTAAAAGTAAGAAATTGATATGTTCACAATTTCAGTATTTGAAATCAATTATTGTGGCATTAACTTAAGATTACAGATAAGTTTCTCCAAGAACAATATGCATTCGAGAGCATGAAATAAACATTTCTTTGTGAACTATGTGAAAAGGGCTAAAAGAAAAAGAAAAAAAAGCTGCTTTATGAAGCTAGAACCAAGTTGATGTTTGGATGTGCATTCAGAAGCCATTGATCATCAGTGGTAACAGGAAAAGGTGGTAGAAGATAGTGTCTGGATGTGCTTTTGTGGTTTGAAGTTGTAATACACTAATACAACAACAATAACAATTTCAATCCCGCCAGAGCAGGGTTTTTTTTTTTTTTTGTTGCTTGGAGGGGGGAGGGGGGGAAGGGGGGGGGGGGAGTTGTAATGATCGCATAATATGTTTTCAGTGTATGAAAATCTGATTGCTTATAAATTTATTAGATATATTGACCATTGTATAGAGACCATTACAAGGAGAAGAGGATATATGTTTAGTTATATGAAAAGAAAAGTCACTAAATTTAGGTTAGAATGGAGTATATACATAATTCTAGCTACTTAAAGATAATCATTCCTGCAGCTGGTATGAAACTATTATCCATGATAAGTATTTGACCCCTGAATAATTAGCTAACCAAGAAAGCGAATCTGTTTATCCGAACACCAAAAACTTATAATTGCAACCAAGATGCAATTATATGACGATCAATTCCATAACGCAAATCTAAACACCCCCCTAAACTCCTAAACATATATATATATAAGAAGGAAGAGTAAAAAATAATACGAACACGACAAGTTGAATAACTCAAGAAAAAAATGGAAGTAAATCCTCTGACCTCATTATAAGTGGTTCTTCCCTTGCTTTCAACTTTCTCACACACTAAACATAACAAATTCAGAGAAAGCATTAGCCCACATTAATCTAAAAATGAGCTGGGCGGTGCAAGCATGTTCTATAACGGATCAAAAAGAACCGACCTTTCATGCTAAACTGGCGGAGTCCTCTACCACCTTTATCTCCTCCAGTTGCACGTTGAGCTCGTTTTTTCTTCTTGCTGTTTGGACTCAGCAGTATCAACAAACAAGAAATTTATTTGACTGAATAAGTAAAAACAAATTTCTATGCGTCTAGTTACAATCAGAGTTAAATTATATAATTCAGGCCCAGAGAGCACCAAATTATTGGATAGCTTCAACAATTTGTTAAAAATTAAATCCTAGATAAGCTGTATTCCCTTGGTTCTTCTATTCATCAAAGAAGCCAATTTCTAAGCAATCAAAAATATATATCTGCACGGACAGTACATTCAGCATTGCATAAATAAAATCACACCAAATTGCTCATTCTAGAGTACTCGTTACAAGGTAGGTGACAATTTTCCTCCTAAAATTGAGAATTTCATGTCAATTTGGAAGTCAACGAATAGTAGATTTCAGTAATTGAAGAGAGTATAGATATGTAGAGTTGACCAAAAAATCTCACCCAGCAACCCCTTGAGATCCAGCATCATCAGCGTGAATATCAAGGTGATTCAACCTCAAAAATGTGTTCTCACTAGCAGGCGTCGCCGCCATTGCCGCCTCGCTCCGGGTGGACGGAGACCCGGCGCTGCCACTTGTCGAAACAGACTGACCCGAAGCCGTTGTGCCCCATGACCGGGTCGCCCCGCCTCCTCTGGGAAAACCTGAAAACGGGTTTGTGTTCCCAACGACATTTTCCAAATTATCATTCGATCCCATCGTCACCGTGAATACCCAAGCAAATTCATCAAGAATTCACGAATTGGAAAGACACCCAGATGAAAAATAAACCGAATTAGATCTGAAATTGGAAGGAAGAAGTCTTTCGAGGGTTTACAGATGAAAAGAAACAAATGGAGAATCGGCAAAGAAAGATTCTTTCTTTATTTCTTTCTTTCTTTGTGAAATTGGGGGGAAAGAAGAATAAAGAAAGTGAAACTGCTGCAGAGTTTGATGATGGAATGTGTAACGTGTTGATCAGAAGAAAGTGTAGAAGGTGAGGTGTGTGTGGGTAGTGGGAGGCGTTGGTTCAAGAAGAGGAAATTGAGGGAGGGAGGAAGGGAGGGAAATCCAACGAGGGTTTGTACTTTGTACAAAATTAAGTCTTTTTTTATTTTAATCTTTTTCTGCGATATTAAATTGTACAAGTATTTTCGAATTGTCTTTTATGAAACTTTATGCCGATTCATTATAAATATAGTTAATCTTTAGACTATTATTATAATTATAATTAATAATTAATTATAACATGACTGTGTTTTTATTAAACGAGGTTTGTATCGTATAGAACATTTGTTTGGAGTAGAGCATTTAGTGTTATGGTGTGGTGAGATAGATCTTCGTTCAGGTCTTATCCACTTTGCTTCATTTATAAATGATTTAAAGATTTAAAAAAAACTAAATTAATTTATCCAATAAGTCGACCCGATTACTTAGATCACTATTTGGGTCAATTCAAAATCTCGTCCAAATAGACCCTTTAAATATTAAACTTAATTTTTATTTTAACAACCGTTCCCTTCAAACGACCACCATCACCACTCTCCACCTCTTCCGCTGCCACCAACATCCATCAATGTGCATCACCATCACCACCCACCACTGCCACCTATAATCATTGTACATACAACTCCACCACCCTCTATGAACACCACCTACTACCGTTGCCATTGCTACGGTGCTGCCACTTGTAGTCACCACCCACCCATCACTAGTGATGCAGCATGAACAACATTTTACAACAAGAATGACCAAAGGAGCCTTTTGAATAATGAACTCGCCCATTCACCCGAACTCCCTAGATGGAGTAACTATGTCTTCATAAATATGTGATCGTTAACCAAGTATACTACTAGCTTCATCACTCATCAGTCCTTAGCTTGATTAATTGTACCACAAACTCAAAGCTAGACATACCTTAGCTATGAACATGGTTGAGACCGGCTAGAAAATCCCAAAATATCGTAACTTTTGTTTGTAATTTATTTGAAACTTGTTTGTTTTCTAGTTAAAATATGTTTGCCAAGACATCTTTTTTGTGTGTTCATCTTCATTTCGGGATATAATTCATCAACAAAACCTAGTTTTAATATTATAATTTAATTATTCGAGGTGATGTATAGATACATGAATAATTAAAAACACAATAAAGTATCAATAACTTTTAGATGATATATTGATCTATGCCGTCACCATAATAGTAAAAGATTGTAATTTTTTATTATGGTGGTGGTTGTTGTGGGAGGCGGTGGGGTGGTGGTGGCATGCGGTAGTGACGGTGGATGGCCGTGCCACGGTGGTGGGTTGACAACTTGACTAAGGGGGTGGAGTGGGGAGTGATGAATTATATTAAATATATATTATTGTATGTATAAAAATAATACACAATATTATATATATATATATATCAAAATTAATATTAAATGGGTTTTCTGGCCAAGACTTGTTATAATGGGTCACATCTAGCTCAAATAAAATGGGTCTTAATGTTAATGGTTAGATCCAAAACAAATTATATGAATTTTCGTGTCATGTCAGATTTTTAAAAAACCCGATCCGATCTTACCCATTGACAGACGTAGGTGGGGAGGTGATGTTACACCACACATTGTAGTGGGGAGGCACGTAGTAGTAATTGCAGGAACAAGTGACACGGTGATGTTTCTTATATCTTTTATTTTCTTAAATTTTTTAAATTCTTGTTTGTTAATTGTAAAGCAGTGAGTTACAAAATTTTGAGTGGTAGAGTTTGACCACACAATTAGCTATGTAATTAGAATGTGATAAGACGTGACAATGTGATAATGCATTGATGTGGTGGAGGTGTAATCATATCAATTACTGTTACAATAAGCGTTGTATAAGAAAGTGATGTTTATTCTTTTGTTAAATAAATTATCTTTAGAGCTCATTGCAATTATGTTCATACTGTTTGGTTAAAATTGTGAATTTGATCCATAGATTGTAATTTTTACGCATTCAACCTATGGATCATAACTTTTACGGGTTCGGTTAATATTTTTGAATTGTTATTTAAGAAACTTTAGTCAATTTAATAAAAACATAGTTAGTCTTTAGACTATTTTTTATAGTTAACACCGTTGTTTTATTATTAAAAGACTCAATAGTAAAGCAAAGTAGCAATGCCTGTTACCACAAAAACTAATCAGACGGAAGATTATACTCATCGTGTAAAATATTTGTTTAGTAAAACATTTGTTTGAAGCTGAACGTTTGGTGTTGTGGTGTGGTATGGTGTGATAATGGAGATGCATGTAGTACAATAGTAGTAAACTATTTAGTTACTACTTATATACACTTGTCACATAGTATAAAAGTGTTGTTTAGTTACTGTTCATGTCTAAAAGGTTTCTTGTTTTATTTTATTTTATTTATATGTCATTGTTTGTTGAGATATGGAGGAGGATGCTCTTTAATACATATTTAGAATATTATTTATAAAATTCAAATTATTTTGTCTTTTTTACTAATAAATTTTCTATGTTCTTAGTTTTTTTTTATGTTTAACGGTTGTAAAGTGAATTAATTGTTTAAACTTTGTTAATTAAAAAACTAAAGTAAATAATATAAACCAAAAAGCATCCTATATAGCAGTTTTATCTTGCTAACAAATGCGGGTGGACAAGTCCTCATTATATGTACAAGGTGACATGGTCATGTTTCCTTCTTTTTTTTTAGAAACTTTTGTATACTTTTGGTTATCGAAAGGTACATAATTTCATATGGTTATTGAGAAACCATTGATCATGTTTTAATTTGCTACAACATTTTTATAAAAGAGAATTGATATGAAATGTACGGCTACGTTTACTCTTAGAAAAAACCTCTATTCCTTTAGAATTTTTTTCTAAAAAATTAAAAACTTTAAACCTGTTCACTTACATATTTTTTCCACAAATAATACAAGACAATTGCTTCAAGCATTATTGTAAGGCTGCTTTGGTATCAACCAACCTGTTCATGCAATAAGGTATTCCTAATGCATACAATTGATGTTTCCTAGCATCCAGATAAGTCCATGGACATTATGGTGTGCTTGATATAACTCTTGAATGTCATAATAGGTAGGCTATTGAGTTTCATTAGCATAAAGCTGAAGTGTAAATATTCAACAAAAATGACCGGAGCAGTGTCATATGCCAATGAGGGTGTGGAAACCATGAATTTTTGAAAAATGGAAAAACCAATACGTACTTCATGCAGTGTTGGGTCTTTATGTGAAACTTGTTCGAGAGTTTTATTAGCATAAAATTTAGAGATACGTTTAAGTACATAGAAAATAACTCTATGCACCAGGAAACTTCACCTAATATTCTAATTGTGTAACTAAAGTTCTGAGCAAATTAGTCATCCTATATCTCAAGGCTACACCGGAGTGACGTCACGCGGTTATGCTTGACTCACACCATTAATCGCACACTCACTCTCCGTTTCTTATAATAAACCGTATGGTTACCTCTCACCACACCGTCACGTTACCTTTTTTCTCCTATCACTTAACCCACCACTTAGCTCCATAGTGATTACTCTCTACCACACTAAATTCTAAGACTCACCTAATACTCATAACTCACTACCAATAAAAAACCAAATAACTAAAAAACAAAAAAAAAAGTAATTAGAAAGTGAGTTAGAAAGAGAGAGATGAAATGAACCGGTCCCACATCTTTCTTACACGCCACAAAAATATGCACGGTGCCTTCCACACCGGTCTCCTTCCATAGCGCCATGGTGTGGCGTATCCTCTCTCTACGGTGCGGTAGGAAGTTTTTCACGCGAATTCTACCACCCACACCATTTACTCTTCTATAATATGTCATATTGTATTCTAAAAATAGGCAATTTTTATCTCATCATCATATTATTATAATACAAATTTTAAACATGCACATATACAAAGAAAATAAAATTTATTTATTTATAGAAAAAGTAAAACTAGAATTGAGCCAAGTGAGACCGGTATTGATCATGCACTTCTTAAACCATAATCATAAATCTGAAATCAAAATAAAAGAAATTGAATTGAGAAAAGAAAAATCGCAAATGTGAAGCTAAGATCGTACTGGAATCTAAAAAACAATCGCAAATTTAAATTTAAACTAAAATCACATACAATGACAAACAATTAAGAACTAAAGTCGTAGATCGTAAACTAAAATCACATACGTTGACGAACAGATCTTATATAAAGAATCACCGTTGATCCGGAAGACAAGAAAACCTCGGAGTGCTACAAAGGCATTGGACGGTGGTTTGTTTTAGGGACGTAAGCGAGCCGAGCCGGGCTCGTTTAGGCCTTTTTAAGCTCGAGCTCGGCTCGTTTAGAGCTTATGATGTTAAGCTCGAGCTCGGCTCGTTTAATATTTATGAAGTTCGGGCTCGGCTCGTTTAGGATCGCTTAAGCTAGTCTATTTTAGGCTCGGATATTATTTTGATATTTTTATTAAAATGATATATATAATTATTAAATATTAAACATATAAAATATATACATTATATTATATATGGAGCTCGTTTAAGCTCGCGAGTCAACTATTTGGAGCTTGAGCTTGACAGCTTTAATCTAGGCTCGAGCTTGTTTCGAGCTTTTAACGATCTAAGCTCGAATAGCTCGCGAGTAGCTTGACTCATTTACATCCCAAGTTTATATGAAATTGCAAAGCGATGAAACCCAAAAGGTGAATACAGAGTCACTTTAAATCATAAATTCCAAAAACGGGACTCAAGGAGTATAGATCGAAGAAAGCTACTTGATGTTGTTTTCAAAATAAGATGTTGGGCAATTTGCAGGAATAGATCGAGTAGAAACCTAGAAAAAAAAAACCAAAATAAAATCTTAAAAAATTTATTAGTTAGTTTTAATAGCGGCATGTAACTTGCATATAATAACATATTAAAAAAAAGTTCGTTGTATCATCGAGACATTACGATGATGATGTTCGCAAATAATAATATTTTTTACAAAATTTGTCCTATTTTAACACACTTTGCTCATAATATATGGGTGTGAGTTGGTAAAAAATGCAGTATACACCAAGAATGACAATATGAGAGGTGATTTAGGAAAAAAATACCGACTTATAATATTTTCTTTTCCTCTCTTTTCATCAATTGTTAAACCTTAAAACATACAACACTTGTTTTTAATTTAAAATATTTTTCAATAAAGATAACGTTTAGTTTAGTTTTTAAGAAAAAGATTGTAAATTTCAATTGCATATAAAGATATAGTAAATTTCAATTTTACATAAAAAAATATGGTAAATTTTAATTTGTTATAAAACATGGTAACGTAAACATGACAAATATCAAGATGATCAGATTATGATACCTCTTTTGTAGAACGAATTAAACATTGCAACCATTTACCTTTATTAATAAGTTTTAATATTTATGTTATTTCTTTATCGTAAAGGTTTGTTTAGTAAAATTCTGATGATGACAACGAGTATAGATTTATAATAATTTTGTTAATAAGGGTATTTATGAAATTAACCCTCTTATTTCGTAATCTTCATTTTGTACCAAGAGCCGGACATTTTCGTCTACCGCTTAACTTTTGCTTCTCTCTTTATTACGTTGATGAATGAATGAATTTATCTACGCTAAATAAAGTCCTAATTAATTCTATCTAAAATTCTCTGTGACGTTTAAGATTGACAAATATTAATGGGTATTTTTAGAAAATTAATAACTAACATGGTTTAGGAACTAGAAGAATGTTCAATATAGTTTATAATTAATTTATAGTCTTAATAGACTAATTTTAGCTTTTGGATTAATAACATGAATGATCTAGATTAAATTTTAAAAATTTGGACGGAGTAACATTTTCGTAATTTTTCGTAATTCACAAGTAATGCTTTTACAAATCACATGTGATTATATACTAAAACATCTGTGACTGAATATTAAAATTTTAAGACAATGTTTTTTAAATAATATTTATTGAACACAACTCTTAGGACCCATCTAATTATCTAATTTTATTTTTATATAAAGATATATCAGTTGATGCATGTTTGGAGTTTGGGCATATGAATTTTCTTTTCTATAGACAAAATCATGAGTTTAATCTTCTCGTTATTTTTTTACTTTTCCGTAAGAGTATTTCCAATGGATGCTCGATATCCTCTTTACGAGCTAAGACGGAGACCATTTCTCGTGATACCCATTGCCACAAAATGGTTATATGCTCGTTATTGTGTGCCTTGTTACCATATCTCCTCTATCAAAGGTCCAGATGTATTCTCCTTCGAATTCGATGTCTTTTATATTGGTTTTCGTAATAAGAATTGTTCTCGTTTGAACAATCCCTTATGCAATCATATATGATTGAATACCAAATCTCATGTTTTTTGGTATTCAATCACAGGTGAATCTCTACAAACTCTCCTGTGATTCTGTACAAAATCACATGTGATTAAATATGCAATCATATGTGATTGAATACCAAATCTTACGTTTTTGATATTTAATCACATGTGATTCTGTACAAAATCACATGTGATTGAATACGCAATCACATGTGATTGATTCTGTCAAATATGTGACATAAAAATGCTACATTTAATCAAATCATCTGTAATTATGTGCATGTATAAGAGATAGATAATCACATATGTTATGAAACAACTAATAACTTAGAATCACTTTCAATTGTTAATTTTTTTGTTACTAAACCATAGAACTTCGCCGGATATCAAACAACAAACTATAATTTTATGAAGACTATATTGATCACACCTTTGTGAATCACATGTGATTATACTTAAATAAAATTTAAATCCAATCTAACAAAATGAGAAAAAAAAAATTTTATCGAAAGTATATCAAGTGACCTCTCTAATAAAAGAGGGGAATACAAGGATCGTAACGGTATAATTCGTTTCGTCTAACGATTAACGGTTTGTAAGATCATTAATTTTAAATAAATTAGATGGGAAAGAAAGTGGGGACCAATAGTTAAAAAGTCATAAATGCCCTCTTTCATACAAATATATCAATTTTTTATTATAATCTAAGATTGAATCTGAACCATTGAATCTTAAAATCTAATGGCTATAAATTGTCCCTCAGGACTATAAATTAAATTAGGAATATATTAAACATTTCTCATATATATATATATATATATATATATATATATATACTACTATATAAACCATTTAACATTCACTCTCCTTTTAAATTTTAAGATTTCTTAAAATTCAATCAATATAAAATCTTGACCCTTCATTTAATCTAAATTAATCTCATCTACTCAATCTTTAACTATTTTATTATCTCCTAATTTACTTTAACTTTTTATTCAAAATATATTCTCTCATACTAACACAATTATTCACCCACATCAACATAATTTTAAAATCTTATTAACTTTTCTCTTTATTTTATCAATATAAATCTTTTTTCTTATTTTATTGTCTTTTAGAATTTATTTCTAAAATTAATAAAATAGTTAGATGTAAATAAAAGAAAATTTGAAAAAAAACGGACATGTTATTGTAGAAAACTTTTTCGTGACATTGAATCGCGCGAATAACATATCATTACATTCTTGAAAGCGACATATTATAAACCAAAAACTATTTGTTGCCGTAGCATTGCGCATGTATGATGCTAGTATATATATATATATATATATATATATATATATATGGAAAGGTTTATTTGAGAACCGTTTTTATTGCGAGAACCGCGAGAACCAATATTAGCCGTTCATTTTGGATAATGGAATTCATGGATGAAGAGCGTGGGGGGATTGAGTGTGGCAAGGTGCGTGTAAGGAATTCATGGGTTTGGCAATCCAATTAAAGGAGGGGGAATTGGACGGCTAAGATTGGTTCTTGCAATAAAAACGGTTCTCAAATGAACTTATCACTATATATATATAGGGAGGGTTCAAATGAGAATTGTTTTTCGTACGAGAATCAATCTTGGCCGTTCATTTTGGATAATGGAATTCATAGATGGAGAGCGTGGGGGGGGTTGAGTGTGGCATGATGCATGTAAGAAATTCATGGGTGGACAATCCAATTGAAGGAGGGGGAATTGGACGGCTAAGATTGGTTCTCGCAGTTCACATTTAAACTTTTGCACACACACACACACACATATATAGATATATATGAAAAATTTATTTTAAAACCGTTCTTAATGTCAAAACCATGTATAACCGTCATTAATGCTCGTTAATGACTTATTAATAAGAGTACTTTTGGTCATTTATATATTTACCCAACCATAAATTGCGTCCTGATGGATAAACCATTATTTAACAAGTTTGATTTTTCTAAAATACCTCTATTAGTGAACCCCCAATTATTACACATTGATTTATACATGCGCGATTCAATGTCACAAAAAGATATATCAACAACATGTCCGGTTTTTTCATATTTTCTTTTATTTGCATCAACTATTTTATTAATTTAAAAAAATTTCTAAAAGATATTAAAATAAGAAAAAAGATTCATATTATGAAATAAGGAGAGAGAAGTTAATACGGCTTTGAAAATTATGTTGATATGGGTGGATAATTGTGTTTGTGTGAGAGTATATTTTAAATAAATAAAAGTTAAAGTAAATTAGGAGAGAAAGTTGAATGGTTGAGGATTGAGTGGATGGGATCAATTTATATAGAATGAAAGGTGAAGATGTCTTAATTGAATTTTAAGAACTCTTAAAGTTAAGGGGGTGAGAGAATGTTAAATGGTTTATTAGTTTTTATATATATGCTAATCCCAAATTAGGTACGCAAACGATGATTATGTTTGTAGAATGAAGATTGAATACAAACTCTAGCTTTTAAAAGCTTATTGCACACATAATTACTTTTAATATAATTCTTATTTATATGAATCAAGAATCACAAGTGTTTGTATGTGAAATTTTCTAACACTATAAAAGATGACAACAAATTTTAGTCCAACATGCAGACTAGCTAATTTTAAAGACAACTAATGTTTAAATATGTTCAACACATGAACGAGTTTGAAGACTTCTAAATGCTAACTCTAAATTTGCTTTTGTTAAGTTATGATTTAGATTCTCTAAAGTCTTATTCGTGCTTTAATAATGAAACAAAGCTTGCATATTTATAAAAGGATGAGGCAGCAACTAAGGTTGTCAATTTGGGTTGGGTTCGTGTTATCGAGTCCGAGTCGTTTGGGTTCGGGTCAGTTTCGTGTCAACCCAATTTCAATGAATTTATTTTCGTGTCAGGTTTGGGTCCTATCAGTTTTTTTTTCATGTCGACCCATGTAGGCCAAATGTGATCTACGAATATTTTTTCAGTTTTCGAGTGCGATTTTCGAATACAATTTGTCATTTCAACTACGATTTTCTTAATCAAACTTTCAAATTCAATGTTTGTTTTCCAACTTTCAGTAAGAATTTTGAAAATGATTTATCATTAAATATAATTATGAATCGATTCAAAATAGTAAAGTACAACTTATCAAGTAATCAAATGTAAAAGTACCAAAATTATATAGTCAAAATAACAAATACCAAAATGATGTACTATTGTTTTAATTGTAAATCTTTTATTGTTTATTTTAAGTTTTTAACATTTAAGAGTCTATATTTAAAGCTATAAGTGAACAACACATGATCAATCTTTGACTTAGATAAAAATACAAATAAACATAGAAAGTAACCAAGTACTTTATTGATGAGATAAGTCGGTGCAACTAAGCAATGGATTGCTCAGAGCCTCAGATATGCATGTTCAACTAAGGCAAGTGATTGCTTAACTAAGTGACAGACGTTGTACTTAGCTGATCAAATATAATCTTAAGTATTTGGTTAGTTGAACATCCAAAATGATCAATTTAAGGCTTAAGCTTAAGTTAGGGGTGTGCATGGGGTGGTTTTAAGCTCAAACTGAACCCAACCCGTTAATTTCGGTTTTAGGGTTTTCAAACTCAATGGTTTCGGTTTCTATAGGTTTCAGTTTGGGCGGGTTCTGGTAATTAATGGTCCGGTTTCGGTTTAAAACCGAACCCACCTGGTTTTCAACATTACTATATAATTTCTTGTACTAACCTTTATATTTCTAACATTATATACAAATTTTAGCAATACTATCTAGTATTAAATTCAATGTCTAACAACATATTTCAACACTAAATGCTATTTTCAGCTCAAATATTGAAAATATAAACATATTTTGTATCATATAATCAAAATATAAATGTCAATCTAAAAAGAGGTAAACGATAATGGGAATGAAAAGTTATTGACCCTAATAACTGGACCTTGAAATATTTAATAAGTTTCATTGACTTCTATTTAATAAGTATAAAATTTATTAAATATTAGTTGATCCGTTTCTTAATGGGACGATTTCTACCAAACCCATCGGTTTTTTCAAAATCTAAAACTGAACTGTCGGTTTGAAGTGGTTTCGGTTTTATCAGTTTGGTTTTGTCGATTTTAACGGATTGGTTTCGTCTTTTTTTGTTTCTATGCTCACCCCAGGCTTAACTTACTTATTCAATATGATCAACTTACTACTAATCTATAATGTTAAGCAAAAATACAAGTCTTATCTTAACAACACATGTTAAAATAACTTCTAGTCTATTAAAAATGACAGTTATGTTAAACATCAAATCTTATGTTTTTCAATATGATTGTTTAATTATTGGGTTGAAATGGTTATCTCCCCGACAATCTCTTTATATTTGATAATGACAAAACTTTACAACTTTAAAGAGATGAATAGACTTAGAAATCTAGCAAATAAGATATATTTCAAAATGCATTTTTGACACGTATCTTTCTGTTTTTTTATTGCTCTTTTGAATTGACTCCTTTATTCTATTTTTGAAATTCTTTTATATTTCCTTGTTCTGTTTTTGGAAAATATTTTTTTTGTTGCATCATTTTGTTCCGTTTTGATGGTATCTTTTCTATCATTTTTCTGTTTTCGGGATTTTTATCAAGTAAATACAATATTTAAGTATATATTTTTTGGTCTCTGCTCACAAAAATCAAATAAACCAGTAATACACCCTTAGTTAATTAGTCAATAGGTTCATGCAAAACACCCTGAACCCATAATACAATTAAAGCTAAAAAGTTGATAGCATTTAACTAAATAAAGAGCCAAACACATAAGTGGTCTGCACGATTCGCATTCTCGACCCACTAAGACCATTTAGTTACATTTAACTGAACTATCTACCAACTGAGCCTAACACCACATAGACTCGCACAAACCCAAAAAGTACAAAAAAGAGCTATACTCAACCTTTATGAAACACCATCCAAATGACAACCAAACATTAAACCAAAGAGTAAATTCAACAGAGAAAACACCAATTATTTGAGTTAAATATGGTCAAAATAATGCAATCACATTTTGTAATTTGCCCCAAAGCAAGAGATCCACTCAATCAGAAACCTGAAACATTCAAAGTTACCAACTTTTCATAAACTTTGTACTACATAACTCACTTCACAATTTAACAATTGAAAGAAGCGTGATCCGTTTCATCATGTTCCTACTTCTCAAACTTGAGTTAGCAGGTAAAGCTGCATGCAAAGTTATGAGAACTAAAGAATACACCAGAAACAAAGCAGATACATTTTAAAGCGCCCTCACGTAAATGGTGAATGGACATCAAGTGTTCTCAAAGAAAAGATATGATGGAGTTACATGTGGAACTAGTGCATTTCACTAAAGATTAGAAGAGCAGATTTCACGACGTATGAATCGACCCAAGACTAAACTACACATCTTAATAATGCCGTTCTGGACAGAAAATGTCAGAATGAATGGACTAAACCCATAATGGAAAGTTAGCAGATGTCAAAAAAACTTTATAGGTTAGCATTTAGGGTGTGTGAGAAGATTAAAGCACGAATGTTGTATGATAAATGAAGCAGTAAGACGTTTCTTGAATTTCAAATCCCATGATGTTGTGGCACACTGGGTTAGCATCATTGACAACAGTAAATTGTATTTGAACTGTGTAAAGACACAATAATGTCAAAAGCACAAGACGGGGGAAAGTGCAGCAATGGTAATTGTTCACATGGAAGTGACTTGAAAGAGTAGCACTGAATGATTTTGAATGATAGCAAACTACTCTCCCTTTTTTGCCCAGAAATGATTACCAAAATACCACACAGAAATGGGTCCATCTGGGTATGTTTTCATCTCTAATAGTTTGAGCTAACGTATTTAACTAAAAAGGAAACATGTCAAGTGGGTCAAAGGTCATCCGCAATGTACTCAAATGAATAAAACCCTCTCCAAAGGCCTTTATTCGAAAAAGTTTGATGATTATTCTAATAATTTAGTTTTGTAATCATATCTAACACATTCATTACTTAGAAAATAAAAATAAAAGAGCGTTAGCTGACCGGTCCGACCAACTCTTCTTGTTCGGACCCTTACTAAATAAATCAACTGTTGTGACCGAAACCTATTTTGGCATGTTACCTAACCCGCCCATTTTGTCACCACTCCGTTGTCACATTGGGCACATATGTTCTTACCACTAAATGGAATCAACAACTTTTTAAAGATTAAACAGGGAACTTAAGAAGCATTTCCTTCACTAATCACCTCTATTCAGTGAAGAGGAATAAAGGGTAAATTTGTTCTGTATGAATTGTAGCATGAAAATTCAACACTTTTTTTTGGGGGTACATTTCAAGCTAATATTACTGATGAAGTTGTTATATGCCATTACATTGGTCATAAATCATACACAAAATCAGAAGTTATCTTACATATTTGCTCGTGGGGTTGATTTGGGTCCAAAATAATATTGTTAAGAAGTCTTTTAGAGATCTAATTTACAGCAAATAAAGTACAAATAACGGGACTAAACTCAATATTCAAAAGAAAAGGAAAAAAGGATCAAGGAAAAAGAGAAGGCCAGAAGGGTAAATTCGCAAGTAATTGTAGCTAATCCGTCTATGCATAAGGTAAAGAAATGAAATCTACCAAAAACAGAAGTTACTATAAAAGCATTAATTCTGCACATCTTTAGAGCACAAGTCAAACTCAAATCAATGACTGGATTCAAATTAGTATCTCATAACCTTACAATCATACAAAAAGTAGATAGCATGTTCTATGCTAAATACACTATGACTTTACAGTCTTCTAATTAATAATAGTACAATACAAAAAAATCCTTTTTTGATGACACTTAGTGTGTTGTCTCTTTTTAAGTCTGAGGTCTTTCTGAAAGCAATCTCTCTATCTACAGGTAGAGGTATTACTGTCTACAACTCTACATCTTACCTCCCCCATATCTCACTTGTTAGGGATTGGGTACTGTTGTTGTTGTTGTTGTAAGTAGCAACCCACTTATCCCTACTATCATCAATAACAATATCTAACTTGTGTACATATTCTTAAAAGATTGTTTAAATTCCAATATCAAGCATTTTTCTCAATTAGAAATTGACCCATTATACATATAGAGAAAAGTTCAAACGAGAACTGTTTTTCGTGCGAGAACTATTTGTAACATCTTTAATAACTTATTAATAGGGGTATTTTGGTCATTTATATATTTACCCATCCGTAAATTGCATCCGCGTGGACCGTCATTAATGATTGAGACTTGATTTTGCTAAAAACTCTCATTAATGAGCCATTGATTTATTTCAATCAATGGCCAAGATTGGTTCTCGCACGAAAATAGTTCTCAATTGAACCCTCCCCTATATACGTATACGTATACATACATACAAACATATATCCTAAAATAAACTAAAGAATAAAAAAGCTTTTGGTATGAGCAGGATGCATGCAAGAATCGTTATCATCTACTTCCGTGTCTAAGATGTCGATGAGCAAACTAGTCGGTGAGATAGGCAGCTGGCAAACATGATGAAGAATTAAACCCTTTAATGGCGTTAGTGAACTTGAATGAATGCTAATCATGTCTTATACGTAAATGTCAACTAAAAATAGATGTTTATTGCTCACCCCTACGTGAGCAAGCGTTAGGATAAAGCACTGAATTTCTCAACTACGACAAAACTCCAGCAACTCATTTTAAAGTTTTCTATTTATAATTTCACTTCCGGAATCACCATCT
Source organism: Dittrichia graveolens (assembly GCA_038502395.1). Taxonomy (NCBI): domain Eukaryota; kingdom Viridiplantae; phylum Streptophyta; class Magnoliopsida; order Asterales; family Asteraceae; genus Dittrichia; species Dittrichia graveolens. Next base: position 9,780,215 of record JARJIL010000003.1, read on the forward strand.
TATCCTTAACCTTTCTATATTCTCCACTTCACTAATATTAGCACACTGTAAAACTAATTAACATGCATATATGACTAACATGAAAAGAGAAACCATGATCTATTAACAAATATATAAAACAGGAGAATCAATTAATAAAGAGATTCAAAGATTTATCAGGTTAACAAGCATTTGTTACTATCACAGGTAAAGATTATACCTTATTTAGAAATAAGTTACTATAATACTGAGAACGTCATCGTCGGTGGGTTTGCCAGCTAGCGTGTTGATTGTTCATAGCACATTTGCTTGCACGTAGTCCATCCCCAATTTTAACGGTTCACTCAATGCACCAAAATTTTCCACCTAAGCCCAGAGTTGAGTCATCATCTTCAACCAAAACTCGAGTATTTTTCCTATTTAAGGCATAGCTTTCAATCTTCCTGAGTACCCTGCTCATTTGGTGCACGTATTCCCTCTCTATCTGGCTCTAAACCATTCCTGTCTACTTGAATCATGAGAAACTTGTTTCGTGCAGAGCCTGAGGTGAAAGCAGCCTATGATTTTACAGGGAGTTTTACTGATAACTGGCGAAATATGAGGGTTTCGATGGTGATGCCACCATTGACGGTTGCAATTTGTATATGTGTGGTGATGTCGTTAATGATGTTCATGGAGCGGGTGTACATGACTGTTGTGGTTCTTTTGGTGAAGTTCATGGGAAAGAAAAAGTACACCCAGTATAAGTTGGAAGCACTGAAAGAAGATCTAGAGCAAAACAGAAGTTACCCTATGGTGTTGGTTCAAATACCTATGTTTAATGAAAAGGAGGTAATACATGTTTGATTTAATATATATGTATATTTATATGTATGTTTGGTGTATAAACTTTATCACACAACAGTTTTTAGTTTGTAAAAGAATTGAAAGGGCAGGATATTCATGTATGAACACTCTTTAGTCTTTATCATTTCAAATATCATGAAATTAGCAAAAACATCAATGACTATCCCGATTGCATATTTAGAATTCCCTTATAAAGAAACATCACCAGAAACAGCGTAGAATCTCTATATATTAAAATCACAACGAGAGGTGCTATTGATTAACTAAACAAATAAATATATATGTGGTAACATCCAGTACATTGCAACAGACCATCAGTTTTCTTTTTCTTCCCCTAATTTCTGTGTACATTTTCCCCATGTCAAACACTGTGACTCTGTGAGCAGTTAATATTTTAACTCTAAAGTATATATATATATATATATATATATATATATATATATATATATATATATATATATATAAAAGTTAGAAAATACAATATAATTAAAGACACCCCAAGACTAGTAAGTAGGAGTGACATACATATTTATTTTCCAATTTTGTATTTTGTTTGAGTACATATTTCTTGTCATATAGTTAGAGTGATAATAATATAACTAGGTAAATGTCATGAGGTATGATTGTATACAAGTTTCTTTACCTGATAAAATTACAGGACAGTAATTTTTTCTGATCACAAGATTCAAACTATAGATTGCAAGAAACCAACCTGATGTACAATTTCCAACTTAGAGTTTTGTGTGTGTGTCCTTACTTAATATGTTTTAATTAATTAATTTAGTTTACCTTGAAGTGGTCATCTAACTCACATTCTTATCAGGTCTACAAGCTATCCATTGGGTCTGTGTGTTCACTTAAATGGCCATCCGACCGTCTCATTGTTCAGGTTCTTGATGACTCCACCAATGAAGTCCTAAGGGTACCCCCCAACCTTCTTCAGCCACACTTAAAAGTTCAAATACTTGAAAGATAAATGATCTATTTAGCAAGTAACTCACTGATTATATGCAGACACTGGTAGAATTCGAATGCAAAAAGTGGATAGAGAGAGGAGTGAATGTCAAATATGAGACCAGAAACAACAGAAATGGATACAAGGCTGGTGCTCTTCGTGAAGGTTTAAAAAAAGACTATGTCTTTGATTGTGAATTTGTAGTCATCTTTGATGCAGATTTCCAACCAGATGAAGACTTTCTTTGGAGAACTGTACCTTATCTTCTTGAAAATCCAGAACTGGCTTTGGTACAGGCTCGTTGGAAATTTGGTAAACCGTAAACCTTACTCGTACTTCGAATTTTGCCCCTTGTAGTTTGATTTTGCAGTTTCAGATTATATCATAAGTAACACATGGTTCCGTGTAGTAAACGCTGATGAATGCCTCATGACTCGGCTCCAAGAGATGTCACTAGCCTATCATTTCGCTGTTGAACAAGAAGTGGGCTCTTCAACTTGTCAGTTTTTTGGGTTCAATGGTAAGCCAGAGTTCAAAAGGCAAATCAAATAGCTTTAAGAGAAGTCTCATGGAATTTTTATGACATTAGGGACTGCTGGTGTTTGGCGTATAAGAGCAATTGAAGATGCTGGTGGCTGGAAAGATAGAACCACTGTAGAGGACATGGATCTTGCGGTCCGGGCCAGCCTCAAGGGGTGGAAATTTGTCTTTGTGGGGGACTTAGAGGTGATTTCTATATCCAATATTATGCTTTATCATTCAAATAAATATCTGTACAGGAATAAACAGCTGAAATATTACATAGGTCAAAAATGAACTCCCAAGTACCTTCAAAGCTTATCGATATCAACAGCATCGATGGTCATGTGGTCCAGCTAACTTATTCAGAAAAATGACCAAAGAAATCATCTTTTGTGAGGTATAATAGGCGTGAACCTTTTCTTTACCCTACTATCATTATTTCTTAAAAATGATAAAATGCATCTTACTTTATTATGCAGAGGGTATCCTTCTGGAAGAAGTTTCATGTCATCTATGCATTCTTCTTTGTAAGGAAGATAATAGCACATTGGGTCACATTTTTCTTTTATTGTGTAATTATCCCAATAAGCATCATGGTTCCAGAAGTCCATCTTCCAAAACCGATAGCCATATATATTCCAGCAACAATTACCCTTCTCAACTCGTCATGCACCATAAGGTAATGAATCTTAACATAAAACAAAACAAAACAAATAAAGAAACTAAATGCTAAATCCCATCTTGCTTGGCACAGGTCACTGCATCTTCTTGTGTTTTGGATCCTGTTTGAGAATGTCATGTCTTTTCATCGATCCAAGGCAACAATCATAGGACTCTTAGGAGCCAACCGAGTCAACGAGTGGGTCGTGACTGAAAAGCTTGGGAATGCAACAAAGCAAAAAAGTTGTGTAAGACCACCAAAGAGACGATCACGGTTTGGAGAAAGGTAATTTAGTCAACAAGTGTTGATTGAGTACCATCTATATCACTCTCACCTGCATAATGCTAATATTTTGACATGAAAAACAGACTTCTCTTCTCGGAGTTGATAATGGGATTGTTCCTGCTATATGTAGCTATCTATGACATGATCTTTGGGAAAGATCACATGTTTGTCTATCTGTTACTCCAGTCAGGTGCGTTCTTTGTTGTTGGAGTTGGGTATGTAGGTATATCCGTCTCCAACTAAAGCAGCACCCTGGTCGATCAAGTTCATAGATTTGCGTCTATCTATCAGTCTATTAGAGTCTATGTTCGTCAGAAAGTTACAGGAAACTGTTCAAGTGCTTAAGATAGGGGGATATGCTTAAAAGAACACAAGAGGAGCAAATGGAAGAGCACTGCAACAGACGGTGGTGTATTTAGTTAAATCATTAGCATGTATTCCTGAATAAAGTTCTTAGTTATCTATGCATGTCACCAGAGTCTACAATAAGTTTTAAATAACCATCAAGACTACAACTTCTTGTGAATAAAGTATCTTATATCGTGGTTTACTAGATGCTAAACAATGATTGTTCAAATGGCAAATGAACAACATAATTCTCAGAACTAATAGCTTTCACTTACTAATTAGAGTGGACTTACAAATTTGGAAGTTAAAAGAGTAACTCTATAAATCCAAAGCAGAATCACTTACAAACAGATATGTTGACTGTTTTGTATTCAATTGCTTCAGATATACACAAAATGCAAATGACAGTAACAAGTATGAAGATATCAATGGCGATAGAAAGGAATATCCTTACTAATTGCTCCAGGAATTGATCCTTTGTGTTGTTTTGTAAACAAATGATCACATACCTCATCCGATGAATAGACCAACTGAATACAAAAACAATAATTTTCAGGTATTGCCTGTGATTTTAGGAGAGAAAGCTAAATCAATAACTTAGGGTAATGATAATGGGATGGAAGGGTGAACCAGAGAGGAAAGGGGGGAAACAAGCGACGGAGATAATGATCGATTGATCGGACGGAAAAGATTAGAACTTTTATACCGTTTATTCAAAAGCTTTATTTAAACGAATTTTTCTATCTATCAATACTCAAAATAAATAGCTTGAATAGAGTTTCTTAAACATTTTCAAACATGTTTTTTGATTAAAAGATCATAATAATAATAATAAAAAGATAATAAATGGCCTGTGTAGTCAATAACACCTATCTTAGGTTTTATTATACCCACATAACATATAAATGAGAGTTATTTTAGTCATTTAAATATTTTAATAATTTAAGTGTTACATGAGTATAACAACATATATCTTAATTGGCGTTGACTACACACGTCATTTTTTCTAAAACTTAATACAATTTTTCTAAATAATTGTACCAACATATTCCCAAACATGATCATCTATCGAAAACCAAATACTAATAATGTGAACTCGTAAATAGGACATTGAAAATTTTGACATCACCTCAACGCTTATAAGGTGTTACTAAATTAGAAATCAAATTAATTGACACGTAAGAATGTTGGTGACTAAACTAAGTATTTTGAAAAACCCCAATGATACCATGTTGAATATTCTTAATTAATTTTATATTAAGTATAACTATGATAAGCTTCAACTTCATATTAATCTCACACTTAGATGATTAATTAAGGTAAGAAAATATTCCCAAAACACGTTACATTACTATCAAGGCACCGTTGCCGGTGACCGTCACAAATGGGTTACCACCGATTGACAATATATAACACAGAGACACTGTCAATACATTAAATTTTACTACGAGGAAAAAGATATGAATATTCCAAGTATACTTTTAATGAAAGAATAATCTGTACATTAAACATAAATATTTCAAGATTAGTTAGGACAAGATGATTAGTTAGAATAATGGTATTTTTTTTAGTAAAACTCAGGTATCTATTTAGTCATTCCCTATATATAAATAAGACGATATCAATTATCGATCAATTTTGTAACAGTTAGACTTGTGTAAAATTGTTTTGGACTTACGGACAAGTTTTGCATTAATTTTCATACACATTTGAAATTGTTTTTTGTTATCGACATACTTTTCACATGTATTTCAAATAAGGTTGTTTATTAAAAATAATTATTACAAAGACTTGAGCTTTTCTAGTTAAGCTTCAGGTTTTTTTGAATCCTCCTCGACCATGTGCGAGCCGGCATTATAAAGGTTCGTCAAGTTATAAGTCGGCCCAAACTAAGCCTAAAAAAGATCAAGCCCTAATGCTAGAAACAAAATCTTGAATTAAATATTACTTCGAGCTTGCTCCATATCTCCCCTCAAGGTTTGTGTAAAAATCTCAAATTTTGAACAAATATGAAGCAAATGAAAAAAGTTCTTGGGTGAATTCACTTACGCTGGGTTCCTGAGTTAAAATTAGGGGAGAAAAAAAGAGATCTAGGAAAAAAATGAATTTTAGTTGTGTTTCCAAGTTATTTTTTCGGAAAAATTAAGAAAGGATTTTAGAAGGACAATTACCTCTTATTTTTTTTCCTAATTTTCCTCCCAAAGTTGAGAAGATTTTGGAAGGAAACCAAAAAATACTTCATATTTCACTCCTCCTTTCATTTTCTTTCAAACCCAGAAACGCCTAATGACAAAAATATTTTCCCTTCACTCCTCTTTTCTTCCGTTAATTTTCTATCATTCCATTTTCTTTTCACTTATAATTCAGGAACACAATATTAAAAACAATGGCCAAGAACACACTCATCTAAAACTTGCATGTGATGTTCAAGAATACATAAACCTAAAAACAAATGAGAACAAAAGTACAAAACACACACACGCACATACATACATATACACACTCACGAACTATAACCCAAAGAACAATTCTTTGTTGATGTTCTTGCTTCATAGAAATTTTCGGTAATGTTTAATAACCTATAAAACACACACACTAAAGAACAAGTTGTCGATAGTTTTCATGGTTTGCACACATTTATGTTTCTTTGTATAAAGGACGTATACACATATTAGAGCTTCCCATAGATTCATATATGAACAATAGGAAAAAACCCTAATTAGAGTGAATGAAGTGGATGGGCATGCATACATGCGTGAGTGGAGGTGAGCACGCTATGGAGGAGCCAACTTTCCACACCGTCATTGTGTAGTAGTAATGGATCGGTATGATAATATGAAGGGGAACATGTGAAGAAAGCTGTGTGGTTGCTTTCCTTTTCCCTTTGTTGTTTTTTATAAATTTTGATTATTCGGTCACATAGTTGGGTATAAATTGGATCCTATAATTTAATGTGGTGGAGTGATAACATCATGATTAAGTGGTGAAAGTAAAAAACTGACGTGTCAGTGTGGTGTAAAGTAACGGGAAGAGACGAATCCCCACTCTTAGGTAGGGATTATATTGGACTGGATATAGATTGGTTGATATCATATCCACATCCATATCCATTTAATTTTTCATTGTCCCTATTCATTTAAAATGTTTCCTCCATTCATATCCATGTCCATGGGGTTAATGGACATTCATTTGATGTTGAAAGAAATTTTCTTCTCAAAGAAAACTCCATATTTTATGTATAATATGTTATCATTGTTGACATGGACATCACCAATGGAAGAATCTGTAGGAAATCCTTAGGAAACGACCATTTCCTACCAAAATATTTTGTAGGAAAAATTGTCATAGGAAATTGTTTCTTACGGATCTCAAATGTTTCCAACGGATTCTTCCGTAGGACATCTATTGATAAAATGTTTTAAAAATAATAAAAAAGTAGAAAAATAGTTTTTACCTTCGAAAGATTTTGTTCGAAAAATTTAGCAACGGATTTCCAATTGATTTTAACAATATTTTTGTTACGACTTTCCAACATATTTTTCCAACGGATTCCTTTGGAAATTTTGTATATTTTGTTTGTTGGAAAATTGTAGAAAATCCACTGCAAATATTTTTTGTATTTCATTATTTATTCGTTGGAAAACGGTTGGAATCATGTTAAAAAGTTTTTAATATGTTTTTCTTTTTTCAAATTTTTATATAATCCTGTAATATTAAAATAGTACACAATATCTAAAATAGCTAAACAACATATCAACGACCAAAATATAACGATGTATAAGCTAATCAAAGTTTCAAAAGTATTTGTTAAGGAGATAATCACTTCACCCTAATAATCAACTTTGCCTATCCTAAAACATAGAATTTGATGATAACCAAACCCTACATTCAGTATGACTTAGAAAGAATTCAAACATGTGTTGTTTGAATCAGTTTATGTAAAAATATGCTAAGTATGAAACCATCAGCTGAGGAAAATAAACCATCAGCTGAGCATCAGATCCTACTCAATGTATCAGCCAAGAGATATCAGCCAAGGTGCATCAGATGAAGAAAACAAGTGAAGAAGACCATCAGCTAAGGAAAACAAACCATCAGCTGAGTGAAGAAAGTTGATCAGCTGAGGAAAATACTTCATCAGCTGAGTGAACAAATTGATCAGCTGAGTGCCTACTTCATCAGCTGAGTGAACAAATAGATCAGCTGAGGCCCAGAGCATCAGCTAAGTAAGTCTTCCTTTACACAAGTCATCTCCCTTCATAAACTGATGTATTTGATTGATCAGCTGAGCATTCTTGATCAACTGATCAAACAAATACATGAGCTTATGCTCTTCTAAGCTTACTATTGATCAGCTGAGCATCTATATAATCAGCTGAGCAATATGTATCAACTGAGTCCTAGCAAAAAGTGATCAACTGATATGTTTTGTCATCTGAGTAGTGAATATCAGAGTTCCTAGTACAATCTGTTAGCTGAGTCGTGAAAAATGTCAAATCTGCTCTATTTTTTCAGATTGTAAGTCATATGTAAAAGGCAGAACATGTGTTGTTCTATTATGCCTTAGATCTTTGTTTGTAAAAGTAAAAATGCACTTTTTGGATCAAGTACGAGACAAAAAGGTTTGATCTTATCCTCTGGAAAAGGATAATGATACCTCAAACAGACGAAGATCTTGAAGATTTGTTCAAACAACTAAGTATGGCTAGCAATCCCATACTTGGTAAAGTCAAATCAAACAGAAGCATGGTATTGATTAAAGTACAAGCATGGAAAGGGAAAGAAACTTCTACACGGCAGTAGATGTGGGTTTTAATATTTTATATTGTGAATGGGTTGCACTTTTGCAGAAAAGTACAATTACTTTTATCAAACATTTGACTAAAGTAACTTTACTTTTCACCCACTACCTTTACAATTAAAATATTATATTTCCACATTCTCTTTGTCTCTTACCTTCATGCAACCGGATTCACCAAGACTTCTATATATACTCATGCATGGTGGACATGCAAAATACACAATACAACACAGTGAAGTCTCTACTCCACAGAAAGAAAATCTCATCAGTTGAGAAATTCGTAGAGTTTAAGCATTGTGTAGAATCAAACTTGTTCATGTGTTGAACACTCTATATACATTAGCTGTTTTAGAGTTAGTTTGTCTATGTGTTAGACAAATAGATTGCCACCTTTTATTGTACTTAGAATTTTCGCTTCTAGTACATGTAATTCTTGATTCAATATCAATAAGAATTATATAAAAGTATATCAGTGTGTCTTTAAATTTTAAGAGCTAAAGTTTGTATTCAACCCCCCCTTCTACAAACATTTGTTGTTGTGTACTCAATCCGGGACTAACAGTATTAGCATACAACGTATTATAATATCTAAATTGAAATTTTATTTCGATCACAAACATACTATAATGTCATCTGAAGACGGTGATTAACGTTGTTACCATATCATTTCGTTTAATTCCTTCATTGCTCTTCCATTTTCTTCCTCAACACATAAGTTTACAAATATCTAGATAATCACATTCAATATGATATACAATTATAATATAATTACCATTCCATATACAAAGGTATACACATGGGATATACATCTCTACACAAACATACATATCATACACATGTTTGTGAATTATCTAATAAATTGAAGTATATTTAGTGTGATTTGAATATATAATGTTGTTTACTATTGTTTCTTAGCATTGGTTTCATAAGAAGTTGCTTGTTTTTAATTTTTTATATAAATATCCATTGAAAATTTGTTGGAAACACATGCCGTTTCCTACGGAATAATTAATAATTTAAAAAAACTAATTACTTCTGTAGGAAATCAGTTGGATCACATGTAGTTTCCTATAAATTTCCAACGAAATAATTAATAATTTAAAAAAACTAATTACTTCCGTAAGAAATCGGTTGATAATACATGTAGTTTCCTATGGATTTTCGACGGAACTATTTACGTATTTTACATTTTGTTAATATATATACATATGCATATGCTTCTAGCACCTACGGTCCTACCTATACATATAACCATTACGTATACAAAAATATATACACATGTGGTATGTATCTTTATACAAACATACGTACACATGTTTGTGAATTTGTTAATACCTTAAAATGTTTTTAGTGTGACATTGATTTCATAAGCAGTTAGTTATTTTCAAGTTTTTGTTAGAAATCTGTTGAAAATTACAAACACTTTACATATCTTAAATAGACCAGTTGCTTATTTTAAAAATTAACTATTTTTTTACAAAATTAATTATTCCATGGAAACTTGGTAGGAAACGTACATTAATTTCCAAGGGATTTCCAACAAACGTTTTGAAATAAATTTAAATAATAAGAAAATATTAATCTTCCAACAGATTCCAACAAAAATTGGTATTGTTGGTAATATATACGAAATTTGTTGGAAATTTCTTGATATTCCAATAGATTTCCAATGGATTTTCGTTTGTTGCTAAGTCGTTGGAAATTCCTAGCAAGTTTGTTGCTATCTGCTAACGCTATTTGTCGTTGGAAATTTCCAACCGAATTTTGTTCATAGGAGATTCTGTTGACAATGCTCTCTTTCTAGTATTGTTTGATAAAAAGATACAAATCAAAACGTAATTTAATATAACTGCATTCAAAGCATAAAAGATAGACTGTAATTATATAAAATTATAATTTAGAATATTATAAAAAGGAAGTATGAATTTAATCTATATAGTTATATTTTCTAATATATATATATATATATACTCAATATGTGTATATATTCCTATAGTTAACATATATAATTTTAATTTAGGACATATTTAATTTCCAGTTAGTGGATCTATGGATGAAAATTCATTTTTCATATCCACTCTACTAAACATCTATATCCATTCCATATATGATATTTGGATCAAGTCGGGTGAATGATCATTGGGTTGGGTGACATTGGGGATTAATGGTGTTGGCGTTGGCAACTTGGGCTGATGGTGGTATGATTTAAGGAGGGGTGATATTAGAGATAAGATGAAGTTAGAAAGAGAGAAAGTTAAGGCTAGAGAGAGAGAATGATAAGTTCGATATGAAGACGATGGAGAATTTTAGAAAAACATATATATGGAAACAAGGTTAAAGGAGAGCCAAAAAACATGTTTAAATTGGAAATTAATATAGGAGTATGTGGAGTGATAGTGTTATATAGGTGTGGTGAAAACATATACCACTCCATAAGAGATGTGAGTGGTTACCTCCTATCACACTCACCACGTCATCACATCAGTTTTTCACTCCCGACCACCACTCAGCCCACCACACCGACCCGTAGTGGTTGCTCTACGCCACACCAAATTAAGAGACCTACCTAATACCTACTATTAAAATTAAAATATGTAATAAATGAAAAACAAAGAGGAAAAAGAAAGTTAGATTGAGAGAGGGAGGAAAAGAGAAGGTCCCACACATACCCACCCCATCTCCACTGCTTACACGATTCTTGCCACGCCAAAAATCCTCCACACCACGATAGTGTGGAATTCCACGGCGCCAAAGTTGACCATACGATGGAAACCCCCTCCATTCTGCCCTAGCTCTCTAAGGGAGTGGTCACAACGTCAAGTGGAAATCAACACATATGGAGGCATGTATGGTGATTGTGGGGTGGAGCCAAAAGAGCTTCATTTCATTTATTGGTTTTTGATTGGTAATATAGTGGATACAACCTTATAATTTGGTGTGATGAAACGTAGAAAAAATGTAACGTATCAACATATATAATCACTACAAGAAAAGAGGACATCAGCGGCGACAGGCGTCGCGGCTATTGCCTCGCCGCTGTTGCCTAACCGTCGCCACTATTACTTCATGTCGCCGCTAAAGGCGTCATCACTATTGCCTTTTTAATTATTTTTTATTTATTTTCCTTCTTTAGTGTCGTCGTTAAAGCCCTAGGTCGCCGCTAAAGGCGTCGCAGCTATTACTTTTTAGTTTAATTTTTTTTTGTATTTAACATGTGTATTTAATATTGCAACCAACAAATATAAAATTCGCAGTTTTTATAAAAGCGGAAGCTATTATGTACTAACTAACTAGTTGTCCATGCATACACGCGCCTACGAATGTACTGAATCGAAGTATGTACAAACATTTACAAGAGGTTGTTTGTTAAAACGTACAAACACGCCTACTAATTAACAAATAAACACACAAACGACTAATCATCATCATTATCATTCTTGTTCTCGTCGTTTTCTGCGGAATCATTTTGGGTTGTAGCTGATTGAACCATCACCATCAGTTGTTCTCTGAACTCCGGATTATTTAAAATTGCTTGAATAGCATCTGACTACAAAATAAAAGTAAAAAATGATTAATTCAAGTGAATATGACTCATTCATACCAATTATGACCTCTTAGAAGTGAATTTAACTCATTGATACCAATTATGACCCGTTAGAAGTGAATATAACTCATAAACAACCATTATGACCCGTTAGAAGTGAATATATGCTATAAATAGTAATTATGACTTGTTAGAAGTGAATATGACCCATTCATATCAATTATGACCCATTAGAAGTGAATATAACCCATTTATAGCCATTATGACTCGTTAAAAGTGAATATAACCCATAAATAGCAATTATGACCCATTAGAAGTGAATATGACTCATTCATACCAATTATGACCTGTTAGAAGTGAATATAACTCATAAATAGCAATTATGACCCGTTAGAAGTGAATATAACTCATAAACAACCGTTATGACCCATTAGAAGCAAATATAACTCATTTATAGCAATTATGACCCAATAGAAGTGAATATAACTCATTCATACCAATTATGACCCGTTAGAAGTGAATATAACCTATGTATAGCAATTATAACCTGTTAGAAGTGAATATAACTCATAAATAGCAATTATGACCCGTTAGAAGTGAATATAACCCATAAATAGCGATTATGACCTGTTAGAAGTGAATATGACCTATTCATACCAATTATGACCTGCTAGAAGTGAATATAACCCTTTTATAGCAATTATGACCCGTTAGAAGTGAATATGACCTATTCATACCAATTATCACTCGTTAAAAGTGAATATAACCCATTTATAGCAATTATGATCCGTTAGAAGTGAATATAACTCATTCATACCAATTATGACCCGTTGGAAGTGATATAACTCATTCATACCAATTATGACCAATTATAAGTTAACATAACCCATAAATGGCAATTATGACCCGTTAGAAGTGAATATGACCCATTTATAGCAATTATGACCCGTTTGAAGTGAATATGAACTATTCATACCAATTATGACCCGTTAGAAGTGAATATAACCTATGTATAATTATGACCCGTTATAAGTGAATATAACTCATTTATAGCAGTTATGACCCGTTGAAAGTGAATATAAGTCATTCATACCAATTATGACCCGTTAGAAGTGAATATAACCCATAAATAGCAATTATGACCCGTTAGAAGTGAATATGACCCATTTATAGCAATTATGACCCGTTAGAAGTGAATATGACCTATTCATACCAATTATGATCCGTTAGAAGTGAATATAACCCATTTATAGCAATTATGACCCGTTGGAAGTGAATATAAGTCATTCATACCAATTATGACCCGTTAGAAGTGAATATAACCCATAAATAGCTATTATGACCCGTTAGAAGTGAATATGACCCATTTATAGCAATTATGACCCGTTAGAAGTGAATATGACCTATTCATACCAATTATGACCCGTTAGATGTAAATATAACCCATTTATAGCAATTATGACCCATTAGAAGTGAATATGACTCATTCATACCAGTTATGACGCGTTAGAAGTAAATATAACCCATTTATAGAAATTATGACCCGTTAGAAGTGTATATAACTCATTCATACAAATTATGACCCGTTATAAGTGAATATAACTTATTCATACCAATTATGACCCGTTAGAAGTGAATATAACTCATTCATACCAATTATGACCCATTAAAAGTGAATATAACCCATAAATAACAATTATGACCCGTTAGAAGTGAATATAACTCATAAATAGCTATTATGACCCATTAGAAATAAATATAACCTGCGTAGAGATCGGAAAGAACACCAACGGTCATAAGCGTCTACACCGCATAATAGATATTCGACAAAATGAGAGTTAAGATCTTGTCTTGGCTTGGTAAACTGGGCTTTGATGACGTGGAGTGATAAACTGAAATTAGAGAACGGGAATTAGCACTTCTCCTTCTTGACATAAAGCTGGTTGTCGTGCCATAAATAGCAATTATGACCCTTTAGAAGTGAATATAAACCATAAATAACAATTATAACCCATTAGAAGTGAATATAACCCATAAATAGCAATTATGACCCGTTAGAAGTGAATATAACCCATAAATAGCGATTATGACCCGTTAGAAGTGAATATGACCCATAAATAGCAATTACGACCCTTTAGAAGTGAATATGACCCACTTATAGCAAAGAGAAAATGACAGCCGAATCGTTCTTAAATAAACAATCTGTAATACGCAATCATATCCTAAAAGAAATACGGTATTAAAAAAGCAGTCCCAAAATGGGGACAATCCAAAACTAATATCTAAATCAATTTCGGACGGGTATTCTAAGCTCAAAGTTCATATATATATAGTGTATATATATACAATATATATGAACGCGTTTAAGTGTGTTTATATAATTATATGTGTATAGACACCAAAACACACACTCAAACACATTCTATTTATATATATATATATATATGAGTTGTGTTCAATAAAGTCCATTTAAACAACGTAGTCCTAAAATTTTAATATTTAATCATAGGTGATTCAGTATACAATCACATGTGATTTGTAAAAGCATCACATGTGAATTACGAACAATTACGAAAATGTCACTCCATCCAAATTTTAAAATTTAATCTGGACCATTGATGTCATTGATACAAAGGCTAAAATTAGTCACTTAGGACTATGAATTAATTATGGACTATATTGAACATTCTTCACATTTGTATAAACACACTAAACACATTTGTTTTTATATATATATCGAATGTGTTTAGTGTGTGTATACCCAATGTGCGTTTGTTTATGTGTATATATATATATAATAGAATATGTTTGATTGTGTACGTATATATATATACACACACTTAAATGTTACCATTTAAAAATTTTCAAATACTATAAATGTTTGATTTATTACCAATTTAACAATTAAACATCAAGTTTAAACACTATTTTAATTGATATAAACATCACAATTTATAAATAATCAAATTAATAACTAAAATACACAATAACAACAATAATTAATAACACAATTAACAACAATTAACAACAATTAACAATAATTAACACTAATTAACAACAATTGACACCAATTAGCAACAATTAAAGAGTGTTTCATTCAATTAACACTAATTAACAACAATACACACACTTCATAGACTCACACACACAACCCCGAACACACACACACGAACACACACATAAACAAACAAACACACAGAAAACACACACATATACACACAGAAAACACACACACAGAAAACACACACACCGAAACAAACACACAAAAAATAAGGGTCGATCGACGGTACCTTGTAGGTGTTTCGTGAAATGCAGGTTGGAGGGGGAGTCGTGCGAGCGGCGGCGGCAGGCGAGTGGCGGGTGTCCGGTGGTCGATCGGCGGCAAGTGGCGTTCAATCGGCGAGAGAGAGATATTTGGGGTAAAAAGTGAGCTCAATCGGCATGCTAAAGGGGATTTATTTCAGAAGCAATAGTGGCGACACACACCATTAGCGGCGACACCTGAAATGTTTGGGTGGAAAAATACGCGGTCTTTTTTAATGGCATTAGCGGCGACATGTAGCTCGCCCAACTACATGTCGCCGCTAATACCCTCTTTTCTTGTACTGAATAGAAGTAGTGAGATGTCATAATGTACTCTTGAAACTTTAAGAGGTAGTGGAGTTTGTTTGACAAGAATAAGTTAAAAAATAACTAATCTAACGGTCAAACTTAATGGTTATTAGTCTAAAAAACTGAACTTGTAATAATATCTAAATTAAATTTTAAAAATTAAATAACGAAATATATAGTTTGGTTTAAACTACAATAATGGAATTTGTATTCATCTTCTCTCCACACACATGCAAACAAAGTGCCAAATCCCTATAAATACCCACATTTACATCCAATTCTTGAAACTTTTTAATTTCAACATACTCTCTCTCTCTCTCTCTCTCTCTCTCTCTCTCTCTCTCTCCACCCTCAATAGTCCAATATTAACAAGTCTTCTTTCCAAATGGGCGAGGTTAGTTTTCGATCAGGAACCAATGAATCATCCCCTTTAATTTGTCTTGTTTTTACTTACTTATATATACCTAAATTAAATACTTCTTTCCAACTTTATAACAGAAAGACGGCGTAACAAAAGAAGCCTCCAATGAAAAGAAGTCCAACGTTGATGCCGAAAACATGACAAAGAAGGTTGAAGAAGGCCTGATCACTGTCGTTCTAAAACTCGACTTGCATTGTGAAGGTTGCGCCAAAAAAGTTAAAAAATCCGTACGCTATATCGAAGGTACCTGAAAAAAGGATCGAATTAACTAACTGCAAACTGCTTGTCTAAACACCGTTGGGTTGTTAACGGTGCAACTAACGCTGATATTTCAATATATATATGCAGGTGTCAAAACTGTAAAGGCTGATTCCGCCGGTAACAAGCTGACGGTAACTGGGAAAGTGGATCCTGTGTATATTAAAGAGCGAGTTGAGTATAAGACGAAGAAAAAGGTCGAGATTATCTCTCCAAAACCCAAAAAGGATGAGGATGATGTTAAGAAGGGTGATGATAAGCCAGCTGATCAGGCAAAACCTGATGGCCAAAAACCGAAGGAGGTAACTCAATTTAATAGTATCATTATGAGTAATTAACGGATTTAGGATTTTAGTTCGTGATTTCGTTATATTTAATGATTTAATTAATTCTATTTTAATGGTGGTTATATATTTAGTCTCAGTCGACTACTGTCGTGTTGAAGATTCCATTACACTGTGATGGTTGCATACAGAAAATAAAACGAATCATCTTGAAGATTGATGGTGAGTAATTTAATTATTTATAAATTTACGATATTTGAAAAGCCCTTCAATCCTCTTAAATATAACTCAGTTCTAGACTACTGAGTTATGTTAAATAAAGTCTATTTAAAAAACATAGTCCTGAAATTTTAATATTTAATTACATGTGATTCAGTATACAATCACATGTGAATTACGAAAAATTACGAAAATGCCACTCTGTCCAAATTTTTAAAATTTAATCTGGACAATTGATGACATTAATCCAAAGATTAAAATTAGTCTCTTAGGACTATGAATTAATTATGGACTATATTAAATATTTTTCGTAGACTACTTTCTAGACAAAATTGGAAAAAGAGGATTACATATATTCTTATTGGTATATTAATTTAGTTGAAATAAAATAGATAAAAATTTAAAAATTATAAAGAATGAATGACGTTAAAAGATTTAATCATTAAAATTATAAAGAAGGATGTCATTATATAAAAGCTTGATTTAGATGGATGCATGAGTCCAATGCATTACTAACCACTCAAGCTTGTACATATGTGTTTTTTTTTTCAGGCTAAAAATTTGCTTTTCTTTTAATAATTTAATGTTTTATTATTTTTTTAATCAGATTAAAATATTAGTTGTGAATAAAAAATTCCCTATCATGTATTAGGTAGATATATTCTGGAATTCTAGCTAGTATTTAAATTTAATTAAGGTATATCAAAATTAAATTGTTAAAATGTTCCTAAAAATCATTATTGAGCTTATATATATAGTTACATATATACATAGTGATTCTTAAGGTTAATTATTATCATTAATTTGTCTATTGTATGTGTATAGGGGTAGAATCGGTAAACGCAGATGGCAACAAGAATTTGGTCACAGTGAAAGGAACAATGAGTATGAAAGAGCTTATACCGTATTTGAAAGACAAATTGAAAAGAAATGTCGAAATTGTCCCTCCAAAAAAGGAAGACAACAAAAAGGGTGGTGATAATGAGAAATTAGATGAAAAGAAACCTGAAGAAAAGGACAGTAAAAACAAGAAAGAAGCTGGTGACAACAATGGTGATATTAAGAAGAAAAATGATGACGGAGAACCAGTCGAAACCGTCGAGAAGACGAAAAACGACGAAGCAAAACCTGCAACCGGTGAAGCGGAGAAAAAGAAGGCAGACAACGAGGCAAAAACGATAAATAACGACGGTGATGGAGAAGGGAGTAAAAATGTGGAATTGATGAATAATAAATATGAATATTATAGACATAACCCTAATTATATATACACAATGCCGGTGTATAACCAGAGTTATTACAATCAAGATTATGGAGTTTCGGTAGTTTCAAATCATGGCTACGGAAATATTAATGAAGGTGCTGCAGGTTATGTTCATCACGGTGACGTGATGGGATATGGACGTGGAGCACCGCCACCTCCGTCACCGTTGTCACTTCACAACCCTGGTGCTTCGGAAAGTGACATGTTCAGTGCGGATAACCCAAATGCTTGTTCAGTAATGTGATCGATCATAATTAAATTAAAGACGTACCGACGTATATTATATGATATATATATATATATATATATATATATATTAGTTAGGTGATGGTAATAAGCATGTGTTGCAAATTAATTAAAGAAGGATGTAGATTAGTCTTTAATTAATTATGTTATTTGTAAACTTTTCGTGTGAAGTACGCGAATTTTACATGCACTTGCCTTAATTAATAATTAATCCAAAATCACAAGAAGAGTTGAAATGCAACCTGTGTAGCTAGTATGGTTTAAAAATGACCACGCTCTAGTAAGGGATTGAAATATAAGAGATGGGCTAATACGATGTTGGTGCAGAGGAAATACGATATGATCAAGGTTTTGAAGTATTTATTTTTATGGTTTTGATCTTAAAACGATGAAACTTATTATGAATGTGGTCACTTGCCGAACTTAAATGACCAAACTATCACTAACTCATTTTTTATTTATTTTATAAATTTCAAATTCATTTTTAATTTGTTTTTGAAAAATAAAAAGGTTTAAAATAAAAAATCAATTATCGCTTTCATCTCTCACATTTTTAACACCTCTCTCTCTCTCACTCTTTCGCACTTTCCCTCACTCTCTCTACTATCTCTCCCCTACCCCTCTCTTTATTCAAATGGAGATCAAACCACCATGATTGCTTAGAGCATGGGTGTATTCTCGGTGAAGTTTTTCATGCTTCAACCCATATTAGCACCACATTAGCATAACACATTCTATGTTTCAACTATGCTTAACCTTCTGTACTATCTGCGCTTTACACACTTTAAAAATTTATTATTTAAAAAAAAATACTCTCTCCTCTCTCTTTCTCTCCTCTCTCTTCGGCAACCAAATACCAAATCCTTTTAATTTTTTCGGTACCAAAACTTCAAGGGTGATGTTTCAAGTTGTACTGCACTTCCACCTCAACGGCATGTCGAGGGGTACACCCTTCGTTCTTAATTAGGAGTTTTAAAATTAGTATATATGAGAATTTATATATTCGGGAAAAGAGTTATAAATATATAAAAATAATTACTAAACAACCATACATGTTTTAAAGTTTGAATTATAATATAGCACGAATTCGCTTAAAAACACACATATACCAAAAAAAAAAAAACAATATATGTTGAAGGAAAGCAATATAAAATATAAAAATAACAACTATAAATATATTTTTTGAAATTTCAGATATCTGAAATATCCAAAATTTTACAATACTAAAATCCAAATCCAAAATTTTTCGATCTGAATTTTTAAATAGTTTTATATTAAATTTTGGATATTAGGATTGAAAATTCAGATACAAATTTTTTTAAAATCACCCAACAACGCCTCTAGCCCTCTATATATACTTTCATCTATATCAAACATATACAATTTTCTACTTTTTTAATTAAAAATTTAAAAGAGATAAGATATATGCTTCTGACAGTATCTATTTTAGGTGCTTTAAGATTCACAAACACCTTAAATGAGAACGTACATTAATCATTTTAACATTTACTCATTTAAGTGTTTATATAAATTAATGAAAACACTGCTTGTAGCTACACATTATTTCTCAAATTTAAAATGCTTTGTAAGGAACTAGGAATAGTTCAACTACGACTCCTACCACTACAAGAATATCGGGCATCAGAAATGGATTTCCATAGATCAAATTCTATGAAAAATTTTCAACGGAATTCTCATAGATTTGAGTTAGAAAGCAAATTTTCAACGGATTTCCCACGGATTCCAAGAAAAATCCGAGAGAAATAGTTTTCCTATGAAGCTCTTATCCACGATCAATTTCGTGGGAAATCCGGGAGAAACATCAAATTCTCATAGATTTGTCCGACAGAAAAGGGGACGTGTTGTTGTAGTGTATATATATGTTAGTGGTAAGACGTATGATTTTTTGGTAACCGCATTCAATACGAAATATCAAAAAGAGTAGCTACAAATTAATAAGAGAGATGATATATTCTTCTATTTTTTGTTCCTACTTACAAGATCAATACAAATGTCAAAATCGATGAAACAGGTGAGGAAAGAGAATTAGTGAACTCCATATGTTATATAGTGGTAGGTAAGAGGATGAAATAATGGAAGGATATATCATTTTTCAATTAATAATACATATTGATAGATTAATTTTCCACCAAGATTCGTTATTATTCCAGTAATGGACTTATTTTATGTTATCATATATAAAAGCCAAAATATATATATCTATCACATACGTACGTACATTAACATTATTGAATGAGTTCAAAAGTCTTCAATTCCGTCGATTGTTTGGGATCCATCTTCGTGTGAATTCATTCATATATACAATGGAATAACTTCATGGCAAAGCGATAACCTTCCACACTCGCCAATTAATTTTATCTTCAATTTGTCTCTCTTCAACTAATTAATAATTGAATTAACGTCACCAACTATGTTTTTTCAAATTTAATCAACATGCATTTAATAACAAAATCAAAATGTTTGTATATATGTAGTGCAACGGTATGAACACGTGTCCTTCTCTAAGACGTTGAGAGTTCAAGTTTCATAATGAACAATAAAATAAGTTTAGGAGTAAGTTTAATGAACGGATGTGTGGTTGTGATTAAAAAAATTTGGTAATAACAAAAATATATGTATCTAGACAAGTCTCCTTCGAAAACTAGAAACATACCTTACTTTAAATCTTTAATTAATTATGAAACGAATGTTACAGAATATTTTTATTTTATGGATGATATATGTTCAATTTTAAATCCTTAAAAAACATCTTCCTGCTGATCATAAGATTTAGACAAGTGTTAAAATCAAAAGAGAATTATTACATGTTATTATATAGTAAGTAAGTGATGAAATAGAAAGATTTACTATAAGAAAATATAATATTCCTTAAAAAGTATATATAGATGATGATTACTAATTTTTTTAGAGAGGTTGGAGCATGCGGTCGTCAAGACTCCAGATGGTGCAAACTGTGCACACCCTTAATTAATTGCTTATTAAACAATTATATATGCCGTGCAAAAAGACAATTAGTTATTAATTAATTAAGAAATAAAGGAAAAGAAAAGGAGCGAGGACTAGTTGAAGAAGCATTAAGAACACGTACGTACACCAATCTCTATCCACATTTATAAAACAAAACCCACGTACTTTTATTATATATATAGAGAAGAGAGAGGAAGGTGAAATGAGAATGGAAAATTAAATAAGAATGAGAGACTCAGTTTTAACCGTTTAATTTTCCCTTCTTTAATTTCATTACCAACCAATGAATTCATCACATGCATCTTGTCACACTCTATCCCCTCATGCTCTCCATCCATGAGTTCCACTTACAAAATGAACAACTAAGATTGAGTCTCTCATTCTCATTTAATTTCACATTCTCATTTAAGATCTCCTTCTACTCTTCCTGCCGCCGACGATAACCCCAATGGAGCAACACTCCAACACTCGGCCGACGCTCACCTTCAACTACCACCGTCTTCCTTAAGCCACCCTTAAATCTGTTGTCTCTATCTGTTATCCACCATCATTCACTCCATCGATCGATAAAACAACCCCGACCCTAAACTCATCAGCGCCATGTGCTTTCAAATCCTTCAACCGATATTGATCCAATGATTCTAGCAAAGAACAACGTCGATGATCAACAACAAGAACAGTTGACGATGATTCCATTGAACAACAGTTGATTTCTATTCCAACCGCCGACTATCCATCACCGACCATGTCAGTGTCTAGCTCTTGTCCACATGAGACGATCCTGAAAAAATTTAACAAACACAAGTAAGTACAAAGCTTAGTGAGCTAACACGGTACTTGATCAGTAGTAATAGACAATCACAACAACAACAGTAACATATAATAGTACGATATCACACATAAATAGTCATCACAGTATAAAGAGTAAGTTAGTAAAAACTCACTTGATCAGTAGTAATAGACAATCACAACAACAACAGTAACTTCGGGAGTTAACTCGTCTATCAACAACAACCTACAAAACGGTTCCACTAATTTTCCCAGTGGTTCCAAGTGATTTGATGAAGAGCAGTGACGATCTACCTTTCTCCGCCACAGTTCACACTAACGAATGCTCAGCACACAAAGACAAAACGGCTACAGTAACTTTTATCTAGGGCTTTATGTCCTATTAGAGTATTATACCTTCCCATGTTCTCCATTTTATAAGAGAACAGAAACTCCATCATTTTTCACAAATAACAAGAATTTTTTTCCATCTAAACGTATTTGTCTCTATTTTGAATTTATGCAACTCTTTTTCAATTTGTCTACTCTAACATTATAATAGGTATTTTGTTTCTAGATAATGCAACATGACATGTTGATGACTTATTAAACCTAATATATTCAAAAATAAAAATTAAAAAAAGGATGTAAAAGTTAGACATTCATTTACCTTGGAAATTATCTCGTAAATCATTTTTAAAACACCAAATGCATTCCAAGCAAAAGCAACATTAACACCAAATCATCAATAACCTACTTCTAATCAATCGAATTAGGACAAACAAAGAGATAAAAAAGGAGCAGATTTCCATTTTCCCAAAACTTAAAAATAAACTACTCACAAGTCACAAACCCTAGATTAAACATCTTACAAGAATATCGATTTCTTAATCAAACTCTAATAAACTACCAAGAAAACACATAGTGCTTCAACCCAAAATTTCATTCAATGATCAATTTAAACCCACACAAAATACAAGATTGAAACCCAGCTATACTCTGGAGGTGGCACGAGCCACCTGTTAATTTTCAACGTTTTCAAGGTGCCACAAGGCCCACAAGTCAAATATTGGGATGCCACCGATGATTTTTTGATACCATCAAAATCTACTGAGAAATGAATTTTTTATTAAAAAATGATAAGATATAATTCAATTTTCGATTTATACCTTTAAGATACTATAATTAACTTAAAAATAACAATTTAACTAAGAGAGCTTCATATAAATTGTGTTTTGTTGTAAATTTTGATCCTAAAATACCATAACAACTGAAAACTCGTTAACTCGACTCGATTAACTGGAAACCTGAAAATAAACCCGAATAATACTCTCAATTTTAATTAGTTTTATTTTTGTCATTATATGATACTACTAGTCAATAAAAGTCTTGAGTTCGTCCATGATGATCAATCAAGGATAGTAAGAGAAATTAGAGTTTATAACTAGAAGTGTGAGGAGTGTTATGTTCGACAGTGAATGAGTAATTAGGGATCTTAGTAACTAAAGGATTGAAATTTGAAAATGGAAGGAATGTTAAATAAGACCTCCCAATTTTCATAAAAGTAAAAAAATACCCTGTAGTGTATTCACCTTAAATTTTGCATATATTTACAAAAACCGTATATTTTTTTAATTATCTTTCAATCTCGTCTTTTGACAAGACAAAAAAGGACCCAAGAAATAAGTGGGATGTCTATGAGGGTTGTCATTCATAGACATAAACAAAATGTGTCATAAATATTATTTTTAACAAGTACTTCTAATTTCAAAGAACTTAGAGCGTCAAATTGAAAAGTAATTTTGACTTCTAGGCACATTTTTGGCATATACTATTTTTTGATTTGACTGTTTTCAGAAAAATAGTAATTAATAAATCAAATATATGTTAAAATAGATGATTATTCACTTAAGAAATTGATTAATTTAATTAATGTATGAGTTTCATTAACTTGTAATATAGATTCAAATATGTTGTACCTTATGTACATAGATGAAATAATTTCATAAGTGAAAAAACCACATCCCATATGTTAAAAGAGATAGTATTGCACCTCGCGTAAGGCGTGAGTTGTTGGTGATTTTAGTATCATCAAGCCATTTAGTATAATCGAGATTGACTTTGCGACTAGCCGATTCTAGACTTGATTATAATTCGGGTTTTGAGGTGCGGAGCGCACACTCGAATAAATTAAGTTAGTATCGGGATATGGTACAGGGGCTGGCCCCTGGAGGGGTTCCAAGGGGCATCGCCCCTGGCGGGGTCCGAGGGGCAGAGCCCCTGGTGGGTAACCGCCGGTAACCTGGAGCCGCCGCCGCCGGCGGCCAATAACTGTCGGCCGTAACCGCCGGTAACCGCCTCCGATTTCGCCTATATAAAGCCATTTTCGGCTTTGATGTTGGAGACAGAAACATACGGAAACTGTGAAGCATACAATACGATATACATACAAAAGAATACGATTTACAAGTCGTTATTCTGATGAAATAGTCTCAAATAAAACGAGAGATAAGCAAAAGCATTCTCTGTTTGGATTTGAATCAAGCCTGTAATTCAAATCGAGTTTCTTGGATTATCCTATATCTGAATTCGTAATACCCCAGGCAATAGGTTCGAATTACAGATTACGAAAAATGTATTCAACACGATCCACGAAATTATCCAAGTTATATTGTTATTCTTACTTCCTACAAACTCTTTCCTCTAACACGAGTTGCCTTCAACATTTCGTGAACGGCGTCGTCATTGGTGTGAGAGCATCCGCTATGGGCATCCAAACTCGAGTTATAACGAGGCAGCTCCTCGTCGTGACCATTGCATCATGCTAGTTATATGCTCGTCGTCGCTAGACCCGTGAAATGTGTAACAAGCAACACAGCTTGTTAATCTTTTTTTTCACCTCAACCGTATTATTTTAAAAACAAACAAACGGCTATCGGGCTATATTTCAAAACAATATAATAATAATAATAACAATAATAATAATAATAATAATAATTAATACCATTATTTGTCAAAGTGATCAATTACATTATCGACAATTTATCTTACGTACATAAATTCTTGATTTAATTAGTATTAAAAATGTTCATTATAAGAAGCTCGATCGATGATTAATTCAACCACATCGATCTTGCACATCATTTAACGACAAATCGTCCAACAAAACTCGAGACAAAATATTAGGTAACAACCCGATCCTTAACTTTCTATACATATCGAATAATTAATGAAACGATATATCTTGACCCGGCCACAAAACCCAACAAATAAAGCTCTATAATTAATAAAATAAAATAAAAACCATAATTTGGATTAATTAATTAATGCAGGATGTCCAGTAATATACATAAATTAATTAAATGGGTGGATAATTAGGTCATGAAAATACTATTTATCGATGTGGTATAATGACACATATTTATTAACAAAATTAGAAAGGGAAAGCAGACACCAACCTAATTTAAAGATGTAAACCATTTTTGTTTAGGATAATATATTCTAAATTTTGGCTACACTTATTTGTATCATCATATATTTATTTTATTAAATATAATATTCTAAATATGACGAATTTTAATTTCATATTTAGATACCATTCTAATGATCGAGTTATATCTTGTTTGTTAACGGTAATTTTCTTTTGAAAAAAAAGAAATATATCTAAAAGTCTAAAAAAATTAAAACAACAAATTATGTAACTTAAACTTCAATGTCGTCCATGGAGGCAAAACAGCCAATACAAACTAAATAAGAATTTAAACAACTAAAAAAATAATCTATATATCTATTGCATGCCAATCTTGATTGTTCTTCATGTCTTTGTAAACACTAATAACTGTTATAACTAGCCGTAATATCAGCATAACTAACTCATAACTAAACACTCACATTGATAACACCCATAATTGCAATACTAACTCATAATTGCAATCATTGGATCCACACACAATTATTTATCTTAATTTCTATTGGTTGAAAAAATGGATGCCGAGGAGCTAAATTCTTTGCCAGCATATATCGAGACTCTCGATAACATTCCTTTAACTAATTGCTCGCAATGTAAATAACAATAACTTGGTTGTCATTGTGCATTGTTACAGGCTATAACGAGCCCCATTGCGGGCGCTCTTATGATGAGCAAAGATAAAACTTCCGTTTAAATTAAAATTCCCTACTAGATGAATATTAATAAAGGAAGCTGATTTGTATACAATATTACTTTGTCATGCATAATAATCATGAATTTTATGTTCATATAAATTTTCTAACTATTTTTTTCCAACAACATGCCAATGATGTCATGGTTTAAACATATATTTTTTTATTATATATAACAAATAAGTGTTGAGTACAAATAATATTCATTAACAAAACTTCCAACTTGGAGTTTCTTGTAGTTTTTTATTGCTACATCATCTCTCACTTCCCACCCTCTGTACATATCCAACCCACATCAACTCTCTATCTTTTCTATTTCTATTTTTTATTTCAACTATTATTAATTAACATAATTTATTTTTTATAAATAAATTGCAAGACAAGTATAATTATAATACTCTAACAGAAGATGATGAAGACGAATCAAAATACTCTGATGTATTAAACGACGAAGAATAGGAAATTTTTTTGTGTATGTAAAAAATAAATATATGAAGTGGGGATGATGAGTTTGAGAGAAGAAGAAGAAGAATAGAGGCATGAAAAAAATGAGAAGTGAGGATTGATATTTATAGAAGGAAGAAAGGAAAAAGAATAGCTTAATGGTAAAAAAAAAAAAAAAAGGGACCAGCGAAGGGTTTACCGGCTAGCCGAGGGTCGGACCTGCACTAACCAGCAATACTGCGATGGTGTGCAGCACTGATTGGGGGGCCAACTAGCTCGGGCTCCACATCCGATGCACATAGTCTAAGTGAGTTGCTGGTACGATGTCCCTTTGAAACCTAATGATTCATTTCCTTGTGATTTAATAAAGTAACTTCTTGTGAAAAATAATATAAAATTGACAAAACGTGTAACATAATATTAAGCTTAAAAAAATAACCGAGCATTCTTATTTATTTTGCATCTTGCGTATATTAACAAAAACATCTATCAACCTACATATATGTTTTCCTTCGAATTAAGAAGTGGCTAAGTGATTCGTGTCATGACGGTTGATAGCCGATCACATCGTGATCACCTCCAGGGGCGGACCCAGGATTTGAAATGGATGGTAGCACCGGACCTAAAATTTAAAATGGATGGTAGCACAATCTCGAAAAAATCGAAATTTACACTACGCGAGATCGAAATTTACACTACGCGTACAAAATTGGATGGTGTCCCGTTACCCAAGCCGTAGGTCCGCCCCTGCCGTCGTCAAGCTGATCACATTTACTTTATATTTATTTGTGTAAAAAGTGATTAAAGTGATTTTACTTTATATTGAACTAGCATGTTACCCGCGTAATGCGACGACGATAACTAATTCATTCTCGATAACATGTCCGTTTTCAGTAACGTAGGGTATGGTATACACACACTATGATGATGTCGAATAATTTCCATTTGCATTATGTCCATTTTGTTTCCTTCTTTTTCATTTTACTTATTTCTTTATTATTTATCAACTCTTTCCACTACTACAAAAACGACATTTAACCCCCCCCCCTATTTAAACCCGGTTATAGTAAAAAATCCAAATAACCGGGGGTAAAATGTGTGCTAGTGGGTGGAATTTAGGTGCTACCGGATTCAACCCCGGTTTTTTAATAAAAAACCGGGTTTAAAAGTTTTAAATCTTTTAACCCCGTTTACTCAGTAATAAACCGGGGCTAAAAAATGGTGCGTAAAAGTAGCGCTTTATATAATGTCGATTTAACCCCGGTTTTTTAGCATACAACCGGGACCAAATGTTTCAAACTTTTAACCCCAGCTCCTTTAGTAAAAAAACGGGACTAATAAGTGGTGCGTAAAAGTGGCACTTTATATAATGTCGATTTAACCCCGGTTTTTTAGCATACAACCGGGACCAAATGTTTTAAACTTTTAACCCCGGTTCCTTTAGTAAAAAACCGGGACTAATAAGACACATTTAATTCTTAACGGTTGACTCAAAATTTTAAACATTTAACCCCGGTTGTTTATAAAAAACCGGGGCTGATAACTTCTATTTATGGCTGATTCAACCTTTTAGTTTATCTTCTTCTTACTTTACTTTCTTTCAAATTAAACCACTCCATCTACCACCATTAATACCCATACGAAAATTCTTAAATTTCTTTCCAAATTCTAAGTTTTATTTATTATATTCTTCCCAAATTCTACATCTATTGTCCATTTGATTAAATATTCAAAGGTAATATATATAATATACATATTCATTGTTTGTTTAGATTTTTTTATGGTATTCCATTCATTTTAATAATTTTTGTTGTTTGTTATATAATGTAGGTATATATGTGAGGATTCTAATTGAATTACATTGCTTGTTTACGTCCAAATTTTAAAGGTATGTTTATCCGATTCCAATTGTCTAAGTTTTTTCCAATCATAGTTATGTAGTTTATACATATACACACATACATATATATATATATTTGCATTATTTTTGTATGAGTTGTCAATTGTTAGGAAAACATACAATGTGACATAGCCTAGTATGTATACCCGTCCGTAATTAATCTAATAGAGGTTAATTTCGGATTGTCCGCATTTGGGACTGCTTTTTGAATGCTTTGTCTCGTTTAGGATGTGGATACGTATTAACAGATTGGGTATTTAAGAAAAAGTCAATACATTTCTCTTTACTCCTACAAGTTTGTGTTTTTATAGACAGACTTGGGGAGTTAAGGAGAATGCTGTTGATTTTTTCTTAAATACTTAATTTGTTATTACGTGTTCACATACGAGACAATGCATTCAAAAGGTGGGTTAGGATAGACCACCCTTGGCCTCATTCATATTTTTAAATGTCATACATGCATGCATCATATTAATTATATTGTTTTTTTAATTTCAGATGGATCGTAATACATGGATGTACAAGATACCACGTGGTTCAACTATATATCTTGATCATTTGTCTAGTTTCATGAATGCCCTTGAGGATTATAAGAACAGAGAAAGAACGCGCGAAGTTTTGTGTCCTTGTAAAGTTTGTAAAAATTGTCGTCTATTTGCTAATTTTAATGAAATTTATGGGCATCTGATAGCGGATGGGTTTGTGGAGAAGTATACCACTTGGTCACATCATGGTGAACTATTGTCGGATAATAACACGGCTCTTCCCTACGTAGATAACGAAGATTTGACCTTGAATGACAATTATGATAATTTAGAGGACATGCTTCATGATTTGGAGGATAATGTGGCTGAAAAGAATTACGATAGATTTCAACAATTGTTTGAGGACTCTGAAAAACCGTTGTATGCCGGTTGTACAAAATTTACTAAACTTTCAGCTGTTCTAAAATTATTTCATTTAAAAGCCGAAAATGGTTGGAGTGATAAAAGTTTCACAAGTTTATTGGGAATTTTGCATGAAATGCTTCCAGAAGATAATGAATTACCAATTTCACTATACCAAGCAAAAAAAAAATGATGTGTCCAATGGGATTGGAAATCAAAAGAATACATGCTTGCCCAAATGATTGTTTATAATATAGATTCGAGTATGAAAATCTGCACGAATGTGTTAAATGTGGTACATCAAGGTACAAGCAGAAAAAACAAGTAAATGAAAATAACGATGATGCAACAAAAAAAGGACCCCCTGCGAAGTTATTGTGGTATTTGCCCATCGTGCCAAGATTAAGAAGATTATTTGCAAACCCCAAAGATGCAAAGTTACTGCGTTGGCATAAAGAGGAACGTAAAAATGATGGAAAACTAAGACATGTGGCCGATTCTCCTCAATGGAGAAATATTGATAATGAATTTGTAGATTTTGGCGAAGAGCCGAGAAATATAAGATTAGGCCTTAGTTCTGATGGTATTAATCCGTTCGGAAACATGAGCAGTCGACACAGCACCTGGCCGGTTCTTCTATGTATATATAACCTTCCACCCTGGCTATGAATGAAACGGAAATACATCATGATGTCATTGTTAATTCAAGGTCTAAAACAACCCAGTAATGACATTGATGTTTATTTGGCTCCATTAGTTGATGACTTAAAAGAACTATGGAGTATCGGTGTCGAAGTTTATGATGCATACAAAATGGAGAATTTTCGTTTGCGGGCAATGATTTTTTGCACTATAAGTGATTTTCCAGCATATGGTAATTTGTCAGGGTATAGTACAAAAGGAGGAAAGGCTTGCCCTATTTGTGAAGATCACACGCATTCCTTATGGCTGAAAAACTGTAAGAAAATGGTGTACATGGGACATCGAAGATCACTTCATAGGAAACACCCCTACCGTAACCACACGAGTCCGTTTGATGGTAAAACCGAGAAACGAGTGCTTAGACGACCCTTGGATGGAGAATCTACATTTTCTCGAGTTGAAGGTATAATTAACCAATTTGGCAAGAAAAGTGCACCTCCTCCAAAAAATATATGGAAGAAAAAGTCTATTTTTTAGGATTTACCGTATTGGAAACATTTACAAGTTCGACATTGTCTTGATGTTATGCATATCGAAACAAATGTCTGCGACAGTTTAATAGGCTTATTGTTGAACATTTCTAGAAAAACAAAAGACGGGGTTAATGTTAAAAGAGACATGGTTGAAATGAGAATTCGACCTGAGCTAGCTCCTATAGAGAACGAGGGAAGACGTACTTTTCTGCCACCCGGCATGTTATACTTTATCAAAGGTGGAGAAAACAAAATTTTGCAAGTGCTTGCATGGTGTTAAGGTTCCATCAGGGTATTCATCCAACATTTCCAAACTAGTGTCGATGAAAGAACTGAAATTGTGTGGTATGAAGTCTCACGACTGTCATGTTTTAATGACAAAAATGATTCCTATTGCAATTCGTGGAATATTACCAGACCGGATCCGCCACACAATCACTAAACTCTGTTTGTTTATTAACATGATTCATTCAAAAGTGATTGATCCCGAGGTATTGGATTTATGGGAAAAGGATATTATCGTCACTCTCTGTCAATTGGAGATGTATTTTCCACCTTCATTTTTGACGTTATGGTCCACTTGGTATCTCATATTGTAGGAGAAATAAAGGCTTGCGGTCCTGTATTTCTACGGTACATGTATCCTTTTGAGAGATATATGGGTTTCTTAAAAGGATACGTTAGGAATCGATACCGACTAGAGGGAAGTATTGTTGAAGGATACGTCTCTGAAGAGGTGATTGAATTTTGCACGGGCTACATGAAAGATGTTTCTGCTATTGGTGTTCCAAAATCACGACACGAGGGTCGACTTCAAGGGGCTGGGACAATTGGGCAGAGAACAGAGATACTAGATCCATCGGATATCAACTACGCACATTTTACAGTCCTACAACACATGTCTGTTATTGCTCCATATGTAGAGGAGCACATGAGAATGTTACAAGAAAATAATAGTAAGAGAACCGAAAAATGGTTGGCCACTGAGCATAGCAAAACATTTTCACAATGGTTGAAGAATAAGGTAGAGAAAAATCTTGGAGGCGATAATGTTGATCAAATAGTAGTGCATTTGGGATATGGTCCGCGATGTGTTGTTACAAAATACCAAGCCTACGACATTAATGGAATTTATCTTTACTTATCAGTTTGAATTTCCGGCTAAAGTAAGTACTTTGTAGAATTTTTTTTCAATGTTGTCTATTATGTTAAATTGTCATTTGTTAAATAACTATTTCTGTTTTAACAATTGTATTAACATTACAGATCCCTTGGAACGATACATCTCCATTTGACCAAAAGATTTTAGACACCGTCATTCTTGTTTGGCTTGGTACATTTTTACCGGTTTTCTTTAACAAGTGATAATAGGCTCAGGTATATATCTATCTATATATATATATATGTTTTTTTCTTTAACCCAATTTAGTTGTTAAATTATCTATTAAGAGTAGATAACAAAAAAACTATATATCATTGCTAATTGCCTACTTGGAACCGTTACCCAAGTCACTTATTTTGTCATTAATAAGACTCTATGACTAGAGTAAGTTTGTTGTTAAATGGGTCACGTACAAATTTATTGGTGATGTGAACTAAACTTCTATTTGTTAAATTAGAACATATGGAGCTCATTTTTACCTTTTTTTGTTTATATTGATAGTTTGTGAAGGTATTCTAGAAGATTTGAAACAGCGGAGCATATTCAAGTCTTCAAACAAACAATTGGGCGATGACTTTGTTTTGATTCTTCCATTGGCTTCATGGTATTGTTTAGGAAGTTAGTATCTACTATTATGTCGTTAAACATTCAAGGTAGTTTGTTACAAGTTAGAAAATTCAAGACGCTTCTTGTAGCTATTACCGAATTCAATTCTTGTTTGGTTTGTATAGTGTTATGTATTTTTAATTGCAATGGTTTATTTTGTGTAGTGATAATCGCTTTTTAGTTAATTGAGTTAGTTTTTGTTGATAAATATAAACAGGAAATATGGAAATTAATTGTTTAAAAATATTTTTTTATTTTTTTTAAGTATTCAGACCCGGTTTTTTAGTTTAAAAACCGGGGTAGAAAGTCTGCTTCATACCTCCTGGAATGGTGTTCTAACAGCGGTTAAAGATATATAGCCTCGGTTTTTTAACCCCGGTTAAAAAACCGGGGTTGATTACCTATATTTAGTCGCCCCCCCCTTCAACCCCCTCTCAAAACCGGGGTTAAATGTCCTAAACAACCGGGGCTAAATGTTGTTTTTGTAGTAGTGTTCGTTGATTTCTAAAATAACCTTTGAAAAACAATAAAATAAGAAAAAAACAATATGATAAAAACATATCAATGACTTAGTGAATTGTGTTGATTTGAATGAGAACTTGTGTAGGTATGAGATAATATATTAGTGGTTGGTAATTTTCTATTACTTAAAAATTAAGAGTTCAAGTAAAATAATATTAAATATATTATAAATTAAACTTTTTATTTTACTTATATGAGTGTTTATAAATTCGGTTACATGTTATCAAGTTTATGAGTTTTAGTTATACGAATTTTCTAATACTTCAATTAAATTATTTGGTATATGATATAATATTTAAAATAATATTTCTATGGAGGTTTTTTTATTCAATTTTTAATTTGTGTAATATCTTATAGGTTGAAATTTAATTTGTATTTAGTTGACATTTTTAAATATTATTTTTATAGAAAGTTTAGTTATTAAAATGGTATTCAATGATTTCTTTTTAAGATTTAAATAAGGGGTAAGTTAGTAATATCAAATGACTTAAAATTTAAGAGATTAAGACATTTAGAAGAAAACGTGTTAAATGCTTTATATATTAGTATAGATAAGGGTGAAATTCATGCTAGCTTAAGTAACGGGAATGCATACTCCAATGTACTAATAAATTTATAAATAATGTGTAATATGTCTAATAGACAAGAAAAAGTAGCATACACGCATACATACATACATACATACATATATGGAAAAGTTCAAATGAGATTTTTTTTTGTAGGTGAACTGCGAGAACTAATCTTGCCGTTCATTTTGAATAATGGAATTTATGGATAAAGAGCGTGGGGGGATTGAGTGTGCCAGGGTACATGTAAGGAATTCATGAGTAGACAATCCAATTGAAGGAGGGGGAATTGAACGGCTAAGATTGGTTCTCGTACGAAAAACAGTTCTTGTTTGAACCCTCCCCTATATATATATATATATATATTATAGGGAAGGGTTCAAACGAGAACTGTTTTTCGTACGAGAACTAATCTTAGCCGTTCATTTTGGATAATGAAATTCATGGATGAAGAGCGGGGGGGGATTAAGTGTGACAGAGTGCATGTAAGAAATTCATGGGTGGGAAATCCAATTGAAGGAGGAAGAATTGAACGGCTAAAATTGGTTCTCACGCTTCTTGTACGAAAAACAATTCTCGTTTAAACTTTTACATCTATATATATATATATATCCGTATTTTGTTATTAAATAATATATTAATTAATATTGGATGATGGTACATGTCAACCTCACTACACTGGACACTTGACCAAATAAAATGATGAACTTGCAATGGCTGACTCACCTCTGACTATGACCATTTTGACATATACTATAATCATATTGTCCATTATACAAGCCCATGACATCTGCCGTATATAATTAGGGTATATTTAGTTAGAGCGCCAGCATCTAACTCAACTTATCCTACTGTCATATCAGTATTCACATCATTTTTCATCTTCAACTTAACTTACCCCACAAACCTCCACATCCAACCCTATTCAACCCCACATCATATATTAATAAAATATATATTAAATGTGAGAGAGAAGCCGATCGGGTTGGAGGACTAGAGGGGTTGGGAACCCGATGGAACCCGGAGGGCCTCGATGGTGTTCCCATCAAACCCGAGGGAACCCAACTTCGGGTAACACCACCGATGCGGGTGGTCTTATGTAGAATTGTTTTTAGGGTAATTTACTACAAAATATATTAAAACTATATCCAAAATGTTATTGTGAGTATCCACATTCTAAAATTGTTTTTTAATGTATCCTACTTTTTAATAAATGTTATTATTTGTTTTAATCAACCTCTTTAGCAGGCTACTATAGGTAAATTTTTTACTTCTGATTTATTTTAATACTAAATTATGATTATTGTCATTATCATCTTCTTCTTCAGGAAGATCAACATCAAGCCTTGAAACATTTAAAGACCAAGAACAACGACAAAATTTCAAATCTGGGTTCATACATGTTTGAATCGATTTGCTCATAGGTTCTTGAACTCATGTTCTTCTTGCGGAAGGAAGGCGATTTGCAATTTTAAAAACCCAAACTCCCAAATTAAAAATAGAAACTAGAAATGCATATACGTTTTTGGGCTAATTGCAAAAACGCACACATACGAACCCACCTTGAAGTAATGACAGTCGATGAACTGTAAATGAAGAAACCCAAATTTGTTCGCATGAACATACATCCTCGATATTCAAATTTGAAAAAGTTCATACAAGTTCATCGATGTGTTCGTACATCTGAAATCAATTTCATTTGTAAATAGATGAATCTGTGATTATGAACTCAAGAGTACGGTGGGGATGAACTCGACGAAACCCAAAAAAATCCAATCGATGAAACCCTTAAGAGAAACGTACCTGCAATCTACGAATCGAGCCATCAAATTTGAAACCCAAGATCGAGATATGAAGCAATCTACAAATCGACCCACCAGATTTGAAACCCAAGATCGAGATATGAAGCAATCAACCCACCCTCATTTGTAAATCGATTTTAAGATCAAGATCCGGAACATGCAATCTGCAAATCCACTCATTTGAAACCCAAAACACAAGATGAGGAAGATGTGGTTCAAGTTAGGGGTGAGCATGCGACCCGATAGACCGAAAAAACCAACGAACCGGGACCGAACCAGACCGAGACCGGTCCGGACCAGGACTGGTCGGTCCGGTCTTCGGTCCTTGTTTTTTTATAGATTTCGGGTTTCGGTCCGGTCCGGGCCGGTCCGGTTTTGTTTAATATAGTGTATAAAACAAACAATAGACCGAAAAAACCGACTAACCGGTCCGGACCGGGACTGGTCGGTCCGGTCTTCGGTCCTAGTTTTTTTATAGATTTCGGGTTTCGGTCCGGTCCGGTTTTTTAACCGTGCTCACCCCTTGTTCAAGTTGCTCTTCAAATTAATAATAATAATAATAATAATAATAATAACAACAACAACTACTACAACAACAACTACAACAACAACAACCTGCTGTTAATAACAATTAACTTACAATAATAGGTTGCAATACATAGAATAACACATTTTTAACAAGTTATATTAAAAAAATAAGTTTAGAACGTGGATACACACAATAACTTTTTGAGTAAAGTTTGATACATTTTGGAGTAGATTACCCTTGTTTTTATTGTTTTTATATAGTTCTTTTTTCATTTTTAATTTTTTAGAAATTTAGAAAATAAGTTTAAAATTAAACGATCAAAAAACAAAAACCGGTGACGGGTGACTTTGAAATCGGTGGATGGTGGTCGGCAACATCGTCGAGTGATGGTAGAAAATGGTGATTGGTGACGGTGGTGAGCGACAATAGCCACGAAGGTGGAGGTGTACAACCACAATGAGCGATGCCAGACAAGACGAGTTAGTGAAAAATGGTGGAGGGCGATAGTGTTTATGTGGGTAGCGAAAGTAGCAAAAGTTAATCAACGAGAGGTGTTGAATTATAAATGATGTGTGTTTGACGACCAACTTATTAAATGATTTTTCCTTAATAAATCCGATCAATGGATTTGATATGACTCAAGTACAATACGGGCCATGGGTCAATACAAAATAGACTCCACCTAATACTAGGAATACATAATCTACACTAACACACCTCTACACTATGAAGGGGAAGCACCCAACATTCAAGCTGTTACGAAACTCTAAAGATAGACAGATGGAAGGTCTTTTGTGAAAATATATCAGCAAATTGGGAAAAAGATGGAACACGAAGCACGTAAACATCCCAAGCGAGTAACAACTTTGTCTCAAAAAAAATAAAAATCAATCTCAATGTGTTTATTACGTTGGTGCTAAGCAAAATTGGAAAGTTTTGCAGCATTAACATTGTCATAGTAGACAAACAATGGCTATGGAAATAAGAGAGTGTAGCTTGTGAGAAGATTTCTAAGTCAACAGGTCTTTGCAACAACATTAGCAACTTGCTCGGTATTCAGCCTTAACACTCAATCGTCATATATATAGTTGGTTGACGTTTAGAAGACATCAAAGATGTTGCAAACAGGGCCTGCAGTTCATCATATTAATGCCTTGATGACAGGTTAGAAACAAACGAGGAAACTGAGGTGGGCGGAAATGGTGGTTGGTGGATGCAAGGGCAAGAGGCGGACAACGACGACTAACTAAAAGATAGTGAGTGAAAAGTATTAACCATGTTTATAAAAAAATCTAGAAAACAATTCCCAAAATTTTAAAATTGTAGTTATAAAGTTGAAAATTGAGTTTTCTATTATCAATTAAAAAATCCTTAAAAACAATAATGTAAACACGTAGCTTATCAGATTTTCAGATATTTTATAATTAAAGATTGTTTAGAAAGCTAGCGTCCATAATATTTTATAACCAAAACCATATATCCTTGGTTTCTATGAATGTATCTAACATATTATATATCTTTAACATGGAAATTATGTAAATACAGAGAAGTTTAATTAATCATTAATTTTTCATTTAAGCACAAGTACATATCATATCATTTTTTTAATATACGTGTGTAAAGCATTAATATGCCATTGATGAATCCAAATCATTCTTGTTAGGATGCAATTTTCAATTAAATATTACTCTTACTCTCTTTTTCCACTCCAACGTCACTACAATAACCATTTTTAGGCGATTTGCATGTAATAAAAGCCGAAGAATGTTCAATATAGTTCATATTTAATTCATAGTCTTAAGAAACTAAGTTTAGTTTTTGCATCAATGACATCAATAGTTCAAATTGCATTTTAAAATTTTGGGTGGAGTGACATTTTCGTAATTCACATGTGATGCCTTTAAAAATCACATGTGATTGTATACTAAATAATCTGTAATTGAATATTAAAATTTTAGACTTTATTGAACACAACTCAATAAAAGCTATATACATACTTGTTCAATAAATGAAACCATTTTTTATTATTATTTTATTTTATATATATAAATATATGTGTGTGTATAATCGTAAAACACCAATTCATAACATACTTTTATCAATTTTATAACAAAATAAACCTCTAATTTTCATCAACTACCAAGAATTGCCTTAGTAATAAAAAAAACTTTCTGTATTTAGATTATGAAAATATATATCAAGTAATAAGTTTTTAAACTCCTAAGTGTATATGATCTGTAATTGCTCAGAAGTCGACGTTTTTAGACAACAATAATAATATTACCTAATCTCGCAAGCGTGAGATTTGGAGAAGGTAAAAAGTAAAATACTAATTAAAACGTAAACATACATACCTATATACATAGATAGATAGACTGCTTTTAAGAAAACATTTGGTTTAAAAGATTTTTTAAATATTTTAATGTTTACTATTTTGTCTTTTTGATAGGGAAGATTATGAGTGTTTGTTCTTTAAAACTAAAATTAAATGAAAAGTCATTATTTAAGAATAATCACACACCTCTAGTTCTTTATTTTAGGTCGTTAAATCCCCATTAAATACACCCTTATATGTCTTGCATATAAGGGCATTTTTGTCTTCTCATATCAATAAAGAGCTAAATATGAAATTTGCTCAATTAAACGATCTTCAAGTCAAAGTTCAATACAAATGTCGATGCTTTTCTCTCTTACCCTCACTGTGTAAAAACCTCGCCGCGACATGAAGTTCATCGTTGGCAATTTTCAACTCAAAGATATACTGAAACATTTTGCATACAAAATCCAGACAAGAGTTCGTGTGATAATTACCTTAAAGTTAATATACTATCTTTGGTTATCAAGTCAAGCTCAAAAGTATTAGTTAGTTGATCTAGCTCGAGCTTAAAAATAAAGGTTCAATCGAGATTAAGTCGAGTTCGAACTTCAAGTTTTATAAGATGCTCAAACTAAAGATTGACACTATGCCAACTCAACTCAATTACAACCATAATTCTAGACATGCAATTCATCATTAAAAAAAGGAATAAGGGATGAAAAAAAACGTTTCTTTTAAACCGAACATTATTAAAAACTATCTCAGAAGAAATACACTATATAATATGGATATAATTGAAGGGAGAAGATTCTTTTTTTTTCTTTGATAGACACTCATCTAAATATACTTATGTTTATAATAGGATTTGAACTCTCAACCTTTAAGAATGACTGAAGGAGTGACACCTTAACCATATTTTGGTACCACAATGTCAAATACCCTTTGGTGAGATTCTTTTCTTTTTTTGGTTGAGCATTTGCACGAATAAGT
Organism: Dittrichia graveolens; assembly: GCA_038502395.1. Classification (NCBI taxonomy): domain Eukaryota; kingdom Viridiplantae; phylum Streptophyta; class Magnoliopsida; order Asterales; family Asteraceae; genus Dittrichia; species Dittrichia graveolens. The sequence continues at coordinate 9,819,277 of JARJIL010000003.1, forward strand.
TCACTCACCATTTGTCATTTATATTACTGAAATAAAATTTAGATTAATTAAAAGAATGCTTTAATATTAAAAAAATATTATTAGGTATTGTACAAAGTATTTGAAATATTGTAAGGAAATAACGTTCGGGAAATAATAGAAATATATTTAAAGGAGTTGCAAACGGAATTGTTGATTCACGAGTCATTGATGATTGATGGTACATTGGTACTAAGACCGCTAAGCCCGCATTAGATACAATACAATAGTGTACTAGAATTATTATAAAAAGGTTTTGGCCTAGCAATATTAAGTAGCGATTATGGTGTCTCTTTCTCTGTAGAGTTGAGTGTTTAAGTCCTATCGTAAACATATGCATAGGTTAGGTGGGACTGCGTGTTTGTGGTTCCAAAAAAGAGAATTAACACCAGAAAAATATATAAAAGATCACAGGGCTATAGGGGCTCCCTGTTATACCATACCTTTAACCAATTTAACTCTTAAAACAGGATCATTCAAGTCAATTTGATAATTTTTCAATCATATGGCTCAAGTAAGAATAAAAAGAACCAAATAAATTAATATAAAATATATGTTATCTAGACACCCGTGTATTTATATATAGATGCTTTTTTGTAAGTAAAATAAATTTTTTACTGGATTTTTTTCTGGAGTTGAAGGTTTGAGTAATTACTCAAGGGGGGAGGGAGTGTCTGAGAAAAACCAATGAGGCATGAAAAAAATGAATGAAAGTGGTGTGAGTGCATACCAAAGTATGAGTGAGTTGTTTATGCGAGAGGTCCAATGCCACTTTGTTCACGCTGGTTAAACATCATTCCCTATCCTTTTTGTTTTGTTTTATTTTTGTGTGATGGGTTGCAAGTCGTGATTGGTGTGTGTTTACCGGTATGATAAGGATAAAAGCTGACGTGACTCAATATGAACGGTGTGAACAAATGAAGGACTCCTTCCCTTCCCTCTGCAAGAAAACATCGAAACCTGAAAAATATATATTATCCCTGCAACATTATATATATAGGCAAAAGTTCAAACGAGAACTGTTTTTCGTACGAGAACCGCGAGAACCAATCTTTGCCGGCTAATTCCTCCTCCTTCAATTGGATTGTCCACCCATGAATTCCTTACATGTACCCTGCCACACCCAATCCTCCTACGCTCTTCATCCATGAATTCCATTATCCAAAATGAATGACCAAGATTGGTTTTCGCAGTTCTCGTACCAAAAACACTTCTCGTTTGAACCCTCCCATATATATATATATATATATACACACACACACACACACACACTAGCATCATACCCGCACAATGCTGCGGCGGTAAATAGTTTTTAGTTTACAATATTTCGCTGTCAAGAATGTAACGATATATTATTCGTGCCAGTCAATGTCACGAAAAAGTTTTTTACAGCAACATGTCCGGTTTTTTTTCAAATTTTCTTTCATTTACATTTAACTATTTTATTAATTTTAGAAATAAATTCTAAAAGACAATAAAATAAGAAAAAAGATTTATATTGATGAAATAAAGAGAAGAGTTAATAAGATTTTAAAAATTATGTTGATGTCGGTGGATAATTGTGTTAGTATGAGAGAATATATTTTGAATAAAGTTAAAGTAAATTAGGAGAGAATAAAATAGTTAAAAATTGAGTGGATAGGATTAATTTAGATTAAATGAAGGGTTAAGATTTTATATTGATTGAATTTTAAGAAGTGTTAAAATTTAAGAGGAGAGAGAATGTTAAACGCTTTATATAGTATATATATATATATATATATATATATATGGAAAAGTTCAAACGAGAACTGTTTTTCATATGAGAACTACGAGAACCAATCTTAGCCGTCCAATTCCTCCTCCTTCAATTGGATTGCCCACCCATGAATTCCTTACATGGGCCGTAAGTATTATGTCTTATTATATATATATATATATATATATATATATATATATATATATATCCTCTTGGGCCGTCATCTCTCTCACATATTACAATTCTCAAGACATATTACATCACAGTCATATACTTATGTTAAATCACGAAGCCTACCCCTACAACACCATAGATTGAGGTGCAATCATCCATTCCCTAAATATGTATTGTTATCTTGTAAATAACTACATATATTATAAGTTTATAACAAATTAATCACCGGGATTCGTCATACCAGCCAAATTTTATTGGTACCAACGGGTGCAAAACCGCTAACACAAATGCATGAATCTGAAACTATCAGGACTTCAATATAAAACAGTCTCAAGGATCTCTAAAAGCAACAACTTTGGAATGTTGTAACATTTTTTTAGATACCTGCAGCATGCCAAACAACACGAAGGGAATCAGAGGAAACCTACAGCAACAAACAACATTCCAAGAGGATCAAAACTTGTTTTATTTGATTTAACCTGACTATAAACCAATACAAAGTATCAAATATATATAATAACTTTTATTTTTCAGAAAACTGTATGTGCAGTTATTTCGATAATCTTTTTGTCGTTTGGAATCATACCATTATTTTTGCTAAAATTTTACAAAATAAGAAATTTAAGTAAAACTGCATTCATTGTTATTTATATAGGATCTGTTGTTATTAGCAAAATGATTAAGTATCATGGGCTAACTAATAATGGTAATCAAATAGCATCTTTTAAACACCCGCAGGACGCCAAACAACATAAAGGGGATTAAAGGAAACCTACACATCAGACAGCAGTCCAAGGGGATGGAAACTTGTTTTCTATTATAAACTTCAAACTAACACACAGATAAGTGAGTTCAAGAACGTAACACGGTTTTGACTTTTTAGTTTAACCATACTCAGGAAAAAGGTCAAGATAATCGCGCGGTTTCAACAAATAATTATCCAAGAGTAAGAGAAACAATGTCTATAATTACCACCCGGAGTCCTATTTATGTAAGGTTTGAGAAGAAACTACTAGGATATACTTTAGACCTGTTTACTTGACATAATAAAAATAAAGCCCGAGACCTACAGAATGGAGAAATAAAAAGCTAAAAGTCTTGTTCGGATGAAAAGGCTAGAAGCTTTTTTTTAAACTAAAATAAAAAGCTTTTTGAATTAGCTTTTAAAACTAACTGGAATCATTTAATATACAAAATTACCAAAATACCCTCTTTAATTGTTTTACAATTCTTCCTATTTATATTATTTGTCATTTTACACTATTCAGCTTCAGTTCTAGCTATTTTACCAAACACATATACAAATAAAAGATACAGCTTCCAGCTCCAGCTACTTCCGACAAACACACTCGATGTATACTTGCATAATTTTATATAACATTTTTTTATCTCAGAAAATGACAAGACAATGGTAATTACATACGATTAATTAGATATTGAATAAGAAATTACTATGTAGTATTGATCTCTATCTAAAGAAATCAAGTCAACAGAGGTGATTCGTGGAGAAAAAAATCTATAACCACTAACAAAGTTACTATGAACCACAACACAATTAAGTCATTGTGAGTTTATACTTCTTTCTCCTTATAATTACAGCTACACTAATCACTATTTGAGATTTTGAGAAAAAGAAAAGTTGCGAAGCAGATGAATATGTGGTGATTTCAGTAGATTTACTCCTTATGAATAACTGAATCTACAGAGAGAGTGCCACAGATTTTGTGATAAAACATATGAATTCAACTTTACATGTTAAATGCAAGTTCTTTGGAAGATCTTTAGCGGCCATTTGCCAGTTTTTCCTTTGTTGCAGTTCAGATGCATAGAATAAATCAAGCTAATAACAGACTTTTTAACACTAACTGAAGGCATTAGTGACCGTGTAAATATGCAATAACGCCTGTCATGAAGTATGCTATAGTTCAGCTTGAGAAACATTCCATGGGCTCTGGCTCAAAGTTCTAGCCCAACCATATAGTCCACCAAAAAAAGGAACACCTTTCAGTCAAGGGGTTAGGCCCAAGAAGAAGCAGATCTGAATTACAATACAGTTTTAAGTTTTAACAGGAAGATGGGAAGAGAGACTAGTGCCTACTCATGGAGTTCACCGAGTATATGGGGTAAATACTTTAAGGGATCCTATCTTACCAAGTAAAAGATAGAAATTTCTAGCTATAAAAATAGACACGCTCACTGGTTTCAGCTACAGCAGGTTGTAGAGCTAAAATCAGGTTCCTAAACTAAATAATTCTATTAGATCAATAATCATTCCGAATTACAACACAACTTGTAGGGAGGACTTTAATATTAAAATACTTCACGTTTCATTTTCCATTATTCAAAGTAAGCTGTTAGATAGATGCTTAAACAAGCAGGGACAATCATACAAGTTATACTTCTAAATATAGTGCAATAACTGATTACATAAGAGCAAAAACATTCAGTAGTATAGCGTTTTCTTGCCTTTAAGTCATTCAGGCATTTCATCAAACAGTTGGGCGACGTTCAAACCCTGTCCCTGGATCGTCAGCGGCAGGGTTCACATTAAGGCCAGTAACCATCGCAGATGGTGGTCCCCTACGACACCGCTCTTGCATCTCCTCAACCTTATCAGCACTCCCTGAAAACAAAGCCTCCACAGAACCGTCCCTCCGGTTCCTAACCCAGCCTTTTAACCCTAGCTCCTTTGCATTCTCCACGGTCCAGTCCCGGTAGAACACCCCTTGAACTCTCCCCTTAATCACAACCCTCACCTGCAATAGGAAACTGATCCTCGTAATTTTCATTTGTCGAGATCTTACAACACAAGAAGTAAAATTTCCGGTATCCCTGCATTTAATTTGATGTTGGATTCCAAAAACACTGTCGAACATTGCCACTTGTGTGATTTTCTTTCTTTTGTTAATTAATATCAATTCAAAGATATCGTAGATAAAATTTTACTCACGGTTTTAATGGGTGTTGATGAATCCGAAGGAGGAGAGGGAGAAGCTTGAGAAGACATTTTGAGAGGTGGAGATCTGAGCAGAGGAGGATGAGGGCGGAGATGACGGTGGCGAACCGGAAGATGAAGATTACGAGGTAATAGATAAAACGAAGATTGGGGGAATCGTCTGGCAATTTGATAATGATTCCGTAATGTGTGTAGAATGATCTGGGGTTTGACTGTGGTTGCAACTCTTTCTGCTGCCATTTTCAAAACCATGATTGATAGAATACATGTTACAGACGCCGATTCGGTTTTTGTGGAGGGAATGGGAAGAATTCATTCTCCTATCTTTAAAATATGTCCAAACATCGAAGTTATTTCATTTTTTGGTTTAAAATCTAAGATTTATGAAAAAAATAACAAAAATATCGTTAGATCGCAAGTAGTAATAACTGCCAACTAATCACTAACACTACATTGTAATAATTTATCTAGACTCATATAAAACTAATTTCCTTGCACAATAAAAAAGAATTTTACTCGTGACAAACAAGCATCAAGAATGTTGTTGAGTAGCATGACAAGGTTGACGAGTCGTTATGGGCTTTTGACAAGCTTATTTTGTCCCCTCCCAGCTTAGAGTGCACGGAGTAGAGCCATGACGAGCTCATCAACCTTGGCTAACAATGAACCCGTTATACTCGGGCAAACTCGTCATCCCCTCATCCTAAGTGTTTGTTGTTTCTGTTCATCATAGCTATCACACCCTTGACGAGGGCAAAATGATGAGCATAGCGGGTTTGTTGTTGTCCATGACGAGCTCCTCATGGCTTTTCATGATAACCAATGATAGAAACATTTTGATTATATTAGAAAAAAAGAAGGTTTAAACAAAATAATAGCATCGTTTAAAGTCTTTCAAAAATAAAAATAATAATTGGAGATGTGTGTTGTACAACTCAGTTGAGTCGTGAGTATGATGTACGATCGCAAAGCGCATCCCAAAGAAAAGAAACATCTGCTTCAAGTTTTTAGGTTGGAACTTTTCTGGGTTGAAACCAAAATATGAACCAAGCCGATTATGTTAGTTATTTTGGTGTAATGTAAGAATTTAACTAAACTTGGTACACAAATTAGGGTGGTGCGGAGTGCACACTCTTTCAAGCCTTGATTGTAATCCTAGACCCAAAACAGGGAGGGTTGAGAAAGAGCTTCCCTTGCGGGGTCTCAAGACAACGCGCCTGACGATCTCACTAACGGAAGTCAAGAGGGCAGAGCCCCTTGCGAGGCTGTCCCCTAAGAGTGAGTATATATATATATATAGGGGAAGGTTCATTTGAGAACTGTTTTTATTGCGAGAACCGCGAGAACCAATCTTGGCCGTTCATTTTGGATAATGGAATTCATGGATGAATAGCGTGAGGGGATTGAGTGTGACAGGGTGCATGTAAGGAATTCATGGGTGGGCAATCTATTGAAGGAGGAGGAATTGGACGTCTACCATTGGTTCTAGCGGTTCTCGCAATAAGAACGGTTCTTAAATGAACTTTTGCATATATATAGGGGATGGTTCAAATGAGAACTGTTTTTTGTACGAGAACTGCGAGAACTAATCATGGTCGTTCATTTTGGATAATGGAATTCATGGATGAAGAGCGTGGGGGGATTGAGTGTGGCAGGGTGCATGTAAGGAATTCATGGGCAGGCAATCCAATTGAAGGAGGGGGAATTGGACGGCTAAGATTGGTTCTCCCGGTTCTCGTACGAAAAACAGTTCTCATTTAAACTTTTACCTATATATATATATATATATATATCAGATTCATCAAATATGGAACATCTGAAGCTAATTGACATAACAGCTAAATGATTCATCAATGTTAAGTTGAGCTGATCATGTATCTTCGCCTAGTTGAGCGTTTGCTTGGCTCATTGATGCTCAATTAAGTAATTGCTTAGCTAAGTGTGGCAAGCTTGCTCCATCCAATAATTATTTGTAACTAATAGATAACCGTTGTATCACAAAAATTACGGTTATTTAGACAGAAATAACCATTATATGGTGATGAATTAACATTCCCAACCAAAGATTCCGCTATTATCCCTAATCAATATTCGTGATACTCACTTAAGGGTTGAATAATCAATTTAAGACAGTCACTCCCCAACAGATTAACACTTTATCTAAATATAAATGAAAAACCTTATTTAATTCCAACCAAATAAGATGGACCAAGACATATAAGTAGAATCTTTCAATCCGATTAAATCTTGCAATCTCTATGCTACATACAAAGCTGAAACAATTCAAAGTAAGACTTGATCCCACATCATTTATGTCTATTACCTAGTAAAAATTAATATTTTGATTTTACGCATATGGTAACCACTTAAATGTTTTTCTGTATAATCTTTATTAATATTTGCACATTCGGTTATTAAAATTAATTTATCATCACACACACCCTAATCTGCACCTTAAACACCAAATACCGATGCGCTAAATGCCGTTTGGTTTTAAATTAAAATCACCAAATAAACCAAACTCTTACATGAAACTTTGAATATGATCTATATATGAATATTCCTATGCTCTAATTCTGGGATCATGGATTGAGAGTTAAAACAGACCCACAGTGAAGCACACGTTTACTATCCTTGTAAATGTACAAGGATAGCATCAAACTTAAATCACGAGTGAGTATCACACCAAAAACCAAGTCGGGTTAGCTTTTTGCTTCAAAAGATACATCCATTGTTAAAGTGTACAACTAGAACTTAAATAATTCAATTTTACAATAATTAATATAGGTTCACTGTACGAATTGAATAACTTACAAGTCGAAGGAGTTTTAAATTCAGCAGAATCACCTTACTTAACCTCTGCACAATTATTTGCTCCCACTGGCTCTCTTAAGCAATTAGATATTGCCATCACTGCAGCTTCAACAGATGCATCCTCTCCCTGTTTCATTTATAACTTAATAATTCTTGTATTTGGAACTTGAGACAATGCTCAGAGATCAACCTCCCCCCCACCCCCAAGATAAAAGGAAAAAAAAAAAGAAAAAAGATTAATAAATAATTCACCTTCTCTTTCCAGTAAAACATATTTCCATATTTCCCTGCCAAACGACTCCAAAAGCTACGTGGTATATCTAAATCCACAGACTCCCCAACATTAAAGTTCAAAATGTTACCTGCTTAGTTGGGAAATAATGTATTACTGATCTAGAAGAAGCAATGACTGAAGAATATAGATTATCGCTATGAAAAACTCTTACCAAAAGTAGGGTCAGCAACAAAAACAATAGTTCTGTCATCCACTTGCCAAAAATCTTTGATTGCTAACCCTGCAAAAGTTGATGAATTTGCATCATTAAGCTAACATGATCAAAATACTAGTGGTTGAAAGATACTTAGTAAAGGTAAGGGGCAGGACATGTAATTGGATAGCGGTTAAAATAGGTAATTCTTGATTCAGGCTGGGTTAGTGGGTTGACAACTTAACATAAACACTTTCGTCCAATTTTCTTTGGCATTTAAGAAGACAAAAAGTGTATGAAATATGATTATAGAAGTTACAACATTTCAATAATAATCTAAATATTTGAATAAAATGTTTAGAAAGTAAGATGACTTTCGATTGTTTCCTTCTTAGCTATTTTCTTTATTTAACATGTTTGACCCATTAGCGATAAAACATGCCCCGAATTGACGCATCAATAACTAGGAGCTGAAATCGCCACCTTTGACAATTAGCATACCTGGTGTATCAGGATAATTCTGAGCTAGAACTCGGAGCTTGTATCCCGTATCTTTTTCAATGGAATCAATCTCCTTTGCAAGTCTTTTCTCCTAAACATTACATGACACAAGTATCACTTTTTTTCTTCAGTTGATATGAAAGGACGTTATAGATTTCAAATATGCCTTGATGTGCAAAGATTACATATAGCAAACACTTCCATGTAAAGATGGATCAATACTCCCTCTCTCTCAAGAAGTTTAATTGTTTAAACACTTAAAAAAATCTTTTTACCTTTCAAGATGTGTAATCTTAGAGCAATCAAAAACCTTCTCTTTGAACACCTTCAATCTATCTTTATCTTCAAGGAATTTTAAGACTTACATAACTCACAAGGGTAGATACACAACGATATGCATAGTAAACTAACATTCTTGAACATTATGCTCATATGAGAATGGACACCATCACAACAATAAAGAAATTATAATATTTTTTTTAACTCATGTCACAGGTCAACTTCAAATTTAAAAAATTCACACATTTGATGCCAATATATTGCAGTCTTTTTTTCCCCTTTTAGCATGGTACAACTTAGTGAACCAATACCTGACCATCTGAGAGGAAGCCAGCTACATCAATGACTGTGGTGAACTCTTTGGGAAGTAATTCTGGCTTATTAACCCCAACTTTTGCCTCAGCAAATCCAACTCCTACATAGTTTTAGGTTTTTGTTCTTTTATGCTCTGCACTCTGATTCAAGAAACAGAAAACTAGAAACACCTCCAAACAAACTCATAAAACTTGTAAAAGAGAAAAAGAATGTCACTTAATTCAAAAAGAAACTGAATCTACAATCCAACTGCTTTTTAAGTGATAATCAATACTATTAATATGCATCAACAAACTTTCCCAAATACTTACTCTTTAAATATTCAGAAAAATTAATTCTAGCAACATGACCATAATGTAATTTCAATTTGGGGTTCCCGCCTTCAGGGAGAACCAAACTATCATATATTCGATCTTGCTCAATTCGTATAGTGAGATTTTTTAGACTTGTGCGTGTAACAATGTATATAACAATCGAAAAGGCAAAATGAAAGATGAATACATACCTGAAAAGCTGACTGCCAGAGCTAGGGTTCCGGAGAGTGCAAAATTCAGAGAATAGGATTTTAATTTGGAAACCAATCGACCAAAATCTGATGATTTGGGAATCAATACAGATTGATGCGAGGATACAGACGACGATGCTCTGATAGCAACTACACGAGAAAAGTTCGTTGAAGTATTTCGAAATCGGAAGGGAGAGTGAAGTTGAAGAACCGCCATTGATAGCATGAATCAGCTCGATCGAAAACTTGTATGTTTTATGGATAGGATATGGTGAAGATGATCATCACCGTGGACATATCTGGAATCATGCAATAAAAAAGAAGCAGCAATGACCCCTTCAAGTTTAAAAAACTTATAGTTTTTGCTACTAAGTTTTTAAAATTACAATTCAAGCACAAATCTTTGCGCCTTGGTCGATGACCGGGTTAAGTTTGGTTGAAGCGAAAAGGTTTAGTTTGATCATTAACATTACAGATCTTTGCGCCTTTGGTAATATAGAAAAGAAAAGGTAACCCGCATTTTGGAGGCTTGCGCAGCCTGTAACATAAAGTTAAAGAACATATATCAAATATTAATTTCTCGAACACCACTATAGATTTCATGTTCCCAACCGCTATACTATAATTGTAAGAAAGATCTATGTCAATATAGGTTATAATCTAATGGATTTTTGGTTCTACAAATATAATCTATTATAACTTCTATGTATTACTCGTTAAAAGATTAGAGTACTTAACTAGTCCTTTAATTTTGATTCAATCATCATACCTTACTTGACTAGTTTTTAGCTGGATAGGTTTAACATTTATCACTTCTTAGTCAAGTAAGTTCTTACTCATCAACATTCCGGTTAAACATAACTATCCACTTTTACCAATCCCAATGTTGTAAAACTCGTTAGGAGGTACTCGAGCGGCCAACTGGAATGTAACAAGTAATCAGCCTAGGCGGAAGGCATTTGGATTGAAACTTATGTATATAAATTTCAAAATTATAGAGTAGGACACGTTCACAAGACTATATAATTAGAAAATAAATACTCAAACAAGCTATTAACCAATGACACAAGAAAACCGGATATGTATTAATGACTTTAATTACGGTAACCAAAGAGACTATGTATTTATAAAAAAATTAGGAACGAATCATCCTAAGTTGACCAAGTTGGGGTCAAGTTTTGTTGTACCTCGAATTCACCTCAACTCAGTAAGGTCACTCACCTTGTCATGAATACTCACCGAGTACTCAGCCTTGGAAAAGAAGTTTTACAACACACCATTCCTCTATCAAGTCTTGAATGATTGTAGGCCCTTCACTCAGTCCATTGATAACAAGATATGTAATGAGTTGGTCATGGGTTCAATCCTTCCCTAGGTAATGAGTTGGTGTACTACCAACAAGGTGACCTAGTGGTAAGGTGGCCCGTTATCCTACTAGAGGTCATGGGTTCAATCCTTCCCTAGGTGTTACCTTGGGGTGGTATATTCCCTAACCGCAAATGCTTGGTAGGTCCGGTAATTGTCTCGGGTTTAATTCCAAACCCTTACTCGGGTAACCAAGACAGGTAATCATTACCTGTGGGCCGTTCCTTGGGGAAGGGTCGGTTCGGATCCATAGGATCCCGAACGCAGGCGTAAACAACCTTTTGCTGATATGTAATGAGTTGGTGTAAAAAATAATCTCTTTACGTTTGACGCTTTTGAACCGTATATCAAATAAAAGAGGCAGAAGTAGCAAAAGCTTTTGTCTGAAACGATATGTAACCTCTCGATAATACAATATGGTCGCATATAACACCAAATCTTGTAACTTCATCAACCCGTTTTTCTGTAGCACTCACCTTTGATTACAAACTTACAACCATCAAATAGCCACTTATTGCAACAAAATATTTACAACCGCTTCTTGGTATGATGATAGCACATGTTATCTCATGTACAAGATGCATATTACATTGGTACACCCACGAGATAAACAAGTACCCACAACTGCATCTTGGTATAATGATAATGCAAAAAACATCAACTTTGACATATTTCTACCAGATGTAACAATAAAATGATGTTTGACAAAACCCCTTCACTTTTGTCCTGGTTGGATTTTAAACTCATTGTCGTTGGGTTGGTAAAACACCATATATCATTGGATACCGCTACGCAAAGAGCCCGTTAGTACATAAGGTACCATAAACATCACCGCTTTATGTACCTCGGGCATGCGACTATCATGTTTATATATATTAGAGAGAGAGAGAGAGAGTAACGTGTGTGTGTGTCTATATTAGAGACAGAGAGGGAGGGAGGGAGGGAGGGAGGAGGAGAGAGAGAGATTGCAAATAAGAAACAAAACAATCTATTTGGAAGTGAATTAAGGCCAGAGCAGTCTCACATGGCTTTACAAATTTCTAACAGAATCCAAAACATATTAGTAAATTCTTCAAACTTCTTTGGCTACTGAAGGTGCAAAGCTTAAGGGAAGTAAACAGGCCAGTTGTAATAGTATGAATCACGTGCCGCTTTGCTCCAGTTCTCATTCCACTATAGCCAAGCAAACATGATCAAAATCCAATCAATATAAACTCATTTTAACATTACATTCTGCATCCATATACACACATAAAAAAGGCAACACTCTCGTATATAATACATGCATATACATGACCAAACTTACCGAGAATTTGTATTTCTGTTTCTTTTGCAGAGCTTTCTTCCAATGATATTGCTCAAACAGCATTGCTTGGTCATGCCAACTAAGCATTCAAGCATTAAACAAACAATGTTAAAGCTAAAGACGTGCAGTATAAGAGGACAAACGCCTTATGAGAAGCAAATAAATTATATACCATGAATATTTCAAAGAAAACCAAAAGCCAAAAAGAACGGGGATCACAAAACTAAGTTATTAACAAGCAATGTAACTATAAAAGTGACACTGAAAAGTAAAATTACTCCATGATTAAAGGTAGGTGGTTCAAGTTCTTTAATGGCTTCCATTGTTCTAATAAGATGATTATTGGGACTTAAAAGCTATGCTTTTGCTCATCTTGTTGACAAAAGAACACGAATTTCTTCAATTCTGCTTTGTAATGGGATGATAAAGTGATATATACGAATCTATAGCTGGAATTATATTAAACTTTTCTTAATTTATAATTTGGCACGAGGCGCATTGAGCATAAAGCAACAGCAGATAGTTCTAGCCAGCAGCTATGATCACAATTTCGATCATGTAATTCCCCAAAAAGCTCAATGATCCCAGTTTCATATTACTTGTTTTCCCATTATCATCAATCATCCCATAAATAACTTGACAAAACCTAAAACTATTCCCGTGAATGTTGATAATTAGAAAACCTAATCAACACAAAATTACTCTGTTTACGCCAAAAATAACAACAAACTGATTACGTTCGATGATAATAAAAGTTACAATCATACAATATGAAGAAAAATGAACAAAATATCAAATAGAAATCGAATTGAATTGAATGAAATGAATACTTGTATCGATTGGAGAGGTGCCAAATGTAGGGATGTGACCAAGTGATGGCGGAGAAAGCGATTGAACCGATCCAAATGCTGAGGAATTTTTCTTGACCCGAATGGGGAACACCCGGGTCTCCCCTGTACGCGTTTCCAAAGTATTTCTCCATTTCTAGTTCAACACTCTTGCGAGAGCTCAGCTAGGGTTTGGAAATGTCAAGAAGGTGTGCCCTTTATCTCGAATTATCCGCTTCACTTATCTTCCAGATTATAATTTACTCTTTCCTCCCTTTAGGTTTTTTTATTAGCATTCACACCCTCCTAAATTTATAACCTTGCCTCTCACGACCAGAATTATATGAAACAAAAAAGTTTTTGAGAAAGTGCGATATTATTAAGGTGGTTAGCATTTACATCTTATTGAATTTTGTATGAATAATAATAATAATAATAATAATAATTGTTAGTTAGTATCTTGTACTTATAGTTAGTTAGTATCTTTTACTTATGTTTAATAATTAATAATAATTGTATACTATTTAGAATTAAATATTGGTTTTCTTAGTTATTTCTTTGACGAAATGTAAGAATATGAATGGAACTAGCTTATAACTAAGGGTATGTACATAATTGTTTTAGTTTTTAGTACAATTTTTTATTTAAATTCCCTCAGATCCATTAGATGTAATGTTATATACTTATATGATAGAATACTTGTTTATGACCCTACTAAATAATTTTTCTAGTTCCGTCTCTATATGAGAAGATGTTAAAAAACATTTTTAACAAATTTGCTCGTATTAATATATCTATAAGATATCCATCAATTAAGCAGTTAATGCTAAGTTTTGGAGTTTTATTTGTTCTTAAAAATTATAAAATTTGGAAGGAAAACACATGTAAATAAAAAAAAGTTTGTTTTTCAAAGAAGACTAAAGAAATGAAGAGAAAATTTGAACAGATTTCTTCGATAAACTTCTCTCAAGAAAGTGAGAATATTTCGATAAACTTACAGTTAACAATTCTTATTTATTTAACTTTTAATTTAATTAAGAAACACAAAATAAAAATATTTTTTTATTATATTTTACTTTCTGGAAAAAGAAATATCAAATTATTATCCTTTCCCCCTTTCTTTATCACCAAAATTTATAAATTTCAATTATATTAATAATTAATGTAGATGTTGTTGTTAAAAAAATTAAAATGTAGGTATATAAAATTCTAAATTGCAAATATGGGTACTATGGTCTTTTCATAATTCCCCTACCCTTACTGGTAATTTTCTCCTCATCTATAAATAGCACCCCGTATCCGGGTTATTCAATCGATCAGGCTCGGGTCATTTCTAGGGTTTATCAAATAATTCAAAATCACTTCCATGTATGAATGACCGTTCCAAATCGATCTTTCTTAGATCTCCGACATCCTAAATTCATTGCAAAATTGTCAAATTCCGGTCCAAGTTTCGGTGATTCACTTCCAATTTCGAATTCCCACGAAGCAAACGGTACGCTGTAGCATTCAATTTTGTATTGTATAATAGCAATTAGCAAATCGTGAATTCAGCGATTCATTTTTCAATCTTCCAAGTTCTTGATTTCGAATGAGTTCAATTTTATTATCTAGAAACCCTTAATGATACGACGGTTTGAATATGAGCAATGGAGGTAGAGTAGATGAAAATGAATTTGATGAAAAGAAAAATCGTGTAGCTGCAGATGAATTTGGTAGGGCCATAGCGAAAGTAGCAGTCGCTCAGATATGTGAGCATGTTGGTTTTCAGGGTTGTAATGATTCTGCTTTAGAGTCTCTTGCCGATATTGCTATCAGATACGTGAGGGATTTAGGGAAAACTGCGAAATTTTATGCTAATGTAGCAAATAGAACTGAATGCAATGTGTTTGACATAATTCAAGGTTTGGAAGATTTGGGTTCTTCTATCGGGTTTCCGGGTGGGTCAGAAGCTTGTTCCAGTTTGGTAGGGTCTGGTGCCGTGAAGGAGATCATGGAGTATGTTGAAGTGATTGAAGAAATTCCTTTTGCTCAGCCTGTTCCTACCTTTCCCATTGTTAGAAATAGGAAATTGACTCCAAGTTTTGTGCAAATGGGTGAAACACCCGAGTTTAAGCATGTACCTGAATGGCTACCTGCCTTTCCAGATCCCCATACTTATATTCACTCACCTGTTTGGAATGAGAGGACATCTGATCCTAGGTCAGATAAAGTTGAACTTGCTAGGCAGAGAAGGAAAGCAGAAAGCTCATTGTTGAGCTTACAAAAACGATTGTTGTCTAGTGGTTCGGCTGTAACGTCAACCTCTGAGGTTGCTAATGGCGGTAAAAAGAGCCGGTTCCTTGTGGTTGCTGCAGAAAGTGAGAAACCGTTTCTTGCTTCTACTGCTTTAGAGGGTGGGGAAGGAGATTTGAGTCCGGTTGACTTGCCACGTAAACATGTGAATGAAGCGAGTATGGATAACCATGTTTCTGTACTGGAGGCGTTTGCACCTGTTATAGAAGCTTTGAATGGTCAGGTTTCTGAGTCGGGTGAGAATGGAGAAAGGGAGTTTACAGATAAGAGGCCTGCTGTTCGTTTAAACTTCAATAATGGTAGGAAAATGATTGGTGATTCTCTGGATTTGAGACTATGGAATAGGGGTACGGGAAGAATTTCATCTTGGTTTGGACGCGATGATGTGATGGATGATAAGAAGAGGAGGGCCGAGTATATTCTTAGACAATCTATGGAGAACCCGTTGGACCTCCCTCAATTGTAGATGATGTTACTGATTTGCCCTTGATGACACTCATACCATCTAACTTTTTCAGGAAAGTAAGAAGCTTTGATGAAAAGTAGACCCATGTAGTAGGTGTTCAGTGTGAATCTTTACATAGTTCCAGCCTCCAAAATTCATCCAGGTTCTTTTGTTTTTCTTTTTACTACAAAATTGTAGCTTAATCATGCAAAGAAATCATTTGAACAAGTTTTTTCTCTTCAGATTTAGTTTGGAAAACATGTATGTGATTACCTTGTTGTCCTTTTGTAGTTTGTTATTCTTGTGAAGTATGATTATCGGTTTTAGTGGAAACTTACACAATTTGATAAATCTAATCTTGTAAATTTGCCTTCTATTTTTTTTCTGTGTCAAATTTGAGATGCTACTTCATTGCTTCCATGATTCTGTTTATAACAAATAAAGCTGTCAATTGTTTCAATCAAGACCTGAATACTATAGATGTTAAAATACGCATATGGCATTATAGTGTATTAAAGTGGTCTGCAGTAACGAGATATGAATTCGTAACTGGAAATTAGTGTCAGTTACTAGCATCATCATGTGTTATATATTTATTTGAAAATTATATTTCCTCCTACATGATCCTCATACCCATGAAACGATGATATATGTAATCCATTAATTCTTTATCTTAATCTTGTTTCTCGATTTTGACACTTGTTATGATCTTATAAGTAGAGGATTTAGAACCTCTCGATTTTAACATCATCTAAAGTAGGTGATGTTCTCATAAACCATTTAAATGAGGGGTAGTTTAGTCCTTTCATAATTTGCTCATTTAAAGGTCTGTGAGAGCAACATCACCTAATTTATGTTATGTTAGCTTCATGAACTCCTTTTGCAAACATGACAAGTACTGCTTTGCAGTATCCACTATTTACCAAAATAACCATTTACTAAGTTGTCACTATCATTATTTGTTGGTCGCCTATCTATTAAATTACCAAGCTAGCTTGTACTCATGAAAAATGTAATTCCAGTTTGAAAGATTGTTTATTATAATTATAAAGAAGAAAAATGATCTGCTGTCAACTTAAGTACATGGTTATTTTATAACATTAACCATCTTTAGTAATTATTCTGTGTGACCAAAAAATGACTCTGGTGAGTAATGTTATCTGTTTATAATATGTACTAAACCTAGATACATTGCTAGTTGTCTTTCACCCCTTGCATGATATACTTTTAGGTAATCTAAGGTAGGTCTTTATCGACCGGTCTCATCACATAAAATTTGTAATTCGCGATTAAAGGGCATGTTTTATGTTTAATCTTTAAACATATACTATAAGTTGCATGTCTCCGACTATTGTTACAAACACAACTCTTGCATAAAGTATTAGCAAGAGAAATAGTTATGGAAGATTATAATCATAAAGTTAGTCATGTTTTTAGATTTATCTTCATAGAGGCGAAGATTATCTTGTTGGTCATGTTTTGACATTATCATCAAGAGTATAGTTATATTATTAAAGTTATATTTATAAGTGACACTAGTCTTCTTTTAGAATTTGTTGTACAGTATACTCAAAGATTACATCGTACCTCGAAAATTATTTAGACCAACGATCGGGAAAGAAAAAGGTTCGAGAGAAACCACGCCTTCTTTTGAAACATCTATTGTTGTAACACTATCTCTGCTTGTATGCGACCTCTAACTACACCTTGCGGTAGAAATGGGGGATTTGGCTAAAGTCTAATAAATATAATTATTTGGCTTAAAAAATTTACAACAATTACACTAGAAAACAAGTATGCGCTTACTTAAATCATCTCATAATCCCATCATAGTTCAGTAAATCACAACATTTGCAAACAAGAATCTGAGACAACAATCAAATCAACGCTCAATTTAGTTCATCATTCATAAGCAAAAAGATAATGCAAACGGCGGCAGGGCGGATCCGGGATTTGAAATTGATGATAGCATCAGACCTAGGATTTGAAATGGATGGTAGCACCGTCTCGAAAAAATCGAAATTTACACTACACTAGATCGAAATTTACACTACGCGGACAAAATTGGATGATGTCACGTGCCACTGTTGGCTTAGCTTTGGGTCCGCCTATGAACGGCGGTACTTCTTGAAAATACATTTTAATGTATTATTTGTATACGTAAATAAATAAGTTCAGTTCATGGTACATGGGTTTCTGACTTGTTTTATTTATCGGTTTTTTCGATTTCAGATCACACAAATCAGTTTGATTTTCCGGTCTTTTAAAAACCCCTTGGTTATCTTTAATTGTGTTGAACACTATAATGAATTATTTAATAAATCTAAGAATTATTAAAAACTTTGACTATTTGTTAAGACGAATCGGAGATGTACTTGCATCCATTTGATTCTTTTCAATTTTCAAACTGAATACTCTGAACTTGCCATTCAAATGCTACGGACGTTTAATTCATTCATAAATCATACCTTCACTATTCGATTCAAAAATACTGAAACAATCTATAAAGAGAGCAATGTGCATCTTGAAAGAGAGAAATAACCAACGGAAAAACAAAACAAAAGAAAAAACTAGTGTTTGAGATTGTGCATTTTTAGAATACTTGTCTACTTAGATTCATTCGACATAGGTGCTTTTAAGAACCCATGAAATCGATGCTACAAACCTTACAAGTTAAGGGAGATCAGCCTGCTCCTTTCCTGGTCCCTTTTAGTTGAGCTTTAAGCCAGTTTCTGTAGGAAACGCCTTTCCACGATGATTGAAGATCATGAAGTTCATATTGGCGGGTAATGATACCACCCTGCAATGCATTCCCGAATATTAATCATAAAACAACATAATTTGCGCACTTCTGTACACGCTGCAAATTGAAGTGCAAAACTATAGAATATGGCATACTCTCTAAGACGCTTACAAAGCGAAGTGAAAGTTATCTGAAGCCTATTTTTATGCATACAACCTACTAGATCAACTTATTCAAGGATTCAGATTACTATTTTTGTAATATTGTTTGTCAGCATAAAAGAACGGCATTAATTATTTATGAAAGATCCAAAAAGTAAAGTAAAGTAAAAACTGCACTATTTCAATAAAAAAATCCAGGTAGCGAATCTAATCTGATGAACCCATCTTCATATATGAACACGTAGTGTTGGCAGGGGAACACGACCCAACTGTGCTTTGACTCATTAGAAATTGACCTGATACACCTAGCCTGCTTTGACCCATGCTAAAAACGACCTGATTCAAGCCAAAAATTTTCTGACCCGTTACCCAATCCACTTGTACTGCCACCTCTATATTATTTTAAGAGGTCTTGAATGTGAAGGGGCAGATCAGCAGGAACAGTATCAAGAGTATTTATTACAAGGCAGTAAATCTGACTGACAAGTGATTATGTCCACAATCAGAATTGATCATATCTTCAACAGCAAAGAAATTAGAGCTCTGTGTGTGCAACCCAAACCCATCCGAATGATATACAAGGCTGCTTCTTGCTATACTTGACCATTTACAATGCACCAGCAAGCTAACTTATATAGGCAATTACTGAAACAGATTAGGTTGAAAATCTAAAAATTTAACTGTAAACATCTTAAATGAAATTATCAACCAATGTGTTTCAGACACAGGACAGGGGATGCACAAAAGGGTCCCATCACTTTGAAAAAACAATCTAAATTTGAATAAATAGGCTCGATCTAGTCTAAACTAAAATCAGGATCAATTTACAATCAGTAGTCAGTTAAGCTTGCAATGTTTTCACCAACTTCATACACCATGCTTTCACATTTTCACCAGTTTCACCTACTACCATATCAACTCTAATCCCTAAAAATTTCTTTCTTTGGTCAAACTATGCTTGCATCATAATTAATAATATACTGAAGCTACTAAAGTTGCATTCAGTGTACTCTTCTTAGTCTTTATGAGTTAAAAGAAGGAAAAAACCTTAAAAGCAAGAGTACCCACAACTCTAAACATTAGCACCGCATCGTAGGAAAAATATGCCCCATAGGTGGTAATGCACAACAAAATGAAACAAAAAGGGCTTAATGTTGAAAATATGCACAATCTGTCAGAGCCTCAGAGGTATGTATGTATAGACTGCATAGATATATGTAACAGATGCAGAATTAAATTTATGTAAACTGAGATGGTGCATTACATCTTTTGACTTCTAAGCAGAGTGAAAGCAAAAGAAGGTTAAGAAACTGCAATTGAATTTTGGTTCGGGTATCAATAGTTTTGTCTCTTCACTTTTAAGTAATTCTCCTTTCTTTCTGTCAGCTTAGAAACTCTATTATTAGTGAAATTGCACTGAACTTCATAGTTCTGGAATAAGTTGGAAGGTACTCATAACACAAGTTGGCTACGTTGTTTAACTTGAACCAGGTAATTACTAGATCTTCTGCTAATCTTTTTGAAACATAAAAGAAGATTTTACTTTTTAAAAAAAATCCATTACTCACCGGTCATTTTGATTCTTTGGAAGTTGGAACTACTCTATGAATTTACATCTTTTTAGGATGCCTCAACGACTGTAATTTAAAACCAAACACCATTTTCACTGTCAACAGCCATTGTATGAAGCAGCATGATCGACTATTTACCAAGACCAGAGCTTGGGTGTGGCTGTGTGTGTATTCTCCTATACAACATTTAGCAGACGGTGTGTTTTTTCCTTGTTTCTTTCTTCTTATTTCTTCTTGTTTTCCCCTTGTTTTTTCTTCTTTTCATTGATGTTAAACCTTCATCTTTTGTGTTGTGTTGGCCTATGACTGTCTAAAAAGGATTCTAAATAGCTACTATTTGACTAAAGTCAACGAAAAAAGGTCATTGTGATCTCTGAGGGTCTACATGTGCTAACTATGCCAAAATATCATGAGTATATTCAACTTCAGGTAAAGCCAAAGAAGGGAGGTCAATACCATTTCTCCATTATTATCTAGTAAATGGTATTAATGAGGAAGGAAATTTAAAGGATTTAGCCAATATTAAGAAAGAATCACCCTTCTACTACAAGTAGTCATAATCGATCAAATTACTGTTAATAGAACTAGACTATTGGTTGTAGATAAATGTCCCATGCAAATTATGTCCATAAAGCTTTATCAATAGATAAAGTGATGGAAGATAACTGACAAGAAAAGAAAACATGGTGCAAGGGTAAGTTGTTTCAAAGCAATGATTGACCTAATACTTAAGCAAGTAATAGGATATTAAGATGGTATGCAAAAATATTTGGTTTCTCTTCATAGAAGGCGCATCTTGTTAAAGCGAGTAGAAGATGAAATTTTAAAAGAGACAAAGATCATCATACTTCAAACCCATACACTAAGTAAATCTAAATGAGTTATTTGAATGTCGAGCATACATAGTTGGATATTTGATGCTTTTGTTGTAGAGCAAGAGTACCATCCAATTCACCTATTCTAGATCTGGAACAGTATAGATATTGGTTCTATGGAAGTTAAAAGATATGGTAGGCAAACAAATCAGATATGAGATTACAGCAGTAGGGACCTTTGAGCTATTCTATAAAAAAAATAGCAAAGGATGCAACAATACAACAATTGGGTTCTTTTGCACATATTGTTTTTGCTTGGTTGGGGGTTTTAGAGGGTAAGGAATGGTAATGGTAATGATTAATGGTGCTTGGTTGGTTGGAGCATAATAAATCATTACCCATTAATGAATAGTGAACCATTCCCACTAAATTGAGGGAAATGGATTCAAGTGTGTTTATCCACAGCCAACCACCAGCACCAACACCACCACTGATTGCCGCCGCCACCACCACCAACCGGGTGACCAGTGCCGCCGCCACAACTACCATCACCATGACTGCAACCACCACAGTACCACACTACCACCCCTTACTGCTACCTCCGCCACCACCAACCCTGACTGCTGCTGCTGCCACCACCCATCACAATTGCCACCATCGTAGACCATCACCCGCTACCACCAATCACCATTGATTGTCGCCACCGCCGACACTGCTGCCACGATAAAAACTCTGCCACTGCCACCACCACTACCAACATCATTTTCGCCACCAGTTGCTGCCACCACCCCCTCCCTCCACGCATGCACACACATATAGAGATTATCTTTATGAACACACATCAAAATCATTATTGATTTTGAGGCTAATTTACTTCACCATGAAATCATCTGGCTAAATTGATCAAAGCCTTCAAGAACGAATGATGACTGAACCAAGTGAAGATGCTATAAACAAACTTTAGTCACAGACTCACAACATTGTCACACAACAATAACAACATATAAAAGGGAAGACATGAGCATCATTCAGAAGTTTCATTGCTAGGCATCATGAAGTTATATCAAGATTGATCAAGATAACAGTTAAATAATCAGCAATATGTCAAAAATCCAGAAGTGTGCAATGTTATAACACCTTTTTTACATGTTTCTAAAGGGAGTCCAGTCTTTTTCTGCTGTGCTCCCTAAACGTCACAACATTCAAGATGCTAGCATTGCTAGTGAAAACATAGTCATAGATGGTTGCAAGTACATGTGATTAAATCTCAATGTGACGTGGCTTGTTTGTCTAAGACTTCAAATCATATAGCTTGCATTATTCTTAAGTCTCATTGACCTCTAGAAGATGATGATAGTGTAGAAGGCTACTTCACACAAGTTTCCCTAATGCAGAAACTAAGAACATACAAGTTGGGCTGTATTTCAATTTCCATCTACATATTATACCCAAGAAGAAATTTAATCAGTTAGCATAAGATTAAAGTCGGTATTTTTTATTATTTATTTTTTATAAAGAGCTTCCAGTTAGAACCAGGTATCCATTCCTAAATTTGTCAATAAACAAAAATTATAACTCGAATTAAAGCACATAAGTTTAAATCTAACACCCTTGTTATATATAAGTACCTATTCTCATCTGAATGAGGAAGGATCGAACGGAAATCCCCTGGCACAGTTAATCCAGCAAACAAGCTCAAAAGCATTACTAATGTCAACTCAACTAGCACCTGCAAATCATACCAAAAAAATAGAGAGAGAGAGAGAGAGAAATCAGATCGACAAACACCCTAAAACAAACACATGTGTGAATAACAGAGGTCGAAATTACTTCATAAGGAGGTCCGGAAAACTCATCCTCGGTGATCTTGAGCAAAGCCCTATCTAATTATAGGGATAAATATGTTAAATTTTGACTGATTACAATTAGAATTAAAAGCAAAGACGCAAGGAAGACAGATAGTTACATTGAATAGTAGAGTAAGCAGCGTGTAAGAGCATCAGAACTGCGATGACGCCGACGACGAAGCTCATATTCATTGTCATGATTGTTGAAGCGATCGCCGGCGATGGTGGAAATTGGGTTTGGAGTTTATTCTCGTATCGATTGGATGCTAATAAGGAAATTGTTATCAAAAGTTGTCCCTGAACTTATAATCAATTGCAACTTTTTGCCCCTTGAGAAAATGGCATCGTTTGTTTGGGTCCTTTGTTTATCGTTTAACACAAATCACTCATTCGTAAGTTAATAGTCCAGATGGTCCAACTAGCCCATAACGGTAACTTTATTTC
Source organism: Dittrichia graveolens (assembly GCA_038502395.1). NCBI lineage: Eukaryota > Viridiplantae > Streptophyta > Magnoliopsida > Asterales > Asteraceae > Dittrichia > Dittrichia graveolens. Next base: position 9,842,824 of record JARJIL010000003.1, read on the forward strand.
TTTAATTAAAAAATGGTATAGATGATTCTTTATAACCCATATTTTTGCAAGAATAGTCCATTAGTTAATTTTATTAAATCAAGACGTGTAGGTGTTCTTACCATTTTTTTAGTATTTAATTAATTTTTAATAACATTTTATCTTTTTTATAGTAAAAAGCACCGGTCTCTCTCACTCGTATCTTTGACATTCTCTCTCTCTCACTCATATTCCTTCTCTCTCTTCAAACGAAAATGGCAACTTCATATAGCCAGCTCCTTTACACAAAATGGAGACAATATTCTTCATGATAATTATCAACTCCAGCTTGATGGAGATGAACAACCGGAGGCGATGAATGAGGAAGAATTAAGCGCGGAAAGTCAAAACTCCCAAAACTAATACACATGGTCATCATTAAGTTACTATTTAGATCCTTAGTTGTGTCCATTTATATTCTAGTTATTTTAGCTTATTAAGTTTAGTGTCCATATGACATTACTAATAGTTTAGGGTGTAAATACACATTTGCAAACCCTAATAAACTAATCAATTCATCTGAACGTAACATTCTTGTTCTTGGCTCTCTCTATCAACATGACCTTTAACCGAGTTCATAATCATTGTGTTTATTGATTCTATTGTTGATTGTACAAGATCCACGTGGACATACAATTGATCGGGTTGTCGTTAAGCTTTCATCAACTACGTAAAAAAATGTGTGTGTGTGTTTTATTTTTCTTCTCTTTATCATATGATTCATGCGGTATAAACTTCTTTCTTAAATGTTTGGTGTCTTTTAAAAAGTAAACTTATTATCACTAGAATGTATTCAATTGTTCCCGGTTAGCTATACTAACAAAATCTTGAAAATGTCTTCACAACAAGTAGGTTTTGCATAAATGCAAAATAATCTATGTTTGCATTTTGCCAATGGACTTTGGTCCAAATGCTTAATCCCCAACGCGCAAGTACATTGACACCTGTGGGGAGGGCTTTGCAAAATCGAGGTCGGGTTTCGAACCTCACTTCCTTCACGGATAGCTATGACAACTGATCATTGCACGTGGACTGGATCTTGGAGAAAAGTCACTTCGGATCTAAGGATCCCAGGCATACGGTTTGATCGACAAGGATAACCTTTTTTTCAAAAATTATTTGTCTTAGAAAAGTGATAAACCTCCAAAATGATGCGGATGTGTTTAAATTATTTTTGTTTAATATTCCTTCTTATAAAAGTTCTAATCCCCTTCTCCCCGATGATGTGATATACTTGGTAGTTGAATTGAATCTACAAATGAGAAAGATTTAGTTGAAACAATTTCTGATAACATTGTAAAAGAACAAGATTCTATTCCACTTCCAGTTAAGGCAGACCAGAACCTTTTGGAAGGCAAAATCAAAGCATATCTTACAAAAATAATTAGATTTATTTTGTTTTCGATCGGTAAGGTGAAAGGAAAATGCTATTTCTTTCTATTATTTCTCTTGCTTCATCCTTTTACTCACCATAAGATGACATGTGTAATCTACTGTTTCTTATGAAATTTGGTGCATGTTGAAAAACTAGTAAACTTCTATAATCTTGATTCAAATGCTTATTGTTCTATTTCAAACTGGAACAAATATATTGCAACCTAAAACATGTGTTTGTTTCATCTTCTAAGGACAAAAACATAAAAGTCAGATATGTAATTTATAGATCTGACTTCCATGTTCTTATTCTTCGAAGATGAAACACACACGCATCTGTTTTCTAGGTTACTTGTTTTACTGGTAGATCGACATTAATTTGTAATATTTTATTAGAAAAGGTTATTTCTAATGAGGGAAGAAATGATTGAAAATATTCAATGAATTTATATTTTGACACCTAATAACTTTGATTTGTAATATCTGATGTTTATCCATCTCCTAGAACATCGATTGAAAACAGTGATTTAGAAAGACCACCATTTCATATTAGGGTTTTACTTGCTGCTTGTGCTTGCTTTCTGTGGTGACAGTGGTTGCAAGATTTTAGAGAATGCTGGTGCCAGTTAGGACACCAACAACGGTGGCGGTGCTTGGGACACCAGGTGTTAGAGAGAGAATAAGAGATGGAGATAAAGCCATAAAGAGAGGTGGGAGAGTAGGTGACAAAAGGAAAATTGGAAAAATGATGTTTGATAACAAAATTAAAAGAAAACCTTTAAATGAATATGTTTGGAAACAATCATTAGACAAAGGGTGTTTGGTATTTGGTAAAAAGGATAAAGTAAGAAAAAATTAAAACACTATTTTATTAACAGTCAAAGTTAACAATAATTAATATAAGTGACTAAAAGTGAAACAAGATAACAACTAAAAATTAAAAGTGAAATTACATGACACGTAAGCCATTTACAAACACAAACTCATGCGGCCATATATACTCAAAGCAACTTATGATGAATTCTAAAACTCATACATAAACGGTCTACTATATAAATTAATTATTTTGTTTTTTAGAGGTAATATATCTTTCTATTATTTCTTTCTATACGAGAATATGTTACTTTTTTTTCAAAAGCATATATTGGAATTAATCTATTCAAAGCACTAATGTTCCCATAATTGAGGTTCCTTCACTGTTTTAATCTGTTCTTCCACTTCCATAATCAATCTGCTATCATAATCTATGTGGAATTTTCAGTGTGTGTAGACACACTGATGTTAATGCAGTGGAGGAATGGACACAGGATGCTACAAAGATCCACCATTAATGAATGCATTCAACTAAATAATCCAGAGTTTCATCAAGTGCATTATTAAGCTTAAATCCAAAACTAATACACCATAAACAAGTCAACTTTCAGTTTTCAAGAGCTATCTGCCATTCTTGCAGGCTCAGGACAATGCAAAGGGAAAATTGCATTACTATTCTGCCTTATATGACCCATTGAAGATGATGACGAATTCCCGATATCTTTAAACGGAGATCTCACCAAGTTATACCCTTTTCGTCTCCCATCAATCGAGTTTTCATTGTTGCTTTGTCGGTTTTCCTTCAATCGGGAAATCAGTATCCTTTTTTCCCTTGCGAGTTGTTTCCCAAGTGACAATGGTTGCGAGTCTTTCTTACTTTGTTCAACTTTTTCATGTCGATTACTACCAATAACATCACATTCGCCCTTCATTCGACAACTAAGCCCGTTCTTTGTCTCCCTTTCGATCTGTTTACTTAAAGAAATAATCGACTTTTTGGGCGTTGTGGCGACTTCCTTTACTTGACCTTTCTTCAACTTTTCAAGCTCACCTTTCACCAAATTAATCTCAGTTTGAAGCTTACTAGCCTTTGTTTCATATTCGATAGCCTTTTCTCTCCATTCTTCGACCTTAAACAACCAAAAATACAATTTTAACTTACAAAACACACACACTCGATGACTCAAACACACACACATAAACACAAGCTTACATCAGACTGCAGGGAATAGATTTCTTGATTGGAAGCAAGAGCTTGAGTCTCCCAAAAGTCCTTTGATGTTTGAAGCTCTTCCATTTCTTGTCTCAGTTGTCCAAGCATCTCTTGCATTTGTGACCACTGCTCGGTTTCCGCTCTCACTTGCTCTACTATTCTCCTCACTAATACCTTGCATCGCCCCGAGCATTTGCTGCTAGCCTCTTGCGACACCAACGGTTCCTATCACAAAAAGTATTTTCTTATTTCTTTGAAGCATTATAAATGTTCATCAAAACCATGTGTTCTTAATACACAAACTACCTTTGTGTGATTTGAGTATCTGTTAGAGAAAGACAAATGATCAGGAAAATCAATTCGTTTTGAAGTAGAAGCCAAACTAGCAACCGAACTGTTTATGATGGTTCCATACTCCTTCTGCATATGATCTAGCATTCCCTTTGATAGCCCCTCCATTTTTCTTTCAAGCATTCCCACCTGCAAATTCAAAATTAATAGCCATTAATAACTTATAATCTATAATCAAAGAACCTGATTTGTAAGATTACTAACATCAGTGGATTTAGTTTGACTTTTGCAATTCAAAACAGAGCTATCTTGATTGACTTCTTGATTAGATTCTTTCTTGATCCATTTGTTGCATTCGTCATCTGTTAACCCTCCAAGCTTCTCTAATCTTCGTTGTAAACGTGACGCCTTTTTATCAAAATTCTTACATCTTCTAAGCTCGCGATCTTCGCTTTCGTTATAGCTACTCTGTAACTCTTCCAATTTCTCTGCTAATTCTTTCATTTCTTCCTCTAATACCACTTCCATATTCTTCCCTTCACAAAGCTTCTTTTTACCCTGTAAATCATTTGCCAACAATTTACTCACAAAAAACCAAATTGATGAACTCTAAAAGTCAAATTCAGAAGTACTTCACTCCAATCTAAGTGCATTAGCTACTTCTACGTTGTGGGTTCAAATTGGAAATCAAAATCATCCCTTAACTAGAAGTTAAAATCTTGAAAAACCAAATTGTTTGATTCTAAAATGTTGTGAAAAATTGGGGAAAAAAGACTTACTGAAGCAAGGTTTTGTAAAGCAGATTTGAGAGTTTTTTCAATCCGAAGTCGATTCTTTTCCAACTTTTTCAACGCAAATTTCCTTTCCATTCTCAAGAAATTACACTCTGCCCGTAATATCTCCGCCTGAAACCTCCACCTCTCCTCCGCCAACTGACCACTACTACCACCGCCGCCGTCGTCGTCCTCCGCCATCTCCTCCGCCTCCACTCTCTCTCTCTTCTCCGCCGAATTCAACAGCACAACCGGAGCACGCGTGAACTCTCTTTCAACACCAAACAAGCTCTCCAGCTTCCCTTTGTAATTATAAGTCTGTACCATCTCCGCCGTAGTGGCCGGCGAGATGGGTTGTTTAGTCCTTGACTTTTTCCTGCGAGTAGTATGCCTTCTAGGTAAATTAATGATCTTGGGGCTAGGTGGTGGTGGGGTAGTGTGCCATTTGAACCTCCTACCTCTTGTTGTTGACATTGTTATGGCGTTTGTTTTTCGATTACAGAGTTAAACTGAGGGTATAAATAAGGGGTTTTGAAATGAATTGCAGAAGAGAGAAGAGGGTTTAGCGTGCAGTGGAACCTCGGAAGAAGGAAAGAACATGGATTTGAATTGAAAGATACATTTAATTTCTTTGATTTATAATATATGAAGGCTTTTTGTTGTTTGTTGTTGTTCGAAGTTCGAGATGGAAAATAAAACCAACAAGTTGAGGTTGAGGTTGAAGTTGAAGTTGATGGCAATCAAGATCAACAGAGATACTAAAAAGCAGCAACGGAGATGCTACGGAGCCTCATGCTTTAATTGTCAACACATATTTCTTGTTTATTCACACGACTTATAAATTCGTATTTTTTACATATATTTTTATTATATTATATATTTAAAATTAAAATATGGAACCACATGTGTGACATTTCCTCGCGGATGTTTAAACGCACAAAAATGTTACTTCATCGTTCTAAATCTCTCTAACCATTCAGTAATAATAAATTTTGTCTTTAATAGGATAAGTATATTAATCACGGAGATTCTATTTAGACTCTGTTCATAATCTAAGTCTTTGTTTGTTTTTTAAAATAAAATTTTATTTTAAATAAACGTATATTAATTATGCAGACGATTCTGATAAGTATATTAATAGGATAAGTATATTAATTACGCAGACGTTTCTGATAATGACTTTTGTCTTTAATAGGATAAGTATATTAATTACGCAGACGTTTCTGATAAGCTTTTTTGTTTTTTCAAATAAACGTCTGATAAGCTTGTTTGTTTTTTCAGTAATAATGACTTTTGTCTTTAATAGGATAAGTATATTAATTACGCAGACGTTTCTGATAAGCTTGTTTGTTTTTTCAAATAAACGTCTGCTCGCCCGCAAATGTTTCTAGTTAGGCTGTTTGTTTTTTCGCAGACATAAGACCTTATTTTATCTTATTTTTACTTATTTTAAGAAGCTAAAAACTACATTTTTTTCGCAGACCTTCTCGACTTAATACCTTCTAAACCACATCTTCCCCGGAAGACATAAAATAAAACATAAGACATTTATATCTTCGAAAGAAAATAACACCTAAATGACCCTCTTTAATGTGATATTTATGAGTGTAAAACCTACATTAAAACTCATTTTCAAGAGCTCATTTCAAAATAAAAGGATTTAGAGGAAATTTCAAAATTCATTAACAACATATTAAACAGTTGGAGTTTGAAACTCATTTTCAAGTGGAATAAAGAGTGACATTGATTAAGTCAGTTTTAAGCAGTGTGTTATGTGTCCATATTCAAGACCCCATCTCCATTATAAAAAAATGACAAAATCCAATCGTATAAATTTTTGTTTGGGTGTTAAATTTGATGAAAGAAAGATAAGCCGAGTCAAGTGGATCAAAGTTACTGCAAGCAAGAATCTACAACCAAAAAACTTGGCATTGTTGGGCAAGTGGTTGTGGTGGTGGTAGGCCCTTTGGACAAAGGTAACTAGTGTTATATCCGTCTGTTGTCCGGATCAGTTTTGTTAATATATATGTGTATATGTGTGTCGTTTCGCTAATACATGCATATATATGTACGTGTATGGCGTACATATTTTAAAGACTTAAAAGATGAGCAAAATGATCATTAAGCTTAAAATATGTTGCATGTTAACAACGTGGTACATACGAGCATGAAAAAAATTAGAAGTTTACATATCAAAGAATGGTACGTAAAAAACATAAAACCTACAAGTTCATCAAAATACATAAAATTGAACTAACGTAAAATCTTATATTTAATTTTGGCTGCCTCCAACATCCTTGGTTCAAAAATGATCTCGGTGAATTCCATTGCAGTCAAAATGTTCACTGAAAAATAAAATTGATAAATGCAACTGTAACGAATTATCTTATGACATTGCAAATGTATAAAACATAAAAAAACAAATGATAAGTTTAGCCTGAGATGCAAATATTATTGATTTATCTCTTATTGCGACAGCAAACCTAACTGGACCTATTTCCAGAGTATCATACGCAATCAATTTAATCAGACCATCTCTGTTAATAAGTAAAATATAGTTAATACGTTAAAATATTATAATAAAATCTATACAACTACCATAGATATAACAACAAAATTGGTAATTGATAAACATTAACAAAAAATAGAACACGGGTTTTAACTTACTTTCCATCATTCATAAATAGTTCACAACCACCATCACAGCATATTCTGCATCCTCCGGTAATTTTGCCAACTACATCTATAAAAATATTATTCACAATAACACATACAATATAAAAACTATTATATTATTTACATAAGACTATGAGTATAATCACCGAGCGTATACATACCAATCATCATTTTGCGTATAGTTTTGTCACGCACCAAAGTTTTGATTGAAGGAACCAATGGGTAAATAGGAAAGTTGTTATTTGGCGCTGCCTCAAGCGTTGTTTTATTACTAATCACTATTTCCAGGCAAACCTCGGCTTTCGTATGAAGAAAAATCAAATTACAGCGGATGAGTGTTGTCATTTTGTTTCTCTAAAGTGCAAAGTGATATTTGGTAAATACATTATAAATAGCAATAAGTGTGATAACATAGAAATATAGATATTTAAATAATTTGATAATTTATCTTTTTATCGATTAAAAATAAATAAATCATATTTTCTTTTTAATTCTTCCAGATGAATTTCACGAAAACCTTTATGAAGTTCCACTACACATACGGTACTCTAAGTTCTAAAAACACTTCTGCTAAGAGACAACCGTTAATTCTTCTACACCTTAATTCCATTTGCAAAATAATAGAATTATTTTTTTTTCAATGTGTATCGTAATATTATTACAACTCGTTATCATAGTTTTATAATTCGTTATTAACGGAATTTGTGTATATTTAAGTATCGTTTATAATAAGTAGGTTTATCTTATACATCTTGTCATAGTGTTACCATTATTTAGTTTTGTTTTTTATAATTTTTGTAAAATTGTCTCATGTGTTTTTTAATATTATTTGAAAAAAGTAACTACTATTATAGACTAATAATATTTCGTGGTAATATAAAAAATAATTAGATTATGTGTCCGTTTAGAAAATAGTGTACTTGTATAATCACTTTTAGGCATATTATGATGTCGTTGTTACCTTACATGATATTAATAGACTAATGATTATAAAGAAAGGAATGAATACATATAAAGCAAAGGTGTTTATGTGTTTCATCTATGAGAAATGAGTGTTTGATAATAAAAGGTTAAAAGGAGAACATTGAAAAAAAAACATGTTTGGTAACCATTTTAATAGTAAAGATTATTTGGTAACAAGGATATATAAGAAATTGATCAAAATGTTCTTTGACTAATTGTTAAACTTAACAACAATTTTCGTAATTTTTAAAGTAAAATGATTAAAAATAAAAATTATGTGAAAACCATTAATGTAACTAACTCTTACACTTTTTTTACGTTCAAATAAATTGTTGCCTAAAGAATTTAATAAGTATCAACGTACGTGGTTAATTTAAGTCATTTGTGTTGATTTTATTCTCATACTATGTATAATTTTACATAACCTAAGGCTTTTGTTTAATGGTATTAGTATAGTTTAGGTTTGATATTGCTAATAATCTAAAATTATAAATTCAAGTCCCGTCGTAAATAAATTTAAGATATTCTTAGAAGCTGTTTAAAAAAATGCATATGATTAAAAAATAATTAGAGATAATTCATACACAACAAAATTGATCATACATAATTTTATATATTATTAACTTATACCATATAAAATAAACACTTATACCATATTATATATGATTAAAAATTGTTATATACATTAAAAAAAATACTCCATGACTTGAAACTTACAATTAAGTTACCACCAATGAGAAGATAAAACCTCGAGCAGAAAATGGATATCGGGAAGGTTCACGTACACGTCATGCTTTTAAGCTCCAAGGGGACCCAAATTTACAGTAATCACGCCATACAAGGTGTCTCTTCCTTGTGTTTCTATCTTTATTCCATTTATTTATTTATTTATCAAACATATATTTCCTAATATTTTATCTTTCTTTCTTATTTAATCTCTTAATTTTAATTATTGTAACAATTAAATACGTAAAAGAATAAATTGAAAGATTTGATAAAAAAACATAAAAGATAAAACCTCCAATTATTTATTTACTTTTACATATTAACAAAAAATAATCTAAAAGATATAATAATATTAACAAGATCCAGATATAAATTCGAATAAAAACCTTGTTGAACAATCAATTAAATAATCTCAATCTTATACGATCGTAAATTTTCTCCAAGTCAATTTTAAAAACCAAACATTTCTATCTTTTCTTTTTCACAATATCAACAATCTTATTTGCAATCAACACCCCGTCCGAAGGTCAGATATAAAACAATTTTAATAAAAGCATTTTGAGATTCGCTAATCACACCCCAATGGGATGGGGAAGTCGGTGGTCTCAAAAATCCACATCTCGGCGGGGTCCGGGTAGTGTGTCTAGCGGCAAAGTGTAAACCCCTCCTCGATCTCGGCCTTGCGATTGTAAATTCAAATCCGATAATGATAAAATATTAAAATGTATGCAAATTTCATTCGGTACGGGAAGTGAAGGTGATGGCTATACCGAAGCTCTAGACCCTCGTATTCCTTTTTTTGCTGTTTTTAAAAAATGTATGCAAATTTCATTTAAATATAAATTGAAATAAATTAATTTAAAAATTGACGTCTCTTAATTATATTACAAGCATGGAATCTCAACATTGATTGCAAACAATAATCACAAATATAGAGAAGTAATAAATTAAATATATTTGCATGAAACGCTCAAAAAACAAGAGGCCGTACTTCTTTTTTCCTCCACTCAAGTATTAGGACGCAACAAACACCAATAACTAGTATAATACTCGGATGTTGTTTGAGTACGTAACTTTTTTAGTCGACATTTGTTATATGCATCTATCGATCGTATGCACTTTAGTCGACCAAATAAGTTGGATACTTATATCATAAGTTTTAGATCCTAAAATATCTTATATATATATTGAAAACTTTAGGCAAGTTAATGCAAATTGTGTGTCACAAGTTGGGGATATATATGGTTTAGTTTATGTAAAAAAAAAGGTAACTAAATTGATAATCTCGGTTTCAAGAAATATAAAACCAGATTCAACCATTAAACTAGTAAAATCAAACTATAAGACCAGTCAGTTTTGGGTTGGTTTTTCGGTTTTGAACTTTTATTTGACTTTGACCTTTAGGTGCAAAAAGTTTCAAGTTTTAAAACAAATGGAAATGTAGTGATGTATATTGTGAAAGCTTCAAATACAACAACTCGAGAATGTACAAGTTTATGATAAAAGTATGTGTGACTTTGGGTTTGTTAATAAGAACTTACACTGTGTTTATGAGTTTTACGTGGAAAGAAAATGAATTGATATAAACTTAACGGAAGAAAAGAAAATGTTTTTGTCATTGGACGTTTCTGAGTTTGAAAGAAAATGAAAGAAGGTGTGAAATATTAAGGGGGTGTTTGGTTGGAGGAATTTCATGGGATTTTTTGAGAATTTGAATCCAATTCCTAGAACTCCAATGTTTGGTTCACCATGGAATTGGAATTTGAAGAAATTAAAATCAATGAGAGAGAGAATGTAAAATACTAAAATCCTTCAAGATAAGGAGAGATTTTAAAATCCATGAGGGAGGGAATGTGGTTTATTACCATTATACCCTCCGCCTATTATCTTCGCGTCTCCGTTCGTCCTTGCCGGTCACTATTCGATGTTCGCCGTTCACCGTTTGCATGTTGTCTTTCGCCGATCGTCGTTCGTCAGTCGTGTCCCAATTCGTCATTCGTCAGTCCTCACCGGTCGGCATTTGATGTTCGTCGTTCGCCTGTCTTCGTTCGTCAGTCACGTCCCCGTTCATCGTTCGTTAGTCCTCGCGGGTCACTGTTATATGCTCCCCGTTCACCCGTCGTCTTTTGTCGGGCGTCGTTTGTTAGTCGCATCCCCATTCGTCGTTCGTCTGTCCTTTTGAGTCGTCTTTCTTCTTTTGCGGGTCGTCGTTCGGTACGTCCCCGTTTGTCAGTCGTGTCGTCATTCATCGTTCGTCAGTCCTCGTGGGACGTCGTTCGCCGGTCGTCGTTTGATGCTTCCCCGTTCATTAGTCGCATTGTCATTCGTCGTTCAACTATTGATTTGTGGGTAACTAATTTTTTTGTTGTTAAAAATGAAGTTGGAAGTTGTGGAAGGGTAATTATGTCATTTTACATGACTGAAATCAAATACATCTACATTATCTGCAAACCAAACAAAATATGGAAATAGATTCTAGTTTCATTTCCTGCCAACCAAACATATTACAGATTCAAATTTCAATTCCTGACAGATCCAATTCCTTTAGAAATATTTCGCGAACCAAACACCACGTAAGTGTTTTCTGGTTTCCTTCCAAGACCTTCCCAACTTTGGGAGGAAAATCGGGAAAGAAAATAAGAGATAACTTTTCTTACAAAATCTTTTTTTTCTCTCCTAAAACTCTTGGGAATACACCTAAAATTCATTTTCCTTCTTAAATCTTTTCTTTTCTCTCATAATTTTAACTCGGGAATACAATATTAGTAAATTATAAAATGCTTCTTACAAAATTAGTTAAGGTGATGTTCGTACCTTTTGCAACTGAAAGATTGTATGTAATGCGTCCTATAGAGGAGGGACCTAGTGATAACACATTTTAAATAGAGAACGCTGAGAACACTTGTAGACCAATCATTTATTTACATAAATAAGACTCTAAACTCAACATATCTTAATTAAAAATTCAAAATACCTTAATTAAACCAAGTTTAATATCAGCCATTAAATAATGATTATCCAATGGCTATAAACTGTTCTCCAACTTCTCATCTTAAAAGGTGCTCCGCATCTTTATATATATATATATATACATATATATATATATATTGAAAAGATTATTTGAGAACCGTTTTATTCCGAGTACCGCGGGAATCAATATGAGCCGTCCGTAACCCCCTCATTCAATGTCATCACCCACCCATGAATTCATCTCATACACCTTGTCACACTCAATCCCCACGCTCTTCATCCATGAATTCCACTTACCAAATGAACGGCTAAGATTGGTTCTCGCGATTCTCATAATAAGATCAGTTCTCAAATGAACATTCCCCTATATATATATATATATATATATATATATATATATATATATAGTCGGGATCAAATAAAAAAAATTTAAGCTAAAAAAAGTAAGGAGGAATTTGAAGAGGACATGTGGCATAACTAACATAGGGATAGTTTAGACATTTTACACCACCACTCTTTTTCCTCCAGAATTATCTCTGATCCATCTCTCTCCTAATCTCTTCACATTCCATTATCCCTAACCCTAGACTAACATTAGATCATCCTTGGCAGCCGCCTACATACCACACCATCGGTCCTCTCTCTCTTTCCATCGTCTCTCACTGCTAAAGTCGCCCCTCCTCTCTAGCGACCACCAACCCCGGTGGCCTCGGCGCCGCCTCTAACTCATCATCCATGTTTAGTCGCCGGCGCATAAACCATCATGTATTTGAACATCTTCGGGATCCTACCGGAAGTTATTCATTGGTTTCGCAAGGGTCACCCGAATCGGTTTTCATCATTTTTTTGTTGGACTTGCGGCAATTTCTTTACGATTTATGAATAAACCATCTGAGTTTTTATCCTTTGTGAACTAATTTCGTCATTTTTCAGTATGGATGAGACATTGCATCTGGGTTTCTTCATCAAAGGCACCGTCTGTTTGTGTGGATCAATGATTGGATCGAGTTCTTGTGTTTAGATCTAAAATGCCATATGGATTTTGATCGAGTTATGTTCTTGTGTATCTCATTCTCAAAAGATGTTTATGTATCAGTTACTTTATGAATTAAAAATGATTATTCATCTGTTTTTATGGTCATTGTGCATCATTTGTTGATTTATGCATGTAACACCGCCGTTTCGAGAACCAGATTTTTCTTTTTAAAACATTTATTTATCTTATTTATTTGAAAACATGCAGCGGAAATAGAAAACACGTGACAAATATATTACAAACCAAAAGATGCCACATACAAGTTCGGTGTTACTGTTACTCATCCGGTTGACCATTATCAAATACATACACACATAATATCAGAGTTATTTCAAACACAGTGTTCCTCCTAAGAAATCAAACTACCCGCAGGGTCCCGAGCTCACTGAGGATCACCTGCACATGTAGGGTGTAGCATCTGTTAGCTATAATAGCTAGTGAGTACTCAAATAGCATATGATTAACATAAATACATCACATATCATCAATCATGCTCAGATAATTCTATCCTAGCATCTCGCGATGAGTTGGCGTAGTCAGGAGGTAACATATCTTGCAGGGGAGCTAACCCGGCTCAATGCACCAAACTGGGGTACCAAACACATCAACCGCCCCGGTGGGGGAGCTATACAACGTCCACTGTTGCGTTTTGAAATCCGCAGATTCCTCTGTTGTGCAGCCGCAGCTATACCCGAAGAGGACAACTTTGTCCTTAATTAGAATAGCTTTGTTCTCGTAGGACAGCTTTGTCCATAGGATCCGGATCAACCACAAACAAACAATTGATTCAATCGAATCATCAGTCAATGCGCGCATATATATTCAATACTCATCATAGCATACACCTAATCAAGTGCATACTATATTGTGTCAACATGGTATAATCTAGCGTCATCATGCAATCCTACACTTGAACAAGTGCGTGTACAAATCACGGTTTACAATTCTGTAATCATTGTTAATATGTGTTATAGGTATATTAATCGTTATGTTATTAGACACTCACTTGTCGAGTTAGAATACTTCTTTCTACGATACTGTAGCTTCTGGATCAATCGGAATACCTAAACAAGGTTTACAACTATTAAAACCTTGTAAAACAGATTCTGCCAGGGGCAAGGCACGCCCGTGCCTGGCGTGGCACGCCCCGGGTACGCCCAGTACCTGGGTCTCAGGTACACCCCGTGACTTCAGGGTACTCCCGGGCTCGCTAGGGTTAGGCACGCCCCGTACCCTTGGGAGGTACGGCCGTGCCTCCTAGGTACGCCCTAAGGTACGGTTTGTTCTTGAGAGGCACGCCCGTGCCCTTCAATGTACAGCAGCAGGTTCGTGCAGAACCTGCTATTTTCCATCCAAAAACATACCAAATCACTTCCAGAGTATTACCAATCGGTTTCTATGGTTCATATGTGAAAATACACATCAAAGGAAATCTAAAAACAACATCTTTACATACCAAAACATCAAATTCAGATATTGGGACCAAAATCCTCTTTTTGACCCATTTGACACTTTAATTCTCAAAATCCCTTTAAACCTTCAATTTAATTACGGAATTTGATTCCTAAACACTTAGAAATCATTTAGAAACAGATTGGCAATCTTAGAAACACAGATTGGGATCAAAATCATTGAAACCCAATTTAGAACCTAAACTTGAAAATGAAGAACTTGGAACTTGGAACTTACTTGAGTTGGGAGATGATTAGAGAAGAACAACAGCAGATTGAACTTGGATTTATCTCTTGAATACAACAACAAACAGATTGCAATATGATCTTCTTCTTGAATCCATTCTCTTCAATTTTGCAAGAACACAACACAAAGTCAAAGACTTGGAAAATGTCTGTGTTTGTGTTTGAGGAGGTGGCTGCCAACGTGAGTGTGTAGCCAAATGCCCACTTGTGGGTTGTGCATATCCACAAGTGGGTATCTTGTTCCCCTTTTCAACTTACAACTTAACGCACGAATACCCGTTTTAACCAACGGAGATATTTTTGGAAACCTCGTTCTAAACCATATAATAATTCATTATTATTATCTATTTTCAATAATATTTTTAATATTATCATTTCTTTATTATTTTCCTTTATTTTCTTATTTAATTAAATATATATATATATATATATATTTAATCCCTTTTATTCAATATTTAATTAGAATTTAGACATACCAGATTCGAACACGACTAGGCCCATTTTGAGGTTGTTACAATGCATCTGTGTTGAATCTGAGTATTCGTAGTTGAATTTATTTAAGTCTTCATCGAATCAAGATGTGTTTTTTTATTGATTGGTGCATTTGTTGTTGAATCTAGGTATATGTGTGTGTATTTTGCATCATATCGTGTCTTGTGCATCTCTTTTTTACAATGTGCATCAAAATAGTTCTAGAGTCCATTTTTAAAAGCAAAACGGTGCCTATATCTGTGTTGAATCTGATTATTCGTAGTTGAATGTATTTAAGTCTTCATCGAATCAAGATGTGTTTTTTTATTGATTTGTGCATTTGTTGTTGAATCTAGGTATACGTGTGTATTTTGCATCATATCGTGTCTTGTGTAACATCCTCGATTTGGGCCTAGCTGTTAGATGTGTAATTGAGTTAGTAAATTTGTAAGTTAGCCATGTTGATAAAAAGTTAATTGTATATTAATGTGTTATGTGTTATTGTAACATCCTTAGATCGGGCCTAGTAGTTTTAATGCCTTTGGTATGTTAATTGGTGATTAATTACTTGTTAATATTAAGTTACATGGTTTTAATTAAATATATGAATTATATGTTTAAATATATATATGTTTATATTCATGAGCAGATATATGTTTATATATATATATATATATATGAATGTAGGTTGCATGTGGTTATGAAATAATTTATAAACAAATTATGACACATCATGCTTGTGGTTTTGAGAAAAAGGTATACGTGGGTTTATATGAGTTAACATCTGAAAATTGGTTTTTCATTTGAAAACCGATACTTGGTGTTGTATGTGTTCTTGAGAGAAGAAAAGCAAGAAACAAGCAAACTTGAAAAGTAGAAGTTGAGATTTTTTGTGTGTTAATTCAAACCAAAGGTATGGTTGTGATTCTAGCATGATTCTGATCATGGTGATATATTTTTTTTGTAAAGTCATGCTTAGAACATGATGATGCCATGTTAGAAGTTTAGAAGTAAACTTGTGTGGTGGGTTTTATATAAATTGCCATGTTTAAAAGGATTTGATGTGTTCTTGTTGTTCTATACATGTTATAAGGTGTTTATACATGTTTTAGAAGTGTTCATAATGTTTTAAGATGGTTTTAGTCGGATTTGAAAAGTTGTGTTTGGCTGGAAATTCGACACTTGCGTGGAGAAAACAACCTGGAAATCGGGGTGTCGCGGCGCTACGCATAGGGTCGCGGCCCGATGAGGTGAAATCCGCAAGTCTTGGTTTCGGATTGTAAGAATCCGAGTAAATGGCAAAACCGACCTTTGGAATCCGAGACTTGGCAAAATCCGACACTTAAATCCGGGTTATTGAAAATCCGACTCGAAATCCGATCGATGGGTTCCGGATTTTGAAATCCGACACGGGTCGCGGCGCGACGGGCACTGTTTCAGAAAGTTGCTTATTTTAATATGTTCTACTTGGTTTAAGTTAACATATTAACAATGTGATATATGTTTATACATATGTGAATCATACATGCTTATGATTGATTAAATGGATATAAATTTATGTGTTTGACATATATTTATGAATCGTTACTGATTTCAGTTTTTTGTGTTTTCAGGAACAAACAAGGCTCAGTAACATAAGATCACTGAATGGAATAACTGAAAGCTTGAGGCGAGTGGACGTTTACTCACAGATATTATTAGTTGTAACTGGCTTGGGTTGCAACTGTTATGGTTTGACGCATGGATAGACTGTTTGTCTGATAATTGATTAACTGTTGATTGTTAATTAATTGTGCGTCAGTGATATGTATACATGAGGATTGGGAAGTCAGCTTCGGCTGGGCATATGGGCTGGGTTTGTTTGCTATCGGCTAATCAGTATTGGGATCTTTTGATGCATTTGTTGCAACTTAAGGTAATACTATGTGAGAATATCAAATGAACTATCGGCAAACCTTTGCTTTGGCCGGCATTGGTTGAAGGTTCCTGCAGAACCGCCGGTCTTCCCGGGGCACGATTATCTGTTATGTGTTGTTGATATTGATGCGGTTATTTGGTGATATATCTGTTGTGGTTTTACTCTATTCATTTAGCTTTGTGCTAATCCCCCACCTCTCACTCTTTTTACAGGTTTTGGTAAGTCAGCGGCTCGGTTGAGAGTGGTTAACTTGGGGAGTAATCACCTAGGACTCTGATATATTATTTTGTGATGAGCCGTATTTTGTAATACTGATATTTACACAGTTGTGTTTGTACGGTTGTAAACACTTTGGTTGTTTAATTCGCTTCCGCAATGATTATGAAGATGAAAATTTTTGGGTTAAAAATACGGTGTTACAGTTATTGTGTATATATGTATATATATATATATATGAAATTTAAGAAAAGAAAAAGAATTGAGAGAAATCCAGAGGCGGTGCCTCTGGATTGAGAAATATATAAATGAAAAAGTCAAATAGTGGTCAAAGTGTTCAAAACAAACCCAAGCACAAAGAAACTCTCGGATTCTCGATTTTCTCTCTACTCTCTTGCTCTCGGTTTTCTTGAAGTTAAAGTTTAGGTGGTTTTGATTCCACACAAAGGTAAACAATTATTCTTGTGAAGATTTAATATATATGAAACTGTTTTTATGATTAAAATATGAATGAATACTCAAATCCTTGCAAAACACCATTTAGAACATTCAAGGCTTACTTTGCAAGTGGGTTTTGGTTGTTTGGTGTTATTGTGTGGGTTTGATCTGTTTTCAAAGTCATACCAACGAAAATGGGTGTTTTTCAAATGTACAAATGAATGAACTTTGAATGGAATTCTAGAAAATAAGCCATAGATGGAGTTGGCGGATTCTGGGTTGAAACTGTCGGATTCCGAGACATGAAGGTGTCGGAATCCGCTAGTTGCCCAAATCCGATAAGTATCGAATTCCGGGATTTAGTGGTGTCGGAATCCGCATCATGTCTAAATCCGAGTTATTGTTTTAAATCCGATAAGTATCGGATTTCCTAAAGCTCACATGTATAATTGCAAGTCAAATCCGAAAGTATCGGATTCTGTTGAAAGTATCGGATTCCGACAAAAGTGTCGGATTTCGATAAATGTATCGGATTCCGATTGAAGGTCGGATTTCCAACTTTGTGACCAAGTTTTCAAGTTCATAAGTGTTGAAATCCGATGAGTATCGGATTTTGCAATGTATCGGATTTCCCTTAAGAGTGTCGGATTTCATGTAATCCGACACTTTGTCGGATTTAGGTGGGATCCGGATTTTTGGGATTTCTTTTGTTGGCTTTGTAGCTATTCTAAGTATGTTAAGATGGTTAATGTAAATCCTAATTTTCTAGGTGAACTGAAACCCTAGACAAGGCAAGAAGTTAAATAACTATCTGTTAAGTTACTCAGGTGAGTACCGACTTCCATAAGCCTCAGTAGAGGAAGAATTATGTGTTAAGTGATTTAAGTGCATTTGTGCTTATAAGTAATTGAAAAAAAAAGAATTTCCATGTTACTCAAAGTACAATGCCATGCTAAATACTTGTTGTATATAAAGTTAAGTGCATGCCAGCGGGATCCAAAACTGGAACCGCTTAGTTAAGTAAATGTTATGTATGATACTGATTCTGAATGAATCAGTTAAGTAAAGATATGATGATATGTATGCTAGGGATCCAGATTGGATCCATGAAGAAGTAACTAAATGTAAATGCATGCTAAAAGAAGTAAATGAATATGCATGCTAAGTAAATGAACAAGATATGTGTATGTATTCGCGAACATCAGCAAGCATGGTTAAGGTCAGCCGGTTAGCTGGATCCCAGGGACCCTTGATCAGGAGATTCAGGATTTAACGGTAATTAGAGGTAACATTCTGGATCATAGGTTCTGCAGAACCGCCGTGCCTTATATCATGAGGGTTAATCAGTCAGAAACGACTGAGTTACCTAAGGAGCCTCTGGTTCCGTTAACGATGCTTGGTGGACTGCTTTATGCTCCCCACCAGCGCGGAGGGTTGTGTCTGATCCCCCGGTGTATTGGTGTTGAGCGGGACTAGCTATCCTGCAAGAAACAACTTATACCGATCGTGTCAGCACACCACAATGTGATATGATAGCATTGTATGCTTATTCCTGATATGCATGTTCTACTCTAATGAAGTTTATGCCAAGTTTGTGCTCACTAGCTAAGTGTAGCTAACGGTGCCATGTTAACTGCTTTTGCAGATCAAAGTTAGATTGCCTGGTGAGCCGGGTCCCCTGCCTCTGGATATTTTGGCTGGAACACTTGTGTTGTAATAAATACATTATGGTCGGTTGTTTTATAGAGTAACACCAGATACTGAAACAATGTTATTGTAAATATTTCCGCTACTCAATGTTATGTAATCGTGATTAAGTTCACGTTTGTTTAAAAACGAAAATTTTTGCTAAAATCTGGTATATGCAAAGCTGATGTTACATCTTGTGCATTTCTTTTTTACAATGTGCATCAAAATAGTTCTAGAGACCATTTTTAAAGCAAAACGGTGCCTATATATGAGGAAACTGAAATTCTAAAACTTTAAAGGTCAATTATATCCTTAACTGCTTTTTTTATAATTAATAGAAAAATAAAAGAACCACTTTTTTAGGAATAAATTTAAAAAAAACGGAATGTCTGAGAATTCTCCTTACTTTTTGTATCTTTTTTCTCTTTTTAGTAGATCCCTATATATATATATAGGGTTCATGCAAAAAGATTTTATTTGCAAAAAGTACGATAAGAAATCCTGAGTGCTTTTTTTATTTGATCTAATTACTTAGATTAATCTTATTTTTTGTTTTGTTTTAATTAAAAAGGGTATAATAGTAAACAAATATTTTTTCTCTCTCCAATCTATTTCTGTCTCTTATTTTTCTCTCTCCTACAATTTTTAAACAAAATAAATTATAAATAATTTAATAGTAAATTAATAAATTTACGGTGTTCAACGATAAACACAACACAAAATTTACGAGTTTTTAATTATTATATGTTATATTCATTACTTTATTCACTAGCAAACATTTGTTTTATATTCTTTCAGTAATATTTTTTTCAAATTTATTCTTTTTTTCTGCTTTGATTTTTCTACTTATTTTAATATCCTCTTTATTCTTTTTAAGAAAAAATAAACTATGATCAAAATTAAAATTAATGAATGTTCAATAATAAACAAAACCCCAAAGACGGCTAATGTAACAATCAACTCATGAATATTCAATAGAAGACGCCTAATAAATTGATCCAACTCATGAATGTTTAATAATAAACCAAACCCTGAACACAGAAAAAACGGTTGATTTATATTCAATACTGAACAAATCTAATAAATCGATCCAACTCATGTATGTTCACTAATAAACAACCCAGATCCACAGATAGATAAATCAATGATACAACAATAAAAATGAACAAAAACTTGTTAACTTAACAATAACCAAGATCGAACAAGTATACTCATCCATCAGTTGAAGAAGGGGATGAGGGGGCGACGGCTTGTGGTACTCGTCAGAGTTTCCATACATCAACAACGGGAAGAATCGATTGTGGAGGCGTGATGCGACGACGCCAGTGGAGGTCGACTTTGGTGATGTGGCGGCGACTGTGGAGGTCGACTTCAGCCGACCATTGAAGATCTAACGGTGGTGATATTGTAATCTCCGACCACAAAAGTTAGCCGAAAAATCAAGAACCCTGGAACACAGATCTTGCCCCTATTTATTGAGAACCGTAGATAAACCCTCCCCGTCGGTTGTAAAATCGACATATGAAAAAGATGAGACTAACCTCAAGGCTCGGCGGAACACATATCTTGGCTGATTTATTAAGAACCGTGGACAAACCCTTGATCGTCGGTTGTAGATAGAACCGACCACCAGCGATTACACGGGGAGTGTTGTCGATCAAAAGGCTCGGCGGAACATAGATCTACTCCTTAAATATTCCATCTGATGCATCATCTTGGCCTGATTTATTGAGAACTGTGGAGAAACCCTAAACATGCTACACCAAGTTGTTCCAGTGACGGTCGGCAGTTTTAGGGTTTGTTATGATGATGGTCGTTCTTCCAAGACACCGTATTAGATTATCCTGGTGGTGTCCGGCGGTTCTTGGATGGTGGTTGTATGCAAACAAGTATATGATGAATATAGAAAGATATAGTGTGTGTCGATTGTGTTTTTGAAGAGGAGAGGTGTTGAATATAGAGAGAGACTGAGAGAGTGTGTGTCGAATGGGTTTTTGAAGAGGATAGGTGCGCTGAAGTCAGCCTGAAAGAAGGGAGAGTGGTTTTCAAATGATCATCATACCCATGCCTATATTTAGAGATAATTACAAAAATGGTCCCTATGGTTGTCACTAATTTTCACTTTTGGTCCTTTAACTTCAAAAATTACGAAAATAGTCACTGTGGTTGTCGTTTTGTTTCAGAATTGGTCCTTTAGTGTAACTACTGTGGCATTTCAATGTTAGCTTGGCCCATGTGAGTGTCACGTGAGTGCTTTTTGGTAAAATCCTCTCCCTCTCTCTTACTTTATCTCATTGATGGTGACATTGAAGTGTTATTTATCCATTTCCCTTTTAAATTTCTCTTTCTTCCTTTCTTTCTTCTTCAACTGATCCTTTATTTCTTCTTCAACTGATCCTGTGTTTCTTCTTCGTCAAAATAAAACCCTAAAAAAGTAAAAATGGTGCTAACGGCTTGGCATATTCGAGATACGGGTGGAGAGTATGACTTGGATGAAGTATATGGTAACATTTTTTATCGAAACATTTAAATTTCTCATATTTTATTCTTATTCTTACTCTAAAATCATCCAAGTTATACTCTTCACCTGTATTTCAAATCTGCCAAGCCGTTAGCACCATTTTTAGGGTTTTATTTTGACGAAGAAGAAACACTGGATCAGTCGAAGAAGAAAGAGAGGATTAGTTGAAGAAGAAAGAGAGGAAGAAAGAGAAATTTAAGAGGGAAATGGATAACTGACGCTTTAATGTCCACCATCAGTGAGATAAAGTAAGAGAGGGGGAGAGGATTTTACCAAAAATCCCCCACGTGACATTCACATGGGCAAGTTAACGTTGGAATGTAACGGCAGTTACCCTAAAGGACCACTTCTGAAACAAAATGACAACCACAATAACTATTTCGTTTGAAGTTAAATGACCAAAAATGAAAATAAGTGACAACCACATGGACCATTTTTTAAGGACAAATTGCATGAAAATACAATTAACTTTGTCTTAGTTACCATTGTATATAATCAACTTTAAAAATTTAAAAATACCAATTAACTTCCATAATCCTCTCATTATATGCAAATAACATTTTTATGTGTCTGTTGTTTAGTTATCATTATATACAATGAACTTTGTCATAACTTTTATAGTATACAACAAGTTGCATACAATGTGAGAGTTATGAAAATTGGTTGTATTATTTTTAAGAAAATAAAGTATTTAACTCTCTCTTTCCTAAAAGTCTTGATCTCTTAAATTTAAGTAATTTGAAACTACTAATTTACCATTTATTTAAACCTAAAAGGAAACTATTAAATAACGTTAATTAGATTACTAAATAACATTTTAATAACTAAACATTCTAAAATAAATAATGTTTAAAAATATCAAAGAAATTCAAACTAACTTTTAACCTATAAGATAGTAAATACAAATAAAAAATTAAATAATTTTTTCGTAGAAATAATATTTTAAATATTCTATCATATAATAAATAATTTAATTCATGTATTAGAAAATACGTATGACTAGAACTCATAAACCTGATACATATAACCCGAATTTATAAACATTTTCGGATTTTAATAAATGACTCATATAATTAAAATATAAAGTTTATTTTATAATATATTTACCATTATCTCTTGTACTTTACTTATAAGCTCTTTAAATTCAAGTAATGGAAAATGACTAATATACTTTTAAATATCATTTATATTTTTTGTAAACACACAAACTCAACAATAGACTCTCTCGTACCAACACAATTTCATATACACATATTTTCTAAAGTCATGATATGGTTTCATCATTTTATTGTTTTTTAAAAGTTTTTCTAAAACTTAATAAAAGTGTTGATAGATAAAAAAGAAATAAAGGAAATAGAAAAAGGAAAAAGAAAATGCACATGACGCGAATGAAAATTATTCAATATTATCATAATGTGTGAATACTATACCCATACATTACCGAGTAAGAAATATTCGCCACCGCCGCATTACATATAAAAGTGACGTAAATACATCAATATTCGTTCGAAGTTCGAACATAAGGTTTTTATTTAACAAAAAATCGAAATGATTAGTACAAAGTTTGTACGTATGTGTATGTATATATATATATATATAGATATATATATATATATATATATATATATATATATATACTTCATAGAAAATGGTCACGCCCAAATTTGAGGACAATCACACTCTTTAGTAAAACATAAAATTTTCAAATTTTTTTATTTAATTTTCTCTAATTTAACAAATAGGAATCCTTAATTTCTCTCAAATTTCTCTTTTATATAAAATTAGCATTTAATTTTGACTTTTTTAATTGTGATTTTGATTTCAATTGGTTTCAATTGCACCTTGAATTGATTATGGTGGGATATTTATGAAAATCTATAGGGGTGTTTATATAAATAATATATTTATATTTAATGGATATATTGAATTGTATATGTTTATAATTTTTGTCTAGTAACTTTTAATGTATAATAATTGGTATATATAATTACATATTTATGATTTTTTTTCATTTTTATCTACGATTTGATATAAATTTTAGAGCAAATTGCGCGAAAATACAACAAACTATATATAAATTGTCATTGTATACAATCAACTTTATTTTGTACCTAAAAATACAACCAAGTTTCAATTTTTATTCATTATATACAAATTACTTTTAGTAACCGGTAACCATCCGGTTTTTATGATTTTATATATATATATATATATATATATATTTCTAGGTTAGGATTATGAATATTCTTGATTATATTCATCCATAGATATAAACAACACAGTTCTTCTTCTTGCATTTCAAATATATGACAACAAACTTCTGTGTTCTTCATCTTGCATTCTAGGTCTTAATTTCAAATCTGTGTTTAGGGGTTAATAACACATATCGATCGCAAACATGAACACTTCAAGTCGATTCAGATTCAGATTTGGATAAACACACGATCTTGAGGCCATAAACGAAGATGCTTTGAGGTTTGCGGTCTCTGAAATCGCGTATTTAAAATCGCCCGTATCTAAAATCGAAATCGATTGCAAGTCTTTAATTGGTTTAGATTTGGTTCACATGGCCAAGGTTTGTATTTTGTAAGATCCGGTTCAATCGTGATTCCTTTGTGAATGTTAGTTGGTCCAGATCTGGTTCTTTTCATCGCATGTATCTAAGATGTGACTCTCTTCCAGATCTGATTTTGGTTCTAGATAAAAATATGATAAACAATGATTAGGTTTGAGTGTTCATATGTTACTGGTTAATGAATCAGTTTCCAAATTGTGTTTTTCACTTAGGTTCATGAATCGATTGTTTGTGTTGGGTGTTCATAATTTCATATGTTCTTGGTTTATAAAATGATGTTCAGATTTGCAGATCTGGTTTTCACTTGGTTCATGTTCAGATTTGCAGATCTGTGTGGGTTTGCTTAATTTTGTTCTTCATAGCTTCATTCTTGATCATTCGATTTTGCTTCATCTGACTTAGTGATTCTTGTTAGTTGTATAAATCGATTTTGCTTTGATTTTGTTTTATTCTTCATAGCTTTAGGTTGTTTTGGTTTGCTTCATTCGTTTTGATTTGCTTCATCTTTTATGAACTTGAAGAATACCTTGAAGAACACAAGAAGATATGAATATGCTAATTCAAAAAATTCAAAAACAAAAGAAATAACCGGTAACCTGATAATCAGGTTAACAGTCGTATACAATAAACAAAATTTGTAAGTTGTCTGTATTTTTTGGTATAAAATAAAGTTGGTTGTATACAATGGCAATATTGACAAAGTTTATAGTATACAACAAGTTGCATATAATATAAGGATTATGAAAGTTGGTTGTATTATTAATAAGAAAATAAAGTTGGTTGTATATAATGGTAACTAAGACAAAGTTCAATATGTTTTAATGTAATTTGCCCTTTTAACAAATTTACTCTTTCACTATAAGTATTTATATTACTATGTATTGTTTATAATTTTTTTATATTTGTTTGTAGTTCTTTCACACTATACATATTTAAAAATTACTTTAAAAATCTTCGTGTTTATACACGAGCGAATAAGCTAGACATGACAATATTTATCTAATGATATACTTCACTTTCATTGTCAGAAACTTGGTGTTTCATACATTTAACTAATAATTTTGTAATAACTTTAATACTTTTTAAGTGTATTAATTTATTCACAAATTTTAAATAATTTGATTTTATTTCCATATGGTTAACATATTTAAAGTTTGAAATTGGATTGTAATAGATTTAACCTCAACGAGATCATGGTAATATTCTAATATGCAATCCATATAGAGACCTTATAAAAAATTTAAGTTGTTAAAGTAAAAGCAAAATCATTTTACATATTTTTTGAGCTTTGCAAATTTATGCATATATACCAAGTCAAAATAATGGAGTATAAATATTGTATATTATTACCAGACTTTAGTTACTTGTTATTGAGACAAAGATCATTTCAGGTAAGAATATTGAAGATGTTACTATATTCCCAGAATGAAGCTAAATTCTTTTATTGCAAGCGTTTCATTTAAGTTTTAACGAAAACAATTCCCACCAATTTGTTTTGTCTTTTTGTGACCATTAATAAAAGTAACGTTTAATCATTATTTCAAGTTAGATTGTTTTTTAGATGTTTATTTTTTTTTTCACATGAATAGTTGTATGTGGTTGCTTCTCGTGTCACAAGCAGAAAGAGCCTTAAGATTCTTCTTTGTGACGATAATGATAATTCAACAAATAAAACTATAAATATAGTGTATAATAAAATATTATAGAAAATATGAAAGTCGTCTTAATTTCAATCTTCAAACAATAAATAAGTATATTTTTTTATTCTTTGTATGGATATAATTATATTTATTTTGGGCAAATTGCATTAAAATATAATAAACTTTGTCTTAGTTATAGAACTAACTTTATTTTTTTAAAAATAAAACAATCAACTTTCATAATCTCAACATTATATGCAACTTGTTGTATACTATAGAAGTTACGACAAAATTCATTCTATACAATGAAAACTAAGCAACAGACACATAAAAAAGTTGTTTGCATACAATGAAAGCTTTATGAAAGCTAATTGTATTATTTTTTAAATTTTAATGTTAGTTGTATACAATAATAACTAAGACAAAGTTTATTGTATTTTCATACAATTTGTCTTTATTTAAATTATTTTTATATTTTATTTATTTATGTTTAATCGATCGTTAGATGTTTAAAGTTCTTTTAGAACTCCCCATACATACAAAAGTCATTGAACCAATTCTTATAAAACTTGAAAAATCTCGGATTGTCGTTTTTTACTGTCAAATGTGTCCTTATGTGTCTTGTTTTTCCCATTTGAATGTATTAATAATGCTTTGTACATACAGTCGACTTATATATATATATATAATATTTCGTCAGTTTTGATCAATAAATTCAGAATCTCGAATTTTCTAGCCGTTTTTAAAAAAATAATTTATTTATATGGTCAGATTATATCTATAGTGGATCGATTTGAATCTACACCCAACATGTTATTAATACCATGAATTCTATTAGACCAATGGCCTATTAGTTTTTATTTATTTCAATAATTTTTTTCTTAAGTATAATCTGGTTTTACTTTTTATTTGTAAAGATTTTTGTTTAATTGAATGCACAGTTGAGCATAGAAATCAAGGTATGCCCGCATGTCTATGAATTTTACATATTGTTCAGAAATATAAAAAGTTAAAAAACTTATTATCACCGAGAGAAAAAATGGTTTTCGTTTATTAAAATTTATCCAACTTATCACGTTTTATTATTATATGTATAGCAGGTGACACGATGATGTGCACCGGTGGCATATGATGTTGTATGACATAGTTGCTGATTTAGTTTTTCTTCCTTCAAAATAATTATTAATAAAAAAACTTTTAAAACTAATTAATAATAATAATAATAATAATAATAATAATAATAATAATAATAATAATAATAATAGAAATAAAGTCATTCACCATCTACGGGGGACCTTGTGGTTGATGTTAAAGGGTTTTGCACGATTGGGGTTTTTGATCTATGGCCATCAATTTAGGGTTCGTATTAAAGGGTTTTGAAACGACAACTTCTATCTTTGTCGGTTGTTTGGATGCCATTTCATCATTGAGGAGTTAATGTTAAAGGGTTTTGAAGGGCCATCAATTCAAGGCATTCATTAATATCGTGTAACCTTGATTGTATGTGCGTTCAGATGTGAATAGTAGCAGCAAAATTGTAAGTTCAATTTCTTCAATCTGCATTTTCGATTTCATATTATTATAAAAATGGGTTTGACCCTCTTCATCGATTGTTCTAAATGGATATGATTTTGGTTCATATGGGTTTGTATATGGAATTCACTTTTAGTTCATAGAAATATTTCAAGTTATTTACAAATCTTTATTCTAATTTTTTATATAACTAATTAATTACTAAAAGGCTCCCAATAAAAAGATAATATGATTAATTTCAAAACTTTGTGAACAATGAAAGTTGAAATAATAACCGTTGGGGTAGTATGGAATCTTAAAAATTAGAATTTAATAATAACATAATGTTGTTAAAAACAAGAAAACACCACAAACGCCAATAGTTAACAAGTAAACTACTTGTTTAATTCAAAACCTAGATTCTAAAATTTAAATATTATTATTAGTTTTATAATACAATTGGCACAATCAAAACACCTTCAAGGTCAATTGTTAACAAATAAAATATTGAATTTGATACACAAAAATGATTCGAAATCCGATATATTAAGAAAAAACAATTTATTTAAATTGCAAAATGGTAGTTAGTCAAAACTAAGGATACAATAGAAACTTAGGGTGAGCATGGTTAGGTTTTGGTCTAAAACCAAAACAAACCGAAAATTTCGGTTTTTGGGAAACCAAAACCAAAACCGTTCGGTTTTAGAGTGGTTCGGTTTTCGGTTTTGAAGTCAGTTTTTGTTCGGTTTTATAGCTTTTCCGTTTTTACCATCAAGATTTGAAGTCATACAACCATCATTGTAAAACTACGAAATTAAACTGGATTGAAACTATATTAAAACATCAAGATGTGTGCCACCTAATTCAAGCTATATATATTGCAATTGATACAAGCAAAATGTTTGTCATAAGTTTAAACTTTAAAACTAAACTTGAAACAAATCAAAACTTGAGCAAATCGATAAATAACATATTAGCAAAACTGAAAATCGAGATGAACTGCATATAACTCAGAAAACTAAAATCTGAAAATTAAGATAAAGTTATAAAATCAAGAAGAAGTGAACTAGTCGACTCGAAATGAAGTGATGTAGTTTGACGACCAAACAAAGTTGTAACTGTGAAGGAGATCTGAATCAGTGTGAGACCTCTTTGGTGGAACATTGGAACCCTAATGTAAATTGGGGGCGGCTATATAAATGAGAAAGTTATAGGTGATTTGATTTTTTGGACACATATATTTACAATAGTACCTCTTCAAACGGTTCGGTTCGGTTTTTTCAGTTTTTGAATTTGTAAAACCCAAAACCAAACCGAAAAAGTCAGTTTTTGAAAATTTGAAAACCAAAACCATCGGTTACTATATTGGTTCGGTTTTTTCGGTTTCGGTTTTTCCTGCTCACCCTTAAGAATCTATAGTAGAACTGAACTTCTGGAATCAAACTCTAACATATGTTAATTCGGCGTGGTTTACGTTAATTATTGTTTGTGTTACTCGTGAAATAGATCAATATAGGAACCTTTAAGTGACCGGGTTATCAAGAAAAATGATTAAATGTACTAGTTCCAAAACTAAAAATTGGTTTATGATTTGTTTTATCAATTTATATATATTGCAAGATTTATGTTGGGTTTATGGGGCTCATCGTTCTCTCGAGCCGCTCAAATCCGCGACTCTTAAACCCACCGCTCCTGTAGCAATGCAGGAGCATCCCACATCGGTGAGGCAATGAGGATTCTTCCTCCTTATAAGGAGGGGGGGATCCTCTATCATATGACGCGTTTTAAAGCCGTGAGAGCAACCTAAAGCGGACAATATCATTGGTTGGTTCACTGGTTGCGATCCTAACAATTTATACATTATATATTGACTTCCTATTGAACTGTATGAATATGACATAAGTTTTGGAGTCGGTTGCGACTTATTTTGAAACAAAAAGTCTACGATGTTGTGTCAAACAATATGAAGTAATACATTCTCTACCTTAATATACCATGAATATGACCTAATAAAGCATTGAATCATTTAGTGTTGCTTCATATAACTTTTGTAAGATTTTGTACCATTTTGTATTGTGTAAAAAAGATGCCTAACATGTATTGTGTGAAACAATATGACCATTAATTGTTTTTTCATTTAATCACAAAGTAATCGTCATTTCGATCTTATTTTGACCCAATTGTTTAGACTTTAGAGAGCAACCAGATTAGCAAAGAGGAGTGATCTTCATGAGTATGCATGTGACTATGTGAGTGTTGACTGGGTTGAGTCGATCATTGTTCATCAAGTATAAGCATAAGACATGCTTAAATCATGAAGTCTTTCTCACTAACTACTAATGGAAAATTATAATATGCACATCAAAAGTGGTTTTGATGTGATAATGGTATTCTAGGACTGTCCGATCATATAAGTTGTACCGTCCCTAAATAGGTTTTCAAGACTTTCTAAAAGGATAAGCTGTATTAAAATATAATAAACTTTATTTTAGTTACTATTGTATATATAACTAACTTTATTTTTTTAAAAAAATACAATTAACTTTTATAATCATTTTATTGTACGCAAACAAGTTTTTTATGTGTCTAATTTTTAGTTACTATTGCATACAATGAATTTTGTCATAATTGTCATTGTATACAAGTATACAACTTGCATACATTGAAAAAATTATAAAGTTGATGGTATTGTTTTTAAAAAATAATATTAATTTATATATAATAGTAACTAAGATAAAGTTACTACTTAGTAAGATTTTTCAAAGACAATTGAAAGTTGGCGAAGGAGGGAGATCAAGGGTTTATAGCGTTTCGTTATCTGATGCTTAGATGTCTCACAAGATTGTGAGTTCAAGTTTTGTTATGGACAAAAATGATGTGAATTTAAGACTAGATTAGGTGTGTGTTTTTAACCATTAAAAAAAAGGTTTTAAAACAGAAACTAATTAATATATTGAAGATTATACCGTTAGCTAGGTAGCTAACATGGAACTTGACAATTGAATTTTAAATACAAATATGAAATATGAATAGTTAAAGACAAGAGTTAATTTTTAGCATGTAAAACATCATAAACGCCAATATTTGAACACTAGTACTTGGAAAGTAAACTATTATTTAAAAATCCGTCACACGATTTTCATTATTTAAAGCTCGGTTTGAATTTAATTATCATAAACATATAATTAATTTATTATTATAATTTTTTAATTATAATTGTCGTATACAGAGATATTAATTATCGAAACAATAATTAACAAGGAAACAAAAAGACAGATTAACATGTGAACTTTCCAATTATAAACTAAACTCCTGTATATTAACATGTTATAATTATTAAACCTGCTCATTTCGATATCTAGTACAATATGGTAGTACCCATGCCTTTGCCTTTTTCAACTTGGCAATTAATTAAATAGCTAATTTAATTAAAAAAATAATTTACCATGGAGTATACATCTTTAATCAAATACTCGACTGTAACACTCGTGTAAAATTTAAATATGATTATTTTCAAATGATAAAAGTACATATTTCTGTATTTTCTTAAAATAAAAACACCAACAACGAGGTCGATCAATTGTTAATATATATAAGGGTTTAGTATCGGAAAGTGCATTGAACTTTTCACTTTTTGCTATTGTATTATCCAATTTTAAAAACTACCATTCAATATATCAAAGTTTCAAAAATTGTCATTTGATGTACCATGACCTGTGATAGCAGGTTTCTTTCAGTTTATCTTTATTTTATTAACATAATAATAATAATAATAATAATAATATAAATCCATAAATTCTTTCAGGTTATCCCTAATTGCTAACCTTGAAGATGACAATGTGGTGGTCTGATCAAACTCACCAGCTAATGACACATCACTTTGTGAAGATCTGAAACCATAGACGTTGAAACCCATTAGATTCGATTTCATCTAAGGATTTATTGACGTTGAAGGCGGTGGCAGTGGTGATTTGAAGATTTCGCCGAAGGCTTTATAGATCTCACCTCCTACGATCGAGAAACAAGGTCTTTCATGTATGCTTCATCTTGTTAAGATTTCAGTTCTTGTTGAGAAACAAAGGGATTTCATCTTTGCTTCATCTTGTTAAGAAACAAAGGGATTTCATCCTGCTTCATCTTTAAGAAGCTGTTACGATTAGGGTTCTTTGATTTAGGGTTCTACTATCAAATGCTTCGTGTTTGGGTGTCGATTCACCCGTCGATTCTTTGATTTATCGAGTTATCCACAATTAATGATTTAGGGTTTTGCTATCAAATGCTCCGATCTAGGGTTCTGCTACGATTTAGGGTTCTGCTATCTGCGACTTAGGGTTCTGCTACGATTTAGGGTTCTGCTATCTGCGACTTAGGGTTCTACGATTCATCTTCAGGTATGGTTCTAGAAGTATTTTTTATGGAATCGATTTTGGTTATGGAATCGATTCATCTTATGTAACTATTTTGATTTTTTATTAAGTTTTTGTTACATGTTTATGGTTTTGATCGGTCTGCTATAATCTAGTTGTTTATTAGGGTTTGAGTTTAGATTTGTCTTGTGATTCTGTTGTTCAAATGGTTGATATGGTGTTGATTCTGAACAAATTTTTGCATGAAGATGATACATAATCTTTTGATTTGTAAACATGTGTTCTCTGAAACATATTTGTGGATGAAGATGATGAAGAATCTTTTGATTCATGAACATGTGTTCTTCATCTTGAATTTTTAATAAAAATAATAATTAGCAATATTAATTTAGTATAAAAATAATTTTAAATTCTAAAATTACCTACAACCTACTATATAGGTTTTAGGATATAGTAAATGATAGTTTAAAAAACTTTAATACATTAAATGGTAGATTTTAAAAATGGATACACACAATAGCAAAAAGTGACAAGTTCGATACACTTTCGGATACTAAACCTTATATATAAACTTTTTTTATCAGAGGTTTTATATTCTCCTACTTCATATTTATACTCATCTTACTACTTACATGATCAAAATGCTTAACCCGCTTCCCTCCTTAAAAAAAAAACCTCTTAATTGTTAAGTTGTGGAGTCTCGTCTCCCTTCCTCACTGCTGCTACGAAGACTTAATTAATTAACACCGAGTCAAGTTGCGATCCCCTAGTTGCTGCTTGCAAACGTAAAAAGTAACGACGTCTTGGGCTCTAGTTGTGACGTTATAGTCCCGTGGTTCATACCGTACTAGGGGGTTCACAACTTGATCCAGTGTCATAGTATCCTTGTAACCTTAATCTAATACGTGAGGAAGAAAGCTAGTGTATTCTAAAATACATAATAAAATCTATCTACTTAATACATTTGTGAATGTAGCACGAATGCACTGTTTGTGTGTGCCCCATAATCCTTAATTATGTTATTATTGTTTTCATATATATAGTTTTTAAATATTAGTTGTTTTTATACCTAACACTAATAACCCAAGCTAAGTCTGGTGGAAGCAAATTGAGCTATAACATATATTGTTGTCAGCTCGATAGAATTCTTGTAAGGATAGTGTTAGGATTTGGGACATCCCAAACAAGCGTTAGAATATAATATGTGTGGATAACAAACAAGACAAGTCACGACACAAGATATAACGTGGTTCGGTCGTTGGGGTCATGACCTACGTCCACGGACAGGAACCATAGACTTCTTTATTAACTTGAGTGTTTAATGTACATATGACTGAACCCTAGACTAGATATTTATAACCAAACAAGAAAACCCTAATGTTGCCCTAATCTCAATTAGGAAATAATAATTAACCAAAATTAGCAACACAACAGGCGTCGCACAACTTGAACTCCAAGCAACCTGCTCCACGTGTGGAGCAGGTGCCCACGCCGAGCTCCCATGCAGGCTCCACGCCGTGTGCCTTTGGTGCACGTCGAGCACACATCTTTTTTTAGTTTTCCGGTTTTCCAAATATCTTTCAAGTCATATCCCAACAGATAGATTCTAGTCTTCCGTTTTGCTACAATATTCTAGGTTAACCGTAAGTCTGCACCTTAATTGGACAAGTGTTGTGTTTTTTTAATCATATGTGTTTTATTTGAGAACCGTTTTTATTACGAGAACCGCAAGAACCAATCTTAGCTGTTGATTTTGGATTATGGAATTCATGGATGAAGAGTGTGGGGGGATTGAGTGTGGCAGGGTGCATGTAAGGAATTCATGGGTGGGCAATCCAATTGAAGGAGGGGGAATTGGACGGCTAAGATTGGTTCTCGCGGTTCTCGCAATAAAAACGGTTCTCAAATGAACCTTTCACTGTATAATTAATTAGTCTTAACGGTCGTATATATCTATCTGCCTATCAAAACCTAAAAGATATATATATATATATTAAATATATGCTGAAAAAAGATTCATATACAGGCCGGGGCTGCATTTGGACCACATGCATGCAGTACTATAACAGGTGAAGGTGTGACATATATATATTCTGTTACACAAAATGAAGCTAGGTTGATGGAGTTATAATTGTTAAGCCTGCAACACCTTTGGTCAAGACTTGTAATAAGGCAACCATTCTGACACCATGCCTTAGGTCCGTTTGTTACACATGTAAAGTTTGAATTTTCATGTACCACGACGTACGTACTATCATTTTTATAGAAATGAAATATATATTGACTAAGTTAATGCATTTAATGTGAATTGTATATTACCATAAACGGAAAGTTGTAGTCCAACCCATGATCTTCTTCTCAACTATGGAAACACATAATCGGCTAATTATCTTTGAGATATATGTAACGATTGCTGAATTAATTCAAGCCTTCCTATGGGCCGGATTGTTTATTTGGTGTGATGAAATAAACTGTTGCATTGCTAAGAAGGAGGTATGTAGTCACTAAGGGTGTTCAACTGTTCGGTTTTAGGTTTTTCTAGTCCGAACTGTTCCTCTTATTTGGTTGTATGTTACCTATGTTTTTGAAATGAAAAAAGGGATAAAGTATTTGCGCATGTTTCAGTGTAGTATATTTTGAAAGCATATGAAAAGCATGAACCCACCAACGTTAACTGACTTAGTATGTATCTCAGTTGTTAGTGACAAGTTAGTACGGAAATAGAAATGTTATGAAGAGTTTAAGGAGAAAGGAAAATGCTTAAAAAGGTTTGGTGGTTTTGAAAAAAATTTCAAGGATTAAAAAATTTAGTGAATATACAGTAAAGGGTTTATATATTAGACAGTAACAAGATCTTAAATTTTGGGTTTCACACAATTCTACAAGATTATGAATACTTGAGATTTTTATTTTTATAATCTCAAATTCTCTAGCTTTATTCGGATATCAAAATTTCAAAGACATAATTGTAAATACAATTCCTCATAATTTCCTACAGGATAATCATTTTTTAAGTAATTACTTTTAAGTAACTTATTGATGACGAATGATATTATGATTAACGAAAATTACTATGTTACTCTTGATCAATTAACCTTTAAAAACTATGTTATCTTTTTCATGTATTATTTTACCTTTTAGAGCTCTATATCTAACTCATTTGCTAAACATCTTTTTTAATATAATCTTTGGCTCCAAGTGCCAACACGATTAAGAATCGAATAATCTTAGACTTTCATAAAGAAAAAATCTATAACCTTTTACTTTTTCTTTCTAATTAATCATCCCATCTTTTAAATAATGACATCTGAAATTTACTTATTCTTTTTTTTTAATTTTGACACTTAATTTAGTAAAAAAAAGATAAGTAAAAAGATTTTTTTTTTTCACAAATACTTACCTTAAACATTATTTATAGAAAAGTATAAAATAGTTTTCTTAAAAATTGCTTTCAGACACTCAAACCAGACCACATAAGTTTAAGGCTTTTACCAAGATAACACACACCACGTGGCATCAACCCATTTGAGCCATCCTTACACTTTGGATAAGAATATGGATTACCTTTCAGCAGAAACACTTTCAACTAGAAAACCAACTGCAAGCAGCAAGCCACACTTGTTTCTAATCCAAACACAAACTTCTAATCTACTTCAACAAATGGCCTCAATGACAATGGCATCCTCATTCCTTGGTGGCTCCGCCGCTATTGCAGTCACCAAGCAACCCTCCACCACCACCAGCAACCGCCGTGGATTGGTGGTGATGGCCAACGCCTCCAAGGTGGCCGGAGTTGAGAAAATTGCGGCGGATGAAAAGAAAGAAGGCAACAATGGAAGGAGGGACATGATGTTTGCAGTCGCAGCGGCAGCTGCATTCTCAGTGGCTAAAGCTGCGTTGGCTGATGATGATGAGCCGAAACGCGGGACCGAAGCCGCAAAGAAGAAATATGCACCTATTTGCGTGACGATGCCGACTGCCCGCATTTGCCGTAACTAGTTAATATTGTGCATCGATCTAGCAGCATATGTAAAATTGATTATGCCTTTGCTTATTTGATTTATCATGTCTGGTAATAACAACTGTTTATTCTGCTCCAAAATGTTTTTTTTTGTTTGTTATTAATATTTTCTACGGTTTTGAATAATGAATCCAAATACATAATTCGACATAGTTTTACTGTTGATTGATTTGGGGATAAAATTGAAATGTAACGAACCAAACTCTTATTATAGGGATCAATCAATTATAAATAATCTAAGCAACACTGCTATCGGGAAGGTCTTTTATAAAACAGTCTCTCTACTCTGTCTTCGAAATTAGTTGTATGACTATCTGTAATGATCATGTGCATGTTGAAGTATATATCTATGTAGGACGGGTAGCAATGATCATTTGTAGCGACTTATATATTTGAATTGTATATGTACAATGATATGGTAATTGTGGATGCGACATATGTGTCTATGAACACATTCGATGCAATATAGTGTAAGTCACTTTTCATCCGATGAGGAGTGTAGGATCGCAACCAGGAAACCGAACAATGATATTGTCCGCTTTGGGTTGCCCCTCACGGCTTTAAAACGCGTCATATGTTAGGAGTAAGATCTACCTTCCTTATAAGGAGAAAGAATCCCTCTTGCCAAGTGGGATGCTCTTGCATTGCTATAGGAGCAGTGTGTTTAAGTGTTGCAGATTTGACCGGCTCGAGGGAACGATGAGCCCCATAAACCCAACAAGGAGATTACTTGACACGTTCCCTCACATGTGGCCTTTTTCTTGTCTAACATGTGGATACTTATGGGTTGTTCTGATACCATGTAAGTTTGTGATGTTCCAACTCAAACAACTCAAAACCCATTGGCTATTAGTGGAGTAGCATAGAACCCTTATTAAAGCACATCACAAAGTCATTTTTTCGTCCGATGTGATACACAACATATACAAGTTAGTTAAAGTAGCAAAATAGACAATTTTTGACTTGGGTTAGGTTGTGCTTGTAAGATCCTATTTGTGGGATTTCACAGGTAACTAAATAACTAATACATTAAACAAAATTACAAGAACTTATACTTTAATTAATTTATGAATCAAAATTGTTATACACTAGTAATAACAACATAATGATAAAACAAGTCTTGAAAAAAAATAGAATAAAAGAGATGTAGAACTATGAATGGAAATTTTAGCATAGCGATGATACTATCAAAACTCAAAAGCCCCAATTGGCCCGTATCTTACTCATTCGAATCTGTTAAAAGTTGGTTGATTGCTTAAGCCTCAAGTGGCACCAGGCACCAATTTGGACCCAATAAACATATATAGGTTAAGGCCCAAATAGACCACTGTCTAATCTTCAAACTTTTTTATCGCTTTAATCCTAAAGTTTCGTTTAATGACTATTAAAATGCCATAAATAAACTAATTCTACGTGGTTATTTTTATACTAAAATTGAAAATCCTTCACAGGAAACCTGCCAGTAAACTTGGTCACCCTCTCGGCACCCATTAATCCATTATCCAACATCCTACTATCTCCCATGACCTTTTTCTCTCGCCACAAGCTCTATTTTTCTAGGCGAAACCTCGTCCGCCGTTAAGACCGCAAACAAACAAATCCTTACACCACCACCATCGATGCCAAACCATGTTTCACCGTTTTTTTCCTGATGAAATCTACAATAGTAAGAGGATGGGTTGGGGGCTGCTGAAAATCAACAAGTTAGATGGTGTTGTAAATCTTTTAAGACGCACACAATCGACAAAAGTAAGGTTGCTGGAAGTAGGGTCACTATAGAAGAAAGAAGATCGACTGGCAAGGGCCAAGGGGAGGATGGTTTAGATTTTGGTAAACACCTTTGAGTTTTTTTTATGAAGTTAATAGAAGGATTTTAGAAAGAAACTAAAAAAGAAGTGTTTTTTAGTTTCACTTTATAAAGAATAAAATGGAAATAGAATGATTGAGAGAGGGAACTTAGGCTACTTTCACCATAAAAACTTTCTTATAAAATGGGATGATTGGAAGAGAAGATTTTATTATTCCCTTTCTTTTACTAAAAACTCAAGAACATATTTCAAGGGAAATATATATATATTTTTTTCTGATCTTAAAATTCTATGATATTTTGATTTCTTTGAGTTAAAACGATCTGATACTTGATAGGATCTTAATATCTTACGTAAGATCCCGAACTTGACCATATGATCCTACATACATGATCATATCATAATAATAATTACTAATATATATAAAACTTTATAAGTTAAATTCTTCTATTAATATAATCAGTTTAGATATTCGTGTAAACACTCAGATAATCATAATTTTTTTTATGTAAAAGTATTATTTCATATTCGCCAATAAATATATGACTATATATTTTGTATGAACTAAAAAGAGCTCGACTATCTTATAAGTTATTTCATCTCACAAAATGTAACCACAAACGCACACATTAATTAATTCCTTCAATCCCATTTAATTATTATTATTATGGTAACTTCAGTTCCCAGCAAAAGAGAATTGAATTAATTACAAAGACATATAATAACTCGATCAACTGCGCGCATGCAAGCATATATATCGAGATATGCGCGCATGCAAGCATATATATCGAGATATTAGTTGGCTTGTAATGAATGCTCGTACGTTGGGATGATCGATGAGATGTAGCTACAAAAGTTTCTTCTCCTTTAAGCTCTCAATGGTCTCTTTGATGCCATCTTCTAGAGGTATATAGCTCTTAATCCCCAAGCTTCTTGCTTTTTCCTTAGAAATCTCATACTTTTCAATTGGCCGCCCATCATCTACACACCTGGATCCAGATATATTCATTCAAATCTCTCTCTCTCTCTCTCTATATATATATATATATATTATCATCTTTTATTTTTTTTCATATGGTTTTTCTATGTGATCATGAAAATATGTATACAAATTGCTTAATTACTTACTTGTGAGGAAGCTTGAATGAAGGATAAAGCTTGTGTAGGATGTGGACTAGTTCAGAAAAATGAACAACACTCTCAGCCATGCAGTATCTTCCACTTGCAGAAGGTGTTTCGAATGCTAAAATATGCGCATTCGCCACATCCTTCACGTAAACACACCCTACTGTTATATTTTGGTATGTTGATGCTGTGTTAATTTTGGTAAATATATATATGTTAGCGCTCTTAATTAATTAATTAGCAAGAAAGGAATTCGTCGTCAAAAGGATGTATGGTCTCAAAGTCTATTTTTAATGTATACATACAACCGTGTAATCATGACTAACACATAGTATAAATGTATATCCATATATACCATTGATCAAGCTGAACACGGCCCGTGAACTTGTGTTGAGGGTTGGCTGCAGGAGCGGCCCGATGACCATTGCAGGATTGATGGTGACCATGTCTATGTCTTTCTCTTTCACATATTTCCATGCAGCTTCTTCAGCCAAAGTCTTTGAAAGAGGGTACCAAAGCTGATAATACCAAACAACAAAGCTAGCTGTTATTATCCCAAAATCAATATATATATATATATATATACTAGCTAGATACATATATATTGCATCTAGCAGATGCGTTTAATTTTTTTAGTCGTTTATCTATCCTTGATCCTGCCTATGTATGTATATATGTACATTTCTTTTTGAATAAATTAAGTGGTGAAGGTATCATTAATTAATTAGTTAAACCCACGTACCTTTGAGTCCTTACAAAACCCTTGATCAGAAAACCAGCTTTCATCAACCACAACTTCCGGGGTCAACTGTGTACCATTGTACAAAACCGCAGCCACAGACGAAGTCAAAACCACCCTTTTAATCGATTTTACCTTCGAACATGAACTCAAAACATTCAATGTTCCCTTTACTGCTGGATCAATCAGATCTTCCTAAGAAAAGCAAAGGATTCAATAATATTGTTGATTTGTCATCACAGAAAAACAAAAATAATATATATGTATATATATGAATTGGCAGGCAGTACGTACCTGCGGGCTATCGGTATGAATGAAGAAGGGAGATGCAGTATGAAACACACCTTCACAGCCTTCAACAGCAGCATCAAAGGAACCATCTTTCAGTAAGTCTGCTTGAAACAAATGAAGTCTTTCCTTGGCACCATCAAGTGCAAGCAAATGATCGGTTTTCTTTGGGTCATCTGAATATATATTAATTAATTAAAAAATCAAGAATTGCAAATAATTAAATAGATCGATATATAATTTTTGTAAGAATATATATCAGAAACTGAAGTATGTATGGATACAATATATAGATATATATAGAGAGATAGGTAGACTAACTGAGATCACGAAGGGTGGCGTGGACAGTGTAGCCACGGTGGAGCAAGAGCTTAACCAGCCACGAAGCTATGTAACCAGAAGCGCCGGTCACACACACCACCTGACGCCTGCTCATCTTCAATTCTATCTCCTCCTGCAATAATAATTGCTGAACGTATATATTCATTTGTTACATTATACAAAAGCTAGGAGCTACGGCCTACGGATATGTGACAGAGGTTAACATATATATCAAAGGCCGGGGTACGTGCAGTGTTTGGGTAAGTTTATATGTATGAAAAAACTTATAATTAAGCCCAGCGGCTAAGCCAAACTAATCAAGCTTAGGTAATCCCATTCAAATAGTACGTTTTTATCCGAACACTTAAAAAAGGGGCACTTTTCATGTATTATGAAATGCAATAATTATGGTAATAATTAGCTAAGCTAACCCAAACACAGGCCAAACAACTTTTATGTTGTTGCCAATCTTTCGTGTTGGAAATAAATGATGATTTGGAACGTACTTGAAGAAAGGTAGCAGAAGTGATCGATAGATTGATGTTTGGATAACCGGCCGGCCTATCGATCGATCGGGAAAAGCAATCACAAACAAGTGATCGATCGTGCTAGTTTGTCGTATTGCATTCTCTTTGTGTGTGTGTCTTGCTCTTGTTCATATGTTACGTACAAATGCATAGAACTATATATAGTCACTTGTATGGTTATATATATGCATCACAATGATAACTATTAATGTATACTATATTATAAAATATTTAGTTCTAAGATATTAACTTTTTAACTTTAAGAAATTTAAAATTACTATTTAATTTTTTCTTATATATAATAATTATATATTTGTCAACTTAATTAACTAAGAAATTTTTCACAATAGTAAAATTTTTAAGATTTTGAGTTAATGCAATTAAAATTCTTAAATATAAGATCTTAAATAAGAATTAAAATTTACATAAAGAAATTTCTATAAAAAAAAGTCGTTGTAGACATTTAAATGACTTATATATATAATTCAAATAAAATAATTATTCATTTCTTCCTCACATCAGTATATTTTTTTTTGAACGGCATCAGAATTATATATTATAAAACAAGGAGCTAGCAAGATGCTAGAACCCAATAACAAGTTACAAAGGAAATAACAAAAAAAGAAAATTACATCATGTATGCCATGATAATTTTGATTTTAAACCCCCTATGTGATAACACCAAAAATAAGGTGATATAATACTATTTCCATTGATTCCATTGATTCCTTACTACCTTCATGACCCATTTCTATGTAATAATCCTTGAAGCTGAGATAATCGGATTTTAAAAAAACTATCTGATTTCTAGGGTTCAATGGAACCTTTTTTTGTTGGAGGTCTTCAATTTCTAAGGTTCAATCGATTTAGGTTCTTCGATTTCTAGAGTTAGTTGTTGTTTTAGTTGATAGATAAATTTAAGGTACTATTATTAGTGACGAAGTGGGAAACATTTTCTGGGGATTATTGTTAATTAAGCGATTTTTGCTTCTTCATGTTCTTCCAACAGGCATTATTATTAAAAATTGTACATTCATTAAAGTAATTTCTATTTGCTTAATGATATTTCTAAGATTCAGTCGATCTGATTTCTAGTGTTTAATAGTGTTTGTTTTAGAAATGTTGCAAGTTGATGAATTAAGAAGGTTCATATGGTAATTATTTATTATATATTGAGAGTAATGAGAAATATTATCAAATATTATTTTTATTTAGAATCATATTATGAATACAAAGCTTTTAAAACATTCAGATATTTAAATGATTCGGTGCTAAATTATTTTATTAAAAAACACTTTGTTAGTACGTGGTTATTACTTATTAGTTTGAATCCATGTAAAACCATAATCCAAGACCTATGTTTTCATATATAGGAAGAAACTTTCCTAATTATATTCATTAAGTGTATATATGTTAAAGTTTGTTCATGATTATTATTATGTGTACATAATAATGCTTATAAATAAATAAATTAATCTATCTAGATAAGCCGATCGATCGAATTCCATTAATTATATATATATATATATTGTTAAGTACGTGTCCATATATAGCATTAGTGATTTAGAGTAGGTAAACCATCATAATCTTTGTAAAACCGACCACTATGTAAACAAGCATAAATTAGTAATTTCATTCAAGTCTTCACTTACACTCTCACTTTTATCTCCATTATATTATAAGAAGTTGAAAAGTTAGTTCCTAGCTGATATTTTTATGTTTAAGATAATCTTTAAGAAGTTGTATGTTCAAAAATATTATTGACACCAATTAGTTTAATGTTTATAATAATAATAACAATAACAATAACAATAACAATAATAATAATAATGTAAGGATTAAAACACCACTTATTGTAGGAATCAAACTTGAAACCTTAACAAGAACTCGTTAGAAGATGTGAATAATAAAAGATAAATACGACATCAAGATATAACGTATGTGACCGGTTCAATCAGAGTCATGACTTACGTCAGACAGGAACCAAAGACTTCTCTATTAATTGAAAGTGTTTATAAGATTAATTCACCTCAAAGATGAATAGGTAGAATGAAAAACTAGCTACAATATTTATAGACACCCCAAATTTTGAGTGAGGCGCCATACATGAGATAAGCACAAGAAAAACCACTTCGGACTCTAATTTGATCTATCATATGGTGGAGA
Organism: Dittrichia graveolens; assembly: GCA_038502395.1. Classification (NCBI taxonomy): domain Eukaryota; kingdom Viridiplantae; phylum Streptophyta; class Magnoliopsida; order Asterales; family Asteraceae; genus Dittrichia; species Dittrichia graveolens. The sequence continues at coordinate 9,885,716 of JARJIL010000003.1, forward strand.
AATTCGCCACCTCGTGCACCCTACGAATGACTAAGATGTCCAATTAAAGAATGATATTATTTTTTATTAAATGAAAGGTTAAAATATAGTGTAACTAAATTGATAAATATTAGTCTTTTAATAATTTATCTATATATATACTATATTATAAAGCATAAGGAAATAATTATATGTTTTTAATTAGATTCTTAAATACCAATTTTATAACTAAACTTTCCATAACAGATAATGTTTAGAAAAAATCAAGTCAATGCAAATAAATTTTCAACATATATGATATTAAATACAAATTAAAAATTAAAATAAAAGGACCTTCATAAAAAATAATAGTTTAAAATTCAATTTGATTGACTTTTAGAAGTCAAAGTTATTTAATTCAAATCAAAATTATTATAGAAAATTTCATATATATATGTCCTCACTAAACATGAAAATATCGTATTTCTCCAACATAATTTAGAAATATCATATTCACCCCTATAACATTTCTAATAATCATATTAAACCAAATTCTTAGTTTTATCATTTTAAAATATTTTATAATTATTTTAAGCTTTTTTTAAATGTAACCAATAAATATTTGACCTTATTGTTTATAACTGTAAGATAACGATAAATGACCTGTACAAGAAATACAATCACGTCTTATTGCATAGTTATCAAAATCGCGTTCCTGATCGTAGGATCGTACGATCCTACGATCCCATCAACTAAAAACACGCCGGATCGTATTTAGGATCGTAAATAGGTAGGATCGTACTCAGGATCGTACATCGATCTTACGATCCACGATCCCCATTTTTTTTTGTTTTTTTTACTTTTTTTAATTATTACTATTATTTTACATTTTTATTTTTTTACATTTTTTGGTTATTCTTATTATTTTATTTTATCAATTTTAAATTTCTAAGTGATCAATTTTCTGTTAAAAACAATTGTTTACAGTTTTCTACTTTATAAACGTAACATTTTTCATTTTTCTTTTGTTATAAGAGATAGAGGTTTACGATAATAAGATTTTTTATGAAATAAAGAATTAATGTTGTGCACAATATAATTTAGATTTATTGATCGTGTTTAAAAGTTACTTTTTAAATTTTATTATGATATGTAAACTAATGAATTATGGTGAGTTGTTATCCACGCTCTTTAAATTTAAAATTTGAACGATCTGATGTTTTGTTAAATTAAAATTTAATGTTTCATTCTCTCCTAAAAATATTATATACTTATTTTTTGATAAAAATTATAGCATATAAAAAACCTAAAAAAACTGTAGTGACTTATGGTAGGATCTTAAGATCCCGATCTCGATCTTACGATCCGATCTTGTAAAGACAAAAACGATCCTAGGTAAGATCCCGATCTTGATAACCTTGTCTTATTGTATTATGATACCACAATTCTTTCATCATGTCTGCCCCCTTACGTCAACGCTTCCATCACTAGTCTTGGTGTTGACGCTGTCTGTCATGATTTTTTAAACTCTATTTCTTTCTCATTTTATAATTATTTAATATTTTTTATTAATATTTAGCATTTATTTTTTTAAACTAACCCGTGTATTAATTAATCATTTAATCTAGTAACATATAAACAAATAAAATTCGGTCAAAATTTTAAAGTATAGTATATATATAAACAAAATATTAAGAAATGACATTTTATGTACTTCTTATATGTACTAGATTAGAAAACCGTGTGACACACATGTTAGTTTAAAAAATGATAAATAATAAACATTAATAAAACTATAAAAAAATGGTTATAAAACATGAAATAATTGGAAATTTTAAAAGAGAACGACATTTGACATCAACCCAACGACGGAGACGCAAGGGGTTGGGAAACGTGACGGCATAAATGTGGTATTATATGAGATGAAAAGACATGATTATATTTATTGTACATAACATCTATCATTATTGTACAATTAGAGGCGATATGGGTAAATCTTTATTAGTTATAATTAAAAAAAGTTAAAAATGATTATAGAATATTTTAACATAATAAAACTAAGAGTTTGGTAAATATAATATTTTGAAATATTATAAAAGGTAAATATTATATTTATAAATTAAAATGTACATATACGATATTTTAATATTGAAGAAACACGTATATGAAAATTCTGCCTAATAGTTATTTTGTTAAAATTGAATCCTTTTATTTTTTTATCAAAGTAGATTGCTCAGAATTGATAATTAAAATTTTTATCTAGATAAATGTCTAGGATTATATAATAAATTTTATTGATTTTGCTTGAAGTTTATTATAAGATATATATATATATATATATATATATACACACACATAAAAGATATTAAATGTAAAAAAAATTATAGATAATGTTATATAGAGGAGCGATCCGATGAGAACACGTTTTAAGTAGAAAACAGTGAGAACACTTGTAGGCCAAACATTTAATTAGAAATCAAATAATTAAAAATCAACCTACATTAATTAAATCAAGTTTAATATTAGTCATTAAATAAAAATCATCTAAATACTTTAAACTGTTCAATCTCCAAGTTCTCACGTTAAAAGGTGTTCTCATTTGATTATGCTTCATGTTAAATAATGACACGTAAGTTCAAAAAAATTATGCATAGTATTAAATTTGTTAGTTTTCATTAATTTTAAATACACCGTAATTTTTTTAAATTTACAGATAATATTAAATTAAGATGGTTTTTTTCATTAAATGTCTTAGGATTATTGATCAAGAAAAGTCAAAATTGAATTTCAATATTTACTAAAATTGATGGTTTAGATTTAATAATTAATCTTTTTTATCTAAATTAATTCCTAAGATTGTTTAATAAATTTTATTTAAGTTAGTCTTTTATTTATGGGTTTAGTTCATGTAAATGTATCCAAGTTGTCACCTTTTGTTATTGTACGTACTGAACTTTCAAACTTACCATTTAATGTATCCAACCTACAAAACTTACCTTTTTTTGTAATGGTTTACCTCTTACCTAGAAAATGCTGATGTGTAACAAGTTAATTCTGATGTGGCATTTATTTAAAATATTAAAATTGAAGAACTGTAATATAAAGCGATCGACAGAACTAGGGCTTGAAATCGAGTGTTCAGACATTGGGGAAGAAGCAATGGCGTCGCCTTCTTCATCAAATCGAAACTCATCCGGATCGCAAAGAGCTTCTAATTTCTTGTGCTATTGTGGTTACAAGATGAATGTTAGAACCTCATGGACGAAAGCTAATCCTGGAAGAAGGTTTCTTAGCTGCCCTAATTACGTAAGTATGAAAATCCTTTGGCCCTAATTTCTTGGTTTTTGGATCTAATATGCTCTAACTGTTGTTGCTTTCGTTAGGGTTCATGCCAGAAATGTAATATGTTTCAATTTGTCGATAATGAGCTTCCAAATCAATACTACAAGGACCTGGTTTATCAATTACACATTAAAGGATCAAGAGTTGGCAAGGAGAGTAATAACCAGCATCATGAAGACTGTCAAAGTGAAATACACAAAATCATGGAAGATTTGACTTTCACAAAGTCAAAAATCAAAGTTTATGATAGGTTTTTTTGTGTTTAGTTGTTGTAATAGTCTGTTTATGCTTTTCATTTGCACTAATGTAATTGTAAGACTACTTGCAGTTGATGTAATTGTAAGACAACTTGCACTAATGTAATTGTAAGACAACTTAGCACTTCATTTGCAGTTGATGAATGAAAGAATTGTCACTTTTTGGTTATGAATGAAAGATGTCATTTTGAAGTTGATGTTGTTTGGAATGAAACATAACATACAACAATTTTGTACATCAGTGTAACATAATCACAAAGTAACCACAAAACCCATACCATAATCACAAAGTAACCATAATCACAAAACCCATACCATAATCACAAAGTAACCATACTTACATGTTTGTACCATAATCACAAAGTAACCATAATCACAAAACCCATACCATAATCACAAAACCCATTCCATAATGACAAAGTAACCATACTTACATGTTTGTACCATAATCACAAAGTAACCATACTCACAAAACCCATACCATAATCACATTGTAACATACTGATTTCATTGACTAATCCATACCAAAAAAACATAAGTAAACATACTTACATGTTTGTACATCAGTGTAATACCATAAACCCATACCATAATCACAAAAGTGTAATACCCAAAACCATACTTACATGTTTGTACCAAAGGATGATCACAAAAAACAGTTGGTGCACTAGCATGTACATCATTTACCATAACCCATACCATAATCACAAAAAATAAAAGGTAACCATGTTTTACTAGTCCAACAACATTGCATCATGTGATGAGCTTCCCGGACCTTTAATTTTTTTCTGCATGTTGATTTTTGAGATTCTATGTTGTGCTTGTCTCCTTATTTGCAACAAGATTTTTTTGTCCTTCTGCTTCCTCTTCTGCTTTTGCTTCCCATCTCCTTGATCAATTTTTCCTTCACCATAGCTTTTCCTTGCATCAGTCATGAACCCTCCAACAGTTGGTGCACTAGCAATAAGCCCTCTTGATGTCTTTCCCTTACCTTCATCAACTGATATTCCCTTTCCCTTGTCAACAGTCTCCACTCTCTTCTCAACAGGCCCCTTTCCCTTACCTTGATCATCAATTTTTCCCTTTCCCTTGTCAACAATTGGTGCACTAGCATCAGACCCAACTCCCTTCTCAACAGGCCCAACTCCCTTCTCAACAGGCACACTTGATCTTCCATATCCAGTTGTAGAAAAGGTTTTTTTTAATTGAAACCAATATAAATACATAAATAATTTAAATATGATACCAAAATGAATCCAATATCAATGTTTACCTCTTGAAGTTGTTGATGTTCCTTCTCCTGATTTGGGCCTACCACTTGGCCTTGAACTTGGTTTAGGTGGGACTTGTCTCTCCACTTCTTTGCAACCTTTTTTGTTATGACCTTGTTTGAAACATTTCTAACATGTCATAAGTGAGCCAACTCTTGAAACCCTACTCACATGAGAAGCAAGTTCATTTTGAGACCTCTTTCTTTTTTTTTCTTGGCCTTCCAGGCATGATCTTAGGTTTATGAGGTAAAGGTTTGTTTAATGGACTGGGTGGCCATTGATTCATGCCTTGAACTGGATGTAAATGATAACCATATGTTTCTTTGTACTTCTCTTTTCTAAACCAATGAGAAACATAATCATCTGGATTTTTGTTGATGTAACCGATGGCTGCAACTGCATGTGCACATGGTATGCCTGATAACTGCCACATTCTACAAGTGCAAGTTCTGTTTTCTTCATCAATTGTGAAGGCATCATGTCCTTGTGTTACCTCGAATTTGGTTCCACCCCCAGGAATGACATTCCAATATCTAAAAACCAACAAATAACAAGGATAATGGAAGGACAAATATCAATAAAAATATTTAAACATGAGTCACCATATTTAAACATGAACCAATATAAATAAACAATTATAAATAGCAGAATCATACCTTTGAGATGCTTTGGCAGATTCAAGTTTTTTGATAATAGAAGGACAAATATCAAAGTTCCATGAGTCACTTACTTTTCCCATTTTCTCCATCCTTTCCATCAAAATCACCCTAATTGCTTCTAACATTGTGATAATAGGCTTGGACCTTACTTTTACCAGAACAACATTGAAGCACTCGCTAAATCCGTTTTCCACAGCTTCACATGTTTTTGACCATGTTTTTGGTTCTTTCTTGATTAAGTAATCTGAGCACCAGGGTTTGCAACTTTAAGTTCATGCATAATTCTATCAAACTCTAGTGGATAAGAGGATTTACAAGCTTTCCAAAACAAATTTCTAAATTCTACTCCACTATAAAGTTTTCTAAAATTTTCATATATGTGTCTAGCACATTGTCTATATTCAGCAAACGGCATGACTTGTTTCACAGCTTCTAGCAATCCCTAAAACAGAATTAAAGTTAAAACAGTAAGTAAATTTAGTTAAATGAACTAACCTTGTGTTGATCATTAAAACAGTAAGTAAATTTAGTTAAAACAGTAAGTAAATTTAGTTAAAACAGTAAGTAAATTTAGTTAAATCCCTAAAACAGAATTAAAGTTAAAACATTAAAATAGTTAAATGAACTAACCTTGTGTTGATCACTCATTAATGTCAAACCTTGACCATTTGACATATCCAAATCTTCACCAAGCAGTGTAATGAACCACTCCCAATTTTCTTTATTTTCCACATTCACAACTGCCCATGCAAAAGGAAATATGTGATTATTCCTATCCCTACCAATTGCAGTAAGCAACTCCCCTTGACAAACAGTCTTCAAAAAACACCCATCAAGTGCAATTATCCTTCTACAACCTTTCTTCCAACCTTCCTTCAAACCATGTAAACATACATAAAATCTATCAAAGTATACTTTCTCATCAGGATTGGTTGTTACACCAAGTTTAACTATTGAACCAGGATTACTTCTCAACAGTTCATCACCATATGACCTTAACATCCCATAATGTTCCACAGGTGATTTCTCATACACATTTAGTGCCCACAACTTAGCCCTTTTACACTGGTTAGGAGTTATACTGCATTTATATTTTTTCATCACTAAATCAGCTAGCTCAACTAACTTAATGTCAGGATTCAATCTAATTTTACTACCAAACTCCTTTCCAATCCACTTGTAATTAATCAAAGAACCATACTTGAATTTCCTAGAACAACTATGAACATACTTTAAACTTATAACTTGAAATGAAGCCTCTTTCTTCATCCACCTAGCATAACATCTCCATGGACATTGGGAGCAAACATCTTTACCATCAGCTTTCTCTTTCTTAAGGTATCTCTCTTTCTTCCTTTGCTTACCTTGACTCGAATCCACAACCTTTTCTGGCCTGCTATCACACCTTGCAATCATCTTTTTGTTTGAACTAACTTCATACCAAATGGAATAGCCATTTGCAAGTGCATAGTATGTAATACAGTCTTTGAATTGCTTTGGAGATTCATATCTCTCACCTACCTGTTACACATAAACAAATTAATCAATTAATAAGTTAATAAATATGCATTAAACAAACAAGGCAACAGAACATACCATTGGCTTTTTAAGTTTCCAGTGTGTTGATAGGTCATGAATTGGATATTTGTCATTCTCATGATCAGATTCAACATGCTCTTCATGCTCAGCATCTTCTTCACTTTTTAAAGCCTTTAACAACTCATCCATAAATTCATCATGTTCTTCAACTAAGAAATCTTCATGATCATCCTTATCGATTTTTTTCCCTACACCAAGCTTTGGTAAGTTTCTTTTGGGTGGGGCATTCTTAGCACTAGCTTTCTCTTTCCTAACTTCCACCAACTCCTCTTCACCCTCAGATAAATGATCTAATGAATGAAGATCACTGTCATCATCACTCTCAAAACCATTATCTTCATCATCAGTCTCATATTCATTCCCCTCTTCATTCACTTTTTCTCCATACTCATTCCCCTTTTCATCTTCATTCACCTTATCTAACTCTTCATTGCCCTTTTCATCTTCATTCAACTTTTCTAACACTTCATTGCCCTTTTCATCTCCATTCAAGTTTTCTAACTCCTCATTGCCCTTTTGTTCTTGGTCATTGTTTAAAATGTAGTGGGTCATATCATCACCAAAATGATCTATATATACATTTAAATAACCATACGCATCACCAATATCAAATAGTGTATCCAAATTAGAGTCATTATCTATTCTAAGTAGACCATTTTCAAGCTCATTACCAGGAAGACACCAATACAGGGTAGAAACTATAGATGATGTATCTTTCTTAAGAAAAGAAATCATTTCCTCATAACAAATCCTTGGAATTTGGATATCCAATGTAGTACCATTATCATACCGTAGAGGATTGTACATAAAACATCCATCATGATGCACTGTAAGCAAATATGCATTCACCATACTGCAATGAAAGAAACCCCGTAAGTGCCTAAATAAGCAAACACTTAAACCCTAGATTATCATACCCTACATATTTCGCGATTAGGAACAAAACATAAACTGATTCAAAGCAAAAACAAACAAGAAAAAAATTTCAACTTTTCAAAAGGTACAACTACTCAATGCACTCTGTCATACGCTTGCAAAAACAAACGACTCGATTCAAAGCAAAAATTGAAAACATTTAACCATTTCGTGTGATGAAATTAACCTTTAACCATTAATCGTTGATCCTACGAAAAAAATCGCAGAAGAATGTCGGAGGAGATTTCAATCTTCGGAGGGAAATGGCAGGTTGAAGAAACTGACGACAAAAAAGTAACGAAGGTCTTATTAAATTCAATCGGTTTCTCGATGGGTATGGGTTTGGATCGGATAGCATATGGGTTTGGATTGAGACACATCCACTTCATTGTGCCATTCCATATCAGCAATTTCGTCAACGTGGATATTCCATGTCATCTGTAAATTTAATTCAAAATACATGTAATTACCGGCTACCTATTGAACAGGTAAACCATTACATAAAAAGGTAAGTTTTGTAGGTTGGATACATTAAATGGTAAGTTTGAAAGTTCAGTAAATACAATAGCAAAATGTGACAACTTAGATATATTTACATGAACTAAACCCTTTATTTATATTAGAAGATCCATTGTTGCATCGGTTTGCGACAATATAAATAATATTTTTTATTTTATGATAATTACTGTACGTAGTTTTTAAGTTTTACATTATTTTATTTCGAAGACTAATCCAACAACCTTTAATTATTTGCATCGTAATTGCGATGAGTATTTTACATAACTATATATATCTAACAATCTTGATTTATAGCGTGGGAATTTTGATGAACCATTTCCAATTAATTTATTTGGTTTATTATAATTTATATTTATTTTCCGTTAAAGTTGCGATTGCTTTGACGTGAGCATACGTCGTTGATTTATCGCTAAGTTATCACTAATCTTACTGATTCATTTGATAGTGTTTATTTTGATTTGATTGTCGAAAATCTATCACAAATCTGACGCAAATAAAATTTTTATGAGTGATTCTATCTATCACAAATTTTTGTTGCAAATTAAAGAAATTTTGTGTAGTAGTGAGTAGAACCTGGCAACAAGGATAACCACATAAACAAATTAAGTCGTTAACGACATAATTTAATGTATAAATATTTAGAAATCACAAGGGAAAGTGTAAAACTTTAATTTCTAACTGAGCGTAAATGACTAGAGACTAGGAGTAAAAGAAAATTATATATATATTGTTTTCCTTAACTTGGTTTATTATCCTTTTCACTTTTTAGTGTCTAACTTTCAAATATTACAAATAACGTCCCTATCTTTGAAACCTTTTGTCGTTTTTGTCCCTTAGTCAGTTTGACCTAATTGAGATATGCTAAATTTATAGATATGGGATTTTACCCTTCCGACATTTGTTACCAAAGTACCAAACACAAAATAACCATATAACACACACACACACACACTCTCTCTCTCTCTCACGATCACACATCACACAAAACTCAATATCTTTTTACTTTTTGTGCGAAGCCCCCTACCACTCTCAACGGTACCCATGATACCACCATCACCACACCGTGAACTAGCACTCCCTTTCTCCTACTTTTCTAATTTCGGTGAACCATCTGTCTTTTACAATCTAACACGTCATTGGTCGAAACACTCCGGAGTACACTTAGGTGAACCAGAGACACAAAACACCACCATTCCAACCCATCTCTGTTGCATCCCAATGATTTCAGATCCCTTTTCTACTATTCAAGCCTCAGCTGCTTCGTCGACGATTTCATACCCCTTAGTTGACGGATGAAGATATCATCTCTCACTGTATGTTCAATTTTTAACTTTTATTTTTAATTTTGATTTCTATTTGGTAGTATTTCCAATTTCTTTAAGTTAGTTTTTAGATAGGACTCTTGGTTTGTAATTAGGTACCTCATGTTATACAGATCTATATTGTGCGTAGGTGTGTTTGGAGGATTATGATGATTGTGATGAATGTGATGATGATTGTGGAAGGTTTGGTACTTTAGGGACTACAATTAACTATTTATGATTTTATAAACTAAATTTGAAAAAAAAACTAATAAGATAAAATGGTAATTTAAATAAAGTTAATAGCCATCTATCAAAGCTAATGGATTGACTGACGAAACGACAAAAGGTTTCAAAAGAAAGGACTGATTTCATAATTTTTGAAAGCAAAAGGTTAAAAGTGAAAAAGATGATAAACACAAGGACGAAAACAACAATCACCTCAAAAAATATGAATCAATAACTAGAGCTGGTGGTTAAAACTGAATAATATAAAATCAATAACAAAAAAGGAAATGTCATAAAAACAAAAATAATGTAAAACAATTGAAAGAGAGTATTTAAATAATTTTATACACAAAAAACTTCTAGCTAGTTTTTAAATACTTACTCTAAGAAGTTTTTATTTCAAAGAAAAGCTTCTACCTCTTTTGTAACACCCTGATTTTCAGTCCAAATTTAAATTTTCCAAAACTCATTTTGAAACATATTTTATACACGGTTGCGGAAGCATTTTAACATTTTTAAAGTATTTCAACGAAATACAGTACACTTTATCATTAAACTTTCCGATAATTAAAATTCCAAAACCTTGGGTGTTACCACAGGTAATCTCACGACCATACCTAAAAGAGTAGGAAATCCAAGATTACCGGAACTGCAAGCAAAACTATGCCCAAGGCATCTACCCGCCTCACCAAGGCCTCTGTACAACCTGCGGATACAAAACATTTTTATACACCAGTTAGCTATAAACATAGCTAGTGAGTACATCCAAAAACATTTGTTTTATCAAAACCAAGTCATCCTTTTACTTCCTTTGAAAACATAAGTTTGGCAATCAATTAAGCTTTTGAAAGCGTACACATAATAGCACATAAGGATGCGGGTCTGTCCATTGGGCCACAATGTATCCGTGTGGTAGCTAGCCACGGTCAACACGTGCCCACATGGAGGATAACCACATCACCCCGTCAAGGTGGGGGATGCACGAAGCAGTCCACCATACAACGGTTATCTGGAGTGTAAGCCCTGTTCACCAAATTCACACGTGTTGCCCCGGGTTCGGTGGCTCGTCAGCCCAGTGAACCCACACGGTCATGATGGTCTACTGACATACCCCTCCACTCTCTGCACTGATCCCTCAGCCACCCGTACCTCGGGATTCCCCAATTGTCGAAGCCATAGGAACCTGTGTGTACGTCTCAATGACTAGGAACCCTATGGTACAGAATTATATCACACAGTGGTCCGGACCGAAGCACATATACCCCGAAGGGTCACATAATCACTCACCCCGAAGGGTCATAAAATCACTTACCCCAAAGGGTCTCATAAATCACATACCCAGAAGGGTCACATAAATCTCATGCCAACAAGGCCAAATATCACAAACACATAAGTGTTACAATCATATCACTTGAGCATACATGCTCAACAAATCAAAACCATAATTGGAATCTCAATGCCCAAAACATCATTAGTAAAAACATATCTTTCATTTCTCAAAATCGTTTCATAGTTGGCATCTCAATGCCCAAAATACACCTTAAGTGAAATCATGAACTTCATTAAGTCAAAACCGTGTCTTTTGTTTCAAAGTCAAAGTCCACTCCATCATGGAGTATCATGTTTCAAAACCATTAATTTAATCACAATTTAAACCTAGATCATCTCCAACATGGAGCAATGGTCTTATTTAGAAAACCATCATTCAAAACACCTCTTAACTTGAATTCACAATTCCACATTCTTAAACCCCAAAGGTTTCATAAAGCATTTACACTTCACAAAACCTTAGTATAAGACAATACATGGTTTACATATTCTGTAAGTTCAAAACTCATAAACAGTTTCAAATCATATAACCTGCATTTATAAAACAGCTTCATAATCCACATCCTTTGAATCATCAAGATTCATCAAACAATTGCCAAACAGTCAAAACACAACATGATGACTTGTAATCTTATCAAACAGTTGGGTATCCGCATGGTGTACTCACCTGAGGGTGTGATGAGGATCACAACCCCATCCAAATCAAAGCTTAAACACTTGATCATAAACCTATGATCAAAAAACACAAGGTTAACTAACATAAGTTAACCAAAAACAAGGTTTCTAGACTCAAATCTAGACTTAGACACCCTTTCGGGTCTTAAAAGACTCCAATTAAACCTCCTATAACCATAGGAATCAATCCCCAAACATATATAAGGTCAAATGGGGTCAAAAACAAGTTTTTGGACATTTCAGGGGTCCTCGCGCCGCGAGACAAGAGTTTTCGCGCTGGGAGAAAATCTCTGGAAAAATGACCTTTGCAAAGCATGCCTGTCGCGCCGCGACACCCCATCAACAGTAAATCTGGGCTTTTTTTCTTTGCTGCAGGTCCGAGTTTTTACCATAATTCACAACCAAAACAAATTTCTTTCATCATAAGCTTCAAAACTAATTCAAAACTTCTTCATAACTACATTATAACCATTTACAACACATTTGATTAACAACTTAATCATCAACAACCACTTTTTTCTTCAATTTCAAATTCTTTGACCCATTTAGCCAACAAACACAATTTCAACTATCAATTCACCATCATAACCCATAAAATCATCATCAAACTTATTTATCAACATCTTAAACCCATTTGATCATACCAAAACCCTAACTTTGGCAATCACTCAACTTTTGACCCAATAAACACAATAAATCCAAATCTAAACTAAGAATCACCAAGTTCATCATATATAACTCAAATCAAACACAAATTCCAAGTTAGAACTTACTTGTCTTGTAACCCCAACTTGATATCCATCTTCTTGCTTCAATCCAAGCTCAAGGATGAAGGAATATGAGGTTCAAACTTTAAATTCTTGAGTCAAAACTCACCAAGCACCAAATCCCCTTTGATTTCTTCTTCTTTTCCTTGTAGACTCTTTCTAGAACCCTCTCTCATCCCTCTCTCGATTTTTCTTCCAGAGAAAAAGTGGTGTGGACCTCAATAATTGAGGTTACTTACATATATATATATATATATATACACATTTGCATATTTGGCCCTCCAACTTCCATTACTTTTACATTCTAATACCATTTAAAGCTTGTAAAACACATACACACTACTAACACATAAATACCAACCTAGAACATAATCTTTTACTAATTTTCAAGTAAACTTGCCTATATCTGCATTTTTATAATTTGCAGAAATACGGGTATTACATCTTTCATCCTTAAAGACTTGTAGGTTTTTTTATAAAACAAAATGCTAGCGGATCTAAATAATTACGTACCAAATATAACAAAGATATTTATACATGCCAATCATGCCAACACCATATAGGGGAATGTACATTCATTTGAGAACCGATCTTTTTATGAGTACTGTAAAAACCAGTCTTTGCTGCTCATTTGGTAAGTAGAATTAATGGATGAAGAGTGTTAGAACCTAGAGGGGGGTGAATAGGTTATATGCCCAATTTTTAAAGTTTTTAACAATATTTGCAAGTAATTAAAAAGTTTAAGGAAGAAAGATATCACCAATGAAGTAGTTCGGACACAATGATTTATAGTGGTTCAAGCAAGGGTTAACAACCTTGCTCTACATCCACTCCTTGGCCTCACCCATCAAGAGTTGCTCCACTAACTTCTCTCTTTGAAGGTAGAGATAAACCTTTTACAACTTCTCTCTAATTCTAAGGCTAGAGATGATCCTCGCTTCTCTCTAATTCTAAGGTTAGAGATGATCCTCGCTTCTCTCTAATTCTAAGGCTAGAGATGATCCTCACACAATTACAAATATATAAGAAGGTAATGTAGTGTTTGAACTTTGAAGGCTTTCACTCTTGCTTCATTCTTGATCTTGAGATGTTGAATTTGTATCAAGAATATGAGCTCACAAGTTTTTGTATATGTTCTGTGTTTTTCAGATTGCAAGAGGTTGATAAAACACAAGACTTGAGTTGCCTTAAATAAGGAAAAAGATGCAAGCTCAAAAAGTGTCCAGACTGTCCACGGTCGATCCACGGTCGACCGTGGCATCGACCGTCGGCCTGCTGGAACTTTTTGAGACTTGTCAATAAAGACGTTGGCCTTTTACCAAAACCACACACAACCCATTTTTACCATAAAAATGCACTGAAAAGAAGCTTTAGAAAAGTTGGGTTAGTGCCATACTTCTTAAGTTTGAATTTAATCATAAAAATGGTAGTTTAGAAACTAAATGCACAAAGCATGTTGGAAGTTTACCTCTTTGGGAGATTCTTTTTGCTAAATATGGTTTTGGCTTATTTCAATAGAAGATTGTGTTTAGTATTTGCCAAAATAGGAATTCATTTGCTTTGACTACCAAGCTTGTGATTTTATAAAAAGTTTCTCAATTTTTATAAAAGTTTTTATAAAAATTATTTTATAAAAACTTAAACTCATTTAATTATTTATTTTGTAAGCTCATAAACTTTGAACGTTTATTTGTAGGAATCTTCGACATCGGCTTCTACTTGAACTCGGATCTTGACGATTGGAGCTTGGCCATTTGATGAAGCTTATTTTGTAGATCATAGATGAGAATATATTTGATTGAATATATATATGTATATGTGCACATATGTTAATGTTAGTACATACAATTATATAAACAAGTTATATATTTTTGTGTCAACAAAAGAGGATATATTTGTAAGCATATTTTTCCCAACAAAGAGTATGTGAGATTGAGTGTGACAATGTGCATGAGATGAATTCATGGGTGGGTGATAACATTGAAGGAGGGGTAATTGGACGGCTCAAATTGGTTCTCGCAATTAAAACGGTTCTCAAATTATTTTTTCACTACATATATATATATATATATAGGGAGAAGTTCAATCGAGAAATATTTTTCGTACAAGAACTGTGAGAACTGTTTGTAACACTATTAATGACTTATTAATAGGGGTATTTTGGTTATATATATATATATATATATATATATATATATATATATCCAACCGTGAATTACATCCGCATGAGCCGTCATTAATTTACGAGACTTAATTTTTCAAAAAAATCCCTCATTAATGTGTCATTAATGAGAAATTAATATGTCATTAATGAATCATTAACGAGCCAACAAAAATTGTTAGTCGTTGATTAGTTTTAATCCAGGGCTAAGATTGGTTCTTGCAGTTCTCGTATGAAAAATAATTCTCATTTGAACCTTATACATATACATATATAGGGGATGATTAATTTGATAACCGTTTATATTCCGGGTATCATGTGAATCAATCTTGGCTCTTGATTAAAATAAATCAATGGCCAATAAAATGGACGCCTCATTAATAATGCATTAATCGCTCATTAATAACACATTAATGAGAGGTATTTTAGAAAAATCAATGTTTGATCTTTAATGATAACTCACTTGGACGTAATTCACGGTTGAAAATTTATATAAATGACCAGAATACATTTATTAATGAGCATTAATGACGGTTACAAATGGTACTTGTGGTACTCGTAATAAAAACGGTTCTCAAATGATCTTTTCAATATATATCTACATTATCTATAAAGCATTTACACATTTTAAATCTCTTAATTTTTAAGAAAGTTGAAATTACTTTATTAACTCAACATCACAAAATATATTTGATAGTAAAACCATGATTAGAGTAGAAATTAATTTAGAAACTATAATGCAATCAATATATTATATATGGTTTGTCATTCAAATCAGAAAATTGAAAAACCATGAATTGTAAATCGACATAAAAATTGAAAATTATTCAATATCAACATAGTATGTAAATATTATACTCCTATATTATCAAAAACGGATATATTATCGACAAGAAATTATCTGTTTTTCATGGGTGGGTGATGACATTGAAGGAGGGGTAATTGGACGGCTCAAATTGGTTTTCGCGGTACTCGCAATAAAAACGGTTCTCAAATGGTTTTTTCACTACATATATATATATATATATATATATATATATATATATATATATATATGCAAAAGTTCAAACGAGAACTGTTTTTCGTACGAGAACTGCGAGAACCAATCTTAGCCATCCAATTCCTCCTCCTTCAATTGAATTGTCCACCCATGAATTCCTTACATGCACCCTGCCACACTCAATCTCCCCACGCTCTTCATCCATGAATTTCATTATCCAAAATGAACAGCTAAGATTAGTTCTCGCAGTTCTCGTACGAAAAACAGTTATCGTTTGAACTATCCCCTATATATATATACGGTTCTCAAATGGTTTTTTTCACTACATATATATATATATATATATATATATATATATATGTGTGTGTGTGTGTGTAGGGGAGGGTTCAAACAAGAACTGTTTTTCGTACGAGAACTGCGAGAACCAATCTTGGTTGTTCATTTTGGATAATGGAATTCATGGATGAAGAGCGTGGGGGGGATTGAGTGTGGCAAGATGCATGTAAGGAATTCATGGGTGGTTAATCCAATTAAAGGAGGGGGAATTGGACGGCTAAGATTGGTTCTCGCGGTTCTCGTACGAAAAACAGTTCTCGTTTAACTTTTGCCTATATATATATATATATATATATATATATATATATATATATATATATATATATAGGGAGAAGTTCAATCGATAAATGTTTTTCGTACAAGAACTGTGGGAACTGTTTGTAACACTATTAATGACTTATTAATAGGGGTATTTTGGTCTTTTATATATTTATCCAACCGTAAATTATGTCCGAATGAGCCATCATTAATTTACGAGACTTGATTTTCCAAAAAAATCTCTCATTAATATGTCATTAATGAGCCATTAATATGTAAGTAATCAATCATTAATGAGCCGCCAAAATTTGTTAGCCGTTGATTAGTTTTAATCAATGGCTAAGATTGGTTCTTGCAGTTCTCGTATGAAAAACAATTCTCATTTAAGCCTTATATATACATATATATAGGGGATGGTTCATTTGAGAACCGTTTATATTGCGGGTATCGTGTGAATCAATCTTGGCTCTTGATTAAAATAAATCAATGGCTAATAAAATGGACGCCTCATTAATAATGCATTAATGGCTCATTAATAACACATTAATGATGCATTAATTAGAGGTATTTTGGGGAAATCAAGTCTCGATCTTAATGATAACTCACTTGGACGCAATTCACGGTTGAAAATTTATATAAAAGACCAAAATACCTGTATTAATGAGCATTAATGACGGTTACAAATGGTACTTGCGGTATTCGTAATAAAAACGGTTCTTAAATGATCTTTTCAATATATATCTATATTATCTATAAAGCATTTACACATTTTAAATCTCTTAATTTTTAAGAAAGTTAAAATTAATTTATTAACTCAACATCACAAAATATATTTAATAGTAAAATCATAATTAGAGTAGAAATTAATTTAAAAACTATAATGCAATTAATATATAATATATGGTTTGTCATTTAAATCAGAAAATTGAAAGCATATATATAAAGGTGAATGCAACCCTAGAAAAAGCATGTACGCATTTCTATAGATTCAGTCATTCAGACATCACATTTGTCAACGCACACACTCCAATAACACCCACCGCATGCCTATGTAAATGCTTCGCCATTGAGTTTCTTTATTTTTCTTTTCAAAATTCTAATCATATATATGCTACTCATCAAGTCACTAACTTATGGACTTTGACTATTTCTTATTATAACCCCCAAAAAAAAGAAAATATCAAATTTACCAAAAAGAATTTAATCAAAAATATTAATTCGCAAAAAAGGGTAAAAAAGTTAAATGGTTACATATCTATGTATGAAATCAGGGTAATTTTTAAGGAAGAACAATTCTTATTAGACAGAGAACATTAGTATAACAAGAAATTTGACTAAACTAATCTAATTTTTTTTTAATTTATATTAAAAAAAGTTATATAAATGAACCGATAAAAATTAGATGAATATAATAGATACATGAATTTATCATATGCTATAAAAAATAGCATATACATCTAGTTTTTGTATGTATCAAAGATATCTCTTTATTATCTACAAAACTAATTTGGTCTCTTCTACAACTATGGAAGGGTGATTAGTTATACATCATAGTCTGTAGTGCATTAATACCCTAATTTATATATATTTAATTTATTATTGGTAAGTATTCTAACTTTTTCAAGTTTTAATGTCAACTTAAATTTAAATGGTTATGTTATTATAGGGTATTAGTAGATTAAAATGTAAGGATTAACACCCGCTATGGAATCATGCACACTAAAATTGTAAAGGATCACTTATCTCTATGGTAATCATTTCCAACCACTACTTCAACAACAATGCTTTCAATCATTTCCCATCAACTGATAAACATTCTATATATGTTAATGGTTTTAATTATTAACTATTTTGAATATAAAATGAATGATTTGTGTATAATAATTATTAGCTATAATTAAATACATAATAAATTAAAGATGTGTGTTTGGAACATAATACTCTTAAATATATGGTTAAAAAATTAGTTGTTGACATACGTGAAAATAAATATTATGAGTATTGTGTGTGATAAAAAGAAAAATTATGTTCATTCCTACAAAATCTTCTTACTTCGTACTACTACTTACTACATTGCGACTTGTCTAATCCACTTATTCTTTTTCCTAATCTCTTCTTTTAATTTTGATACATATCATGATCTAATTAGTAGGAGAATCGGTCGAAGGATTTTATAGAAAAATATAAAACCTCTCCTAATAAAATTATGTTTTATACAAATAATCTCTTATGCCGCGTTTGTTTCACATAATTCAAATTATTGGAATTGAATTATTAAGGAATGAGATTCCTATTAATATTTGTTTGGCTCAAAAGTAAATGGAATTAAATTCCATTTCAATCTTATTTTGTGTTTGTTTGCAAATTATTGCAATGAAATCATATCAAGAGACTAAAATGACTCTCGATTCCTTTTTATATTAAAACTTTATATAATTATGTTTGTAAAACGCACTTACACCCACACCCAACCCCCATGCCACCCACACCCCCAACCCCCCGACCATCCCCTCCACACACACAACACAATCTTTTTTTCAAGAATAAAAGTAAATATATGCTGCCGCCGTCACCACCACCGTCACTGCTACCACCACTGTCACCGTCACTGTCAACCACCACCCGCCGGTGCCACGTTCGTCGTCGCCGCTCCCACCACCAACCACCGTTGCAGGGGTAGCTGGTGCAAGGGTAGGGGTGGGTAGGGTGGGGTGGGGTAGGGTAGGGTAAGGTAGGGTAGGGTGGGTTAGGGTAAGGTAGGGGTAGGGTAAGAGTAAGGGTAGGGTGGGGTGGGGTAAGGTAATGGTGGGGTGGGGTGGGAATCTGTTATGATATAAGGATTAACCGATTAAGGTTAAATCAAGGTTAATCTTGTCTTTTGTCAACATTTTATAGGAAAATGAATTCAATTTCATTTAACCTATTACAGAAATTGATATCCATTACCTAAAGGAATATTAAAATTCCAAAGAATTTGATTTTATCCCAAATAATTTTACCAAACACAAAATATAATGGAATCTGATTTGAATTTCATTTCATTCCTTCACATTCCGATGAAACAAACGGGACCTTAGTTTTAAATAAACAATTTTAGATCTTGAATATCTGATAACCGTCACATGTTTTATTACAATAAAGTTTTTATTTATTAATATAGAAATAAATAGTTTATCATAGTATGCATGCTGGGCCATGTTTATAACAAGCCTGGACTGGGCCCACGGTTTAAAAAAATTTTAAAGATTTTTTTTTATCAATCTTGATTCTTGAGGACCTGGTGGATGGTTAGGGTATCTTTCGGTTTAAAAAATTCTATTTGTTATTATTTTATTTTTATATTTATTTTACATTTATCTTGATTAAATAAGTAGTAAGATTTAGTAGAATGATACAGAATCTCTCTTCAAGTTTTGATTTGTATGTATTTCTATTTTTTTTTCACTATATATATAAGGGAGATGATTTGTATATAACAAGAACATGTCATACGCACAATAATAACGTTTTTACCCTTATAAAATGATAAGTTATTTTTCACATCAACATGTTTAAAGATATTATTATCTAAACACGCATTTTTTGATGTGTATAACAAATTCTTCTTATATACAAATCATCTCTCCATGAATAAATACTTTTTTAAAAAAGCACCATACAATCGCGTAGCAAGGATTTTGTTTTAAGTAATAAAATACTTCAAATGATAAGAATATATGTATGCATGCTAATTGCTAATTGCTAAAGTAAATTCTTCATTTAAGTTGTACATGATGTTCTATTTACATCATTAAAATCATCTGAAATGGAACCCAAACTAAACATCATTCATTAAAATAAAATCATAAAATCAACACAAACCTAGTTAATTAGTAAGAACTAACATCAAAACAAAAACTAATAATTTAATTTAATAAGATAAATAGAAAAAAAGATTAAGAATTATAAGTATTAAATAATATTTGGTATTTGATGTAATCTACTGCCACTTGAAATGGGTACGACCTAACTTTTTTTAATAAACATAAGTATATATGTTGGCATGTTGCACACGATTTCTATCGACATAATAATATTTATAGATACATAATATATATATATATAGGTAAAAGTTCAAATGATAAACTTTTTTCGTACGAGAACTGTTTTTAACACAATTAATGACTCATTAATATGGATATTTTGGTAATTTATATATTTACTAAATCGTGAATTACGTCCGGATGAGCCGTCATTAATTTGCAAGACTTAATTTTCCCCGAAATAATCCTCATTAATGCGTCATTAATGAGCTATTAATGAAGCATTAATGAGCCACCAAAAAATCTTAGTTATTGATTAATTTTAATCAAAGACTAAGATTGGTTATCGCAGTTTTTCGTACGAGAACCGCGAGAACAAATCTTAGCCGTCCAATTCCCCCCCCCCCTTCAATTGGATTGCCCACCCATGAATTCCTTACATGCACCCTGCCACACTCAATCCCCCACGCTCTTCATCCATGAATTCCATTATCCAAAATGAACGGTCAAGATTGGTTCTCGCAATTTTCGTACGAAAAATAGTTTTCGTTTGAACCTCCCTTATATATATATATATAGAGAGAGAGAGTTTTTGAAGTTTGTGACTTTGTGAGGGGTGGGTCAAGGCCCACTCTTGCCCCCATTGGCACCATATGACTAAATACAAATAACAAATTATGAAAAATGAGAACACAAAATATTCGAGTTGCACAATTTTAAAAATCATCTTAATTACACCTTTTATATGATAAGTACAACAGGATAGAATACAACTATATATGACATTTTGTAATAATGAAAAGGGAAAATGTCACAATAATAATCAAATTTGAAAACTAATTTACCAAGGTTACTTATGAGAAATTTCACAATATAAAATAAATGGATAAATGATCTTACTGGAACAGTTTTCAAATTTAGTAATTATTATGTGAAATTTGCCCCAATGAAAACAGACAAGTTCAAAAAAAAAATTAAATGTTAAACGATTACAATTATTATTAACACATTTTAAAATCGTAGTAATATTTAGGGGAAAGGTTAGGTGTTGTTTGTAGCATGTAAGTAAGCAACGACGAAAAGGAGGGATTTGATAAGGAGCCTCACGTTATTCACATTGCTATCGTGCACGTCACCTTACGACATGATATTGTACTACTAGTCTACAAGGTTAAATGCAAACGTGATACATGATTTGTTTTAAAGAATTAATAAAATATATTTATTAATTATAAAATGATAAAAAAAATAAAAAATAAAAAATTTAAAAATAGCAACAGACTGTGTCAACAACCATACAAGCGGCGGATGCGTCGACGAGAGGGAGAGCATACGTGATGATAGAAACGTGCTATCATGACACTAAAAAACATAATTGTATTTCTTGTTGTTACTATTAATTATGGGTAAAATAAGGTTAAATCTTTATTTGTTACAATTAAAAAGAATTTAAATTAATTCTAAAATTAATAATTCAAAATGATACAAGAATTTGGTTTAATATAATATTTTAAAATGTTATAAAGGGTAATATTATATTTGTAAATTAGGGTAATAAAAATACGATACTTTAAGATTTAAGGAGGACATTGAAATTCTCTATAATAATTTTGATTCAAATTAAAGTTAAAACTGAATCCAATTTTAACAAAAAAAAATTTTAAAATTAAATTTTAAACAAATTACATACCAAGTAAGACCTTTCTTCCTTAACTTATTTTTCTTTTCCAATCCTACCCTTGATATCAAATTTCGATTAGTATCTCTGTCAAAATCTTATCGGTTAATTTAATACTCTAAACAAACTCTATTCATAAAAACCCCCAATGGTTTCTATAACCCCTACTAATGATAACTCGCCAACGTTCCCCTTGGTTATTCAACCTGCTTTGTGTTAGTGATTTTAATGTTATTAAGCCTTTAAATTTAATCAGGATTAATATAAGATTATCCGATTGTAGACTTAGTTATAATTCAGGTTTGAAGGTGCGGAGTGCAACTCGGATAAGCTGAGTTGGTATCAGACTTGAACCCAAGACCATGGGGTAAAACTTCAGTTAGATGGTCAGCCTTTTTCTAATCCGTAGTTATATCGACAGGTCGTTGGGTCACTACAATATGCGACCATTACACGTCCCGACATTGCATATGCAGTCAATAGAGTATGTCAATATATGCAATCTCCAACAACTTTGCATTAGTAAGCAGTGAAACGCATTTTACGATATCTCAAAGGTACCATTCATCATCGTATTCACTTCAAACCAACGAATGCCGATTTCCTGCTTGCTTACTCAGATGCTGGTTGGATATCGGACTCTGATGACAGTCATTCTTAGTATGGTTTTGCAGTGTTTCATGGGCAGAATTTAATCAATTGGGCCTCTAGAAAACAATGTGTGGTTGCTCGTTCAAGTACGGAAGCTGAGTATCGAGCGTTGGCCTACACTTTTGCTGAACTTTTGTGGATTAAACGGCTTCTTAGAGGTCTTGAAGTTCCTCCAATGAATTCTCCAACACTGCTATGTGACAATATTGGTGTGCAATCTTTATGTCCAAAAATCCCATCATTAGTACCAGATCCAAACATATTGCCCTTGATTTCCATTTTGTTCGGGAACAATTGAAAAAGGTGACTTACGAATTTCTTATGTCTCCTGTGTAGACCAGCTCGCTGATGATTTTACTAAATCTCTGGGCAAAGATCGTATTACTTTCCTTCGCTCCAAGCTTCAAGTTCGTCCCGCTCTTGAGCTTGCCTGGAGGTAACAAACTCTCCATCAGTTACGATATATTAGCCATATGATTTCCTTATTAATAGTGTTGTTAGTTTATAATCTTTTGTATATATATAGACCTTATGTAATCTTTTCTATATCAAATACATATACATACTTTAGTTGATATCTTCTTTAGGATTTGACTTAAGCATGTGATTCCCTAGGCATAGGGTCAAATTACTGATCTCGAAAAGTGTATTAAACACGATCCACGAAATTATTCAAATATTTATTGTTATTCTAATCCATGCTTCAATATTTTTCTAACACTTTTATGTTCCCTCACCTTCACTCCGTTCCCCGTTCTAGCCCTTCAAATAACGGCTCCAATGATTTTTTAACGGCAAACATACCCACCCATTTAAACTATATTTATGTTCATAACGGGTATTGAATCTTCAACCTTTAAAATGGTAAGATATCTTAATCACATCTTGGTACCACTAGACAAAAAATAAACTAGACTTCAAAGTTATAGTAAAGATATTGTAAAATTAATTTGCATAGAGTAGAAGACCAAATTTTCCTTGCTCTCATCCTTTGTGGTTTGTTTAGAGTACCCACTATAATTATTGACATTACAAATGGTCACGTCAGTATTACTAACTTACACATTACTAATATTTCATAGCAATAAATGTCATTACTGGCCGGACTTACAAAAAACTATTTATATTGCATACCATTTGTTAAAAAATTTCATTATACTTCATACACCGGTAACGAGCCAGCTCACTATCACAAGCAAGTGACGAAACATAAAGAATAGTATCACGAGCATGACACGCTAATTATAAGCATTTAACGAGCCTATTGTAATACTACACCCCCCGGGGTGGTCGTACGCCGTGCGGATCTATGTAGAACTAAGGGTATGCACTTGCACACCTTTTCCAAACCTCATGCACACCATTCTCACCTTTCTCTAAATAATCTAGAAAAATTTTAATTGTCAAACACCCAAAATCAAAGTGAGACTAGAAGCAAGAAAATCCTAGTATGCATTGGTTGAATACCCGATCAAAACAAATGGTATGCAGCTGGTGACTTCAAGCTCACATCATCTCAGAAGTAAAACCCACAACCGTTCCTCGCCGGTCATCCCTTAGCTCTTTGACGCCCTCGTAGATGATGCGCCCTTTTATCCTTAACCTAGATTCTTGGTGGATCATGGACTTAATCCTTTTTCAACAATTGGCAATTAATTGATTATTCAAATTGCAATGTGTGAGATTATCTTTGTCGCTCTTCAATTTCTGGAAGCTTTGAGATGAGAAGCCAAGTGATAACCAGTAATTTGTTAAGACATCTCTCTGACCCACTTTCTACTATCAAGTTGTTTTCTTATATAATAAGAGTTAGTTTATTTTACCTATATAAACAATATATGTACTTTAAAAATAGATTTAGAACGTATATATATATTTGTACTTGGTGACTTGCTTTCATTTCATCTACACAATCACGAATTTTTTATTTTTATTTTGTTATCCGATTGATTTATTATTTTATCCGTTAATTAATTAATTTATGAATATGTTTTCTGTTTGTATATCATATTTAGCTTAATTTATTTTTCTAGCAAAAAAAATTATATAAAATTTTCATTGTTTATATGACTAAATACATATCAAGAAAATAAGCTCGTAACCGTAAATCCGAATAAGTTATTCCCTAAAATGTTAAACTAGTTATCAGATTATCTCGTTGATAATATATTGCGCATACCCTATATATAGTTCTAATTTCTAAATCCGACAATGGTCGTACGTTACTATGCTGTCCGCTACCTTTAAAACAAATAAGAAAAATTAAAAAAAAAATTGTTTAAAGAATTTCCTTCTTTTTGAGTATTTAAATCATGATTGAATACAGTAAACCTAAAATTTCATCTTCAACAACCTTCTTTTCTCTTATGGCAGCATCTCTAAACCTGCCATCATCCTTCCAGGAACCTAAACACAATATTCTTCAACAAAACCATACCTTCCCAAAATTCAACCTCCCAAACAAACCCAGCAAATCACCAAAACCCATAACTTGCTCATCCCTCCCAATCTTAACTCCAAAAACCCATATCCAAAAACACAATATAGATGAACAACTTCACAACTTTACAGAAGACAATAGACCTCTCCATCAAATTTGGCCGGAAATCCAAGGCTCCGGTGATTGGACCGGGCTTTTAGACCCCATGAACTCCCACCTCCGCCGTGAAATCATTCGCTACGGAGAGTTCGCGCAAGCCTGCTACGACTCTTTCGATTTCGATCCACGATCCAAATACTGCGGAACATGTAAATACCAAGGTACCCATTTCTTCGAAAAGCTTCATATGGCTGATTACGGGTACCGTATTAGTCGTTACCTTTACGCCACCTCCAACATCAATCTTCCGAACTTTTTTCAAAGATCCAAACTATCGAGTGTTTGGAGCCAACATGCTAATTGGATGGGTTATGTCGCTGTTGCGACTGACGACGACGAAATCCGACGGCTAGGCCGTCGAGACGTCGTCATCGCATGGCGAGGAACTGTAACGTACCTCGAATGGATACACGACTTGAAAGATATCTTACACCCTGCACATTTTAGCGATGACCCGTCGATCAAAATCGAATCAGGGTTTTTCGATTTGTACACCACGAAAGAACATTCGTGTCATTATTGCTCGTTCTCGGCTCGAGAACAGATTCTCTCAGAAATCAAGAGAATTAAAGAAATATATCAAGGTGAAAAACTTAGTTTTACGATAACCGGGCATAGCCTCGGGGCGGCACTCGCTCTGTTGAGTGCTTACGATATCGCGGAGATGAAATTAAACTTTACAAATACAGGTGATCAGATCCCGATCACCGTGTTTTCATTTTCCGGCCCAAGGGTCGGAAACTTGAGGTTCAAGGAACGTTGTGAAAGCCTCGGAATCAAGGTTTTGCGGGTGGTTAACGTGCATGACAAGGTACCGAAAGTACCCGGAATTTTCGCAAACGAGAACACAAAACACCAAAAGTACATCGAAGAAAAGATTTTGTTTCCATGGAGCTACGCGCACGTTGGAAAAGTGCTCGAATTGGATCATAATGATTCTCCATTTTTGAAGAAAACTAATGATATTAGTTGTGCTCATAATCTTGAAGCGTTGTTGCATTTGGTGGATGGTTATGGTGGTCGAGGATTAGAGTTTTGTTCTGCAACGAATAGGGATATTGCACTTGTGAATAAAAGTAGTGAGTTTTTGAAAGATGAGTATGGGGTGCCGGCGTACTGGCGGCAGGATGAGAATAAGGGGATGGTTAGGGGTGGTGATGGGCGGTGGATATTGCCGGAGCGGCCGCGGTTGGATTCTCATCCGCCGGATACTGCGTACCACCTTGAACAAGTTTTAAAGTTTGCTGCCAACTCTACTTTGAAGGCACTTTAATTGATTAGCTAGTTTATGTAATTGTTGTTTGCATGTATACATGATCGAGTAATTAACCGTAGAATATATAAGAAAATAAAAAAGTTTTTCTTGGAACTAATATATAAGAACACCCGTAGTGGGTCTCGTCGTCAATCACCGGATAACAAGCAAACTTGATCCGTCAAACGCACGTTACTTACTAAGACTTGCTCGTCGTTCCTTTGCTCCTCATCACCTCAACGAACTCAAATGAGCTCAACGTCTCTTTCCTTATACTACAACACGTTAAAATGAAGATGAAGATGAGTGATGATGTGGAGGTTATTCATGGATGTCATGAATATGGTTATTTAGTCATGACTACGGGTGTGCATATATGGGACGGTTTTAAACTTATATCAAAACCAAATCGCTAATTTCGGTTTTAGGATTTTCAAACCCAATAGTTTCAGAATCTATTGGTTTTGGTGGGTGCTAGTCCTTAACGATTCCGGTTTCGGTTTTAAAACCAAACCCGCCTAGTTTTGAACATTAATATATAATTTCTTACACTAACCTTCATTTTTGTAGTATTATATACAAATTTCAACAATATCTAATTTTCAGCATTAATTCAATGTCTAATAATATATTTCAGCACTAAATACAATTTTCAGCCCAAAAATTAAAAATATAAACGTAATTTTTATCATATGATCATAATATAACCGTCTATTTGAAAAGAGGTAAACGATAAATAGAATCAAAAGTTATTGACCCTAATAATTAGACCTTGAAATATTTATTAAGTTTTATGTACGTCTATTTAATTAATAACTATAAATTTAAAATATATATATATAATATATTAAAGAGTAAATTACAAATTTGGTCTTTGTGGTTCGCTTGAAAAAACAATTTTAGTCCATGGATCTGAAAAGTTATAGGTTCAATCCCTCTTAATCCGAACTCATTTCACTTTTGATCTCTAGTTACTCCGTTAGCTAAGTGTTTTATATCTGTAAATGATCATTTAACCCTTCTTTTGTGCTTCTTTAAGTTTGTAACTATTTTTAGTTTTGGTCCCTCGATAATTTTTTTATTTTAATCATATTTTACCATTTATTATTAGTAATATTTATTAATTACTATTATTACCACTAAATTAACCCTATTTAAACATATCATGGGTCAATATATATCATGTTAGTAAGTGGCATGAATTTGATTTTGAACGTTTATCTAATCTAGGTCTGTAAATGAACCCAACGTTCAACAAAATATTCTTGAAAGTTGAAACGTTAGGTGAGAAGTTTGCTTGTTTAATAAATGAACGAACATAAAAAAAATATGTTTTGCTATTTAAACGAATGAATATAAACAATGGTCTCATGTTTGTTTATGTATATAGAGGGAAGTTCAAATGAGAATGGTAAATTAAATTAGAATGGAAGACTCAATTTCAGCCGTCCGATCTAGACGTAGATCTAAAAAAATCACTCAGTGGCATTTCTATAATTAATCGCTACTTTATAATGTTTGACAGGTTTCATATCTGAAATGACGTTTGTTTGATTTTTATTCCCCTTGTCATGTTCATATCTGAAATATCATTGTATGTATGCTTCTGATCAATTACTTCACTTTTTTCTTTGATATTTCAGAAATGAAATAAGATTATTTCATGATTGAAATATCAAAGAAAAAAGGTCACCGTTTTACTTTTTTTTCTTTGATATTTCAGAACTGAAATACTACTATTTCATTACTGAAATATCAAAGAAAAAAAGACACCGCTTTACTTTTTTTTTTCAAAATTGAAGTACTACTGTGTAACACCGCTTCTGAATTCAGTTGCTGTAATGACAAATCAGATTTTAGCAGCGAAATTTTTTTTCCTTTTAATATTAACAAACGGTTAATCATATTATCTTTGTTTCCAAAACATTCATTGGTGTTACCTAACATACAGGAACCGACCATAGTATCATACTACATTACAACATATAATTACAAGTGTTTCACCCATAAGGGCATTTACATCAAAAGTCACCCGCCTCGCAGGTCATCTAGTCTTTACCTGAAAAGGGAAATCATAGCACCATTAGCTACACTAGCTAGTGAGTACATACTTAGCATAAGCATCAATATAGTGAGTCATGCATCAAACACATCATACATATCTTATCGTACATAAACACACATTGCTAGCTTAACACATAGCGGTGTGCTGACAAGATCAGTAAGAGTCATATCTTGCAGGAGAGCCAGTCCTGCTCAACAACTCAGACCGGGGAATCAGTCACAACCATCCGCGCTGGTGGGGGAGCATAAAGCAGTCCACCGAGCATCGTTTACGGAACCCAAGGTTCCCTAGTAATCACGGCCAGATCCTGGTTGATTACAGTCTCACGTTAAGGCACGACGGTTCTGCAGAACCTCGATCCGGGATGCACCCCGAATCACCGTTAAATCCAGAAATGACCAAAGTCCTGTTAGGATCCAGCTAACCGGCTGACCTTAACCATGTGTCAGATAGTCTGCAGACAGTTCATATACACATATACGTACATTCGATCCCACAGGGATCCATCATCATCATATAGTCATATATCGTACATAGGATCCCACAGGGATCCGTCATTCAATCATTCATTTATTCTTTCACATGCATCATCATACAGTTCATCATTCATGCACATCATCAGATACTAACTAAGCGGTTCCAATCTGGACCCGCTGGCATGCACCTATTACATATCTTACAAGCAATCATAACATCGTTTAGAAACTTACACTCGTCTTCTTAAGCGTACCTGCATAGACAGGTTAGTCATACATACATACACATTCAGACATTCACATAGTCATCTTACCTTGCAAGACTTACTCATACTGAGTCTCATGAAAGTAGGCACTCACCTGTTTCGCTTACAACGTTCGTTTACTTATGGCTGGTTCAGCTGACACGTTCACCTAAACATTCGGCAATCGCGTTAAGCGTTTGCATACATTAGATCCTACTATCAGGACCTTACAACATCTTTCTAACGTTCACAATTCATTTATTTAAACTTACTTTAAACACTACATAACCTAATCAACAAGAACATGTAAACAAAACATATCCTTGCTGAAAAGGCCGTGTCGCGCCGCGACCATATAAGGTGTCGCGCCGCGACGAGTGAAAAGTCGGATCATAAGAAAGGTTCATGCGAAAGTCGGACCAAAGAACCTTTTGAACTATCCGACTGTCGGACCATAAGTCGGATGGGTCATCCGACTGTCGGACCATTCATGCAAAGGTCGAATCAAAAGGTCGCATGGTTCAAGTTCATACGGTGTCGCGCCGCGACCAACACTTGTCACGCCGCGACGATGGATTTTCTAGATTTCACCATCTTCTTCATCAGCTTGCATGCGACTTTCACTTTATTTATTCAAAAACCCAGATTTCTAAACACAACTTTTTCACTCTTTAAACACTTCTAAGCTTCATATATCACCTATATGAACCTTTTAAACATCTTAACATCTTTTAAAACATCAAAACATGAGAAACCCACTTAGAAAGTAAGCTTCATGTTTATTCATGGTGTTCTTCATTCCTAACACAATTTCCAGCTATAAAACATCCATGTATCTAGCATATTACATATATATTTCATGCTACAAACATCATACTAACCTTGTTTTAGGTTTAGATCTCTAAATGTTCCAACTTCAAGAATTCTTCTTCAAGATTCTTACAAGAACAGAGAGAGTAGTATGTGTTTGTGTGTTTGTTTTGCAACTTTGCTATCTTTGACTTTAAGAGTCAAATATCACAACACACACACATATATATCTTATATCAATCTTATCCAAAGGCAACCGCCTCTGGATAAAAATATCTAACCTTTTCTTTTCTTTTCTTTTCCCTTTTTCTTTTTTTTTCTTTTATTTATTCATTTCTTTTCTTTCTAGTGCATATATATATATATGCTTAACATATATATATATACACACACACACAACATATTTTCATTTAATTGTCCGTCTATTACACTAATCACGTACACTCACGTACTAATTACAACTAGGCCCAAATCGAGGATGTTACATACTGTTTTATGACTGAAATATCAAAGAACAAAGTCATCACTTCACTTTTTTATTTTATATTTCAAAACTAAAATACTATTGTTTAATGACTAAAATATCAAATAAAAAAAAGTCACTGTTTCACTTTTTTTTTATATTTCAAAACTGAAATACTAATGTTTCATGACTGAAATATAAAAGAAAAAAAGTCACCGTTTCACTTTTTTCTTTGATATTTTAGAATTTTAAATACTACTGTTTCATGACTGAAATATCAAAAAAAAGTTTCCGACTTTTTTTCTTTGATATTTCAGAACTAAAATACTACTGTTTTATGACTGAAATGTCAAAGAAAAAAAGTAAAGCAGCAAAATATAAGCAAAAGTAATGCCACCATGTGATTTGTTTAGATCTACGTCCAGATCGAACGGATGAGATTGAGTCTCCCATTCTTATTTAATATCTCATTCTCATTTGAACCTTCCCTTATATATATATATATATAATGTTTATCTATGTACTTTGTTTGTTTATGTTAGATAATAAATTATTTTCCTTATACATTTGTATATGCATTTGTTCGTTAACGTTCATTTGTATTCAAGGGACAAACATAAAAGAACATGAAAAAACCATTTTTATAAATGAACAAACATAAATACAAAAATCCGTTCGTTTATTCGTTTGTATACATTTATTTGTTTGGTTAAAATTAAACCAACGAACACAAGCAAGTATCTCAAAACAATTCACCAAGTTTGTAATTTACTCTAGTAATAATAACATTATAGATGAAGATCTTAAATCAGTTTACATATAACAATTCACCATAACTAAACAATGTAAGCATTCATTCACACATATACACTTGTCTTAAATGCATCTTAACTATCGCGAATGCAATTGATTGCCCGTTAGTTTTTTTTAAGCCGAACAAACATATGAACACAAACGAATAAACGAACAAAAATTTGTGATTGTGTTTGTTCATTTATAAATTTGGTTTGTTTATGTTTGTTTAAATTCAAAACGTACGTAAATGAACAAATGCATATAAAATGTATTATAATGCAAATCCAACATTATTAAACATTAACAAACATATTACACACACGGAAGTGTGTGTGTATATATATATATATATATATATATATATATATATATATATATATATGTGTGTGTGTGTGTGTGTGTGTGTGTGTGTGAACTTAAACGAACAAATGAGACAATTGTTCTTGTTTGTTTGTTTAAAATAAACGAACAAAAATTTTGTTCATATTCTTTCATTTATTAAATAAACATACATAAAAAATTCTCGCTAAACGGTTCAAGAACAGCTTGTAACATTGAGCTCATTAAAAGTCCTAGATTAGATGAAAGACAAAATCGAATCCATGTTGCAAGCATGGTATTAATCCATAATATATTTAATTAAGGTTAGTTGAGTTATAATAATAATATTTAATTAAATATTATTAGTAATGAATGGTTAGTTAAATAAATAAATATGATTAAATAAAAAAATCATCCTAGAATTAAAACTGAAAATAGTTACAAACTTAAAGGATAAAAAAAGAAGGAAGTTTCAGTAGGATTATTTTATAATTAATTGTAATGCACGATTGTTTCATGAGAAATAACTTTGATTTTACACATTATAATACTCCAAAAGGTCCATTTAATAACTTTGATTTTTCATTCTTAGTAATTTCATCTTTTCCTTTATTTTAGTAAGTTTTAAATTTAATAAGTAAATATTAAACAATAACTGTTAAGATGTTTAAAGGTTAAAAAAATTTATATCTTTCTACTTTATAGTTTATACTACTGCTTCTTTAAAGATTGATGTGTATAACGCAAAACTTTTTAGAGAATGAAATTTTATATATTGCTATATATTAATTATGAAGGAAATGCTAGGTAATTATGTTTTGGTTTTTGGTGATGACCGATCGAGCGTGGCAAATATTGATTGAGCCACGTACGCTTGATGAAAATGGAAGTGGGGAATGAACATATATAGATATTTTTGGTTTCTGGTTTGTTTGATACAAAACTTTTGGCTTCAAGAGTAACTTGAATGCAATGTTTTAAGACCCGGTTGATATGTTCGGATGAATCAGTTGATCCGGGACTCTGTGACTAGACCGTGTTAACGTAGAGCGGGTTAATGATTGAACTGGTCTGTGTTGACCCGGTTTAGTATATATGTTTTTTTTTAAAAGTTTTCGTAAACCCTAAAATCCTCAACTTACTTTCCAATGTCTCAAAATCTTTAATTTGATTTGATTGTGAAGCTATAAGAATTGTTGTTTGATATTTGAATATTTTTATTTTTTTTGAATTGTATGTTATGTTGAACTTGATTAATGTGTTTGAATTGATGATTCTCACATGAACTTTTCACTATATCTACACTATATTATAAAACATTTAGGTATTTTTCTTAAACTCTCAAATTTTAAGTGTTTTGAAATTACTAAATTACCCCTCATATAAACTAAATTGAGTAACTATTAAATTTAGTTAATAAGATTCTTATCTTTTATTTTAATAACTAAACTTTATATATTTAATAAAATCAAAGTCAATACAATTTTTTTAAAAGTCAAAGCCAATACAAATTAATTTAATTATTAAAAAATATTTTTATAACCTTTTTTGTTAATTATGAAGAACAAAAAAGTAAAGGAAATGTAAAGAAGATAAAGAAATTAGACATGTCATCTAACGAAAATTATTCGATGTCACAGTATTACATAAATACCAAACTCCATACGTCTTGATAATGGACATGTTAACGAATAGAAATTATTTGTTGTCACCGTATTGTTTGGGTATCATGCTAGTATATATGTATGCACACACACACATATATATAGAGGAGTGTTCAAACGAGAACTGTTTTTCATACGAGACTGCGAGAACCAATCTTGGCCGTTCATTTTGGATAATGAAATTCATGGATGAAGAGCGTAGGGGGATTGAGTGTGACATAGTGCATGTAAGGAATTCATGGGTACAATCCAATTGAAGGAGGGAAAATTGAACGGCTAAGATTGGTTCTCGTGGTTCTCGTATGAAAAACAGTTCTCGTTTGAACTTTTGCCTATACATATACATATATATATACTAGCATCATATCTACGCAATGCTGCGGAGGCAAATAGTTTTTGGTTTACAATAGGTCGCTTTCAAAAATGTAATGATATGTTATTCGTGTGATTAAATGTCACGAAAAAGTTTTCTACAATAACATGTCCGTTTTTTTTTCAAATTTTCTTTTATTTACATATAACAATTTTATTAATTTTAAAAATAAATTCTAAAAGATAATAAAATAAAAAAAAGATTTATATTGATGAAATAAAAAGAAGTGTTAATAAGATTTTAAAAATTATGTTGATGTGGGTGAATAATTGGGTTAGTACGAGAGAATATATTTTAAATGGATGAGATTAATTTAGATTAAATGAAGGGTCAAGATTTTATATTGATTGAATTTTAAGAAGTCTTAAAATTTAAGAGGAGATAGAATGTTAAATAGTTTATATAGTAGTATATATATATATATATATATATATATATATATAATCTAAAAACCAGATTGACCTGTCGGTTGATCCGGTAAGAAGACCGGGTCAACTAAAAAATCAAATTTTAAAACATTGCTTGAATGCAATATATATAGAGAAATTTTTATACCTATTCTATAGCCACTGCATTCGATTAATGAAATTTATAGAAGAAAAAAAAAACCTTCATCATGCACCTTATGCTAATCAATAATCATGAAGAAGCCAGATGACTATGGATCAAGAACAAGGCCGAGTGGTATGACGAGGATCACAAACTCATCATGGAGGATCACGATCTAACCGCATGAGAACCGGAAACAAGGCACAACGTCTTTATAACTCCACAATTTTACAATAATAGGTTTCAACTACAAAATACTCTACAACAAATTCTCCCACCGCCACCTATTATTCGACAACAGCCTGATTTCGTGACTTTGTTGAAAGAGTCAACCTATACAAGAAAAGGTTCCAGACTCTTTGGGACGAGGTTATTAAACAGATGAATACATGAGATAAAAATTGTACATAAATTGAAGCTCAATATAACACCAACCCTCTTGGGCAACTCCTATCAGATGATCCATGGTAATAACATTGAAGAGGTTATTAAGCATTTCTTAGAGAGAGAAAAAGAGGAAAGTATGAAGAAAATCAAGATACAACAACCAAAGATTAAAAGCTAAAACTCATCATATACGAGCAACGTATGAATTGGCTTGCGTGACATATCTGACCCACCGATATGGATTATAAGTTTTCGACTTCTTAGCAATCTGCAAGTACTTCACCTACATGAAAAGCATGGGAAAACATAATTTTCAATAATTTAACTTTCAGAATTACATAATAATTACCATTCAAACTCTTTTCAGATTAAATTTAACCCCTAATGTTCATATATCCCGACACAGCAACAAATAAATAAATAAATATATATATTCAAAAAATCATGCAAACTAGAAGAACGAATGAAGTGGATATGGGGATTCAGGACTCATGCATCACAATCACCAGTAGTTTTTTTGTAATGAACTTGATCATGATGCTAAGAACTTAACCAAATGCTTAACATTTTAAGTGCACATAAATCTGTGTGTTCATGGGAGACTATTTTCTTAGAAACCAGATATGAGAATAAATTAAGTCTCAATAGGGGGAGACTACTATTTTTCAGATTGGCTAGCCATTTTACTTGATTCTTTCCCAATGGGTTAAAATGAGTTTTTATAGCATATATAGCATACACACACACATAAGTACATATGTGTGTGTAGCCGTGTATATATAAAAAGGTAAGATAACTCAATAGTATATCATCCATCCATTGATTTATTTTAATCCAGGACCAAGATTGGTTCTCGCAATTCTCGTACAAAAAACAGTTCTCGTTTGAACCATCTCCTTTAACTTTATGTTAAGTATCTACAAAACTTGAAACTATCAACAATAACTGCACAAAATATGCTCAACGGTGACTCAAGTGGTGCTTGGAGGCGGGCGCTTTGGTTGCTTACATGCAGGTGGTATTGGTAATTTCTAAACATTTACTTATGAATGGGTGGTCGACTGGGTAAAATCAGAAAAATCAGAAAAATTATCATAAAAAGAAACGGGTTGAATGGGCAGAAAGTCACCCCAGAAGTATATTTTGATGTATAAAACCTCTAAAAAGTTTTATTCATAATAATTATAATATTATCCAAATAAAAATATTTTGCAATGATTATATTTGTCCAGTGAGTATCGATATGATCGCTCGAAAAAGCTTCTTACCTGGAGTCTTGAGCAGTTGTACATTGGTATGGTGAAAGTCATGCTGACAGGGCCAGCTTCTTTTGTTATATTACCTATTATGCAGTTCAAGGCATAAAAATATAAATATAAAATCAAAGGAAGGCATTTTGTCTATATAATTTTCTAAAGGCTTGTATATAATGGTAAAAAGAAGAAAACATACCATGAGTTTCATGTGAAAATGTTAATTTGGCACGCAGGGTATGCTCAGATCCACCAACAATCTGGAGTGGATGGTGATATCAGTAACTTTTTTTTGTAATGAAATCCAAATAGTATAAAAAATGATCCAAGCAAAGTATAGCTTAATTGATCGAGCATTAGAAGTTTGGGCAAGAAATAACCTTCTTTAACCCCCACTCGATTTTTTTATTCGGTTCCTTGAAATCAGTCACTTGTCCAACAGCTCCAGGTTCCAACTCAAAACTAACTCTAAAAGTTTTAACAAAATAGCATTAGATTTAACTAAAATTCAGCTCAATGAGGATTTGCTCTAAAACTAATTCAGGCGGTACTGCCTTGGAGAAACCTGCATTCCCTCAAGACTCGTTTGGGCACATATCATAAGCATTGATCATAGGTTTGAGAGGAATAAAAAAAAAATTATCACAAGCACTCATTTGCAAACCTAAAGTAACACCTGGTTAGTCAATCGAAAAATATTGGTTTGTTGTGCAAAAAACAACAAAATTCTGAAGCAAGTTATACAAATGTGTTTTTTGTTTAAAGTTTAACCACGTACATCAGCAATTTATGTAAATTATTGAAAATTCTTTTACATGTCATTCACAAAGATTCCAAAATTCAATTGTCACTAGATAACTCAAAGATTGCAATTGAGTTTTATTTTTTTTAATCTTATATCAAATTAGAATTAAACAAAAAAAATTTAAGCTACACTCATGACTCATCTAGATTGCAAATAGTTATGATTAGGGGAAGACACTTTACACTAGAAGGTGTAGTAAAACAGTTGAGTTTGTATCAAATTATAAGAAATAACGATCTTACAAACACATAATGTAATTTTTTAATAGAGTTCCTTCCATAAAAGGTCAACAGATCAAAGTTGATATAAGTGATGAGTACCTGGATGTGTATTTTGGCACCGGCATCTGAACTACAACTGTATTTGCAGTTATATTTTGAGGGAACTCAGCACGTATTTTCAACATCACTTCAGCCTTAGAAAGAAAAATACACATAACAAAACTCAGCATTGTAATCTGCTTAGTTGACATTGAGCTGCTGATGACATATGTAATTGCAACATGTAAAAGCACTACTGTAAGGCCATTATCCACCAAGTCACTAATCAACAAATCTGTATGGGTCAATTTGGGTAATGTTTTATATTTATGGGTCCAATGACTTAATCTAACAAACAAGACTTTTGAGGTCCAGCCTGGTTTGACTTGAATCCATTTTGACCCATTACCTTAAGTGATCCTGCTTCTTCAATCAGTGTATTAATACGGAATGGTGGCTTAAATTCTTGGGTCATGCGATAATTCATTACAGGGAATTCACCATCAGGGGGCACCTGACAAACAAGAGTAAGATCCAACATCAAATTTAACATAATCACAGGGTATGCATGTCATTTATAAAACTTAAAAGAAAAAAAATTACACCACTTACAAGAGTCAGAGTTCTATCCACGTCAAAACTATCAAGATGCACCGATTCATGGAAATTGCAATCATCTAGTATAACCGCTCCAGACCCGCTAGAACCACCATAATCTGACGAACAAAGTAAAATTAAGGCGGATAACCCAAAACACACAGTAAACAAGTTGCTAATAAAAGAATATCAACTGTGAAAGGACAATGCTGGAGTCAATGAATAAACTGATTGGATGGTAGGTATACCATATATTGATCTGCCACCTCTTCCTATATTCAAGTCCTCATTGAGAGCTAATCGGATTTCCGGATTCCCAGAAAGATAACTCTTCATTTGAATGGTTCCATCAATTTCAGAAGTAAGTATATATCCCTGTTGAGGTCAGAAGTATGTTACATTCAAGAAACCAGATTAATCTAATGGTTGGATCATTGTTTCCCAATAACATTTTCTAATAATTTATACAGTTCATCCATTCAGAACATAATTGTACATGTATAGAGAATATACTGCCTACAAGCGGAACATTAGATGTAAACTTCGCAATATTTACAACTCTGAATCACAAGAGTAGAGCAACAATGACAGCTTCTACAGCAAATTGTTTCCCCTTTTCTTTCTATTATATATAGAAAAATAAATATGCATTTTTGAAACTAGAACAATCGTGATAAAGATAAGCAAAGCACATTTCTTGTATGAAAGGCTACCACTGCCCAATTTAGCACACAAGCTTTATAGCATATGCAGACTGTGCTACTATACCTGGCTATATATTTGTTACATAAACATGAACATCTGATCACATGAATTAGAAGAATCTTTTGAATAACCTTTAGAAGATGTTTTTCTATAAATCATTTCTAAACATGTAGAAGAATTGCAAATTCTGTTCCATCAACTGGCATTTAATCGCAGGCTTCTAGTGTAGGGAAATAAAAAAGATTACAAATTTATAATAGTGTAATAAAGCATATAAATCAGAAGAAGGATCACAAAGCGAAGTAAAACAATAACACTTATTTCAATATACACAACGAAGGCATGATAATAATAGAATGCACATCTCGAAAAGTTCCAAGGATTCTCCATTCATATTAGAACATAAACTAGAAGAAATGAACACAAATGACTCACACTAGAGCTGAACGTAAGACTTATTTTTTCAATTATATCCACGAAAATTTCCTCCCTCTTCCTACCCCCAGGTTCATTAGCTACAACTGATTTTGTGACAGCTGTCCCTGGCATTCTTTTGTTCCCTTGCTGCATCCATCAAATGTTGGAAGTTCAAAAAAAATAATATGCAAGAAAATTTGATTAAAAAATCGACCATAAGCCAAGTAACTTAATTGCTTATACCATAAAGAGGGCAGCTGGACCAAGAGGTGGCATATGTGTTGCCTCAATCATGATTGGCTCATTAAACACAGATGACTTTAGAACTTCAGTTGATGTTGTTTGCACATAACCAAAATCCTGTGTTAAAATTATGAATTAAAAAAGACACGATTTGCAGGGATTACATTTAAAATTTAGCAAGCCTAACAATCTCAAATAGATGAAAAAACTTACGATAACTTCATCAAGTAATTCATACACAAGCACAAAGTTTTTCCTTATAGAATCTTCATTGAGGATGCCAAGGTAATCTTTGGTAACACGAGCTATTCTTAGTAGAAGCTCAAAGACAAGAGAAGGCGACACATTTGCTCTAGTGGTTGCAACAAACAGCAATCCAACCACCTTTACATGAAAGTAGTTGACGCCATCCACATTCTATTACAACACATAATTAGCAACCGTGATGTTGACATAAATAGTGAAATTAAAATTTTAATATTTGTCTAACATAATAAGAAAAGGCTGAAATCATGCTACAAGTACTAAAAGATAATAACCAAGAAAACAAATGCTTAATAAGTCTAACATGAATGTACAGCAATGGAGTATAAGATTGAAATATGATCGTGTGTCAAGCTTTAAAACACATGTACAAAATAAAGAACATTGAGATAGTAGCAATAGTGAATGAACACTAAGGTTGTATTATTGTGGCGGTGCATCTATCAAATTTCAAAATAAAACTACAAAACGAAAGATTTAGGTGGTAACAAGTTATGACTAAAGATGCAAAATACAAATAGCCCTTTGGAAACAGCATACATCTTAGAAGGTACCTACAAAGACAGGTGGAGCCTCAGTTTCTCCATCCTCTTTCCAGAACTTTACTTTACGAAAAAATATTTCTGCACTTCCTTTTTGCACATCACCACGATCTGCATATGTGGAAAAGGCCAGAATAAAAAGATATATGAGAAGACAAACTATTGTGCATATTTAACTGATGATCAACTCATCAACAAATCAAACTATTAAATAGCCTTGAATCAACCAACACTAGATGGGCTTCACTATTGAAAGCATCACGCATATAAGCTAGAAAAATAGGAAAACCTGGATGGGCATATATCACGTGCAGATATGCTTAGACATACTTGTGGATAGTAACAAATGTTGTCAATCTATTAACAATTAGAAAGGGCACAATTTAGTATTAGAAAAATAACCATGTCCCGAGGTGTGGTAATCCTCCTACTCCATTCTCCTTTAGAAACATTAAGAACCAGCTTTCAAGATGGGGGAGTGTCTTGAAAGACCTAACCTATCTTAACATACATTCAAATCCTCTATCGACACAAACTTTAGATAGACTACACATAAGTTGTTTTATGCTTTCATATATAGCTCGTCTACCTTCAGGTAACTACACTGTTAGACACACTGAAATCCCTCATCTTGCACAACTAAAAGATGTTTCAAAATAACATCTTCAGGTATCGTAAAAATGGGATGGACTCTTAATCATTGTACTTGGTTTTGGTTGCTTCTTGGCAAGTGAATGACCAACACAACCATGAACCAGATGCCTAATATCATCAACCAAAAGAACCCTAAAGTAACATAATATTAGGTGTATTATGCAATATTTATTTAATACTGAGATGCCTATCTTCAAAGCATCATCCTTAACCTAAAAACTATTAAACCCAAATTTTGGTCTCACTATGGAGGTATTCCACACTGGATTCACCGAACACAAATTAGGTTAGCTCATAATTCCTGTTGCTGTAGTAGTAAATTACGAGTAACTATGAAAGATGAAGCACTATTTCTTTCTAAAATCGCAAAGAATAATATGAAATCTAACACACCAACACATGCATCCATTCATAGCGAGAGAACTCACAATCACGAAAGACGATATTATCCCCTCTCTGAGATAATACAAAAAACTGCGAGATCATGGCAACCAACCAACTTTCTTCCCTGGTTCAACTCTTCTGTAACAATCAGAAAAGAATTTTCGATTAGAGCTAAATTGATTGTGCTTTTAAAACTTATCATCTGATACAAGCATCAATTGTTATGTATATAGTCAAAAGAGTAAGAGATTCAGCAATTAAATTGGAATTGAGCAAACCAAGAAATATCTGATTCACAAAAACAAATTATTCCTTTTCATGAAAGTGCAGATAAATGCGTACCTATGGAAGAATGAAGCGATGAGAACGATGAGATCTAATAAGCATACAATGATGGGAGATCGCAACTAGTCGCAAGTGTTTTTGCACAGCCTCGAGACTTCACACGGGGCGTTTGGGATCTGCTTAATTTTCTAGAGTTGAAGAAGTGTTTCGTCCTCTCGATCCGAATTCTCTCATCTTAGGGGCTGGGGTGTTTGTTTTACCTAGTAATTCATTGAAGATACTAATTTTAATATTTGGATTAATAATATTAATTATTTAGATTATATTTTAAAATTCTGAGTAAAGTGTTATTTTTATAATTTACATATATGATGTTTTTATAAATTATAAGTGATTGTATACTAAATCACTTGTGATTAAATATTAAAAATTTAAGACTATATTTTTTACATAGATTTTATTAAACACAACTCTATAATCGGTTTATCTGTATAGCTTATTTTTATAGCTTGTTCTTTATAAATTCGGTTTATTTTTTTCTTGTAACTAAAGAAGCTAAAAGCCAAATAATAGATCATTAAAACTAGCTTAAAAAATAAGTTCGAAAAAAAAAACTTTTACTAAGCTAAAACAAACACCCATATTACCTTTGTTCTTTCGTGTATTAATTTATTAATATTATGTAATTATTGTTTAATCATGTATCTTCAATTTATTAGACCACCATCACTGATTGGTGTCAAAATAACGATAAAAAATAAACCTAGTTATCTTATACTATTTAGGACGAGTGGGTATCGAATTCACGAGAAGCATGTGGTTAGTTACTAAATCTTATGTTCGATTGTAAATTAAAATCCAAAGTTGTGATTGATTTGTCTAATTTCTTGATTAACTACTAAGCATGAAAGAGCAAGAAACAAGAATAATAGATTGGTTTCGCTAATGGTTTCGGGTCAAGTCAATTTATACTTAAATAATTACTAAAACATGTAAATGAATAGGCTGTATAGACATAACTATTAACTCATTAATTGACTCAAATTTGGTACGGATTATGCCTTACTACACCAATTGTCTTATCTTTAACTACATTACACTAATGATGAAATCGGAACATTGGAGAGCTCACAATAATACCGTCTTATCACTCAAAATCAACCAACAAGTGTTGACACAAGAATGAAAGATATAATCATATGAATTTATCTCATAACTAATATTCAAGTATTCATATACTCAATTGTTCATCAAATATAGACATAAAATAACCAATCCCTAATCCCAGTTGCGATTACGGGGTGTTTAGCCAAGTATGATGGTGTGAAAGACGCAAACATAGTAGTAGAAGACATCTTCAAATGGTAGACTAAACTGGGGTTTGTGGTGGTGGAAAATTGGGTAGAAAAATGAGGTAATCTAACTAACGGAATGATTATTTAAGGTGTTGGAGAAGTAATAATCCAAAAAACACTTTTAAACCTTGACAGTTCTTGATTTTACCATGGGAGGATGATGAGAGATGATGATTAAGTGCTACAACAATAGCTCTCTATAGCTCCAAGAAGAAGAAGGCTTGAACGGATCAAACGGGTTGAGTGGAGATGAATGAATTTTGATTGTGGGCTGAAATGAATGAGATGAGTTTTGGGAGAATAAACTAGGGTTTGGGGGTTGTAATTTTCGCGGAGGAGAAGGTGGGGAGAAGAAAAGGAAAGGGTTATTTTATAGAAGAAAAAAGTAGAATGTGGCAACATTACTCTTGTGCAGTTTGTCTCTGCTTCTCACTCTTGATGCTTTTAGAGTAATGTTAAGTAACACTACTTTTGTCTTGTTTTCTTTGTTCTTATTTCTTAAACCCTCATATCATAACACATTTATCCTCATTTTTTATAAGCTTTCGTTATATTCATTTTAATCATCAAACATTCTCGATTTAGCTCCATTTCGCATATACCTATCATAAACACAAAACTAATCAAAGCACGACTATTATAACAAAATAAGTGCAATATATAAGGATTTTATGAATGGATAGATCATATGCAAAAGACGCCCATCAACTACCTTCTAGTCCTCCCTCATATTCAACCATTACTAATTTGAAACCTCCACCGCCATTGAAACCTCCATCACCATTGAAACCACCACCACCATCCTTCCTCCTTCACCTTTAACCACCAAGACCACGAAACCCAAATCGCAAACCCATTTCTAAAAATGAAAAGTTGCAAACAAAAATCACAATTCCATTTCTAAAAACCAAAGAAAATAATGCAAAATTGAAACCCAAATCAAAGAATGCAAAACTAAAACCCAAATTGGGAATAAAAAACCTTTGGTGATGGCATAGATAAAAAAAACTAAACCCAAAACCAATGAAATGGTGGCGACGGCCGCCGATCTGTTTAGTAAAACCCAAAGCCAGAGGCAATTGGTTACCTGACGAGGGTTGGTGGGCGGAGGCGGTGGTGGCCGAATTACCTATCAAACATGTACTTAAAATCGTAAATATTTACTTAAAAATAACAAACACATACATTTGAAGAGTTTCTTTGATGTGTTCTTTGAAGGACTAGCTTGATTTGTTGTTTGCAAGCAGACTATATCGGGAGGCGGAGGTAACAACATCAA
The DNA here is from genome assembly GCA_038502395.1 of Dittrichia graveolens. Lineage (NCBI taxonomy): Eukaryota > Viridiplantae > Streptophyta > Magnoliopsida > Asterales > Asteraceae > Dittrichia > Dittrichia graveolens. The sequence continues at coordinate 9,929,687 of JARJIL010000003.1, forward strand.
CGACAATGCAGATATAGCACGATGGTGAAAAGTGAAAAAAGGTTGAGAGTTTACAGTGGGGGTGATGTCGATGACCGAGAATTTGATAGAGACATAATTTTTTATTTTATTTAAAATAATAAAAATAATAAATGTTTAAAAAAATAATTACAAATTTGTAATGCCCAATTTATAAAACTAATATTTAAATAAAATACTATTTGAAGTGTTCACATATATTACAAAAGGAAAGCGGAAGCGTACATCGTTTAAAACTATGTTCATTCAAAATATATTCACATATGTACAACTGAAAGGTACTATGGAAGTTTTACATACTACACAACGAGTAATTAGAGTTTTCAAAAGATTTGTAAAACGGTAGTCAAACACGAGCATTGCCCCTGCCTTTATTGCGACCTGCAAAAACATTTAAAGTAGTATCTGATAAGCTACAAGAGCTTAGTGAGTACTGATTATATATAAACACATGTATAAGAGCACACAGAGATATCACACATATAGTAGAAAGTTATGTCAGTATCTGGTTCTAGACATAGCGCAACAGTCATAAGTCACAGTACTGTACTATATATGAGTCCTACTTCACAAGATAGTATGCTAATAAACGCGTATGATTAATACATGTATTATATTCCAATACTATAACACACATGGTGCAGATATGAGAAATAGTCTAGTAAACTCACCTTATAATAAGTTAATGTGATAAAAAACTTATATGACTTGATAAGGTATTCAATCACAATCCTATACATTAAATAACAAAATTACAGCAAATAACACATTATGTCCCGAAACAGGGACTACACGGGCTGTGGAAAGGGCCTACACGGGCAAATCAGGCTACATAGACTGTGTTTGACCTAGGTTGATACACGGGCCGTGTTGGCCTACACGGTCCAAGCTACACGACCTCCTCTGTTCTACACAGGCCACGTTCACGACCGACTTGCAGATTGTGTTTTGCACAACGACTGTTTTTTTATCAAAATGCGACCCAAATTTGATTCTAACATGTTAGGGGTATTTTCCTACACACCATACAGTGTATAACATAAATATTAACAACTACAAACATAAATTACACACCTTAATCTATGATTCAACCATTTAAATCATTTTGACCCATTAAACACTACAACTAACCAAGTACTCATACCTCGATGATTATAGGATTGAGACGATGATGATAATGCTAGTTATGTTGGTGTTTTGATAAAAAAAATTGAAGATGATATTGGCAGCTCTCAAAGCAGATATGTCTGTATGTAATGTCTATGATTAGTGTTGAGTTTAAAAGGAAATTGCATATATATACATATATATATACATTGAAAAGTTCATTTGAGAACTGTTATTATTACAAGAACCGTGAGAACCAATCTTAGATGTCCAATTCCTACTCCTTCAATTGGATTGTCCACCCATGAATTCCTTACATACACCTTGCCACACTCAATTCCCCCATGCTCGTCATCCATGAATTCCTTTATCCAAGATGAACGGCTAAGATTGGTTCTCGCGATTCTCGCAATAAAAACGGTTCTCAAATGAACCCTCCCCTATATATATAAAGGGAATGGTTCATGCGAGAAACTCTAAAATTACAAAAAGGGCGAGAAGCATTGTAAGCCACCATTGATTAGTTTTTGATCTAGTGGTTTACATTAATCATAATTAATATTTTTTTTAATTCAAAAGAGATTAGTAACAATTTTTTTATCTCTCTTCCCTTTAATTGTTTTTTTTCAAACTTTAGAGTTTCCAACTAATATTTTATAAAAACTTCCTACTTAATTTTTTTCCAAAATTTCTTTAGGATGTGCTATGGCCTAATCTTTAATTTCTTTTTATGATTTTTTTTCTGGCATTGTTTTCATACTAGTTCACTAATTAACCTTTCCAAGCCAAAAAATTTAGATATATGTTCATTTGTTAACTATTTAATAAATTAAGTATTCACGAATTTACTAATGAATCATTAAACAAAACTAACATCCACATCTGTATTCATTAGTGAACACCACAGAACCAACAAATTTTTTATTACAAAAACACAACATCCATAGTTGTGTTTATTAGTGAACACCATATACATAATCACATCTATGTTTATTAGTGACCCCGAATACAAAATCAAATATTTCCACTTAAAATCTTTGATTAGCAATTAACACTTAAAACCATATTTTCAGTTGAAAAAAATAGAGATTAAAATAAAAAAAGAAAGAAAAAGTAAAATAAAGAAACACAGAGAGCATCGAGGCGACACTTCCTTTATCTTCTCCGGTCACCAAAAAGAGGAAAGACGGAAGTTGGTGTTTGGCGATGGTTTACACTGGTGAAGGGTGTTGTTTGAGACATTGAGAGGCATACGAAAGATGGTCGATCGCTGGTTGAGAGAATATAAATAGTGACGGACCTGATGGGGGTGGTGGTGTTGAAAGAGAGTAGCTCAAATAGTAGATCCATTGTGATGGTCTTCTCTGATGAATGCTTGTTTCTTGAAGGGCTTCATTGGGCATATGTAGAGAGAGAAAGGGTGTTGACGAAGGGCTTTCACGGTGGTAATGGAGCATGTTAGAACCTAGAGGGGGGGTGAATAGGTTATATGCCCACTTTTTGAAGTTTTTAACAATGTTTGCAAGTAATTAAAGAGTTTAAGGAAGAAAGATATCACCAATGAAGTAGTTTGGACACAATGATTTATAGTGGTTCAAGCAAGGGTTAACAACCTTGCTCTACATCCACTCCTTGGCCTCATCCACCAAGAGTTGCTCCACTAACTTCTCTCCTTGAAGGTAGAGATAAACCTTTTACAACTTCTCTCTAATTCTAAGGCTAGAGATGATCCTCACTTCTCTCTAATTCTAAGGCTAGAGATGATCCTCGCTTCTCTCTAATTCTAAGGCTAGAGATGATCCTCGCTTCTCTCTAATTCTAAGGCTAGAGATGATCCTCGCTTCTCTCTAATTCTAAGGCTAGAGATGATCCTCGCTTCTCTCTAATTCTAAGGCTAGAGATGATCCTCGCTTCTCTCTAATTCTAAGGCTAGAGATGATCCTCACACAATTACAAATATATAAGAAGGTAATGTAGTGTTTGAACTTTGAAGGCTTTCACTCTTGCTTCATTCTTGATCTTGAGATGTTGAATTTGTATCAAGAATATAAGCTCACAAGTTTTTGTATATGTTCTGTGTTTTTCAGATTGCAAGAGCTTTGTAAAACACAAGACTTGAGTTGCCTTAAATAAGCAAAAAGGTGCAAGCTCAAAAAGTGTCCAGACTGTCCACGGTCGATCCACGGTCGACCGTGGCATCGACCGTCGGCCTGCTGGAACTTTTTGAGACTTGTAAATATAGACGTTGGCCTTTTACCAAAATCACACACAACCCATTTTTACCATAAAAATGCATTGAAAAGAAACTTAAAAAAAGTTGGGTTAGTGTCATACTTCTTAAGTTTGAATTTAATCATAAAAATGGTAGTTTAGAAACCAAATGCACAAAGCATGTTGGAAGTTTACCTCTTTGAGAGATTCCTTTTGCTAAATATGGTTTTGGTTTATTTCAATAGAAGATTATGTTTAGTATTTGCCAAAATAGAAATTCATTTGCTTTGACTACCAAGCTTGTGATTTTATAAAAAATTTCTCAATTTTTATAAAAGTTTTTATAAAAAATATTTTATAAAAACTTAAACTCATTTAATTATTTATTTTGTAAGCTCATAAACTTTGAACGTTTATTTGTAGGAATCTTCGACATCGGCTTCTACTTGAACTCGGATCTTGACGATTGGAGCTTGGCCATTTGATGAAGCTTGTTTTGTAGATTATAGATGAGAATATATTTGATTGAATATATATATGTATATGTGCACATATGTTAATGTTAATACATACAATTATATAAACAAGTTGTAAATTTTTGTGTCAACAAAAGAGGATATATTTGTAAGCCTATTTTTCCCAACAGAGCCGACGACGAAGGGATTTAGCGGATGGAAGCGGTGTTCTCCGCAGTGGTTAGTGCTCGACCGATGGTATCAATAGTGGTTGGTGCTTGACCGGTGGTATCCACGATGGTTGGTGCTTGATGAACAACCGGTCACAACTGTTGATGTGGGTTTTGCATTTACGAAGGCTGCATCTTTGACACCAACAATGTATGAGAAGCAATAATGCTTATTGCAACATAATACAACTTTTAGGGTTGAAATTTACAAGGAAGAAGATACATAGTAGACAGAAAAAATTGAATTTTAGCCGGCGAGGGTTTCAAGGTGAGGGGGTTGTTTAAACTAATGAGGGAGAAGGGGAAGATTTAGGGTTAGTGTGTGGAGGGATAGAGAAACTAGAATTTTAAAACTCCAAATTCCAACGGGTGTTAATCGTGAATTAGGGGTGGTAAAGATTTATTAGGATATGATTTTATGTAAAAAGCCTTATTTACCCTTTGCTTTATTAGAATACTAGCATTGATTTTCAATTTATTTACCAAACTACCATATATAATCTTAGCTATTGATTATCTCATCATGTGGTTTATAATGTTTCTCGCACTTCTCGCAAAACTAATGTTTCTCGCATGAACCCCTCTCTCTCTCTTTATATATATATATATATATATATAGGAAAAAGTTCAAACGAGAACTGTTTTTCGTACGAGAACCGCGAGAACCAATCTTAGACGTCCAATTTTCACTCATTCAATTGGATTGCCCACCCATGAATTATTTATATGCACCTTGCCACACTCAATCCCTCCACGCTCCTCATCCATGAATTCCACTTACTACTTGAATAACCAAGATTGGTTATCGCAGTCTTCGTACAAAAAACAGTTCTCGTTTAAACCCTCCCATATATATATATAAGTATCATATAATGGCAGAAATGGTCCATATACTTATCAACTTTTATTTTGACTGATTTAGCCTCTCTAGTTTTATAAACACATCTAATCTTATATAGGCAACTCATAATGTATGTAACACTTATTTATTTATTAATTTTTAATTAAGGATAATCGAACCTTGGTGTTACATAGTTAAAAAAAAATTAATAAACAAATGAAACAAAGACGATTCGTCTTTTTAAGTTTAATAGGGGACCAAATCTTCAAGAAGTTTGGCTCAAGAGAAATCAAATCTTAAAAAACAAACCCCATAACCCAAATTTGACAAAACCACATAAAGTAATTAACAATTTTTTTAATAAGTTAGACGTAAATTAATTATATAGTAAATTACATATTTTGTCTCTATGGTTTACCACTAATTGTAATTTTTGTTCCTAAACTTCATTTTTACGCTTGTTGTCTTTATAGTTTACATTTTGTTTTACTTCTAGTTATGGATATAAATGAGTCAAAACTCAAGCCGAGGACGATAGTTCTTTTAGCAGGGCTTGTTTTTTTTAAAATTTTGGCTCGGCTCGTTTAGAGCTCGTCATATTGAGCTAAACTCATTTAAGATATACGAGGCTCATGCTCAACTCGATTAGGTTCTTTTAGGCACGGGTATTATTCTGAGAATTTAATGATACACACACACACTACAAATAATTATACATAAAGCTCCTTAATAAAAGCCCACTTTATGAGTCTCGAGCTCGGGCTCGTTTATAGTCTAGGTTCAAGCTCATTAAGGATTTGCTCGTTTCGAGCTTTCAACAACATGATCCCTGGTAGCTTGCTTGTAGCTTAACTCGTTTACAACCATACATATGGTCCCTTGCTCAGTTAAAACTAATTAAAGTCGGTTAAATAACCTGAAACTAGTTTACCCTTACAAATATGTAAAAATTATATAAACAAAATAAAATCATAAATAACAAAATCCCTTTTTTCCCCCTTCGATTCCCAACCGACCCCCTCTTTCTCCAAATTTGTAGGCAATGAATATTGCAAACAAACCTTGACTCCACCATATCCAACTCTCTTCCAATTAAATAACCCAACACCCATATATCCGCCACACTTAGACCCACACACCATTGCGGGAAGAAGTGAACATCACAAACGAACACAATTGACATCGTACACACGCCACCTCCCTACATCGAAGAACATCAATGACCTAGTCATGAACACACCGCAACACATAGAGCCCTACAGAACCACACTCTCTTTCCTCTCCTTTTATTTATGTTTCATGAAATTGATTAGGGCTTCATCAATTTCGAAATCGTCTATTAGGCTTTTTGAATCAACGTCCGTTTTGAAAGCGATTGTAGTTTTTGATTTATGTGGGTTTTTGAAACGAACTAAGGTTTTGTAGATCTGGGGTAAGGTGATGTTAGCCGGCAATCAGGGTGATAACTGATGTCGGAGATTAATTTTTTAGGGTGATACTGAGCGGCAATGAAGGTGATGCTGATGTCGGCAATGAACCTGTAAGGATGGGGAGGTTCTTTCCTTTTTTTATTTCATTGGGTGTGAATTGACCAAATTATATTCTTTTTGGTTTTCTATTATTATTCTTGAAACTCAAATTTATTGCACAATTGTTTTTGTATCTAATCTTTGCCAAAAACAGTCGATGCAAAACTGCAAATAAATAGATGGTAGACGACTAAAAACGATATTTATCAAAGTCAAGGGTCCATTTCTATAACTCATACTTCTAATAGCCTGTATTCAAATTTACACAGCGGGGCAGGCTTCATACGGCATAGCGTGTAACACCAGTTATATCAATCTAGGGTTTCACCAAATTAGGGTTTTCACATTTCCCACAGGCATCAACGATAACAATGGAGGTAGAATCAGCTGGTAACACCGTTACAGATCCATCAAACGCCCTTGTGCAGCCGCAATCTCTTCTACTAATAAGAAATTTAGCTTCCTGCAACAACACCGCTAGGTCAAAAGCTCTCCGAGAACTCACGAATTGGCTTCCGACACAGCTCGAAATCTCCGACGATGAAATGAAGAAGCTCTGGAAAGGGCTTTTCTACTGCATCTGGCACGCCGATAAAGCTCCCGTCCAATCGAATCTCATTAACAGACTGTCGTCCATGTTATTAACCCTAGATGTCCCACTCTCACTCCATTACCTATCAGTTTTCCTGACGACGCTACGTCGTGAATGGTCTGGCATCGATGTGCTCAGGTTAGACAAGTTTTATTTGCTTATTCGTCGATTTGTAAATTGCAGTTTTCAATTTCTTAAAAAGAATTCGTGGGACATTGAATTGTGTCGACGTGTGATGACTATTTACGAAGAGAAGTCTTTGTTGGCTAATGAGAAGAAGTTTTTAGGTAATGGTGTTAATTATCATATCGTTTCTGTATTTCTGGATGAAATCAAAAACTATTTGCCTGTCAATGGAGAAACATATGAGATACTTTTTAAACCTTTCCTTACTGTCATGAGTATATGTCAAGATAAGGTTTTGGTGGGGAAAACTAGGAGTAATCTTTTTGAGACTTTGTTGTGTATGGGAAAGTCTTTGCTTGAGAAGAAGAAAAATGGTGAAGGCGATGTAGAGGACTGTGAGGTTGTGAATTTGGGGACAATAGCATTAAAGATGGGGTTTGCAGCTAAGTGTTATGAATTGGGATCATCCAGTGATTGTTTTCAGGGGAACAGAAAGGTTTTGTTTGGTTTGCAGAAGGAGTTTTTGAAATTAGAGAAGGATTTGGAAGCTTCTGGTGTTGAAGTTTCATTTCCTGTTGTCCAAGTTGATAATGGTGATGAAGAAGTTCCTGATTTGGTACCTATTGTTGCTGAAGTCACACAGAAGGTTAGTTCTTCTTTGCTATTGGAATCATCTGGAAGTGTTGTCGGGGGATCTAAAAAGTCTTCAAAGAAAAAGAAGAAGAAGAATAAGGCAGCCAAGGACGGTTCAGATAGTCAAAAACAAGAAATGGCAAAAGAAAATGATGATGGTAATGTGATTATTGTGAATGGGGATAGTATAAGCAATGGAATAATCAATAACGGGAATGAGATTACGTTTAGTGAGCGCTTTAGATCAAATCTTCAGATGGAGTTTGAAAAAGTAGCTGAAGAAGAGGGCTTGGATAAAGATGGTGAATCAAGTTTGCTAGATTTATCAACAATCACCGTCTCAAATGGTAAAGTTCCAAAAAAGAGAAAGAGAGCAAGGAATGCTGATGCACGTGAGTCCAACAACACCGTCGATGAACAAGGTGTCACTGTCATGAAAAGTGGTGAAAAGAGCGTGAAAAAAGTTCGATTTTCTATCAAGAATAACTTGGTATGGAAGCCACAGAGTCCACTGCCTCCTCAAAGTCTCAGAATCCCACCCTCTGTTACCCCTCGTGGCAGTGCCTTAAAGAAAGGGGTACCCCCTGGTCCAATTAGAGAGATTCCTCCTGCAGTAAAAAGGGTGAAGAAGAAGAAGGTTCGAAAGGTGATGATGACCACCTCCCCCGCAATCAAACGACTGAGGAAGCTTCAGACTCTTTCTGCTTAACTTATGATGAAGGTTTGAAGAACCATAATGATTGTTCTTTTTTTTTCAATTTTTTAATTGATGTTGAGATTTCCTGTTTCTGGTGCTTGTCTTTCGAAATCAGACAGTATCCTATAGACGTTGTAGTCCTATAGTTTGTTACTAGATGCTTGAGTGAATCTGAAAATGAATGATACTTGAGTTAGTGCCTCGTTGTTATGGAAACTTATGCATTACACAAGAAAATAACCATATGTTTAAGATGATTATGCTTTATCTTGCTGCAATGATAGTTTTCTGTATTGGCTGGAATATTAGTTTTTCCTACATAAGGTTTAGGAAAATGTCATAATTAGCAACGCACTGCTAATAATGTTCTATTTTAGTAATTATACTTAGGATAGCGATGCTAATTTGGTTATTGTCACCGGCTTCTGTAGGTAAATTTAGTTATTAGTTTCTATTTTCTTATTATAGGTAATTGTGTTTCAGTTTGTGTTGATATTACCAAGCGGACAAAATTGAGATATATCATCATTTAAAATGAAGCAAATCAAGGAGACAATTACCCACATCCACCCCCACCTCTCACTCAGAAAAAAATACTGCACTGCTGCCACCACCTCCCTCTTCATCTTCTTCTATTTCTTTGTTCTCTTTCTTCTTTATTTTACATCTAGGTTAGATCTAAGTTGGGTGTCTTGGTTGTGGATTGGTGTTTAGATTTCTGTGTTGTTATGTGTCTTTGTATGTTTTTTACTGTCTTGATGTGTGTGTTAACTGAGCGTGTGTTGATGTGTGTTTGGTTGTATTTGTGTGTGTTTGAAAGCGGTAGTGATTATTGTGTTTGAGAAATGGGTTTGGAACTTAGGTCTTAGGATGTTGAGTGTGTGTATTGATGTGTGTTCAAGTACGTGGTTCAATGTGTGTGCGCGCTTTTTCGAAGTTTGGGTTTGAATGGTTGTTTTGGCAGTGTTGGCGGAAGCAGTGGCAGTTGAGGGGTGGTGGTTGACAGAATGACAGAATGACAGCAATGGGTGGTGGTGTTAAATGGTGATGGTGAAGAAATTCAACATACTCAAACCAAATTGATGAGATTTGTCTACTTCACCAAATTGATGTAGAACCTTCAACATAATTAACCAAATTCAAAAGCTTTTTACCAGGTTCTAATGGTAAGGCTATCAAAACTGAACCACCAAATTAAAGTTCAAATACCAAACAAGGACCAACAACTTAGCTTTTTGTGCCTGTGTTTAGAACCGCCTATCTATAGCACTGAAATACTTGCCAAGTTTTACTGTGGTGGACTGGTGGTTATACATAGACCAATATTTATTACAAAATTTTATTATTTGCTACTTGAGAGCTTGATTCCTGACTTTGATTCTATTTCAACATCTTCACAAGCACACAGAAAGAGTATTTTGAGTCTCAAATGGTGAAAGCAAGATGATAGATTTTGTTACACAGAAGATTGATACATTTCTCTTTGGGCTATGTGCTTAAGATATAGGCTGGTTATCTTTTTTTTGAATTGCAAAGAGAAGGGAGCCTAGGAAGAGAGCTTCGACATGGTCATCACCCTCACCTAGACCACCAATATATTATAAATCAAACCGACCTCTAGCAAGGAGCTAGAAGCAAAAGTTTTACAATACAACACAAGGAAAAGGAAATGAGAACATAAGATCAAAACGGGCTCTTACACCATTTATCCCACACAATCTGTGCTTTTTTTATTCTACTACCCACCCATAAAGCCGATATACGTTGAATGGAATGAAAAATGTCTTCATGCTTCACAGCCTCCTGATCCTCGATCTTAACATGTAAGATTCTGTTTCGACGCGTCCACAAAGACCAAAGAGTAACTACAAAAATAGCATGTAAGATCAGTTGCTTTACATTTTTAATATCCGAAGTAGCCCACTTACTAACAAAAGCCTCCATTGAATGCAGCCTTTGCTCCGACCTTTGACACCAGGCCCACACTTTTCTCCAAACTTGTTGAGCATATGAGTAAAGAAAAAAACAATGATTCAAATCTTCTTCCTGCTAATTACATCCCATACATAGAGGAGAATCCAAAGAAATCCCTTTCCTAATCAAGTTTGATCTTAATGGAAGCCCATTATTTATAAGACGCCACAAAAAAATATTAATCTTCTTAGTTAGAGAGGGGTTCCAAAACAAAATAACAGGTTGAGGCGACAATGGACAGATCTTCTTTTGGATTAACGAAGTCATCTTTTTTACCGAGAATAAACCATTTTTTTCTATCTTCCATATCCAAGAATCGAGCCCATTTGTGTTAAAATCCATAGATACAAGCAATCTAATCAATTCATTCAATTCTTCAAAGTATCTTCCCTTCACATCTGCCCGCCATCTATCCTTCTGATATATAACTTCAGAGTTTCCGTAGGCTTGTAATCATACCCGTGTATAGCGAGTCCTAGAATCGTATGCCTGCTGTCCAACAATTCGGGGGACTTGTTCTGGATTTTGATTAGGGTCTAGTTTGAATTATCTTGTTGCGTTGATGACATTCGTTTTGCTGCATCCATGAAGTGTGGATATTATACTGAAAAGCCACCCCTACTTCTGGTTATAACATTCTTTGGGTTGCCATATGCGACAATGTTTGGTTAATTGTGACTCAAAATCAGAGGGGTATTAACATCACAAGCTTTTGGAAAGAACTAGGAAACATTTTGGATTATGTTTTTGTATCCTAGAATCCATCATATGTTGTTTGAGTCCCGGATAAGATGTTGAGGAAGTAGAGACCGAATATACAATCCAAATAGTTTAACCAGCGACTTATGGAGAGTAATAATTTTTTAGGGCTTTCAGACTGTCGATGATAGCAACGAACAAAGGAGAGAGTATTTCCGATGGTTGAGTTTTTTTATGCAAGGATGTGAGGCAGTGAATCAGTGATATGGAGAAGTGTTTATTCGGCTTCCCTTATCTCTCGTAAAGCTCCAAACAAACATCATGATCTAATTCATTAAGTTGAAAACAAACAACACCGTCATAGTAGACTTCATTTGACCTTTTAGTAGACTATGTGTTTTTTTTTCTTATTAAGTGTTATATGGATAAAGTGTCTGTTTGAATAAATGATGTCTATGTGGAATAAGCAGTACTGTTATTTGTTTTATGTGTTGAATGAACTGTCTGAATAAAAAAGAATAAAATCATTAACTTAATACGGAAAGTATCATCCTCTTAGCTTATTTTATTAAGTCATTTTTTATGGATTAAGTAAAAAACAAACAATATGGTTACAACTTACTAGTTTAAGTCTCTTATCTATTAAGTTAATTAAGCCAAAACCAAACCCCACCTATGTCTTAAAAGTGCATACAGATTCGGGTCCTAATCCGGACTCAATTTGAGTTCACCAGTCCAAGATCCAAATTGTTTTTGCATTATGAAGTTCTACGTTCATATGAAAGTTCAAGTAAAAGGCCCAACTTACATCTTTAAAGAATCAAAGTGAGACCAGACCTGATCTAACTACTATTTTTGATGGGTTATGTTATAATTGTGCTCATACTAGAATGTTGAATGATGTACATATGACTAAACCTAAGCTCGATATTTATAACAAAGCAAGTAACTCAAGAAACCTTAATTCTAATTATGGAAAACATAATTATCCAAAATAGAAGATCCTTAGCCGCCACACAACAAAGAAAACAACTTGGGCTCCAAGTTGCCTGCTCCACGTCGTGGTGCAGGTCCCCACGCCGAGCAACATCGGTGTTGCGCTCCGTGCACCTTTGCTCCATGCCGAGCATCATATGCTGCGCTTCGAGCACTCCTGCTGTACGCCGAGAACCTTGTTTTTTTAGTTTCAAATACCTTTCAAGCCATTTCAAATCATATTCCAACACGAATCATGCACAAACACATCATAACCAATAATTTGTTTGCAAGTGTTTTTATCGAGATTGTTACAGGTTTGACGTGGATCACTAGAGAGGGTCAAATAGTTAAAACACATAGTATTTTTTAAGAATTAACATATCTTATCTTAAATTCTAAAAAGTAATTTGTATACTTTAATTCTTCACCATGACTCACCACTACACTCCTAGCCAATACAAACTAAAAAGTAACGTTTCAATGTGACAAAATAATTTTTTTTAAATATGCTATCTTGTTATACTTTGGTATATATAGTAATCACCATGTGATGTTAGCTTTTTCTTATTTTATATTTTTGTGGGGGATAAAATCAAAAAAGTAAAACGTAATATACAAATCATATCTTTTTTAAATATTTTTCTAAGAAGATGTTAGGACCATTTGCCAAAAAAATAAAAACGTTATCTATAAAGCATCTAGTGACGGATGTTTTTCCTTTATACATATATATATAACATCAGAAATGTTCAATACCGTCCTAATTTAATTTATAGTTTTGAGTGATAATTTATAGCCATTAAATTTTAAGATTTAATGTTCCAGATTCAATCTTAGATTATAATCAAAATTGATATATTTGTATTAAAAATGACATTTATGATTTTTTAACTATTGGTCCCCACTTTCTCTCTCCTCTAATTTATTTAGAATTAATTATCCCACAAACCGTTAATCGTTAGACGAAACGAATTATACCGTTGCGATCCTCGTGTTCCCCTCTTTTATTAGAGAGGTCACTTGATATACTTTCGACAATTTTTTTTTCTCATTTTGTTAGATTGGACTTAAATTTTATTAAAGTATAATCACATGTGATTCATAGAGGTGTGATCAATATAGTCTTTATAAAATTATAGTTTGGTATTTGATAATCCGGCGAAGTTCTATGGTTTAGTAACAAAAAATCAACAATTGAAAGTGATTCTAAGTTATTAGTTGTTTCATAACACATTTGATTATCTATCTCTTATACATGCACATAATTACAGGTGATTTGATTAAATGTAGCATTTTTATGTCACATATTTGACAGAATCAATCACATGTGATTGTGTATAGAATCACATGTGATTGAATACCAAAAACATAATATTTGGTATTCAATCACATATGATTGCATATTTAATCACATGTGATTTTGTACAGAATCACACGAGAGTTTGAACAGATTCATATGTGATTGAATACCAAATAACATGAGATTTGGTATTCAATCATATGTGATTGCATAGGGGATTGTTCAAACGTGAACTATTCTTATTACGAGAACCAATATAAAAGACATCGAATTCGAAGGAGAACACATCTAGACCTTTGATAGAGGAGATAAGATGTTGCTAGTACACAATATATGCATAAATAGGTAGACAATGCAATTGGATTGGGTAAAATTGAATATGTACATACATGTATAAATGGTTTTAAGCAAACGTTAATTTTCTAAGCAAACATTCAAATAAACGTTAAATGATATACAATTTAAGAAGATAAAAAAATTAATAAAACAACACATGTATATTGTTATGAATCACAATGAGATTTGGTATTCAATCATATGTGATTGCATAGGGGATTGTTCAAACGTGAACTATTCTTATTACGAGAACCAATATAAAAGACATCGAATTCGAAGGAGAACACATCTAGACCTTTGATAGAGGAGATAAGATGTTGCTAGTACACAATATATGCATAAATAGGTAGACAATGCAATTGGATTGGGTGAAATTGAATATGTACATACATGTATAAACGGTTTTAAGCAAACGTTAATTTTCTAAGCAAACATTCAAATAAACGTTAAATGATATACAATTTAAGAAGATAAAAAAATTAATAAAACAACACATGTATATTGTTATGAATCACATGTGATTATACATTAATAAAATTCAAGTCCAACCTAACAAAATGAAAAAAAAAGTTTGTCTAAAGTATATCAAGTGACCTCTCTAATAAAAGAGGGGAACACGAGGATCGCAACGGTATAATTGGTTTCGTCTAACGATTAACGGTTTGTGAGATAATTAATTTTAAATAAATTAGAGGAAAGAGAAAGTTGTGACCAATATGTAAAAAGTCAGAATTGTGTCCCCTTATATCAATTTTAATTATTATCTAAGATTAAATCTACACCATTGATCTTGAAATATAATGGCTAAAAATTGTTTCTCAGGACTATGATTTTAATAAAGAATATATTGAACAAAACCCTATATAACATCTAGTGTGGGAAAAGTTCAAACGAGATTTTTTCACGTATGTAGACTGTTTGTAACATCATTAATGACTTATTAATAGGGGTATTTTGGTTATTTATATATTTTTTCTAACCGTGAATTGCGTCTGAGTGGATCGTTATTAATGTGCAAGACTTAATTTACCGAAAATACCCCTCATTAATGTGTAATCATTAGTCATTAACAAGCCAACCATTAATTAGCTGTTAAAATTATTAGTTATTGATTTATTTTAATCAAAAATCAAAATTAGTTTTTATAGTTCTCGTATAAAAAACAGTTCTCATTTAAACCCTCGTGTATATATATATATATGTATATATTGATATTCTTGATTTAACATGTTACTTTACCTCATCACTTCACAAAAATCTCTGAAATTAATAATTCTAGAGACAAAGTACATTATAATACTTAACATCTGGCAAAACGATCAATAGTATATAGAAAATTTTATAAATAAGAAATTATAATAGTTGTAATTTTACTAATTGGTGTCTTATTTTATATTTGTGAGAAAAAAACTTTACATACGAATGATGTCATAACTTTGACCCCTGATGATATCATGCTTACGTCATTACTTTTGGATTATTCGCCAATCAACAAGTATATAATAATGTGTAGCTGATCCAATTCAATCCTGTGGCACACCTCACTTTACTCACCCAAACCACCTGCCCAAACTAAGAACGATGCAGGGTTCAGGCAAGCTGCTCGTAAATGAAGCCAAGGATCCGGTTCCACCAAGAGGCTCGGTCATAAGAGAGATTGTGAAAGACATAGTCACTAGTTGTGGTGGCAAAAAAGCAACCTAGCTAGCTAGCTAGCGATCGAGCCGTTGGTGCGCGCATAACTCCCGATCGCCCAAATCGTTTAGATATGAAACCCCGGTCCATGTACATACCCGTGAAGTGATATGATGTATCTAGATCAACATGTTTTACCTTAATCAGGTTTTTTTTCTTCCTTCTGAGTGTTCTAGTTGTGATGGTGAAATAAAAGTATGTACTTTGGTTTCCTGTAACTTGAAGAAAATCATGATCTAAATATTAGCTTTTCATGTTATTAACTTTCTACTTAGGGGGCGTTTGGTTCGTTGGAATTGGATGGAATTGAGCATTCCTAAATCTTGTTTCTGTTTGGTTCGCGGAATTTATGGAATGGAATTTGACCATTCCAATGAATTCCTTAAATCAAAGGGAATTCCTTCCTCAAATAGATGGAATTCTAAGGAACTCTTTAAATTCATAAGGAATCTCAAAACATAATTGTTATCTTCTATCCCACCCCACTCCCGTCACCACCCCAACCCCACCCCACCCTACCCCTACCCTACATCCCACCTTACTCTACACTACCCACCCCTACCCCACCCCCACCCCCACCTCTACCCTACGTCATCCCACCATACTCTACCCTCCCTACCTTACCACCACCGTCGCTACCGTCACCGCCACCACCACCACCGTCGCCGCCGCCACCACCACCGTCACTTCCGCCACCGCCGCCACCACCTCCACCGCCGTCATCAACAACCTCTACCGTCACTTACAGCCACCCTCCACCGCCACTCACTGCCACCCTCCACCACCACCCACACCCGCCGCCGTCACCACTGCCGCCCTAGGTAGACTATAGGATGGGGGTAGGGTGGGGGTGGGGTACGGTGGGGTGGGTGGGGTAGGTGGCAAAGGGGGTAGGGGGTGGTGGACGGTTGATTGTATAATTTATTTTGGTTTATACGTATTGAATTAATTTATTTTTTGCTAGATTCCAATTCCGGTCTTTACTAACCAAACGGACCCTTAATTCTCTTTTTTATTAAATCAAACTCGGGGCAAGTGTCAAAATAATACAAAAAAAGATACGAAAACAGAATTAATAGTTTTTATATGTCATTGTTTAGTAAGTAAAAGAATGAAATACATGTATTTAGTAGAGATAAACGAATTTTTCTTATTAGTATGGTTGTTACCATTTTTGTAGTGAATTAAAATTTTGATGTTTTCGGTTAATTTTTGAGGAAATGATTGATAAAGTTAATATTATATAACTTATGTGATTTTATTTTTACAAAGCCCTTTAAATGAAAGGTAATCTAGTAATTTTAATATTTGTTCGTTGAAGTGATTTGTGAATGTAACATCATCTAAGTTATGTGGTATAATCCTATACGTATAATTAGTTTTTTTAAAACAAAAAGGAAGTTAGGTAAAGAGCTGCGAAATAATCATTACCTCTGCCTAACAACTTAAATTATATTAATATATCAATTCAATCTTCAAGCAAGATGTTAGGAGAGATTATTACAATACAAATTAAAATAAAAAAAAACAGGATCACAACATCAGATAAACCAAGTAAGAAAAGTTACACTTTGATCTAAATTCTTGTCTATTTCAAGATCATATAAATCAAGGAAGGAAAATATACTTTAAAGGTGTTGAGCATACCCATCTACCGACCAGAAGTGAGTTACATATGACCATATATTCCTGGTGAAAAATCTTCCAAATTAACATTCGAATTAGACAAATATACTTGAGCTAGCTTTCCTAGGATTAGCAATTAAATTGGTTTCACAACCTGATAAATCATGTAAACTTTTAATAACTTTTGCCCACAAGGCATGATGTTTTTATATAGTTAAGTATTTCTTAACTTTGGTCTGTTTTATGCTAAGATGTTAGATTTTGACGTTAAAATCTTAAAGATTATTTAGTAAGAACAGTTGATGCGATGTATCATGAGCGGACCAAGTATGTAACACACAATAACATATGTTATCCCTTAACATTTTAATTAGTATTTCTGAGTTAGCGACTACTAATTAAAATTTTGTATAGAATGTCCACTTATATGTGATTGTAAGAAATTGATTCACTCTCATTCCTAATTAATAATCTAATAACTAATATAAATGTCTTCTTGTATAGACATTATTACTCTCATAGTCTTATGCATTAACTTTAAACCTTATGTTAATGTGTGTTTTTATTTGAACCTTTTGTAAATCTAAATTGAAATGTGATGTATATGAATGTATATTTAGTATTGAAAACTGTAATTAGTTAATATGACATGTCTGATATATAAAAAAGGAGGTCTTAATTATAATTTGTTGATTGGATATGAATTACGATAAATATACAGATTTTTTTTAAGATTCCAGAGTGGGGATAGACTTTCAATTCTATCACGACCTTGCACGTGCATGTTACGACTTACGAGGCTACAAATGACCTAAGGACCACGATTAGTCACGCATATGACCAAATATACAAAAAGTGGTGCCCATGAAAGCCTAGTTTTGTCTTCAGTCTACCATGGTAGGGCTCAATGGCATCAAGTCCTTTAGAGATACACCCAACATTTAGAACACTTTAAATTAAGGCGGCGCATCCCTCGATATTATCACATCGGGTGAAACTATCTGGACTTACTTGATTGTCTAATTTGATCCCGCTAATATGACGTATGTGGATGTATGACATGTATTAAAAACTGTAATTAATTGATTTAACATATAAAAAGGAAGATGTTCAAATATTAGCACCCTATCACATCCTCTTATATGGGCTTTTCCCTCTATTATACTAAATCACACAATTATCATAAGCGTCCTTTTTACGTTATCGGCGTTTACTTAACTATGTAAAAAGTTAATTATTTAATCAACGGGTAGTTTTAAAAGAATATCGATCAGAGTGTTAAATTCCTATTTATTATGTTTATTGTATTATATTATATTATATATTTTAGTAAGTATGAGTAGTTTAATAGTCAAGTGTCATTATCACACATAGGATTAGTTTAGGACTTCAGGTTAAAAACTGAAACTACCTACAAGCTATAAATAGGAGTTTGTAACACTAATAATTCTAAGCTTTCGTTCATACGATTCATATAAGAGAATTCTTGTTACTCGTTTACACGCATAATAGAGTTCATATTATTATGCTGACTGCTTCAATTACTCGTTTATACACATACATACTAGAGTTCATATTATTGTACTGATTGCTTTAATTACTCGAGATTAAAGTACAATAAAAGGTGAGTTGTTTTATGCGCAAAGAAAGATAAAATCTTCATAACAAAAAGTAGAGTATTTAAATAAAATTAGTTCCAAATTAAGGACACATATGTACAATGTAAAAATTATACTGTTGGATATAATATAATTGTTAGAGAATGAACTGAATTGTACTCTAATATTAAAGAATTGGAGGACGTACAAACTTCGCAAAACAGACAACCATTTTTCTCAATAAGAAAAACGATCTCTGCATATTCTAACGAGCTTTACCGATTGCAAAATCTACAAAGAACAATTTCCGAGCTTTACTGATTGCAAAAAGAAAAACAATATCTGCGTATTTTGATGAGGGAAATCGTTATGATGCTTAAATAGATAGTTGTTATTTCAGTTATGTATAATTTTAAAAGGAACGCAAAGGATGAGATTGTTAAATATATATTTATCGTGTTTATTATATTTTTAGTAATGTTAGTTTAATAATTAAGTGTCATTATCACATATGACATAGTTTATGATAGAAATACAAAGTATAAATAGGAGCTTGTAACCCTAATATTTCTAAGATTTCATTCATATAATTCATTTTAGAGAAGTCTCGTCTCTTATTTATACACATACATACTAGAGTTCATATTATTATGTTCGTTACTTCAATTACTAATTCATACCAGATCGACTTGAACCTTCACAGAACAACTTCAAACCCACCTGTAGTGCAATACCCATTTAATAAATGTCTTATTCTTTTATTAGTTTTATTTTATTTTTTATATCTTGTGTTAAAATACTTAAATATCGTATATTATACTTCGAGATACACATCATATTATATCGCAAGCGCACACAGAATTCACATATTCACTTTCCCAAGTGTGGGGGCTCCACTCAAAGACAGAGGCACGTTCTATACATAAATTAATCCAATAATTTTTGTTTTTAGATTTGGATTATATGTTGTTTTCGGGTCGGATCTTTTAATTTGTCTCCGACTCTTGTTTGAGGGTATCCACAAATGCTCTTAATACATGTGTATATAAAAACATACCTAATAAAAATATAGTAATAGTAATTATTATTAAAGTAGTTGTCTCCTCTCTCCGTTAGATGACAAAATACAAGCATCACACGTATATGCCTTTTCCCTTTTTTATTAATTCTCCGACACAATAGTCAAGTAAATAATAGTAAAGCTAAAAGAAAATAGGTATACAAGCATCACTCTTCTATCTTTCTCTTTTGAATTTTTACGTTCGCTTCTCGAGTTTTTTTTTAAAAAAAGGGAGGAAAAGAAAAGAAGGAAATAAAGAAAAAAAAGAAATAATTAAATTGTGTTTTTAAGGTAGAAGGAAAATGAAGTAGACTTCTTTCCTTTCAAATCATCTTATATTTGGAAAATAAGTTTTTTTACTAAATAACCCCTCCTCTCCGGGGCCGGTCCAATAGTTTTTTAGGCTCTGGGTAAAAATTTAAAAAGGGCCCTAAAATAATTTTTTTTAAATAAATAATATTTACATAGGACATGTTTGTTGGGCCCTAGGCGGTTGCCTTGGCCCAGGGCCGGCTCTGCTCCTCCCGCTCCATTTTCCTTCTTAAAAAAATTTAAGAATACACAACTTTAATGGTTCTCTCCCTTCCCCTCCGTTTTCTTTCAAAAACCAACTCGAAAACACAGCATTACAGTTCACTTTTTGGTCATCTCTTTAGATCTCAAATTTACCCTCAAACTCTACCAAATAATTTGAAGAAATCAAGTCCACGGATAATTACTTGGAGGCTAGAGCGGTCTGAACAGAGGTCAGAGGAAGGCTTTGTTTGTTTTTTTAAAAAAGGTCTTATTTTAAGGAAAGGTCTGCGGGCACGCAGACATTTCTAAAAGCTTGTTTGTTTTTTCAAAGAAACGTCTGCGCGCCCGCAGACATTTTTAATAAGGCTGTTTGTTTTTTCGCAGATATAAGACCTTATTTTGTCTTACTTTTGCTTATTTTGAGAAGCTAAAAATTACAGTTTTTTTTCGCAGACCTTCTCTGACTTAAGATCTTCTAAACCACATCTTCTCTTGAAGACATGAAATAAGACTTAAGAAATTTATGTCTTTGAAAACAAACAACACCGAAGTCATTTTTGGAACGAAGGTTGAAGGAAGTTTAGTAGTGAATGAATCACTAACGTCGCTACGTAATTACTTGTAAGTTGTGTTTAAGCCAAATCCGTATTAATCAAATGGGCTTTTTATATATTAAAATTGTAATATGTGTCTTTTATTTATACTTAAATTTCAGATTTGGTTATTATTTGTTTGTAACTTTTTTAAACCAGGGTATGCACATAATTTTAGAGGGTAAGTACTCTTACTATTAGTTTTTAGTTTTTAATTTTCATTTTTTTTTTTTTGTTATTTAACACTAAAAATCTTCTTTTAAGTGTGTGTACCTGCATACCCCACTCTCCATGTAAATCCACCCTGCTTCTAAAACGACAAAGAAACTTCTAGATGCTTATATTTATTAGGGTAAATGGGTAAATATCACCCGCTAGAAATGTATTAAAGTCAATGATGTTAGAAGTATAATAGTCACGTCGAGTGTTTGATCCTTATAAAAGACCGTTTTTCCCGTTTTCTGTTTTATTTCTTTCCTACAATTCACGTATCCTTCGCAACGGTCATCACGAGCTCTATGACCAGTTATTTTGTCACTCGTTCTCGTTATGGAGGCCATCACGAGCCCATTGCGAGAGCTCTTATCATTATTCGTTTGTTAATTGCCAAGTTTCTATCGGATGTTTTTTTGTTTTCTAACATGCCCAATGTGTTTAAACTAGGTTGTTGGTATAAATAAGAGTATTATTATATTCTTCTAGCTTGATAAGGTTCCATACCCCTAAAAAAATAGTATGCTGCATGTTTAAAAGTTTGAAAAAAGAATTATTTGTTAGGTAAAATATGTTTTAACCTCTAAATTTTGTGTTTGAAACGAAAATATTTTAGTAAATGTTTTAATCTTAAACTTATTATAAGCAATTGTTTTAGCCACTTGATCTGTTATAAGACGTTACTAAAATTTTAGAACACAATTTAATCCCTAAACTTATCTAATTAACATTTTAATCTTTAAACTTTAACTCATTAATGATTTAATCCTTATAATTTTTTTTATCCTAACAAACATACTTATCACGACCAAATCCTATGTTGACCATCATTTGTTGAAGGTTTTTTTAAGATCACTTTGTTTCTTCGTTAACTAAAACACATACAAACTGGCGCAAGTCTCAAAACAAACTCACAACATATTAAGCTTACACGAAGTGACAAAATCCTGTTTTGAAACCGGCTCACACTTCTCTTAAGATGTGGCTGTCACAGTTGGCCATAACTTGAAAACAAGCACAAAGCTTCTTTGGCCAGATTTTACCATGCTTTAGAACTTTCTTCTTTGTATAGGTTACCTACTCAATCATCAGCAATTCATCATTTCACCATAGTTTTATAATTTAGGTCTGACAATTCAGGTTGTGTTTGTATTAAATAGTTCATGTTGGCCATTTTTGTGTTGACCCATGTATGACCTAATTCAGTTTCGTGTCTGGTTTCGTTCGTGTCACTTTATTTGTGTTCGGGTCATGTTTTCGTATCAACCCATTTTTCTGAAGAAAAAATCGAGTTGTTTTTCGTAAAAAAACTTGATTTTCTGGTTGAGTTTCATATCGACTTATATTCCGGGAAAAAATTACATTTGAACTTTTCTTGTATTAATTTTACTAAACTTTTATATCATGGATGTACATAACTTTCTTGGTCAATAAAAAACATAGTTAATTCAAATAAAAGAATCATGGTAGTATTGGTCAATATAAACAATTTTTGAATCAAATAGATGAATATTGGTTACATTAGTTAACTATAGTAATAGGTTAATATTAATTCATCACAATCATGCATGTCTGAAATGATTAAATGATCTTGTGAAAACGTGGTCTGAATTTAGCACGAATTTAGTAGGTGACAGATGAAATAAATTTGTGATGGAACTGAGAAAGAATACGAAATGAGAATTTGTGGAAGGGAATTTAGTCAGTCCACAACTTTATATAGAATCAGACACATTATTCTTTAACCTAAATGAGAGATAGATAGAGAAGGGGAGGGGGGGGGGTTTTAAACTGACGGTTCGGTTTTTAATTTTGAAAAAACCAATTTTTATAGTTATTAAATAGAAATCAATGAAGCATATTAAAATTTCATATATATACTTACAAACTTTGTAAATTACATATATATCTTTGTAGAACTCAATATTAAATTAATATCCTTATAAACTCTCTAAACACTCTAATATGTCCAAATAGTTAATTTAATGAAAACTAAATCATTTAAATATTTAAAAACATAGTATCTAATTTAAGTTGAGAGTAAAAACCCTTAATTGCCCTTCTCTCATAAGAATCACAAATATGTTTTGTATATACATCTCTATAAACTTAAACAAATTACTGTCACCTTCTCCCCTTTCCACACTCACGACCGTAATATACGACAAGCCCTAAATACTCGTTTCACACCCATTCGCCGGCCACCCAGTCACCGTTTGCGCCTACCTTGTAGACCCGATTTGGCACATACTCCAGTCTCACGTGCTCACGTTTCAAATATAATGGAAGAAAATTGGGGAAAAACAAAAAAAGGAATAGAAATTGATGCAAGACTTGTTAGTGTCGGAAGGTGTTTAATGATTTGCTAGAATGAAATTGAACTCCTTTATGCCATGAAGATTGATGGTAGGTTGACCGGAGGGTAATGTATTGTAGATGACGGGGTACGGTAATGACGCGTACGGTGGTGGTGACCGGAGTGTTTTCGATTTGGTTTATGTCGAAATTAGAAGGGAGTTTCCGTTGTTTTATCGATTGTGGTAGTGGTGGCGATGGTGGTGCGGAGATTTTGAGGGTACCGTTAACCAACTTGGCGATGGCGAGGATAGTACCGGACTACCGGTGCTAGTGGTGGCGGTAATGGATGGTTTGGAGTGTTGTTAAAGACACCGGAGAGTTTCACCGACGGTGGCCGGCATTAGAATCAACACAACCACCGCCGGCTATATCAAAGGTTTAATTGAAGGCTATGTTAAAGTATTCAAGGTGAATAGATTGCCGTATTAGGTAAAGATAATATAGGGGCAACTAGGGGTTTTTACTACCAACTTAAATTAAATATTATGTTTTTAAATATTTAAATAATTTAATATAATTAAATTAACAATTTGGACATAAGAGAATTTTGAGGGTTTATAAGGATATTAATGTAATATTGAGTTTTGTAAGGATATATATGTAATTGATAAAGTTTATAAGGATATATATGAAATTGTCCCATATTATGATTATATTGATTATATAATACAAAATATGTTTATATTTTAAATATTTCAGTTGAATATAGTGTTGAAATGTTATAAGACGTTAAAGTTAATGCTGGAAATTTGATATTGTGACTAAATTTGTATATAATGTTAGAAATATGAAGGTTATTACAAGAAATTATATATTAATGTTGAAACCAAGTGGGTTCGGTTTTAAAACCGCAACCAAATCGTTAATGACCAGAACACGCCACAACCGAAACCATTGGGTTCGAAAATTTTAAAACCGAAAGTAGCGGATTGCATTCGGTTTGAGCTTAAAACCTCCCCATGCACACCCCTAATTAGAAAAGCCTCCCACATATGTACGTATTTCTGTTAACTGTTGTTAAACAACACAAACAGAGAATAATTTTGCTCACTGTTAGGTTTGCACTTTAGAAACTTTTAGTACCATTTTTTACACTTTTAAAACTAACTAGCATCGTCCAGTGGAATGCTACTGCGGTAAATAGTTTCTGTTTTGCAACATGCCGTTTTTAAGAATATAATGCTATGTTATTTGTGCGATTCAATGTCACGAAAATGGTTTTTTCAGCAACATGTCCGTTTTTTAATTTCGTTTATTTGCATCAGCTATTTTATTAATTTTAAAAGACATTAAAAATAACAAAAAAGATTTATACTTTTGAAGTAAAGAGAAAGAAGTTAATATTATCTCTCTACCCTAATTTATAAATATCATATTTTAACAATTGCTTAATTTATTATTTTGTAATCATCTTAAAATATTTTTAATTATAATTTATAAATATCTGACCATATTGCGTCTAATTATAACAATAATGATTGATTTCCTACGATCACGTTTCTTCGTATCATGATACCATGGTTCTGTCATCACATCCGTTCTCCTCTCACGTCAACGCTTCCACTGCTAGTCTAGATGTTGACGTCATCTGTCATCAGTTATTAAAATTATTATTTATTTATGATTTATTATTTTTCAATATATTTTTAATAATATATAATATTTATCATTTTAAAATTAATTCATATATCAAACGGAAATCTAATCTAAGATTATAATTTTAAATAAAATTCTTTATTGTGTATATTTGATTTTCTTACTATATCAAAATTAATAGTGCAAATATTATTAAGAGTAAATTATTGAAATGGTCTCTGTAGTTTGTCAAAAGTTACTGTTTTAGTCTTTTAAGATTAAAGTTTACGTTACATGTCCCTATGATTATATTTTTGTTACTTACTTGGTCCTTTTGACTAACGGACGTCTAATGCAGACGTTATTTGTCTTTTAACAAAAGGTATTTTGGTTTTTACATATAATAACATCTTTTAATATATAAATATTAATTAAAATATTATATCTCTCTTATCATCATTAAATATTTAACCCAGCATAACCCCTCTCCCTGCAATCTCTCTCTCTCTCCCTCCCTCCTACCATCAATCTTCCATCACCTCTCTCTACCACCACTATCTACCATCAGCCCATCATAACCCAACCACCAATCCACCATCTACCATCACCACCCACCACCTCTCTACTACCACCGTGTACAATCACCACCCAACCACCAGCTACCACTAGTACCCTTCCACCAACAATACCAAGAACACAGGACCAAAATTAAATAAAAAAGGAAAATCAAAATCAAAACCACCATCGCCACCACCATCACAGTTAACACCCCCGCCCTGTTCATCACAACTCACACACTGCCACTTCACCTGTTACCATTACCCCCTCGAATCCTCCATCTTCTTCCCTAATCGCATATCAGGATTTGCTTCCATCGATTAGTGATGGTTCAACGGTGTTGCCGGCCATTGCCCCAATTCAGGCCGCATTCCATCAATCGTCGATTGGGTTTCCGGTGAGACAACCGATGCCAATGTCTAGTGTTTCTTTTCTACATATAGATATGTTTAATCTTATGTGTTCATAAAAAAAAAAGAAATTCAAACTGAGAACAACAAAATGTATCAAAATTAAGCAAACCCAGATTTAAATTTTATCAAAATTTACAAACACCATGAAAGTCAAGAAAGACAACCAAAAATGGAATTACTCTACAAAAGGCAAAAAAAAAAAATCCCATATGGGAAATTTAGAAATTATTTGTGTTAGATCGAAGTCAACTTTATGTTTAAACTAAACATATGAAATCATGAAAGATGGCTTTTTTTTTTTATCAAAAATGGAGAAGCCCAAATCAGAAACTTAAAATCATTATGTGGGGTTTGCAGCTTGTAATTTTAAAGGGTTTCTTTTACCTTTGCAAACGAGCTCTATGCTTAGATTCTTTAATTTCATCAAGTCCCTGTTGTTATATATTGGTTGAAGATGAAGAGAAGAATACTTGGGGTATAAGAGTAGAGAGAGAGAATAGAGAAAGAGAAAGGAAGAAGGTGAAGAAGAGATGAATTATTAAACAAAAATAGGAAAGTAGGAGAGATATGAGGGAAAAGACATCAATGACCCCATAGAAAAACATAAATAACGTCTAAATTAGACGTCCGTTAGTTAAAAGGACTAAGTAAGTAATAAAAATGTAATGATAGGGACATGTAACATAATTTTTAATCTTAAAATATCAAACCAATAATTTTTGACAAACCACAAGAACCATTTTCGTAATTTACTCTATTATTAAATTCACACATCTGATTTTCTAACTACAAGGTTGTTATTTTCCATCCTAGCAGTAGTAAGATTAATTTTCATAAGTAAAAGGAATCATGATTAATTGTGCACTTTAGAACTTCTTAGTATAGTTTTGTGCACTTTTAAAACTAATAAGGCAAATATTATTAGATTAAAATAAAATTCACTATTGTTCAGTTTGGATTTTTTTTCTATCAGATTGTGCTTTTTTCTAAAAGAAAATTTATATATTCTTTTATTGAATCTTTTTATTTTGTTCTCCTATGTATTAAATGATGAGACGTAAAATCAACTAATTATTTTTTTGGTTTATTTTCTCTCTTGATTTTAGCACACGTCTTTAACTTATGAGTAAAAAAATAAATATGAATAAAATATAGAAGAATATACACATTGCGTGCTTTATTCCTACTTTTCGCAATTGTGTTTTTTTTGGCCAAAAACTGTTCGCAATAGTATTGTTCACAAGTAAAAGAAATAACGATTGTGCACTCCGGTTTTCTTAGTATAATTTTGGGCACTATATATCATAATTAGGGATGATAATTGTCATCCGATCTAATGATCATCCACCCGATCCGATCCATTTGTGATGGATATGGACGAAGTTAAATAGATGAATATCGGATATGGAGTGGATAAGGATGTTTATTGGATCGGATATGGATAAAGATTTTCCATCTATGGATGAATCCATTAACCCGAATTAAATATGATATAATTATAATTGTATATAAGTAAATATAATTTCGTATATGTATTTTAATTTTAAAACTTATATATAAATATATTAATAAAGATATATATAAATATGTAGGTTAAATTCACACTCTCTTCCATAATATTTTTGTACAGTTGTATCAATTATATATATGTAAGTGTGATAGTGAAAGAAACTATGATTCCTATCTTTTTTTGGAAGAAAATATGTATTTATATCAATAAAGATCATAAATTATATATAAAAATATGGTATTTTCTTAGGGGCAAAATTTCTTTTGACATCGAACGGATATCCATTTACTCGTTTAATCCGATGGATATGGATACAGACGGATGAAATTATTTTAAATGGATATGGATATGGATGATGAAAAATTAAATGGATATGGCATCACCCGGTCCATATCCGATCCATTGCCATCCCTAATCATAACTAGTCGTATCGTTATTGCTCATAACTAAAAGGTTGCGACGATTAGGAATAAATTTTAATTCTAATTCCTGTAAAATTCAATTCTAATTTCAATCTTTACTAACAAAACAAATATAAGGTGTGTTTAGCGGAAATAGCTGGAAGCTGAAATCTGGAGCTGAAAGTTGTTTATTTTAGTTATATATGTGTTCGGCAAATTAACTGGTAGCTGGAGTTTAATAGTGTAAAATAACAAAAAGGATAAATTAAAAAAACCGGAGGAATTATAAAACAATTAAAGAGTGCATTTAGGTAATTCGGTATATAAAAAGCTTCAAGCTAGTTTTAAAAGTTATTTCAAGAAACTTTTTATTTCAGAGCCTTTTTGTTTAAAAAAAGTTTTCAGTCTTTTTATCTGAACATTACTTGTAGTTTTTTTCTTCAAAATAAAAAGCTATCAGCTTCAAACATTACTTTTTTTTTTGACAAATTCTAATCCTCGAACCAAACAGGTAGTCAAAATTCCTACTTTAAAGAATCGATACGTACGACATTATAAGTAAACTTAAGCATAGTCAAATGAACGCATTCATTCCGTGAAGACGACTTCCGTTCATATGTGGACAATTAATTGTAAATTAGAAACACATGGCAATAAAGGAAATGAGTTAAATAGAGTCAAAAGTAACCAGAAGTCTATTTGAAGGCTTTTAAGTTGTTTTATTTAGAGAGAGATTATCATTTTAGTAACATTATTTTTAATAATTACATGTGATCCATTAATTAATATTTAATAAATATTATTGAGAACCACATTACATTTGATTCAATGGCATTAGGTGTTAAAGATCTTGAGTTCATGTCTCGTAATAAATATATGGGTGTATTTAGTAAAAATAACTGGAAGCTAATAACTGATAGTTGAAAGCTGTATATTTTATTTGTATATAAAAGTAAGTTTAGCAGATGCGTGAGTTGTTTTGTAAAAAGATAATAAATATTAATAAGAAAATAGATGCTTGTAGGTCATGCGAACTCAACATTTTTAAAATCATTCTAATTTTTCATAATTAAAATTGTAAACCTTAATTGCCCTAAACGGAAAAATCTTAGCCTCTATTAATTTTGGTGGAAAATTTTGACATCCCTAGACGGAAGTTATATGAAGCTTGCATGGATGTACACAAATACAACTCAAACTTAAAAACCTAAAAAAAGTAAAAAAAAAAAAAAGAAAGAAAAAAATCTACGTACAAAAAGACAGACGTTTAATCCTTAATATTTAACGTTTGATCGATTGAAGAAGGAAAGAAGAAAGCTTCTGATGAAATGAACCCACAAAAGCCTAATAATTTTTCAGCAAGATTAAATCTATGCAAGCTTTTCGCCATTACAGCCTTCCTTCTATACATTTTCATCGTCTATCATAATTCTGATTCTTCTGACTGCATTTTACCAATCAAGAAAACATTCCGCGAAGCTGCTTCTTCGTCCCCGTCCCCGTCACCATCTCCGTCACCGTCACCGCCTCCGTCTCCTCCAACAACCGCCAGCCAACTCGTATACGGCATTTCAGGATCGGTGAAGGCATGGCGTGACCGGAGACTTTATTTCCGAGAATGGTGGCGGCCAAACGTCACCCGAGGTTACATCTTTTTTGATAAAAAACCAACCCAAGATCTTCTTCCGTGGCCAGATAATCTCCCTCCCTACCACGTCTCCGAAAACACCTCGAATTTCGAGGTGTACTCGAGACACGTGAAACCCAACGTTATCAGGATTGTGAGAACAATCCTGGAAACGTTCAAGAAGGGAGATAAAGATGTTAGATGGTACGTTATAGGAGATGATGATACTATTTTTTTCTTGGATAATTTGGTAAAGCTTTTGGGGAGATATGATCACACCAAATATTTTTATATTGGAGGTGTATCCGAATGTGTTAAGTCAAATTTTGACTTTTCGTTCGAGATGGCATTTGGTGGTGCAGGGTTTGCTTTAAGTTACCCATTGGTTGAGGATTTGGTCGAAAATCTTGATAAATGCATTAGTATTTACCCCTTTTATTTCGTTAGCGACCAAATTTTGAGTGCTTGCATTGCCGATCTTGGTGTTCCTCTTACGCCTGAGAAGGGATTTCATCAGGTAATTAATTGAGACTTAATATTATGCATCAAATATTCATGTTATATTATACATTTATATTTATATTTTAGAAAGCGTGTAAGTTTTGCTGTACAAAATTATTTTACAGATTGATCTAGTGCACGACATATCCGGGTTTTTATCGGCTCACCCACAAGCACCGTTGATCTCCCTCCACCACCTTGACATCGCGTCTCCGATTTTTCCGGCCATGGACCGCCATAAGTCCGTCAGACATTTCATGACTGCGGCTAAAGTCGATCAACCACGTCTTCTACAACAAACCGTTTGCTATCACAAGCTAAAAAATTGGGCATTTTCGATAGCGTGGGGTTATTCGGCTTATATTTACGAGCAGATGATTCCTCGAAGCATTCTTAGAAGACCTCTTGAGACATTTACTCCATGGAGCTTGAAAAGACGACCGCCAGATTACATGTTTAACACGCGATTAGACCCCAATAATTCGTGTGAAACTCCTCATGTTTTCTTCTTCCGTTCGATAACTAGACTTAGTAATAACGATACCAACAATGATACCACTGAAGAAGAAATAGTGACGACGTATGTTCGTCATAAACACCGTCGATTGCCGCCTTGTTCTTCAAATCACTCCGCGGATTATATTTCAAGGATTCGAGTTTTCTCTCCAACGACAAAACTAAACTTTGTAAGCCCATAAATATTTCCTAATTACTAAATTGTACATTATAATTGATCATAAAATGAGTTATATTGCCTTTGTTGATTACTTAGGTTGAAAACAGAGGGGAATGTTGTGAGGTATTGAATGTAGATGGCAAGAACACAGCAGAAATCAGGATACGAGCTTGCAAGAAGAATGAGATTATAGTTTAGATGATAAAGAGATATATATATATATATATATATATATATATATACTTTGTTAATAAACTTTTACTTTTTTGGTTATGTTTTATTTTTGGATACTTTTAGTTCTGTTTTAATTTATGAGTTGTAAATCTATTTAGAGATATATAGTTACGTCTAGATAACAGCAAAGTATGGAAATATTGACAGTTTTTTTTTATAAAAAGAAGTTTTTTTTTTCCGGTTATGGCCTTTTGCGTTAGGGATGACAAAACAACTCGAACCCGACTAGTTTCAGGTTAGGGCCGGGTTAGGGGAATTTTTGGGTTCGGGTTCAGGGTCGGGCATACTATCCCCGCCCGCTCCGATATTTGTTTATATATTTATATACATATATGTTTTATATATTTATGTACATAATAATATGTGTATGAATATATAAAGAGAGAATTACTTTTAATTTTTTTCTAAATTAAAATACAAGGAAGTATATGGATAGTCAATATCTTAGAAAACAAAAAAACAAATGTTAGCATAAAAACAAATCATGGCCTTCTATTTATATTAAGATGATCATCACCTTTCATTGCTTTATCTCTCGACCAATAGAAAAAAACACAAAGATTGCAATCTGAGTATAAATCCAAGAAAACACACTTTACCAAACAAAAGATAAATTGCCAGGTCCTTTACTCTCATCAAAAAACACCTCACATCCACCCGCCTCTTCGGTAACTTTAAATATGCTTGAAATTGTTTTTACATATTTTTTGTCTTTGGAGAGTACAAAAATGCTTCAATAACATGTAGATATGTAGTTCACGGTTTTTAATTTGGTAATGGTGTTTCACTGTTTCGGTTTAAACAATCAAACAAGGAGTTTATTATGTTTCGAAGATTTGTTGACTGTTTGTTTCCAATAGCAGTCGCCATTTTAGTTATTTCTTGCCCTTTTAGTTGGGCCGGGCCGCCGGGGTCAGGTTTTATCACCGCAGTTGGGTCGTGGTCGGGTTTGACAGACCCATCGTGGGTGTCCCGAAACAATCCCCGACAGAAAACGGGCCGGGCGGGGTCAGGGATGAATTTTCATTTCAGGTTCGGGGATGGGACGACCAAAACCCGCCCTATTGTCATCCCTGTTATGCAGGGACGACAAGCCTTTTGTTAAGATGTACGTGATTTAACTGGTGTGACTGATTCAGAATCATCCCCTCACCAACCTTTTGAAACCCTCATGAGTCCATGAGACACGAATCATGACCTCCTCTATAAGTGATAAGTGATTTACCTGATATATAATCAAAAGATGGTTAAATCGCATATTTATTTCTTTTTGCCTAATGGTCACGGATTTAGATTATTTATTTTTTAAGTTTAATTTAGGTGGTTTGGGTTTTCCGGTAAACCAATAAAAAGGGTATCATTTTGGCGCATCGTTCATATATCACAATCAAGAGAAAGTAGTGGAAATATTATTTGTATGATTTTAGTATAATTTGGGTAAAGTTATACATATAAACCCTTCGATTTTATCTTCGGACGATATCAATTTTAACTACGAACCCGTTAAAATATATTTCTAGTTCCGCCCCTCCCGCTAGTGGGACGTAGGGTTTTGTATGAAGACATGCGGGATTGTGTGAGTGATGGTTGACGTGGCAGTGATGTGAACTCAAACATCTTATATGAATATATATATATGTAATAAACAATCTTAATTTCAAACTTAGCCACATTCGATCATCTAGTGAATTGGTGAGTTAAGACCCTCTTGAGACGCTAACGCATACGCAGTTTGATGTCTCTTTGAAGGAAATGGTGAAGTTTTCCTGAAAGATGCTCTTTTCATCAGATGATTTAGTGTTCTTCGGGTATAAATTTCTCTAACAACTGGTTTTGCCCGTTCCTTCAACTTGAGTATAACAAAAAACAGTAGTCGATATAAGATGATAATCGTGAGTACCGCTGCTAAATCCCACCACTTGGAATGATCTGTCGGAATCCCAAGCACCGTGGTTAGTACAAACTCGCCCGGAAGCTTTGGTCCGCCTTCGTTCTCCGCATCAAACTCCAACCCAATCATGTCATTCTTGTATGCTCCCTAACATTATATAATGCATACAAGAAGAGCAACTCATGAGAACAACTTTACTCACCAACCACTAGATTTACGGTTTAAGGTTTAAGGTTTAGTGTTTACCTGCAAACCCCATGACATATAATTGATGTAAGAAACCGGGTATCGCCAGAATATCTTCGGGAGATCAGGGAGGAAACGGAAGAAACCCGCAGTCATCATCATCACACCCTGCAAAATCAAGATTACATGGATCAATTTGATTTGAATTTCTAGAGTTTTCTAGAGATGTTCAAGAAACTTGAATACTGATGAATAGAGTAATTAATAAATCTTACAATGAAACCGGCACCAATGATGATCCCCAACATGAAATTAGGAACAAAGGAAGCAATAACCATCATAGAGCTCTCAACAGCAGCAATGGATAACAGAAGATCAAGGCAAGCATACATTTGTCGATAAAAACCCGGATGGAATTTCACCATGTTGTAAGTAATTGATGCGGTGCTGAATGACATTATTGTTAAGAACGGGAGGGAAGATAGGAAGTTCGAAAGGATAAATACGCCAACGCCATAGTGTCCGTTGAGCCTTTCTCGGTCGAAAATCTGTCCACAAATGAATCAATCGATTATACTGATCAAACACTATATTTGTTGTAATGAGCTAGAAGTACCTTCATTTCTTCGATGAACGAAGGGAAACCTCCAATCGACATGAAGATCATAAAGCCCGAAATGAACCCACCACATGCTCCACGAGCTAACATCGCGTGGTAGTTCGTCCCGATATCGTAGAAAACAGTACCAACACAGATGGAAACAGCAATGTACACCCCTATCCTCAGCCAATAGTAACCAATATCTCTAGACATGTTTATGAAAGATCTCTTTGTTAATGTTGTTAACTGCTTCCACCAACTAGCCTTGCTCCCACCCCTTTTTTCAACCACAAGTCCTTCCTATAATTTCAAAATGTTAAGAAAAACTGATATACTGATATCTTAATTAGTATGTCTTTAAAGAAAGAAGATAAATTAGTTACAATGCCAGAGATTTCTTTGATTCTGGTTCTTGCAGCTGCTGCATATTTTGAGTATTTGTATTTGTATACAAGCATTCCTTTGACCTGTGCTGTTGTTGAATTAGATAAAGTGGAGGTGCAAATGATTTTCGAGTCCTGCAGTGCATAAAACGACGCAGTTGTAAGAGTCAGGTTGTGGCCAGTTTTTGCGAAAAATAAGTGCTGAATTCGGTACCCGTAGCCTTTGAGAACCCTGCAATGTTGCGTTGATCCTGTCGAAATCCGAGTTGATACACCGGAGGAAGTGATCCGAAGGGTTTCTTCGACTTGGACATGGTATCCCCGCAGCCGAAAAGAACTATGATTCCAATTAATCAAAATGTCATAAAGGATAAACATGTGATATTTTCACGGTTTTATATAAAAACATAAATGTAATGAAAGGATGTCACGTTTGTAAGTGTGAAAATAGTTAACATAGAATATATTATATAAAAAATTTAATCAACACATACCTCAATGGCAGATTTGGCCTCACCAAAAAAGACAGTTTCGCCACCGGACAACAAAAACAGATCATCAAAAAGAGCGAAAACTTCGCTACTCGGCTGGTGGATGGACGAGACAACGGTTCGCCTACCATCACGAGCCACACTTCTTAAAGCCTGAACCACAAAGAAAGCAGAGGCACTATCTAGACCACTGGTGGGTTCATCAAGAAACAATAGGGTTGGTTTAGTTAGAATTTCAAGTGCAATACAGAGTCTTTTCTTCTCACCACCACTTATGCCTCTTAAATGCCAGTTGCCAATAAGTTTATCTGCACAATCTTGAAGACCCATCTCCATTATGGTTCCTTCAACAATTCCATTAACTTCAGATTTTGTTAATTCTTCTGGTAATCTCAGTTTTGCAGAGTATGTGATGGTTTCTTTGACTGTGAGTGTTCCCAGTAGTATGTTCTCTTGGGTCACATAAGCCTGAATTCAAATTAGCATCGC
Organism: Dittrichia graveolens; assembly: GCA_038502395.1. Classification (NCBI taxonomy): domain Eukaryota; kingdom Viridiplantae; phylum Streptophyta; class Magnoliopsida; order Asterales; family Asteraceae; genus Dittrichia; species Dittrichia graveolens. The sequence continues at coordinate 9,964,608 of JARJIL010000003.1, forward strand.
TCAAATGTCATTAATTAATAATTAATCATTAAGATTTTATTCATACAAGCCTGTGCAGTGTATAGGGGTGTAATCGAGCCAAGACAGCTCGCGAGCTACTCGAAAAAAAATTGAAATCGACTCGAGCTACTCGAGTAGACTTTCGAGCCGAGTTCGAGTTTTAAAATACTCAGCTCGCCAGGCTCGCGAGCCTTATCGAGCTTGTACTAAATTACTGTTTTACCCTTTTTACTTATATGTCAATTACTTTTATACCCTTATTATGTATCATGTCTGTTAGGGACTTAGGGTTGGGCTTTCATTAAAATGTAAAAACCCTAAATCACTTTCTACTTCCTCCAGAGTCCAGAGTCGAGACCCACGCCTCCCTTCACTACCGGTCTACCGTCGCACAAAGCTCGCAGCGTCGTCCATATCCATAGGAATCTGTCGATTTGTCGAAGGAGGAAAGCTTTAATTGATCTGGTGGTACTCTGGTTCGAAGAAGGAAAAGTTTTAATTGATTTGATCTGCTTTCTTTCTGTGAATCCATCATCTCAAAGTCTCCTGCTTCGATTGGTTTGGTTCGAAACTTGAACTTCGAAGGAGGAAGAAGAAACCGCACAGCCGATTACACGGTAAAGGTACCATCATCTCGAAGTCTTTCAGCCTCTGTTCTTCGAAAAAGGTACCATTGAAATTTATGAGAAATTGTTCGAACCCCTAATCTTGCTGTTCGTTGAAATTTTTTTACTAGTATCAGCATGCTAGAAGTTTTTGGTTGATAGATTTTGGCTTTATGGTAGAGACTCGGTGGTATCATTCTTGCTAGAGTTTAATAGATTTATGGTAGACATTTTGGCTTTATGGTAGACATTTTGGTAGATAGATTTTGGCTTTATGGTTCGTTGCAAACAGACATACAAGACTCTTATGTTGCAGATTATAACAGTGCTTATGTATAAAAAATGTCTGCTGTAAACAAATAAATGAATATACACGTACACAGTACACACACATACATATACACATGTACATACACACATGTTACCATGTACACACAAATTACACACACTCTTATGTATGTATACTATGATTATACAACAAATGACTTGACTTATCTTTAACATCAATTCGAAACAGATGTAGAAATATACATGATCTACTTGTGGAGTGGGAGAAAGTGAGAAATTCAACCTAAATATTATCAAAGAAACCCCATTTCTTTTTAGTTTACTTATTAACTTGTTTGTGAGTTTGTTCCTCTAAAAGTTCATGCTCTTTTTACTAGTTTAATACTTAATTGTTTGTGAGTTTGTTTTCAACTATTTGTGAGTTTGTGATTCTTAGCTATGGTTTGCTTAGACTGTTAAAAACTGAATTTATGATTTAGTTAGGATTCATGCTTTTGGTAGATGAAGTAGATTATCTGAAATATTAAATTGAATTTAACTTCGTCTACTGGTCAATACTCAAAAGCTCTTCTTATTATTGCATATTTGTATCATATTTTGCAATCCATTTAGATTAATAAATATGTATGTATAATCTGTTGCATTGCTTTGTTTATTTGGTTATCTACTAACTTATTGATTTTCTTTTTTGTTCAAAGATGGAATCATCCCCACATGAAGTTTCATCATCTCTTAATGCTTCTAATAGTCCTAACATTTCAAAGGACCCGCAACAAGAGAAAACATCCGGAAATAATGCAGCAAATCCAACATCTACTACTAACAGCAGTGCACAAAATGTAGATGAGGAAAATTCTGAATTTGAAAGTAAAAAAAGGCAAAAAAACGTCTCCGGTGTGGTTAGAGTTTAAAGTGATTGTGCTCCCTGATGGAAGTGAGAAAGCAGAGTGCATTCATTGCAAGACAAAGCTTTCTATACTTGCTAGTAGGAGTACAACTCGCTTTAAAAGACATTTGAGTGCTTGTTTAAAACGAAAGATTTTTCAAAAACAACAACAAATGATTACTTTGCAAGTGATTGATCCAGAAAGTAGTTCACAAGTTGTGACACCCGCTCTAAGAGATGGCAAGTTTGATATGATGAAGATGAGGGAATCAATTGCACATTGGATTCTTATGCATGAGCATCCTTTTACAATTGTGGAGGAAGAGGGTTATAATATGATGCAAAAACGGGGAATGCCTGAATGGGAGAAGATCACACGCACCACAATAAAATTATAGCTCGACCGAGCTCGAGTCGAGTTTCGAGCCTCGAGCTTTGGAACCGAGTCGAGCTCGAGCTTGGCACTGTGTCGGCTCGGCTCAGCTCGATTACACCTCTAGCAGTGTATATCCATAATGATTTAGGGCTACAGCAGACGTACATAGGATTGAATTTCACACTATACCATAGGGGAGAGTTCAAATGAGAACTGCGAGAACCAATCTTGACCGTTCATTTTGGATAATGGAATTCATGGATGATGAGCGTGGGGATTGAGTGTGGCAGGGTGCATGTAAGGAATTTATGAGTGGGCAATCCAATTGAAAGAGAGGGAATTTGACGGTTAAGATTGGTTCTCGCGGTTTTCGTACGAAAAACAGTTCTTGTTTGAAATTTTGCCCTATACGATAACTAGTAAAAGATTTTACTATTGATTAAATTTAATAAAGTGATTTAATAGGCTGTAAACTATGATATAGATTTGGGACAACTTGTGACATGTCTAACTTATTTGATTAGTATCATATTTAGTTACGTGGAGACGTGGAGTAGCTGATACGAATCAAATCGATAAACCAGAAAATTAGATAGAACACACTCATAAATTCATAATCAGATACTTGTAAAGGGTCTGATATTCGAGATTTATAAGATCTTTGAAACAAAAAAAAAATAAAAATAACTCTAAAATCCCCTCTCGTTCTTACCCGCCCCGGAACTCCCCTTAAATAATCCAAATGGTAAATAAAATACGAAAACAATTTCACTTCAGCCCCTATTATTTACTGGACGTATCATGCAACCCTTCAATTTTTACGCATAGTATTAACTTTTTTGATCGGAATTTATTTTGTATATAGATATAGATGCAACACATATTCAAATTTTTTTATATTTGTGTCACTTCTAACTAATAATTTTAAGTCCGTCACTCATATTAATTATATTATAAATATAATATACATAAGCATTTTTTTTACATAAACTATTCCTTTTTTGAACTTCCAGTTAATCCTACTAAAAATTAGATTAGTTCGTAAGTCAAAAATTTCAAGTTTACCTTATCAGTTTGAGTGTATGGCTTATATTAGCTTATAAGCTCTAGTTGATAAGTTGAAAAAAGTTGGCTTGTGATGATATTTAATATTTTAATAAGCTTATAAATCACAAACCTCCTAAATAGTCATCTTTGTAAAACAAGCACACCATGTAGGGAATATCTCAAGCCTACAATACTCAAACAAATAGACTACGTTTAGTGGTTTAACTACTAATGTCACTACCACCCAACCTTCTCTTCATCAACTCATGGCTCATCAACAAGCTCTTGGGATGAGCATGACATATACCTCCATCTCTTCACAAGCCTTATAAGCTTTCCACTCTCACCGCTTACCACGGTAGTGATTAGAGCAACCTTAATGGTTGGGGTGAGAGGGGTAAAAGTTATGGGATCCAGATTAATTTGGTGTGTTGAGGTGCTATGGTGGTGGGAAAGGATGGAAATCACGCAGGGATGAGTGTGTGGTGGAAACTTGTGGGATCTATAATTTAGTTTGTTGAGGAGTGACAACTATGGGTTGAGTGGTGGAAGTGACAAGATGACATGATGGATTGATGGTGTGATAAGTGGATTTGAGCATTGAGAAACACACTAAAAAAATACATCAAATAGAAAAACTAAAAATATTAATTTTCAAATCTCCTCTTTTTTCTTCTCAATGATTTTTCGATCAATGCCACTTAAATTGGAAATGTCAAAAACGAAGAAATTGAAGATCGTAAACTGTTTTACTTGCAATATACGGATCCTTTAATGTGATGCGTTGGTCTAAAAGATTAAATACCCCTACTTAAATTGTTGACTAGCAAAAAGGAAGCCCTCGAATTGCTTGCGAGACAACCGAAGAGTGTTTTCCCTTTCAAGATTTTCCACCCCAGACATTTCGGTTTTGAGTCGTTATGGACATCATTGAAATCATTTAGATTTATAGTCAAATTTTCTTGAAAGATTAACTTTTGAAAGTTCTTGATTTTTTGTTTCAATTCACGAGAACTACAGAGTTAATGGATATTATTCGAAGGCAAAGATGAGAACATCAACATCATTTATCCCACTCCCATGGTCTTAAGGTTGTAATCAGGGCCGGCCCAAGACCCGTGCAGTCTGGGATTGGGCCCAGGGCAGCACCTGAAGAGGGGGCATGAAAATTTTACTGAACCTTACATATACTAGGCCCATTAGTTTAATTTTTTTTTAATTTGCTAAGGAAATATAAAATAGGGAAGAGGAGAGGTCGGACGAATAGGCCAATGGGATGCATCGGAATAGCACAGCGAGAGTGATGGGGAAATCGAAGTTGACTGTCGACGATTGGAGTTTTCGATGTGCAGTTGGCGATGGGGAAATCGAAGCCGACAATTGGAGATTTCGATGTGCAGATGGGCATGATTCACAAATGAACAATCAACGATCAAAACACAATCAATTTCCATGGTATCTTTTATGAAAGTGAATTATGCATTTGAATATTTGATATTTCTATTTTATCGATGAATCTGGGCAACAACAATGACTGAGTGACTGTCTGATCGAAGAGAATAATCAAAGAAAATTTAGAAATTTGAACGATTGACGAACCACGATTCATACAACCAGTCGATTCACAGGCCGATTCTAGGGTTTTTTAAACCAAAAGCAGTCGTTAATTGGGCAACAAGAACGATTGTTTGTGACTTTGATGGTGAAAACGATTGTAACTTTGTTAGAAAGTAAGAAAGCGAAGTCGATTGGGTATGTATTCTTCCGGTCCTAATCTCTAAGTTCTAATGTTTGATTCATTGAATTCTTTTACATATTCTTTCTAATCTCACTCGTATATTCTTTTTTAGTTCTCAGTGATGCAAAATATCTAAATGATTGGAAGAAGACTACAAAAGAACTAAAGAAGATCACACATTGAGTTTGAGAAGGTAAAAAACTTTGATATTCATTTTTCTGCATTCAGCGACTGATTTCACTCCTAGTATGTTTTTCTTCACTTATTGAATAGAATAAATGAATAATATTAAAGTTGCTAGTTTGCTACATGTATTTGAAGTGTAGTGAATTTTTTAGTTTTTTAATAATTTTGTTTTTATAGACTTGTAGAATTGATCATTTGAATAATTGATTTGCCTCAAACTCAAAAGTTCATCTGGAACTATTTGATCTTCTTGATTAGGTTTTTTGTATGTAGAGCTGGAATATGAGGAAGAATTATGATTGTTATTGTTGTGTTTGGAAATAAAAGATTGGAATTTTAAAGAAGTATAAATTTAGTTTCGTCAAAATTTGTTGAATTAGTGTGTTTGTTTTCTAATGTTTGTAATTTGTGGTTTTGTTTATTTACATGCTGTAGAATTGATGACTTGAACAAATGTATAGTAGATTTGTCTGAAATGTTCAAGTGTTGAATCTATTTTATCATTTAGATCAGGTTTGATGTTTTCAAGCTTAATAAAGTGTTACTTTATTTTATATATCTTCTTTGATTGGTCATTTTGTTTGATTGTTTCATTGAGCGAAGAAATCGTTTTATGTAGTTTTTATGTTTTTATCGGGTTGTATGAATGTTTTTAAGTAAAATAATGTTTTACTTATTTGGTTTACATATTTACGTCGCATATCTCTTTAGTGCATTGCAAAGTTCACACATGTAGCCATGTAGGGCATTTTTAGCCCCACTTCGCCCAGGGCATCAAATATTATTGGACCGGCCCTGGTTGTAATCATTGTAGATTATGTTGGATTTTAAGACTTTGGTCTTAAGGTCTTGCCACTTTTTGGTGAGTTGGTCTTTGGTTTGTTGTGACAATGTTGTTTCTTTGTTGAAGATGGATTGAACTTGATACCAAAATGAGTCACCTTTTTTGTGAGTTTCCAATCACCGGTCGTCAAAATATTGATAACCACGAAGTGTCCAAAAGAACTACATCCTCTCTTGACCAACTTTGTTGTTACAAACGTTTTCCCCTTTGACGGTGCAGGTTGTTGAGGCTCAAATTGTTTTTAGACACCGTTTATTTTTTAGGCTTGAGTGCTACATGGTGGTGGTGGTGGTTGTAAATGTAGAAAAAAATTTATTTATGTAATATTGTTGTAGGGTTGGTGGCATGAATTGTGGTTGTATTTATGACATTTTGGGATGGTAACCTTCTCTAAAAATGGTAATAGAATTTGAGGCATAGAAAGTTGGTTTGGTTATACATTTGGTGAGTTTGAAGTATGGCTAGAAGGTGAAGACAAGTTGTCTGTTAGGGATCGAGACACTCTTCAAGCGTTAAAAAAATACGGATAACAAATAAGACAGGAAAACACAAGATATAAAGTGGTTCGGTCGTCAGGTTCACGACCTATGTGCACGGGCAGGAACAGAGACTTCTTTATTAACTCGGAATGTTAGATGATGTACGTATAACTTAACCCTAAGCTTGATATTTATAATCAAACAAGAAACCCTAATTCTAAATAGGAAAACCCTAAATAACCTAATTAGATACTTAACCGCCGCTACACAAGACCAGAAACGCCTTTGGGCTGAAGAACCCTGCTCCATGCCGTGGAGCAGGAGCCCACGCCGAGCACCATCGCAGTGCTCCACGCCGCGCACCCAAACTGCACACCCAACTCTCCTATTTTCCTGTTTCAAATATCTTCCAAGCCATTTCAAATCATATTCCAACAATCTCCCCCTTGACTTGAACTCTTTTCAACCAGTCAACGGAGATGACCAAAGAACCGTCTCTTTCCTACCAACCTCCCCGAAATGACTACCTCCTTCCACGAGCCATAAAGTCCGACACCGCGTCACGCGATTTCACCGGAGACCATCTCCACCTGTGTCGTTTCGACTTCGTCAGGTCAATTGTTCGCTCCAAGGACAGTATCACTGACGTTCCAAACACAGAACTGCCTTCCAGAACATATATACCACGTAACAGTCTGATCTGCATTATCACTCGAGCATCCTTAGAAACCTTCAGTCTATTCCCTTTGCCAGAATATTCGTACCCATTCTTAGCCAAAGTACCAAGGGAAATCAGGTTCTTCCGAAGATCCGAGACATACTAGCAATGGATCCGTCTGACCACTCCATCATGCATCTCAATCTGCACTGTACCACTACCCTTGACACTCTGAATCCCATCGTCTCACAGCTTCACTTTACCATTCCATTTTTTGATAGAAACAAACAGATCTCGTGAATACGTCATGTGATGAGATGCACCCATGTCTAAGATCCAGATACTAGCAGGACTATCGGTGCATATGGTCAACACATCGCCTATGTCACCATCTCCATGAATCAAACTCGCATCTCCTTTCCGTTGAGGACAATTTCTCTTTATATGACCAACCTCTTTACAGTGATAACACTTAAATTTACCCATGGATTTTGACTTGGAATGCAACCCAGCCACACCACCTTCTCTGTCATGTGCCTTCCCCTTCCCACATACAATTTAGAACCGGACTCCCCCTCATTACCAGAAACCCTACGCTTGAGTTCCTTTGACAACGGGGCATCCTTCACTTATGTAACATAAATTGTTGACCTACCATACAACATGGTATGAATAAAGTTCTGGTATGAACTCAGCAATGAACACACCAGAATCAGGGCAAGATCTTGATTTTCGATTTTAACATCTACTTCCTTCAAATCAAGGATGATACGATTAAAATTATCAAGATGATCTTGTACCTGGGTGCCTTTTGACATTAGTAGGGTATACAACCTTTGCTTCTGCCAAAGCCTATCTGTGAGGGTATTTTTCTGATACTTCTCACACAGCTTCTCCCACAGACCAGCAGCCGTTTTTTGATTCACCACCTCCCTCAACACCTCATTAGTTAAACACGGAAAAATTGCAGAGTATGCTTTTCCTACAACATCTTTTTTCACGTCCTCCTTCATATCCATCGGCAACTTGTCTTCACCTTCTAACGCCACCGCGCAACCCTTCTAAATCAGAAGTGCCCTCATCTTTACCTTCCATAGTGTAAAGTCGTTTGAGCCATTGAATTTCGCCAAATCAAACTTCAAAGATGACATCTTCAATCAACAAATGTGCGAGCCAAGGGAAAACCTAGGTATTGATACCACTTGTTAATGAGCAAGACACTCTTCAAGCGTTAAAAAATGCGGATAACAAACAAGTCAAGAAAACACTAGATATAACGTGGTTTGGTCGTCAGGGTCATGACCTAGGTCCACGGGTAGGAACAGAGACTTCTTTATTAACTCAGAGTGTTAGATGATATACATATGACTGAACCCTAGGCTCAATATTTATAACCAAACAAGAAACCCTAATTCTAATTAGGAAAACTGTAATTAGCATAATTAGATACTCAGCCGCCGCAACACAAGACCAGAAACACCTTTGGGCTGAAGAACCCTGCTTGTGGAGCAGGGTTCTTCACGCCGAGCACCATCGCAGTGCTCCACGCCGCATGCCAAAACTGCATGCCGAGCTATCTTGTTTTCTAGTTTTAAATATCTTCCAAGTCATATCCCAAGTTTGTCAAACAATTAAGAGTGTTAATGGATATTTTGATGAGTATGAGAGATATATGTTAAGAAAAGAGGAATAAGCTTAAGAATACTTGGAACAGTGGAATATGAGATATAAGATATAGGGAGACATATGTATTAGAGGTAAAAAAAACCATTAATGTGAGATGCTATGAATATTAATAGTAATATTTTTACCTTTAATACATATATGTCCCTACCCCTACCTAAACTATATCTCATATTTCATTTTCCTTTTTTCCAAGTATTCTTCCTCTCTTCTTCATACATAGTTTGTCAACCAATCTTCTACACTTTAAAGTTTATTTACGTATTTTTGGAGCAGTTTACCATCCCCAAATACCACCACAAATATAACCTCAATCCTAGTGCTACCCTAACAACAATGCTACATAAGTTTGTAACAATATCAACTTTTTCTACAGCTTCATCTACAACCACCAATCAAGCCTCAACAACAACCAGAGCCTAAAAAATGCGAGCCTTAACAACTCAGAGCGTCAATAAGGAAAAAGTTGGTCAAGACAAGACGAAGATCTTGTGGCCACCTCATGGTATCCATATCCGAGGACCCGACAATTGGCAACTCCCAAAAAGGTGACTCGTTTTGGTATTGGGTTCAATTCATCTTCAACAAAGAAATAAGTGGTACACAAAGAACCAAAGACCAACTCATATCAAAATGTCGAGCCCTTAAGACCAAAGTCTCGATATCCAACGCGATCTATGGCGATTTATAATGGGACCGTGAGCGTGTGGTAAATGATGCCGATGTTCTCACCTTTGCCATTGAATCTTATGATCAATCAAAGAATCTCCAAGCATTTCCATTTCTACACATTTAGGATGTTCTCAAAGATCAACACCTAAAATGGAAGTATCTGGACTCGGTAATTATTCCCATGTATCGACAAAAAATCAAGACCTTCAAAAAGTTCTTCTAAGCAAAATGCGGTTATAAATCAAGATGATTTTGATATTTCCATGACAACTCGAAGCTGGACCATTCATGTGGAAAACCTCAGAAAAAAAACTATCTTCAACCGTCTTGCAAACAATTTGAGGGCCTTCTTTCACTGTTCAAGAATTTAACAAGGAATATTTTAAACGTATGGAGCATCATGGTGCGTTTGAGAATGAGTATATTGCAAGTTAAAAATATATAAGGACCTTGAATTTAATATGTTTCTCATTTTTACGTTGAAACATTTTTAAGTTTTTTTAATTGAATCTGAAACTAATAAAAAGGGTAGGCTCCAAAATCTGCTGTGGTGGGAAGTGATTGCTACTATAGTGCTAGATGACGCGAGTGAAAAGCTGACGTAATTGTGTAATTGGGAGACCAATCTTATACCGCTACATGATAATCATCTTCTTTCGTCGTTGTGCCCTACTCATCGAGGTAATGAAAGAACACAGCCTGCTACCATTTTAGTAGCAAATCCGGTTAAAGTAGTCTTCACCATCTTTAGACCCAATTAACATCGCAAGAGCAAAGAGTCATGTGACACTTGAATTGCCAACTCGATCTAGACTTAAAAGAAGCATGCCATGGACATGAGTAAGTGACCCTCTCGATGTCGGTAATTGTAAAGGTCTTTAAAAGGGGTATTAATTCTGCCTAGAACCATGGCGTTAAGACTAGCATTCAACATATCAAAACCATATAAATTAATATGTTACATTCATGTGATCGAAATTTGAACTTATGTTTTCTTAGATTTATGCAACTATAAAATGGTAAAAATTACAAAATTCAAAACTTTTAATGATATGCATTTCTCACACACACACACACACACATATATATATATATATATATATATATATATATATATATATATATATATATATATATATATATATATATATATATAGGTTGATATGATAGTTAATTAAATTTGGTGAGATATGGATTACTTACAACGGCACCATAGTCCAGCCTCTTTTTTTTCCCATTCAGTAGAACGTTTCCAGTCATTATGACATTTCCAGATAATCTTCCTGCATTCAATTATATATAAAATAAAGTTTCATAAATAAAAATTATAATTAAACTAAAATCTAAGAAAAAAATAATTAAATTTATTTAGTATAAAAAATAAGAAGGAAAAAAAAACCATGTAGTTTGATAGTACAGACAGTACAATATTGATGAGTGGTGGTACATTTTAATTGACCCTTACAAAACCATTTATGACTTTACTATCAAAAGTTCAAACGAGAACTGTTTTTTATACGAGAATCGTGAGAATTAATCTTAGCCATTCAATTCCCCCTTATTCAATTGAATTGCACACCCATGAATTCCTTACATGCATCCTGACACATTCAATCCCCCCACGCTCCTCATCCATGAATTACATTATCCAAAATGAACGGCCAAGATTAGTTCTCGCAGTTCTCGTACGAAAAACAGTTATTGTTTGAACCCTCCCCTTATTAGTAATGTACTTTACAGTTAACAATATGTGCATAACACAAACTCATCAAGAGTTATAGATACTTTTATGTAATTATCCTCTTCACTATTTGTCGCTAGTGATTTTTTATGTCACTATAACTTGATTAAATTTCATTAATAACAATTATATTATAATAAACATAATAAATCATAGTTAAATACTCATTTTTTGTTTGTAAAATACTTTTTCTTAGGCTTCAAACATTTTGGCCACGACAAGACTATCTTAGAAAGTTTTCAGTTAGGATACTTAGACTTTTAGCGAAGACTTTTATCATTGCTGATATCACTTTTCTTGTAAAGCTAATTGAGCTATTAAAAATAAAGATTCGGCTAAAAAACGAATTTGAACTCACATTTCTTATCTATTTAACATCCAAAAACTTATTTGACCAGACCTGAACAATTAAAAATTTTAAAAACATCCTAAGTTTTAGTTAACTTTATTTTTATCATTATATGATGTTAGTGTTCATCAAAAAATCCACCCGTGCATCACGCATGCGTACATAAATTCATAGGGTTTAGTTCCCGAAAATGTATCCAACTTGTCACTTTTTGCTATTGTATGTACTGGACTTTTAAATTTACCATTTAATGTATCATACCCTTAAAAGTTACCATTTTATGTCTCAAACCTATTATAGCAAGTCATATAGTGACGTGACACCGGTTTTAATGACGTGAGGCATGACTTGAATGCCTACATGTATTTTTCTTGTTTTAAAAAAAATTGAAAATAAAAAGTATAATAATAATAATAATAAAAAATAATGAGAAAAAGAAGAAGAAAGAAGGGGAAGAACATGAATATCTAATGGTTACCTCATGTCCTCACCTACCACCACCTACTTCATCATCATCTCCAATTTCTAAACATTATGATTTGGGTTCGATTTCAAAATCTTTTATTTGCTTTGGTTTTTATCTTCAACTCTTTATCATCATCTACAGACATCTTCATCATCATCTGTGCACACTTTCTTTTGATCTACGATATTTCGAGATTTTCTTTGGATTCAAACAAGATTTTGGTTTCCTCAATATTTCAAGATCTGCGAGGTACAGTTTAAGATTTTGCGATTTCTGAGTTGGGTGCAGATTTGGGTTTAGGGTTTTGCAATTTGTGATTTTGGTGTAGATTTGGGTTTTGGGTTTTCGATGGGGTTTTTTAGGGTTCGATGTATTAAGTGTTGAGATCTGTTTATGTTTTCATATCCATTGACACAGATCTGTTTCATATCAATTAACACATTTCTTTATTGTGATTCAAAATCATCTTCTTCTTATAACTGAGATTGTACATTCATAAACATTATGGGTTTCATCTTCTGGGTTTCAAGATGCTTTTTTTCCTATTGGTTTTCTGGGTTTGTTTTTTATTTTGTTCTTTGATGCTCAAATGTTGTTCATCAAATCGATTGAGATTGGTTTTTCGGGGTTCCGATTTCATATAGGTTTAGTTTAAGGTTTTCTGTTGTTAATGAAATTGAATGAGCTTAAGGTTTTTTGTTGTTCATGAAATCAAATTTGTCCAGATTTTGAAGATCTGGATGTTATATTTTAATGCTTAAGCTTTCTTGATAAAGATGATGTTCATGTGGGTTTTTTATTGTTCATAGATTTTTCTAATTTTTTAAACTTAATGATGATGTGGCAGTGACTTAGTGATGTGGCATTAGAAAAAAAAAGAATATTGAAAAAAGTTACAGGTAACCTATTGAACAGGTAACACAATACATAAAATGGTAACTTTTAAAAGTCCAATACATTAAATGGTAAGTTTTATAGTTTGATACACACAATAGCAAAATGTGACAAGTTGAATACATTTTCGTGAACTAAACCCTAAATTCATATCCATACTTTTATAACTTAAGCTTCAATAGGTACGTAGTATTCAAAGATTAAAAGAAAAATCAGTCAACCTTGCAATTTAATTAGCAGAGAATTTTTGAATTTTTCTTGAAATATATATATATATATATATATATATATATATATATATATATATATATACATACTAGCATGGTACCCGCGCAATGCGGCAGCATTAAATAGTTTCTACTCGATAACTTGTTCGTTTTGGGAATTTACGTAATACGGTGACAACGAATAATTTTACATTGGTAACATGTATATTTTCTTTATTATCTTTATTTATGTGTTCTTAATCAACTCTTTTATTATTTTTAAATAAACTTTGAGAACGGTTAAATAAGAAAAAAAAGTCTTTACTTATAAAATAAGTTAAATTGCATGAAAATACGGAGTGTAAATTAGTAATTTGAAACTATTTAAAATTAAGAGATTAAGAAAATAGTAAACTAATTTGAAACTATTAATTATATGAGCTATTTAAAATTTTTTAAAATATATGTTTATAAATTCTTATTATAGATTATTCAGATTTATGAGTTTTACTTGTACACATTTTCTGATAATTATGTTAAAATATTTATTACATGATATAATATTTAATATAAAAGGTTTGATTATGAAAGTATTATTTAATAATTAAGTTAATTTATTTAAATTTTTTAAATATGGAAGGTTTAGTTATTAAAATAAAATATAAGATTTTTAGTAACTCTATTTAATAGTTACTTTATATAATAGTTTCCATTTAGTTTATATGAGGGACAATTTAGTAATTTCAAAAGACTTAAAATTTAAGAGATTAAGCAAAATACCTAAATGCTTTATAATATAGTGTATATATATATATATAGGCAAAAGTTCAAACGAGAACTGTTTTTCGTACGAGAATCGCGAGAACCAATCTTAGCCGTCCAATTCTCACTCCTTCAATTGGATTGCCCACCCATGAATTTCTTACATTCACCCTGCCACACTCAATCCCCCCACGCTCTTCATCCATGAATTCCATTATCCAAAATGAACGATCAAGATTGGTTCTTGCAGTTCTCGTACGAAAAACAGTTCTCGTTTAAACCCTTCCCTATATATATATAATATTTATATTAATTAATAATTTTCAACGAACAATAATGCATGTTGTACCCGGCCTGCGTTTCATGGGTTTAATTGAATGTCACTTCCTTGTTATCGAGTTTAATAAGGGATGAAAGGAAAAGAGAAAAAAGAAAATTCTTTACTTTCAAATCTTTTCAAAATTAGAAGAATAGAATTGAGATTAAAATAAGCCTTAACTCCCCTTCAAATCCCTTCATTTACTTTTCTTTCTTAAATAAAACTCAAAAATACCTTTTAAAGAGATTTCCTTTCAAATTATATTCTTTTCTTCCTAAAAACAACTCAAGAACACCACGTTTAAGTTGTCTCACTTAGCTAACCCAACAAACAGTTGGGTTCATCGACACCATGTTCTTCTTTACAAGCAATGCTCTATGTGGTCTTATATTAATATTCTTATATTTATTTATTTGAAAACAATTATGTTTATCATTTATGATAATGTTTATGTTTGGACACTCGTACAATAATTTCTTTTTGTTTAGTAATTGTTTAAACTAGCATCATATCCGTCTAATACGGTAACAATGAAAATAGTTTGTGCTCATCAAATATATTCACTTTCAAGAATATAGGGAACGGGTATGTGTGTAATGCATGGTTATCAAGAGTTGAAGACCAGGATGTTACTTATGATCGTTTTTATCTTTGTAAGATCGAATTGTAAGATCGGATCCGGTTTTAAGATCCTACCACTAGTTACTAAAGTTTTTTTATATGCTATATTTTTTTTTATCAAAAACCAATTATATAACATTTTTACGAGAGAATGAAACATTAAATTTTAAAATTACATACATCAAACCGTCCAAATTTTAAATATTAAAACTATAGAATAAAAATTTACCATAATTCATTGGTTTACATATCATAAAAAAATTTAATATGTGACTCTTAAACACAATCAATAAACCTAGAGCATACTGTGTACAATATCAATTACTTATTTCATAAAAAATCTTCTTCTCATTAACCTCAATCTCTTATAATAAAAGAAAAATCAAACATGTGACATGTGCGTAAAGTAGAAAATTACGAACAATTATTTTTAGCACAAGGTTGACCATTTAAAAAATGAAAATAATAAATCACAATATTAATAATAATAAAAAATTGTAAAATAATAGTAATAATTAAAAATGTAAGAGATATGTGGGATTGTGAGATCATATAGTGATCATACGATCTCATATACAATCTTATGATCCTGAGTACGGTCCTATATATTTGTGATTCTAAGTACGATCAGGTACGTTTTTGGTTGGTGGGATCTTACGATCGTACTATTAAGATCGCGATTTTGATAACCATATTGGTGGAATGCGGTGTCAGGAAATATAATTTGTTCGACAATATATCCATTTTATTTCTCCTTTTTTGATTTTCTTTATTTTTTTTCCAATCTAACTTTTTATTAGTTAATAAAATAGTTTTTGAAAAACAATAGAAAAATAAATTATTATTTAATAATTAGAGAAAAAATAATCTACCATTAAAAATTGTATTGATATACGTTATTTAACCAATATTAGATTAATTAAATAGTTGTTGTCATGTTTAATGATTTATTAAAGCAATAATTGCCTAATTAAGTTGAGGTAAGTAAGAAAATGATTTATTAGACTATTGCTTTAAGTGTTTATATCTTATGCATAAAAACATGTATTACTTAAAATTAAGTATGCAATCTTAAAATTTTTAAAAAAAGAAAGTTAAATGGTATATATAGTATATATTAGCAATTTTAAGTTTAAATGTAGTTTATGCTAGAAAATGTCATTGTTAACTTAACAAAATGATTGAATAAAGTATAGACGAATGGAAATTTGACACGATTTAATTTTAAAGATATCATGTAACGTGATCAAATAACATAATTAATTGCCTTTTGAAATTAAAAACATAACTAAATATGTAGACTGAATTAAGTTAAAAGCATATTAACGGATATAAACAAAAGTTACTAGTATAGTACTATTTACTTCATAATGTAGCCGACAAAAAAATCAAACAAGGGAGTATAGTATTTGTTATCAAGTTAGGAGTTGCACACCCGTCCGACGAATGAGGACGGATGATATACAAAAATCACATGAACATTATCGCCCTTTGAACCCAACCGGGCAGTGAGGGCCATTTGCTAGTTATGAAACCGGTCTCTTTCTCTTTCTCTCTTTTCTTCTCTCTATCTCTCTACTCTTACTATCTTTTTTAAGTTATAGTATTTTTTTTAATAAAGAAGGGTTGTTCTCTCCCTACCTTTTTTAAGTTTGTTTTTTTAATAAAGAAGGGTTGGGAGTTGGGACTTGGGAAGGAAAGGGTGTGCGGTTAGAGGGTTGGAAGTAGGGCTGCCAATTCGAGCCGGATTTGAGGTAACATGTCGTGTCGATCGATTTTGACCCAATTTAATTTCATATCGGATTTGGTTCATGTCACTCTTTCATATTAGGTTCAGGTTGTGTTTCGGGTTGTCCCATTTTTTGCAAAATTAACGCATCATCAACTTTAGTTAAACTCGTTATAAGATATTCGTACCAGAATAATCCGACCGGGTTCCGATCAATCGGTATTCTGTTTTGGTTATTAGCTTGGTTTTTTTTGGATAACCCAAAATTTGATCCGTTCGGATTTTCGGTTTGAAACTTTCATATTCAGTTTCGGAAAATAAGGAAGCTAAATCACTTATGAAACCCTCTTTTAATACCAAATGTGATTAAAAATATAAAACTTTTGCTTTATGCCAAATGCGACTAATAGTACGCTTAGAAACTGAGAATATGAAAGTTATATCACTTACGAAACTCCTTTAATTGTCCACTGAATTTTCTTGCAATACCAATTGATATATAGTTTGATGTTGTGCTATAGTATTAATCTTTTTAGTGACTAAATTTGTGACATGCTCTATATGAAAAGCAGAAGTGTCAACAGTGGGCAAGGAGTATTTTTTAAGACAAATTTGGTGGAATAGAAGGGATAACATTTTTTAAAAGTTTAGTTGAAGAAAAGAAGTATATTTAAATCTGTGATTGGTGAATATATGGTAGCTAACATTTTTTATAGTAATTTTGGTACGGAAGAAATAATAACTATATAAGTAAACGAGTTAAATGGATCAACTTCGGGTTTATCGAGTTAACCTGAACCTGACTTAAAAATTTTTGCGTCATTTTTATGTCGACCCATTATTGACCCAACTTTTCTTCGTGATAGGTTCGTGTTGACCCATGTCTGGTTTCGGGTCGTGTCAAGGATTACCGGCCCTAGTTGAAAGAGGGATGAGAGAGTTGTGAGAGATGGATGATGATTGCCTTGTTAGAGCATCCACAGTGATAACTTTTATCACTGTTATCACTAACTGATACGTCAACATCATTAACTTATCATTAACCACCCACAGTCATAACTTTCATCACTACCATCATTGGATTCACATACAATTATTTATCTTGAATCCGGTTAGTTGAAAAATAAAAAAAATACAAAAAAGGTTAACAAGTTGCGTTGCTCGTTGCCATCGCCACGAGTCGGCAAAACACGAGCACACAACAACGGATAATGAGAACTATGCTCATTTGACCTCATTATGGCCTTTCACGATCACCCGTTGCGGGGTTCTTAAGACAAACCGATGTTACCTCATTTTGATTTTTTTATTTTTCTAATAACTTTTCATGTATAGTTGATAGGTAACTTTTCACATATTTAGCATTTATTATTTCATGTTTCATCCATTAATCATGTATGATTCATTTATTTTTCAATCGAAGTTGATGTAATTTAGTGATGTTTTATGAAAAAGTTAAAAAAAAAGTTAAAGCTTGAAATGGGTTACATCCAAATTTGCTTAGGGGTAATAGTTATTGATATAACGGGTAAATAAACGGGTTTGTGTTGAGGATAAACAAGTTTGGGTTATTTTCGGGTTGACCCTACAACATGTATAAATAAACGAGTCGTGTTCAGGTTGGGTGGTGAGTTTGCACGTTGACCCTTCAACCTGAATAATTTTAAAAATTTTTTATTTACCCCTTTATTTTTCATGTTTCCTGTTTTGCTATTGGGATTTTCTATTATTCTTTAATTCTCGTAAACCTAATAAGAAACGAATGAATCGTTTCCCTTTTGTACCTTCGCCGATTTGAGATCATCGAGGGTAAACACTATTGAATACCTAATATTTCATCACCTGTAGCTAAATTGTTTGGTAGGATTAAATTTTATTTGATATTTTGTATTTAGATTATGTAGTTTCACAAACAAGAAACAAATTAGTAAAACCAACCTAACTATTTGCCAATCCATTTATGACCAGTTAGCCTACTAACATATATATTTAAACGAGTTACGCGGGTCATGTCGTGTTTTAACATATACGAGTTCGTGTCACACATCTTGACACGCGCAATATTCATGTCGTGTTTGTGTCATGACCCCACCGACCCGCCAACCTGCCAACCCACCATCCTTAAACCCGAACACGACATGATTGTCACCCTTAAATTTGTTAGTATAAATTATATGTAGTACTTATTCACATGTGATTAGTGTCATACACATGTGCACGATTTAATTTACTTTTCTTTCTCATCTAATCTCTTGATTTTTCATTTTTATTTAAAAAATAGATTGGTTCTCTTCTAATCTGATTACTTTTAGTTTTTAAACATCAAATCTCTTTATGTAAAGGTGTAGAGATCATTTACAAAAAAAACCTTTGTTTTAGAAAGTAAGGACCGAGTAAAAAAATAAAAAAGGGTTCTCAAGATAAATATAACCTTAAGGCCACCCGTATGGGTGAGCCAAATGGTTTCGTGTAGCAGTGGGGTTGATCGGGGTAACCAAGGAACACTCCTATGCCCCCCTCCTTTGGGTTAGGCGGTTGGTTCCCAATATCCGATTCACTCGAGCCATTTTTTTCAGTGTAAGAGAGAGTAAGGGAAGAAAATAAATTGAGTTAGATTATATATACTTGAATTTGGGATAAGAAATAAAAAGGAGGGGAAAAAATAATGTAACGCTAATATGGTATTGGGGCAAGAGAGAATATATATATATGTAGTGACGTATTAGTAGTCTTAGTGATAAGTAATTTCTATAAATAAAAACTATTTATTTTAAAATAGGTTTTATTTCCTTTTATAAATATTTTCTATTTAGTATCACTTTCAGCAGATTAAAAGTTTTGTCAAATCAAGGTAGAGGATAATGATAAATGTTTATAAATTAAACATATAGTTATTTAATGGATAAGAGAATAAAACAAAAACATATTGTGATAGAAAATGGACTTTTTTTAAAGAAAAATTTACATAACCGTAATCAAGTTTGAAAATTGTTTAATCAAAGTTACTTTCTTCTTTAAGTAATTTTCTATTGGTAACCTATTACGTGAAATAAATCCAATTTTACAGAAGGTTCCGAAAATATATCTTTTTGGGTATTCTTACTAATAATAATAATTGTCCCGCTCTTTGGCTACTAGATGATGATGTTTTAAATGTTTTAATCATTATGCAAATAGTTTTTTCCACTTATGTTGTCCGAATAAGAGATCACAGTACGTACGTAATAAGTAGTCTCAAGTACTTTTCATAGGTCATTATCTGTAACCAACAAAATTATTAATTCAAACTATATGTTGTTAATTTACTATTTGTTTTGTTGTATCAACAAAATTATTATGTACAAATCAGATCTCGTTTATTCTATTTACAACTACGTAATATGTATACATCTTATATATCGATCTCTAGATAAATTAAAGGTTTTTTTTTAGAATCGCAAACTAGTCAAATCTGTAGAGCATCTATAAGACTTCATATTTGTAAGCAGTAGTAAACAAACAAGGCACTCTTTTAGTGTTGCTGTGAATAAATATTGAAGACTTTTAGAACAGATAAATAATTTAAATGAAAAAAAAACACTAAATAAATTGTGAATGATATTCATACCTGCTAAGGAATCAAGAAGAGTAGATTTCCCTGAACCAGAAGGACCCATAATGGCCATGATCCTAGACGGCTGAGCGAAACCAGTCAGTCCATTCAGTATCCTCCTCGTCGGTTTATTATTACTGCTATTCGGAAGTACCACAGTCAAATCTTCCCATACCAAGTAAGCACCACCGCTACAACCGCCGCAGCCGCCGCCACCCTCCATCTCATATTCAAGCTTACCACCCTCCAATGATCCCATGATCACCTCACCCACAGCCACTTCAATCTCCATCACTATAGTATAGATATTCTATAAGTTTATAACCTTGTGTTAAAAGTTGTTTTGTGTCCTTGAATATATATAGAGAGGATGGAGGTTGGGAGTAAATGTGTTAGATTAGAGGGAGATAGAACAAAGAGCTTTATGGTCTGGGAAGATGTTATTACCATAAAAAAGAAACTATTGTGTCATTTGCACCTCACTGTGGCAAAGTAAGTTTTAATGCTACCATGAAGGGGACTCAGAAAGTTGGTAGAATGTGTATGGAGGTCTAATACACTTTCTCTGAGTGTATAACTGTACACCTATACCTATTTGTGTGTATTTACTTATGGATACCAAGATTTCTGTGTTAAAACTCCACTCAAGCAATAAATAATTCTCACTTTCCTCCTTATGTTATATATTCTTAATCGTTTTTCTATTCATAACAACAAAACAAATGTTAAAATTAAAGATGAGATAAATAAAGAGAATTAATAGATTTTACATGTTATCATCTATCGAGTATGAAGATGAAATAGGAAGATTTTGTAAAAAAAAAAGTATAATTTTCCAACTAATAATATTAAAATCCTTTCTAAAACATATAAAAATATTATTTTCTTTGACATAAAAGTGAAACTTTTTAAAGATACACGTCCATAAGAAACATATAAATTATTAATAATGTATAGTTCATTCATAAATACCTAGAACCGTTTATTACCTACTCTGGTTAAGATATTTGTAAAAAATATTCAAAATGCATAAATATGGTTTGAAATTTCAGAGTGGTCATGAATGAGGCCTACCGACCGCCCCATGAGCTCAAACCACCTCTCTGCCAGTAGTAAACATTAGTAGCTACCACACATATCCCTATTAAGTGTGTTTTGTCAGTACTTAAGTAAAACTCATATATATATATATATATATATATATATATATATATACTTGCATCATATCCGCGCAATGTCGCGGTGACAAATAGTTTTTGGTTTACAATATTTCGCTTTCAAGAATGTAATGATATGTTATTCGCGCAATTTAATGTTACGAAAAAGTTTTCAACAACAACATGTCCTTTTTTTCAAATTTTTTTTACATCTAACTATTTTTATTAATTTTAAAAATAAATTCTAAAAGACAATTAAATAAGAAAAAAAATTATATTGATGAAAAAAGGAGGAGTTAATAAGATTTTAGAAATTATGTTGATGTGTGTGGATAATTGTGTTAGTATGAGAGAATATATTTTGAATAAAAAGTTAAGTAAATTAGGAGAGAATAAAATAGTTAAAGATTGAGCGGATGAGATTAATTTAGATTAAATGAAGGGTCAAGATTTTATATTGATTGAATTTTAAGAAATCTTAAAATTTAAGAGGAGAGAGAATGTTAAATAGTTTATATAGTAGTATAGATATAGGTAAATTTACGGTTATTATAAGGTTATTATAAGATGTCCATATGGGTAGGTTATTAACATGGGTCCGGGCCTCAAATATCAAAAAGAAAAATGTTCCTACTTCCATTTTCATCTCCTACTCACACAAGATGACATGTGAAGTCCACTAAATATCAAATGTTTAGCAATCCTATCTATAAGCAAGCTATTTTTTGATGTCTGAATATAAGTTTCCAGCCAAGCTCCACTCACACATCCAACCTTACTTAAACCTGTACCAAACTTGACTTGTTACCATAAAAAACATAAGCTATAAAGAAGGAATGGATGAGATTAATTTAGATTAAATGAAGGGTCAAGATTTTATATTAATTGAATTTTAAAAAGTCTTAAAATTTAAGAGAAGAGAGAATGTTAAATGGTTTATATATATATATATATATATATATATATGGGAGGGTTCAAACGAGATCTGTTTTTCGTAAGAGAACTGCGAGAACCAATCTTGCCCGTTCATTTTGGATAATGAAATTCATAGATGAAGAGCGTGAGGGATTGAGTGTGGCAGAGTGCATGTAAGGAATTCATGGGTGGGCAATCCAATTAAAGGAGGGGGAATTGGACGGCTAAGATTGGTTCTCGCGGTTCTCGTACGAAAAACAGTTCTCGTTTGAACTTTTTCCTATATATATATATATATAGGAAAGTTCATTTGAGAACCGTTTTTATTGCGAGAAACCAATCTTAGCCGTTCATTTTGCATAATGAAATTCATGGATGAAGAGCGTAAGGGGATTGAGTGTGGCAAGGTGCATGTAAGGAATTCATGGGTGGGCAATCCAATTAAAGGAGGGGGAATTGGACGGCTAAGATTGGTTTTCGCGGTGCTCGCAATAAAAACGGTTCTCAAATAAACTTTTCAATATATATATGAAGGGTTCAAACGAGATCTGTTTTTCGTACGTGAACTGCAATAACCAATCTTGATCATTCAAGTGGTAAGTGAAATTCATGGATGAAGAGCGTGGAGGGATTGAGTGTGGCAAGGTGCATGTACAAAAACAGTTCTCATTTGAACTTTTCCTTGTATATATATAAATAAATAAAACTTCATTTCAGAACCGTTCTTATTACGAGTAGCGCGAGTACCATTTGTAACTATCATTAATGCTGATTAATAAGGATATTTTGGTCTTTTATGTATTTTCCCAACCGTGAATTATATCCAAATGAAACGTCCCGTCGGCTTTGTGGTTCTGATGGACAGGAGCGCAAGGTATGCAAGCTCAAAGGATAAATCTATGGCTTAAAGCGGCCGTCCAGGCAATGGTACCGGAGCTTTTATTGAGGCATCTTAGTAGATGGGCCCCTCCCTATTGGGGGAGCACAAAGAATTGCTTTCGAATTCAGATAACTCCATTAAAGTATTAGTCAGTGTTCTCACCGTTCTCTACTTAAATGTGTTCTCACCGGATCTCTCATATATATAGAGGAGGGATCCGGTGAGAACACATTTTAAATAAAGAACGATAAGAACACTTGTAGACCAATCATTTATTTACATAAATAAGGCTATAAACTTAATATACCTTAATTAAACCAAGTTTAATATTAGTCATTAAATAAAGATAATCTAAGGGCTATAAGCTGTTCTACAAGTTCTCACCTTAAAAAGTGTTCTCATTTGACCTTGCCCCCCTCTCTCTCTCTCTCTCTATATATATATATATATATATGTGTGTGTGTGTGTGTCTTGGATGCACTATGCATATATAGTTATCATATATATATTTGTAGAATATATATAAAAATCCAATGGGCATATATGTAACTATCAGCAAGTGGTACTGAACAAAAAAAACTTAGCATGCGCACGATATAATATGATGGGTCGAAATCTTAAAATACTTGTTACACCCCTAAATTCGTTATTTAGATATATACGTACACATCAAACCAACCTAATTCACATTCTTATTAATGAATTAGTTAGCCAGCATTAATTCAAACTCATCAACGTACAATATTTTCATTTGCACTGTAATTAATTTTATCAATTTTAAGTACTATAAATAAACAGAGTTTTTAAACTAGTAAACATACCCCTAAATCTACTTTATTGTTCACAACGGGACTTGAACCCACAATCTTTTGAAAGGGGGCATTACTTCACAACACCAGATACCACTAGGATTCAAGCTATTTGATGGATAGACCCGAGTTGGTTATTACAAAAAAAGTCCTCGATTGCGACCAAAGAGCCCGGTTCGATCTAATCTCCTGCAAAGAAAGGCCCGGTTCTAATCTCACTCTTCATAGCTTGACTTATTAAATTCATTTATATTTCTTATCTTTCTCAAAAATTTAATGTTTTTATATTATAGTGTTATTATGTTGTTTTAGGCTTTAGTCTATGTCTTTTAGATTCATACTTTGAGAGTTTAGATGATGTTTTTTTGTTTAACAATCATAAATAAATAGGAAACAATTACACACAAATGCAATAATCTTTGCATCAATTTCTAATTTGTGTAAACTCTTTTATAATTCTTCTAATAAGGCCAATTGCATTAAGAATGTTGCACAAATTATGTGGTCAGTTACATTAATTGAAAATAAATACTTAATATGACCTGATTAGAAAATGTATAAACTAATTACACAAAATAAAAAGATGTTCAGTATGCCATGTATGTTAAGTGTGATTCAACTTGTAGTCAGATACAACAAGGCTCGTGTTTTAGCATGGTACTAAGGCTTAGAATTAGTGGGCTCACGTTGGACTCGTTTACACTGACGGTCTTATGTAGTTTCAGATCCTAGTACACAAATATGCACACATAACTAGCATCGGCTACTCGTTTAGGATGATATTAGCTTTATGTGTCTATTTGTATATGTGAAGATGTTAATACTAAAATCCATTCTTGTCTTAGTTTTATGTGTACATAACTTTCATGATGATGTGTATGTTTAGCATCCTTACTAAGCAAGTTTCTTACATAAAATTTAATTATCTTTTTGGCAAGTGCTTGGTTCCTCTGATAAAGACAAAGAAAAGACTCCGGCTTATGTATAGGACCGGACCTGACCAGTGACCACCATCACTAATTAATAGGTCGAAGAAGAGACATATAAAAATACTTTTAATGGGCCCTACGGCTACAAAAAGATTAAATGGGCTTGAAATGTGTGTTTGTACTTTGTAGTTCAGATGATTACGATGGCCTTTTATCTCCTTCTGGCAGTTATAAGGAGGATTTTATTTGGGCTTCACCGTTATTTGGGCCTTGTGAAGACTGATGAGAACAATACGTGGGCTTCAAAAGAAAGAAGAAAAAAAGTTATATAAATAAGAGAATTTCGTTTATATCCTTACAAACTTCTTTAATTACGTACATATCCTTATAAGATTTGAAATTAATATATCTTTATAAAACCTATAAACTCACTTATATATACAAACACTTAATTTAATAACAATTATTCTATTTAGAAACTAAAAATATTATTTTAAACTGAATTGTTATTGTTAAAAGACTAATAAGTTTGTAATATTACAATATTACCCTTCTCCTAAATCAGAACAAGAAACTCATAGATTATCATATTACCATACCGAGTCCATAGTACCCGCTAAGTGCTAATACATCGATTAAATGTAGCAACTTGGTTATCTCTATCGATTTAACTAATTATGGTCAGTTCAACAACAACTTGGTTCGATTTTAAAGAGCTGCCATAATTCCAACTAATTCATCAATTGGACAGAGTACCAAATTGAGTGCCATTGATCGAGTTACAGGGTTATGGTCGATCCAAAATCATTCAAAATATCGATCAATTTGAAAGATTATGATTGATTAAAAGCACCTTGGTTCGATTTGAAAGAAGTTTGCACCCTAAAATTTGAAAAGATTATGGTCAATTGACCTTGGTTCAATTTGAAATAGGTATGAATGTATGATGTTTAGGTTGTATATGGTTGATTCAAAAGCTTTTATGGTTCAATTGCAAATCAATATCTGGATTAGGATGTGTATGCTTCATGTTTAGGTTGTAATAATATTTTCGTGTAAGCCACAAGTGTGCGTGAAGTTATTCAACTCACTTTATTGCTCTTGAGTATGTATTTTGAATGGGAGGTGATTCGTACACAATAAAATCGATCATACACAACAACTTTATGCATCATTAACTTGTAGCATGTGCAATAAATAATTGTACCCTGTTGTGTATGGCTAAAAATTGTTGTGTACGGATCGGCTCTCATTTTGAATGTACACTGTTATTAGTCTATGCGATGGGGGAGTTTAGGCCTTCTTGCGATGACAAAGATCGAAGGGTTTGATAACGTCTTGAAGATGGAAACTTTGTGAACGAAGCTCTCCTTTTCAAACGGTGAATCGTCTGCTTTGTGTACATCGACTGGAAAAATGGCAACGCCTTTTCCTTCAACTTGAGTATTAGAAAGAAAATCGTTCTGTAACTCACAAGAAGCGCGTAAATCGCAAACAAGTCCCACCACTTAGAGTGATTCAGAGGCAACCGGTAGAGCTTTGTTATAACTTCCTCACCCGTGATTTTCGGGTCTCCTGGTGCTAATCCGTCGAACACCAGATTCAATAGGTCATTCTTGTAGCCACCCTGCATTTCAATTCCCTTCTTAGATAACTTACACAGAAATTAAAAACAAAAACATTTGACCCTGCGATATCCACTTTTAGGTGATTCTCAAGATCTAGGTTTCAAATCTCGAAAGTATAGATTTAAGAGTAAATTTAAAGAGTGTGTGAGTTCTATTATACAAAAAATTGTAACTAGATTGTTAAGAAGAAGTACCTGAATTGCCCATGATCCATAATTTATGTACGAAATGGGGTAGCGCCAGAACGGCTTTGGAAGATCGGGAAGTTGGCGAAAGAAACCGGATGTCATCATCATAACACCCTATATAACGTAAAAAACTATATTTTATAACTGTTTTAAGCGAAAAATACGAGTAATTGGATATCATATGATTAAGATGTAATCTTACCAAGACTCCGGCCCCTACTACGAGTCCCATCAAGAAATTGGGAACTAGAGATGCCACAATCATCATACAACTCTCGATCACCGCGATCGACCCAAAGAGGTTGAGACAGTAGAAGGCAAAGCGCAAGAATCCGTGATTGAATTTCACCATGTTCCACACAATCGTTGCGGTGACTAGAGAAACCGCCACCAAGAACGGGAACGATGACAGGAAGTTTGATAGTATAAACACTCCAACCCCGTAGTACCCATTGAGTCGTTCCTTAGTAAAAATCTAAAAACAACTCGTAAAGATCAATGACTACAGCATATACCTTTACTTATGAGTGCAGAGATCAATTTTTATAAGTTAAAAAACTACACATTTCCCAAAAGTGTAACAAATAATATGTAATTATTGCAATTAAATACCTTCATATCTTCAATGAACGAAGGGAAACTTCCGATTGACATGAAGGTCATGAACCCTGTTATGAAACCACCACAAGCTCCCCTAGCTAATATGGCCGTGTAACCAGTACCCACATCAAAGAAGATTGTCCCAACACATATTGATACGACTAAGTAAATTATTACGCGTAACCAATAATATCCCATGTCTCTTGACATGTTAACGAATGATCGTCGAGTCAAAGTCGTAAGCTGTTTCCACCATCCGGCTTGGCTGCCTGCTGTAGTCGGATTAGTCTCTGTTTCACGCTGCAAATGGAAATTAGTAGCCATTGATCGATACATGAAAAGGTCGGGTTAATTTATAAGTTTCGAGAAACTTACAATAGTCGAGAGTTGTTTAATCTTTGATCGAGCATTCGCGGCGTGTTTTGACCAACGGTATTTCTCTACTAGTGTTGCTTTGATCTCTGCCGTAGCCAAATCCATCAAAGGGTCTGATCTTTCTCGTCCTTCCTACAAATGTATTAACGTCAAATACAAGAAGAAAAAAAAACATCTCACAAACATGTGTAGATGTTATTGTTTTTATTGAAAATTTTTATTTCTAGCTACTTGATCCTCCTACTTAAATAACATATGGTACCCAGCGGTATATGTTATTAGCATCCCATGAGTGTAGACTCAAATGCAGTATATATTAACAAAAAGGTATAAAACCTTTTCTGTTTGAAATTTATGTCTAAACAACAGTATAAGCTAAGAACAAGAAACATCTAGAAAGAAAAACATACGCAAATTCTGGAAGATCCTTTAAGTGTGGCAGTTACAACATCGAAGTCTGAATTGATACAACGTAGAAAATGGTCGGATGGATTCCTCTTGATCGGACATGGGAATCCAGACTCTGCAAAAAACTGTAAAAAGGAATATTCCAGTAATGTAAATTAATTGTACGTCTACATATATATCCCGTTACAGTTATTTCGATCTGTCATGTATATATGAAATAAATGTGTCATGTGATCATTTGTTTGAAATAATTATGTAGACTAGTCAATGCATTTATCTTTTTTTTTTTTTTTGCTTTTATTTTTGGGACAGTCAATTCGTTCTTTAATTATTTTCTTCAAATATAAAATTATTTTAATATATAAAATACTTCAAAATTATCTGTGCTAGAATTTATGGAGAGAGGAGACACTCCCCTGTCTTTGTTTCAGACCATAGACTAACCTCTACAGCTTGTTTTGCTTCTCCAAAATATACAGTTTCACCTCCGGATAAAAGAAACAAGTCATCAAATAACGCAAAAACTTCACTACTTGGTTGGTGAATGGAAGAAATGACGGTTCTACCGTCACGAGCCACGCTTTTAAGAGCATGAGCCACGAAAAAAGCCGAGGCACTGTCTAGACCACTTGTTGGTTCATCCAGAAACAAAAGTCGTGGTCTAACAAGGATTTCAAGCGCGATACTTAGCCTTTTCTTCTCACCACCACTTATACCCCTCAAATGCCAATTTCCAACCAACCTATCCGCGCAATCCTCGAGTCCCATCTCCATTATCGTCCCCTCGATTGTATCTTCGACCTCTTCTTTGGTCATTGTTGACGGTAGCCTCAGATGGGCCGAGTAGGTGATCGTTTCTCTCACCGAGAGAGTTCCCATTAGAATATCTTCTTGTGTTACGTAGGCCTACAATTATTACAACTTTATCAAATTGATACATATTAGATCTTAAAATAAAAAATTAAAAAAATAATAATAAGTCAACTTACAACTGCCCCATAGCTTAGGTTCTTCTTCTCGCCGTTAAGTAAAATATTTCCGGTCATCACTACATTCTTCGATAATCTACCTGTATCAGTAACAAACAAACCACAAGATTAAAAACCTTTGTTAAAAGAAACCAATCCATGAATATATTATATAGATTATGCTTTTAATAGATACAAATTAAACAAAAATCTAAGTATGATATCTAGAATCTATAAGTACAAATTGTGTAATGATTGAGAGTTGAATTCCACATAACTTAGTTAAAGATAAAGTGACTTTCTAATTTTAGTAATGAGATGGTGTGTTCAGTTGTTCACCAAGTTTTCAACTATGTTTAAATTATGAACACCACCTATATATATATATATATATATATATATGTATATACACACACTACATGTTGACAAAATAGTAGACGACGTACTAAAACGTAGAAGTTTTTATAAAATGAGATCACTCGTTGAACTAGCTAGATAACATTCAGGATAAGATAGATATCAACCTGCTAACGCATCAAGAAGTGTGGATTTGCCGGAACCGGAAGGACCCATGATAGCCATGATTCGACCTGGTTCGGCAAATCCGTTTAGACCATGGAGCAACTTCTTGGTTGGTCCATCACCAGAGCTCGGAAGCATAACCCTTAGATCTTTCCACACCAAATAACTCGCCCGTTCTTTCGTACTCCTACTCGTGCCAATACTTATTCCGCCACCACCTTCTTCATCCCTACCATCCCCATGATCTGTCCCTGGAATATTGTTGTTGTTGCCACCTCCACCATTAACACTATTTCTTACTTCTATGTCCATATTTTTAGGAAGAAAGAATCGAAGCCTTCACTTCAAAGAAGAAGAAGAAGAATATATATTAGTAGAAGTATATTTTTAGAAATTATATTAAGAAGAGATATTTAATAGCCTTCTTTTAAGCTCATATATATTTTGAGGTGGAAGTGGGGTAGTATGGCCCTGCATTTATTTTGAAAGTAACGGTTGGTTGGTGGTTGTACGACTTTTAAAATTTGTGTTAGTCACGCTTTGAAATTTAATCTAAGGAAACTTAGGGGTGTCAATAAGTGTTATCGGTTCGCCGATCATTTTACGTATTTAGCAATGTTTATTATTATATTTTAATAGTTGACATAGAATAAGTTAGCAAGTAGTGAAGGTATGTAACGAGTCATCACGTTGTGTAGTGAGGACGGAGGGTCACACCATCACAGCGAGATGGTGGCGTGGCGACGTGGCATGGTGTAAGTGTAAACCATGGTCCATGGACGAAGAAGCCTGGTGAGGATTTGTATTTTTTTCCCTTTTCACCATTTGATAAAGGTCTTTTAAATATAAAATCTTCTAAACACACTATAAATACAATATTTTGTTATACAAATCATTCAATCATACCATTCTCTCTTTTTTTCACAATGTCACTTTTATAATATAGGGTAAATTACATGAATATAATAAAATTTTGTCTAATTACCACTGTATACAATAAAACCTTTTATTTTTTAAAAATACAATCAACTTTCATAATTTAATTCTCTCATTGTAAGTATGTAACTTGTATATAATGAAAACTATGACAAAGTTCAATTTATACAATGGTAATCATAAATCAGAAAAAATAAAAAGTTGTTTGCATGTAATTTAAGGATTATAAAAGTTGATTATCTTATTTTTAATAAAAAAAAAGATGGTTGTATACAAGAGCAAGCTACATGAAAATACAACTAACTTTAACTAAGTTATCATTGTATACAACAAACTTTTTATTTATAAAAATAATATAATCAACTTTTAAAACTCCTATATTGTATGCAAGTGACATATTATAACAGGTCACCTACTTTGTATTAGCCAGTTACCTCATTTTTTTAATCATAATTTTTATCTTTTTAATAATTTTAAATAAAAAAGCATTTTAAGAAATTAAAAACACAAGCAAATTTTGTCCAAGGGTTTTTGATATAAATTCTGAAATCTGGGGTGATTTAGGCTTCCATAGCCATCCACCACTTCCATGTTCCCCTCATAAACAACCACCAATGCCATCTTTGCCAGCCGTCCACCACCATTGCCTTTGTAGCCAACCACCATCATCATCAAAACCACCACTGCCGCTAAATGAAATGGATTTTGCCAACCATCGCTAGTTGCAAATAGGTTTTATGGCTCGAAATCTACTTCAATCAGGTTTTATGGTTTGAAATTGCCAATTGCTTTGTAACACCTCGCCTAACCACGACACAATATTATCCATTTTTTATCCCCGCTGTCTCACGGCTTGTTTATGGCGACCAGGCGACAACTTTTCAGGGGGTCACCCATCCCTGGAATGCTTCCGCCCAAGTACGCTTAACTGCAAAGTTCTTATGGGATCTACGATGCCTGTGGCCCCAAAACGCTCGGGTTGTGTCATGTAAGGCCAATGTTATTTATAAACCAACACCTCTACTATCCACGACTGATGTGGGATTCACCTAAGGTGTTATAAACACCCCCTAGGACTCATCATCCTTGATGAGGTTTGCCCCCACCATCCCGAACAACATAAGATTGACTCTGATACCATATGTAACACCCCGCCTTACCATGACACAACATTGTACACTTTGCTCCATGCACTGGCTCACGGATTTGTTTCTGACGACAAGACAAGAACTTCCGGGGTCGCCTATCTCTGGATTGCTCCCGCCAAAGAACACTTAACTGTAGAGTTCTCATGGGATCTATCGTGCTTGTGGCCCGAAAACGCGTAATGTCATGTAAAACCAAGGTTTACTTATAAGCCCAACACCTATTTTGTCTACTGCCGATGTGGGATTAGCCTAAGGTGTTACATGCTTCAAATGAATTTTGAGTCAATTTAGTAACAAAAATAGATTTTGGAATTGAAGGAATACGCTGTCGCCGACCTAGTTTTCCAAACACCATCGCCGAGCTTGTTTTAACCGTTGTAGCCACCTTCAGTCCACCACCGTCGTCCTGATTCAAACCACCACATCACTGATTAGGCTTCAATTAAGGCTAGACACAAGGCTTCAACTTCATCACCTTCAAAAGAACCTCCATTAAGGCTAGACTAAGGCTCGGATTAAAGTGTATCTAGAAACACTTTGATTATGGTCTTGATTTCCAAGTTCAAAGACTTTCAATTAGGGTTTCAATTAAGGTATGATTTAAAAATTGATGAGTAGGAAGGTAGGGTTTATGTGTGTTCTAGATGGGATTTGAAATGAGTTTTGATTTACAGATTTGTCAATCTAGACCACCTTAATTGTGTTCTTTCCTTGCAAATATTTGTTTTGTGTGTGTTTTAGATGGGATTCCAAGTCGTTCCATCTTGATAAAGATGAGAAACATGGTTTATGTGATCTGAATGTTTTTTTTTGTTCTTGATGAAGATGCAAGGGGTTTCTGTTTTTGATGAAAATGCTAGGTTTTTTCGGATTCAATTTCTAATCGTCATTGTTCATTGTCTTTTGTTTATTATTTGTTTATGCGATTTATAACTTCCTATCAGAAGTTGTTATTAGTTTGTATATTTGTTCGATGTTCTTGAAATTTTAGTTGAAGATGTTTTTCAAGTGATCATCCTCAAGAACATATCATCATTAAAGGCCGAAAAATATTTTGAAAAAGTAATAGAAAATAAATGATAACCTGCTACTTGCACGTCAGGTTACAACTTGTATACAATGAAAAACTTTAGAAGTTGGTTGTATTATTTTAAAAAATAAAAGTCGGCTATATGCAATGATTACTTAGCCAAAATCCGTTGTATTTAATACGGTTTGTCTTGTATACAATAACAAATAAGACTAAATTTATTATATTTTTATACCGTTTGTCTTATAATATATTCCTTAAATTTATTATTCCAATTTAACCTCATCTAAATAAACAGGGGTTCATCATCATCATCCATTTTTAATTTATTAAAAATTATTTTTATCTATACTCTATTATAAATTATTTAGGCATTTTGCTTAATCTCTTAAATTTTAAGTCTTTTAAAATTACTAAATTACCCCTCATATAAACTAAATGGAAACTATTATATAAAGTAACTATTAACTAGAGTTAATAAGAATCTTATATTCTATTTTAATAATTAAACCTTCCATGTTTAAAAAATTCAAATAAATTAACTTAATTATTAAAAAATACTTTCATAATCAAACTTTTTATATTAAATATTATATCATGTAATAAATATTTTAACATAATTATCAGAAAACGTGTATAAGTAGAACGCATAAATCTAAGTAATCTATAATAAGAATTTACAAATATATATTTTAAAATTTTTTAAATAGCTCATATAATTAATAGTTTCAAATTATTTTACTATTTTCTTAATCTCTTAATTTTAAATAGTTTCAAATTACTAATTTACACTAAGTATTTTCATGCAATTTAACTTATTTTATAAGTAAAGACTTTTTTTCTTATTTAATTGTTCTCAAA
The DNA here is from genome assembly GCA_038502395.1 of Dittrichia graveolens. Classification (NCBI taxonomy): domain Eukaryota; kingdom Viridiplantae; phylum Streptophyta; class Magnoliopsida; order Asterales; family Asteraceae; genus Dittrichia; species Dittrichia graveolens. The sequence goes on from JARJIL010000003.1 coordinate 9,998,103, forward strand.
GTTTATTTAAAAATAATAAAAGAGTTGATTAAGAACAGGAAAATAAAGAAAATAGACATATTACCAATGTAAAATTATTCGTTGTCACCGTATTACGTAAATTTTCAAAATAAACAAGTTATCAAGTAGAAACTATTGGACGTCGTCACATTGTGTGGATACCATGCTAGTTTATTTAAAAATATTTATTGGTTGTGTTTTCGCCGCATAGGGGCTTGCTTCCATAGTTACGAACGCTCGAAAAGTATCATGTAATACCCTGTTTCCGTTTAATAAATAAATGAATGTTTTATTGGATTACGCGATTTTATATATTTTGGAGTTGCTTATTGTTTATGGAATTTAAGTCATATTTGAATTAGTGGGTTATGTAGTCTATTGAATGAGCAAGTAATTGGGCTACTTTATGGTTGGGCTTATTAATTAAAGGAAATGGAATAAAGTGTGAAAGAATTAAGCCTCATGGGCTTAAAGCTAATGTCATTGTTGGGCCCAAGGCCTTGGAGGATTAGGGTGCAGCCTCCAAGGAAATACACTGTTGCATTGAGAGTTCTTGTGTGTGTGTCTGTGTGTGTAAACCCACGAGAAAGGCAAGGAGAAGGAACCAAGAATCATTTGAAAACTCAAGGAATTGGCAAAGGAATCATCAGGTAATCTTTCCTATATCTCTATGATGTTGTAGGCATCGATTTTACCATGCTTGAATGATTATTAGGCTAGATGAGATCTGGGTTTTTGGGTTTATGAAGAACAATGATAAAGAATCTATGCTAGGAACTTGAATACTGGTAGTGTTGTGTTTAAATCTTGAAGGAAATGCTTATATGAATGGAGAAACGTTTTGAAACAAAAATAAAGTGAATTGGTTGAGTTTTTAGAAGGTTGTGATTTTGAAAAATGGAGTTTCAAGGTTCTGGGTTTTTTCAAAAGATGAACTGGCAAGGAAGATGAAGTCCATGCGACTTTCAGAAGGCCTCATGCGACCTTCAGTTAGTCCATGCGACCTTTGGGGGTGTTCCATGCGACTTTCAACTTAGCTGATTGTTCCATGCGACTTTTGGTATGAGTCCATGCGACTTTCGGATGGAGAGTGTTTGTGTCCATGCGACTTTTAGATAGTTCATGCGACTTTCAGTTGGGTGAGGAGGTCCATGCGACTTTCAGTTCATGCGACTTTCAGCTGGAGCAAGGCTTCATGCGACTTTCGGATGGTCAGGGTGTATGCCCATGCGACTTTCACAAGTCCATGCGACTTTCAGTGAGGGTCCATGCGACTTTCAGCTGGGGATAGGGTGCCATGCGACTTTTAGTTATTTGGTCCGGCCTAGTGTGGTCCAACTTAGGGCCTGTAGTATGCCCAAAGCTAATGAGTAGAGATATCTGTATTGTAGGTCCTTGCGACTGGAATTGTTGACTTACAGCTTGTGAAATCTGTTGCGTTTGTCTGTGCTGCAGATCAGGTGAGTTACCCTAACTTATACATGATATTAGTATGAAATGTATATGTTATATCTTATGTGATGTTTAACTGATGTGAAATATGTGAAGTGAAGGGTTACGTTATATTGTGGTGAAAACGTAACTCGGGCACAGTCAGACATAGTGTGAAATCCTTGGTACGGCTTGGATAGTCAACTGTGACCCAAAGTGTGAAATCGTCGTCAGTGCACTGCGTCGGTAGTATGTGTTATGATATGTGATCATGGATTTGTGTTATGATGTGACATGTACATACCTAGTGTGGTGTGTAAGTTAGAGTGCTCGCTAAGCTTTATGCTTACTGTTGTTGAACTTATTCTTTTCGAGACCTGATCGTGGGGAGGCTTCAGCAATGTGAAGATGGCTCATCATTTATTTAAATCGTTTCCGCTGTTTTGATACTTAAACATTCACTAGAACAATATTTGTAATATTACTTAATTACACTTGATGACGGGTAGTCCCGGGTGCGGGGCCTCGTATGGTTTTGGTCGAATGCATTTATATTTCTAAATTCATTTGTCTTTTAAAAAAAAATTGGGACGTTACAACTTGGTATCAGAGCCTAGGTTTAAGGGATTCAAGCATGCAAGAGGTGTGTTTGGACTTAAACCTTTGTTCTAAATATTTATTTAAATTTACAAAATTCATTTTTAAAAACCGAAGGATGAGCTATCAGCTGGAGCTTGGTCCTGGTGAGCACGAAGTGAAGTGAAGCATAGTATGTATATATAGTTGGTGAAATATACTGTGCAGTTGAATCCATGATATATGCTAGAGTAGTTCCTAATTGTTTCTATGTTTAGACATATCATGAATACTGTACACCATGTATAATGTAACCATATGGGCTTAGGACGGATGATTTGGCCTTATTTCATGTTCTCGTTTGATGTTGGGGTAGGGCAGGATCAGACGCTCAAAGACTTGTATGACTTAGCATTATACATGGATGTATTCGTGATATGGATAAACTAGGATATGATGACTGGTGTGTTGAACTTATATGTTTTCATGATTTTATGATAATATGAAGGTACAATGTGTATATGTATGTGGAATGTTATGTGATGCATAACCTAAGCCTGTGAATCGCGATTTCAGATGGTAACAATAAGACTTGGTATGTGTGATGTGTTTGGAATAATATAAGGGCCCATATTATTGTGAGCACATGATACATGTCAAGACTTACCGGCATCATACGAACTCTTGTGAATCAGGTGAGGGGTACTTGTAGGATTGTAGTATGCCTGTAGACTAGGAGTGCCTTAGTGAGTAGGGCTACTTCAGATGAAGTGAACGGCATGCTAGAAATTGTATGTAGTGTGGATATAGACTGTGGTGTAAGCGGGATAGTATGATAAAGCCACCTGCTTATAAGTGCGTTATCTATACTTCCAGAATGGTGAACACGAGGAGGAACCACAATCTCATTGCTACTACTGGAAATGGAACAAGCTATGGGCCCGAGGGCCTAGAGACCAGCGTTACCGGGGAGACAGACCCCCGCCAACAACCTATACTGAATAAGGAGTTTGAGGGTGCTAACCCGAGAATTGTGACACCGGAAAATGCGGTTCCGGTTACTGATGAGGAAGAGACAGACAGAGAGGCTCTTCTAGCCGCCCAGGTGACGGTAGATGTGATGAAGGAGTTAAGGGAGATGTTGCCCCAGATTGTTACTGAGATAAAGAAGGATATGGGTAATATGATGGATCACAAATTGAGCGTTCTTTGGGCAGCCAGAGAGGCGGCTAGACCAGTGGTTACCACAGCAACCAACCAGACGCAACAGGGTGGCAGCTACAAAGACTTCTCAGCGTGTCAGCCACCGATCTTTGAGGGGAATATGGACCCCATTAAGAGCGCTCAATGGATTTCTGAGGTGGAGGGAGCCTTTCACACTAGTCGATGCGCGGATGGGAGCAGGGTGTGGTTCGCATCGAACCTTCTTAGAGAAGCAGCAAAGACGTGGTGGAACCTTTTGAGACAGAGAAAGGAGAAGTTGATTTCTGCCATGACATGGGATGAGTTCAAGGAGTTGTTTAATGACCAGTTCGCTCCTAAAGTGGAAAGGGAGAGGTTGATGAATGAGTTTCTGAAGCTGGAGCAGACTACCGAAACGGTGAATGAGATCACCGCCATCTTCAAGGAAAAGGTCTTGTTGTGCCCTGCCTACGTGGCAGATGAGAGTTTACAGATGCACCGTTATTCTCAAATGCTGAAGGAAGATATCCGTGAATTTGTGACCACGGGTAGGTGCACGAGTCTAGAGGAAATGATTGAGGTGGCTAGGAAGAGAGAGATGGATTTGGAACTACGGGCTAAGAAACGAACTGCAGGGCAAGCTGAAGTGGGTAATGTGCAAGGGAAAGCGCCGGAGAAGAGGTTCAAGACAGGAGGTTCCCGACCCGCGGGAAAAGGTGATCATGTGAAATGCCCCAAGTGTGGGAGAGGGCATGCGGGAGAGTGCCGCCTGGGGCAGATGAACTGTTACAAATGCGGAAGACCGGGTCACGTGAGCAAGGACTGCCGGTCCAACATGAGTGTTTGCTTCAGGTGCAACCAACCGGGGCATCATATGGCAGAATGCCCAGGAGCTGCTACAGGAGGTGGGAGGCCTGCTCAACAACCACCTCTGATGATCATGAATGGGGAGAAGGGGCAAGTGCCGAGGGCTCGGGGCAGGGCCTTTCAAATGACTATGGAGGAAGCGAAGGCAGAACTGGATGTAATTGCAGGTACTTTCATTGTTAATTCTATGCCTGCGTTAGTGTTGTTTGACTCAGGTGCGAGTAAATCTTTTGTGTCCGCTTCATTTTGTAAAAGTTTTAGCTTTTCGCCGGTAAGGTTAGAGACACCTTTAGAAGTAGAAATCGCATATGAGAAAGCTGTCAATGTATTTGTTATTTATAAAGGCAACGTAATAGTGATAGGAGAAGAGAAGTTCCCCATAGACCTTATACCGATTTAGATGAGGGAGTTCCAAGTGGTAGTAGGTATGGACTGGTTGGGTCGTCACCAAGCCAGTATTTTGTGCAAGCAAGGAGTCGTGCGGGTTCAAACCCTAAGTGGGGAGAGATTCTAATCTACGGCGAGCATCACAGAGGGAGAACGACACTGTGTACGGCGGTTAAGGCGGCTAAGTATATTCGTAAGGGGTACACGACATTCCTAGCACATGTGGTCGACAACAAGCTGGAGAAGAGTAAGATAAGCGTTACGGATGTACCCGTGGTGTGTGAATTTCCCGAAGTGTTTCTAGAGGATCTCCCTGGGATTCCTCCCGACCGCCAGGTGGAGTTTAAAATCGACCTTGTGCCGGGTACCACGCCGATAGCGAAAGCTCCGTATCGACTAGCACCACCGGAGATGCAAGAGTTGATGTCTCAACTGCAAGAATTATTGAACAAAGGGTTTATCCGACCGAGTAGTTCGCCGTGGGGAGCACCGATCTTATTCGTCAAGAAGAAGGATGGCACGTTCCGTATGTGTATACACTACCGCGAACTCAACAAAGTGACAATCAAGAACAGATACCCTCTACCTAGGATCGACGATTTATTCGATCAACTGCAAGGTGCAACCTGGTTTTCAAAGATCGACCTACGCTCCGGGTACCATTAGCTAAAGGTGAAGGAAGGAGATATCGAGAAAACGGCATTTAGGACGAGATACGGTCATTTCGAGTTTGTAGTGATGCCCTTCGGATTAACAAACGCACCAGCTACGTTTATGGATTTGATGAACAGAATCTGCCGACCAATGCTGGACAGGTCGGTAATTGTATTCATAGACGACATCTTGATCTACTCCAAGACAGAGAAAGAGCACGAAGATCACCTTCGGATGATGCTACAGACGTTGAAACGGGAAAGGCTTTATGCCAAGTTCTCCAAGTGCGAGTTTTGGTTACGGGAAGTGCAATTTCTAGGGCACGTAGTGAACCAGGAAGGTATTAAAGTAGATCCCGCTAAGATTGAAGCAGTGATGAATTAGGAGGTGCCGAGGAGTCCTACCGAAATTTGAAGTTTCTTGGGATTGGCCGGGTATTATCGTAGATTCATACAAGACTTCTCTAAGATCGCGGTACCTTTGACAAAGATGACTAAGAAGAATGTGCGCTTCGTATGGGGTGAAGAGCAGCAACGAGCATTTGAGATTCTGCGAGGGAAGTTATGCGAGGCTCCAATCTTAACCTTGCCGGAGGGAGTGGACGATATGGTGGTCTACTGCGACGCCTCACACGTAGGACTGGGGTGTGTATTGATGCAACGGGGTAAAGTCATTCCGTACGCTTCGCGACAGCTGAAACCGCATGAGTGCAACTATCCGACCCACGACTTGGAACTAGCTGCAGTTGTGTTTGCACTAAAGATATGGAGGCACTACTTATATGGGGTCAAATATACTATCTACACCGACCACAAAAGCCTGAAATACTTCGCCGACCAGAAGAATCTGAACATGAGGCAGAGGAGGTGGATCGACTTAGTCAAGGATTACGACTACGAGATTCTCTATCACCTGGGGAAAGCCAATGTCGTGGCCGATGCCTTGAGTAGGAAGGCCAGTATAGTAGTACTACCAGCACAATGTATGAGATTGACAGTGACAACGACATTGTTAGACTCGATTCGAGCCGCTCAGTATGAGGCACTGAAGGACGAGAACCTTAGGTCGGAGCGGATTAAGGGGCAGAAGGCACTATTCTCCGAGGATAGTCGAGGGTTGATGACACGTGTTGGGAAAAATAGGCTTACAAATATATCCTCTTTTGTTGACACAAAAATATGTAACTTGTTTATATAATTGTATGTACTAACATTAACATATGTGCACATATACATATATATATTCAATCAAATATATTCTCATCTATGATCTACAAAATAAGCTTCATCAAATGGCCAAGCTTCAATCGTCAAGATCCGAGTTCAAGTAGAAGCCGATGTTGAAGTCTCCTACAAATAAACGTTCAAAGTTTATGAGCTTACAAAATAAATAATTAAATGAGTTTAAGTTTTTATAAAATAATTTTTATAAAAACTTTTATAAAAATTGAGAAACTTTTTATAAAATCACAAGCTTGGTAGTCAAAGCAAATGAATTCCTATTTTGGCAAATACTAAACATAATCTTCTATTGAAATAAGCCAAAACCATATTTAGCAAAAGGAATCTCTCAAAGAGGTAAACTTCCAACATGCTTTGTGCATTTGGTTTCTAAACTACCATTTTTATGATTAAATTCAAACTTAAGAAGTATGGCACTAACCCAACTTTTCTAAAGCTTCTTTTCAGTGCATTTTTATGGTAAAAATGGGTTGTGTGTGGTTTTGGTAAAAGGCCAACGTCTATATTGACAAGTCTCAAAAAGTTCCAGCAGGCCGATGGTCGATGCCACGGTCGACCGTGGATCGACCGTGGACAATCTGGACACTTTTTGAGCTTGCACCTTTTTCCTTATTTAAGGTAACTCAAGTCTTGTGTTTTAAACACCTCTTGCAATCTGAAAAAATACAGAATACATAAAAATCTTGTGAGCTCATATTCCTTGATAATTCAATCTTTCAAGATCAAGAATCAAGCAAGAGTGAAAGTCTTCAAGTTTATATACTTCATTACATTCATATACATTTGTAATAGTGTGAGGATAATCTCTAGCCTATAGAATTAGAGAGAAGTGAGGATCAACTCTAGCCTTTCCAATTAGAGTGAAGTGAGGTTTATCTTAACCTTGTTTGCAAGAGTGAAGTGTAATTCTTGTAAGCTAAAGAGAGAAGTTGTAAAAGGTTTATCTCTACCTTCAAAGAAAGAAGATAGTGGAGCAACTCTTGGTGGGTGAGGCCAAGGAGTGGATGTAGAGCAAGGTTGTTAACCCTTGCTTGAACCACTATAAATCATTGTGTCCAAACTACTTCATTGGTGATATCTTCCTTCCCAAAACTCTTTAATTATTTGCAAATATTTTATAAAAACTTTAGAAAGTGGGCATATAACCTATTCACCCCCCCTCTAGGTTCTAACAATTGGTATCAGAGCAAGTTGCTCTAGATAATTTTTGAAAAGTTGTTTAAATCTTCTAAAAATATTTTTCAAAAATTTTTGAGTTGATAAAATGGGACAAAATTATATAGAGGGGAATTCTATGGTTAGACCTCCACTTCTTGAAGAAGAAGACTTTTGCTATTGGAAGCAAAGATTCATGACCTATGTAAAGGCCAAAGATATTGACCTTTAGGAGATTATTGAAGAAGGAGATCATGTTCCAAAAACCTTTGATTCTAAACAAAATGCTTATGTTCCAACCCCTAAAGAAAAATGGGATCAAGAAGACAAGAAAATGATTTAAAAAAATTTTCTAGCAAAACTTTTTCTATATAATGCTTTACCTAGAAAAGAGTTTGAAAGAGTTTTCATGTGTGAAAGTGCAAATGCTATTTGGAAATCTCTTGTCATCACACATCAAGGGAATGCCCAAGTTCTAGATAACAAAACCGAATTACTTGTTTAACAATATGAACAATTTCAAATATTTGATGATATGAAAATTGATGATGCTTTTGCAATGTTTAATACTATTGTTACTAGTCTCAAGGCACTTGGGACTATTTACTCTAACAAAAATATTATAAGAAAGTCTTTTAGGGCTCTTTCACCAAAATGGAGAGCAAAGGTGACGGCTATTGAGGAGTCAAAGGACTTGAACATACTACAAATGGATGAGCTAATAGGAAATCTCAAGGTGTATGAAGTAATCATGCAAAAAGATGATGAGATTGCCAAGCTAAAGAAAGAAAAGAGCAAATCCATTGCATTTAAAGCTAAACATGTCAAAGAATCCTCAAGTGATGAAGAAGAGGAAAGAAAAGAAGAAAAATGTCTCATGACTTTTGAGACAAGTGAGGTACATTCCGATTCTAGCTACTATAGTGAGAATGATGACCATCAATATGATCAATTATGTGACTTTAGCTCTAAAATACTTGCTAAAAATGAGGAGTTAAAAAATGATAACAAGAGCTTGAAAAAGGAAAATGTCAAGTTAAGAAATGAAAATGATAACTTGAACTTGAAAATAAAAGATCTAGAAAGTAAAATTGCTTCTCATATATCTCCAAGCTTGAAAGATTTGGAAAGTAAGCTAAAGACAAATTTTGACACAACCACCTTGTCAAAATTTGAAGATAGTTCAACCAAGTTAGATGAGATGTTAAAGATTCAAAAATCATCAAAAGATAAAGGTGGTCTTGGGTTCTCAAGTTACTCAAACAACATGCCAAGTAGTCACTTAACACCTATCAAATTTGTGAAAAAAAAAGAGGAAGAAAAAATCCAGGAGCCTCACGGTCGACCCACGGTATCGACCGTGCATCGACCGTCGTCTCACTGGAATTTTCCAAAAGTTCAAAATTACAACATTGTCTCTAGTTCTTCCACTTGTATGCCAAAGGTTGCAAGTAATGAATTAATAAGAAAGTTTTATACTCCAACTACAAGGCATGGACTTGGATTCAAGAAGCCTAAATCAAATACAATTCAAAAATCAAGACATTCTCATAAACCTATTAACTCTATGAACACATGGTATCATAAAGGGCTCAAGATTACACAAAGGTGGATTAGAGTAGGAGTTTTTGATACTAACCATCCTGGACCCATGAAACATTGGGTACCAAAAGCTTGAATGAAAATTACACAAGTGTAGGGATGCAACAAGATTATGTCTCGTGTACTGGATTCTTGATAGTGGTTGCTCAAAACACATGACCGGTAATAGAGAACTCTTCACTTAATACAAGGAATATGATGGAGGATATGTTTGAAACCAACCTAATAGAGACCTCACGGAAAGCTGCAACCTTTAGAGATCCCGGTTTGGAAGTGGGAACATATCACTATGGATTTGATCACTAAGTTACCAAAGACTGTGAGAAATTTTGATGCGATTTAGGTAATCGTCGACCGACTGACAAAGAGCGCTCACTTTATCCCGATCAAGGAAGCCTTTTCAGCAGAGAAAATGGCAAACGTGTACGTCAAGGAGGTAATATCGCGGCATGGAGTGCCGGTGACCATAGTATCGGATAGGGATGTACGCTTTACTTCGAGGTTTTGGCAGAAGTTTCACGAGGATTTGGGGACTCGGGTGAACCTTAGCACTGCTTATCACCCGCAGACTGATGGCCAAAGCGAGAGGACGAAACAAACGTTAGAGGATATGCTACGAGCGTGCGTGATTGACTTCGGGGGAAGTTGGGATTCTTACTTACCGTCGGCATGCCTCCGTACGAGCGTGCGTGATTGACTTCGAGTGAAGATTTCGAGGACGAAATTATATTTAAGTGGGGGAGAGTTGTAATACTCTGTTTCCGTTTAATAAATAAATGAATGTTTTATTGGATAACGCGATTTTATATATTTTGGAGTTGCTTATTGTTTATGGAATTTAAGTCATATTTGAATTAGTGGGTTATGTAGTCTATTGAATGAGCAAGTAATTGGGTTACTTTATGGTTGGGCTTATTAATTAAAGGAAATGAAATAAAGTGTGAAAGAATTAAGCCTCATGGGCTTGAAGCTAATATCATTGTTGGGCCCAAGGCCTTGTGAGAAACAAGTATAAAAGGAGGATTAGGGTGCAGCCTCCAAGGAAATACACTGTTGCATTGAGAGTTCTTGTGTGTGTGTGTCTGTGTGTGTAAACCCACGAGAAAGGCACGGAGAAGGAACCAAGAATCATTTGAAAACTCAAGGAATTGGCAAAGGAATCATCAGGTAATGTTTCCTATATCTCTATGATGTTGTAGGCATCGATTTTACCATGCTTGAATGATTATTAGGCTAGATGAGATCTGGGTTTTTGGGTTTATGAAGAACAATGATAAAGAATCTATGCTAGGAACTTGAATACTGGTATTGTTGTGTTTAAATCTTGAAGGAAATGCTTATATGAATGGAGAAACGTTTTGAAACAAAACTAAAGTGAATTGGTTGAGTTTTGAGAAGGTTATGATTTTGAAAAATGGAGTTTCAAGGTTCTGGGTTTTTTCAAAAGATGAACTGGCAGGGAAGATGAAGTCCATGCGACTTTCAGAAGACCTCATGCGACCTTCAGTTAGTCCATGCGACCTTTGGGGGTGTTCCATGCGACTTTCAGCTTAGCTGATTGTTCCATGCGACTTTTGGTATGAGTCCATGCGACTTTCGGATGGAGAGTGTTTGTGTCCATGCGACTTTTAGATAGTTCATGCGACTTTCAGTTGGGTGAGGAGGTCCATGCGACTTTCAGTTCATGCGACTTTCAGCTGGAGCAAGGCTTCATGCGACTTTCGGATGGTCAGGGTGTATGCCCATGTGACTTTCACAAGTCCATGCGACTTTCAGTGAGGGTCCATGCGACTTTCAGCTGGGGATAGGGTGCCATGCGACTTTTAGTTATTTGGTCCGGCCTAGTGTGGTCCGACTTAGGGCCTGTAGTATGCCCAAAGCTAATGAGTAGAGATATATGTATTGTAGGTCCTTGCGACTGGAATTGTTGACTTACAGCTTGTGAAATCTGTTGCGTTTGTCTGTGCTGCAGATCAGGTGAGTTACCCTAACTTATATATGATATTAGTATGAAATGTATATGTTATATCTTATGTGATGTTTAACTGATGTGAAATATGTGAAGTGAAGGGTTACGTTATATTGTGGTGAAAACGTAACTTGGGCACAGTCAGACATAGTGTGAAATCCTTGGTACGGCTTGGATAGTCAAGTGTGACCCAAATTGTGAAATCGTCGTCAGTGCACTGCGTCGGTAGTATGTGTTATGATATGTGATCATGGATTTGTGTTATGATGTGACATGTACATACCTAGTGTGGTGTGTAAGTTAGAGTGCTCGCTAAGCTTTATGCTTACTGTTGTTTAACTTATTCTTTTCAGGACCTGATCGTGGGGAGGCTCCAGCAATGTGAAGATGGCTCATCATTTATTTAAATCGTTTCCGCTGTTTTGATACTTAAACATTCGCTAGAACAATATTTGTAATTTTACTTAATTACACTTGATGACGGGTAGTCCCAGGTGCGGGGCCTCGTATGGTTTTGGTCGAATGCATTTATATTTCTAAATTCATTTGTCTTTTAAAAAAAATTGGGACGTTACATATCATATATGAAATTAATAAGGTCTTTTAGTTCGATCAATTTTGGGGTTTTTTGGTGTTGAAGATTTAACTTTCAGGGTTTATAAATGTTTAATTAAAGGGCAAGTTTGCTTGTCCTTTATGTGTTGCTAATCAAGCTTTTAGTCATTTTTTATTTTAAATACTTGAACTATTAATGTTTTATTTTAAATGCCTAAATTGGTAATTTATCCCAACTCACATGGACTTAATCGGTAATTTGCTCTAAATTTTGATAAACGTTTATAACTTTATATAAATACTAGTTTACATACTCGTGTAAATATATGGGTAATCATAATTATTTTTGTGAAAGTATTATTTTATATTCGTTTAGCTAAATATATGATTGTATTATACTATTATATGAACAAAATAAGAGTTCAATCTGATGACAATTTTAAGAATGATGTAAAATTTAATTACGATATAATTTGTAGTATATATATAATAATATAGATAAGGACAACGATTGCATGTATATAATATTATATTATTGATTTAGTTTATGATACGTCACTCGTTCGCTGTCGCCGTCACCCGTTCGTTGTCGCCATTCGCCGTCGCCGTCACCCGTTCGCTGTCGTTGTCACCCGTCACCATCACCCGTTCGCTGCCGCCATTCGCCGTCGCTTCGTTGACCACCATCAGAAACTCTTCGTCGTTGTCCGCCTTTGTTGTCGCCATCATTGGTCGTGCACCATCAGAAACCCACCATCGTTCGTCGTCCACCATCAAAAACCCGCCTTCTCTGTCGCCATCATTCGTCGTCCACCATCAAAATCCCGTCGTCGTTCGCCTTCGTTGTCGCCATCGTTCGTCGTCCACCATCAGAAACCCGCCGTCATTCGTCGTCCACCATCGTTCGCCATCGTCGTTCTTCCTCTTCGATGGTGGCAACAGGTGTGGTGGTTGGCTGTTAATGGAGTTTAGTGGTGGTGGAAATCTCACCTAAGAAATATAAACCAAACACAAGATGGGATTTTAAATCACACCAAATACAAATCCCACCAAATATTCAATCCCATTACAAATGAAATCAATTCAAAAATAATAATTGAACCAAACACTTCTAAAAAAGAATTCATAAAAAAAAGTAATCGGCAGGTCACAACAAAGGGTTAAGTTTGGCCGAGTGGTTACTACGTTGCTTTGCAAATGTGGGTCTGCCTTTTGAACCTGGGTACTTTTTTTTTTTGAACGGCAGCAGCAAAAATTCTATTAAAACAACTAGCGAGTAGCTAGAAAAACAAAACATACAAGTTACAAAGAAAGGAAAGGAAAAGACAAGCAACACCAATTAATCCAATCAAGTCTACGTTTAAGCTTCTTTCTTGCATTGATCCAAAAAAATGATAAGCCTTGAATTGAAATGAACATTCTATCCATCGAAACATTCTTCTTTGCATGAACCAACTCATTCCTTGATTTCCAAATTTGCCAAAGATAAGTAAGAACAACAGACTTGAATATCTTCAGCTTTTCACCAGATTCTCCCCATGAGAACAATGATTCCAATGAATTTCCAGGGGGAGGAATCTTCCACCATTTTGCTATTTCCCTTAATATGATTTTTGCAATAAAACATTCAGTAAATATATGATCTTCTGTCTCTGAAAACGAGGTACAAAAAGGACACGGCTTCGATTCATTCAAGATTCTTCGTTTCAAGAGATTATCAAAAGTTGCTAATCTTCTATGTTGAGCCTTCCAACCATGTAAATTAATTTTCCCGGGAATTAAGTTACTCCAATATGTTTGTAGTCCAAGGTCATTATGTAGAAACTTTGAATCCAAAAACCGACGAAGGGAAGCAACCCTGAAAACTCCACTTTGATCTAAGGACCATGACCAAGTACCTTTCTCCGATAGATTAAATAAGGAGAAAAGATTGGTGTTATAATCTGATAAACGCTTATTGATTGATAATATCATACCCCATGTGCCTCCTTTTTTTGAGAGTAAAGGATCTCTTGGAGCGTGTCTAAAGAAGCCATGAATCGAATTTATAACAGCTGCCCATAATGAAGAATCTTCAACGTTGATCTTCCACCACCATTTTGCTAATAGGGCAATATTGAGAGCCATTAAACTCCCCATCCCAAGACCGCCTTGTTCCTTAGCTGAAATGGTATTGTTCCAAGCAATCCATGTTATTTTCTTCGAATTAGATCCACCACCAAGAAAAAACTTTCGTCTTAAACCTTCTAACTTTTTCAGAACCAAGGCTGGAGCCTTATAAAGTGAGAAATAATAATTACCCATTGATCCAAGAACTGTTTTACAAAGAGTCAAACGCCCAGCAACTGATAATGTCGAAGCTCTCCAATTCGAGAGCTTAGATTGGAACTTATCAATTAAAGGCTGCCACGAAGATGCTCTTTTCATTGAGCTGCCAATAGGAATACCCAAGAATTTAAATGGAAAGTGACCAACATTACAATTTATGCGAGAAGCCAGCCAAGAAACATCTCCAGATTGCACCCCAATCCCCATTAAATTTGTTTTTGATAGATTGATTTTGAGCCCAGATGCTAGATAAAAACAACGTAGGATTCTAAGAAGATTTGAAACATTTGATATTGACCAAGAACCAATAAAGAGTGCATCATCAGCATAGAATAAATGTGAAATGGGGGGACCATTATTAGGAAGAATAACTCCATGAATTACACCCATCCGAGAAGCCTGATTTAAAGCTACATTTAAAGCTTCCATAGCTATAATAAATAGAAATGGAGCAAGAGGATCACCTTGCCTAACCCCTTTATGCATTGAGAACTCATCCGAGGGAGAACCATTAATCAAAACGGATACTTGAGCCGAGTGTAAACATTCACGAATCCATGATCTCCACTTGTGCCCAAAATTTAGTTGAGCCATGATATCATCAAGGAATGACCAGCTTAATGAGTCAAAGGCTTTTTCTAAATCAACTTTTAACAAAAAAAAGTTGAGATTTAGAAGATTTAGCCCAAGAGATAATTTCATTTACAATCAAAGGTCCTTCTAAAATACTCCTTCCTTTGATAAAAGTTGTTTGTTCTTTTCCAATGATTGAATTAATCACTTTTTGAAGACGTAATGACAAAAGCTTTGCGATAATCTTATAGATGGTACCAATTAAACTGATTGGGCGATAATCTGAGACATAAATGGGATCATTTACCTTTGGGATTAAGGTAATGAAAGAGGAATTTGAACCACGAGGAAGAGACATTGAGTAGTGAAATTCAGAGACTGCATCAATAATGTCCAAACCAATCGTCTCCCAATATTTTTTTATAAAAGCAAAAGAAAACCCATCTGGGCCTTGAGCTTTATCTCTATCACAAGCCCATACTGCTCTTCTAATCTCTTCCGGTGAAAAAGCCTCTTCAAGAGTGGAACTTTGATCTGTACTCAAGGCATTAAACCCACTACTAGAGAATTTTGGTCGAGAGCAAACTGAATCTTTAAACTTATTTTCAAAGAATGTCTTTGCTGTTGCTTTCAACAAACCAGGATCCGAGACCCAAGATCCATTTGTCGAAAACCCATGAATGTAGTTTCTTCTATGGTTTTGTTTGAGAGTTCTATGAAAATATTTCGAGTTTTCATCACCCATTTGGGACCAATTCACCCTGGCCTTTTGTTTTATATCAAGTAACTCCAATGTTTCCAGTTCAAATATCTTCTCTTTAAGATACATCCTTCTTGACAGTTCCTCATTCGAAAGAATATCCACTTCAGCTTTAATTTCTAAATCATTAAACTCCTTTTTAATTGCATCAAGCACCGATATCTCTTTCTTGTTCTCCCGTCTCCATGATTTAATACAATTTTTAAGATGTATCAATTTGGAGACTAGACGAGAGCAATGTGATTGAGAAGACCAGTTAGCTCTACAATTCAACCAGCTACTTCTAACAACATCAGCCAAGGAATCATCGTTTAACCATGAATTAAAAAATCTGAATGGTGAGGGACCAAAATCCAAATTAGTAGATTTTAAAAGAATGGGACAATGATCTGAGTAACTTCTTGGAAGGATTTCTACTATTGGATTTGAGCATAATTCAAAAAAGTTATGTGAGACAAGAATGCGATCCAGTTTACTTAACTTCAGGCCATCAGAGCCGTATATCTTCGCCCACCATTTTTAATTTCAGACAAACCAGCATTTGCAATGAAATTATTGAATGTAGATGCACCTGATATTGAAAATTGGGTACCTTTTCTTTCAAATTCTTCCCGAACTTCATTGAAATCCCCAAAGACTATCCATATCACATTATCATTCTCCGAAACAATGTTTTGAATAGAAATCCACAGGTGGATCTTTTGTTGAGCTTGCTGTGGGGCATAAACGTTTATTACTCCAATTTGTTTAGAATGATAAGACCAAGATCCAATAACAGCCAGAAAACCTTCCCCATCAAAAGTCGAGATCTTGCAAAATAAACTCGGATCCCATATCGTAATTAAACCCCCAGATTTCCCTCTTGATTTTTGATAGCAGAAATCAAAATTACAGTTTCCCTAGAAAGATCTGATTTGTGAATCCGACATTTGAGACACCATCGTTTCTTGCAACCCTAGAAAACTTACTTTGTTTCCAATGCAAATCTCCTTAATTCTTTTTTGTTTCAAATCGCTTTCCACCCCCCTTATATTATTAGATAAAAGATTCAGATTCATTTGGGTTTATTAAAACCCCCATCATGGATCAGAGCGTCACGTACCTCTTTAACAAAACCAATCATGTCGAATCCAACCATATTACCAACAGCGATCGTATTCTGCACTTCAATTGAGACACTTCCATGGGACTGATCTTGATCGGATATTGTAGCTTTATGATTTTCAAAGCCTTTTTCCTTTCTGTTGCTCCTAGGCGTAATGAACGATGAAGAGGGAACAGTAGAAGAGCAGGGATTAGATACAGATTTGTTCAAATCGATGGATCCACCCATCTCATTAATTCCATTAACTTGTTGGCCCAAAATATTAACAGGCCCATTATTTATGTTACCATTATTATCATTTATAGCTGAGGAGTTCACTGGCCCAACACTAATTGGCCCATTACCATTTTTTGGGTGGTCGATAGGCCCATCATTAAGCTGCGATGATATACCTTCTCCTTGAACAAAAACTTCAGCTACCTGATTTCCTTCATTGAATTTTGATGTTTCGACTTCCAAGATATTCTTTCCCAATGCAGCCGACTGATGTGAGTCTCGAAAAAACTTTTCATTTCTCTGATCATCAATCAGAGAGTTAACCGGAACTTTTTCCGGTGACGATGAAGCAGATCCTTCTGATTCCAATGGCGTATCAAATATGTAATCTTCATCATCATCAGATTGAGAAAATCCCTTGGCATTATTAGAGTTACCATCAGTTTCATATGATTCAGATAATTTAGATGCTAGAAATCTTGGCATATGCTTCCAAGAATCAAAATGATCTTCTGAAATACGAATTATATGTTTAACACCATCTTCTGTACGATGAGTGAGAATTACCATTCTACCTACAGCCATGTTTGTATTATCAATACCACATTCCTCTGGAACAAGTATGTCTCCAAGTGATTTTGTAACCAAAGAAAAAGCATCTGGCGACCAAGCTTGTGGGGGGATTCCAGTAATAACTAATGATGCAATTCGATTTTTAGGATTATGATTAGAAGTCTAAAAAGAAAGGTCTTCAAACCAATTTGCCCATGAATCTTTTGATTGGTTAAGGAAACACTCTGCCAATTCTTTTGAGTCAAATTCAACGAGAACCGATAAACCTCCCATATACCATAACTTGATATCTCCACAGCCATCTGCTTCCATAAGAATGCCCAATCTGTGTAAAGTCTCAAAATTAACCACCTTTCCTATAAGATTTCCACTTAACCAATCTATCGTTTGATAGGCAGAGGTCATGAATATTTCTTGAGATTCCTTGGAATGTTTAACACCCTTTAGTGTATCTGCAAAGCTTTTACCAGGAGTAACATAGCTTTTCGAGCCACCTTTGATGGAACCATCTTGTTGATCTTTGGATTCCTTTCTAAATGTGAAAGCTCCCGGCGGAACTAACTTTTCCATTGGAGATTTATCCCTCTTGTATCTTGCAATATTGACCTTCACTCTAGAATAACCAATAGGTATTCCATTCAATAATTTTTCGAAAGAAACCAGGTTCCGAATACCGGTATATCGAAGAAAACCAAAACGTTTTCCGGCCTTAGACTTCTTTCTTGCGACATAGATGTCTACCAGATTTCCGAAACTTTCAAACTCTTTTCTCAGCCTTGCTATACTCAAATCTTCAGGGAAATTTGTGAAGAAAAAAGTTGCAATCTTTAACGAACCATGTTGTCCTTCGTCGCCAGCTCCACCACCTTTCTTCTGATACCTGACCTCCTTCCATTCTCCATCTTCAGGCACCATTTTTAACGGAGTGCTTTAAGTTCTCATCAACCGGAAGAATGGTTTCATATTTTGAACTTGGGTACTTCCTTTTTGTTTTTTGTTTTTTTTTATAATTGGTGCAACAGTGCTTGAGTTAGCATCATTTAATTCTATGATTTATATTTTATTTTTGTCATTATTATTATTATATTAAAACAACTAATTTTTATACATCATTTGTAATAGTCTATTTTACCACGACACGGTATTATTTGTTTTATCCTACTAGGTTATGGTTTTGTTTCTGGTTATTAAATGAGAATTCTCAAGAGTCATCCATCCTGGTACTGTTTCTGCCCTAACATACTTAACTACAAAGTTCTAATTAGATTTGTCGTATTTGTTACTCCCAAAACATGTTGTGTCGCATAAGGTAAAAGTTTACATATGAACATAGCGTCACTCATATCCATGACCGATGTAAGATTCACCTAAAGTGTTACAAACACACCGCTTGAATTGGGATCATCGTCTACGTACGATGGTTTCCCCACCAATCCCAATTACCAACACATGAGTAGCCTTGATACTATTTGCAAAATTATGAGAGACGGAATATTACATCATGAGAGTATTTATTTGATCTTGTTTATACCGTGTCTGATTAAAAAAAAACAAATTAGACAATTGTAAAATGATGGAACGTAGAGAGACTAGTTGCCTATTGATATATAAGTCTATATATACAAAGATATTTTTCTAAACAAAATTAACGACGCTTTTATCATTACACATGTTTTTCATCAAATTGGATATAATGAAAACGTGACATAAACTTTAGAGGCTTATAAATTCATTTAATAATTAATTAGGGGATTTAATAGGAAAAAAAATTAAGTACATATATGCATGCATGATAACATAAATATTATAGCGAGCTTAATTTCACGTATATCATTTTGAAGATGAATTATCCGATGATAAAATTTGTATGTGGTTTGACATTTTTTTTATTTATTCTTAGCTTGAGAACAAAAGCATGCACTAGTCAAATTGTACGTCGTCATCCCACCTCACTCGTCACACTAGTAGCTTTAAGTGGGAACGATTGGTTGACGTTAAAAAAATAAGCTTTGAATTACGCATCAAGGGACGGAAGAATTTCAATATCTTTGTAAAACTTTAAAATTACGTATATATCATTTTAAATATTTAAATTACACTAATATCATCTTAAACCTTTTAATCTCTCTTCTATAACCAAATATCTAATTGATTATAAATTAATCAATTAAAAATTACAGAATATTATCTCCTTAATTATTTTATATGTAAATTCCTAGAATACCCTTTCCTAAACTCAAAAAATAAAACCCTAATCCCTACTGTTTCAATACTCTCTCATGAATAAAGAACTTAACCGCCGATCATGAAGATGACCGGCACAATTAATGTATAAGTATGTGAGACACTTAATTTCTTCATATAAAATCATGCAGTTAGTTTCATATAATGCGATTGCATGTTAAAATTTCTTATTTATAATATGTGGTTTCTCTACTATTAAGCAACAAGTATTCCGGTACGTACTCGATCTAGTAAAGCGAATATTCCATTAAATATTGATGGCGAGGCAGAGGCGGACTCACAAATTTTGTTGACCGGTGGCACCATATAATTATAAAAATAAAATTAACTGAAATTGAGGGTGTTTTTAGATTTTCTCGGGTTTCCAGTTAATCAGGTCAACATTTCAATTGTTCCGGTATTTTTGGGTCAAAATTTGAAACAAAACACAATTTATATGAAGCACTATTAATTAAATTGTTGTTTTTAAGGTAAACTAAAGTATTTTAAAAGTATAAATCGAATATTAAACTATATCTTATCATTTTTTTTAATTTCATTTTTCATTAGATTTTGGTGGTATCAAAAAATCACTTGTGGCACCCTAAAATTTGACTGGTGGCACCAGCTCGAAAACGTTAAAAATTTTCACTCCGTCTTGGATGGCCCGTGCCGCTGCTAGCTATAAGCTGGGTCCGACCTATGTTCTAGTAAGTGTGCAAACACCAAATTAACTAAAAAAACATAACATGCAATGGAATATCATCATTAATTAAAGTTAATCTAGACTTTCTCTCTCTAAAAACATAAGATTACAAGAATGAAAGAGTTTCTAACTGTTAATTAATCCAGAGATATAACTTGATGAAATGCTAGATGATGTTGGAACATTGCTAATTAAGCTTCAATCTTGACATGCAAACTTTAATTCCTTGATTAGCCTCCTTAATTTACACTTTCCCTCTATAAAATCTCTCACACCAAAAGCACACCGTAAGTATATGTTTTCCAGATCAAATGTGATGATGATATGCGTCGATTTTTGCACTAGTCTTTATTAAATCTTGATCATTGATATGTTTTAAGCTTAATCCTTTAAAGCAGTGCCCTAATTATCCTTTAATCTTTCTTTCTCTACTTTCTCACTCTAAAACATCAAGTACATGCTTAACATGTGTATCCAATTTGTAAGTGAAGAATGAGCATTAATCTTTGATTGTAGGATTGAAATGACTTTGATTATACTTAATCTCACCTTAATTTTGTTTAATCTCATTTTCTTTCACTAGATTAAGAGAGTTTCTCTCTCTACTCCCTCTCTAACACACACACAACTATGGCCAGCTCACACTAGTGTGTTAATTATGTGAAAATAGCCCTTTTATATTAAAAGTTATGTTTTGGGTATAATACCTCTTATCCATTCATGTACTACTATTTTTAGTAACTTTTTAATTCGAATATATTCTTTTGCCAATAATATAGTTGATCTATATGATCAATTCTTATTATTTTAAATTTTAATCTCGATAATCTACTTATTTTATAATAAGATATTCTTTCTGGATTTTGAGTGTTACAAAAACATCCGAAGAGAGTAGAGAGGGAAAGAGAGAGAATGAAAGATGAGAGGGAGTCTAGTTCATTTTGAATGTTTTTTTAAGTGGACTTATTTAACACATAAACAATAATTAGATTTTTTTTAAAATAAACTTATTGAAATTTGTAGTCCTTTCTCAATCTTATTCTACATTTTCCTTATTAAAAAAAATTGACATTTTTGTTATCTTTTTTAACAATTTGCCTGTTTCTTTTTACAACTCAAAACACAATATAACTATTTTCCTTTCTCTTTGTTTCGTATTTTATCTTTTCTTTCCTTCTTGGAAAATATTTATATAGGGTAAGAACATATTCAGTAATTACAATAAAAGTTACATTGAAATTTAGTGTAAAATGACAACCTTTTATTAGATGCTTATATTATATGTACTACCGTGATGAGGATGACGAGCCAAGTGGATGACAAAGTATGACTGATGCTGTTGAGTAGATAATTGACCATACCAGCCTTCGTGATGGAGATAAGGCCCTTCACGAGCACTACTTCGTGCCCTCTAAGTGGCATAGAGCAAAGACATTTAAGTAGAGGGAGTACATTTGTAACCTAAAATTTATAAAAGAGGAAATCAAGCATCTATGTGTTAAAATGTTATTATATGTCACTTAATATTAGTGGCTATTAGAAGCAATGTAAATCACAGTTTAGGATATAATAACCCAACTTAATTGTATACGTAGGCTAGAGCAAATTATGGTTTTTTATTAGGGTTAGCGTTGTATCTTTTATCGACAGGGTGAAGAAAACTCTAATATACAATATACACTTGATATTTGTGTCGGATAAAAGGTAATTGCAAATTGACAAAAATACGGAATTCTCTTTCTTTCTCTCTCTCTATATATATATTTTATATATATACTAGTGGAGTACCCGCGCAATGGGACAGCGGCAAATAAAGAGAAGGTTGTGATGAGTTTTGTGCAGAATAATCACAAAGAGCTAATATAAGTTTGTGAAGATTCTTTGCGAGAGCTACTTTGAAATTAAAAATTAAATTGCTAACTCTGGATTATTTGTCTTTCAGTTTGTTGGAAGAGTTTTGTCACATGGCTGAATCATGAAGTTGTTGATTATATATATGTATGTATATATATATATATATATGTGTGTGTGTAATGTTTCATAGTTCCAATTATTATGTAATTGAGTTAGAATACAATGTTTATAAATTCTAACTCTTTGACTCTTTTATTTGTTTGGTGTTTGTGAAATCTCTTGAACTTGATTTATTGAAAACGGGAATTTAGGTTATCTCATGAATCAAAAGTTAATATTAAAAATATATGATTAGACTTAATTCAGTTATAAGTATTGTGATCTCACAAATCAAAAGTTAATATTAAAAATATATGGTTAGAAATAATTCGGTTATAAGTATTGGTTTAAATTCATTAATTGTCGGTTATGTTTTTAATACTTATTTGTTTAAATTCATTAATTGTGGACTTAAAATGAGGGGTAAAGGAGAGGTATAAAGGAGGGGTATTTTAGTAAATTTACTCTTCTTAAAATTAAGAGTTTTTTAGGTGGTAAATGCATTATATAGGACTAAGATAGGGTAGAGATCAAGTAAAAAGAAAATTAAAGTAAAAAGGGTAAAATGGATGATTATTTGATCATTTTTCGGTATATATATCAACTGATAATCGTTAGTTCATCATCTTTATTGATTAAAACTAGTTCTTCATCAATTTCTTTTTGATGAATCCAACATATTCATCACTTTTTAGATGAAAGCATTTTGTTCATTAACAAATTATTCCAAAATTTGTTTTCAAAATCTGTATTTGAAATCAAAAAGAAATTGATGAAAAACTAGTTTTAATCAATAAAGATGATGAACTAACGATTATTAGTTAATATATATACCAAAAAATGATCAAATAATCATCCTCTTTACACTTTTTACTTTAATTTTCTTTTTATTTGATCTCATCCCATATATATATATATATATATATATATATATATATATATAGGGAAAATGTCAAACGAGAACTGTTTTTCGTACGAGAACTGGGAGAACCAATCTTAGCCATCCAATTCTCCCTCCTTCAATTGGATTGTCCACCCATGAATTCCTTACATGCACCTTGTCACACTCAATCCTTTCACGCTCTTCATCCATGAATTCCATTATCCAAAATGAACGGCCAAGATTGGTTCTAACAGGTCTCGTACAAAAAACAGTTCTCGTTTGAACTCTCACATATATATATATATATATATATATATATATATATATATATATTTCTTAAAAGTGTTATGTTATTAAGAAATATCACATATATTAAGTTTAAAAAATATGATTTGTTAGTGAGTAGAAGGTTGGTCCTATAATTGGTATTATGGGTGAGCGTGAATAGTGGTCACTACGATAAATGGTGAGAGTAAAAAACTAATGTGACGGTATTACGAGAGTAGTGGCCGGGTGGTGACACCACCACTTTAGGACTTTAGGAGCAACCAGAAAGATTGTAATATCACTTCATCTCGTTCTTACAATCTTTATTGGCTTTGACATTCCTATTCTAGTAGCAACCAGAAATTCTTCTTCTTTGTCACAGAAGACGTGTCTTTCAAACTTGGTGCTTAATTAAGACATAAACCTAAAATTTATCTTCAACTATAATTGAGCGTTGAGAGGTCAACTAAGAGCTTTCGTGGTGATAACACTCGTAACTGTAATCATTAACCGTCACGTTAGTATAACTAACCAATCATTAAACAATCACAATGATAATATCCATCACTAACCGCCAAGTCAACACCAATTTCTTTTTTATTTTTCTATAAAAAACACATAAAATTTATAAAATAAATATTTGATCAATATATATTTTCAAATTAAATAAAGTAAAATAAAATAACTAAAATTTAGTTCCATTAAAATTAAAATATTACAGTACTAAAAATTAAAAACTTAAAATACTACGAGATAAAATAAACAAAATACTACAATATGATAATTAACTAAAACTAAAATACTACAATGAGTTAGATTCGGTGTCGCTAACATAACTAGAAGAGTAGCCGGAATTCCGTGTCTCGAGTTTGGCGTATATATATATATATATATATATATATATATATATATATATATATATGTGTGTGTGTGTGTGTGTGTAGGTAAAATACACATTGACATTGTCAAACATACTCGCAAGGCAAATTTGTAACTCGAAATCAATGTTAGAAATCAAGAACCTCCTTGCGTAATGTATGAACATAAAGAATTCTGAAAGGCTTTGTCAATAATCTCGAGATCCTTTAGTGTGTATTTCTCGTTGTCACAATAATGAGAGAATGGGTACTCTTCGACTTCCCCATCGTTGTAATACCCGCCTTTCTTTCAAGTGTAATATTATTTTGATATTAACAATAATCATGAATTATTATAATTCCTAAATTGGGTGCCTAAGTTATGATAATTACTAGATGAAGGGACTACCTGTGACCATTTGGAAACTAGCAAAAGGGTATTTAAACCTAAGTTAGGGAACAACGCTCCATACCAAGTTATTGTAGCCACAAATACTCAATTGTGAAAGTGTTTGTACTGTGTGTTGAAGATGAGTGCTAGCAGGAGCAAAAACCTAATCAAAACGGTACCAAATCGTTGAGGTTTTGAAGAGAAATCATTAGGTATGAATCTTTATAAACTTGTGATCATGGATGATGTATATGTTATGTACATACCTAGTGTCGTGAGTAAGTTATGTGTTCGTTAGGTTTTATGCTTACTGTTATTGTTTCCTCTCTTTTCAGGATAGGACCGAGGAATTGAAGGCTCCAGCATTGTGAAGACAGCTCACCTTTCAAACGTTTTTCCGCTGCTTCTTTTATAATCCACTGTATTGAATGTTTGAGAACAATGTTATAATTAATTACTATTGTTTAAAATTTTGAAATTTAGTAAAGGACGTGTAGTTTCTGATGCAGAACCTCATCATGTTATTGTTTAAAATCTACTTATTGGTTGTGACGAATTGAAATCACATGAGTTTAAGACATTTACGACAAATGTTAAGAGAAGAATGTTGATATGGAAAAACATCTTTGAAATAATTCAATCCATAAGCGAGTTACGTAGGTTGATAGGTTTCAACCATGGTGAAGTTTAGATAGGCGGCATCTCCTAAGGCCGGAAGGTCCAAGGATGTGGTTGCTTGCGTAGCCCATGGATGGTCCCTCCTAATTAATACTTACACATACATAGATAATTAGATATAGACATTGATTGATGTTTGTATAATTCAGTTCAATTAGTCAAATAATAGTGGTTTGTGGTTACACCCGTACGCCCATCTTTTAATGATGATTGAAAAGAACCATATCTTTTTCAGGGTCATGATTTATTTATATACTTCATGATTGAACTTGCTTATTTCAGAGAACGTCCTTAGTCATAAATTATATTACTAGAATTAAATGAGAATTTTAAAAAATTGACGACATACGACATCAACACTCTAACCAGAAGTGGAAACATTGACGTGAGTGGGAGCGCAGACTTAACGGCGGAAACGTGGTATCATGATATGAAGAGATGTGATTGTATTTCTTATATAAATCATTAATCATTATTGTTACAATTAAGGGTTATAAAATTAAACGTTATTGGTTATAATTAAAAAGATTTAAAAAGATTATAAAATATTTTAGAATGATAAAACTAAAAATTTGGTTAACTATGATATTTTGAAATATTATAAAGGGTAAATATGATATTTGTAAATTAAGGTGGGTAAATACGATTTTATATGATTTAATAAGAGCAAATATGAAATTATCTCTAATAATTTTGACTTTAAAAAGTCAAAATTGTTTTTTTGATTTTAAATGAAAGAATGGTCAATATTAAATCTTTTTTTAAATAAATGGTTGAGATCGTCTAATAAATTTTATCAAATTAGTCTTTTATTTATATTAAAAGATTATTATTATTATTATTATTATCATTATTATTTTTATCTTTTTTTTGTATAGCAGTATACTATAATTAATTAATGAATTGATATGTAAAGAAGCCGGTTTCAAAACAAGTAGTTTGTTCTAAAAGCACACACAATTGCTCTTTAACGAACCCCTTATTCATGTTTGACGAGGACACCCCTCGTTATCCTCCATTGCAAGTTGCTCTTTAAGAGCTCGTCATGGCCTTCCTTGTGGTTGTGGTAACGAGCCGGTTGTCTTGTTAATCCATTTACTTTTTTTTCCTTTTTTCAGCTAATAAGATTCAAAAGTAAAGCAAAGATTCATGAACTAGAAGGCTTAGTAGGCAGCTTTTAATCAAGTAAATATAGTTTTTTATCAAGTAAATATAAGTATTCTTTAACATCTTAAATTTGACACTGAATTTCTACTTTTCAAAAGTTAAAAACAAAAGGTATAACCAAATCCATTCATAATACTATACACATAATCCATTTTTCAATTTCTGAATTTAAGGTTTTGTGTGTGTGGATGTTTTATGTTCACTCTTTCCCATGCCAAGCATTCCAACTTAACTCACAAGCCGCGTTTATTCGTAAATAGGTTTTGAAAACCATAAAAACATCAAATTCAAGCTTATAAGTTATAACTTGTAATTGGGCATATTGTTAAGTATTCCCTCATATCGGACAAGTGTAACTATATAATATATTTAATAAGAATCGTGTATTGCTTTACTTATGGTCAATTAGTTTTGAGTTAGAACACATACTTACATGCATAAGTATGTAATTAGAATAATAATATTATTATTTTTATATTTAATTATTTATTTTGACTATTTAAGTATTATTAAACACTATATATTATCTAAATTTTTACTTTTAATAATTTGTAAACCCGAAAAGAAAAATATTAGATTGTAAACATAACTGCTAAAGCTACCCCGTATAAATAAAACCTTTAGACGGTTAAACTACTCAATATATAAGAAATAGGTAGCGTTTTAACCACCAAAATTCTTTTTAATATAAGGATAAACGTATTAATTCTAACAAAAAGATATAAAAATATCACAAAACAAGTGTCATTTATGCAACTACGTCATCTAGTTTTATATCCTTATCATTATTTATTATCTTTGTCAAGGTTGTGTGATTTGATATGACGCTACATCATCTTATCTTTAACTAACTTAGATTATTTTTATTAGATAATTTTATTCTTTGATAAAATTAAATCTTAATTATTTATTTAAATTATTTTATTCTTTGATAAAATTAAATCTTAATTATTTATTTAAATTGAAAATTCATATTATGACTTTAAGAGCCAAATTTATTTAATTTAAATTCAATTATTAGAGATAATTATATATACATCTTTATTAAATCTTAAAATATCGTATATGCTTATCTAATTTATATATACCATATTTATCCTTTATAATAATTTAAAATATTATATTTAACCAAATTTATAGTTTTATTATTTTAAAATATATTATAATCATTTTAAATTATAACCAATAAATATTTAATCTCATTGTTTTCAATTGTAACAATAATGATTGATGACTTGTATAATAAATATAAGCGCGTCTCGTATCATAATACCATATTTATGACATCACGTCTGCCCTTTCCCTTGCATCAAAGTTTTCACCGCTGGTTTAGGTGTTGACATTATTTGTCACCATTTTTTAAACTCTTATTTCTTTCACGTTTTATAATTATTTAGTACTTTTTTAAAATGTTTAATATTTATCGTTTTTTGAATCAATTCATGTATCACACGGATATTTGATCTAGTTACTTATAATAATAATTAATTAGCTTGATTGTAAGAATCCATAGTATCAAATAACAAACTGATATTTAACGAGGTTTTATATAACCCGCGCTTCACGACGGAATTAAACTAATTTTATTTTAATGTTATTCATTTTACCTTCATATAAGATTAATCTATCGTTATTTTAATATCATTCATTTTTTATTTTATTCTTAAACGATATTAGATGCACAAATCACAATAAAACATAACACTTATTGGCTATTATATTTAATGGGGTTGTCTTTCACATATCATTAGGCAAGACGAACACACACTTCAACATGGAATTATCCAATCATACATTTATTTAGATTTGCAAAAAGTAATAAACTTCTCCGAAGCCATCTAATACATGTTTAGTTTAAAATACTTCAATATCGATATTTATTACGCTCAAATATTATTAAGAAGCTCATCTTACAAAAACCAAACCCTTAACGTTTTTACAAACAGTTCAATACATAAAAACGCTCTCATTGGATTCATAAGAAATTTTGAGATTTCCAAACTGATTAATTCTAATATTATATATTATAATAAGACACTAATAGACACCCATTACACATACATGCATATAAGATATATATATATATATATATATATATATATATATATATATATATAGGTAAAAGTTCAAACAGGAACTGTTTTTCGTACGAGAACCGCGAGAACCAATCTTAGCCGTCCAATTCCCCCACCTTTAATTGGATTGCCCATCCATGAATTCATTACATGCACTTTGCCACACTCAATCCCCCACACTCTTCATCCATGAATTCCATTATCCAAAATGAACGGCCAAGATTG
Source organism: Dittrichia graveolens (assembly GCA_038502395.1). NCBI lineage: Eukaryota > Viridiplantae > Streptophyta > Magnoliopsida > Asterales > Asteraceae > Dittrichia > Dittrichia graveolens. The sequence goes on from JARJIL010000003.1 coordinate 10,026,702, forward strand.
GTTCTCGCAGTTCTCGTACGAAAAACAGTTCTCATTTGAACCCTCCCCTATATATATATATATATATATATATATATATATATATATATATATATATATATATATATATATATTAATTACGCAGTTGGTCTTTTAAGATAAGCCTCTCGGTCCTTTATTTGAAAAATTTTCAAATTCGGTCCTTAGATTTTAAAAGTTGAACACGGACGGTTCTTTGTCTATTAAAAAATGTTAAACTTTTAAAACGATTATTTTGCCCTTTACACATTTAGTCCTTTAACTCCTTATTTATTTTCTTTAATTTTAAATCATATAAAATTATGTTATTGTTAAATAATTATATAATAAGTATAGGAATTATATTACCAAATAAGTGAAGTTTATTTTTACTTCTATTTTTGACTTTTTTACAGCTTCTTTTAACTGTTATTTTTAATTGTTTTGCACTGCTATTTTTAATTTATTTTTTACTGCTTTTGTAATCTTTTTTACTGTTTTTTCTGCTTTTTTAACTGATTTTTTGTTATATCTTATATCACAATCATAACAATTTTTAAACAATGCTAACAATCATAAATTAAAACTAACATTATCACACATATAATGTTTTTTCAGGTACTAAACCAACTATGGTTTCTTACAAAAACATAAAGACAAAAAAAACATTCACAAATATCTTCCAAATATTTTGAGTCTATAACCAATCTTTATCTGCAAAAAAAAGGGTTAAAGTTACGTAATGACATGAAAGTTGTCCTAATATTCCAATATGGTACTTAAAGTATTTTTTTTACACATATGACTATTTAACTTGTCAAAAACCTGTTAATATACCTCTTTTTTAACCTGCAACCGGCTGAGCCGGTAAATTCATGATTTTTAAACTCATTTCAAGTGTTAGGGCATGTTACGAATCTTATCCAAACGTTCCAATATAATACTTAAAGTTTTTCCCTGTACACATCTGAATATCTTCCAAAAACTTCATTTTTTCCTCCATTTTATACTTTAATAACTTCATCTTGGCCTTGTACATAACATGTTCAATTTCCTTATCATTCAAAAGTTGTTTGTAATCTGTATAATCTTGGTTGTAATTCTCATTGACTAATTAGGGCAATTTTCACAAATTTCAATAACTAATTTCATACAAAATCATAGTAAAGAATTAAGGCATATTAGGAATCTTCGACCAGGGGGGTTATTTTTTGTCCACGATATTAGACATTTTACTGGCTTCTCATAATGGCATTCGCTTGGAAGCTTTGAATTTAGGTTGGAGTTGTAGGATAAAGACATTCTCACCACCTTCAAGTGCTCCAAATGGACACTTTTCTTAATTTTTTATGCATCACTGATAAAAAATGGTAGGAAAGGCATCAAATTAGAGTTTTTACCTGTTTACCATGTAACATTTGATGTAATGGGTAAATTAACACGTTTTTAACAAGTTAAATGGTCATATGTGTACAAAAATACTTTAAGTATCATATTATAACATTAGGACAACTTCCATACCATTACGCAACTTTAACCCAAAAAAAAGAAGAAAACGCAAAGAAATGAGAGATAGTCATACCAATTAACCGGATATATATATATATATATATATATAGGTGAAAGTTCAAACGAAAACTGTTTTTCGTACGAGAACCGCAAAAACCAATCTTAGCCGTCCAATTCTCCCTCCTTCAATTGGATTGCCCACCAATGAATTCCTTACATGCACCCTACGACACTCAATTTCCCCACGCTCTTCATAGAGAAAGGATTACCGAGCTAGGTTCATAAACCACACAAGGGCATCATCTCCAATAAGTAGTATGTCGTGGATATATATTCTATTAGGAATAAAACAAATATCCCACTAGTCTTGACATATGTGTTAGTTTCATCTTTTCTTCTCAAAAACACATCCCCTTTGATTTTTCTCATTAAATCAAAGATTCCCACTTTCAGACGTCAAACCAAGTCCATAAATGGACTTATTCGAGCTTGTAAACTCGATAAGGATACTTTGGATATATGTAATACCTTCGGGGAGTGTTGTTAGCACTTCCTCAAGATTTGTTCTATCAAGGAAAACGGTATTTTATATCAATGTTCCATCCTTCTCTACCATGAAAAGGCAGCAATGGCTATTAGTATCTGGATCAACTTCAAAATATCCATTTGGAAAGGTCTCCATATAACCACCACGAAACCCTTTACCACCATATGGTATTTGAAGTTGTCCACAACTCCATCCATGCTAATATTTTCACAAAGACCTATTCACACCCTCTAGGTTAACACCTTGGTATGGGATTAACGCTCACCACCGGACATCGAACCATGCATCCCCTTCTTTCTCTCGATTTATCTCTCTACCGCTTGACCGCTTCTATAATAACAACATTCATTGGACTAAACCTTCATCTGAATGCGTGGTCTGGGCACGTATGTTGTGATAATGAAGTTGGAGAAAAAATCAAAATGAAATGTGTATGCTCTTCGTCTCGATCATTAGTTTTCCACATGGCTGAAACTTGAAAATCAATGTGTAAATGTTTGGACACGTGTAAACTATTCTGCACCTTATAGAAGGAAGAGAGAAGGATATATCATTATATCGCGAGAAATCGAATATCATGATTTAATAATAAAATTACAATTTTACCCTTTAAAATCTGATAATAAATTGCCATCTTACTTTCCCAACTGAGATATAGTATAATAATTAAGAAAATGACATTTCTTATCAAAACGTCCGTCACCTAGCAACCCATAGTGATTAGTTAATTTAGTAAACCAAACTTTTTAGTCAATTTTTGGTTGACGTGATTGCCTCATGCCCTCATTTTTGTATGTGGTTAACCCATAACATAACTCTGTCTAGAACACCCCTAACTGGATCATGCAATTGGGCCAAAGTGCCTGGGGGCCCAACCCACCTTTCTCCTATCAATCCGCTAATTATTATTAAAATATAAAAAGATGCCTTATTGAATCATGTAGATATACCCACGACTTTAGAGTTTAGATACCCAAGGTGTTAACTAATTATGTCATTTGAGACTTTCATAATAATTTATCTGTTTCATAATTATTATTTTAGAGACAAAAAAAAAAACACACGGTTTTAAATAATATAATATTTAATTAGTATGTAATTTTAGCTTTACATTTAATATATATCGTTGACTTGTAACATTGAGACGAAAAGAATAATACATATATAAGTTAAATCTTACCATAGATAGATTGGGTGATTGTAATATATTTATCATATTCAACAGTCTTATGTCATTACAAAGATATTATTTAAATGTTGCCGTTATTTGTTTGTAATAGTTATGAGTAGATGATATCTAAACTTTTGAGTAATGAAAAAATAAATAAATACAAGAACTCAAAAAACAGTATTTTATCTTTAAATAGAGATATAATTATCTATATCTTATCTTATACATATTCTGTTTAGATAAGATTGATTATTTTTATTGCAAAAAACATGAAAAATACAATTTTTTGGTAGTTGTGTTGCGTGTCTATCAGTTTTGGTTGTTTTTTTTTTTTTTTTTTGAGAAATCTTGTAAATTTAATTCGAATGCAATAGTGACACATATAAAAAAGTTAAATATATATATTTTTTACTGAAACTAATATTATGATAGTTTTATAAAAATATAGTTATTGTGATGATATATAACATCCAAGTTATATATAAGATTTAAGAAAATTGACTACAACATATAAAAAATATATACCGCATTATGGCTAAATTGATTCGTGTCTAAAGTTAATTGCTTCTTGTCCGAGTTCATTTTGATCATCCTTAGGTGCATGTATTACACCATTTAGATTAGATGTATGTACTAGAATTACGTGTGTTTGTTTGATCGGGTTTTTAGTTCTTCGAGTTTTATGTGTTTTACATTTTTCTTAATGATTATGCAAAATGAATACCACGTATTTTTTAATGAACGAAATGGAACATATTCAGTTCAACCCGGAAATTAAATTCGAATCATTAATAAACAATGTATAAACTAAGAAGTTAGCATAAAGTTTAATGAATTTTCCTGTAGTAATTTTTTTAAAAGGCATTTTTGTGTAGTGATTGATTCTTTATGTAATTAAATTATAGTAAAAGAAGAAGAAATCTAATAGTCGATCAACTAAGATGCCAACATAATATATAAACTTATGAATAATGCCCTAGACAACTAGAATTAATTAGATTGAAATCAAGAACACAACAAGCTTATAAATCTCAAATAATCGATTAACTAAGATTCTAACACAGGAATTATTGAATTCAATAACACAAGAACACTGATTTCAACACAAAATTATCAGAACACAAAATAAGGATTCACGATTTTTTTTAAAAAAGCAATTAAAACAAATTCACACATTACCTAAATACTATTAATTTGTAAAATATATCAATTCTTTTCTCTATTATCAAGTCAGTTATATATATATATATATATATATATATATATATATATATATATATATACTAGTGGGGTACCCGCGTAATGCGGCGACGGCGAATAAAGAGGAGGTTGTGATGAGTTTTGTGCGGAATAATCACAAAGAGCTAATATGAGTTCGTGAAGATTCCTTGCGAGATGAAAATAATATGAGTTTGTGAAGATTCTTTGCGAGAGCCACTTTGAAACTAAGAATTAAATTGCTAACTCTGAGTTATTTGTCTTTCAGTTTGTTAGAAGAATTTTGTCGCATGGCTGAATCATGAAGTTGCTGATTATATATATGTATGTATATGTGTGTGTGTAATATTTCATAGTTCTAATTATAAGTATGATGATCTCATGAATCAAAAGTTAATATTAAAATATATGGTTCGAAATAATTTAGTTATAAGTGTTGGTTTAAATTTATTAATTGTCGGTTATGTTTTCAATATTTATTTGTTTAAATTCATTAATTGTGGACTTAAAGAAGGGGTAAAGGAGGGGTAAAGGAGAGGTATAAAGGAGGGGTATTTTAGTAAATTTACTCTTCTCAAAATTAAAAGTTTTTTAGGTGGTAAAGGCATTATATAGGAGTAAAATATATATATATACACACTCATATACACATAAGAATGTTTGTAACCTACACATTAGTATCAATATTGTAGTCACTTTTAAGTTCTAACCACGGAGTTCGTATATTACTCACATACCAATCAAAAATTAACAAATAATAATAAAAAGAGAGAGATAACTTGATGGGAATGGATGGACCTAATTGGTTGCCCGGAGTAGCACGGTTTATCCCTCAACTTTTAACGGACAGTATTATTTTTAATGATTTAAATTTATTTTTATATGTAAGTGCAACCCCTAACAAAATTATTGTGCAAATGTTCATATTCTAATAAAAAAATTACATATTTAATGCAATTTGTTAACAATAACAATTCAAATCCATTGATACAAATATTAATGTATAAGGTAGGAAAATAAAGCAAGTTGGAGTAACTTTTATCTCTATCTTGATGTAGCTTTTAAGTCTAAGAAAACATAATTATGTTCATTTTGTTTTATTATTGAATGTTTTCAACCAAATTAGTTTAGTTTGTTGTTTAATTATTTATGTGATTAGACATTTGATTTCTTAAGTGTGTGTTTGGTAATTGGCTAAGTGTTGGCTTTTCAAACACATAAGAAAGATGTTTGGCTAATCAACTTACATAATTATTTGTTGAACCTTGTCGGCATATTACTTCATCAAATGAAGAACTTGTTGATATATTAGTTAATTTGTTGAAATTGTTGATGATTTAATTAGGTATAATTAATTTCGTCTGAATAAATTTCTAGGTTTCTAGGGTTTAGTTTTACTGTCTACTTAGATATTATCACTTAATTGGCTTTAGTAACTCGATTTCTTACCTAACTTGATCCAGCTCACATTTCTTTAGTTCTATATGAGTGATCGAATAGTCGAATGAGAAACAAAACTTACGACTATACTGCTACAACTGACAAAAGTTTTTGATCCGCCACTATTGATGAGCCCCATCGTCAACCGACTACGCCCTCCCCTTTCCTGCTATACTTTCCACGCCGGGATCTATTCACGCTCTTAGGGAATGAAACTTATACTCACCACTGCGTTGTCAACTCCACTACTCCTCCACTCCTTTCATCATTATTTATAAGAAAAATGTTTCGAAATATTAAAGAGAATGTCTTATTAAGCCATTTTTATTTCATTCTGAATCCATCGAATATTATATAATTTATATTATATTAGTTTTGAAAATTAAATTGTAAAAGGAGATGAATATAGTCAACTTGTATCAGCTTCTAATTAAAGACCTAATAGGCTTGCATCGATTGTGCAAAACAATAATTGAAAGAGATGAAGGGATCGTAATAAATTGGCAGCAAGACACGGTTGACTTCTAGAAACCGTCCCTGCCAGTAGCTACCCTCACCAGACTTTCAAAATGAGTAATTTAATTAAGCTTCATTGAATCATGTAAATCATATTAATTACTGATATTAATTTTCATTCTGAATTTATTTTGTTTAATAATGATTTTAGTTTGTAATTTTAAATTTTTGTTACATTTTTTTGTTGTGTTTGATATGTGCATAAATCAAAGATGCAATAAAATAGATCATTTCAACCAAATGAGAAAAACGTGTTTATGTTTATTACTCGCTTAGGAATGAAATGAACTATTCTATAAAGAATATTTTACTCTTTCATTTTCATTCTTTGAAGTGATAGTGTTTTTTTTCTCATTCCTTACTGGAATGGAATGAAAATTTACAATTTAATCTATTTTCTTACTTTTACTAACATTAAGTTCTTAAAACATTATAACTTTAAAAAAAAGTAATATTGTTTTCAAAAATTCTTATGAAGATATTTTTTTTAATTTTCTATATGCTTAATTTTTTTATGTAATCAAATAAACCAGTATAGTTCTTATAAAATTATGAACTAACTATAAGTAAAAAAATATATTTGGATGTATTTATGTAACATGGAAAGTTTGATACAAAAATCAAAGTAAAATATATTAATGAAAAATTACTTTTTTCTACATGGCGTATGTGATGATAATTTCATTTCTCATGCAAACCAAATATGATAAAGGAATATAATGAATCATTTTATTTCATCCGTCATTTCATTACCTAATCCATTTTATTCATTGATCTTTTCATTTCTTTCAACCCTCTCATCTTTATTGTCATATCATCCTTCACTTTTGTCTTTGTGTCCAACCATCTAACCTCATTATCAACCCTCTAACCTTATTAATTTTTCCGTCTTCTTTTTTAATACGAGAAAAAAGAGAAGATAGAGTAATAGAGAAAGAGAAGAAACATGTAGAGAACTAGAGATAGAGAAAAGAGGAGCGAGAGACTCTCAGATTGGGGGGCCAAGAGGGTTCGGTGGTTAGAGTGTTCAATATTTAAACATGATTTATAAAAACCAAAATTTAAAACCGAATCAAATTCGAATAATCGATTTGAATTGATTTGTTTGATTTCTGAGTCAATTCAAAAGTTTACATTGGTTTTTAATCTAATTTCAAATGTATACAGATATAATCATCCAACTTGAAATTCATATATTCATATATTAATATTTCTCTTTTCTTATCGATAAATGAAAATAGTCTAAGAATAATGTAAAACACTAGAAATATTTTCCTTACTTGTCATTGGAAGTTCAAACCCGATTGAATATTTAAAATATTAGATTCATCACAATGCTTTCCAATAAATTTTGGTTTAAACATTGAAAATTGGAACAAATCTACTCAACTAGTTAAATTTGGTTTTATTCAAACTTAAATCGGTTTTATGAGTAGTAATTCAAAATTTTGAATTAGTTTTTGAATCTGAGTAGAAAGTTATCAAATATGAACAACCCGATTCAAACAACTCGAGAACCCAAAATATGATTCGATAAGCACCCCTAGTAACGATGTTTCGATTACGGTCTGTTCTCGAGTTATCTTTTGAAAGGAAATGGAGGGGAAGGGAAAAGGAAAGAAACAATTAGTGATGGGTGTTCTTAAGTTTATTTAAGGAGGGAAAGGAAGGGGAAGGGAGGGACACTACTAGAGAAATCCAGATTTGCGACGGAAAGTGTCCGTCGGTAATATGTTCCTCGCTAAAGCCTTAGCGTCGATTTTTTGCGACGGTTTCCATAAGTTTGCGATGGAATACGGGCGCCGCTAAAAGGTCGGAGATTAATGACGGATTAGTGACGGAATTTTTGCGACAGATTAGCGACGGAATGTTTGCGACGGATTACCGACGGACGTTTGCGACGGATTACCGACGGTTTTCATCAAACACTTGAAATGCGACTTACCGACGGATTAGCGACGGCCTCCTTTCCGACGGATTAGCGACCGTCTCGTCTCCGACGGATTAGCGACGGCCTCCTTTCCGACGGATTAGCGACCGTCTCGTCTCCGACGGATTAGCGACGGAATTTGTCAATACAGGTAAAAATAGCGACTGATTAGCGACGAATTTTTAATATTACAGCTATAAATTTTTTTGTATTTTTTTAAAATTTACATGTTCAATACAAATATAAACATAACACTACATTTGATACCAAAATAAGAGATCACATCACATTCAACACAGTTATAATAGTGTTTGGAATTAGGTTATCATTCGATAAAGTTATAATGTTTGGAATTTAAGTTATCGATAACATACAACTAAATAACTAACTAAGAGGGGGAGGGTTAGCATGAAAATATGAAAGCAACATCTCTTGTAGCAGATTAAACCAATCATCAGTAGCCTTTCGTATCTCTTCTTCTCGCTTGCGAGACTCTTCCATTTCCTTGCGGGATTCTTCCATTTCCTTTAAAAGTCTCTGTTCTCGTTCACGCAATTCTTGAACTTGTTGTTTCAGCTCGAGTACCTAAGTATAATAAGTACATATTACAACCCAAATTTAACATATAAACAATCATATATAAACCATTAAAAGAATTCAACATGACCAAGTAAGATGTATGATGACCATTTACACCAATATTACTTGTAAGAACTCAATTTAACCAATTTAGACATATACACACACACACACACACCTCGCGTCATAATGACTCACATGTTATTGGGTTATAATGACCCATTAACACCTATCACTACCCTTATGAACTTTTAGAACCATATATCATAATTGTTTTCATTTAGTTGATAGAAACCATCATTAAAACGCAATTTCAACCATATTAACTAATTACCGTTCATCTTTCATATTTAATTTTGAGTTTTGAAACTGCGTGGTTACGGCTATAAATAAAATATTTCCATAACCTGTTTTTACCAAAAGAGTTAACAACCGACTCAGCGGAAACATCCCATATCTATTTAAATAGTTACAATCTATAATATAATTTACAATAAAAGATGGATTAATGCTACGTGACATGTAGTGTAATTATCATATAAACAGACATTGAAGGTGGATCAAGTATGACACCTTAATGAATAGAAATTAGATAAACCTGCTGCAACAGACATTGAAGGTGGCCATGAACAAGAAAGCGGTGAAACAGTTTCATAAGTTTGAGTAGATGCTGTTGAAGAAACTGTCATAGGCTCCTGAACAATGAGATTAATAAGTTAACAACAAATATAATATATCAGAAAGTCATAAGTGAAAAGTAATATGAAAAATAAATGTTTGCAGGATCTTTCATCTTCTATAGTTGCAGGGGCTGTTTACTGCAGGTTGTATCCAATTCACCACAAAGGGATCAAGTCCTGTTATGGAAATAGGTATAGATTAGGGGTGTGTGTTTTTTGCCATTAAAAGAAAAGATATCCAATTCGGCACAGAGTCATTGAGATGGATAAATGTTACACAACATGTTAAGTAATCATCATATAAACAGAAAATAGGATCAAGTATGACACCGTAATAAATTGAAAGTTAGATAACCTGGTCCAACAGATGTTGAAGGTGGCTCTGAGAAATAGGAGAAACTGAAGTAAACTTCATTACTTTGCGGCTTGGATATGATGGTAAACTTGTTACTACTGAGTGACTTAAATCAGCACAAGCCTTCATGAATTCTTCTGAGATAAGAACTAGATAATATGGATTTTTCACAATACCTATAGTATAATCAACTGCTGAAGGGCTTCTTTTTCCCTACGTCATCAAAGACAAGATTGACATACTGAGAACAATAGTAACTTGGTAAAAGAAAATTTTGAAAGGTGAAGTTAAAACAACAAAGTTATTTATTGCTAGAAAGGATTACCGCATTGTAGATTGATTCAAGTTTATGAAGCTGAATTGGACATATGACTGACAGAGAAACAAAACACTGAAACAAAAAACCAAGGTGTTCACTGCATTGGACATATGACTAAAACACTGACAGAGAACCATGTCATCATTAATGAACTAAAACTCCATTTCAATACCTGAGGAAATGATTTTGCCACTGTTTCCGCATAAGATAAGCAGCTTTCTAACTTTGTCTCACTCTTATCTGGTGGGAGATAAACTCGTGTAGGCAGTGGATGTGGGTTACTTGCTGCAACGAGAGTGCAATGCCTTTGCAGACCCTCATTTTGCTGAGTTTCATTCAAATTTGGGGAATGAAGCATCTGCTCATTATAAAAGTTTGTATAAAAAATTCAAGTACTATGTAACTACAAACTTAGTATAATATAAAAAAACCAGCCACAACAAAGAAAAAGGCTCAAACCACAGTGGATACTATTAGAACTTCAGTAAGTCCTTCCGCAACTGCAGCACCATCATCAAAGCCAACCCCACTGATGTGAATGCCTGATAGCCACCCAAGAAACAGTCCACATTTCTTGTCCAGGCACTTCGTTGTACCAAGAAAGCTGGTTGACTTAGAATCACAAATTGAGTTTGAGGCTTAAACCACCGATTGGGCCTAGAGGCCCAAATTGCAAATTAGATTAGGGTCTAATTGCAAATCACCGATTGGGCTCAAACCACCAATTGGGCCTAAAAGGCCCAAATTGCAAATCGATTAAATTGTAGGTGTTCGCTGGTGTTAACTAAATTTCAGTTAAATATTCTCTCATCTATCTTAAAAAATCAGTGTAGCCTTAATTAGGGTCTCATTGTATGACTCTTTATCTTAACCTATAGACTATTTTTTTCTTTCTCTCTATTGCTTATATTCCCCCAATCGATAAAAGTAGACCCTGGTTGACTAATTTAAACCAATTATGACCATCAATGGTCAATTTTCACCATGGACACTCTATATTAACCAATTACCACCTTGATTAACAAAAGTTGATGATAACTAATGTTGACGTATATTGGCACTAATTGACGTGCTGGCTCTCCGCTGCAAAACCCACACAATCCATGATAAAACGCTCCCAAAGTCGTGTGTGAGACTCCAGTGGAATGGCTTTCCATGATATCCATGGGCCACCAAACATAGATTTCAAATTATCAGTAATTCGACTTGCTGGCTCTCCGCTACAAAACCCACACAATTAAAACAATTTATAGCAATTAAATATTGAAGATTAATTTATTTAAACATACAAAAAAACATTTGAAGATATATCCATACCGATCCCCTAGAACTTTAATCCACTTTGTCTTTGATGGAAGAGGAGGTTGGCTTGAAGCATGTTCGGTGGCATTCGACCTATGAAGACCTTGTGATGACCCAATATCCAAATCATCGTCGTCGTCATCGTCATCATCCAAGCCCAAAGGAGTTGATGGAACAGATGTGTTAACTAAATCTTGTCTAGGATTACCTCTACCTCTACCCCTACCTCTAGAAGACTCCGGAATACGCGAAACTGATGTGGTTACCAAATCTGCTCCACAAGTACCACGTCCACCTATACTCGAACTAACTCCACTTGTAGAGCCTCTACCACCACCTCTACCACTCCATTGCAAATTAGCGAGAAATAGCGATGTAATGCCACGACTCCCTCGCAAATCCGTCACTAATTAGCGAGCTAATAGATCAATATGAACATTATAAGTTGTCCCGTAATAAAACCAATTGTTGCTATACCTTCTTCTCGGTTCCTTCCTCTCCTTCTTCCATAACGTGAGCTCGGAGAAGGAAGAGATAGGAGGGTCCTATGGAGAATGTGGTCAAAAATCCATAATAGAGTCCGACCACGACTGAATTGATTATCTTCATGCATAAAGATACTAGATTACCTAGTATAAAAGATTTTAAAATCACCGCAAACCTTAAATACCATTCATCCTTAAAAACTCAATTCGGTCGCAAATCCATCGCAAATCCGTTTGAAATCGGTCGCTAATTAGCAACGAATTAGAGATGGTTTTGTTCCGTCGCTAATTTGCGACAGATATGCGATGGAATCAAGACCCATCGCAAATCCATCGTAAATTAGCGACGGAACAGCGACGGTTTGCCCTTGATATCTTTGTAACTCGATTCGGTCGCAAATCCATCGCAAATCCGTCGCTAATTAGCGACGGTTTTCGTCCGTCGCAAATTTCGTCGAAAATCTCAGTTTTTCTGGTAGTGGGAGAAAGAGGGACAATTTTACCACTTTTATGCTTTAAAAGTTAAAATAGGCCGTTAGCACGAGGGAACCCGTCGCTTTTCCTCAGGTATATTGTGGCCAGCCTAAATAGTATTTGTTAATTTTTAGAAATTAATTAACTATTTAACCTTTTAAAATTTACAATAATATCCCTAATCCTTTTTAGTTTTGAATAACTACATAACTACACTTGTGGTCCTAAACTAATCTTATTAAAAGAAGAATTAAATTTTCTTTTTAACTTTCTACATATATTATTCTGAGTTATTAATCGGTATCCGCTTTTTCTTCGTATATGACATTTATTAATCTTTTAGGAAAAAATCATTTGTCAAACTTTTAGTAAACATTGTTTATTAATCTATCACTTTAGTGTCACGTTATATCACATCTCTCATCTTAAAAAGTGTGACAATAATCATCTTTCAACCATTTAATCTTTTTGCAAGACCTAGCCTCACTAAAAGCATTGCATGGCATGTATGAATTGATCAAGGTGACTTTTGAAACCCAATTTAGATGGGACAGATAAGGGTTATAAGAAAAATCGTGTATCAATCTCGTGCATTTGGGTGTATGAATATATAGAAATGTATAATACATATCTGTAAATGCATAAAATATGTACTTGTATTTCCTTTCAGTAACATAGTCATATTTTCTTTCTTATATTGAAAACATAATACGAATTTTTTGGTATAAAGTTTTTACTTGTGTTTTATAGGTTTCAACATGTATAAAGAATCCAACATGATGAGCCAAAGTCAAGGTCAATGTCGGTGAGGATATTGGGGTCAGGTAATGGCTTTTGAAATTGATTTAGGTTATGTTTAATCCAAAATGGGTTTAAAGTCGTCCAACATCTACTATATCTCTCTCATGTCAACAGTCATCCCCCTATTTCTCTCCACCCTCTCCGTTTCAGCAGCTTGACCTACCCTTACACCTCTCTCCCCGCACAAATGGAGAGTGATGTTTCCTAATATTCCACTCAGCTACATCACTACAGGATGATCACTCCGGAAGCTCTAATCCTTAACATATAACACATAATAGTATGTGCTCTAGCCCTATCACTCTTTGATTCTTCGTTAACCGCCAATACCTTCACCTCTCAACACCCCTTAACTGGACAACCACATATCTATATCAAACATCAAATCTATAAAATATGTCTCAACTCTAGGTCTGCATAGTTTACCAAACAATGTCTATATACCTACCATCATCGCCATCATCTCTGCCATATCACCACCATCTCCGGCCACCTCCATTCCTTTTCTCTCTCTCGTTAAATTCCCCCATCCGGTTCATTGACTTCTGCTTTCAAAGAACACACCACTTCCACCATCTTCGGCCAAATCCGGGTCACCAACCCACCCTATCTCTATCGTCATCATATCTGCCTTAATCAAAGAATACTCCACCACTGCCGCTATCCCCGCTGCAAAGAACACTCCACCACTACCCCCATCTCCCTCACCACCATCTCTGACATCTTTGCCCTAAACAAAGAACATTCCACCACTACCGTCATCTATGTTGTCACTATTTCTGTCCAAATCAAAGAACACTCCACAAGTTCCACCATCTCTATCATCACCATCTATGCCCTAGTCAAAAAACACTCTAGATTTTGAAGTCTATTTTCATTTCCTAACAACATCTACAACCTATTTCTTCATTCTCACCCAGATTAGAGCTACCAAGTTTCATTTGAATATGTCTTCCAAATGGAGTTCCTAATTCATTTTCTTCCTTGATTTATGGTATGTAGTTTTCTTGGGTTTTGATTCAATGTTCTTAGTGGCCAGAGATGGTGTTTTTTATTTTATGTTGAGTTAGTGTACATCGATTTTCTAATTATTTTGATATGTTGTTGTTTGTTGATCAGACCTTTCTTTATGTATTTCGTGCTTTGATTTTTTTTAATTTTTTAAAATTTGTTGTTGTTACTATAGGCGACCACCGGATATGGTGGTGGTGGTGACCATGACTAGAGATGGTGGTAATGGGTAGATCGAGGATGAACTAATTATGGAAACATAATTAATTAATTAAACATTAAAGAAATTCATTCATAATGAACTAAAATTGAGAAAATGAATAAAATATAAGGGCAAGGGCGATTTTGATCTTTTTAGTTTGATCAAAGACCAAAATCGTAAGAGATTTGAAGTTTAGACATTTAGAGACCAAATCTACAAAACCAAAACCATGTAAAACTATCAAACAACATGAACCAAAAATTTAATTAACTCTATATCTTAAATCACACATTTCATTTTTGAATGGTATTTGTCATTTTAGCATCAACATAAACTATTGTTATTTTATTCTTTTATTACTTTTTTCTTCTTTATCGGATATCTTTACCTCCTATGTACCTTAGGTGAGATTAAGTATGGTTGTTATTGTTATATAGTATTAATATAAAATAGTGTTAATTACATAAACGGTCCATGTGGTTGCCACCCGCAATGATGTCATCATCCCTTTCTCTCTCTATTTCTCTCCTCCCTGTTTACCGATTTAGAGTTTTTTAGGGGTTTCAGATTATTTTAAATGGTTGTGTGTTTGTTTATGATTTAGGGGTTTTACCGGTGTTGAATGCCCATGAACGCTTGATTGGGATGTTGAATCGAGTTCTTTGTTCATCATGTGTTCAAATTCGAATTGTGTTCTTAGTGAACAGTTAAGAACATGAATCCTAAGAACAAGTGAACACATGAAAATAAACATAAAATACTAAAAATAATACCAAGAACATAATTGAAATTAAAATTACATTTTTAAAAGAATAATCAGTAATTAATGTGTATAAAAATATTACATAAAAGTATTACTTAACATTATTATTTAATTATGATCATTGGTTAATTTTTACAAAGGTTAATTAATAGTTAATTTTAACAAAAGGGTATAAAGATATTAGAGGTTGTTTAATAATAAGGATGACTAGAAATTAACCAAAATACTTTTTGAATAACTGTCAAATTTAACTGAAGTTAGTGTAAATAACCAAAAGTAAAACAAAGTGACAATTACGAAACACATCATAACTATTTTTATAATTTTTAAAGTTAAATTATTAAAAATGAAATTATATGATAACTACGTAACTATTTATGTAATTAACTTTATAAATATGAACAATGTATTGGTCCCACCATCTGATTCTTGAAGATTCTTTTGAACGGGCGTCAATGCGTCATGTTAATTGACTCCGATTCGATGTGGTCCATTCCCTTCTTCCCAATTGGTTCTAATATTTTTAACATAATATTAATATTAATAATTAGGTTATTCTAACTTGTGGTTAACAAGCACTTAATTCATATATTCTCTTTCATAACAAATCTTATTTTATATTAATAATGTTTACTGTTTTTTAAAATACTAACTTTTATATAAAAGTTCAAGATTTACTTCTTAATTTTTTTATTTTTTATTTAAATCCTAGTTTTTAATTAATATATTTTGTTTTAGTAATAACATAAAAATGTATTACTCATTTTTTGGTTTAATTCTTTAAGATTTTTGTAATAGTTTAACCAACAAAGTAGTTTTGTATTATTTAATATGTATAGAAATGGTTGAGTATCACTTATACTAACATAACCTCCTTTTTTTACGAATAACGTCCTTTTTTTTCTAACGAGCTCGTTTTCTTGCTAAAACCCGCTCCCTTTCCCTTTTCTTCTTTGATGAGACCCATCCCCTTTCCATACCTTCTCTAGCAGAATCCCATATTTTCCCTTATTTCCTATATTCTTGACTTTTTGTGTGGAGGGGATGCAGTTTGGTGTTGGAGAAGGAAGTGCAATTGGTGGTCTCAACCATTTTCATCTTTCTAGCGAGACCTCCTCCAATTCCCCTTTGCTATCCAACCAAATCTACCCATCCATTCTCTTCTCTAGCGGAGCTCCGTTATTTTTCATTCTTCTTTGACAACTCTAATCTTTCCTATCTTTGATTGTGTATGTCCAAGTGTCTTGGTAAACAAACTACTACTTATTTGTTTGTATATAGGATTGTGTATGAGTCATTAATACCCCCATTAATGACGTTAAAAACAACTCTAGCAATTCTCGTATAAAAAACGGTTCTTGTTTGAACTTTTACATACATATATATATATATATGCAAAAGTTCAAACGAGAACTGTTTTTCGTACGAGAACCGCAATAACTAATCTTAGCTGTCCAATTTCCCCTCCTTCAATTAGATTGTCCACCCATGAACTCCTTACATTTACCCTGTCACACTCAATCCCTCCACGCTCTTCATCCATGAATTCCATTATCCAAAATAAACGGCTAAGATTGGTTCTCACAGTTCTCGTACGAAAAACAGTTCTCGTTTAAACTCTCCCTATATCTATATAAGGCAAATAAACCATGTAAACAAACTCAAATGGTACATCTAAATAAGTAAAATAGCAGGGTTCAATAATATTAAAAAATAAACAAAGTGGTATGCGACTTTAGTAACTACTACTTATTTGTTTGTATATTATTATAATATTATCTTATGGAAAAGCATTACACCATGTGTATGTGATTAATTAGCCAGGTCAATAATTAGGTTCACAACCAGGTGATTAAAGTCATAGAATTTAGGTAAGAAAAAAAATTCACCTCTCAAAAACACAAACCATGATCAAACATTAAAAAGCATTGCTTTGTTATGTGGATGATATTATTTAATCCAAACTCTAACAACACCTGTTAAATTTTTAGTCAACCATAAATTATTTAAATGAATAATATTTAGTTATTTATGTCTTCACACTTATTTATATAAAATAAGGGTGTATGTTATATTTTGTAAATAATGTCTAAGTTAAGTGATGTTACTTACATACTACTTAAATCATTAAAATACTGAAATAAGCAAAAATCTTCTATTTTAAGAAGTATATGAATATAACAACATATAACTTAAGTGTTGTTAAATGTTAACTATAACCAATAAACTTAAAGAATAACACATTAAACTAGTTGAAATTATATATATTTGGCAATGTTCCTGTTTTTTACTAATTCTTTGACATATTTATAATTTTTTAAATAATTATAAAGTATTCTAGG
This sequence comes from Dittrichia graveolens, assembly GCA_038502395.1. Taxonomy (NCBI): domain Eukaryota; kingdom Viridiplantae; phylum Streptophyta; class Magnoliopsida; order Asterales; family Asteraceae; genus Dittrichia; species Dittrichia graveolens. The sequence continues at coordinate 10,044,343 of JARJIL010000003.1, forward strand.
TTTAAAGCCGGTTCACCGATTAAACCACTAAAAGGCCAGAACTATTTATTTGATGACTAGTCTAGTTTTTAGAACCAAACTTAGAAATGAAATACATATGAAAGTAACAAATCAAAACACTCGATGACGGTCATATTAAAGTATTGAATATGATCAAAAGCACTCTTTAAATCCTTTTAATATCTTCATTGCCCAAGAAAACCCCCCTCTCTCTCTCTTCCAATGCTCAGTGTCCAATATATACATCTATGAGCTATGGCCCATGTATGGGATCATCACCAACAAAGTTACAACTCAAATCCATCTAATTTACTCTCGGATACATAAAACACATATAGATACATGTTTCTGTATCTAATTTGAGCGCTAACCTGCTCATGCACTTAAACTATCATGTCAAGATTCTTTCCTAAATCATTTCGCATATTGGTCATCAGCACCATCATCATCCAATCACTCTTCTCTTCCAAGATTCTATCTTGTTCTTATTCTTCATCATCATGTTGTCAACACCATCATATTCATCAACACGCCAATCGCAAATTCGAACAAAAAACAAACATTTTCTGGAAATATGAAGAGGAATCAAACGCTTGGGTTCAAGTGAAATCACCCTATGATCTTGTGTCATGTGCTAACAATAACAACTGTACAAAAGTGGGCATCATCGAACCAATAACCGAAGAAAACAACAACGATCGAACAAGAATCGAATTGGGTCAAGAACAGGATGTTGGTCAGAGAAAGAAGAAAGTCAAAATAGATGAAAGAAAGATTGGGGGTTTGGGATCAAGAAAGAGAATTTCTTTGATTAAAATGGCAGAGGACTCGATTTGGGTGACTGGTGTAAGTGGCTCGATTTATGAGAGGTTTTGGAATGGGATTCAGTGGGTGATTGCACCTCATGAATTGCCATTACAAGCAGGTTTTGCAGTTTCTGTGTTCTTGGTCAACCACACAGTTCTTGCACTTTCTGAGGCTGGAATTTTATTCCAGGTATTTTCAGGAAAGCTTGATTCTTCCATCATCAGTTTTAAAATCTTGGGTTCAACCATAAAAGATAAATTTCCTGCTAAAAGATTTATAAAAAATGTTTGCGGGTCAACCCATTTCAGACAAACCTGTTTTGACCCGTGCCAAAGATGACCCATTTTGACCCAATACCCAACCTGTCCATTTGGCCACCTTTGAACAAAAGTGTAGAATACTATTAGGGGTTGTATAAATCTACTAATATCATTGAAACAGAGGCCACTTGGTAACATAATGTTATATGCTGTGCAGATGCAGCTGACTGAGAATTCACAGCCAGTATGGGTCGAGTTCCCACCAGTTCTAGATTCTAGCATGGTGATACAAATCAAATCTGGAGTTATACCACATGACAGGGAGTAAGTATGATCGAGAGCAGAGGTGGTTATTTCAACTCGTTTGCTTGAAGATAGATCGATTTTGGCTATGTTTAACCTCAACGGGTTAAATGGGTCAAGTTAAAAACTTAGCTAAAACTAAAACTGGTCGAGCAGGTTGAAATTTGCCTATAGTGTCATTCTAATGGCTTTAACCTCGTAAATAGTCTTATTCAAACAAATCAGATAGAATGATAAATTTATTGCAACCGTTATACTCATTTGAAAATTTTAGAAAAAGGACTAGAAAGGCGTTTGGCGGATCAACTGTCCAACGCCTTTAAGTTGTCACATGAATTACCTATTTGGACCCGTCACTTCTTTTTAACAAAATTTTGACTCGATATCCAACCTGCCAGTTTTTAAAAAAAAATGTGTTCTTAAGTTGTAGGCTACTCTTGTTTAGTGAATATGTTAGTTTTTTTGCTTGATTTGGGCATACTGAATGCAGTAGGATCTACTTTTGCACAAAGAGTGGGCTGCTATTAGAGCTTAGCCAGTCTTACCCTCCAAGGTTTTGTTTCTTTGTCACTTTCAATTTCTTTTTGAATTTTTTATTTTTCTGATAAGGGGTGTTTACATCTTTTCAAAATGTATGCAGATGGATGAATCATGGCAAGCCTCCAGGTGCAGATGTTGCGGCAATAGTTGACGCTGCTGCAATTAGACCACATGTCATATTCACTATCAGGTCATACCTCTTTTTCCATCTGTTTCACCGATAACCATGGCACCACAGCTCATTGGCTGCTTGTATCTATGACTCAAACCATGAAGTTCATCATTACCAAAATGCAGCTCAACTGGGGACCTATACGAATTCGACAGATCTTCAAAACCTCTGTGGAAGAAACACATATGGGGCCAAGAATCAACACAAGATACTGCTCTCACACCATCGACTGGCTGTGCAGTACACCAAAGAACCGGACCTCATTCCGACTCGCTCTTTCTATTAACCAAGGTACTCGATCGAAAAACTAGCCTTTTTGTCAAAATTCATGAGTTTTATAACTGATTTCAACTGAACTACAGGGTGGGAACTTAGTCGAGAGAAGACTACGCCACAGGAAATGGAAATGGATTGTTCATGGAAGCCCGAAAGATCAACAACTCACATCCATAACACTCGCAACAATAGATGAAACATACACAGATCTGTTCTCTTTATTTTTAGCAACAGCCTCAGGATCCGTTGTCGAGTACAACATCTCTAAACAACAAGGTATGTTTACACACTGATACTTGACAATGTTCGAATATATTTGGCAAAGTCAGTGATCCTGACCGCTCATGTAAAGACAGGCAAAAAACTTGGGTGAATCATGCGCATCCTCCACATGCTAAAGTAGCCAAAGGTGTTGCCGGGCTACAATTTCAGGCTGGCCGGCTCATATTCCCTTTAGATGATGGTAGGCTTGGCGAGCTGCACCAGTCCAAGACTGGTGGCGATGTGGTGGGGCCGAGTTCAGGTGTAAATCGAAGACGAGTTTCTGCAAAATACACATGGTCGATAATAGATGCACCCGAGAGTGAAGGGTGGAACGCTGAATACTGCAATGAGGATCGTGGCCCATTGAACTGTATTTCTGGCATAAAAGACGAAGAAACCACCTTGACTGGATTAAGAAGGCGAGCCGGGAATAAAGCACAAGAGAACTATGTTCTCGTGTCACCCGGAAGTAAATCAAAAGAAGAGACTTATGTTGACCGAGAAAGCTCTGTCAACATGAATTTCCAGTTACGAGTGATGCATGAGGGTCACTCGTTCTTTTTTGTAACCAAAGAGGGGACGATTTTCGAGTATCTGAGTGTTGAAAACACATGGTTTTGGCTTAAGCATGAGCATCAAACAGCCATGAAAGGCGCTCTCGGAAATTATAATGGAAGTTTGTTTCTGGTAGATGAAAATAAGGATCTAATTATTCGAGAGAGAAACGGTAACGAGCTCATGTGGATAAATTGCACGGCTATGAAGAAAGGAAGACAAGTTGTTGGAGGTCCACCATGGGATATTCCTCCGAGAAAATCTCCGAAAGTGACACCCGAAGACTCGCTCTTCTTCGTTAGCAGAACTGGAGAGTTGCTACAACTAACAGTAAGTAGGCAACTCACTACTTGTAATAATTAACGCATTAATAATAAGAAACTGGTTAAAAGTGTTACATCCCCTGACTCAAGTCTTTTTAAGATAGACTAAAATTTGACCCGCTTAAAGCTCGAAATCATTTAACTTGTTTTCCAACCTGTCTATCTTGGTCAACTCGAGATTAAACTCGTAAAAGTTTGGTTAAAATAATCTGGATGCTAATTTCAGGTTGCATTAAAGAAGTTGAAATGGAAAGATTGTCGAAACCCCTCGAATACCAAGATTGCGAGCATAGTAGACCAAGAAGTGTTTAGAGAAAACATAGTATTCGTGGTTGGGATGGACGGTCAGTTGTACCAGTACAACAAGGTGACCGGGCTATGGCACGGGCACCACCAGTCACGACACATGGTGCTATCAAGACAACCTGGGACTGCAATGAGGGGTTCACCACGATCATTGACTGGTTCTCTCTTCATGATATCCGAAGAGAGTAGGCTCATCGAGTATCACTGGAACCCAGTGGATGGTTGGGGTTGGGTGGAACATGGTTCACCGTGTCTTGGGGTGACGTTAGTGGGCTCAACCGGACCGTGCCCTGGAGAGAACCAGTTGTTCTTGATTGGTTCAAATGGGAATGTGTATTTACGGTACTTGGATCAAGCAATTTGGAAATGGAGCGACTGTGGGTTTCCTTCAATGGGAAATGTTGTTGGTGAAAGTAGCCAGGAGAAAGAAGTCTGTGATGATCATGAATATAAAGAAGAAACTGAGCACTGTGATCCAAAGGTTTGCTTTGGTCTATCTGAGATCGACGCTAAATAATTATGATCAAAAGAAACTGAACACTGATGACTAACGTTTGATGTTGTATTGGTTGTATGCAGGTTGCACCTACACGACCGATTTTATTCACGGAAAATTCAGTAATATTTGAGCTACGGGATGGCAGGGTAAGTTAGTAATTTTGACGATTCTAGTTATGTTTTATCTCTAACAAAAAGAAAACGGGTTGAAATGGTCAAAACGTTGAAAGTTGCTCAAAGTGCATTTTTAATACATAAAACCACCTAAAACACTTTTATTTAATAATCTATACTATTATTAAAATGATAAAAAGATAATGATGCAAGCCATATTTGGCACACCAATTAAATATAAAAAATTTAAATTTTATAAAGAAAATGTTTAAGGCTCACCCATCCTGCATTGATTCAACCCACACATAAATATTCATTTTAACCGTAACCAGGTCATCTTGTCACCTCTAATACAATGTCTTGTGTTCAACTTTTCCTGGAAAATTCGAACATACAGTTATCAATGCTCGTTTTTTGCCCTTTTCTTGTTGGATTGCAGTTGGCTGAAATGCAAAGAACAGAGGATTTACAATGGGTGTGGTGGCGAACAATAGGGACTCCAACAAGCCGTTGCAATGTGATCTACTGGACGACTGTAGCATCATGAAGATGGTTGACCAATCATAAGTCTAACTACTGTACATAACAGTTAAAAAACACACTTCAGGGTAAGAAATTAGAAGATAAAGCCGACAATCACTAGCCATAGATCCTGTCATCCTGTGAAAATGCATGTTTCTAATGTAAAAATGCTATCAGCCAATATAAACTTGAGTATATAGATATAAGATAAGTGATTATGAACTCGACTAAAACGTCAGCCAAGAATTTCCAGTGATAGTCACCTAAATTTGCTCTAATCACCGCAAATCACTTGAATTCTGTAACGCTTCAAACATCCTAATGATTATGAAGGGGCCAATTCGTAATATGTTTTATTTCTAACGGGTCAAACATGTAAAATCAGAGGAAAAAAAGAGGTTAAAAAGGAAATAAGTGTACGAGTCAAAGTAAACTAAAATGTAATTTTAAAGCAAAAATTCGTCTATATCATGTTATTACTTATTCAAAGAAATCAAATTGCTGTTGAAGTATAATATATGCAATCATATTGACACACTAATATTCATTAAAAGAAATTTTTGACAAAAGTGTTTCACGTTAAATCCTACTAAGCCTGACCCAATTCAACCAACAAGAATGACCCGTTCCCCAATTTGTCTTTGTATACAATCCACCCATTTTGCCGCCTTTAGCTTTTCTGTTTCACTGATTTAAAAACAAAAGCAGACCGAAAACAGTTGACCTCTAATAATCTTGTGTAACCAGGAAAACAAACAAAATCATTGTGGCTGTAAATTGCAGAATAGTAGCTGGTCTTAGGGCATAATCCAAAAGGCTTTGATTACAAAACTACTAATTCCTATGAGAAGTCATTCCTTGAGAAGTAAACTTCAAGGATAGAAGCAAGAAGACAGATAATATGACGAAAGAATCCTCTCTGCATACACGGTTTACTAATAACATTACAATCATTGCTCAACTGCTCAAGTTATAACCACGAAAGAATCACACCATGTTGCTTCCGAAATCAGAATCTCCTCCGAGGACTTCTTGATCGATGTCCCCGTGGTGATCTACACACAAGGCAACAACAACAAAAATATTTACAATCTATATTGTTAAAACTTAACATATCTTTTTTACAAACAACAGCATTTATTATATGGAATGTTGAAAAAACATGCATTTGATAATTCGGAGTGAGAAACTATCATACCTCCTCCTGTTATTTCTCCTTTTGAAAGGACCCCTGCTGAACGCCCAATCAACATTGACAGTTTGGGTGAGAAGTTCACCTCCATCCATTGAGGCTATAGCTTTCTCAGCTTCCTCATAATTTTCATATTCAATTAGTGCATAGCCCTGAATATCGACAATAAATTCATGTTACAACTCTACACAAAAACATTTTCATGATAATGATTGATCCAACAGACCAACACAGTACAGAATAATCCACCCTGTTCTCCCAACCTACAAAAACAACTAATGAATTTCTACCTTCACAAATCCAGTTCGGCGATCAAGATTCAGATGCAAATTCTTGATCTCCCCGAACTCTCCGAATGCATTTTGTAGGTCATCTTCTTGCGCTTCTTCGTGCACCCCAGTAACAAGAATAATCCATCCTTCAATTGCTAAATAGTTCATGTTTAAAGGTTCAACAAAGCTAATACTTCTTGACTTTACAATTACATAAAACAGGCACAAAAAAGTTTATAACATGTCATTTAAAATACCATTGCACTATTTATGAAAGCTACAAAGAAATTACTTGTGGTCCTACCTACATTACGAGAGAATACTTTTTCACTTCTTGTATATGTTTCCACAGTGAAATAGACATGCCTGAAAAGATAAACACTACCTACACCTGGACCGCAAGGAATTTGATATTTTTATTACAGAGGATTTAACCATGACCTTGTTCAGTATGGCCCCTTCAGGTCTACATGGGTTACAGCTCATTACACAACCTTTGTAGCATATATATTTTATGTGCTCATACAAACCAATTCCGCATACTAGATATCCAATATAACCAAGATGAAGTTATTTCCTAACACACCATCTGGCAATGTACTTCAAAAAAAATAACCTTCTTACCACCAAAGCCAATATTTTTTGAGCAAATTTAAGCGGGTTTTCCTATGATTCCACCCAGTTTACAGCATGAGTTGCATGGAGCACTTCAACACATCTTTCTCAGTGGAAATTAAAATAGAAAATAACTTCCCAACACTACCTCAAAAACACCTAAACTCTGCATACTCAGTACCTCAAAGCATAGTTTTATTCATTATTTAACCACAGGAAAGAATGAAAAACACATAGAAGAGAAGATAAAAACACACACATTTAAGGACTAAAACACACATGCTTGCTCACCAGTGCAAATTTAAAATGAAACTATGCATTCTACACAATGTCAAAACCTAAAACACTATCTAAATCAACGATTTGGAGCAATTATAGTATTATACCGATAGCAAGATCTATACAATTATAAGTTTCATGCTCTCAAGTCTCAACTATGTCCAAAAATTCACTGGCACGACCATAGTAGACTTCACCTAATCATCTAACTTGCGATATAGAATTCAAAATAAAGAAAAGAAACTTAGACTGCTCATGAAGCTGATGTCATGTATGCAATCCTTTCCCGATGAACTAAAGGCGGAAACAAAGAGAGAGACTGCTTGCCCTACACATAATACCACCAGTTAAACAGGGTTGATGACCACTCTGTAGTCATGTCACATTCGAATAACTAAGACCAGTCTTGTCTCAAGGCTAACTACCAAACAGCTATTTAGATATAAAGTATTAAATGGAGTTACAGAAGTACAATGTCAATTCAAATCCCACAAATATCATCCAACCCAACGAATCATGGTTCCTTATCATTGTTGGCGGATCTGGGAACGAAAGCCTTTCAAGTTTCAACATGATTTTTCCCTTGTATTCCAAAGAGATTGTTTTCTTGACTTGGTGAATACTTCTCAGATTCCACATGCATAGCAAAGAATATGAAGTCAAAGGTGTATGGTGTTGAACTGTTGATCACTAAAAGATAATTTGGGTATGAAAACTATGTCCATCATGACAAAATCATCCATAAGTGACATAAATCAGAGATAGTGATACCTACCCACATTCTACATATTATTATATCACTCATAAAAGTTTGTGATAATAATGGAAACTTCATTCTATTTCTATCTTTCAGCGATGTATATGGCCTCTCCCTCGCAAAAACTTTTACGCTCTCTTAAATGATACTGGAAGCAAAAAAAGGCAAAGTTGATACTCTAATCTCCAACACGGTCGCAAGCATATCTTCGTCTTCAGTAATCATTCCTATCCTTGTTGATACCGCATAAATTATTAGAAATTGTATAGAAGAATACTGATTCGCATCATAAGAATGGTGAATTTTCTTCAGAGTATAGAGGGAACATGATCGTTTCTGGTATAATACAAATAGACCAGTGCGATAGCCTATTGAAGTATCAACATTTTCCCTTGTATAATCTTAATGTGATTTAAATGCGAAGTAAAACAAGTAAACAACTCTGTTTTCTTTATAAACTTTTAGTGCTAAGTAGTAAGTAGCACCAGTATACTATTTACCTTCTGTTATTTTTTAGAAGAGACATCCCATGAAAAGAATAGGTCACGAAAGACTTGACTTCGCATGGCACCTCTGTTAGAAAATATTTCCCTCCAGCTTTGTTTTTTCTGTCTTGTAAGCAATCAAGATCAAAATCCTAATAAAAAGTGCTATAAGCCTATAATATCAAGCCAAAAGGACTGTCAACCCATAGGCCATATCTATAGAAAAACTTGACCGAAGTTCACCACATGTATGTTTCTAAGAATATAGTAGAATTCTTTGCTTACCCTTATAAGTTGATGAGAACAGTTATATCTAAACTTTATCCATCTTTAGACATTGAGCTACAGCTATCTATATTTTCATATTTTAGCAGTTATCCTATGTCCACATCTGTGCATCAAAAAGGGACCTTTTACATACAATTTTCTCCTGCAAATTAATCTGCAATTCAGCCAGCTTTCTAGAATGAGTACCGCGTATCACTTTCCTTTAATCCTCTCCCACAGTTGTAGCGCACCTTAAAAAAACTAACACCTGCCTAAGAATCGTTTAAACATCACCATGAGACGAAACAGTGACGCCTAAAGAAGCTATATTTGTAGTTTTCCGAGTAATAAATCAGATCTGGCTGCTAAATAACTACGACTAGAAGATTGAACTAATAATATTGTAATTAATCTCTAAACCTATACAATTATCATATACGAGTATAAAAGAGCGGGTATATAACTAACATCGTTCAGGACCGGGTCCGCCATCGGAATCGAGGGAATCGAAACGACCGGACATACGATTGCTACGCCCGGCGTCAGTTTCTTCACGGAAACCACGACCTTTAGTTTTCTTAGCGACGGAAGAAGCGACGTCCGCGGCGGCAGATCCACCGGTGATAGCAGATTTAAGTTTAGGGATATGAGCGGCCGCACTGGGAGAAGAAGCATCGACGTCAACGGCGCCGTCTTCGTCCATAAGATCATCGTCGTCGGGCTCAAAGTCCAGCGCATCTACGTCGGTAGCATTCGCCATTCTGTCAAATTCAGCAACCTTTAGTCCGAAAATGCCGGTTTACAGAGAAACGGTATCTCTTTTTTTGTTAACCTCATGACGACGAGGGGTTTGAGGGTTTTATCTACGAGACGACCTCAGTGCAAAAACCACCGTTAGATCTTACACCTCATTACAAACTTACACCTCATTACAAACTTTTTTTATCGTATTACCCATCTTCAAAAACTTTTATTAATATTAATTAATTAAACAATTTTCGTTTTTGTAATTGATTGAAATCACAAGAGACACACCTTTTATGGTTGTTGGATGACTTAGATATCCTTGGTCAAAGACTTTCGAGGATTGTGAAGTAGGAAGATAATGCAACAAAACGTTAAAATTTAGAAAAAAAATGTTTGATGGTTCTAGAACCGTAGATATCCTAGGTCAAAGACTTTCGAGGATTGTGAAGTAGGGAGACAATGCAACAAAACATCAAAATCTAGTAAAAAATGTTAGATGGTTCTAGAACTGTAAGAATTTTACATCGTAGATAGACTTAGAGTATCTGCAATGCAAAAAATCTAAAAACAAAAGTTCCGTTTTTATAAAGTCATGTCATCTTATACATCTTTAAAAACTTTTCACATCATCTTACTCGTTTTCAAAAACTTCATTAATTTTAATAAATAAATAAATTGGAATGTTTTTCTTTTATATGATTAGTTGAAATGGCATAGGGCATCTTTGGTTTTTTAGAAGTTCTTGATGAAGGACTTTCAAAGTTTATGAAGAGGGTAGACAATACACAAAAACAATTGAAAAGTTCTTAGAGGTCTTAAGATGTAAAAACCTCTTATTGTAGATGGTTTGAGAGGGGTGGTATACACTAAATACTTACAATGTACTGTGTTAAAAGGAGTTTTATTTGTCGATAAAAGAAAGCATGGGTATAATCGAGTTAAAATGAGTGATAAATCTGAGCTCGAATCGACTAGAAAACCCAAAACTTGAAATTCAACTCGAGTTCGGTCAAGTCTTTATTTTCAAGTTCAAACTCAATGAGTAGCGTTGGAAACGAACCAAACGAACATGAACAAGCCTTGTTTGTTTAATTTTAGGTTCACTTTATTTTTAGCCGAACAAATAATATATTACGAATGATAAAGGAACGAGCTTTTATGTTCGATTGTTTAAAGATTGAGTAGTTTGTGTACATTTATAAACTCGTTTAAATGATATATAACGTAAATGAAGGAACGCATAAAGACGTACACACATACACACACTGCAATGTAAACCCAATACTAATTAAAACCAATACACTATATATATATATATATATATAAATGAACAACTAACAAACATTCATGAACATATATGAACGAGCGAGACAATTGTTCGTTTCTCGTTCATTTAACTAAACAAACAAAAAAATTGCTCATGTTCGTTCCTTTTTAAATAAACGAAATTTCCATCGAATGTTCAGTTTGTTTACAACTCTATCAACGAGTAAACTAAAATTTTCACATTGATTCAATTACCATAATGGGTGTATTAAATAATAATATGAATCAATTTTAGTAATACTCGACTCAATACTTTAAAGTTCAATTCGATACTTTTGAGCTCAATTTGGCTTGACTCAAATAAATTAATGATGACTATGTAAATACATATATAAACAAAAGGGTAACATGTAAAATGTCATAAATTCTATAAAACTTGCGAGCTTTACAAGTTGGGTATTTTATTACTCAATCTCAACTCAACAACCTACTCGAAACTCAAGCTCAAGCTTGACTCGATCTAGACCGAGTCGATTTTGAGTATTTTTTTCGAATCGATATCGAGTAACTCACAAGTTATCTCGACTCAATTAGACCCTTAAAAAAAGGATTTACAAGAGTGAAAAAAGAAGGAATTAAGAAGTTATTGTTATTCCGAGATTTATTAATAAGAAAAAAGAAGAATTTTGAAGAAAATTTGATTAAATTTCTTTCCGAGACCTTTCTCTTAAATATTTTGAATTAAAATCAAGAATAACTTTATAATTTTTTATTGAATTATATGCACATAAATGTAATGAACTTTTATCATTTCATTAATTTTGTAACAAACGTTTTTTTAGATTAATGCAATTATGTTTCCGGATTTCATGTTTAGCACAGCGTGGCTTGCAATCACAGTTTTAGTATGCCATATTTTGTTTTAATTTTTTATTTTATTTTAGATTCTTTGTGGTATTTGGATGACTTTAATATCTTCATATGATCTTAAAAAAACAAACTAATCTATTGTTTCTATAATAAAATTCCTAACACAATTTGTGAATCAAGTCAAATATGGAAGATATGCGAAAACAATACATATCGAATACAAGTCAAGATCCATAACTAGAGTCAAAATATGTGAAACAAGTACAATACAAATCAAATACATTATCTACAAAGTGTTAACAAGGTCCGGAGCCATGAACCAAATACGAAAGTAAAACATATAAGCAAATCGTGAACAAGGTCAAATATGGAAAGATGGAATCGTAAACATGGAACCCTAAATTGTAAACACGGCTGATAAAGACCCTTAATATTTGAAAATGAAGTAACAAACGAATAAACAGTTAAAAGCAGATCCAATAACCGTAATTGGTCAAATCAAGTCAAACGCATAAGATGAAACAACAACTGAAGCGCCTCATTAACCCTAATTGATTGAGAGTAGCAAATGACCTAAAATCACAAAACAATTGAAAGCACCATATTCGACTTAGGGTTTGTTACTAGGGTCTCAAATCGCAAAAACCACAAGAATTTAAATGACTTGCACGATTTAGGGTTTTTTTATTAGGACCACAAATTGAAAAAATCATGAAAATCTAAATGACTTACCCTAATCGTTTTCATCTGCATCATTGGAAACAAGCTCCATGACACAATTACAAGCAAGAATAAGGATATTATACATAATCGTTGACAACAAAGCTTCATCTACAGTCATTGGAACAAGAACCGGGATTGGAAAGTAGAAATTAAGAACCAATACAAATATCCATTCCTTTGTATGTCCATCTTTATTTAGCATAAAATTTGTTGAGAAATTTGTAACACCGGTCTTGCAATTACCAGATTTTAGCAAAAATTTGCGTTTTTAAACAAACGTGAACTTAATCATGATTAATTAACATTAAGCAGCGGAAATATTTACAATAAACTTGTTTCAGTATCTGGTGTTACTCTACAATAACCGACCATAATGTATTTATTACAACATAAGTGTTCCAGCAAAATATCCAGAGGCAGGGGACCCCGCTCACCAGGCAATCTAACTTTGATCTGCAAAAATAGTTAACATGGCACCGTTAGCTACACTTAGCTAGTGAGCACAAACTTAGCATACGCATCATTAAAGTAAGTCATACATATCAGGAATAAGCATACAATGCTATCCTATCACATTGTGGTGTGCTGACACGATCAGTATAAGTTGTTTCTTGCAGGATAGCTAGTCCCGCTCAACACCAATACACCGGGGGATCAGACACAACCCTCCGCGCTGGTGGGGGAGCATAAAGCAGTCCACCAAGCATCGTTAACGGAACCAGAGGCTCCTTAGGTAACTCAGCCATTTCTGACTGATTAACCCTCATGATATAAGGCACGGCGGTTCTGTAGAACCTACGATCCGAAATGTTACCTTGAATCACCGTTAAATCCCGAATCTCCTGATAAAGGGTCCCTGGGATCCAGCTAACCGGCTGACCTTAACCATGCTTGCAGATGTTCGCAAACACATACACATATCTTGCTCAACTGATTCATTCAGAATCAGTATCATGCATAGCATTTATTTAACTATGCGGTTCCAGTTCTGGATCCCGCTGGCATGCACTTAACTTACATACGACAAGTATTTAGCATGGCATTGCACTTTAAGTAACATGGCAATTCTTATTTATTCACTTAACACATAATTCTTCCTCTACTGAGACTTATGGAAGTCGGTACTCACCTGAGTGACTTAAAACAGACAGCTAATTTACTTCTGCCTTGTCTAGGGTGTCAAGTTTACCTAGAACATTAGGATTTACATTAATTATCTTAACATACTTAGAATAGCTACAAAGCCAACAAAGGAATCCCAAAAATCCGGATTCCACATAAATCCGACAGACTGTCGGATTACATGAAATCTGACATTCTTAAGGGAAATCCGATACATTGTAAAATCCGACACTCATCGGATTTCAACACTTATGAACTTGGAGACTTTAACATGCAATTGGAAATCCGACCTTCAATCGGAATCCGATACATTTATCGGAATCTGACACTTTTGTCGGAATCCGACACTTTCGGATTTGACTTGCAATTTTATACATGAACTCAAACAAAATCCGATACTTATCGGATTTAGAACGATAACTCGGATTTAGACATGATGCGGATTCCGACACTACTAAGTCCCGGAATTCGACACTTATCGGATTTGGGCAACTAGCGGATTCCGATACTATCAAGTCCCGGAATCCGACAGTTTCAACCTAGAAACCGCCATCTTCATCTATGGCTTATTTTCCAGAATTTCATTCATGGTTTATACATTTGTATATTTCAAAAACACTCATTTTCATTGGTATGACTTTGAAAACACATCAAATCCACACAATAACACCAAACAAACAAAACCCACTGGCAAAGTAAGCTTTGAATGTTCTAAGTAGTGTTTTGCAAGAATTGGAGCATTTTATCATGTTTTAATCATAAAAACCATTTCACATATGTTAAATATTAACAACAAACAATTGTTTACCTTTGTGTGAAATCAAAACCACCAAGTTCTTTACTTCAAAAAAACCGAGAGCAAGAGAGTAGAGAGAATTCCGATAGTTTACAAAGTGTGTGTATCTTTGGTAACTTTGACTTAGTCAAAGTGTTTTCATATATATATATATATATATATATATATATATCTTACCAACTGCCTCTGGATTTTTTTTATTCCTTTTCTTTATTAATTACTAATTTAAATACATATAAACACATAACACACAATATGCAAATAATTAACTTTTCATTTACACGATTAACTTACAAGTCTACCAACTTAATACACGTTTGACAGCTAGACCCAAATCGAGGATGTTACAAAATTAAAGATAATAATAATAATAATAATATGTAATAGAAAAATACAATAAAATAATAAAAAATGAAAGTGACATGCTAAACATGTGCTTGTAGGTCACATTGTACTAAACGTGAAATTCGGCAACATAATTGCATCAATTAAAAAAACTTTCCTACATGGAATATTAAAGCGAGCAAAGTTCATTATATTTATGCGCATATAACCCTTTTTCATTAATGACCAAGGCTGCGTTCACTTTTAGAAAAATTCTTTATTTTTTCAGAATTTTTTTTCAAAAAAAATGAAAATTAGAAAACGTATTTACTTGAACATTTTTCCAAGAAAACAGAAACTTCATCACTTTTCCATATTTTCCCAAACTCTTCATTTTTTCAAACTCTCATACGTTTAAACAATTTTTACGAGAAAACATTTCAACCAAACATGTTTTTCATTTTTTTCTATAAAGGAAAACTTCACTCATTCATTAAACACGTTTTATATTTTATTCAGAAAATAAAAACTCCACTATTTTTCAAAGAAAAATAGAAAACGAAAAACAAAAAATTTTCTCCTGCTAAACGAAGCCCAAGTTACTTATACTTACAATTTAATATTTTAAATCAATTAAAAATTAAAAAAATTGAGTAAACCAAGGTGGAAGGGTATTTTAGTTATTTTAAATTTGAGAGGGACAAAAAAGTGTAATGAAGCTGGGTTAGAAGGGAAAGAATTTTTGGACACAAAGACCAAACCCGTTATTTTGAGCAAACCACCTTAATTAAAATTGTAATTTATTCTTGATTTTAAGTTTCTTTTATGTCCATAGTTTGGATAGTTTCCTTCCCAGAGGTGAAAAACGATTGCCTTTAACTATGATATTGTAAGATGTATCTAGTATGCACATTTTTTTGTTTTTTATTCATATTCAAATATGAAAAATACGCTCCTATCCTTAACTAACCTTTCATTTATTTCATAACGTTCTGTTTACATATAACTTTTGTTTGACCTTTATGGCCTTAGTCCACACCTTCACCAACTATCATTGCACCCTTGCAAATCGTCACTATGCAAGTTTCATTATTGTTGCCTTAGTTGTTATATTTCAAATGCTTCTTATATAACACTATTGGTATTTGTTACCCTTCAAAACTTCGAATGTTTGTGTCCTATATGCTTTGTTTTAATTAAAATTTATGTTTACATAACCAACGACATATAGTTCCAATGATATGGTTTTTCTTACATAACGTTGTTAGTCTATGTTATGGTTCGAATATCATATTTATAAAAATATCGTTGATATCTTAGTCAAGTAAGATCTTTTATAAAAACAAATAATCAAATATGATTGAATATTCGATCACCAGATAACCTTTTTATTATTCACTTTGGGATTAAAAAACCTCTTAAAAACAATAAATTAAACGATAAAAATACAATCAAAAAATAAAAATTCTTCATTGAAACACCACTAACGTATCAGTTTCTTAAAAATATCAATATTGATTAACCTATCTAATTTGTCAAAGAAAAATCATTACCCTTAGATCACTTGCTCTCGTAGTAAAGATCAAGACTCCTAATCCGACCAAAATTTCAATTAAAAATGTAGAAAACTTTCGATCACGAATATACCTGTTAAACATTCGTACGAGTCTAAGCCAAAGGCAAGCTAACTTAATTATCCAAGTTTGATAACTTATCAAAACATAGTTAAATGGAAGGAAAGAGGCGTGTCTAGAAAAGGGATAACTGTTTTTGTTTTGTACAACGTGAACAAAACGAGCGAGCGAGCGATTTCCCCAAAATTAATCCCCGATCTCAAACTCACCACACACTAGATTTGGACGATACACACTGAAACCCAAATCTCGTCAATGCCGATGGATCAAGCCGAGCTCAATTCCGAACAGGTATTCACGTCTATATACTCTATCCACGTATTATCACATTCTTGTAATCCCATCAATTGGTCGGAATCTCGATAGGTATCCCCTAGTAATCTTCGATTGTTTATTCACAGTTGATTCGTGATTTAGATCTTTACTGAATCTTGAATCTAATCGATAGTTCCATACATCTCACGTTGAAAGGTTATAGACTTATTCGATCATGAATTTTGGTTGTCTGCTTGATTGCTGTTGTATGGAATTAGTATGGTGTAAAGTTATGAATGTTATTGAAACCAATCTTTGACGCCGAGTCGCTATTCTACTCATAGCATAGGGTGAGTAAGAAGGGATGATTTTTGATCAGTTTGATGTGGGATTGTATATATGAAGTTTCTTCTTTAAACCCTACTTATACAAAAAAATCTAGATTGAATGGAACATCATTTGAAGTCTAGGTGTAATGGAGGCCATTGACCTGTAATTGTGTAATCCAGTATATAATTAATACTTGCTGTACCATTGAAACCTCCCAGGATATAGGATAATAATCTTTCCAGTTTCATATTGTTGTTGCATAGTTATGATTCTAGTCACTTTTGGGGCATGAGCTTGTAGAACTACAAGTTTTCTGCGACGATGACTGATCTGACCAGGGTCTAGTAAAAACTATGTTGAAAATATGGAAGTAAAGATCCTACAAAAGAGAACAAAGATGCCTTGGGTGATGGTTTGATGGATGGTAAATTAATATGTTAAAGTTGCAGAGTGTGTGTAACAGTGGGAGGACAGATCAGTACTTTCTGGTCATTCACACCTAAAATAAGCATATGGTTTATGAACTAAAGCAGGAAGAATTTGAAAATAAACGCGAGCAAAGAAAGAAATGGGTTAAAAAAACACATCCTCAGACCTCAGCTATGGAGAATTTTCAACTGAAAGCGTGTTTTGAGTTAGCTATGGCCACTGAGAGTTATCTTTCCAGAGATACTTAAGGCTACCCGTAGTGGGCAAGCCGAAGCCCATCGGGTGTGTTTGGGTTGGCTTTGGGTAGATTGGGAACGACACTACCATCCCCTTCGGGTTCCCTCCTTCGGTTTTCCACACCCAAGCGCACCCGCTCAATCCTTTTTTTTTGGTGAGTGTATAAGAGAGAGCAAGGAGAGAGAAAAATATATGGGTTGTTTGGGTTAGGTGCTAGTCGGGTTTCGGGTAAGAGAGAGAAAAGGAAGAAAAAGTGACGTGGCATTTGGGTTGGGTTTGGTTTGGGAAGACCACTACTCATGGTCTAAGCAGCCCATTCAAAATTTTGGCTATTGCTAGTTGAGGTAGTACAAATGATCTGGGCTAGAATTTTTATGTCATTTAAGTGAAAACCTAAAAATTAACTTTTACTAGTAAATTAAAATTTCACTAACTACCATTCTATTTTGGTGGCATTATCTTTTGTGTATGTGTTGTTTTTTCGATTACTACTTGAAGCATCTACCTCACTGATGCATATTATTGTGCTATATGTTAAGGTTTTGAGGAGGGACATCCCATGGGAGACCTACATGACAACTAAGTTGATCACTGGAACATCCCTTCAGCTATTAAGGCGCTATGACAAAAAGTCTGAAAATGACCGGGCACCACTGCTTGATAATGTAAGCCAACAATTGTTTATGCTTGTTGTTCCTTCCCGCTTGCTAATATAATGAACATAAAAATGGTATTATACTTGTTAAATTCCTCTATTATTATTTTAGTTGACATGTGCTCAATAATAATGCATCTCAACCTGAACAAACCATTTGTCCCAAACTAGTCAGCATATGCTAAATATGAACCTGAATATAAAGAGGTTAATACACAAGGGAGCGACAACATTATAACATCATTTCATGCATGTATCTGCAGTGCCAACTCCTTTGGTACATATCATTTGTTGAAATTTCTCTTTAATAGTTTTTACTGATGTCACTCTTGGCTGACTTCTACATTTCATGCATGAATCTGCGGTGCCAACTCCTTTGGTACATATCATTTGTTGAAAGTTTTCTTTAATGGTTTCTACTGATGTCACTCTTGGCTGACTTCTACATTCACCGATTCTAGAATTGGACTAAGCGACGACTTCGGCACTATAGGAGTCGGAGCTGCCAAATTAAGATTTAGTAATTAACCCAACTAAAATGAAAAATATCTAGTTGTATTCCTTTAACGAAGTATAATTAATTTAACTGAAGTTCAAAACCTGAACAAGTCCATTCGCTCGGAAAAGTAATGGTGAGAGGAGATTGAGGGTGCAGTTTTACTCTTGTGTGATCTGCTACCTCTCATTTTTGTTTGTCCTCTCCATGACTTCTATGCGTTCTCACTGTTATTAATATTTATTTTGGTTATTGATAAGAATTTCTTTAAGAACTTGAATTTTTTATGATACATTACAACCCACCTTGTCCTCAAGGTGGAAAGATGGGAATTGTTGTATGATTGTATCATAGGATTCCCAGGTGGCTTGCTCATTTGGTAGGTTAGTCCATGCAATTAACACTTCTTTCTGTCCTAAATGCTAACGTGTATCCAATAATTTAGCCGGCATAACCAAAACTTCTTCATGAACCGTGAATTCTTTAGGTAAAACTGACAAAACATCGTAAGTCCCAACAACCCTTTTAAGTTGCGACACATGGAACACCGGATGGATAGTAGTTCCCTCGGGTAAATTCAAACGATAGGCCACTTTACCCACTCGGGCCAAGATTTCATATGGTTCATAGAAACGAGGGGCTAACTTCTCCGATTGCCGTTTTGCCATGGTGTTTTGGTGATATGGTCTCAACTTAAGATAAACTCGATCACCCACTTCAAACTCTATATCCCGACATTTACTATCAACCTTTGTCTTCATTATTGTTGAGCATGACTAAATGCATCTTCAGTTCTTCGAGCACACTATCCCTTTCTTGGAGATATTTATCGAACTCAAATGTTGCAGCTGTCCCCCGGCATAAGTCACAAACCCTTGGAGGATCCCTGCCATACAACACTTTGAACGGGGTCATTCGGGTGGAAGAATGATAAGAGGTATTGTACGAATATTCCGCCCACGACAGCCATTTCGCCCATTGTTTTGGCTTTTCCGATGCAAAACACCTCAAATAGGTTCCAAACTTCGGTTAACAACCTTAGTGTGTCCAATCAGTTTGTGGATGATAAAGCTGTACTCGTTTGAGCAACGTTCCTGGTGTTTGAACAATCTTCGCTAGAAGTGACTTATAAATACCTTGTCCCGATCCGAAATGATTGACTTAGGAATCCCATGTAAGTGTATAATTTCCCGTATGAACACGGTTGCGACTGAAGCTGCCGTGAAGGGATGTTTTAGGGTAATAAAGTGCATTGATTAACTTAGACGATCGACGACCACCAAAATAAGTGAAATCTATGGTCAAGTTGTCCCATATTTGCTCCTGTAAAGCTAATGGTTGTAGTAACCTTGATGGTGCTAAATTATAATACTTGTTTTGTTGACACACAAGACATTTGGCTACTAACTTAGTGAAATCGCGTTTCATACCCACCCTATAAAATTTAGTGAACGAGAAACTGAAATTGAACACAAAATTAAGCCCCAATCATCCACAGACAGAAGATTGGTCCAGGGAAGAACCCTCTCTCGACAGCCAAAGCTATGAGCCAAATACGAAAATCCAAAAGTAATATCTGTTTGCCTACTACGACTACCTATCCTTTATTTATTAATTTTCCTTTCTAACTTATTTTACTGTTTTAGCCCTTCTAAAAACATCACATGTCTATTTCCTATCATTACTTTCGCCTTCGAAAAAGTCTTGTCCGCAAGACTGCTTCCAAGCAGATCCGATGATGTAGATGAACCCGAACCCGACACCAGTGACCCCAACTCCTCAAACTGAAAATGATTACCCCCATTAGTTTCATATTCGTCCTCTCCCAACACCTTTAATTTCCCCTCCGGGCATTTGTGAGTAGGTCCGAATTGTTGACCGCAGCGAAAACATAATCTCTTCCTACATCGTTCCTCCTATTCCGTACGAGACAAAGACCGTACTCCTCGATCCCGATGTAAAACTTGAGAACTCTCCAATGAAGTTGACATAGATTAACGAGGACTAGGCAGAGGAGGTAGATCAGCTCCTTTAAGTCCCGTGTCCCCCAAAGAAGTCCCTCAAAGTAAAGATTGACCCAACATAGAACCCCTGTCCCCTTTGAAGCTGTCCCCCAATCTACCCAAGTGATGATATCGAAACTGAGACTGAGAAATATTGCCGGATGATGGACGAAGCATCTCTTCAACATCTTTAGCCAAATACATGGCATCCAATCGAGATTGAGGACAATGAAGACGAACCCATCGTTTAACCTCATCTCACAACCTCGCAACAAAATACCCCATAGCTTGTGATTCTAGCAACTTCGGAACCAATGACAACAAATACTCAAAATCGTCAATGTAATCATGAATGGAATCCGTTTGCTTAATCGAAGCCAATTGTTCAAACGGATTCTGAATTTTGAGATCACTAAATCGTTGCAACAATTCAACTTGAAATTGATCCCAAGTAATAGAATCATGAACCTGTTTGACGATCGTGAACCAATGTTGAGCTACAGAAACCATACTCAATTGAGCCAATCGAATCCGAAGATCCACAGGAGTACCATTAATGTCAAAGAATAGATTGGCCTTCTGAATCCATCCTTGAGGATCAAACCCATAAAATTCCGGCAACTTCACCTTCTTCACCGTCCAAGGAACAACCACCGCACCGCCTTGAGGAATCACTCCACCACCACCCATACCAGATCCACTACCACTACCAGACCCACCGCCACCACTCCCTCCACCCTCAGAATCAAAGAAAAGTCCAGAATTTCGATCGCCATTCAAATCGGTTTCAGAACCCTTTCCCTGTTGTTCCTATCACAACTACTGGTATGTTTTTTGAAGTCCCTTGTGTCCGCCTAAGACCCCCCCCCCCCCCAATGGAACTCTTGAAACAACAGTTGGACCCATGGTGACAACCGGGGAATTACCAACCTCCCTTTATACAAAACGTGTCCGACAATCATGCCATACCCCTCAAACTTTTCCCAACCTCAAGCTTTTCCCGAATACCCATTAATTCTGGATCATTCTCCAAATCATTAAGCATCTAGTCGTGATTACGGGTGCCGGTAACAACCAATTCCATCATAGATACCCCATTTCCGTATGGGGAGAGAGCGTCGGCAGCCCCATTCTCCTTTCAAGGACGATAAATTATATCAAAATCGAACCCCTAAAGCTTGGATATCCACTTTTGATGTTCACCATTGACTAACCGTTGCTCGAGCAAATATTTTTAACTTTTTTGATTCGTGAGTACCGTGAATTTCCTCCCTAACAAGTATGATTGCCATTTTTGAATTGCCATGAGTTCCCGTTCATGTACCGACTTTAACCAGGCTCGGTTACCCAGAACCTGGCTGAAATATGCGATGGGACGCCCTTCCTACATTAACACCCCAACCCCTTGCCTCGAAGCTTATGTTTTTACCATAAACAATTTTGAGAAATCGGGCAACGCGAGTACATGTACTTAGGTCATGGCCTCTTTCAGTAGTTTAAACACCCGTGATGATTCATCATTCTAGTGGAACCCGACTTTTTTCAACAAATCCGTTAACGGCAGGGCAATCTTTCCATATCCTTGCACAAACTTTCGGTAGTAGTCGGTTAATTCCAAAAACCCATGTAATTTCCGAATATTTTTAGGTTGTAGCCATTCTGTCATAGCCGCGAGCTTTGTCGGATAGCCATGATGCCTTTTTTTGTGACAATGTGTCCCAAATAATTGACCTTGTCTTGTCCGAACACAATTTTTTCTTGTTACAATATAGTCTTTCATCCCAGAGGGAATTAAATATGATAGTCAGGTGGTTTCGGTGCTCCTTAAGCGTCCGACTGTATACTAAGATGTCATCAAAAAAGACGAGAACAAACTTGCGTAGATACGGTCGGAAGATTGAATTCATCAAGCACTGAAATGTGGACGGGGCATTAGTCAGACCAAACGGCATGACTAAGAATTCGTAATGCCCTTCGTGGGTACTAATGTGGTGTTAGCAATGTCCTCTTGCTTCATTCTAATCTAATGGTATCACGATTTAAGGTCTAACTTGCTGAAGATAGTAGACCCTTGCAATTCATCCAACAACTCACAGATGATGAGTATTGGGAATTTGTCGAGAACCGTGGCTTTGTTTAAGGCTCGATAGTCCACACAAAACCTCCGGCTCTCATCTTTTTTCTTGACCACTGGAAAAGGGCTCATGCTTGTCGTATTATTCCGTCCTGAATCATCTCCCCCATTAATTTCTCGATCTCATCTTTTTGAAGTTGGGGGTATTTGTATGGCCTTACGTTAACAGGTTCCATCCTTCCTTTAAGTACAATTACGTGCCCGTGACCTCGATTCGGTGGTAAACCGGTGGGTAACGAAAATATATCCGAATAGATTGTTAGAATATCGTTCAAAGCGGGATTTACCGAATTCTCGGTTTTGTCAGGATTTTCCATACTTGATAGCCCCACCAGGAATCCTTCTTCCATGTCGGACAACCCTCATGTTAAAGCTTGTTACATGGTTTCAGCTCGGTATAACCCGGGTTCTCTCTGTAGGGTAACCTGTTCATTCCCTTGCCTAAAACTCATGGTTAAAGTTTTCCAGTTTATTCGTGTATCCCCCAAATTTCGCAGCCATTTGATGCCCAAGCTAACATCGGTGCTTCCTAATTTGAGCGGATAAAAAGCATCTACCACGTGTATTCCTTGCAATGTTAGCGTTACTCCCCACCATAATCCATAACTCTTATCAAACTTCCCGTTTCCCACATGACGCCTATTGCTTGAGTACCTTCTAGTTCTAACTTGAGTGGCTCAACGAGATGTAATGACAGAAAGTTGTGGGACTGTCAATAAGGAGTTAAGGACCATGACCTCCTTTTTCCGAATGCGACCATGTAGCTTCATTGTATGCTGGGTAGTAAACCCTTTCACCGAGTTGGCCAATACTTCAACCATATCCAATTGCACATTTTCTGGTTCATTGGTTACTTCCCCGTCTTCATCTTCTTCTCCATCCTCTACCCACAAGATTTGTATGGCCTTTTTCTGGACATCTATGACTGGGTGTGAATTTCCCATCACTGCGGAAACACAACCCTTTAGATCGTTTTTCCACCATCTCCGCCACCGTCAGTCGTTTAAATGGCACCTTCCCTGTGCTAGTTTTCTGCCCAAAAGCACCCACCGCCCCAGGTTGAATAACCCCTCCTCTCGGTTGGTTCAACGGTTTCAACGTAACAGATTTCCTCGATAATTCCACTCCTACCCAGTTCTCATTTATTAGTAAGGTCAATTTAATGGCTCGAGTCAAGTTTGCCGGTTGCATGGTTCAAACCAATGTTGTAAAATTTGCTAGGCGGTACTCGAGCGGCTGGCTGGGATATATAGAGTAATCGGCTTAGACGGTGAGTACTCGGAGAGTATTCGGATTGGAACTTTTATATATAAATTTCAAAATTATAGGGTATGACACATCCATGGGATTATAGAATCAGAAAATAAATACTCAAATAAGCTGTTAACTTGTGACTCGAGGAAATTGAGTATATATTAATGGCTATAATTATGGGAACCAAGGAGACTAAGTACTTATAAAAAAATTTTAAGACCGAATCATCCTGAGTTTGACCAAGTTGGGGTCGAGTTTTGCAGTACTCAGATTCACCTCAACTCGGCAAGGTCACCCACTTTATCACGAGTTCTCGCCAAGTACTCGGCCTTCGAATAGGAGTTTTACAACACTGGTTCAGACGACAGTCCATAATTTTGGTTTGAGTCCCTTAACAAAGGTTCCCTCTAAAACACATTCCGGTATTCCCTCCAATTGTGTGGCCAATTTCTCAAACAACCCTACGTAATCTCTGGCCGTACCATCCTGATAGCTAGGAACTATTCATAAATGTTTCCCTCTTGTGATGGTTGAAATCGGTCAAGTAACCGGCTTTTCAAATCTTCCCAGTGGCGAAACGGTTCTCTGCCTTCGCTCCATCGAAAGCAGGCTAAAGTGGGACCTTCCAGAATCCAGACATAGAACAGCAGCCCTCAATTTTTCCCCTGCGGTGACCAATCCCTGAATGTCGAAAAATCTCTCCACCTAGTACACCCATCCGTATGCGTCCTCGCCCTCGAACAAGGGCATTTTTAATTTTCGTAACCTGTAAGCCCCAAGTAGTACCCATCAACAATCATTCCCCTGTGTAAATGTATGCCCCGACCCGTTGTAAGTTGTAGAACCGGCGCCCCTACCATAAGCAAAATTTCCCAAACCATCTGAAAACCCTGATGTAGTAAATCTGCCATTGATAGCACTGGACTCAGTCGCAAATAAAGGCTGGGTGATTCTGCCAGGATACCCAAAGGGTCGAGGGTGTCCCTGCAGCCTGCACATCGAATTGTAACCGAGGGGGCTGATCCTCGATATGAAAAACCTTCTGTTCGATCCATAATTAGCAAAAGGGTGAGTTGTTGATACTGGTCGTGTTGGTTCGGACCCGTAAGTGGTGGATAGGGTGGTAGTTGGGTGGAGGGTGGCTATGTAGGTGGTGGCGGTGTGGGGGTTGGTTGTGAGGCTTTCGTCACTGAAGAATTTCAGCGTGTTGCTGATCGGCAATTTCCTGGCGGTGACCTTATCACATTTAATTCCCGTTCCTGGTTTCCTGTATCTTTTCGAACCGATCAGTGGTCGCAATCCTATGCTGTTCCAGACTAGTTTCCAAGTCGCTGACCTTCGTCATGCTGATGATAATCTAGCCATAGTTACAGGTGAGGAACAACGTCTTTGATACCAATTTGGTATGACCCAAACTGATATTTTATTTAATAATACAGTATGCTTGCAAATTGAACAAATGGGGCCCTGATTTTCGAGATTCAGGGCGATCTCGTACTCAACAGAAAACTCACAAAATTCTCTGCTCATAATCGATCCTAGGCTCCCTTTAAATACTCTCCTAACTCTTAATAATAAGAAACCAACTCCAATATGGAAACTAAATAGAATAGGATAATGACTCTAATTAAAAGATATGGACTCTATAGGATCAACTCTATTAATAAAATAGATAAGATAGACTCTATTAATAAAATAGATAATAACTAAGTGCTGGCATTGCTGTAATTTTCACTTCTGCCCCCTTATGTTTCAAATCGGCGACCCAGCCCCTGCCTTTCTGCACTCGCCCTTTTCTTCCTGCGCTGGTACACTTGGCAGAACTGATTCGTATCAAACGTCTATTTTCCAACATGTTTTTCCATGCCTCAAACTTTGCATCTCATCCAATTTGTGATCTATATCTGGTCCCTGTAGTGGGTAGATATTCGAATAACATCTAGCAACAACATGGATGACACTTATGCAGGGTTATGGAGTCTTTCAAAAGAACCGAATATCTGAATGAAGTGATTCTATATTTAGAGCAAAGGGTATACCCTTCTTTCATCTTTCTTGCCACATCAGCGCCACATCACTCCTTTATCCTATTCTTTTAATATTAAAATAATGTTGTGTGTGTGAGAGAGAGTGTGCGTGTGTGTGAGAGAGAGGGAAAGAAGGTGGGGTGAAGGGGCTGGGGAGTGGGATCTTTGCGGGGCTGAAGGGGGGTGGGGTGTTGTAGCCGCCAGCACCGCTGGTGACACAAGGGCCACCCCGCTCAGCCGTACAAGTATACCGCAACCAAACCTTTTTACTAACTGTCCGCTTATGAGTCTTTTAATTGCATAACAGGGTGCTGCAGCTGTTATTACAAGGAGCCTCATTCCTTTTCCAGAGGCCCTTCATTGCCTTGAGCATATGCACTTTTGTCATGTTTTATCTTGGCCTTTTTTATTTTTTGTCAGAAAATATGGTATCCGATAAGAAAAGTACCCAACATTTTCTGTCTATTTATCTCTCCCACTGTATTTTTTTCTTCTATTTAAGTTGCCATTACATTGATCTTACGGTGAAAGAACAAGTAACTTATCCAACTTGCATAATGTATCAATGCATTCAGAACTTATGAATCTATTATATCATTTGTGTTAATCAGTCGCTTATTCTTCTTTCTTGGATTTTTGGCATAATATGGTATCATTCAGATCACTGCTATTTAGTATATGACTTCTTTTTACAAGCAATATCTCCACCTTTAACTACTGTTTACATGAATGTTCATTTTTGGTTTCCAAAGTTTGGTTATGATATATGATGACACTTAGGGTAGCACTGACAAGATATATCTTTGTCACAGGATGGTCCATCTTATATTCGTGTTTTTAGCAGCATCTTGCGTGACATACAGAAAGAGGAAGTGGTCGAATACGTGTTGGCTTTATATGATGAGATGCTTACAGGTGACTGAAATTCTTTTTTTAATCACATTCTGTCCTTTATCTACTATGGATGCCATATCATCCTTTCTCATATTGTTAATGACGTACTCATGGTTTAAAACTGATGTTGCGATCACTTGACCTCCTGAGTATCCGTTTTGGCAGCAAATCCCAAAAGAGCGAAGTTGTTTCATGACAAGTCTCTTGCAGATGAAGATATTTATGAACCTTTCCTGAGGTTGGTCTCTTTCAATGTTATGTTTGAAGAAAATCTCACTAATCTAGAAGTTGAATATTGAAATGCAATAATTGGCTATCTTTTACTGAACTTGAGGATATCCAGTTTCTTCGGCGTATAAAACTTTTGACATCAAGGATTAGTTGTAGACCTTATTTATATATTTATTGCTCTGTACTCGTCTATAGTCAAAATGTATAGCACGTTCCTACAAGATTTTACAAGCTCATTGAGCAATCTAAATAATCCAAGACTTTCATCCTACAAAACATTGGGTTCAATACATCCCGTGTTATTTCTGTATGATTTGTTAAGTAGTGCTTGGGTCAGCCATCTTGGCTCAATCTTAGAGAGAAAATTTAGCTTTCTTTTCTATGTTACTGCTTCTAAATATTGCTACATATTTGTGTATTTTTTTTTTAGTTTTCCATCTGTTTTGCTATTGTGAGTTGTAAATCATTTTATATGAAACATATTCATGGGCTAAGATCCTAATTTGATATGTATCACTTTGCGGCACTGCAATAAGCTATATGATACTGATATATTTAAATGCTAATGAATGTAATAGTGAATATGAATATGTTGCAACTTACATTTATTTTATTCACAAAATCACAATTAGCTGAAGTAAATCAAATCCTTTTGCACTTCAGATTGTTATGGAAAGGTAGCTGGTTTGTTCAAGAGAAGAGCTGTAAGATACTTACTTTGGTAGTGAGGTACCTAAAGCTATACTAATGATACAGAATGGTTCACGAATGGTACATATTCCAAATTGTTTGATTTCCTTTTTCTGTAATTTAGTGCTAGGTCGAACAAGAATGGTCTGACTGCAAATGGAGAAGCCACCAATTCAAAGAAGAAAATCACCTCAAGTGATGATGTTTTGAAAGGTTTAGTGGAGTGGCTCTGTATTCAGGTATGTTATGAGCTGTGTACTCTTGGATGATCTGCTGGTGAAATCTTTTTGCAAGTATATTAGATAATTTAGTATACCTGAGATGCTTCATGCTGGAAGCTCGTTTTCATCTCAATAAATCCTCGAAGAATGAAAAGAAAAGTATACAATGAAAATAAAAATAAAATAATATTTCATGATTACACTTATATACTTACATACATGCATACTTTTCAATTTTCGTGCATACACACACACATGCTTTCTTACATACATACATGCTTACACACACACACTCAAGAGTCAAGACGCAAGTAGGCACTCACTCACACACAGGCGACTATTTATAATATTATAGATAAACCTATTGATAAATATAAAAATTATATTAATATTAATAATTAAAAATACATTATATAAATCTGGCACTTCGCATGTGGTTCTTTCTTGCGGGAGGTCTTTTGGGAAGCAGTCTCTCTACCTTAGGGTAGACCTGTGATCATCTACATCTTACCTTCCCCATACCCTGTTTCTTATGGGATTGAGCATTGTTGTTGTTGTCTTTCTCTGGACATGCTGTTAATGGTCTAGTAAGCAGTGTTGATCATATATATTTCAAAGAAAGTTCAAATATTATTAGTTCTTCTAATATCATACAGGTAAAAGTGATGTGCAAATGAATAGGGTAGAGGTTTGTAAAACAAATGAATATTTCTATTCAAAAGTAATATTCTTCACTTGTATAACCATTTGAATCTCTGAAGAATTTTATTGCATCTAGTTACCACTTAAGAAAGTTTTACAATTATAAAAAATGGAGGGTCTCTTTGTGCTGTAAGATATTCTTTCTAAATAGGATTTAG
The DNA here is from genome assembly GCA_038502395.1 of Dittrichia graveolens. Taxonomy (NCBI): domain Eukaryota; kingdom Viridiplantae; phylum Streptophyta; class Magnoliopsida; order Asterales; family Asteraceae; genus Dittrichia; species Dittrichia graveolens. Next base: position 10,073,348 of record JARJIL010000003.1, read on the forward strand.
TCTAAAAGTTGTTTGGGTAACATTGGAATGCTATTTACAGCTGAAGAAGCCTTCTCCAAATCGTAGCATTCCAGCTTCTGTCAACTGCCTAGCAACTTTGCTAAAGGAACCCGTTGTTAGGTCTTCATTTGTTCAAGCAGATGGAGTTAAGCTGCTTGTACCACTAATTTCTCCAGCATCCACTCAGCAGTCAATTCAGGTAACCTTACCTTTTTGAATGTTACTTTATCTAAGGAGATCATTTTAGTTATCCATGCAAAAATTAGCACCTTCTTGTATAACTACCTTAAAATAATTTCCAATGGATTAAACGATGAAAATTTATTTAATTATGGGTTTAGGAATAGTTAATTAAAATCTAAAAAGCTAGTGCATAGTCCAATTCACCACTGTCGCAAAGGATCAAGCAGCGACATGTTTCACATTATGAAACGTAAGGTGCCAATTTTACCCCATTTATCCATGCATACGTTGAGTCAGGTTATGTTCTATCCCAAAAGGATCAAAGATGTAATATAAACATCTAGCTAAAAGGAAAAAAAGGTCAAGTGGGTCGAAAAGTGCCCAAATTGTATTTTTAATGCATAAAATCTTTTAAAGTTGGTTCTTTAGAAAAAGACTAGATTATTATTGAAATAACATAACTTTTGTGATCATGTTTGACACGGTAATTGTTTATGAAGATCTTAGAAAATTTGGACAAAAAATGTTTTGGATCGACCCAACCTGGTCATTTCTATTGATACCAAAAGTTTAATCATTTTGACACTTTACCTAACCCACCCGCCCACCCTCCTACTTCGACACCTTTAATGAAGCCTTTTATGCTTATATGTGCTTTGTGGATTTGATTATAGCGTATAACTAACTTCAGCTGTTGTCAAACAGCTTCTCTATGAAACATGTCTCTGTGTTTGGCTCTTGTCCTACTATGAACCTGCTGTTGAGTACTTGGCGACATCTAGAGCCCTGCCACGGTTGTTGGAGGTTGTCAAAAGTTCAACAAAAGAGAAGGTATTACCTTCTTATATGAGTTTAGTTTATTTCAAGTACTATTAATTGTTTATCAGCTCTTATTTAAATAGCTGCTGTAGCTTTGAGTCCCCCTTTTTTCTATGATTAGTTAAGTAAAGTATTATATATTATTGAGATGGTCTAACTTTTGGGATGTTTGGGTTATGAATGATTGCTAGGTTGTGAGGTTGATAGTGTTGACTTTTAAAAACTTGCTTTCAAAAGGAACTTTTGGAGCTCAGATGGTAGATCTTGGACTTCCACAAATTGTTCAAAGTTTAAAAGCACAGGCCTGGAGTGACGAGGTGAGAAATTGCTTTACAGGATTGAGTTCGTTAGCCTTGCTAAAAAATAGTGTTGCAACAAAATTTGGAAATATATGATGCATGTTATTGAGACTTTTTTATAGTATTTCTTCTAACTAATTACTCGTTCTTCTTGACATCATGACGTTTGGTCATATTATTTATTCTCTGTTTATTTCTGGTAGGACCTCTTGGACGCTTTAAATCATCTGGAAGAGGGGCTGAAAGATAACATCAAAAAATTAAGTTCTTTTGACAAGTACAAGCAGGAAGTCCTTCTTGGTCATCTTGATTGGTCTCCGATGCATAAAGATCCTATTTTCTGGCGAGATAATATTACAAATTTTGAAGAGAATGATTTCCAGGTATTGCTAGTAACGTCCAATAAGTTCTTTTTATCTTTTTGATTGTTTATATTTAATACTACTGTGATTAAAAATTCCAAGATTTCCAACAATAAATGATTTACAATCTAGGGAACGGATGTACTCCCGTCACTTTACAAACAGCAGTAACTGAAGAATGATTCTAGGGATAAACTTTACCTTTATGCTTCTGGAAAAATAGTATATGCATAGGTAAATAAGTTTTATATACATATATATATAGAGAGAGAGAAGTTTGAACGAGAACTGTTTTTCCTGCTAGAACCAATCTTTAACACCATTAATGACTCATTAATAGAGGTATATTGGTCATTATTATATTTAGCCGACCGTGAATTGCGTCGGGGTGGATGAGTCATTATTTTATGGTAGCCTTCATTAAAATCATGCGCAAAGCAGTCTCACCATGTGAGAAAAGTGTGCATTACCATATGCCTACTGGGGGCTGGCTTCTGAATTTCTTTGCATTTATTGCTCTTTCTTTTTATTTCAAGACTATTACGCTAGTGACAACCTTTCACTACTTCACTCCCACTTTTCCTACCACATCAGTGTCATATCACTTTCACTCCCTAATCACTCCACCCTTGCAACCCTTCCACTTTCACTCCCACTTTTAATTTTTTATAAACACCCCCCTCACACACACACAAAGAAACAACCACAAGGCATGGACCCGGCTAATCGGTGTGGTCGGCCATGCGTCTGACCTCTCGGCATCCTCTTTCACTCGTTGCAATCCGGCTATCACTTCTGGACCAGGCAAGGTTGCCACTGGTCTTATTCATAGAACTTCAAAGAATCTGATCATGTCAGATCGCCATTATAATCCAGTCTTTGAAATGTGTGAGTTGGGTAATAGGTCAAAACTGGCTCATACTCAAACGGCTTGACCCGCACTGGGCTTACTTGTCTTGATCGCAAACACTTTTTTGATATCTATATATATTCTTTTTTACAAATAATTCTGGGTTAATTATGATTACAAACACAATATTATTATAACAATATTCTATTAAAAACAATCTCAGAGGTTGTATGTGTTGAAAATAGAGCATGGGCAACCTTTAACCCGTATGGCTTGACCGTTTTTTTTAATTTAATCCTCTTTCCCAAATTTATCCGTTTATAACTAAATGGGTCTAAATTGCCACCTCCTAATAATAATAGATGATTGTGTTGTGCAATACTAACAACGTATGCTATTTTTGGTAGACTCTACGTGTCCTGCTGACGATATTGGAAACATCAAGTGATCCAAGGGCCCTAGCCGTTGCTTGCTTTGATCTGTCCCAGTTTATTCAATACCACCCTGCAGGCCGCGTCATTGTCACTGACCTCAAAGCAAAGGAACGGGTCATGAAACTGATGAACCACGAGAACGCTGAGGTCACCAAAAACGCGTTGCTCTGCATCCAAAGGCTCTTCCTCGGTGCCAAGTACGCAAGCTTTTTGCAGGCTTAATATGTTACTACATATCTCTTGGGCCCTTGTCTGTTAATCTTTACTATTATTTGTTTAGTCGTTCCCATTTTGAATAAAAATTGATGTTTGTATTTTTATGCTGTTTATGGATGGTGACGAAATAAAAAGTTGAGGGCTATTCATATTTTAATGTTTTTATAATAACAATTATAATTATTATTATGTTGTAAAGTAAACTTAATCAATGTGTTTCGAATAGGCGTTGGGTGATGCATCATGCCTGTAGGGCTGTAGGATGTGTAATTCTGGATTTACTGTATGTTTTGTTTGCTTATTGACTTCTTTTTTGGATTCTTGTGTCATGTGTATGTTCATGGGACTTATTATAATTATTAATTTTTTTTACTCAAATAGTTCATGTTTTAGGAGAAATAATTTTGGGAGAATATGGTTTCATTGTTGCGTTATAATAACATTGTGAAAATTTGTATGAATTTATTACAATTAGATGAATTCCATATGAGTAGCCAGATTTACCTTTTATTTTTGTAGAAGAATTTTCAATATATTTCATACTTAATTCATAGTTTTAAGGGATTAATTTTAGCCTTTTGATCAATAACATCAATGGTCCATATTGCATTTTAGAAATTTGGGCCGAGTGATATTTTCGTAATTCACATGTGATGCTTTTACAAATCACATTATGTATTTTACATGGACTTTATTGAATACAACTCTATTTTTGTAACTGTATAATTGTATCCAACGTTTTCTATAAAGTTATTAACATATTTTCGTTTAAAAGATCTGAATAAAACTATTTAAAGCCGAATGCTAGATCTTAAGCATTTAGCGTTTTTTATTCTTAGATTGGAAAATATTGTTGTTAACATCACTTGAGTTAGGTTTTCTTGACTCACAACACTAGTACAAAAATCACTTTTAAGCTCGGTTTTCTGGTGAGCTTGAAGGTGGGGGGCTACAAGCCTGGTTAAAAAATAGGTCCTAATATACACATTAAGCCAAGTTCTTAACTTAAAAAACCGGTAGGTATAGACTCTTTCCTAGCTTAAAACCTGATCCAATAGGACCCCTGTCCTTATCTTAAAAAACCGGAAATGAATTTTTTTATTAAAAAAATGTAATATAACATACAAGTCATTCCTTTTTCAATGTTCTCATTTACCATGAGCTGTATGTGTTAGAATTTGATAACCTTAACATATTCAGTTTTATGAATTCAGTCATATGTTGTTGATTTAATAGAATGAATAAATGACTACATATCAAAGAGGTTTCGAAGATAAAAAACTACTTGTCTTCATCAGCTTTGTTCGGATTTTGAACTTTTAAAGACAAGGACTGAAGGAGAACCGTTCAACAATGTTCAAGAGGTGAGTTGTTAATCGAGAGAGTTGAGCAGGAGGTTGCTACTTCAAACGCGTTTGTGCCCTTAAGTTTCAGCATCAGTTATAATCCTTTATCTTCAACATTACATCTAGCAAGCTATTGTACCTTGTCTCCTACTTGCCTGGACACTTGTTGTATGTGCTTTCATAAACTTTAACTCCTCTTTATTTTCTATTATGGATATTAAATATATCATGTGATTAACATTAACAGACAAGAAGAACACTAAACATTAACCAAGTTAAGATTCATTTACTGCTCATATGTCAACATCCCACCTCAATCTCAACTTTGGGGAAAAAAATCCAACAACTCAAAATTGCAAAACAAGAGTTTCTACAAAAAATCATTGCAAAAAAATTAATTCAGAAGTTATAGCTGTAGGAAATCTAAAACAACACAACAAACGCATACATTAAACTCATCACTAGTAAGCCAAATCAATGGTGTTAGATCATCAACTCAAAAAGCATGTGATAGAAACTCCACCAACAACCATGCTTGAAAGATGCACATTTTAAACTCATCAACACATCAGACAAATGTAAAATTCTTCTAATAGAATTGAGAACTTAAAACCCTCATCTAGATCGACCACTGTTGAAGCAAAGCCTATCTAGAGCTAGCTTCTTCTTCGGTTAAGGAGGAGGTACCTACAAAACGAGCACCGGTTAGCCTTGCCACGAGCTTAAGCTCGTGACCAACCTCCGGCGTGAGAGTAAGTATTCGGGTGGTGGAAAATTAGGAGAGCAGTAAATGAGAGAGAGAGAGGTTGGAGAATTGAATGCTTACATTAATTGCTTATTTAGAGAGGTATTTATAGGCAATTTGATCATGATTACAAACTTTTATCCAAATGTTATTTCTATTATCTTTAGACAAAGTCTGACCAAGCATTTAATGCTTGGAGACTGTTTAGCAGACAAAACATTAAATGCTGCTCTTTCGTATCCTTTGTGCTAATGGAGGTGGCTTTCTTATTTGCCTATGGTACCTTGTTCAACCTTTGGCTTTACCGATCTTTGGATATATTTCCAGCCTTCATTCTTTGGCTTAGGTTTAGACCAGAGGAACTTTGTATCCGGAGGTTCGTCCGGTATATATGTCATCATATCCCTCAGTTTGGTACTTACAAAGTCTTTGCATGGAAGTGCTACACTTGATTATTGGACACATCAAAGACCTTTCCTTTTTCGTCCGGTATATATGCCCTCAACCACCATCTACCTTACTTGGAAATTTGCCCTAATTTGCACAAGAGAACAAAAATCGTTGTAAGAGAACAAGAATCTGCAACTTGATAAGTGATTCACCGAAAAGAGAACAAAGGTCGACTTACCTGGTGGGCAGGGTGGAGAAAGCCATTGAGGTCACGGGTTAGCGATGATGAAGTTGAACGAGGTCTTAGGTTGAGAGGTCATAGACACCGAGGGCAGGTCGGAGGTCGAGAGGTCATAAACATAACAGAGGTGGTTTAGCCGCAATGGAGTGGAGGACGTGAGAGAGATCAAGGTGAGAGAGGAGTATGTGTTATTTTTTTAACAGCAAAAAAATTCACCTTAACAAAGTGCTTTGGCATGTCCATCATACTCGACTAGAGCAACAAAATATTATTAAAAAGAGGATCCTGCAAGAAGCTAGAAACCCAAGAAGTACGGAGGGATACAATACATAAAAAGGACCTCAAAACCCAACTCCAAAAGAGGAGTATGTATTTCGGTCTCTTTTCTTGGGGGTAGGTGTTTCGATTCAATCTTCTTTCTTTAATTTACACAAGATGAGTCTGAAAAAGATTAAAAAGATTATTCCTAGATCTAAATATTATGCGTTGGGCTGGAAACCAAATTAGATTTAAGCTAATGTTAAAAAAAGGAGGCAACATTTTTTGTTTCAAATGTTAACCTTCGAACTAGGTTTCTTTTTATCTAACAAACAGGTCTAAAAATTTCAAAACTTTCAGATCTTGTTTTTAACGTAATAAACGAGCTTAAAAGTTTAAAACTTTCGAACTCGGTTTTTTGTTGTTGTAAAAAAGAGGCTTGATTCCTCTATTTCCCGCATCACAAATCTTTAGACCTGTTTTTTAAGTTTTTAATAAACGGGGTCTGAAAAGGAGTGTCTAAAACAGTTTTTATAGTAGTGCAAACTACTTAGGTATGAGAAATGTTCAATACAGTCCTAATTTAATTTATAGTCCTGAGGGACAATTTATAGCCATTAGATTTTAAGATTTAATAGTCCAGATTCAATTTTAGATTATAATCAAAATTGATATATTTGTATGAAGGAGTGCATTTCTGGCTTTTTAATTATTGGTCCCCACTTTCTATCTCCTCTAATTTATTTAAAATTAATTATCTCACAAACCGTTAATCGTTAGACGAAACGAATTATACCGTTGCGATCCTCGTGTTCCCCTCTTTTATTAGAGAGGTCACTTAATATACTTTCGACAAAAATTTTTTTTCTCATTTTGTTAGATTGGACTTCAATTTTATTAAAGTATAGTCACATGTGATTCATAGAGATGTGATCAATATAGTCTTTATAAAATTATAGTTTGGGTGTTTTATAATCCGGCGAAGTTCTATGATTTAGTAACAAAAATCAACAATTGAAAGTGATTCTAAGTTATTAGTTGTTTCATAACACATGTGATTATTTATCTCTTATATATGCACATAATTACAGGTGATTTGATTAAATGTAGCATTTTTATGTCACATATTTGACACAATCAATCACATGTGATTGCGTATTCAATCACATGTGATTTTGTACAGAATCACATGTGATTGGAATACCAAAAACATAAGATTTGGTATTTAATCACATATGATTGCATATTTAATCACATGTGATTTTGTACAGAATCACACGAGAGTTTGTACAGAATCACACGAGAGTTTGTACAGATTCACATGAGATTTGGTATTCAATCATATGTGATTGCATAGGGGATTGTTCAAACGAGAACCATTCTTATTACGAGAACCAATATAAAAGATATCGAATTCAAAGGAGAACACATCTGGACCTTTGATAGAGGGGATAGGGTGTTGCTAGTACACAGTATATGCATTTATGGGTAGACAATGCAATTGGATTGCGTGAAATTGAATATGTACATACATGTATAAACGGTTTTAAGCAAACGTTGATTTTTTAAAACAAACATTCACAATTAATAAACGTTAAATGATATACAATTTAAGAAGATAAAAAAATTAATAAAACAACAAATGTAATATTGTTATGGATCACATGTGATTATACATTAATAAAATTTCAGTCCAACCTAACAAAATGAAAAAAAAAATTTGTTAAAAGTATATCAAGTGACCTCTCTAATAAAAGAGGAGAACACGAGGATCGCAACGGCATAATTCGTTTCGTCTAACGATTAACAGTTTGTGAGATAATTAATTTTAAATAAATTAGAAAAAAGGGAGAGTGAGGACCAATATACAAAAAGTCAGAATTGTCCTCACTAATATCAATTTTAATTATTATCTAATATTAAATCTAAACCATTGATTTTTAAATTTAATGGTTAAAAATTGTCTCCAGGACTATGATTTTAATTAGGACTATATTGAACAAAACCCACTTAAATATTATGTCAATTTCATGTTTTGATGATTTAAGTGATCGATGAAGAATGTTCGGCGTGTTAGATCATATGTTTAAATTGACTTAGGAGTTGTATAGATTTGAGTGGTAGACCATTTGATTAAATACTAAATCATGTACGGATGATGTTATGTAAGATATAGAGAATATGATAGAGACTGATTCGAAATGGTTAATCTCTTAAGATGAAGGTCAATTCGAGATAGCTAATCTCCTAAGAAATATAGACTAAGAAACAAGAACAATTAAAAAATTTCTTTTTTATTCATGACCTCCGAAAAGTAAACATTACAAACCTATTTATAGAGATAAATTAGCTACTAACTTCTATCAAGAACATGGGCAGAAACATAAACCCGCGTACAACAACAAATGCATAAAATAGGAATTCTACTATTAATATGGAAATAATGGGTGTTGGGGCAGCGGGCATCATGGCCACGTATCACAATACATGTATAGAAATGTTGTACCATACGCATAGTTTCTTGTACTTCTAATCAAGAAATTGAGATTGTGAGCACGTATTAGAATATAGAGAAAGATTATTTTCTCAAGTTGTGTTACGTAAATTAAAAGTAAGTTTAATGTTAGGTAGGTAAAATAAAATGATGGCATGACAAAGTAGGCCTAAGTAATTTGATTTGATGCATAAATATATGTAGAGTTAATTGTGGTTAAGTTGGTTAGATTATAATTTGTATTTAATATTTATTTTGAGAGAAATATTAAAGGGTCAGAGAATGATAGTGGGACCCTGAACTTTATAACAGGTAGATGAACATATATAAATGTTTTGATGCAAATGTAATTATTTTGTAGAAATTGTAAATTCTCTCATAACTTGATTTCTTTGAATTTATTAGGCAGAGGGAGAACATAATTTTAAGAGTTTGAAAAATGAAAACTCAAGTAACTATTAATTTGATCTATTAAATTCCTCCCCTAGATATCTTGAACATGATATACCTAGCTAGTAATCTAGGTTTAAAACATTTATTAGTCTATTATCTTTCATAGTTTGACTGAGAAATTAGACCTTTGAGTTTGTTTTCTTTATTGCAATCTTCTGTTTAGTATCATAATGGATGTTGTAATTGGGGACTTTCCTTAGCTCAAAGCCTAAATCATACTTATATAAAGAGAGATGATTCTTTCATGGAATAAACTGATTCATCAACGGAAAACGAACGTTTTACTAATTTGTATATACAGGGGAAGGTTCAAACAAGAACTTTTTTTCGTGCGAGAACTAATTTTAGCTCTTGATTAAACTTAATCAATGGCTAAGATTTTATGGCGGCTCATTAATGACCATTAATGCTGGTTATTTCGCTCGCAAATTAATGATGGCTCATCCGGATGCAATTCACCGCTGGGTAAATATATAAATTACCAAAATACCCCTATTAATGAGTCATTAATGGCGTTAAAAATAGTTTTCGCAGTTCTCGTACGAAAAACAGTTCTCGTTTGAACTTTTGACTATATATATATATATATATATATATAGGGGAGGGTTCAAACGAGAACTGTTTTTCGTACGAGAACTGCGAGAACCAATCTTGGCCGTTCATTTTGGATAATGAAATTAATGGATGAAGAGCGTATGGGGATTGAGTGTGGCATGGTGCATGTAAGGAATTCATTGGTGGGCAATCCAATCAGAGGAGGGAGAATTGGATGACTAAGATTGATTCTCAAAAACAGTTCTCGTTTGAATTGTTGCGTATACACATATATATATACACATGCAGGAGCAGCAATACGTACGCACTGTTGTGGTTTTTTAAGATGCATGAAAGTTGCTATATAGTGTGATCTTACATATGTTTCAAATTCAAACTAATTAGCAGGTTTATATAGATTTCTTTACCAATGCATAGGCTTTTAGGCTACCTTATCTTGTGGCTTTTTGGTCGGTTGGTAGAAAATACTAAACTTTTAAAGGATTTTTAATTCCATTATTTTATGGGTTTTTGAATTATAACTATAGCATCACAATCATAATTGATATATATATATATTGAAGTATTAATCCTATTTTTTAAAATTTCTATTTCTTTCGTATTTTATAATTATTTAATATATTTTTTACTATGTCTGATATTTATCATTTTTTAACCAACATGTTTAATTAAACTAGTAGCCCAACAGAAGATGAATAGTGTCACCAAGAAAGCTTCATTAAAAGGTGAATACTACGTCTAATATACATTTATGTATTGTTTGTTTTCGAATACATAAATGTCTTATGTCTTATTTCATGTCTTAAGATTGAGAAAGTCTGCGAAAAAAAGCTATAGATTTTAGCTTCTCAAAATAAGCAAAAATAAGACATAATAAGGTCTTATGTCTGCGAAAAACAAACAACCTTATTAGAAACGTCTGCGGGCGCGCAGACGTTTCTATGAAAAAACAAACAAGCTTATCAGAAACGTCTGCGCACCCGCAAACGTTTCTTTAAAATAAGACCTTATTTAAAAAAACAAATAAAGCCTTAGTCTAAGATACAGAGACTGTTTTGTCAGGTTATGTAAGTTAAATGTTTTCCATGAAGTTAGGGAAAATAAATGATGACATAACAAAGTTGGTATACCAAAGGGCTTTAAATCAGCGGTATCAAGATGTTAAAAATGTATTTTCCATTATCATGGGTAGTCCTGCTATGAATATAAGGTATAGATTTAGGAGTATGTTTAGCATGTACGTGTATACTTCTGTTAATAAAAAACAAGTTGGCATAAGTAATTTGATTCGATGCGTAAATATATCTTGAGTTACTTGTGATTGGTTACGACCAACAAAGTGGCATAGTGGTAAGATGGCTCGTTATTCTCATAAAAGTCATAGGTTCGATTCTTCTCTAGGTAAACACTTTGGGTTGGTATATTCTCCCACCGCAAATGCTTAATGGGTTCGGTAAAAGAGACTTTGTTGAAATAGTCTTGTGTTTAATTCTGACCCCTTGCTTGGACAACTAAGACAGGTGATAATTGACTGCAAGTCAATCCTTAGAGAAAGGTCGGTTCGGATCCATTGGATCCATTAATAGATTATCGTCTGTGTTTGTTCTTAGAAATTAATATTTTAAAGGGTTAGAGAAACTCATTAGATAGCGGAACCATGAAGTTTATAAGATGAAGATGAAGGTTTTGATGCGGATGTAATTATAATATTATAGAAAATTGTAAATCCAGTGGATCAGAAGTTAAAGGGATTGAAGTCAAAGATTTACGTTGGGCGTTAGTTATGTCTTGAAAACAATGAAACCTTCGATATATTCGTTCCCGGAGTTCAATTCGATCTTTGTTTAATGGTGGCAACTGGTTTTGCTGTTATTTGGGGGATATATATATATATATATATATATATATATATATATATATATATATATATATATATATATATATATATATATATATATATACTAGCACAGTACTCGCGCAAAGCGACGGCTAGAAATAATTTATACTCGATAACATGTCGGTTTTTAATAACGCCAGACGACTATATCACGCATTATAATGACATTAATGTATCTATTTTCTTTCTCATGTTTCCATTTCTTTTATTTCTTTTTTATTTATAACTCTTTTATTAATTTTAAAAAACAATAATATGAAAAACAAAAAGAATATTAAATATATTATAAATTAAACCGTTTGTTTTGATTATGGTCATTTTAAAAATCTGAAAATATCTATAAATTTAGGTTACATGTTATTTGGTTTATAAGTTTTAATTATACGTATTTTCTAATACTTAAATTAAAATATGTGTTATATGATAAAATATTTAAACTATTATTTTTATGAATATCCTTTTTATTTAATTTTTAATTTGTATTTAATATCATATAGGTTGAAAATTAATTTGCATTGACTTGACTTTTTAAAACATTATTTATTATGAAATGGTTAGTTATAAAAATGGAATTTAAGAATCTAATTAACTCTATATAATAGTTTCTTTATAGAGTTAAATAAGAGGTAAATTAATAATTTCAAATTACTTAAAATTAAGAAATTTCAGGGACTTAAATGTTTTATAATATAGTATATATATATATATATATCTATACTACTATATAAACCATTTAACATTCTCTCTCCTTTTAAATTTTAAGACTTCTTAAAATTCAATCAATATAAAATCTTGACCCTTCATTTAATCTAAATTAATCTCATCCACTCAATTTTTAACTATTTTATTCTCTCCTAATTTACTTTAACTTTTTATTCAAAATATATTTTCTCATACTAACATAATTATTCACTCACATCAACATAATTTTTAAAATCTTATTAACTCTTCTCTTTATTTCATCAATATAAATTTTTTTTTCTTATTTTATTGTCTTTTAGAATTTATTTTTAAAACTAATAAAATATTTAAATGTAAGTAAAAGAAAATTTGAAAAAAAATTGGACATGTTGCTGTAGAAAACTTTTTCGTGACATTAAATCGCGCGAATAACATATTATTACATTTTTGAAAGCGACATGTTGTAAACCAAAAACTATTTGCCGCCGCAGCATTGCGCGGGTATGATACTAGTATATATATATATACTAGCATGGTACCCGCGCAATGCGGCGGTATCAAATAATTTCTACTCGATAATTCGGTTTTTTTTTCGGTATTTATGTAATACGCTGACAACGAATAATTTAACTTTGGTAACATGTCTATTTTCCTTATCTTTTTTCTATTTTCTTTATTTTTCTATTCTCAATCAACTCTTTTATTATATTTAAATTAAACTTTGAGAAAAGTCTTTATTTATAAAATAGTGTAAATTTCATGAAAATACAGAGTTTTAATTAGTAATTTAAAAGTATTTAAAATTAAGAGATTATGAAAATAAAGTAAACTAATTTGAAACTATTAATTATATGAGATATTTAAAAAAAATTAAAATATATGTTTATAAATTCTGATTATAGGTTATTCAAGTTTATGAGTTCTACTTGTACATATTCTCAGATAATTATGTTAAAATATTTATTACATGATAAAATAATTAATATAAAAAGTTTGATTATAAAAATATTTTTTAATAATTAAGTCAATTTGTTAGAATTTTTTAAATATGAAAGATTTAGTTACTAAAAGAGAATATAAGAATCTTATTAACTCTATCTAATAGTTACTTTATATAATAGTTTTCATTTAGTTTATATGAGGGGTAATTTAGTAATTTTAAAATACTTAAAATTTAAGAAATTAAACAAAATACTTAAATGCTTTATAATATAGTATATATAGATGGGTGTTGCTAAATTAACACCCTAAATAAATAAAAATCAAGTGTAAGATATTGTTTTCATATTTTGTCATATATCTTAATTAAGATAATTAATGCATGTTACTTTCTAGGTTTCTTGTTAATATTGTTTCTATATTTTTTTTCCTAATTTTAGTTACAATTACTAATATAAGATACATATTAGATTACTTTTTATGTAATAAACAATTTTGTTATAATTAAATATTAAAATCGGTTTTTATAAATAAAAAAATAAATGAAATTTAGCCTTTACATCATAAATTAAACTTGCACAAAGAAATTTTTGTTAAATTTATCCTTAATAACAATATATAAAGATCACGACGAGTTTGAGTTTGAGTTTATATTTTTTTAAATTTATGGTCTTATTAGTAAAATTTTTAAATTATACACTTATTTTATTTAAATTTATGCTCTTATTAATACAATATGGTATCTAGATTTCTTATTAGTATATATATATATATATATATAAAAATAATATGATAACTTTAAATTTTCATAGAACTTTCAATTTCTTATTTGGTAATTTAATTTACTAATAAGACCATAAATTTAAAAGGATAAAAACTCAAACTCGTCGCAATTTTATATATCTTTACTAGATTAAGAATGTATTTTATATTGCAAGAGTTTTCTAAACAAATGACAAGAGAAAATATTAAATAGGAAGACACAACATAAACTGAGATCTCACGGCCAATACCCCACAATATTTTATTGAACTTGGATATAGTAATTTCATTATATACATGTGTTGTCAATACATTGTAAAAATCTATGTAAGTTTTTAAAACTTACTAGAATTTATTTTATTTAAAAATTTATCAATTGATTTTATGAATCCTCAAAACTAGGTTTTAATAAAATCAATTTATATAAGTGAATGTGTATGTATATATTTTAGATCAAAACTCATTATTATATTTGTTGATTAATTCAGTTATGAAAATATTTATTGAATTAAAAAACACATGTTATAGATATAGTGGAATATGCTTGAATAATATTTTTTATAAGTTTAATATTATTTTATCATATTCTTGCATTTATTTAATCATTTATGTTTTTTTATGCTTGAAAAGGTTTATTAGAAAAAGTTTATTTAACTATTATAGAAATGTTTATTACATTTATGGAAAAAGGACTATAATTATAGAAAACGAAATTTAGAAAGTATAGTTATATTAATTATCATATTAAAAACAATAGTTATAATTTGGAAAGGAAAATAAATCTAATTATGGAGAGTGTTTTTTAGTAAATCATGGATGTTTATTTAGCCAACCCCTATATATATATATATATATATATATATATATATATATATATATATATAGAGAGAGAGAGAGAGAGAGAGAGAGGAAGGTTCATGCGAAAAGGGTTTTATTTGCGAGAAGCGATTTGGACCATTAGATTGTTAAATCAATGGTTATAAGTGATTGTGGTATTTTTGTAAATAATTAGACTTTAAATGGTATTAAATAATATTAAGAAAGGGTACTTTTGTCAAATAACACATCTCTCTCCTCTTTCATCTTCTTTCTCCTCTCCTCACTCACGTTTATATATCAGACACAAAAAATAAAACCCTACCTATCGACGCCTCTCTCTCTATCGACGCCTCTCTCTCTCTGCTGGTTTGCAACCAATAACCACCGGCCACCAAGAACCGCCGGCCATCACTGCAACATGCGCCATCTTCGCTGTTGAAAACCACCGCCGTCGTCGTCTGCAACACGTTGACCACATCTCTACAGATTGCACCAACTGTGGCGGCGCATCACCAAAATCGACAACTGCCGCCGCATCTCCAAAGTCGACAACCCCAACCAACTACTACGGCCATTGCCACCTTCACTGTGTTGTCATAGA
Source organism: Dittrichia graveolens (assembly GCA_038502395.1). Lineage (NCBI taxonomy): Eukaryota > Viridiplantae > Streptophyta > Magnoliopsida > Asterales > Asteraceae > Dittrichia > Dittrichia graveolens. Next base: position 10,088,692 of record JARJIL010000003.1, read on the forward strand.
CATTACAGTCGGCACCGCTTCCTCCGGATCTAGGGTTCCGCTGCCTCCTCCAGATCCGACTACTACCACATCGCCGCTGCTCCCGACGAACGTGAATCAATCATCTCCTTCTCGCCGAGTATCACTCTCCGATTGGTATCTCCGACGATGACCACTCGCCGGTTGGTAATTCCGACGATTCCACTCTCCGTCGGCCCCATCTCCATCTTTTTTTTTCTTTGATTTTTATATATACATTCTGTGAACTTTTGCCATCTGTGTGTTTATATGATTTTATTTTTTTTGTTTATTTTAGGGTGTTTTGTAGTTGTGCAAAACATGTATGAAATTGTAGATTTTTAGATTATATTAGATTATATGGTTTTTTAACTTTTTTGTATTGCTTATTGTTGAACAACATCATTGTAAATGAATAGCTACACATTTATTGTTGAACAACATCATTTACGGATGTTCATATATACATAAAATTTTGGGTTTTAGATTTGTATGGTTTTTTTTGTTAATCGGTGAATTTTATATTACGAGGGATTAGACTTAAATTCATTGATGAACAAGAAGAAAATAATCGACTTAAAAATAGTAATAATGGAAAAACTAATGTATCTTAGCCGTGTTCAATATTGAAAACTCATACATCTTTAACTGTGTTCAATATTAAATATTATAAAATTCATTTTAAACTTATATACTTTTAGCAATATTCAATATTGAACATTGTCAAATTAATAAAAATTCATTTTTAAAACTCATATGCTTTTAAAATTCATTTTAACTGATTAGCTATGTTCATCGGTGTACATCGTCAAATTAATAAAAATACTAGGAATCATTTTATATTTATTTTTTAATGTAAAAATTAGGAGAGAGAAATATTAATAGATTGGAAAGAGAAAAAAATTAATTAAAAAGAGGAGAGAGAGAAAATCTGTGTTTACTAATTTACCCTTTTAAATTAAATAAAAATATTAATTATGATGAATGTGAATGTGACTCCCCAAAATCTTAAATAAAATAAAACTCTTATAATAGAAGTATTTTAGAAATAAAAAGAATTTACACAAAGCGGAAGCTAAAGCTATCACTGAACCCTCAAGTTCAGTTACAAAAGTAGTACTAAATATTTACAACAAAGATTTGTTTTCACAAAATACAACTAGGTGTTAGTTTTCAAATACAAATTTACTCCCAAATCACAACCTCTGTCAAACTGGGGCCTTGCCCTTGGAGGAATCACGCCCTGCAAAACAACAGTAAGCAGTATCTGTTAAGCCACAAGGCTTAGTGAGAAAACTAAACTGTAAATCATATAAGCATGCGTATACACATATACGAATGCTGTAATAGTTCTTATGGACACAGTACTGCACCATCTTAGCATCCGCCAAGAAGGCTAAAATGCTGCCCGTAGCAAGTACTGCACAAAGCAGCGTGCTACAGCTCTCTCTCTCTGGTGATCCTCTGATCAATAATATATCACATTGCAATGTACCACACACATATCACAGATATGAATCAGAGTTTAGAAAACTCACCTCAGCAATAAATATCACATAGAGATATATCACGCACACTCAGAATACTTCAGATAGTAATCCCTACAATCATATACAATTATAGTATCAAGATACTCTCGAATCAGCACTTAAACAAACTGACCAAGGGCAGGGCACGCCCGTGCCCCCAGGCCCAAGGCCCAAAAGCAGGCCCTAACAAGCATGGGCGTACCGGGTCAAGCACACCCTGAACCGGACCCAGGCACGGCCGTACCCCTCAAAGGCACGCCCCGTGCCTTTCTACTTACAGCTCCAGTTCGCCGACTGTCTGTTGTGTACTCGATTAAAACCTCAAAAACACTTACTAACAATTCGAAAGAACACTACTGGGGTGTTTTCCTACACCCCAAACAACGTATAAACCAATAAAAACAACCATATCATGCTTAAATCTTGATTCACCATTGAATCACCTTAAAACTCAACTTAAACCTCAAGAACAACCAACAAGAAGCCTTACCTTAGCTTGTGCCTACTAGAATCAGATGGAAAACACTTGCTATCTGCTGTTCTTGCTCAAAAACCTCAAAGAAACATAGCTCTAGCTCTCTCTCGATGGATGCAGTAGAATAAAATGGTAGGTTTGACTCCTCAAAGTCAAATCTGCCAATATATATACATATCTTTCAAAAATGGCACAATTAGCCCCTGGACTTTTCTAGTTTCAGAAATTACAACACAAGTCCCCCAAGTTTCTAAACACCTCCTAATCTCAATTAGGCAATACCAAAACGCATTAAGTCGAAATGTTACTAATTACAGAAATTTCCGAAACTAGGGTGTTACAGTGAACCACAAGATCAAAATCCAATCGGTGGCTGAAATTGCTTCTCGCACTTTTCGCAAATGATGTAGCTATTCATTTACAATGATGTTGTTCAACAATAAGCAATACAAAAAAGTTAAAAAACCATATAATCAAAATCGGTGGCCTAGTTTCTTTTTTAAGGGCCTTAATTGATTCCCCATGAACACATAAATACACTCACCTTAATCGGTGGCCTAGTTTCTTTTTTAAGGGCCTTAATTTTATGCATCGCTCCATCTCGGAGCCTGTTTTTGGTACCCGAATTCCAGGGTGTATTCGGCCCATTTTTAGTTGAAATATCAATGCTATTCACCTTTCTTTTCCAAAAAAATAATTAAAAAATAATAATAATAACGTAATAATAAGAGTTTGAAATGAAAAGTGAAGTAACTTGATCTCTTAAAATGTGGGAGATTGACGATGGTTAAAATACGAACCAAATTGTTAATATTGTTAATTCTTGATATAGGCGTACATTAAGTTTAATACTAAAGCATTAGTTGTTGGATGTGATTTACAAACCAGGTTTTAATCTTTTAAAAGGGAATTACTGACACTATCGACTATCACACAATTGAAAAAAATCATACCTCAACAACACGTCAAAAAGTTGATGCATGATTCACAAACCAAGTTTTAATCTTTAAAAGGAAATCACCGACACTACCAACTACCACATAAGAACCAGTCAATTACAACGAATGATCATCTCATGCAATTGTTCACACACATTAAAGTTAATCCATAATACAGTCTAACCCTAGGTTTTAATCCATCTCTTGTCACAATCACCTAATGGACATATTTAATTATGATACAATAAAACATAGACAAGATTGTTATCTAACATATACAGATTTAATCATTTACAAAGAAGTATTACAAAAGACTTCATCTCGTGTATTATGTATAAAGATAAAGATGTATGATATTTATATATATATATAATTTTAATTTCTATATGTTGCAATAAACATATATCTTTATTTATTCCATTTCAAAAAAACGATAATTCAGAAATTTACCAAAACTTAAGGTTGCATTTAGCAGATCAAAATTTTTTTGTTTTACTGTGAAAAATGGTGAAGTTTTCATTTTCTGAAAAAATAAAAAACGTGCTTAGATGAAGGGGTGGGGTTTTCCTTTTTTTCAGAAAAAAATAAAAACATGTTTGGTTGAAGTATTTTCTTGGAAAAGTTGTTTGAAAAGGTATGAGAGTTTGAAAAAATTAAGAAGTTTGGGAAAATGTGAAAAAGTGAGAGAGTTTTCTGTTTTTTTAAAAAAATGTGCAAGTGAACATGTTTTCTAATTTTTAATTTTCTTTAAAAAAATTTTAAAAAAATTAAAAGATTTTTCTAAAAGTGAAGCCTTTACTTGTACATAATAACATTTCATTTTGATAAAAATAAAATAAAATAAAGTGAAAAAACAAACAAGAATCCACACGGGGGTAACCTTATCCAGGATTGAAGTCACTGCCATTAATAAAGGATTAAGGTACAAGTTTCTAGTATTAATAGCGCATTTAACAAAATAATCACAAACATAGAGACCACTATGTTGACCGGTCCCGCTTCCCAAAATAAATTGTCTTTTACTTCTCAATATAATAATAATAATACATAAATATAAAATATAACTGGTGTGAATTAATTATATATATGAGTTAATAAGCATAGATGTTTTCTCTCGAATAAATCTAAAATCTTATCTCCACATGTTCATATACCCCGGCCAACATAAGAATATTACATTTTTATCACTTTAAAACCGATAGTCTGTACTCTGTCTCTGTCGTATAGATTACTTATCCTCATATGAGAAGTCAAGAGTTATACTCTTATTATGTTCAAATAAGAATGGCTAGAAGGATGCTTACTGATTAAGCCGTGTATATTTGAGTCTAAGCCTCGATGTCTTCGGAATGAGTTAAACAAGGAACACCCTCCATAGTTTTTTATATAGTATGAATACTACAAGTTAAAATTCATAACATTTTTATATTCTAAGCAAACTTCGAATTCAAGATCACTGTGAAAGTTTGTATCTTAGAAATTGTAGAAAAAGAAGTCACGTGACACTAAATGTTTAATATATATTAAAAGAAAAAAGAAGTTATGATATAATTATTTTATTTTTATAATTATTTTTCATTATAAAATTGTTTTTTCATATGCGGTGTTTTATCTCTTCCATATGTGTTTGTAGATCCTATTTAATGTTTTTTTAAAATATAAATTTTAAATTTTGTTTAAAATAGGCAACTGCGGCTTAGTATTTTGCTATTTTGAGATATTATTGCTTTAAGAAAAAAAGTGCTTCGTATTCTTTTGTATATTCTTTGCGGTGGCATAACTCCGGAGGTTTTGTTTTAAATGTGGTTTGAATGTTAGAGTTTTTATTTTTAAGACGGCGATTAATTTTAAAATTGACCTATGTACTAGTTACACGAGTATATAAGTTGTTTATATAACTATAAATTTATCCTTTTTTGTTTAAAGTTATGTTAACTATCACTGTGTTTATACATAAGGTAGTAGTTAAGTCAATAAGTTATAAAAGAAAAAAAATTACTAACATCATACACATTGTTAGTTGCTCGTTAATTTATTAAAATATAATATGTGAAATTTCAATCCCCCCCCCCCAAAAAAAATAGAAAAAAAAACACCCCCCATTATACAAACAACTCAGAGTATGAAGATGAGAACTTAGTAACTCAAAAACACCTCGTCCAAATTCAAATTTCTATGCACCAATTTGGTTTTAGATGCCGAAGATGAGGATCCAATTTTCATAAGTTGAAGAAATTTTTGAAGGTGAGTGAATTGTCAAAGCGAAGACAAATATGGTCTCTCTCTAGTCTCAGGCTCCTATATCTGTTTTCTTAACGCAAGCCTAACAAATTTGAAGGTGAGTGTATTTATGTGTTCATGGGGAATCAATTTGTGTGTGTGTGTGTGTGGATGTAAGTGTTTATGAATCGATTCTCTCTATAAATGGATGTATATAAATCGGTTTTATGATTTATTTATTTTTCATCTCCATTTAGGATGAATCAATGAGTCTATGTAAATCTAGGATGAATTGGTGAAGTGTAAATCATTTTTTTGCATTTGTTCATCTTCATTTGTAAATCAATTTCTGTATCAATGAGTATATATGCTTCCATCTTCATTTTTGTAAATCAGATTTATAAATCGATTTCTACATTTTGTGATTCATTCGTTCATCTTCATTTTTGTGATTGTTCATCTTCATTTCGAATTATATCGATGTGTGTGTCCATCTTCATTTTTGAAAATCGTGTATATGTATATGTATATGTATTTATAGGAGAGGGTTCAAACGAGAACTGTTTTTCGTACGAGAATTGTGAGAACCAATCTTGGTCATTCATTTTGGATAATGGAATTCATGAATGAAGAGCGTGGGGGAATTGAGTGTGGCAGGGTGCATGTAAGGAATTCATTGGTGAGCAATCCAATTGAACAGAAAACACTAAACAGAAATCAAAATTAATTTCATATATAGATACTTGAAGTAATGGGGCTATTCATCCAGCCTATATTAGTTTCATCTTCTAGGTAAAAGTTCAAACGAGAACTGTTTTTTGTACGAAAACCGCGAGAACCAATCTTAGCCGTCCAATTCCTCCTCCTTCAATTGGATTGACCACCTATGAATTCCTTACGTGCACCCTGCCACACTCAATCCCCACACGCTCTTCATCCATGAACTCCATTATCCAAAATGAATGGCCAAGATTGGTTCTCGCAGTTTTCGTACGAAAAACAGTTCTCGTTTGAACCCTCCCCTCATCTTCTAAACTATTAAAGACCAAAATACCAAGCCCCTCACAATCCAACTCAATGATCGTACCAAACAATGAGAACATAGAGTTAATGACGAAGGTGTTATTTGTTTTAAGAGGTTCTAGATCTTAAATCTAAGTACATAATTAGATCAATTAGAGGTGATTCTAGTGTTCGCTATTCATTTTTGAATGTTTGTTTTTATAAAATGTTTGAATATTTGTACTTAGCATTTTATATATTTAGCTGTTGCATGGTTATGATAGTCAAGTTTGCGTGATTATAGAATAAAAGATCGAACTGTTAAATTTTAAACCGGAATAATTAATTAAATCAAACCAGAATAATAAAATGAAGCTAGAATGTAATTCTGTACATAATGAAACGTGGTCGCTCTTTTTAGTTTTTATGGACATCTTGAAACTTGCTTTTGGTGATGAATATACATATAACTGCAACATAGTTTCATATGAGAGAGGGAGAGAATTACGGCCAAACTACAACCGGTAATTTTTTGGGTCAGCACAAAACCCGAAACGGGTTAAAAACGGGTCAACATTAAATGGACATAAAAATACATGGGTCAGGTTAGGGTTAACCTGAACGACTGAAAGTGACCTGTTTGATGGTAAAACTGAAACATTATAAAAATTTTATTAATACTAAAAAGTTAAATTAAAAAAAAGATTATGAATTCAAATAAGAGAGTGAACAAAAATATAAAATCCTTAAACTGTAAATATTTAAAAATAAACAATAAAATATTTACAGTAAAAACAATAGCACATCATTTTGGTATTTGTTATTTTGCATATATGGTTTTGGTACTTTGACATTTGATTACTTGATAAATGCTACTTTAGTATTTTGACTTCAATTCATAATTTTATTTAATGGTGATTTATTTTAAATTATTCAGTTGTTTAATGTCATTAATTATTGGTATTTGGTATAATATTATTAGTGTAATTTCATCACATCTTTTATTACATTCATTTATTATATAATTGTATAAAAATTTAAAATCAAAATTCGAATCAACCTGAAACAAATACTAAATTTAAAGTTCGAATACAATTGAAACGAACATTGAATGTTGAAGTTAAAATATAAACGAAAATCATTTTCGAAATTCCTACGAAAAGCTAGGAAACAAACATGGATTTTGAAATTTTGATAAAGAAAATCGTATTCGAAAACCAAAAAAATACTCGTCAATCACATTTGGCCGATATCGGTCGACACGTACCCAACACGGGAAAATATGACGACACGAAAATAAATTGATCGACACGAACCTAACCCGAATTGATAGCCTTAATTACATTTTGAGAGCTTTGCAATATAGAATATCACAAGAGAAGTGAGGGGAGGGACGAGAGAGGAAAGAAGAAGAAGAAGAAGAAAGTCGAAGGAGATTTGAACAACGATAGCGACTTAGCCGGTAGGGGTGCAACAATGATCAGTGTTAAATCATACCAAAGCATGATCATACTTGAAGGTTTTAAGTTAAATGTTTGGGAGAAGATGACTGAGTAACCTATTTTATATTTGGAGGTAGTTTTTAAAATCTAGTTAAGCTGGATTTGACACCTAACCATCCTAAAATAAATAAATGACATAATTATATAATTCAACCAGCTAATTTTGTATTTTTTTTTATTAGATTAAGGTTTCACAGAGAACACGTACCCTTCTTGTAGAGTATAACGAGAATGGTTATAAAAATCTATAAAATTGATAAAATTGTCTTCATTTTTAATTCACAATAAATAAAAGCAATAAACTTTTAAATTATAGTAAAAAACAGGTACAAAACATGATAAATATGGTCGATACATTTAATTATTATAGATGATGTATCATATTTTTTGTAGCATTTATATCAAAATTTCAAGGGCACAGATTTATTCTCCCTTAATCCTAACCTATTTTATATAACTTATCTTGTATTTATTGTACATATCATCCGGCCCGATTAGAATATATGAGGTGGTGATTTCTACCACGTCAAATTCTAACAAACACCTACTAAAATCAACCAATCAAAATTAAAAAAAAAACAAAAGAAATTATACAGAAACAGCAACTCGTTGGCCACCACGGCCGCACAGCTTAGTCGTCTGCACCTCGCCTTATGTTCACCAGACCATATTCACCACACCGTGGTAGACGTCACGAACTCATGCCCGATACTCTCGCAGTCGTTAGTAAGTAATTAAATACGTAGTTACATGGATTTAATTCCCATTATTTTAATTGTAAATAATTAATTAATAAATCCTACTGCATGCATGGTGTGGGTGTGGGCCACATGAATATATATCCTTTAAGAGCAGATCTGAATCTGCTTTCCTCACTCGCCTTGTTTTGTCTATTTCTTCATCTCCCATGCCCCCACAAAATATACCAACAGATGCAGGAGAGAGACCAATCATATCAATCCATTTTTTTACTACACAAATAATTTTTTTTCTTTTTCTTTGGAGTGCTAGGAATACTAGCTACTTCTCTGCTATACCTCTTTACCATACCTTCACGTTAGTTTTTCATTTTCGGCACTCAGCACACCGTTTAACCCTATTAGTAGTTATTTCCCGGTGTTTATCATTTTAAATTATGTGATCTATATGATACCCACTAAACAATTGAAATTGCAAAAATAAAAAATTAAAATGAGTGATGTTCACTACAAGGCCACCCACCTCCCATTGCTTCCGCGCCCTACTCTTCAAACCTCGCATACTTCCTTCATATATATGGTAACCGTCACATTCTTACCTCCACTAAACCATGGAGTAGAGAAATAGATAACCATACGGTGGTGGAGGTCATCACAACATACGCTGCCTTCTTTTACAGATGAAACTTTTTAATATATGCATTTAAAAAAAAATTAAGATACCTCATTATAATGTTTATAATTTTCTAACGTACGCTTAATTTATTTATAATGGTCATTTTGATAAAATTATAGAACAACTTAATTTATAGTTTAGTAATTTAATTTGATTAATTATCAATATCTAGTCATCTATTTGCATGACACATCAACAAAATCCTATATATTATTTGACATCTAATTTCATATATTACACGAAAATATAATATTTTTTTAAGGATTTATATAATAAAGATTCTAAAAAGATATATCAGCTTCCATAAATATCTCATTGTGTGCATTTGTTTGTTTATATACAATAAGAATTATAGCCAAGTACACGAAAATAGAACATATTTTGTCAAAATCATTGTATTATAGAACAAAGTCATAAACTTTATTTTGTATATAAAAACACAGTTGATTTTCAATTATAGTTCATTGTATGCAAAAATCGTAACACCCTAATTTATGTTATAAATTTATATGATATTTTTGCGGAACAATTATGCGAGTTAGATACGAATTTATCAATTGTACGCGTTTGGAAGGTAAGTTACTTTATTGGACGCAATTAGAAAACATACATTAGTGCATAGAATAAAATAATGATTATAGAAAATACACACTTTAAATATTATATTAATATGGTGTTAAATTGTAAGTCAGAAAGGGAATCGACATACCCACTCAATTGAGTGAGCAGATAAATAAGAGAGTAGAAGTCTCTTCACCCACATATTTGCTACCAGACAAGCTTCTTGAAACCTGCAACCACCATACTTGTTTTTCTTCTACCATAACGAAGTCTCATCCGAAATCTTTACTCCATAGTTGAAATATGCTTGAAGAAGTAAATCATTTGCCAGTCTAGTATTTCCTACTTTTGTCTGCATGTCATTGTTGTCAATGTCGGTTGTATCTTATAGCATTACTCTATGTTATACTTAGTGCACCGTCAGTAGAATTTCTCACTATGCAAACTTATTTTTTGGAGAACCGTAAGAATATAAATTATTAAAGTGTTTAATGGCAAGAGTATACACTTTGAGAACTTACGAGCTGTGTTTAAAAGAACATGGTGAATAAGATGGAGCGAAGACATGCAACAAATGTAACAGAAGGTAAGAAAACTCACTTTATCAAGTTTGTTCCCGTATGTGCATGCAACTTGGATTTGATAGAACTAAGTATTTTGCTCCAGGTTTGATACCACTGCGTTCACTATCACATGTATAATACTCTAGGTAGGGATGGCAATTGGATGGGTATGAGACGGGTATTGGTCATCCAGTCCCATACCCTATTGTAAAACTATGTCCAATTCCCAGTCTCATTCCGCCGGGTATCTCATTACCAAATAACCATCGGGGTTAAGGTTACACCCGCAAGTATCGGGTATCCCATTTATATTCTTAGTCAATTAAAAATTTTCTAAATAAAATTTTGTTTCCTAGAACTTCATGTGAATCACATCAAACTATGAGTTGATTTTTTTAAACTATCATTTTCTAGCAACATAAGCATTCAACAAATCCGATGTTTAATAAATGTAATACAATACAAAGTTTCATGATAATCTAATTTAAATAATTACATGTAATGAAACGATGTTCTTTGCCAAAGTGTCAAAGAGAAATAGTGACTATTAATCTTCTAATTTCAAATTATTTTTATATATTAATAAAATTGTAATATATATTAAATTAGTAATAAAATTATAAAAATATAAATGGTTCATGATCGGGTATATGAGATCGGGTAATTGAACGAGTATTAACTAAAACCATAACCGTCCCAAAATCACGTAATTTTTTGAAAAAAATCTCATACCCGGTTTCATAACCATTTACATGTCCCAAATCTCATCCCAAAAGTTTCAGGCTCGGGTATTTTTTTGCCATCCCTACTCTAGGGCAAGTTTGGAGTAAAACCAACAGTTGAGGAGCAAGATATCTCTTCAAATTTTGAGAGATCGTAAAAGGTATCATTGAAAGGTTTGAATGAATTGGAAATGAGTTCATAATTATAGTTAGAGTATTTTAAAGCAAACTAGAAGAGAAAACAAGTTTTGAGAAACAAACATTAACAGGACAAACGGGTAATCTTAAAATTTGATGATGAAAACAACTATGTTTGATGTTGTTTTTAATGTAAAGGACCGTTAAAATGATCTATGAAGAGTATATGAAAGATTTAAAACGTTTTAGAATTGAGATTGAATTTGGTCGAAGTTGAAAAAACAAAGCATGTTACTCGAAATCCGATTATGCAATGCATAAACTTATTTTTACGCCGCGTGATACACAAAAGCCCCGACATGAATTTCCATTTTGACAAAAAAAAACATGACGGGATTCCTTAAAGAAATGCAATACATTTCATATAAAAATGATGTAATTTAGTTTTTAGCTATGTGTAACATTATGCACTTGTATATATATTTATAGGGTATTGTATAAAGCACTTAGAATGGTTTAGAACTTTTAAGGACCAATGTGAGTCCACTATTCTTACTCGTTAGAGTTTCAACTAACTCTTACCAATCTGGCATGTCCACTTTGGCAAATAGCATCATTGACGATATCTCATTTACAAAGTTGTTTACTTTGTGTAAATACTCTTCATTACGGATGTAAAAGGACTAAACATTCATAAAACCATTCGTCGGGGTTTATGTTTTTTTGTTTAATAAACGAGCGATCATGAACACAATTTTCGTTCATTAAATTAAATGAACGAACACAAATAAAGCTCTCATTCAAAGGAGATTTCCTCTTTTCTTTCTTCCTTTGGAAATAGGGAGTGACCTCAAACCCATCTAATGGTATTAGACATCCAAATAAAACTGCCAAAGAAAATGCAACCTTTTGTAATAGATGTTTTTTTTTTTTTGCTTTATTCTTCAAAATCTCTAGAGGCAGACATGTATAAAATAAAATCCAAGGACGTTACGCCGACTTAACTATAGAAGCATTCGACTGACTTATGAACGAAAAGTTCATTTATGTTCACGAGCGTTCAGTTGTTTCATTGATGCCTGTTTATGTTCGTTTGTCTATATAGATATACATATATATATTAATAATATGTTAATTCTAATTATATACATAATATAAATTAAATTAACTCCTAATTGTTAAATTTGTTGCTTAGTTTAAGGTTACATTTAAATTATTTGGTTTAAAAAATGAAAATTTTAAAATGAATAAAAATCTATTAAATAATTATAAAACTTGAAGAAATGACAATTTTAAAAAATGGTGATCGAAGGCGTCAAAACATATACTAGCGGTGGAAACGTCGACGGGAGGGGGAGGACATATGTAACGGTAGAGACGTGGTATCATGATACAAAGACACGTGATTTTATTTTTTGTATAGGTCGGCAAGTATTATTATTATTATTATTACAATTATAGTCACCGTTGTTAAGTCTTTATTGGTTATAATTAAAAAGAATTTAAAATGTCTAACACATAGACAAACTTATCTAAAATAACTAATGTTTAAGAGGTCTAACACATGGACAAGTTTTTCTACACTATTGCTAACTCTAAAAAACTTGATATTGCTTAAAAGCTTGAAACTTGTTCTTTGAGAGAGATTTTTTAGTGACTATAGTTTCGGCGGGTGTATGTGCATATCTATTTATAGAAGTCTTGGCAGCAAGTTGGAAGTTAGGGACCAAGTGGTGTAATAAAGATCATACTAATTATCATAGCAAGTTGGTGAAAAGTAATATTATTTTATTTAAGAATAAAATAACTTTACTTTTCGTGTGAGAGATCACCCATTTGTTAATATAGTAATATTGTCTTTCATACATCTATGCCTCGTAAAACTAAACTTATATTTTCATGTAGTTCTTTTATTTCCAGACATGTTTCCTCTTATTTGACCTTATCAAATATGTAGTTGCAAGTCATATTTAAGTAAATAAGCAATATTTTTAAGATCTTCTCTTTGAAAGTAACTTTAGCCTTTTCAAAAGTAAAATTTTATTCTTTTTGTCCTTTGAAGGTACAAACAATGCAAATACTTTTACATATAGAAGATATATGACATAACATAATAACACATGTTCACCCTTTGACTAAAGAAAAATTACATTATAAAACAGAGTATACTAATGAATTAATTACGACACAGATAATGACTTAACTAGATAAAATGTACTAAACTGGCATAATAAATTGTCTCAGCCTAAACGTTGAAACGTTCAGTAGATCGTTGAAGGGTGAAATGACGACAGAGATCAATCATGGAAAGTTCAGAGAACAAGGATCAATTATGGAAAGTTCAGATGACATAGATCAATTATGAAAAGTTCAGATGATAAAGACTGATCATGGACAATTCAGACGATATAAGTCGATCATGGAAAGTTCAGGCGATATAGCTAGATCATGGAAAGTTCAATTGATCAACCCGTTTGACTGAAAAGAAAGTAAACTTTATCGACCTAGATATATCTATCATAACAGAACTAGTGCTGAAAGGGTATACTTAGCTGAAAAGTTTAGATGCTCGGCTGATCAAAAGGTTGCTCAACTGATCACACTGACCGTTCAGTTGATATTCTGAATCATTCAGCTTACCGGCTTTGGATGTTTAGCGAATTGTCTTATGCACTTGTATTCTTCTTGGATGAACTTCAGATGTTGTCTTTGACTGATACTTAGTACTTAGTATTTTTAGCAAGTCATAAATTAAACAACACATGTTTAACTTTATTCTAAGTCTTTACTAAAGATCAAGTTTTGTTAACATCAAACCGTATGTATTTTAATAGACAGACTTGACTATTAAGTTGAAATGATTATCTTCCTAAAAGAATTTATAATGATTATAAATGTTTTTTCGAAAGGCGAAAAGTGGATTATATTAAAATGGGCATTACAATACAAGTCTCAAAGGTTGAGACAGAAAATCTCAAAAGCTCAAAAACATAAGCTGAGATAATGGATGCAGCCTCAAAATAACGAAACACCAAAATCCCACAAGACAACAGCAAGTTTACATCAATGTACATCAAAAGAGGTTTTAATACAATTATCCTAGCCTATCTTCATCGCATGCCTCCTACTGATGATTCAGGAAGTCGAAAGATGTTAGATAGATGGGGATATGTCATCTTCTCTTATTTCTCCATTGCCACACAAGCCATAAGAACACTACACATGTTGTTTGGAAAGCAACCTTGTGATGGCCTGAGTTAGCTGAGAAGAATGTGTTGTTTTTTAAGGCCATGAAGGAACCAAACCTAGGACCTGCTAAGCTCTATCATGCCCCAAGCTTCCTCCAAACCCCCTGAATTACTGGACAACCAAAAAACAATGGTTTATGGTTTCTGTAACATCCCGAGATTGGGCCTAGTAGAAACATAGGCTTGGGGTATGTTACACTTGGAATATTATTTGGTTATGTTTATTTAATTCTAATTAAGTAATTAATTGTTGAATATATAAATATATATATGTGTGTGTATACGGATGTGTGTGTGTGCATGTGTTTAGATGATTAAAACATGACACCTCATGCTTATTAAGTATATACGTGGGTTTGAGTAGTATCTTTCTTCACTTTGAAGATTCTCAAGTGTGTGTATTGTGTGTGTAAACCAAGAGCAAAGAAGAAACAAGAAGAGGCAATCGGATTGTGGATTTCTTGATTTTGTGAGTCAAGGTTTCAAAGGTTGATGATTATTTCATGATTCTTGTTAACATGCTAATTGTCATAAACATGATACGGTTTTGATATACCCAGTTGGGTTTTAGAATTAACATCATAGGATCATGCTTTATGAAGTTATCGGATTTGGTGTTCTTGGGGTTTAAAGGTGTTTTGATGCATGTTTGTGTGTATAAACATGTTTATATATGTTTTTTATAATCTTGTATATGATTTGTGTGTTCTGGGAAGATGAATTATACAAGGTTTGAAGTTATCGGATTCTTGAAAGGTTGAAGGTTGCGGAATTTGGTGTTGATGGTGAAAACCGATACAATAAATTCGATTCTAGCGAAATCCGGATGTGTGAAATCCTAGTGTCGAAATCCGATGGTTTGAATCCGAATGTGGAATCCTAAGTATGAAATCCGAGTAGCATGGAAAATCCGATTGCACTAAGTGTAATCCGAAGGAAGTATCGGATTCCTTGAAATCCGATAGGGGTTGCGGATTCCAATGGTAGTGTCGGATTTCTCATGAAATCCGACAGTTTTAGCTGGTTGTTTTGCATTGTTTAATGCTATGTGTTATATGTACATGCATATGTGAATCTTACATGTTTATGTTTGATTAAATGGATATAAATATATAATTGATATATATTTATGAATTGAATACTGATTTCAGTTTGTTGTGTTCTCAGGAACAGACAAGACTCAGTAACATTAGATCACTGAGTGGAATAGCTGAGAATCAGAGGTGAGTGGATGTTTACTCACGGGTGATATTAGCTATACTGGTTTGGTTACAGCTATTGTTGGATAGATTGTACATCTGTTGGTTAATTAAATGTGAATGTTAATTGTTGTGTTGTGTGATATGTATACATGTTGGAAGGGAAGTCAGTTTACGACTGGGCTTATGGGTTGGGTTCATTTGCTATTGGCTAAGCAGTTTCAGGACCTTGGGATGCATCTGTTGCTACCAGAGGATGATACTGTGTGAGAATAGCAAATGGACTATCGGTAAACATTTGCTTTGGCCGGCATTGGTTGTAGGTTCCTGCAGAACCGCCGGTCTTCCTAGGGTGCTTATTTGTGGTTGTTGATATCATACGGTTCAGGGTGATATATGTGTTGTGTGGAACTCCATTCACTTAGCTTTGTGCTAATTCCCCACCTCTCACTCTTTTTACAGGTTTTGGTAAGTCAGCGGCTCGGCTAAGAGTGGTTAGCTTGGGGAGTAATCACCTAGGACTCTGATAATGTATTTGTGACGAGCCGTGTTTTGTAATACTGTTATTTTGTAAACAGTGGTTTGTAATCAGTTGTAATTACTTTGATGTTTAAACGCTTCCGTGGTGTAATTAAAAGTGAAAATTATTGGGTGAAAAATACGGTGTTACAGTTTCCTCATTGAGATTACAGAAGAAACGCATGAAATACTGTATAGGAACCCCTAAAGCTAATAATCTGTCCTTTAATGGAAGGGAATTGTTATAAAACCTCCACGTGAAATCGTGAATATATTTACCTTCAGGTGAGTAAATAAGGTATTTTAAGGTTTAAGAGGAACATATATAAAATTCTTTCTGATAATATTGATTAGAAAAAATAAATAAAATTAACTCCAATTTTGACCAAAGAAAAGACAAAATTGGATTTCAACTTTTATCAAAATAAATGATTCAAATTTGATAATTAAGCTTTTATCTAAATCAACAATCAGTATTATCTAATGAATTTTATTAATGTTAATCTTTTATTAAGATTAAAAGATTAAATAGATAGAATACTAGAAGATCGTTATTAGTTTTATTATTATATTTTATTAAATATCTAGGTTTAGTTTGAATGGAAATTACTTAAGATCGATATACAAATATTTATCTGAAAAATAAGAAAATCTTTTAGAAATCAAATTGATCATTCATTTTAGTAAAATTTGACCCTAAAAAATCAAAATCAAATTGACTTTTCAATCTTTTAAAAACAATAAAAGAATATAAGCTATAAGAACTTTGACCTCAAAAAATAAAAATTAAATTGGTTTTTCAATCTTAATAAACGATTGAGATTTAATTTTTATCTAAATTAATAATTAAGATTATCTAATAAAGATGATCTAAGTTATTTTTTTATTTATATTAAAAATTATTTAAACTCGTATAGATTATTTTAAAACTGGAAAAAATGAGACTAATTTGGACAAGTATACGTATCAATTTTCTTAAAAAAACAAAAAGAATTCAAATATTGCCGACAAAATACTATTTTAAGTAATAATCCATGAACAATAATGTTTTTTTATTGCGTTTAGATTGCCCACTCATGAATTCCTTACATGCACCCTGCCACACACAATTCCTCCACGCTCTTCATCCATCAATTCCATTATCCAAAATGAACGGCTAAGATTGGTTCTCGCAATAAAAACGGTTCTCAAATGAACCTTCCCCTATATATATATATATATATATATATATATATAGAAAAACGTTCAAACGAGAACTATTTTTCGTACAATAACTGCGAGAACCAATCTTAGCCGTTCAATGTCCCCTCCTTCGATTGGATTGCCCACGCATGAATTCCTTACATGCACCTTGCCACATTCAATCCCTTCACGCTCTTCATCCATGAATTCCACTTACCACTTGAATGACCAAGATTGGTTCTCGCAATTCTTGTACGAAAAATAGTTCTCGTTTAAACTCTCCCATATATATATATATATATATATAATATGGATCAACATAGTTTCCCTCCTTATACATAGTCCTTGTAGTCCCATTTACATCCATTGATTTCGTAGATTCGAAAAGGGTAGGATCGACATTTCAGTTTTGGTTCCATATGACAGTTATCATTCACGTAACAGTTTCCTTATTTCACGTTCGTTTTCCATTTTCTAGTATATCAACATTCGTAGAATGTTTTCTCCACCATAGTCGTTTGATGATTCAGCCGTTCCTATTATTTGATCAGCGCCTCATTTTTTCTGCTATTGTTGATTACTTCTGGTTCTTTTTCTATTAATACCGATGATGATGATGTATACGACAGTATTTTTTTCGCTGTTCTTTTGTATGTTGTTCATTTGCGGTTGATCTTCACTAACATCGTTTTGTAATTGTTATGTTATGTATATGACGTATTTATTCACATAGAATTAGTGTGTCTTTATATACTGTATGTTAGCTTTCTCTTAGTATTCACCATTTTCAGTTGAACGAAAATGATGATATTGTTCTGTTGTGATGTTATGTATATGTTGTATGTTGGCTTTCTGTTAATATTCAATATATGTAGTTGAACGAAAATGATGATATTGTTCGGTTTTGTTATTATATGATTTTGATATCACATCATTTTGAAATTTATATACTTTTCAGTGTCTATTCATCCGTCATTTGTATATTATTGTGCGAAAATGATGATATATTCTGTTTCTTGTCAATATGATGTATCTGATATATGAATATGATGATAATTGTGTGTCATGGAAATGATGGTATTATCAATGTATGTCTGTTATGAATTATATTTGTTGAGTTATGAATTCTCATCATTTTCATACATCAGTTTGTACACGTTTAAATCTATCCATTTTAACTTATGTATCATGTGCTTTCAAGCATGAACTAATCATTCTTACATCACATATATCATTTTTAGCTTATTCATCATTTTCGTTCAACTGTATGTTCTCTTTCTGTTAGTATTCACTATATGCTATTGAATGAAAATGATGATATGGTTTGGTTTTGTTTTATAACGATTTGATATTACATCATTTTAAAATTTATATACTTTTCTGTGTCAATTCATGTCATTTATATATTGTTGTGCAAAAATGATGATATTTTCAGTTTTCTTATCAATATAATGTATCTGATGTGTGAAAATGATGACAATTGTGTGTCATGAAAATGTGGTTGCAAATGAATTGTTAGCTTATTTATCATTTCAATCATTTTCACACCATCGTGTAAATTAAAATGATATAAATGGTTTTCTAGAGCTATCTTTGAGCATCAAAATGATGTAATTAGTATCACATCTTCAAGTAAATGGACTCAAAATGATAATATGGTTTCTGCAGCCATCATTGAATATCAAAATGATGTATGTAGTATCACACCATCATATAAATGGACTTAAAATGATATAAATAGTTTTCTACAGTCATCTTTGAACATCAAAATGATGTAAGTAGTATCACATGATTATGTAAATGGACTCGAAATGATATAAATGAACTTAAAATGATATAAATGGTTTCCTACAACCATATTTGAAGATTTAAATGATGTAAGTAGTATCACATGATCATGTAAAATTGTAAATGGACTCAAAACGATATAAATGATTTCCTACAGTCATGTTTGAATATCAAAATGATGTAATTAATATCACATCATAATGTAAATGGACTCAAAATGATAAATATGATTTCTGCAGCCATCATTGAACATCATAATGAAGTAAGTTGTATCACACAATAATGTAAATAGACTCAAAATGATGAAAATGATTTATGCAGCCATCATTTACATAAAAAGGAGACGAGGAATGATTTTTAGAAAGTGGGGGATTCGGTCCCACATATTTTGCCAAAAAAATTGAAAGTGGATTTTAGTTTATTGTTTCTTGACAATTTTACCCTTTTTATTATATAAAAGGGAGTTATTTTGGAGTTAATTTTTTGGTTTCTAAAATTAATTTTGTCCATCCATCTTAAGATCCAATGGTCAATATTTAAGGATGGGACTATATAAAAACTAACCCTATATATACATATATATATATATATATATATATATATATATATATATATATATATAATGAAATTCATTAGCATGCCTACTTTACAGGAGTTCTTCAAGATCCAGAAAGTAATTTTAGAAAGAAAAAAAACTTTATAAAACACCCATGATCATATACAATTAGGGTATGTTTGGATAACTAGCTGAAATTGTAGCTCTCGGGAGTTAGAGCTGCAACTTTTATTTAGAGCTGAAATCTAAAGTTTGACAAAGTAGTTGTAGCTTAAAAATATTAAAAAAAAACATAAAATGACATAATAATAAACATTTAAATAAAAAATAAAATTAATCAAAGACTATTTATATAATTTGAGTTTTAAAAGCTTTCAAAAGACTTTAAAAGCTACTTGAAGTAGCTTTTCATTTTGTAGCTTTTATAAGCTTATTTTTAAAAAAAAAGCTCAAGTTACCAAATCAAACTAGTAAAACTTATATTTTACTCCCTTCAAATATACCCTTAAAAAATCTATATTTCATATTCAAACCTGATTTAAAAATATTACTTTAATTCATTATAATAGTAAGAATATAATGATCCAGCGTTTCCTGATTTGACATACTAATTTAAGTATTTTTCTATATATTTTTTCCTAAGGTTAATATTAAATCTTTGAATAGCTGTCACATTTCTTTTATTTTATAATCTTCTAATATAAATAAAATATTAAATTGGATCAATTTATTATATGATCATGTCTATTCATTTAATAGATTAATTTTAATTGTAAAATCTTCACCGTTTATTTTGGTAAATTTTGAAATCTAATTTTGACATTCTTTAATTAAAATTGGATTCAATTTGAACCAAAATTATGAGAAAGAATTTTATATATCTTTCTTAAATAATAAAATATCATATTTGCATACCCAAATTTACAAATATCATATTTATCCTTTATAAAATTTTAAAACATCATATTTAACCATATTCTTAATTTTATTATTTTAAAATATTTTATAATCATTTTAATTTCTTAATTATAACAAATAAAGATTTGATCATAATGTTTCTAATTGTAATAATAATTATCAATGACATGTACCAAAAAAATAATCACATTTTTTCATATCATGTTATCACGTTTCTTCCGTCATGTCTTCATTCCACCTCACATTGATGCTTCCATTGCAGGTTTGGGTATCGACAACGTCTGTCGCTATTTTCTAAAATCTCAATTCTTTCTTGTTTTATAATTATATAATTTTTTTTATTAATGTTTAATATTTACAATCTTTTAAAACAGTACGTGTATCACATGGAAACCTAATCTAGTAAAAATATAAAATATTTACACGAAATACACAAGATTATGTCTATTTTGAGACAATGAGACTACTTGTACATGTAATATTATATTCTACATATACTTTGTTTTTCCTATAGTAGTTCTTTTATTGAATCTAAAAAGATTAAATATAAGATTAGAGTTGTGTTTAATAAAGTTCGTTTAAAAAACATAGTCCTGAAATTTTAATATTCAATCACAGCTGATTCTGTATACAATCATATGTGAATTACGAAAATGCCACTCCATCGAAATTTTTAAAATTTAATATGAACCATTGATGACATTAATCCAAAGGATAAAATTAGTCCCTTAGGACTATGAATTAATTATGGACTATATTGCTCATTCTTCTATAAGATTAACCAAATATATAATATTTAAAATAAGGCAATATATATTATGAGTTATGAGGTCAAAACTGACTTAAGAATACACGTAATGGGTGCTTATTATGTGCTTATTTTATCTGTTTCGAGGGGCTCATTACATACACTTAAAAGATCTGTTTGAAATCGAACATGAACATAAGGACAAACCAAATCTGTCGAACCAAACCTTTCAACAAATACCAGAGAAACCTAAATCGCCGCCATCATAAGGACATGCTTGACTTGCTGTCATACAAGATCTTGCGGTTTAGTATGAAAATAGAACAAAACCCTTTAAAATCACCGTCATTGTTGCGGTGAACTAACACACGAACCAGATCTGTCGCACCAAATATGGGTTTATGGAATTCTTTGTCACTTTAGAACCCTGATCGGACAAATGAAAATCGAACAAACCCTTTCGATTAATAATCAGAAAACGCCCTTTTAGGGTTTCTTGCAGATGAGTTTGAGGCCGACCATAGAACATGATTAGGATTTCTTGCGATTAAACACTTTCAATGGTGTTTTCAAGATGAACATGACAGGTTCTTGAAGATAAACATGATTTAGGATTTACTGCCATCGAATATTGTAACATCCTTGGAATGAGCCTTAACATGTGCGAATTTGGTACGTCAATAATTTTAAATAAATCATAAAATATTTATATTAAAGTTATTTATTTAAGTTATGAAAAATTGTTAAGAAATGAGGTTATAAAAATAATAACCCACAAGTCGGTTCCAAGCTATTCACTTACACAGACATAAACTTCTTTACTCATTTCCTTATGCTTGTTCTTACACTTAAAAAAAGAAATTCAAAGAGAAGTCTATCATCTATGAATTTCCAGCAGCAATTCAAGTTTTAATCTGCTCATCTCTATCATCTTCATCATCTCCTTCACCTTGTAAGTTCATATCTCCATGTGTTCTTCATATTCTTGAATTTTAGGTCTAAATGGGTCAAGGTGATTTAGCAATCAATAATTGATTTTGATGATCCCAATACGTTCCTACATCAATTCTAAGTGTTTAGGAATCAATTTTATGGATTAAAATGTTGAAATTGATTGAATTTGGAGAATTTGTCTAAATGGGTCAAAAAGGGTGATTTTGATCCCAAAGCTTGAATTCGATGTTAAAGTGTGTAAGAAATGTTGTTTCTAGCTTAGTTAGAGTGTATATTTCATATGTGAACACTGAAAATCGGATTGGAATCGATTGGATGTGCTTTGGTAGCAAAAATGGACTGAATAGGGGGCTATTCGACACTGGTCTGTGTGGACATGATTGCGGGTGCAAGGAATGATCCTTGCGGGTGTAATCAGCCTTACGGGCGCAAGAACGATGCTTGCGGCCACAAGGTGCCCTGTTACAGCAAAGAGATTGCTATAATTCTTAAGTATTGATATTTGGGGTGTTTGTTTAGGTAAGCCTGACGATCAGAAAGAACTAGAGCACTACATTTGCCTGCTGTAACTTTCAAGTGAGTGTCGGATAACATAGGAATTAATATACCTATATTATATATTAACAGAAATAAGAAATATGTTAACGAAAGGTAGAATATTTTATTGTATGCATGTGTAAGTTGTTGATATGATATAATATGCACTTGATTAGTGTATGATATGAATCAGGATGATGATATGTGATTATATCGTGCAATGAGATCCGTAATGGATCAGTTATGTGTTTGTAAACGGATCGGACTTGGTGATTGTATAGTCCATTATCGGGGCTAGCGATGGACTGAGATTGCCTTAAGGCCTGCGGGTCGATGATAGCGTTAGCAGTACCTCGATAGGTATTTAGGGCCTTGCAAGCCCAATGCTTCTCGAATGGTTGGGGATCAACTTCTTGCTGTACCCAGTGGAGTCGATTGATTCCATAACGCAGTGGTAGACCGCTACCTGCTCACCCACCGGCACGGTTGATGTGTATGGTATCCTAGTTTGGTGCATTAAGCTAGGCTAGATACCCTGCAAGATATGTTGCCTTCTGACTACGCCAGCTTATCGCGAGATGCTAGGATAACACTGTTTGATCATTGTTGTTGATATATGATGTACTTGTATTGATCTTTATGCTATTTTGCATTCATTAGCTTTAAAAAGTTAACAGATACTCTCCCCCATCCCCTATGATTGCAGTTGATCCTTAGGCTTAAGAGCTTAGGTGCTTGCTAGATTTTGTTTATTTTGGGAGGAACACTTTGTATGCTACATTATGTCTGTAACTTTACTCTGATATGGTTGCCCGTATGATCACAGTAACACTGTTTGTAATAAGTGGCAAGTTTTGATTGTAATTATTAGCCACGTTAAGTCTTCCGTTGTTGTTTAACTTGAAACCAAGTTTTATATATTGTTTGATTTAAATGTAACTAAATGGTTTGAAAACCTAAAATACTAGTTTTTAAAAGAAAAAATCTGGTTCTTAAAATGACGGTGTTACAATTATGACTTAAGTTCTTGAAGATAAAGTCATGGATTGAATAATTTCAAGGTTGTTTACTATTATTACTATTATTATTATTATTTAAATAATTTTATTTATTTTGAATTATTTTTAAATAAGAGAACAAAACATCAACATCCAAGTTATTGTCATGTCAGCAAAACCGGTGAGACGTCAGCATCTTATCTGCTATACCAGGTTGAGTACATAAAAAGGTAATTTTGGGAAGTTTAATACATTAAATGGTAGTTTTTATAGTTGGATGCACATAATAGCAAAAATATAATTCAATACACTTTTCAAAAACTAAACCCTTTAAGTCAATAACACTTTTGTTGTTATAACTATCATCATATTATTACTACCACCATTTTAAATTTGCTTGTTATCTAATATGGAAATAACACTCGAACACGAATCAAACATGAAAAATAGCATAACGTAACATTAAGAGGTAGGGGATTTGTTGGTAGGTGTATTCTTTTAGGGCATGCTTAATTGATTTTGAAAATTTTTAGGCTAATTTGAACGCAAAACCAATTTTGCATTAGAACATTTACTTTAGTTATGTATATGTTGAGTGTCTTACCTAAAGGTGGCTTTGTATATTCAAGAGAGCTGTTTTTTTATATAATTTTTAGTTATTAATTAAGGTAAATTTGTTTAACACTTTACTTTAACCTATTTTGCTTACCCTTAGACATTTAATTTATATTTGAATTTTTTTAATATCTTAACTTTTACTTAATTATGGTTTTCCCATTTTTCTTACATGTAATAGGAGATAAAATATTTTTTTTTATCTGTGAACTAAATTTTACAGTTAAGTCATTAAAAGTAACAGGTTATTTGATAGCTAAAAGTAAGTTTCAAAGTTTGAGACTTATACCACTTTAATATTGTATTATAGTTTATCTTTTGTTATTTCATTATTAATCTTGTATAATTAAATAATCTTCTTTACAAGCTTTTATCAAAACAAAATATTTCTATTCATTTCTTTTATTTTTCTACTAATACTAAAGATATAATTTATTAGTGGATAAAAGGTATATGCTACTAGCAACATATAAGTTAGATACTGTCATATTTACATACATTTTTAATAAGCAAATATCAAAATAACAAAATTACTCTAGATATATAACGACAACTAATTTAGATACTAAAACAGTAAGTAACTCTTATATATACATATATATATATATATATATATGAATATATAAACCTATTTGGGTCTTTTTAAGTGCCCAAAGGACTAATATTGTAACGAGATATAAACCGCATGGATCAATGTTGTAATTTTTGAAGCATGAAGACTAAATGTGAAAATTCATATAAACCACAGGGACCAAAAATTTAATTAACTCTATATTATATAATAAGATAAGATAATATATGATTGTTTAACAAAATATTATGTAAAAAAAAAATATTATGATAAAATACTTAACGCTTAATAATTCAGAATATAATTTAAAATATCACGATTCAATAATATTTTTCTGATTTATTTAGCAATGTTTTTCTAATTTAATTAAACAACAAACCAATGAAACTAAAACACAGAATATTGATATATTCATTAACCCTAAAATAACTTGCAAGACACCTGTTACCCATTCTCCAAACACCCCCTACCCTCCCTTTCTCTCTCTCGGAAAAAAAAAAAGGAAAAAGAAAAGACAGACAGAGACACTGTATCCCCTTGGCTTCATCTTCCCCAGAAGCTCATAACCCTCTACTTGTGAGTTGTGACCCAAAGCTTATGAACAAAAAACCCCCCCTTTGACCCATCCAACTAATAGTCTCTATGTGGGTTACAGCAAAGCATCAATTTTGCATTTACCACTTGTACATCTTGCATAAAAGCTTGTACCTTTTGTCATCTTCTCTCTCATTAATCCCCAAAACAAAGCCGAACCGTTCAACACCTCTCTCTCACTCTATATTTCTATCTAATCTTCTCTCTCTGTAACTAAAGTGAAGTTTTTACTCACTGTTCAAAAATCCCACCTTTTTCTTTCTCTCTCTAAAAATCATTGCTTTTTTTTTTCGTAGAGAGAGAAACTTGAAGCAAACAAAAATGGTGGTCTAGTGACTGAGAGCGACTGTGTTTAATTTGTGGGTTTATTGTTTTTTCTTTTTCTACTTCTACCACCATGGATACAGTTGAAGCTACGAAAATGGTGATGTCAAGGATCCAAAAATTAGATCCAGAAAACGCTTCAAGAATCATGGGTTACATACTCATACAAGACCAAGGTGAGAATGAGATGATAAGACTCGCTTTTGGCCCGGAAAACCTTCTTGTTTCAGTCATAAAACAAGCCAAAGCTTTCTTAGACATTTCGTCGAACGCTTCATCTGCACCTTCTACTCCTTCTCTGTTCATCCACCGAAATTCACCTCAAGTCGTCATCCCAAGTAATGGGTTTCACCACATGAACCCTCCCTCACCCAGCTCTCCTTGGTCTTTATCTGGGTCTTTCTCCGATCAACACCACCACCGTGGTAGTCCTCGTCCGGCGTCTTATGCTTCCGTGGTGAACGGTGGTGGTTCATCTGCTTCTTCGTTTTACAACAATTTTAACGATCCCGTCGACGAGTATAGTACTAACAACGGTCTACAAGTTGTTCCCGATCAACTTCCGTTCTTTGACGAATCTAAAAATGTCGATTTTAACGAACAAATGGCGGCGAGCCCTGGTGGCCGGAGTGACTCCGTTCTTTTCCCTTACACTACCGATACTTCAAACTGGTCAATCGAGTCTGGTAGCTGTGGAGACGCTCATCATCACCATTTACACCGGAGAAGCTGCTCTGTAAACGATGTTTTTCTCGCCGGTGGAGGTGGAAACGACGATATAAATGGTGGGCTTGGTGGTTGGAGACCGTGCATGTACTTCGCTCGAGGGTTTTGTAAAAACGGGACTTCTTGTAAGTTTGTTCATGGTAATGGTGGGTTTGGAGAAGAAATTGGGCTCGGTTCATCTTCTCCGACGGCCTTTTCCGGTTCACCCACCGGAAAAATCGATGCTTTTGAAGATTTGCTTAGGATTAAAGCCATTCAACAACAGCAGCAAAGAATTGCAGCCATGGCTGGTGGAGGTGTTCCTCCTTTTCCATTCAACAGGTGCATGAACTTTCTCAATGAGAATCCTAGGTAAAGTTTTTATCTTTTATATATTATCTGAGAAAAAAACTCTAAACTTTATTGATTATTTTTCAACTGATATGTTGGATTTATTTAGTATGATGAAAAAGAGGAACAGCATAATTATTCTTCAATTATATGTTATTATTAGTTCTTTAAAGGGTTCTTTTTTGGTTTTTCATGTTGGATTTGTTCTTGAAATGGATTGAAAATGAAAAAAGGAATCTTTGCTTGTATTTGTAGATAAAGTTCTGTTATGTTTGCCTTTGGAACATGATTTATTCCTTTCTCCATTTTCCCAGCAGCTTGATTTATAAAACTTTATATAATTTAATCAGAAAAGAACCATGACTGTGTGTTAGTGATGTATTTTTAGATCAGCAGCAGCTGCATTGATGATGGGTGATGAATTTCACAAGTTTGGTCGGTGCCGACCCGATCGCAATGATTTTGGTCCGATGGGTTTTGGGAATTCGAATTCGAGTTCTCGACAAATTTACTTGACATTTCCGGCTGATAGTACTTTCAAAGAAGAAGATGTTTCGAATTACTTCAGGTAATTATTTCTAATATTTATATGTTCTTTTGTCTGCCTTTGATAGTTATGATTATATCCTTTCTTTAGCTAATAAAAGCTTTTTTTAATGTTTTGAAGCATGTTTGGACCGGTTCAAGATGTGAGGATCCCTTATCAGCAAAAAAGGATGTTTGGGTTTGTTACGTTTATGCTCCCAGAGACTGTGAAGGCAATTTTAGCCAAAGGGAACCCGCACTTTGTATGCGATTCACGAGTGCTTGTTAAGCCATATAAGGAGAAGGGAAAAATACCCGACAAGTATGACTATCTTTGACTGTTTTGCTTTATTAATTTTTCTTGTTTACATTATAACTTGGATCGATTAACTTGCTTATCTTATGTAGGAAGCATCAGCAACAGATTGAAAGAGGAGATTTCTCTGGTTGTCTGAGTCCAACTGCACTTGAATCTGCTGAGCCATTTGATCATATACCCTTTGGTGAGCAAAAATACAGACATTTCATTCTTTTAACACTTGAACTTTTTTAAAAATAAAATTATGCAGGTTGAGTGTTTTGGTATCCAATTGTTTCTCACTCCAGGTGCTAGAATGTTTAATCATGAGATGATGTTAAGAAGAAAATTAGAGGAGCAAGAACTGCATCAGGCAATTGAATTCCAAGACAGAAGATTGATGAATCTGCAGTTAACAGACCTTAAAAATCATCAGTTGCAACGGAATTTATCTCTAGGTGCTACTATTTCTTCACCGACTCAGATAAACCAAAATCTCATGTTTTCATCTGATAGCAACCATGAAGAACTTGTTTCTGGAGGTAGTTTAAATATTCGTTACGTTACATGTTGTATTACTCTTTTATTTCCCTTACTCTAATTACTAACGAAAGTTGATCTATAACATTTGTAGGAAAAAGTGGCTCACAAAATGGCACAAATTCTCAGAGTGATGAATCTGATCCCATTGTGCCGCCAGAAGTAAAGGAAGAAAGCTCTGATAAGAATGAAACAGATAAACACCAAAGGTTTGGATTTTATGTTACTGTAATCCTCCAAGTTTCCAATCAAAACAAATAATGGTTATGCACAGTATATTTTCTGTGTGGTCATTTAATCTAGTATGTATCGTTCAACTTGCAGCTTAGAACACGCACTTCCTGATAACTTGTTTGCTTCACCGACAAAATCAGCCACCACAGACCACCAGACCAGTTTCTCAGCCGGTATGCCTGAAACTGATTATGGTGCTGCAATTCCAATCCATGTTACTTCCAAATGCCAAGGTGTAAATCAAAGCGATACATCTCTTTTCTTGCGTTTCTTCTATTTGTGATAAAAGTTTAAAAATTTTAATCGATCTTTCTTCTCTTTTCTATAATAAGATCAAGTGTTGTGCCAAATTGGTATTTGTTACTATTTACCAGATTTTCATTTCTGTTTCTTTGGGCGAGAAGCCATTGAAATGTAGGTGATTTTCGGCTATGCAATGGCGATCATGGATCATTTTTAACTTTGCCTGGTAAAAAAATCTCTCTTTTTTTTCCGAATAATTAAACAAAGTCGATCAGTACCATTGGATCCAATAAACTTGAATTCTTTCAGCCAATCCTAATAAAACATGCGGGCCGATATAATAAAGTGACTAGGTCAATACATAGGTTTTAACACCTAATAAGATTAAATCATGTTAATACCAAAATAGGATTTATTTTTGTTGAATCATGTTTGGTCTTTTATGTTGTATTTTCTTGTTTGGTTGCAGGAGTAGGAGCAGGATATACCTAAGGGGAAAAACACCATCAACACCAAAAAGAAAGAAAACAAAAGGATCTATTAGGAAGACTTCAAGACTATTATCATCTTCAATACCTCCCTCCCCATACTACTTACAACTATACATAGTATGCAATACATAAACAAAAAACAAGGATAGATGAACTGATTTTATGGGAGTAGGGTATCTTTGTTTGTTAACTTTTGTACCCTTCCCTTCAACTGTGTGCTGGACCCCCCACCCCACCCCCACCAAACACTCATTGAACCATGCATATAACAAATCAAAAGAAAAAAAGGGTAGTGGTTAGCAACTTTTTTATTTTTTTTTACTTCTGTCAAATTTTACTTGCACTGTTCTACATGGTAGTTCCTTTCTGCTCAATCATGTCTACTCTAGATTTGATCTTTTTAGTGCCCTTTATTACTCCGAAATTACGCGATTTACGATTTACTTCTTTCTTGACAATCGCGGGTCGAACGGCGGAGGCCTTTTTGGGGTCACGAATGGTTATGCATGTGTATATTATTAACGTGGGAACTAAGAGACAAAAGGGTAAAAGAATTGAGGTATGAAGTCTGATTTAGGCCGGATGCGAGTAGAGCTGTTTTTTCTGACTTTTATGTTGTTTTTTAATCATTCTTTTGACAAACAAGTTCAAGAGGTGAGGGCCATAGGAGAGCATATTATTTTATATTGTTAGACATGATTTTAGCTTTTTTTTTGTTTAGTAGGTTTGGCTCTTGTGGAATTTATAGCATACCTATTTTAAGTTATTATACTATATGCAAGTTTAAGCACATTATTGTTAGTTGTACATTGTGCATTGGAAGTTGTACATTTGAGTGATTAATTGGCTAGCAAAGCAACAAGCAAAGAGGGGAGGAAAAAAAAGTAGATAGATGAATGGAATGGAGCGAAATTAGATTTAAAGGAAACTTTAGATGAGTCATTTGTCTGATTTCTTGGTTTCTTTGAGGCTGGACATGAAGGGAAGAGGTCCACAATGTCACATGGGGGGCTGACAGCCCATTTCAATGGTATCTTCAGAGTACCACACTGCTTTCACTTTCAGTATTTCCTGGCTTCATTCACATATTATTGTTAGTGTGTGTGTGTGTGGCCTTTTGTTTTGATAGGCATTAGTGCATTTCTGTTTTGGCATGTTTACTCAATTATGGCTTGATGGTACATGTCCTTTCAAGAGAGCAATAATGATGTACAACTTGCACATCATGCACTAAAAATTGCCTTACATGTAGATCATACCTCCAGAGTACAAGATTTTGAGACCCGATTGGAGGACGAGTTTTGCATGCCATTAATTGACTTTGGCTTACGTACAACTGTTGATGCAATTGGTACACCACTTCAATGCATGACTTAATGATGGTACTTGTTATGGTACCTATTAACAACCTTAGGAGTTAGGATGTTGAGACTCAACAAGAATACTGACCTTGGTGGAGGTACAATCAGAGAAGCGTATGGTACTACACTTTATTGCACAACTCAGGAAGTAAAATTGCACTTTTGTAGTTCAAGATTTTGAGACCCAATTAAAGGATGGGTCTTGTTGACCTGCAGCCAAGATGCATGTGGTACAAACATTTAATGCATGCGTTGAAGATCTCCAACCCCAATTCCTTTTTGTGCCATAATTGAGATTTGTTGTGTTACAAGCAAAGATGCATATGGTACACACACTTGAATGCATGACACATGAATGGGGTTTAGGAGTGATGATGGTGGATTTTGCTGTTTGTGTCTCTTTCATGATTGTGTGTTGTATTTAATATGATTGATGGGAGCTTAATCCATCAAAATATACCACCAAAACAAAAAGTTAGGGAATATTTAAATAAAATGTTGGCATGTGGTTACATCAATATCTTTCTTTAGTTGTATACTTTTGCCTAAAATAAAATGCAGTCATGTGGTTACATCAATGGTCTATTATTAGTGTTTTTTCTACATGTTTTATGCCTTCCAAACATTTGTTTACCTTACAAATCTATGTCCTG
Source organism: Dittrichia graveolens (assembly GCA_038502395.1). Taxonomy (NCBI): domain Eukaryota; kingdom Viridiplantae; phylum Streptophyta; class Magnoliopsida; order Asterales; family Asteraceae; genus Dittrichia; species Dittrichia graveolens. The sequence goes on from JARJIL010000003.1 coordinate 10,119,865, forward strand.
TCCCTTTTTATTTGCTATATTTTAATTTCATGTATGAAACTTGTATTTCCTAAACTGGACATCATTTGTTGCATGTATGGACATTGGCCAAAAGTAAGTTTTACTTACTAACTTTAATAGCCTAAATGAATAGTAAAGTGGCTATGGTGGTTATAAATTTCATTATGGGTCATAGAATTTGATGAGTTGGCGAATTTTGTATCATAATGACGTGACAGTGTGATGAATAGTGGATATAGAAGTTGTAATTCGAATCCGCGAATCGAGGTAGAAAGCTGTCTAATCCGAACAATTCAAGAAGCCGAAAATCGATTCAATGTACAATCCTAGCTGGGGGTGACCAGTCTCTTTGTTTCAAGGGTTGTAAATCATAATCCCTAATTTCCTATGACTATATATGTTTGCCGACAGCAGGGACCTTTTCTTAGATAAAGCAATGGTAAAAGATGGGATATTTATGTCAACAATGCCTCCATTGCTGAGGGAAAGAAAATCAGCATTAGGTAAGAATAAATACCTCGCATTGAATGTTATTCATCTAATGATTGAGGTCCAAAACATATATATATATATATATATATATATATATATATATATATATATATATATATATATATATATATATATAAGAAGCTAGGTTCACTACAAAAAATATATCATTTATCCATGCTTCGTAAAAGGCGTGTAAAAAATTTAAGTGTTGCAACACTTATAATTGTGAAAAATAATTTAAAAAATAAAGAAAAAACTCAATATTTACGTATATTATGTTTTAAATTGATCATACTATGTATATTTTATGAAATAATTAAAATACTCCGTTGATCAACTTTTGATGTAAAATTGTTAAATAATACAACTGGGTTCGTAATTTCTAATTTTATATGAATATTTTTATGTTTGTATGTGTGTATAAATTATTTTGGTAGATGGGGAAAAATCCCCAATTTTCCACGGGGATTCCCGATGCATTTATATTCCCTGGCGGAGATGGGGGCTAGGAACAGGGATAGGGATAAGGATGAGAAGTGCAATATCTGATATTCCCTAATCCGTTGCTATCTCTATTGGTACTGTCGTAATGACGAGCTTGATAATAACTTGAGGCAAAAAAAAGAGGGTGGTGACTTAAGTCTAGCCTCCAAATGAACTGCAAAACTGAAAACACGCCAGCCCACATGAGCGGCCGGCTCCTGTGGTACGTAAACCCCTCGATCGACACTTCATCGGTACTTAAATGATCAGTAATTTGTATGAAAAGAAGAAGAAAATGTGAATTTGCCATCTTTGAAGTGAGAACATTAAAATCTTTCAAACATGGAAAAACTGAATTAAAAATCCATAATTAAAAATGTTAATTTAGTTTGCCATCTTTGAAGTTTGGCTTTGTGAGAGGTGGTTGTGGGTTTTAACTCTAGTTCCCAATATATGTCACATTTTAATTATTATACACACACTAGCTAGCTAGATATATATGTTGCTTCAAAAGCATTAAAGTTTGTGGGAATTGAAGGGGTGAAAGATGAAATTACTTATAAGTGTACAATAAGATTATTAATTGTTTGTGTACATATATGATGGATTTTATTGAGATTCCAAAATATCATCAACTGTACAAACAGTGAGGGAGGCATGCATGCATGCATGTGATGGGAGTAGAAGGAAGATGCACCAAGTTTCTTATCAATGGCACAACACCCTTTCGCTTTCAATTTCATGGGCTTTAGTTTCCTAGTCTATAAAAGTGGTAACTTCAATTCCTTCACATGTGGAATCTTTTTTATCACTTCATTTGGACTCTAGTTTCCTGTAGATTTATTTGCATCCCATTTGATATTGACAATTCCTCAAACTCCTGCCTCTATTCTACTTTTCTTTTTTTTTTTTGCTTAAAATTTGAATATGGAGTCGTCACTTCCTATCATTCTCTGTACACCCTTATGCCAGTTTTTTACTCCCATCCATCACTCGATTAACCATGGTATGATCACGTACTTTCCACCACATCAAATTTTATGATCCACACGCTACTCAACTAACTAATCATAAATTGAAAAAAGAAAAACCGCAGTTGGCCCACCTCCCGGCCATCACAACGCGGCTTTAATTTCTTTGTGTGATCTTTTTCACGCCAAGTCACCACCATGCGGTGTGTAGAGTTTTCAATTTATATCCTTTAACGTGTGACAAGACATTTACAAAAGTTAAAACTTAAAAATAGGAGAAACTCACACTCAAAGCTAGGCACTTGCAAATCGACTAAATACATATATCATGTAAGTTTGTGGGGTTCTAACTTAAAACCAATTGGTTATAAGTGGAGTAGCCCAAACCCTTATTAAGCACATTACAAGATTAATCTTCGTCCGATATGGGACATTACTCAACATATCAATGCTCTTAGGCCACACATATAGTGAGTGTTAGGTTGATCGGGTAGCTTGGCTACACCAATACGCCCCTCAAATCGGGTAAGTTTGGGTTCCTCATTCAGGTTCACCATCCCGATCATCTTCTCTCTCCATCTCTCTCATCTCTTTTCTCTCTTTCTCTCGCTCTCTCTAATATATATATTATTTAAAAAAAAAATAAGGTTAGTTTGAGTAGACTATACTAGAGTTTTAGGTTGAAAAAGGAAAGAAACAAGAAAGTGATATGACATTGATGTGGTATTCGGATTGGGTAACCCGAATGACATGCGATACGGATGGTCTTAGGGGGCTGTAGTGGGCAGCGTAATGCCATTAAACGGAAACAAATATCATTGCGTGATCTCCATAGATGTGCCGGCATGACCCAATGCATGATTCATGATGATTCAAACATGCCCAACATCATGTTGTACTTGTATCGATCTCTTTGTTTTTCATTTTTTGTGTGTTAAAAGTGTTGGTGTACGTGGTTGTGTGATTGCGTGATAAATGAAGTAAGGGATTTGTGGTGCTTAATGATGACTTGTGTGATGTAAGATAAACTAATATGGCGTTGGATGATAACGTGATGATCGATGGTGTGATAAACCGATAGGAGTATAGGACACGGTAAGACGTCTTAATGTAAAAGTGTGGATAAATAAAATCCATATAAAAAATGAAGCTCTTTTTCAATCTTTTATAGTTATTATATCTACCAAATTAAAAACGTTTAAATAATAAAATTATCTCTAATCTCTAAATATAAATAAAAGACTAGTATGGATAGTTTTTATTAGATAATCATAACCTTTTATTTTGGTAAAATTAAATTTCAACTAGAAATTGAAAAAATAAATTTGATTTTGATTTTTAGAAGTCATAGATCTTTAATTTTACTCAAAATTATTATAGATTATTTTATATATGACATTCTTAAATTTTAAAATATCCACCACAACAAATATGGGGTTTCCTCACGCTATATTAAAAGTGTGTAGAATTTTTTAAAAATGTACACTTAAAATTACGTAGAATAGTTTAAACAAAATGTAGGTAAAAACATAAAAAAACTCCCACTTTTAAATTTATAATATTGATTTTAAAAAGTTCACACTTTTAAATGTGTAAAAATAGTAACTAATAAAAATTGAGAAAAGTTCACGCTTAAAAGCGTGAACTTTTATAACATAGAGATGTTTTCAATTTTTCACACTTAAATATGTAAAAACTTTAATTATTTGTTCATATTAATAAATGCGATACTTTAACTATATTTATCATATTTTTACATTTGAACTTTGCAAAAAAATTTATCACATCATATTTTTTCACACTTGTTTATAATTATTTACATTTTAAAGTGTGAAATTATTACTAAAAAAGTGTGAAAAATTAATATATTTGTTGTAGTGATCGTATTTACTCACTCTAATTTATAAATATCATATTTACTTCTTATAACATTTCAAAATAACATATTAAATCAAATTCTTAGTTTTATCATTTTAAAATATTTTATGATCATTTTAAACTTTTTTTTAAAATATAATCAATAAATATGTGATATTATTGCTTATTATTGTAACCATAATGATCGATGATATATACAAGAAATACAACAACGTATCTTCATATTATGATACCACATTGCTACCATCACGTCTGCCTCTTCGCGTCAACGCTTTCATCGTTGATCTTGACGTTGAAGACGTCTGTCGTCATTTTTTTAAACTCTTATTTCTTTTACGTTTTATAATTATTTAATATTTTCTATAATATTTAACATTTATTATTATTTTAAACTAACCCGTGTATAAACCGGTATTTAATAAGGTACTTGTATATAGTCCTAAGTACGTATGAACCGATGATTATTTGTACTTTAATTTAATGAAATCGATGAACCATGTCTGGCTTGTATGCCGGGTTTTTTTTTATTTTATTTTTTTGGTTATGAGACTTATTGTTCAAGTAACAGGATAGTCCATTTCAATATACACTCACCAAACCAAACAAAATCTTGTTTTTTTTACGTTTTTGACATTATATATTTTTTATATTTATTTGAGCTGTTAATACCTATTTAAGGTTTTCTTGGCTTTTCTTGAAAAATTTCTGTGTTTCTTTTTCGTTTTTATTGTTTTAGCTATTATTATTATTATTAACCCTACAAGATTTTTATTTTAGTATAACAAATTATATATAAACAAGCACGTCGTGTATTTGTGATGGTGAAAAATGAAATCTTTCAAACTTTCCTATAAAACTCTTATTAAAAAACAATGAATTGACACTACGACAAATATGGATTTTCAACACGCTTTATTAAAAGCGTGTAGACTTTTTAAAAAAGAGTTAATTGTTAAATTGGTTCTTTAACTTTGTCATTTCTTCCGATTTGATCCTTTAACTTTAAAAATGACTAAGATGGACCTTAAACATCCACTTTGTGGTTTGAATGGTCCTTTTTTCAGTTGACCGTTAATCAAATTTGTTAAAATAGGGTAAAATGACAATTATACCCTTTTATTTATTATTTATTCATTAAAATTTTATTAATAGTTACTATATATTTACCAGGGTTATAAACTTTCTCATAAAGAACCTCTACACACTCTCTTTGACCAAACCACCACCACCACCACTACCACCGACACTATCTCCCACCACCGCTCTACCGCCGACAACCACTCCCACCATCGCTTTATCGCCGGCAACCACCACCACTGCCACTTTTCTCGTCCTCGCATCTCTGTCTTTCACTCTTCTTTTCTTTCTCGACACTTCTCTCTCCTCTCTCTATCTCTCTCACTGTGAAACCACCACCGCCTCATCACCAAACACTCCTCCCTTCTCTCTCTGTTTCTATGAAAGCATCACCACCATCGCCTCATCTTAAAACGATTTGGGGTATAGATCTAGTGTTTTCACACGATTTAGGTGCATATCTAAGGGTTCCACACGATTTGGGTACAGATCTAGGGGTTTCACACGATTTAGGTACAGATCTAGGGTTTGTGGGTGTATGTATGAAGGATGATCGAGGAGAGTGAGAACAGATGGTGTAGCGGTGGTGGCGGCGGTGCTTCTTGCAGATCTAAGGTGGACAATGGTTCACTTTAATCTTTACCAAGAGAGGTAAAGCTTGAAGCTAATGTTGTCGGCAATGGTGGGTGCCATTGTGGTTGAGATTGAAATACAACCATCGGCGAAATACGCTGAAAAATAACATGAAAGAAAAGAAAGGAGTGGAAGTGAAAGATTTTTAAAGAAAGGGGTTTTACAGAGAGAGAGAGAGAACAAAGAGGGTGGTGGCAGTGGTGTTGGAGGGTGGTGGGGGCGGTGGTTATGGAGAGAGTGGTGGGGAGGGTGGCAGATTGAAAGTGAGAGAGGGGAGAGAGAGTGTGTGTATATGGAGCGGGAGAGAATATATATTTTTATATATTTTTAAATAATTAAATCTTATTTTAATCAATACAAAATAGAAAAGATGATAAAAGGACCAAATTACCATTGACTTAACAGAGTTGATTAACAGTCAACTAACGAAATGACCATTTAGACCGAAAAGTATATGTTTAAGACCCATCTTGATCACTTTTGAAGTTAAAGGACCAAATCGGAAGAAATGAAATAGTTAAAGGACCAAATTGACAATTAACTCTTAAAAAAATACACACTTAAAAATGCGTAGAATAGTTTAAACAAAATAGAGGTAAAAGCAACAAAAAAGCTCACATTTTTAAATGTGTAATAATGATTTTAAAAAGTTCACACTTTTAAATGTGTAAAAATAGTAATTAATAAAAATTGAGAAACTTTCACGCTTAAAAATGTGAACTTTTATAACATAGAAATGTTTTCAACATCTTCAATCTTAAAAATGTAAATATTTTAATTATTTGTTCGTACTAATAAATGCGATACTTTAACTATATTTATCACATTTTTACATGTGAATTTTATTAAAAAAAATTGTCACTTCATATTTTTTTCATACTTGTTTATAATTCTTTACATTTTAAAGTGTGAAAATATTACTAAAAACGTTTGAAAAATCAACATATTTGTTGTAGTGTGAATACTTCATCGATTCCACTAGGCAAACCTCTAACATAGACATTATATGCATTGCAGAACTCCTCTTGTAGTTATTGTGGAATGTAGGGCTACCAATCTTGACCATACCATAGACAAACATTTATTGCTCAAAATTCACAATTTCCATCATTACTTACATCTTGTATACGTGTGATGTAGAGAAGAAAGACACCCACAATTACATTGATAGGTGTAAATAACATGTTTGAAAGTCAAGTACGAATTACGTCAAATTGATTTCTCGTACAAGTCTATGAAGTATGAACTTTGCCTTAGGGGTTCCTCATTCAAACTTGATAGAACTTTGGTTCGTTAGTTCCTTATTCAAGTTTATCATGTCTGAACCATTTCTAGTTCCTTATTCAAATCCCTAAATTAAACCTAACGAACTTTGATGTGTTTGGAACTTTAGTTTGAAGATTATTAACACACTTGATATATTATTGGACATCTATGGTTATTATATCTAATTGAGGGTTTAATAATCAACTTTAATGATGACTCAAATATCCACCTCAACTTTCTTAGGGTTGGTTTGGTTGAAAATAAGAGGGAAGGGATTGGGATTTCAAATCCTATAGGTGTGGGATTTCAAAATCCTTGGGAGAAGGTGGTATTTCTAAATCCTTCATATGTGGGATTTCATAATCCGGATTTATCTAACCAACAAATCACAGTTCGCCTTCATCACATTAACTGACTCTTCACTCTCGCTGTCGCTACCGTAATCGGTCACCACCATAACCGTCACCGACATCACCATTGTCGCCCACCCCCACCGCCGTGACCGTTTCCCTTCACCGTCTCCATATTGTTGTCTCGAACGAAAAACAGTTCTCATTTGAATAGCTTCTTATGTGTGTGTATATAGATAGAGAGATAGATAGGGGATGGTTATTTAGAGAATTAAAAATTACATGAGAACGAGAGAGGTTTAAACCATCATTAAAAACCACAGAGGGGTAATTTAGGAATAATCTCTCGCATATCTTTGGTTAAAATAAATACACAATCTTCGTCGTCAATTAATCATCTTCGCATCCATTCCTATCACAAATTAAAACAAATCTTCGTCGCCAATTATTTAGAATTTCAAAATCGAATCGTGAATTGAGAAAAAAAATTCAATTTTTTGATTGAATCGAAAAAAAAAAGCAACATAGCACAAACTAGATGTATCATATATTGATTCATGTCTGAAATATTAGAAAAAAGTGAAGCAGTACACAGAGACATAACTATCATTGGTTCATAACTGAAATATGAAAGGAAAATGCAATAGTAGAGAAGAAGCAACATATATCGTTGGTTTATGTCTGAAATATCAAACAACAAAAAGTGAAGCACTTAATTCATATATGAATTATCATATATTGATTCATATATGTAGCATATATTGATTCATTTTTTAACTAACATAGCAAAAGCAAGATGTATCATACATTGATTCATGCTTGAAATATCATTGGTTAATGTCTGAAATATCAAGCTAAAAAAGTGAAACATTTGATTCATATATGAAATATTAAAGAAAAAAGTGTAGCGGTAAAGCAAAAACATACATATTATTGATTCATATCTGAAAAAGCATTAGTTCATATATGAAATATAATTATTTCATATATGAAATAACAAAGAAAAAAAGTGGAGCAATGAAGCAGAAACATACATATAATTTATATATGAAATATTAAAGAAAAAAAAAGTAAAGCAGTAGAGCAGAATCATACAAACAGACAAATGTTATTTCAGATATGAAACATGTCAAACTTTATAAAATTGTGATAAGTACAAAATTGCTACCATGTAAATTTTTTAAGCACTCTTTAAATCTACGTTCAGATCTACATTTGATTATAAATTGAATTACTGAGATTGAGTCTCTTATTCTCATATAATTTGTCATTCTTATTTGAACCTCCATATATATATATATGTATATATATGTAGTGAAAAAATCATTTAAGAATCGTTTTTATTGCGAGTACTACGAGTACCATTTGCAACCGTCATTAATGCTCATTAATAGGGGTATTTTGGTCTTTTATATAATTTTCCAACTATGAATCGCATCCGCGTGAGTTGTCATTAAAGATCGAACCTTGATTTTTCCGAAATACTCCTCATTAAAGCATCATCAATGAGTCATCATTTTTATTGGCCGTTGATTTATTTTAATCAATGACCAAGATTGGTTTTGACGGTACTTGCAATAAAAACAGTTCTTAAATGAACCATCCATGTATATATTGTTGGGGTTTGTTCGGTTTTTAAAAATATATTTTAGCAACGGAAGCATGAACAACAATTTTAAACTTTTAAAACTCCCCACCAATGATCCATATGCAAGCCTTAAGAAACAAAACAACCATAGGGTGTTTAGAACTACAACCTTTGTAGCGTGAGTAAACCGTTGGTGAAGTGGTTGATCTATGAGAAGCCAAGAGAAGACTTCCTCCAAGGTATCCACAAATCAATGAGTCCAACACCTCCAAGATGCTAGTCTCTCCAACCCTTGATATTCAAGAATGCAAGCAACAACCTTTGTTCTTCTTCTTGAACTAGATGTATGTATTTTGAGTACGTGTTTATGTATCACCTTTGCTAACTTGAAGAACACCAATACTAGAGAGTAAGGATGTTTTTCAATTATAAAACACTTAGAACAATTCTAAGAACACAAAAAAAGGTGATAGCATGCAAGTATGTTACAAAAGGGACCATGCATGTAATTATAAAAGTCAAGAAGCAAAGCAAGAGAGGGAGGACCCCCTCCCTTGCATTATGGACGAAAATTAGAGGGGGGAGGGTCCCCTCTTGCCTCTTGCTTCCTTACTTGTCCCATACATGCATGTCTTGGTTAAGTCTTATGCAAGAATACACCATATGACCCCTTTCTTGCTCATTGTGAGAATTTCTAGCTATTAATCTTTTAAATATATAAAAGATATACTAGATATGTCATACTATGTATAAAATACATCTACATGTATTTTATATACATACTTGATTGTTACTAGTAACTCTTTACTTGTAACAAGGATATACATACATTTATATAATTGTTACTAGTAACAATTTACTTGTAACAAATATATATTTATATATATATATATATATTCATACATATATATATATAATCATATGTTTATATTTATGTATTTGATATGCATTACCTTATATCAATATATAAAAGTGATATTATTATTTCACATAAATAATAATATGCAACAATGCATATATACTTATATATATATATATAATGAGTTGGAAACATATTTAAATCATATTCAAATATGTAATTGGTGTTCATTGATTGTAAATGTATGACCCTATGGGTTTATTAATTTATTATCAGTAAGATCGTATTAATTTGTGTCTTGTGTACATACAACCAACATATATATATATACACTAGCATTATACCCGGGCAATGTTGCAACGGTAAATAGTTTATGTTTTACAACATGTCACTTTAAAGAATGTAATGATACGTTATTCGTGCGATTCAATGTCATGAACAAGTTTTCTACCACAACTTGTCCGTATTAAGACATTAAAATAAGAAAAAAATATATTTATAAAATAAGAAGAGAGAAGTTAATAAGATTTTAAAAATAAATATGGGTGAATAATTGTGTTTGTGTGAGAGAGTCTATTTTAAATAAACAAAAAGTTAAAGTAAATTTGGAAAGAGAATGAAATGGTTAAAGATATGATAGATGAGATTAATTTAAATAGAATAAAAGGTTAAGATTTATCTTGATTAGATTTTAAGAATTTTTAAAATTAAGAAAAAAAAATATTAAATGATTTATATAACAGTATAGAGTACGTGCATCATGAGTGGGTGATGACGTAGCTCCCCTTATATATATATATATAAGGCAAAGCTAGGGACATCGATCACAAGCGTGCAATTTCAAAGGGTTTAACTTTAACGTACTGGCCCCATAGAGAGCGAGCAATCGCAATATATCGCTGTTGGAGGAAAAGCAGTTCACTTCTGCCACATCAGGTTTATTTATCTGATCGAACTTTTTTTATTTCATGGGTTAATTACTTTCTTTATAAAACATAAAAAAAAAACTCTTTTAATGCTAAAGTAACTTTTAATCAAATTTTATGAAGGTAAAAGTTTGTATATTAATAAAAGACTCTAGTAAAATTACAATGTAAATGTTAGATACAACACTCTTATGTAGCTTTATCTAAATCGCTATTTATTAAGAAAAGTCTAGTTTATTTTACCAAAATGTATTTTAACTTATCAATTTTGTTATTTTATGTATCAGACTTTAAAATTTTCTATTATGTGTATCAAATATTTAATTTGTCACTATTGTTTGTATTAAACTATTTATTGTACGTATGTACTAAATTTATATAACCAAAATACATATAATATCAACAAGTTGAAAGTTTAATACACATAATAGAAAATTTTAAAGTTTAATACACACAATAATAAAACGTGACAGAATGATATATTTTGATAAACTAAACCTTACAAAAATTAATTTGTATAGTATAGCATCCACTCTAAGTACTATCATACTAATAAACATTTAAATAAGTAAATATTGTATTAACTAAACTCTCCTATCAGATTAAAGAATGTGTGAGTCTAGCAGCTTTACAATAATATTCCTTTATTTAAATTTAAATATAAAAATCATAAAACAAGCACAAGAGGTGCTACAAAATTCATACTATAATTTTGATGTTTTTTTTTCTAGGATCTTGGAAGTTGGGAGGCATGGAAGATGGCAACAACATTTTCCTCGGTAACGTTTATTTTTCTGTGTTTCGTATATCTTTATTAATATAAAAATGTCAAATTACATAAAAAAAGCATTTAATTTTTTTTACAAGTTTTCATTTGAGATGCTTAACATTTTCTTTTCTTAATTTAATGCATCGAAGCTTTTTTCTTAATGTTTAAGCAATTAAAGGAAGCAAATAGAGGTTTAGTACTTTAGTGACAATAGTCATTTCAATTTTTTCTCCTCTAAGTTTTTTAATGGTGGGCATGCGGCTCGATAGACCGAAAAAACTGACGAATCAAACTAAACCAGGCTGAAACTGGACTTGGTCAGTCCAGTCTTCAATCCAAGATTTTTATTGATTTGGATTTCGGTTCGGTCCGGTCCGGTCCGGTGTATAACACAAACCAATAGACCGAAAAACCGGCGAATCAGGTTTTTAAACTGATCTCACCCTACTAGGTTCCGAATAACAAGAATCACCCCTTAATCATTTTGAGATATCTATTTGAATTCATTTCATATTAGGAGATTAAAAGCTCTAGTAGAATGCCAACTAAATATTATTTATATATAAAATGACCGGTTAGCCAACTTACTTTTGACTCTTTTTTTTTATAGAAAAAGTGTTATAGTCCCTTGGACAGAAAAATACAAAAAATAAAACGCTCTTTTATACAATTTACCATTTTACCCTAATATAAATGTCTTAACTTCTTTTTAAGTCTAAGAATTAAGATGTATTTGGTGAAATTATTTTGTTAAAATAAATTAAAGTTTTAAATAATCACGTTACTTGTATTTATTAAAAAGTCGAAATTTACATTTAATGTCTAAAAAGACTTGTTAACTACTGTTTGTTATCCCGAAACTTGAAAATTCTGTAAAAGTATTTTGCATAACTTTAAACATAAAATATACTAATACAAAGGCTAACCAAGGCCCTAATTTTCACTTATGATAATGACAATGAAAAGAGTAATACTCCCGTTGAATGGGATGGAAGCAGGGATTAGGGGTACACTGCCCTAACCCCTATTGTGGGGTTGCTCAAAGCTACCCGATTAGTATAGTCTTAATAGATAGAGAATAACTTATTTGTTTGTTTGTTGAGCAATAACTAGATAATGCTACATCTTCAGAGCTGGAAACTTTACGAAACGAACATGAAATGAAAACAGAGAAGATCCGCGGCCTCAAGAATCAAATCAAAGATGTGAAGCGTCGATTAGATGAAAACAAGAACAATATCCCAAAAGACCCTATCGAAGCCACGAAAAACTTGAGTGAAAAATACAAGCAATTAAGAGACGAGTATAATTTGCTCCTTGGTCAAAAGTCCAGCAAAAAGCAAGTCAACTAAGGAATCTAAATAGGCTGCAACATCTAGATTACTAATAGTGCTGTTTTAGTGTGTTGAGTTGAGGCCTTGAGGGCCTGTGGCTTAGATTCAATATGCAAAGGCAGTAGGGGCATTATAACCTTGCATATTTTGTGTAAACTCAGTAAATGAAGTAGTTATGTAAAAATTTAATTTTGATTAATGTGTGCTTAAAAATTGAAAAATGATACCATGGTATTTATGTATCTTGTGTTTTTGTTATACAGTAGGTTTGAATAATATATGCTATTGCAACTAATTAAGAGAGAGCGGAGTGCGGACGTGAGTGGACACGAGATCGTTTTATCACGACGCTATGTCAGTACGCCTCTGTCGCAATCCATCGCATGACGGGACCTCCATGAACCTTCTTATGCTGGAAAATGGAATTTTTTGTTCGTTTGGTTTTGTATGTTTATATATTAAATGAGTTGGTAGTTGAGGTGATTGTAAATGTGTTAAGTCTCGTTCAATATATTCCATCATTCAATAAATTCCATTGAAGTTTGTTATTACTTATAACATTATTCTAAATATAGGGTAAATATATTAGAGAATATAGATTAGAGTTTAGTATAAGATGACTTAACCTTATTGTATAAATAGGTTAGGGTTTATTAGGATTTCTATTGTATTTTTGTACTCTATAAATATTTATTAATGTAATATAAAATACCTACGGGTTTTTCATTATTCTACATGGTATCAGAGCCTTAGGAATCTGATCATATCTTCTCTTTCTCTTCCGCCGCCACCTAACTACAGTTGGCCGCCGCCGCTTTCCTTCTCCCCGTTGTCCCCCTTGAGTGACGACTTTCTTTTTTTTCTTTACCCTATCGTAACGCATTGTAAATAAAATTTATTAGGTTTCTCTCTTGCTGTTGATGCGCTTCTTGCCGCCACCGTAGATGTAGCTCCTACCGTTGCCACCCGTAGCCGCTGCGACTCTTGCCACCGCAGCCATAGTTGTAGCTCCTGCCGCTACAGTCGTAGCTCCTATCGCCGCTGGCGCTCTTCTTGCCGCCCTCTTTGGCCGCTACTCCATCGCCGCCTTTCTGCCACATAGTGTTCTTTTCTATATATCTTTGTTCTTTTCTACGTATCTTTTTTTTTCTTATGTATTTAATCTCTTCCATTGTATTTTTTGCTCCAGTGAGAGCATCCAATCTTCTACCACTTTTACTACGGGGGAGTATTAGAGAATATAGATTAGAGTCTAGTATAAGATTGTCCAGCCCTATTGTATAGATAGGCTAGGGCCCATTAGGATTTCATATTAGGGTTTCTATTGTACCTTTGTACTCTATAAATAATTATCAATGTAATATAAAATACCTACGAAGTTTTTATTATTCTACAAGATATTTTAAATATCTAAGGGTTATAAATACTTTGTTATTAACCCAAAATCAACTAAGCAATTTCAATATACGATTACTTGTTCTTGTTCTCGGCTCTTGCTCTCTCATACATATCTATACTACTATATAAAGCATTTAACATTCTGTCTCCTCTTAAATTTTAAGACTTCTTAAAATTCAATCAATATAAAATCTTGACCCTTCATTTAATCTAAATTAATCTCATCCACTCAATCTTTAACTATTTTACTCTTTCCTAATTTACTTTAACTTTTTATTCAAAATATATTTTTCTTATCTCTTCTCTTTATTTCATCAATATAAATCTTTTTCTTATTTTATTGTCTTTTAGAATTTATTTTTAAAATTAATAAAATAGTTAGATGTAAATAAAAGAAAATTAAAAAAAAACGGACATGTTACTGTAGAAAACTTTTTCGTGACATTGAATCGCGCAAATAACACATCGTTACATTCTTGAAAGCGACATATTGTAAACCAAAAACTATTTGCCGCCACAGCATTGCGCGGGTATGATGCTAGTACATACATTAAATCCGAATGTAATATTATTGTGTTAATTGAATCAATATTAGATTGATACTTAATACCACTGGATCTACAAAGTGTAATTGTAAAAAACTGATGTAAGGTTGTGATGGTACGAGACGAATTAATACCAACCCTAATAATAAGAAAAACAATATGGTATTAATTTGTAGGATTATCGTAACAAAATATAACAATTGTTTTTTGTTATTATATATAGCTAACTATTTTATTTTAGCATTTTATGAAATGATGTAATTTTTTATTTATTTAAAAGAGTTTTTCTTGATTATGGATTTTTACAGAGGCCAAATAATTACTCAAATATGCACGATCTAATCGTTACCGTAACTGTTTTCTTATCATCATTGATCATCTCTTATTAAACCTCTATCGGAAGGTAGTGCCTTATCCAGTAATTGAGGATGAGTTGGTGAATACCAGATCTGTTGATTTCAGTTTATTCGATTGTGTTTTTTTATATATATTTAAATTCTAATATACATATATATTTTAACACTTGTGATTATCTATTAGTTATGAACTATGAAGGTATTATGAAGATGAATTGGGCCCTGGAAGTGTGGAACCATCAGGCCAGTTTAATTGGGCCCTAGAACCCATCAGGCTAGTTAATTTACGATATCTTCCACATCATTTAATTTGCCTTTGATGATTTCTATTTATTAATTTGCAGGTAATTCTCCTTCTGTTGGTGTATCTAGGTTCCTTCGAAATTAATGTCTTAGTGTAACAAGGAAAGTACTAAAAGATATTTGGTCTAGCAGTATCAGATATTTAAAATGTTAATGAGAGTCTTGATCTGGTTCAACTCATTTTGTATACAAGGTGTAGATTTAAAAATAAGTCCGGGAGTTATGGTGTTAAAAAAAACAGCAAGAAAAGTGGGTGGTCAAACATGATAAATGGCATGGTTGAAGTTGCAAACACGTGGTTTAATTTTAATAGTGATAGATGATGCATGCAGGAATTACAGGTAATTAGGTGCAAATTAATTAAAAGCAACTACGTACGTACGTACATTTAATTAATTACTCCTTCAATTCACCCTCCAATTAATTGCCATCTTTCAAGTCTGTACGTGGCTCCTCTAATTAATCATATATTGCATAACATATGTCATCTTCTCACTGTTCTAGCAGTGTTTCAACAAAGGGTTAAAATTATCTCACTAGCTTTTTTAATTTATGGGATCGAAAGAGTTAATCTTTAATTTTTTTTGAACGGCAAGCGAATTTAATTTGATGTATTTATAATATAAGAATGTGACCTTAAATTATTAATGTGTCTTAAAAATTATAAGATGCATGCATGCATGTGAGAGAGTAGCTAGATCGAGTATAAAAAGATTGTATTAACAACGTACGTACACCCTTCCCGACTATCAAATGCATTAATTTATTGGATACACATAAGTATTACATAAAATATAGTTAGTCCAGCTTCATTATTTAGACAGAATTAGGGTTAAAACTAATTTTTGTACGTACTTGCAGTGTATGTATATATGTTATGTATACGGGCATTCGATCAAGAAAGATGAAGCTAGGGAAAAAAATGATATAACTGGTACAACGCAATATTGGAGCATGGATCAAGTGTTGAACCATAGCTGGACGCCTGGATCTGGACTATGATGTAACCATCCACTGTATGGAGCAAAGTCCTCTGCCATATAATAATGAGCATGCACAAGAGATTTAATTAAATTCACAAAAGTACAACTGGTTGGATTTAGAAAATCACACACATTCGTATATATGATCATGAGTATCAATCTTTCTATTTCCTCTTATCACATTCGTGTTAGTCATTTTTCTCTTTCATTTTCATTTATTTCACTAACCCCACATCTGTATCTCCCTTAACTATTCTATAGTTTTAAAAAAAAATTATAAATGTAGAGAGAGAGAAAGAGAGATAGAGAGAAGAAGAGAGAGAAAGAAACTCATTTAGATTGAGTATGAACCCGCTTAACCTATCACTTTAGATTTAAGGGGGTGGGGGCGACGGTGTGAATGGGCCTCACGCTCCATCCATCCAGCTGGATGGATGCGCAAGGTCTAAGTAGATACACACGCTTAATAGAGAATAGTTATTCTATTTATACTAGCTTAACATCGTTTGTATAACTACGAAGAATAGTTAAAGTAAAATTTAAATGTTTATGGTGTTAAAAGGTATTAACATATAAAATTTTTTAAATGGCTTATATAATATTAGGCTTAGTGATGTGTTTTTAATATCATGTAGTGTTAATAATAAATTACTAGTTTAAATGCTCGTTTAAAATATGTATACGAATAGCTATAATTATTTATGTGAAAGTATTATTTGTTATTTAATTCACTAAATTTATAAGTGTTATGTATGAATGAAATAAGAGTACAATTTGAAACTTTCTTAAAAAGTAAAATATAATTATATTAATTTTAGCCGATGTAAAAAAGTAAATAACTACAACTTTAGAAAAAAAATATAAAGTTTAATTACAATAAAATTTGTATTATATAATAAATATTAAAAAGACAAAAAATTTAATTGTGTAAAATATTTTGTCATTGATGTAGCTTAAGTTTTTATAGATTTATTCCTAATTTTCGTAGTAGATAAGATATTTAAATTAGAGAAATAGTTTAACACAAATTAAATTAATTTAAATTCAAAATTGAGTTTCAGTTTTAACAAAAATTGAGTTTGATAAAAAAAATGACTACATGTATATCAAATATTGTAACACCGTAAAATCTAAACCATTTTTTTTAATTGCGCTGCGGAAGCTTTGATTAACTTTAATCATACATTCCATTTAAAAGTAATTACAAACATACATAAACAAAATATCTGTTCTTAAAATCCAACAAGCATAAGTCTGTGTTACAAAATAAACTGGCTCGTTTCATTTTAAATCTAGTCATCAGAGTCAAGTCAATTTTTTCTTCCACGAGCACTCACTAACACAAACCTGCAAAAAGCAACAACTGTGGGGAATTAGCACAAAGCTAAGTGAGTAGAGGCTAAACCCAAAAGCAAACATCAAGTCAATATCAATCATGTAATCACAACTCTAAGAAGATCGGCGGTTCGGTGCAGAACCTACAACCAATGCCGGCCAAAGCAAAGGTTTACCGATAGCCCTCTACTGAATTGGCACAGTGAAATCCCACTCTGAAGCATCATATGCAATAGTAAGGCTA
The DNA here is from genome assembly GCA_038502395.1 of Dittrichia graveolens. Classification (NCBI taxonomy): domain Eukaryota; kingdom Viridiplantae; phylum Streptophyta; class Magnoliopsida; order Asterales; family Asteraceae; genus Dittrichia; species Dittrichia graveolens. The sequence continues at coordinate 10,137,655 of JARJIL010000003.1, forward strand.
CCACTGTTCAACCAACCAGTAAACGAGCCCAGCCCAATTCCACGTATAGCTGACTTCTCAAACGTAACTCAAAATCATACTAAGAGTGTGTATCAAACAAATAGTCATGCACCAGTCATCATACATAATATTCACAATCAGCAGTTCCAATATCAATCCATCAAATACAATCTGCCTCACATCAATAATATTAAACACAATCTTTACCATTCGCATCCAACATCCACTCACCTTTCAAGTTCAGAGAAAGCACTCAGAATTCTAATGTTACTGAGCCTTTGGATTTCCTGAAAACATAATAACAACCAATCAGTCCAAATTTCATAAATATATCTCAACATATATTTATAATTCATTCATAACATCCAACAATCAATAAACAAATATAAATAAAACTCAAAATGTCGGATTCTTGAAATTATCGGATTTACACTCGGATTCTTGAAAATCCGCAACCAAGGTATCGGATTTCCCAAAATCCGCAACTATCTATAAGGATTTCACAATTTCGGATTTAAGAATCCGATGGGTTCCAATCTGTCTGATGTCTTAATCGGATTTCAAGTTTCCAAAAATCATAAGTATCAGATTTCACTAAGTCCCGGATTTTAAGTTCCGGATTTCATGTGTTTTGGATTCAATCACTCGGATTCTATGTCTCGGTTTTCATGTTCCTCTTTATATATATATATATATATATCAATCGGATTTGGAGTTGTCATAAACCAGGTATCGGTTTTAGTCAAGGATTTCAAAGTCTCGGTTTACAAGTGTTGGTATTCAAAACTTTCGGATTTAAGGATTCGGATTTCTACCTTCGGATTTCATAATAATCGGATTTAGTCACAATCAGTTTTTCCTATCTTCAACAGTCCGAGAACATCATAATTTCACCAAGAACTCATAAAACCAGATTTCATAATAAACATCAATTCATATCAGATCATAATTTTAACATTTTAAAACACATTTTCATGCAAAGGATCATCATATAACATATAATATGAATACGTAAAATCATCAAAATCATATCCCATCAAAACTGATTATGGTGTTCTAACATGCAATCCTCAATCTAAACATAAATCATGTTTTTTAAATCAGATAAAAACATCTAAAGAAGAATAACATGATTAATTATATACACCAACCTTTAAATCGTGATTCTAAAGACACAAGGTAAGATCCCGATTCTCTTCTTCTTCTTTTCTTTCTTTCGGTGTTCTTAGCAAGAACACACACACACACTTGAATGTTTTGAGAGAAAGAAACAGGATACACACATACACACTACTTGTTTACATGCAAAGTAGGTGGCAACTAAATCCCACATACACCCCCACGTGTAAAACCCACTAGACATGCATGTATACAGACATACGGCTATATACATACATCTTATTTCAAATTTCAATTAATTAACTAATTAAACTAATTCACTTAATTAATCACATAAATTAAATTAAAACACAAACAAACACATACTGTAAACCCACTAATCTACTAGCCCAGGTTTGCGGGTGTTACAAATATAAACATTCATTACATGTCTCAATAACTTGTAACATAGTTTCATAAGTGTTGTGTGTATCTTCCGTGGATAAATCAATTTCATAAGTAGAAAAATCATTTCCCATAATTTATTGTCTACACTTATGGATATGATGAAAGGAGTTTTCTTGATCTAGCGTTTACGTGTGTTAATAAGTTAATTGATATATAGTAGAACTGAGTTAAAGTTACTGTACTCAAAGAACATTTCCTCAAAGTTCCATTATGGTATATAAAGTTTTTTTGTGTTCACATATACCCATTAATGTTTACAAAAAAGTTTCAGTTGTTTGAAAATTTGGAACAAAAAGAGGCATAATGAAACGATCTTGTAAACATTAATGGGTATAATGACACATTTTGTGAACATTAATGAGAATAATGAAATGCTTGTAAACTTGATGGGTATATTTACGAAAAAAACTTCATGTACCATAATGAAACATTGAGGAAACATTCTTTATGTCTAGCAACTTTAACCCATTGGAATTCTGTTTTAACTATTATATAGATTTAATAGATTTATTCCTAAATTAATGTAGTGGATAAGAAAATTGAATTAAATAAATAGTTTAACGCAGTTAAATTGATTTAAAGTAAACATTTAAAGTGAAAAGTTAAGTTTCGATTTTGATTAAATGAGTGGTTAAATATTTAATTTTATGTAAACTAGTGGTTGAGATTCTCTAATTAAATTAATAAATATTAGTCTTTTATTTAATTTTTTTACAACAAATTGATATATATTAATAAAAATCTAGCAAGTAGCTAGAAACGGCAAAAGAACATTACATAAGAATGTGTTTGGTTGGGCGGAATGAAAAAACAAAGAAATGGAACGGATGAGGTAATATAATGAATGGTGGAATAAAATGATCTATTGCATTTTTTATCATGTTTGATTTGTATGAAGAATATATGAAATGTCATCACATAACATGTTATTAAAAGTAATTTTTATTAATATATTATAGTTTGACAGTAATTTTTTATATCAAAATTTCATGTTATATAGATGTTTCTAGATATATATTTTACAAGGGTAAAATCATATAATAGTAACCAAGTTTGAAAATTGTTCCATCAAGGTCACTTTCCCCTTTATATCACATTGTGAAATAACCCATAAGTGACATTGGTAGAACAGTTTTCAAACTTGGTTACTATTCTGTGAAATAAACCCTATTTTACATGTGTTAATTTATAATTTAATAAAAACTATAATAACTTATTTGGTAACATAGAAAAATTAGGCATAAATAAGATTTAGAAAAATATCTTTATAGAAGATTATGAAAAAATAGTACTTTTTAAAAATTATAATTATGTTAGTAAAATTAAAAAAAGATTATATTATAAAATTTCATTCCATTCCTAAAATGAATGAGATAAAAACACCGGCTCTTTAAAGAATAAAAATGAGAGAATGACATTCTTTATGAAATAGTCCATTTCATTCTTAAGTGAGTAACAAACATATTTTTCTTATTGTGACAGAATAATCTATTACATTCCGTATTTGATTTATTTATACCAAACACAACTTAAATGATTACACGAGTGAATTTTACATACACCAATTTAACAAAAAAAGACTTCTACGCAACTTTTCTTTCATGCTTAACCAAGAATACGTACAGAAGACTATGCAACTTTTCAAGTAAAACTGCTACCAAAATCATTTTTTCTTCAACGATCTTTATATTCCTACGCAATCAACTAATCTAGCAAAAAGAAAATCATAGCAAAAAAGGCCAAGTCTTGAAATAGCTCCAGAGGCTTGATGTGTAATATAATTTAAATATTTTGGGGCTACTTGCAAGTTGCTATGTAAGTTCAGTGGAAAGCTACCCAGAACGATTGACTGGCTATTGTAGTCGGAGATTCATTATGAGTCTTTGGAGGAAGATAACTTCCGAGATGTATATATTTATATACTAACATGGTATATAAATATATAAATATTTAAAACGAAAGATTTAGCTATTAAAATATATTTTTTTGATAATTAGGTTAATTTGTATTAACCTGATTTTTTTAAACAGTTATTATGAAATTTTGTGTTATTAAAGATACATTATATCTAATAGTTACTAATCTATTTAATAGTTTCCAATTACGATTGTTTATTCAAACGTTTAGGGTGTGCTTTTTATGGGGTTTACCGTGAATTTATCAACATTAATTGTTGCTATTTTTTTCTTATAGAATTTACGAATGTTTATAAATCTCACAATAATTAGCAATCATAAAGCTAAAACATTTTATCCATAAAATTTGTATATTTTAAAAATAGTATGAAATCTTGAAACATTCAACAAGTTTGAGAGTAAAAGAGAATGTAATATATTTATTTTTACTTTATATAAGAAGAATATGTTGATCCATAAATAAGATTATAAATAAAAAACTCGTGAAAAATAAATGTTAAAAACAATTAAAAATCCTCTTTTTTTTCACCACTTTCATACATGAGATTCTAGCGATAGTAACAAGCATTTACAGGCATTTAAACTATGAAAATTATAGCATTGACTTTGTTAATTATGTATCTGTATATATGTGTAAATATTGACCTTTCTTAAAAAAGAATTAAATTGTTACTCTAGTATGAGTGAAATATTGAGTTTTTTTATTGTGATTCTTATAGGCTAGAAAAGAGAGGATTACATTAGATATGTAAAGGGGTGAATGATAGTTTAGTAACTTCAAAACATTTAAAATTTAAGAATTTAAACAAAAATGTGTAAATGTTTTATAATATAGTATAGATAATAATAATAATGATAATAATAATAATAATAATGATAATGATAATAATAATAATAATAATAATAATAATAATAATATATAAAATAAGGTTTAAGGGAAAACTCTCTTTCGAGTACACTACCAAAAACAATAAAATTAACTGAATGATTTTCTATTTTAATTTAAAATAACATAAAGACAAAACTTTTAAATTATATTGTTGTCAAAACAACAACAATAATACACAATCCCATCTTAACGGGATATGAAGAGATATATAAGATTTAGACAATCACACATTCACACATCTACTTGTAAATGGAGAGATGGTTTCCCGAAATAGCTCCGAAAGCGAGAGAAAGGAAAAAATATAATAAAGTTAAATAATATAAAAAATATAAAATAAATAATAGATTAATAAGAAAATAAATAACCAGAAACAAATAAAAAATGCAGATAAAAGAAGAAAAAAACGAAGTAAAATAAAAAATATATATATATATAATACAAATATATAATCAATGTAGAAAACTTAAGAAGAGTCAAAAGGTTTCTAAAATAGTATAAATAATATTGTTGTTAAAAAAAACTTCTAAATTATATTAACAAATGAATACAAAAGTAGATAAGTATATACTAGGTGAATGGTAACATACCAACCCAAATACATGACTAGATATGTATTTTATTAGTTGATTGGAAGGTTAAAAATTAAACTTATTTTTTATATACTTAGTATGACTTAGAAAGACAACACTAATGCAAGTTGTAACACGGTAAGTGTTGGATCTAGAAATCCTACATAAGGTATATACTATATCTTTTTTTCAAAAGGCAAAGAATTATATTAAAATATCTTAAAGGTTGAGATAATAATACAAAAGTGTTTATATATATAAAAATCAAGAGCAATAAGGTGAAATTTACAAAATATAGAAGCAAGAGGTTAACCATCTATCTAAAAACAAATGAAAAAATTCAACGCAATATTTCTTCATGAATGTCATGTATTAGACCTTTAAACTTTGTTGTCAAAACTCCATTGTTTCCAGAATAAAATGATCCCACATTTAAACGAAGTTCAGAAATCATTGCAAGGATTTTGAACCCGCAACTTAGCAATAATACTTACCATTTTGACCAAAAATCAACAAGCAAACTAGCATCAACACTAGGACATGTGAAAATTACTATTTTACCTTCTTTTTTCCTCTTTCTTTTTCTCCAAAATCCCGTAATGAAGAAGGAAATTGAAGGATTGCCATTATAACCAAAATTCCATGATGAATAAATCTGATCATTAGAGTATTGATCCACAAAACGATATATCCAATTAAATTGATAGAATAAAATTGAATCCGCGAAAACTGACAATATCCATATAGCTGTAAAAAAATCTAAGATAAATCGAAAATCAATTATATCCAAAGACTCTGGCGCTCTAAAAAAATTAATCGTCATGTATTGGGTTATTAATTATTTGTGTGCTTAATCCAGTAGAGTAAGATATAATTTTCATATAAAATGGAAATTATACCATAAACATGCCTTTTTACAAACTTCTAACATCGTTTCAAGTTTGTTTGTTTCTTAAAACAAGGTATGTCCACTTTTTCAAAGGATATACAATTATACATTAATTTTGTATTTTATTAAAAGAAGCAAAAATAAATTATTTATATTGCTAGTATTTTTGGATTCCTACATAGGTCCTCGTATGAACACGGCTAACCAGCCCAACCCAATATGCTTGAAACCCGACTAACTCGAACCTTAATAGGGTTAGTCTCATAACCCCGATTAACACCCGTTAGACGGTTAACATCAGTCCAAAAACCAATTTGTGGTACTTGGACCAACTATCAGAGCTATACAGCTAGGCCCAATTTTATCATTCACATCACAGCCCAATTTATTTATTATTAAACTTATAAGCATAAAGATCCAACAATTGCCTTGGTATATATTGTTTCTTTTATGCAGAGGGAACTTTGATTAGTGCAGATCTATGAATCCATGGGTTTCATTTTAGCCTTTAAAATCCTGCTTCTTCCAAAACACATAGATAACCAGGATTACATGTCATTTTGTAAATGCAGTTTAATTATCGTTTACTAAATTTTTTTTAACGGCGGCCAAGTTGCTAGATGATGAACAACATTTAGATACAGATTCATAACAAAAGAAGAACGTCTACGCCTATTATCTATCCAAAAATATGAAAAAACCTGAACTTGAGAATGCAGCAACGCCTTGAGATCATCAGATGGGTTATTGAATACTTTGGCAATACGAGACTTCCAAACAGAACATAAAAAAGTGTAGATAACCCCCATAAGAAGAGACTTATTAAGTATCCTTTAGCACTATAATGTCGCCCTAAAAGAAAAGACTGTCGAAGGAAGGAAGCAGCGAAGAGTCAATATTCCAGCACTTGCACAAATGAAGGATTGCAGCTTTTGCAAAATGGCAAGAGCGACACAGATGGTCCTCGTCTTCAAGGTTGCTATCACATAGGGGATACAAAAAGAAATAACCATACTCAATCCCGTCTTAACACAAAAGATGATTAAAATGAATTTCTATATTACCACCCAATCGTAACCGAAACAAGTCACCTAAGAACATATTTTAATTTGTTATCAAGATCAATAGACATGTTCAAAATGTTTCTCCATGGTCTAGTAAATCTATCACTTGCGATACTCCTATCCATACCACCATTTGGACCATGTAACGATTGAATCACCAGTGTCATGTTCTATCTTGAACCTCCATTACCGTTTGCAAATTAAGCAAAGCCATATATTGTGCTTGTAAACTACTAACACCCAGACCACCAGCCTCTTTATCAGCTAAGAGACCGTATCCCAAGAAATTAAATGGTTTTACAAAATATGTTTTAATGGTTTAGGAATTACTGTTATATTGTTTAAATTCTTTTTTGGTTTTTATAGATAAATGGAGACTGAAAAGCTGGATCTTAATTGATCCTAGTTATGAGACCTCTAGCAATCCTACTATAGGAGCTCAAGCTGCATAGAGTATCCTCCAAGAATGCATCACAGATAACATGCAGAAATGAGATGTTGAAGAAAACAAGAAATAAAAGAGATCGAAAGGAAAAAATAGAAAAAGAACCACGTAATGAAAAGTCGACAATGTGAGATCATTTCACTAGGGATCACATATTTGCTTCATGTGATTTTGTTCGCAAAGAATGAGGTGCCCTAGTAAGAACGGAACTACTTCTCTAAGTAATCATATAAGTCGTTGCAAGAAGTATCCATATAATGAGAATAATAAGCAAAAACTATTAAACTCTTAGAACATGCCCCTTTTCATAAACCCATGATGAAGCCTAATATTAGCTGACTTTCAGAAAGATCAGGTAAACAAGAGAACCATGGCTTGGCACATCATAAAATGTCTAGGAACATGTAATAGGTAATAAGATCTCCCCACTTTTTATGTTCTAATTGCCTTTTCATGTAATAGGTGTAATAACACTCAACAAGGGCTAAATTGCCATGAATGGGATTGTTCTGTTGCGCTTCCATGTTTTGCATTTGTTGCCTGTAGGCTTCTTGAAAATGGATCTACACTAATGCCATTTGCTACAAGGAAGGCTACTATAACATCATTACTGCTGGGAACTGTTGATGAAGTAGTGCACTGAAATGTAGACCTGTTGTTGTAGCACCTGATTTGGCATGTCAAAGGGTCCTACTTCCTAGCCATGCTATGGCAGACGGTGCTTACTAGATTGCTGGTTTTGACTTTTGAGCCCATTATATATACCATACAATTAGAGGAAAAAATATTTGTCCTTTTCTATATTATAAAACGACACCGTTATATATCTAAACTTCCAATAAAATTACAAAAGGAGTCTAGGAGTGATAAGTGATGTTGCACATGTAGGTCTTGGTTTCAAATCATGACACATTCAATTTTGTCTTTTTAACTTTACTAACATGTTTATTTGTTTTGTTTTTTTATTTTTTATAACAAGATAATAAATTATTTTATAATTAACTCTTTTTACAAGGCTTTTTTATATTGTTTTTAATTCTTTAAACTAGGAAATGTTTATTGTTAAACTTTAAGTCAATGACTTTTAATGTAGATGTATTTATAAAAACTGAAAACAATAAACTTAATGATTTTATACTATAATTTTTTAAATTGGTTTTTTAATATAGAAACATATAGTTGTATATATAAAGTCAAATGACTAAAGTTTATATAATTATATAACCATACAACTTTTAGAAAAAAAATCTTGAGAAATAAGTATTTTAAATTGCACATTTTACACAAACATGACTTAGATGGAGGTTTAGTTTTCTTTTTTATTTCTCAATTTTACCGGCGCTTCTTTTTTCTTTAAAAAATATACGGCACATACTATTAAAGTGCACTAATATAATATAGGTTATTAGTTATGCCTTTTTTTCTTTTTCTTTTTTTGTCTTAATAAAATCATTTTTTTATATCTAAAACATGATAATAATAATTACAATATACAAGATAAGTTGTTAATGTTAGAAAATTTAGGTTTTGGGTTTTTAAGTTTAGGTTTTTGATTCAAACCTATGTAATCTTAAAATATTGATTATTCAAGTTTAGATCTTGAAGTCGGACCTATGTGTGTTTAGAATGAGTTTATTCTTTTTAAATTCTTTTTGTTATTTGTGTTTTTGTTTGTTCTATTTGTTTTTACTTCTTCCCTTTTTTAAGCTTTGATCTAGGGTTCATTAGCCCAAAAACGAGTCTTTTTTATCTTTTAATATTTTTTTTGTTATTGGTATGCTTTATTTGTTCTATTTGTTTCATAATTCAAAATATTTAGTCAATTCTATGTTCTATTTTGTCTATTTTACAATCAATTTAAAATCTATAATTAATTTTATAGCTCCTTTGTTTTGTTAATTTCTAAGTTTTTAAAATGTTTTCCTCATTGCTATGAATATATATATTATTGACCATAGATGTGACAATCAATCTAATTATTTACTTTATTTTAGTAACAAAAATTTATATTTATAATCCCCATCGTAACACATGGACATAAAATGTTACCTTTTTAACATTTTATAATGACATCTTTTTTTTATCAACTAATACCCACAAAATCCATATATGAAGTAGTTTTTGTGACAACTTTTAGATCATAAGCCAAACAGAGGTTGTATATATTTTTTTTACTTATCTTCTAACTCATTATATTAACACAAGTGTTAAAATTATAAAAGCGGACGAGAAAAAATACTTATCAACAAACATAGAAAGAGTTACATAGTTATTTGTTAATTTGCTAAGCTAATATAACGTATTACATAAATTCTTCCAATGAAATGAATAAATTTGTACAACAAAAATACGTAGGATACATTTTTATCTTGAAAATGTTCTTCTCCATCATCTAGATCTACTACTTATCTTTGTCAACTTCCATTTTCCAATAATCCAATTATCCAAATAAGTTTGTGAGTTCTTTTCATGTAGGTTTCCAGATAAAATAAGGGTCTTAGATGTTGGATATAATAGAGCCTTAGGGTGTGAAAATTTTATGTTAAATTTGTATAGTTCTTTTAGTATACGAGTACTTGCCACTAGATCGAATCCAGGTCACATTTATTAGTAGTGAAATAGTCTCTCATTGTTTAATTATTTTAAGTAGTTTCAAGATATATGAAAGCTAAATTACTTTTAAAAAGTTCAAGTGATTCAACTGTTTTAAGTTTCATATCTAAATTCAATTTACCATATTTAAGTAAGTGGTTAATTTTTTTTATTTTTTAGTAAAAAATAGTAGATGAATAATCTAATCAAACTCGATTAAAAAGTAGTTACTCCCTGACGCGAGCGACCCACTAGTAAGGGACATTTAAAGGAGAGGAATATTTTCTTGAAGTGATGAGTAATCATGAATTATCCTGCCAAGGTTGGAGTTGTTCGGCCCAACAGGAGAAGGGCAAAGCTTTTCCTTGACTAGGAATATTTGGGCTTTGGATTTTATGGGTTGGGTTGCTAGTTACTGAGGCAAATGATGTAGTCTCCGATTTCTATAACCAATCGTTATTGACACATTCTTAAGCATCTACAATACTCAACCCTTATTATGTCACTTCAATTTTTTACGAGTAGAACTGCTGTGTTAACTTGATATAATATACTCACTAATGTATAAAGTTTCGGGTTTAAAATTATTGAAGAACACCAAAGACTCTTTCAACGTACTTCCTTACAATTTTTTGCAGTTCATTGAATCTTATCCTTCATGGATGGTCCAATGTGGAAAACGTTTAGCCATTTGTAGGTATTGTATTTTTTTGGTTTCGTAATTTTTTATTAACGTATTGTTCTAATTCTATGTGATATTATTTAGGGTTTATTTCATAGAATAGTAACTAAGTTTGAAAAAGTGTTCCGTCAAGATCACCCGTGGTTATTTCACAATGTAAAATAAATGGGTAAGTGAACTTGATAGAATACTTTTCAAACTTGATTACTATTCTGTAAAATTTTTCCTATTATTTATTTATACTATGATAAACATATAGAAATGTTAAATGGTTAAAAATTGGAAATTGATGTGGTAGGTCACTAATTAAATTTCATAAGTTCAATAACATACGTTTATTTAAATAATAGACTAATTGAGATAATATTTATTGTATGATTATAGCCTTTAGTTCAATAAATTTTAATTATATAATTTTGATCGTCTATTTATTTAAAATTGAAGAATCATGTTTTACTTTTAAAGGTCAAACTAAAACAAATATATTTTGAATTTAGATATAAAAAGACCGTATTTTTTATATTTTGACTTATTATATTTAAACAATGTCTGTATATTTAATAAGTTATAAAATGTGAAACAAAATTTTTATATACGGTGTCTTACATTTTATAAGAATTATTAATATTATATTTATTTTATATATTTTTAGTATTAAATCTGTAATACGAATTTTGATAAATTATGTATTATAGATTGTATTGTAAAATTAAAATTTTAAAAATCTATTATATAAGCTAGGGGTGTCATTCGGTTATCGGTTAATTCGGGTCGGGTAATTCGGTTATTTTAATTATACGATATTAACCGCTAACCGAAACGTAGTTAAAATTCGGGTACGGTTCGGTTATAAAGGGTATCGGGTATAACCAAAAATACTAACTTTGATTTATTTTATGCTTTTGATGATTTATTTTTAATATAAAATAAAATACCATTACCACCACAAGAAAAAACTACACTAAACAAAAGTAATATACAAACCAAGCGAAACACATTAACGTATATAATTCTTGGTCAATATATTTTAGTGTATAATTTTTGTTCTACAAAGTAAACAAAAACAAAGAACTAAATTCTCACTTTTATTCTATAAATTAAACCAAATTAAACAAAACAGTTTTATTACAAAATTGGAGATTTTACATTTAAACTATATTGGGGATGATTTTTTTAATTTCTAAATGATTTAATTATTATTAAGTTATTTATTGGTATATGAGAGTTTACAACTTTTAGAAAAATATTGATGTAATTTAAAATATTAGAAAAATATATATGTAATTAACAAAGTTTGTAAGGATATAGATTAAATTCCCCTTTTTTAAAATTTTTTCAGGTAATTCGGGTATGCCCGAATGAAAACAATTTAACCGATAACAGATTTAACCAAACAATGACTAGTAAGGATGAGCAAAATAACCATATGGACCGGACCGGAACCGTACCGGAACCGGACCAAACCGAATTACATATAAGTGGGGCAGTTCTCGGTTCTTGTTTTTCTCATTTTTCGGGTTCGGTTCTTTTGGTTCCGGTTCCAACGGGTTCGGTTTTTTACCCGGAAACGGACCGGAATATCAAAGGACAATTATTTTAACACTTTTTAAAACTAAATTTAAAATTATCTTATTCTTAATTAATATGTAACAAAATTCACTTATCTAATTTAATGTTTTTTTTAAGGAAAAGAAATATATAAACATTTGTTGATTCATTACAAGTAGAAAATAACCTTTTGATGATAGTGATAAATTCTTTTTACTTTTTTATTCACGTATGATTTTTTTTAATTGTATATAAGTAGAAAATAACCTTCCAACAATTATCATAAGGTAATCAAAATTGGTTTATATTTTTTGGTATGTAATCTATAATATGCAAGCTTAGATAGAAAAAATTTTAATAGAGATTTCAAATATTTCGGGTTTTGCGGGTTTTGGAACCGAAAAACCGGAACCGAACCGGAACCGCTTACACCTATACGGGACGGTTATCAGTTCTAGATTTTGGCCATTTTCGGGTTCGGTTCTTTTCAGGCTCGGTCCGGGCCGGTCCGGTTCTGGAGCCGTGCTCATCCCTAATGACCGGGTTGTTTTTTCGGTTATCGGTTATTTTCGACAGGTCTAATATAAGCAATCAACTTTTAAAATATATTTTATAATATATAAAATATTTTTATATTAAAAAGTGTTATTATCTTCTTAAACCTTAAAATGTTGTTTTTGTCCACCTTTATTTACAAAATATCATATTTACGCTTTATAACATTTTAAAATATCACATTTAACCAAACTCTTAGCTTTATCATTTTAGATTATTTTAAATTATTTTTAGTTATAACCAATAAATAATTAATTTAATTATCGTCAATTGTAACAATAATAATCGATGACTTCTAGTCTTTTACAATAAATACAATCACACATCTCCGTATCATGATATCATATTTCTGCCGTCGCGTCTATCCTCCTCCTGTCAACACTTCCACCGCTCGTCTGGGTGATATCATCTCTCGCCATTTTTTTGTTCTTATTTTTTTCGTGTTTTATAATTATTTGATATCTTTTTTATACTAATATTCAATATATATTATTTTCTTAAGACAATCCGTATATTACACAAACATTTAATCTAAGTAGATACACAAAATTGTGTCCAAAGTGAAATGATAATATTTCAATTCATTAACATTTTAGGAGTATAATAAACTTTTAGAAGTTTCCGTGATTCCCGAATTTTAAGATGAAAGAATCAAGTTTCATAGAAAGATGAGACGGTAATTATTATAAGAATAGAAATTAAAAATAAGGAAAATGATACTACCTACTCAACTCATAAATGATTTTTAAGAAGGGTTTTAATAGCCCCTCGGACCTATGGGGTCGTAAGTATACAAGATTCAGCCTTGAAACTTAGTAAACTTGATAGAATTTTGGTGTCTCAAAATTTCTTCGAGTTTTTTCTTAATCCTTTTGTGGAAATTCTCCCAAGGCATTATTCAGATCATTGTCTCATCCTATTAAAATCCTCTAATCTCGACTTTGGCCCTCCCCCTTTCAGGTTTTTTAGTTCTTGGCTCATAGATGACGGGCTTCATAAGGTGGTTAAAGATAGTTGGTGCTCAAGTAAAGCTAATTGGTTGATTCCTAATCCAGCTTCTCGGCTTACAACAAAGTGGATCCATCTCAAGAATTGCATAAAGTCCTGGAGAAAAAACAATGTTTCAGACTCCTCTTCTCTTCTTAATATGAAAAAGACTCTTGATGATCTAGATATCAAGGCTGAATCAGCAGGCTTAGCGGTTGAGGATCAAGCAAAACGTATGGATTTGAAAGTTAAGATTTTTGAATCTGAAAAAAAGGAGCTCTTAGATTTAAAGCAGAAGGCAAGAATAAAATGGTCTAGTATGGGGGATGAAAATACTAAATACTTTCATAAGGTCCTGAAACAAAATCATAGGCGGAATTTCATCCATGGTCTGTCGATAAATGGTGCTTGGTCCAACGATCCAGGGATTATAAAAGCCTATGCCAGGTTATTTTTTGAAGAAAAGTTCAAGGAACCATGCTCTCGTCGGCCAAAGTTCTTGAGTAATTTGTTTTCCACTCTTTCTACAGAACAAAGTTTATCCCTTGAAGCTCCTTTCACTGCGGAGGAGATGAAGGGTGCAGTTTGGGCATGTGATGGTGATAAGGCTCAAGGGCCTGATGGGCTTATTTTTGCCTTTATTAAAAAAATTTGGGATATTCTTGGTGCTGACATCGTTGATGTTGTTGCTGATTTTTATTATTCAGCCACTCTTCCTAAAGGTTCAAACTCTTCCTTCATCACTTTAATCCCGAAAAATAATGATCCTATATATTTTTCGGATTTTAGACCTATTAGCTTAATTGGCTGTACTTACAAAATAATTGCTAAGCTTCTTTTGTGTCGACTACAATCTGTTATTGGATCATTGATTGGAGGGGAATAAACAACGTTTTTAAAAGGTAGAAGCATTCTTGATGGGCCATTAATAATCAATGAAGTCAACAGTTGGGCAAAAAGATCAAAGAAACAACTTTTCTTATTGAAAATTGATATTGAGAAAGCATTTGATTCCTTAAATTGGGACTTTCTGGACTCGATTTTGGAACAATTAAATTTTGGGCAAAAGTGGAGGGCTTGGATTAGGAATTGCCTTCAATCTGCAAAAGTTTATGTTTTGATAAATGGAGATCCCACCGAGGAATTTAATATGTATCGTGGAGTTAGACAAGGGGATCCTCTTGGCCCGTTTCTCTTTATCATTGCAATGGAGGCACTAAATGTTGCCTTGCGGGGGGCACGAACCTTGTGTTGGGAAAAATATGCTTACAAATATATCCTCTTTTGTTGACACAAAAATATACAACTTGTTTATATAATTGTATGTATTAACATTAACATATGTGCACATATACATATATATATTCAATCAAATATATTCTTATCTATAATCTACAAAACAAGCTTCATCAAATGGCCAAGCTCCAATCGTCAAGATCCGAGTTCAAGTAGAAGCCGATGTCGAAGATTCCTACAAATAAACGTTCAAAGTTTATGAGCTTACAAAATAAATAATTAAATGAGTTTAAGTTTTTATAAAAACCTTTATAAAAATTGAGAAATTTTTTATAAAATCACAAGCTTGGTAGTCAAAGCAAATGAATTCCTATTTTGGCAAATACTAAACATAATCTTCTATTGAAATAAGCCAAAACCATATTTAGCAAAAGGAATCTCTCAAAGAGGTAAACTTCCAACATGCTTTGTGCATTTGGTTTCTAAACTACCATTTTTATGATTAAATTCAAACTTAAGAAGTATGACACTAACCTAACTTTTCTTAAGCTTCTTTTCAGTGCATTTTTATGGTAAAAATGAGTTGTGTGTGATTTTGGTCAAAGGCCAACGTCTATATTCACAAGTCTCAAAAAGTTCCAGCAGGCCGACGGTCGATGCCACGGTCGACCGTGGATCGACCGTGGACAGTCTGGACACTTTTTGAGCTTGCACCTTTTTGCTTATTTAAGGCAACTCAAGTCTTGTTTTTTACCAACCTCTTGCAATCTAAAAAACACAGAACATATAAAAAACTTGTGAGCTCATATTCTTGATACAAATTCAACATTTCAAGATCAAGAATGAAGCAAGAGTGAAAGCATTCAAAGTTCAAACACTACATTACCTTCTTATATATTTGTAATATAAGTGAGGATCATCTCTAGCCTTAGAATTAGAGAGAAGTAAGGATCATCTTTAGCCTTAGAATTAGAGATAAGTGAGGATCATCTCTAGCCTTAGAATTAGAGAGAAGTGAGGATCATCTCTAGCCTTAGAATTAGAGAGAAGTGAGGATCATCTCTAGCTTTAGAATTAGAGAGAAGTTGTAAAAGGTTTATCTCTACCTTCAAAGAGAGAAGTTAGTGGAGCAACTCTTGGTGGGTGAGGCAAAGGAGTGGATGTAGAGCAAGGTTGTTAACCCTTGCTTGAACCACTATAAATCATTGTGTCCAAACTACTTCATTGGTGATATCTTTCTTCCTTAAACTCTTTAATTACTTGCAAATATTGTTAAAAACTTCAAAAAGTTGGCATATAACCTATTCACCCCCCCTCTAGGTTCTAACAATTGGTATCAGAGCAAGTTGCTCTAGATAATTTTTGAAAAATTGTTTAAATCTTCTAAAAATATTTTTCAAAAATTTTTGAGTTGATAAAATGGGACAAAATTATGTAGAGGGGAATTCTATGGTTAGACCTCCACTTCTTGAAGAAGAATACTTTTGCTATTAGAAGCAAAGATTCATTACCTATGTAAAGGCCAAAGATATTGACCTTTGGGAGATTATTGAAGAAGGAAATCATGTTCCAAAAACCTTTGATTCTAAGCAAAATGCTTATGTTCCAACCCCTAAAGAAAAATGGGATCAAGAGGATAAGAAAATGATTTCAAAAAATTTTCAAGCAAAACTTTTTCTATACAATGCTTTACCTAGAAAAGAGTTTGAAAGAGTTTTTATGTGTGAAAGTGCAAATGCAATTTGGAAATCTCTTGTCACCACACATCAAGGAAATGCTCAAGTTCTAGATAACAAAATCGAATTATTTGTGCAACAATATGAAAAATTTCAAATATTTGATGATATGAAAATTGATGATGCTTTTGCAATGTTTAATACCATTGTTACTAGTCTCAAGGCACTTGGGATTATTTACTCTAACAAAAATATTGTAAGAAAGTTTCTTAGGGCTTTTTCACCAAAATGGAGAGCAAAGGTGACGGCTATTGAGGAGTCAAAGGACTTGAACATACTACAAATGGATGAACTAATAGGAAATCTCAAGGTGTATGAAGTAATCATGCAAAAAGATGATGAGATTGCCAAGCTAAAGAAAGAAAAGAGCAAATCCATTGCACTTAAAGCTAAACATGTCAAAGAATCCTCAAGTGATGAAGAAGAGGAATTAAAAGAAGAAAAATGTCTCATGGCTTTTGACACAAGTGAGGTACATTCCGATTCTAGCTACTATAGTGATAATGATGACCATCAATATGATCAATTATGTGACTTTAGCTCTAAAATACTTGCTAAAAATGAGGAGTTAAAAAATGATAACAAGAGCTTGAAAAAGGAAAATGTCAAGTTAAGAAATGAAAATGATAACTTGAACTTGAAAATAAAAGATCTAGAAAGTAAAATTGCTTCTCATATATCTCCAAGCTTGAAAGATTTGGAAAGTAAGCTAAAGACAAATTTTGACACAACCACCTTGTCAAAATTTGAAGATAGTTCAACCAAGTTAGATGAGATGTTAAAGATTCAAAAATCATCAAAAGATAAAGGTGGTCTTGGGTTCTCAAGTTACTCAAACAACATGCCAACTAGTCACTTAACACCTATCAAATTTGTGAAAGAAAAAGAGGAAGAAAAAATCCAGAAGGCTCACGGTCGACCCACGGTATCGACCGTGAAACGACCGTCGTCTCACTGGAATTTTCCAAAAGTTCAAAATTGCAACATTGTTTCTAGTCCTTCCACTTGTATGCCAAAGGTTGCAAGTAATGAATTAATGAGAAAGTTTTATACTCCAACTACAAGGCATGGACTTGGATTCAAGAAACCTAAATCAAATACAATTCAAAATTCAATACATTCTCATAAACCTATTAACTCTATGAACACATGGTATCATAAAGGGTTCAAGATTACACAAAGGTGGATTAGAGTAGGAGTTTTTGATACTAACCATCCTGGACCCATGAAACATTGGGTACCAAAATCTTGAATGAAAATTACACAAGTGTAGGGGTGCAACAAGATTATGTCTCGTGTACTGGATTCTTGATAGTGGTTGCTCAAAACACATGACCGGTAATAGAGAACTCTTCACTTAATACAAGGAATATGATGGAGGATATGTTTGAAACCAACCTAAGAAGAAAGGTAGTTGGTAAAGGTATCATTCTTCATATCAAATTCTCAAATTTTGAGCATGATGGTAGCTTATAAGATTTGAATGTTAGATTCTCTAAACATGAAAGTTTGATATGCAAAGGATGTTAGGAGAAATGGACATGATACATGTAGACTTGGTGATAATCCTAACACAAGTATGTCTTGCATCTATAATTGATAATTCAACATTGTGACATAAAAGACTAGGACATGCTAACATGAGATTGTTACAAAAATGACTAGTAATAAGCTTGTTAAAGACTTCCCAAATGTAAAATTTGATAATCATCTTTGTGTGATGAGTTTTGAAATCTTATACATGATGAAATTGAAATGAGAATGATGGATGAGTTGAATTACTTTCTTGGTCTTCAAATATGAAGATGGTACATTCAAATTAGGCATCATTTCCTACGTGACAATATGCAAAAAGGAAATATAAATTTAGAAAAGGTTGCTTCATGTGAAAATATTGCCGACATATTCACTAAACTGCTAAAAATTGAAATGTTTAATATATTACGACTTGGTTTAGGAATGATGGAACATTTACCCTAAAAACAACAGCTAAACAGCATGAAAATAGTAAAAATATGGATTCCAGATGCACCACGGTCAACTCACGGTCGATACCGTGGATCGACCGTCGGGGTACTGCAAAAACACCAAAACAGACTTAAAAAGGGCGCGGTCGATATCACGGTCGACCGTGTATCGACCGTAGGGTACCTGATGATTTTTAACCCTATTTTACTCTCTCTTTCTTACACTTTCTCTTCCCCACACAAACCCTAGCCGCCATTAACAACTAAGAGCTTAAAAATTACCTCAAAAATCAAGGTTTTTACTACGGTTGAAGCGGTGATCGAAGGCACGGTTGGATTCACGGTTGATCCACGGTTGAAGACTCGTCCTCTCTTGCCTTTTCCCTTCTTCACGAATTTTTTTTTCAAGGTATAAGTTTATCTCTTCTTCCTTTTCTTAGGGCTCTCTCTTTATACCAAAGAATCATGTGGATCTTAGGATTAGGTTGATTTTTGGAAAAGAAAATATGTTAGGTTTGTTGAGTAGTAAATGGTATATGAAAATGATGGGTTCAGTTTTAATATAGATGATGTCTAAGTTATTATTATAAGATTCTATTAGTGTATGCATATCATGTCAAAAAGGGACAAAAATGAAAACTTAAAAACCGTCCACTGCCGGTCGAACCACGATCGACCGTAGTTCTATCGCAACTTATCACCAAAAATCCAGACCAACGACGGTCGATCCACGGTCGATACCGTGCATCGACCGTAAGCCCACTGGAAATCTTTTGAACTTTTAAATTTTTATGTTTTGACTTTTAATGTCCAAAGTCAATGTAGTTTTGCTTAATCTAGATCAACTAACCTTAGTAACCACATGATTCATAAAATCTTCTCAAATTTAGGCACACACTAGTTCTAATACTATATATTTGTACTTAATCATATAATCATTGTCTCTATAGATAATCATGCCACGTTTTCGCACATCGGCTTCAAGAAAACCCGACAACCCTACCCCTCGTCAATCCGCCAATGCTCTAAAGAAACGGGCCATAAACGAGGGTCGTGCAGCTGCGGTCAATCAAGTTGACCAATATAGGACCCAAGCCACCTTTGAGGCTATTGGGTGGACTATTTTCCTTTCTCTCTCAAATGTCATTTATAAAATCGTCTCTATGAATTTTATGCCTCCTTCATCTATAATGAGGATGATGAAGTAATCACCTTCAACATTGAAGGTAAGGACTTTACCTTCACTCTTGTCCAACTAGGTAGGATTCTACACATCCCATCCTCCGGCCTCAAATACTATCATACCGGTCATAGCCTCACAAACCTTCCACCCGCCTTCACCATTCCTGAAATCATTGGGTCAATTTGCAAACCAAATGTTCCCCACACCACAACCAATCTTTTCGGACGAGATCTTCTTCCCGAATGTGCCGTTTGGAACAAAATCATTGATTCCAATATCTTTCCCAAATCTGGGAATCATTCTGAAATAAGTGCTATTCAAGCTGTTCTTCTTCATGCACTTAAAACGGGGACCGAGATCAACCTCACGCACATTCTTGCTAAACGCATGAGTGGTCTCGTGACAAGTCGTAGGGATCTTCCCTATGGTCGTCTTCTATCTCTTCTTTTTACGAATCTACCGGATGTTTCTCGCATTGTCTCAACTCCGGGATCCTCCATGCCCATCGACCTTGCGACACTTCGCAAGATGTCTTCCCATAAAGGGACGAAACGAGCACACTCTTCCTCTTCCGGAGATACGGAAGCCGAGATTGACAAATTCACCTTTGGTGAAGAGGAGGAAGGTGAAGCGGAGAGTTCAATTCCTCCGGATTTCGGCATGGTTGAAGGCACTACCGATGAACGAATTGCGGCACTAAATCGCAATGTGAATGCTTTATGGAATGAAACTCGCTCTCTCCGTAAAGAAATGAAAGGGGTAAAGGGCATGTTGAGATCAATTATGAATGCTCTTAAATGTAATTCCGGAACCGATGGAGGTGAGTCGTCTCAATCATGAGTCGATGTTTTATGATTACCACATTTGTCTTTCAAACAATTTATTTCTATGTATTCACACAATATGATATTTATGTTGGTCATGTGCTACAATATATTATGCTATGATGTACATTTTGTGGTTTGATATGCATGCTTTCCATATAACATGTATTAAATTTGGCTATGCTCACATCACTCGTGCAAGTTTTTGGTAGTATTTCTATTTAACTCAAGAAGTGGAGTTCTCACATCAAGGGGGAGCTTATGTCTAGGGGGAGTCTCCTTTTTGTTAAAGACAAAAAAGGGGGAGAAGATAAAAGAATATATAGAAGATAGTAGAATATATACATATATGTGTATATATGCTCATGTTAACATGTTAAAGTTATATATACAATTCTTATACAAGTTATAAATTTTTGTCTTCAACAAAAAGGGGGAGATTGTTGGGAAAAATATGCTTACAAATATATCCTCTTTTGTTGACACAAAAATATACAACCTGTTTATATAATTGTATGTATTAACATTAACATATGTGCACATATACATATATATATTCAATCAAATATATTCTCCTCTATAATCTACAAAACAAGCTTCATCAAATGGCCAAGCTCCAATCGTCAAGATCCGAGTTCAAGTAGAAGCCGATGTAGAAGATTCCTACAAATAAACGTTCAAAGTTTATGAGCTTACAAAATAAATAATTAAATGAGTTTAAGTTTTTATAAAATAATTTTTATAAAAACTTTTATAAAAATTGAGAAATTTTTTATAAAATCACAAGCTTGGTAGTCAAAGCAAATGAATTCCTATTTTGGCAAATACTAAACATAATCTTCTATTGAAATAAGCCAAAACCATATTTAGCAAAAGGAATCTCTCAAAGAGGTAAACTTTCAACATGCTTTGTGCATTTGGTTTCTAAACTACCATTTTTATGATTAAATTCAAACTTAAGAAGTATGACACTAACCCAACTTTTCTTAAGCTTCTTTTCAGTGCATTTTTATGGTAAAAATGAGTTATGTGTGATTTTGGTAAAAGGCCAACGTCTATATTTACAAGTCTCAAAAAGTTCCAGCAGGCCGACGGTTGATGCCACAGTCGACCGTGGATCGACCGTGGACAGTCTGGACACTTTTTGAGCTTGCACCTTTTTGCTTATTTAAGGCAACTCAAGTCTTGTTTTTTACCAACCTCTTGCAATCTGAAAAACACAGAACATATAAAAAAACTTGTGAGCTCATATTCTTGATA
The DNA here is from genome assembly GCA_038502395.1 of Dittrichia graveolens. Lineage (NCBI taxonomy): Eukaryota > Viridiplantae > Streptophyta > Magnoliopsida > Asterales > Asteraceae > Dittrichia > Dittrichia graveolens. The sequence goes on from JARJIL010000003.1 coordinate 10,159,563, forward strand.
CAAATTCAACATTTCAAGATCAAGAATGAAGCAAGAGTGAAAGCATTCAAAGTTCAAACACTACATTACCTTCTTATATATTTGTAATAGAAGTGAGGATCATCTCTAGCCTTAGAATTATAGAGAAGTGAGGATCATCTCTAGCCTTAGAATTAGAGAGAAGTGAGGATCATCTCTAGCCTTAGAATTAGAGAGAAGTGAGGATCATTTCTAGCCTTAGAATTAGAGAGAAGTTGTAAAAGGTTTATCTCTACCTTCAAAGAGAGAAGTTAGTAGAGCAACTCTTGGTGGGTGAGGCCAAGGAGTGGATGTAGAGCAAGGTTGTTAACCCTTGCTTGAACCACTATAAATCATTGTGTCCAAACTACTTCATTGGTGATATCTTTCTTCCTTAAACTCTTTAATTACTTGCAAATATTGTTAAAAACTTCAAAAATTTGGCATATAACCTATTCACCCCCCTCTAGATTCTATCACCTTGGGTATCATGGAGGGGGTTAATTTTCCAAACAATGGCCCAATCCTTTCTCATCTTTTCTATGCAGATGATGCACTATTTGTGGGTAAATGGTCGACATTAAATATCCTAAACTTGATCAGAATACTACGGTGCTTTCACCTTTCTTCGGGCTTAAAGGCGAATCTTTTAAAAACTAGTTTATCAGGTGTAGGTGTGGAGCCAGATGTTGTGTCTAATTTGGCAGCCATAATTAATTGTAAAGTTGGGCAGATTCCTTTTAAATTCCTAGGCCCTCTGGTGGGTTCAAGTATGAAGAAGAGGTCTGCTTGGCAACCATTGATAGAAAAGTTCGAGTTCAAACTCTCAAACTGGAAAGCCTCGTCCCTCTCTGCGGCCGGAAGACTCACGCTTTGTAAGTCTGTTCTTGGCACGCTTGGAACTTACATCTTCTCCTTATATAGAATTCCAACAGCTGTCTTACGAATTCTAGAAGGTCTAAGATGGAACTTCTTTATTGGAGGTGACATAAATAAGAAGAAATTGACTTGGATCGCTTGGACTGATACTTTGGCATCAAAAGATTAAGGTGGCCTAGGGGTGGGAAGCCTTAAAGCGCTAAATATGGCACTATTGGCAAAATGGTGGTGGCGGCTTAAACAGGAAACTTCCTCTATTTGGGCTCGAGTTATATGTTCTATTCATGGTTATCTTCGTCACTCATCAATTGATCCGCTCCACACGAAAAAAGGAGGTGTTTGGGGTGCCATAACTTCCGTTAATAAAGGCTTTCGTGACCATAATATTGATTTATTTGAACTCTTTAGACTTGAGGCTGTGGTTGATAATCAACAGGTAAATAGAAGATGGAAATGGACTCTTGATTCTTCCGGAATTTTCACCGTTGCATCATTACGTAAGATACTGGAGGAGAAAATACTATACAACAATCACGGTTTTATTACTAAATGGATTAAGATTCTCCTGAGCAAGGTGAATATACATATGTGGAAAACTCAGCACAAGAGATTAGCAACTTTCAGTAATCTTGAGAAGTGAGGTATCATTTTGGAATCCTTAAACTGCCCTTTATGTTCACTAACTATAGAAACGGATGAACACTTGTTTGTGGATTGTTATGTTGCCCGAAGCCTACTAAAAGAAATTGTAAACTGGTGGAATTTGAAGATTCCTAATGGGTCGCTTGATACTTTATTATCTTGGGGAGAGTTGGCAAACTTGAAAGGAACAAAACTTGAAGTTTTTAATGTAGTTATTTACACTTATTGCTGGCAGATTTGGAAGTCAAGGAATGAGGTGGTTTTTAACAAAAACAATGAGTCTATTTCCAGGCTATTTGTTCTTATTCAAGGATTGTCATTCTTTTGCTTGCAATTAAGGAGAAATCAGAAGAGAAAGTTAGATTGGGTATTATGGTGTTGCGCTCCTTCAATTTTATTTCCTTTATAATTTGTTGTCTTATTTTATTTTCTTGTATTTGCTAGCTCCTTGTTAGTTTTTATTTTTAATAAAATTTTACTGCAGTTGAAAAAAAATAGCCCCTCGGACCTCGTCTTGCGAGGGAAAAATGCAAATATGTTTATAGCACTAATATTTATTTAGTAGAAAGCTATAAACTTTATTTTCATTCAGGATACAATTAATACATTTCGTGTATTTATTTTGTTTCTTTATAGAAATTATATCACATAAGAATAGTAGTATTGTTGAATTTTATAATATTCATCTCACTAAAATAAATTTTATTATAAAAATATTTAACCCAACTAAATATGAAGGATTAATGCCTTAATGGTACATGTAAAAAGAATTCACCTGCCAACCCCCACTCTTGTCCTCTTTACTTGTCACCCATCTTAAAATCTCGTGATAAACTAAGGAAGTATAAGAAAAAATAATGTGACGTTAATATGTTATTTAGGTAATAGAGAGAAGATGTAAAGGTCATACGTATAGCTTTAGAATAGTTTCATATATGTTATTCTTAAAACTTAAAATATCATATTTGTCATAATTTATAAATATCATATTTACCTTTTTAACATTTTAAAATTTCATATTTAACAAACAATTTAATTTTATTATTTTATATTTATTTTGAATTCTATTTAATTATAACAAATAAAAACTTTATTTTATTATCCTAATTATTATAATAATGATTGATGGTTTGTACAAAAACATAAAATTACGGCTCTTTGTATCATGATATCATGTTTTTGTCATCACATTTGCCCTTAACCTCTTGTCGACGTTCCACCACTAGTCTAGAGTATTAACGTCGTCTATCACCAATTTCTAAATTCTCATTTCTTTTGTGTTTTATAATTATTTAATATCTTTTTATTAATGTTTAATATTTATTATGTTTAAAAACTAACTCGTGTGTCAAACAAACATATAATCTAGTTTGTCATATTAATTAATTATTTAATTTTGAAAACCAACTATTTTAAGTTTCAATAAACATCGAAAATCAAATATGTCAGATACTCTTAGTCCCAGATTGAGTACACAACAACAAATGTTTGTAGAAGTGGGGGTTGAATACAAACTTTAACTTTTAAAAATTAAAGACACACTGATATACTTTTATATAATTCTTATTGATATTGAATCAAGAATTACATGTACTAGAAGCGGAAATTCTAAGTACAATAAAAGGTGGCAATCTATTTGTCTAACACATAGACAAACTAACTCTAAAATAACTAATGTATATAGAGTGTTCAACACATGAACAAGTTTGATTCTACATAATGCTTAAACTCTACGAATTTCTCAACTGATGAGATTTTCTTTTTGTGGAGTAGAAACTTCACTGTGTTGTGTTTTGCATGTCCACCATGCATGAGTATATATAGAAATCTTGGTGAATCCGGTTGCATGAAGGTAAGAGACAAAGAGGATGTGGAAATATAATATTTTAATTATAAAGGTAGTGGGTGAAAAGTAAAGTTACTTTAATCAACTTTTGATAAAAGTAATTGTACTTTTCTGTAAAAGTGCAACCCATTCACAATATAAAATATTAAAACTCACATCTATTGCTGCGTAGAAGTTTCTTTCCCTTTCCATGCTTGTACTTTAATCAACACCATGCTTCTGTTTGATTTGACTTTATCAAGTATGGGATTGCCAGCCATACTTAGTTGTTTGAACAAATCTTCAAGATCTTCGTCTGTTTGAGGTATCATTATCCTTTTCCAGAGGATAAGATCAAACCTTTTTGTCTCGTACTTGATCCAAAAAGTGCATTTTTACTTTTACAAACAAAGATCTAAGGCATAATAGAACAACACATGTTCTGCCTTTTACATATGACTTACAATCTGAAAAGATAGAGTAGATTTGACATTTTGCACGACTCAGCTAACAGATTGTACTAGGAACTCTGATATTCACTACTCAATTGACAAAATATATCAGTTGATCACTTTTTGCTAGGACTCAGTTGATACATATTGCTCAGCTGATCAATAGTAAGCTTAGGAGGGCATAACCTCATGTATTTGTTTGATCAATTGATCAAGAATGCTCAGCTGATCATTCAAATACATCAGTTTATGAGAGGAGATGACTTGTGTAAAGGAAGACTTACTTAGCTGATGCTCTGGGCCTCAGCTGATCCATTTGTTCACTCAGCTGATGGAGTAGGCACTCAGCTGATCAATTTGTTCACTCAGCTGATGGTTTATTTTCCTCAGCTGATCAACTTTTTCACTCAGCTGATGGTTTATTTTCCTCAACTGATAGTCTTCTTTACTTGTTTTCTTCATCTGATGTTCCTTGGCTGATATCCCTTGGCTGATACATTGAGTAGGATCTGATGCTCAGCTGATGGTTCCATACTTAGCATATTTTTACATAAACTGATTCAAACAACACATGTTTGAATTCTTTCTAAGTCATACTGAATATAGGGTTTGGTTATCATCAAATTCTATGTTTTAGAATAGGCAGAGTTGATTATTATGGTGAAGTGATTATCTCCTCAACAGATACCCAACTTAATTATTTTAACTTGAATCGAAATTATAGAACTTATAACACAACCGGCTATCTCTTTAGGCCATCCGTATGACTTTACCCGAAGCATTCGGGTTAGTGTTTGGGTTGCTTGAGTTGAGGGGGAACACCCGTACGCCTCACCAACCCGATCTTCAGCCCCCCCTCTCTCTCTCATATTTATATATATATATATTATAATAAAATAAAAAGTGAAGTAAAATTAAATTTAATTATACTAACTTTTAGGTTGAAAAGAAAAAGAAAAAGAAAATACGATTTAACGCTTATATGTCATTTAGGTTGAAAAACCGGTTCTAGAGTGCTAGACCCAAAGGGATGGTGATTATGTTGAGATGTGAAAGAGATTAGCTTTTTTTCTTATTCTTTTAGGGTATAATTTATTTAAAAAGTAATGTAATAGACATTGTTATATTTATAATTTTATATGATAGTACGATACGGCATAATTAAACCGTCTACTCTTAAGAGCATGGGGTGTACCCTTCTTTGGGCACCCATGCTTCAAGCTACATGAGCATAACTCACTCCATGTTTCAAACATACTTAAACCGCGTACTACACACGTTTCATACGCTTTAAAGATTTTTTATTTAAAAAAATACTCTCTCTCATCTCTACTCTTTTATATCTGCTCTAATCTCTATTTCTCTCTCCTCTCTCTTCGACATTTAAATACTGAATATATATGTATTCTGTCGGGTTCCAAAGACAGGGGTGGTGTGCCCCTCGGTACCAACCCTCCAACTATGCATACCGATGGTATGCCATGACCAAACCCCATGCTCTGCACATTAGTTTTCTATAAATTCAAGTTAAACGATTAAAAAAAGGATCATTTGTGAAAATCGTAAAGTGTGGGGACTAAAACAAAATATATTTCATCATCGAAAAAATAAATAAATGGCAAGCTTTTCGAATGGGGACAGCCATGAACATATGAACGCGAAAAACAGTGCAGGAATTGAAACCAGGGCCCTATAGATTCTTCCCAATTTATCAAGAACAAACGCAAATCAACCTACCATGAAATGATGATTCTATTTGCAGATCAGAACTATCAACATACCTGAAATCTGCGATTTATGTGCCTCAATTGATCTGGAAGAAGTTATTGACAAACAACCGTCAGATTTGATGTCTCAATTCCGCCGCGGATGTTGCCACCGGCGTTTCTAGATTCATCCACCGGTCGGTACTCGTCATTTGAAACTTCTTGTCGATTTCATTTCCGTTACAACAACATGCACTCTTCGTCATCGAATCCGAACAACGGGTTTTCCAATTTCAATGAAACAAATCCCATTTTGGGGTTTAACTCTCCGCCGTTGGTGGCTTCCAGGAAGCCCGGCGCCGGTGCTCCGGGTACTTCAGGTTCGAGTCTTTCCCGGCCACGGCTTTTGAAGGTAAGAAAGCAAACATCTTCACATAATCTTAAGTCTAGTAATCCCCTGGATACCCGGGTTGCAGGGGCTGATCGAGGTGTGGGGTTTGATCAATTTCGAAGTTCATCTGAACCAGTTTTGGGAAATATGACTTCTGGAAATGTGGCAAAGGAGACGTTTGTATTTGGTGTAAATGGGGCCAACAATTCCAGTTCATCTTGGGATTTGGATAAAGGAGTTTCTAGTGTGAATTCTAATGGCATTCTTGAAGATATGTCAAAATTGAAGATCAATAGCGATAATGATTATGCTAATGCAACTGAAAGCAATGCTGCATTTAACTTAGAAGAGAGTGTTGTTGACAGGTTGATGGCCGAGGAACTCCCAAATGATATTAGCAAGCTGAAGATTGAAGGTGCAAGTAATACAGGAAGTCTAAAGAATTCACAAGGGGTGGATTTGATTAACAAAAGCCAATTTACTGATTTGAGTAATGTGGCAGCAGAGCTCCAAAATGAGATGAAAAGGATGAACCTTAAAGATCCTACTGATATTTCTTCTGAAAGCGGTTTCCAATCATTTGGGATTGCTTCATCTACAAGCAGATCTGAAAAAATGGCTGCTTTTGCTTTTACGAGCAAATTGGATGATATAGGGGCTCCACATGTAGAATTCAAAACGCCCGACATGAAGAGTAACATATTTTCTGGCTTGGATGGATTCAATGCAAAAAAAGAATCTGTTAAAGACACTAGATTAAAGAAAAAGAAAGGGAAACTGAAAACCCCCATTGTTGGCCAATCAAGGCTTAGAGAAGATTTTGGGTTTATTGGAAGAGGTTTGTCTGAAAATCTAGACACTTATGAAGCATACTCACCAATGGATATTTCTCCATATGATGAAAAACTAGCTGATAATTATTCTAGAGAAACTTCTGTGACATCAGAGGAGGCTTCACAAATTAATGACCAAAATAACATGTCGAGTGAATCACTTATTATGACATCATATGTCACAACCGATGATGAAGTTTTTGAGCCTCATATTAATGAAGTTTCTGAGACAGAAAGCTTCAAGTCTGCAACTGAAAATCTGGAATACAGTAGTGATACTTTTGTTACAGCACTAGATACTGATGAGAGTTCGACTGCAACATCTGGGAGGCAAGAAAGTGAAGCCACACAGTTTTTTAGTTTTGGTTCGAGAGTTGAAAATGCTAGCAATGGTAGCTTTACCTTTGCTGCATCTTCATCTAGTCAAAGTCAACTTCCATTAGACACACGTCAGCGAAAAAACAAACTGCCTATAAAATTTGTTCTTGATTCATACGGTTCCACATCTGCAGATTTTTTCCCAATTTCAGGGAATTCTTCTATTTTATCTCCTGGGAAGGGCCAAAAGGTTGATTTGTCTACATCAACAAGCCAGAAAAAGGCTAACATGAATTTAGTAAATGAACAAAATTTTAGGCATGAAACTTACAGTACTTTGTCTTCCAGCAAATTAACAGAGGAAGCCTGTGAGAAATGGCGATTGAGGTGTGAGATTATACCTTATGTAGTCTTAAACTTTTATCTTTGTTTTTCAGTTAATAAGGGCATATCTAACGGATGGTGATTTGTATCAGGGGAAACCAAGCGTATAGTAATGGTGATTTGGCTAAAGCAGAGGATTGTTATACACAGGGTATAAATTCTGTTTCTCAAAATGAGAAATCCAGAAGCTGCCTTAGGGCTTTGATGCTGTGCTATAGTAACCGTGCAGCAACTAGGATTTCTCTTGGAAGGATGAAAGCAGCTCTAGGAGATTGCCTCATGGCTGCCACTATAGATCCCAGCTTTCTTAAGGTTCAAATTCGAGCTGCAAAGTAAGTCTTACTTCCTATATTATGTATGTTGTTGAACTTTAGTGTTATTTCCTCATCATTTATGACATGGATACACATGCCAATTAACTAAATTAAAATATTTTTTTTATCATGACCTTTCCTCTTTGATTGGCATAAAGTATAAAGTCAAGTAAGAAGTAGGATGTTTCTCTATTAAATGCCTCAGTCATAGCATGTACATATTAAACTGGCCTTATTTTCAATTTTGCTTCAAGAGCATGCAATATCATATGTAAATCTGCTTCTTGATTATATTACTCCATTCATTTCTTTATATTGCTGAACTCCAAACCTTTGGTTTAATTTAAACCTACATTTCATAGCCTTTCCTTGTTAATTATCTGTATACATGCAGTTGTTACCTTGCAATGGGAGAAATTGAAAACGCAGAAAAGCAGTATATGAAATGCTTGCAATTTGGAAACGATAACACCGTGGACAAGAAAGTAATTGCAGAGGCGTCCGAAGGTCTAGAAAAGGCACAGGTAGGATGCATTTTCTTCTCAATTTGACTCTCCTTTCCTCATCACCAAAAAAATGTGACATTTAACTTGAAACCTAGTTTAATGTAAATGTTACAATCCTAAGACATCTAAAATTCCTTTAGCAAGATGTAGGAAACTTGAGGACCAAAATTAAAGTTCCCATATCTGATATGACGTGACAGTTGGTAACGGGTGAATGAGTACTCACCTTTAAGCTCCTCAATTTTTAACCTTTGTTGTCTTTTTACTTATCCAGAAAGTGTCAGACTGCATTAAGCAATGTACTGACCTTTATCAAAGACGGGCATCTGAAGATTTGGAATGTGCTTTGAGAGTTATCAATGAAGCTTTGCAGATAAGCACTTGCTCAGAGAAACTGCTTCAGATGAAAGCAGATACACTTTTCATGGTTAGTGTTATTATTAAACCCAAGAGGTTAGCCTTATGGTCAATCCCCCAGGCCCTTGGGTCCAGTGTGACATCAGGTCTCGACTCAAGTTTGATTTCCACTAGGCATTACCTGTTTCCTTGAGCACCCAAGTGCTTATTGGCCAAAAAAACCCTTAAATTTATTTCGTCCATGAGAAAAGATGGCGCTTCTTATCCATTTACTTATAAATGGTTCTGTTTGGGCTACGTTTATCTCAAGCGAGTCCTATGGGCCGGATAAAATAAATTAGCTATCCGTGAAACAATAGGTCAAAGGGTTCAAAAGTTACCCAAAGTATAGAATTTTCAATGTATCCAACCTCTTAAATCATTTCATTCAAAAAAATATGGATTATTGTTGTATTGGTATTTTTAATCATGTTTAACACAGTAGTTATGTATTAAAAAATAAAAGATGGATCAAGAAAGTGTATGTGGGTCAACACAACAAGCATACTAAAATTTTCAGTTCTGATTTTGCAGTTACGGAGGTATGAACAGGTGATCCAAGTGTGTGAGCAGACTCTTACTTCTGATGAAGCAGACACCACCACAAGCTCTTCTTCCATGCTATGGAAACCACGCCTTATCGTTAAATCCTACTTTTATTTAGGAAGGCTAGACGAGGCTCTTGAATTTATCAAAAAGCAAGATATTTCAGAGCGTACTACGGAAAGGTTTTGTTTTTCCCCTTTTTTTATCAATTATAGGATTAACAGTCTTTTTGCCTTCTTTTCCGCTCCTGTCTGTTTATTTAATGGATATCATCCAGACAACACGAAAGTTTAAAATGCTTGTGCCACTGATTTCCAGGTGTCAGGAATCTGAAATACCTTTGGTTGATACAATACGTGAGCTTTTATCTTGCAAGGTATGGTTTATACTGGTAAAATAACACTTATGATTGTTAGTAGTCCAACAAAGAATCCAACAGATTCCTTGTTTGTTAAGTTTACAATCATGAATCATGATTTATTTGTTGCCTGGTTTTTGGTCCACAAGTTCTCTTTATTATTTTGCCTTAGTTGCCAATGATACATCATACATTGGTGTTATTTGTACATATTACCTAAGGAAAGATGTATGGTACCTCTAGATAATAAAATATACCATAAAATTTATCATGTGATAATTGATAATACGGGTGATGGAAGTACGCTGTGATTAAAGAGATAGAACCTGAGACCTATTGTCATGTCACATTATCAAGCCATTTTTGGTTGCATGCATCTGTTTAGACTCAAGGAAAAGAACATGATGATGCTTGAATACCTAACAATTTGATGCATCTATTTCTGTTTTCAGACAGTAGGAAATGAAGCATATAAATCAGGAAAGCATGCAGAAGCAGTCGAACATTATACCACTGCTTTATCATGCAATGTTGAATCTCGTCCATTTGCATCAGTATGCTTTTGCAACCGTGCTGCAGCCTACAGTGCCTTGGGTCAAATCATAGATGCCATTGCAGATTGCAGCCTGGCGATAGCCCTTGATCCAAACTATTTCAAGGTTTGCGTGCTTATATTTAATCTCTAACAGGTCACACTGGCCAAATCAAAATATTTAGTGAGAAAGGAAATGGGTCAAACAGATCGAAACTTGTCCAAAGTGGTTTTTTCCCTTAGTGCATACATCTTTAATGACTTTAACTCAGAAAGTTAGATTGTGTTTTTTTTGTAGTCGTATAATACACTTGTAATTTATAAAAAAATATTGGGAAAGAGATTATGACTTGATTGTGATGCAGGCAATTTCTAGACGTGCCAGCTTGTATGAGATGATTAGAGACTATGGACAGGCCGCAATAGATCTACAGAGACTGGTCTCTCTTCTCACAACACAGGTGGAGGAAAATACTGCTCTGTCGGGAGTACCAGATAAATTAAGCCGTATAAGTGAGCTAAAGCAAATTCAAGTACAGCTTTCTAGTGTCGAAGAAAAGTCCAAAACGGGAATCCCCTTAAATATGTACATCATATTGTAAGTTCTTTCGATATGCATTACAAACTTCGGATTTTCTTCATCTCTGTGTAAGTAATGAACAACTTTTTACGTATATATTTAAGGAAGCCATGCTATATCAAGTTTTAAGTAGTTTAAAAGTACTTTTAATTCTATAGAGTGAACCTAGGGAGAACCCTGGAAAACTAGCAAGCTACTGCAAACAACTATAAGCTGTATAGGAAAATTCCCCCTCCCCCAAAAAAAGGGAAAAGGGAAAAAACAAAGGAAATGCTTGCAAATCCGAGTACGGTTGAATGATGGTTTGCTTTTGAACTTTACAGAGGAGTTGAATCAACAGCTTCTGCAGCAGATATTAAAAAGGCATATAGGAAAGCTGCACTCAGACATCATCCTGATAAGGTTGCAATTTTGACCCAACTTCTTATATTTAGTGGAGTAGAAGTGGCCATTTTGACCCATTTACTAACAAATGTGGTTGATTCAGTGTTTGGTTCATTGGTAATGGGTAAATATTAATATAGCTACCTAAAAGGGAAAAAAGTTGAATGGTTTTGATGCATAAAACCTCTTATATTATTTTATTCGAAAAATTAAATTATTATTGAGATCATAGAGTTTTTGTAAATAAATTTGACATAATGTTTATTAAGATTAAAATGTCTGGACAAAACAAAATATGCTTCAAGCCAACCCATATGTAGGGGAAAAATTACTCAATTAAACACGTTACCAATATGCCAATTTGCCATATCTAAAGTAGAGTTTCGGGCCAAGGATGTGTAATTTGGGTTTAACCTTCCTAACAATCATGTTTTTCTAATGTAGGCTGCCCAGTCACTTGGTAGAAGTGATGATGGAGATGACGGACTATGGAAGGATATAGTTGAAAATGTCCACAAAGATGCAGATAGGATTTTTAAAATGATTGGAGAAGCATATGCTGTACTTTCCAACCCTTCCAAGGTTCTCTCTCCCTCTATCTATCTATCTATCTATACAGGAAAAAGTTCTAACAGGAACTATTTTTCGTACGAGAACTGCGAGAACCAATCTTAGCCGTCCAATCCTCCCCTCCCCTTCTCCTTCAATTGGATTGCCCATCCATGAATTCCTTACATACACCTTGCCACACTCAATCCCCCCACGTTCTTCATCCATGAATTCCACTTACCACTTGAATGGCCAAGATTGGTTTTCGCAGTTCTCGTACGAAAAACAATTCTTGTTTGAACCCTCCCTGTATATATATATATATATGTATGTATATATATGTATGTATGTATGTATATATAGACACACACATGCTACATCATAATATATTTAAGACTCTCTCTCTCCTACTTTACTTAGTCCCTTAAAATTTCACCAATCGGAAATACTAATATACCCCTCAAATAACCTCCTCTCCTACTTAATACATTAACCAATAAACATACTCAACTATGCACTTTTCGGCTTTTCCATCCACATAAAATAAAGAAAATAGTTATGTTATTTTTAAAATTTTGTTTTAAAAAAAAAAAAAAAGAGAAAGAAATGAAATGAAATGAAATGTTAACGGGTAGAAACAATTCGTCGAATACCATGCCCCTATTTTCTATAAAACGCATGTTATCAGATAGAAAGTAGAAACTATTTGCCGCCGTAGCATTACGCGGGTACCATTCTAGTATGTGTGTGTGTGCGCGCGCGCGAGTGTTTGTTAGACAAGGTGGCAATTTCAACCTATTTGTGGTCGAATTGGATTATACTGTCTTAGCCGTTCAAATGGGTAAAATTAAATAATCAGCTAGAATGAAAACAAGTTAAACGAGTCCAATAGGTCAAAAGTTGTCTATAATGTGTACTAAACAGACAATAAAGTGTTTTGGTCAGTGTAACCGGCCATATTTGTTTAAGCTCAGGGTTCGTACTAAAAGCTATAGGGTATATTCCTTAGCATTTAACTTGCTCTACAGGCCAAAATGCCAACAAATCAAAAAACAGTTTGGTGATATAACCATTAGGCGCTAACAAAAGTTAACTATATGTTTAAGCTCAGGACTTGTACTAAAAAGCTATAGGGTATATTCCTTCGCATTTAAATGCTGAAAGTTGGTAGTTTACCCAGCATATGTTTACCACCCATTTTGATCCATTACCCAACAACCCAACCCGCTCATTTTAACACCTCGGCTTTTAACATTCATGTTATCTTGTTCCATTATTGCTTTTTTCTAGAGGTCACAATATGATCAAGATGAAGAGAGGAGAAATGAAGCCAGTAGATTTACTAGAAGCAATTCATCAAGAATGGCCGCAGATGTCCAAAATTCTATATTTGAGAGAAGTGGGAGTCGGCGACAATGGCCGGATTCTTGGAGACCCAATGTCAATACCCAGTCTTCAGGCTCAGAAAACACCAGTTCATCATATAGGTATTCAAGATATTATTAATGGGTATCAACGGTCATAGTGAAGTCTATACATTTAAACGTTAAGTACAAGTCAAGAATGCATATCAATTGGACTCGGAAAACTAAAGAACTTTGAGGATATATAAAAGGAAGCTAAGTTCAATGGAAAGTTCAGAACTCTTACCTGTCTTTTAAGGTTGAGATTTTCTGGCAGGTGACTTCCTGTATTGGTGAAAACAAGCTGTGTATACTGTTCAACAAAAGGACGGTAGACCGATATACTTTTTACCAAGATAGACCCAGTTGCATGATTGGTGTGCCATTGCTCTTTCCTTGAGCTTTTCATTAGAAATTTTTTTAGTATACACATTTTATTTGTGAGTTTCTACAGAATCAGCAGAAAGGAACAGAAGAGATTTTTTTTATGTTTCACACGCGAGCATTTAGTGATTTTGATAACGAATAAATGTATTGTGATAATGATCAAATAGCAGGGTAGCATACTGTTGTTTTTTACATTCAATCCTCAAATGTAGACACATTTGATTGTCTTGGTTTGTGAGCACCTGGTAACTCGGTCTCAATTACAAGCTGTGATATATTGTTGAATCTGGAGAAAATTGTTGAGATATTACACATATATTCCAAGACCAACCTCCTTAGGATTTGTTTCCACCATCCACGGAGCCCTGTGGACATTAAGAACAAAAGACTAATTACTTCTGCCCACTCCAGAATGGTAGAATGTATTTTCATGTTCAAGACTTGATTGTTTAAAGGACCATTTAACTTTTGTACTAATATGTTACATTTTCTAAACTGTGTATGTATACTCAAAAACTTAAAAAGCAAAACTATTCCAACCTTTTGATGTTTGTTGGCAATGGCATGACCACAACATCGATCATGATAATTATCTTAAAAGTTAATTGCTTAAAATTATGTTCTTATAAGATTGATTCAAACATAGATTCACAACTAGTTTGGGCTGAATAAAATAAAGTTTATCTTAAGCATAAATTTTTTGTTACAAATAGAAGTTTAAACCAAGAGGGATTGGTAGCTTTCTGTGCATGATATTCTGTTCAACAGAGTGGCATTACTTTAAACTTTAAAGAAAATAAAATTGGAGTTCGAGGATATACATGCATCATGAAAATAGTTGTGCAATACAAAGGGAAGTGAAGAATCATACTTGTGCATTACGAAATTAATTGTTCCTTGTGCAGCTCGTTCAAGGAGAAGTTCTCGAGATTCAATGGCAATCCCTTGAGGCTATGAAAAGAGTAGAGAAAGCATAAATGCATAGAAGCATGGCATTATTATGAATTCGTTTATGTGCCTGTGGTGTGTGGTGTGTGGTGGGTACCTCCTCTGGAAACCATACACCTGGTTTTGTGCTGCCCTCAAGAACAGCAAGAGCAAACGCAGCTGTTGAATAACCAACAGATCTGAAAAGAATTCATGCACAAACAATATCAGTTCTTTTAATGAACTCCCAAAGCAGTTGATTCTTTTGGCACACAATACCAAATGTTCATCCATGGTTAGAATTAGAGGTGGCAAAATGGGAAATCTTAGGGTAGGTTAAAACGAATGGGCTGACCCGAGAACACCTAGTTTCTTAAATTTAACAAAATGTACTGTTAAATATGATTGCAAAAGCTATAGCATTGAAATAATAATCTAACTTTTCTAATAAGAGGGTTAGGAAGGTTTTTGTTTTATGCATTTTGCATGGGAGATGATTTGTATGCAAAAATAATCTGTCCTATACAACAATTATTACATTTATGCCCTCACAAACTCATTATCAATTTTTTCTATCCACATGTATTAGGGTATAATCGTCCAACTAAACACTTTTTGCTATGTATAGCAAATTGTTGTTGTGTACAAATAACCTCCCATAACTCACTTCTTTGCAAACTTTGTCCCACTCAAACTATTTGCCCCTAGCTATCAAGAGACTTTTTTTCTTAATTTAACAAAAAGGTATTCTCTTAAATATGATTTCAAAAACTATACTACTGAAAGAATAAGCCAATTTTTCCGATAAAACGATTTAGAAGGTTTTACTTTTATGCATTTTGGATACTCACTTTCTTTGCAAATTTTGTCCCACTCAACCTGTTTGCCCCCTAGCTACAAAAATTTACTTCACCTTGTGACACATTTCTCATTTAATCATTAAGGGAAGAGTTCGAACGAGAACTGTTTTTCATATGAGAACCAATCTTGCTCCTTGATTAAAATAAATCAATGACTCATAATTTTTAATGGCTCATTAATGAGGGTTATTTTGGTAAAATCATTGCTCGTTAAATAGTGGCTCATCCACCCCCAGACGCACTTCACGGTCGGGTAAATATATAAATGACCAAAATACCACTATTTATGAGTCATTAAATGGTGTTAAAACAGCTCTCGCGGTTTTCGTTTGAACTTTTCCTTACTCATTAATGGGTCAAATATGCTACCTCTAGCTAGATTAAGCCATGAATTCTTCCACAAGTAGTCCAGAAAAGATGACTTACATAGAGAGTCTTCTGTGACTGAAAATGCCAATTGTTTGCCTTCCACATGAACATTCCAAATCAACCTGCTCAAAAGAACAAAAGGAGAAATATCAGGTTAGTGTAACTAAACTGAGGTCAATGGAGATAATTGTTTAGGGAGAAAAAGATTTTCGAATTAGTTACTCTCAGTGAGACACGCTCTCCCGCATAGCCATCAATAACACGAACTACTGGATCAAATAACCGAACCATCTCTTGTACTTTGCTTCTGTCTCTTAAGACTTCCTGAAATATTGCAAAGAAACATGTAAGATGAACTTGTGACCCTTATTGAGTTCTATAAACAATAAACAGCTTTTGTTAGGGAAGACAAAAGCTAGAGGTTTCCAAATTCTACGGTATAACTGTGTAAGAGATTATAAGACCAAAATAATCGTTGATCATCAGTGTCAAGTGTCTGAGATAAACAAAACAGGGTATAACTAGAGATTATAAGACCAAAATAATCGTTGATCATCAGTGTCAAGTGTCTGAGATAAACAAAACAAGATATGAATATCTAAGAAACTGAAACATGATTGGTCATTGGTATGCAAAGCAGTAAACTGATATCAGTTAGAGGTGGTAATTTTGACCTGTTTACGAAAATCTTGCCCAAAGCGTTATGCCTTATCTAGAATGGGTCTAGCAGGTAAAGTAGAAAACAATTACCTATAAAGTAAATGGGTGAAACAGGCAGAATATCACCCAAAGTCCCAAAGTGTCTTTTATATGCATAAAACTCTTTGAACCAATTATATTCATAATATCCCATTATTATGGGTTCAGATCACGGAAATACAACAACGTTTCACCTAAGTGTCATAGGCACAAAAAATTTTGTTTTTATTATTTTGTACACAGATGTTTCAGTTATCTTTTATGGTACCTAATAACCATTTTCCCCCAGAAATGTGGCCAGAATTTGCAGAATCTCATTGGATTATGCAGAAACTCATTGGGAAAAATGTTAACGCTAAATAAGGTGGTTAGGGCAGTGGTGATAGGTTAAAGCACCATAATGGTAGATAAACTGAAACATAAATGACCATAGGTGTGCATAAAAAACTTTAGGTACCATAATGGCATAATGACACTTGGCAAAACGTTGTTGCATTTCTATGAAGTTAACCATTAGTATTGAAATCGTATAATCTTGTAATCATATTAGACACTAATTACATATAAAAAAATTCAATTTTCAACAAAGTGTTCTGAGCCAAACTAACATGACCCAAAGTTACATGTATTGACCCTAACCAATTTAACCCATTACCCAACCCACCCATGTCCACCTCTACTGTTAATCTAGAAAGGCGTATTGTGATCTATGCATGTACGTCTTACAGAAGGAAGGAAGCGTGTCATTGCATCCATTGCCCAATTCCAGAAAAATGGCGCAGTTCCAAATCGAGCACTCACAGTTGGAACTCCAAGGATCTCATGGGTACTCGTCACTTCTGGCAAATTCCTGAAAACAGAAGGTTTCATGAGTAGCTACAACAAGTCAAAATTCCTTATGTGGTTTATGTGTTAAATTTCATGCTTTCGTAAGTATAAAATATTATAAAGATCTCAAATTTCATATGATTACATGCATGGCGGTTTTGCTTTTAATTATGAAGGGTGATGTATACAACTTACAAGAGATACACGTCTTTTTTCCCAATTCCTTTTCCAAAGTCAATGTTGACCATTCCACTATATGGCCTTAATTTGATTTTCTCTCCTATTAAAAGAGTTGCTTGCTGGTTAGAAATCATAAAACATGGATAACATTAGAAAAGAAGCATAAACATTAATACAGAATTTTATAAGTTCCCTTGACAGACCTTTATTATAAGCAATAACCTCCTCTCCAAGAAGTAAAAAGCTAGTGGCTAATATTGTTGGGCCTGCACCACCTGTTCCTGCTGTGTAGTAGTAGAATCTGAGACAAGCATATCATTAGAAATAATGATTGCTAAAGTTTTATTTATATATTGAATTGTACAAGAATAAATAACACTTTTGAGATAATACACACACATTTACAATATGTGTGTGTGTGTTTACGTATAATCAGAAAAATAATAACTTCATTACCAAGAAACAAATGGCATGAAATGTGGAGCAGGTTAATACCTCAGCCGTTCAGGTTCACCCTTATTTTCACTTTTTGCAACACGTACTAGCTCTGCTGCCATCACTGGAGGATAAGTAGACAAATGATTAAGTGAATCATCTAATGTTGATACAAAATTAATTAAGTTCTCTGAAATATCCTTCATCTTCAATTATCCAACCAAATGTTTTTAATAAAAACATGTAGACATGCATGGGGCGAGGAATAAGATTTGTACCATTACTCACTCCTGGATAGATTCCTCCAGTAGTTATTGCTGGAACTTTAGCAGCCAATGCTTCACGCATAAATGATTTTGCACGCAATGCATAACTTGTGTCATCACACACGTCCAGGTATGCTGTCTAACAATGGATGAAGATTAACCAAGTTAATTTACATTTTATGAAGATAATACACACTAAGGGGCTGCTTGGTTGGTGTCATTTGGTGGGATTTCATGGGATTTGCATTTGAAATCCCACAACATGACATTTTTGGTTAGACATTAGGGATGATGGGATTTGCATTTACAATCCCATGAATGAGGGATTTGTAAATCCTGCCTCCCCCCCGGGGAGGATTTTGAAATCCCATAAGGTTAAGCTTGGGATTTCCAATCCCCACCTGTGACCAGCTCCACCTTCGCCGCTCCAGCCTCAACCATTGTGACCGCCATCATATCGTCGGCCTCCACCTTTGCCGGCCTTCCCCATCGCTAGCCTCCATCATCACCGCCCCCACCATCGCCGGCCTCCACCATCGTCGCCCCCACTATCGCTACCTCCATCATCGCCTTCACCTTTGTCAGTTGCTCATCAATCGCCCCTTCCTTCTTCACCAGTCACTACCCTCGGACAACCGCTGCCCTTCAGCATCACCTCCAATGACCACTGCCATTCACTACCACCTCCGACAACCGCTATCGCCCCTCTGTTGCTCACCGATTGTAAGTATCACTGTTGCCCTAATCTTGAGATCTCCAATTTTAGTTTAAGTGCACCAAACACGACATGAGATTGGATTTGAAATCCCAAGGGATTTGGAATCCTTGCATTATTCAAAGAATGAACCGAACAGCCCCTAAAGGTATCTTTGAAAACTATAGAATACTATAACTTCAAGAAATCTTGGAATTAGCTTTACCTTGTTCTCACCTTGGCCCGTATGGCAGCTTCCAGGACTCTGCAATTCTCTGTCTGTTGAAATGGCCCTGCAGCATGTACGACAAGATCCACATCTGCAGAGACAGAATATTTATATGATAATAAGTAGGTTTAGAGATGTACCAGACTTGGCTATTTGTGCTAAATTGAAGTAAAAAGTTATTAGAAAAAGTGTAAGTTTCGATATATTTTTTAAGGAAAAACACACCACTCAATGCAGATTCCAGTGATTTAACGTCATTTATATCAAATTCAGCAAACTCAGCATTCTTCCCAAGTGTGGCCACCATACTAGCACCTTTTTCCCTAAAACACATCAGAGTACTCAGTATATAGGTTATAGAAGTAATAGATGATAAGACAATTACATCTAAAACAACTTCAAACAGAAAGATTTTGTGCAATCATTATAAACTCTTAATGAATCAGATTAAGATACTAAGAGTTTTTTTTTTTTTTAACAAACAACTCCTTAGGTGAGCAACTGATCTTCCAGATATTTGTAAAAATTGCATCGACATAAAATAAGTCTGAAAATTACTTGTCACTATGAAGGGTTTCATGCTGGTAAGTGCTTAGGTTCCAACAATAACAATGAGGTAGGTGAAACTTGAAAGAAGTAAAAGCTACGAAGCATAATGATATATCTATTATTAAATCTACCTTAACAATCTTATGTGGGGGTAGAGAGACTGTTTTCTTAAAGACCTCCGATTTGTCATAAGACGTTCAAGGATTTACTCTATGAGAATGTGCGATATTACTATAGAAGATAAGTTGTATACTTCTATGTCAATGTAATAAAATAGGATATTGTACATATTGTTATTATATACTTCAAAAACCTCCTTTTAATTATTTTTTAAAATTTTGCCCTTCGTTTTTATAGTTATTTATTTATTTTTATTATTATTAGTGTTACTATTATTATGTTTATTTGATCTTTCTTTTTATTGTTATTTATTTATTTCTATATAGATATTATGTTTAATCGATCTTTCTTTCTATTGTTATTTATTTATTTATCTCTTGTTTGATCTTTCTTTTTAGTGTTACTATTACTATAATTTCTATATTTGTTTATGTATTTTATTGATCTTATTTTATTTTTATGTCTTATTCTATTTACATCACAAACATGTATGAATTATGTAGTAATCTATTAATACTAGGATTATATTAAAATAACATATACACATATAGCCTAATACACATACTACATATATACAAGCCCCCCACCTCCTCAAGCACATAAACTAGATCTAAATACTCGCACACAAAGCCATAACATATAAAGGGATAAGCTACCAGACGGTTCACCTTTCCACCCTAATTCTCCTCTCAAAGCAATCAATGGTTATAGCCTTAGGAGAGTCGTAACTCCAGCACATCTAGCTTCACCTTATCTTCCCACCTTAGTCTCGGACGACCCCTCCTCCTTAGGCCGTGAATTGTGACCAAGTCCACTCTTCTAACCAGAGTTGTTTGTTGTCTCCTTCAAATCTGGTCATACCAACAAAGTCTCCCCTCTCTCAATTCAGTTGG
Source organism: Dittrichia graveolens (assembly GCA_038502395.1). Taxonomy (NCBI): domain Eukaryota; kingdom Viridiplantae; phylum Streptophyta; class Magnoliopsida; order Asterales; family Asteraceae; genus Dittrichia; species Dittrichia graveolens. The sequence goes on from JARJIL010000003.1 coordinate 10,179,994, forward strand.
GATACCCTCTCCGAACTGCTATCCCGTGAGCCAAGGTCTTCCTGCAAGACCACCTTAACATCCTCATTTCCGCAACTTCCATGTTCCTCTCTTATGCCCTTTTTTAACAGCCAACAAATTTACCACTAAACTTTGGTGGAACTTGATTGTCACACAAAGCTCTCGTAATTGCTCTCCACTTCAACCATCCAGCCTTTATGCAATGATTAACGTTTTCATCTACTTCCCCTAATATATGCAACATGGAGCTTGGTGAAGTGCTTGGTCCCTATACATATCGCTTCACCCTTGTCAATTCTACCATATATATTCTGTCTTATCTATGCTAATTTGAAAACCTTAATCTTCTAATGCCCCCTCCACTGCTCTAGTCGATAATTCAACAAGCTATTTTTCTCGACTACCAGCATAATATCATTCGCAAAAACCACGTTCCATGGTATGCTACCTGTATCTAACGAGCAATCTCGCCCAGGAGGCCAGGATCAATGCAAAAAGGTGCATACTCAACTGAACCTTGATGTAGCACTATTTCCACGGGGAAGAATTGTGTCCCCCATTGGTGTTTGTGTGTGCAAGTCATTGAGCCTTCATACATATCTCGAATAGCCCTTATGTGTCTCCCTGGGACCTTCCTTTCATTCAAGGTCTTCGAAATCAAATCTCATGAGACACTATCATATGCCTTCTCTAAATCTATGAAAACCATTTGCAAAATCCTTTTAATATTCCTTGTATTTCTCTTTGAGTCTTCTGAAGAGGTGTATTGCCTTTATCAAGGACCTTCCTAGCATGAAGCCAAAATGGATTTCTTTTACAGATGTATTGCCATCTAGTGTAGTTTCATCACTCTTTATCATAGTTTCATAGTATGACTGGGTAGTTTTTTTGTTTTTTTGTTTTTTTTTTTGTCATGATAGCAGCTACAATTCTGTGCATCCACTTTGTTTTTATATATTGGGGTCACCTCGTTCAGCCTCCACTATTCTGGCATCTTGGCACTCTTGACAAGAATGTTGATAGGTTAGGAAGCCAAGTAACACCTGCTTCTCCTAGGCAAAGTTGCAAAGTCGCCCCAATGAATATCTGGTCCAATCCAATTGATTTGCCATTCCCCATTTAAATCTAAAGTTTTTTTTTTCCCTTTATCAAAATATCTTTCCTTTATCCAATTATCAAGATTTGTCACACCATGGTATTGGACTATTGTGTGTCAGGTGAGTAGATTTATTTTCACTTTTTTCTTCTTTTTTGTCATGCCCTGTCATTTGAACATTTGGAGAGATGCCCTTGTCAACATGGCATTCAAGCTGATACCACAGGAATATCTTCCTTTTGGCATGTGTAACTGGACAACCCTTTAAAGCATTGCCATGGTATCAGTGAAAGCATTCAAATTCTAATGATCTGATTTTGTTATCTAGGGCTCGTTCTCAGCAATAACATGTGGTAATTTTATGAGTGATCTTTAAAACACTGGCACTGTATCCCATATCAGAAAGCGTCTTTTCTCCTTCAAAAATTGGAATGTCTGCTAAAACAACTTTGCTTCCTGGAGAACATATTTTGATATACGATGAAGAGCTCTAAGTCATTTATTTATTGTACCTTGATAGATATGTTACTTGAGGCAAATGATGTAATGCTTCCGAATCATCATTCATCAAATCTAGTACTTCATAAGTGCATGGTGATGACAAATATGCCTAATGTATCTAGTATCTACTAAGCTATAATAATAAGATGTAGATATCACCCCTACCTACAACTAACTCGTTACATAGCTTTTTGTTTCAGCAAATTCTGCGACAAGAAAACAATAACAAAAGAAACTCAAGTGTGATAATTTGATAAACAAATACTTTAGATTGCTCTGAACGTGCTTCGTTAAGCCGTATAAAATTCTACACAAAGATAAAATAGTTTTAGGGATTCGGACAGCGAAAGGGAATCAAACCTGTTACGACCAGCAATGACGATGCGGAGGTCAGGGGAAAGCTTAGAGAGAGCGATGGCGGTAGAACCACCGACTCTACCGGTTCCTCCTAGTACCAGAACCCTGGAATTGACTGTTTCTTTTCGAGGACCGGCGGAAACCACCGTCGGAGCCCTGAAACTGCTCCAATGGCGCATACTGGCACACGCCATAACCCCCTCCACTATGTTCGTCCCGAGTCCTATCCAGAGACCAGAGTTCGTTACATATCATCTGTTTGTTATGGTACGTTTTTATATTTGGATACAATTTTGTTTATATCCTTAAAAACTTCTATAATTACGTATATATCCTTATAAACGTTAGAATTACGTATATACCCTTAAAAACCTATAAACTCACAAATATACCCAAATACTTAATTTAATAATAATTTTCTAATTTAAAATCTGAAAAACAAAAATAAATATTATCCTAATTTGATTTCTTGATATTAAAAATGTAATTGTTTTGTGAAATTACAAGACTACCCTTCTCATATATGTACATCAATTGAACACTGCACAGACCCATCGATTGAAACCCACATACCCAAATCAAACCACCCACTGTGTAACCTAAATCAAAGCACCCATCACTGTGTACAAGAAAGTCACATACCCAAATCAAAGCACCCATCGATCGATTGAAGCTACCCATCGAAACCCAAATCAAAGCACCTACCAATCGATTGAAGCTTGATTTGAAGGAGATACGGTCGAGTTTAGGTGCGATGGCGATGGGTGAACAAAGGTCGATGCAGGCGCGATGGGGCGATGGGTGAAGTACGATCGATTCAGAGTGTCCTAAAATCAGTAAGATTTCGATCGATGAACAAAGTATGCGTGAGACGACAGAGGATGCTTGATTCGGCAGAGGATGCTTGATTCACTAAAACACCGTTTCGACAATTGGAATAATCGCCATGGTTTGTTTATCTACTGTTAGCACACTCTGTTTTTGTTGGCATTCTGTTTTTTTTCCCGAAATTATTGTAATGTGTCTACATATGTGTTTGTCTTCTAAATTTGCAAAGACTGATAATTTGCTGACCGCAGAAACAAATTTATAGAACATTTTGTTTTTGTTAACAAGTTGTGTTCTTATAGAAGTTATTGAAAATTTGGTCAAAAAGTTGTAGTTTCCTCATTAAGATTTGCAAGATTGATGATACCCACAATGCAGAAACAAATTTAATGAACAAAGTTTGAATTTTTGCAAGGATTTTAGTTTTTTCTGGTGACATGGAGTAGAAAATTCTGCCCATCTTAAATCTTAATGCTCTTCATTATGGGTATATTGAGTGTTTCTGTGGTGAAAGCAGAGGACCCTTATAAGTATTATACTTTGACTGTTACCTATGGAACTGCATCTCCTCTAGGTGTTCCTCAACAGCTACTTCATTAGGAGGGAATTCATATGGGTATTTTTGTAATTTTAGCAAGAAATCAAATTAGGATAATATTTATTTTTGTTTTTCAGATTTTAAATTGGAAAATTATTATTAAATTAAGTGTTTGGGTATATTTGTGAGCTTATAGGTTTTTTAAGGATATATATGTAATTCTAATGTTTATAAGGATATATACGTAATTAGGGAAGTTTCTAAGGATATAAACGAAATTCTCCCTTTATTAATTTTGACTACAACATTATTTTTCCGGCTTATTTTTTAGAAAAATGTTATATTTTTTATTTCTTTCTTCTAATTTATTCTCCTACTTACTACAAAATAAAATATGGAGCCTACTAGTTCTTTTTTTTTTCACTTTCTCTATTGATTTTGACACTTGTATTGATTTTGTGAGTAGAAAGAAAAAATAACGGGATATATCACCTCCCTATTTTTAATAGATTTATTTTTTCGGCTTATTTTCTTATGTACAGACTTATTATGATTTAAAATAAGTCAAGCTCACAAAAAATAAGTTAGAAACCAATAAAATATGTTCATAATAAGCTAAAACAAACACCCCTTTAATATAAGTTGTAAATTTTGATTTAAAAAACATTTTTAGATTAACAATGTAATGTTTATTTTTCATAAAAAAACAAATAACATATCTAATTATGTATGATAACAATAATGAGGAAAGATGTGCAATCAAAGTAACTTTCCTATTTATATTATATATGTAAAAGGTCCATATAATTAAACTCCCTCTCAAATCTGAATTGACACTCTAATAATTATCTCTCAAAAATTTTATAAATAAATATAATTATTACCTACTAAAACCTAATAATAATATTTAATAGTAAAAATATGAAATATGTAGAGAAAATTGATCCAATCAATGACCTTTCCATCTCTCTTCTACTCCCATATAAAGTCTCCTTTCCAACACCTCATTCTCTCTCTACTCTACCTCCCTCTCTCTACTCTGATCACTGTCACCGACCGCCAGCCACCTCTCTATGATTTCTGGTCACCACCTGCAACCTCTCTTTACCACCTCCTCCGGCCACCTCTCTCTCTATGTTCTGCCTCATGCCTCATGTATCTACTCCTTATCCTCTCTTTGTTCTCTCTTCCTTTCTTTGCTCCGACCACCGGCCAACTCTCTCTACTCTCCATAACCGGCCACCTCACTCAATGGTAAGTGTGTATGTGTGTGTGTGTGTAGATCTAAGGTTTCTCCTTTCTCTAGTCTCTTTTTCAATATATTTCCATCTTCATGAGTGTGTGTTTTACGAACCTTTTTTGTGGCCTGGGTTTTAGATCTCTATTTTTGCTACGGGGTCGTATATTTGGTGTAACACCCGTATTTTATATGTGAATTTTTGATGTTTTTCAACTTTAGAAATATAAATAACAACCTTAGATTTAATTAAAAAAATACTAGACCGGTTGATTTTTATATGAAATGAATATTACAACAAGAAATTATATATATATATATATATATATATATATATATATTGTTCAAACTATGAAGAGTACATGTACAAGTAGGTGGGTAAGCTATCATATATATGGATAAGAACAAGATTGAGTTACCCTTGTATGTTGCCATGTAAATAGTCTATTAAGAAGGAGGTGACGATCAAAGAAAACAATAGGTTTCATGACTAAGGTGTCGTTTGTTTTTTAAGGGGTTCTGAGTATGAATCTGAATATCATGTCTAAACATTAAAAGATGATTCTGACGTTTTAATGTTCATTCATATTTTGTTGTTTGTTTTTGAAATATCTGAATGGTTGTAACTATCTGTTTTATAATATTTTATATTCAATTGTTACATATTTAACTAAATTTAAACTTTTCTAATGATAAAGTAAAATATTTTAATAACAATTATCAAACCAAAATAATATATAGAATTAAAATCAAAACATATAGAAGAGAAATGCACGACGGCATGCATATACAAACACATAATTAAGTATTAAATGAATCATGCAACAGATTACATAACGCTCGCTAGAGGAATAATACTAGAAGTACCGGTGAGTTTTGTGATGCCTTTACAAAACTAAGATATAGGTGATATATATTGTGCTTATATGTAATTGTCCCATGCACCATGTTTATCATATTTAACGTTTCCTACTTTATATCATACATATTGTTTTTGTGCATATATATATATATATATATATATATATATATATATATATATATATATATATATATATATATATTTGAGTTGTTGGGTAAACAATAAAAAGAGCAAAAACGTAACGGCTGTTCGTAGATGTATAATGAAAGGCGGGAACGTAATGGTTGTTTGCTAATAAATGTATTTTGGAACGATTGGTGCATGGGAGGCATCTAGTTGTTACTAAGTCATTACCAGCAGATACATGTCTAGCCCCTCTAGTATACTGTATAAAGGTCATGGCACGCATAGCACACATGTTTGTGATGTCGAAAAATGGCTTGGAAATGAGATAATATATTTACCAAAAACTTTGAGATCTCGACATATTTTCTATATTTTATATTTCATAATTATCATGAGTGCATGTGATATTTTATACACAAAACGCACGAATTCACTAAGCCATTAGTCTTATGCATTTACATGTATATCTCAGAACAAACTAGGAGAGCAACAACATAATAATATTACGGACTGGATGATGCCTGAAGACTTTGTTTGTTAGAACTTTTAGTCAATAACTATAGCTTTATAGTTTATATTATTTTTAGCTTTCGCTATAACCGAGAACTCTGATGCGTATAAATAAAATCATATATGTTCGTTCTATTAAATTCTCGGGTGTCACATTTGGGGATTTTTTGTGTGTACCATAGTCTGTTTGTTGTCTCTCTATTCATCTACGAGTTTTTTTGCGTGTTTTGGGTTCGCCGTAGTCTATCTGTTATTTTTCTCTTCATCTCCAATTTGTATGTATTTGCTTCGGTTTGCGTTTGGGTGTCAAGTGCCAGAGCTTGTGTAAGACCCCGAATTTTTTATCAAATATATAATATTCTCATAAAATTTATATTCCATTTTTACGATATTAAAGTTCCAAAAATATAGTTTTACATTAAATCAATTCATGGTTTACTTGTACTTCAAACACTTTGTTTTTCAATAATCATGCATGTGGAAGCCAAGAGCCATCACTCTCTGACCGGAGCTTTCTCTCTAACTAGTTCTACAATAAAAAAAATAACACCACGGTAAGAATAAAGCTTAGTGAGCATACTCAACTAACAAATACTATAACATGTTAGCATCAGAGTTCTTGTCCAATAACGAATACCGGCCCGCGAAGAGCACAGTTAAAAATAGTAACACATTTATTAATAGCATTTTCACAAATAACATAATTACAGTAAAAGAACGTTCAATGTACTCATTTAAGTATCGAGTATGGTTCAAGCAACAACCCACATATCGATTATAAAGTCACCATATACGTCAACAAATAATATATACGAGTAATATACAAAATTTGGATATTTGCAGGCTAGACATACCCTAGGTATGGTTGTGCCTTCCCCGAGGCACGGTGCATTGTTGTGCCTTTCCCTTAGGCATGGATGTGCCTTTCTCAGACACGCCCGTGCCTCAGATCTTAAGCACATGGTATACCTTATGAACTAGGGTTTGGCATCGGATGATAGGCACGCCCATACTCATCCCAATTCAACAGTTCGACTAGAACAGCTGGTTTTCAACCAAAAACAATCCAAAAAAGATTTCCAAGTATTTCTAGTACTTAGGAATATCAAAATATCAATATAAACCAACCAAAAACACTCATAAACACGTCCTTTGATCATTTTATGATCAATTTACACACTCTGATCAATTTGACCCATTTATCATACCCACTTCCAAATTTCATCACATCTTCAATGACTTTAGTTTCAAGATTCCTAAATTCACTGAAAACATAATATAAACCAACCCTCTCATCACTGACAACAACTTGGCGATCTCAAGAACACCTCAAGTTCAACAAAACATACTAAAACCCCAAGATTAGCACAAAGGAGGGGTAAATCACATACCTTGATACTTGATTGCACCATTTACACTTCAATCTAGCTCTAATTTGATTAAAAACCGAGATCCCTCTTGTTTTTACCTCTCTTCCAAATGTTCCAAAGAATATCACACACATACACACATTTTTACTTTCAAAAGTCCAAGCACCCCTATTTATACTTATACACTTTAGTCATTTGGCAACACAAGCCCCTCAAGTTCAATTCCCCATGATTCAATCACAACACTTCTTAACAATAGATATATATCCCATATTGTCACTTAAACCCCCGTCAACATAAGATCAGCAACCGGTAATTCATCTTTCTCAAATAAAGTGGAAATTATTTGTAAGACGCGTAAATAAATAATTAAAATGTTAACTCACTTCGGGTGTTACAGCTTTAGAGTTTTAGGTGATTAGAAGTTAGCCTAATAGTGGATGGATGTATAGGTTGTCGGGTTTTGAAGATGTGGCCACAAGTTAGCCATGATTTGAAACATTGGCGGCCAGAAGTTGCTTCGTATTTCTTTAGGTTGCCGGACCTTTGCCGGAATTAGGTGGCTAGAGGATTGGGTTTTTTTGGTATTGATTGTTGAATTTTGAATAGAGAGAAAAAAAAGGTTAATGTATGGTAGTGTGTAATTAATTAGTCCCGCTATCATTTTATTGGACTATAAATTCTTAAATATTTACTTCTTTTAAGTGGGTATATGTTTGAAAAAGGCTGATATAAACAACCAATAGAAATCACAGCCACCAACAAAAATAATAATTAGGGGGCTGTTTAGACTAATAAGGGGTTCAAATAGTAGGACCCATATGTAAAGCAAGCGGCTGGTTTTTGAAACATAACGTACTCATTGATTTTTTATCTTTTCATAAAAAGCAGTGCCTCTCTTTCTCTTACATTTTACTTTTTATATTTATATTTATTATTATTATTATTATATTTCAATAGTTAACTTTTTTGTCTTATATAAAAACAATTTATCAGGAACGATATTATTAAATGAACCATAATTTTCCTCTTTGTTATTATATATAAAGCCACAAACATATTTGTAACATCCTCGAAACGGGTCTACACGTGTTCGGTTTTGGTACGTCGATTATTTTAAATAAATAAAATAAATATTTATATTCAAGTTACGAAAAATAGTTAAGAAATGAGATTATACATATAATAATAATAATAGATAAAAAATATTAAATGGTTTAATATAAGGATTTCAAAAATATTTCCGTTAGTTGAAACGCCAATCGAGAGTCAACTTGTAAGTTGAAAAGATGAACAAAATACCCACTTGTGGATATATTTCATCTTAAGGTCGGTTTCCCTCTTTAACCTCACAGACACACAAACACACTTTCTTCATCTCACTCTCTATGTTCTTGCAACTTGAAAGAATAAGTAACTAGAGATTAAACAAGATTTCTTTTCAAACAACAAACAAAAAATTGAAATCAGTTCCATCTTCATCATCTCCATTATCTTCATCTTCCTTGTAAGTGAGTATCTTCTCCTTGTTCTTCATTTTGAAGTTCTAGGTTCAAATGGGTCAAAACCCAAATTAGTATCAAGAGTTGAAATTGTGATACCAATTTGTTCCTACATCAATTCTAAGTGCTTGGGAATCAATTTCATGGATTAAAGTTATAGTTTTGACTGAATTTGAAAAAATTTCCTAAATGGGTCAAAAATGGCGATTTTGATCCCAAATCTTGAATTTGTTGTTAAAGTGTATAAGAAATGGTGTGTTTGCGGGCGCAAGGGCCCCCTCGCAAGCACCAGGCTTGCGGCCACGAGGTGCCCTATAGCAGCAAACAGATTGCTGTAATTCTTAGTACTGATGTTTGGAAATTTGTTTATGTGAGCCTGACGATTAGGAAGAACTAGAACACTATATCTGCCTGCTGTAGCTTTTCAGGTGAGTGTCGGATAACATAAGAATTAATATACCTATACTATATATTATCAGAAATAAGAAATATGTTAACGAGAGGTTGATTACCTTAAAGCATGCATGAGTAACTTGTTGAAATAATATGATACACACCTTCTTAGTGTATGATATGAATCATGATGATGATATGTGATTATATGGGCGCAATGAGATCCGGAATGGATCAGTTATGTGTTTGTGAACGGATCCGAACTTAAAGACTGTACAGTCCATTATAAAGGCCAGTGGGATTGCCTTGAGTCCTACGAGTCAACGGTACCTGGATAGGTATTTTAGGGTCTTGCAAGCTCAATGTTCCTCGAACGGTTGGGAATCAACTTCCCTCTATACCCACTAGAGTCGATTGACTTCATAACGTAATGGTAACTGGCGCGATTGATGTGTGGTACCCCGGTTAGGTGCATTGAGCCGGGCTAGCTACCCTTGTAACGCCCCAAATTCCAAAATTTGAAAATATAAAGATCAAACACATATAAGTGTTCGCATCTGAAAGTTTGACATAAAACCGGAAGCAAAACTTGATTGAAATACTGATGTATCAATAGATACGCACATAAATACTGACATAAGTTTGGTACCAAAAACTTGATGTTTACAAACCAGACGTTAATTTCAAAGAGTTTATCAAATGGTAGTCAAACCGAAGCTTTGCCCTTGCCTTTGTTAAAACCTGCAAAACATGTTAAAAATAGTATCTGATAAGCTACGAGAGCTTAGTGAGTAAACCAGACTAAACATCATATAAACACTCGTATAAGATCATATGAAGATAATACACGTATGTCTGGCAAACAATGCTAGCCCCTGGTTCTAGACCCAGGGCAGCAACCTAGGTCACAGTACTGTATCATAATTGAGCCTTACTAGACGTAGCAGTAAGCACCCCACCTCTGAGACTTATTGCACAAAGCAGCAAGCTTATACACACATATGAATAACATTACATGTCAGTAATCTGATATAATAGCATACATGCTGCAGATATGAAGTGAAGTCTAGAAGACTCACCTTATAATCAATAATGTTTGTATACCAGTCCACACTTGATAATATTCTAGTGAACACGCCATAGACAAGTCTCTACATGAAATAATACCAAATAAATATCAATCATAATTTTTTGCTGAACTTAATAACTGAACAAAACACTAGGCACGCCCGTGCCTCCTACTCAGGTACTCCCGTGCCTAAAGGCAAGTACTCCCGTGGTCTCAAGGCACAATCTGGGCCTTTCTAGAACGGGGCACGCCCGTACCTTATTGTGTCACGCCTGTACCTCATAGGTACGCCCTGGGGCACGGTTGGATCATGAGGGGCACGCTCGTGCCCTTCAACTGGCAGCAGCAGTTTTGCCGACTTACATGCTGTCTCCAGCCAAAACACCTCCAAAACTCAATTTAAATACATTCTAATGATTCTGGGATGTTTTCCTACATCCCAAACTACTTCTAAACAAGTAATAATCACAATAACATGCTTAAATCTTTGATTCACCATAGAATCAACTAAAACCCACTTAACTTGATAACTAAAACCATAAACCATACCTTTCTGCTTGCAAGGTAGTTAGGAGGGTTCTAAATGACTTGAAATCTGCTGCTCTTGATCAAAACATGGAGAGAAACATGCTGCTCAAAGATGTACGTGCGTGTCAAATGGGGAAATGAAAGTCTTTGACTAAATTTAGTCAAAGATGGCTATATATAAATACAACTTTGGGCTAATTACATAATTAGTCCCCCAACCTTTCCAAGTTCTATTTTGACGGTTTTAACCCCTCTAGTTTAAAACCACATCTTATCACATATATCCATTTATAACTCATATATTACTTTATACACTTTTTCATTTTAACTTATAAATAAAATTCTGGGTGTTACAACTCTTCCCCACTTGAAATGATTTCGTCCCCGAAATCAACTGCCGACGAGTTCTGGATAATTACTCATCATAATCTATTCAGGCTTCTATATGTAATCTGAACCTCTTTTATGCTCTCATCTTTTCAAAACTGCTATAAACTGTTCCTCATAGTACAGTTTATGATTATTACTAAAAATTTCCAACAATACGATTGCAGACCCATCTGATAAACACTTTCTGAAATATAATACACAACAAGTGTTAGGAATATATGATAATTCTTCAGATAACTCTGATCTATAAACAGTCTTTACCCACATATACAATAATTCTGAATTACTGATTAAATTCCGGCTTAGTTTTCTCTCTTTTATGAATCTGATCACGTTTTTCCACAATGCTACTGCCAATGATACATACTCCCCCACTAAAACTGATGTGGTAATCTCTGTTTATCTGTATAACTTTTTCTGTCTACTCTGGGCGGCTAACAAATTATTTCATACTCTCTAAATCTGTTCTGTCTTTCACTGCATCATTTCTGTACTACCCCACGCTTTCTGACTCACGTCACTGAATACACTGAAGTTTGGCAGTAATATCATACAATTTCATACGTTGGCATCCCGGTGCTGAACGTGTATCTGTTGTAATACGAAACTCTGTCAAGCAAATATGTACCCCAGTTTTCTTCTGAATTAATAACACAATCATAAAACATGCTTTCCATCATTTGTATATTTCTTTCATTCTGATTGTACTGAGATGAAGCTTAATCCTTAACTTTATATGAAATTTGTTCCGAATTCTAGAAGTGGATCTGATATTATTATCTGAATCAATAAACACTGATATACTATGACATAACACAATCTGTTTCACATACACATCTGTTAACTGTTCCGATTAATAAGTTTCTCTAATGGAAACCAGTTATATATCTCTAATGATATTTCTCCACTTGTCTGACCATATCTAGTTTCACCTCCAACTATCAATAATCTATCATTAGGCATTCATACCCTTATTAACTTCTGGCTACACCACCATTATAAACTTATGAACTTCATATAGATGTGTCTTATACACATCTTCGTAACCTGATACTCATATACGATCATATCCAATTAATATGTCATGACTATTTTTAAACGGATTAACTACTTGCCCCCTTTTATCCATTCTTTAAGATACTTTTCACCTTTGATCACTTTTCACTGAACTGTTCTTATCACCCCTGAGTAAGAGTGTCGTAACTGTCATTAAGATAATTAATTCATACAAGTATTATTTTTGATTTCCTGTTCAAACTGTCGGCTATAGCATTAGCCTTACCCTGAATAATATAATATTCTACTCACAATCCTTCACTAATTCTGACCAGTGTTTCTGTCACCTCTAAAGGTCTTTCTCATTCAACAATTATTTCTAACTTTTATAATTTCATGTAGACAACACTTCACATATAAACACATAATCTCATCATATCATACTAAATGCTACCGTAGCGCACTAGCGGTAGTCTTACACCACCTATGAATGCTATTGCGGCGCACCAACAATAGTCTTACATCCACATACCCACTCACTATCGATGTATAATCCTTACGTATCATATAAATAACATACCACATATGCTACTATCAGGTGCGAGTCTGTATATTCATTCTCATACGATTACACTGTCTAGAAGTGCAAATAATAATTCTGCCCCTCTGCATCCATCCAAACCACTGTACCAGTCATCACACAATGATATCATCTCTTCAATCAATTCAGGTAGTGTAAACTGTTGCTTCACATAATTTCTGCAAATAATCCCATAGAACTGTTGATTACTGTCGGGTTCTTTGGCGGCTCCCAATTCATCACCTTCTCTATTTCTCAGAATTCATCTCGATCCCATTTCTGCTAATAAATTATCTAAAGAAATTCATTCCTCGTATCTTGAAACTCACATTGAAAACTTAACATATAACTATTATCTACTCTGTGTCACTAAGACTTTTCAAACATGATTCTCATGATCTGATAAATCTCTTAAATAAATACGTATATCGTTGAAGAACACATTTACTGGCTTACTTAACATTGGCCTATACACCCTATTCATTTACTACATAATTATTGCTGGTGCGTTAGCAAGGCCAAAAGTATCATAACCACTTCAAAATATCTAAACATTTCTGAACACAGTTTAAGAAATACCATCCCTTTTGATCTTAGACTGAAGAAAATCCGATCTTGAGTCAGCTTTGACAACCACTTTACCCCATTATAACTGATCAAGTAATTCACATATTCTGAACAACGAACATATATTCTTGATAACCTTATTGAGCTCATACTATTTAATACATATAGTATAAATACACCTCATGAAAAGCTACTGGGTCTTATAAACCCCTCATTTTAACAATTCTTGAAATCGTTTTAATAATTTCAGTATCTCTGAAGGAGCAAGTCTGTACGTAGTTCTCGTAATCAGTGAAGCTTTCAACACTACACAAATTCTAAACATACTCTGTCTGTCTGGCAGTAACCTTGGTAATTTCTTGAATTACATAACAAGATACTCACATATTACTTTCATATCTTTCTAGCTAATCTGTTCTTCTATAAGTCAATATCTATAACATAGGTTGGGAAAAATAATGTATCCATACTGAAGACACTCCCCAGCTTTTAAAACTATACACTCATATAACCTACTTGTTTTGATTTTAGTACATATAATTAGTTCTTCCCCACTTGGGATATGAACTCGTATCACTTCTGTTCACATAATATCATAACCTGGTTATAATATAACCAGTCCATTCCAACTACTATTTGGAACTCACTCATATTCATAGATACAAACTCACTAAGGAATTTGATAATACTCATTTCTGTCACATTGTACTTATACGCATCCGATCTTTCTGTAACAATACTTGATTTTGTTCTAGCGTCTTCGGTTGGTATCTAGAAAACTCTCACTTCTAATTATTGGCATACTCTTCTCTTTCACTTTCTTGGGTTCCCACAATTCTTACTCATATGATCCGGTTTCCATATTTAAAACATATTAGTGAATCAAACCTGCTTTCCCCCAGTCGACGTTTCTTGTATGTTGAGTAGATAGGTAGACCTTTTGCATCATTTTCTTCCTAGAATCTCCATTCTTGTTTTCCTAAACATCAATACAACCTTCTCTATCGGTTTCCTTTCTTTTCTGTCTCTCTAATCCCTGCTGCATCCATAAGGGATTTCACATCTTGGTGTTTACAAACGTCTATAAATTCTCATATGCTGGACTGGAATACTACCATATACCTATATATTTTTATCTTTTCATTACCAGGATAATTTGAATAAAATATGAATTTTTCTGAAACCTCGTATCGATTTCTGAAATTGTCTCTCATGTCTGTTCTACTTGTGGAATTCATCCATAACTCTGTCTATCTCTGACTGTGGCACCAACCGCCCGATTATAATGTCTTTAGACTCTTTTCTCGTAATGCTATCAATTTGTCTACAATTCTCATCTAATCTATTACATATTTCACTTTATTTCCAAGTGCATACGTACATATATGAAATGCACCCTCGATCTCTGAAATTTACTTATGACTAACAATCGATTTGCTAACCTTTAATACATCACTCGTTGACACGCGGAAAATCTTTGAACGTACAACCTTCTGATACTTCACGAATAATAACTTAGGGTTAATAATGAACCCTTTTTACTTTGTATAGCTAATCTTGATACTGACTCTGATCTGATCACCTCCTTGTTCTTTCATCTGTGCTACAACTCATACGATTATATCTGGCATAAACTCTACCTCATCACTTTACAAAGTTTTCGGCACTGATTTTTTTTTCAGATATAGATTTTGTTACTTGACGATTTAAATCTAGGCTCCATACACCCCGTCATGCTATATCCTTATAAGAATACATTTACTTGTAATACTGATATTTATCCTTTCGTGTCTGTGACTAAAATCACCCTTAGGGTTATACATTACTCTTGAACCTCTTATATATATCATCAGGGTAGTATAAATAAAGCGTTAAAGCAAAAAGGTGGCTTTATCACACTATCCTATATATAACAAACAGTTACTTGTATATCCACATATCAGTACACCTATCATCAGATCCAAAGTATTTCTATACATACTAAGGCATTCTACATATACTCTCAGGTGTACTACCTTTACAAATACCTCTCACCCGATTCACAAGATTCCTCATGATTCCATTAAGTTCCAACATGTATCATGTGTTTGTAATAATATGGGCCCTTATATTACTCTAAACACACTACACACGTTTGATCTTAACTTAATCACAAGAAGTCTCGATTCACAAGCTTAGGTCATGTATCACTAATGAATTATATCACATATTCATATAACAATTTAATTTATCATGAATGCTCACATAAAACTAACTCTTAACAGTTGTATACACATATAACATATCTATATTAAGCATATCCTGTACTCGCATACAATGCTCACATAATACATATTCAGTATAATTGTTAGTATACTCACCAAGCTGCAAGCCTCCAGTTTGACAATTTTCAAAATCCGCAGAACCATGGTTTAAGTACAGAATGTGTCTTGTACACATCCAGATCCCTCAAACCGTGGCTCTGATACCAAGTTGTAACGCCCCAAATTCTAAAATTTGAAAATATAAAGATCAAACACATATAAGTGTTCGCATCTGAAAGTTTGACATAAAACCGGAAGCAAAACTTGATTGAAATACTGATGTATCAATAGATACGCACATAAATACTGACATAAGTTTGGTACCAAAAACTTGATGTTTACAAACCAGGCGTTAATTTCAAAGAGTTTATCAAATGGTAGTCAAACCGAAGCTTTGCCCTTGCATTTGTTAAAACCTGCAAAATATTTTAAAAATAGTATCTGATAAGCTACGAGAGCTTAGTGAGTAAACCAGACTAAACATCATATAAACACACGTATAAGATCATATGAAGATAATACACGTATGTCTGGCAAACAATGCTAGCCTCTGGTTCTAGACCCAGGGCAGCAACCTAGGTCACAGTATTGTACCATAATTGAGCCTTACTTGACGTAGCAGTAAGCACCCCACCTCTAAGACTTACTGCACAAAGCAGCAAGCTTATACACACATATGAATAACATTACATGTCAGTAATCTGATATAATAGCATACATGCTGCAGATATGAAGTGAAGTCTAGAAGACTCACCTTATAATTAATAATGTTTGTATACCAGTCCACACTTGATAATATTCTAGTGAACACGCCATAGACAAGTCTCTACATGAAATAATACCAAATAAATATCAATCATAAATTTCTGCTGAACTTAATAACTGAACAAAACACTAGGTACGCCCGTGCCTCCTACTCAGGTACTCCCGTGCCTAAAGGCAAGTACTCCCGTGGTCTCAAGGCACAATCTGGGCCTTTCTAGAACGGGGCACGCCCGTACCTTATTGTGTCACGCCCGTACCTCATAGGTACGCCATGGGGCACGGTTGGATCATGAGGGGCATGCCCGTGCCCTTCAACTGGCAGCAGCAGTTTTGCCGACTTACATGTTGTCTCCGGCCAAAACACCTCCAAAACTCAATTTAAATACATTCTAATGATACTGGGATGTTTTCCTACATCCCAAACTACTTCTAAACAAGTAATAATCACAATAACATGCTTAAATCTTTGATTCACCATAGAATCAACTAAAACCCACTTAACTTGATAACTAAAACCATAAACCATACCTTTCTGCTTGCAAGGTAGTTAGGAGGGTTCTAAATGACTTGAAATCTGCTGCTCTTGATCAAAACATGGAGAGAAACATGTTGCTCAAAGATGTACGTGGGAAATGAAAGTCTTTGACTAAATTTAGTCAAAGATGGCTATATATAAATACAACTTTGGGCTAATTACATAATTAGTCCCCCAATCTTTCCAAGTTCTGTTTTGACGGTTTTAACCCCTCTAGTTTAAAACCACTTCTTATCACATATATCCATTTATAACTCGTATATTACTTTATACACTTTTTCATTTTAACTTATAAATAAAATTATGGGTGTTACAACCCTACAAGATTATGTTACCTTCTAACTATGTCAGCTCATTGCGAGATGTTAGGATAGCACTATTTTATCATTGTTGTTGATATATGAATGTACTTATATTGATCTTTATGCTATCTTATACTCGCTAGCTTTAAAAAGCAAACAAATACTCTCCGCATGTTGTAGGTGATCCTTAGGCTTGAGAGCTCGGGTGCTTGCTGGATTTTGTATATTTTGGAGGAACACTTGCATGCTACTTTATATCTGTAATTTTATTATGATATGGTCAGTCGCTGATCACAGTTGTAACACCGGAAAACACAAGCCATTTTTTTAAATTGCACTGTGGAAGCTTTAATTAAACAAACTCATTTACATACAAACCAATATTAACAAATGTACAACACTTGTTCAAAAACCAACAACAATTACATCTGCTTTTGTGTTACAAAAAAATAACAGTCTCGTTTCACTTTTAACAAAATATCAGAGTCAGGTCAACTTCTCCTTCTCCTAACCTCACAAACACGAACCTGCAAAAAAATCAACTGAGGGGAATTAGCACAAAGCTAAGTGAGTAGAGGCTAAATACTAATAGCAAACATCAACATATCAAAGCATGTAATCACATATCCAAGAAGACCGGCGGTTCGGCGCAGAACCTACAACCAATGCCGGCCAAAGCAAAGGTTTACCGATAGCTCTCCACTGAATTGACACAGTGAAAATCCCCCTCTGATGCAACATATGCACCAGTAAGGCTAACACTGTTCAACCAACCAGTGAACGAGTCCAGCCCAATTCTATGTATAGCTGACTTCTCAAACGCAACTCAAAATCATCCTAAGAGCGCGTATCGACCAAATAGTCATGCAGCAGATATCATCAATCAATATCACAATCAATCCTTCAATCACAATCATGCATCACATCAATAATATTAACCATAATCTTTACCATCCGCGATTAACGTCCACTCACCTCAAAATCAGCACGAGCTCAGAGGTCTAATATTACCGAGTCTTTTGATTGCCTGAAAATATAGCAACAATCAAATCAGTCTCAAATATATAAATATATTTACCCACGTTAATCATTCTTCAAATAAACAACAAACAATAAACAATTGCAAATCCAAAACACAAAATGTCGGATTCTCAAACCATCGGATTTGGCACTACCGGATTTCTAAGAATCCGCAACTCTAAGTGTCAGATTTCACATGATCGGATTTCACCATTGTCAGATTTAGGTTGAATCGGATTCTAAGTTCTCGGATTTCATAACTTTCGGATTCTAGGTATCAGATTTAGGCTTGTCGGTTTTCAAGTATAGGATTTGGTTTTGTCGGATTTCAAAGTGTGGGTTTCTTATGTATCGGATTTGGATATACCGGATTTCAATCTCTCGGTTTTAAGGTAATCGGATTTCAAGTCTACCGGTTTCTTAAACAATCGGATTTACCACTATCGGTTTTCCTCTTCTTCCTTAACACAATCCGCCAACTTCATCACCATCAACATGAATTGATTTCCAAAATTCATAACATTCATCTAAGCTTACCAGAAACATGTTTAAACATACTCAACATGTATTCATGGATTATAACATCTTACAAATCATAAGAACACACAAAAACCCACAAAATCAAGTTTCTTTAAAACCGATTATGGCGTTCTTCATAAATTCATATTATTCAATCATCAATCACTCCAAGTTAACATTTAAACATGTATAAAACAAATTCTAACCTTGAATGAGCTAAAACACACAATTCTTGGAAATCCGATTCTTCTTTTGTTCTTCGGCAGAGAGTTTTTTTTACATAAACACACACATACACTTTTTTTCACTTTGAGATAATGATGATTAATTCCTCAAATTACCACACATACACACGTACACATTCTTTTTACAAGAATCAAAGCATGAGGTGTAATTTCCTCAAATACACATGCATACGTATGCCATTTATATATATATATATATATATATACATACATACGGCTACTAGTATACATGCATATAATTATTCCTAATTAATTTACTAGTTAGCCAATTAATCACATTTAAAGCAGATAAATACATACCACAAACCCGCTAATCTCCTAGCGCAGGTTTGCGGGTGTTACAACAGTAACATCAAAACTATTTTTTAATTTGTGGCTACTTTTGATTTGGATATAATTAGCCACTTATGTCTTCCGCTGTTTATATTAATTTGAAACCAAGTTTTGTGAGTTATGTTTACGAATGAACCACGCGGTTTGAAAACTTAAAATAATAGTTTTCAAAAGAAAAATCTGGTTCTCAAAATAGCGGTATTACAATATCAAAGAAAACTACTTTGGTGGAGTGGCAAGAAGCAAGAAGCCTGATCAACAAAACATGCGGTTGGTTTTCGAAACACAACGTACGCATGGATTTATTTTCTTTTCATAAAATGCAATGTCTCTTCTTACATTTTAGTTTTTATGTTTATTATTTTTATATTTCAATAGTTAAGTTTTTGTCTTTTTTGATTTTATTTTATAACTTATGATCATCTCATTTTTATCTTCAATTTGATAAAAATTTTATCGTAACATGACATTTATCTTAAAAATATTTTTTCCATAAATAATACTAAAAATAAAGTTCGTTCGATATCGATCGTATTATGTTACTATTTATATCAAAATATAAATAAAAAATTAGTGGACAACAAATATATATATTTAGAATACTCGAAGTTATAAAAGAAAAACAAATAACGTATATAATTAATTGTTTAAATATAACTATATATATATATATATATAAACAAGGGTTAATAATGGTTTAAGCATTGAAGTTTGAGTTCAATTTTTGTTTAGTCATCAAAGTTTTTTTTAAACGATTTTACCATAAAGTTTGAATTTGTTATGATTCAATTCTAAAAGTTACACATGTTTTTGGTTTAAAACAATATGCGTAAAAATACAATGAACTTTACTAAAAATGTAATATGACCTCCTACATCAGGTTACCCATTTAATAATCTGTAAACCCTTTCCAAACCCAGTATTTGTCGTCATTTTTCTGTTTTCGGCGACGTTTTTGGTTTCGTGCAACTTTTTTCTATTTCTATTTTCTTTTTCATTGCAAAGAATCATTTTATTTTGCTTTTCTTTGCATTTTCATTTCATAACCGATTTCAAAGAGATTTGCATGGTCTCCAACATTTTGAAAAGGGTTTCCATGAAACAATTTCATTCAAATCGTTTCCAACGTTTAAAAGGTTTTGAATATTCCAATTTTGGTAATTTGTGATTTGGGTTCCAACTATAGGGGTTCAAAATTTTCGATAGTTTACAACCATTTTTTCTAGCGACATATTATGTTCCAAGGGTTTATGCGTTTCATCTTCCAACAAGCTTTGGTTTCCTTACGGTTCGTTCGACCTTGATCATTTTGTTTTGCTTTTGCTTTTAAAGATTGTTCGTATTTGTTCAATCGACTTAGGATAAAGTGGTTTATGGTATCCATCGTCTGCTTTGATTGTTCTTGTATCATATCAATTGGACCCACATGTATGTGTTTTGCGGATTTATTTCATATTTTCGGTTACAGATCTTGTGTTTTCATGTCACATATCTTGTTTTTGGTTTCGAATGATGTCCGATCGATTGATGTTGTAGATATGGGTTCTGATTGTGTTGTGATGTCACATATCTGGTTTGCGATCATGTTGTCGGTTATGATGCTTGTTATGTGTTCATCTTGGTGTAATCGTGTTATGATTTTGTTAGGTTTTTCAATTCCGCTTGTGTTACAGTTGTGTTATGATTTTTAAATCGTTTGATTTAGCTTTGTTCATATTCATTTTGGTTCGGTTCGGTTTTTAAATTTTGTTCTTCAGACCATGTGCATCCATCCCCCTTTTTCTCCTTGTCACATCAGCGCCACATTATTTCCCCCTTGTATCCCAATTCATCCCACTAACTCTCACATCAGTCCCCCTCAATCATTCGTTATTTAAAAAATAAAAAGAATTAAATATAGAGAGATAGAGAGAATAAGAGAGAGAAAGAAGTGAAGAAAGCGCGAGTGTGAACCAGCTTAGGGAGTGAAAGGGAGGGTGGCGATGGTGTTTATATATATCATGCTCCATCCAGTGCCTCACCGGAAGATAAAGATTAACTTACAAATAGACGAAGAAGATGAAGTGAACTTACAAATAGAAACAAAACTCCATTGCATTGAAACCATAAGAAATCACGGGGGAAAATGAATAGGGGTGGAGAAGATGATCACGGAGATGAATAGTGGGTAAGTCAAAGTCATATATGATAAACATTGATGAAGATCTATAAGAAGTACCATAGCAAAATGAGATCGTCTTGGAAAACTCTATCCCCAAAAATTATATTGTTCCTATTAATATACGTATTATTAAAATTAAGGTTTTCTTATTTTGAATTATTTTTAAAGAAGAAAAAACGTATCATCCAATAATTATATTATTTTTATCAATACTAGTTTATAGACCCGTGTATAAAAGTAAACTTGAGATATATCAAAATCAAATAAAAAATGCTAGAAGTATACATACAGAAAAACTTTTGGATACGTACCTAAGAAACCAAACGCTTTCTTGTTATCTTCAAATAAAGTAAAGAGCTAGAATAAAATAAAGAGATATAGTTGTTTTTATTTTCTTTTCGTTAGTTCATTTTCATCTCTAATTTTTAAATTATCATGCATAATGAAAATGGCATTTTTCATAACTTTAAAATGTCTTTATTGAAACTTAACTGAAATGTTTTAATCATTTTTATTTTAGAAATATACATAATAGCACATGTGTATCAAATTAAAATAGTCGAAGAAATATTTGATAATTGAATTGAATTCAATTTAGGAGGGTCCGTGTTTAATAACATCTTTCTAAAATTATTTTGTAAAATTGAAGGATTTTAAAATTGGAGGTTTTGATTGGTTGATAGAGGATGATTTAATAGGTAAAAATAAAAAAAAAGTAAACTTGAGATATATCAAAATCAAATAAAAATTTTTAGAAGTAGACATACAAAAAAACTTTCAAATATGTACAGAAGGAACCAAACGCTTACTTGTTGTCTTCGAATAAATCAAATAAGCCAGGTTTCAAAATATGTCAACTCAATAATCAAATGATGATCTTAAAGCTAGAATAGAATAAAGAGATAAGGTTGTTTTTATTTTCTTTTCCGTTGGTTCATATTTATCTCTAATTTTTAAATTATTATGCATTATGAAAAGGGCATTTTCCATTACTTTAAAATGTCTTTAGTGTAACTTAACCGAAATATTTGAATCATTTTCATTCTAGAATTATACATAATAGCACAAACATTCTTGCTAGAGACGATATTTGTCTCGATAACATGTGTATCAAATTGAAATAATTGAAGAATATTTGATAATTGAATGAGTCTACTCTATTCATATTTAAAAAGTGGACATAAACAAATACATACATAACAAAACTTGTATTTTGTAGTACTTCTTTATATACTCTAGAAGGAACATGGTGTTTAAAACTACTAAAGTCATGCCTCTTTTTTATTATCCAGTTTTCATATTTTATATCACAGCTCCAAAAGTCACTTGTACAAATGCCTTTACATCTCTGAATTTAGATTTTTAAATATATAATATATCATCTTTTAATGATATATTTTATTTTAAACCATATTTTATAAAATGTTTGATACATCTTTCTAATAAGATTGAAATGCTTCAAAATCAATAACTAAACACTTTGAATATCATACTCAAGCTGATCACTCAGCTCATCATCATAATCTTAAAAAAATTCACTCGGCTAAACAAAAAGTTACCGGTCTATTACTATTAATTGATAACAAAACATTAAGAATATACTAATTTTAAAAGAGTGTCATATTATAAAATTTATACCAAAACGTAGATAAAAATGAGACGGTCACAAATATATAATTATTTTTTCTCTAAACAAAATATATCACAAGTTACTAAACATAATTTATAAACAACCTATAATTAATTTCATTAATATATAATTTTTATAAAACCCCCTCATATTTTCTTAAAAGCCCCTCACATGTTTCATAAAACCCCTCATAATTTTCATCTAGCCCATTCTAATTAATTTAGAATTGAATTCAATTTACACGGGGATAAGTTTCTAAAATTGTTTTCTAAATTTGATTGATTTTGAAATTGGAGGTTGTGATTGATTAATATAGTTTGATTTAATAGTTAAAAAAGGAAAAAAAGGTAAACCTTTTTATAATAATTGTAGATACTTATTACGATAAAATAAACAAACATTGTGTAATATATTTATATTACTTTTTTGAATTTAAGTGAACTTTTTTATTTATCTCCTACCTTATCTTATATTAGATTTGTTTTAGTATTTAATAGAACTCAAACTCACATGTATTTGTAATTCAGTTCAATCCCATATTTATAGCATTATTTTTTTGAAAACTCGCTCTGATAACTTTCTATAAATAAATTATATAATTTAATGGTGATAATTGAATTTTTTTAGGGGCGTTTCGTGGATTTTGGAGGCCTTGTGCGAAGTAAAAAAACGGACCCCTTATATACACACATATAAGCAAAAATTCACTAATACTACGATATTATTATATCAAAAACTAAAACAAAATAATAGTAAAATAGTTTATCCTATATAATTACATGAATCGTGAAGTTCTCCTAGCATTAGTGAAAGCAAGGTTATGAATCAACTCTTTATAATCAATACTCTCCAAGATATCGTTCTCAATAGCTATTATTATCAATCCATTAAGCCCTTCTTGTGACATTTTGGACTGTATGTAGGACTTCAATAACTTAATTCAAACTTATTTCTACAGATGCAGCAGTTACCGAAATAGTCAACAAGACTTTATATGCAATAATTGCATTGGGAAAACAAACAACATCTTTCATGTACTTTTTAAGACATCATTAGGTCAACTAGTTTCCCTAAAAACGTGTCAAGCAACTCCAACATCATATAAAGATCATTTGTATCAATATTTGATCGTCCATCCTATTTAAGTGCGGATTCAAGACAACTACAATACGACTTAAGATTTTTGTCATCAAATTCCTTTAATTTGTTAGTAAACAAAAAACAAAATACTGTTTATACTCTTTGTATTATTCAAATATGGTTTTAAGAGAAACACTAGCTTAATCAACAATATATTAGAAATAACTAACTTTATAATTCTCCCGAGTTGAAAATAAGACATCTTGATCACTATAGTTTTCATCAAATTGTTTTTTTCTACGAATTCATTTCAATGACAAGTTTCTTAGCATCGATAGCCTTAGATAACTTGTTTCTCTAAACTCTTTGAAGTATCCAATCAATATGTTCACTTCTTTAATATATAAATTAATACACGGGCTTTCTAAAATTTTATTTTTTTAAAATGTGAGCTTTTGAAAATTAATATATATATATATATATACATATATATATGAGTGGGTCCCCTTTGAAACGTGGGTTCTTTGTGACCACACCTCCTGCACTCCCTCAAAGACACCCCCAGATTTTTAAGTACTTTAATACGTCCTTGAGAATTGAAGTGAGAGACTTAAGCGTTAGGAATATGTTAAACTATGAACGGGGAAGTGTTTTTACAAACTAAATAGAACCGTAAACAAGAACATAGACATTGAGTCACTAAAACATGTCGTGAGTTACATTTGACCGAAAAAGGATGTTAGTTATAGAGGTATGGAAAACACAATTGCCAATTTTCGCTTTTGACCCTATAGGATAGTTTGTCACAAGTTGGTTTGTCCTTGAAGCGACCGGGTTTTCTGTAACATCCTCAAATCGGGCCTATTTGTGCGCTCTATTTGGTATGTGAAATTTAATTAAATGAATTAAATATAAATATATATGAGAGTATTAATAAAAATTAGCTATTGGCCAGATAAATGTGGATTTAAAAATAGTAATAAAAATAGAAAAGAATTATAAAATAATAACTGGTTTCAAACGAGGTTTCCAAAAATATCCTCGTTAGTTGAAACGGTTATTTGGGTGTTGTGTTGTATGTTGAAAAGGGGAACAAAATACCCCTTGTGGATAACTCAAAAACCCAAGGTCGGTTTTAAGTTACCAACACACACTCAACACACACACATACGGGAATACACACACACACACACCTCACCTCTTGACTTCTTTGTGTTCTTCAAGCAAGTTTAATCCAAGATCAAGAACAATGCTGGAATTGAGTTCAAATCTTGCTCCTAATTTGTTCATAAGCTTCTCATCATCATCATCTTGCTACTAGGAAGCTTCTTCTTCACTTGTTCTTCATTTTAAGGTTTAGGTCAAAAAGGGGTCAACTAGAAATTGATCACAAAGCTTGAATCTTTTGATTGTAATCTGTTTTAGATTCATTTATAGGAAGTTTAGAACTCATGTTATGAATTATAGAAGCTAATTAGATTGAATTTCAAGAATTTGACCAAATGGGTCTTTAATGGTGATTTGATGATTCAAACTTGAATCATATGTTAAAAGTATGATATGTTAATGTTTATAGACTCCAAATGATGCCCCAAACTTAGTGTGTAACCTGGAAACAATTAAGAAAAGCTTGAACTTGAGTTTGGATGGAAAACACAGCAAACAGGGCTGCTGTTCGTCAGTCTGGAAGCAGTTCACGCCATGAACTACCCCCAGTTCACGCCGTGAAGTGCTGGGCAGTCAGCTGTGTTGCTGTTGTTCGATGCTTTGGGTACATGGGTTATAGTTGGATCGTTTTTGACACTTTAAGGGGGATAATTGGGGGTTAAAACTAATGTAAGAATACATGTACTTGTTGTGTGGTAATCTAAATGAACTTCTCTATATATATGCAATAGGTAATTAAGCCATCAAGGTGAGCCAAGTCCATATTGTGTTGTTTATAAACACACAAGGTGAGTACTGACTCTTATGACTTTAATTAAGGAAGGTTTGAATGCAAGAAAAGTTATATGATTACGACATGCTACAACTTGTATTGTGAAAGCCATATGTATGCTAGCATGGTATATGTTTATAATGATAATGAACGAATACATGATATATGATATGTATGTTTGTTGATGGATCCAGATTGGATCCGTCTCGTTAAAGTTGTTAGTTATTACAGAGTGCATGCCAGCGGATCCAAATTGGAGCCGCCTAGTTGAACTTGTTATTATGTATGCTACATTATGTAACTATGAAAGCTATATGTATGCAAGTAAGATTAAGAATTAAGATGCCTTGATAATTGATGTGCAAGACATGTATTTAAGTACATGTGCACATATTGATGATCATATGTTATCTGTATAAGCATGCATGCACTTGTCCCTGAAAAGGGTGATTGATGAAATTATCTGTATGTCCGGACTAATATGTAATTAAGGTCAACTTCGGTTGGGTCCTGGGCCTACGGGCATAATGTTCTGGACTAACAGTACTCGAGTACCGTTCCTTTCAGCAATTGAGGTGAGTGCCTTAAATGGTTAAGCCTAATGAGCCTTGGCTCCTTAACGAGCACGGTGATTCACTTAGGTGATGAAACCAGCACGGATGGTAGTGTCTGATTCCCCCGGTGGTAGTGGTTTGAGCTGGACTTGCAACCCGGCAATATAATACACTCGCTGGACATGTCAACACTTCGCTATATGATAGGATAACATTGTTTGCTTATTCTGCTATATAACTTGTTTTATTGCTGATGACTTGCCTTATTGACATGCATGATTGTTAGTATTCACTAGCTATTTTTAAATAGCTAATGTTGTTGATGTTAACTCTTTTACAAATAAGGAATAGGCAGGATTGGTGAGCTGGGGACACTCATGGCTGATGTATATGCCTTTTTGAAGGAACACTGCTTTTGGTATTATAATGCAATGGTCGGCTTAGGTTAAAGTAACACCGGTTGGCATGTTTGGCAATTTTGTATTGTATATTTGTATATACGCCAAACATGTGTTTTTAAACTGTAATAGCTACTTGGGTTTGTTTGTTTGTTATTTAAAATTCCGCTGCAATGGTTTTTGAAATTTGGTTAAGTTAACTAACAGGTAAATGTTCAATTTACAAACGGACCCATGCAGTTTGAAAACTCAAATTTATACTGGGTGGTGTTACATTGTTCACTCATGAATAGTTGTATGTTACGTTATCATATTTTTTTAATTTTTTTTAAAAACATGTTATCAAGAGTTAATAATAGAAACAGTCCAAAAGTATTAGTTTTTAATGAAGATGGACAACTCTCAAATTGCAAAACAAGTATCAACATAAAGAAATCTCACAAGATTTGTGACACTCGTGTAGCGATTTAATAACTTTCATTAGCATATAACATACACTTCTACTATTTTCTTTGATTGCATATAATTTTTATTAGCTACTATGAATAAGTATAATAAAAAAATAATGAATTTACATTTTTATTAGATATAATATACGAATAATATCAAACGCAATCCACATTAAATAGACAACATAATATCACATACCGTATAAGGTACGAGTAATAATCTGCTTATTGTATAAAAAACATTATATATTTTCACATATGAAAATTATTAAATTTCCAATTTATATATATAATTAAGAATTAGTGAATAATACTCTCTAGTCTATAGTCTACTACTTAACCCTTGAACATCAATTTTTCTTTGTCCATCCTACGAAGTTTGCCCCCATTTTCCTCATTCCAATCGTTCAACGCATAAAATTACAGGTAGAGACAAAAACCCTAATTCTCCATCATCAATCAGTCTCGCATATACATACACATATACACACATATATATAATTACAGTCATCCCATTGCGCAGCAATTAATTTATATTTTGCCCTTACATTCATATGTCTTCCATTGCTGCTCTGCTCCATCATCTTCGTGCTCATAGTTCATCCACACAACGGCAGTCTTCTGTGATATATCATGGTCAACACTTCTCCAGCTTCTCCTTGAGATTCCTTCCGTTATCGTCTCCTCAAGATGACTGACCACAACGTAATTTCTTTTAGATTCTTTATATTTTGTGTCTAAATAGTATGTTATGAGTGTAATTACTGTTAGTATCACTCTGTATTACTGCGTTTGTTTATGCTTTGTTAGTTAAAATTTTTGAATTAATTGAATGATGAAAATGTTGGGTTTTAGGTCTAATTCGTATGATTGTAAAGTAGACTCACTCTGACCCAAAAGGTCGCACTTTGCACCAAGATGTAACAGTTAACATTAATTTTGCAGTCAACTGTAAACGTTAAAAAGCCTACACTTTGATTTTTTGTGGAACTTGGTAAATTTTAAGAACATTTCAGGATATGAGCTACAAATTGAAATTATGATATTTGATATTGGCTGTGTTGGCTTTTTATTGCAAAAATGTTATTGATTTGATCTCACTTCAACCTCGACATGTTTCTATTCGTGCTTGCTAAGTTGATGAAGTTATTTACCACATTTTTCTTGAGTAGTCATGTCAACCCTGAAATTGGAAATCAGCATAATTGACACAAAATGACAAAAGACGGTTTTATCTCTGTTTATGTAGGGCTGGTATTATTTCAATATAGAGATGGACTTGGGGATTTCTCAAAGTGTGAAAAATGTTATGTTTATTACCTTTCTAATAATTGTTCCTGTCATTTGTCCTCAACTTTAGTGCTCCCTGCACTCCATGTTTTGATTGCAAGTTTATTAGGTTAGTATGTCATAGTTTTAAAAGTGAGTAAATCAATGCTTTTATTGTTATAAGTTACTTTGTTCATTTGATAAATAACATTGTCTGAAAGTTACTAAAAGTCACTATACATAATTATTGACATAATAATTTTGGAAAGCAGCCACACGTATCATTATTCTGCTCATTCATCAAGAAAGTTCGCTAAATTCCAAATTTCCAACTGACTGGATGTGTGTCACTGAAGAAATGTTGTCTGCACGAGTAGATGGTATCCTGGTTAAAGTGTTAAACAACACTCCATCAAGAGATTCTTTTTTTGGAAATAAAAAGGGGGAATATAACTTGTTTTTACTGGAGAACTTCTATAACTGTCACCCTAATCATGCCTCTTATTTGTGCTTTGTGATTGAAACAAGTCAGTATATACTAAACAAGATAATGTTAATGCAATAAATGTCAAAACCACATTACTGAAGGGTCCTTCATGACTCTTTTTCCCGGACTGTATAAGTAAGCTGGCCATGTCCAAGAGTAATTTGGACCTTATTCACTTGTATTTTTAAAGTATTGAATTTTCACTCTTACTCTTAGGACTTGTCTATTTCATTACCTTTGTTTATCTTATGTAATATAACCCTTGTTATTCATTATACATGTATCATATTTTTATTTAACCATTGCCAGGTCATCGTGTTTGGATCATTTACAGAGGATGAGATGAAATCCCTGCGAAGCTCCCCAAAAGAGAATGATGTACAATTTATGTTTGGTTCTTTGGACCCTGCAACTTTAAGATCTGTGGGCATCTTCAACAAAGAACAAAGTGAGATAGAAATTTCCAACAAGCACCAACCAGTAAAGAAAAAAAACACCAATGAGATTGTTCAAAGTAAGGAAAAAGAGTCGCAAAAGCTTGTCTCAGACGTACATAAAAATGGAAAGATTCATGACTCGAATTCTCTTTCCTTTAGCAATGGCGTAAAGGTACAACAAGAAAAAGATGTAGAACTACCTGTATCATCTGTACCCAAAAGTGTTGGCGACACAGAAGCTGTGACTGTATCATCTACAAATCAAGGAAATGATGCTTTTGTCGGGCCATCTAAAAAATTGGATTTAAGTTATACCAAAAACAATAGTTTTAGTCCTTCGAATGGCCTGCATACAACTTCAACTGAGTTACTACCTCGAGGTTTAGTCAACTCAGGAAATCTATGCTTTCTGAATGCAACTCTTCAGGCTCTTCTTGCTTGTTCTCCATTTGTACATCTTTTGCAGGAGCTAAGAATGCGCAATATACCCGAGGTAGACTTCAAATTTCCTCTGTTCATGTGATCATGATGCCATTTAATAGGTGTTTGTGTGTTTTCATCCATTTTACAGATTGGTTACCCAACTTTACGTGCATTTGTCGAGTTTATATCCGGCTTTGACATGCCATCTGATCTGCAATCAAAGAAAAAAGATGATGTGCTTCTGGAAACTGGGAAACCTTTGCGACCTGTCATGTTTGAATCTGTTTTGAACAATTTCTCTCCAGACATGCCAAATAGCTTCTCAGGGAGACCAAGGTTTGCTTTTTGTTGTTACTTTGATGCACCTTTAGCTAATACAATTATTTCTATTTTATTTGTTAGCATTGGCACATTGTAGACCTTAGAATCTTTTATGTAGTCCATTTTTCTTCCTTCCTTGTAACCAATTATGCTTTTTTGTAATAAATGTTTATTTTTATTTTGGCCAGTCAACTTCAAGATAGTTTTGTTTCTATAAAACTTCAAAATAGTTTTGTTTAATGCATTATTACTTTTAATTGGCATCATCATTGTTCCCCTAAAATCTCATTATACTATTTCTAATGGTTGCTGGCTCCCAAGGGTATAAATAGAACAAAGATGATGGATGAATATTTTGAAGAAGAGAAGGTTAAATGAAATCGAAGTAGAGGTGCCTGAAGAGTAATGCATTGTAGGCGGGTTTGTACTTTGTACTGTAGTGGGGCATATACTATTACCCTAATCTCATTTTTACTTCTTTTAGGTTTAGTTTTATGGATAATGTCTGGATAATATTTATCATCCATATGTTAATATACGCATCTATGATATGCATTTATCTACTTCTTATTCTTGTTAGTAAGTCTTTCGATATGTTGCCTTTGGTTGTTAATTTGAAGATTTTCTAGGCAAGAAGATGCTCAAGAGTTCCTAAGTTTTGTCATGCATCAAATGCACGATGAATTGCTGAAATTTGAAGGAGGAATTCCCGTTGTTAATGGGGGTAAAGGTTCATTTGTTTCATCAGTGAGTAATGAAGATGGTGATAGTTGGGAGACAGTTGGCCCGAGGAACAAAACTGCAATTACCAGAACACAAAGTTTTATTCCATCAAAGTTAAGTGAGATTTTTGGAGGCCAACTAAGAAGTGTCGTGAAGGCAAGAGGTAAGTTAGTTTTAAGGTATCCTTCGATTTTGTTTGCATTTCTATATATGAAGCCTAGATAAAGGATAAAAATTTTGTTTGCATTTCTATGTATACGTGTATATATATATGTATATGTACATATATAGTTATACACACACATATATACATCTATGTACACACACACACATATATATATATATATGCACGTAGGGGTGCCAAAGGCCCACTCGATTAACCCGACCCGAATAACACAAATAGGGTTGGGTTTAAATGGGTCAACGAGTCTAAATTGGATTGACCCGACTAACCCAAATGCTAATTAGTGTCGGGTTTCGGGTTGATTTTAATAGTTTTCCCCGGGTTCTGGTTGAACCGAATAACCCAATTATTTTTTTGAAATATTCTTAGAAATAGTATATAAGAAACATCCCTAATTACATGTGATTTTTTATTATTGTTGCCATGTCTTTCAATTGAGATAAAAGTGCAAAAAGAGTTGAAGTTTGTTTCTTAATTTCATAAAGTGACTTGGGTATTTTCAATCTGCTTATCATCTTTAGCAAAATTTATTTAATTCATTCAAAAACATCAACAAGATTTCAACACTTGGCGCCTACTTTGATCTCACAACCCATCATGGATAGTTCAATACATTTAACTCACTTTGTTTGCTCACTTACTACAACCTACACAACCATTTTGAGTACACCATAAAACTTCCATTCCATGTTGTAGTTTAATTCCAACACTAGGACAACTCAACAACAATAAATACCATTTTAAACTTGACTTTCCTGCCTTAATTTGGAGTTTTGCCGGGCAACCTTCATTACAAATATGTTGTCAATTCTTCCACGCGATAAGACATCTTCTCCCATTTATGTATATTAAGGTGTATTTTTTAAAAGAGGTTTGAATTTACTACTATATCATAAAATTGTTTATTTTTTTATATCTTTTAAGCCTTTAAAATTTAATGAAGTATATGAAACTATTTGTATCAGGGTTTAGGGTCAATTTTTTTGCAAAAAACCCGACTAACCCGAAACCCGATTGTGCTGATCCGATTAACACCCCTATACACACATGTATATATACGTGTATGTATCAATGGGGTAGATCGGATCGGATCTTTTAGGGGGCGTTTGGTTCGCAAATTTTTTTTCATGGGATTTGCATTCTGTCAAAGGATTTGCATTTGACAGGATTTTAAAATGGATTTGCATTTGGCAAAATGGAAAATCCTTCATACAAAGCATTTTGAAATACCATGGGGGGTGGATGCATTTGTAAAATCCCTTGAGTAAGGGAATTTGAGGGATTTTAAAGAATTCCCAGCATTTAAAATCCCTTCCTTTTTTTCCAACCAAACACAACATTTCCCTGTATTTGAAATCCCATTCCCACGAAATCCCACGAAATACAGTGAACCAAACAGGGCATTGGTAGAGAGAAAAGATAACAGTGCCTTAAAACATAACATGTTTCTAGAGACTAATAAGTGAATGGGGATTTGTACCGAAGAGGGAAATAGGTACATGCTATGATTTAGGCTTTGTCATTTTGGCAGCAAGACTTACGGACAACGTAGTAGAAGTGAATAGATGCAATGATAGGATTGCGTCAAATAAAATGGTCGTAGTAGAAGAGATAGTTAATTTTGTCCACACTTTGCAATTCAAGTGGGTTTGGAGATGTAAAAAGGTCGAGTTTTGGGATGGTTTGGGTGAACTTTTGAGAGGGATATATAGGAGAATCAACATCTGTTTATAGGTGAACTTCTGAGAGGGATATATAGGAGAATCAACATCTGTTTATAGGTGGCGATTAAAATGGACATATAAGAGAAGGAATTAAAGGTGGTTGGGAGTTCATAGTGGTTTCAACTTTTGTTTAGGAACAAAGAATGTAGGTTACTCAAGCTTGCAGCTGCCCAAACTTGTTGCAAATTCTTTCTTCAAGAAGAGTAACAATATTTAATTACCATCCAAAGTGGGGGGCATTACATAGATATTGACTATCTCCTTGTACAAATAGGAGATTTGTGTACTGCAAGGTTCTTAGCAAATATTGTAGGTCATGGATACACATCTAAAGACGACATAAAAGGGAGCAAAAGGTGGTTAAAAATGGATTACATACCTAAGGAGAGAATGATATCTACATAATCTAAATAGCCACGGAGAGAGATATTTGGAAAACGTCAAATTTATCAAATATGACATTCAGCGAGTCCTAGTGAAAGATGTAGAGGAGTCACAGCGAAAGATGAAAGGTGTAGAAATTAGGGGAAAATTAGGGAACTATTTTCATAGTTTATTCAACAAAGGGAGGATGATGGTAAGGAGCGGAGATGTAGCGGGCATAAGAGGCATTTAATAGTTTCAGAACGATTGCATTTGCACGAGGATCAACCACGAGGATGTAAGGATGGTTCTAAGATAGATAGGGAGAGACAAAGTTGTAGGACCGAACCAAATTGCTATTAAGGACTCGCGGTCTAGGAGGGCACGTGTCAAAGTGGTTTACAAACCTTTTCAACATTGTTTGTTGAAGTGTCGAGATGCCACCAGATTGAAAACTTCATGATTCCAATATATAAGAATATTGGACATGCTCACGTGCTCAAAATTGTTGTAACTACCATGGTATAAAACTCCTTGGCCGTCCTATCAAGTTGTGGGAGAGTGATAAGAGACCAGCTCGCGACACAAAACAACTATGAGTAGAACCAATTCGGCTTTATGCCAGGAAGGTCTAGGATGTAGGCATTACACTTTATTGTGAGCCTTATGGAGAAGTATGAGGAAAGACAAACTTATTGACCCATGGTATTCGTAGACTTGGAAAGGCCAATGATAGTGTCCTATGTGAGATGATTTGGAGGGTCCTAAAGGAAAGGTATCGGGGAGATATGTAAGGACTAAACAAGATGACAAGATATGAGGAGGAGGTTATGACATGTTTTTGGATGCCGGGGGCAATGCTAGGGCTGTAATCTAGCCATGCTCGAGTTGATACAGTGCTAAGCTCGAGTTCAACTTGATTAGAAAACTTGTAACTCGACTCAAGCTTGATCGAGTCTATATATTTTCAAGCTCAAGCACAATGAGCTAACCAATACTATCATCGAGCTTAGCTCATCTTGACTTGACTTGACTTGAATACTATGACTGTATATAGAATAATAATATTAATCAACGTTAGTACTACTCGACCCCATACTTTTGAGTTTAGCCGATTCGACTTGACTCGAGGAAAATTATGATGAGCATGTAAATATACATTTAAAAAGGGTAAAATTGTAAAATGATACAAGCTCGATAAGTCTCGTGAGCTTCACAAGCATAGTTTTTAATACTCGAGGTCGACTCGACTTAAACCGAGCTGATTTCAAGTATATCCCAAGCCAATTTCAAGTGCTAACTCAGTTACACCGGTAGGCTACACACCAAGAGTACATCCCAATAGAAATAGGAATACATCAAGGGTCTACCCTAAGCCACATCTTTCACCCTTGATCCTCGATGAGAGCTAAAACGGGGAAGGTAGATGATGACATGACCTACGTATAAAGCCAAGAGGAGAGCTAAAACGACAAGCAAACCAGTGGAGGGAGGACCTTGGAAGAAAGGTCTATGAATTAGCCAAGATAAGATATAATAGCTATGGTGTACTTCAACATAAACGGAAGCAGCGAGGGCGGGGAAATCTGCGTTCCGAATCAAGCATTGAATCCAAATGAGAGTTTTAAGTATTTAGGCTCCTTGTTGTACAAAACGGGGAAGGTAGATGATGACATGACCTACGTATAAAGGCACGATGGTTGAAACGAAGAGCGACAAAAAGGGTAGAATGTCCCTTGAATTTGACTGGAAAGTTATGTATGGTGGCACTCGATTTGTTATATAGGGCAGAGTGCTGGCCGTTAAAGAGGTCGTAAGCGAGGAAGATGGAGGTGGTGGAAATGTAGAAAAGATAATGAGGTATCAAAGGTCTTTCAAGAATTCAAGAAGCTGCTACTTTCAATGGATCAAGGAGAGTTACTTTCGGTGGACTAAGGTGGTGGGATGATAGATTGAGGTTTGACATAGAGGAGCTACTACTTTTCAAGGACAGGGCCGGTTTTGGGCTTGTGCGGGTTGTCCATTGCACATGGCCCAAAATCCTCTAGGGCCTAAAAAAGTAAAAAACTAGTATGCCTTCTATATATAGTTATGTATTAAGGATGTTTTAGCCCGGTTCTACGCTATAGATAAGCCAAAGTCCAGGAAGCGAGCGGCCCAAAATAATTTCAGGGTAAATTTCATTAAAGAAATAAAAAATATACAACAGACCTAGAAAAATAAACCCACCATAGCACTATGTTTGTGATATACTCTTTTTATTCATTTTTCCAGGTTAGTTTACTTGGTTTAATTATTTTTGTTGGAATTTTGATTTATTTCCAATATTCCAATTCATAGGCAATATTGCTTTAGTCTCATTATATTTGTTTTTATTCTCATTTTTTTGTTTTACTGCCACAATGGAATTCATGCCGTTAATAATCCTATTGAAGTTGATGTAGACAGTTTTAATCTTTTATGTTAAGTATAATAATTTGTTAGGAATTTTAAATTAGAATATATTACATGTCACATTAGTTTATTTTCATTTAAATTTTTAGTAGAGTTAATTGTCCAATTCGTCCTTTAACTTTGCTATATCTTCGGATTTGAACTTTAAAAGTGACCATGATAGTCCTTTATGAACCATTTTGTGGCCTGGATGGTCCTTTCTACGTTAGCCATTAGTCATCTCCGTTAAATCAAGGTAGTTTAGTCTTTTTTATCATCTTTTCTAATTGTTTATTAATTAAAATAATATTTCATCTTTTTTAAATTAAAATATATATTCTCTCCTCTCTATACACACACACACTCTCTCTCTCCCCCCCTCTCACTCTCAATCTGACCCTCCCTCTCACTCTCCATAACCACCACCACCACGACCCTCTGAGAACCGCCACCCGCCACCTTTTCTCTCTCTCTCGCATTCCCAAGACGATCGCCCCATCATTGCACTCGGCCACCACTGAAAACCCTAGCCACCACTCCGCCTCCGCCACTTCACCATCTACCGCCACTATAGAAAACTCTAGCCACCACCACCGAAAATCCCACCATCGACACCATAAAAAACCCTAACTACCATCGACGCCTTTAGCATACTTCCCTAGGTCACTACTCCAAGGGTTGTGCAACACAAACCCTAGATCTTTACCCAAATCGTGTGAAAACCCTATATCTATACCCAAATCATGTAAAAACCCTAGATCTGTTCGAAGATGAGGCGGCGGCGGTGGTGGTGCTTTCACCGTGGGAAAGAGAGAGAGATGAGGCAGTGGTGTGGTGGTTACACAATGAGAGAAACAGAGAAAGGAGAGAGAGAGAGAGAGAAGTGTAGATCTCACCGTGAGAGAAACAGAGAGAGGAGTGGCAATGGTGATTGTGGCCGGCGATAGGGCGGCGGCGGCGGTTGTTTAGAGAGAGAGAGTTTGTGCCCTTTTAAACCCATTAATCGATTTTTCACCTCCTCTCCCATCACCAAGGTGGTGGTTGTGGTTGTCGAGAGAGAGAGACTCTGCCAAAAACCCTAAAGAAAATATGGGACATATAATAAATATTAATAATTTAATTTTAATGAATAAATAATAAAGATAAAGATAAAATTGTCAATTTACCAGAGTTGACTAACTCTCACCGTTAAAAAGGACTTTTCTCGCCACAAAATAGTTCATAAAGGACTATCCTGGTCACTTTTAAAGTTAAAGGACCAAATCGGAAGATATAGCAAAGTTAAAGGACGAATGGGACAATGAACTCTTTTTAGTATTTAAACATTTGAAGTTTTTAATTATATTTATGTCTGTTACGTCAAGAAAACATGCACCTGGACATGAAAAACGTATAAAAAGGAAAAAGACTCGAAGAACCGAGCTATACAAACTTATTAAAAAAATTATAAATTTCTTTACAAGATCAAAATGTTGGTAACGATAATTGTGATAGTGATAATGATATTGATGTAAATAGTGAATACTGAATACACTGCTCACTATTTAACTTTGTTAGATTAAGACATTTTGTTCCCGCTTTTTAAAGGGTTTTTTTGTAGTTATCATAAAGTTTAAAATATTAGTGAATTTTTGTATGCATTTAAAATTTTAGTATAAAAAGCCCTGTTCAAGGATATGAACTCTGATAGGCATGGAGTGCTAGAATTAAGGCACACGGGGTAGAGTGTACAACAACACTTTAGTCTTGGGTTTATGTGTGAGTGTGTGCACACGTGCGTTAATAATAATAATTTACAAGTAATATAAAGTAGTACTTAATTTTTTTAACATTTGGTTATTTATCCATCATTATTATAATTTTATATCCTATACACATAAAACACAATTCCTAACTGAAGCTTTATGAACCGGAGGTCTTTTAAGAAGCACTGCCTCTACAATCGGGTAGAGGCGACCGTCTACATCTTACCTCCTAGTTTCCCGCTCATCTCCATTCCCCACTCAGGTGGGATTGGGTATTGTTGTTGATGTATTTTTTAAATCTAAACAGGTAACAAAGACTCGGCTACTATACAGCCATTTCTTCTACTCCACCTTAATATATGCCCAGAGCCTGTCCGTACAATAGAGCATGCACTTCATCTTTTTTCTGCACCAGAGACACTTGAAGGGTATCGTGCATCATCAGCAGGAAAGGTAATATACTTGACTACTTGTAGCTTGTATGTGGTGTAGAATGTTTGTGCTACCATGATGAATTCCTACATATCTGCATTGCTTGCCGATTATATATATATATATATATATATATATATATATATATCTTACCTTTTGGTTTGTCAGCATGTCATATGTGTTAGGTTGTCTGTAACCTTGGTTACGTTCTTTATGTATGAAACTCCCCAATTTAGTTATAAATCTTTTATAAAAATTGTGAAACTTAAAACTTTTGTTCAAAAACTTTTGCGGAAGCATGAGATAATATAAGAAATAACCTCTAAAAAACCAAGTACATACATAATATTAAAAATATATATATAATTAAGTAATTGGGAACAACTGGCAGCTAACAATTAAGCGGTTGCACAATCTTCAAGAACATCCACAATATCATTTAATAAACGAGCCGAGCTCGATGGGCTCGTTTAAGCTCGCGAGCCTAAACGAGCTCCATATATAATATAGTTTATATT
Organism: Dittrichia graveolens; assembly: GCA_038502395.1. NCBI lineage: Eukaryota > Viridiplantae > Streptophyta > Magnoliopsida > Asterales > Asteraceae > Dittrichia > Dittrichia graveolens. Next base: position 10,218,736 of record JARJIL010000003.1, read on the forward strand.
TTATATGTTTAATTTTTAAAATTTATATATATCATTTTAATAAAAATATCAAAATAATACCCGAGCCTAGCTTAAACGAGCCGAGCCCTAGCTTCATAAAACTTAAACGAGCCGAGCTCGAGCTCAACATCATGAACTCTAAACGAGCCGAGCTCTAGCTCAAAAAGGCCTAAACGAGCCCAGCTCGATAAGTGTCTGGCTCGGCTCGGCTTGTTTACATCCGTATCTGTACAATATCTATATTTGTCCAATAACTCTATCCGTAAAATTACTGTACTTTAACTATATTAATTAATTTATGTTTGTCTCTTATTAACTTAACACTTTTATCTTAATTATTTCCATACCTGGGTGACACATGCCATGTACACGGACATAGTTTTAAGTTGTTTACGCATCTAGTTGATTACCTGTGTAAAATTCATGAAGAACATTGCTGATTACCTGTGTAAAATTCATGAAGAATATTGCTGTCTGGGATCGAACACGAGCCGTGTAGATCTTTTCTTTAACGGGAACACTATACCCCTTACCAACTTAAAACTCATAAATTTTCTGAATTTTAACTTATTATTAGTTTCTACTTTAATATATCTATCTAGGAGGTGGTTTCTAAACTTGGGGTGTTACAATGTATCTAGTATCTACACAAAATGAGTCGTATATGCATTCCCGAGCACACGAGTGAATTCCCAGATTGTGCACCCTTATTGTGTTCTCACAGTGGAATTTCTTCCTATACTTGTAACTTAGCACCTACAAACCCTATCTAGTTGTCCCTTCTTTATTTCTTCAAATTGTTAACAGTAATAAATAACAGGTGACCTTGTTTTTCAGAAAATCATACAAGTAAAACTAATAAAGTAAGAAACGTGTAGAATATTCAAGGGCATATGTTTTCTAGAAATCCTGCTTAAGGTAGCTTAAGTTGTAACACGGTCGTGCATTGTTTAAAATAAAACTTCATGTTTGTGAGTTTTTGATGGAGTAAAAAAATAAAGGAACTGGTGGGAAAATCTGAGGAATTTTCTCTTCTAGACTTTCTTCCTAAACGTGGGAAGATTTGGAGGGAAAGTAAAGAAAAGAGTATGATATCATTTGAATGACTAAACTACCCCTGAACCTAAACTAGCATATTTTACATAATAAGGGTTTTTTCTTATAACATCTATAACTTTCTTTCCCTTTCTCTCCAACTTCTGCAACACAAACAAAGAAAAATTATTTTCCTCTTCTCTCTCTCTCTCTTAATCTCCCCTTCCAACTCAGGAACAAGTAAACTTAAAAAAAGTCTTTCTTTTTGTCCTCTCTCCTAATTAGGGAACAGCGTAGGTGTTCCCCCACAACTCTGACTACTCAGGACTGCCTACTTGGCTTCTTATGAGTGATTATCTTGTTTCATATTATAATATCAACATTTCAGTTCTTATATTTTCACATTATCTAAATTAATAATACTTCATACCATTTATGCTTCTGCTTGATCTCATTTGCTCTTTCATTATTTTGTTTTCAATTACCATTCCTTTTAGAATATGTTCCTCTGTTATCGATTTTTACATCTTGTGTATCCTACAGTTTTGTGTTTTAGATTTGCTTAGGATTTATGCACTTTGATTCACTGTACTTACATGTTTTGTAAAACTGTAAGCTTACAATTTGCTATCTCCGTATTCTTTTTGAGGGTAGGAAATGCAAGCAATCCTTCAGTTATCAAAAGCGTCAATATTAACATCATAGGTGATATAAAATGAAATCATGGTAAATGTTTAGTGGTTGAGAGCATCCTTACATTGGTTTGAGATCTCCGCCATGAAGATAAATTCAATAAAACTTTAAGAAGCGTTGTGCTATTGAACATCGTCGCATATGTTAAGAGCTGAAGCCTGAAATTAGGGTGACAGAAAATCAATTTGGTTTTTGATTTAGAATTAACAATGTAGCTATCTTTTCTATTAGACAACTGACTGAGATGTATAGAGTGACACAAAGTAGGTTTGGCACATCTTTATCGGTCTAAAGAACCCATGGTAGGATGCCAACATAGGTGATTGTGGTGGTTTTCTGAGAAGAAAATCCTTGGGACATTTTTGATCATTTTTTACTGGAATAATATACAGGACGAGTCATAATCTTCGGTACGAATATAGGGTGTGTTTGGTTGGATGGAATGAAATTAAAAATGGAATAGAACGGACGAGATAATGGAATGAGTGATGAAATTGAATGATCCATTGCATTCCATTATCATGTATGGTTTTGCATACAAAATAGAATGAGCCATTCAACAAAATCGTCTTTTTATATATACTTATATTTTTAGTCTATGAACTTTTTTACATGTTTAAAGTATATTATGTCGAGGAATTAATGTTAGTAAAAAACTTAAGGAAAAAAAACATATTATATTGTAAAATTTCGTTCCCTTCATTAAAGGAATGAGAGAAAAAATCCCCTTCCTAAGGAATGAAATGGAAGAAATCACATTTCTTATTGAATGGTCCATTCCATTCTTACACAGTTAACAAACACATTTTTTTCATTACGTCAGAATGACCTATTCTATTCGACCTTTCGGTTAACAAACACGGTTAACAATCACATTTCTTATTGACCAAAGACTGCCATAAGGAATTCAAATCTCAAGTCCCAAATAAATCAGTAAAGCTTCTTCTCATAACAGAAATGAAAATCTGTAAAGAAAATTGTTCCGTTAAACTGCTAAAGTACATTCTATGTTATTTAAACTCTTTAGTATAGGACAACTGTGATTTTACTTCCCATGTGTTGTCAGCTTTGTGAGGCATACCACTTTTACTTCACCTTTGAGATGCATGTTTTGTACTAAAACCCGTATCAGCAATGTTTTTAGAAGGTAAGTACAAGCTATGGTTAAGCTAAGAAATAAAAAAAGCATTTACAAGTGGAAATGTGCTTTTAGGTGGAAGCATTGCTCTTGTTGCTGCATTTTGGCATATATTTGCATTTAAGCTGTAGTAAAAAATGCAGCCTTTTTGTTTACTAAACACCCTAATGCATTTCAAAAGGTGCTTACTGACGTAGTAGAAGACTAGAAGGCCAGTTGGAAGATTAAGAGATACCCGTGCTATTTGTGTCTTTTAGTTGCTTTTGTTTCTTCATTTTAGGTTATTTGATCATTTAGCATATAGTAATTTGTTCATTAGTCTAAATAAAATGTGTTCATTGCATGATCAGGCTGAGTTGGTAAGTGCAAAAAAATCTGTCAAGATACTAGAGCTTCCAGAAGTTATAATACTGCACTTGATGCGTTTTAGCTATGGGAGCCAAGGGAGCACCAAATTACTTAAACCTGTGCACTTCCCTCTGGAGCTCATTCTTAAGGGTCGGCTGCTTGTTCAGCCAACAGCAGAGGTATGATGTTCATGTCATTATAGTTATCACACATTGTATACAGTCTATCCGCCTCTATTAATTTTTTGATTCAGCATGACTTGGAGAAGAGTATGGCTATTAGTAACATATCTAAAATGTCCATTAATTTAATATTAATTAATAGATGATCATGTGGGGGGAAGTTTTAATGCTATCAACAATGTAAGTTCTGATTGATACTCTCGCCAAAAGGGAAAAGCAGTTTTTTTACACCTTTCATTGCATGGGTTAACCACTATATGCGCTTCATTCGCATTGTGTGAGCATTTATGCGTCTTCCTATCATAATTACATATTTTAACAAACTGGGTATAATATAATTGTATACAGGGTCGTAAGTATGAGCTTGTGGCTACGATAACTCATCATGGAGACGAGCCTTCAAAAGGGCACTACACTGCTGATATTCTGCATCCTAGTAGCAAGTGGCTGCGCTACGACGACGCCTCAGTTGTAGCCATTTCTACCAAGATGGTGCTACATGACCAAGCTTATGTTCTCTTCTACAAGCAGCAACAGTACTAGGTATACAGGTTTTCTCCTCCTATTTTTTTTGCTCTACACAAGTGTGCCATGGCGTAGAAAACATGTAATCTGCATTTCTGCTATAAATGTTCATCCTAGTGTGTCGATTTATATTCGTTATTATTACTTGAATACTTGGGCTTTCTTGGGAAAATCTTGTGTAAGTTCGCACTGGGATACAGATGGATCTTGAAACTTCGAAAGGCATAGTTTTAACATATGTGTTCTTCATTAAGAGGGATGGTCAAATGAAACACTTTTCTGTTTTCAATCCGAAGTAGATGAATCACTCTTGGTTTATTAAAGTGATTTTGATTGTGTTTTATATCACATGGGTTAAGTAAAAAAATTAATCTCAAAATTAGCGGTTGGGATTAAACCTAACTTCATTTTGTGACCAACTTTCTTTGGGGATCGAGAGTTTTGAGGGAGAGAGATGGTGGGGATAAAATTTTTAATTATTTTATATTTTGTTTTTTTCTACAAATTGGATATTATAAAATCTTGGAAAAATAAAATTTTAATTATTTAATTATATTATATTTTGTTTGGTTCATTCATAGGGGCTTTGATTTGATGAGTACCTAAAATCTGTTTCGCCTTCCTTAAAACAAGTATTTTAACTTGAAACCCGTTTTTGAACATGTAGTGAAGTATTTAGAGTCTTATGAGGCTCGAAGAACGAGGATTGAATTGGACCTACAGATGACTTAGATTGATAGTGAAAGATAGAACCACACAAGAAGATGCAAATATTAAGACAATTAATATAAATATTGTCTTTTTTCTGTTTGTTTTTTATCGAGAAACGACCCGTGTGTTTACTTCAAAATAGTAGTAGACTTTAGAGTGACTTGAATACCCTTTTATGCGAAGGTAAATAGTTTAAACAAGAACTGTTTATGGTACGAAAATTGTAAGAACCAATCTTGGTTATTGATTAAAATAAATTAATGACCAAAAATTGTAAGGGTTCATTAACGAGGAGTATTTTGAAAAAATTAGGTCTCGCTCATTGATGACGGTTCACTAGAATGTAATCTACGGTTCACGTACCATGAAAACAAAACAAACGTTAGTAAACAAAGTATGCATGTTCTTTGAAATATTAATGTAAAAATAATCATGTCATAAACAATTCCTCACGTTTAGGACATGTTTAAGATGGAAAATAAAATTTGAAAGATTCGCTGTTAGTAATTATATAAAACAAGATCCTAAAGAAGTCCAAGTTACATGTGAGCAAGTCTTGGATAGTCCAACTCCAATCATTAATATCATCTTTTTTCAAAAAATCATAATTATCATTGTATAAAATAGTAGCAAACGTGAATTATTACTTTGGAAAATGATGTGTGCCGCAAGTTTTTGCACGTAATTTAAGTGTTGTCATACTCGTATAACTCGTTAATAAAGTGAAATGTGACTAACTTAGGTGTTGCTATGCGCCTACATACATCATTTAATCTTATTATTTAGGGTCAATAATGGTTTAATCATCAAAGTTTTTGTTTAATTTCGGTTTAACCATTAAAGTTTTCTTCTAAACGAAATTACCATAAAGTTTGAATTTATTATGATTTAACTCTCAAACTTTTTTTTAAATAATTTAAACCTTGAAGTTTTGTTAAAAAAATGGATTAATCACTTAAGTTTTGTATGATTTTCGATTTTACCCTCTCTACTTATTATGCATTTTACTTTTTATCGAAAAGTTAACAAAACTTAGAGGGTTAAATCATTTTTTAACAAAAATTTAAGGGTTAAATTGTTTGGGAAAAAACTTTAAGGTTTAAACCAAAAAGAAAATGTAACTTTGAGGATTAAATCATTAAAAATTTAAATTTTATGGTAAAACTGTTTGAAAAAAAACTTTGATGATTAAACCAAAATTAAGGTAAAACTGTAATGGTTAAACCATTATTCACCCTATTATTTATATTATAAAGTTATAGAAATAGGTAGGGTTTTGGGTCCGAGATTTAGGCTTTGTTTGTTTTCTTAAGTAAGGTCTTATTTTAAAGAAACGTCTGCGGGTGCGCGGACCTTTTTGATAAGCTTGTTTGTTTTTTCATAGAAACGTCTGCGCACCCGCAGACGTTTCTAATAAGGTTGTTTGTTTTTTCGCATACATAAGACCTTATTATGTCTTATTTTTGCTTATTTTGAGAAGCTAAAATCTATAGCTTTTTTTCGCAGACCTTCTCAGTATTAAGACCTTCTAAACCACATCTTCTCCTGAAGACATGAAATAAGACATAAGACATTTATGTCTTTGAAAACAAACACCACCCTAGGGTTGCGCCATCGCAGATCTTTTTCAAGTTAGAGATTCAATATTTTTGTTTGTCTCCGGTCAATTTAGGGAATTTACAATCAAATTGGTATCGAGTTTTCCCATAGGTGCTTATATTTTTGTTAGTATGATTAAATAAAGCAAAGTATTACACCACGCGTTACACTTATCCCGTCACGCATCGGGTCCGATATGGACTCCCAACCCGCAACAGGAACACCGCACATCTAACCCAGAATAAGATTGGTTCATGGCTTTTGCAACCCGAATTCTCTTTTTCTCTTTATTTCTCTTTGATCACTCTTATCTCTTCTCTCCTCATATTTAATTTTAAAAAGTTGAGAAAAGGTAAAGAAATAAAAAAAGGGTATTACCTAATTAGAAAGATGAAATGATGACAGATATGACGCTGACGTGATACAAAAGATGATAAGATAGAAAGAGATGTATAACATATGTTTATATCTTAGATACAAACGATATAAAATATGTATAGTTTGCAACATAATATTGATAGGACAATTATGGTCCCATAGTTATCAACATAGAAAGGAGGTAGCTGAAAGGGGAATACACTTTCGGTTTATCACATATCAAGATCTTTACATAAAGTTATTATTCCAAAAGAAAAAAATGAAAGAAGAATATACTCCATAAAGATCACAAGAAAACATATTTATTATAACATAAGAAACTTCGTAGCTTTTATTGATTTATTATCTGCGTCAAATTCTACTACATGAAAGTACAATAAAACTATTTTTATAAAATTATATATGTATATATATAGGGAAGGGTTCAAACGAGAACCGTTTTTTGTACGAGAACTGCGAGAACCAATCTTGACCATTCATTTTGGATAATGGAATTCATGGATGAAGAGCGTGGAAATATTGAGTGTGGCAAGATACATGTAAGGGATTCATGAGTGGGCAATCCAATTGAAGGAGAGGGAATTGGACGGCTAAGACTGGTTCTCGCGGTTCTCGTACAAAAAACAGTTCTCGTTTGAACTTTTGCCTATATATATAATACAATTAACTTTTATAATTTTATATATAATTAAAGGATTATTAAAGTTCAGTGTATTATTTTTAATAATAAAAAGTTTGTGATATATAATGATAAATAAATCAAAGCTTATTTTATTTTTGTGTAATTTACCCTGTCATCTATATCTTATAAAACTATATTACATGCATGTATATCATAAAACTATATAAAAATATATTAAATAATTATAAAACACCAAAAATAATAATAATTAAAAAAATGATGACAAACGACATCGACACCTAGACTATCTGTAAAAGCGTCAACACGAGGAGAAGACACGTGTGACATCAATTTGTCGCTCAAAGTTTTGAAATAAGATAGGGTTAAATGCACCAAAATGTAATGAAGTGTGTCTATTTTAATATTTTATGTAACAAACTAAAAAGAGTTCGCAAAAATACATTAAACTACCCGCAAGTTACAATTTGTGTAATTTTGACCTGCAAAGCAGGTAAGTGCTAACGTGTCCAGTTACCTTACTATTTTTTTCAATCTTTTTATTTATTTATTTATTTATTATTATTATTATTATTATTATTATTATTATTATGTGTAATCTGACTTCTGAAACTTTGACTATGAAACCAAAGTTAGTTGGCTCACTCCGCCGACCACCATCATCACCACCACCCTGACTCTGCCTCCTCAACCACCACCGCCATCACCGGAGTAGAAGATCGTCATGGTTTTTTATTTTATTATTATTATTCTAACATATTATTGTTATATTCTTTTTTTTATTTCTTCATCTTCAATGGTTTCTTTGAATATGCAAGTTATCCATCAACACCTCCACATCACCGCCATCACCACCACCACCACCACCACCACCTACAACACCTACTTCTTCAACCACCATCGCCGCCGCCACATCCTTCATCTACAACCACCATCATCATTGTCACCACTTTCCTTAACTATCAAGTACCAACACAACTACCACCTCCATATTCAACACCACAACCACCACATCCCTCGTCTTCAACACCACCACCGCCTCCTTTGCCTTCAACCATAACAAAACGGATTTGAAACAAAAACGAAACCCTAAAAACAAATCTGAAATGAAACCCTAAAAATAGTAGCGACCGATGATGAACACCTTATTCGACTTTCATGATCAATGAAAAACCCTAATTTGTTCAATTGATTATCGAAGACGAAATGTTAGTGACCGATTGTTAAAGACGAACCCAGATCTATGGTGGTAATTGAAGACAAACCGAGATCTCTGGTGGTGGTTGAAGACGAACCCAGATTTGTGGTGGTGGTTGAAGACTTAGACGGAGCAGGCAGCGGCAACAGTTGAAGATGAATGAGGAGGTTGCGGCAGAGGTTAAAGATGAAGGAGGTGTCACGATGGCGGAGGTTTCAAACAATGAAGGTGTCACTGGTGGTTTCATGGTGGTTGATGAACCGTGGTTGCAATGGAGGTGTCACGGCGGCTGCAGTGGTGAAGAGATGGTAGCCAATGGTGGTGGTAAAGAAGTGGGTGGTGGTGGTGATTTCATACGAAGGTTGTTCAATGTTTTGAGAGATGATCGAGAGACGGAGAGAGTTTAATGGAAAGATAATAATAATAACAATAATAATAATAATAAACATAAATGACAACAAAATAAGGAGAAATAGAAAAAAAATTAGGATATATTTGAACCATCACTTTTTAGAGATAAAGCATTGAAGAAAATTGTTGACTAGCACTGATATTGACGCCGACAATAAACAACCCATGATCCAAGAGCACCACTTTCGATCAAGCCCATCTGTTGCATAGTGTCCATAAGAAAACCTCAATTCACCGAATCAAAAGTCTTCTAAAAATTATCCTTGAAGAGAAGCAAACGCTGATTTGATTTTTGTGCGAAAGAGACAACTTCATTGACTATAAGGACGTTATCTAGAATTTGCCTATTTGCAATAAAAGCTAATTTGTTTTGATAACACAACCGCCAGTCTAATTGATAACAACTTTGAGGGAGCTTTGTACATACAACCTAAAATGCTTATATACAAAGTTATCAATTGATTTGATAAGTTCAGCTCGTAATAACGATTGTTATATGTACAATTCATACATATGTAAAGCTAAAAGGATTAAAAAGGAGTAGAAGATAAATAAGCAATCAACAATAATTTACAAAATCGAATCATTTTGTTTAGTTAGGATTAGTAGCCAGATTAGACGTCTGCGTGACACATGGGTTGATTTAAAAAAATAATAAACAATAAATATTAATAAAAAATATTAAATCGTTATAAACGTGAAAAAATGATAATTTAAAAAAGTGGACAGACGGCGTCAACACTCAGACTAACGGTGGAAACGTTGACGCAAAGAGGAGGGTAGACGTAACAGCAGAAATGAGGTATCATGATACAAAACTAAGAATTTAGTTGAATGTGATATTTAAAATGTTATATCAGGTAAATGTGATATTTATAAATTATGAGACAAATACGATGATCTCTCTAATAACTTTAATTCAAATTAATGTTAAAAATGAATTTTGGCCAAAGAGATATCAAATTTGGGTAACAAAATAAATACTTAGATTTAATAATTAAAATATTTATCTAAATCAATTGATAGAATTGTATAATATATTTTATTTATTTTACTCTTTTATTATTTATATTAGAATATATAAGTTCATATTATTTTTGTAGAAGTTAGACACTAATGTGTGTTATCTATACTACATTATAACATATTTAATACCATCTCTTCTACTTTATTTAATCTCTTAAAATTTTATGAGTCGAAAATTAGTAATATACCTTTCAAATAATCTTTATTTCTCTCTTTTACTTTACATATTCACCAATAAACACATTTTTTCATAACTAAATAGCTTCACCACTCACAAAAAATAAAGAAATGTCCTGTTTTGTAGTTTTTAAAATTTTGTTTTGAGAATGAAGACAATAATTGATGAAAAAAAAGGAGAAATAAATGAAACGATATATTATCATTTACCAGGTAGAAACTATTTACTGAATATCGTATCCATATATTTTATAAAACGACATGTTATTGGTAGAAATTATTTACTAACGTAATATTACGCGAGTACCATATTAATTATAAAAAAGATATTAAACCTATCTTATCAAAAGATGATCTCGTTAACAGGGCGTGATGGGGAAAAAACATGGCCCCAAGCTAATTACACATTTTATTTTATAGAAAAATCTTTTCATCGCCCTCTTCAATTCCTAGGTTGATATGTCTCCTTTTCTCCCAAATCATCCATTCTCGGATCACAAACTTACAAGTGCTTTTCATTTATACAAATTATGAAATTAAGACCGAGGTGATGTTGAATCTTATAGTCTTCATTTTTATTATATTTTTTAATTTGATAGGGTTAAGTGTATCAAGATGTAATGAACTATTCCTGTTTTAATATTGTGTGTAACAAACTAAACTTTCTTCGTTAAAATGCATTAAACTAACCAAAAGTTGCAATTTGTGTAATTTTGACCTTCTTTGTAGGTAATTACTGACGTGCCCGGTTATTTTATCATACAATATTAAAATGGGGATAGTTCATTACATTTCGGTACACTTAACCCTTATTATTATTATAATTATAATAATTATAATTTATAATTATAATATTAATTTTATTATTATTAGGGTTATTATTATTATTTATTCTTTTTAAGTTTATAACCGGGCTCACTTTGAACATAACATGTTCCGACCGACCACCCATCATCTCCACCACCATCACCGCCTCTTCAACCGCCGCCAGAGTAGAAGACCGCCACCATCGCCGGAGAAGTGACCACCATATGACGTCCTCGTCTCTCTGGGTCTCATGGAATCACCGCCGCCACCACCTCAACTCAATCAATTTATTGGGTGTCTAAAAAACTTCAACCGTTGCTTGATGTGTGAGCACCGGCCACCATCACCTTCAACCCTCAAGCTACTCGTGAAGATGTAAGGAACAATATCCCTTAACCAATTGATGCTCTGAGTACCTCATACTCGCCAGACTTGGTAAAACAGAGGTGAGAAAACCCTAAAGCGAAGAACTCAAAAATATTCAAATGTGGAGTTCGTTTCTTCTTAGTTCATTAGATCTGTCTACTTCAAATCGTTGAAAAAATTAGGGTTTTTGTCAATCGTTTGAAAAAATTAGGGTTTTTATCGATATGAGAAAATTAGTTTTCGTTTCATATCTGTTGGTGGTGGTTGAATGTTTTTACAGTTTTTGTCTCATATCTGTTGGTGGTGGTTGAATGTTTTTACAGTTTTTGTCTCATATCTGTTGGAAGTGGTGGTTGTGTTGTTGAAGATGGAGTGGTTGTTGTAGATGAAGGTGGTGGCGGTGGTGGTTAAAGAAGTGCACATGGTGGCGGTGGTTGTGGTGTTGAAGAAGAAGGCGGTGGTGGTTGTGGTTGAAGGTGGTAGTGGTGTTTGCCCAGATGTTCATCTCACTTATGTTTATGTATAATAATAATAATAATAATAATAATATTATTATTATTATACATTAAAATAAGTGAGATGAATATATGGGCAAACACAACTACTACCGCTATAAAACATGTCAAAATTACATAAATTAAACATTTAAAAAAACACGTGAATCGTTTAGTATTACTTGTTATCAATTGTATGACACCGAGTCTATTTTAAGAAACTGTATTTTAAACAAATGCATTACCATAGTCATCGTATTATGTTCTTATGATCATAGAGTGAGACTAAACATCAGCTTTCACTTATTAATCCTAATGGTAAGACACGTAAACTATTCATTATCACTAGTTAGAGCATAAGGAGTGATCACTTACTACTTCCCACCACAACTACATGTTAACTTTCTAATTTCTACTCACATTACTTAACCATGGTGTTTCATGTCTATAGTTACACCCTTTCTAATCATACCAAATTTTAATACTCACATTTTGCTCAACTAATTAATCAAACATTAAAAAAAAGAAAAAAAAATCATAACTACCACCACGTAGTAGTGGTGTCAGGTGTGGCTACCTACCTCCGTCACGAGCCCACAGCGTGCTACCCACCGACAATTTGGAATTACGAATTCACTTTTTTACTCTTATCATTGTATTACAATTAATTACTTGTATGACATATATCAAATGGCTCATTGCTTAACGGTATCTGGTATTCTTGATGTCTCATAAGATTGTGCATTCAAGTTCTGTAATAAACAAAATAATGCAGAATTAAGTTTAAATTTAGAGTGTGTGTGTTTTTTGCTATTAAAAAATTACTTATGCGACACATGTATAACTTATTAAAAAAATATATATAACACCTAGAAACACGGATATATCTATCTCCAAGATTATATTCACTAGCCTTAAGAAATAAATTAAACATAAAAAAAGGAACAACGAAAACACAAAGTAAAACGAAATGCGAATCTAGACAAACAAAATTTAAAAACAAAACCAAGAGCGTTTTTTTAAATATATTTATATTCGCATAAGTTGAGCACATGTGTCTGGAAACTTGTATATAACAGCAAATAGTTTCGCAAATTTATGTTTTTTTTAATCATAGTTTTTAATAAAAACTCTTACTTGTAAGTTAAGCACATGCGTTAAAGTTATATTTCAGTTTATAAGTTTGAGTTTTTAAGCTATCTGTTTCCTATGTTATTATTGGTAATGTATATAAAGACAACCGTGTTATCCGAAAGCAGTCTCTAAATCTTATATTATGTCAATCGTTACATTAATTACTTTTTTTAAATAATTATGTGTATCTCAAAGAAAGAATTTAAAATTTTCATATAATCACATAACATATTTTTTTTAAAGCAAAGAATTTTATAAAAATAACAAAGTCTTAAAGATTGGTACATTACGAATTATATAATCCTAAAACTATATTACCTTTATCTTATGACCAATTATTGTATTAAGAAACAAGTAATATTCCACTGATTTACAATTACTTTACATGAGTCCATTCAAAGTTCATTGAACTTTTAAAAATTTAATTCTCTGTCACATCGTCGTTTCATTTTTTATATAACATTACATTTTAAACGTTTTACCATATTATAACTCTAAAAAATTTAATAAATTACAACGTCGTAATTCTATATTTAATCATTTACAAATTTTATTTTTTATTATATTATATATAAATAATATCACATAAAATTAAAAGTTGTAATACTTATAAAATATAAAAAACATTAAATAAAAGGTACCATCAAATAATAAAAACACAAGACTATCTTCACGTCAATATTTTGTTTATGATATGTCGACACAATTTCCTTTTTTCTTCTAATATCTTTAAGAGTATATTTGTGATGTTTTAACCGGTAACACGTTTTCTTTAAAACAATATTTCTCTTTTGATCTTATATATATTTATTATGTTTTATTATAATGATAATAAAAAATGTTTTTACTTATTTACAAAAGTATATACATTTTTTTATATTTTTATTTTTATATAAGAATAAAAATAGGCAATAAAAGAAAGGGAAAAACGTGAAAATTGAGAAAGAATGATAAAGAATTACTGGGAAGGGGTAGTTGTAGTTGAGCTTAGCTGGAAATAGCGGAAGACAGCTGGAGGAAAAGTGTACGGAGGGGGTGGATGCGCAGCTGTACTCGTCGCCGTTTCATCCTTTTATGTCCACGTGGTCCCCTCATTTTCCCCACCCCACCCCAACCCCCACCCCCAACCCCACCCCTACCTTTTTTACTTTTACCTAAAAAACCCCCTCTTCGACATCTTTTTACCATCCAATTATTTCCAAATGCCATTCATGCCCTTCTCTTTATTTCAAGGTCATAAATGTCTTTTAGTCTCCGTATCACCATCCTTCAATAAAAAATCTAAAAGAATCTAGTGTTAATGAAGAATTTAAGTTTAATACTTTAATATAAGAAAAAAGTGTATTTAGATCATAAATGGCGTCAATTTCTTTTACCTTTGGTCATTCAAAAGTCAATACGGATCATCATTTGGAATGAAAGGAGGAAGAATTGGACTATTAAAATTGGTTCTCGCGGTTATCATAATAAAAACGGTTCTCAAATAAACCTTCCCCTATATATATGTGTATATATATATATATATAAACAATGGATTGATATAAAAAGACTAGTCTTTTGTCGATTTACTATATTTTAATATGTTTTAATTAAATTTAGTATAAATGAAAAAATATGCTTAAGGAATCCACAAGATAACTTTAGTATGTGAATATTTTTTATAAAAAAATCTAATAATTTGATACCCATCCTTTTTAAAGTCAAATTTGAAAAATGGTTTTACAACTAATCTTGTTGGGCTCCAATCATGTTTTAGTGGATTGTTTATTCTCCATGTGTTTAATGTCACATACCGTACCAAAACAAGATTGAACCAATGAGGTGAAATTAAACTTAATTACATGATTACCCAAACGAACTCTAACAACATGGACTTTGATTTTTTTATTCCTTTTGGATTTAAACTTTAATGAATCGAAATTTGTTGTGTTTGTTTGTCTGCTAAAGAATTTGATTACACCACCACATCACCTTCACTTGCCACCACCTCCTTCAACGAATTCGAAACAGACGTGCAAACCACATGAAGTTGACGATAATCATACCAAACATGGTGAAATCGAGAACCAAAAATGCAAACAAAAAAAAAACCTAATCGACCTGAACCGGTGAATTCAGATCAATCAAAAATGGTGAACTCGGGGATCGAACAGAAACAGTGAAATAATGGGGAACCATAAATGCGAACCAAAAAGAAACCCTAATCGATGGTGAATTCAAACCTTGAATACGAACCAAAAACCCTAATCGAACTTGAAATGATGATCTCAATGATCGAACCGGTACTGGTGAAATTGAGAACAAGAGATCCGAAAAAAAATCCTAACGATGTGAATCGAACCTGGAATGCAAACAAAAAAACCTTGGTCGAAACTGAAATTGCAAACTAGATGATCGAACAAAAAATGGTGACATAGAACCAAGTCAATAGCAAACGAAGGTCGGACCTAGCGAAATGGATGGTGATGTTGGGAGCATACGCTATAAGCACATGGATCGTAGCAACTCGATGATTGTGATGATTGACGAAGATAATGAGATGAAGTCAGGGATGATACCGATGAAGATGATACGGTTGTATAAGAAGGGATATCATGTGACATGTGATGATGTGAACTGTTACGATGGTGATTAAAATATCATATTTGTCATACATAATTTATCAGACATAATTTCTTATATGTCTTCGTAACTTTTAAAATATCATATTTGTCATTCCTAATTTATAAATATTATATTTATCTTTTATAAAAATTTTATTTATCATATTTAACTAAACTCTTAGTTTTATTATTATAAATATTTTATAATCAGTTTAAATTATTTCTAAATTATAACCAATAAGTACTATCTTTTATTTTTTTAAAAGACAATATAGATTTAATACATATTTTTATTAGTATTTAATATTTATAATTTTTTAAACTACCCTACAAATATTTAATTTAGTAAATATCATAAGGAAATATTTTATCTTGTGAATTAAACCTAAAAATAAAGAATATTTGTTTATCTAGGGGAGGGGGTATATTTATTGGTGAAGGAAAAAAAGGGAAAGTGAGAGGGAGAGAGAGAGAGTGACAAATCCGTCAATTCAAGATGGTCTAAGGGCAAATCTGTCATTATGTTGATAATATATAAGTACCCAGCAGTTCTCTTCCCAAAACTTCTCTCTCAGTCAAGGACCGCCTCTCTTTTTCTCTCTCAAGAATTTTATCGAACACCTTGTCTACGTTTCACCACTGTCGTTATTTCGCCGGAACAGTATTCCTCCGGCAACAAGACGTCGTCAGACTCTTGAGAGGCCAACGGTTTCTGCTTATATCTTGGCCCAAGAATCGCGCACGTAACACATGGCGGCGGAGACGGAAATTGGTTAAGCAACCGATTATCGAAGGAAGTAACAATAATAAACGAGATGGGGAAGTTAGGATTAGGTTTGGCGGTGGGATGTGCGATGGCGAGTTGTGCGATCGCGGCGGTGATGGTGGGGAGGAGGGTAAGGAGTAGGAGACGATGGTGGAAGGTCGTTAGGGTGTTGGATGAGTTTGAAGAGGCGGCGTCGACACCAGTCGGAAGGTTAAAGCAAGTGGTTGATGCTATGGCTGTTGAGATGCACGCTGGTTTAGCCTCTGAAGGTGGTAGTAAGCTTAAGATGTTGCTCACCTTTGTCGACAATCTCCCCGACGGGTCCGTAAATTATCAGCACTTATGTTGTTCATAGATACATATTAAACACTAAAATCGTATGTTTGTGATTTTCATTTGTGGCTTACAAAGTTTTTGCTCGAAACTTGATTTTTTTGTGTGCAAATAGAAGCATCCTGTGTTGCGAATTTGGTCAAATTTGCCGTTGGTTACTATTTATTTGTATATCGAAATTTTATGTTGTTAATTTCAACTCTTTTGCTAATGCTGCTTTTGTAGGTTAATGTATGATCTTTGTGTGTTGGTTTTACTTTAGTCTTCTGTTAAAATATCAAAATTTGATCTTTGTCTGGCACTGGTTGCGTATTATTTTGTACTGACTTGTTCTGTTGCAGAATCAGTCTTGCTTTTATTACTTGTTTTTCTGGTTAGGGCTCTTTTATGATGTATTTTGTTTGAAATTAGTAGTATTTGGTAACCTGTATTATTTTGAAACATTTTGCCTTCTTGAAGCTTGCTTGAACCAGTCTTTTGAAATTCATTATTCGAATCAATCTTTTCTGGAATTTTTGTTTGAATTAATGCATTCAAACTTCTTGTATGAACCAAGCCTTATAAGGTCTTCATTTGCGTGATTCAATGCGGATCACTTGCCAGCTGATGGGTTAAATCATCTTTGATTCTTTCCATTGTGTCTCAGGATGGAGTAATTGTCTACTAGCCCTCTTTGTTTTTGTTTATGCATCAGTAACTGCATTCAGTAAGGCTGACACAGGTTGGCGAATTTGTAACTTCAATCATAAAAACCTTGATCTTATGGAAATTTTATTGACAAAACGGAATAAGATATCTAAATTCGATGTTCGAAGTATCTATCATAAAGATGCTTTTGTCATGTTGCTATTTAACCAAGTTTAAACTAAATGCTTTTCGTATACTCAACATTTGTGGCCACATCATGAATTTATTGAGTGAATACAATAGCAGTGGTCATAATCATTTATGTCAGTGAGCTTAGTTTTCATTGTAATAGCTTTATATATGGTAATTACTAATTGCATTTTTCAAGGGCGCTTACATGTTGTAATTGCTTGATATATGATATTATCACTCATTGCTTGATGTATGGTATCATATAGTTACCATACTTGATGTCAATTTTTTGTTTTTTTTTCAGGAGTGAAAGTGGAATATATTATGCCTTACATGTTGGAGGCACTAATTTTAGGATTCTGAGAATCCAGCTTGGTGGCCAGAGGTCCATCCTTGGGCTTGATGTTGAGCGAAAACCCATTCCACAGCATTTAATGACAAGCACTAGCGAGGTTTCCAGGCTTTTACACACCATGATTACTCTCCATGAATTTATAAATGTACTTTTGCAGGTTTATATGGATTGATCTGATGTTTTAGAACCAATATTTGCAGGAACTTTTTGATTTTATTGCTTTGTCCCTGAAGGAATTTGTTGAAAGGAAGGGAAACAATGTGCAGTTTTCACAAACTAGAGGAAAGGATCTTGGCTTCACATTCTCATTTCCTGTGAAGCAGACATCTGTCTCATCTGGCACTTTGATCAAGTGGACTAAAGGTTTTTCCATTGAAGACATGGTCAGTTTAACAACATTCTAGGAAAATGCAACACTCAGTTGTCAAACATCTACTTAACATCATTAACAATGCAGAAAGCATGTTAAAAAAACTGCTGCAAAGTTGCATTTAGGCTATGTAATTATGGGGCATCCCTTGTGTTCCAGCATGTGTCTTGTGGACCTGCTGATAAGTAATAAAAGTAATGCAACTCTGTCACATGTATCATTGTATCTTATGCCATGCACTTATTATTTCAGGTTGAAAAAGATGTTGTTGAATGTCTACAAAAAGCATTGTCTAGAAGAGGTCTAGATATGAATGTTGCTGCACTTGTAAGTATTTCAGTATCCTTTCCTGGTTTTTCTCTGTTATTGTTCTTGTAAATTAGAATAAAGATTATACTTGTTCAATACTTGTTGCATTTTGACAGTTAAATTGTCCCACATACTTGGTATTCAGACTAGTGACCTCCTTTACTAGAGACTTCCCTCATTCTTGGAAAGACCTATGTTTAACGAGTTCTATAAATATTTTACTCCCTAGAGATACGATGGTTATCAGACTCGTTAGGAATCTGTTAAGCTGGACTTAGTTGCTAGTTCCTATTGCCAACTTCTGTGACAAGTATATTTTGGCAATGAAGTTTACTTGTTATGAATGTAACAAAACCTGTTGCTTAATTTAAACAGAAAGCAGAGGTAACCTCATGACTTAAAGACCTGAATCTGTTGTACAAATTTCAAATATTGTTTTTGCTGTTGTTACCCCTAAATTGTGCAGTTAGTTTAGTTCCGTTCTTTTAAATGCATATATTTTAAATACGCCTGATCTTGTACACGATATTAGAGAGGAGTTGGTCAACGGACATGGCGACATTTAGCAAGTATTAGTCTTTATAATTTTGGACTTTGAAAATTATTTGAGTGATGTATTTGGATTGAAAGGCTTAGTATGCTAATGGATATAGGTCATTCTTAGACCAAAACAAGTATGTTACTGTGTTTTATGTGTATTTTACTTTCATGTCGCCGTGTTCAATCTCTATGTGCATGTGTGTATCCTTACGGGTCTGCGGTTTTGTAAAAATATGTTTTACTTATAGACATCTGTTTCAGCTAACAAACTTTTTTTGGTACAAGTCTCTGTTTATACAGATGTGTTTCTAATAGTAGAAAACATTCATCAGATGAGTACCATAGAAAAAGCCTTTACTAGTGTCACTTCTTTGTGTGGGCTTAGCTGGTGTTTGGGTAGCTTACTTGGAACGCTTATAAGCTTGTTAGCTTATTTATGGTGCTTGTTAGAAATTAGTGTTTGTCTTAGCTTGCAAGCTTAAGCTTATTAAGGCTTAAATAAGCCCATTTATAATAAGTCATTTCAAAATGGTTTCACAAAGGACTTTGAGCTTATTGAACCTAAATTTATGTAATTACCCTCCTAATCCTATCTTTTCCCCACGTTATATAATCCAAACACTCTAATATGTTCTTTTTGGTAATTATTCTCATTTGTAAACAGCTTATAAGATGATAAGCTATAAGCTAATCAAACACTCTATCTTAATGAGAATATTCATTTGCATATGATCTGAACCATACTACAAGAGTACAAGAGATCATGTAGGGCAGAAAATGCATTTCACTTTTATTGTCAAATGGAGCTTAACCATAAGTGTGGTGTGTGTTGCTCAAGTAATAAGTGCTACGATTTTGGTTTCTTGTTCATCCTAGATTTGGCCCCCTTTTGTGTTCTAAAAGACATTGAGTCGGAGTATAACTGGTGAGCGACAGTATGTAAATAAATACATTTTAGATTGTTAGAATATGTAAAAGAAATAAGATAGTAGAAATCCAATAGTGCTTTTCATTTTTGTGCCATTACTTTTCTAATCAAAGGATTGTGTAGATCTTAATTTTCATAAGATCATAAATTATTCAACATTTTTTTTGTGGTCAAACGTGGATCCATTTGTCAACAGGTGAATGATAGTGTGGGAACATTGGCTCTTGGGCATTTTTATGATAAAGACACGGTTGCTGCAGTGGTAATCGGGACTGGCACCAATGCCTGCTATTTAGAACGTGCAGATGCAGTTATCAAATGTCAAGGGCTCCTCACAACTTCAGGAGGCATGGTATTCTTGGTCTTTCTACTATCAACTAATTATTAAGAGAAGGAAATAAACGCTTTAATTCACTTATGAAATTTAATTCCAATCAGGTTATTAACATGGAATGGGGTAATTTTTGGTCCTCACATCTGCCTAGAACATCATATGACATTGATCTTGATGCTGAGAGCCAGAACCCAAATGACCAGGTTAATTTTGTGCCATATCGACTCCACTTGTAGATAAATTTTCATTCTAGGATTACCTGATTTCTACTTGATAATCATGTAACTAATACATGGATCCTGCTGCAGGGTTTTGAGAAAATGATATCAGGAATGTATTTAGGTGACATAGTAAGAAGAGTAATCCGCAGGATGTCATTAGAGTCTGATATCTTTGGACCCTTTTCTTCTAAGCTTTCGGCACGGTTTATATTAAGGTGTGCTTTTTCCACAATATGTTATATTGAGATGCATTGAACATGATTCTTTAATTAATCAAAAACTATGAATTCTTTTTTCAAATTAAGATGGTGGAAATAATCATGATGTCAATTTAGTTTCTTAATCAGCATGCAAAGTCAAAGCGACGGGTAGGATTTCCTTAATTATTAGGCAACCACCCTATGCACATATATTAATGCACTTGATGGGCCCTTGTATTCGTGAAAAATGGATTATTAGATTGCTGTTGTTTTAATGGTTTTGAACAAACTAATTTCTCAGTGGATAGTGAAAGTTTTAAGTTGATAAAGTGTTACTTTTGTTTCAGCCAAACTTTTGGATCATATAACATATGACAATCAGGCTGAGTCCTTTTCTTGTCATTTCCTGTTGTATTCTTTTGCAGGTCTGAGTCGTTTCTGTTTCTTCTTTGTCTAGCTTTTCCCTTATTTGGATGTTTCATTAGGAAAAAGGAGTCTTTCTCTTTCTTTTCGTCAAAATTCTACTAATGTGGGTCATTTTTACTACAACAAATAACATGCTCTTATCTTATGTTCTTTCTTAAACTTGTAAGTGGTGGTCCTCTTCTTTTTATTCTAAGCAGTATATGTGCTAAAGCCATCCACTTTTTTCTTCTTTTTCTCTTTTCAACTAAAGTGGTAGTCTTCTTTCTATTATAAAAACAAGCATCTTCTCTGAACCCTTTTTTAATCAGTAGGTTCTGTTAAATGTTCTTGATTAAAAGTATTACATAAACTTAAAGTAAAGAAGTTTAAATTTTATTTTGTTTCTTGGTATTACTCAGTACACCATTGATGGCTGCCATGCATGAAGATGACTCCCCTGATTTGAGTGACGTTGCCAAGATTTTAGAAGAAACCTTGGATGTAAGATGTTTCCTATGAAGTTCCTATATACTAAATGTCACAATTTCAACCATTAAATGGGTTGACATGGGCTGTGTTTTATATTAAACGGGTCAATGAAGTGATTTTGCTAAAAGGCTAACGGGTCAAATTGGTTTAAAGATGCCAAAAGTCCATTTTATTGCATATTCCTCTTATTCAAGGGTGTTTGCCAGTCAACTGTTCCTGTTGGTCTTTCATATTTCATTGTATAAAAGGTGTTATCTTTTATCAACAGGTGTACAATGTCCCATTAAAAATTAGAAAAGTGGTTGTCAAAGTATGTGATGTGGTCACAAGAAGGGCTGCCCGGTTGGCAGCTGCAGGGATTGTCGGGATCTTGAAAAAAATTGGTCGAGATGGCACTGGGGGCATTACGAGTGGAAGAATTAAAGGTGGAAAAAGCGGTAAAATGAGAAGAACGGTGGTTGCAGTTGAGGGGGGGTTATACACGAGCTACACCATTTTTAGAGAATATCTGAATGAAGCTGTAGCAGAGATATTAGGGGAAGAAATCTCCCCATATGTGATTCTCAAGGTGATGGAAGATGGATCAGGCATTGGAGCGGCTATGCTGGCCGCCTCAAATTCAGCCTTGAATGTGGATACAGTACAGGTTCTATGAACGTATATATATTTATATATAATTATTATATATATAAATATACATATATATAGCCCCTGTAAATTGTAAATGTTTCCATTTTTCTTTGCTCTTATTCAACATATGTATAGAAGGGAAGGTTGTAAATATGTCATATAGCAGCAGTAGATGAAGCTTGTGGCAGTTCTTTGTAGTCCCAGAATGTGTTCATTCATTTCTTAGGTTTAAATGGTAGCAATTTGGTTTTAAAGAAAATTTGTCCTTTTGGTTTATTGAATTATGATTGATGAAAACTTGTGCCGATTTTCACTCTTTCAGGTTGCACAATTGCCATCTTGAGGACGAATCTTGTACTTTTTTTTTGCTCTTGAATATGTGTATACCTATTTTTAACCTAAAGCAACAAAAACTACGATGAATTTAGTAATTCATCGAACCCCTACGCGATGGCAGTTAGGTCATAGATGGTCTGGTATTCAGTTTCGTTATCTCTTATAGTTCAGTCGTGATCTAGTTTTGGTCTGTCTAGTGTCAGGTATCGAGCAAGTCGTTGACTAAGAGTGCATCCACAGTCAAGTGTTTGAGCTTGTTTTTGATGTTATGATCTCTCACCGGATGACATGAAAGTCTTATACATTGATCTTCAGCTCCGTGGAACGTTTTCAACATATAATCATGTTTTGTGAAAGAAAAAGAAAAAGGCAAAACGATATTCTTTGGTTTTCTTAGCATGTTACTTCCAACTAATAATTAAGAATAATTATATTTCCTCTTACTAAATCATTCTATTTCATCCTTTGATCTGTTAATCGGTGAAATTAAATTAGGCACATTGGATCTTAGCCTATCTTCTTTTGTGCTTGTTTAACATTCATTGTTCGAATGTTTGTCTGAGTTTTTCTGCCTGAGGCTTAATATTGGTTTTGGCTATTAAAACAAGTAGAAAGTTTCCTCAAACAACTTATATGACATCGAATAAGCTATATTATGTTGCTTTTTCTAAAAATTATAAGTATTTTTGTTAAGCGACATGTTCTTGGTTAAAATTAATAGTTGATATAATATAAATTAATTAGGGTTTAGCATACGAGGATAATTATTTTGTTTTCTACACATTTTTAGTATACGAGGATAGAAACTCTTTCTTTTCATCTTTATTTGGATACAGAGCTAAAAGCTTTTATTTTGATAGGAAAAAACCCTTTAAAAATAATTGTTGGAGCTTTTTAAAGCTTATAACGTATGAAATCACGTAAATATACTTGATGAATAAAAAAATATGAAAGAAGAATAAGAAAAGAAAAAAGGATGTGTACAACTATCTTTCATACTTATAAATACTTAAATGATTAAATGACTAACACATATGATATTTAAAATGTCTGTAGGCATAAAAACATCTAAAATAGGTACTGCTAAAAGCATATATTCTATACTCGTAAAAAAATACACTGTTATTCATACTCCATTTTCAATTTCTTAGGAGGCGTTTGGCTCGCAGATTTTTTTCATGGGATTTGCATTCTGTCAAAGGATTTGCATTTCGCAGGATTTGCATTTGACAACATTGTAAAATGGATTTGCATTTGGCAAAATGGTAAAATGGAAAATCCTTCATACAAAGCATTTTGAAATACCATGGGGGGTGGATGCATTTGTAAAATCCCTTGAGTAAGGGAATTTGAAGGATTTTAAAGAATTTCCAGCATTTAAAATCCCTTCTTTTTTTTTCCAACCAAACACAACATTTCCCTGTATTTGAAATCTCATTCCCATAAAATCCCACGAAATACAGTGAACCAAACAAGGGCTTAGTCTTTTGCTCCACTTCATAAAATAACGAGAGTTGATCCGTATATAATTATATTTAGCCACACACAACAAGATATAAACACTTAGGGGGTGTTTGGTAGAGAGAAAAGAAATGGGGAGAATTGGTTTCTCTTGTTTGAGAGAAATGGTTATAGTTTTGGGAGGAGAAATGGTTTCTCCACCCATTTCCATTTCTCTCCTTCATTTGTATTTTCATTTCTCTTCAAATTGTGGAGAAATGGAGAGAAATGACAGCCGATGTCTATTTATCATCGTCGATGTCCGGTTGCGATGTGTTCCCGGCGTTCTACTCATCATCGTCGACATCCGGCAAGACGGCCAACGCCGCAACCTCCGTCCGGCAACTTGAGTCACCATTTCTCTGTTTCATTTCTTTCATGATACCAAATAGGGGAATCAATTCCAATTCTTCATACATTTCTATTTCTCTCCAATTCCATTTCTCCCTTATTTCTATTTCCGTTTTTTCTCATTTCTTTTCTCTCTACCAAACACCCCATTAATGCATATAGTATAAGTTAATAATATATAAAATTGTAATGTATAACTATTTTTATATTAGGCAGATTAGAATTTATGATCCATTTATCAAATGAAAGAGATTTTGTGATTCCCCGCTAGGGTTTGTCAACGTCACTTTCAAATCATGATTTCCCATCTAACTATAAAAACCCTTCTCGCCTCTACAGCCTCCTCGTTTTCACTCTCTCACTCCAAAGTTTGCAGAGATGGCCGTTACTTTCTCCAATCTGCACACCGAGGCTGGCCTCAAGTCCCTCGAATCCTTCCTCTCCGGGAAGAATTTCATCTCCGGGTCCGTATCAACCGTTTTCTTCTCTAACTGTTGATGTATTACATCAGGATTTTTAAATTTTTTTTTTTTTGTTTTAATATGGTATAAATTTTGTTTTTTATGTTTCAGGAATCAAATCACGAAGGATGATGTGAAGGTTTACGCAGCTATTTTGGAGAAACCTGGTGTGGATCTCTATCCTTCTGTCGGCAAGTGGTACGACTGTGTTGCTTCCAAACTTGCATCAAGGTTTGTCCGGAAATCTTCCTGATCCATCGCCTGTCATAGCTGTTGTTAACATTTTGATCTAGTAAAAATTATTTTTAATGTGTAAAATGTGATTATTATTATTATTATTATTTATGTAATTACGTGCAAATAGTATAGTAGAAAGGCAGTTGCCTACTTGCCTGCTTAGTTGCTAATAGTATTGGTTGCAGGCTTGCAGCATTCATATGATTACAGAAGTGTTATGTTTCATGCCTGTCCAGTGGGATGTATGTTATTAGTTGGAATGTGGTCTCTTAATTTTTGTATGGGATGTTACAACAACTAAAGTCTGATTTTTTGTGGCAATAACAATTGGCTCATTGAATAAATTCTAGAGAATGGTCACATTTAGCAGGAATAAGCAATTTGGACAGATAGTGGGAATCCAAAAGCTAAAACTATCATTTGATTTGATATATAGTTTAATAATTTTGTTTGAGTATATGGAGAGACATCAAAAAGGCTCCTTAATGGATGGACCAATGCGGAAGTTCTAATATTAGGTAACAATTACTAACATGCAAAAGAGTAGATTTGGATCGAAAATTACTGTGAAGGGAATGTTGTGTTTTTTAGGACACCCTGAAAGGAACATGTTACAGCTCCTTTCATTTCTGAACAGTGGACAAAAAGGAAGAACGTCTTGGTGAAGTCAAGCAACTGGTTCAAATGTGATAGCAAACTGTGAGAAAGTCAGATATATCATTATGTTTTGTGATTGTGTAATAGAATATGGTGTTATACCAATGGAAATGTTGACAATGTTCTGGATTATGTCTTTTATTGGGGCAACAGAAGAGATCAGCTTTATTTTATTAGAAAGAACAAGAAAGATTATATTTCTTGGTTCACTCTTACCCCATTGAATTTTTGGTTAGCCAAAATATTTATCCTTGTTTATTACATCATGATTTATATCCTGCAGTTTTCCTGGTAAAGCCGCCGGGGTTAGAATATCAGCCCAAGCTCCATCAGCAGAAGCCGTTCCCGCTAAGGAAGCTCCCAAGGTGTGTATGCCAGATTGCCAGTTTGCTTCATCTTCTTTTGTTCTTTAATATTCATATTATATTACATGGATTCAATATAACCTAGAATGCTGAGTGTATTATATGCATTTATTTGAAGATTGGTAATACCAGTTAAAAGTTTAATATGCTCTCTAGATGGTATTTGGATTCTT
Organism: Dittrichia graveolens; assembly: GCA_038502395.1. Lineage (NCBI taxonomy): Eukaryota > Viridiplantae > Streptophyta > Magnoliopsida > Asterales > Asteraceae > Dittrichia > Dittrichia graveolens. The sequence continues at coordinate 10,244,980 of JARJIL010000003.1, forward strand.
GATACCACTTTATTATTTTTCTAAATGATATTTGCTTCAATCTGGTCTTAACTATGTCAAGAGCTGGTTAAGAATGGGTGCACATCTTCTATGTGTCTTTTAACTTGCTTTCTATTGCTCTTTGTTCCAAAGTAACCATGTCAAGGTACATATTCAAATAGAAGTATGTCATTATAGATTAAATGTCAAAAAAGTCTGTTATTAAGAACAATAAAGGAAATATGTGGACCAAAACCAAAGTTACACTTTGTAAGTAATGCTTACGAATAGGCAAAAAGGTAAACTAGGATTAAGACTTGCTTAAAAGCTAGCAGTTTTAGCAAAGTGGCTTTTTGTCATGTTATATTGTTTCTTTCAACTTACAGAAGTCTAATCCTCATGGGTATTTCAGGAAACTGCTGATGATGACGACGACCTTGATCTTTTTGGTGACGAGACAGAGGAGGAAAAGAAGGCAGCTGAAGCTCGTGATCAAGCAAAAGCAACAACAAAGAAGAAAGAAAGTGGGTTGAGTGAATTGATTTTTGTGTTACTTAAGTTTTCTCAATATTTTGCTCTGAGCAGCTTGATAACACCCATCTGACATCCATTTAGGTGGTAAATCATCGGTTCTTATGGATGTAAAGCCATGGGATGACGAGACAGACATGAAGAAGCTTGAGGAAGCTGTTCGAAGTGTTGAAATGCCAGGGCTTTTGTGGGGTGCATGTATGGTTTTCTCTTTCAATCTCGAGTTCATTGGTTTAGGCATAATCAACCCAACTTTCAAATCTTTTCACATAACGTGATTTTGAAGATAAATATCAAATTCACCTTTATTTTAAAAGAAAACAAAGGTCATTGGTCATTTAAACTAGCCTGCACGTAAAATAAGCCAAGCATGCATAGTAGGGTGGCAAAACGGGTGGGTCAGGCAAATGTCAAAACAGGTTTGGGTCAAAACTCAGAAGTACTGCATGGAAAACATGTGACCCGTTTGAGAGAAACCATCTCCAAATCGACTCATTAATAAGTGGATGGGTTGAAATTGGGATTCAAATAATAATTGTCAAATGCTAACAAGTCTTTGTGACCAATGTGTTATAACATTGTTCTTATGGTTACATTTACAGCAAAACTTGTTCCAGTTGGTTATGGGATCAAGAAATTGACAATCATGCTAACAATTGTTGACGATCTTGTGTCGGTGGATTCCCTCATAGAGGAGTGTCTTACGATCGAGCCCATCAACGAGTATGTGCAAAGTTGCGACATTGTTGCCTTCAACAAAATCTAGAACCTTTATTTTGTTCAAAGCACCAATTTTGCTTCGATGTAGTGGTTTTGTTGATCACTTTGTTTTGACTTTTTAATATTGTATTTTACAATCATAACTGAGTACCAATAGGTTCATGAGTTCATCAATCACACCAGTTTTGGCTTTGCTAGCTAGCTAGCTTGCTTTTGAGTTGTTGAATTACATGCATATATGCAAGGATACAAATAAAATGATAAATTTTGGTACCGGAACAACGTATTGGTACATGTGGTTTGCTTGTTTTTATGGTTTTGGTTCTTAACTTTTTATTTTTACGGTTTTGGTCCCTAAACGACCAAACGTCTTACAAATTTGGCCCCTAACCAAACTTGATGTAACGATTAAGATTTTGAGGTACCATTTATAGAATGTTCTATACTTTATCGTTGATTTAATTGAGTATTATTGTGTAATTAGTGACTTAAGGGATATGTAAACATAGCAGGGAACTATAAGGACTAAAGGGGTCAAAAAGGGGAATCATTGGGGATTAGTTTGGTGATCAAGACTTAAGAGGACTAATGAGTTAAACCCTTTTTGGCAACCTCATTGTTAGTCATGGCAGTTTGAGGTGTTCGGTTTGTGCTCTCAAAGTCGGCAAAGGAGGAACAAGAATTCTTGGTGGAATTTTGTGAAGCTAATCATCAAGTATATATCTTTAACCCTTAACCAGATATTCTATGTGATTTGTAATAGGAATTCAAGGTTTAATCATGGTTTTTGTTGCTGAAAACTCGATCAAACAGTATCAATATATGGACTTACGGTTTTGGTTTTAAAGGCTTGAAATTGATTAGTTTTTTGTAGTTTAATCTCAAAATTTACGCTTAGGGTTTATGTTTGGATGATTTCTAAGAACATTGGTATGTAAATCATGATTTTAAGTTAAGAATTGAGATTTAGTGGTTGGGATTTCAAACTTGTGTTGTTGATCGGAAGGTATAGCTCGTGGTTTGAGATTTGCGATTTGAGCTTCATAGGTCGAATTGTGATTCTTCTTTGAATTTGTGATTTGGATTTTGAGGGTGATTTGTAATTGTAATTCACAATTCTTAGTGTAAGAACTAATTTACAATTGGTTCCATGTGAGTATCGAATTACGATTCAAGTTCATAAGGTGTGTTTTGCGATCCGTGAATGGCGAGGGTGAACTTGTAGTTGGCGAGCACAAGATGGAGTGGGGGATTTACTAATTCAGGTTGGCGTGAAAGAGAATGGCGAGGGCTGTTTAGCCATCCATGATTTAGCGAAGTGATCGGTTTGCGATTTAGGAGCACTTGATTGATTTGCGATTGGTGTTGGACACTAATTTGTGATTCTGTTGATGACTATTGTGATTCACGATCCTTCATGTCACCTATTGGATTTACGATTCTTTTTGTTGGTTATAGATTTGTGATCTTGTTCTTAGGGAGTTAGCTTGCGATTCATTTCTTATGTTATTATTTCTTTTTGATTCTTGTAACTCGGTTACTTATTAGGGTTCATTTATCGTCTAGGTTGCTTGGTAGATTCGTGACGGTTCACTCGACTATTACTTTCGTGAGTTCAGTAATTTTACAAAACCGAGTACATAGACAAAATTTATATTTAAACCAAGGTGTATTTGCTGGTTTTATGTGCTAAGTGTATTGCTTGCAAATATATGATTTATTTATGCTTACAAGGTTGTTATTGCATGCTACGGTTATTTACAGTTTATATGACTGATCATTGATTTATATGCATGTACATGGACTGTTGCGCGGGCATAGTAACCTTACATGCTCACTTACGAATTTACGGAACTAGTAGGTATAATTTGATGTTCTTTTAGGTATAAGTGCTAGCCACATACGGAGTTGTGGGGTTTCTAGACACCCTTAAAAACACATGGTATGAGAGTACGATTGTGTGCTCGAGTACTCAATTGATGTATGATAGCAGGTGTAGACGTGTAGTTATATCGATAACATCATGCAAGTGTCCGGAGGGGTAGATAACGGTTGCCCCGTTTGTACTTATACTGAAATGAAAACGGAATACTTGTACTTGCATAGTCGGAGTAGCGAAAACATTATCTAACGTACACTCATGCATGGATCGGGAGTAGCTACTCAATCGATCCATGGGTTGCTTAGCGTGTGATTAGTGGGCAGGGTTACCTAGCTGGCTGGGGCCAATGGCCAGGGAAAACTTAGCGGGTAGATATATGGACTATGGTATGCAGTATGTGATTGAAATGTGGTATGTGAACGGTTATGACATGCTATGTTAGTTGTACGGTTATTTGACCCATATACATGATATATGATACACGGGATTTACGTGATTGGTCAAATATACATACGGGTCGGGTATGGTTATTTGATAATTATATTAATGTTTTATCTTTAATACCTTTTTACAAATTTTGTTTACTTAACCTTATTGACTTGCGAGGCGAAGCTGACACTTGTTTCTTTAAACTATGTCTTGTACTTGCGCAGGTGGCTTAGAGTTTTGGCTTGGTGAGATGAGATGCACTAGGGGTAGATAGTTGTTGTTGGTTGATACCAATAGACATTTATTTCTTCATTTCATTTAATGTTTGAAATTGTAACGGTTTTTACGGATGTGTGATTTTGATTTGTTTATATTTATTGCACATGCGGTTTAACACTTCTATTCCTAACGATTAATTGATATTAAAACTTTTTATTAAATGGTACTTTTGGAAATCAAGGTGTTACACTTGAATGACAAAATTGCCCCTGCCCTCTTATTTTATTTATTTTCTTCTTTTTTATTTTATTTTAAAAATTGTATTACTAAATATTAAATTAAAATTACGATTCTCAGATTATCTTCTCTCTCATACACCCATTAACACACACATTCTCTCTCTTTCTATCTCTCTCTCTTATACGAACGTCTCCCTCCCCAAAGACTATTATAACCACTGCCATTCACCACATCCGGTCAACATCCTCCACCTCTAGTGTACATCTCCAGCCGACCTAAAAGACCACTATCATCACCGTCCACCTCCAAACACCTCCGAGTGACATGGGCTAAATCCGGTCGTCTTACTCCTTTCTTTTATCCACATTCCATAAGTATAAGCCTTTCTTCGAGGTGTCATTGATCTACCGCCGAGTTTCCTCGCCATTGCCGCCATAGCGAATATCCCCGTTTTCATATCTAAGGTTAGAGCTTCATAGTTAGAGTGGTCCTTTTACACCTCATTTTCTCTAAGGAAAAGATATGGGTTTATTGCGGTTTTTGTGTGTGTTGCGATTTGTTTGTGTGCGTGTTTGTTGTGATTTTGTGGTGGTGCCGAGTGATGTAGTTGGTATTGGTCTCGGTGGTGGTGGTGATAGCGGCGACATTGGAAATCGTCAACGGAGAGAGATGTAAGTGAGAGAGAGGTGGTGTTGCTGAAGACTAGTGGAGTGGTGCGGTGGTGGTTTTGGGGCAATGAAGGTGGTAGTGGGTGGTGGCCAATGGTGGATGAAGTGTGAGAGGGAGAGAGACCTGAGAGGGATCTAGAATATGAGAAGGAAAGAGAGGTCTGAGCGGGATCGAGAATATGAGAGGGGTAAAGAATACCGAGGTGTCGTCTCTCTCTCTCTCCCTTTCTCTCTCTCGTGTACCAGCGACTTCAAACGCCACCTTCGTCGCCACCAACTTCATCTTCAACAACCACAACCTGGTTCATCTTCAACCACCGCCAATGGGTTTCTTAACAATATGTTAGGCTAAGGATGGTGTGATTGGGGTTTTCACAAACATTATCGTCAAAAATGGTAATGGTGGAGTCATTCGAGTTTTGTCAAGGCAATGGTGACAATGGTACCGCCGGATGTGGCAATGGTAGTGGGTTGAGTTTGGTAATGGTGGTACTGCCGAAATTAGGGTTTTCATTTTTCTGTTGTAATTTCTCTATTTAAGGGCCATCATAGAATGAATAAATCATCTGATTTCTTCTGTTCTAGATGATTTTTGAGTGATTATATACCAATCTTACATTTGGATCTAGGGCTTAGTGTGTGCAATTTTGGATCGGTTATGTCAATCCATTTGTCCCACTTTGATTTTATGATTATATACCAATCTTATACTAAGTTGACTTGGGTTAAGTTTGGTGGCCGGAAATAGTAACCGGAGTGGTGCCGGAGATGTGGATGTGGCCACTGGCAAGTTGATTTGGGTTGAGTATGGTGGCCGTAAATAGTGATTGGAGTGGTGACTAGAGATATGGAGGTGGCCAAAGACAATGGGCAGTTAAGTAGGTTGAGGAAAAGAGGATTAATATTAATTAATAGTAATTATATTATTATTTAATTATTAAATAATTATTTTATTTTTTATTTTTTATTTTCTAAAAATATTTTAATAATGAATTAAAAGTAGAGAAAATGAAGAGGTTTAGTCATCAACCAAAACTGTAAAAATAAAAAGTTAGGGACTAAAACTATTTAAACCGACAAACCATAGGGACTAAAAATGCAATTAACTCTTTTTAAAATGAAAAAATAAATAAAATAAGAGGGAGAGGCAATTTGGTCATACAACTTTGGCTAGGGATCAAATCTGTAAGAAGTTTGGTTGCTTAAAACTATAAAATAAAAAGTTAGAGACTAAACCCGTTAAAAACACCAACCTAAGGATAAAAAATGTAACACTCTAAAATAAATTTGTACAAACTGCTTATAAGTAACATATCCATGCAACTGTTCTTTTATAAAATCAAAAAAATGAAAAAAATTTGTTGAGTATAACTAGTTTACCTACCGTAATATCTTACTCTTTTTCTTAAACTATTTTTAACATTTTATGTAAAGGAGATTTGTAAACAACTTCAATTTGTTACATACAATAACTATGAATTCTATATTCGAGTTTAATTCATTTAAACAAGTGGTTTTTTGTTTTTGTAAATTTGGGCCGAGTCTAGCCATGTTCTAATATGTGCAACCCAACCATTTTTGTGGCCGTTTTAAATACTTCCTAGACCATCTAGATTTTGCATGTTGCACCTAGCGAGGATTAAATTTGCGTCTCTTTTGAAGTTTTGAGATTTTCTAATTAAAAACTAATTTTATTACGAGAATCATGAAAATCAAATTTTATCGTTGATTTTGAAGATCAGTGATTCAAAATCATAAGATGACCTTTCGAACTAAATATTAGTTGACCATGGTGTATGTAAATAGGAAAATGACAATTTAAACATTTGGACATTTACTCTCGATTTCTTAACACTAAAATATCTATTTAATGCAAAGGTTTTTAAATACGAAAATTATAACATAAAAATTAAGATTTTATGCTCTTTAACTTGAAATTGGTAATATTATACTTTCTCAGAGGCAAAAAAAAACACTTTCTGCTGGATTTTACATATGCATTTGAAATGTGCTTCATACATACAATTCATATATATTTGAAGTACAAAAGATAAAAAAATGAGTAAAAGAGAAAAGTTAAATAATCAATCAAAAATGATATTCAAAATCAGATAATTTTATGTAAAATTAAGATTAGTTTATTATACTCATGTGCAATATATTTATTGTTCACTAAAGTTGTTTAAATGTCAAAAACCTATTGGACCAAGTTATAATGCACGAGTTTAACTTAATGATATTGTTTATTTTGTTAAAGCTAATTAACTTGAGACTTTGAGAGTCACACAAGCATCTTTTACAACTTATAAAAAAAGCACGCACATGTGCAACTTTGAGTGGATCCAACTTGCAAAATCTTTGTAATCATGAATCTTTGAATTAAATGGTCTTATTTGAATGTGTTTAAGGAAAACACAATGAAGGCATTTCCAAGTGCAAAGAGTAACTAACATATTCAAGTAATAAGCAACACAAACATAAAATAACCAATAAATGCTCAATTCTTCTGGATGCAACTCATGATTTAGAAGTTTATATCGTAGTAACTAATATATTCAAGTAAGGCATATCACAAATGTATAATTGTAACACTTAAGGTTCGAAATTCCCTATTTAAATATTAGAAAATAAATAAGTGTTATATGTGCATTGAGTTGCTTATATGTGATTAGATGTGTTTATAAAACTAGAGGGGTTAAAACCGCTAAAATAAAAGTGATTAAGTATGAGGACTATTTGTGTAAATATGTATAAGTTATAGATATATATGGTTTTTATCTTCAAACCATACAAACACACGGGCACTACACATACATACAAGCTGCCTTTCTTCCTTTTGCGAATTTTGGATTAAAAATCAGTATAATCAAGCATCTAGAATCATCAACTCAATCCTATAATCATCAAGGTATGATTGGTTTATTAGAATTCAAGTTCAAATGGGTCATAATGATTCAAATGGTTGAATCAATGATCAATTATGTTTCTTGTTGTTGTTTTAGATGTTGTTAGCTGTTTGGGGTGTAGAAAAACACCCCTAGGATGTTTAATTCGATTTAAATTGAGTTATGGATTGGTTTTGGTCGGAAAACAGTAAAATAGTTGGTGAACTATTACTGGTATACGAGGGGCACGAGTGTGCCCAAGAAGGGTACGAGCGTGTCTATCACCCCGTGAAAAACGCTAGTTCATATGGTATACCCCATGCTTTGGGGTATAGGCACGGGCGTGTCTGAGAATAAGGTACACCCATGTCTGAATAAGACACAGCCGTACCTGCAGGAAAGGCACGTGCATGCTTATGAGGAGGCACGAACGTGCCTATGCACTGTCCAATTTTCAACTACTCAGCAATATCATGTGTTTAACATATTATTGGTATGTTACTTGTAGAACTAATCATTGGCGCATTCATTGAATTATAATCGTCTTGGGACTGTAATTGGACTTTACTAATTATAAGGTGAGTTTACTAGACTAATTTTCATATTTACAGCACGTGTGTTATCGTACCAGAATATTATACATGTATTTTTTATATGTGTTGATTTGCATACTGCTATGTGCAGTAGCGGTCAGATGTGGTACAGTACTGTGACATATGTTTACTACTCTGGGGCCTAGAACTAGAGGCTGACATTGATTACCTATTACGTGTGATATCTTTAAATGATCTTATGCATGTGTTTATATGATTTACAGTTTGACATATTCAATAAACTATCGTAGGTTATTAGATACTATTTTAAAATATTTTACAAGGCACAACATATATAAAGGGCAAAACTCCTGTTTGACCACTGTTTTACTAAACTTTTGAGCACTCTTAACGTCTTGTGTATATTTTATAAAACTTTTGTAGTAGACTTTTGTCTTGCATATGTGAATATCTTTTGAATAAACCTGGTTTTTATATTAGAATACGTTTCCGCTTATTTTTCCAACTATATGTGAATATTTAAATGACTATTTTATTAAAATACCAGTTTTATAAATTTGGGACATTACAAGAATTTTGTCTAGAAACTATAATCAACTGCATACACAAGGTATGAAACTCTAATACCAATTTGAGTAAAAGTCTAACAAGCTATTCGACTTTAAATGTGAGAGTTATATGGAATTTTTTTAAATCCCCCCTATTTAACCTCATCACAAGTTAAAAAGTTACTACTTACGACAAAATCAAAATGCAACTTTCTTCCACATTTCCAAAAGAGTAAACCTTTTACTTCTTTTCAACTTTAATTACAACAATTTACAAAGGGCACTCAAACCAATTTATTTGACTTCCAACCATTATTAACCAGTGTTATTAACGAACTTTGGAAAAAATAATTTATATGCATAAATAAGCTTGAAAAAATCAAATTATATCGAGGACCATCACTTATAAGTGAACCTAAATATGCTAATGTGAAAAAAAACCAACAAAGTCACAAACAACTAGTAAATAAGTCATTAATAAAGTCATAAGCCCTAAGTTCCTAATTCACTAAATAACTCATTCAAATTTCAAACTTTAAGACTTGAGAAAGAGAACAAGAGAAAGAGAGAGAGCGAGAGAGAGAGAAGAGAAAGAGAGAGAATATCAAGACTTAGAAGTTGCAATCAACATTTTAGAGTTGTGAAGACCCGACTATGGTTTGAGAGATGCAGAGAGTGTGGAGGACAGAGGTTGGCCAATCGATCATTGGTGGTAAAGTAGTTCTATTAGGTCGTTGGGGGATCCGGGAAAACCTTGTAGCAGGAACAAGGTAATCAAAATCATATACACTTTTGTATTATTTGGATACTATGATTATTGAATACCAAGGATATGCAATACGTCATATTAAGGAAGAGTATTTCACTCTAACTAATGATGTATAATGTAGTTTTATAAAGAGACTCAAATTATATAAATCCAAAATAGTACTACAAAATAGAGATACATGATGTGCTTTCAAGGTGATATTATGGAGCATATTTAGTGACTTCCGAGATTACTTTAAAAATTGATATATTTTTTTACTTTCAAATATTTTAATGTTTTTTATTAATGTATTGTTTTCATATTTAACTTAATAAAAATGTATATGTATTTCATTTTAAAAATAAATATTTTAAAAAGTTATGTACAATCATTATTCATTAGGTGTCATTCATTAAGCAATAATACTAGCTTGAGAATTAATTATTTGTTACAATAGTCGCCTATTATAATATAAAAATTCTTTTATTGTCATTAAATTATTTTATTTCATAAAAAATAATGATATTACTCTTTTTATTATCTACTCTTTTGAATTTTATACTTATTTATTTAATAAGTTTTAATTTTAATACTTGTATATGTTTTTACTCAAACAGTAAAACGGAGATCACATTATTGTTCACAAATAATAGTGTTGGCACGCGTTACGACGTGTAAAACACATTGCAGGCAGGCAGAAATACTCTTTCTCGCTCAACAATTACGAAGCCGGAGAACCAAAACCCGTAGCAGAGAAAACTGCAAATTCTAGGTCAAGTCAAAAATCCAAGAACACGGATATGAAGAAAGCCGGAGCCGAGAAAAAGAGGGCCCGGCGATCCTCCGCCGCTGTAAAAAACGCCGCCGGTCGAGATCCGGCCACTGATACTCCTCCTAGGGTAACTTACTCATCTTCTTTTTCCGTTCCTCGGATCCTTTTATAATCGCTTGGCATCGTTATTTTGTCATTTGTGTTTATCGCCTTTTGTTGGATCTGTACGGAAAATATTTACAATAAACTTTTTAGCATTGCGTGTCTGTAATTGGAAACATTACGCTGCGATCGTGATTTCACTTTCTAAAGTACGTATAGGTGTAATTTCCTCACAATTTCTGCACTGAATTCTTTTGTGTTTCGTAAATCGCATATCTTCTTTATGATTGTCGAGATTATGCGCCTTGTGTGGAGCTTTGCCTACTTAACTTAAATGTTCTGCTCAGGCTTTTGTAAGAGACAGAGGCTATTCTGTTCTTAGAACTGTAATTGCGTTTTAGTTTGTCAATTTTCATGGCTCAGTTTCTATTGTGTATCGAAAATATATTGTTGTTCTGCAACTTGCGGTAGGTTTTAGCGTATAGGTGTTGTTGATTGCTTCACGGCTACTATGCAGTGAGCTTTTGATAGACGACTAACTTGTAGGATCCACCTTATATTTCACCATAATTTTGCATCAAGCAGTAAATCCTGTCATATAAGATTTGCTATTTTTTCCACCGTCTTAGAGTGCATCATATATGTCAATGTTTGGGATAGAGTTGATGAATTGAAAAGGAGAAAGTAATCTGGTTTACCTGGAAGTTGTTACTCACTTACTTGTTGTACTATTGGTACATTCTGTGTTTCCAACCGTGTTAGATGGGGTAGCATTTGGAGAGCCTTATGATCAGGGGAAAAGTAAATTTGCTTTCTGTGATGTAATCTCTTTTTTTCTGGATATGTTATATGGAGGGGTCCATTCTCTTGCCTCTTTTTAGACAAAAATCTGTTTTTTCTTCTTCTGGTGTATCTTTGTTCTTCTAAGGAGGACATAGATGTTGGTGCTATAGACCTATAGTACTGCTTCAACAACAGAGGGCAATATTCCTTCTAGTTGCATTGATTTATGGACTTCACAACTTCAAATTATAATCTCATACCAGTATTTTTTGGTTTTGTGGAAGCAAATATTATTTGTAGAATACTGCCTCATTGTGATTCTACTCGTTATTTATTTATTTTGTTATCAACATTGTTGGTATAATGGAAATTTATATATCTGAGACATGGCACAAAGAATTCTGCTCTGAGGTATCTGTTATCTATCTTCTTTTCGTCAATAGTGTCTGTTTGTTAGTTTTTCTGCATTTTTCATGACAATCTAGAAATTTATTGTGACTAGTGATACTTTACTAGCAGCAGGATTCTAGAATGCTTTCTCACGGTCACAGGTATTAAAACGTGCAAACTTAATTTGAAAAGTAGATAGCTGTTACTTTACCTTTTCATTTTGTTATTTGATACATTTTGATTGTCTTTTGGGTCATATATACCTATGTAGCTCTGAACGATACTGCACAATTGCAAGGCTAAACTTGATCTATCAGTGTTCATAGAGATAGAAATCAGTTTGTTGCAATAATGCATGTAGAGTTGAACTAAAAGTATTGTTTTGGCATCTTTTCTAGTTATTTTTCGGAACATGGTGTCTTATTTATTTATTTTTTAATATCCTGGCTCTAGAATTTGTAACTAGAAAGCGTTAAAATTATCAAGGTAAAGAATTAAACTTGTTCTACTTGTAAATTTGAATGTAGTGTCAAGTGTGTGGATGTTAGATGTTGTAGTTGTTTTAAACCTTGATTCTAGGTTCTTTGCGTGCATGGTAGGTAGCCATCATTAACTTATTTGACGATTTGTTCAGCGTCCTTGGGGTAATCTCGTAGTTCCTACGGGGTGGAGATGATGGGGTCGGTTCATGGATTTTCCTTCAACAGGCGTTTATTATTGAATTCACCCAACCCGACAGTACCCGTTTTTCCATGTGTAGTTCCTAATTCCATATTCCCTAAGTAGGTCCTTTTTCCATAGTCCCATCCAAGGTTGTAAAAATTGCTAGGTGTTATATAGTCAGTCGACTACCTTCAATCGATTAATCGGCCTAGGCGGGGATTAATCGGTTTCTAGGCACTTAGGCAGGGACCCTAAATTATAATGGGAATTATTAAAAAAAATATTAGCAATACCCGAACAAAATAAGTCAATAACCTTTAAAAAGTTTAACAAGCTTGAAAAATAAAAACCATAAGTCCATAATCAGTAATACCTTAACAAAATAAGTCAAAAAATATTAGCAGATTTCAGTTTAAAAAAACAAGTCAAACCCTTTTGTTGACTGCCGAGGAATGCCTAGGACTGATTTTGACCACAACTGATAAACCTGACCGATCATGTGATTTCTAGGTCGGTGGACCGCCGAATCTCGGATAACCATCTAGGGGCCGATTAATCGGCCGCTGAGACTGACTTTTACAACACCCCTTTGGTCCCATCCTTCAAGATCAGTTCTTTTTCTTGTGAATATATGATCTTTTTTCAAGTTGTGAAGTTGGTACCTCTATCAATATAAAACATTGGCAATTCTATGTCAAATTGTGTAAAACTTTTAAATTCATTAACCACAGAATTTTCATCATAGTTATCTAATTGTTCAAGTTGAGTTGTGGATGAAATGGCAGTTTGTGAGCTTTTTTGTATACTTGTCTTGCAGTTGTGTTTCTTTGACTTTGTCAAATTGCAGCTAATCTCCACACTTGTTTTCTTCACTCATATTTGATCTGATATGATCTTAACTGAGGTGCTTTAATCAACTGTTCAATTAACTATACCTTATTATGACTGAAGATACTAAGTTGAAATGATGTATTTCTTCTTTGAATTCAGAAACAAGCGAACAAGAAAGATGTTTTCCAGTTATTTGCTGAGAAAGTGAGAGATCATAAAGACTTGGTTTCAAGGTGGGCTGTGTTACAGGAAACCCGTGTTGAGTACTTTAGGGGAAAAGATTTTGTTACTTTTTTGAGAAATCATGCAGAGCTCAAAGACATCTTAGAATCAGATAGGAATCTAGAAGTAGAAGATATCGTCAATGTGCTACTGAGCAAGAATCTTTTAGTTCGTTGTGATCGTGTGGTGAAAACAGTACGTCCTGGGAAGAGAAAATTGTCAACATGGCCAGCTCATTTAGAGATATATCCTGTAAGTTTTTATATAGCTTTGCTTGTTTTGGTTCAAAAATTTTCTTGGATTAGATTGTGTGAGTCAATAGATGAACCTCTCTCTCCCTCATCTCTGTGGCATGTTTGCTCCTCTTTGATTGCTCACATCAGTGATCAAGTGATCAACAATCATGTTTGTTTGGTTATACAAGCCTCTCCTCTTCTCAGCACTTGTAAATGTTTTAAGTTGTCATTTCTTGATACAATGTGAGTTGTGCAGTCTTTCCTACTATCTTTTTTTCTTTTTTGATTTCGTGCACTCTATTGTTTCGTGAGTATGCTGTTTCGTAGAGTTAGTGAATGCTGTTACGAGCTATGACACAGCATCCTATGATGAGTTATGTGCCATCCTTTTGCTTTCCCGTCAAAAGTTAATTTTTTAATTTGCCATTTATTGTCAGACCGTGTTTATTTTTGGAATTAATGCTAGGTGTGATGTTTGTGCAATTGTTCCCTACAAAATATGCTGCTATATAATACAAGGAGCAAATCAATTCTTAAAGTTCATGTAGGGGTAAATTTACTTACTAGAATAAGAATGTTCATCAGCATATTGTGTTTATATCAGATTAGTAGTGTCTGCAGAGTTCAGTCATACAGTTTACTGTAAGAAATAGGTTAATTTATTGTTTTGGATCCTATTTTTTTCTTGTTAATCGGCCATCGATGAACAGTTCCTAATGTTGGTACAGTTGTGAAAAACCATCTAATTTTGTGTACATAGAGAATCCGGGAGCATGATTGAATCAGAGGCCTTTCCCAATAGTAGGAATTCAGGAATCACTCAAATTCCTTTTTGTGTGTGGATAATTTAGCCCCCTAAGTTTCAATAATTTTGAACTTTAGTCTAGCAAGTTCCGGTAACTATGAAACATTTTAAAGGTTAGAGTAGTAGACAAGGTGGTTAAAGGCGAAGGCCCCAACTGAGGCAACAGCTGTGTACAGGAAGGCGAGGGCTTGTGTATATTGCACAACTTGACATAGAAACATAGAACAAAAGCATGCTATAAAGAGATAAAAACATAAATGTCATAACTCCTTGTAGGGGAATGCTTCATAATGCCAAATTGCCAAGAAAAGAAGCTTAAAAAAACTGAAAGGTGTAAAAAGTATTTTGTAGTTCCCCATCCCGTTAACTAGGAACCTGTAGTCTCTAATCATGAATACCCTTTTCTAAGTTATCATCAGGCTTAAAAAATATGTTGTTTGTTGCTGCGAAGGCTGTTCGTACAGAGACTTAGGGCACTGATAAGGCGTCCTAGAGGAGAGGAGTATATAATTTCTATATTCAAAGTGGACCCAAAATCTTATTGTTAAATAAGATGACCATGTAACTTCAGGAGTCATTTTTGTATTTCAAAATAGAAGTCGAAACTTTAATCAGGTTTAGACATCAAGGCCATTGACACACTTAATTTTTTTTACAATATATTCTCAGAATCTCAGCTGGACGGTGTTCTCTGTAGTTGATGTGAAGTTGCAACAGATTCAATCCTTTGTGCTTCATATCGATATCAGTCGACATAATACTGCATATAACTGTCTAGGCTTCTAGTCTTAGTCTGATGGCATTAATATTTTCATTGTAGGTGAGTTTTTCAATTCACTACAAACAATATTAAACACAAATCCTATGTCAAAGTTTAAGTCATATATTTTGCAATTTGTAAGCTTTTAATGTCTAGCTTTAGATAGTATTGACAAATAAATTGGTCTTGAGGCGTGATATTTTGTCCATTTTTTCTACAGGATCAGGAATTCTCTGATAATGATGCATTTTTTGCATGGACATTTGTAAACAAGCGACCACTATGGCAGACACTTCTGTCATTATCTTGGCCTGTTTTGACTCTTGCAATCTGCTTGTTTCCTGTGTATCCCCACCAGGCAAAGCTGCTTATACTGTACACATGTGCTGGGGTACTCCTCCTTATACTCTGCCTGCTTTTGGGTAAGTATTTGTTACTCATAGTTGTTAGAAGTATTTACTGTTAATGGGAACTGGTACTGTGCTTTCAATGCAACTACTAATTTAAAACTCTTTTCAGCTGACAAATATTGGTGAAATTATGTCTTTTCTGATTGCTGGTTTAAACTGCCTTTTATCTTGATAACTTTTGTATTAAATCCTGTGAATAGTGTTGCTACTTGTCCTGTTGGAATACCCAAACTTGCTCCGGACTAGGAGAAACAAGTTCGTTAAGTGCATACAGTGGAAACCGATTATTTTTGTGTGAAAAAAGAGATCCCATTGGCATGAAACAATAAAATAATATGGAAAACCTAGCTGTGTAGGAGTACGCAATGAAAATCTTGCATTAGCTCCAGACCTCCTCAACCGAAAGACTATATAAAAGCTTGTACGTTTTGGGCCATCTTTTCAATTATCTCATCTACCAGTTCAAGCCATATTAGAACTCACACAATCTTACATTTTGCGGCTAAAATATTTAATGCTGTGGATCAGTGGATTCAGCGAACCCCTGAAGAAGATGTGAATCGCCTCATGCTTAGAACAAACTACTAAATAACTGACGGAAGTAAAAGTACAATCAGCCTTTAAAAAATGCTAGTTACAATACCTAAAGCCTTGGACAAACACCTAAAGATTCAAGGCCTATACACTAGGGAAATAAGCATAGGTAATAAGCATTAATAAATTACAATGTAAGGATCAGACTAGAGAAAAGTTAAATTAACATTAGCATGTTGTATAAGTTTAAAACTTCAAGTATGGAAAAACAATCATAGGAATACATCAATGTTAATCAAAGCATGCTTTTTTAAGCATAGCAGTAGCAAGCTCACACATATGTGTGCTTACCTACAGCCGTGCAAGTGTGCAGCATCTGTGACCATTTTTTAGGAGGCTCAACAATGTGTTTTTTGATAATTTGATATTTTGAGAACAAGTAACAACTGTGATAAAATTACAGAATCTCTTTAGTTGTAATTTTTGGAAGATTGTAAAAAAGGGGTCACTTGTTGAATGAAGTTTGTTGAATTGTTGTTTCACAAGGTTAACTGATCAGTTACGGTAATAGTTGATGGACTCATATGGTGACAGGTAATTATGTTGGGCTTATAGCTTTCTGCTATCATTCTTAGGATGTTAAACATTCAAGTTTTGATGTAACAAAAGGTATATGCAGTCTATAACAAGATTTAGGTTCATTGGCAGTAGGCCCAATTACAATTTAGCTTAGTTGTTACTTGACAGTAAAAGCTGTTGTCTGACCTTTTTTTCTTTAATTATTATTGCTATAATCATTATTTGCATTTATCATTATGGTTCTGTACTTCTATTATACAAAAACACTTGTACTTTTGTGCTAGTTAAGAATACACACAAACTTGTCAAGTTCAAATATGAACTACAAAAAACCCTTGAGCTGAACAAGTTAATTTCTTGTATTGTATTTACATAACAGTAACTACAACTACACCTGCAAGTATTATACACGCTCCAAAATTTACTTGCAAGAAATGGAAGTTATTTATAGATAGAAATTATAGAGTTCAAAAATCAACTGTGCTACTCTTTTGACATGATGGAAGAAACCTCTTGACGAGTGTTCCATGTAGTTCGAAAGATACTTATATTACAAACTTCTCTATCAATTGAAGTTCTGAATCAAAACAGAAAAATCATATGGTACATACAAGGAGTTTAGTGAGCTTAGTAGTTAATATGCACAGCTGTTGCAGTTCTTGTGGGGTTGAACTGTTGTGTTGCATCACCTGTATCCCCAATTTTGATGTTCAGTGAAACCCCAAGTTATTTGACTTCATGTTTTACCAAGCGTCTGGCACATAGTCACATAGTTTGCTAGATGTGCCACGATCCGCGTTCCAGTCGCTTCGTTCCCGATCGTGGTACGAAATCGATCCCGTCGCTAGGTGGATCGCGAATTGGAACGGCGGTCAAATCGATCAATTGGGTCTTCAATTCGCCTTCTAGAACGCGTTTAGGAACGATCCAATTAACAAAAAATTGCGAATTGTTACTCGATTTTGCCTACAGGAATGTTATTTCAGAGGCGGGAAAAAAAGAACAGGTGCGACTCAGTCTTCGTCGGAGGTAGCTGCAGTCTCATCGGAGATGAAGATGAGGCGAGAGAGAAGACGACGACATGAAGAACCAGTGAAGAAACCAAAATTTGCTGGAGCTTCTTCATGCTTGACAGAGAAAAAAGATGAAGACAGGACCATAGAACGACGGGCTCTTCACAGATAAAAAAACATAGAACGATGATCTGGGAGGCTGTGAAACTTTATTAGAAGTAACTAGGGTTTTTGAAGTTTAAAAATTTACCCTTATGTTATTCCAAAATTTCAAAATTTATCCTTATCATATCTTACAATTTTGAAATTACCCATATTCTACTACAATTCAAGTTATATCATTAAAGAACCAAAAAAAATTCTTGAAATAGTTTAGTTTTAATATTTTTGGGTTATGATATTAATGTTTCTAGAAAGCTTACATAAGGTTTGGTTCATGAAATCTGTTTTTGATAGTGGATACACCGTACCAAAACATAAGGTACATCGTACCGATGCGTACCGAAATGAACCTACCCCCCTCCGTACCGGATACGCCTAGCCGAGCGAACCACGTTCCCGATCCTCGATCCCGAACCGAAACGATCCGCGAACTATGTGACTATGGTCTGGCATCTACTAGTTTTAGAACACTTGTTTGACATCATATTCTGACCAAAAAAAGTATTATCAAGATGCATTAACTTGAAATAGCAGATGTTGTTACTCTTTTATATCGTATCATCACATTTAATTAATTAACTTCTTTTAAAGATTGTTCATCACGCTTGTTTGAGATGTGATTGGATCTAGTGTTATGTAATGAATTATGGACCATGTTTTGGGATAAACAAATTTAGATTATATTTTATGTTGGCAGTGAGAGCCCTTATATTTGGAGCATCATGGATTTTACTTGGGAAGCGCATCTGGATTTTCCCAAACATTCTTGCTGAGGAAGCGACACTGGGAGAACTTTTCCGGTTTTGGCCCAAGAAGGATGAGGAGGAGAAGCCAAAGTTAACAGCAAGAATCTTCTATGCAATTGTGGCTGTTCTAGCCATACTACTTTTGAGGCATCATGCCCCTGATGAGGCTGCTAGGGCCAGGTTTTCATCCTCTCTCTCTCTCAAATTGCAATAATATCTTTTCTACAAGTTTGCATTTCTCTCTCTCTCTCTCTATATATATATATATATATATATAATTGCACATTGTTATCATTACATGAGAGTTGATCGATTGATTTTGGTCCATAAGATCCCTCTCTTCACTATTTATCGAAACTTATACTAGGTATGTCACAAATGGCCAAAACATTCCTTCGATTTTTGTCAAAGCACAAAATTTAGATATCCTATTTGTGAAAACAGCATATGGTTGTAGGAATTTAAGAAAGGGTTTTCATTGTTTTCTAGGAATAGTCAAAATACATGTTCTTCAGGTTCTAACGGGTCAGGTTGTGCAACCCTTAAATGCATGTCGTCTGTTATTTACAATTAGCACATCGATCTAATCATAAATCATCTACTTTTTCTAAAATAAAACAATTTAGGTTGCTGTAAACACAAAAACACTTTGGCAACTTTCAATCTATTCGACTTATTTTAAAAAATAATTTGGCCTGTTAGGGTTAAACTACAACTGAAATTGAGTCATTCATAAGTTATTGAGCCCAAATTGCCACGTTTTAGTAGCAAGCAAACTAATCAACCATAATATTCTGAATTTTGAGGATGATTCATATTTAAAACTGTAGGGTCATGTGGTTTATTTGTCCTTGCAGGTACCAAAAGCGGGTTTCAAACATTATCGATGATGTTCTTGAGTGGGACCCAAGACTGGCTTTGTCAGGTATGATGGATAGCATGCAATCAGAAGTCAACATGACTGAAACGAACAACAATGTTACTGATGATAGCAGTGAAAAGGCGGATGCCTTTGCGGAGGAACACAAGCATGAGCATGAGCATGGGAGTGAAGAAAGTACAGATGAGAAAGATCTGTACAATGAATGATAAAATATAGGAAATGTAAACAGGATTACAGGTTTTTGAAAAGGCATATTATGTATCTTCTGCTTTTATATTGTCTTTCGAGTGTTTAGAATCTATGATTGAACTTGAGAAATAAGTCAAGTGGTTAGAAGAAAAATAGCACCACTTTGCCTTGGGAGTTTTAAAGGGTTTTTTTTTTTTTTGCAGCTTGTACTTGAATCGTGTCATTCTAACTAACCTCAAAGGTGACTCGTTAATGACTCATTAATATGGATATTTTGGTAATTTATATATATACCCAACCGTGAATTGCGTTCGGGTGAGCAGTCATTAATTTGTGAGGCTTGATTTTTCCGAAATAACCCTCATTAAGACGTCATTAATGAGCCGCTGAAAAATCTTAGCCATTGATTAATTTTAATTAAGGGTTAAGATTGGTTCTTGCAGTTCTATACGAAAAACAGTTCTCGTTTAAACTCTTCCCATATATATACACACACACACACTTCGTCATGTATGCAAACTACAATAAATGATAAGTGAGATAATTTCGACTCATTTTATAGGTTGGTTTGTATCTTGGTTTGTGCAATTTGATCTTAAGGTTATCAAAAGTGATGCTTCTACGTGATATTGGATGGTACTTGTGGTCTTTTTGAGGTTGCCAAATGTTGGAAACATTTAGAAATCCATTTAATAGAGTTTGGAAATGAAATTGTTGAGTTTTGAGTTCAAAACCTCGAAATGGGTTTTCTGCAAGTGCTCGCGACTCGAGGATTTGCTTCGTGGTGCAAGGCATCAAACCAGCTAAGGCTTGTGGCGCGAACATCAGCCAAATGAACCTTCATTTTCCAACGAGTTTTTCATGGCGCGAGGAGCCTTGTCTCGCGGCGTGAGGCCCCTATGCAGCACTAAAACCTTCCTTTAAGATTAGTTATGGTCTAGGGATGATTCCTTAGATCCATAAGCATGTTTTAAGTGTTATATATGCTAAATTAGTCATTTCAAGTCCACGATCATTCAATCTATAATTCTAACCCCTTATTAGGATTGCTTGTGTGTGGAACTCAATAGAATATTAGAGTTAAGGTGGAATTGAGTTGTGATCCTCATCCAATTCAGTGGTATTAATTGTTGATCATGTGTTGTAGCATCTTATCTGTGATTGGACCGTGTTTTGCAAGACTTTGAGGTTAGTACACTAATGCACTTGTGAATATGTGCCTTTTGTACCATGTATGCGTGAATAATGATCTGTGATACATTGTTTGGCCCATTTGGCAAGATACGACCTTGATGGCCGTTGGTTTAGCCTGTGTCTGACAAAATACAACTAGGAATGGCTTCGGGGCGGGTTTTGGTCGCCCCGTCCCTGAACCCGAAATGAAAACCCGTCCCCGAAACCCGATCATAAAACCCGACCCGACTAAAAAATGATATGAAGTACGAAACTACACAAAAAACTTAATAAGACCGTGAGATAATCATTTTATAAATAAAAACGTAAGTATCATCGTTAATTTAAATAAAAAACTTAACTAAAGTAGAATTTAAAAGAAGTTAGGGGATCAAAATTCAAAATTTAACAAAAAAAATGCATCACTTTAGAAAGTTCTCCATTAATAGATATACAATTGTTCTCTTTGTATATTTATACACATTATTATATACATAAATATATAAAACATATATGTATATAAATATATAAAAAAATATATATATGAACATATATCGGGGCGGGGCGGGGATAGTGTGCCCCTAAATACAACCCTAGTGGCTATCGGTTTCCCGAGTGACAGGACACAGTCTTAGTAGTTGTTGGTTTAGCCCAAGTGACAACATACAACCTTTGTGGTCGTTGGTTTAGCCTGAATGACAGGATACACTTTTAGTGGGTGTTGGATTTGTTTGATTAGCAAATGATTGAAGTATGCGCATGCGTACAATTTGTACATATGTTGTATGCTTTGTGGTAGTTGTGCGCTCACTAAGTCTTGTGTTTACCCATTTAAGGTACTCCCGGTTCTTAGGTAAAGATAAAAGGAAAAGCTCCGGCTTGAGTTGAGAGTCTAGTATTCCGCTTGTGCCCAACTTTTATAAAACCCTTTTGAAATGATCTTGATGGAACATCGTGTTAGTGTGGGACACAATTTTATCTTAAAAAATAATTAGAGGCGACAAACTTAGTAACTATACTATTCAAAACGCGATAATTTGAGAACAAAGAACCTAAAATCATGTTAAATAATTACTGGAACTCCTAACATACCGAACCGACTTTGACTTGATTTTATCGATGTTGCATTAATGTGTTTTAAAATGTTGCTTAGGTGGATTTTTGTAGTTATATATAGAAAAGAAACACATATATTTTATTTTTCTTTTGTTTTTATGCCCCTTCCCCATTGCATTCTTCTCGGTGTATTAATATGGTACGCGTTTCATTAAAAATACAAGTGTTAGTGTTATGAATCAAAATAAATGTCTAGTGTGAAATTAGATGTAAAGAATGAGGGTTCTTTGACTAGGTATGCTGATGTCACTCAACTCTTTAAAAAAAGCAAACAAAAACAGGAGTAATGAAAAATCTATCATATTTTTAGAGGTCCTGTAAAAAAAACGATTCTTGAAAAACAAGTGGTGAATCATCATTCGAAAGGCTGCAATTCACACTTCTATTCACACACACTACTATAAACATCTTCACAAAGAATGTGAAGCATTTCATTTTTTTATTATAAATATATAATAACACAAATGAAAAAATAAATAACATACATGAATTTTCCTTATCTTATGCTACTTATGTCTCATTCTTTAAACTATATGATGTTAGTTTTTTTTTTTGTTGAAGAGCTAAACACACACTAATATAATTTTACAACATATGTCCGTTATTGATACTAGAACTCACAATCTTAAGGTTGAGAGCACTTTTTAACTTTAATATCACTAGGCCAAAGTCCTTTGACAAATATATGATGTTAGTGAAAGTAAGAGGAGATATCTGAACATTGGCCGTAATTTAGGGGTCTAAGTTAAAATTTGTTGTTCCAAATACCAAAATCCAAACTTAAGGAAAATAAAAAACGCCGTCTACAACACAAACAGCAATACAGCATCTTTCAAAGAGCGTGTCGGCGGCGATGAGGAGTAAGCCAAACATAATGGTCACCGGCACTCCGGGAACCGGGAAGACTACAACGTCGGCGGCGTTGGCTGAGGCAACTCATCTGCGGCATATCAACATTGGTGACCTTGTTCGAGATAAGAAGTTGCACGATGGTTGGGACGACCAACTCCAATGCTACATCATCAATGAAGATCTCGTAATTCCTATTTACTCGATTCATATATTTCCTAATTTTACTCCTAACTCTGCTGATTGTTCAATTTCATCATGATTTGGTTTTCACGATTTGATAACTTCGATTCTACCTATGCCTGAGAATAGTAGGTATGACATATAATAAGAATTTGTTATGATTAATTGAGTTAAATTGTTAGCTACTCAAGATATTTTTGATCTTAATGCCTGCAAAAACTGTGTTCTTGAATTAGAATTTTATAAACAATAGAGTTTGTCTAGTGTGTTAGGTTTTACGACCTTGTGGTATTATCTTATATTCGAATTGATATCAAATTGTCTAGGTTCGCTATTAAGCTTAAAATTTTGCCTGATTTATGGGTTCACTGTTATGATGTATGCCTCACATAGACCCCATGGAAAGTGAGCCATCAAATGACAAAATTGTGCTATCTGTAATAAGCAACTTCAAATACGTAGTAAGTAGATAAACAGTCAAAACAAGCAATTCCTTACATTCCCTTAAGCAAGTGACAGAATTGACAGACAAGTTACATCTTCCTGTCTCTGTTCTGATTGATGAAACACTTTCATCCTGCAACAACAAGGAGGTTTAAATGCGCTCATTTTTCATAGCAAAAAGTAATTTATATAGGATGCTTGGAAAACCGCTTTTTTCTTATGTAATTTGTTCATAATAAGGTGTGACAAAAGTTGTTATCTTTGTTTTCAGCAAGCGTAACCTAAACTTGGGCATGGCACATTTTGTTTCACGTCCAAACAGGTTATGTTATATCAAGAGTATTCATATTAGTAGTTAGAATTTTCCAATACTGCTGTTTCAAAAAAAGAAGAGAGAGATTTAGTGTTTACAGTACTAGAATGAAATAAATGAGCACGAACGCCCTTTGACCTCATGAATTGCCTTTTCTTTCTTGCTCATTCAAATTACTTCCAGTTTCATTGAGACACTTGATAGAAAGTATGGGTGTGACTAATTCGTATGTCTTTTCTGTTCCTTGAAAGTTGCAACATTTGAGGAGGCAGAAGTGCTAAAGCTAAAATATTGATCTGACTACATCATATGCTTTTTTTACTGCTTTAAAATTTCAACATTTGAATAGGCATACAGATTTATAGATGCGCTCCAACATTATGAAAAGGTGCTCATTTGTACACAACAGAATTTGTGTATACACAACGGTTGCAAGCAGTAAACAACACATGGTACAAGTTGATGTGTATGGACAGTTTTATTGTGTACAAATCATCTCCCCTTATGAAACATCAAGAATGCCTCGAATAATGGCAAAATAGAAACTTATGGACCTAAATTAATATCATTAGTAAATTATTACAGGAATTCTGTTTTTACATTTATATTGTTTACAGGTTTGTGATGAACTTGAGGAAATCATGGAAGAGGGAGGGAACATTGTGGACCATCATGGATGTGACTTCTTTCCAGAACGCTGGTTTGACCGAGTGGTGGTGCTCCAAACAGAAAACGCCATTCTTTTTGACCGTTTGACCAAACGGTGATTACCTTCACTAATTGCTTGCTATTATAAGGTTCTGGTTCTTTCTTTACTTATAAAAACTGTTTGGTTTTTTTTTTTGTAGGGGTTATTCTGGTACAAAGCTTACCAACAATATCGAATGTGAAATCTTTCAAGTTCTGCTGGAGGAAGCTAAAGATAGTTACCCGGAGGAGATTGTGGTGGCAATGAAAAGTGACTCTGTTGAGGACATGAACAGGAATGTGGCTGCGATAACTGAGTGGGTTAGAAGTCGGGGCCCCACACCTTGATCCGAATGGCAGTAGAGATACTTTTGTCCAAGGTTAAGTATTGGATTTTTGTCATAGGACATATAGTATATGCTGTTGTGAATTTTGTTGACTTTCTTATCAATGTAATGTTGAAAGGTAATCTCATATAAAGATGTTTGTAGTAGGGTTTTGGATGAGATCCAATGTGATGCAAATCAAGGGTGTGGTTGTAAATATATTTCAATTTTATTTTCTTACTCCTTACTAATATGTTCTATCAAAGTCTTTGTTATGGAGTATCTTTTGAACGTAATTTCTTGAATGGCTGTTTAAACTTTGTTGTTCAGAAGGTCGCTTAAATATCATTTTTATCATAGCTAGTATGATACATGCGTATATAAAAATTTTAGTTTTTCAGAAGATCGTGCTTGTGAAGGATTTTAGAATACGCTCTAATCAGGATACCAAATGCTTGTTTCACATCATTCCTTGCCACTTCCTGCGCTTACTTGAACCTTCTATGTTTTTCGTCTTGGGGACGTGCAAATGTTTTAACAAATATAACCCATTCTGAATATATCTCATCAACAACATAATACCTGAACTTATATGGTACTTGATTCACCACAAACAAAGAATTGTGTGCATTTTCGTTAATAATGTCGTTGAACAATGATGATAGGTTGAAAACATTGAAGCCATCGTTAGAACCAACAACACCGAAGAATGCATTTCAAATCCATAGATCATTTGAGTATTCATGATCACGACCTTGGGTGGCTTCATGTTTTATATACAAATGTTGTATGTCATTGGAGGTAGGTTTCGCAGTATCTTTTGCCATAAATTTTAACCATACTGCTACAAAAGTTTTGCAAAAATTTGCATGAAGTTCTTTATGCTATTAGCAAGTAGGTTACAGACGGTGTCATATGCTTTCAGATGTGCACTTTTGTAGCAAAGAAAATAGCATCCCACATTTGTGTAAAAAATGGTAAATGATTTTTATAGATTTTCAACACCCGTAAGAACATTTCTTTTCTCATTCGATACCTTTGTTTGAATAAATCGGCATCAAAAAAACAGGTTTCTTATCCAATTAGGCTTCTACAAGACTACTTGATCTCTTCGTACGCTCTTCTTGCTCTTTTGGAGTGCTTAAACATGCGTCAACCAATGTGATAGGTGAAGTCATGAAGAACTAACTTCTCTGGTGTCCGTCAAAAGATTTGGAGGTAGGGAATGACCTGTAATCAATTTAGCTGTTCGGGATAAAGGGAAAGGCCTCGTTGAAATCATCAACTTTCTGCCCAACGCTACGACCGTGGCCCTATCATTTAAGAATATTTATAGATGCATAAGGCCAGACTGTGTTTAACAACTTTTTATCTTAGAATCTTCATAGCTTCTTTTAAGGTTTCAATAATTAAGCTGTAAAACTCAGATAAATCCGAGGAAGAAGACAGAAAACAAAGATGAACATGAAGATGATGACATTTTAATAAAATGAGAGGAGAACTAAAGTTTTGAAGGTAATAGAGAGAAGGAATGGAAAGGTGGTAGTAAAAATGGAAGAGTTTGTTATATTTAAAACTCACAATATAAAACGGCTAATGTTCACAAAGATTACTCTAGCCTGGCAAATCCTCACTTGAGAGGGGATTGTTGTTCCTTCCTTCTAATCTATCCCAAATTTGTTCACTTGAGAGGGGATTGGTGTTCCTTCTTCCTGTGCAGTGCCACATCACCTTGCTCGCACCCACGTCACGGACTCCTAAGAAGTGATGTTATGTCCTAGTAAATCTATAGTAAGACGTATTTAATCTTT
Source organism: Dittrichia graveolens (assembly GCA_038502395.1). Lineage (NCBI taxonomy): Eukaryota > Viridiplantae > Streptophyta > Magnoliopsida > Asterales > Asteraceae > Dittrichia > Dittrichia graveolens. The sequence continues at coordinate 10,271,365 of JARJIL010000003.1, forward strand.
TTTAACGACTCCTAATCCAAACCAAATTTGTTCACGACGGGACTCGAACTCATAGCCTTAGGTTATGAGCAACACCAAACCTAAACTACTCCAATACCACTAGACTAGAAGCCTTGGGTAATAATTTCTATTTGTTGTTTACGTAATAATTTCTTTTTTTTTTCTAAATAAACCTTCGGAGAATCCAATGTTATTGTTTCCTTGGTATTACACTGCATGACTTACCCGACTTTGACTTGGTTTAAAACCGTATTATATGTTCCAAAAGTTGGTCATGTTTTTTTTTTTTTTATGTGTTCATGACTTCATGTTATTGCAATGCAAAATAGCTAAATAGGGCAATAACTAATAAAGTTGTTAGGCATTTCAAATGTTAGAGGATACATCTTAATTAAACTAAAAAAAAACATAAGACAATGAGGAATGCTTCATTCTTTGAGATGACTTTACTGGCTTATACATATAGAAACTTCGTAATAAGCTTTGAATGGATATAACTCATGATGATGAAAGAAAGAAAAATAATGAGGGAACCACAAGAGCCCCTATAGACAATCAATCTCTAATGCCAAAGTTAGTTTTATAGCGCATTTTAAGAAAGTTTAACAGTTAACTTTTTTTACCTTCTTTTATAGTATTTTCTCTTGATTACCCAAATATCATAATTTGTGATTTCTTGATGTTTATATTAACCCAGTCATATGTTAACAATCCAAACTCGAATAATTTGCAAGGCTCAACTCCTTTACATCCTAATGAACCCACACTGCACATTGATACGACCCAACATACACCAACTTTTCTCGTTGCACTTTAGCCAATCTTTGCCGGTTCCCAAATACACTTTAACCAATCTCCACCGTCAAACCCAATCCAGTTAGGACACGTGTCACGATTCTGATGGTTGGAAAAAACCAAGAACCATTGGCTAAACCAAAAGACAATACTCAAATCCGTAAATTGTAGATTTGTAATGCTTATTTAGGCAAAACCCTCTAAAATTTAAGTAGTGAATTATTTTTTATCCGTGCTTTTCCTTCATTATATGTAGGAACCCGACGTATGTAGTTCATTATATAAAAGGTTAAGCCTTAATCAGATAGCAAAAACCAAACGCCCCTACACCTTCTTCTGCAATCTGATTAAAGCTCAAGTGCTTGAAAAGCAAAAAAGTGTAGGATTTTTTTTGGTTTTCTCATAAGAATATATGGGACTCATTAAGGCTTAACCTTGTACAAAGTGAACTACATAACTTTTCAGAAAAATAAAAAGAGTCGGTTACGAAGATTTAGAGACTTGACCACCAACGTAACCCAAAATAATAATATGACAAACACAATGTACACAATGCTATACCGGCGGCTATAAAACGTTATTCACACAAGAGTATAGGAAAGACAAGATGAACCTGCAATTTTTTCAACCAAGTGTACCTTCTTTAAATCGAGCTTAGAGCTCGCATTGCGTGTTATTTCATGCTCTGTTTTTTTGTGTAGTCTCTTGTAATGAAGACCAACCATATTCATCCTTCTACAGTTTCACTTGTACAGTTTTTGTCTCTCCTATTTCTTTTTTTAAAAAACAAAATTGGTGAAAGTATGTGACCATCCTCACCAGCAGTATGTAAGGTGTGTGAAAAACTAGAAGAAAAACCTAAAACCAGTAAACTTGGATCTAATAATAGCAAAAAACCTGTGCTCAGTATCTGTCTGCTCGGGTCCAAAATCAGACCGGAATTATCTGACAAGAAGTTAGAATTAAATCACCATTCTAAAGTTTTAGTCCAGTTTGGGACCAAAACGCTTCTCACTTCCAGTATTCTCAAATTTTCAGATCAAGTCATGTACAAGCCCGATCTGGTGTGGTTTTATAGAGCCGAAATACTCTAGCAGTAGGAGTGTCAGTAGCAGTATGGTCATCTCAATGGAACTGGAGAACCCCGGTGATACTGAAAGGAGGGTTGATCTCAACGCGAACAGCCTTTCCTTGCAAAACCAATTCGGGTAATGTATTGGCTTCCTTGGGGGGTACGCCTTGAGCAGTCCATAATGTGAGATGGGGCCACTCGTTTTTAGAGGTTATGTTTTCACCCTCAATGGACCCGAGGCGGGCTTCCAATGCAGCTGCTACTTTATCTGAGAAGACTAGTGAGGTCACATCCACAGGGACCACTTGGTTCACGAAACGGCCGTAATTGGCCACAGCGGTTATACCATGACTTCTCTTGTGAGCAAGAGTGATGTGAGCCGTCTTAAGGATGCTCTCCATGTTCTTATTCTCCAAGAACTTTTTCACCTTTGGCTCCTTCTCAGATATCTGTTCACAGAAGAAAAAAAATACGAGGCTTTCTCGTGACCACAAATATCATACGACGTGACATGAAATCATACAACTTCGATTCTGTAAAGAAAATTAAAAAATAAATAACTTTAAGAACAATCTTGATGATCATTGTAACGTCCCATGTCACACATACTCATCAAGGCCCCCACCAAAGAAAAATTTGTATTCACAAAAATGGCAAATTGCATGTAATAGTAACAAACATTGGTCTAAATCTTATTCTATTTTCATAATTATTTACGGCTAACCAACTTTGTTTGCCCCAGCAAAACCCTCAAATCTTTAAAAATCTCGGTTTATGGCAATCTTCGAGCTAACCTAGGTAACAGGCTTTTTCAAAAAAAAGGCCAACATGTTTGCCATGTCATAATTTTGATCCATAGACCTGTCACCTGTACAAATTACCTTGCTTTGAAACTTTTTTTACTATAGGCCCTTTTCTGTATCAATGTTTTAAAAAATATATATATGATATAGAAACTTGACCAATCAAAGTTGGTTACCTTTCCACAAAATGAAGGATCATGAACAGCTATGGAAAACAACAAGCGTCAATCAATGAAATAGTCACTTGGTCTAAACGGACATGTCCTTTCAAATTCCAAAGGGTTCCTTTGCATCTCAAGTGATGATGCATGTATAGTACAGGAAACAAAGTGGATATTCTACTCACATTTGAAAGGAGAATATGAATGTCGAGTACAGGAACATCAATGGCAGCAAAAACTATAGTTCCAAACTTGCGCTTCTCAGATACGGGTGTAACATATTCTCCCTTCATAATTTTTTTTAGCTGTTCCAGCACTTGATTTACAGCAAATTCAAAAGGAACCTATAAAATAGAGTAGAGCTCACAACCTTAATAACATCTCCATTTTATAATATATTTTCTTAGTAATATAGTAGTTGAGTTCTTAGTTTGCCATAAGAACAAATGAATGGAACACGACATGTTTTTTGGGTTCTAATAACTAACAAACAACTGTTGGTTATATATTAAACATGCTACCTGAATAGATGTCAGATACTCTGCATTTGCAGATAAAACTTCACGAAGTTGCTTCTCCCATGCAACCCACTCCTTTGCGTATGTCCCCTTTGTTGATTCCATTCTGCACTTTTAAGAAATTATAAAATAACATTTTCTAACATAATTACCGAAAGGGTGTAAGAGCACCATAATTGAAGCATTTGCAGGATAGAAAAAACCAACCTTCCATGCTTATTAGTATGAAGCCTGTATAGACTTATTCCCTCTTCCAATACTTTACTAACTGAATCAGGTAGCGTACTCCTTTATATGCCAAAGGAAATTAAATACGTCAGTATTACTGAAACAATAGAAATATCATTTTTCCAATTTAACCATCTTCAAGATGTAAATTTTGGGTCACAACTCCTTATGAACAACTGGTCTTGAGAAAGTTATAGAATGGCAATGCCATCACCTTTCAGATTTCAGAAGAGGCATCTTCACAAGAGATCCAAACCGCTCAATAAGTTCACTCTCAAACTCTGAACGATTCTGAAATGTGAAAAAGAAAAACCTAAAGCAACAGTCTTGCACAAAAATACGGTAGGGATGGCTATTGCAATTTGCAACCCATTTACTTGTAAATGTTTTATTTCTAACAGGTAAAATCGTACAAAAGAATGTAGCTGAAAAGGACATGGGTCATATGGGTCGAATGTTGCTCAAACTGTACTTTTAATGCTTAAAAACCCCTAAATATTTTACTCAAAATATTAGAGCATCATAGAGATAATAAGAATTTTGTGAACATTTTTGACACACTTAACCATTTATATTTTTTTCTTTTAAAGGCAAACCAACCCAAGGAGTTCAAGCTGGCAGACACCAACTCTTTATAATTGATTTTTAAATTTTGGACAAAAGGGTTACAGGTCAGGCTAACCCGATCCACCCCATTCTAATGCATAGCTAAATACTACCAGTTTGACAAGAACCAGTTAGCTTACCCCAAACCACCATATTGCTACCTATAGAATACAGCATAGGGTTTAGAGCTGCCATACCTTTCCATCATATAGGTGATAGAACATTAGCAACACATATCCAACATTTGTGGATGATTTATCAAGATTTCCCTTCAGATTAAACAGAAAATGGTGAAATAAATATTTATATACCAAGAATAATCGGATATGAAACCAAAAAAGCAAGGAATAAAACAACATACAGGATGATTAACTCGGTTAAGTACGCGATATATGAATACTGCAAGTGCATCAAGAGAGAATGGATTTGATATGGTTCCTGCATGTTCGACCACAGAAATTAATATGTAAAAGTACATATAATAACTTCACTCAAAATCAGAAGAGTATTGTCAAAGAAAATGCAATATCTTCTTTTTGGGTAAGACTCAAATCCAAATTTACCTAATTGATTAATAACCATTACAATATATTTGTGAGATCAAGTTCAGTCCATAAGCTTTCTCAAATTTTTCTTCTTAAGGGAAAATTTACGTATATGATAATTAGTTGAAGACTCTGTTAACTTAAGTGACGAGTCAAGCATTGCATTTTTCATTTTTATTTTTTGAACAGAGAAAGTAACAGTAGATGAACATTAAAAAGATTAAAAATGTAATCATGATAACAAGTAGAACTCGTTCTTGAAAATAGTTGACAATATAAAGGCAATGTTTCGCACTAGTCACGTTGAGACTCGACTGTCCACAAATGTAGTATTGAATTAGAATTGACCGATTATTGAAAAGGAAGCACCTTGCTCATTTCAATATAATAACATGTGTGCTATAATTTGACCTGTAGTATTAAACTTGGATACATTACTACTTTAAGTAATCAAAAAACCGAAAAATTCTAGAGAAAAGAAAAACCATTAGCTGCATAAAGGAGGATAGATGTAAGAACCTTCGGAATCTGGAACAATTGGCACTGCAGATGCTTTAGTACTACGGGACATCTCCTCAATCTGCAAAAGAGGAAACAAATCACCATAATGTTTATCCCTGAGGCTTATTTAGAAATCTGATGACTCAGCCTAGAGATGCACAACACTCAGACCTAACCAGGGAGCAAGCCTAAAAATCTCCATCTTAACATGCTAGAAAAACATACAAGCATTCCTAAGCACAAAAAACTGCGCCTGATTTGGGGTGCAACCTGTCCTAATCAAGTCCAGGCCCTGCTCAGTCCCATTTGTTTGTTGTCTTTATCTTGTGTTGTCATATTATTTAAAATTAGTATTCCATTAAAACATAAAATTTAAAACTGGTTCAAAATTATAACACAAAATTAAATAACTGAATAAAAGAGAATAAGGAGGTAACATACTATTGCATTTTAATAAACAATACAAACCATCAACAATAACAAAAAGATCTTATATAGGGTGTTTTGAAACGGATAGAGCCAGGTGGTGGCCCAAACTATCATCAACCTTGCCAGCAAAGTATACAAGACCGGTCCTCGAATATTGTGCTACCAGACCTTCTAACAACTAGACCACAGCTCATGTTTATGTTACCCAATTTAAAAAATTTAGATTAGATCCAAATAAAATGACCTAAAACCTCAATTTGTTAAGATTATACAACTTGTTTAACAAGAGTGAGTAGTCCAAAAACCTAATACGAGTCCAACTCCAACATATTACAAAAAAGGTTCATTTGTAGTTTAGTCACAATGGAAAATGAGTTTGAAAGAGGCAGGAAGGAGAGAGAAAAAGTTACCCGCCTCCACACTTCTTCATTGGGTGCATTCTTGTCAGCAAGCAATATAGAATAAGGTTTTCTTCTCCGCTCATCCGCAACTTTTTGCCAATATCTCGCTGTTCAGATTTCAGTAAGAAAGTGATGAACCAAAAAGCATATTTCTTTATATCATTATTACATGGAGAAAGGTGACAAATTATAAGTTATTGGCTTAGCCAGTACACCAAATCAATCATTGTATCATAAAACAAAGCTTAGACGCAAGTCATATGTACCTTTTATAAGATCACCCATCATACTATGAATTGGACGATCATCCTCAAGACTTTCCGAAGAGCTTAATATTTCCTTACAGAGTGCAGATTTAGCACAACCAGGTATTCCTGAAAAGAAATAACAAAAATACACGCACATACAAATGTAACAAATAAATGATCATAAATATTTCACAAGGCAAGCTGGAAGAAATTAAGATCATAATAATACCTGGAAAGAATACTATGAGACCATCCTTCTTCTGAACGGATTCAGGACTTGGGCTAGAAGGTTCTAGAACCTTCTCGGTTTCAAGGTCACCTTCCTCATCTCTGCCTCCATCAACAATGGCCAAGAAATCTTCAGTTCGCACCAGATCCCCAGCACATCCTATCAAAGCTTGATTCTGTGGACTGCGTTTTGCATATTGTTCAAGGAAAGGCTCGGCTTCACTCAAGTATATAGATGATGACGGCTGTTTGTTACCATATTTTCCTTTTATGTACCTTGCCCTGAGAAAAAATAACATTATTTCTTCAATCTCTGTACATGGTGAAATAGAGAAAATGGCAAGCTGTAAAAAACTGAATCCTTCATTACCACTCATCCAGCATCTTAGCGAGCTCATTCTTCTTTTTCGATGATGTATTCCATTTTTCCATTTGACTATAGCATGAAATTTTCAACATTCAGAATACATGTAGAATTGTAGACAGTAAACTATTAGAAACGTAGATGCGTGTGAGAGCTAATTTAAATGCATAGTCAAATGTTTTACCCCATGTAGTAGGTCCTGTAGGCACTAAAGGCATCTTTATCGTTAACTACTGATTTGAAAAGTTTTGGCAAGCCGTTGCGAATTAGAAATGTTCTCAACTGTGCCATTAGAATATCATGTCAGAAAAACGTCTAAGTTACCCTGAAGAAGTTGAAGTCGGAAAATAATTTCAAAAGAGTAGGAGTCCACGGAAGACTATTACTTACCTGAAGAAGAATATGTATGTCAAAGTTGGATTGCAATGAACATACCTTATATGTAAGAAACTTTAGCTTGATCATCAGATTTGCGTCTTCATCTGCTAAACCACTTTTTCTCGAGGTTTCTTCACTATCTTTGTCATTTTTTCCAACATCTTTGCTTGTTTTGGCAATCTCTGCGGCTTCCTCTTTACTTGTCTTGAACAAATTAATTTCAACAAAAAAGCCTGAAACAGAAGGCGTATATGCATAGTTGCATAAGTCATGGAAGCTATCATCTCAAATATCTTTCAAGTTTCAGGATCACGACTAGAAAGACCGAACATGTTTTCTTGGAGTCAAATTTAGGGAACAGGAATAAATCTATCTGCAGTTCCATCTGGCTACCAACGCTTGTGATTGAATTTTAAATATATTTTTTTAATGTGAATATAACATCTTTCATGTTGCGCATTCTGCCGTTCCAAAAATTCGCATGTCATAATTTATGATCTTAATACTCCTTCCGTCCCAAAATAAGTGTCCATCTTTCTATTATAGTTTGTCCAAAGAAAGAACATCCAATTTCAAATGTTAACCTAGTTTCCTGTCATGCCCTTAATTACACTTTATCACAGAACTGCATTAGTTTACATTCCTAAAACTGTGTTCACTATAAAAAGGTAAAATTGGCAATTAACCATGCAACAACGCATTAATTGCAAGTTCCTAAAACTGTGGTTTACGTCTTGTTGGCACCTACTTTGTGACGGAGGGAGTAACCAAAAATGAATCTGATAACAGTAAAATCACATCTCAGTTGTTTAATCAAGTAGGATGATCATTTACCTCGATATAGCGGCCACAGGTCAGGCTTGTACCTGAAGAGATACGAAGTACAAGTCAATAATCCATAACTAATAATATGTGAAGATAGAAACCGTCATATGTGTAACAAGACAGAAAACATAAATACAAAATCAAGAGTAAAGAAGATGCAAGACCTCATCTCTTTCTGGTACTTCCTGAAGACTGAATCATTATGTACATGGATCACCATCTTATAATGAAGATTGTCACTAGATATTGAATTAATTTTGTGGAAGTTATGGTAGCACTTAAAAGCAACCGAGGAACGCTTTTCTTTCAACAAACGAACCACTTCCTGGGTTATAGAAACCATATTATTGCATCTTTCCTTATTGTTTAGCATCCATTTGAAAGAAGTCTTTTTTTTTTTTGCCATTTGTAGCTAAATTTACCTTTAACTTGGCAGTAGAATAATCAGAAGGATTTGATTGTAAGAATTTGGAAACAACAGACGGTTCTGCATTTCTTGGAAGTACATCAGCAGCTTCAATTCCAAACCAGTCCACATAATCAGGACAAAAAGAGGTACCAGTGTTCTCAAGAAGTGCTTTTATTTGCTGCATTGATATCATGAGACATGTTTATTACTTTTTGCTCGATATCAAGATTTATCGCAAGTTACTAAAAACAGTATACTTTAATTCAGTACTGAAAAAGAGGTTAACCATTACCTTTTTCTCATCAGATCTATTTGCAGCACATATTTCCCGCAGGCCTGGCCCCAAATCTTGATGAACTGCCACATCAGCAAAAGAAAGCAAAATATAAAAATAGTTTACTAAATTACATGAAAATAGTTGTACGCCAAACAAGGTATATGCTGAAAAAAGTAGAAAGACTAGTAGCAAACCTTCCTCAACGGGTGAAGGAAATTTTTCTAAAACCAGTTCCATCTCTTTCATGCTCTCGTGGCTTACAATACGTGCAACAAGGCCTTCCAAAATCTCACCCTGCACCTTTATATGGTCTTTTGATCCTGTAATCATTCAATTCATCTTAGATTATTACATATGTTTTAGTATTTTACATTATATCTAGTTATACAAACTGCCTAGATACATTAGATGTGTTTTGATGGAAATAAACAGTTGTACCGGGGACAGAGATATCTGCAATCTCATCAAGAGCTTTACATACGGATGTAGCTGTGCCTTCCTCACATAGTGCATCATAAGCAACAAAAAATGATGTCACAGAGTTCCTGAAGAAACAAAAACTCGTTTGAGGTTAAAAGGAACCATTATGGGAAAGAGGTTAAGATAATAAATTTCTTATAAGAAGTTTTTAATAAAAGTTAGTCGTTCATGTATGACTATCACCTTGTGGAGAACAACCAAACATGATTTGTAGGTAAACGCCATTTTCTGCAAAATGCAATGATCTCTGGAGTGGAGTAAAACTTAGGTTTCCCATTGCCCAATTCAGTGACAGCAGTTACAACTACTGCTCAAGGCAAGATAAGCAAGTGACACAAGCACAATTTGGAAAAAAAAATCATATTTCAACCACCATTTAAAGAAAAAAGTAAATAGCAAGTGAAATGATATGCACAAATAAAGATTTGATTTCACTGTTACCATAATCTTCACGGGGTCGCTGCCCATGGTCTCCTAAAACAGCAGTCACCAATTCCATCGAAATGCTCATGTGTTCACGCTAAATGAATGTTATAAACGAAAAAGTTATTAAGCTGGAAGAAAACCTGTGTATTATATATTATTATCCATCAAATTTAATCACATTGTTTAACATGACAAGTACCTCAAGGAATTCATTGAACTCTACTTGCTTTTTACTGGCTTCAGTGCCCCATGCCTCACGGAATGTTCTTCCAAGAACAAAAACCCCAACGGCAGTATAACTATAGAACAAACAAAAAGTTCAATAGAAAGAAAGCAAATACAGCTAATTTAACTAAAAAATTAACAGCCATGTCATAAATCATGGGTTGACTAGTAAGAGACATAAGCTACAATCTAATGACTTATTGTCAAAGATACCTTGTAGATATCGTCATTATAACTTTTGCTGAAAACCCTTTTTTATAATTGTTAGAAGCATGAGAAGATATTGATTCAGTAAACCAGTAACTTTGATTCACACTTTTCGGATACGACTCAGAAGAGAGAGGGGGCTGCAATTGTCTATATTAGTTAATAATATATAGGGTTTTGTTCACCAAAATGTATCCAACTTGTCAAGTTTTGCTATTGTGTGTATCAAACTTCAAAAGTTTCTATTGTGTTTATCAAACTTTTAGTTTGTTGATGTTGTATGTATTTTAGTTACATAAAAAAGGAAAAAATGTATAAGTTTAGCACATACAATAGAAGGTTTAATACACACAATAGTGACAAATTAAATGTTTGATACACACAATAGAAAATTTTGAAGTCTGATACATAGAATAGCAAAACGTGACAAGTTGGATACATTTTGATGAACTAAACCCTAATATATATTAGTTAGTATTTTATCTAGTTTACATATTTGATTGGTTTCCTTAATTTTAGGAGTTAGGTTGGTTTATTTAAAGGGATAGGGTTAGGCTGATTAGAGGGGAGATATTATTGAGTTATTTAGTTATTTTCTTTGTTTTGGAGATCCCCCGAGTCTCGAATATCAGGCCCCTTAGTATCTACAAGCATCCGATTACGGGTTTGTTCTATCCTATTTTCTGTTTATCAGTTTGATTCGTATCAAATTGGTATCAGAGCCACATCGATTCTGCACAGGGAAAAAAAGGAAAAAAGAGGTACACTTCATCGACGGGAACACTGTTCACGCTGGAATTCACTGTTTATGACGGAAGCACTGGTCGTGCAGTACTGTTCATCCAGCAAAAAAATATTTTTTCCAGATTGCTGTTCATGACTTCATGTTGCTGCTCACACAACAATGACCAAGATTACTGATTTGGAGGCTCATTTGGCGCAGTTCAAGGCCACCACGGTGGAACGATTTGAACAGTTGGAGAAAGCAGTGGAAACCCTGCATGAAGAAGCCAAACAGCAGCATGTTGAATCTGAAAAATGTCACCTGGAGATAATGAAGTTGTGAATCGACAGAAAGAGTCACAACCGCAGAGACCAATAGATGCTCCACCCATCTCGGTCGGTAAGACCCAGCTAGTGAGCTGCATGGTTTCGGGGCTGATCCTTCTTAATACTCGGCAACCAACACCATTGCGACCACCTGTGGGATGACAGTTAAGTCGTCACCATACTTAATCACTTCAAAGCCTTTTTTAACAATCATCAGGGCGGAGTTGCGATGAGTTTAGATTTCCTATACCGCCGTTCTAGGAGGATTCGAGTGCTGCCTAGGGTAAATTTAAAGCTGTGAATCAGTTTGATAGTCTCAAGGACAATTCAGGTTCAAACACCTATGAATTCCCACTAATTGGATATGTATCACAAAAGCGTATGTATGAAGTTGTTGCAAAGTCTGAGAGTATTCTCCATGGTTACATTGGGACAGTAATGGCTTATAGTTAAACCAATACGTGGAAGGCTTTTACTCTAGGACGATTAGGTGATGATGAACCTTCTGGACAAGCATTGGAGACTTCGTGTAGGCCAGAACATATATCACGGCATGGGCTACAAGACAAAGATGGATTTTCGGCCAGAACATATATCACAGCATGGGCTACAAGACAAAGATGGATCTTCGCAACAACTTGAGGACGGTGGATTTTCGGGGCGGGGTTAATGATACGACTCAGAAGAGGGAGGGGGCTGCAATTAAATATACTAGTAAATAATATATATTAGTTGGTATTTTATCTAGTTTACATATTTATTATTATCTAGTTTACATATTTGATGGTTTCTTTAATTTTAGGAGTTAGGTTGGTTTATTTAAATGGATAGGGTTAGGCCAATTAGAGGGGAGATATTTTCGAGTCATTTAGTTATTTTCTTTGTTTTGGAGATCCCCTAAGTCTCGAATATCAGGCCCCTTTGTATCTACAAGCATCCGATTACGGGTGTGTTATATCCTATTTTCTATTTATCAGTTTGCTTCGTATCATTTTCCAACGTGAAGATCCTTTTTATTTGGTCTTGATCCCAAACATATACAAAGTTGTTAATCAAAGTTACGATTTAGTAAATCAATGCCTTCAACTTCTCACGATAACAGACTTCTCACTGCATTTGGATATTGAATACTACAAAAAGTAATTTACATTGCTAATCATATAACTTAAAGATCAAAAGAGATAATATAATTAACCTAAATCACTAGTATACATATAAACATTCACATATTGAATAGACAAAGGATTTAAAAGTATAAATTTATATCTTATATGTCTTTTTAGTTATAGTTCTTATGTTATATAAAATGGATTAGGTCAGGTGGTGGTAAATTAACACCAAGTCATCACAAAGATATTTGTATATTACTTATACAATGCTTACCTACACGTCTACACCTGTTTTTCATTTCACTTACTAAACAGACTTCCCCATTTTCTAATCCCACAAGAGTCAGAAAGGACAAAGTAGACTAGAGAGAACGGATTCAAAGATAAAAGCAACACAAGAATAATAGTTTTTTGGTATGAATCAAAGATGATATTGGTTAGTGGTCATATTTTACTTAATTGGGCTTATTCATGTGTTTTAGTAAGACTTCTATAGTTGTATTTGATTTTGGCCTTTTGGGGTTAATTATCTGCTTAAGGATTGAAGTTTTATCAAAGCGTTGGACTCTTTTATATAGGTCATGTAGGAAGAATACATTCTTGTTATTAATGTTAAAAGGTTTTCACCTTTTTTCCTAAGTTTACCACTGTTAAGTGCATACCCTGTTGTCCATGTATGTCCACCCTGGCCACTAAGAGCAATCATGGATTCATTCTAGCTGTATCAGACACCCCAAATTCTCATTCTAAAAGTCAAAAGAATATATTTCAAACAAATAAAGCTACTAAGAAGACTAAGATGATTTCACTTCACACAGAGACTAATGTCAAATTAGCCTTATTATATGCAGCAGTATAGTGAAACCATTAGCAAATAGTGGCAAAACATAAATTCAAACCGGCAGAAATAATAATTCTACTAGAAATGCATAAGCATGACTTTAAAACCACCCTTTAATTGTAATTAGCTCTTCAATTACACTCTCAAAAATCCTAAGATCATGTTTAGATACGCGTAACCCTTAAAAATCCGTATGTGCATTCTTTTACCTTCCAATTAAAGAGCATATTTATAACTTAACATATAATTTATGTGTACTAAATTCAAAGAAGTGAACCAATAGTTTGATTTTAATATTTATATGATCCCTCAAAATATACATGGACCTACACTAATAGCCATTTTATTTATTGTAAATAATTTCTGATTTTAAGAAAATATACATATTGTAGTAAAGAAGCAGATAAGATGAAGACAAAAAGAAAGAAAGAGATATCAACATACACATTCCCATAACTGTTCTTTGCATATGCTCCACCCTTATGACCAGCATACATGAAAAGTGATCCAGAGTGTTTGAGTGAGACCTAATAATCACATGGAAGCATATGAGTAAAGACTAATTTAATCATAAACTATCCATAAACCTTAGTTGCCATAAAATTATGCCGTGTAATAAAATATTACACTCGCGCTCTACCTCCAATGTGGCAAGGCCTTTTGACACCATTTCAATCATCCTTGTCCTGACCTGAAATCAAACAAAGAAGATTTTATCAACACCAAATTACTCAATGAGCCAAGTATATGAGAGACTCAGTCTCATGAGCTGTGTAATCTTTTATCAACATCATAACTACATTGAAAAGGACAAGGAAAGTTACCTCTTGATCAGACTTCTCATTTTCAAATTTGGGATAGAATATTGCTCTTATTTTGGCAGCAGAGTACGTTGAGTTATCTACAGTGAATTTCTCCAACAAATTGTTTTTGAACAAATTACTCACAGCAGTTTGAGTTGCAGTATTAACAGTTTTTTTGGCTGCATCAACCGTCGCAGCAGACACTGTCCCATAAGACTTGGGTTGGTAGACAGATTTATTACTATGTAAAGTGCTAGCATTTATTACTGGTGAACATCCTACTGAAACATGAGAATGTCCATTGTTTCGAGCATGCAGAGATGACATCTCATCCACTGTAACACTCCCAAACTGTGGCACCGGGACACGGGATTGTGCATTGTTTTCTACAATGGAGAGCTTACTAATTGCATTAGTCATATCTTCAACAGAAGCTGCAGACTCAACCTCTGTAGCATCAGACGGCCCACTGCTGCTTGGCTTCTGAATCCACTTTTGTTCTTTCCGACCACCCCTTTTCTGGGAGTTATATATTTATGCCAATTATTAGCAATGACAGATGAAATCAGAAAATAAAAAAACTCTAATTCAATGAAAACAATAGGAATTAGTTCCGTTCGTATGTGCTCTACGCCTGATTGCTAAAAAAAGAAAGAACAACAACCAGCTGAAAACAGAGATTACACCAAAAAAAAAAGTTCAAATCACGATAGCGTAAAAACTAAATAGCACGAATTACACCACACCTATCAAAAGATACGTCAACTATGTCATCAGAAACGCAATAAATTTCTTGCAATCAGTGAACAAAAGGAACAAACAAAATCAATAAGAAACAGATAAATAAACACAAACGTAAATTGAAGAAATACCTGGTTACGCGGCATGATTGAGTGAAAATCGGAGATGTTGGAAGTGATGATGAAGCGAGGGCGATGAATGCTTTGGGGCAAGAAAAAGCGAAGAAAGCCGAAGCTTCTGGAAGAAGTGAGAGAAGAAGAAGAAGAAGAAGAAGAAAAGAGTGTGCGAGTAGAAGCAGTGAAAGCGCGGTTGTATACCGACATTCATGTAGAAAATTAATCGGAATGAATGAAGTTTGCGGGCAACGTGTTCAACAGATGGCAGAGAGGGAGAGGGGTTTATGCGGACGGGTACTTCAGTCCGAGATTTGGTAACACTCGGAATAAGGGGGTGTTTGGGTTTAAGTTATGGTTTGCTCACTTTGTTGAAGTATTTGAAACTTTCTTATTTTAAAAAACTATATTTCCTTTCTTGTTTATCCTTTTATTTAATTGATTAACACAAGCGTCAAAATCAAAAGATAATATGAGAAAAGAGAATTAATGCATTACACGTGTCAAACATTAAGGTCTAGTTTGTTTCGCATAAATCGAAGGAATGTAATGGAATTGAAATCAAATTCCGTGTTGTATTGCGTTTGATAAACTTGTTTTAAAATTGAATTTCATTCTTTAAAATGTCTACATTCTTTCAAGTAATGGAAAGTCCATTCCATGTGATGGGTTGAATGAAATTTAAATCAATTCTATTCCATCAAATTCTATGATACAAAGGGGACCTAAGGTTGTGTTTGGTTGGACTTTTTTAAAAAATTTTAATTATGTTGGTAAAATTAAAAAAAGATTAAATTATAAATTTTCATTCCATTCCTAGAAAGAATTAGTTAAAAACACCACATCCTTAGTGAGTGAAAATGAGACAATGGCATTCCTTATAGAATAATCCATTTCATTCCTAGATAAATAACAAATTCATTTTTCTTATTCTGTCAAATGATATATTCCATTACGTCTTTGATTCATGCATATTAAACACAACATATGTAAGTAGGAGGAAAAAGTATGAACAAACAGTAAGATTATATATCAATTATCTTTAAAATAAACAAGGGTGTATTGAAATACAACTTAATTACCCCGTTTATCACATATTGGTCGTACTAATTTCTAACTCATCACACTAAAATCTTAACCCATCTATACCCTTAGGGGTATTTGGTTGGAGGGATTTTATGGGAATTAGAATCCAATTCCTAGAAATTCTAATGTTTGGTTCACTATGAAATTGGAATTTGAAAGAATTAAAATCCATAAGGGAGGGAATGTAAAATCCTTCAACATAAGGAGGAATTTTAAAATCCATGAGGTAGGGAATGTGGTTTATTACCATTATACCCTCCGCCTACTTTCTTCGCGTCGTCGTTCGTCCCCGCCGGTCGCCGTTCGATGCTCTCCCATCACCGTTCGCCTGTCGTCTTTTGCCAGTCATCGTTTGTTAGTCGCGTCCCCGTTCGTCGTTCGTCAGTCCTCTTGAGTCGTCGTTTGTCTTTCGCAGGTCGTCGTTCGGTGCTTCCCCATTTGTCATTCGCGTCGTCGTTCGTCAGTTCTCGCTGGTCGCCGTTCACCGTTCGTCTTTCATCGGTCGTCGTTTGGTGCGTTCCCGTTCGTTAGTCGTGCCGCCGTTCGTCGTTCAACTACTGATTTGTGGATAACTGATTTTGTTGCTGTTAAGAATGAAGTTGGAAGTTCTAGGAAGGGTAATTCTGTCATTTTACATGACTGAAATCAAATTCATCAATATTATATGCGAACCAAACAGAATATGGAAATAGATTCCAATTCCATTTCCTGCCAATTCCGTCAAAAACATTCCGCGAACCAAACGACACCTTAGGGGGTGTGTGGCGGAAATAGATTGTAGTTGGAAGCTAATAGCTGATAGCTGATAGCTGAAGCTGGAAGCTGTTTATTTTTGTTATATATGTGTTCGGCAAATTAGTTGGTCGCTGAAATGAATAGTTTAAAATGATTAAAAAGGAAAAATCATAAAAATATGAGAAATTATAAAACAATTAAAGAGGCTATTTATGTAATTTGGTATATAAAAAGCTTCAAGCTAGTTTTAAAAGCTACTTTAAGAAGCTTTTTATTTTAAAAAAACTTTCATTTTTTTCATCCGAACAAGACTTATAGTTTTTTTTAAACAAAAGACTGTGTATTGAACACGCCCTTAATCTTAATTTTATTTTAAGGAAAACATTTCAGACATGATTAAGGGTGTGTACTAAACACACCCTTAGTCTTAATTAGTCCAAAATCCTTTTATTTTAAAACTCAAATCTAACCGTTTTTATTAAGTTCCACTGTAATTAAAGTTAGAAACTTAGTATAACACCAAAATAAACGCTAAATGCTTGAAGACTGAAGCTGCGATTTTGCGTTTGAGGGTTTTTAAGGTTTCTTTATCATATTCATTTCTTCTTGAGACGTCTTTCATAATATTTTATTCTGCTACCAATATGTTTATTGACATTTTATTCCCTATTTTGTGATTCTACCTCTACGTCATTTTAAAATGATGTTTTTGAATTTATCAAAATAGAAAAAAGGCATCGTCAAAGGCTCAAAGGCATCAAATAATCTAGAAAATAGAAGAAAGTTATTCACTTGGTATTGCAATTTATATAAGAATTGAGTAATCTATTTCACTATTTGATCGAGTTTATAAATATTAAATTGTAAATTTATTATAATAATGAATTTTATGTTATTAGAATCACAAAATCATATTCAATGAGTTTATAATGAATATTTGTTTCGTTACTGTATTATATAATCATTAACCATGAGTCATATTAATTTTTATTCATCACATACCGATATATTCATCAATCTTTCTGGTAATTAACTTGATTAAATAAGAGTTATTTGGCCCACTATAAATCGAAGTCCTAGCTATGTCGATCACCAACTATAATTGTTATTTTTTTTAAATATAAACTAGTAAAATTTTTAGTTGTGTATCGGATGTTAATGTTGAGTTTTTGAAGTAACATTTATAACAACAAAATAAGTATATAACATGTACAGGTAAATAAATAGGTACATAATTATGGTAAGGTTAATTAATTTAATATATAGCATTACATAAAAATATTATTTTATAGACATGAGAGGTTTAAGAAATATTGTTTTCGTTTCTAGATACGTCATGAAATTTTTATATGGTTTTAATTCTATGCAAACCTAAAGTTAAAAAGAAACTTTGTCAAACATAAAAGTAAGGTTATTTCAATCATTATATACAAATATATGTAATTTTTAATAATATTGTTATATGTTCATTATTACTAAACATTGTTAGTATTATCTGTCATAAACTCTTGAATCTATCTTTCACTATAAAATATGATAGTATTCGGTATTCACTTAATACTTGTATACATTATATATACTATATGAAAAAGTGATAAGGCGAAGAAGTGTACAATAATATCTCGGTTTTTGTAAAACCAAAACTAAAACTTTTTAGTTTTGTTATGGTTTGGTTTTCGGTTTTTGGTTCGGTAGTAATAAAATGGTTTGTCATCTAATTTTCTATGAAAATATACGAGAGATAACAATATTTCAATGATGAGGAAGACATGTAGCAGTGATTCATAAATGATTAACTAGAACTAATTCAACTTTTTTTTCTAGCATGTAACAGACTTATTTGAGTATTTTTGACACTAACTGATATGTATGCATATATTTAAAGTTTAATTAGTTTTTTCACCCGTAAATCTGGCCCTTAAATCTAATGAAACCTTAACCTAGCCGTTTTTTTATTAGGGCTACAATTTCAAGCAAGAAAAAAATAAAACGTACCTTAGATTTAACGATGATTTCTAAACTTAAGTCATGAGTTTTTAAGCTTCTACGTGAATTCCAACGGTGTCTTTCATCTCTTTGATTTTTCTTCAAAATTCAATCTATATGACTCAAGTAGGGAAGCCATGAAAAGAAGTGAATCGTGCAACACTCAATGTGAATTGACTCACATGTGAAATCAACTTATCTTCAACAAATGTCTCTTTTAAGCTTTTAAGATGTGAAATTGAAAGTGTGAAGAACGAATACTAGATGTGAAATTTTAATGGCGGTACTATGTGCATGGGAAGGGGGAATGAATGGAGAATTAGATATGCAATTTACAATTATACCACTAGAAACAAGAAATTGATGGTTCGGTTCGGTTTTAGTTCGATTTTTGAAATTTCAAAACCAAACCAAACCGAAAAAATTGGTTTTTAAAATTTCAAAAACCATTAATTTCTATATTAATTTGGTTTTTTTTGCACACCCCTAACAATAATACACTATCTTCTAAAAGGTAAACCCTAAAGCAACACCTCTCTTTGACCATGGATCTATTTATATATTTTTTCTAATAAAAATTATGATTGCTATTCTTAAAAAACAATCAATCTAGAAAGTCTCTAATAAGTGCTAAAGCGTTGTTTACTTAGAATTTAGTTTTTTCTATCATACACATACACATACACATAATAAATAAACGTTAAGAACCAAATCTATAATTAAACATCGACTAAAAGCTTAGTTATACACATTTAATCCCTAAAATATTCAACTTTCAGTTTTATTTATATAGAATTTATCTCTAGAATCTTGAACAAAATAGATACATCACTCGTTTTTTTTAATTATGACTTTCTCCCATGTTTAAACTCAATCGTCTCCTTGCTCGTACTCTCGTTTCCTATGTAACTACTTAGGCAGTGTTTGGTATGGATGAATGAGAGAGGGAATAGAATAAGTCATTATGTCGTAATGAAAAAAGTCTGTTTGTTAATCATGCAGAAATGGAATGAACCATTACATAAGAAATGTGATTCCTTCTATTTCATTCCATGGGGGAGGGGTGTTTTTTTCTTATTCTATTCCATAATAATTAATCTTAGGTAGTGTTTGGTATGGATGATTGAGAGATGGAATGGAATAAGTCATTCCATCGTAATGGAAAAATTCTGTTTGTTAATCACGCAGGAATTGAATGAATCATTACATAAGGAATGTAATTCTCTTTATTTCATTCCATGGGGGATGGGTGTTTTTTTCTCATTCCATCATAGAATGGAATGAAATTTAATTATTAATCTAATTTTTTATATTTTTTACTAACATTAATAAAGTATAAGAATTTGATAAAGAAAATATGATTTTTAAATAAAAATATATAAATAAAAGAAATATTTTCTCTTTCTCTAAATATGTTGTATGTAATTATTATTCTAATAGAAATTTTATTATATGTATAAAGTCAAATTAATTGAATGGCTCATTCCATTACGTATATAAAACAAATATGATAATGAAATGAAATTGATCATTCAATTCCATCACCCATTCCATTACCTTGTCCATTCCATTCCTTCACCATTACATTCCGTCCAACCAAACACACCTTTAAAATTTACTTCTATATTTATTTTGTTGAATTTTAATCAGCATAAAGCCCGTTAAAAGGGGTAAAATCCTCTCATTTTGTGCTTAAACATGACCAATCATGTTCTCTCACAAACATAACATGAGAGTGAGACCTATAAATGGGCTCATTTTTTACTCACTCTTAAATTTATGAGAAAACACGGGGTCATGTTTGATAATAACATGAGAGAATCCTAACCCTTTTATATAATACTAGCAATGTATCCGCGCAATGTTGCGACGGCAAATAAATTCTATTTTACATCATGTTGCTTTTAAAAATGTAATAATATGTTATTCGCGCAATTCAATGTCACGAAAAAGTATCGTACAACGTCAGTTTTTTATTTTTTTAATTTGCATCAACTATTTTATTAATTTTTAAAATAAATTCTAAAAGACATTAAAATAAGAAAAAGATTTATATTTATGAAATAAAGAGCGAGAAGTTAATAAGATTTTAAAAATTATGTTGATGTAGGTGGATAATTGTGTTTGTGTGAGAGGGTGTTTTAATGTTAGAGAGATATTTTAAATGAAATAGATAAAAAGTTAAAATAAATTAGAAGAGAGAATGAAATAGTTAAAAATGATATTTTAAAAGTTAGAGTAAATTAGGAGAGAGAATGAAATGGTTAAGAAGGGGTATTTTAGTACATTCAAGTTACTTAAAATTAAGAGTTTTTAAAGTTGTAAATGTATATTATAAAGGAGTAAGATAACCATCAGACCTAAAAATGGACCGACTAAAACCGGGCCGCTTAAATGGAGGGACAAACCCAACTCATTGACGAAGCCGGACCGTGCCTCCAAAGAAGTGTTCTTGTACATGATGTATGTAGGAAACTCATTTCACGGAGGGAATTGATCGAATATATAAACTAATGTCTATATTTGACGTCCTGTTAATATACACAAGTATGCATCCATAGAATTCATAAAATTGTAAACTATCATTTATAACAAGAGATGGATGATTATATTCCAACTAGAGCCAGCAAAATGGACCCGTTCATCTATTTTTGGATCAAATGGGCCAATTATTTTAAAAGTTTGGATTAATTGGGCTGTACCTTTTTTTTTGCTTAGGGTCAAAATGGGCTTCAAACAAAGCAATGGTTTATTGTTACGGGTCATTCTGGGCTTAAAAGAAAAATAGGACGGGTTGAAATGGGCAGGGATTAGAAAAGCACCGGTTGTATGTGGTACTCCATTACGAAGAACGGAAGAAGTGAAGAACGGAAAAAAACTACAGAGATTTGAAACCCTCGATAATTGGTACAGTCAAACGGAGAAGACGACAGAGATTTGAAGCCCTCGAGTGAAGAAGCGCTAGGGCCGATCGATAATTGCATCACTCGATTGGAGAGTCGATTATTACATCACTCGATTTGAAGCCCTCGATAATTGGTATAGTCGATTGATACTCAATCGATTACAGATTGAAGCCCTCAATTGCATTACAGATTGCATCACTCGATTGAAGCCTCAAGCCTCTGCCCTCGATAATCGGTACAGCCTTAGATTTCTTTTGTTCTTGTCTTAGATTTCTTTTGTGTTTCTTACGTAAATTGGAGAAGAGATTTTGATTTCTATTGCATTTCTATTTCAAAAGAGAAGTTCATTCAGTTTGAATTTTTTTGGGTTCATATCAAATTCTGAAGTGCACATTTTTGGAATGGTATATGGTATGAACTGGGAAGCCCCCTTTTGATTTCTATTTCATTTCTTGTTGATGAGTCTGTTGTTAATCACTTGTAACTGCCAAGTAGTATCAATGCCCCCTTTTGGTTTGTTAGAATTGGATGGAGTTTGTGAGATTTGGACATAGGAATTCCTTCTATCTCCATAATTATAGCCAAATCTGTCCTGAGTGGGCTGTTATTCCCTTTTGGTTCTACTTAGATTAAGGCATGCTACATTTTCAAAGTGATTATCGAGGTTTGAATCAGAAAAATCATTTAACTGGGATGATCCGGTAATTCTACATTGATCTCAATAATAAGTTTTCTGTTGATAACTCCTTACTTATCATCCAATTTTGACCCTGTATAATCAGAAAATCCTAAGTATTACTGCAACTTTTGATCACATTAGTATATAAAATTTATTGTATATGGCAATTCATTAATAATTGGACTGAGGATATATATACTTCATTTTATATATCTTTATGGGTTAATAATTGGAGATTTATTCAGACAAGTTGAAAAGTGCAGATACGATAACTGTGTACTGAAGAGGTTTTGATCCAACAATGCATAATGTCCGTGAATTTATTGTTTGAAGTCTTACCTGTGTTAGGTCAAAGTTGTTTTTTGTAATTGGAGATTTATTCAGGTTTAAGTTACTAGTGTGTTTTGTCATGTCTAGTATGATGTTAATTGTTAAAGTCTGATCTGTGATTTTAGGTGTATGAATAAATATTATTAGATTCTGGTAATTAGGAGGATAGATTCTGGTAATTTGGGTTCTCTAATCTTCCCTTCAAAACAACATTAGTTAATAAATTCATAATCACAATGGTATTTCTTGTTTTCTAATGTAGAAACATCCATTATTACTTATTAGTCTTAAACTTTTGATTAAGAATTTAGAAGTAAAAACTAGAGGCATAAAATCTTAATGTATCCCTAATACCATATACAGATGATGATCACAATTCTCCCTTGTATTTAATTGTGATGTAGATATGTCGAGCAACACTCAACGACAAGATATAGGAGAAGAGAATGAAGAGGTTAGTTCGTCAGTTTCAACCAAACAACGTTCTCAAGTGTGGGACTACTTTGTTAAGATGCCGGTTGGACCTGATGGGATTAAAAAAGCAAGTTGTACCGCTTGTGGGAAGGTGTATAGTGCCAACCCTAGTGCCGGAACATCTAATATGAAGAGACATATTCCTAAATAAGCAAATATCGAAGTTCGCTATCATCATCAAGCGCCGAGGCATTGTTATGTACGCGTGATTGGTTGTTTGACTTAGAAGGTATTATATTCATTCTTTTTTGTAATACACACACACACACTCATACATATATATATATATATATATATATATGTATGTATGGTCTTCAACTCTTTAAATATGTTGTAGACGAGGACGAAGTGGAGGAAGAAATTGGAGAAAACATTGAAGCGTTGATTCCGACACTTAATAGCGGCAATTATTAAGGTTTTTTAAACTAATTAAAAAATTTTTATTCATTTTATGTTTATAATATAAATCGATAGGTTTTTGTTTGTCCTTTTACATATTTAGGTGAGGACAAAATGGAGGAAGAAGAGGAAAGAATGGGTTTGTATTTGATAGTTTTGTGGTATTTGATATATATGGGTATTTTGGTATTTTGGGGTATGAGATTGATGTGCAAATGTTGGAATTTATGATTGAGTTTTAGTATATTTAATTATTTATAATTGTCAATTTATGGGGTTTATGATGATATCTTACAGTAGTGAAAGTCAAGTTATTGATAGCATTTTTTTAAACGGCCCGTTTTGACCCGAACCCATTATGACCCGAACCCGTTTTGACCCGAAACCGTTTGATATTTTTTTCAAAATTACCCGTTTGGACCCGAACCCGTTCTGACCCGTTACCCAAATTGACCCGACCCGTCCATTTTGCCGGCTATAATTCCAACCTATCATGAGTATGCATGTTAGGGTGGGCTTGTAATTTAATGTGAATGTATGAGGGTGATATCATTTATCTTACAAATTGTAATGTTTGACAGAGAGTGACATCTACAAAACCCATGTGAAATTGTGTATGAGAAAAACTGCACGTTTTATATACTTGTAATTGTATATGAGAAGTCGCATCACGATCCGAAAATTACGAATCTATTCTTTTTATTGTGTGTAAGCAATCATTCAAGTATTTCGGGCTCACGGGTTTTGCTAATTGCTTTCCAGCCTACAAAGTGTTACTAGCCTGACTGCTGGGTGCAGTCATTGGCTCTAACAAACTGCTGTGTATGCATCTAAAACTTGCATCTTAAGCTGAACTAAAGAAAAGTAATATCTGAATTGTTGTCTGAATAGCTAACTTGTACATCTTCCTCTGTTTCTTCATTTTCTTCAATAGTAACGTTCCTCATGGGTAACGGATCAACTTTAACAGGCAACGGGCCTTGTGGGTTGCCAAATACTGTAGTCAACATCTGTCTATGGCATTCATCACAAAAGTAAAAGTAGGTGAAATGACCCTCGTAAAGGAGCTTATGTACCATTGCTCCTGGTAGAACCCTATGCACGTAATCACTCATAGACGGTGGCACCACCCTATCTTCCATCCCCTGTTAACATGAAATCAAAATAAGGAAAATGTTAATTAGCTTATATGACCAGGATATTGATAGTTGCAGAATGTTTCCACCCAACAAGTTTGTATATCCAGAATTCCAGATATCTAAATATTAGATGTGGAAAGTTGGCGAGTTAGTGATGGGTCAAAACGAATTCGGGTCTTAATGGGTAATTTTTAAGTATGGGTTGAAGTGGCCGGTAGGATTGGCCAGCAAACACTTTTTGTCTATCGCTTTTCAAAACAAAAACAAACACACTTTTTGTTTGCAATTAATGTGTTAACTATAATTAGAAAGATAGTATTATTACAAATTTACAATGCTTATCAAAATCTTAATATAAAACAAATTTCGGAGGTTTGCATAAAAAATGGAGTTTTGGCGACTTTCAACCCGTTTGACCTTTTCCCCCTTTTAGCGCTTTTTTATCTGACTTGTTTGAGTTGTGTGCAAATGGTATTTTAGGGGGGACATCTCAACTTATGAATGAGTTTGATTCAGGTTATGTTTTATCTCTAACAAGTCTAACGGCTTAAAAAAACTAGTTAAAAAGAGAAACGGGTCACTGAAGTGTATTTTGAAAGCATAAAACCTTCTAAATTGCTTTGTTTAAAAAAATTGTTATTAAAATGATATAAATCTGCTAATCATATTTAACACAATAACTATCTTTTAAAAACAGCTATACAAAAAATGAGTTGGGTATGACCCATTTCGACATGTACCAAAAATTGTCCATATTAACCCGTTACCTAACCCACTCAATTTCCCACATCTACCATCCAGCATAATGAGAAGAAAATGCACCAACCTGCCATATATGTATGGAACCAAGAAAGCCTGTTAACTCTTCTTGTGATCGTTTATATATAGACTTGAGCCAAAAGATGATGCCTTTCACTTTTTGTTTCTTCTGAACATTGAGATCACTGATGCTAAAACCCCAATCTGAAACCTGCAACACTGCTTCCTCTACAAATGGTTTTACATTCCCCTGTCGAACCGACTCTCCCAAATCCCTCTTCCAGAATTCTTGATATTTCAATTCTTCTATAAAAGTTTTGTCCTGCCAAGTCAAGGAATTCTCCAATCAGATATCTACAGAGAAAAAAGATACAAGTAAAAAAACTACAAATTAATCAAAATTATCTATCAAACTTCAAATCTGAGTTTTTTAGTTATTCGTAACATTTTATATTTTCCCAATCTTTATTATGGACAACTGAACAAAGATGAAGATGTTCATCTTTTCTTTATTTTTTTTGTAAAAGAAACCAGGAGAATACTACACTTGTAGATATAGGTCAAATGGGCCAGGCCAAGTTGGGTTGTCCTGGAACTTTTTATTGTGTTCAATTTATAAAACTTGTTATAGGTAATTAATTGTAATAACTTTTTGCAGGTAATTAAATGTGCATAGTAATCATAAAGCAATATTATTACAATAATAATCTAGATCTTTCAATAAACAATGTAGGAAGTTGTATGCATTTATAATAAACTTTTGGCAACTTTCCACTCGTTTGACTCATTTGACCCCTTCTAAGTAAATGAGTCAAAATTGCCACTTCTACATTTACATATAAAGTGAGCTTCAATCAAGATTACCAACCCTTTTTCCAAGTGACATTGCAAGCCATTTATCAATTTGATCAAGGTTTCCTGACAAGAAGCTGCGGCGGTAGAAATATGGAAGAAGTACAGGAAACTTCCGCGCCAAAAAGTACATAAATTTCCTTTTTGATGTCCACTTCTCCCAAGTCCTGCGTTTCTCAACCTTGTTCATGTGTGGTTCATATGGATTGAGCAAAGGTGCTACCATGAAAGCACCTGTAGTTTGAATTAAGCATGGTCAGGAAAAAAGAGCAGAATATGATTCTAGTGAAACCCAATCATGAGATATTTCTGATTATTATAGGGTGTGTTTGGTGGAGTTTTCATTTTCAGTTTTCTGAAAAAATTTGGAAAACGCGTTTGGTTAAAAATGGAAATTTTCTTTTCCAAATTAGAAAAGCAAGGAAAACAGTAGGTGACACTTTTCCATTTCAAGTGTAATTTGGAAAATGGAAAATCCTCATTTTCTACAGAAGTTTTAAGAAAGGTGATAGACCAAACATGTTTTTAAGATTTTCAATTTTCC
Organism: Dittrichia graveolens; assembly: GCA_038502395.1. Lineage (NCBI taxonomy): Eukaryota > Viridiplantae > Streptophyta > Magnoliopsida > Asterales > Asteraceae > Dittrichia > Dittrichia graveolens. The sequence goes on from JARJIL010000003.1 coordinate 10,298,037, forward strand.
AAGAAAAACTGGAAAAAAGGGATATTTTTCTACGACCAAACAGAGCCATAACTTTCATGAGGTTGCAGGGCACCAACAATGCTTATTCAAACGTAACATTAAGGCGGTGTTTGGATTTGCGCTTTGGATGTTTATCTGATTATACAGTTTGAACTCACAATAATAAGTTTTTATGCTCCTTCCCTGACATACCTGCAATTCTATCAGGAATGTACTTGAGTGCAGCCCAGGTATGCATGCTTCCACCAGAGTATCCAACCACCCAAAACTTGTCAGTTATATGCACTGCGTATGATAAGTATAACATGTCCATTGCTGATGACTCGAGGTTCCTGCCAGGATGAGGATCACTTTCACCAAATCCGGGAAGATCATATGTTACCAAACGAACACCAAATTCTTGTAGTAGTGAAGCCTTAATCCCAGGTATTCCTATTTAAATAAAAAAAGAAAAGATTTTGAGTTGGTTTGCAGTCAGGAATCACAATGATTATGCCTTTATTAACATGGGAAAATAAAAAGGGGATTCAGTTTCTAAACCCACATTCTTTGACAGGTATAGAGAAGCCCCAATCTGAGGATGATTCGTAATTCTTAAACACATGCCGTAAAATCAACCACCATCTATCATTTCCATTCCCTCATTCCCAGACCCTCAATCCAAACTAGGGATAAAATTTCATGAATTTATCTGTAAAGGATTTCTAAAAACTATAAGTTGTATCATATTTTTACCTGCTAATCGTGATGAAAGGAAAGAATGTGATGTGACCAAGGTAAATCGAGCTATATCAGATGGAACACCTTGTTCCTGATAAGCCAAGTGTCTGCCATCCGGTAACAGTATACGAGTTGCATTTGGAGGATGAATGTGCAATTTTTGTATCATGGGAACAGTTGTATCACTTTCAGATGTTACAATCAAAACTGCATTTGGTTGATCGCAGTCAGTGAGATGTTCAATAGAATTCTTGATACACACACAACACAACACACGTTATGAACTTGCAGCAGGTATAAATGTATAGGGAACTACAAACTTTGCTAATATGCAGATGACAAAAATAAAGAGAGCATTGAATTGTTACCTTATTCCTTCTATTTAACTTCTAAAGTTTGAGAAACGGGTGTGCGTTGTTACCCCTCTAGTTAATTACATTTCTCCCCATCTAACTTTCAAGAATTTTGAACTTTAAGTTATTATATTCTCATAGTGTCTCAATCTCTTTGTTAGGAATAGTTTCAGGTTGATATTATAGGCATATGAATGATTTTATATTCACATGACGTGACTATAGAATCAAAATCAATGAGAAAGATCAACGGTCAAAAACGCAATTAGCACCCAAAGTAGATTAACCAGAAATAACTAACATTCATTTCATGAACACTTAAATTATATGTAGAAATCTTGATCAAATGAACTGCGTCATTGGTCAACCATACAGAGAAGTAATTCACCGTGCTAAATATTAAGATGCTCGATTCAGGTCAGCATTCAATAACAAGAACTCCGGTAATTAAGATTATCATATTAGTAACCGAATATAATCGATCAATATCATGCTATTCTTTTGGATTACCTCCTTTTCCTAACCCAGATAAAAAGGACACACAAAAAAGAACGACGCGGATGGAAAAGTCAATTATTCATCATCTCTACAAAAAAGTCGAATATCTAGATCTATTTTTTTTAGAAATATGTAAATTCAGTATCATAGAAATCGGAAGTGTAGAAAAACAGTTGACAATTAAAATTTAAAATCGCTTTTCCTTCTAATTTCTGGAAAAAGAACACCGGAAAGTCGCTTGCTAAACCGAACTGCTATGGCGGTATTACCTGCAATAACTACGGCAAAAACGAGGGAAATCACGCTCCACGAGTGCATCGGATCGCGATCTTCAGGTAGATACTGATTCAAAAACCTCAATTTCATACAAGCGGACTTGCAGGGACCACCGAAATTCCTCACGACGAACGAATCATCTCTCAATATACTCTGTTTCACCACATCCCTACATCCTTTACCAAATTCAACACTCAATTCCGCCACTCCCTTGGCGAACTCCGTCGCGTGAAACCTCCAGTCCTCCGTTGACACTCTCCGGACATTACCTCCGAATCGTACGCCGGCACCGGCGGCGTACGGCGGCACTACGCCGTTGACCTCATCCATAGATCAATTGCGATTCACAGGCACTTCAATCGCGTGAGGTGTTGCTCATAATTGTGTGTGTGAATTAATAGATTTGGAATTGCGGTGGTTGCATGAGTGGCTGGTTTACTTGAAAGAGAGAGAGAGAGAGAGAGAGAGAGAGAGAGAGAGAGAGAGAGAGAGAGAGAGAGAGACTGTGATAGGGAGAAAAAGTGTGAACTTACAAAGAGTACAGGGGAAAAATTGTAATTATGATGGAGGGTTGAATGATTAGGATTTGGTTGGGAGCATAAAGATCTACGGCAGATATTCCGCCACGTTTGCAGATCGGGGCTAGTGGGACGGTAGCTGATGACAGCGGTGGTTGGTTCTTATGGGTCCCACGTGTTTTGCTGGAAAAAGGTAACGGCTGTTACCTGATTTTGCCCGTTAATGACCGGCAAAGACTCCATTAATCCAACGATAGAAATAAAATAAAATATATTTGTATTTTATAATAGTTAAAGTTTATTACACAAATAGTCTACGTCATTATTACTTATTTTCACTTTTTATATTTTTTAACTTTAAAAATTATAAAAATATTAACTATAGTTATCAATTGATTTCATTTTTGGTTCTTTATATTAATTTGTCTTAACCTTGTTCTCGTTAGTTAAAAGACATTTTGGTATTTTCTTTCGTATCCTTGTTTGCAAACAATATTTTATGTTATTTTGTTCTTATTTAACTTTCTAATTACATTTAATTACAATAGGTATATTATTTAGTAAAATAAGGTTTATTACACCAACAATCCTTTCTAATTACATTTAATTGTATTTGTATTCATGTTTGAAGAAGATCGAATGTAGAATCGATAAACCAGAGGGCAAAACCCTAAAATCAAAATCATTATTCAATGAATATAAAACATATTTAAACATTGAATCTGAAACATACAAGAACAAGAACTAGTTAGATGAGTCGAATATGAAGATATGCAAATAAAAAATCTAAAGCTTAAATCCTATCTACAAATATGAAACATACTCATACATTCAAACACTAATATGAAACAACCACTAATTTGTTTTTAATCAAGCCCTGAAATCGAACCATTTATCTCAAACAACCACACTAAAACCCGGAATTTTGATTCTTTTCTATTTCCATTGAAGCAAATTTTTAAAAATTAATGAGACGTTACATTTGGATCTAACTATAAAAGATCCAAAAAATATAGTTAAGCAACAAATCTAATTATAAAGTAGTAGAATACAAGTTTACAAAACAACAACGATATACAATCCTGTCAGAGCAGGGTATGGAGGATGTAAAATGTAGAGAATCGAAGTAGAGAGACTACTTCCAGAAAAACCTTTAATAAGAGAAATATAACACACGAGGTGCCAATTACATGATAAGTATTTTAATACTTATTAATATTAGTATAGCTTTTATATAGTTAGAAATAAGATGAAGTTAAAAAAACATTAAGCAAAAGAATGTAAGTGATAAGATAGTATGCATTAAGGATGATCGAAGTTAGAAAAAACAAATGGGATGTGATAGTATGCAAAACCTTGAGAAAGCCAATTATCAGATATGCAAATTCGAGAATGTAGGTTACCTAAACTTTAGCTTCAATTAAAGTAAGAGGGAATGAAGCATAGGGTCAAGGCAAACTCTATGTAATCTTTATTTCTAATACACCGTTTTGGTCCGTGACTTGTCAGGTTTTGTGGGTTTTGGATTGGCCCAAACCGATACCCAAACTTTGCTAGATTCAAGGCTTAAACACCAAATCAAACTAAAAACCATCGCTCGGGTTTCAATTCGGTTATTGTGTGGGTTATCAGACTTTTTGGGTTTGGAACATTATGACTCACCTCTAAAGATGAAGAAAAATAATTAGTGAATTACATATGTCACAATATGACAATATGACAGATGAAGTAGAAGGATTCAAAGTAAAATAAAAAATTTCCTTTATTTGGTATGTGTTTGGTTTTAACTTCTAAATAACCATGACATGGTAAACTATAATTCAGAATAAACTGTCTTTTTATAAAAGTCTAAAATTGATAATGTAAGTATGCTTATTATGAACTGGGATAAATCTTCCTACTTATAGTTTATCTACTAGATTAATAAAAGTGTTAAAATCAAAATAAGATACAATAAAATAGAATTAATAGATTATACATACTATAATGACATAAGTATGAGGAAATAATATTTTCATTGAGCAAAATTATTATTTGTATTGTTACTCAAACTAGTTTTAACATCCTGTGTATAAACACGAGAATGATTAGAGTAAATTTTAAGTTTTTTCGTGTTAAGCAGTATTGTATAGTAAAATAATTATAAAACATAAAAAGTATTGCAATAACAAATGTCATGATCATTGTTTATTTGTTTGTATTCTCTACCAATAGTGTTTTTTAATAGTAAATATGAATAAACGAAACCCATTTTAAATTTATTTTAACGAATAGATAATAAAATATGAATTGGGCTATATATGACTATGAAATAAGTTTATAAATTAATATGAAATGTACACTTAGATATATCGCTTAAAGGTTATTGGGTGGAATTCTTCCATCATTTGCAATTGATACTACTAAGTTATGAAAATAATTGTCGTTTTTAATTCAAATGAGCCATGTTTTCTTGTTTTTATAAAGACTATCTCATTGAAGTTTTTTAGAGTTGATGAAGACTATTTTTTATTTTTCAAAATTGAAAAGTAAACAATGAAGAAGATGAGTTTCTAAGTAAATGTATGCATGAAGAAAAAAAAGAAAAAACAACTGCTATATGTGAATCATAGTCGCTTGAATTGTGGTTATCTCCATCGATATATATGATAAAAAACGAAAATAACAAAGAAAGAATGTACTAAAAATGATATGTTATGATGCCATTTTCGAGAATTGACTCCGAAAATAAAATAGTATCATAAATTGGATAAGGAAATTTTAATGTTTTAATTTAATCAAATTGATCAATGTGTTTATATAAATAAACACAAAAAGATGTATCTATTAAATTATCTAAATAAATATTTTTATTAAAATATTTTTGGATTAACAAACTAAATCACCTAAAGAAATGAAAATCTTAAACAGTATGCAAAGCTTAAGGTTTTTTATGTAAAAACAACTAATTCTAAAAACATTTGAGAATATAAAAGGAAATGATTGGTGAAAAATTTCTAAAAATAAGATGACGACATCATAACTCTATTATTTTAATATATACTAGTTTAGATGCCCGTGTAACCACACGGGTAGCCGTAATTATTTATATGAACGTATTGTTTATATCCACTTAGTTAAATATATGTATATTTTGTATGAACGAAAAAATAGTCAATCTGAGTCATCTTAAAAGATTTATATTAATTTCAATCGATATAGAAAAATAAAGGGTTAAAACTACTGTAGCGTCCCAATTTTTTTTTCAACAAAGAGTACGATTGATAATTCATCACGAATGAAACATTGTGCAAGTTACATTACAGACCCGGGTGATAACCCGTCGAATTCAAATGTAATTGTTTAGAATACATCACAAAACACAAAATAGTTCAATGTTGCGGAAGCTTGTGGAGTATGAGCTATCAACCGCGTGCTGGAGCCCCGCCGTGGCCATCACCTGAAAAGAAAGTTAAACAACAACCGTAAGCACAAAACTTAACGAGTACACTTACTTACAATCGACCATATGACATCACATCATTGCCATGCAATCATGTTACATCCTTCATTCCCGCTACCATAGTAGACGGTCCCAACATTCCCGTCACCGTAGTGAGCGGTCTCATCATTCCCGTCACCGTAGTGAGCGGTCTCATCATTCCCGTCACCGTAGTGAGCGGTCTCATCATTCCCGTCACCGTAGTGAGCGGTCTCATCATTCCCGTCACCGTAGTGAGCGGTCTCATCATTCCCGTCACCGTAGTGAGCGGTCTCATCATTCCCGTCACCGTAGTGAGCGGTCTCATCATTCCCGTCACCGAAGTGAGCGGTCTCATCATTCCCGTCACCGAAGTGAGCGGTCTAATCATTCCCGTCACCGAAGTGAACGGTCTCATCATTCCCGTCACCGAAGTGAACGGTCTCATCATTCCCGTCACCAAAGTGAACGGTCTAAGCAATAGCATAGCATAACACATTACCAATGTATCAATTCATCAATCATCATTCATGGGATTCATCACTCATTCATCATTCATAGGCTCATCATTCATCATTCATATAGCATGTAGCACTTTAAACACATACATCATAAGGTTTAGATGATAAGTAAGAATACTCACCTGTCTGTGGTTCAATCTCACAGCCTTAGCTTACTAGTACACTTGTGGTTACTTGTTAGTCGACCGTCACCTACAATAAGTCTAATAAATCAATACCGTGTACGAATCCCTCGTTCGTTTGTTCACATAATTTATCCGGGTCTCACGTTGGACCTCGCTACTAAGTTTCATAAGTTGGACCATGCGGAAGTCGCATGGCCACCTGGCCTAGTGAAAGTCGCATGAACACCTTAGCCAAATGAAAGTCGCATGGCCACCTTGGCCATCTGAAGGTCGCATGACCCCTTGGTCATCTGAAAGTCGCATGGCCATTCATCTACTTGCATCCGAAAGTCGCATGGGGTATCACCAAGGTCGCATGACCACTCGGTCATCCGAAAGTCGCATGGGGTAGCTGGGAGTCTAGGTGGAAGTCGCATGGACTTCACAAAGGTCGCATGGAGCCATGCGAAAGTCGCATGGGACTCCACCTTCCCTGTTCCAAAATTTAAACACTTCTTTCAAGATTTAAACACATTTTTTCAAGTATCGAGGCTTATATCTTAAATTTCTTCCTCTTGTTCTTCATAAACCCATAACTCAAAAACCTAGATGCTAAATCATGCTACCATCAACCAAATAAGATAAAATTGATACTTACAGTATCCTAGTGAGGTAAGAAACGTTACCTGATGATTCTTTCACCAATTCCTCAAGTTTTCAGATGGTTCTTGGCCCTTCTTCTTCTTTTTTTTCGTGGGTTTAAGCTCACACACTAAAACTCTTTCTCTCTCTCTTCAATGTAACAGTAGCAATTCTTTGAAATGGTGTTGGGGGCTGTGCCCTAATTGTATATATATATATATATATCTCACGAAAAGGCCTAAGCCCACATTTCATGATTGGGCCCAAGAAACTTAAATATAATAATACACATAATTAATCCAATAACATATATATAATTAGTCCACTATTCATTCATCTATTCAAACCCATAAACTCTTTAATACATTTCACAATCCAATATAAACTTTCATTTTCTCAATAAATATTCTTTTATTTATTTATTTTTTTCGGAAGTTCGGGTATTACAACTACTATAAGCAGTAACGTTTTGCCAATTTTTCATTAAATCACGCCAACTTTCTTTTTACACATATACCCAGTAGGCCAGTAAACACAAGTATTATTATACCCATTTTTAACCTGTAACTCTTCAATCACGAAAACAGGGCAATAAAAAATGTGTTTAATATTAGATCGTTTTGCCTAATTCTTTTTGCAAATCCTTGTAGATAATAGTTTTACCTTTCAAAAAACATAATAAATTTAGGATATTTTCTTTATATGATAAATAAAAAATAAAATATGTGTGAGATGTAGGTTTAAAAAAATTAGTATTCCGATTTAGTAGGTGTTATTTAATTATCTTAAAATTTTAATATTGAAATTGTGAAACTTTATACTTGGATACAATATTTAACGGAGTTTGAAAAAATCAATCGTACATTTAATTTTTAAAATTGGGTCCTTATTAGTTTGACCTCTAAAAGTTAAAATCGGTTAAGATTTTATGATTAAAATTTATTTGTTAAATGAAAGGCTATGATCACATAATAAATTTTATCAAAATTAGTAATTTATTTATATTAGAATATTAGAAGATAAGGTAAATTAGTAAAAAAAAATTTAGGGGCAAACGTAAAATTTGATCTGTATAATGTTTTTATGTAAGTAAGATAGCTTGTAAATTGATCGTAAAGATACATTTATTAGATTTATGGAGGAGGAATAATATTAAATTTCAAAATTTTAGAAAGAAAATATCAGTGAAGAGCATTCAGTAATTTCTGAGGACATGTGTTTTGACTTCAAATTATAAACATTGAATAAAAAGTTTGATTGCTAGGTGTTTTAAGTTAACTTTTATGTGTACACAACTTGACAATTTGACATAAATATTTTATTATTAATTAAATATATTAAACATAACTTAATTAATATGAATAAAGTGGATTGACATCTTCTTAAAACGAGAAAAGTAAAACCAGTTGTATTTTCTTACAATAAGTTAAGTTATAATGGGTCCTATAAATAATTTAATTTATTTTAAACAAGAGATTACTAATTTTCTGTATAAGAAAACATGACTAATCATATTTTTATAAACTTGAAAGTATCTTAATACAAACAAAATGCCACAATTTTGTAGCCATGAGCCAGTAGAAATTAGGATTTAGTTCGATAAAATGTATCAAAGTTATCATGTTTTACTATTATATATATTGGACTTCAAAATTTTCTATTGTGTGCATCAAACTTTTAATTTGTAGTTATTGTATGTATTAAACCTTCTATTATGTGTATTAAACTTGTAAGTTTTTTACTTTTTTATGTAACCAAAATACATACAATAACAACAAATTAAAAGTTTAACACACTTACACACACAATAAAAACTTTTAATGATACACACAATAGAAAAACGTGACAACTTAAATATATTTTAATATGCTAAACCCTATAAACTAACCAAAAACGATTTTATCCAAATGATGGGATTAGTTGCGTAGTTGGGACCAACAAAGGGTAAGCAAGGACCACTATTATACCACCTCCACTTCCAAGAGCATATGTACATACACTTAATTTTGTAGACCAGACTGTACAAGTTTGACAAATTAGATATACAATGGTCATACTAAATTTAATGAAATATCATTTAATATTTTTATAAGACTCACTTTCAAAGTAAGAACCTGAAGATTTGTTTTCGCTATCAAATGCTATGCCAAATGCAACTGCTACCGAGTGATACATCAGTTATCAGGAAATCTAACTACGGATATTTATAACCATAAATCTTATTATTTGATCGCGTCGTATACGAGGAAAATATAAAAATTTTCAATCAGGTCTATTGGTCATCAACCTGCTTCAAATACTTATCTTACCGATTTCGTGTTTTGAGTTTTTATACTTTGTTTAATTCAGGTCTTAAATCTATTTTGGTCGGTGTAAATTTCAAGTAACACTAACAAAATTTAATTTAGAATGAGTTTTTATACTTTGTTTAATTCAGGTCATAAATCTATTTTTATACTAACAAAATTTCAACTACTATATAAATCATTTAACATTCTCTCTCCTCCTTAACTTTAAAAGTTTTTAAAATTCAATCAAAACAACATCTTGACGTTTCATTTTATTTAAATTAATTTCATTTACTCAATCTTTAATCATTGCATTTTCTCTTCTAATTTACTTTAATTATTTATACATTTAAAATATACTCTTACACAAACACAATTATCAACCTATATCAAAAGAATTTTCAGAATCTTATTAACTTATCTCTCCTTATTTTATAAATATAAATCTCTTTTCTTATTTTTAGTGTCGTTTAAAATTTATTTTTAAAATTAAAAAAATAGTTAATGCAAATAAAAGAAAATTTGAAGAAAAAAAAGACATGTTGCCGAAAAAAACTTTTTTGTGACATCGAATAACTTATCTTTACATTCTTGAAAGTGACATGTTTCAAAATAAAAACTATTCGCCGTTGCAGCATTGCGCGGGTACGATGCTAGATATAATAAAAATGGTAGGATGATAGCAAAGAGTAAAATCCTCCAACTTTATAATTGGTTGTCAAAGAGGGATACAAAATGCTGAAATTAATTAAGAATACCAAGGCTTCTAAATTTATTATTTAATTAATCATGAATACTGAAATTATTTTTTTAAAAGGTAAAATAAATTTTGACAAAAAATAAACACTGTAATTATTCATACCCAGAAACCAAATTATTTTGCGAACCATCACCAGAACAACTTCAAGTGTTTAACATCGTGATTTCAAAATGATTTCTAGTTTTTATCATTTGTAAATTGCAAAGATTTAAAAAGTTACGTATACCTTTAGAAACACTATTTAAATGTATATTTTTTAAAACATAAAAAAATGGGAAATGATTTTTTCATTTATAAAATTAATTCGTCCAAGATAGGTAGTCACATTAGTAAAACATGTGTTTTTCTTGGATGAATTGATTGTACAAGTGGAAACATCATCTTCCTAAAAAAATTGCATGTACAAATGCATAAATAAATAGAGGTGATATATCTTCATACTATTTCCTCTTACTCACGAGATTAAAACAAATGTTAAATCAATGAAGAAAGTAAGAAAAAAGAATTAATGAATTCCATATGTCATTTTGTGAAAAGTAAGAAAACAAAATAAAAATAAATAGTAAAAAGATATATCTGATAAATAAGACCACCTGTAGTGGTCAAACCGAAGCATTCGGGAATGCCTCGGGTAAATTCGGGTTCCCCTCTACTAGTGCTCTGGGTTTCCTTCCTAAAAAAATTGCATATACAAATGTATAATATAATGACATATGAGATCAATTAATTCTTTTTATTTATAATTTTTTTATTTTGACACTTTTTTATTTTGCGAGTAAGAAGATATATAAAAATATAAAGCAAGAGAATATAAAACCCCTACGTTAATAGTTATGCATACATGCTAGAATACAAAATATCAAATTGCTAGATTAATATCATCCCGCCTTGTTAGTTTTTTAAGAGTAAATTACACCAATCGTCCCTGTGGTATGTTACTTATTGCACCAATCGTCCCTGAACTTCATTAATTACACCAATAGTCCTTACTATTTGTATTTCGTTGCGTAGACAGTCCTTTGTCACCTAAAAATACCACAATACCCTTTTTTATTAATTTATATTTTTCTTTTACATTTTTATTCCTTATTTATGAATTAGATATTATTAAAAATAAAAAATAAAACACCCAGCCCCCCTCCCCGTCGATACCCTTTGCCACCCTCCCCGTCAATCCCCATCGCCACCAAACTCTGGCACCATCACCGTCAGGTCACCACCATTCGCCACCATCACATGGCAGCTCGCCATAATACACACACAAACTCACCATATCTGTAACACACACACATACTATCTCAACCCACACACCTACACACTGCATCATTGTATGAATAACCAATTGAGCCCCAATCAAGAACAAGAACAAACCCTAATCTCATGTTCATCTCAAAAACACCTAAACAAACCCAAATCGAGAACAAGAAATCATACACAGATCTAAAGATGACCTAAACAAACCATTATCAAGAACAAGAAATTAATTTCCACACAAAACTGAGGATCACCTAAACAAACCCTAATCAAGAACAAGAAATTAATTTCTACACAGATAAAAAAAATCATTTGAACAAACCCAAATCGAGAACAAGAAATCGATTTCTATACAGATCTGAAAATCACCTCAAACGACAGAATCAGTGATGATGCCATGGACGACGGTGGTGATGATTATGTGATGTCTAGGGCGGCTTAGAGTGGGTGGCGGCGGTAGGTTATGAGAGAGGACCGAGAAAGAGATTAAGGAGAGAGAGGTGGGAGGTGGTTGGCGGCAGTTGCGGGTCTTCTTTGGCGAGGGAGATAGTAGCTTACGGCGGTGGTCGTTCTTCAAATGGCAGGTAGTGGTTGTCTTCTCCGGCGAGGAGGAGGTGAGGGTCGCCTGCGACGGGGGTATGTGGTGGTGACGGTGGTGAGTTAAGAGAGAAACAGAGAGAGACCTAGAGAGATTACGAGGGAGGTTGGGAGGGGCGATATGTATAATAATAATAACAATAATAATGATTTCTTAATTATGTAAATAAATAAAAAATAAACTAAGGGTATAATAGTCTTTTTTTAAGAAAAGAAAAGGGCATTTAAGTCTTTTTATCTTGACTATGGACTATCTGTGCAACGAAATACAAATAGTAAGGATGATTAGTGTAATTAATGAAGTTCAAGGACGATTGGTGTAAAAAGTGACAAATCACAGGGACGATCGGTGTAATTTACTTTTTTTTAATAATAAATTAAAGTTATAAAAAGTTTAAAGTATGAAACGAGGACAAAAAATGTAAAAGTATTTTATTAGATGTTATCATTTTTTATTCAAAAAGTAAGTACGAATATACATTAAAAAGATATACGGAGTATTATTTTTTATTTAAAAGATAAGTAAGAATATAAATAAAAAAGATTATATATTATTTTCAAGATAAAAATCATCTTTGATTAAAAAAAGATATACATTTTTAATTCAAGAAGTAATTTGGATACCTGTTTTCGAAAGGTTGAACTTTGTTGGGAGGCATGACACTAAAAATATTAATCTTAGTCACCTTCTTAAGTCATGACTTTCTTTCTCTTTTTACTCTTTTGTCCACCATTGAGGACACATTATAATTAAAATATATTAATTTTTCTTCCTTGTTATCATCGGCGCATCTCGTGCGAGCCACCACCGTGGTTATAGCTCATGCCGCTGCACTTCTTGGCATTGCCGTCGTCATACCTCTATTCGCTGTCATTGTAGTCGTAGTTCATGCCGTTGTAGTTGTAGCTCCTATCATTGTGGCAGTGTCAAATCTAGGAAAATGTTTTACGGGGGGCACCAACTAGGGATGGTAGATAAACCCACACCCGCTTGAAAACCCGATACCTAAACCGATTTGACTTGGGACGGGGATTCCTCAACATTAGAAACGAGGATGAGATACACTTCATATCTCTGAACCCGTACCTGACCCGGAACCTGAGTTATATATACATATATACACACATCAAATTTCTTGTATGATTATATATTTGTACAAGAAATAAAAAAACTTACTAGATATTAGGATTACATGAAGATTTAGGGTTTTTAATGGGTATAGGCCACTAAATAGCATATTACTTTTTTAAAAATGTTGATGTAGATGATTTGCCTTTTTATTACACAAATAAGTAACCTACTTTGTGTTGAACTTTAAAATAAGTAAGAAAAATTTTCAATTACTCCCAACGTTAGAACATCACCAAACCTTGGTGTCCTGATATGATTCATTCCTGGTGGTGAAGTGGAGTTTAATTGGTCTCTTGACCGCCGTCGTTGCCGAATTAAAAAAAACAACACCGCAACATTCTTTAAATCCGGCAACGATGACCGACATAAGGTTGATCAGACTCCACCATCACTTCTAGAAAGAAATTCCGGTTAGTTAACCAAAGTAAATTATCCATATCATACTTTTGAAAAAGTAAAATGATATTTAATTAGAGAACCCCTTTTTAATTGACGTTGTACTTCTGTTATTACATGAATCATCAAGCTGTTGGACTTTTTTTAATCTCTTTGTTTTTCTTCTACTTGAAGCAAGGAACACAACATGTTAAAGTCCAAATGTTTTTTTTCTTTTGGATCATAATTTGTATAATTGTATGGGTCCCAATTAAAGAATGTGGCGGGGCATTAATAAAAACACAAGGATATTGTACTACTATTTCATTTTATAAGGGGGGCAAATCCCGTCATTTTGTCAAGGTGCATCCGCCACTGCATTGTGAATTTGTGGTCATAAGGCCATGCGTATTGGTTCGGGAGTGGGGATCAGGTTGGGTTTGGGTTCAATTGGGTTCAAAGAAAACACCTCTACTCATGGTCTAATATCTGCCGTCGCTTTGGCCATCAATTGGCCGGCGTCTTGTTACCACTGAGTTTTCTTTGTGTGTATTTTATTTCTCTTTATTATAATTTCTTTGTGGTGTGAGCGTTTGATCATCTGTTACCACCATAGAGGAGTGTTGGATATAATACTATTATCGTTTAGTGTAGAATGCACGACTAGAATGTACTAGTGGTCATTTTTCTTGTATTTGTTATACTTTATAAATAGTGATCAATGAAATATAAAATAATATACGAGGTTGTTTTATTAGTTTTCATATTGTACTTATTTGCTTGAACCGAGACTTCTTATGCCAATTCTGTAGCGATCGAAGTTTTCGAGTTGGAAGAAGGGAAGTAAAGGAAAAGAAAGGAAAGAGATCAAGAGAGTCACTTCCTTTCAAATCATATCAATTTTGAAATGATAGATTTGAAGGTAAAATAAACCTAACCTCCCTCCAAACACGTCTATTTCATTTCCTTTCTTTTCTTAATTGAAACTCAATAACACCTTTTGTGATGTTTCTTTTCTAGTATTTTTTTTCATTTATTAAAAACTCGAGAACAAGCCGTAAACGATAAAATGACCTAGAGCAGTACAACAGTTTTCCATAAAACGTTTGATTTACCATCAACGAGAGAGACAACCAAATTAGAACTTTTCTAAAAATATCTATCGACCTTGAAATGTACGTAGCTAAACATAAGCGTTTTTCTTGTTTCTGTATTTTAATTTTATAGTTTCATTTTCACCCTTGAACTTTTAGCCATCACCATTCAACCTTGATCTTTAGACTGCTACACAAATACATCCTCCATCTTTCTTATTTTTACATTTTGATCACAAAAGCACACAACCTGTTTTGAACCAACAAGATACATATATACACTTGGTTCTATTTGAACTCCCCTCAACCGAGAACACACCATTGTCCAAGGTCATATGGTTTGAGTTTGATCCGTAAACATTCATCTTACATTACATATTCTCAACCGTTAAACTACCTTCATTGTTTACGTTGTTCGGATCAGTTCATGTTTATATAGTTCGTAGGATTTTCATCATTTTATACGTATTTTCCCCCATAATTATCTTATTTGGTCGTTTTATTTATCAATATTACATGAAAAAATTTATTTCCTTCTACTAATACTTTATACTTTATCATCCTACTAACTAAGTGTGACATGTATAGTTAATTAATTCTTTTTTATTATCTTTTCTTGTTGATTTTAACATTTGTTTATATAATTATATCTAATGAGTATGGAGTTGTGTTCAATAAAGTTCATGTAAAAAACATAGTTATAAAATTTTAATATTTAATCATAGGTGATTCAGTATATAATCACACGTGTTTTGTAAAAGTATCACATGTGAATTACGAAAATGTCACTTCGTCCAAAATTTTAAATGCAATCTGGACCATTGATGCTATTGATCCAAAGGCTAAAATTAATCTCTTAGGACTATAAATTAAGTATGAACTATATTGAATATTCTTCGATGAATATGATATAAGGTATAAAATATATCGATCGTAAGTTGTACATAAGTTAGAATTTATTCAACAATCAATGTCTTATTAAATTATGATATGCAATATTAAATAAATAATTATTAAAAAAATCTCATCCAAACATCCCCATAAGGGTAAATTATCCCACATGATAATGCCATGGCGTTTTCATCTTTTTAAACATACTGCACATGTACTTCGAAAAAAGTGTGTGTAGAATAAGAATTTTCAGTATAAATCGTTGATAGTGGGTTTCCTGAAAATGGACTAACTCATGAAAAGCATTCATTCATAACAATAATCTATTTTAAGAAAAAAAATCATTTCAATAGACTTTAAACTTTTTAAAATTGCCATCAACCAAGACATCTTAACTACTTTAATAAATTTAGTTCCTATTAATACAACACTTTTATAAGTTTAGTTTTTGAAAATGTTTCGAAGTTGTCATATTTTATTATTATGTGTACTAAACTTTAAAAACTAGCATTTAATGTACTAAAATTTCAAAATTCACCTTTGATAGTAGGTTACTATTAGAACATTGTGTTTCTCGATACACTAAATGGTATATATTTGAAACTTATATACATTAAATGGTGGTTTTCAATAATAATATAATATTAAAATAAAATCAAAATAATAAAATTATATGCTACCTTCCAAACAAGTTTTCCAATACACTAAACAATATATTTTGAAACTTCGTTACATTAAGTGATAGTTTTTAAAATTAAATATATACAATAGCAAAATATGACAACTTTAATTTCAAAACAAAAACCCCGTTTTTATATTCCGGAAAAGATTAATATACAAAATACCGGTCAAAATTTAAAATTAATATTTTGTAATATGTACCATAACTCAATAGGTAAATTTAAGAATTCAACTACCAAATTATTGCTTTTTATCGTATCCATTAAATTTATTCTTAAATCTACTTTATTATCTATCACGAGATTTAAACTCTCAACCTCTTAAAGAGAGATACTTTCCTACAACACATCGCTAGACTACAAGTAATTTGCTAAGTATCAATCGTTGTTAACGTCTTTATTTGATCTTTTGACACACTCGTCGAGATCAACCGTGTTTGAAGTTCGGGTATCTCGACGACGTTGTCAAATCTTGGAGCTTTAAAAATCGATAAGAATTAGTTAAAGCATATAAAAGTAGGACAAATTGCATAAATATAGATTTAATGATAGATAAATTGTTTTGTGTATATCATTCCAAATAACTCTCTTTTACACCATCAATTTTGATTCTTTACTTCTTCATGCAACTGATGACGTGGAACCATTTTATTACTGATATGGCATCGGTATTTACCAAATGATTTTCTTAAATAAATAAGTGCCGTGGATTAAAAAAAAGTAATTTTAGTTTTTAAAAATATAATATTTTTATAGTCAAATTTTCATAAATTTTAAGCCTACCTTTTAGTTAACTAATTTTTTTTTTAAATTTCTATCCACAACTTTTAGGGCTATTGTTATAATTCTCCAATAAATAAACAAATATGTTTTTATTTTAGCTGTTTTCTAATATCAAGCTCACACCCAAACATACACCAAACTCGAATACACTCCAAATTGATCCAAGTTGTTAGTGATAAGGATAGTCACACATAAGATCACAGTATTACACCCAAATCTATCCTGACACCACCTCTAAACAAACCACTGCTAATGCCATAGCTCGCTTCTGCTATTACCTTCAATGCTACCGCCACCTCTGACCTCCCTCTCCCCTATACCTTTTAGGCTGTTACACTCATAAATCACTTAAACGAGCACTTTTTATAACCTAAGTTAGTTCCCTATAATTAGCTCATTTCCCCTATACTTTTTATTTAAGAAGAGGAAAAATAATATTGATAAATCTAGCCGAAGTGCCAAACCGTCTTAACAGCAAACCCGCCCATCATAAGCCTTATAGCCGTCTTTTTACATAAGTTAAAAAAGCCCACGAGTCCATGTTTAATATTGGGCCTTATTCATTATATCTAGAGATTAAGCCCATAAGCCCAATTTTCATCAAGTTTCTTTATCATAATGGCATAAACAGACCGTTCGCTGAGCGAAGCTGTTTCAGTTTCCATCCATGGCCACGTATTGCTTAACCCCAATCTCATTACACTCTTCTCTCTCTACATCAGTCTGTAAATCCAAAATCAGTCACACTGATTCTGTAATTTCCTCAATTACCTTCCTTTACGGGAAACAAATATCTCCTGTGACCTCCCCGTTGTCTTCCTCGCCGTCGTCTTTTATCGTACGTCCCAAAAGTCCTGCGACGAATAGACGGGGTTTCACCGTTTCAGCACTTCTTGAAGGTGAACTACAACAAATTTCATCTGGGTATGGCATTACTGGATATGGGTACACCAGCTTGCAAGAGGATTCCGATTTCCGGAATTCTTTTAAACCATATGAACTCTACGTCTGTAATCTTCCAAGAAGCTGTGACATCCCTGAGCTTCTGAATAAGTTCAAAACCTATGGTACAGTTCAGTCTGTTGAGGTACTTATTTGTTGTTTTATTCAGTTTTTTAAGATGGTTCACCATGTGTTTGATGAAATTCCCCAACCAAATATAAATCTATATTTGCTAACTAGGTTACAATACACGGGTCGGTTAAAAGAAATGACAAACATTAACATTTATAAAAAAGATATAAAGAAATAAATAGGTAGTCATGAGTAACATTAAAGCATGCTATTAAATTGAGCAAAAGCATCTAGAAAATTTAAAATGATACGAGAATGAAGAGTGGATAAAGGACTAAAGTTCAAATGCTATGTCAACTTACCAAAAACTTTTCAAAGATTTGCTTAATCACGCATCAACAACATCTATGATAACATAATCTCAATTGGAAAAATAGAGACAAAAAAATAGAGGTTAGGATCTTTAGAGATGAAACAATAAATAGTGAGAAAAACTTGTGAGGGTATTCAAGAGTGTTGAGAGTTGCGTCTCGCCGTCTCCATCTTGTAATCCAAGTTTTTACTAAAGTTTTTCGTTTGGTGAGTACGCTTGAAGAGCCGAACCCGTTAATCGTTGTGTTTGCGTTTGATTTTCTATCTACATGTTTATTTGCTGTAGTGGTTTTGATTTCACTTTGTGGTAGTCGATCTCAACATTTTAAAGAGGCAAAAGTTTCAAAGTCAACATAGCTTGGAAACAATATAAGCTTTAATCAAATAGCATGAATTAGATGTCCATAAAGAAAGTAAGAAAATTGAAAGATGGGCGTTGTACTAACTTGAGGGCAAGCTTCTCGTATGCAGAAGTAGATCTAAGTCCAATTATTTTTCGAACATCCATCTTCGAGCCTCCAATTAAAAGATTGAAATTTATTGTATTCCATTTTCAAACTCTAGATGTAATTAGGGTATTGATAGTGAAATTCTATTAGAAATTTAAGAGAGAGAGAGTAAGACGGGAACTGATAAAGCAAAAGCTGCAAATCTTTGGAAGAAGCTGCAGAAGAAACGTTTCCCTCTGCATCTTTGAACACCCAATTCCTATTCAAACCTCTGTCTTAGATTGAGAAAACTGTGAAGAATACCAAAGTAGAGAGATATCGTGAAACAAAAAGAAATATTAAGAGAGAGAATAAGAGCAAAAGGAAGGAGCAGGAGCGGTAAAAAGAAACAATAGAGGATAATGAACCAGGACACGTGGCAGAATCATAAGGTTAAGTTAACGAGCGGAAAAATGAAAAAAAGTCACTAGAAACAGGCCACGTGTACAAATATTTACTTGTTTATTAGATAGGAGAGATTGCCTTTTAGTTTTTTCCCCATTTCAACAGTAGTTCCCAAACACTATACATTTATCATTCTTGTTAGTTTTCAGTTCTAAATGTGATCTACAATGATATTCTAGTTGTAGGTTAATAATGATCAACTTTAAGGTGTGAAGGAGTGAGTGTTGACTTTATATTAGGCTTTTAACTCCATAGCATAGTCCACATCTTCTTTAAATTAAAAGGTTTGACTTCTGAAAGAGTGAGCTGCTCTTCTAGAATGGGCCTTTTCGGGTTCTACATCAGTTTCATGATATTTCTGTCAAAATTTACACATCATTGTTAATTGTTATCTCCATTGCTCCTAGTAAGGGTTTTAATCTGCAAACTTTTTGGCGCTTCTAAGGTCTCGAGAAACGCAGAAACTGGGATTAGCAGGGGATGTGGGTATGTGACCATGAGTTCACACCATGAAGCCAAAGCTGCAATTGCTGCTTTAGATGGATCTGTGAGTTTTGAAATCTTTAATCTTTATATGAACATACTTTGATCATCAAATTGGGTGTGTTGCATTTTTGTTTTTGACAGTTGTAAGCCATATATGAACATACTTCGATCATCAATTTTTAAATCTTGAAGAGGTTACACTTATGTGTTCTTTACAAGTTGCTACTATCTTTAAAACAATCCGAATAAAACATAATGCTCATTTGTAAAGGATGTTGATGGACGTGAGATGCGAGTCAGATTTTCAGTCGACATGAATAGTAAATGGGGAAGCACGGTATCGAGTTCACGACCTCAGAAGAATTTGGTATTTGAGTCGCCTTACAAGGTATATGCTGGGAATCTTGCCTGGAGTGTAAAACCTGACGACTTGAGAAATCACTTTAGCCAGTTTGGTACCGTAATTAGCACAACAGTGTTGCATGATCGTAAAGGTGGAAAGAATCGTGTATATGGGTTTCTTTCATTCTCATCATCTAAAGAACTTGAAGCTGCAATGTCTTTGGATGGCACAGTTCAGTATACTTTCCCTTTGGCTTCATTTTATGTCCATGTTTCCCCCTTCGATAACCAAATCACTAGTTTTTTAATTTTTTTTCTCAATTGTTTCTTGCAGCAATTTTATGGTAGAACACTAAAGCTTCGAGAAGTTGTAAAATGGCCTGAGCAAGAGCCTTGATCGGAGTTTAATGCATATAAAAAGGAATTGACAACAAAGAGGTACCCCAGACATTTTGATCTTGTTTTTGAGCCACATTCATTTGTGCATCATGTTCAAATGCACGTAGATTGGACGACACTGCTTACAAACGTGTATGTATTTACATCTTCTTTGAGTAGATGTGTTATCGACTTATGACTCGCTTGTTGTTTTGGGTCCATACTTGACAAACATACTTTATGGTAATCATCAAATTAAAAGTTTTGATTCTCCTAAGACATGAAGATAAGATTGTCTAGTTTGAACTTGTGCTTGTAGATGAACAAAATTTGTCAATAGAGGAGGTTAAAATAAAGAACTAACAAATGATTAGAACATTAGATTAGATAACATGTCCAAATAAGCAATGAAAATGTTGAAGGTTACAAATCAACAAGTTTCTTAACAACAAATGCAGGTCTAAAAATTATCTAACTACCACTTTTATATTTGCCTGTTTTCATTGTTTAGGTTAAGTGTCAACTTTTAGTGGTTTAATCACATTTCCTCATCCTTGAGTGAATAAACAACAAAGGAAGTTGTTTCTTTCATGCTATCCATTTTATCTCAAAAAGAAAAAGAAAAGAGAAGAAAGATTTGAAAGTAAATAGAAATGCGCGCAATTGTAATTTTTAGTTTTTTAAGAAGGAAAGAGAAATGATTAAGAAGGAAAAATTAATTTCTCTCTAAAACTTTCTTTTTAAAAGCGGAAAAAGTAGAAAAAAAGAAATTAATGTTAACCACCTCTGACGCAGAGACTACGAGTGACGGACAACTAAACGACAACGAGTGGTTGCTTTACCGTCTTGTTCCGTCGCATGTCGTTCTTCCGTCTCTGGGAACACTAGTTGTCTTTGGTTTGGTAAGGCCGACTCGATGGTTGCGGAGCAAGGTTACCAAGGGGAACACTGGGGTGGAGTCGAAGTTATGGCACCAGAAAGTCAAAGAGATTCCGTCCCGAACCACTCGTGTAGTCTTCTTCCTGCCTCCCAGTTAGGCCCTATCTCGCTTTCCAAGTCTCATTTGGATGAGGCGCCGGCGCTACTAAATGCAGCGTTCACTTCCAGAAAAATTATCCATTTTTTCAGAAAATTTTTCCAAGAAAATTGAAAATCAGAAAACATGTTTACTTGCATATTCTTTCAGAAAACTCCCTCACTTTTTTACATTTTATTTTTCCAAACTTTCATATTTTTTCAAACAACTTTTCAAAGAAAACACTTTAACCAAACATGTTTTTCATTTTTTCTGAAAAAGAAAAACTCCAACCCTTTATCTAAACACGTTTTCTATTTTTTTCAGAAAATGAAAACTTTATCATTTTTTACAGAAAAATAGAAAACGAAAAACAGAAAATTTTTCTCTTGCTAAACGCAGAATAAAACTCTTATGATTTTTTAAGTAAATTTGCCTCTAATTATAACTAATAATTTTAGAAAATAAAACTTTTTAAAAAATTATTAAAAATAAGGGTACTGTCATTAAATTACCTTTTTTTTCTCTCTCTCCCACTTAGAAAAACAATATTAAAAGTATTATCATTACTTTTCTTTTATTTATTTTTCTTTCCTCTCTAAACTTGTGGTCTTGTGGAATACACATAATCAGTGAATTCAAAGTCCTTCATGGCTTCTGATGCTCGTAACATACTACCATCCGACTAATCACGCAGGCATATGAAATATGCAGTATCAGGCTCGCATATCGATGTATGAAAACAATTTATTTTCGTTATTTTTTATGGTTGTCATATTATTATTTCTAAATGAACAATTAATTGGATGTTATTATTTAGCCCCCTTCCCTCACAAACCAACCTGTCCTTCCCTCACAAACTAACCTGTCAAATCAAGAGTGATACATTTTCAATGTAATTTTTTCACTCACACATGTCAAATCAAGGGGACTATATAGATAGTCAAGGGGGGTTATATAGAATTACCCCAATTATAATTAATCATTATCCTAAATATTTCCTAAGATTTCAAAGTTTTGAAACAAATTAATATAAAGTGTTATACGAAACAGGGTGGAGCCAGAATTCTTTATCGAGTGGGGCCAATTACTACTAATGAAATATAATATCTAAGTAATGTATATAAACATTAAATTAATGTGATTAATTTCTTGTAAGCTCTATATCAAATCTTAGTTTTCGTGAATAATAAACTAACGAGTTTAAAAGAAAGTATGATACAAAAACATACATTAAAATGTTTAAACATTATTTTCAACAAATAAAAATAAAAATAATGATAAGTACCATACATAATAATATAACATAAAGATGATGGGTCTTATAGTTAAGGTTTACAAGAGAGGAGAAGAAAAAATTAGTCATTATTAACTTTTGGAGAGATTAAACGAGGCAAACTTATAATAATGTTGTTCGGTAGATAAGTTTAAAACTAATTTTATTAGTCACTTAGGTTGATTAGGGGGGTCGAACATTCTCTAGTCCCCCTACTAGCTCCGCCTCTGATACAAAATGTCTAGTCCCCCTACTAGCTCCGCCTCTGATACAAAATGTAAGGGCCATCAATAAATTGAAACTCATATAAACCTTATCATCAATATTAACAAAAAATCGTTTCACAATCCTAAAACGGAAATAATTCAATGCCAATTTGTCAATTACAAATAACCAGAAAGCTCGTTAAGATGATGGGTCTTATTAGTTTCTTTGAGATCCCTCGTCTTACGTCATGTCGTATGGTCTCGAATTCCATACAATAGGGTCGAGCTCGCAAGCGGCTCCACACGGAAACACCATCCCACCACCACATCATTAGTTACCTTTGGATCAATTCTAAAGCCAATTCTTGATGCATAATTGTTAATATCTTTAGTGTCCGATTCTCCTTCTTATATACGTAACAAATTTTGTGATAACCAACCTATATATAACCTCTCAAGTCTCATTCGCTAAGAGAACACAGTTTGACTAGAAAAAGCAAAAAATGGATTTTGAAACTACCAAACGAAGTTAAAGTTAACAATTTAAACATCATTTGACACCATAGATCATAATTTTAACTAACCACCAAAAGTTGTTTCAACCTCAACATGATTCAACCTTTGTCTCGAGACGGATCTGTGATGTTTGCAAGTTCCATTAGTATCCATGATGAGCATCTTTCAGTGAAATCAGCTTGTCAGCCATGCACGACTGCATAAAACTTCGTTTGCAAGTTGCAACACACTAATGATACAACACTAATCTATACCGAGAAATTGCGGCTGCACAAGGTGTCCCTTTTTTCCTATTTTTTTGTCAACCCACTTATGCTCATGAGTTTGAATGAAGTATCTGCAAGGGACATGCCTGAACTAGCTGAGTAATTACTAAACTGGTTGGTTACTCCCAGTAACACTTGATATTCAGTTCCTGGAATATTTGAATCCTTGCAAGGTCTGAACGATCTCCGCATTATCATACTCATAGATTTCTAACTTTCAAATACAAGAGTGGGCTTTGTAGACCTTCGTTTTAACCAGAACTCAAATTTTGGCTCGATGAAATGCACACGTTTTTAAAACTTTTCTTTTCTTGATTTGAATCTAGCATTTGTTTGACCCTTTCTGACTAGATACTCTTGCAAATCAACACCTGCGTCCACTATTCTTGTATAAGGCTCTATCTCAACCTTCAATACTTGTTCTAGTCTTTCGATTTCCACATCACAAATCCTACTGACTATGTCCATCCATGTATCAAGATGTGGAGCTTCTCCGCTTTTCAACATCCCCTCCAACACCAAACATGCTTCCTCAATCTTGCCAACATTGCATAGCCCATTGATCAAAATATGCCAAACTGAAACATGAGGTGAAAACCCTTTTGACATCATTACATCCAAATAAGTTTTAGCCTCATCATACAAACCCTGACTGCATAAACCACCAACTAGAGTCTGATAAGACACTAAATTCGGCAAGCAACCATTAGGCGGCATATCCTCAAGAACCTTACAAGCATCATGTGCACGATTTTCCCTACAGAATCCCAAGATAACAGTATTGTAATGTACAATATCAGGATTGCATCCTTTGACCTTCATCCTACATAGAAGCTTATATGCCTCCCTAAGCTTCTTCTTCCTACACAAACTGTTTAATACAGTTGTGTAAGTCAAAGAATCGGGTACAAACCCTTTATTCAACATATCCTCCAATAAGTCTACAGCCCTATTCACCTGACTCTTTCTGCACAAACCTTGCATCAGAATCCGGTAAGACTCAACATTTGGAACAATATCTCTCTTGAACATTTGATTGAACAGGTGGTATGCAATACTAAGATCACCATTAGAACAGAAAGCACGCATCAATATGTTATACGATTCAACATTGGGAGAAACATCATACAGGTGAGCAGACTTAAACAAGTCAAACGCGGGACGGAGGTAGTTCCGCTGTGACACTAAAATCTCAAGAATTACATTCAGTTGCTTGGTGCGTGGCTTGATGTTGAACTCAAGGATTGTGTAGAATGTTTTTAGGGCTTTATCGGGCAGATTTGCATCACCGTATATGTTGATGATATGTGTGAAGAGGGAAGGGGTGACGGTATACCGGCGATCAGACTTGAGGCTGGATAGAAGGGAATTCATTAGGGAAAAATGGTGAGCACGGCCGAGTTTGAGGATGAGAGTCTGGAAAGTTGCGTAGGAATGGTGAAAAGCTGGATATGCATTGGAAGCTACATCAAAGATTTCTTTAGCTACTAGTGGGTCTGATTGAGAAGCTATCAGTTTCTGGATTCGAGAAGGAGATGGAATCCCAATTGATTGTTGATTATGATTTAACATAAGTGTTGGATATGAGTGGAAAAACATTATATGTTTTAGGGTTCTAACAGAGCAATTAAGAATCTTGTTGAAAGGAGAAAGAAAGAGCGGCATCACTTGGGTAAGATTTTGCTCCGGATTTCTCCAAAATCTGATTATTGGATTATAGAATTAAAATTGCCAAGAATTCAGACAGCTTTGTTCTACGTTAGAACCCTAGAAA
The DNA here is from genome assembly GCA_038502395.1 of Dittrichia graveolens. NCBI lineage: Eukaryota > Viridiplantae > Streptophyta > Magnoliopsida > Asterales > Asteraceae > Dittrichia > Dittrichia graveolens. Next base: position 10,323,521 of record JARJIL010000003.1, read on the forward strand.
CTGAATCCAAACAAAGATATACCTGCAACGAACACGAATAGGTTTGTACTAAAAACTTGGACTTGAAAATGCTTTATTATTTAATCTTCATCCATCTTGATTTTCCTACAACAAACGAAAGGAAACATTTCAAACATAAATCAACAGATCATGAAGAGGAAACATTTAAAACAAATGTAAATACAGGAAACGTAAATCAAAAAGGAATTTCAGGGGATTCGAGAACCCTATGAAGCCCCAAATTGATACAAACAGAAAACAAATGTAAATTCATTGGAGCTGGCATACCTGGGGTCAGGGGCTGCGTGAACAAACCTGATGGAGCAAGAAAGTGAGGTGGCCGGAGTTTTTGGAGTAAGCGAGGTTGCCGGAGAAGAAGAGGGGACGGTGAAGCGGCGGCCTGCGTATGAATAGACCTTGATTATTTTTTCTTTTAAATGTAAATATACCCGCGTAATGCTGCGGCGATAAATAGTTTTTTATTTATAATATTTCGCTTTCAAGAATGTAATGATATGTTATTCGCGCGAGTCAATGTCACAAAAAAGTTCTCTACAGTAATATGTACGGTTTTTTTTTTCAAATTTTCTTTTATTTATATTTAACTATTTTAGAAATTTTAGAAATAAATTCTAAAAGACAATAAAATAAGAAAAAAGATTTATATTGATGAAATAAAGAAAAGAGTTAATAAGATTTTAAAAATTATGTTAATGTAGGTGGATAATTATGTTAGTATGAGAATATATTTTGAATAAAGTTAAAGTAAATTATGAGAAAATAAAATAGTTAAAAATTGAGTGGATGAGATTAATTTAGATTAAATGAAGGGTCAAGATTTATATTGATTGAATTTTAAGAAGTCTTAAAATTTAAGAGAAGAGAGGATGTTAAATGCTTTATATAGTAGTATAGATAAGTATCAATTTATATATAATAGCATGATATGCGCGCAATGCGACGGCAACGAATAATTTCTACTTGTTAACATGTTTATTTTCAAGACGTATGGAGTATGATATTCAAGTAATATAGTAACGACGAATAATTTTCGTTTGATGACATGTCTATTTTCATTATTTTTTTTACATTTTCTTTACTTTTTTGTTTTCCATAATTGAAAAAAAGTTACGGAAATAATTTTTAATAATAAAGTTAATTTGTATTGGCTTTGACTTTTAAAAATTGTATTGACTTTGATTTTCTTAAATATGTAAAGTTTAGTTATTAAAATGTAATATAAGAATCTTATTAACTATATTTAATAGTTACTTAACTTTTTTTATATGAGGGGTAGTTTAGTATTTTTAAAACACTTAAAATTTAAGAGTTTAAGCAAAAGGCTTAAATGCTTTATAATATAGTATAGATTAACGAAGAATGTTCAAAATAGTTTATACTTAATTCACAGTCCAAAGGATTAATTTTAGCCTTTGGATTACATCAATAGTCCAGATTGCATTTTAAAAATTTGGACGGAATGACATTTTCGTAATTCACATGTAATGCTTTTACAAATTACATGTGATGCTTTTACAATTACATGTGATTGTATACTAAATCGTCTGTAATTGAATATTAAAACTTTAAGACCATGTTTTTTAAATGGATTTTATCGAACACAACTCATATATTAATATACAAAACATACAAAAAAATGAACTAGTTATTACGAGCCCATATGTTACGGCGCAGTTATAAAGCATGCTTTTATGAAGTGTAGATTTTTTATTTCATATAAATAATTACACACGTCTAATGCTATATCATATGTTTATTATCGAGACTTGAATCTATAATCCTAAGGTTTGGGAGTACTTTTTCAAACTTCAGTACTAATAGGTTAAGACCCTTTGATAAAGTGTAGTTTTTTATAAACATATTCACTTGAGACACAAGTCTGTAAATATTCGGTAGTACACAAATCAAGCACGATGGACTTCATGCTTTGTGTGAAGCGTTTAGCTACATGCTCATAGGAGTCCTCACTAACTGTTATGACAACACCAATTTCTTTTTTATTTTTATTTTTCTATAAAAACATATAATATTTATAAAATAAATACTAGATTGATATTTGAATAATTCATTAAAATAAAATAAAATAACTAAATTTCCATTAAAATTAAAATACTTCAATACTTCTTAAAATTCAATTAAAATAACTAAAATACAATAAAACTAGATTAATTATTTTTGAAAATTGATCCATCTTGATTGTGAATCGAAGTTTCCAAATGTGCCCGACGAGATCACTCCAAATGTGCTCCCTAGTGTTTGATATTTGCGAACTAAATCTCTTGTTAATAGAACGACTCGAGTTGTTGATTTGAATTTCCATACCATTATTGTGGTCTTATTGCGTATCATTGGTCTTTGACAATCATGTTATGCAAATTTATGCAAGTGCACATGATTCTACAAATTCTATTGATGCTGTGTTTTTATGCTGAGTTTTTGTTATTGCCCAATGATCTTGAAGAAGACAGAATGCTCGCTCGATATATTTTCTTGCACTTTCTTATGCTTTCTAAAACTTCTTTCTCTTCGGGTCTTGTGAAAACAAAAAAAACAATTCACAAACATAGCACACTTAGGATAAATGCTATTAGCGAGGTAATATCGTTTTTTATACCTTCTTCCATTTACCTGAAATGGAGCATTAGGAGCGGTGTCATTGATGATATCATTAAACAACGGTAATTGGTTTAGAAGTTGATGTCGTTGTTCGATCCTGCAACACCAAAATAAGCATGCCAAGTCCACAAATCATATGACGCAACTACTTCAAGTATGATTGTAGGATAACCATGACCACCTCTTGTAAATTGAAATTTCCATGCATTAGGACACCTATACTACGGCCAATGCATGCAATCAATGCTTCTAAGCATCCAACGAAACCCGTGAATTTCATCGTGTTTACTATATAACCATTGGATGCTATTGTATGTCGGTTTCCTCAAGTAATACTTCGAATATACATTTACAAAAATTCTCTAAAGGATCACTAATAGTCCTCTCACCCATCTGTAGAAACTCATGAAAAGCATCAACACCGGACGACATCCATGCATTTTTGAATGATAATAAAACCAAGGTGACGTGTTGGAATTTGGAAAAACAATTTCTTGCTCATCCGTTATCTCCGTCTAAAATAAGTAGACTATTGGCAAAATAATCCATATTAAACGATCACCGACACCGTCTCTATCTCTCTGAATCTATTGTCGGTGACATGTTACTATTTGTCTTGAATTTTCGGCCTCGTCTTCCAATATTTGGGCCGCTAGCCCCATGACTTCAAACTTTCCCTTGTCGGATGAATTGTCAATCAAATTGAATGCTTCCATTTGTTTGAAAGGGATATAGAAATACGGAAGCATGTATATATACATTAAAGTGTTGTTTGAATGTGTATGTATTCTGCGGTTTGGAGAAGGGATATATATAATGTTGATTAAACAAAAAACAATAACGAGGAACTCACATCATTACCACCACAAGTCCCAACAAGGCGTCCTATAACATGTACATTACAAATCGGTCGCAACAGGTATAACGAGCTCAAGACCTCATAATGGTTCGTTTTCCTTCGTTATAGGCTATAACGAGCACCCATTGCGGGTGCTCTAAAAAGGTTTACCAAATTACTAACGAAGTAACGATTGTTAGATACATTATGTAACCGAACAATGCGTCTGTATGTTTGTGGGATTCTTTTGCTTGTTGTTTTTCATGTTGTTGTAGTGTAGAAACTTCATAATCAGTGCGTCCTTTTAGGGCAGGACTATTAAGTTAATATGTATTTGTGATAGACAATTTAATGGAAGCTTCTTCAAACAGGTGAGAACACAAATGGGAGTGGCTTGAACTCTGTGACTGCTGATGGAAGAGATGAAGTTGATGATTATGCCAATTTTAACCTGCTCTGCTTTGGAAATTCAATCATTCTAAACTTACAACCATCACATCACAAGACTAAATAAACTCTCTTGTCTAAAGGTGGCAAATTGTCAACATGCACTGTGTTCAATTATGATATAGAAATGCAGCTCACTTGTTTTTTTTTATCTTAATCATCAAAATTAAGAAGATCGACTATGCTTGACATTACATCGAACAGTTGATGGGCAGTAGGAATTTGTAGCAAAGCTATAAACGCAGGAAAGATTATTTATACAACAATATTAAACATCATTCTTCCTTGTTAATTTTTTTATATGATTATTTTTATATAATTAGTAAACATATATAATAAATAATGACATTCATCTCAGAAAGACAAGTGTAAGAGTTAAAAAATTATAAAATAAATAATTTGATTACCATATGATTATTCAGACACTATCCACAAACAGGCTAAAGGGTCGTAAAGTTCTTATGACTCTGGCATGCATGTACTTGACATGAATGCAGCTTTGTTTTCTGTTCATCTGCTGGTTTCATTGTTTTCTTATAGTGTCTTCCTGGGAGGCGCTTGTACTAAACTTTCATGCGATTAAATAACATGTTGCTTACTTTTAAAAGAAACATTTGCCCAAGGGGATCGAGGATATCATGGTACATGATCATCTAGCCATGTTAGCTACATACTTTACTCCACATATTTTCATTATATATATAGGGAAAAGTTCATTTGAAAACCGTTTTTATTGCGAGAACCAATTTTAGCCGTTCATTTTGGATAATAGAATTCATGGATGAAAAGCGTGAGGTGATTGAGTGTGGCAGGATGCATGTAAGGAATTCATGAGTGGGCAATCCAATTGAAGGAGGGGGAATTAGATGGCTAAGATTGGTTATCGCAATAAAAACGGTTCTTAAATGAACTTTTCACTATATCTTACTTCTTTATAATACATTTACAACCTTAATAACTCTTAATTTTAAGTAACTCGAATGTACTAAAATACCCCTTCTTAATTATTTTATTCTCTTTCCTAATTTACTTTAACTTTTAAATTAAATACCCCTTTTAACTATTTCATTATCGCTCCTAATTTACTTTAACTTTTTATATCTCTCTAACACTAAAACACTCTCTCATACAAATACAATTATCCACCCACATCCATAATTTTCAAAATCTTATTAAATTCTCCCTCCTTATTTCATAAATATAAATCTTTTTCTTATTTTAATGTCTTTTAGAATTTATTTTTAAAATTAATAAAATAGTTGATACAAATACAAAAAATTAAAAAGTGACATTGTACGATATTTTTTCATGATATTGAATTGCGCGAATAACATATTATTACATTTTTAAAGTAACATGATGTAAAATAGAAATTATTTGCCGTCGCAGCATTGCGCGGGTACCTTGCTAGTATATATATATAGATAGATAGATATTAGGGAGGGTTCAAACGAAAACTGTTTTTCGTATGAGAACTACGAGAACCAATCTTGGTCATTCAAGTGGTAAGTGGAATTCATGGATGGAGAGCGTGTGGGAGGAGGAATTGGACGGCTAAGATTGGCTCTCGCAATAAAAACGGTTCTTAAATGAACCTTCCCTTATATATATATATATATATATATATATATATATATATATATATATATATATATATATATATATATATATATGCAAAAGTTCAAACGGGAACTGTTTTTCGTACGAGAACCAATCTTAGCCGTCCAATTCCCCTTCCTTCAATTGGATTGCCCACCCATGAATTCCTTACATGCACCCTGCCACACTCAATTCCCCGACGCTATTCATCCATGAATTCCATTATCCAAAATGAACTGCTAAGATTGATTCTCGCAGTTCTCGTACAAAAAACCGTTCTCGTTTGAACTCTCCCCATATTTTAATATTGTTTTTTCTAAGTTGGAGAGAGAGAAAAGAGGAGTCGTAGCTGGCTCGACACACCTCTCATCATCACCTCCATGACGACGTCATGTTACTAGCATTCGTAATCAACCCCCTCGTCACCCAATGTCATGGAGCTTACATCGGTATATAACCGTTCAAAATTTCAAAAAATCATCAAATGCAATGGCTAAGTGGTACCTCCTCCAACACTACAAATATAAAACATATGTTCTCAAATAAACACACAAATCATGGCACAAAAATGAATTTATATAATGAGAATAGTTTGCCCTTTTTATAGGGAAGATGAAAATGTGGATGCATTTGATCATTATACCAAGGGAAATTTTCATTACCCTTTGTTGAGAACAGCTTTTGTTCTCATCAATTTGCCGAGCAAACAAATAACAATCATATTTTTGTACCTCTGGTTTATTTCAAGGACTAAAAGGGGAAAAAGGAATGGCCGGACTCGAATAGCTTCTCCGGAGGCAACCATGGAATCAGTATCCCCAATAATCATTTCTGATTTCATTGTCAAATTTCTTTTTTAATTCTGGATGTTTCTCAAAGTACTCATCAGCTGTCATAGTACTTAGTTTTTTCTGTTACAATAACAAAACAAATCACCATCAGAAATTGATTTTATTATCAACAAAGTAGAAAAAATTGATTTTATTACCTTAAGTTCTTGGACATCAGCGATTTCTTTCTCCAATCTTTCAGATTCCTTCAGAGATTTCTGCTCAGCCTCTTTCAGTTCCACCAACTGTAATTTCAATAACACAACACTTAGCTTAATGTCTAAATCTATTAATTTTAATGAATTTAAAGTTACTGTTTTTAACCTTCATGTCAAACTAAATAACTATTAAAATAGATTATATGCTGCTTTGCACGAGTAATTGCTAGTTTCAATAAGATGGTTTCGCTATTGAATGAAAATGTGAATCCCCATAATACACTAATTCACCTTTTCTTCATATTATACCCGCAAACAATTTAACAGTTGATAAGCTTAACAGATAAAAAGATTAATGTGATTTCACACTTTCTACTATGATATCATGTCTTAGTGAAAAATTTATACTCCTACAACATATCAATTTTCCACATTTTCTCAATCAAATCGTCAATAACAATTGAACAAGCTAATACTACCATACTCGAGTCGTTCTACTCATTGTCCTATTGTCCCCAATGATCTTTAATGACAACTAGTTTGGTTAAATTAAACAAAAATGTACTAGATATGAACGAGAAATTGTTTTTATTATGAAATTGATAGGTGTGAAGATACAATGACCTATTTGTCTATTTTTGCCAGCAATAACCATTCTTTTTGTCAACTAATAATATATTTCATCACTTTCATGGCAGAAACATGAGGTTGACAAGAAAACACCCTTTACACTGAGAGCTATTAGAAATACCGAGCACAAGAAACTATGCATCAAATTTTTGCTACCATGCAGATGTTAGCAGCATTTTTCTTTTTTTCTTCTTTTTTTAAGGGGGGTGGGTGGGGTAAGGAATTTTTAAAAAGTGAAAAAAAAACCATAAATTTTGAATAGGAGTTCTAACCAGTTCATCAAACTTGGGTTTATACTTTGGAGTGGTAGAGTCTACAAACTTGGGGATTTCAACACCTGTATAGAGAGAGGGGAGCAATCAACCAGACTGAAAAAGAAGATTGTAAATTTAAATATTCTCACCAGTCAATTTACAACGAGAAATACAACCAAACAAAAACTTCGGGCTTCCATTGCTTGCAAAATGATAAAGGCTACATTACATATTTACATATTCTGCCTATTGTGTAATTCTTATCCATCACATCCCAAATAACACAAGCAGTGGAACCCTCTAAACCACAATGATGAAAATAGAAGTAAAATATAATGTCTACCAGTGGAGATAGACTATTATTTAGTGCTACAAAATTGTAAGAGCCTAACAGGTAAAACTTCCTGATAATTGCAATTTTACGTTCTTTGAAAGACAAACTTGCAGAATTGTTTTAACTTTAAAAAGAGGACTTCATCATTAAATATACAGAAAGATGTACCATTCCATTTAGTTAATTGAGTAAAATTCTGTAGTTCTTTATTTATAGGTGTGCAAGGAATAACAAAGTATCAACTTACTCTTGAAAGTATATCATATCATTTGTTTCAAAAGTATGTAATAACAAAACAATATCATTAACACTTAGGTGGTGATCATGGCAAGGGATGCTAAAGTCTTTCTAATGGGCTTTAACTGCAACATAGCAATAGCATACATTCATTTAAAAGCACACTACAGAGTATAGACGAATTTAGAGCAAGTAAGAAAGAGGCGTCAACACCGGCATACCGCCTTGGACATCTAGATTGTGTAGTTTCGGATAAGCTTCAAAGTTCCAACAAACTTTACTCCGTATACATCTATAGATGATGGGCTCTTTTGGTGTTATTTAAATATTACATTACTATGTAATCCCTCGCACTATCAAGAATTATAGATAGATCTATCCGCTATATAAAGGGAATATGCCACATAACAGTAACCAAGTTGCACTAGTGTTCCACCAAAGTCACCCAAAAAATGATCAATTGCAAAAATAACTTCAGTTTCAACAGTTTTCCACTCTTGTGAAATTTCACAAGAACTAGCTAAAATCAAGAGACCTATATGGAAGAACAGTGAAATCTGGTTGCTATTCAGTGAAACTTTTTTCGAGTTAACCTGAAATTACATGTAATTACTTTAAAAATCACTAATACTAATCAAGTTTCATAACTGTTTCATTTAGGTCGCTTAGTTTATACCAGTTACAAAAAGTTGCACAACAACAGAAAAATATTGAAATTTATGTGGTTTTTACAGTTGAAGAGAAGTTTGAGTGACTTCAAAGGAACAATACTGAAACTTGGTTAGCATATAATGTAAATAAATAAAGATCATTACAATTTGAAAACAGATTAAAGAGTAAAGACAGCAACTTAAGAACTACTCCCATGTAAGAAGATACCAACACACAAACCCGACCTTGATATCCTCATTCCTCCTAACAGCAACTTTGGTGGGAACTAATACCAAGATAAGATCTAACTCTAAATTAACAAAGAACTCACATTTCTTACATATGAGTGAACATCATGACAAAACAAGATATATGCAAAGGATAAAACATATTTGGAAAGCAGGACATACTATCATAATACTCTTTGTAAGAATCAACTATGCGAGATCCAAGTCCTTTTCTGTAGTACTCCCAGTCAATAGTTTCTGGTTCCTGAAATCCCCCATAAAAACAACTCCATAGGATTAACACCCAATTAAATCAAAATATAATAATGTTGACCATGAAAGCATACAAACTTAGATATTCCTGCATTTATTTGGGTTCTGATAATGGAAGCATGTACATAAAGAGTCTTTGGGTATATCAACGAATAAAGAAGGAGAAAAAATAGTAATAATAATAATCTTTTCACGATTAACCTAATTTGTACCTTTTAAGTTTACAAAAACCCATACCATCTATTAGAATGCAGATCTGAATCATTAATATATAAAAAGCGATGCGAAAACACAAAAACACGTCAGATTAGGTCTAGAGATAGGCGTGTTTGATTGATACCTGACTGAACTTAGTCTGGAGAGTGAAATTGACTTCCTCGAATGCTCGGCGGAGAGATGAAAATTCCTTACGAGCTTCTTCCGTGACGATCATCTTCGCCATACCATCCCAATCGATCGTCTTCGAAGCCTTGAACGCCACGTCGGCCACCTTCTTCCCTACTCCGCTCATGGTTACTTTCTCTCTCTAAACTTCTCAAGGTTATGTGTTTGCGGTATCAAATGGTATGTCTGTACTTTTTAAATCTAATATTGTATGTATTGTAGGTAATTATTTAATTTTTTATCGCAAAATAATCCGTAACATATTTTAAATCTGTTTGTGTGAGAAAGTGTGTTAGTATGAGAAAAAATATTTTAAATGAATAAAAATTTATATTAAATTAAGAGAGAGAATGAAATAGTTAAAGATTGAGTGAATGAGGTTAATTTAGATAGAATAAAAGGTCAAAATTTTGTCTTCATTGAATTTTATAGGAGAGAAAATATTAAATGATTTATATATTAGTATATAGATAGTTTGTGACTGTATCGTCACCAAACCTAGTTGATGTTAACATATCTGTTATAGTGCGGTGTTTTGCTTTGATAAACACCCTCTATTGATATAAAAATTCTGAATATTTCTTCCCTAGCAAGGTATTTCAAGAAAAAAAATGTAATCTTAGGGTATGTTTAGTGAAAATAGCTAAAAGCTGGTAGTTGTATATGTTAGTTATATATGTGTTTGACAAATTAGCTGATAGCTGGAGCTTCATAATGTAAAATAACCAAAAAAAGGACAAATTATAAAAATAGGAGGAATTATAAAAAAATTAAAGAGGGTATTTAAGTAATTTGGTATATAAAAAACTTCTAGCTAGTTTTAAAAACTAATTCAAGAAGCTTTTTGTTTAAAAGCGTTTTTATTAAAAAAACAGTTTTTAGTTTTTTCATTCAAATATGACTTGTAGCTTTTTCTTTCAAAACAAAAAACTTCCAGCTCCAAAAAGCTTCATACCGGACATAATACCCTTAAGCTATGTTAACATATGCAACTTTGCTACAAATATATCAACATTTTTCAATTTGTGGCACTTGGCTAAAGAGTTTAATGGTTAAAAGTCATAACATACAACCCCATTAAAATTCTAGTGTTATAACTTATAAGTAATTTTTCCAGACTCAATATTAGAAATGTAAATTAGTCAAACTACTCGTGAGCTACTTAAGCTTAGAATGTTAAAAGCTCAAAATAAGCCGAGCCTAAGCGACCTTTAGCCTAGACTAGGGCTCATTTATTAGTGTAAAGCTCGGCTCGGCTCGTTTAATCCCTACTCAATATTCACACTTGAAACGATTGTTTTTTCTCGCTTTTCACTCCCTCATTAAGTTAATATCATTAGGGATTATGGATGGTAATTTTTCGGTGGACACGAAACCTAACACAAAAGAGGAAATAGGTGACACGAACCCAAAACAAATCAAAAGTAGGTTGACATGAAAATAAATGGGTATTTTCTTAACCCTTATGATCTTCAAATCTCTATCCTCATCATGTTTCCTCATAATCTAGCATTAATCATCTCGTTGAAAAAATCAGCAAGTGTGACCAGAAACCTAAAGCGGCAATGCCCACAAATTGGTCAGAGAGGAAACAAAGAAAAAGCAATAGAATTATGCAGTGTTTGATGAACATTGATGACAAAAAGGTGAACCCAAAAGGCCAAATTCTAAACACAATTGTAAAATAAGGCTTAAAGATATATACATTTAAGTAACAAAACAGTAGGGGTAAACAAGCAAATGGTTAACGGTTGGATTTATCAGAAACCACGCAAAATGGCAAATCGCTATTCCAAAGAAGTGGTCAACTCTAATTGACAATTATAAATCCTACCAGAACCACAAATGCAACATAAGACAAGTATAGCAATTTCAGCGCCTATTTCGGCCATATATAATATTGCACTCATCCCAGATTGGACATCTGCATGTTGGCTTCTTCTTAACCCACTCGGCTCCACACGTGTAGCAAAACTCATATCCACATCTGCAATGTCATTCCAAGTTACAACTATGATTTACAAGTGAACCATGATAAACAACTGCCACATAAGCCTCCCAGAAGAGGTAAAAGAAAGTGTATAGTGATCAAACTAAAAATGATTAAATTTGAAATGCATAGCCACCAAAAAAGACAGAGACCACATGAGTAAAAGATGACTTAGCCCATATACAAGGAGATAACAAAAGAACCTCAAATTTCTCTCTTTGTGCCAAAGCAGAATTTTATAGATTCTTGGAGATGGTGGCTAAATCAGAATGATCAGTTCGAGGTTAAAAGCCTTCAAGCAATTCTTCACCATACATGGTTCGTGATGACAATGATATGATCAAAGACTCAAAGAAACAAGTTGGTGCCCAAGAAAATAGAAGTTTTCATGTGGAGACTCAAGTTGAGTAGAATTCCGGCTCGTGATCTTCTTATAGCCAAAGGTATTGATATTCATTCGGGTTAACGCCCTACGTGCAGTTCTTCAGTTGAGATATCGGATCATTGCTTTGTGTCTTCTGTTTATAGCAAGACGGTTTGGCTGAAGATTTTCAGTTGGTGGGGGCTGAATTTTCAAACTTTAATAAAGTGGATGACATCTTAGATATTTCTGATCACAATTCCTTCGTTGATAAGAAAACTTGATTTGGAAAGCGGTTATTTGGATAGCTTTTTACTTCATATGGAAGGCTAGAAATAGTCTTCTTTTTAAAGATAAAAAGCTGATGGTATTAAGATTTTCTTGGACATTCAAATTAAATCCTTTGAATGGATCTCTAGAAGAAATGGAAGAGCGTTGATCAATTGGGACTTATGGGAAAAAACCCCTGTTCAAGCATCGGTCATGGCTTTCAGCAAGGATTTCGCTAGATCAGGTTGCCAAGTGGCTTTCGAGTTTCTTTTTTGGGTGTTGTCGTGTCTTTTAATTATTCCTATTATTGAGCTTTATTTTGAGATGGTGTGATGCCTTCATTTAGGCTATTGTGGCATTCGTTTTAAGCTCAGAGGTGTTTTCTTTTCTTTCTTGGTGAGGTCTCTTTTCTGCATCTTGCAGAATTGAGTTTTGTATGTACTTTGGCTTTTCTTTTGTTTTATATTATTCTTTACTCGCTTTCAAAAAAAAGCATGCAGATCAGGATTAAACTATCAACTCGCGATAATAGCTAATTTATGGATATCAACTTTCATAATGGTTTCTAAGTTCAAAGCATATGTTCAACTTCTAAGCAGAGTGGGCGGGTTAGGTAATAGGTCAAAACAGTAAATCAAGTAAAGCGTAGTGTTGGTCAATCGGGTGAGGTCTCGCTGTGCTGACCCACAACACTTCTTTTTATCCATTTGACCCATATATTTATTAATTAAAGTTTTTAGCATGACCAATATGACATTTAGAGATAAAAACTAACCCAAATAAACCTATTTATATGTAAATGGGCCAAGATTGCCACCTCTATTTCCATATAAAAAAGGAAAAGGAAAAGAAGTAAGATGAAGGAGATGAGAAGACAATACCTGCAATAAATATGGTAGCACCCTGTAGCAAGTTCAACCAAATTTTGCACTTAGTACATTCGCGCCAACGATTTTTTGTTGCGAGAGATTTAAGTTTTGCCTCGTTAGAAGACCAAAATAAGGGAGACTTTATGTAATCAGAGCAGGTTATGTTATCATGCCAAGGTACTTGGCAACTGATACAAAAGAAACGATTACATTTTAAACATTTTCTCATTGTTCCTGATGTGGATGATGAAGCAGGTGTATATTCTTGCACCTCGGTTTTCGACATTAAAGCTGAACAATTAGAAAATGGGCAATAAACTTTCTCTGTCAGAGGAATAGAAGCTTCTTTTATCCGTAAGCTCATAATCTCATATAATTCTGAATCTACAAACTTCTTGCAGCTTTCAATTTCAATGCTAGACTTGCATTTCTCATGTGGACATTCAGGCAGCTTCCCTTGAAGCAACTTTGCTTCTGCATGCTTTCTCATACAAGAAAAGCAATACTTGTGCTGACACTTGTTAACAGAAAACATTTGACTACTGTTACCACATTCAAAACAAATTGTACATTGCTCAACTATTGACACGCCATCGGTGTCTGCCCATTTGCTTGCCTCAGAATTAATTGCATCTCTAGCTAGTTTATAAGCAAACTTGACATTGTTTTGATTCACGAGAAATGGGCTACAGTAAGCGAATTGTCTCTGAATAAGGTTCAGCTCATCAACCATTGTCACAATCTTGTTGTTTGTTGCTTGCACTTTACCAGTAAGCTGCAGTGACAAAACATAAATTACATGGAAAAAGAATTTCATAATATTTCGAAGGTGTTGTCATCCAAAATTTCATAATAAATTACATGTGGTACCAAAATCATGTTGCAACTTTTTCTAAAAAGAATTTTAAAAAATGAGCGTAACAATTTGCATCAAAACCACGAATAATCAACAGGGTTACACCAAAAATAGTTTTTCCAGCAAAATAAATAAGGTTAGTTGCACTATGAATAGACATTAATGATCACTAAATGGGAAGGTTATTACTACTTAGGAGCTGCTCCAAGTTTAATATGACTGCCTTTGCAATTCTCAAAGTCAAAAGCATCAGAGCATTACCATTCTGTTCAACTTTTCTAATATACAATCTATGTAGTTATAAGTCCCAAGTCAAAATCAATAATTGTTTGCTTAAGAAAGAAAAAATAATCAAACACTTGATTAACAAGAACAAATAAAAAGCCACAAGACAAACTTTTTCTCAATTAATTGTCACATTTCACAAGCAAATCAGAAGATAAATTTAAAGTAGAAACATAATTACATATAGGCTACAACATAATTACAGAAGTCTATAACATGAATAACCAACACATGCCCTTTAGTCATGAGTTAAAGAGGATGGAATAATGCATCACAAGATGTCCGTCATCAATGATCAATTTTAGTGATCTACTCTGCCCTCCATGTGATGGCTAGTGACGGATCACTCCTGTGACACCCACATTATGGCTATCAGGCTATCACACCCATTCCGAGCATTTTACTTTCTTTTTTTCAATTCCCAAAGGTCTCGGAAGCAACGGATTAAATTTTTTTTATAAGCTAGGTCCAGTCGTTACTGCAGGCATTTAGTGATGAGAGAGTAAGTTATTATATGCTGACTTGACAATTAGTAATGACGGTCATTACTATGATCTACGTCTTCACAGTGGATGTGGGACACGTCAAAGGGGGTTGCTAGAATGAGTTAACAAAAAGCATGGAATCGGTCCTAGAATGGGTTACCCAAAAATTACTATGATAAATGATTTGATAACTTGGTACAACTGTACCACTAACACCATTAAGTTAGTTGTTGTTACACTTTGTTAAATCATCAAAACACAAAAAGTCTAAAATAGTACAATGACCGCCTAAGAGTAACTCCAACCTTACTCTCTATAAGTGACTCTCTATCTCTATTTTTGATAGTACCATCCACTCTAAACAATCTTCCAACTCCAACCTTACTCTCTATTCAATACTTCAAAAGTGGGACCCATATATTTAATTAATATATATTGACCTATTGAGGAACTCTTCAAATATGAAGAATTGACCTCACATAAAATCATTTTACTTTCTATTTATTTGATATAAAAATGCATATATTAATCTACATAATAGAGATTTCATGCCCTAAACAAAGAAACTTACATATTGATAAACCGAGTTGCTATCACAGAAAATATGAAGCCTTTTTAACCCAAGAGAAACAGCAGCAGTATTCAGAGCTTCAATCAAAGCTTCAAGTTCCACTACATCACCTTCAGTTTTACGACTACCAGCGTCAAGCAAAAACGATTTCCGCGACTTAAAGATACAAGAATCGCTTGAATCACAAATCGCTATTCCAATTCCAGCAAAACACATTTTAACATTCATAACCTTTTCATTTATCACCAAACCCTTGAAATAGACCCTAAATACCTCATCAGTCAATGAAGATGAACAGGGTTTAGAGGTTAAAGAGGCTGCTATTGCCTCTTGTATTTGAAATTGAAAGGCGAAATCAACGTTGGAACCCGCGGCGCCAGCGGCTGTGAGTTTCATCGCGATTTCAGCGTCGTTGACATCCATACGGCACACGGTTACTTTTTTGTTTGTTTACTTTTAATTTTATTTTAACAGTGGTATTTATCTTCTATTTTATTTTAAAGGAAAATTTCATCCTATTGATTATCTACTTCCAATTTTATGTCAATACTATTTTTATATCTCAAATACAAGATTCAATAACAAATATTAAACATTAATAAAAATATATTATATAGTTATAAAACATCAAATAAATGATAATTAAAAAAGGCATAAATGGTGTTAACACTTATACTTGCGGTGAAAACGCCGTTGGAAGGAGAGAGGAAGGGTAGATGTGAAGGTAAATTGTGGTATCTTGATACAAAGAGACTTGATTATATATTTTTTATAGAAGCAATCGATAATTATGGTTGTATTTAGGGGCAATAAGGTCAAGTAATCCTTAGTTATATTAAGAAGAATTTAAAATAATTATACAATGTTTTAAAATGATAAAACTAATAATCTGGTTAAATATTATAATTTGAAATGCTATAAACGATAAATATGATTGAACAATATTTTGAGGTTTAAAAAGGGTCACATAAAAATACTTTTAAAAAAATCAAAATTGAATTTCAATTTATATCAAAATGGATAGTTCAGATTTAATTTTTATCCAAATCAATGGTTATGATTGTTAATAGAGTTCATTTAAGTTAATCTTTTATTTATATATATATATATATATATATATATATATATATATATATATATATATATACACATATATATACATTAGTATCGTACCCACGCAATACTGCTTCAGTAATATTTTATGTTCTCCAATATGTTGTTTTCAATATGCTTTTTATAATTGTTATATACTATAGTGTTTAACATCATAAATAAATAGATATTTATAATATACTTTTAACCGCTTCGGTATTTATATGTAGACAAAGTATTAAGCTAGGTCTTTACCTATATATGAATTACAGGTAAAGAAAAAGAAACAAATAATCAGAAGATATTTTCACAACATAAATTTAATATTTGAATTTTATTATTATGTTATATTTTCACAACTTGAATTTTATTCGAAAAGCAAACAGAATTTATTGATAATGTCTTAAAGTTTAAGACCACAACAATACAAGTCTACAAGAGTCTTACAAATAATCATAATACTTAATTAATACAAACCTTTTAAAAGTTAAAAAAAAAAAAAAACCATATAAATAAAGAAGAGAAAAAGGACACTTCTCCACTTTCTTCTGTGAACTGCAAATCCACTTGCCAGAAAGAAAAGAAATCCCTATAAACTTCAAAAACACATCATCTTCTGCTATATGATGATATATTAGCCATGACCTCAATAAGTACTAGTACCATCTTTTGTTAACGCAACTGCAGACCACACCCATATTGGAAACCCGAAATTACTTTCTGCTTTTGCCAAATCCAAACCCGATTCACCTGACATTTGATGCTCATCAAACAGCACAACCCATATATATGGAATGAAAGAAAGAGTTACCGGCTGCTTTAAGTCCCGCTAATAAAAGTTCCTTTACGTGTACACAACCATTCATGAAAGGCACTCGATTTTAACAATCCAATGCCAACACCACGACAGAAAAACTCCCAGGCTCAAGATACATCTGTTTTTTCAACAAACAAAATAGATTAAAGCAACAAATTCTCATGAAAAAAAGGAAAGATCTAGGATGATGAATTAGAGAAGCACAGGCAATGTGGTTATCAACTCAGATTTCTCCAAAACCACACAAATTAGCAAAATGTTTTCTTCCAAATGCCACAATTACATGCAACTCCTGCAGTAAAAGTTGTACACTACTATCAGTTTGACCACAGGCCAGGACCCGTGCACAAAAAAGGCCAGCATATGCACGATGCAGGTCTAGTAAGTTTAACCATACAAAGAAAACAGAAATAATATCAACATAGACAACTATCATTCGTTTCACAAGTTAAAAGTCGGGTTATAGGATCCATCATCAACGCCTATATATAATGTTGCGCTCATCCCAGATTGGACACTTGCATGTCGCTTTCTTGTTAATCCACTTAGCTCCACAAGTGTAGCAAAACTCATATCCACATCTGCGATAACATTCCAATTCCAAGTTACAACTATGATCTATAAGAAGCAAAAGCTATTTTTATTATTCTTTTTTGGAATCAAATTATATTTTCCTCTTATGAAAAAAAATCTACTTTTTGTCTCGATATTTTGCCAATTGCTCTTGAACTTTTTATATTATAGTTATAACTGAAGTTAGAAATATTTTTTGGTCAGAACTCATGTATAAAATCTATCAAACAAAATATGTTATAGAAGATTCTATATCTATAGCTCTAAACAGAAATTCCAGTGTCTTCATTTTATATACTAGTTTCCAACACATGTCTACATAGATAACGAATTACACATGACAACATGATTATACAAATTCTAAAATTTATAAAAAACGAGTTGAAGCTAAACTATAACATAATATTCATTAGCAAAATAAGCATGGGAAATAATTGCGACGTAACCCTTGCTTCCCAAATACGTGAAAATGAGAAAATAAAAAGACGGCAACAAACTTATGGAAATTGGAAATTCCCAAGTAAAAGTCACCAACACGAATAAGAAAATACCTGCACTTAATATGGTAGCACCCTGTTGAAAGTTCAACCAAATTTTTGCATTTCTTACACTCACGCCAACGTTTCCTTGTTGCAAGAGACTTGAGTTTTGCGTCGTTAGCAGATTGAAATGGGAACTGTATCATGTAGTCTGAGCAGGTGATGTTATCGTGCCAAGGTACTTTGCAACTGATACAGAAAAAGCGATTACATTTCACACATTTTCGCATTGCAGTTCCTCCAGCTGCGGTGAACGGTGAAGTAGTGGTATATTCTTGAACCTCGGTCTTTGACATTAAAGCTGAGCAATTCGAAAACGGGCAATAAACTTTTTCTGTTGGAGGAATAGAAGCTTCTTTTATCCGTAAGCTCAACATGTTAAATAATTCCGGATTTAAAAATTTCTTGCAGCTTTCAGTATCAAGATTAGACCGGCATTTCTCGTGTGGACATCCAGGCAGCTGCCCTTGAAGTAACTTTGCTTCTACATGCTTTCTCATACAAGAAAAGCAATATTTATGCAGACAGTCTTTAACAGAAAACATTTGACCACTGTAGGTAGATTCAAAACAAATCACACATTGCTTGAGTAAAGTCTTGCCATAAACACTTTCTGCAAATTTAGTGGCCTGAGAACCAATTGCATCCCTTGCAACTTTATTCGCAAACTTGATATCGCTTTGCCTCACAAAATATGGGCCACAGTAAGCAAATTTTCTCTGAACAAGGTTCAATTGATCAACCAATGTCCCAATCTTGTTAGTTGTTGGTTGCCACTTAGCAGTAAGCTGCATTGACAAAGGTAACATGAATCAAATGGAGCATAGTTACAGACAAAGAAGATCTAATTAACAAAGATATATTAAATGGAACAGGAAAAAGACGAGGCTATAACAGCTTGTTTTTCATATAGTTAAGAAAGCAAGAATTTTAATCTAATACACAAATAATCAACAAATATTCTGTGATTTGAAACTTCACTTTCACGTAAGATGTCAAAACCTGGAAATTACACGTCCATTATTCCCCAACTGATCATATTATATACACATGAGAACCAGTTTTATTGTGAGTACCACGAGATCCATTTGTAACCATTGATCATAATTAATCAAAGATTAATATTACTTATGGCAACCATGTAATTAATTAAAAACACAACCATCATTTTCACTTTCTTTAAATGCCGGAGGGGTATTTTAAGCAAATTGCATAAATAAAGGAGAGGGGGGGGGGGGACGGACTTACCCCCACTTTCTTAAAACTAAAATAGTTACCAAACGCAAAGGTATTAAAATACGAAAATTATACTAAATTAACGAGAAAATTATGCCCTTTAATATGACATCCATATTACTATACTTTTTCAAAGAATTTTTTTTTCATTTTTGCTAGGTTTTTTTTCCAATACAGCATCAGATATGTGCACATACCACTCGCTTTTTATCGAGCACAGGTGTGGATAGGTGCACATGTGCATATTATATTAGATTTTTTCAACACATACATATGCATAGTGCATATGTGCACAACCCTATTCATACTACTAGATTTTCTTTTAGCACAGGTGCATCTAGGTGCATATATGCACCATGCACGTGTGTATCTCGTACATATATGCACATGCAAATGTACGCCTAGATACATGTGTGCAAGTGTAACTCAAAGTTGGTTTAGTCAAACTCATTGCCAACTCAAAAAATTCTAAAAAAAAGGATCTATGGGGTATATGTACTTAATATATAACTCAAAAAATTCCAATAAAAATATAAATGATTGTGATTAATAAATAGAGAAAGAAGTAAAGGAAATACAGAAAAAAGTAATTCTTGCTATCTATAAAAAAAGAAAGTAAAAAAAAAAGCACATAAGCGCATGGAAAAAAATTTGTCACAATTTTCATGAAAATAAAAAAGAATTCAGGGGTAATACCAAATTGCGGCGCACACAAAAATTGGCCATAACTATTTTTTTTTATTACAAGTATGCCTTTTTTATTTAATTTAATTGATTAAGACAAGATAATAATTTATTGGTCCATAATGGTTCTCGCGGTTCACGCAATAAAAACGGTTCTCAAATGAACTTCTCTCTATACACACACACACGTATATACATACATATATATATATATATATGGGAAGGTCCTTTGAAAACCATCGTTACTACGAATACCACGAGAACCAATATTGACTCGTGATTAAAATAAATCAAATCGACAATAAAAATGACAACACATTAATGACGCATTAATAAAGGGTATTTTGGGAAAATCAACCCTCGCACTTTGATGAAGGTCCACCTAAACGCGATTCACGATTGAAAAAATATATAAAAGACCAAAATAGCCCTATTAATGAGCATTAATAAGGGATGTAAACAAGTCGAGCCGAGTCAAGTTTTACACTAATCGAGCCAAGCTCATTTAAAATCACAAAAGCTCGAGCTCGTATTTTGAGGCTTGAGCTCGGCTCGCCGCTCGCGAAAGGTTATACGAAGCTCATGATAGGCTCGCTAAAGCTTGTGAATTTTTATTTTTTCATATTTAATGATTTAAGGATATATAATATAATTATATATGTAATAAATAAAAAATATAGAAATATATTATTTAAATCAAAGCTCGATTAAGCTCGCAAGCTTAACCGAGCCCAATACACAAGACTCGGGCTTGTTTAATACGAGAACCGCGAGAACCAATCTTAGCCGTTTATTTTGGATAATGGAATTCATGGATGAAGAGCGTGGGGTGGTTGAGAGTGGCAGGGTGCATGTAAGGAATTCATGGGTGGGCAATCCAACTGAAGGATGGGTAATTGGACGGCTAGGATTGGTTCTCGCGGTTCTCGTAATTAAAACGGTTCTCAAATGAACTTTTCACTATATATATATATATAGGAGGGTTCATATGAGAACCATTTTTATTGTGAGTATCGTGAGAACTAATCTTGGCCCTTCATTAAAAGAAATCAATGGCGAATAAAAATGACGCATTAATGAGGGGTATTTTAGGAAATTCAAACATCGCTCTTTAATGACGGCCTACCTGAACGCAATTCACGGTTCGGAAAATATATAAAAGATCAAAATACCCCTATTAATGAGTTATTTATGACCATTAATGGTGGTTACAAATGGTACTCGCAGCAATAACGGTTCTCAAATGAACTTCTCTCTCTCATATATATATATATATATATATATATATATATATAAGGGATGGTTCATTTGAGAACCATCCTTATTGCGAGTACCGCGCGAACCAGATTAAAATAAATCAATTGCCAATAAAAATGACGGCTCATTAATGAGGGATATTTTGAAAAAATGAAGTCTCGCACTTTAACAACCACTTTAACAACCGACACTTAGACACAATTCACGGTTGGAAAAATATATAAAAGACCAAAATACCCCATTAATGAGTCATTAACAAGCATTAATGGTGGTCACAAATGGTACTCGTGGTAAGAATGGCTCTCAAATGAATGCCGAAAGAGAAGACTAGGCAAGAAAGCTTCGGCATGACCATCAACCCGCTTATCCCCTCTTATCGGTCTCAAAATTAATTCCACAATTGATCATATGCAACATAGAAAACTCAGATGTCTATAATTTAAGTAGGTTTTGTATCATATATCAATGTCAAACACTTCGGTGATTACCAATTAACTAAAAAATCATCCATTGGGTCACAGATTGATAGACCGAATTGCCAAATGAAAACGGATCCTAGATAAGGTTTCATGCCCCAAATATAAAGACTTACATATTGATAGACCGAATTGCTGTCACAGAAAATATGAACCCGTTTTAATCCAAGAGTAACAGCAGCATTGAGTGCTTCAATCAAAGCTTTAAGCTCCACCACATCACCTTCGGTTCTACGATCACCAGCTTCAACAGGAAACGATTTCCCCAACTCAAACACGCAGCAATCACGAGTATCACAAATCGCCACCCCAATCCCAGCAAACGGCATTTTAACAGTCATAATCGTCTCATCACTCACCAAACCCTTGAAATAGACCCTCAAAACCTCATTATTCGACGCCGGCGACAATCCGTACGGTTTCTCGAAGTAATCACCAGTATTTCTCCACTCATTCTCAGGAACATCAAGAATCTGGCGAGCGAAGACCTGATCATGTATAAAACGGTTAAGATTTTGCTGCATGTTTCTTGTTTCCGCTTCAACCAACTCCCGGTCACTGCGTTCGCGCTCAAATTTGTCGATTTCTTCGGCGACGAGATGAGCAATGCCGGAAGGGGAGTCGGTGACTTCATTTAGGAGGAGGAATGGTTGAGGGGAGGAGGACGATGATGAAGAAGGTTGAGAGGTTGAAGAGACTTTAATAGCCTCTTGCATTTGAAGTTGGAAGGCAAAATCAAGGTCAGAATCAGCGGCAATCGCCGCCGTGAGTTCACGGCGTTGCTCGGAGAGGAGGACCATGAGTTCACTGTCGTCGACGTCCATGATGTGGCTATTGTCAAAGGGATGGCCGAACAGAAATCATTTACCTCTATATTTTAACCTAATTCCGATGAAAGTTAGGGTCGGTTATTTTTAGAGTGAGATATGTATGCAACACGATTAGACACAGAGTGTTTATCATAAAACCTCTCTCTATAATCTATATTCTTACTCTTTTTTATAACATAATTCTCGATACTTGTTAAATCAATATTATTATAATATATTTTCTAAACATTTTAAATTATTTTTAATTATAACAGATGAAAACTTAATCTTATAGCTCTTTAACTGTAACAATAATAATCGTTGACTTGTACAACAAATACAATCACATCTTTTCGTATCATAATATTACGTTTATGCCGTCATGTTCATCCTCCTTCGCGAGTAGAGGCTTAAAAGGCTAAACATTATTACCCTTAGACAGAAGAACTCAAACTTCCTGTTTAGACAAACCTTAACATGTACCCTTATATGGCATTTAGTTCGCAGAATATTTCTAATGGAATTTAAATCTCTAAAAGAATTGAAATCTGTCAGAAATTGAAATATGAATCTGTAATCTATTTGGCTGGCAAGAAATGGAATTGGAATCCATTTTCATATTCTGTTTGTTTCGCAAATAATGTAGATAGATTTGATTTCAGTCATGTAAAATGGCAAAATAACTCTTCCTGTTTTTTTTACCTAATTTTAGTTTGTTTTATAACTTTTATGTAAAAATATATATGTTATAAATTATAAAATCATACTAATAAACATGTTAATAAACATAATAAGTTAGAATCATTACAATACAAATTGTCATAAAGTTACCAAAATAATCTAGTAATCTTTCGATACATCCAATTGAAGATATACTTGGGATGATTTTACCAAAATAGAGTTATTCAAAACTTACATATTCAAAATATCAATCATCCTAAAAACATCCCAATTCATTATACTACGCTTCCAAAATGTACTTGACCCAAGCCTCCCTATCGCTTTCTTCCAATTGCCAAAAGTTTTGTATGTTTATAGAGTCACCTCTTATCTTGGTCAAATCTTTGAACTTCTCAAATTGAGTTAGTGAATTCATCTTTAGAATCTTCGGAGGGATCTTCTCACTCAATTCGTTGATCTTCATGTCAAACTTTATACCTTGGCTCAAATCTTTGATATTTCTTTGAGACTTTCTGTTATCAACCCAACCGTATTGTTAAATGCGTCATCGACTCGATTCTTCCTTTTCCTCAAAAGAACACTCAAGGAAGTCTCATCAGGTTGCACGTTTGTATTACGGCTAACGACATTGTCTGAATCAAGCAAATCATCATCCGAGATTGTTCCAAGTTCACCTCTTGTTCTATCTCAACAAAATCTTTAGCTCTATTTCCTTGTGCCCGGTCTTTCCCAAAAACAATGCAAAGATCTTCATAGTAAGGAAATGTTTTGTTTTTGCATCTAGACGCATCATTATGAACCTATTTACCAACATTATTATTTATATAAAAATAAAAAAATGTAATATGTTCATTTATTCGCTTATTAAGTAACAATATATTTATTATAGTTCGTACCAGGATGTATATTTATTGTTTAAGACATGGTCTATCTCTATGTTTTTTAAACATCATTAAGGACTACAACAATATGCAAAACCACGTTCCACCATGTCAAAATCGATTATGTATGTTGTTGTCTACGATTTTGTGTTGTTAAACTAAGTCGGTACATTTTTCCTGCACATACAAATTCATATTGAAGATGATGAACAAAAAATCAGATTCAACATATTATATTCATCTTCCATTTATCCGATTCAAGAAAATCATATCAACATATTCTACAAATTAAGCCCACAAAATCAGCAACAGGTCGGTTGTAATATCAAAGCTACGAGTTCAAACTTCATTCTTAACAGTTGTAATATAACACGTACAAGTTTCAAATTAGATCGGGATCTCACCAATATCAAATCAGCAACAAAATCATTTTCAACAAATCAGTTCCAATACATACACAAATCTACCATTTTCCCACAAAATCAGCAAGAAATTAGTTGTAATATATACCTACAAGTTTCAACTATATTTTTAATAGCAACAGTTAACTTAAAATAAAATATCTAAGCATGACCAGTGAGAGAGCACGGTGACTGAAGAACAGCCGGCGATTGAAGGAGGAGAGAGAAAGGGAGAGAGGAGAGAGAACTTATTGGCAGGCGAGAGTGAACGGAGACCGAAGGAGATTGAACGGCGACTGAACGGGTAGAAAATGATGATGAGGACGGCAATGAACGGAGAGAGAACAAGCGACGAACGGAGAGAGAAGGCAGGGAAGAAGAAGACGACAATGAAAACGACTCGAGCCGGCTGACGACACGACTGAACGCCGACTTCCGGTGGCGGAAGGCAGGGAGGTTTTCTCTTCGAAGGTGAGTTGTGAAATTGTGACCGATGAGATAATATGTAGGGTTTGAAGGTATAGTGGTAATACACCACATTCCCTTATCTAGTGATCTTAAAATCCCCCCACTTCTTAATGGATTTTAGTTTCCTTCATCCAAGGGATTTTAATTTTCAAATATTCCATTTTCAATGTGCACCAAACATAGGATTTCATACGAATTGGATTTCAATTCCCAAAGAATCCTAAGGATTCCTTCAATCCAAACATCACCTAAGGAAAAATAGCCAAACCACATTTCTACAACAAATTACTATCTTATTTTTTACCCAATTCAATACAGTGATTGACAATCCAAAACTAAAACAACACAGCCACCACTTACTCAAGATCCTTTACAGTAAACCCACCATTGACTCACTTCAGATAAATATAAATTTTGAAATATGTCAAACAACCCTTAGAACCAAAAAATCATTACTTGTCTTGTAACTGGACTAACTTCAGAAATAATGATCATCAGATCCATAATCATAGCCATTATCATACTCAAACAAAACCTCATCATCATCATCCTCTTCCTCCTCAACATTGAAATCATCATCATCCTCATCGGTATTTACGATGTTTTCTTCATCCCAAAGCGGACAAGTGCATGTTGCCTTCTTGTTCTTCCACGCAGCTCCACACGTGTAACAAAATTCATATCCACATCTGCAAATATAAAGCCAAAATAATACATAGCAGCAGGCAACATGTTTGAATTCACATATCTAATCACATTTAAGATTATTTAAGCGCTTGCAACATCCTAATACATTATCTAATCACATTTAAGAGATTATTTATTAATAATGCAATAAATTCTTATCACAGAGTAGACTGTGCCTATTTGTTTCTCTGAAACTTTCATTCTTTCATCTATGCAAGAGTATAATATGGTTAATGAGAATTCAGCAATTCCAATAAATTATGGTCCATGCTTCTCCTTAGTCCTTACAAACTAAACCACTTGTTAGGCCACTAGCATCATCCCTTTTTTCCCTTTTTTTTTCATTTCTAATTATGTGAACTCCGCATTTCATCCTTCCTCACTCCCTCATGGTCTAGGCACAAATGCACAATGCCAACGAAAAAGAATTGAAATATGCTCACAGAAAATAACCCAAAACATACATCTAGATACATGATATGCATCATACCATGGCTTGGTTTGGAAAAGGAAGGATCCAAATCTCACTCTTTTAGACATGTTGGAACCATCGTACTCCCATAGGCTGCATAATGGTAAGTAGCTAGACATACCAAGCAAGGCCCGAATAGTCATGTCTAGCAATTTAATGATACATGATGGAACTGTATTATAAATTGTTTGTAAAAGGATGATGTTTTTAGACTAGACCATCTCCATGCAAATGCAAGTAGTATGCTAGTATTCTCTTCATCTCATGTGTGAATTAAGGTTTGTTCAGCGAGGTTGAATCTTATGGACACACCTACAGCTGTGAGCAGCAAAGGTTGCCATCTTATGGATTATGTATAATCTAAAAGGAGTCAAATCCAAAGAACTAGGTAAAAGGGAATGTGTCGAATATATCAAATGGGTCAAAAGCCGTCCAAAATCTAATTTAAATGCATACAACCTATCATCGTAAACATATATTTAACAAACACTTTATTTCTAAAGAAAAAATACCTACTACTGAAGTTGTCTACATTCTCCAGGTTTAAAAGAGATTAAGCTTAAAAGGATAAAGGAAACAACCAAATAATCTAAAATGAAGTAAAGCTTAGAAGTTAGAACATAGACAAAGGCATAGGCACCTACAAAGCTCAAAGAATTCTAAACACCAAAACATTGCAAGTAAGCCAGATCATGTAGAGGGACAACCACAAAGTTATCAACTTGCAACTAAGTTTGATTACCTGCATGTCATATGGTAGCAACCAGCTGCTAGTTCTATCATATGTTTGCATTTTACGCATTGACGCCACAAATTCCTTGCTGCCAGATTTTTAAGCTTTGATTCTTCTACGAGAGGATCAGGGTTTCTTCTCTTGTATTCTGCACAGTCCGTGTTTCTATGCCATGGAACCCTGCAATTAATGCAGAAGTTACCATGACATTTATAACATGTCCTAGCTCCATTCTCGTAAATTAATCTTGGAAGCCGAAGAAGTTCGGCTTTTGACATTAATGCTGAGCATTTCGGATAAGGGCAATAAACTTTTTCTGTCACTGGAATTGAAGCTTCCTTTAACTGCTGTCTCATCATCTCCGTCAACCTAGGTGTCAAGAATGATTTGCAACTTTCGAATTTCAGTTCAGACTCACAACCTTCATGAGGACATTTAGGCACCATTCCATGAAGCAACTTGACCTCTACATGCTGCTTCATGCAAGAATTGCAGTATCGATGTTCACAACCTTCAACTGAAAAAAACTGGTCCACAAATTTATCATCCAAACATATTACACAATTTTCAACTTTATCGTGGCTTTCCACTGCCTTGCTTATCTGAGAAACTATTGCTTCCCTCGCAAGTTTAAACGCAAACTTGACATCCTTCTGTGCAACAAGGGAGGGCTCACAGTGTCTAAAATTTTTACGGAGAAGATTCACTTGATCCACAAACATTTTAATCTTTTGTTGTTTTGGCTGCCACCGCCCATTTAACTGCAGTTGCCACCACAGTAAAGACAATTTAATAGATAGTTAGTGGCTTGTTATAAATGTTGTATGTAATTATAAGCTATACATTTAACCACAGCTTAACATCTTCTCTTTAAACCATTTAATTACTTAACTATATAAACAGAACACATTGGGGAATAAAATATGAAATATTTTATTAAGGAGGATAAACAAATGGCATCCGTGTCTTGTAGCAATTTAAGTACTGCCCAAAAAACTTCAGACTCAAGATCCAGCTTACAGTACAATTACCCCTTTCCAAAAGCACAAACATGACATATGTATGAGTTATGACCGTATGAGCTCACATATTGATACAGTGGATGATAAGTGCAATAGAATACGATTCTCTTAAGATCCAAAGCTGTGGCAGCGTTCAAAGCCTCAATCAACGCCTTCCCCTCCACACTCTGCCTACTCGTCCGATCATCTTTAAGTAAATCCAAAGGCTTCCTCATCTCAAAAATCAACTCATCCCTCGAATCGCATATTGCCACACCAATCCCCGCCAATGTCACTGTTTTCCGTGAAGGACCAACACCACGAACTAATTCCTCACTCAACAATCCCTTGAAATAAACCCTAAAAATCTCTGAACTCTCTGCACTATTCGAAGAAGAGCCCTCTCCGTACGGACGCTGGAAATTGTCACCTACGACCAGCCACTGGTCCTCCGGCATGCGTAAAATCTCTCGAGCAACTTGCTGATCGTGGATTCGACGGCAGTGATCTACATGCAATTTCTTCGTTTCGGCTTCGCTGAGCTTGCGGTCTTTAATTTCCGTCATGAATCTGTCTAGCACTAGGGTTTGGAGGTCAGTTAGGTTTACGCCGTCGTCATTCGTTACCGATTGTGGTTGCTGTGGAGATCGTAATAATGAAGTGGATGAAGAGGGTTGAAGAGCGAGAGACGCAGCCATGGCTTCTTCGAGTTGGATACGGAACGCTAGGTCGAGGTCGGACTCGATGGCTCTTGCCGCCATAAACTCGCGGCTTTGTTCGGCAACAATTATGCCTAGTTCATCCATGTCGTCGTCCATCTCCGAAGCTACATCCATCATCCGTAAATCGTAGTCTAGTATGATGCAAATTCTTAGGGATCGCTCCGGTTATCCTTTTCTTAAGGCATTCTAAAAACCTAAAACTTACTCTAGACGTATTAGGATATAATATAGGGAAAGATCACTAACCGTCTTTATCTTTATCTATATCCGTCATACGAACAACCTCCGCACCGTTTTCTGGAAACCCTCAATGGTACCGAACTCCCCGTCAAACACTGTTTGTCCGCGAAAGTATACAACTCAATATTTATTTATTTATTAGGATTAATTTCTTATGTATTCTTATATTTATCCGGTTACCAATAAATATTTTATATATTTTTTTTAAACTTTTCAAATATCATATTTATCTAAATTATATTTTTTATCAATTTTTAATTATTTTAAAATAATTATAATTATAAAATATAATTCAATGACTATTATATCCTGTTTTAAAGCTATTTATAAAACATCAAATATACCCTTACTATTCATATTTGTCCAAGTTATATATATACATATATATTTACTAGCATTGCACCCGCGTAATACGGCGGCATAAAATAGTCTCTACTTGATAACTTGTACGTTTTCGGTATTTACGTAATACGGTGACAACGAATAATTTTACATTGGTAAAATGTCTATTTTCTTTATTCTTCTGCTCTCAATCAACTCTTTTATTATTTTTAAATAAACTTTGAGAACAATTAAATAAGAAAAAAAAATCTTTACTTATAAAATAGAGTAAATTGCATGAAAATACAGAGTGTAAATTAATAATTTGAAACTATTTAAAATTAAGAGATTAAGCAAAATGCTAAATGTTTTATAATATAGTGTGTGTGTATATATATATATATAGAGAGAGAGAGAGAGAGAGAAAGAGGATGGTTCATTTGAGAACCACGAGAACCAATCTTAGCCGTTCATTTTGGATAATAGAATTCATGGATGAAGAGCGTGGGGGATTGAGTGTGGCAGGGTGCATGTAATAATTCATAGGTTGACAAACCAATTGAAAGATGAGGAATTGGACGACTAAGATCGGTTCTCGCAATAAAAACAGCTCTCAAATGAACCTTTCACTATATATATGTAAAAGTTCAAACAAGAACTGCGAGAACTGTTTTTAACATAATTAATGACCCATAAAAGCGGTTCTCAAATGATCTTTTAACTATATATATATATATATATATATATATATATATATATATATATGGGAGGGTACAAAAGAGAACTGTTTTTCGTTCGAGAACCAATCTTGGTCATTCAAGTGGTAAGTGAAATTCATGGATGAAGAGCGTAGAGGGATTGAGTGTGGCGGCAAGGTGCATGTAAGGAATTTATAGGTAGACAATCCAAT
The DNA here is from genome assembly GCA_038502395.1 of Dittrichia graveolens. NCBI lineage: Eukaryota > Viridiplantae > Streptophyta > Magnoliopsida > Asterales > Asteraceae > Dittrichia > Dittrichia graveolens. The sequence continues at coordinate 10,353,707 of JARJIL010000003.1, forward strand.
TGAATTAGGGGAATTTGGACAGCTAAGATTGGTTCTCGTACGAAAAACAGTTCTCATATATATATATATATATATATATATATATATATATATAGTCCTCTAATATTTTTTTGAATAACTTACTCTTTATATTTATGTAAGTGTGTGTACATGTATGTATATTTAGTATTTTATTCTAGTACTTCAAATTATATTTTATTCTTATTATTATTTAGTTTTTATAATTTTTATCTATGTTTGTTATCACACAGTACCCCATTAGAATTGGTGTTATAATATACTATTATATACTATCTTAACTTATTGTTGTTTACTACTTTTCAATGGTCAGCATTAATTTTACTCTTTGTTCATATAAACACATATTTAATTTCAAACTTTACTAAAACAACTTATCTTTTCTTCTCCATCTATTATTATGTTTCACGCAATAATATACAATTTCCGAATATTAGTAGATAATGGGTTATTTTATTTAATAGTTTGATTATATCCGAAATTAGATATGTTGTCTAATTAAGTTTAAATACGATACTGATCATCAGTTAATTAAGGTTAAGCAATTAAAAAATCTCTCACATCTTTCCTTCTTTATTTGTGTCGATTAAAAACACCAAACCGAAAGTTTATTAATTGTTATTAAAGCTTTGATATTTAAAGAAGATTATTTAGGGTTTTAAAATGTTTAATTGAGATTTGTTTGAATTTCTTTCGCAATCTGATTTTATGTAAAATTTTGTTTTTAATACTTAAGCAAAAGATTATTTTTGTTAAAACTCGTGTGTTCCAGTTTATTAATACGGTTTATTTTTTACCGTTAAAACCCAACATGAAATTGTATATTAATATATATGTAACATCCCAATTTTTTTTTGTTGAAATGACAAAAATCGAAATTCATATAATACGAAAGGATGTCATTTAGGATAGAAAAATTTATTGTATGAAGATTGAAAATATAATATCTGGATGATAATATAAGAGAAAAAAATATAAGTTGTATAAAAAAATTTGAGAATAAAAAGGTATTTGTATGAACTAAATAAAAGAATAAAAAAATTGATCATTGAAAAACGGAAAGAATATAAAATTAAATAGGATATATAACAAACTACCATATAACACCAATGAACGGTTGATAATTTGATATGCAATAACAGAGTATGACGATGCATACTAAAGATAATAAAATAAACTAATGAGAGTAATAGTAAGACTGTGTATATTAATTTACACACACACACACATATATATATATATATATGTATTAAATTATTGAAAAAAGGTTAAAATATAATCTAAATATTACATATATAGTAAATTATTTAAAAAAAATATTAAAGAACTAAATGTGAAACAATTAGAAAAATATAGGGACTGAGTTTGTGAAGTTATAAAAGGGCAAAATGATCATTTTAAAATTTATAACACCATCGGCGTTAGGTTTAATGACTAAAGGACTGAGATGGTGACAAATTGTCAAATTAAGGGACCGTCTTAGTAACTTTTTAAAATAAAGAAATTAACGATTTCTAATAAACCACAAGAACCAAATTAGTAATTCACTCTTAAAATAATGAAAACCAATAAATAGTTGATGGATATAAATCTAAGCCATTGATGGATGAATGTGATTGTTCATAATGAACACCAATGAATAGTTGATACACATCGATTATCAAGTATATATATATATATATATATATGTATATATATATAAATCTAAGCTCTTGATGGATGAATATTATTTTACTAGTTAGTTTTATCAAGGGTTATCTAAATTGGTTTTCAACTCATGTTCAAATTTTACTATATTTTTTACATGCATTTAAATTGAGCTTTTTTCGCTACATAGTTTAACTTTTATATATTTAATACAAGTTAATTACAAAATAAATTTTATATATGTTTGAACTTTTAAACCCGCATCATTAACTATATTAAGGCTCCTGAAGCTACAGGTTATTAGATCATGAATATAGTCTTTTTCAATCCAGAATTAACCCAAATATAATATCACATGTCACGTCATTTTTTCTTCATTTTCTATCTCTTACCCAAATTAACCCAAAACACCAAGTATCACTCATCCCAAATTAACCCAATATTTTTCTTACCGTTTTTAATTTATTTAATTATAAATTTGTACATTAAACAAAATAAAATATTTAAATAATTCTAAAAAAGTTAAAAGATAGCGAATAATATAAATAAATTTTTTTAATAATAATAATATATTTCATTCGTCTCAACCGTATAATTCTCTAATTCTTTTTTTCTTGGCTAACGTTGCCTTTAAAACAGGACCCGCAAATGCGAGCTAATGTAAAACTTGAAGTCTTTGTCGAATTGTTGTTGTTTTTGTAGTTCGACCTCGTTTTGTTTGACCAACAACGCTTTTTCCTCGACTTCAAGTTTCTTCATTCTATAAGTCATATTTTGATCTACCCACTGGTTGTACGTAGATATTTGGTCCAACAATGTATCATAGATTTAGGCCGATTGTAAGCTGGTACTTCGTGTACTTGTTGATGACCTCTTTCCTTTGTTTCTCCTGATGGGCAGTCGGGGATTCTCTATTTCAATCCCGTCGTCCTCATAATAATCATTGAGGATAAAGTTAATGTTTGCATCGGATGATGGGGTCGGTGGGTTTTGGCTCGAAGACGTTTTACTAAGTTTTTCGAGGAGAGGTCATCGGTTGTACTGTGCACCACTTTGGACAATTTTGAGGACGCTCCACGCTTTTTCATGGATGAAAGCAGTCTCCTTGTTATCCCCCCGATAACGGTAGTGCGCCAAACTTAGAATATCAGTTTCGCTATGACCGCTACGTCTTGTATTTATTAGGTTGTTGTAGATGCCAGCGAAAGACGTTATTTATTGTTTAGGTATTTTGAACTTGTAGGTCACTTGATGAACATTTCTATATATTCTACGTTGCATTTGAGTGTGAAACAAATTCTCGACTCTTCTCTAAAAACTATCTACACTTAAATAATAAAAATGGTAAGAATAGTAATATATAGTAATAATATGTATAATAATAATATATAGTAATAATCACCACAAGAATTCTGTCATTTTCTCGCGAACAAAATTTGTGGGTAAAGGATCTAAATTCGTGGGAAATTATCTAATACCCACGGATTACTCATGGAGTACCATGCATGGGTAAAACCTTCGAGGGTAATTTGTTACCCACAAATTATTTAGTCTGTGGGTATGTTTACCCACAACATTTTATGTGGGTACTTATGATTTTTTTGCGGGTAAATGGTTGACTAGATTTAGGAGATACCACGAAAATACCCACAAATTAAGTTGTGTGTGTTATGTGGGTAAGTTTGCCCACAACATATTTTGAGTGATTATGTTTTTTTCGTGGGTAAATGTTTGACCAAATGATCTAATACCACGAAAACACCCATAAATCATTTTGTGTGTGTTATGTGGGTAAATTTACCCACAATATTTTCAGCGGGTAAATGTTTTAAAGTTGTGAGTAAATGATTAAATGATTTTATAGAAAAATCAGGAGATACCCACAAATGAAGCCCTGAGTAAACCATAGGTGAAAGTACACATGGATAGTTGTAGGTAAAAGTTGTGAGTAAAGTTACCCACAAATAAAGGCATGCCTAAAATCAAGAGTGACTTTTTCTAAGTATTAGAATTATAATACATGCCTAAATTAATGACATGTACTATAAGAACCACATTATAAATAAAATCCTCATAATATAAACGACAATATTGTAGAAAATGAATTCAAATATAAATACTAAATCAAACAATCGGTCTAAATTGCCGTAAAAAACATAAGTCTAAACATATTGTAAAGTAAATAAATAAAGGACAAATAAACTTATCAATCATCCTTCATAACATCTAGATAGGGGTGTCATGATGATCTTCACTTGTATCCGCCTCGTGACTAGTATTTGGGTTTTGACTAGCATCCGCAGCACTTGGTCCTTCATCCCTATCCTCGTTCTCGGTATTAAAACCTACGGTTGAAACACCAACACGTTGGCACACAATCTCAAGAGTTTGCTCAAGTGATTTGTTTTTCCTAGTTAACTTTTCTACCCTTCTTTCCATTGTTAGGTACTTGTCCTTCCACCTATCATTTTCCTTAGAAGTTGTAGTCACATTTTCACACCGTGTTGGTTCACGTCCTATAGAGCCACGACCATACACTCTTCTTTTTTTCACCCCACCAGCCGCCTCATGATAAAGTGCAGATTCATTAGTAGCAGAAACAGCAGCTCCGGGTGCATGGTTTTGCTCGTGTGTTTGCCTTAGACGCAACATGTTATCCTATAATTATATATATGCAAACATGAGTAGTTACAATATTAAGAAGAATAAGGGAAGTCTTTGAAATCAAAACTTAATGAGTAGTTACAATATTAAGAAGAATAAGGTAAGTCTTTGAAATCAAAACTTACATTTATGGTCTTTGACCTTGCATTAATAAAAGTTCGGTTATCATGACCTTTGGTATGAGTATGCAAAAATACTTCAAATGGCGTAGGAGGACGCTTAAGTGTAGATTCCTACAACAATATACAAAAATTGGAGAGGTCAACAATAAGTTTCGATAACTAAATAAGTAAATATGCATTGAAGTACTCCCCCGATAGACTAGTTTAAATACTGAAAATGAGACGAACATAAACCGGAACAAAACAATATTACTAGACATCTTACATAGGCATTAAGCAAAATTCAATTAAGATCTCACAGCCCAACAAGTATTCATTTGTCTCGCCAAAGTTCATAGCACTTTCTTTTTAGAATTTTTTTACGGATAGTAAGATTAGATAAATGTAACAAAAAAAACTGCAGGCAAAAGTTTTAGCATATAGTAACTTATATATGCAGATACAACTAGTAGTATATGGATGTGTTTTGTCATATAAGTTATCAATAGATCTAATAATAAAACGCATTACATGTTAACAAAAGACATATATGATATACTTACAAGTTTCTTTGCATGCTCATGATATGAAATTGATCCACCGGTATGAGTTGATGAACCTTCACCTTTGAGACGATTTTGAGTATTTATTTCTCTCTTCTCCTTATACCTAGGTGTATCCCAATAAGCTTTAAAATCCATCCATGCATCCTCAGTCATGTATGGTGGTTTTTCACCACTATGTCTAACGTCTCTAAACATATCATTGTAGCGCAATGACGCTTTTGCATTCCATGCCTCCTTTACTTGTGTCTCAGACTCGGCATCCCATACATAATTTTTCTAATGAATATCCAAATTATTAATATTTATAGATTTGATATAATTCTCACAAACAAATATTAAAGAATAGAATGAATACCTTGAATTCTTCAAAGTAGAAACTTTTTGCAATGCTTGACACCTTTGTCCAAGTGTATGCTTTATCATCAATTCTTTCTTGAAAAATCTTTCTAATTGTGCGTGAACAATCACTTGACTTGTCAAACCTGTTATAATGACAAACAAAAGAATGAACTGACCTAAAAGTATTATCATTCTTTAATTGTAAAATGAAAAATTCTTACATCCCAGCCTCAACAGTCACGTGTTCTCTTGTGTCTCCATGTGATGGATTTTGTGAATCCATGTTTGGTCCAGAGCCCTAATGTGTAACAATCTGATTCTCCTGGGGAGTTTGATTACCATCAGTGTTGGTTGTTGAACCATTAAGACGTTCATCTGATGTCCCTCTTCTAGCATGTGAAGAGCCTCCCCTAGTTACATGCCCTCCCCTTCCTCTAGCCATATCTGAAACAAGTGGATGACTAAAAATATCAAGTACACGCTACTTATCTTTAAAATAGTAAGAAAATGATTTGGCAGTCAAGATCGTTTCAAGACACTGAACTTTAAAGAACACATTTACTTAGTTCCAGAATGAATCAGAAGACATCCTTATTTCACTTTCTAGTTGCTATTAGTTTAATTTTTCTATATCTAGTATTACAAAAATAGCATGATTCGATACAAAAACTATATATATCATATACCAACTTGGGAAAAGAATCGAATATAGAGACCTATTCCTTAAAATAGAAACTATAACAACATTATAAGATTTGTCAAATAGCATAATGCAAATTCTGTTAACAGATTGGGAACCTATGGGATATGTGACAGGTCCCAAGCTTTATGACAAGGCCGAGGGTTAAAGTAAACTCTAACAAAGTGCAAAATCAGCCTACTTTTAAGAGGCATGTGTCTCTCCCAATGATGCTTTATTTAACACGCATTTGGTAATCAAGTCAAGCATAGCAAACTATAACTCATAATCCCTATTTATATATGGAAGTGATATTGTTATTAATCAAGATCATGAGAATAGTCTCATTGTCTAGCATAGTTATGTAAATATCAATGTAGCCTATTTTTCTGATTAATCCTAAATAACTCAAAGATGTGACTTTATCTGTCAAAATGAATTCAAAGTGAACTAAAAGATTAATTCTCCCCTCTTTACTTATATATGAAGAGGTAGAAATTTCGACCCATTTACTTATAAATGGGTCTATTCGAATTATGTTTTATCTCTAAAGGGTTAAACAAGTAAATTAGCTTAAAGGAAAACAGGTTGAAACTCATAAGGAGTGTGTTTTAGCAATAGTGTTTAGAGGATATCCCACCCAACCCATTTCATAAGCCATCACCTGTTATCCAACCACTTGAGCACTAATTTTGCCAACTTTGGTTTCTATTCTGCTGCTTCAAATGTTCGTGTCTAAAAGGTTATCAAATATTGATTGTAAGTCTGCATTAAGAGCATCTGGTGAAGAAACAACAGTTAATAACATTTCCATCTGTTCAAAATAATTAATACCTTCAAGAACAACCAAATGCCTTTGCCTAAATTAGTGCTCAAGTGGTTGGATAACGGGTAATCAATCATTTCAGTGGTAGGTCAACAATCATAATTATGTATCTGATTCTGCTATATAAATTTCATAACTCGAACTTACTTAAAAAACAATCTGCTTAAGTATGATAAAAACAACCACGATACACATAAATTGATATGAACCCTACCCTGCAGATGTGGTGTATAGGAGATAAAAACAACCACGATAAACAATCTATAACATAAATTGATAGGCTTACTAACATGAAACTGGAAATTAATTTCAATTTAGATCAGATTGTTACCTCCTGAAGAATCAAACCTTCGATGTTGCTGTTGCTTTTCACCTCGTATCTCCTATCAATCTGAGCCATAACTATTAGTTTGATGATAAATATGCCTGAAATCTTGCTTAGCAATCGTTACTTCGATCGTGGATATGTATGCCGGGAATTTTTGGCGCCAGGTGGTAACCTCTTCGTTTAGGGCTTTCCTATTGTCGTTTTTGGGAGATCATTAGAACATGGGTATTATATGATATAAAATAGTATCTTAATTACATTATTGATATATACTAACTGATCGATTATAAATAACAAACTTAAATATTGATTAGGTGGTAAGAACTTTAGTGCATTTTATATATTTTATGTTGATAAGGGTTGGATCCCTACTCTCCAATTTTTTATCATTGGTTTTGAAGTATTTATAAACTTATATCTACTTCAAAGAAAAAAATATTTGTATTTTTTAATCGTATATCCTTTTATTTAGAGTCAATTACATTTTTGTTTCCAAATTGAGATATAGCGGCTAGAGTTTATGTTTATATTTACATTAAAAGTATATCTCCTTCGAAGGAAAAGCAGTTCCATTATTTAGAAATATGTATATTTTTACACGTCTTATATCTAACCGCCACTTTATTTGTAAAAAAGGAATTATCGGTTTGATTACATTTTGATGATTTTATATGAATCGGGTGTTCTTGGTAAACATTCATGCCCAGAAGAAGTTGTAATATGAGTTTGATTACATTTTGATGATTTGAGAATGAATAAGCCGAATCTAGTAATTTTTTGATGTTGCCATTAAGAAAATGAATTATGAATCGGTCAAATTTGGTTTAGATGGTGTTTAATAATCAAGTGATGTTAGTGGCAATGACCGGTAGTGTGGAGGTTGTTGGTGGTAGGGTGGTGGCGGCGGCGGTCTATGATTGTGGTAGAGTGTAGTGGCGGTGGTGGTGGTGGTGATCAATGGATGGTATTGTTGGTGGCGAAGATGATGTATTATTGTGTCACTTTGAATATTAAAAGTAACTTTATGAAAATGTGTGTTTTCTAATCATAGTCTTAGAAAGAAAGACAACAAAGAACAAATCAAATGTATCTTGCATTTGAATGTGGCCTCAAAAGAACACGTCAAGGATAGAGAACAAGACAGTGTTTACGAGTTGTCACCGTTATTGTCTTCCTACACCTGCTTCAACAATTAATTTCGGATACAGATAACATCTCAAACACGTGCATCATTGATTTACCAGCGAGTTGTGAGTATTTGTTTTACAAGACCAGTTTTGGTTTGTGTTTCAATGATGAATCAGCTAATTGTGTGACTTTTATTTGTTTGTTTGCTTGATTGCGAAAGAAGGATTTGTGGTGGTGTTATGGTGTTAAAATTTGAATTTGATGGTTTATGGTGATTCATGTCTTCATGGTGGTGTTCATAGCGGTGGCGGGTCATGACACGAACACAACCTATAATTTTGATCAAACTACAAGGATAAAAATGTAATAAGCTCTCTTATTTGATATCATATAGTTACTTTTAAAATATTAGAGCTAAATACATTTTTTATCCAAATAGTTAAAATTACGGATTTGATCTATGGATAGTAATTTTTACAACTTTAATCTTCCACGACCTAGTAGATGTAACAGCTAATTTTCTTTGAAAGACCAAATACTACCATACAAAAAAGAAGCATGGGAATTCAATGAAGTTTTAGTTTTGTAACAACTACATTTGTGTATTTGCAAGGAGCAAATGCGAACCTTTCAATACTAAAACAAGAAAACAAAACGACAAATAAAAATAAGGAGCTAGCCGAGTCTAGAAAAACAAAATTGCCAAAAATTGCTTCTTCACATACATGCTAAAAGTACTCAAAACCCATGTTACTAATAAATCCAAAATATATGTTACTACTAGATCTCAAAAGTACTCCAATCCGGTATACATTTAGGAAAAAATAAACTATTTAGTCTCATCAAACCAAATTTAATCCTCATCATCTTCTGTGTGTACGCCTTCATGACCATCATCTATGTCAACTTCAACACCACTTGAATCATTCAAAGGAGTTGTTAACTGTTCAATCAAATCAAGTGAATGCACTTCTGCTTCATCATCTTGAAAAGCAACAGTTTCTACGGGAACATCAATTATTGATCTAGGTTTGATTTTACATACGGACCACCAATCGACTTTGTCCCGTCGCAAGCTCGGATATGGTGCATAATAGACTTGTGATGATTGACTAGCCAAAACAAAAGGTTCATACTTGTTAAACCTTCTTTTATGATTAATATCAACTAGATTATACTCCTTGTGCACTTTCATCCCCACATTTGGGGTTGGATCATACCAATCACACTTAAACAATACAACTCTTTTGATTAGGAGCGCAGGATACTCTATTTGCACAATCTCAACTAAAATGCCATAAAAATCATTTGACACATCACTATAATTAGATCCCTTTATGCACACTCCACTATTGAATGTTGATCTACTTGAGCCATGCTCACTTGTGTGAAATTTATACCCATTAACAAAATATACAGGAAAAGTTGTTACACTTCTCAAAGGCCCCGAAGCAACATCCTTGATTATTTGGCTATCGACATTAGTTGATTCATTAGCCTATAAATATTCAATGAAGTGAATGTAATCTCCATATATTATAAAGCACATAACCAGAAAAGTTGTAACACTTACATAGTTATAAAACCATTTTGCAAATTCACACTCGAGTCTCCTATCAACTTGTTCATCTGTGAGATTTGGATCATTCACTTTTATCTCTTCAACAAATATCCTTAAAAGAGAAATCATATTAATAACATTAATTCTAGTAAAAAAATTAAATATAAAAATTTGAAACTTACTTGACGTAGTCTTCGATCTCGGCACAATTTAGTAGCACGTAGATTCTTGCAGCATCATACTCCTCATCAGTTAAACGCCTTAATTTTCCTCGCCCAAAAGATCGGCCTGCAAACATGAATATTGAGATATTTCCTTCACTTGGTTCCATGTCACCTCCATCATCATTACGAGGCAATATATTTATTTTTGTGCTAACATGAGACTCAAAGTAATGCGAACAAAACATGGATGTTTCCTCAATCAAGTAGGCATTGGCAATTGAACCTTCAACCCTAGCTTTATTAGTCACTTTCAATTTCAGTTTTCCCAAGAACCTGCATTGAACCAAACAGAAAGAGTAAATAAAGACCTTGCATGAAAGATAAGTAGATAAATTAACACAAACAAAATGTACCTCTCAAATGGATACATCCAACGATACTGCACGGGCCCGGCAATTTTGGCTTCATAAGGTAGATGAACAGGTAGGTGTTCCATAGAGTCAAAGAAACTAGGAGGAAATATTCTTTCCAATTTGCATAGAATAACAGGAATGGCATCATGAAGTCGAATCATGTCCTCATCTTTAATCGTAGTACACGCAAGATCTCTAAAAAACAAGCTCAACTCAGTTAAAGCTCTCCACACTGTGATCGGCAACAATTCACGAAAAGCTATTGAGATCGATCGTTGCATGAATACATGACAGTCATGACTTTTCATACCAAAAAGCTTGTACTTTTGCATGTCAACACACCTTGACACATTTGAAACATATCCGTCGGGAAACTTAAGTTTTGTAACCCAATCACAAACAACCTTTTTCTCATCTTTGCCCAAGCTATAACAAGCTTTTGGGTATTTTCCACTTAATTCATTTTTCTCTAAATCCTTACGCTTGCAATAAATCTTTATATCCTCTCTTGCCTTAGAGCATTATCTTTGGTTTTTCCTTCAATATCCATCACTGTTTCAAATGTATTCTCAAAAACATTTTTCTCTATATGCATAACATCTAAATTATGACGGATAAGATTGGTACTCCAATAAGGCAAATCCCAAAATATGCTTCTTTTCCTCCAACCACATGACTTGCTAATAGAAGCGTTCCACTCCACCCCTCCCATATGTGTAACTTTCTTTAATTTGAAATCATCAATGTTCTTGATAACTTCTTCACCACTCAATATCAAAGGAGCCCGAGACATTTCAATCTTGTTCTTAATGAAGTCATTTTATTTCGTCTAAAAGGGTGATTTTCTGGTAGAAACTGGCGATGACAATCAAACCATGAAACCTTTGCACCATTAGATAAGCTAAATGCCTTTGAGTTCTCCATACAATATGGGCAAGCTTTTTTCCCAGCTGTACTCCACCCAGACAACATTCCATAAGCCGGAAAGTCACTAATGGTCCACAAAAGTGCAGCTCTCATGAGAAAGTTTTGCTCCTTTGAAACATCATATGTGCGTACACCCTCCCAAAGAGACAACAATTCTGCTATTAAAGGTTGCAAGAAAACATCAATTCTCTGTTTCGGATTTTTTGGCCCCGGTACAATAATAGTCAAAAACATGTATGGATCTTTCATGCACATCCACGGGGGCAAATTATAAGGTGTCATAATGACGGGCCAACAAGAATATTGTTGCCCGGACTGCCCAAATGGTTGAAATCCATCCGTACATAATCCTAATCTTACATTGCGTGTCTCTAATGTGAAAGAAGGATTTATGACATCAAAATGCTTCCATGCCTTAGAATCAGAAGGGTGGGACATAACACCATCTGATTGAACATGCTCATCATGCCACCTCATATGCTTGGCTGTAACTTTTGAAGCATACAACCTTTGTAACCTAGGTGCAAGAGGAAAGTAATGCATTAACCGATGTGGTATTTCAGTTTTTCTCTTTTTCACACCCTTCTTTCTTTGTTTATATCGAGGATGACCACAAAATTTGCAAGTTGTTCTGTCATTTTCTTCACGCCAAAACAACATGCATCCATTAATGCAACAATGGATTTTTTCACATGGGAGGCCTAAATCTGCAGCATACTTTTTTGTTTCGTAAAAACTACCAACCAACTTATTAGGAGATGGTAATGCATCTTTAAACAATTGCAACACATCATCATATGTCTTTTCTGTCATACGAGACTCTGACTTGATGTTTAAGAGCCTAGCAATAGTTGACAATCGTGAGAGTTTCGAACAACCCGGCCATAATGGTTCATCAGCTTCACGAAGCAAGTCATATAACTTTTGAGTATTTGGATCTGGTGGCTCGGTTTCATCTTCATCCAAGTGTCCGTAGAAATCGTGACCCATTGCATCAGTGACCATGTTGCAATATGGATTTGAACCTTCTGCAGAGGACGTATTACAATCCGAATGCGCAGAGCTCGATCCTACTAACGGTTCCCCGTGACAGACCCACTCATAGTATTTCTTCACAAAGCCCTTCTTCACAAGGTGCAATTTTACATCTTCTGGTAAACGAAACTCTCGGTTTTGACATATGAAACAAGGGCACCTTATTTTATCTCCATCCATGTACGCTGGTTGTTGGGAAGCATAGTCCACAAACGATATAACCCCATTTATGAATTCAGGATTAATGTAATTGCCTCCCGGTAAATTTCTATTATACATCCACTCTCTATTTGTTGACATTTATAAACAATACTGGTAGTAGATGTCAAACCAAAATAGCAACCTAGGAAAAAGATGAAAGCAAAGAAAACCAAATCAAAATGAATTAACTACATGTACAAACATACCCGTGTTGATTCCTTGTTTCTTTGCCACGATAGTATGAAGTTTATGATAATTCCTTGGTTCTTTGCTATTGTATATCTACATAAATTTATTATAGACTTTAAAGTTATATGTAAGTCCTTAATTATAACCTGCTTCTTATAAAAGCTCTACATTTTTAAAAACTAAGAAGGTTATAATTGCATTAGGTTTGGGTTTTTGAATGTTAGGTCCGGTACCTGGTTATAAGGAAAATAGCATGCACTTGTTATTCTTGATAGTTTGAAAACAACAAGCTGAAGTTCACAATTGCAGTCTGCTCCTAATAGTACTAGCTTAATACCCCGTATATAAACACAGAGCATGATTCATGTAAATTCTAAACATTGTATAATGTATAATAACACTGCTGGGTATAGTAAAAATAATACATAGTGATATAAAATCCCCTAAAAGAAAGTTCAATTTAGTAGAAATCAAAAATTCATAGGTAACATCATCATTATTTTTGTAGCACTTCATTATAGACAATGCGTACAGTGCCCAAATCCCTACTAAAAACTAGAAGTAGAGAGCCATCATCATGTTACAAAAAATTGGGCCTCACAGTTGCAATCAAGATGTATATAATTTTTTTAATTAAAAATAGAACATATATTGACATCATATATTCATATTTATTCATAATGGAGACATGGATATATTCTAATGATTACCACTAAATTACATATAGATATACCACTAAAAATTTTAAAACTTTTCCCGTCTCGCTACATTCCGAAATAACAATTTTATATAAATAGATGTTCTTCACTTGAATCCCTTTTTGAAAAATACAAAAGGCATTTGATTATGTTACAAAAATATCACTCTAAACAAATTATGCAAAGCCACTTGATTAAGCCCATACAAATACAAGCACCTATACAACTGGGAACACCTATGAAAAGGTCAAATTGGTTGGATCAGCTGGATAATAGTTTAAACTTTCTATCTATATGTTGCAACGAATCTATTAAAAAGGTCTAAAATGGTTTAGTAAAGACAGGTTGAATTTAGTGATTCGAAAAATCCATACAAAAAATATCCATTGATATACTAGAGTCATATGGTCTATACTCTAAAGGGGCTTGACTCTAGATGACATTAACCAAGTAAGACCACTAGAGAAGCAACATGGGTTCAATATAAAGAGTTTGATACCCTCCTAAAGTCCATACACCTATTGAGCACATTTGAGCTCCATTAACTAAATATAATAATATATGCACTCCAGTTTGTTTAAAATTTTAAAAATATACATAGATTAACACATTTACCTGCAATTGAGTGTTTCTTGACTGTTATGTAGAAGGTGTACCTATGAAATGAAGTAGCAATCTTTTTAAGAAGGTTAAGTTTAAACAAATATTAACAGCAACTTTTAGACATCAAATAACAACAGCAACACCAACTGTTAACAGTCAAGAATATCAGCAACTTTTAAATTATAACCTCAAACAGATTCAAAAAAAAATTGAAAACTTCAAAGGGGAAAGCTCGAGAAAGGCATGAAATGTCGTAAAAAACTGCCAATAACCACCATAACTACAAAATTCGAACTTACATTGACTTGATTGGGGTAGTAGATGAAGAGAGAGCTTGCGAGAAGGAGAAATCTGGACTTTAAAATTAGACAGCAGAGCAGAGGCGGCAGGTTCGCCGTTGTTTAGGTGGGCGGCGACCGGTGGGCGTCGAGGTGGCCGACGACAGGCGGACGGCGAGGTGGCTGACGACAGGCGGACGGCGAGGTGGCCGGCAATGGAGGCAGCAGGTCAGTGTCGTCGGGATTGCTGGGCCTTCGTATGTTTGTGGGTAGGGATTGTATGTTTGTGGGGAATGGGGAAAAGAGGAATAAACCCTTATAATTTTTATGAAAAAAACATTATTTTGTATTAAATAACTAAACCAATATTTTTAACACTAAGATAAGTTAGATGAGATGGTTAAGGGTCTTATAGCTTCACATTCATAACCAGGGTTCAACTCTTGCTTTAAGGATATCTAATATTTTTTTTATTTTTAGTGATCAATCGAAATAGTATTATATTTTGTTAAAACCTTATTTTGGGCAATAATAATAACATATATATATATATATAATGTTAGTAGAAAGAAATATTTAGCTATCATAATATATTACCTAAGCAAAAAGCTAAATATTACAAAATACTTACGAAAACAAGACGTGGGTAAATTTGCATATACATGTTTAAAAAATATCATCTACAAAAAAATTCCCGCAACCAAGTGCCCACGATATATAACATGGGTGAAGTCGTACATAGATTTTACCCATAAAAATTACCCGCTTAAAAGACAGACGCGGGTAATCCCTATCTAACTTAAAACTCACACGAAATTCCCCACCGTTTTTACCCGCATAAACTAAAATCGTGGTTAATCTGTGGATACTATTTTAGCCGGAATACTTTACCCACATATTACACACGTAATACAAGTCCATGGGTATTTTTGTGGTTAATTTACGGGAAAATCATGGGTAAAATCATGGGTAAAATCATTTAATTTTTTAATTTGTTGAGCGTGGGCAATTTATGGGTAATACGTGGGTAAATACCCACAAATCAGCCAAGGTGGGTAATTTTCGTGTGTAATTGCCAGAATTCTTGCAGTGAATATGTATAAACATTATACCACCCGTTTGCGCATTTCCGACAACGGGGTCCTCGAAAATGTCAACCCAAGCTTGAACCAATGCCACATCTTCCTTGACCATCTATTTATTCGCTTCTACTCAAGCGTCAAATTTTTTTCTTTCCCATTTGTGGTGTCGGGATTTCTTTTTGGGTTGGAATGGATTGGGGTGTCTCCGATTGTTGAGTTTCCGGTACATAGTCAATGTCGTCAACGTCATCTTGAATCGGGTTTCTAGATTGATAAGCCGGGTTTGGAAGATTGAAGGGTGCCAGAACAAAACCCGCTTGTAATATCCCTTGGTACGTGGAGAGATGGAACGTTGTTGCGTAAATTGTTGGAATCCGGATGAAGATTGGTGTTGCCGGTTGTAACCTTGTTGAAAAAATTGTTGAAACCCAAACGGAAAACCGGTCGAGGATGGTGTGTTTGAATCCGGGTTTCGACCGCGCTTGCGACGTGAATCCATGTTGAATTTTTTTAAAGTATAGTAGTGTATTTTTTTTAGAGAAGAAGTTAGAAGATTGAAAGAATCCTAAGGGACTAATTTTAGCCTTTGGATCAAATCAACCGATCAATATCATCAATGGTCTAGATTAAATTTAAAAATTTGGACGGAGTGGTATTTTCGTAATTTTTCGTAATTCATATGTGATTATATACTAAATTATCTGTGATTGAATATTAAAATTTTAGGATAAATGGACTTTATTGAACACAACTATATATATATATATATATATATATATAAATGGCTATATGACCGGTTGAGTTTTTTTTACAAAGTAGCCGTTAAACATACAGAAAATAAAAAAAAGAAAAACTTTTGGGTTGGCTCGGGTGGGTGGAACTGAAAGAGGAACCCTATGGGCACCCGTAGTGGTGTTCCCAAAGGAACCCGAGCTACCCAAAGGGAACCCGAGAGCCTTCGGGCCATGCCATATGCCCAATCTTAGAACTTAGATACTAATTACCCGAAGTTCTCGCAAGACTTAGATTAAGTGAGTGTGTGTTTACCGTTAAGAAAGATCTAAATTTTTAAGACGAGTTCAACCGTCTTGCAACCCTACATGTAACAAAGCCCTTTGAGTTTTTAACAACTTATAGTCCTAAGTCAAAACACATCTACCATTAATTTGTACAAACATCCAAATCAAAATAACCCCGGCCACCTTCAAAAGAACAAAGCATTTTTCCATCAAAAGAACATGAATCATCTAAAATCCAAATAAACAACTAAATCGACTAGAAATGTATCCGAGTGGGTCGCGACTTCTCCATCCTCGTAGCACCATAAGGTTCGTCGTTGTCCATCCTCTTGTTGTTCTTAAAGGCGCCACAAGCGATGACGTAGGCAATGACTAGGATGATCAGAACAACGATGTTGATAACCGACACTTTTCTCCAACTCTTCTTTAGACTCCCCAACACCCCCGCTTTGCACGAGTCACAGTTGTAGCACAATTGCTCTTGGTCGTTGCTCCACCTACTGCAGTCTAGATTGCTCGGAAAGGCGGCGGCGTTCACTGGGTTCCATACTGTCTCATTCACATAGATGTACCCGCATTCTGTTGGAGGCTTGCAACATCCCGACTACAAAAAATGATTGACGGTTAACCAATTAATCAAAATAACCAAACATCATAATAAACCGAACCAATTAAACGGAAAAGTCGTTCGATTTCTTTACCAATAACCGAACCGAACCGAACCATGCGCACCCCAAAAAAACATTGAAAAGTTATGTGAATATATTATGAAAAACGTGGATCTGTAAAAGTATGCATGTTAAAAAAGCAAATTTAGTTGTCATGTTTTGTGAAATATTAGCAGTTGTACTTATATTATCCTTTTCTTTTCGACGCTTTAAAGTGAAACACAGTGTTGTTGGTTGGTGTTCTGTGCATGTGAAGTGCCCCATAGGCATAGGCACAGGCATGCCAGACAATGATACCGCTTACAAATGTCTTTGGGCCTGGCAATTTCGTCCTTTTATTTATATATATATATATATATTAAAAAGTTAATTTGAAAACCGTTATTATTGTGAGAATCAAAATATAATATGCACTTAGTTAATAGAACTCTTTTTTGAAATGCAGACACGCTATATATAATCATACATTTAATATATATCTTTTGTTTACTACGAGACTTGAATACACAATCTTAGAGAACACTTTTTTAATACATCGGATACCGCTAGGCAACCATATTTTGATAACATTATATCTTATGTTAAATAATGGCATTTTGAACATACACGTAATATCCAACTTTTACAATGACATAAATTATATTTCAAATTAGTAAAGATTACTCATCAATTTTTAAAAATATAACTAATTTTTTATTAGTCTTATGCTAATTTGAATCATTAAACAAACATGTGAGAACATTAGTCTTCCATTTATCTACACACCTAGCTACTTCTTTAAACATAATAAGAGAACTTTGTAAGTGGTTAGAGTTTTTATTAGAAACTTGTCATGTGAAATGTTATAATTCTTAAAAGCTCAAGTAATTATACATATTTCTTAAAATAAATAAAAATATTAACTTAGTATCCAAGTGAGTCTAGAAAAGTATTTGCATATTAGCAATATATATGATGTATCTTTGCAATAAGTATAAAGAACAAGTACAAACAAAACATGAGAGAAAAAATATATGATAATTTATTAGATGGTATTTTTTTATTATTTTATATATAAAAAGTTGATGCTTTTAAATAAGATTGTAGAGAGATCGAGTCGGGAATAATAAGGCGCATGTAGAATTGTTGAAAACCCACTAATAAAGGTTTTTTTTTTAAAGAGAGTTTTACGCCTATTTTGATTTAAAGCTTACTAATCAGCAACCACACAATGACTGAGTTTCAATCTTCTTTCATTATTTCACATAAAAAAACATTATTTTTATCAAAAAGAATTTTTTTCTATATACTCTAAATATATCCATTTTTTTAAAATGTGATTTTTACGTTTAAAGATTTTTTTTAAAGATAAGCTATGTTTTAATGTATTCAGACAAACTATTTCTATAGTCGTTTCTTATACTCCTCTAATTATACAAGACGTAACGATTGAACCCACGATTTTTCAAAGAATTTTTACACAACCCACCACTACCCAATCTTTAGATGGTTCCTAAACGCAAAAAAAAACAGCTATTTATATATTTCAAAGTTTTTAAAGTGTTTTAAAAATGCAAAATGGAGCTAGCACTTGTTTCTTTATATCTATATAAAGTGTTTTAAAAATGTCCTCAAATTTTTACAATTGTCGGTTTGAATTATTAAATTTCTTTTTCTTAATTCAAAACATTAAAGTTTTTTTTAATTCAAATAATAGAACTTTCTATCAAAACCCTTGGCAACCAGCTAAAAAAAATAATCGAAGGTTTATGTGGGACCTAATTGTATCTAAATATCAATCATATTGAAACAATGATATTATAGATCACAGAAAGTATGAATGTATGTATGCGTACTAGTGGGGTACCCGCGCAATGCCACGACGGTGAATAAAGAGGAGGTTGTGATGAGTTTTGTGCAGAATAATTACAAAGAGCTAATATGATTTTGTGAAGATTCTTTGCGAGATGAAGATAATATGAGTTTATGAAGATTCTTTGCGAGAGCCACTTTGAAATTAAGAATTAAATTGCTAACTCTGAGTTATTTGTCTTTCAGTTTGTTGGAAGAGTTTTGACGTATGGCTGAATCATAAAGTTGCTGATTATATATATGTATTGGTTTAAATTCATTAATTGTCGGTTATGTTTTCAATATTTATTTTTTAAAATTATTAATTGTGGACTTAAAGAATGGGTAAATGAGAGGTATAAAGGAGGGGTATTTTAGTAAATTTACTCTTCTTAAAATTAATAGTTTTTTAGGTGGTAAATGCATTATATAGGAATAAGATAAGAGAACACTGTTAAGAATAGTGAATATGAAATATTGTATCGCTTAATGATTTAAGTTTTACATACTTATATTTATATCTTTACGACACTTACATAATATATTTTAAATTATGACTAATGTCATATGTACTAAAATTTTTTATTAAAATATATTGAACACAGTACACGAGATGTAACAATTAAGTGAACATAGTTATAACATTTTTATATATTCTCCTCTAAGACAACACTCACCAATGAATTTCAAATATAATTGAATCCACTTCATACAAGTGCTAATTAGATGAAAATACAAAAAATATGCGGTTAGTTAATTTTTAAGTAAAGAAAATAAAAATTGATTCCTTAAATTAAAGGAAAAGAAGGTAAGAACCTTGAAAAAAAATCGCAAAATGCACTTTACGTTATTGTATTATGTTGATTAATATTAATTCAGCCCCCTATGTTTAAATCGCTATACTACATATATATTTTTTTGCTAGTTTTCATTTATTCAAAGTTCTCAAACTTCAGAAAAATGTTAAATAGGATCTTTGATGACGAAACACCGATAGAAAATTCTCATTGCTTTCATCTTTTAGTATACATTTCAACAATGTTCAAAAGTTTAATACCACGATACAAGACTGGACGGAATGATTATTCCGTCTCGTAGGTCGAAGAGGGCTCGTATGCCAATAGGAACACAACCCCTTTCATCGGCCCCGCTAAATTGCTTTGGTGGTGGAACGACAACACCAAAAAATCACCTCTCCTCTTTCCTTCCCATTTTTTAAATAAATATTTAAGAAAAAAATAGAAGGATGAATTGATGGTTATTTGGTAAAGTTAATAAAAAACCGAAAATAATCTGATACTAATGTGACAAATGAGATAAGATAACCAGAGTATTTAGTTATAAACTCCCATATCGGTTATAAAACAATAAAATTTTATCTAAATAGAAAACATACACTCGTGACTCAACTCGACTGATCTCGAATTCCTTTTTTCTAGACCCTAGCCTATGAAAAATATAAATATCTCGCCAATAAAATCACCTCTAAGCTTAAACTTAAGTGATAATAATTAAGAAAAATCTTAACCAATATAACTAGTAAATTATTTAGAGTACAACCAACGACATACCCTCGATATTAAACGACACAAAGTCATCTCTGTTCCCGGAAAAACCCAGAACTTAATATAATCACACACACACATATATATATATATATATATATATAAGATACAAATTTTCATAATTCAATGAAAGTTGCGCTTTAATTAATTATAAATTTAACTTGTTACCGACCTTTTGAATTTTAAATGTGCAGATTCAGAGGTTGTCGATATATATTGTATCCAACGTAAAAACCCATTTTCCACGAAATTCAATATTCGAAAACGTTTACGCTAACCAAATTATAAAATATTACTCGTATTATATATATATATATATATATAATTAGCAAAATTAAGTGTTAGTTTCAGAACATTCCCGCGGCATTCATCTTCATCATTACTATAAAATTAAAAATTACTATCAAAAGTAGTAATTTTAAATTATTAAATAAAAAAGAAATATTAACGAGAAAATGATATATATTGGTAACTACGTATAAATTAAATCTTGTTACACACATATATATCTCACTTAAATAATTATATACTCAACAAATGAGTATAAAACCTCTTATTTAAACGTTACATGTGCAAAACACTAATGTTGTTAACAACGTATATCATTTCTCAGTTATTTTAATTAAATTTCGATCATAAATGAAAAATGTAATAATGGTAAATTTAGAAAGTTAATATATTATTTTAAGATAATTATATGTTTTTAAAAAAAAATTTAATCAAATTGTATTTTATTTTAAGATGGAAGAATTGAGTTGGCACTCACCTGAATAGGATTAAGCTTTCGAAGGTAATACATGTCTGCAGTCTCCGGATACCCACCAACGACCCGACCCGTTTTTGCACACGCTTTTGAATCATGAATACAGGATCTGATTTTGCCCCAATAGCTATCACTGGCGACACGGTCCTTGAGCCAACCCGAATAGTCCTGCAGGTAGTAATCCCGGTAAACTCGGTTCAATACGGGTCGACCAGATCCTTTATCGGTGACGGCGTAGGCGAATATGATGAACCCGATTAAAACAGCGATAATGATGAACATAGCCCATAGATAGAGATACATGAGGAAGGTGTTCCGGTAGCACGCACCGGCGATTCCGGCGAGTGAGACGACCATGATGGAGACGCCGATGACGATTAACGGCCACTGGAGAAAGCTCATGCAGTCGGAGTTGTTGGCCCTGGTGCTCAGCCATATGCCACCGCCGAGAATGGGGATTGAGAGGAGGAAAGTGAGGAAGTTTAGGAGGCCAATCAGATGATTGCTTGTTCTCATGATTATCACTCTCTCTAGAAAATATCTGTTTCTCTCTCTAGTTTTTTGTTGAATCTGAGCTTGCAGTTGCAGGTGTGAATTAAGAAGAAGAAAAGGAAGAAGAATATTGTATTATATATGAAGAGAAGGGGGGTGATACTGATGAAGATGATGGGGGAAGTGTGGGTATGTGTGTGAATTTAGGTAGAGGACGAAAATGCCCTTAAAGGGTGAATTAAATGTTGACTGGAAATTAATATGATTGAGGGGATGAGCTTATGGTTGGAACTTTTATGACCCAATTTGGAAAATTAATAAATAATGGAGCAGAGTAGCTCATGGTCTAACTACCCCTTTTATCTCTGGTTTCATCTTTATTACACCTTCTACATCCTACTCAAAAAATCCATACTTGTCCATGTAACACATTAACCTTACATCATTTTCACTTTCTTGCATAGTGTAAATTTCGATCTCGCGTAGTATAAATTTTAATTTTTTCGAGATAGTGCTACCATCCATTTCAAATCTTAGGTCCGATGCTACCATCCATTTCAAATCTTGGGTCCGCCCCTGAATGGTGTTTTGCATAGTCATGTGGTCATCCTGTGCCCATCCCCGTGAGCGTGGGATGCGAATGGTCTTATACCCGTCTTTTTATTTCTGTACGTTTTTTCTCATTATTTAATTAGATAAAGAAAGAAGTGATAGAAAAAAAAAATAAAGAGACAAAGTTATGAAAAAAAAAAGAAACATATAGCACAACCTGCTTGAGCTATAGTGCTCCCAAAATTACTTGATTCCACATAGAACCTATTATCACAACGGAATTAGTATAACAATCAGTCTAAATCTATTCGGTTTTAAAATAGTAAATGAAATAAATAAATTCTTAAGTTTATATAAAACTTGTGTAAAACAAGATAATTAGAGGAAGAGGCGAATATATTATTATTCGTAAATTTGATTAAATAACGAATCTTCTTATATAAATAAAAGACTAATATGCACAAAATTTATTAGATAATCTTATCATTGATTTAGATAAAAAATTATAATTATCAAATCTTAATCATCCATTTTTATAAAAATATAATTTTAACTTTTTTTAAATTAAAATTAGAACTCAATTTCGACTTGTCAAATTCAAGTTAATATAAGTTAGAAGGTAGTATTTTAATGCATTTAAAATTAACTAGATTAAATACCTATGTGATATACGGGTTGTTTTATAAATAATAAATATTAACATTAACAAAAAAGTACCAAGTAATTATAAAACACGAAGTAAATGAGAGTTTAAGAAAATGGTGATAGACGACTTCAATACCCAGGCTAATGGTGGAAGCATCGACGAGAGGGGAATGATAGACATGATGACATAAACGTATTAGATACAAGTGAATGTATTTTTGTACAAGCTACCAATCATGATTTTTACAATTAGAAGCAATAAGATTATATACTTATGGGTTATAACTAAAAAGAATTTAAAATGATTATAAAATATTTTAAAATGATAAAACTAATAATTTAGTTAAATATGATATTTTAAATGTTATAAAAGGTAAATATGATATCTATAAATTAAGATGGACAAATACGATATTTTAAGTTTTTATAACGACATATATGAATTATCTCTAATAATCTTGATTAAAATTAAAGAACTTTGACTCATAAAAGTTAAAATCAAATTGAATTTTCAATTTAAATATATGAACGATTGAGATTTAATTTGACCAAGAACGGATAACATTGTTTAATAGAGATAACCCAAGCTGGTCTTTTATTTATATGTAGCGACGTAAATCATTAAAATCAATTTTATACGTAGTAATTATTTTATTACCACACACGTATTAATGTAGTGTAGTAAAAATCAATATAAAATAAAGGGTTGTCATTGTGAGATTTTACTTATTTTTTTTGTATGATTTTAAGATATGGATGTCCGTATAGATTATTTCATTACAAAAAAAAAGATATTGTGTTTCACAATTATTTAGGCTTTGAAAATATTTTAATCATTTAATTTGTTATTTTTTTTCCTAATTGAATGTCTCCTACTTAATTATTTGATTGATTATATTTACCAATTTTTAAACAAACTCGTTTTTCACATAAGCTTCCAATCTAGTCAAGCTAGTATTAAAGTAAAAGTACAAAAAAATATTAATAAGGTTAGAAAGATATCACCAATTACACAATCACAAAAGCATGTTAAGTGGATGTTTTCTTCTTTGTTTTTTTATTAAACATTGCCTTCTAATGTTAGGAATCCACCTACATACAAATTTGACCAAAATTCTTTCCTAGTTTAGTATAATAGTATTTTATAGGTGCGATAGGACAAGAAACAATATGTTTATTTCTTACTATCTTATAAGATATTAATTTATTCTGTCATTTTGAACATATCAGAGTGAGAATAGTGTAGTTATTGATAATACATGAACTTTATATAAATTTAAAATTAATTGAACACTTAAGTTTGACAAATGACATTATTATTTTGATTTTATGATTAAATTTTGGTTTTTACCATAATTAGTTTAGTTTACTAATAATTAATTAGATGTCAACACATATTTTTTAACCTTAATTTCAAATGTTATTATTTTAATATAAAACATAAAAGAACCATTAACACTTAAATAAAGGGTCGATAATAGTTTAATCATCAACATTTTAGTTCAATTTCAGTTTAACTATCAAAGTGTTTTTTCTAAATGATTTTATCATAAAGTTTTGAATTTGTTATAATTTAAACCTTATTTCTTTTTTCAAATGGTTTAAATCTTGAAGTTTTGTTAAAAGACCGATTAATCACTTAAGTTTTGTATGATTTTCGATTTTACCCTCTCTACTTAATTATGCATTTTAGTTTTATTAAAAACTTAATAAAACTTAGAGGGTTAAACCAGTTTTAACAAAAATTTAAGAGTTAAATCGTTTGAAAAAAAAACTTTAACGTTTAAACAAAAAAGGTGTAACTTTGATGATTAAATCATAATAAATTCAAACTTTATGGTAAACTCGTTCGAAAAAAACTTTGATGGTTAAATCGAAACTGAACTAAAATTTTGATTGTTAAACCATTATTGTCCCTAATATATATATATATATATATATATATATATAATTCTAATAAGTTTTTTTGATAATAATATTATAAATTTGTATAGTTAAGTTTAGTATATTAATACTTTAAAGATATATCTCTATCATATACGATTTAATGAATTCTTTAACTTTAGTTAAAAATATTTATATATATGAGTATTAAACATAAGTAGAAAATCATTAAAATTTAAAGATATATATATCAGTTATTACATATTAAATTCTACTAGTAATTAAAAATTTAACCATTAGTTGCACTACTTTACTTAGATGGTTTTAAAAAAGCTAAAAAAATTTTATATAATAGTAAAGACACGCTATCAATTTGTTGGTTGATGGAGTTTTATAAAATTTAGTAAGTTTATAGAAAAATTGAGTCTCTTTTGTATAAAACTTACTTAGTATAGAATATTTTATTTATTACGAAGTGATTTTAGCCAAAGCTCAAAACACATATCTAATGTCTTCTAGTGTAAGTTTTTCGCTTATTGATGGCTTATGCTTGTTGTTTTAGCTCAATCTTTAAAATCCTTACTCATAAATGTAGATCATAGAAGGTCATAACATGGTTGAGTTGTGAGTCGATTGTGATTTGTTAATCTGTCTTTTATAGTTTTTGACGCCTTTTGGCATATAGAGTTTGTCAAGGTCTTAGACGATCGATCGCTCCATGGTTGGACCGTTGACGTAAACTTGCTTCCACGCTGCGCTTTTATTTTTATAGCGTTTTGGGTTACTAAGTCATTTTGTGTGCTTATGTTTTAGCGTTACTCTTTCAAGTGGACTTGCCCTTTGTCTTACGGTGATACGGACTTTTTCCACCGGTGATTTTTAATGCCATCATAACCCAATGAAAAATGAACTAAAAAAATGATAAATCGTAGTTCAATATTTGATTAATACATTTATTATATTTTAGTTAATTAAAAATAGCATTTACTTAACGTACTGAGTTTCATATAAATTGTGTTTTATTGTAGAGTTTGGCCCTAAAATACCGGAACAACCTAAACTTCATTAACCCAATCCAATTAATCATAAACCCTAACAAAACCACCATTCTTAATTAATTTTATTTTTATCATATGTTATATAAGTCACTAAAAACCTAAGTCCGTCTCAGTCTTTCCGGCTTCCTTTGTAGAAACAAGTTTTTGTACTTCTTTAGAGTGAATGTTGAATATATTTTCTAACAAATAATATCACTTATTTTATACTTATGTTTTAAAAACATTTCTTATTTCTAGCCTAATTATGCATGATATCATGTTTATTTTGGCCTTTAAAAAACATTTTTAGGTTGAAATTAGCAAACTTGATATAATTTGGAGGTTTTGTGGGATAAGTCGGAACAATGTAAAGTTTGCTTATAATCGTGCAACGATGACAAGCTTAATCATAATGTTAAACTAAAAAGAAGTATTATTATGTATTATGTATTTCGATTAGAAAAATGTCACCACCATCATTGCCGCCGGCATAACCGCCGCCGTCAACCACCGGAAACCGCTACATAACTGTCATTTCTAGCCCTATAAATATGTAACAATATGTACAGTGTTGTGTGGCAAAAATTATAGAAATATAAATGAATTGTTGGTGGATTAGCTCTTGTTATTTCTGTTTGATTTCCAACATTTGGTATTAGAGCCAAGGCTCTCATCATCTACCAAGAAAAACTCACAAGAAATCGAAACACTAATTTTTTCGAATCGGAGACAGAGGAAGAAAATGATTAGATTTGATTTTGGGTTTGATTGATTCATTGTAAAGTGGATACCTACGACGGCCGTTGAACTAAGAACTAACATCGCGGCACCCATCGGAGAAAAAGGGAACATACCAAATCGGAGAAGACGACCGTAACGACCGAAGAGAGAACCAAGACGGAGGCAGAGGAATACAACCACCGGAGCACAAATTGTCGACCAAAAGAAAGCATCGATGGGAACAACCACAGGGGAAATCGCCAAAGAAGAAAAAGAAAACCATCGAGAGGGTTTTCTCAGTTGAATGGGAGATGACACAAAAGAAAGAAAGGGAGGCGTATCTTATGTTTAAAAAAAGGAAGCCCTAATTTTGTTTAAAAAAGGATTTTTTAATTAAAGTTTTTATAAGAAAAAGAAATTATGGAAAAGTAATTGTTTTAATTAAATAATAATATTTCTTATTATTTAATTTTATAAATTAAATAAAATATTTGTGTTTATTAATAAATTTTTTTAATAAAATTGATGAATTTATAAGTTTAAAAAAAAGAAAAGAAAATTAGAACAATTGTAGACTGTCTAAAACAATTGTTTTGATTCACCCTACAAAAGGACAATAGTTTTGCCTGGTTGAAAAAAGAACTTGTAGATTGTCGAAAATAGTTGGTTTGATTCACCGCAGAAGAAGACAATAGTGTGTTTGGTGAAAAAAGAACCAGTGGACTGTTAAAAGGCAGGTTGTAACACCCAAGTTTCGGAATTTCTGTAATTAGTAACATTTCGACGTAATGCGTTTTGGTATTGCCTAATTGAGATTAGGAGGTGTTTAGAAACTTGGGGGACTTGTGTTGTCAGTTTTGAAACTAGAAAGTCCAGGGGCCATTTGTGTCATTTTTCAAAGATATGTATATATAATGGCAGATTTGACTTTGAGGAGTCAAACCTACCATTTCTTCACTTCTGTTTCACGAGAGAGAGATAGAGCAGAGCTTTTCCTTGGGTTTTTGAGCAAGAACAGCAGATAGCAAGTGTTTTTCATCTGTTTCTAGTAAACACAAGTTGAGGTAAGATCTCTTGGCTACTTGTTTTTGGTGTTCTAGTAGGTTTTAAGCTTTGATTCATGGTGAATCATGCTTCTAGCTTGTATTTAATGTTATGGTCGGTTTACTTGTTATTTGGGGTGTAGGAAAACACCCCAGTAGTGTTTTTACGAATTGTTAGTATGAGTTTTTGAGGTTTGAATCAGTTTCACAGCAGACAGTCGGCGAACTGGAGCTGTAAGTAGAAAGGCATGGGCGTGCCTTTGAGGGGTACGGCCGTACCTCATGGGCGTGACCGCCTCTGTTCTTGAGGTCCGGGCGTACCTAAGCACGGGCGTGCCTGGGTCCGGTCCAGGGTGTACTTGACCCGGTACGCCCATGCTTGTTACGGCCTGCTTTTGGGCCTGGGGGCACGGGCGTACCCTGCCCCTGGTCAGTTTGTTTAAGTGCTGGTTCGAGAGTATCTTGATACTATAATTGTATATGATTGTGGGGATTACTATCTGAAGTATTCTGAGTTTGCGTGATATATCTCTGTGTGATATTTATTGCTAAGGTGAGTTTTCTAAACTCTGATTCATATCTGTGATATGTGTGTGGTACATTGCAATGTGATATATTATTGATCAGAGGATCACCAAAGAGAGAGAGCTGTAGCACATTGCTTTGTGCAGTAGTTGCTACGGGCAGCATTTTAGCCTTCTTGGCAGATGCTAAGATGGTGCAGTACTGTGTCCATAAGAACTGTTACAGCATTCGTATATGTGTATGCACATGCTTATATGATTTACAGTTTAGTTTTCTCACTAAGCCTTGTGGCTTATCAGATACTGCTTACTGTTGTTTTGCAGGGCGTGATTCCTTCAAGGGCAAGGCCCCAGTTTGACAGAGGTTGTGATATGAGAGGAAATTTGTATTTTAAAACTAACGCCCGGTTGTATTTTGTGAAACAAATATTTTGTTGTAAATATTTGGTACCACATTTGTAACTGAACCAGAGGGTTCAGTGTGAATAGTAGCTTCCGCTTTTGTATAAACTCCTTTTATTTCTAAAATACTTTTATTATCAGAGTTTTACTTTACTTTAGAATTTGGGGCGTTACACAGTTAGTTTGATTCGCCCTGCAAAACAGAAGAAATCAGAAGTTTGTCCGGTGAAAAAAGAACCAGAGGACTGTTAAGAGACAGTTGGTTTGATTCGCCCCGCAAAACAGAAGAAGAAAATAGTTTATTTGGTGAAAAAAGAACCAGGGGACGGTCAGAGACAGTTTGTTTGATTCGGTCAACAAAACAGGAGTCATCAGAAGTTTGTCTGGTGAAAAAAGAACTAGGGGGCTGTCAGAGGCAGTTGGTTTGATTTGCCCCGCAAACAAGAAAGGAATAAGTAGTTTTCCGTTTAAGAAGAAGAAGCCGAAAATTGGAAGCAAAGAAGAAGATACGCATAATGGAACAGACCGAAAAGATGAAGACAAGGAGCACAGTTGTGAACGTTGCAGTCATAAGAAGTCAATTCAAGATTTCAAAGGAAAAGGACGAGGTAGAGTTTGCAAACCATGGAGGAATAAAGATGTTAACCAACAAGACAAGAGACACATAAAATGTTTCAAGTACAACAGATTTGGACATTTCAAGTATGAATGCACAAAGAAGGACGAGGAGGTTAACTTAACTCAAAGTGAACATGACGAACCTACTCTACTATGAACAAGTCTTGGAGAATAGAAGACATCACTTAAACTATGTTTAATTTAAGGGAGGGTATTAGATATTAAGCTAAACAGAAGTGTTATTATGTAGATTAGAAAAATGTTACCACCACCACTGCCGCCTGTAACCGCCAAACGGCCGTTAGCCGCCGTCAACCACCGGAAACCGCCACATAATTGTCATTTCTAGCCCTATAAATATGTAACAATATGTGCAGTTATGTGTGGCCGATTTGTACCAAAAATTATAGAAATATAAAGGAATTGTTGGTAGATTATCTCTTGTTATTTCTCTTTGATTTCCAACATTATACGTATTAGGGAGATTTGATCATGTACCCTAGTATGAGTCAACATACTCTGGTCAATGAGGAATAGTCGAGTCCATATCATATTGAGGCTTGTCCCTTGAGGGAATCTCATGATTCAAATGGTTGTACCAGATTTCCATCTTAGAGGCTTTACTCGAATTTTCAACTTGTTTGACAATTATGACATGAGTATTTTAAAATGTAGGACCACTAAATATCATCCTAGGAGGGAATGGTAATTCTCTACCCTAACACCTCAATATCCACATTAGCGTCGCATTGACTTTTGTTTCTCTACTGCATTTATCTTTTTCATTCTAGTGGAACTCCAGTAGTTCTCATCTTTCTATCTCGGTTATCTTTCTATCTCACAAGTTAAATTAAACAGAGAGAGAAAGAGATAATGCAACCCCCTTTTCCTTTTCCTTTTCCTTTTCGTCTGTTTGGCTTTCTCTTTTCGTCTGTTTCCTTGACACTAATGGGTACCGGTGAGGTGTGCCTAACGAGCCAAAAGGGCATTTCAACCCCATCTCGCTAGCTCATCGACTCATCCATTCTCTCTCCTTTAACCGAATACACAATCCTCACCATCCATGTAAGCTGATGACTGTTTTAACGCCACGACCACTGAATTAGATTGATAACCAACTCAATAGTAGGGACCACTTGAACATGATATGAAAGATAAACACCATGTCCCTTTTGAGGTAAGTTGATCTTCTCCATTAAAAGTTTAAAACCCTAATTCTCCTTCTTTGATTTCCTCTCGATTTATGGAACCCCACATGACTTGAGCTTGTAGAAGTATTCACACGGAACTCCCATGCGGTGCTTATTTGAGCCAAAGATGCTTACTTATTTTAGACGAGGACATATTCACAAGCCAATGCCCAAAAGGACACCAAACCCAAAAAAGAGAAAATATTATACTAAAATTTGAGAAATCTTGATTGCGTGTTGGGGCATGGGGGCCTCATCATACTACTAGTGAAGTAAATCCGTCATGTCTATAGGGGCGGAGAGAAATATCTGTTCGCTTGGCTTCTAAAATCCTATAAGTAGAGGAAATGGAAGCTATGAAAATTATTTTATTCTAAATCTTTTCATTTTTCATTTACTTATTTATTTTTTGCTCGTTTATTCTTTTATTGTTGAAAGTCTTTTGAAAAACAATATCTCTACCTATAAATAAATGTATGATTGTCTACATCTTACCTCACTCATACCTTGCTAAGGTGAAATTGTGTATTGTTGTATGTATTTCTCCTTCAATATTCAAATCATTTTACTTCGTTTCTTTTTATTTTTTAAAAGAACCTTGAGAATATATTTTTCCCCTAAAATTAGAGAGAGGTGGGGGAAACTAAAGAACACATCCGAATTATCCTTTTTTTTACGACAAACCCAACTGACTTAAACTTTCAACCTCTAAGCCAAAGATGATTTGGTAAATATTCTTAAACACCATCATCTTTAATCAAAATATTTATTAGTATTATTTATTTGTAATCAAATATTTTATAAAACCGAAAGGAACAACCGCACATGGCATTAACAAAGATTAAACGGTATTGTGGCGGTGGGTGATTAATTTAATTATATTTGAATTTGATCCGCAATTTCCTCACTCACACCCATGCATTATCTTACGTTGTGTGCTTTTAACACTATCATTTTTAAATCCGAGTATGGTCACACATCTTACCATTTTTTTAATTCTCGATTATTTTATAACATTATTTTTTATATATTATAACATATACATAAACTTCAAGTTTATTGTACCTAGTTCGAACATCTAAAATTACACATAAGGTCAAAACTTATATAAAATAAATGAAACCCACATCGAGGAATAAAAAGTTGCATTTAAAAAATGTTTAAAGACAAACAAACAAAATGTATGACTAATTAGAAATTAATGAGAGATGATTTGTTTATCACTAATTTTGGTTGAACATCATTAAATCATGCTTTATGATGTTGTGCATAAGACGATGTGAAACATATATAGTTAATTTATGGATAAATTTGGTGATTTATATACAAATTTAATTGTGTATGAATCATCTCGAGCTAGTACGTGTTAGGACAAAGTATGTATATTGAAATAGAATCTATAATGGAGATTTAGTGATCAAATGTTGTGTTACGCGATAAACTATTTTATGTTGGCCATGTAATTGGTAAATGGAGATACTATCCTAGCTAGGATGGGTTAAAAAGAAGTATATCGAAAGAATTTAGTTATACAAATTTTACTATATATTTTATTTTAAGACTTATATATTTATGATAATCTAAACATTTAACTTTTATTTTATGTGATTTGGTTATAAACAACATGAGAATGAGAAGAAATTATGTAATTTTGATATATAAATACGTTAACAACTTTTGTTATTACATATAAAAATTAATTAAGTCTTAAGAGTCTTCTAATGGTTTATAATGTGAAAATATATATTACTACTATAAACTTAACTAATTAGTTTTACAAGGCATTAATCTAAAGAACTAAATTATATATGTTAAATGCTCCACTCCCCGCCCTCTCAAAAGTAATACTGTATATTTATTTTAATCTACAATATTTTTATTATAGTAAGATTTCGATCAAACAAACTACATAGAAAACGTTAGAAGTTGCTGCATTTTAATTTTGGTCTCGTTATTTTAATTAATTAGGATTACATTTTTATGGGTAAAAGATCATATCGTCTGATGCAACAAGATCATTGCTTACATAATGGTGTACATTAATTATAATAATAGTAATATTGCATCACAGTACATAGCTAGCTAGCAATGAGCACCAATAACTAGGGGTGAGTATGGTGCTGGACCGGTACTGATTTTACCGATTTGGTTCAAAGATGAAACGGTCCAAAAGATATATATATCGCCCCAGCCAAGTATCGCACCTTTACAGGCTTCCTAGCTAGCAAGATTCGAGTCTTGTCTTTCTTTTGGATTAAGAGTATGAGCAAAAACAACCCTTTTGTTACTTGGTCAGAATAGTGTACTTACGTAGTTATTCATTAGCTGTAACTTCTATTTATGTAGTTTATCTAGCATATTGTTACTATTTTTTATATAATACTAGTTTAGATACATTGTAAACACACGGTAACTATAATTATTTATTTGAAAAGATTACTCTATATTTGTTAGCTAAATGTCTATATAAATACATGATTGTTTTGTATAAACTAAAAAACTTAATCTGTGACTTTTTTAAAAATTAAAATAATTTTATATTAATTTTAGTCGATATAGAAAAATAAATAACGATAACTTTAAAAAGAATGTATAATTTTATTACGATAAGATTTGTAGTATATATAATAAACATTGATAAGGAAGGATGTTAGTTTTCACTAAATATCTCTTATTGTATATGAGATATTTAAGACTTAATTAATTGCTATTTATTCCAAGTTTAAATATTGCGTGTGCTTCGGATATTTTAAATTTCGTTTGATGATTTGCATGTGTGGGTTAGTTATGCTAAAAATAGCATAAACTATAAAAAAACGTATACGTATTATTATAAGATTTAATAAATTTACTTAATGTTTTAAAACCCGGGTTAAACCGGTTGACCCAGGACCCGGCCACAAGAGTGGGTTAACGTATACCAGTTTTTTGGTATTTTGTGGCTCGGAGCGACCCGGACGGTTTAGCGGTTGAACTGGTCAATTTCAACCCAGTTTTATATTAATTATTTTTTTTATTTTAATCATAAAATTTGTTTTTATATAAAGTAATTTGGTATTATAATCTTAGTTTACTATTAGTCTTTTACATAAGGTTATATTTTTTGTTTTTACATAAACAGAGAAAACTCAAGTGGTTATGTTCTTGTTGATGATGATGATGATGATGAAGTTGGAGATGATAGTGAATTTCATATATTAAATGATTGTGAGCTTGATGCGTTACCTTTTTTTTTAATTTTTTGCACTTTATATATATGTATACACACATATATACATATAAATAAATAAAACTAGAAACCGGGTTGACCTACATGCCGAACCGGTTGACCCGTGACCCGGTAAGGAGACCGGGACAACTAAAACCCGGTTTTTAAAACATTGAATTTACTAGATAGGAAACTTGAATTATAGAAGATAATGAATGATTAGGATTTAAATTTGATGAAATAAAAGGTTAGAAATCTTTAATTAAATCAATAAATGTTAATATTTTATTTATATTAAAAGATGCTTAGCCGTTGACAACACAAAAAGTCTAATAAAACAATGATGGTTTCCATTCAATTTGAATGTGCATCAAGAGCATTCTAGTGCATCACAGTGCAGGAATTGATGTAAAGTTCATCATAATGCATCATGCAAAATATTTTTCATAAGATTAAAATATAACAAATTAATAGCCAAATAAAGGTATTGAAAAGTGGCTTTTTGTTAAGTTATTGTAAGGATTGAATTATCATTTGTTAGGATCGAATTTGAACTAATAACAAGAACACATTAGAATAGGTGAATAACAGTAAGATGAATAAATACCAAGATTTAATGTGGTTCGACCGACAAATAACCTACATTCATGAATATGAACCAGAGACTTCTTCATTATTAACTGAATGTATTTTGATTTATATATGACTTAACCCTAACTTGAGATATATAATAAAACAAGGAAACCTGAATTAATTTTATGGGCCACCGTACAAGATAAATACCAAAAACAATTTGGATCTGATTCAACCTACTCCACGTCGTGGAGTAGATTCACACGACGTGCACCACTCGAAAAAACCCAAATCCAAAATCCAATTCCCGATCTCCTCTTGTCGTGTTTCATTCAAATCTCATAATCAGATTCCAGTTTCATTATCTAAGCTAATTCAAATCATATCCTAACAGTTATTCGGTAATGCCCATGAAAATTATAAAGTAGTATAATTAGTTGTTTTATTCTTTTAACGGAGAACAAGAACATATGTATGAAGTATGAACTTTAACTAAAGAAAAAAAAAGAATGATGGGTCAAGGCCTCATGGAAATGAACTGTTAAAAGTATCTGGAGCGTGGCCCATTTTGAGCTTGATAGCAAGATTGGGCCTAGCTTTTATCGGCCCATTTAATTTTGGGCCTTAAACATGACTCGTATAAAATAAACCCCATACACTTATAGTAGCTTAGCTTGAGACTTGCGTCTTGGCTTTGTTAGTTTGGACTTTGGAGAACCACTCTAAATGCGTATATCGTTATCTTGATTATCTTTTATATTCATATTACCCCATAGCTCAGGTCTTGGGTTCGAGTCTAGGTAGCGGAAGTTTTTCTAAAAAAATGGTGGAGGGTATTACTCTGCGTAGCTTGAGGCTTGCATACTGCTCTATACGGATGTCACTGCGGACCCGAGGCCCACTAAATTCGCTGTTAAAAAAAAATTACTAGTATTATTACTTTCTCATCTATTTTTCTTAACAAAATGCTAATTGACACTTACGTTGTTATCTAGAAGTAATTAGTTTAAAAGTATATGCTCTAACCTCTAAGTTGTGCGTAAGTATGTTAGTTGTTAAATATTAACACCTAAATTAAATTATGATAAAGAAAGAATAAAAATGTACAAAAAATAATAAATTGATAGAACCATACAAGAATTTGTTTTACGAGATCAAGTCCAAGATTATCGACAAAAGTTATATACATGACAATATGGTGAGAGAAAAAAGTTGACATGACGATATGATGATGTAGTTATTTGTGACCACCCATTGTACTCTTAAGACTTTTTTAAATAGTCTAGGAGGTTGTTTGATTAGTGCTAAATAGAGGTATATAACATTGTTCCGCATTTAACATATTTAATTTCCACATTTAATTGAAAACTAGCTTTCATGTAATTGATTTCTTTTTTTTTCCTGTCAATTTCATCATATTATTTTGTAGACATGTCTATAAATTCTAAGCAAAATTAGGTCGGGACAAGTTAAGTCAGGGAACAACTAAAAAGTTGCGATATTTATGTTTAGATAAACGATAATTTTTAATTTTTATAAATTATAATTTTTACAAAACTATGGTTAATTTGTTTAAATGATCATGCATATACGTATTTTCCTACTTTTGATGCTTATATTTTCGGTCCTAGTGTTGATATGAATCAAGTTTCTTCTAATCTTTCTTGATAGAATCATGTTTATAATTTTGTACCATGCGTTGTTTGGTCCTACGTTTCTTAATCTAATCATGTTTTAACTATGTATGTTTCTTAATTATGTATCGGAATTATGTTGATTAATGATATATGTTTTTTGATCCAATTATGTTGCTACAAACTACATTATGTATGTTTGTTTTATTTAATAATTGTTGACATCGTGATTGTATTTTATGTACTAAGATACATCAAATGAAATTACCATTAATTACTTAGATTTTCTATACTAATTTATGCTAACTTAATTTATAACTAGAGATTTGCATGTTCTTGATCCCTCTCTCAAAACTGATCTAGATCAAGAAATGGTTTCATTACCAAAAGGTCTTTAGACTAGCGGTATCAAGTTGTGACTAAGATGTCTCTCCCTTTTAAAGGTTGAGGGTTGAAGTACTATTAAGGGCATAAAATGTAGATTAGATTGGTTTATATGTTTGTTGTTCAAAAAAAAAAAAAGGAAAAAAAGAAATGGTTTCTTTGGCTTCTGAATATTTACCAGCCTTTCAATTCAATGGGCAATAAATTCACAACTTATACATAAATTCGCTAGTGTTTAGTACCTATTACAAGTTTTATGGCTCATCATATTTGGCAGGTACCCATCCCCATCTCACTCTTTATATTTCATTGTATTTCCCTTCAATTTTTGATAAAATAACTTTTGTTTTTCTCAAAATTCAGATTTAAAAATTGAATTTTTAAAGACAATCAATTTTAAGTAAGCCACCCACGTTAAAAATAACTTATTTTATTCCAAGTATATACGAAAACTATCTTTAAACTGTCTTTTGAGGTTAATTCATTCTACGATCGAGGTCTCTTACTGGCCGATCGATCGGTCTAACGGTCAATAATAAAGTAGTAAATCATGTAAGCATGAATAATGGATCTGCAAAAGGGTTTCCAGACTAATTCGATCATTACACATGTAAACCATATCGCTCTGTTCATCATGTGATTTTCTTTTTTTCAATTTATTTTATTATTTGATTTCTGATTTAGAAATGAATAGTCAAAACTCACCCTGGTCTACGTCTTCTATTAACCTGTAATCACGGACAAAAAATGGCGTAACCTTTGAAATGACTAAATTGCCCAAAAGAAACAACGTATTATTCAATTCGAGATGAGGGTGATACACGTAAATTTGCAAGTTCTGGCCTGACACTCGTGAAAACAATAATGTGGAGCACCAAACATGTTTCAACTGCTACTCTCAGATACTCAATTATTTTTCATTTAATTTTATCACCACTGCCTCCTGCTCAAATTATTGCTGCTTGCAGGTCTCTCTATGCATCTTAGATTTTTATTATTTTTTATTTTTTTAACACCAGACCACACGCTCACTTTAAACCACAAATTTTGTTTAACAAGCACCTTAATACCGCTACCGCTAGACTATAAGCCATTTAAGATATCAAACCTCTTTCCATAAGAAAATATTAATTTATTAACGAATAATAACGAAGAAGTACATGGTTTTTATAGAGATAGGCTAAGATTGAACCTAGAGCCCATCGGCATAACCCGAACATAGAAATTGATAATAGCACCAAATTAACAGACTAGAGACCAGATGTGTTGCAAGAAACAAAAGTCAACCTTTGAGAGTTGACTAGATTGGATTATTGTTGTTGGTTTCCTAGTTGGCACATGCCAGCAGTATTTGAAAATTTTCTTCTCTTTTATTCTCATTAATAATAATCATACATGCCCTTTTAACTATTCCAGGCTCCCATACCCATTTACATCTTTAATTTCCCATTGAATTCTCTCCACTTCTCTTCTAAGTTCTACAAAACCAGTAAATTTACTTCCTCATGACATCATACAAACAGTAGGAAGCCAAAAGCAGTTTTTGATACACAATTTGGTGTCTCTTTCTTCTTTCAGCTGCTTTCTTAGAAGCTGTTTTTTGCAGGTTATAATTGTGGGTCATAGAGCATTTAAGTTGGGTGCAAAAAACCCTCCATTTTGGTTTAATTTTGGATAGAATTAAAGCTATCAAATGCAGACTCCAAAAACAAGGTACCTCCACACCCTTCATTTGATACCATTTATAGATGTTGAACAAGTTAGAATGTTGGTAGTGTTATTTATATTTGTTTGAATAATTTTTGAGTGATCGTGTCAGCACAAAGAGCTCTTCGGGATCGGAAAGTGGCCGGAGAATATCTACTCGACCGGTTGCTTTAGAAACTACCAAAAGGAGTTCGGGTCGGGTTGTTCGCCAACTCAAGACAAGCGGTCTTGAACCCAGTTCATCTACGAGTCAGCCAAGTATTAAAACACCAAAAACTTCAAGTCCTAAATTCATTGATCGTGTCTCACCAAGAGGCTCTGTTACTGAGGTATATTATAATTATACGCAAATTCTTTAGTCACCACCAGTTAACTAAATTACTTCAATTTCTTTTACCAAGCATAAGAAAATATTTAATCTTTTATTAATAATATTATAAATTAATTAGTTCCATGTTTTTGATCTGTGGGTACAATCTTGAATCTTGATGTTTCACTAGATCATGAAATGGGTTTTCATTTGCATCTAGATCAAGTTATAATGGGCCTTGTGAGACCCATGAAGACAAGTTTCTTTTCACACCAAATGAATATGGGTAGAAGTGTTAATTTACCAAAACAAATGGGCCCATATGGGTTTATTTTCAACATGGAAGGCTGGAAGCTATTCCCATTTATTTGACTAATATTGAGGTGGTAAATCAAGTAATCCCACTAACCCTCATATCCATTCTCTTAACAATTCCCTATTTAAAAAAAAAAAAGTGTAGAGAGATAGAGAGAAGAATAGAGGAGGAAATCAGCGTGAGTTTCAACCAGCTGAAACCCTCGCTTTAAGTTTGGGTGGTTGGGGCGATGGTGTGGAGCCCAGTCACGTACTCATGCTCCATCTCGCGGGATGGATGCGCCTGGCCTAATGAGACCCATGATAAAATCTTTCTTTTCACACCATATGTGAACAAACCAAAAGTGTGATCTTACCAAAACAAATTGGATCTTAGTTAGGAAAAAATCGTTAAAGTTTGGTATTCAAAGTTCATATTTAATCTTTTTCTTTCTTTTGGTGGATCATGACACGACTATGTTGTGTTATAAATGTTGAATGAAGATTGTTAACATTCGTATATTTTGTTTGAAGCTACAGAAGAATCGTTTGGGAAGAATTACTGAACTCGAAACTCAGGTTAGTCAACTTGAGGATGCTTTAAGGACGGTTAAAGATCAACTAATTCTGTCAGAATCATGGAAAAAACAAGCCAAACTAGACGCCGAAGAGTCAAGAATGGAGCTTTTAGCCATTACTTTAAAGCTCGAAGAGTCTCAAAATCTCTTAGCTCAATCTTCTTCGAATCAAGAAGTGCATGTAAGGCCCTTTTCTTACAATTATATCCGTAACCTTTTAACATAGCATTTTCCTTTTTGGAAAATTTTGATGCTGAATTACCATTTAGCCTTATTAGAATCATTACATGAGCAAACACAAGTCCGAAAATACTTTAGTTTGTATGGATACTCGTATGTAGAACTTTTTTGCGATTAATTTGCTAATAATCCCACGAAAGTCGCAATTTTTATTTAGAAAAAGTTCAAGTAAACAAAAATTGTAACACTTTAAAGGTTTGAGTACTGTAAGTAGTAAAATAAACGGATAAGACTACAATCGCGTTAAAAGTCCTAAATAATAAAGTTTTTAAGATGGAGATCGACCCGTTTGAACAGTTTCTTTAGCTACAATTTTGACCTTTATCCATTTGACTTGTATGAGTATCCATACACCAAGTATAACATGTGACATTACTTCAAGTTACATGTTAGGTTTTGCCTTGTGTAATGATTAAAATGATTTAAGAATGAAAATCTAACTTCAAGAATATCTAGGAACCAAACTCCACCAATTCACCTGCATTGGCTGCTGCCTTACTTGAGATTGACCAGCTAAAAGTCAAACTCAACACAACAAGCGAATCTGAAGCCATACAAACTAAGCTAGCAGAATCAGCATACACAGAGATCCATTTCTTGAGAGAAAACATGGCAGAAACACTTTCACACATGGAGGAAATGAAGAACCAACTTGAAAATTGCAAAATATCAGAGTCTCAAGCCCAAGCTTTAGCAGGTGAAACTTTATTACAACTTGAAACAGCCAAAAAGACCATGGAGTCCCTCAAATTAAGCAATGGTGATTATGATGCCATAGTTTTGGAGTTAGAAAAATCACGGGCACGTGTAAGTTCGTTAGAAGGGATTATCGAAAAAATGAAAACAGCAGATGAAGATTTGAAATCTGCTGATGAAAGGTTTCGTGATGAAGATTCTCATCACACATTGGAGATTACTGCCGAATTGAAAAAATCAAAAGCAGATATTGAGGAGCTGAAAGCTAATCTTATGGATAAAGAGACTGAATTGCAATGTATTATTGAGGAGAACGATGATCTGAACACGAAACTGGCGAATTTGATCTTGGGTTCACAAGAAAACAAGCTGGAAACCGAGTCAAAACTAGAAGTCAACGGTTTAAAGTCAAAGTTGACAAGTCTGGAAACAGAATTACGCGAAAATTCAAATGAAAATGAGAAACTCAAACATGATTTTAACAGTTTAAAGTCAAAATTAACGATTCTGGAGACAAGAATAATTGAAAAGTCAGATGAAAATGAGAAGCTTAAACAGGAAATGAAGAAAAAGGACGGTGTCACTGAGGAAGTGAAGAAGAGTAAATGTGAAATAGAGGAAGAGTTGCAAAGGCTGAAAGTGCAGATGGGTCAGTGGCGGAAGGCAGCAGAGGCGGCAACCGCCATGCTTTGTGATGAAGACAATGGTGGAATGATGGTGGAGAGAACATGGTCAATGGGTCATTACAGCCCCAGGGCCAGAAGGAGGAGGAACATAGGTGGTTCACCTTGCAGTAGCATGGACATTGATGATGATAATGCTGAAGATGATGATGATGAGTTCTTGAAGAGGAAAAATGGTAGCAATATGCTTAAAAGGATTGGGGTGTTATGGAGGAAGCCACAAAGTAAATAATCATGATATGATTGGAGATAACAGTTGAATTTGACTTGCAATTTTCTGAGTTTAAATATGATCAGTTGTTTATTGTTCCTTATGTAACAAACATTGTAATTCTTTACAAATACATAAAATCATAGTTTGTAATTTCTTGTTATTTTCAATTGAAGGACTTGGTTTCTTTTGCTCTTTGTATTTTCTATAGCACTAAATTTGTTGTTTTCCAACAAAGGTAGAAAAACCAACTCGCGCGATTTCAAATTAAGTATGTAGAAGGAACTTGAAAAATATTATTGTAAGAAATATTTGGAGATGTCTAAAAATATCTAGCTACTAAATTAATTATTATTATCCATAAAATAGCGACAACGTAAAACATTCTATGGACTAGTATAAATAGGTATAGGCATCTGTGATTATAAACAAGCAAAGCTAAAGAAATCAAACACCTAAAAATTTCCTACTCTTCAAAGACTCCTCAATAAGCCTAGATGCCTTAAAGACTCCTCAATTTTACAAAGCATAAAAATATCCTCATAAGTTATGAGCGAAAACAACCCTTTTTTTTTTCTTTAGACCCGACCCGACCCACCGAAAACAGTATGAAGTCGGGTTTCTCCAACACTTTTCCTTGTATTCGGCCCCCTTCCGCATGAGGCCCAAGACCCTATTTTAATTAATGGTCAAATCTTTTAATTGCTTCCTTGATAGACCCGATTCATTTGCAGCCCAACAGAATAAAGCCCAGCCGACTTTTGTTTTTTAAAGTAATAGTTTAACCTAACTCTTCGATCTTCATCATTTGATTCTCCTTTTCTTCGTTTTTTCACCATTTTTATCGGTTCATGTATTCTTCTCTTCAAAGTCCTAAAACACATTAGAGATGAATCTCCAAAAGAGTTAGAGGAGAAGGCTTTCCATTTCTTAATTTCCATATAGCCTAGCAAAATATAAATTACACCTATGTGTATATTAAAATAGGTGTATGGAATTGCTTCATGTTTGAAAAATAATATTTTCAAGATGACATTTTGTAAGAGTAGGACCTGCTTTATCATAATCATGTTTGCAGGACAAAAACATGTAATCAAAAATTTCAAAATGTAATACCGATCGAATATTATTTCATGTTTACAAATCATAAAGCTGAAAATCAATTTCAATACGATATCTCAAACCGACTTAAAGATGTCTTATGACATGAAAATCGAAACGAGTGTATATGGAAAAGAAGGTGATAGTAGAAATAACGTATAAGTGTTCATTATATATATAGGGGAGGGTTTAAACGAGAAATATTTTTCGTATGAGAACTACGAGAACAATCTTGGTCATTCAAGTGGTAAGTGAAATTCATGGACGAAGAGCGTGTGGGGATTGGGTGTGACAAGGTGCATGTAATGAATTTATGGGTGGGTAATCCAATTGAAGGAGGGGGAATTGAACGACTAAGATTGGTTCTCGCAGTTCTTGTATGAAAAACAGTTCTCGTTTCAACATATATATATATATATATATATATATATATATATATATATCATGTAATTATATATGGTGGTTAGAAAATGGTCCGGCTCTAAGCATATAAGTTAAATGGGGTGATTATGACTTGAGATGACAAGTCTAAGGTTGAAAAAATAGGTTGTATATTCATTCAGATGAATAATTGATTAATAAGTGATCATGATATGACTAATTACACGACGTATCAGCTTGAAAATAATTTTAAACAAATTTAATATGAATAATATGTAGAGTTATTATTAAGATAACTATATAAGGCTTAGCGTATCTGATGACATATGGTCCGAAAGTTAGACCATCCGAATGAACAAACAACTATCCAAAGGAACAAGTAACTGTCAAAACACTTATAAATAACATATTGCAGAAATATTCCCAATAAAATTTCCAGGCATGGCATAAGAAGATAATGAGCATTTAATGAATAAACGGCTGGTACCCGACAAAGACATTAAATGTGCAGACCTGGTGCAAGACCAACCCTCATCCACGGACCAATTAGACGGCATAACCATCGGATATAACCACCGGAC
Organism: Dittrichia graveolens; assembly: GCA_038502395.1. Classification (NCBI taxonomy): domain Eukaryota; kingdom Viridiplantae; phylum Streptophyta; class Magnoliopsida; order Asterales; family Asteraceae; genus Dittrichia; species Dittrichia graveolens. The sequence goes on from JARJIL010000003.1 coordinate 10,396,687, forward strand.
AAGACCAAGTATGCTATTATAAAAGTAGAAGCAGAACACAAGTATACAACACAACCCATTCTCTCATTTAATACACTGATATACAAACATTCTCTTCACTAACACTTCCACCATTAATACTCATACTCAAACAAATACTTACTCGCACGCCCGAGCTTGATCACGAGTCCAAACACTCGTGGCGAGGTTAACCCTTTTCTGTTTTGTAGATCACCAGAGAAGCTCATCAGGACCTACGGAAGCAACAGTATCCAACTAGCTGATGGGGAGTTGATAATTCTATAAGGCTTAGTGCATCCAATCAGCTGGTTGAGACCTAGTTGGTGCGTGAGGCTCTTGAACACCGCCGCCCCCACCCCCTAAACCCCTTCCACAGGTTCACTCTCATGTTGGATTCCTTTTTTTGTTGAATATATATATATATATAGGTGGTTGAGGAGGATGAATGTAAGGTTAGAGTGATAAACATGAGATGAATGGAGATGAAAAGAAAAAATAACATGACGCTGACCTGACAATGGGAATAAGGGGAGTGAATGTACATTGTTTAAAAATAAATACGAAATATATTACTATCCATACTATACTTTATTATTTCAATTTAATTTAATTACCGCCACGTATATGCTTATGTTTATGTTTTCTTTTAATAAAACTTCAAGTTTGTTTAAAATTTGAGGCAATTAATAATAATTACTAAGTTTCAATTATAAGTTTAGGGTTCTTTAGTTAAAAGTACTTCAACAATTTGATTACAATAATAATAATAATAATAATCAGGTACGTAATTAGATTGATAGTTAAAACAAATTAGTTGATGAGGTTTTTCTATAATTTGCCCTGTTTCTTTCTACCTCTTGGTGTTTGAAATGAAATCTTGGATAAAATATTGTTAAATAAATGAAATTAATTAAATTAAATATAATATATGAATAAGTTAATAAGACAAAATCGACGGACAGGAGTAGCCAATAAAATAATTGTTGTGTTGGGGAGTGTTTACGTACAGATTGAAATGGGGATTTGGTACTCTCACTGACACCAACCTTCTCACGCTCAAATCTTTCATTTTGTCTTCACACACCTCCATTTTGATTTTCTTTCTTTTTTTTTTAATCTTAGTGCGTTTACACATTTTCAATCTCATTTTCCGACAATTTTATTTAATTTTTAAATTACATAATATAATTAATTAACCCTTGATCATTCCATAATAAAATATATATATATATATATATATATATATAATGCACAGCTGGCTGTTTCTTGAATAATATCTATCTATTTTTTTCATAAATATAAAATATTTATTGCTGAGTTTTGGGTTTTGTTATCATCGGTTTGTCAATAAGCCTTATTCATATGAGGTCTTCACAATACACGGTTGAATGACATTAAGGAGGTGTTTGGTAAACAGAAAAGAAATTGGAGAATTGGTTTATCTTGTTTGTAAGAAATGGTTATAGTTTTAAAAGTAGAAATGGTTTTTCCACCCATTTTCATTTCTCTCATTTCTTTGTATTTTTATTTCTCTTTAAATTATGGAGAAATTGAGATAAATGACAGCCGATGTTTATTTATTATCGTCGATGTTCGGTTATAATGAGTGATTAGTCAATTTTTTTTATAAATATACAATGAATTACAAGATGGGGGATCTTTTAGTTTGATTTATCTACAAAGTAAACGAATTAAGGATGAAAGATTGTAAATTTTTAAATGTGTGAAAGTATTTACAAGATCAATGTCGCTTCAATTGAAAAGAGTCATTCTCATATACCCAAAACAACATATGCATGCAATATTAATGTTGTTGATTAGGAAACAAAAACTGGTTCTTGACAGTCAAAACATAAACAAACAAACAAACAAATTTAGTTAAAACCAAGTACAGAAACCTATCATATCCTTCCCTCTTCCAAACAAAATATTAATTTAAAAAAAAAAAGTAAATTTCTCCTGAACTAACATTAATTAAACAAACAACATGATGATGGTAATGATGATGATGATATATTGTACTACTACTTGCACTACATGAGAGGACTGTTTATGAGTCCATGCCAATTTGTTGAACCAATCCCATTCCATCCTCCAATAATTGACCTCCCTGATTCAACCTCATGAACCATATTCCCTTGATCTCCACCACCACCAGCACCCATCTGCCATGGAAATCCCCATAATACCCCTCCTCCCGCTCTACCATCTCCAACCTGATCACATGATGATCTCATCATGTTGCATGTTTCTTGCTTCACGGTTGTCATTGTAACTGCTGTTGTTGCTGCACCACAAGTCATTTCTTGATCTTGTTGATCATGAAACATCGGGTTCATGATCTGCTGATGATGATCTTGATCAAGGTTGCTGCTGCAATTGTTCAAACCCATCAAGTTTCCCACACTACCCATGTCTCCATTTCCAAGATTCCCCTCATTATACAACACATTTTGGAATCCATTAGGAGTAGTGTTATTAACATTAGTGTTCTCAAGAAACCCACCCCTGATTGCATCAAGAAAACCCAACTGGTCACCATTACTTCCTAAATGATGGTCATTATGGTCAAAGTGGTCATACCCACCCATGGGCCCATTTGCTTGGCTCTGGAGCCTAGCAAAAGCAAGTGAGAGATCAGTGCAGGTTGAGTCATTATAAGGTAAGTGAGGTAGACCAGAAAGCAGGTGGTTGTTTGAATTAGATGTGATGATATTAAGTGGATGTTGATGATGATGATGATGCTGTTGCATGAGGTGGTGGTGATCTTGGGGCCCTCTCATCTTTGAAAGTGCAGAACATGATGATGAGATAGAGGATGTGGCTGATGTTGTTGTTGTTGAAGATGATGATGATGATCTCTTGTTTTTCCTGCACCCTCCACCCACTGGAACATTTCTTAGTGTTCCACCTTTGGTCCAGTACCTTCTGCAGGACTTGCAGAAGTATCTGGGCTGAGTGAGGCTGTAGTTGTTGTAGTAACAGAATTTAGTGTTACTGGAATCACATCTTGGACATTTCAGAGCTTCCTCTGGTGGCCTTGGTTTTTTGTCTTGTTGTGCCTTTGTACACACCAACATGCTCTCTAGTGTTTGTGAAGATATATCCTGTTAATTAACACAAATTCAAATCAACACAATAATCAATTAATCAGATCTGACACCAATTAATTTTAAAATCCAAACTAATTGGATGATAAATGAATCAGAAAAGATGTTAATCCGAAACTAGGAAAAAAACCCTAACCAAAACCACGATTGTTATCTCGATTTTTCGATTTCCTTTCCAAAACAAGAATTGTGTTCAATTAAAGCAGAGATTAAGATGCTGAGTACAGCAAATTAAGTAATTTAGCTTATGAATCTTCACATTTCACACAGAACACACATGGAAGTGGAACTGTTGTAGGTATGGCTACATGGAATTAAGGGCGAATTAATTAATTAATTAATTAGCAAAGAAATTGATTAATAATTACTTAATCTGAAAGAAATCATGAAACCGCGAATTGAAGCTTATGAAAACAAAAGAAGAATTAATGAAGTTTAGTGTACCTGCTGGTGATGGTGATGGTGTACTCCTGAAACATCCATTTCTATTTCCATGCACTATTACTGTATGTGTACTTGTGTGTTTGTATGTGTGAGAGAGAGAGAGAGATCAATTCAAGAATATTGAAGCTTTAAGGAGTTTTTGAAGTTCAAAAATATGTGGAGAGAGAGAGAGAGAGAAGTGTGCTTGCTTCATGCAAGGTAAAGATGGTTAGAGTATCACCTGCGTGTATATATATACAAACAAACATATACGTACACATCACTAGCTAGCTATGAATGTATAATATTATTATTTTATAACTTCTCTCTCTCTCTCTCTGTAACTGTGTATACAGAGACATATTAAATTGTGACGTACTTCTAAGATTTTTTAAAATATATATTGTTGATTATTGGTAAAAGACAAATTAACCCAATGATCCATGATTATTCATTATTTAATAAGTAAAGACAAACTAAACTAAATGGTAATTTTATTTTATCATAAATCTTAGTTACATTACTAACAACATATTGATTACATACTTGTAGTATCCTAATCATGCCAATTACATATTTTCACAAAATAATAAAAATGACTAATCTGACTTAATAAATATTACAATCTTTTTCAGCTTAAGTAATTAATGACTACAAGAGTTTAGTTTGAAGTGGTCTTCATTGCAGCTTTAAGCCAATTTTTAAGAAAGTTTTTGAAGAGTCGAACAATAGACGCGATTAATAAACTATATCAGTCTCCGTTCCTTATATTTCCAACATTGGCCAACCAAGATGTGTATCGAATGAGGATGGAACCGGCCGGTTATCCTAATGGTTAAAGTGCTTGATAAGTGAGAAAAAATATTTTTGGATATATAGTATATTTTTTAATATAGAAAATAAAAAAGAAGTGAATATATATAGTTATGGAGAAATTAAAAGATTAGATGTAGAAATTAAAATGATATATATATATATATATATTAATATATATATATATAAGGAATCACACTATTGTTAGTTTTCAAGTAGTATATGGTAGGGTCATGTGACATAGGGACCAAAACTATATTGTGGTCCTTAGATTTCTCCACAAAGACGCAAACTCTGTGTTTCATGACATCCTGTTGATTTGTCTCGTACTAGTTTTCATTCCCTTCCCTTAATTGATATATAAATAACCATACGGATGTATATATATTATTATATGAAAAATCATATATTCTTCTACCTTATCCTACTACTCAGCACAAGATGACATGTGTAGTTCATTAATTCTCTTTCCTCATCTCATTCATTAATTTTGACATTTGTGTTGATCTTGTGAGTAGCATGATATACCACCTCTCATATTATATATGTGTGTCATGTCTTCTTGCCCAACCATATCTATCTTGGCAAACACCCGGCTCGAAATAACATCAGATTTTACATTTTTGATCGCGGTATGCGTACGCATACACCCCATATATCATGCATAATCCGTAGCGTTGTTATAGTATATATCCGGTTATAAATAAAAAGATAATTAGATTGTGATATATATAGGGGGTTAAAACGAAAACTTTTTTTGTATGAGAACTGCGAGAACCAATCTTGATCGTTCATTTGGATAATGAAATTCATGGATGAAGAGCGTGAGAGGATTGAGTGTGGCAGGATACATGTAAGGAATTTATGAATGGGCAATCCAATTGAAGGAGAGAGAATTGGACGGCTAAGATTGGTTCTTGCGGTTCTCGTACGAAAAACAGTTCTCGTTTAAACTTTTGCCTATATATATGTATATATATTTAACAAAGTTAGTTAGCAGAAGTTAAGGTACAACACCGGCCTTACTCGTTATCTCATCCATACCTATTGACTTGAGCATCGGCACACATATCATCCACCATCCCGATGTGGTCTTGCGTATGTCGTCTTTCGTTTAGCTGACTCTCTTCTTTATTTTTCCAGTTTTTCTATATTTAGAATTATATAATCAATCTTGATATTTATTAATTAATGACGTAACGCATATGTTGTTTGTATTTAATTATATGGGAAGTTAAGTAACATGTAAGAAAAAATATATAATATATTTATTAGAATATTAACACATTTAATAATAAATTGTACTCATTTGCTATAAACGAGGCAGTGAATTATATATATATATATATATATATATATATACTTATATAGTATGTACGTAAATATCACAAAATCAATACAACATCGATCTGACCCATGCATGCATCTAATGATCTTATATAATTGATAAAAATAAAATAAAATAAAAAGATATGGTACAGACGTACATTAAAATTAAGTTCGAGCATATAATTATATAAAGTTAATAGTTATGAAATAATATTAAAATCACTATATATTTATTTATGATAAATGACCAAAATTAAGGGTTGTAAGTGCACAATTTAAAAGATGTAAACAATTATTTTTCAAATTCATTTTTATGTTATATACCTACGTCCACTATAGCACTACATCCAACAACAACAAAAAAAAAAGTGTTTACATAGCGTTAATTGTTATGTATCAATATTTTAATTTGTTGCTATTATATGTATTTTGGTTAGATAAAAAAGTAAAAAAGTTACAAGTTTAGTAAATACAATAAAAAGTTTAATACACACAATAGTGACAAACTAAAAATTCGATACACACAATAATTTTTTTTTAAGTCCAATACATATAATAGCAAAATATGACCACTTTATTGATTTTTATGAACTAAACCCTTAATATAACATATAATATAATTTGAGGGGTGTCTATATATATATTAGACTTCACCCAAAAAAGAATTTATTAACCAAAATCCACTAAGCTAACATCTATAACAATTTTAATAAACAAATAATTAAGTTGCATCAAACTTTATGAAGAATAAACATTCCATCTTTTAAGACAACTTTGAAAATAAAAAAATGTCATATTTTAGAAAAAAATTCAGTATTTAGTTAATAAGATAATGATAAAAATGGTGAATGGGAGTAATGTGAATGGATGGAAGGTTTGAGACATTGACTATACCTTCCTTTCATGTTACTTCAACAAAATATTCTTTCACATCTTAATATCTTAGAAATAAGAAGAGTGTGGGGCCTATAAGAAAAAGAACAATTCAAGACTAGACTAGAAGGGACCTTCTTTGCTTGTTTGCCTATTGATGTAGACCTTAGATGATAATGGAAATAACCCCACTCAACACTATATAATATGTTATTCTAAATTAATTAATTAACAATCTTATTGGATTAATCAACTATATTTTTATTTTTATTAGCATTTGAAAGTATTATGTTGTGTTATATATATAACAAATATGATCATGAATTCTAATTATGTATTATTAAGGGGGCTAATTGGTGATAGTGATTACATTATCACTCAATCTCACGTCAGTTTTTTTCTCTAGCATACTTCATCACATACGTTACATGAACCCTTACTTGAATGGCGTTAAAAAATGTATATAATAAAAATACTTTTAGAGAGATGATGAACAAAAAAAGAAATTACTTTTTGTCATGACACTACAAGAAAAATGGTTTTTTGATGCGACACATTTTCGTCGCAAATACCCTCATTGTCGCCCCAAAAGGTTTTTTAAGACGACATGTCGCCTCAAAAAGTACGCCGTAAAAAATTTGTCCCAAAAACTTATTTGCGGCAACATATGTACGTCACCTCAAAAACTTTTCATCTTAAAAAACCATTTTTCTTGTAGTGTGACCGGCTCACGCTAGATATATTACAATAGCGAAGAAATAGTGTCGCACCATGAGATACTACACTTACGTTGGCATCACACTATCCGCTTCGCCCCTCTAAACCATGAAAGTATGTAAAAGGCTGTTGAAAATTATGAAATAGACATGAGGTTTATGCATGGACGCTATAAATGTAGAATATCCTTTTATAATTAATAAAAAACAAGACATGTTATACTACTTGATGTTTACAAATTGAACCGTAACTTTTATAAAAAAAATATTTTGGGTTGTGAATTTTTGGTTTATATTGACACACACACACACGTATATATATATATATATGAAAATTTCAGCCAAGAACTATTTGTAACACCATTAATAACTTATTAATAAGGATACTTTGGTCATCTATATAATTACTCAACCGTTAATCGCGTCGGATGAGCCGTCATTAATTTACAAGGCTTGATTTTTTCAAAATACATGTTATTAATGAGCCATAAAAAATTCTTAGTTATTGATTAAGATTGGTTATTGTAGTTTTCGTACGAAAAACAGTTCTCAATTGAACTTTTTTATATATATATATAAGTTATGTTGATTCACATACGTTCGTTATCCTCGATCACTTTCAATCTTAATCAATAACTAAGAATTTTTTATGACCCATTAATAACGTGTATTTTGGAAAAATCAAGCCCTGTAAATTAATGACGGCTCACCCTTGTATTTATATTGCTTAAATAATAAACAATAATGGAGGTTGGTAGAGTTAGATAGGTTGGACAATTATGACGTGGGTACTCATTCAGAATACACACTCGGCCATTCTTAATTACTATTCCTTTCATTTTATTAATTAACAGTTCAAAGATTCCCATTATTTCCCAATTTCTCTTTAATTAATCAGTAAATTTGTATTTATAAACACAACAAAACTTATTTATAATAGGATTTTTTGTAATTGAATTTGTAGAACCAAATTGTATCTACTATCAATTATATTGAAACAATCGCACAATAATAATATAGATCTCAGATCATATGTATGATTGTATGAATATGAATGAGATACGAGCTAAGAACACACAATGTTTTTAGAATACGAATTGCTTAATAATTTGTGGCTTACAAACTGGTATTTATACCTTTATAGTAATTACGTAAAATACCATAAACAATGACTAATTAATGTCATATCTACCAACAAACTTTATGAAAATATATTGAACATGCATAACTTCAAGGACCTAATAGAATTAATTATAAAATAAAACATCTTGTTGTACCCGTTGTTTTTTTATCTCTGTCTCCTCTTTCCTCTCACTTCTCTTGTATTCAGTTAAATTTTTTTGGTTAAAGTTAGTTTGAACTTTGTGTTTTTGTTATTGATTCACTAGTAAACACGGGTCTTGCTTGCTTTTGGTTTAAGTTGTTTTAAGTTTATGTTATCAATTCGCTAGTGAAACACATATCTTTCTTCTCGTTTGGTTTAAGTTGTTTTAAGTTTGTTATCAATTCGCTAGTGAAACACATATCTTTCTTCTCGTTTGGTTTAAGTTGTTTTAAGTTTATGTTATCAATTCGCTAGTGAAACACATATCTTTCTTCTCGTTTGGTTTAAGTTGTTAAAAAGCATTTGTTTTCTACTTACTTGTTCAATAATGAACGCATTTATAAGTCGATAACAAACCCATGTGTAGATAAACGAAGAACTGTAACAGAAACTAGCGAACAAACAACAAATAAAATAAGATTCTCAACTTATTCAGTGAACAACAAATGGTTTATAAAAAACACATATGTATAAATGAGTAAAATATGAATAATATAATCATATCACTAGATGAAAGAGAGAAAAGAGAAAAAAATAGCTGGAAAGATAATAAAATTTAGTTAATAATTATACAATTGTAGTTAAATAAAAATATAAAATATGAATACATAAGTCACTAGATCAAAACAAAAATCGAAGGCCAAGAATAGCCTTCCATCTTTCGCAAAATATATATATACATATCACATATAGTTTTTTGTAAAATATCCAGTTAAAATGAAAAACTTAAGAATTAAAACTCAGGTTTGATATATAAACACCCTAACTTTGTTTCGTTGATATTATTTTCTGACTCCGTCCATCTTTGTTATCATCAATTAATCATTATTTAGACATGATACCATTAAATTATTGTGTATTGTGTGTATTTTGCGCTTTGATTTTAATTATATGTTATGGTACGTAAATTATATTTAAGGGGATGATCTATATAACCGTTATAAAATTAAATCAAAACAAATATTAAAATAAAAAAAGATGAGGAAAAAATTTAGTGGATTTCACATATCACAGTTTAGTACGTAAGAGGGTAAATCGAAAAACTTTAATAGAAAAAAAGAGAATTATTCATAGAGTGCTACTATTTTGACCTTCTTCATATATCTTATATACCAGACATATCAAATCAAGCAATTACAGTTTTTAATACAGATAATTTATTTACATATATTACATCATAGGAGTCGATTTAAGTTATAACAAGACACGGGTGAGAAATATTAGACATAAATTTGGATGGAAGGAAAATTCACATGAAATAGTAATAGATGTGATGTGGTATAATGATTGTGCTGGATGTCACAAATATGTTTTCCATGGTAAGCTTTGTCTATTCCATTGACACGTTATAGTCGTGAGCCCCTAGATTGAGGTGGTGTTATGTTTGCACCACAAGTAAAGAATATATATATGCACCTAATATAACTCACTCATTGCCACTCCATAACTATTATTGCTTCTTCTAATTACATTCTTATGATTCAAAACAATTCAAATTTATAAAAAAATGATAAATGTTTTATTTCTTTTATAATATTTTAAGTAAAACTAGAAGAACACAAATCAAATGGTTTAGATTTTTTTTATTTTGTCTAAAGTGTGTTTAAATCTTTATATACTAAAAAAGAGTTAACTATTTTGTCACATATCATTTTTCTAAGGCCTCTTTTTCTACGAGGCAGGTTCTCAAAATCTCACATTTTCATTTTCCTGCCTCTCGATCTCTCCTCCCTCTTGTTTTATCCAATCTCCGCTCTTGCAATTCTTTAAACTAAAAATTCTCCGATTATAACAGTAGTTTACGCTGTAATCCTTTACGATTTCCGTTAGCTTGCTTTGCCAATATCTCCATTCGCTCCATCAATTTCAGAATAGTTATAGAGAGTATTAGGTAATCGATTTTCTCATCATTTAATCCATTGATTTTTTTACTCGTCCATATAATCGATTTTGATTTGGTTTTTCGTTGCAAGTTTAAGGAATCCTGGTTTCCTTTGTTTAATTGTCCAAGCATCCGAAAGAAGAAAACCCTACATGAAAGACCTGCTAAAGCATACACGATTCCTCTACGAGTTTTCTTAATCAACGACGATAAGTCTTTGATTGATTATTGCATATGTTGTAAATGGTCACCGCTCATAATCTAACTTTAGTTTCAATTTCAAGGTATTCGTGCATCATCTCCAATAAGTATGTATGTGTATTTGGGCTTTTCAGGGTTAAATAGCATTGCCAATGCAATTAAAGTTTCTACTTACACCAATGTTTTTGGCGGTCAAACAATTAAGGTTTTTACTTATTTCGTGATTAAAAAGCAAAATATATATTTTTAAGTAATATAAATTCAAATTCAAATTTTTTTTAAGAACTCTTTTGGAAGATAATTCCATAAGATAAATAATTATGATCTTTTATCAAAATTAACACACAACACAAAATATTAAAGATTTGAATTTCAATTCATTTAAGGGTAGTTTTATTTATATAAAATCAGCACTTTAATTATTCCCCCCAAATGTTTTCCTGGTTTTCATCAATGATATTGTTTTTCCTAAATTGTTTGAAATTTTTGAATTTTTAATACCGTGAAGATTATCAAATCCGGTTTTAATAAATATACGAGTATCAAAAATTTAGATTTGAAATTTATCCTAAAATTTGAAAATCTCGGATTAATGTGATAACAACCTACTTATTATGCTTTCTGAGAATTTCTGTATCTATTTTTACTATTTATATTTGATTTAAAGTTCCATATTAGAACCACAAGCTATATTGGAAAGGAGTAAATTCTGATCTAATTCATATTCATGGAGAATAAACCGGTACGACACTTAAAACTACATATTGAATATATTCTTACAACCTTAAATCATATTTGGTGCATTTCTTGACCAATGATTAATGTTTTTATGTGATATGAACGTTCTTAATTCTGATATATTGTATTGTAAACAAAGATTGTTGCAACTAATTTTTCATATACCCATGTGTTTTGATTAGCTAAGCGAAAACATTCACAACTATCCATATAAAATTTAAGCTGACTACTCGGTTGAGCAAAATACATGTTGAAATCCCAAATATGACTACTCAGCTAAGCATGAACCAAAAACAAACCACTCAGCTGAGTAGAAATTCCATAAGCAGATCACTCAAATCATACATTTAATCTCTTAAAACGTTTTTCATGTAAAGTGTTTTAGGATTTTTTTTACCCGGGTGTTGTGAATTGATTCATTGCAAACGAGTTTATTCTGTACAGCCAATCAAACACTCAACTAAACATTGATCAATTGATAGTCTGAAACATATGTTCAACTGAGCAAAACAAATGCTCAGCAAAGACCAATGTGTTTTTGCAGTCAAACAATTAAGGTTTTCACTTATTTTATGACTAAAAAAAAGCAAATTATATCTTGTGGATGAAAAATGAACCCTGTTTAGAGGTCATTTCAAGGGGTGAAGTATTTGGAGGTAATTATTGATTAATGGCATATATATATATATGTACCATGTTAGTGTGTTTACTTTATGGTCTAAGGTGTACACATTATTTGGCTTATTTTCTATGGAATTCTGTTTTATATGTAGTGTGTTTATTTTATGGTCTAAGGTGTACACATTATTTGGCTTATTTTCTATGGAATTCTGTTTTATATGTAGCTCAACATTTGATTCCTGTTATGTGAAAAAGCTGTAAATTAGAGCAATAAAAACCATAATCAAGTCATAATTTTAGAGTTCCAATCATTTGGCTTGAATTTGGTTCAAACTTGTGCCTAACTCATACCAATTTGTTGTTGAGTTTTGATCTTGTGTTATTTTACTCAGTTGTGCATGAACCAAAAACAAACCAATCAACCGTTCATTATAAATCCCAGATATGACTACTCAGTTGAGCATCAATCAAAAACAAACCACTTAGCTGAGTAGGATAAAACTTAAGTTAACCACTCAGTTGAGCAGAAATTCCATAAGTAGATCACTTAGCCGAGTGATCATACATTTAATTTCTTAAACGTTTTCATGTAAAGTATTTTAGGATGTTTTTTAGGATTTCATATTGTCTTGATACCAAATTATTTAAGCAGCTTTTTATGGTATAGGATAAGGTTTTCGTCATTTCTGTTTCAATAAAGTCTTTATACCATTAACATTCATATTCAGTGGGTTATATATTTTGTGTTTCACATAATTAATTTGCGCCATATTTTATGATATTTAGTACATACGAAACATTTACGTTATATGAGTAGGAATTGCCGATCATAAATACATGGTTTAAGTATTACAAGATAGATCACAAAAATTCCACATTTGCTAATCTATAATTTATTTCTTCTATAGTGGATGCTATTTTGAAAATCTAGAAATCACTTGGAATGTATTTAGAGATTAGTTCAAGTGTGGGTTGGGTAGTTGCTTAAAAATATTAGTAAGAGGAAGCAACTTTAAAAAGAAAAATGATATATCCTCACCTATTATTTTTTTTCATTTTATACTCCTACTCACTAAAAATTGACATGTGAAATCCACTCATTTTCTTTCTTTACTTTTTTCATTAATTTTTATATTTGTACAGATCTTGTGAGTAGAAAAACAAATAGAAGAAAATAGCAGAAAGATATACAAGCTCTTCTTTGAAAAATAGACGTACCCGGGCACCTCAAGATAGCACAATAGTCTAACCTTCCGTACCCGGCAACACTTTTATTTCTTTGAAATGATTTTGTTGCTCTTTATTCACTCTCACACACCAATTTCCGGCGACTTGAAATCATTAATTAATTAATGTTAAGCATCTTAGAAAACCGTGTTATTTAAAACCATATCAATTATGTTTGATTCAAAATTAATCAATTTGAGGGTTGTAGATCGAGTTAAGAAAGAAATTAAACAAGATGTTTTCTCTTTTAATTAAAGTTTTGCCTTTTAGAACGTAATAATGATGTTTAAACCAACAAATTAAGGATTATATATAACCTTCTAGCCATTTCTTGATTAAAGACTTCTTTTAAAAATGTTGTGTTTTATAAAAGTTAGTATTGATTTATAAAAGAGGTTTTTATTATTAACTTAACAAAACAAAGTCCATTTCTAAGTGATCAAAGGTTCAATTCAAGCACCTACACATCACTTAAGCTTTTTTTGTTTTTGCCTTGAATGTTCAATGATGTGTATGTCTTAGAGCATGCTTAAACCCAAGAACTACCAATGGTTCGCACGCTTCAAATTTTTTTATTTTCTTTTCTTAACTAGTTTTATTTTTAATTTATAATAAACTTTAATCAAATTGCCACATTAAAATTCTAAATATAAAATATACGTAAAAAATAAAAATAAAATAAAAACTAATATATTATTTGAATTCATGATTACATTAAAATAAAAACTAATATTTGTTTAATTATTCATCATCCTCGTCTTCGGATATTAGCATGCTTATATGCTCCATCAAATCCGAACTTAGGTTATTATGCCTTTCGCAACAATGTAGTTCGCGAAAAATCGTGTTTGAAGTTTCAGCCATATCTAGATAGTGCTCCATGGTCGAAGGTGGTAGATCACTTCTATCAAACACATAAATTGCTTGGTTCTCATCTTGTAATATCATAGTTTGCAATATTACACACACGTAAAAGTTGTTGCGTATATTTTTTGTAGACCATGATCATGCCGGATTTTGCAATATTCGCTAACGCGCTTTAAAGACACCGAATGCTCTTTCAACGTCCTTCCTTGCCGACTCTTGCGCTTTATTGAATTTTTTACGCTTCTCGTCTTGTGGATATTGAAATGATTTGACAACTTTCGTCCATTGTGAATATATCTCATCCGGAAGATAATAGACATATTTGTGTGTAATCACGTTCACTACAAAAAGACACAATGGTGCTTTGCTACTTAATACATATTTGAATATCGGAGATTGATTAAAACATTAATATCATTATTCGAACCGGAGACCCCGAAAAAACACGTGCAAAATCGATAGATCTAGGGTATGCAACCGCTTCGAGCATAAGAGATGGGTGTTCGTGATCACCCGCATGTATCGCCTACGCCATGCTACCGAGAACAATTTGACCAAGCCCAATGAGTGCAATCGATACTTCCTGACATCCCCAAGAATCCAAGTTTGGATTCATGATGCCCGTATAACTGTTGCATGTTGAAGAATATAGGGCGTCGTAAATACTCCTTACTATACACTTTAATCACTCATTTACTAAACTTTTGTAACACTTCACGTGAGGTTCGTTCCGGCATATGTAGATACTCGTCAAGTCCGTCGAGTGCAGTTTCATAAGTTAATTGACATATTAAAGAGGTACACTTCTGTAGCGGAGTAAAACCTTTGCAACCCCGAGGATCCCATTTCGTGTAAAATACGAGGTTGCAATTTGTAAGTCACCCACAATCCGCTAAAACAATTCTTTGGACATCCGAAATCATCTCTTAACAAAACTTCATAAAAAAACAAAGTCTTCGGCAAAGTAGTCCTTCTCGAGCGGAGTTGTGTCTCATCACGTTGCCTATTTTGTGAAAGTAGAAAGGTATATGTTGATGATCCCGCTTGAGTAAAACAAACATTTCTTGTTTTTTGCGGACCAGTTGATGTTGCCGCTTCATCCATTTGATATATGTTGAATTCACTATTTCTCTTTTCTAATATAATCTTTTTTATTTTTGCATTTTAATTAATCTAATAAGTAGAAAAATAAGTAAAAGGATTTTAATTGGAGGATATATAACTATTTAAGAATTAATAAGGACGTCTTTTGAAAATAAAATTATATTAGCACATATATAAAAAGTGATAAATATAACAAATATATCTAATTTTTATAAATACGTTTAAAATTATAGATGTATCATATCTTTATAACTTTTAAATCATAATTTCAAGAATTCAAATATATAATTTATATTCTTCCTAAAAAGATATACTCCCTAAATTCATCCTTTAACTAAAATCCCTACTCATAGATGAATTATAGACTAGAGACATCTTTAACTTGATTTCAGCACCTAACCAGACAAGTCAAAATTTTCTTTTTTGTGTGTCCCCTCTCACACCCCTTAGACCTTAAAGGTTCATCTTTCAAAATTTAAAGTGACAAGATTAATTTTATATTAATCAAGACAATTAATTTTTTTTTTTAACTTCATAGACTTACTATACACACATTCCTCATCTAATCGCATATCTTCATGGTTAATAAGCTGCATTTGATAGCTTTATGTTTCCCCGTAGTTTATGATTATAGGTTTAAGTTTCACCGCGAATAAAAAAAATATAAATTTAAAAGTACATTAATGTGTATGTTTGTTCTGCTATTAAAAAAATATATGAAAGTTTATTGAAACCAAAAAATATCAAAAGCCGTAGAAATGTACTGTCACTCACTCTGATTAAACAAACAGAATATTTCTAGTTTTACCTAACCGAATAGAAACTTTTTGGTTTTATGATTTGGTTATTGTCTTGAATTTGAAAAAATAAAAACAATTATACAAGAAACTTACAATTTCAAATGCAATTTTGTAAGTTATATTTATGCGTACTCTTTTTTATTACAACAGCCTACTCCTAAACCAATATGCGCAAAAACAAAAATATTATAGGATCTTGTGTGGTTCATGTCTTCATGAAATGATATGGATGAATTGAGATATAGCCAAGAAAATTGGAATAATAGGATTTGAAATTCATAAAAAAATATATCTTGTTTCATCGATGGAGAATTAAAGATATGCATTTGAATCTAATCAAGAATATATCGACAATTATAAACCAAGAATAAATCATACCACCAATCACCGCCACACCTCCACTATCCTCCTATCGTCAGCGTTACTACAATTATTGTCATCGCCACCATCATCCCCCACGACCACCCACCAACACATTGCCCCTATTGTTGCCGCCCACAGCACCGTCGACACGCCACCACTCACCAACACCCACCCACCCATTGCCATCATCTTTGTTGCCATCATCAACTACCAGCCATTATCATGATCCCCACCCCCATCACCGTAACCAATTAAGGCAATGATAGGTGGCGGTGGTTGCGGATGGTAGGTGGTAGTGGCGGGGTGTTGCATGTGGTATCGCGGGTGTTAGGGGTGGTGGAATTGACGATGACAGTGGTGGTGGTGGCAATTGATGGGTGGGTGGTGCGGTGACAGTGGTGTTGGCGACGATGGTGTTGTTATTGCGGTGGCGTAGGCAACGTGGTGCCGGTGGTGATGGGTTGGGTGGTGGCGTGGTGGTGGTGATGGTGATGGTTTTGAGTAAGGGTGGTGGTGATGGCGGCAACAATAGGTCGCGAGCAACAACAGTGGTGGTGTGAGGAGCGGCCGTGAGGGCAACGGTTGTGGTCGGTGGTGGCGAGGCTTGGGGTAGTTGGCAGGATAACAAACAAGAGTTGAGGAATAACTTATGTTAAAGATTTGATAATTCCTTTAATTACTAACCGGATGCATTTACAAATTTCTTTGGATAGGGATTGGGAGAGAATGTTGAATTCGTGTCAAATTAAGCATATACTTAAATCAAACAAGAGTAAGAAGAAATTGTCAATTCCAAGTTCTATCATCCTTGTAATTTTACGAACCAAAGAAGAAATACGAATTTTAAATATTATATATTTTATATAATTACATTAATAGAGAAGTAATGGAAGAGTAGTGTTGCTTCCGTAAGTTCTGATGAGCTCCTCCGATGATCTACAAAACAGACAAAGGGTTAGCCTCGTCACGGGTGTTTGGACCTGTGACCAAGCTCGGGCGTGCAAGTAAGTATATGTGTATGTATTAATGGCAGGGGAGTAAATGCAGAGAATGAAGTATTGAATGAGGGAGAGAACTCTGCCTTTGTACCTGTGAGCTCTGGGCTCTTTTATAATAAATCACCTGGTTTTGTCCAGAGGTTTTGTCCGATGGTTATGCGATCTAACTAGTCCATAGACGAAAGTTGGTATGTGCAGGTCTGCTACTTACTGTGCCTGCAGTTTACTGTTTGCTGTATATTGTCTGGTGGCGGCCGCCTTCTCCTTACTGAGGATCTCTCCAAGCCATGCTTGGAGATTTGCATGGGGAATATGTGTGTATTATTTAATTCGTAAATGCTTACAGCAGAGTTTGTGGAAGGTTTGGATGTTCCATCGGATGGTCCAACTTTCGGACCATATGTCATCAAGTCCCCCCAAGTCTGAGGCTTCTTTGAAATAAAAGTTCTTCTGTTTTTTGAAAAAGAAGGGTCAGACTTATAGGTCATAGGTCGGGCACGCCCTTAATGATATTTTTGTTGTTTTCTTTCTCTTTCTTTTGCTTTTGTTTGTTTTGTTTTTTTTTTTTGAAAAAGAAGTGTGCAGGGCACGTGTCTAGCGGTTATGGAGAGGACAGAGAAAAGGGCGTCTTCCCTATGTAATCATGATCTGACTTTGAAGTGATGGAGTGGCAGTTAGATTTTGAATTTTAAAGGAAGAGAGAGTAAAAAGGCGCCGGTTTCAAATTAGTTTCTCTTACTCCATTTTCGTAGATTTCTCTCTGGAAACTCCGCCATTTTTTAGGGCTTCACTTTTTGTTTGCCGTCGTCTTCTCTCAGGTTTGCTTCTTCTTTCAATGTCGTTCAAAGAAAATTTAGGTCTAATGCGTTCTGTTGTCGATGAGGAATATCTGAAGTCTGTTTGTTCTTCCTATAATATTGGTCCTGCTTTCGATCCTCGTTGCCCTTCTTCCTCTGAGACGATCAGGGACCTTCCCGTAGGGTATATTGGTTTTTACGTGGACTGGTTTGACTTTGGTAACTTGCGTCTTCCATTTTCTGAATTTTTTCTTGATGTCGTTAAGTATTTTGGTGTTCATTTGTCACAACTGTCACCTTTGGGGGTTATTAAGATCATTAGCTTCGAGGTGCACTGCCGATCTTTTAAGGGTGTTCCCACGGTGACCCTATTTTGTAGATTTTTCAAGTTGGGTAGGGCAGGGGATTGGATTACCATTGAGAATCGAAAGGCTCCATCTCCAACTTGCATTCTGAGTTATCCCGATGGGTTGAAGGGTTGGAAGAACCGGTTTTTTTGGGTTAAGGAATCTATAATTCCGTTTAAAAATGGTTTGGCGGGATCGGAGTATTCCTGTTACCGATTCGATCCCTCATGACTATGAGATTGATATCGATTTGTTTGATTTACTGAGGTCGAATCCTATCAAAGTTCGTACATTCCCTCAGGAGGTGTTGATCGTGAGTGGCTTGAGTTCTTCTGGTTCCCCGGAGTCTACTGTGCTTAGACACAAGGGTGTGGGTACGAAGGGGCGATTTTTGTTCTACTTTTAGTTGTGTTGATGTTTTATCGCTTCTTACCTTCTTTCTTATTTCTGTTGCAGTGATGGATCTTCTAGAATTTTTGCAACTGCCATCGTTTGACGAGGAAGAAGCAGATGGGATGAGTGATGCGGGTACCAAAGCTGTTGTTGTTGTTGAGGATGTGACTTCTGTTGGCCAAAAGGTTGTTCGTCGATCTAGGGAAGCTTCTGCTGTTGGTGAGCCGAAGAGGAAAGTTGTCGTGGTTGTTGGGGCTGCTGCTACAAAGAAAGCGAGGAAGGATGAGGGTTCTCCAAAGGCGGTACCTATGGAAACCTTGGAGGTTGATAATGACAGAGGGCAGCCTCCTGGATTTGAGGTGGAGGTTACTGGGGGTTCTCCAAAGGCTATGGATGTTGCGGGCTCAAGCAAAGTCACTCCTGTTAAAGGCAAGGGGAAAATTCAACGAAGGAAGAAACCTGTGCTGAAGAAAAGGAAGGCTGTTCGTGATGTTTCTTCTAGTGGAGAAAGTGGTTCGTCTGAGGGGGAGTCTTCTGCTTTTCTCTCTGATCTTCCCCCCATGGATGAGAAGTTTGTTGAGTCTCTGTTTGTTCCTTCTTTTCGTAAGTTGAAGAATAAATCTATATTTGACAATGCCAGGGCTTGTAAGGACCTTCTTGACGGTCTTCCAACTCCTGCAGAGGCGAGGAGGATGTCCTGTGTCTCCAACTCTTTTCTAACAAATCACTTGTATTTCTTTCTTTCCCAACTGTGTTTGATTGCTCCAGAGATTAAGAAAAGGTGGTCTGCTTTGTATTATGATTCCATGGAGCAAGGGGAAAAGTTGGATGAGCTACGGGCCAAGAATGATTATCTGGAGGCCAAGGTCGAGTCTAATGAGAAGGCGTTGCTGAATGAGGTGATGTGGAAGAAGAAGGTTGAGGAATTACAGTTGGAGTTGCTGGTGAAGGAGAAGAGGTTGAAAGAGGCTGCTTCGGAGAAGGAAGCATTGTTGAAGTGTGGGCAGGATAACATTCGTTTGTCTGAGAAGGTGGAGTCCTTGGAACGTGGTATGGCTGCTGTGTTGGAGGAAAGGTCGTGGTTGGCTCGGGAAGGCTTTGGGCATTTTTTTGGGAAACTTCAGAAAAGCTCCGAGTTCCTTTCATCCCTTGGTTTATTGCAGAAGAAGAGCT
Organism: Dittrichia graveolens; assembly: GCA_038502395.1. NCBI lineage: Eukaryota > Viridiplantae > Streptophyta > Magnoliopsida > Asterales > Asteraceae > Dittrichia > Dittrichia graveolens. The sequence goes on from JARJIL010000003.1 coordinate 10,416,786, forward strand.
TTCTTGCAGGTTACCAGAAGGGTCTGGTTGCTGGGGAGCGTTGTGCCAAACGCAATATGCCTATTACCGGTGCTGCACATTATGATCCCGAGGCCCAAAAGAAGCTGAGTGATGCAATGGGTGATTTTGTGCGCACTTCGTACCCCTTTGCTCAGAAAGTTGCAAGTCATGCCAACCTTCCCTTGGAGCAGTTGAAGACCTTGGAGCCGGAAGGAGGTGCGGTTGTTGTTAGTGCTCCAGCTCTTTCTGTGGATGTTTCCTCCGTTCCGACTTAAAACTCTTATTATCGTTTGTCACTTGGTTTATGTTGGCCAAGTTGTGTTGTTATGTTTGAACAATGGTTTCTGTGACGTGTTTGCTACATTTTGAACTGCTTGGTTGTGGGTTGTACCTTTATTCCCCTTGTTTGATATATTTGGGGATAACTTATGAAATGTTAATCGTTTAGGTATGTTTGAATTGCATTCTCTGGCTTGGTACGTTATGCATGAAAGGTTGTTTGCAAGAAACCTTTCAGTGTGAGCATTGGTGAGTACTTGATTGTGTGTTTACCGAGGTTTTGTTTGTAGCTCTTGCAGTTATGTGAAGTGTTTGTTTCACATTTTATGCATTTGTAAAGAGCTTTTTTATAAAAGTGTCGATGTCGCGTTTTTGTATTGCGAAGACCTTTTCTCCCCCCTGACCAGGATCCATTGGCTTCAAGGGGTACTTCATACCTTTCCGGAGATGAAGTAGAGTTTGCTCGTGGTCGTATGGACGCGATTGAGCTTTCCCTTACGCTTATACGTTGGTAATAGGGAAGAAAGTGAAATTGTTCTTCACTGTGTTTAGACGTAACTACGTATCGTTTGTTTAACCGGTTTTTGTATATTGCTATTGTTTGATATTACCTTTGTACTTATAGCACAATAAGGTTGATTTGAAATAACACTTTTGATCACGATCATTTGTGTTTTTCTAGCAATATGTGTGATGTTGAATGATTCAACTTTTGTAAAGTGTCACTGTTGCAACTTGGTTCAAGCTAAAGATGTGGAAAGTATCGCAAAAGAGTTAATCCTTCCATCTTAGATCGCCCGAGGGGTACAGAATGTTTTCATAAAGGAATAGACCTCCATAACTTGGAACAAGCTATAGGTACAAAATATTTTACAAAAAAATGGATTTTTGTAGTTTGGATCAAGCTATAAAATGTTTTTCAAAAGGAAGAGTTTTTGTAGCTTGGATCAAGCTAAGGACATAGGATGTTTTACAAAAGGAGTGGAATGCGCTTATATTAATCTTTCCAGCTTGACCATTGAAGTTGCCAAAATGAGGAATATGGAATAATCTTTCAAAGATAGCACCTTTTGAGGTTCATTCCGTTCCAAGTTCGAGGTATCATCCTCCCGTGTATATCCTGGAGCTCGTACGAACCGTTGGGATGTGCTATTAGGACCTTGTATGGTCCTTCCCAATTTGGTCCTAGCTTGCCTTGTCCTTCGGCTCTGCTGGCTTTGTATTTTCTCCATACATAATCATCCGGTTTGAATGTTGTTTTCCGAACTCGTCTATTGTAATATTGCTCCACTTTTCGTTTATACTTTTCTTCTCTAATGGCAGCTATTTCCCTCCTTTCGGTGAGTGCCTCGAGATTGAAGCAAAGACTGTTGTTGTTTTCTTCTTCTGATTTATCCGCGCACCTTTGAGTGGGGATTCCAATTTCGGGTGGTATCACTGCCTCAGTGCCGTATGTTAGGCTAAAAGGGGTATCTCCGTGGCTCGTCTTTACCATCGTTCGGTGAGCCCATAGAACATGGCTTAGCTGATCCACCCAGTCTCTTCCTTCGGCGGCTAAGAGCGTCTTTATCCCTTCCACCAGGCTCCGATTCATTTTTTCGACTTGACCGTTAGCTTGTGGATGTGCTACGGAAGTGAAGTTTTGTTGAATTCAAAGGTCTTTACACCATTCTTTAAATGGGTTTTCTGCGAATTGTTTTCCATTATCGCTCACGATCTCCTTCGGTATACCAAATCGACAAACGATGTTGTCCCATACGAATTTCGTGACCCGTGCTCCAGTTATGGTTGCCACCGGTTTAGCCTCGCACCATTTAGTGAAGTAATCAATTGCTACGATTAAGAACTTTAGGCGTCCGACAGCTTCAGGGAAAGGTCCCACTATGTCGATTCCCCATTTTCGAAATGGCCAAGCTGCCATAATGGACACCAAGTGTTGCTTTGGCTGCCTAGCTATGGGAGCATGGATTTGGCAGGCTCTGCATCGCTTTACTTCTTCAAATGCATCCCTATGCATGGATGGCCAATAGTACCCCACTTGCATGGCTTTGGCAACCACAGAGCGAGCTCCGGCGTGGAGGCCACAAGCTCCTTCGTGTATCTCCCTTATGATGTAGTTTGCCTGAAGGGGACCTACACACCTTAGAAGTGGTCCCAGATATGATTTTAGATAGAGGACATCATCTATCAGCTGATATTTAGTAGCCTCTTGACGGATCATACTTTCTTCATTACCTTCCGGAGCTGCACCTGTCTTAAGGAAGTTGATTATGGGGGTCATCCAGTTTTCCCCTTCTTCCTCGACGATGGTATTTACTTATTCATCGTCGATTGATCTTTTCTCCAAGACTTCCACAAGGATTTCTTTGGTTAAGTGCGCGAAGGCTACGGAAGCCAACTTACTTAGGGCGTCTGCCTTAATGACGGCTCATTAATGATGCATTAATGAGTGATATTTTGAGAAAATCAAGACTCAATCTTTAATGACAGCTCACTCGGATACAATTCACGGTTGAAAAATTATTTAAAAGACAAAATTACCCCTATTAATAAGCATTAGTAACGGATACAAATGGTACTAACAATAAAAACAGTTTTCAAATGATGTTTTCACCGTAAATAGAATTCGTATGTTTCTTGTAATGAAAGAATGATAACGCTCGATCATATTACAAGAACCAAAGCAATATATTGATATTAAAAACTTAATTTGATGATTCTGATCTTATTTTATACATAATTGTTCTAATAAGATCGAATTAGGTGGTTGATATTTTAATTTGTTTTTTATTATAAGACAAAAGAAAATAAATAAATAAGTGGTAGTAAACATAATTAAATGGATAATAGAGTTACTTTATTGCTTAATACTTAAGAGAGAATGCTAAAACAGGCATAAGACACATGTATCCCACTCATTTGCAATCACAACAATAGAATTACAAATTACAACCTTTAATTTCAAAGTAATTGTATATTCTCATACAAACCTCTTAATTAAAAAAATTTAGGGATTATAATATTATTTTGAAGGACTTGAACCTCATTGGCTTAACCTTTTAATAGTTTATAAAAGAGTTAATTTCATAAATATCATTTAACTAACTATGAATTGTATTAGTTTTTTTTTTTTAAGTTACAAACTTCATCTTTTAACTACTATTTTATTGCAATATTGTCCCTATTAGTGTTTTTCATTTATCAAGTCTGTAAAGTCAAGAATATTTAAGTTATAAATAATATTTAACTTTTTTTTAATAAATCTCACATTTGTCTCTATTCCTCTTCCCACTTACACTCTTCTCTCTCCACCATCTCATTCTTCTACACAACTGCCACAGCCTACTCCGTCGCTGCTATCTCCACCGCCACCTCCACTGCTACCATCACAACCGCCACCTCCATCCAAAAAACCACCACCACCTACCTCTAATCACCATTAACCACCACCAACAAACTCCAAAAACACAGGTTTCTCTCTCCCTCCATAAACCACCAAAAACCCTACCAACAAGAACACACTTTAACCACAGAAAATCTATGAAAACCCTACCACCAATCACCACCACCAACCTCCGCTGCCTGTAACAGATCTAAACACACACACGCACACACCCTGTGACAGATCTAAATATACACACACTCTCTGTGACAGATCTAAAGACACACTCAGAATCGAAAACCTAAACTGTTAAAAAACACCCAAAATTTTAAAAACCCTAAATCAAAACACACAAACACAACTAGATGGTGGTGCACGATGGTGGACCTGTCATAGTGATGGAGATGGTGACGGCAAAGATGGTGGTAATGAGAGCCACAAACAGATGGGAGCACCAGTCGTCGGTCACAAGTGGTGTACGATGGGAGAGCTAGTCGCCGGTTGCGGTGGTGCTCTATCGCCAATGGTGGTGTATAATGGGAGACCAGTCGCCGGCGATGCTTTGATATCTACGTTTTTATGCATGTATTACATGTCGAAACGCCTCATTATTAACTCATTTCCAAGGTGAATCGTATGTTTAATGATCTAAATTGCTTATAATTCACCATGCAGGTTTAAAAGGCCTAAAACGAGATATATGGACAAATCCGGTGTAAAAGAGCAGAAAAATGAAGACATAGTGAAAAAAGGCTCCTTACGGCCGCAAAGGTTATCCCTTGCGGCCGCAAGGGCTTATCTTCTAGAAAAGGCCCACTTGACAACTTGCACCTGGCAAACGTCAAATCCACCGCCCATCTTACGGCCGTAAGGACCCCTGTTTCAGAGTTATAAAGATTGCATTCTGTCCAAGAGAAAAAAAAGACCACCAATTCGGATTTTTCACCACCCAAACACTCTCCCACGACCATAATCAGTCCAGAAGCATATTTTGGTGATATCAAATGAGAGAGAGCTTGCTAGGAGGCTTGGATTTACATTTGGAAGTTTGAAATCACAAAGTCAAAGTGTATTTAGCTTGGTATTCTCTTTCTAACTTTGATTTGTGATCATTTATTCATGTAAGCCAGATGTGTTTGTACTTAAAATGATGTATATGAGTAGCTAAAGTCATTTCACTGGGGCCAAGATGATTCTTGGGTAGTTATGGCAATATAATATTTAGTTTGACTTTTATGTTGACTTGATATGAACAAGCATGTTTGATCTTCAATACAAGTGTATTTAATCATGTTAATGTGTCTGATACAATCATATTCATGTTTGATGATGTGTTGGTGTAATACCATATGTCAAAGTATGTGGATATTCAAGAATGAATGTTGAATAAAGATTTCATGTTACTTTGTTACTAGAATTGGTACATTGTGCATGATTGATCTGTCCATGTTGGTTGTATCATTTATATTGTGGTTTTATGCATGTCTTAGTACTTTAAATGCAAATTTAGGTATTTTGGTGTATTAATGGGTCAAATATGCTATTCATATGCATAGAGAATTCATGATATGTTTATTGGTATGTTAAGTGTTGAAATAAGCTCACATATATGCTATGAATGATCTGTTTGAAGTGTTCATTCTGCATATTCATATGTATTTGCTTTAAATGTATTAATCTTGCTAGAAATGGCATGTTAATATGATTATATCTTAGAAATGCATGTGGCTTAATCTTAAATCCAATGTGTGGTTTGAGTTTTGTCGAGTTTATGACTTCATTATGTACCTATTTACATGTGTTTATGATCTTAGATGAAAGTCTAGATTGTATTTGTTGTTGAATCTCTTTGTGCAAAAATGAGGTGTTCTGTCAGCGTAGCCCTTGCGGCCGCAAGGATAACTCCTTGCGCCCGTAAGGCCCTCTTTTATACCAGTGTGCTGTTTTTCATTGTTTTGACTGTGTTTAACCACTTTAACACCTTTTTGGGTTCTGAGGACTACTGAATGTGTCATTTGAAAAGATGTACATTCATTATAGTATGATTTGGACGTGATTTGGTGAATCTGTAGTTAAATACCAGTCTGATATGTCCTTTGTGAAAACTCGGATATGCTACTGTTTGTCTGATCATGTTTGATTGTTGAGTCTGAGTCTTGATAGCTCGAGTGATGATTCGTTGCATGATGACGTGGTTGTGATAAGTAGTAGAACAACATGCTCTGTGCTTAATCTGTCATATTCGTCAAGTCTTCATTATCTGGTTCGTTATAGTTATTGCCATGACTAGTTAGGATGATTCGAAAGCCTGAGTGAATCTGTATCTGATTGTTCTGCCTCTCTGCTTCTTCGGTGTTTAATCTGAATTTTCTTGCTTTGTTTAATTAGTTTACTTGTTACTCGCATACTAATTATTCTGCTGATCAAACAACAATTATGTTAGAGTATTGATAGCTCCCTGTCTCTGTGGTTCGACATCCGGTCTTGTCGAGTCTATACTACTCTTTGACCAGGTCATACTTGCATGTGTCGTGTGTAGTGTCTGCTTAGTAATATCGTTTTTATAAATTTAAAACAATTGTGTATCAAAGCTTTTCACCATCAAAAACCCGCACGAATTCTACACACCATGCTTTGTTCGGAGACGTGAAAGAGAGAGGGAAGGGACTGAAATGAATGGGGAGGTATTTTTATATTTAATATTGATAATAATAATAATAATAATAATAATGATGATGATGATGATTTTTTATTAAGAAATAAATAAAGAAAAGAATAAGGGTATAATAGTCTTTTTGTAAAAATTAATAGAGTTAGTTAACATAAAACGTTAAAAAGTACCATACATGTAATAAAATGATAGTTAAAGAACGAAGTTTACAACTTTAAAAAAAGACTAAACTTACAATTCATATTTAATTAAAGTACTATTTATGAAATTAACTCGTTTATAAAATGTCTTAAATTGCTTTCTTGAAATAATATATCACCACTCCGTTATGTTTCGTCTGATTAAGAAATAAATTAGGAAGGCCATTTATAGACAAAAAAATTTAATGAAGATAACCTTTTTTTCTCTTAACAGAAAGCAAAATATATATTACTAAATTTAATGAAGATGTTTATATTAGTTCTATTAGTAATAGAATGATTCTTATGACTTAAAACATAGTCAAGCAATAATTGTCAATGATTAAAGAAATTGGAGTATAATTTATGATATTTTTTTAAGGGTTTAGTTATTTAAAATGTATTTAACTTTACCCATTTTGTTATTTTGTATTAAATTATAAAATTTTGTATTGTGTGTATTAAACATTTAATTTATCGTTATTACATGTATCGAATTTTTAATTTATCGCTATTGTTTATATTAAATTTCCTATTGTATGTATTAACCTTATAATTTTATTTCTTTTTTCTGTAACCAATATATATACACACACAATAGCACCAATTTAAATTTAATTTTGATATGCAAAATAGAAATTTTTAAAGTTTATTATACATAATAGTAAAACTTGTAAAGTTAAATACATTCTAAAATGAATTACCCATTTTTCAGACATAACGTTAAAAGAAGATAAATTAGGTGGTAATAAATTATTTTCTACTTTTTTTAACTTCTTAATTATTAACATTAATAGTTCAAGATTGTATCTTCATGGTCTACATGATGTTCTTGCATCTTCATCATGTTCAGCTTGATCCTTATCACCTTCAAACACTCAATTTCATACATTTATGATTTTAAACAAGATCTGATAATTAGATTTAGAATTGGTTATCATATTATACTCAATAATCAAAATGAGAAACTAGATTGAACACATATCAATAAGCACAATTTCAGAATCATATTGAACACGTATCAATAACAAACTTTAATTAACACAAGTTTAACTTAAGAACACGCATTAAACATCAAGAATCTGAATAGGGAATTGTAGTGAGCACATGCCAAACAACACTATATTGTTTCTTCATTGTCTTCTAATACTAGATTAAACTCAAGAACAGACCTTTTTTAGGACAAAAGTTTACCAAATTATAACTAGATTAACAAACAGTCAAGAAAACACTTAACATCATTTTTTGAATAAGATTTGGAAGTCAAAATTAGATTCGAAACTCGAACAAACCCAAACATCAAACACATGAATAAAATATGAAACTCGGAAAAAAATCTAACATAAAAGTCAAACAAAAATCACACGTTAAATCTGGACAACTGTCTCACTTCAAATCTAAACAAATATCTCACTCCAAGTTACAATTTTTTTGCCTCAACACACCATCTTTAAGCAAATATCCCACTCCATGTTAGTTTATCACATGTAATTATAATTTAAGCAAAAATTCGTTGTATTTTTACCTTACGTAACAGTACTATATTTGACTTTGACTTGTAGTAGCTTATTCATGTTTTTCTTTTATCATATGCTTTCTGATTTTTCACATATTTAATCATTTTGTGAAACATAGTTTAACCATATATCTTGGACGTATTAATCAGTTTTCATGAAATTACATTGTTAATATCTTTTGATGTCTTCAGAGTCTACAATTTAACATATCTAATTATCTATCACAAAATTTATTTTTATTTTTTGATCATGTCTTTTTAATTCATACATAATATCTCCATCTTTTCCAACCAATCACCTCCATTCTTTACCACCTTCAACACAACTAACGCCACAACCATACACAAGTTGGACATGTACACTTTGAAATCAAAGTAGAGAAAGGAGTTCTTTTCGGACTGCGGTCAAAGAATAAAGAAGAAACCGCTAGGATAGAGGTTGCTAGCTACAGTTTAGGTTGGCAGAGAAGAAGAAAAAGGGGGTTGTTTAGGGTTCAACGACCACTAAAAAGATGCGTTTTTTTTATTTTTAACATTTAATATATTATAACAAGTTATGGTGTTAAAAAATAAAGATAAAATTAAACTTTAGAACTAAAATAAAAAAATTTCAGAATTAAAATATTATAAAATTCCAAGTTTAATGGTTAATATATAATTTACTTCAACTAATACATAATAAATCCCAAAGTTATGTCGTAGATTTGGTTAAGTATGAATCAAAATCAAAATTAATTAATTAATTAATAATAATAATAATAATAATAATAATATACAAATGAATGAATTGAAAACAAACGAGATGCGTTTAGATTTAGGGTGGGAATATCAAGGTTGCCAAACAAATATTCTAACTTGTCATTATCTGTCAGACCCAAATAAACAAACAATCATACATTCCACTCAATCTTCCTTGGATCCTATCATTCCTCCGGCTCTTCCTTTCATATCTTTTTTTTATATTTTTAATTTATTATAAAAAATATATATTCTCTTACATATCAGATATATCAAATCAATTAATTATAATTTTTAATGTACACACTCAGACAACAAAAGGATGAAATTAATTGGACCCTGTTTTTAGTCTAATTTGATCTCAGTAATGTGATGTATACGAGTGTATAATATTTATTGAAAACTGTAATTGATCAATTCTGTTTTCAAACCGAAATTTGAATCAAAAAACCGAAACCGATATATACATATAGACAACAAATAATAATATTTCGGTAATTCAAATTTATATATTTCATTGTAATTCATAAGGTTTTTATTATTCATAAGAAAACCAATATTATTAATAACGACATACTTCTATTGATAGATACATGACAAGTTAAAACATTTATTTCATTCAAGTAATAGAGCATTATTATGTATTATACATAAACCTATAAAACTATTAGAATTTTCATTTTTTAAAAGAATATAAGGATATGTTAAATTACAATATTACATATTTAATTTTCAAAAACACATAAGGACAAATTTTAATTATAGCTATGGATTTGTCTTTTAGCAAAACCATTACATCAAATGATGTCCATATTTTAATATTAATTAACTAGCTTAATGCTATAATTATAGGTTGTATGTGAAATTATAACGGACTATTTATCAAAATATATAAAATATTGACATTCACATTTTATAGGTCTTTTCTTTGTTAATCTATCAGGAAATGATATATTATGTCGTCCGAGATAGCAGGTGCCTGAATGATATATGTGAATCCGCCTATGTTGATGATCATATGTGTGGATCGTAACAACCATAAATAACTAACCAAGTGTTTCATAAAGTAACAAATTCTTGTAGAAAGATATAAAATAAAATAGTTACTAACAGAAATATTTATTTGGTGTTACACATGTTTCAAATATACACATTTTTTTATTTAAAAAAATTAAGCATAAGTCAGGAAATTCATAATTATTGAAGTAGAAAACCCTAAGATAATGTTGCCTTTTGATTTGAAGGTAGTTATGGTGTGGGGACATAACGCATGATATGTATGTGTGTTGGGATTGAGTCAGGTTTATTGACTGGTCAAACCATATTATTAGTCAAAGAAAACAAATGTCACAAAAGTGAAAGCAGGTGAAGGAAGGGTAAATTATATGTACATAATGAGAAATTTTATTTGTTTATTTAATTTTTTGAAAAAAAAGCTTACCAGATCTCATGAAATTTGAAATAATGTTAAAAAAAATTAGAATATATTTTTTAAGATGATACATTATTTCTTATTACTTTTTTTTTCAAAAGGAAATATATTTTCATTATATCCCCAAGACTACAAGAATGCAAGCTACCAGTGGTAGCAAACACAAACAGATAAAACAATTGTTTTATATATATAATATGTTTAAAAGATAACATGTACATATTATTAATTATATATTTATTTTCTAGAAAATAAAATAAAAAAAAATGTAGTTAATTGGTTTTTTTTATCTTAGGTGTTTACACACTAACAAATACTTTAAACGAGAGGTATGTTAATTATTTTATCTTTTACTTATTTAAGTATTTGTGAGTATAGAATCGCCTATTATAGATGCTTCCAAATACACACACTCTTATCCCATACGTATAATACAGATCATGCAATATTTAATTAGTTGAAATTTTAAATCTTCTTTTCGATACGTTATTGTCTTGTAAAAAATAGAATAGTAGTAATTAATTAATTAAGAATAAAATAGATAAACTGAAATTTAATAATAATTTTTTACAAGTGAACAATTACTTAATGACCAAGTAAAATAGTAAACAGCAACTTAAAAAAAAGATAGTAATATGTTTTGGGATTTAAATATGCTCAAATATTTAGCAAGAAATCTTTTTTTGGAAAAACTTAAAATAAAGAAAATAAGAAAAAATATATTATTTTTTCCTATTATATTCTTATAGCTACTCAATGATTGACATGTGTAATATATTAAATTTTTTTTATCTTATTTATTAATTTTTACACTTGTAATAATTAAATTAGTAAAAAAATATAATAGAAAGATATATAAAACGTGAGGGTAAATAAAAAAAGATTGAATTGAAGGGTGTGAAGTGAATAGAGTGATGAATCCAAGAAATTCTGTTGCAAGTAACAGAAGAACATCTTCACATGGAAACTTCTTCAGCTTTGTCTCATTTTCAAATACGGCCCCCACTTTTCTTTTCTGACAATTTTGTCCCTACACCTTCTCATGCTTCATTCCTTTCCTGTTTTCGAAACACAATATTATCCTACTATATACTCTTTTATTTATTTATTTTTAATTAAATTAAATAAAAAAGGAAAAATGTTCATAACAAGGCTTACATCTTTAGAAAGTATATGTGTATATAGTTGTTGGTCAAAATGAGTTCAAATTTCTCTGATCTATAAAAGATTTTATCTTACTTATAAGGTGTAGTGGGACACCCAACCCAAACCAAATCTTTGGAAACCAAACCCCCCAACACCACTTGCTTATTATATATTCTCAAATTAACGGCTAATTAATTAAGGATATGATACCAACTATCATTAATTATGTACGATCACTATGCATGCAACATTCTACACCAAATTTATAAGGGAGATAATATGTACATAACAGATTTTTGCCATACACAATATCAGGAGCGGACTCAGGATTTGAAATTGATGGTAGCACCAGAGCTAGGATTTGAAATAGATGGTAGCACTGTCTCGAATAATCAAAATTTACACTACGCGAACAAAATTGGATGATGTCCCGTGCCACCATTGGCATTGCCTTGGGTCCGCCCCTGCATAATACTTAGTTGTTGTTTGGATCATTGTACCCTTAAATATGTGAATGAGAATAAAAGATAGTAGAATTCTAGGAGTATAAAAGTCATGATTGTAGTGTATGATAAAATCTTGTTGTGTACAAATCAATTTTCATTTTATAATCGCTCGTAATTAATTAAAGTATTGTACGTTGTATGCAAAGAATAAATTTTTTATAATTATATATATTTTGGAAAATTGTGAGCCCAGGCTATGACATAAGAACAAAATGAAGGATGCTACTCCTACTTAAACCGGGTCGAGTTTTATAAAAATGGGATGTCGGCAATTAATTTCTTATGTGTTTTGATATTATGACGAGACATGTATTTCTAACACTTTAGACGAATTTTACACTGTGCATGAACAAGGTAAGCGAGGATCTATATATCATATATGGATGGTTTGTATTTGTAGCGCCTCATTTTCAAAGTGGAATGATAACATAAAAACTTTGAATCAACTTAAAATTATGATTAAAGCTATTGATAACTCGTAGTATAAGACTTATAAGATGGTCCGACTTGTTATTTGTTATTCATTTTCGAACGGATTGTTAGGGTACTATTTATAGTGGAATATTTAATATAGTACATATTTAATTCATAATCCTGAGGGACTAATTTTAGTCTTTATATTAACAGCATCAATGGTCCAGATTGCATTTTAAAATTTTGGATGGAGTGGCATTTTCATAATTTTTCGTAATTCACATGTGATTGTATACTGAATCACATGTGATTATATTGTAACACCCAGAATTTTATTATTAAGTTTATGCAAGAAAAGTACAAGGTGTTACCCGAGTTATAAACGGATATACGTGATAAGATGGGGTTTTAAACTAGAGGGGCTAAAACTGCCAGATTTCAAGTTGATTAAGTCCAGAGGGCTGTTTTGTCAATTGATGAAACTATATATATATATATATATATATATATATATATATATATATATATTGCACCAACTTTGACTAGCAAGTCAAAGTCTCTCATTTGCTTCCTACAACCCACGAATTACACACATATCAGCTGCTAAACTCTCCATTTCAGTGGATAAATAGTAGAACAAGAAGCTTATAGCAAGAGCATAGCAAGAGATCAACACAAGGTAAGGATTAAACCTTGTTTTTGAAGTTTTATATGTTTAATCACATGATTCAATGGTGGAATCATGTTAGGATTGTTCTTTATAGTTTAGATCATGTATATCAGATGTAGGAGGTGTAGGAAAACACCTCTAGTCATTTTATGTTGAAGTTATGGGAATTCTTGATGAAATCCGACTGTTCTTGGCAAGAACAGTCTGCTGGTCTGTGATGTACACGGTCCGTGTAGCGGTACACGGCCGTGTAGTAGTATAGGCGGTCACAGGGCCATGTAAGGTAACATGGTCGTGTAGTATAAGAGGTACACGGCCGTGTAGTGTGCAAGGCGGTCATAAGGCCATGTAGGGTTACATGGTCGTGTAGCATGAGTGGTACACGGCCCGTGTAGGGTGACTAGACCACACTGGCCATGTTGTCAGCTTAGGTCGTGTAGTATATGTGGGACACGGCCCGTGTAGGGATACACGGCCCGTGTAAGCCCTATTTCATATCAGAATGACTTATGTATTATTTATGTATTGTTTATATAGGAGGTGATTGACATATTTCCTGTATCAGTGATCTATGAAGTATTGCATATTACAATTATAAGGTGAGTCTTCTAGACTTCACTTCATATCAGCAGCATGTGTAATTTCATATCAGATTGCTAACATGCTATGTTATACATGTGAATATGTAAGCTTACTGCTATGTGCAGTAGGGCTCAGATGCGGTACAGTACTGTGACCTAGGTTCTAGCTTTGATTGCCAGACATGCGTGTATTATCTTCATGTGATTGTATACGTGTGCTCATACGATGTTATGTTTAGACTACTCACTAAGCTCTCGTAGCTTATCAGATACTATTTTTAAAATGTTTTGCAGGTTTTATCAAAGGCAAGGGCAAAGCTCCGGTTTGACTTCCAACTGTTAAACTCTTTGAAATTAACACCTAGTTTGTAAATATCAAGTTTCTGGTACCAAACTTATGACAGTATTTATGTGAGTATCTATTGATACGTCAGGTTTTCAAACAAATTGCTTCCGCTTTTATGATAAACTTTGAGATGCGAACACTTATAATTGTTTGATCTTAATATTATAAATTTGGTTTTTGGGGCGTTACAACTTGGTATCAGAGCCACGGTTTGAGGGATCTGGATGTGTACAAGACACATTCTGCACTTAAACCATGGTTCTGTGAATTTTGAAAATTATCAAACTGGAGGCTTGCAGCTTGGTGAGTATACTAACAGTTATATTGATTATGTATTATGTGAGTATTGTATGCGAATACAAGATATGCTTAAGACAGATATGTTATATGTGTATACGACTGTTAAGAGTTAGTTTATGTGAGCATGTATGATAAATTAAATTGTTATATGAATATATGAGAACATGATGTATAAACTTTGGCCTAAGCCTGTGAATCGGGAATTTTTGTGATAAAGTTAAGATCAAATGTGTGTAATGTGTTTAGAGTAATATAAGGGCCCATATTATTATAAACACATGATACATGTTGGAGCTTAATGGAATCATGAGGAATCTTGTGAATCGGGTTATATAAGTAACTGTTTGTTATACAGGATAGTGTGATAAAGCCACCTTTTTGCTTTAGTGCTTTATCTATACTACCAGAATGATATATACAAGAGGATCAAGAGTAGTGTATAATCCTAAGAGTGATTTTAGTCACATACATGGAAGGATAAATATCAGTATTACAAGTGAACGTATTCTTATAAGAATATAGCATGATAGGGTGTTTGAGCCCCAGATATAATTGTTAAATATCAGAACCTACATCTGAAGAATTCAGTGCAGAAAACTTAGTAAAGTGGTGAAGCAGAGTTTATGCTATATATTGTTGTATGAGTTGTGGAACAGATAAAAGAACAAAGAAATGATCAGATAAGAGTCGGTATCAAGATTAATTGTAAAAGGAGTGATATTAAAGCAAATTTACAGATGTCATGTACATAAAGTTATTATAAGAACTAAGGAAAGTAAGTTAAAACAAAGTGGAAAGAGGTATGTATTGGTATGATCTAAGATATTATTCAAAGACGGTAAATGAGTGGAGTGTTTATGAAATAAAGGCAAGTATAATGGTGCGAGACGTGATTGATATTATGACTAACCAAGAATTGTTTTGTTACAGTGTAATGGATCCTAATGCAAATTCTAGAACAGAAAATGAAGTAAGAAATGAAGGAAACCCTGACATGGTTACTATAGGAGAGGTGGAAGACTATATTTCCCTTTATGGGGAAAGGCGTGGAGCCATACCTACCAAACACCTTAGGGGTGTCATCTCGGATGAGTTTGAAAAATGTATTAAGACAGTTATGCCATCCATTATGACTGAAATGAAGAATGAGATACAAAGTGTAGTCCGAGAAGAATTCCATATATTGAAGGATGAAATGATTAATGAAATAAAAGAAGATAAAATGGAGATAAAAGCCGAGGGATCCTATAGAAGAACAGGATGCGAGACTTGTGGTAAAAAACCATACGGGCCAGTGTAAGTATAAAATTAAAGGTTGTTATACGTGTGGAGAAGTAGGACATAATTATAAGGATTGTTTGTCCTTGGGAAAGTTTTGTTATGACTATGCTCAGTACGGGCATGAGTCCTCAGAATGTCCTAACTAGCCGGAATTTGTCAGTAGAGATATTAAATTAAAAAAAAGTGGAGACGATGCAAGGTTTCTTTTATTATGTATGTAAATTATGTAGAACCGGTATGTACTTTTCTTAGATAATAAATTGTTGAAGGAGGCAGAATCAAAGAAGATTTTGTGTTATTGGTTGAAGTACGAGTGAGAAATATTTTGTACCTATGAATATAAGTGAGTTCCAAATAGTAGTTGGAATGGACTGGTTAAATTATAACCGGTTATGATATTATGTGAACAGAAGTGATACGAGTTCATATCCCAAGTGGGGAAGAACTAATTATATATGCTAAAATTAAAACAGGTAGGTTATACGGGTGTACAGTTTCAAAAGCTGGGAAGTGTCTTCAGTATGGGTACATTATTTTTCTCAACCTAGGTTATAAATATTAACCCATTAAAGGATCAGATGAACTAGAAAGATATGAAAGTAATATGTGAGTATCTTACTATGTAATGCAAGAAATTGCCAAGGTTACTGCCAGACAAACAGAGTATGCTCAGAATTTGTGTGGTGTTGAAAGCTTCACTGATTACGAGAACTACGTACAGACTTGCTCCTTCAGAGATACAGGAATTATTGAAACGATTTCAAGAATTATTACATGTGGGGGTTTACAAGACTCAGTAGCATTTCATGATGTGTACTTATGTTATGTGTATTAATTATTGTGGACTCAATAAAGTGATCATGAATATATATCCGGTGTTCAGAATATGAGAATTACTTGATCAGTTATTATGGGGTAAAGTGGTTGTCAAAGTTGATTCAAGATCGGATTTTATTCAGCCTAAGATCAGAAAGGGTGGTATTTCTTAAACTGTGTTCAGAAATGTTTAGATATTTTGGAGTGGTTATAATACTTTTGGCCTTGCTAACGCACCAGCAGTGATTATGTAGTAAATGAATAATGTGTATAGGCCAATGTTAAGTAAGTCAGTAATTGTGTTCATAAATGATATTCATATTTATTTCAGGGGTTTAGCAGATCATGAGAATCATATTTGAAAAGTTTTAGTGACACAGAGTAGAGAATTGTTATATGTTAAGTTGTTAATGTGAGTTTCAAGATATGAGGAATGAAATTCTTTAGATAATTTATTAGTAGGAATGGGATAGAGATGAATTCTGAGAAGTAGAGAAGGTGATGAATTGGGAGCCGCCAAAGAACCCGACAGTAATCAACAGTTGGATGGAATTAATTGCATAAATTATGTGAAGCAACAATTTGCACTACCTGAATCGACTGAAGAGACGATAGCATTGTGTGATGACAGTACAGTGGTTTGGATGGATGCAGAGGGGCAGAGTTATTATTTACACTTCTAGACAATTCAATCGTATGAGAATGAATATACAGACTTACACCTGATAGTAATATATGTGGTATGTTAGTTATATGATACGTAAGGATATTACCTCAATAGTGGGTGGATATGTGGATGTAAGACTATTGTTGGTGCGCCGCAATAGCATTCATAGGTGGTGTAAGACTACCGCTAATGCGCTACGGTAGCATTTAGTATGGTATGATGAGATTAGGTATTTCTTTATGTATAGAGTTGTTTACACGAGAATATTAAAAGTTAGTAATAATTGTTGAATGAGAAAGACCTTTAAAGGTGACAGAAATACTGGTCAGAATCAGTGAAGATCGTGAGTAGAATATTATGTTATTCAGGGTAAGGCTAATGATATAGCCGACAGTTTGAACAGGAAATCAGAAATAATACTTGTATGAGTTAATTATCTAGATGATAATTACAACACTTATATTCAGATGAAATGGGAACAGGTCAGTCAGAAGAAATCAAAAGTGAAAAGTATATTAAAGACAGTTGTGATATACTGATTAGATATAACCGTATGTGAGTATCAGGTTATGGAGATGCAAGTCAGACACAGTTAAATGAAGCTCACAAGTTTAGATTTTCCATTTAGTCAGAAGTTACCAATTTTATAAAGACCAGAGGGTGGATTACTGGTGACCGAATATGAAACAAGATATAGTCAGATAAGTGGAGAAATACTTATAAAGGTATACGAAAGAAAGCCAAACGTCAGAAATTATATCTGGAAATATTAGTATGAACCTGAATGCCAAATTATCTGAAAACTCTACGAAGTTATAAAGTGTTATGAGTGATTGTAGGCAGGTTAAATAAAAGTATGTATGTGGTTTTCATTAGAGAAACTCATTAATCAGAACAGTTAGCAGATGTGTATGTGAAACAGATTGTGATATGTCATAGCATATCAGTGTTTATTGATTCAGACAATGATATCAGATCCATTCCTAGAATTTGAAACAGATTTCATATAAGTTAAGGATTAAGCTTCATCTCAGTACAGTCAGAATGAAAGAAATATACGGATGACGGAAAGCATGTTTTATGATTCTGTTATTAAGTCAGAAGAAAACTGGGGTACATATTTGCTTGACAGAGTTTTGTATTACAACAGATACAGGTTTAGTACCGGGATGCCAATGTATGAAATTGTATGATATTACTGCCAAACTTCAGTGTATTCAGTGATGTGGGTCAGAAAGTGTGGGGTAGCACATAAATGATACAGCGAAAGACAAAACAGATTCAGAAGGTATGTAGTAGATTGTTTGACGCCCAGAATAGACAGAAGGGTTTACAGATAAACAGAGATCATCACATCAGTTTCAGTGGAGAAGTATGTATTATTGAAAATATCACTGTGAAAAGACGTGATCAGATTCAGAAAAGAGGAAAAATTAAATCTGAAATTCGAATGGTTGTACAGAATTACTATATATGAGGGGAAGGGCCGTTTATAAATCAGAGTTATCAGAAGAGTTGTTATAAATTTAGAACACGTTTCGTATATTATATCTCAGAAGATGTTTAGCAGTTAAATCTATGATAAACAGAGTAGATGTGTCAAGGACCGGTAAAAGCGTAGAAAGAGGTCAGAGTATGTATGAGGGCTTGAACAGAAAAGGATGATATTTATTCAGAACTCTTCGGCAGTTGATTTTGGGGACGAAATCATTTCAAGTGGGGAAGAGTTGTAACACCCAGAATTTTATTATTAAGTTTATGCAAGAAAAGTACAAGGTGTTACCCGAGTTATAAACGGATATACGTGATAAGATGGGGTTTTAAACTAGAGGGGCTAAAACTACCAGATTTCAAGTTGATTAAGTCCAGAGGGCTGTTTTGTCAATTGATGAAACTATATATATATATATATATATATATATATATATATATATATATATATATTGCACCAACTTTGACTAGCAAGTCAAAGTCTCTCATTTGCTTCCTGCAACCCACGAATTACACACATATCAGCTGCTAAACTCTCCATTTCAGTGGATAAATAGTAGAACAAGAAGCTTATAGCAAGAGCATAGCAAAAGATCAACACAAGGTAAGGATTAAACCTTGTTTTTGAAGTTTTATATGTTTAATCACATGATTCAATGGTGGAATCATGTTAGGATTGTTCTTTATAGTTTAGATCATGTATATCAGATGTAGGAGGTGTAGGAAAACACCTCTAGTCATTTTATGTTGAAGTTATGGAAATTCTTGATGAAATCCGATTGTTCTTGGCAAGAACAGTCTGCTGGTCTGTGATGTACACGACCCGTGTAGCGGTACACGGCCGTGTAGTAGTATAGGCGGTCACAGGGCCATGTAAGGTTACATGGTCGTGTAGTTAAGAGGTACACGGCCCGTGTAGCGGTACACGGCCGTGTAGTGTGCAAGGCGGTCATAAGGCCATGTAGGGTTACATAGTCGTGTAGCATGAGTGGTACACGGCCCGTGTAGAGGTACACGGCCCGTGTAGGGTGACTAGACCACACTGGCCATGTTGCCAGCTTAGGTCGTGTAGCATATGAGGGACACGGCCCGTGTAGGGATACACGGCCCGTGTAGGCCCTATTTCAGATCAGAATGACTTATGTATTATTTATGTATTGTTTATATAGGAGGTGATTGACATATTTCCTGTATCAGTGATCTATGAAGTATTGCATATTACAATTATAAGGTGAGTCTTCTAGACTTCACTTCATATCAGCAGCATGTGTAATTTCATATCAGATTGCTAACATGCTATGTTATACATGTGAATATGTAAGCTTACTGCTATGTGCAGTAGGGCTCAGATGCGGTACAGTACTGTGACCTACGATGCTGCCCTGGGTCTAGAACCAGAGGCTAGCTTTGATTGCCAGACATGCGTGTATTATCTTCATGTGATTGTATACGTGTGCTCATACGATGTTATGTTTAGACTACTCACTAAGCTCTCGTAGCTTATCAGATACTATTTTTAAAATGTTTTGCAGGTTTTATCAAAGGCAAGGGCAAAGCTCCGGTTTGACTTCCAACTGTTAAACTCTTTGAAATTAACGTCTGGTTTGTAAATATCAAGTTTTTGGTACCAAACTTATGACAGTATTTATGTGAGTATCTATTGATACGTCAGGTTTTCAAACAAATTGCTTCCGCTTTTATGATAAACTTTGAGATGCGAACACTTATAGGTGTTTGATCTTAATCTTTTAAATTTGATTTTTGGGACGTTACATATATACTGAATTTTAGGACTATGTTTTTTATATAGATTATATTGAACACAACTCACTAATTATAACCATCTTTAAATAAAGCTATAATATAAACAATCATCATATACCAATATATGGTCTAGATAAGTATTTAAACTGATAGTTATCGGGTATTTTAATAGTTTTTTTATTTAATTAACGTACTAAATTAATTGATATATAATTGAAAGCTAGTTGAATAGACATTCGAGTAAAACCTATAAAGATTTTCATTCTTGACTTAAAACAAGTGTCACTCTTATGTTTATAAGAGAAATAATATTTGACCATAACATGAGAGGATCTTAACCTATTTGTATCCACTTGACCTATATGACTACAAAATCAATTGCACATGGACCAGTCCATATCAGTCTCAGACCTTAGTCCGGTCCGAACTTGTAGGCCCATGTAAGCCTGACGAATTTTTTTTTTGAACAGCTTCGCCTCAGCGGTAGTGGCACAGGATCGAAACCGGTTGATCTAATCCAGGCCCCAGTTTCAAACCACTCCAACTACACCCCCCTAATTAATTCGGTAGGGCTGCTTTCACCAATGAGGGAGTGACCCTCAACTACTCCTAGGAAGAAACCCTCCAGAGAGACTCGAACCCAAGACCTCTCCTTCACAGGAAAAACTCTCTTACCACCAGGACAAGCCTGACGAATGACGATCCAAACAGATAAAGATCGCATTATGAGCCCGGTAACAACTTCTATTAGTATATTGGTTTTAGCTTTTTAGTTATGAATTGCTACTTTGAAGCAGACCTGTCGTCTGATTGCTTAAAACTTTAATCAAAATCATAAAATACTGAATAAACAATCTAAGATTATAAAACAGTTTGAAGGTATGAAATAAACCATTTAGGTCCACATCTTCATAAAAAAATACAACTGAATATCATCACAAAATAGCTGACTATACATCACTGTGTTCCTCTTAAACTATTTATCAGCTCCAAAATCTCGACACGCAACCTTGAAACCGTGTCAGGAGTAACCCGTTCCTTAACAGAACCAAACCATAAATCCTCGTTTCTTTCATGTGCATTGTTATCAAACCAGTGACAAATTTGCTTTGCAATGGCTAAAACATACAACCCACAATCATAACCAGTAACTTGTTGCGGGCTACTGCCACATTCCATATAACGTGTTTCAGAAACACCTAAATACGGAATAAGTGCTTTATATAGACGTTTTGCGTGGCTTTTATTAATGCCACCAAAACTGTCATGATGCACGAATAAATTCATGGTTTTTTCAAATGCAAGTAAGCTCCAGTGACTGCCGCCTTCAGCTACCGCCACATCATCATTGTTATTGACGGGGAAGATTATAAGTTTTTTTGATGGCAGGTTTAGAGGTTGTAGGAAATCTTCGAGGGTATTGATGTCTGGACAGTGAATTGTCCAGAAAGCAATTGAAGGCGGGACAAGAAGTATGTTTTCTGATGGATGGGATGAAGAAAGATAACTGAAATAAAACTCGATTATACGATCATTGAGATAAAATGGACCACTTAGAATCCCTAAATCTGATTGCCTCAGCACGACATCATTATAACTCAGGATCTTCTCATCAGCTGAGGCTTTTGGCATGTTGCAGTGTTAATATAGCACCTGGTTAACAAAATAACAAGTAAAATCACACATGTGTTGATGACACAGAATAAATTCCAACTTCCAAAGCCTATGTATTTCTATCCTTGATACTTGTTAAAGAATTTAGCTAAACACTACCAATTTAGAATATTTTTCGAACTCAAGTTGCAAATAATCTGTGCCTAGTCTTAGCAGAGGCAGAAGTACAGAATTGCGAGTAGAGATGACAAAAAGAGTGTGTCGGGAATGAAACAAGTCAAAACAGGTTTGAGTGAAGATATACAATGTAGTATGGAACAGGTTGACAATTTGACATATAGAAACCCTAACTTCAATATCAAATCAAGCATGCCCATTATCATATGCTAATCGCATATATATACAACTAATCATTAAGAAAATAGTACCATTTCTTATTATGAACAATTAACCTTACTTATGACAGGTGTGGGGGATCATCGATTTTTCTACTTTCTGCAACTCAAGCTATTAGCTACAAGCATATTGCTGATTGCTGACTCCAAGCTGATATTCTTCTAGTTAGCAAAACTAATGTCAAATGCAGAGAGTTGGATTCAATTTGTAATGGTTGTGGCCTAGCTACTGAAATTAATCCCTTATTGTATACTGTAAAAATGTAAATTCCTGTGTTCTACCAAGGTATACCATTATATAAAAGTAAAAGACTAAGAGGACAAGAAAATATATGCAAAAAACCATCATCTTATGCAGCCCTGGGCATGGGCAATTTTAGGGGGCCATTTTTATCAACTTATGTATGTGTATATATTTATTTTGTGATAAAAAAAGCTCTGAATAGTGCAATCGTTAAGGAGAAATGGGATAAAAAAGAAATAAAAAGATGCATTAAAAGTAATAAAGCAACGTTCAAAATTTATATGTTCCATTTATTGTTCACCCTTCTTCCTCCTTGTAGTTGTTAACCCTTACATGCACAATCAAACTTTCAGTTAAGCTTCTTATATAAATTAAGAAGTTCAACCACAAAATCTGTTTCCTCCTATAATAACGTCGATGTGGTAACATTTTGCTTCTCGTCTTCCACGGTAACACCTTTCACCGTCTCCGGCTACACAACTTCTTTGCAGAAGTTTCAACATTTTGGGCCTCTAGAAACGACGACGACTACTACTGCGCTACAGGAGATGAGGCGGGTTTCTTTTGCCACCGATGGATCAAACAAAGATTAAATCTTTTAAAATAATAAAGTAGGACATAAATGAGAAGGATGTCTAGGGGAGTGATTTTGGTAAGTTTACTTATATATTTTTATTATATTCTAATAATTTTAGAGAGGGCCCTTCTTTTTATTTTTGCTCAAGGCCTCATATATGGCCCTGATCTTATGAAGTGTCTACTCTGCAACAAAAAAGAGGCAGAAAAATAACACTAGTTACCATAGGCATTATGATATGTGAACATCACAAAAGGGTGAATGAAGAAAGTTCACGGCACTGTGGAATATGAATAAACAGATAATTTGTAGTACAAGCCCAAATGGGTTGGGTCGAGCCAGCATGCAAGTGATACAAATCAAATTGGTAAATCTATTAATAATCCGGAAAAAGCACCAGTAAAGCTGAGAACAATGGAGAAGAAAAAACGATAATCAAAGAACAATCCTTGGGTCTGAGACGTAGGTTCTTCCAATACCAGACCCGGTTTCTTCTCCACCTAATCCCCCCCCCCCCCCCCCCCTCTTCTCACTATTTATAATAATCCTCTAGCTTAGCCAACAAGAAATTTTGAGATATCAAAATATGAGAAAAATTGTTGTTTAAAAATCCTTTCAATAGAGTGTCAAGGATAATAACATGATGGATATATGAAGGAACAGACAACTGCACAAACAGAGATTCAAGAGTCTAATTTGCATCATGGGAACTTGGTGTGCATTTTTTCAGACCCAATTTATGTAATTCATATCTTTTGTTAAGGGGTCTGGAGGTCTTTCAGGAGGCGGTCTCTCTACCTGCGGGTAGAGGGGTAGATGTACGACCTTCTACATCTTACCTCCCCGTCCCCATACCCGCTCTTGTGGGATTGGGTTGTTGTTGTGATATCTTTTGTTATAAGGGTGAATTGCATGAACATACAATGAAAATTGTCTTAATTACTATCGTGTAGAATGAATTTTTATTTTAAAAAACGGGTAAAGTGCGCAAAAATACAACAAACTTTGCAAAAATAGTTATAGTATGCAACCATCTTTATTTTGTACCTAAAATACATCAAACCAACAAATTTGGGTTATTGTATACAATTGGTAACGTGATTATCAGGTTCCAGTTATTTCCTTTGTTTTTTAATCTTTTTAATTAGGATATTTATATGTTATTCAAGGTGTTCTTTAAGTTCATCATTTGCATCACATACAGAAAATTAACAAAAACAAAATAGCAGATTTTTAAAGAACATGAACCAAAACCTAATTGCAGATCATAAAGAATACGAACCAAAACCTAACTGCAGATCTTAAAGAACATGAACAAAAATAAGAACCAAACAAAAACAAGCAAGAATCAGGATGTGGAACATGAATCAAACAAACAAACAACCATCAAACAAATTGATCTGAAATCAGATTTCAAAATCGAATCAAAGAACCTTAAAATCGTTTGGAATTACATATCAAAAGCACACCTTTGATTTAAGCTAAAACAAACACCCCCTTAGTAAACACATAATTGAAGTCCCTAAACATGCTTTAACTTCTAAATTTATCATAGTATTAATAATCACATTTCAACTCAATTAACCATATTGAAATAGAAAGAAAAATTGGTTCATCTTGACTCTAATTCAAACCTTTCACCATCATAAACTATCAATACTCTATTTTTAACATGATTTCTAAGAGAAATTGACCATAATATGGTGTTCGTTTCATCATTTAACCAAAAACACAAGTTGGGTATAAACCCTAAGTCGAGAACATAAACAAAGGACGGAAGAGATACTTACAATTGATTTTCAATAAGCAAGACCAGATTGATTAGAGCTTGAAAAGGGTTTAATTTGCAGGTTTAAAGATGATTGATTGATTGCTCCTTCTTGAAGAATTCTTCCAGCCAGAGCAAAAAACAAGAGAACTCTAGAGTAAAGATGTGTGTGTGTGTGTTTGGGGTCGTATATTGAGGGGAACCGGTGTGTGTGTGTGTGTGTGTGAGGTCGTATCCGGATTGAGGGGGACCGATTCAAGGGTTGTCGGGTTGATAATTTTAAAAGCGGGTATCACTTTCTTCATTCTTGGTATTATTTTCTCACATCATATTTAGATAGTAATA
Source organism: Dittrichia graveolens (assembly GCA_038502395.1). Classification (NCBI taxonomy): domain Eukaryota; kingdom Viridiplantae; phylum Streptophyta; class Magnoliopsida; order Asterales; family Asteraceae; genus Dittrichia; species Dittrichia graveolens. The sequence goes on from JARJIL010000003.1 coordinate 10,441,908, forward strand.
AACATAATATACTTGTAACTAGGAATTTATTAATTGACAAGAGTATAACTGTAACAGACTGCGCCCCATGATATGTTGGATCGGGTCTCGCGGTGCGCCGGCGCACCGACCGTACCCGACGACACACGACACTGATCACCCGACGATGACAGTTGTCAGGCCTGCAGACCAATACACCCTAACCCTTCCCTCTGAGCTTCCCCCAGAGTAGGTTGTTGCCCAGGTTTGAAACCTTTTATGCCACCAAGTGACATTACCAATTAAGCTGCAGCTCAATTGGTAATGTCCTCGGTGGCATGAAAGGTTATATGTTCTAACCTTGGGGTTGGCATATAACAACAACCTACTCTGGGAGAAGCCCAGAGGGAAGGTTTGGGGTGTATTGGTCTGCAGGCCTGACAGCTGTCGTCGTCGGGTGTGGTCGGTGCGCCGGCGCATCGCGGGGCGCAATCTGTTACAACTTAACAAACCCATAGGCCAAAATGAAACAAAAGATAAAATATAAGGATCACCGGTGTAATTTTTGAAAGCACAAAAATTTCTATGATATTAGGTGAACCACACGGACAATCTGTATTTCCACCCTAGATGCATTTTGTGATATTTTAAGACCAAATTTAAGACAATACCTTATAGTAACCCGTTTTTAAACTCTACAATTAATAAAAATTAAGTTACGGATCCGCTAAAAACGCGAGGAACAGTTATTAATTGTTTGTGCAACTTTGCATTAGATTAAAAAAGAAAAATGATATGTTACACACCCTTGTACTACACAGATAAACTACTAATATTATTTATTTATTTAATTCAAGCAAAATTAAGAATAATCTTAAAAGAATCTTCTATCGTTAAATTAATTATATGTTATGTTTATAATCCTTTTATTGGAAACTCTAATAATTTATGTAAAAAATATCTTCTACTTTATATATATCTCAACAATACTATCCTTACTTTTTGACATATAGATAAAGTTTGTCGTTTATGTGAAAGAATTGATAGTTTTATATATACTACTTATGGAAAAAAGATGTATATTTTCTTATATTTTTTACAAGACTTGACATTTTTATAATGTTTTTTACAATGTTATAATTATTTGTTTTACCAAACTATTATCACAAACTTTTTTTTGATACTTTGTTTTGTCAAAAAGGTGATTATGACCATAAAAACCTCCCTACAAATCTACTCATTCTCACCTCCCAATCGACCACCATCACATTCTCCCTATCACCACCACCTTCACGTGCTCAGCACCACCACTACTTGCCCACCTCACCCATTTCACCATTCATCACTCTCTCACATCATTATCACCCTCACTATCAAACAAGATATCCATCTGTGTGCACAATAATATAAATGTTCAAATTTGTGAGAACATCCGATACATGAACTCGAATAAGTACGTAATGCACCGGTCAGTAAGCTCAAGGTTCTTAAGCTTGTACATCTGGCAATCTAGATAATGGGGTTACGGGTAATAATCAACTTCTCCGCCATAACAGTAATTCACGGTGATATGAAGTGGAGTAATTGGACTTGTGTCTGATTTTGTATGAATTTGAAAAGAGATAAGATTTGAGGTGAACGGAATGGCGTGAAAAAAGGAAGATGAGTTTGTCTATGATAGATTGGAGTGGATATATACACACACATAGTAACATATGTATATATATAGGCAAAAGTTCAAACGAGAACTGTTTTTCGTACTAGAACCGCGAGAACCAATCTTAGCCGTCCAATTCCCCCTCCTTCAATTGGATTGCCCACCCATGAATTCCTTACATGCACCCTGCCACACTCAATCCCCCATGCTCTTCATCCATAAATTCCATTAGCCAAAATGAACGGCCAAGATTGGTTCTCGTACGAAAAACAGTTCTCGTTTGAACCCTCCCCTATATATATATATACACACACATACTAGCATGATATATGCGCAATGCAGCAACAACGAATAATTTATACTCGTTAACATGTTCGTTTTCAAGACGTAGAGAGTATGGTGTTCGTGTAATACAGTGACATCGAATAATTTTCATTTGGTGACATGTCTATTTTCTTTATCTTTTTTTCATTTCCTTTACTTTTTTCTTCTCCGTAATTGAAAAAAAAAGTACGAAAATTTTTTTTAATAATTAAGTTAATTTATATTGGCTTTGATTTTTAAAAAAAATTGTATTGACTTTTATTTTTTTAAATATGTTAAGTTTAGTTATTAAAATGGAATATAAAAAGCTTATTAATTATATGTAATAGTTACTCAATTCAGTATATATGGGAGGCAATTTAGTAATTTCAAAACACTTACAGTTTAAGAGTTTAAGCAAAAAACCTAAATGTTTTATAATAAAGTATAGATATATACAAAATGGTTCAAACGATAACCGTTTTTCGTACAAGAATTACGAAAACCAATCTTAACTCTTGGTTAAAATAAATCAGTGGCTAATAACTGTAAATGCTCATTAATGACATGTTAATGATGCATTAATGAGGAGTACTTGGGAAAATGAAGTCTCACTGAGTTAATAATGGCGACCGACATTGGATTTAATGAGGACTTTGCCTCGTCATTGTGGTGTTGTTCTCGTTTAACAACCTCATCAACGTCCCATTGTGGAAGCTATTTTATCATGATACGAGATTAGTGATTATTAATATGTCATTATGTTCCTAAACTATTCATATCACCCACTCTTGAAGGTGTCATTTTATCGTGTGCACCACCATTGAAGTGCATCTTCGACTAAATGTGTTGGTCTTATGCGTGTTTGATATAATCACCACAATTATATTTGTCTATCTATAAATACATATTATAGTATCATACAATTTGCAGGAAAAAAGCCTCGTTATGGATAAATATTAACAAAGGCATCTTTAAACCAAAATTGAGATTGTTGGAATGGCTAGCGCTTTAGCCATCTATATCGGAGGTCCTGTGTTTGACTCTCACAATGCTTCTTTTCCCTTTTTTTTCTTCTTTTTTCCAATTTTCACAAAGAATCGCTTCTTTCCTTTTTTTTCTTTCTCTAACAACTCTCACAAACAAATAACAATACAAATAAAAATATTTAACTAAAAATAAAGTAAAACAAAAAATTAATTTCTTTAAACAATAAGTTTAATTTCTTTTAAGAATTGTAATCACAAAAATTAATTACAAACTTTAGGATTAAGAATATTAGTTTTAAAAAGTAAAATAATATGAAATATATATTTTGTCTTACTAAATCTTCCTTTAGTTAACTTAATTAGTTGTAAATACATGCATTGTTAATAATAACTAAAATACATAGACTAATTTTCTAACTGTGAAGGTTTTTTAGATTAATATAAAAATATGTTTCTCTTATTATTATTTTTGAATCATAACTCCAAATGACATGATTAAAAAAAGTTTTATCTAAACAAATCTTATATCTTATATAAATGTTACAATTTATAACTTTTAACATATTAAGTTAAGTGTAAATATGATTATATATATGTAACAGTCTCATTCTTATCTACATGTCAGTATCACTAATCATATGAGCTACCAATTATAAGATTTTATAAATTTACTGACATGCAGATAAGAATGAGACTGTTACATATATATAATCATATTTACACTTAACTTAATATGTTAAAAGTTATAAATTGTAACATTTATATAAGATATAAGATTTTTCTAGAAAGAACTTTTTTTAATTATGATTCGAAAAAAATAATAAGAGAAACATCTTTTTATATTAATCTAAAAAATCTTCACAGTTAGAAAATTAGTCTATGTATTTTAGTTATTATTAACAATGCATGTATTTACAACTAATTAAGTTAACTAAATGACATAAATCTATACAAACTTTTCTAATGAAAATTATCAATATTAATTTTTTTATTAATATCTTTCATAATTTTGTTATTCAGATAGAATCAAACTTTCGATCAATCTGGATACTTGGGAGCCTATGGATGAAGACATGGTCTCTCTGGATCCTATTGAATTTCATTCGGAGGAGGAGCCTTATAAAGATCGTATCGATTTTTATCAAAGAAAGAAAGATTGGTAACAAAATTCGTAGTTGGACCGGAAAACCATAATCGAAATCCAAAAAAAAGGGCGATCACATTTGGTAACGAAATTCGTAGTTGGACCAAACTTTCCATGAAAATAAGTGGGTCGAAATTGAATCGAACCTGATAACATAAACCCGATCCAGACCGACAGCATTAGGTTTGAGGCTCGGTCGAGCTCGAGTTTTATACGAATTGTAGACATTTTAAGTATCATGACGTTAATTTAAGGACATATAGCTATTTCAACTTCTTAAACCCGTTAGATACACATCAAAAAATGGGAAATAGATAGTTATACGTAGGGACTACAACGGAAAATGGTTTGAGGGTTTTTATAACGTAGACTGTTACTTGCAATAAATAATTTAATCTGCCTATTTGTATTCACACTCTTTATACTTTAGCTCACATTATTTTATTTGTTTCATTTTTCTATTTATTTAATAACATAAAAAATTGTTTTGTAATTAACTCTTTTGACAAAACGTTTCTATATTATTTGTAATTATTTAGACTATGAAATGTTTATTGTAAACTTTAAGGCCTTGGGATGTGAATTTTATTTTTTATGTTAAATTTGGGTAGTTCTTTTATTATACAAGTACTTGCCATTAGATAGAATCCAAGTCACATGTGCTAGTAGTGAAATAAGCTTTCGTTATTTAAATATTTTACGTAGTTTTAAAATACACGGAAGCTAAACTACTTTTAAAAAATTCAACCGATTCAATGTTTTTAAGTTTCATATCTAAATTTAATTTACCATTTTTGCGTAAGTGGATTAATTTTTTTTGGTTTTTAATAAAAAATAGTAGATGAATAATCTAATCAAATTCGATTAAATAGTAATTACTCTCCGACGCGAAGCGCGGGTAAGCTAATCACTAGTTTATATACATATAAGAACTAATAACTAAAGAAGAATAATTAAGAAAATAATAATTATTGGGCCAAAATAGAATAGCTTGAACCAAGCATCAACCCATTGAATTAATGATTTAGGCCCAGCCCATTTTTCCCTATTAACCTCAAGCCCTTATACTGGGTCTTTGGCCGTTCAACACTTTCAACCTAATCGGAAATGAGGAACCATTATATACTCGAAATCGAAACGGGAGAGAGGGAGATTGAGAGTGGCGAATGACGGCAGCAAGTGAGAGCCGGGCGATCGTGAAAGACCTTTCGAGCAGAAATTGAAGGCGTGAGCTGCGATTAAGTTGATCAGAATCGAGTTTGGTTTTGTCGAACACCAATCAGCCGTGATTAAGGTTAGTTTTTCCCCCTTCTCGACTCGATACTCTCCATCCACTATGACCTGCGATTTAGTAATGCAATCAGTCCGTGTCCGTTGTTCTTACTTGAGTTTAGTTCTACCATCTGATGTTTCTGACTCATCACTTTTGTTCGACTATTCTGATTTCTAGTATGTCAATTTCTTAAACTAAATTGAATCTTAAACTACATCATCACAGTTTTAAATCCAACCGATGAGCCTATTAGAACTGCTAAATTGCATGGGGTAAGAATCAGAATTTGATCAGATATACGGATGATTCAAAACATTTTGAGTTGCCATTTTAATAAGAACTAAACTATCTCCTGCTGTAAACGGCTGTCTCGGTTAGTCTTTCTTCGCTTTCTTCTTAACTTGGGATCAATTGATTCCTCAAACCTTCAGAATGTTACAAATCAGTGTTGCTAATACTGGAGAATTTATTTTACTTGAATTTAGGTCATGATGAAGTAAGAATAGCCACAGTTTTGAGCTGATGTGTTCCTATATAAATGGTAGTCTGGTCTTACGCCCTGTTCTCGAGTTTTTTTTAGGGTGGAAAGGAAATGATTTGGAAGGAAATGTAGCTAAATAGTGTTCTCGAGTGATTTGGAGTGAAAGTTTAAGCTTAATTTGCTTAAAATTCTTTCCTCCCAATTTTGGGATGATTTGGAAGGAAAGGATTTCCTTTCCTGTTCTTTCCTTTCCTCCCTTTAGTAAACTTGAGAACCGGGCGTTAAAGTATATGTGTCCTTGCATTCTTTTAAATTCTAGACTTAATAAAAGATGATTTCATTAAGCCAATAAACACTGCCTTTGAAGAGAACCTTTAAGCAAGAATACCAATGAATTGTTATTAAGGTAATCAAAGTCTTTTCTTGCTTAATGTTATGTGTAGTTAACTGATTGAATCATTAATATATTTAGGAACTCAAGTGTAGGAGTGTTTTATTATTTTCAAAAACACCTTCCCATAAACCATCTTTAAAATGAATACGTGATTGTTAATTGTACTTACTTCATAGGAATCCTTTATGAGTTAAGTGGTAGCGTCAGGTTGGTGTATTGATAAACTTAAAAAGATACAAACTCTCTCTCTCTCTATCTATCTATCTATCTCTCTCTCTCTCTATATATATATGCCTAGAATGATGACTAATATATTAATCAGAGACAAAGAGTTTGTCTTCTTTAAAGCTTATTAATTTTATTCCAGGTAACTAGAGCTTAAATTAGATGTTAATACATAGAATCTAACACGTAAGAATAAACATTCTAATTTATCCAAACGGGTCATTTTAAATAAAAGAGAAATCTATCTGGTAGGTTAATGATACTAATAAATATCAAGTCATAAACAATCTAAATCTAAATTATAAATAAAAGGAAATAACAGGAAGAAGATAAATACTGAAGGTAATTTATATATTTTAGACGAAGGGAAGAAGAACTAAAGTTGGGGCTACCAGTAGTGTTGGACTTTGATCGTGAATACAAGGTATGGATATCCATCTCTTTATAAAGATTCATATTGTTCGGTCATATTTATTGCATAGATTCTTATCTATCTTGATTCATGCCTTAACGGCTCAAAGTTCTTTTACCATTTTGACCCATTTGCTATTGAACTTGTGACATTACTAGATTGCTTAGAACCTTTGTGATATTCTGATTTCGTCGCCTATTGATTATGCTTGGTTTATTGCTTGTTGTGTTGGCCGCAATTGTTATTGCTTATTCTGTATTATGTGTTGGCCTATTATTACTGCCTTACTGATTTTGTTCCGGGTATGTGAACTATTATGTTATTAACCACCTATGGGGGTACCATAGGCGCGTCACTATGGCACCGGTGGCGTGACACTTCCGTGACAGTGTGATCAGTCCACGACGTCTCCTCTATGTCAGGTCCGAGAATTATTATGTTTAGGAGGCATATTGTTAGTCTTAAATATATTTGTAGGCCTTGTGTAACTATCTTATTTATTGTTGTAATTAATACCTTTACAGACTAGTTACTTGTAAGGCTTGGCCCACTTCCTTGTAATAGTTTGTCTAATATACTACAAGCCCTTGCAGGCCCATGGGTCATGTAGTATATAAGCCTTGTAACCCTAGGTTCAAGGTAACCTTTGCAAATACTGATTAATAGAAACCAAACACACATCAGTGTATTCTCTCCGACAAAGTGTTCATCTTCATATTGTTCTTATTGTGTTCATACAAGAATCATCATATTTACTCATCTTATTTCTAATCTTTGGACTTTCAATTGGTATCAGAGCCAATTCCTTGCTGAATTGGTTCAAGATAACCTAGAAATCACTTATAAGTGTGAAAACTCAAAGTTTAAGAAAACCCCTGTGTTTTTCACGCAAAAACCCACTTTCTTTCAAAAATCATTTTCTTCAAATCATCTTGTTTTATAAGTTTCTTTGTGTGTTTTAGAACCATTAGAGGTGGAGAAAACAACTAGTTATCTTCATTTTTAAAACAAACAACATCTGAGAATTATTTTGAATTTTTTAGTTTTTCAAGCTCTTGATGTTCTTTATTATTTTATCAACAATCTCACTTGATTGTTGTTGTTTTTGTTAAAGATTGATCGGGAAAGGTATTTTTAGACCGGAGAAAGCTTTAGAAACAAGTTTTTTAAAGTTTAATCGAGTTTTCAAAACTTGCAATTCTGTCCTGTACACACAGTACCTGCGTAGAAGATAAAGTTCTTCAGGTCCGACTTGCTTTATTCGTACAGTGTGCGACTTACCTTAACTGGTGCGACTTAAACCTTTAACTGATCCGACCTTTACAGTTGGTACGACTTCAAAACCCCATCGGACTTAACTTGCTCAACCTATCCGACTTACCTCTTGTCCGACTTACTCAACCTATCTGGCTTACCTTCCTGTCCGACTTACATCCAACACACCTAACCATCCGACTTTCCTCTCGTCCTACTTACATCCTCAATAACCCACTGATCGCTGCCGAAAGACGTTTGAAACTCCCATCCGAGCTCACTTCCGAGGAAAAAGATCGAGCAAGAGCAGATAAAGATGCAAAATACTATCTCAAGCAAGGTTTATGTGCTGAGATCTACTCCAAGATTGACAGCTTAACCTCGGCTAAAGCCATTTGGGATGAGGTCAGGCAACAGATGCAGGGAACAAAACAGGGAGCTTTCATTAACGAAACTCAACTTGTCAACACCTTTCGAGAATTCCGAGCTAGAGATGGAGAGCTATTACAAGACACCTAAATTTGCTTCTCTAGACTATTGAATGAAATGAGAAACCATGGTGTCACAAGGTCTAATCTAGACATTAATGTCAACTAGATTAATGCCTTACGTTCGGAATGGAAGGAGCACGTGAGATTGTTCAAACACGTAAATCGCAACCTCAAGGCTGTGTCTCACCATTCCATATACAAAAACCCGAATCAATTTGTGGACGAAGTTTTGTTAAGGGCTCCTATAAAACCATCTCATGTTCCCATTGCCCTTGTAGCTAAAAGGAAAACACAAGACCACTCAAGAGCTGCCAAGGGTAAACAGGTTGTTGCTGAATCTGACACATTTGAAGGGGAGACTGAAGCTTGTGATATGGAGGCTGTAATGAAAGCAAAGTCATTCATATCCAGGGCATATCAAAACGGGTTCGATAAGACAAAAATAGACAGGGGTTCATGTCTGGGTCAAGGAGAAAGGACGGTTTTACCGAAGAAAAGAAGTGGTTCGAGAAGCCGGAAGAAGCTCAGGAAGAGGACAAGAAGTGTTACAATTGCAGTAGAACTGGGCATTACATCAAAGATTGTTGGAAACCAAAGACAAAAGATGCCGAGTACTACAAAACAAAGCTGAGGTTGACAAGGAAGAAGGTTAGCGGGAGAGCCATGATGGTTGAGGAAGACCAGTTCCTTAGTGATACCGACAACACAGGCGAGGATGACACGACTCAAGCACATTTATGTCTGATGGCTCAGGATACAGGTTCCTCAAGTGATAGTGACGACGAGGAAGCAGAGGTTGACAAATATGAGGATGCTGAGAACGAGCAAGAGGCTGCCCACGGGAAGGTAAGTGTTTATCATATTGAGAGACAAAACTGAAAAATCACAAAATTAGAAACAAAACTCAAAAATCAACCACGATCTAATTTAGATGAACTTCAACAGATAGTAACTGCTAAAGAAACTTTATTGATCACTTTAAGAAACGAAAATGAGGTAATTGTTCATGATTTAAAAGCAACCAAAGTATCCGTAGAAGAACATTTTAAATACCTGCAAAATGAGAGATGTCAAATTTATTCCAAAATAAAAAGTCTTGAAGATTTACTAATCAAGTGAGACCAAACTACACAAACCATTTTCTTAAACAAACCTAAAGACAAAATATTTTCCAAACGGACATACGAGGGTCTAGATTTTGTTAATCCACACATTAGTGATAAGATTACTGTTAAACAACTGTACAACTTTGAAAACATGAATTTAGGACTAACAACAAGAATGGTATTTGTTGGGCAAGCCGAAGAACTCAAGGAAGAAGCTATTAAAAGACAAATCTCAAACAAAGCATAAACGTTATACGACTACGAAAGTTTAAATCAATCATATGAAATAACCGAATGTGTACCACTTATTTCAAATGATTACTTTCGGCGTTGCACTCAAACTGAAATGGAATCAATGCCAAATTTTTTTGACACTTGAACAAAACCGCGTGTGTAGATTCCTCACATGGAATTACAACGACGATTTGAACCGCTTGAAACTGAACTTTTCAATAAATCAGTCAACCATGCGTTAGAAATTTTGTTTTTATATGATAAAATTGGTGAACTTGAATCAAAATACTCTCGTTTACATAATTCCACTGCATTAAGCACATTTGATACAAATGTCTTTCACGTGCATTCAAACGAGTGTTTTTCATTTTCCGACTCAATCACCACAGACACCATAGATGAGTTGTCCCAAGTCAAATCTCAATTACAAGGGGCAAATGAAAGAATAAAGTTGTTAATAGGAACTTTGAGGTATCTTCGGACATAGCCAAATCACCAGAGAGATGAAAAGAGTATAGAGGCGAGTGTGTGAACCTTGAATCCGAAATTTTAAAACTACAATCAAAACTTAATACACTTGAGACCGCATTTTTCACATCTCACACACCCGAGTCCACTGCTTTAAAAGAAAAATTTAAGATCGGTGAACCAAACTCATCAACACCTCCCCAGTCTAAGGCACAACGAACCAATCAACAAACAACAAAACCCCGAAAACAATATACCAAAGATGAACCTGTTGTAATTCAACATCTGCTTCGTAATGATTTATGTGTCATTCGTTTTAATCGTGTTGAACCTGTTGTAATTCAATTAAACATGAAATGTTTTGTTTAAGTGATGATTGTACCAAGGGACATTGCTCCTATAACCGTGTTTAAGTGAAATCTTGGATTCTTATCTTGACTCCATGTGGACCATGCATCATTTTTTCGCAACATACACGCCTGAATAAAACGGGGTTGTTGAACGAAGAAATCGAACACTTGTTGAAGCTGCTCGAACAATGCTGTCCTATGCTGATCTACCACCTTCCTACTGGGCAGAAGCAATCAACACAACTTGCTATACTCAAAACCGATCTATTCTTTACCGACGCTTTAATAAAACTCCTTATGAAAATGCATAGTTCCTAATATAAAATACTTTCATGTGTTTGGTAATAGGTGCACACAACCAAAACCTCATCCGAACAGTCATCCTCCAACAATCAAGAGAATATTCACCGGGGCTTACTTGAGATTTCTGAAACTTTTGGTGAACTCCCAACGTTTGGGCAGGACGAGGTGGAGATGGTAGAAGTATTAGTAGATGAGAGTGGAGTAAGAAAAGAACATATTGAGTGTGAGGGACCCCCAACCTTAAAAAGCCGGGAAACCACATCTACTGCTGGATTGGATAACGTTCAGTCCGGCATTGAACAAGTCGCTGACATCCCACTAATGTATGCACCTATCCCCTCCATCCACTCAGCATTCACTCAACTAACTGCTGTTTCATTCCACGGGGACATTGCACATACTCAGTCGGCTACTCATTCGGAGTTTGCTGGCTTTGAATTAAGTGGGCTGTCTCCACCATCCACACCCGTCTTTCGTCCACTCTCGAGTCTAGTGCCAATTCGACCAAGTTTGATTTCTTTCACTAGGACACGGGTTGCTTCATCCGCACATCTTAGTGATGTTGCCAGAACTCCCGTAATGGAACATACTGAAGGTCAACCACGAGGATCGGGAGGAAGTCCTGCCAGCGCCACCATCATGCCAACACTGTCTGCGGGCCACACGAACTCATCAACCACTGTGCCAACGGGTCCTCTCAGAGAACTCGGGGTTACCACTGAGCCAAGATGTTACATGGATTCGAAATTCCGGAAACTTGAATCTAATCTAAAAAAGGAGGTAAGGGCCAAGTCAACCCAACTTGAAACTCAGCTAACAAATCTCCAAACACAAGTTAATGACTTGGCCTCCACAGTTCAAACACTCATTAACAAGCCACCCACCGTTATTGAGCGAGATTATTCAATCGATGAACTCAAGGAGCTGCTGCATGCTAAACTCAATAGCATTGCCAACCCTAACACCGAACAATCAAACCTTTTTGCAGCTATTCAGTCCCAGCAACCCCCAAACCAAACTTCCACCTCAAACACTATCAATGACACAATTCTTGAAGCCCTTCACCCTAACAAAGACCGTATCCGGGTTTGGACAGAGGTTGGAAGTGGTAGAAACCTTATGCAAGGCTCAAGCCAAATCAGCCAAGAGGAGGCATGACGACTCTGATGATCCAAGTCATCATGTGTAACACACAAGGTTCGAAAATTTCCTGAATTCGTAATTTTCTCGAGTGATATGTTTTAGTAGAAACTTGAGGAGTTATAGTTGTTAAAATGAAAGATGAAAGGTTGAGGGACTATTGGGTCATTAATCCATAGATGTATATATATAACACTAGTTTTGACTTGTTTTTTAGTCAAACCAACCAACTTACACTTTCATTCATTCACATATTCAAGGGCTGGCCATATTTATTCGAATCTTGGAGCAAGAACACAGTTGAATTAAGTTACCAACATCACCACAACACTCTAGCTTAGATCAAGGTATCTTTGGTTTGCTTATTTTCTAGTTTTATAGGTCAAAAAGGTTCAAATGGTTGAATCTATGATCAAATCATGTTAGAAGTGTTTCTTATTGATTTTGTTGATGTTATTTACTGTATGGGGTGTAGGAAAACACCCCTAACGTGTTTGAATCGACCTTGGGTCGAATTTGAGGTCAAAACAACGTCTGTAAGGAAACACAGTCGGCTGAGTCTGTAGCATACACGACCCGTGTAGATTTTGGGAGGGCGTGTAGCCAGTCCGTGTACATGTAACACGGCCCGTGTAGAGGTACACGGCTTGTGTAGAGTTAGAGGCGGTGACAGGGCCATGTTGAGTTAAATGGTCGTGTAGCATAAGAGGTACACGACCCGTGTAGGGTGGTTGGTCAATGCAGGCCATGTGGCCAGGTCAAGTTGTGTAGTGTGCAGGGGACACGGCCCGTGTAGGCCATATTTCAAATCAGATTGGCAGTTTTGTGATACTTTGCTGTATTAGTTGTATAGGAGGGTGATTGATTGCTTATCTAAACTTTTTGCGCTGTTATTCACGTACACTAATTTCAAGGCGAGTTTCATAAACTCTGATCCGTATGTGTGATATGTGTGATGCATTGCAATGTGTATTATCGATCTGCGGATCATTGTGAGGGTAGCATGCTGCTTCATGTGGTAGGGGCTATAAGCAGCATTTTAGCCTTCTTGGTGGATGCTAAGATGGTGCAGTACTGTGTCCATAAGAACTGTTGTGGCGTTCGTTTATGTGTACGCGTATGCTTATATGATTTACAGTTTAGTTTTCTCACTAAGTTCTCGTACCTTATCAGATACGGCTTGTTGTTGCTTTTGCAGGGCGTGATAGCACCAAAGGCAAGACCCCAGTTTGACGGATGTTTTTTGACCGTTTAAAACACTATTTTGTAACTTTAACACCCATTTGTGTTTTGGGAAACCGTTTACGGTTGTAAATATCTTGACATTAAGTTTTGTACGAACCTGAGGGTTCAAACAACTTTTAGTGCCTCCGCTAGCTTGTTTAATAATTGCTTTTGGTTCAAATGACTTTTTTTTAGTTTTCACTCGTATTTTAGAAAGTTGGGGCGTTACATCATGAGGGGGAAAAAAGAAGAAGGCTTGGGAGAAGGTATATCGGCTCTCAAAGCACAACTCTCAAAATTCAATCTACATTTGAACCAGAACCCCAAGCCGGTGTTAGTGGTGGTGGTGAGAAACCAAAGGATAATGAACCTCTGAGACCGACTGCCTCTGAGATGGAGTTCGCATTTGAGTTCCAAGTTGAAGGTAGTGGTGGTGTACAAGAAGAAGAAGAAGAGGAACCCGAAACCCCGGAAATCCAAATCCCTAATATCCAAACAACACTTGCAACCCTACAAGAACCCGAATTCATCACCTCTGAAGCCCAACTTGAACCAATTGTCCCTGAAAATCCCTTGGCCTCAACTGAAAAATCTAAAGGCAAAAGGCCTATAACTGATGAGGAAGAGGATGAGGAGCAACCTTTAATCAACATCCATAAGGTGTTTGCTATAGTAAACAGAGAACTTCTTAAGATTTTCCCACCTACTCAAGGTCAATTCAACATTGCTTCATTAGACCTGGTCCACCGAGAAAAGCAAGAGGCAGAAAGAAGAGGAAAAGAGGGAAGTGAGTAGTAGATACTTGAATCGTACCATGGAGGGCCAAAACCTCTGCCAACTCACGAGAGAATCTTAGTAGAAAGGCCAACAATTGAAAATATTAGGCCTAGAGAAGCCTTAACAAAGCCTCATCCTCGCTGGCCAACAGAGTTGTTTGCGGAACCCTACCTTGAAGAAAGGATCCTGAAATCTTTTCAGAGCAGCTAACTGAGGTGGATGATATCTACATGCTCAACTTCACTGAAAATGAAAGAGCCATCAAGTATACCGCAATATTCCATTCCAGTCCGAAAGAGAGAGTGACTTCCAAGCATCCGATCGCCAATATCAACCTAGTATACCTACGCAACTTCCTTAACTACCAAATGGTTTACTTCCACGTAACTAGAGCAGACAGGAAGAGGTATAGCTTCCATGAAGTTGAATTGAGACATCTGCGTTTGGATGACGTAACTCATCTTGAAGACGAACGTGCGTGCAAAGTAGAAAAGACAAGAGACGAGCAGAGGGGCTTGGTCATTATAAGAGACTTCATGAGAAAGAAAATCACTCTCAGTCGACTTCATGACTTGCAGTTGGGTGTTGAGGCAGACCTTGAAAAGATAAACATTCTAAAGCCAAATCAGCATCACTCTAAATTGAGCCATCTCAGAAAAAATATACATTGAAGATTATGATAAAGCTTTCATGAGGTTCTCATAACTAAACGTCTAATTTGATGGTACTCTCCACAAATGTATCTCAAAGTACCACAAAACTTGCTATAGAAACCGAAACATCCAAGATCAATATATTCTCGTAAAGTTGACTAGGGCAACTTATTTCCTTGAGGCTAAGGTTCATGAACGAAAGACTTTGAGGTCTTGGGAAAGGCTTCTGGGTCAAAGAAGCAGGTGATCATGTGCTTCTAAAAAGGGAGATTGTTAGTCTTAAATATGTTTGTAGGTCTTGTGTAACTATCTTATTTATTGTTGGAATTAATACCTTTACTAGACTAGTTACTTATAAGGGCTTGGCCCACTTGTAATAGTTAGTCCAATATACTACAAACCTAAGCCTTGTAGGCCCATGTGTCTTGTAGTATATAAGCCTTGTAACCCTAGGTTCAAGGTAACCTTTGCAAATACTGATTAATAGAAACAAACACACATAAGTGTATTCTCTCCAGCAAAGTGTTCATCTTCATATTGTTCTTACTGTGTTAATACATTGTTCATACAAGAATTTTACTCGTCTTATTTCTAATCTTTGGACTTTCACGTATGGGTGTCTGTTCTGTTTGTGGATGGTTGTATAGGCCCAATACCCCATTCACCATGGGCCTTGTGAGTCTGCAGCTCCCCGTGCAAATCTTTTGGGTGAAATACTTGTTTATGTAACAGATGTTCACTATTTGAACTCGGTCTGTATCATACTTCTCTGTTTTCTGTTGACTTGGCTATTGTTATTATTCTTATGCATTGTTTGACTTAGATTTGATATTGGAATATTCTTTGTTTGGATATTTGTATTCTTGGACATGTATATTTTCTTTGTATTCGTTTATCCGTGTATCAGGCGTTTGACTCAGCCGCATTTTCTTTCTATACGATAGGTAATCAGGAGAATATGGGATGCGTGAATGAGAACTAGCTTGGACCGGTTGGGGACTAGACTTGAGAAGATTAGTGAAATATCTTAGTAATTGATAGGATTTGCTTATGGATTTATTATTTATTTATTTAACATTTGAGACTTGAGATTCTTATCGGATTCATTATTTTTAGATTAATTATCGTTTTTGCTATGTTATGTATTGTATGCGTAACCTCTGGGTTTCATTTTGGGCCGGGGTGTTACATTTGATGTATACATGTGTTATTCTAACGTGTATGCTCAATTATGTTTTCATATTTTATGTATTTATGTGCTTTTGTATTAATTTGGTTTTGTAAATATATGTTTTGACAAAAAAGGGTGGTTGGTGGCTGGTTGCCAAAAGATCACTAGAGATTCAATATCTCATGTGATGAAAATACTCATGAAATATTATGATATTTTGTCTGGTTAGTTTGTATATTCCTAGAATAGATAATACTTTGTTGGTCCTAGATTTATGGTTATGTATATGTTCTTTAATGGATGTTAGTTGCATTTTAGAGTTCAAGTTTTGTTTTTTAATGTGATTTTCAAATATTTGACTATGTGTATGTGTATGTTTTCTTGAATAAATTAAATTTTAATCTTAGTTTTTAACTTGAAACAAGAGTACATGCGCTATTTGTAACTAGTCAAGGGCTAGTTGATTATGGTTGTACACGAGGTGGTTGATCATTGATGATGATAAAAGATGGCGAGTATAATGAACATTAATTAAACAAATCAATATAAATAAATGAATTAAATTACATTTATATAACTTTTAAATAGTTATAATTACTAAATATTACAATTAATTTATATATTTAAAAACTAATTAATTGATAAACTTTATATAAAAACATCACATCAATACCTTTAACTAATGAATGCTACTATTTAGCCCTCTTTTCCTTACAAACCCACATGTTAAATCAAGAATGTTACATTTTTAATGTAGTTTTTTCACTTACATATGTCAAATCAAGAGAAACTATATAGATAATTGAGGGATATATAGAATTACCCTTAATTAAATTGAAATACTACATCAACATCTTAGAAGCTATCATATCATGTTTTTTCTAGGCAAACAAGTTGCTTATTGAACAAACGGTTATTGCTAATTTTCATCACTCATAATCACAATGTAATTATATAAAAATAATTAAAAAAATATAAAAAGTACGCTTAATATTCAATCAAAATTGACAAGACGTTGTATAAAATAGACAGGGGTGTAAAAACTAAATTATTAGAAAAAATGAAAGTTTTTTTAATCATAAACAATTTTACAAGGCACATTGCTATTTGGTAGTATATTTCTTAATAAATAAATATAATTAAGAAATAAATTATGATAAAAAAGTAGCCAAATGTGTAATGGATAGTGAGTAAGATTATCTTGTGGTAAAGCAAACCGTTTCTTTGCCGTATCTGCACCTTTTAGGCGCACAAAGGAATTACAAGGCAAATTCGAGTCTGTAGAGGCAGTTGACATCTGGTCCAAAAGGTTAAAAAACACTAAAAAAATACCATTCACTAATAAAAACTCCCCCGCATCAGATGCATTTATAGATCCAGAAAGTGCACGCAGTATGAATTTACAGAGGCCAGATCTCAAGATCTAGCCCTCGATATCTGTAATATAGTATTCATCAATCGATTATCTTTGAGTTTTAGTAGTAGGAACGAATTAGAATAGCAAATAAAGATGGAATTGTTAAAGAATTTGCCAGAGATGGATCTGATGCGGTCCGAGAAGATGACCTTCGTCCAGTTAATCATCCCCGTCGAATCTGCTCACCGCGCCATTTCTTATCTCGGCGAACTCGGTCTACTCCAGTTCCGTGACGTATGCTTCCGATCCAACTTTATTTATTACATATGTGTGAATGTGCGTATGACTGCATTTATGTGTATGCTTCCTGAATTGTTGATATCAAAACTTTTTTCAGTTTTAACCATTTTAATGGAATATAAGGTTTGATCTTGGCTGTTTCAGAGAACCCCTAGGATTTTTTTGCTAACAATTATTCTCGTGTAGTTTGTTAGAAATGATAATAATCGACCATTTGTAAAGTTCAAATCTAGTTATTGCCTTAGAAATTGAAAGCAATTCGACATTAGAAATCAAACATTATCATCTGCTATTGACTTATAGCGTGCTAGCAGGTTAGATGATCCAGCTCTTCTTTTAGTTAGTTCAACCTTAGTTAACAAAATGTTCGAGCCTATAAGGATGATATAAAGGGATGGTCTAGATTGATGATGATTTCACAGATATTGTTTAGAGCACAAGGAATATTTTCAGGTATGTTCTAGTTGTCCTAATCTTTTAGGACGAGACTGTTGATGATGATATGAATGCCCTTTTAGAGGCTTACAACATGTGAGAGAGGGTTTAATTGGTTATTGCTTGAACTGTAGGACTCCGTTTTCTTTAAGAGTAAACTGAGAGGGTCTAGCTAACAACTATTGTTTATAAAGTTTGAAGAGGAATGTGTGTAAGGTACTGTTCAGGTGAAGTAATGTGCAGTCAATCATCAATGTAGAACTATAATAATAATCCTCTGCCATGGCTAGGTAGAGTCTTTATTCTACAAATGGGCAACTAGCTTGTTTGGTTGATTTTAGTCGTAAGTTTGCTAATGCATCATTTGGAGCTATGATAACTCATCTGAATTAAATGTAAATTGACAAAGTATGCTTCTGGAAGGTGGAAACATTTCTGTATAATGATACATTCCTATGATTAATTCAATGCATGGGAGAGTAGTGAGTGTTGCACATTGGGTAATATTTTCATTAATCCTCTTGAGTGAAGCCTTTCTTCCTTGGAAAAAGCAGAACAGTGTACGTTACAAGCACTGGAATCGTTCAAAGAGTAAAAATGATGGGGGCTTTTGCCTTTTTCGCACTTACTTTGTTCTCGGTCTTTTGACCTTTGTTTGATAGAGGTTAGGTCTTGTTGCAGAGCTAATTAGTCTTCTTGCCTTGATAAAGGAACACTGGACAGATTGTAGTAATTACAAGGAAGCAAGGCTCTTTGCAGTAAAATAAAACTAATTAAGCCTGTAAATTCCTTTTGAGCATCTGATGTGACATATTAGTCTTCTTAAAGAGCAGAGCAAAGCAAGATTATCTGCTCCGTTGCAGCAGTAACAGACATTCTATTAACCAGTATCCTTTTACTCCTCTTGCTTGATGAACCATATGTGTAGTCTTGCACCATGAGTTTGATTGTGCTTAAGAATTGACATTTGGTCCAAGGACTTCAAAAGACTTGAAGCATAGTAGTCATATATTTTCAGTCATTCACACCACCTAACACATGAAATTACAGGTTAGGTTGGTGAATCATAGCTGTTGTCTAACTTGATATGTTCTAGCAACTTGTAACTGCTGTTTTACCAGTCTTATTATACCACAAGAGAACTTAAAATGTTGCCATATTGACTTCAAAGTGGGATTTAAGAAAGACATGTTCTAAGTTTCTAAGCATGTGACGACTTATGAGTACTTTTCCAGCTAGTTTGGGGCAAAGGTCTCGCTGTACCTATTAATTGCTAGTTTTTTAGTGTAAATGATTTGAGTCCTGCTATACCAGTATACCTATATGATTTATGAAATATAACAGTGTACGATTAATCAAATAACATGCTTTCTTCAACTTCGTATCATTTTCCTATCTTGAACTTTGTTAAACTCTGGTTCAATTTTATATATTGTGTTTTTGGCAAAAAGTAAAAAATGCTAGCGTGTTCTTTCCTTTTATCTAAATATTTATATAGATCTATTCTCTCTTGAAGTTTGGTCTTGGAATTCTTGTGTCTTGTGTTTAAATCCTTGAGATCAAAGTATGGTTAGAAATATCTATGTTTTTTTGTTGCTTAATTTATCTTTCTTTCGATATTCATCTAGTATTCTAATTTACTGCCTTTTATTCTTATTGGCAGTTAAATGATGACAAAAGCCCATTTCAAAGAACATTTGTTAATCAGGTATTGATTCATAGATTGCTTTACTTCTTAATTTCTCTGTGTAGAGTTATGTTTTTTTTTTGTAATGGCTTGTTAAACATTGTAGTAGACCTAGGTTCTTATCTTGCATGCCAAACAAGTACTTCATTTTTCATAGAAAAGCAATGATGATATCTAGGAAAAAACATCAGCTAACATCGTGGCTCTAGCTGCTGTAATAGAGGCAAATGTTTGTAGAGAGAATCTAACTTATAGAGAGATCTCTGAGTGTGAGATTTAGGAAAGTTATGTTTCAATTCTCCATAATAGGAATTCCGTTCTTGATTAGCAACAAGTTTCAATACAAAGCAAAATTATCGTAGTGAATTGTACCTCATGGGCTGAAGTTGTAAATTGACCTGATTCATCGGTTTTAACTCTTAAATGTGTGAACTTTATAGTAGATTAGTATCATAGACGATGTTATGTCCAGATTCGTATTTTCTTCTATGTTCTCTTTCCTTCTTTCATGTTCTGTTTTTCAATGGTCTAACTAGATCATTTGGCCTCACCTAGTCATCTTTAAATTCTTGATACATAAGTTTGATTGTTGAAGACAATTGTCACCATGCAACTTGGAGACCAAAATGAGTTTTCCTTTCCATTTGATGATATCCTGTTCAATTAGTCTATGTTGCTTTGTATTACCTTTTCTTTTATTTTGAGCCCAAATCTCTTCCAAAGAAATGGTTTTACGCAAATTTGATCTTGTTTTATGTTATCATTTGCATGCAACAGTTTTTTTTTTTTTTTTTTTTTGCTTCAACTACGTCATGTTATATATAGATGAAATTGTACCAGCAAGAAACGAAGGTGGATTAATTTCTTCATTTCTGTTTGTTCACATATTGTTACATGATTGTTAGGTAAAAAGATGTGCCGAAATGTCAAGAAAGCTTCGTTTTTTTAAAGATCAGATACACAAGGCTGGTTTACTATCTTCTGCTCTTCCTACGATGCAACCAGATGTCGACTTGGAGGCATTAGAGGTCTGCCCTTTGCAAGCTCACCTAGAAAAAAACGAAGAAAAAATATAGAATTTATTTGGGAATAAGCAGCCATTACATGTTTATAGTAAAGAAAACGTACCAACTTTGTTCGGAGGTGGTTAACTTGCTTCAGAACTAACTATATTTTTATTCGTAATCACAGATACAACTTGCTGAACATGAGCACGAACTTATTGAGATGAATGCCAACAGTGAGAAACTACAACAGACATATAATGAGCTGCTAGAGTTCAAGATGGTTCTGCAGAAGGTAAATTGTTGATCATGTTCATTTTTCGTGATATAACATGTCATCTAACCGGCTATTGTTTGCTTTTATGCTTGTTTTATTACATCCAAGACTCTTTTTTTCTGCAACGTACTTTCTTTATGCCTTCTTTATGTCTCCAACTATGTAACTTTAAATGACCCGTGGTTAACTATTTCCAAGTTTTCAATTATATGCCATATTGTACCTAGTACTTGTGGCCATAATCTTCATTAGCATAATAATTCACACCTTATCAACATCTCTGTTTTTTATTTTTTTTGGTTGTTTTACCAGAAAACTGAGTGTAGTTCTGAATGTTATTATGGTTTCTTCAGGCAGGAAGCTTTCTTGTCTCAGGTAAGAGTTATGAGACTGCAGAAGGGAGAGAATTAGATGATAACGTGTACCCCAGTGATTATCCAGAGTCAGCCTCCTTACTTGAGCAGGTAAATATCGTATGTGCTTTTGAATCTTGGAGTGTTATCACTTAGATACTCAAAATCTGTTTGATCACACAGGCTACACATTCTGGCCCATCAAATTTATCTGGTCTTAGATTTATAAGTGGCATTATTCCAAAAGCCAAGGTATTATTGTTCGAGAGAATGTTGTTCCGTGCAACAAGAGGAAATTTGCTTTTCAATCAGGAGTCTGCGGATGATCTCATCATGGATCCTGTATCATCTGAAATGGTTCGTTCACCATAGTTATCATCTTACTGGTTATTTACACTTTATATGTTCCTAGTCCTTTTAACTTTTTGTAAGTAATTAAATTACAAAAGCTATACTGGTACAATAATAATCTAAATTAATTAAATATAACCAATTAAGGAGCTTGTATTCATTTAGAATACACTATCCGTGCCTTTCAGCTCATCTGATTCATTTGACCTGTTTCTTTTCCAGCTAATTTTTTTCGTAAGTAATGGTTTGAATCAACACATGTAATTTTATCTATTTAGTGCAAGTATATGGTGTTACGTTGTATCTGGAAAATTTTGTGGTGGAGGTCTCTTCAGTCTACATATGTGTTCGTTTCTGTTTGTATTTATTGATTATCTTTAAAGTTCAAATGAAGTAAGTGTAGAAGCTTCTTTGCAGGTTGAGAAAACTGTATTTGTAGTTTTCTTCTCTGGAGAGCAGGCAAAGACAAAAATACTGAAAATATGTGAAGCATTTGGTGCAAACTGCTATCCTGTTCCAGAGGACATAACAAAGCAGAGTCAAATAACTCAAGAGGTATGTTTTCAAACAGAATGCTGGTATAGGGATGTAAACAAGCCGAGCCGAGCCGAGCCGAGCTTTACACTAATCGAGCCAACTCTTTTAAAAATGCAGAAGCTTGCTCGAGCTCGTAATTTGAGGCTCAAGCTCGGCTCGTGAAGTGTTTTATGAAGCTCGTGATAGGCTCGCTAAAGCTTGTTTTTTTAAATAGTTTAAATTATATAATAATAAATAAAAAACAATTTGAATTTTAAATTTTTATTTTAATTTTTTTTTCATATTTACTGATATAAAAACAATTTAAATTTTAAATTTTGAACTTTGAACTTTGAACTTTTTCATATTTATAAATTTATAAAAATATATAATACAATTATAGAGTTGTGTTCAATAAAGTCCATGTAAAAAACATAGTCCTAAAATTTTAATATTCAATAACAGGTGATTCAGTATACAACCACATGTGATTTGTAAAAGCATCACATGTGAATTACGAAAATGCCACTCCTCCCAAAATTTTAAAATGCAATCTGGACCATTGATGCCATTGATCCAAAGGCTAAAATTAGTCCCTTAGGACTATGAATTAAGTATGGACTATATTGAACATTCTTCTACAATTATACAAGTAATAAATAAAAAGTAAAAAATAAATATTATATCAAAGTTCGCAAGCTTAAACGAGCCCAATATACAAGGCTCGGGCTCGAGCTCGTTTAGGCTCCGCTCGTTTCTAGCTTTTAACGAGCCGAGCTCGAGCAGCTCACGAGTAGCTCGGCTCATTTACATCCCTATGCTGGTACCTTTGTGTTTTTTCAAATGCATAAATGATATCTTCATTTCTGAGGGTATCCTTTTGCAGGTTCTGTCACGGCTATCTGAATTGGAAACCACTTTGGATGTTGGAATTCGTCATAGGAATGCTGCTCTTCACTCCATTGGGTTTCACTTAACAATATGGATGAACATGGTAATGTGTGCCTGTCTTTGGTGTTTTCTATATCTATATATATAGGGAGAAGTTCAAACGAAAACTTTTTTCGTACGAGAACTGCGAGAACTGTTTGGAACATCATTAATGACTCGTTAATAGGGGTATTTTGGTCATTTATATATTTTTCCAAACCATGAATTGCGTCCGGGTGGACCGGCATTAATGTGTGAGACTTTATTTGCCCAAAATACCCCTCATTAATGCGTGATTAATGATCCAATTATTAGCCGCCAAAATTATTAGCCATTGATTTATTTTAATCAAGGGCCAAGATTGGTTTCTCATAGTTCTTGTACAAAAACCAGTTCTCATTTGAACCCTCCCTATATATATATATATATAATATTTAGTTTTGTTATGCATTAAAATATTGATATTGTTGGCATCTGTGATGATTTTGTAGGTTAAAAGAGAGAAAGCTGTGTTTGATACATTGAATATGTTAAACTTTGATGTAACAAAGAAGTGTCTAGTTGGAGAGGGATGGTGCCCAATATTTGCTAAACCCCAGGTACATTGTATGCGCTGCTTTCTAAGTACATTGGTAAGTTGATTTTCCTATTTTAAAAGTTTTCTATATTTTGCTGTATTTTGTTTAATTTTACACTAGATTCAAGAAGCACTGCAACGAGCAACATTTGATAGCAACTCCCAAGTTGGCATAATATTTCATGTGATGGATGCTGTGGAGTCACCTCCAACATATTTCAGGACCAACACTTTCACAAATGCGTATCAAGAAATTGTTGACGCCTATGGGTAAGCTGCACTTTCACATCTATATTGTTTTAGCAGCAATTTTTTGCACAAGTACTTTTTAATAGTCAAATCAATATTATATTTGATTCTTTATACAAAATGCTCATAAAAAGCGCTCCTGTTGGACATTCCATATTTCCATGGGTTATTTCATTATGCAATCAGCATCATGTTTAATGATTTATTGCCGAAACTTTGATATAGCAAGGATTCTTCATGGGAACTGAAACTTTAAATATTCTGTTGAATATGTGATTGTTTCTTTTATGTGGGGTTCATTGATATCTACATTCTGTCGTTGCAGTGTTGCTAAATACCAGGAAGCCAATCCCGCAGTTTATACTGTAATTACTTTTCCCTTTCTTTTTGCTGTCATGTTTGGGGATTGGGGCCATGGAATATGTTTATTGCTGGGTGCTTTGATTCTCATAGCTCGTGAAGGGAAGCTTAGTTCTCAGGTTAGTTCTCTTAAAATGCTGATTTTGTTGTTACTATCCACTTTTTGGTCATTTCAGAAGTAATTTTGTATTGTTCTATAAATTCCCTTTTGACATTTGAATCTGGTGCTTTTAACTTGAGAGCTATCATAAAATTTGTTTACACCTTTTGTGTAGTTTGATGTAACAGTCAATTTTTGATCCCATTTAAGTATATCTGTACTGATTTAGAAGTTAAAGAGGTATTTTTTTCTTTCACATTCAGAAATCAGAAAGGACGGCCAAAATATTGCCGTTTTACTGGGATGTCAGGAAATCAGTGTTATTTTTTAAAATGATATATGCTCTAAAACTATTTTGCTTATAGACCTTTCGATTTATCAATTTTTTTAACTCTCAAAATTATTCACTTGTTTTCTTTATTCTTTTGCCACTGAATCATTCACACTCTCAAATTTCTTAGATTTTTTTTATTATCATTGTTTCTGGCAGAAACTTGGTAGCTTCATGGAGATGTTATTTGGTGGGCGTTATGTACTTCTCTTGATGTCACTCTTTTCAATCTATTGTGGTCTAATATACAATGAGTTCTTTTCTGTTCCTTATCACATTTTTGGAGCTTCTGCTTATAAATGCCGTGATGCTTCATGCAGGTATATATGTCTTCCATCTTCCTCTTTCCTTGCATGTTTATCCATCTTAACTGAACAGACATTTTCTGGTTTTTATATAATCCTGTTGAGAAAACTTCCTGCCAGCTGTTACTGAACAACTTTTTCTGTGTTGGTTGACAGTGATGCACATACGGTTGGTTTAATCAAATATCGTGATGCATATCCCTTTGGTGTGGATCCTAGTTGGCGTGGGAGTCGTTCAGAGCTACCTTTTTTGAACTCTCTTAAAATGAAGATGTCTATTTTGTTTGGTGTTGCCCAGATGAATCTTGGAATCATGTTAAGCTACTTCAATTCGATTTTCTTCAACAACTCATTGGATATTAGGTATATAGTATATGATTCTACATTTATTATACTTGGTATTTATAGATATCTGACGCTAATTATCTATTTCAACTTTGACAGGTATCAATTTGTGCCACAGATGATATTTTTAAATAGCCTTTTTGGGTATCTTTCACTTCTCATTATCATCAAGTGGTGCACTGGTTCTCAAGCGGATCTTTATCATGTGATGATTTATATGTTCTTGAGTCCTTTTGATGATCTTGGTGAGAATGAGTTGTTTTGGGGACAAAGGCCCCTTCAGGTACAACTTCTCTTTTTTCTCCCAATAAAGTTAGATGTGGCTATTTTGACCTGTTGACTTAAGAATGGGTCGATTTGAGTTATGTTTTACCTCTAATGGGTCAAACAAGTAATACCAAAAGTTTAGCTAAAAAGCAAACAAATAGATCAAATGGGTTGAAAGTTGCCCATAATGTATTTTAATGCATAAAACCTCTTAAACCATTTTTATTAGAAGTTAGATTATCTGTCAAAAAGAATTTATTTTGTTATCATAATTGCTATCTAGTTCTCCTGAAAAAAAAATTAAATTTTGACAAAATGTTGTCTCTGTTCTGAGCAGCACAAAAATTGACCTGTTCCTGTTACTCAACACTTAGAATGTGACTGTAGTTTCCACTCTCCAGTAGGATTGGTTTTTTAAGAATAGAATTTTGCAGATCCTGTTGTTGCTTTCAGCTCTTGTTGCTGTTCCATGGATGCTTTTCCCCAAACCTTTCATTTTGAGGAAACTTCATGCTGAGGTACTTTATCTACTAGTTTCTCTTCCTCTTCACCCTTCAAACAGGTTGTAAATAACGTTATGAATGGCTTTCTGTGCCAAATTTTCAGTAGTATTGCGATCTAAATATCTTGATTACTGTTTTTTTAGTTGCTTTATAACATTATTAATGTATTATTTACTTGAACCAGTAGCTGTATAACATCATAATGCATAGTTAACAGTTTTTATCCCTTGATACTTTTAGAGATTTCAAGGTCGTACATATGGGATTCTTAGGTCCTCTGAGATAGATACCGATTCCGAGCCTGGTTCTGCAAGGCAGCATGAGGAGGAATTCAATTTTAGCGAGGTCTTTGTACATCAAATGATACATTCTATTGAGTTTGTACTTGGTTCAGTTTCTAACACTGCTTCATACCTTCGATTATGGGCTTTGAGGTACATCTAGAGACCTTATTCGAGATTAATCTGTAGAGGTGACAAAGTCAACCTATTTTCTTATGAATGGGTTGATTCAGGTTATGTTATTATTTCTAACGGGACAAACATGTTAAATAGCAGACAATAGCTTACAAGGAAACACGTCAAACATCACCGAATGTGTATTTTTAATGCAAAAACCTCTTAAATCATTTTATTGAAAAAGTTAAAGTATCATTGAACTGGTATTAATTTTGTTATCATTTTTGACACACTACTTATTCATAGCAACAATTTAGGGCAAAAACTGTTTTGGCTGAACCCAACCGGGCCCATTTTGACGGGTATAAAAATTTTCTGTTTTGTCCTGTGAGCAATACCGGTGTAACTTGCCACCTCTAGTAATCTGGCTTTGATTGTCTATGGTATTTTAGCTGATAGTTTATGGTTGTTACAGCTTAGCTCACTCAGAATTGTCCACTGTATTCTACGAAAAAGTTCTCCTCCTTGCTTGGGGGTAAGCTTCTTTCTTTTGCCTTTTGGAGCTATAGAGAGAATCTTTTTTCATTTTTTCTTGAACAGTCAAAATAAACATATACCTTCTTGACCATGAATCACAATAACCACCTGAACATGTTAGTACCGGTTGGTCCAAAAAGTCACTGGTAAATATATCTGTTCATTGAAAAATAAATGTTGAAACATCCAATGGATTTTCAGGTATGAAAACATCTTAATTCGGATGGTGGGACTAGCGGTGTTTGCCTTTGCAACCGCGTTTATACTACTCATGATGGAGACACTAAGTGCTTTCCTTCATGCACTGCGGCTACATTGGGTGGAATTTCAAAACAAGTTTTATGGAGGCGATGGTTATAAGTTCAAACCATTCTCCTTTGCAGCAATAGCCGACGATGAAGATTAGTCAACTTACGTTTTTCTCCTCCTGTTACCATTCCCGGGGTTAAAAAACAACAAAATCAGAGGAAAAAGAAGTCATTTCACCAGTTGGAGCTTAAAAGAGGGTAACATTAAAACACAGAATTTTGGGTAGTTAGATTTACAAGACACATAGTCATTTTTATCCATGTGCAGCTTATATTAACATAGCAATGTAGAAAACCGGCCCAGATTTTGTCTGAATATCATGGTTCCAAGGCCCTGCTTGCACAAAACGGGTCTCCTTTCGCAGGGCGGAATTAGATGTTGTAAAGAGGGGATTCTTTCATACATGATTCTGCCCCTAGGTGTTATAGTTTCTTGTGTAGATTTTGCATCTATGATCTCTCTATTCTGGTCTCGGTTTCTGTTTTTGGTAATAAACTTCACATTTACAAAGTTTTAGTATACTCTTCAGAGAATCTATAATATACAATTCGGGTTTAACGCGCTGTAAGATTTTCATATCATGTGACAAATATTTACTCTCTTACGACTTTCGAATGCAAAACTTACTGGTTGGTGAAATCGAAAGAACACACTGTGTATCAACGACCAAGTAATGTATTTTATCGGCGGAGTTTAGCTTTGACGTTAGGAACAGTTATGTTACTTAGTTAAGTTTTGAATTATCTTAGGAACAGTTATGTTCATTCTATAAGTCTGTTATTGAACACACCTTTTATGACCTTTAAAATTTAAATTATTCAGATCACTTAATTATTCAACTCTCAATCACTTTGTTTTATAAAACAACCCGTAAGTTAATAAAAAAAATTGAACCTCGATTATTTCTTCTAGGTTATGCCTTTCCAATCATGATGTACGACTTTCTTAGCTTTCAAGTAACCCGACACATTCAATTTAAAGAAGTCTTAACAATACATGGCATAAGAACTACAATATAAAATGACCACAATTCGTTATAATAGATAGATCTAGACGATTTTAAAACAAAATATCTTTGATCTCTTAGTAATAAACGATCAAAGTATTACACAAAATTGAACCATAAAGATTTAACATTAACAAAATGCTAACTCCCAACTAAGAAAGATGAACCTCGCGAAAATATTATAGAAAATGTTATAGGAATATGATGAACGAATGCTTTTTTATTTACGGAATATGACATACTGCTCTGTAAGCTTAACATGGCCACTCATCGAGCGATTCTATATTTCTATCTGGATTTCTTGAATATCACCTTCAATAAAATTCTTATTTCAACATTCTCTTGAACATTCTCGAACTTTTGCTTCAATTCAAAATATAGAAAATCAAAGATGAACGTGAATAGTAAAAATTTTAAAATCTTCAATAAAAACCTTTCAGACTTCATTCTTTTGATAAACCTTAATCTTAAGCACTTAAAACACAAATTACATAAAAACATCATAAAAAACATATAGAATAAACACACAAGGACTAATAATACGAAGCATACATATGTAAAATACAAGATATTTATGATGAAGAAATTGGCATTATACCTAAAAATGACCAATGCAATACCCTTCAAGAGATCATCATAGCATCCCATATTTCCATACCACATTTAACCTTTTGAACTTAAACATGTTTGACCCTTGTCATTACTTCACCATTCTTGATTTTCTTTTAAATTCTTTTTCACGGCTCTCAAAAAATTACTTTCAAATGCAATCATTGTGGCGATTTATAGTTTGATCCGCTTAAATATGAAAATAGCGATGCGGACACTACTATCAATGTTACTGTCGGGATGCTTTCATATTCTTTTATTTTCAGGACTGGAGTTTCCACAAATGTACCCTTCGAAGAAGCAGCAGGGAGAAAGTCGCTCAAGATGTGTGGTTTTGTTATCTTTTCGAGTTTACACATTAAACAATAAAAATACTATGTGTGAACACAATTACGAGCAATAGAGTAGATGCTTGAAATTGGGTCTATATGTGACCAAGTCAGTCTTTACTTTAGTAACTTAGATGAAGATTTGTTTTTGTTTTTATCTAGTTACTTTAACGAAATGTTTATGAGTATGAAAAGATAGATGCTAGAAATATATATCCTAGTAAAATATATTTTCATAATTTTGTTTAAGTAGTTAAAAAAAGTAAAAAGAAAAAAAAGGAAATAAAAAAGTAGTCGGGGTCGATGAATCATGTATAATCTTTTTGGCGAGGTTGCATATGCTGAAATGAAGGGAGGAAGTAGCTAGAAAAACCTCAACACACTCCTTTGCTACAAAATTTCTATTTTATGTTATCATCATCATCATCGCCCCCTCACTTTTTAAGATTTCTTGGAGGTTTTCCCCATGATTTTACACTTCTCGACCTCTCACTTGTTCCTCAACTGAATCGATAATGGAGAGTAGCAGTCTATGTAATAGTAACAACAAAAGTTCTTCCCAACATGAGATTTTGGAGGTTTTCAAGAGAGAATTGGGTTTCAACACCCCCAGAAAGTTCTCTCGCCGAATCTCTGCTTCTGAGGTTTGTTCTCTCTCTACCGATGCTATTATATTCTATAGAGTATCTCGATCACCGACATACAATTGATTGGGCGTTTTGTCTTCTTTCCTAGTTGAATATTGTATTGATGCAGTTGTAGATTCTAATTGCGCTCCACCTAAGGCACTTCACGATTAAGAATTGCTGGTTGTTACTAGATCAAAACTATGATTGCGTCATAAGCAACCGTTCTAATTGATTTAATAGATAGATGATAAAATAACATGGGAATTAAGTGTTCCCCGATCAAAGTTAGGTTATGGTTGCATTATTTTGGTTGCAGGCTCTTGTAAGGAGAATTGGACTTGCTGGTGAACTAATTGGCCATAAGGGTTGTGTAAACACAATTGAATTCAACTATTGTGGTGATCACCTTGTCTCAGGCTCTGATGACAGAAGAGTTTTGTTCTGGAATGTGGCAACTAGATCTTTGGTCTTTTCATATGCATCTGGTCATGCAGACAATATATTTCAGGCTCGAATTATGCCCTTCACTGATGACCGTACAATAGTAACTTCTGCTGCTGATGGCCAGGTGAGTTTTGTACGCAGATTTTGAAAATAATTTTCCATTGGATCTCAAATTGATTATTAGTTGTAGCAAATTGCATGCTACGCTATTTTGACATCCTTTTAGCTTTCGGTTTATGTTTTTATGATGTTTATGCAAACATTCAAATTCATATATATCATCCGAGTGACATACAAATAGGCCCCTCATTAAGCTTAGCTGTTGATTCAATTTTGAATTAAGCACCGTCTAGTTGATGCACATTAAAAAACTTGGGTTCACTAGCCAGGGCAACGAATATCAATTGCTTGGATAGTCACTAGGTCTTGTTTGTGCACACACTTCAAAATCAATAATTCGACCTTTTATGAGTTATAGGAATATTGAGTTATGGGGTATTCCAGAGATTATATAATCTGATAAAAGAGTATCTTTAAAAAAATTCATATTTTTTATTCTATATATAACACACCCAAATAAGGAAGTTTAATAACCACAAGATAGTTGAAACTTCCATTTCATCAGCTTCAGTAACCAATCAGCTTTAGCACCATTTAGGTTTATAATATCCAATGCTCTTATACTTGGCATTTTCGTTTAGGTTTTTGGGCTCAGCCCCTTGACCGCCAGACACAGCCTCCCTTCCTTGACCCCTGCAAATTTGGGTCTGGGGATTTAGTAAGGCTTAAACAAGTGTGCACTCTTTATCAGCAGATCCGCTTACCAAGTCCAATTAAATCCCTTGAATTGCACTAAAATTACTAACAATGCATAGAATGAATAATAATTATGGTGAGTTTGCAATACCTAATATCCTTTTGCTTTCTTTGAATTGTTACACATGGGTTTAAAAAATACCTTATCAGTATTTAGCTAATGAGGATTTAATTAAAGGAAGTGAACAGAGAAAGATGAGCTCATAGTGAATACCTAAGTATAAGGAGCTTTAGGGGTTGCTTGGAATTTTGTTTTGAAGCTAATTGTCTCTTAGGGCCACTATAACTATCCAAGAATACACTCGAAAGTGAAAACTAGAAGGATAAAAAGACCCACCCCGGTGGATTGCCGAGTTACAAGTCCTACGAGACAGGAGGGGATTCTCTAAAAAGCCAAGGTCGAAGCTAATTGTCTATTATTGCTACTTGTCGTCACAACGATTAGTTTTTAGATAATTATATTAGGGGGTGTTTGGCTTTGCCTATAAAAGCTTTGTATCTGCTTCTGGGCAGTCAATCTCGGCGATATCTCGCCGAGATATCGGATTTCGGATGTACAGAAAATATCGCTTTCAAATATCGGTCACTTATCTCGGAGGCGAGAATATCGGCGATATGGACCGATATTTCGCCGATATTTGGACTGATATATCGGTTTTGTACCGATTTTTTGTAGTGTGATTTTTTTTTTGGATCTGCCAAACCCAAGCCCAGGCCCAGCCCACTTAATTAAACCTAAAAAGAAAGAAAGGAACACTCGAACAGCCCTCGCCTAAACAACACAGCATTCATCTGCTATTCTTCTCTGCATCCTTCGACAGCCCTCACATACATCGCCTAAACAACAGCCCTCAAATACGTCGCCTGCCATCTTCGTTCTTCCTCCACTCTTCCATTGAAGTAACGAGTTGCAATCTGGACACTGGACAGTTCTTCCTTCTTCCTTCCAGCGACACACAAGTCAGAATGTGAATGCTTGGAGGAAGAAGTGAATGCTTTAGACGATGTTGATTCGGATGCTGAACCCGTGGATTGCAATTAAATTTTGTTTTGACACTTTAAAACAATTCCCATATTACTATCTATTAACTTTTATGCTATACTTTTTATTTGATTTTTTATGATTTTAATCTTATATATATATATATATATATATATATATATATATATATATATATATATATAGTGAAAGGTTCATTTGAGAACCGTTTTTATTGCGAGAACCGCGAGAACCAATCTTAGCCGTCCAATTCCCCCTCCTTCAATTGGATTGCCCACCCATGAATTCCTTACATGCATCCTGCCACACTCAATCCCCCCACGCTCTTCATCCATGAATTCCATTATCCAAAATGAACGGTCAAGATTGGTTCTCGCGGTTCTCGTAATAAAAACGGTTCTCAAATCAAAAAGAAATTGATGAAGAACTAGTTTTAATCAATAAAGATGATGAACTAACGATTATCAGTTGTATATATACCGAAAAATGATCAAATAATCATCCCTTTTACGCTTTTTACTTTAATTTTCTTTTTATTTGATCTCATCCCTATATATATATATATATTCTACAAAATATAAAAAACCGATATCTCACCGCGATTTCAAATATCGGTCCTTGACCGATATTTGATATCTGACCAAGATAACTGCATAGATCTGCTTATTGCGTTTTGATACAAGTAAGCATTTGAATATTTGGATTAAAGCAATTTATGTATGATTATGATATGATCAATATTTTATAGATCTTTTAATTATAATAGTTATTTTATTTTAATTATAGATAATCTTTTATCTTAGGATAGTAATATTTTATTTTAGGAAGGAAGTTATTTATATAGTATAAATAGAGGTTTAGGGGTATCATTTGGGGGAGGAGAAATATTGCTTTGTTTTGTCATTTGTTTTCTTAGGAGATCTCCTGGTTCTCGAATTCCAGGGTTTATCTATTCAAGCATCCGATTAAGGGTGCCTATTATCAATAATAATAGATTATCAATTTGATTCGTATCAAATTGGTATCAGAGCTGTCATTTCCTGCAACCTGTGATCGATTGGAGCAGCCATGACTAAGAAGATTGCCAATCTCGATAATGAGTTGGCGGAGTACAAAGCCTCAGCCGGGGAGCGATTCAAGAGGATCAAGAGTATGTTGGAGGCCCTAAAGCTAGATTCGGAGAAGAGGCATGCTGAGATTATGAACATTTTGATTAATCAAATGAAGACCCTACCACCGCTGCCGCCCATTTCAACCGACCAACCACCACCGATCACGCTGGTCTCACAGCTGCCGATTTTTTTGGACCAGCCACTCATTTTTTCAACTCAGCCCTTAGGGATTACGACTCAATCAATGCCTCCACTCAGCTCTATTCCCATGACTTTCGTTGATGATGGGTTCCAGTTCAATGAAGGGAGCAACAACCACGGTAAGTCTAAAGGTTACTCGGGTTTTGGTTCTTTCCAACCGCCAATAAGCAATTTTGTGGCTGGTAACACGGGAATGCCTTCATGGGACAGCGGACCAGGGGGCGGGTTCTCGCAGCCTATGTTACGAAAGCTAAAGATGCCTTTTTTTTAGGGAGAGGATGCATGGTGGGAAGACCTAGCAGGACAACTACAAAAAAAAATGCATGGTGGGAAGACCTAGAAGGACAACTACAAAAAAAAAATTTGTAGGCCAGAAGACAAATCTCAAACAGGGCTACAAAACAAAGATTACTACATTTGGGATCCAGGAATAATTCTAAGCAAGTCTATAATGCCACACCTTGAGGACAAGGTGTGTTTTGGGGGGAAAGTAGTGATATGATCAATATTTTATAGATCTTTTAATTATAATAGTTATTTTATTTTAATTATAGATAATCTTTTATCTTAGGATAGTAATCTTTTATTTTAGGAAGGAAGTTATTTATATAGTATAAATAGAGGTTTAGGGGTATCATTTGTGGGAGGAGAAATATTGCATTGTTTTGTCATTTGTTTTCTTAGGAGATCTCCTGGTTCTCGAATTCCAGGGCTTATCTATTCAAGCATCCGATTAAGGGTGCCTATTATCAATAATAATAGATTATCAATTTGATTCGTATCAGATTATTTGCTTATTTGATGTTGAAAGCAGTTTGTGAGTTGCTTAATCAAGCTGCTCATGTGGTACTTTCTTAAATTATTAAATATGCAGAGTCGTCAAACACTCGAACACTGATTATTGCATTTCCTTTCGACATACACAAATCCAAACACCATGTGTTGCATCGTCTTTTATTACAGCTGTTCTGCTTTTTTTCAAAAAACATGTTCAACCTCAAATTCCCCCCTATTATTCTTCTGATTATCTGATTATTTATGGCCAGATAGTTTGGTTCATTCTGGTGGTTACAAAAGTGATTGAGAATGCCCTTTTTGGTCATATTATATGTAAATAATCTGAATTTGTCAATCACTTAAAAATTTCATTATCTGACTGGTAGTCTACTACAACTTTAAACATCACAAACTAGAACACAACAACAAAACCCGATCCCGTCCGAGCATGGTGTAGGCCTGTAGGGTAGGTAAGATGAATACAATCATACCTTTATCCGAAGATAGAGAGATTGCCTTCCGGAGGACCTTGGCTTATTAAGTGTAAAGCAGAAATTGTGCTTTATGTGAATAAGGTATAATAGTATATATATAATCATTCTCTATTACCTATGACCTGTTTGAAAAGTGCAAGACAGAAGTTATGCTTTATGTGATTGGATTTCCAGAAATCAAAACCAACAAATGTGATCATTCTCCATCTCCTATGAGTCGTTTTATTACAGTTAATTATCTGGTTATGGTTTCTCAAAATCACATAATCATTTTGAAAAACACGTTCGAATATCGCCTTAGTGTTGGGTATTGATTGACAGAAAAGATTATGGGATACCCAATTACCCATTAAAGAAAACCTTTTTATGACTTTATGAGATATGTTAATGGTCATGTAGGCACACATATTATAGGAGTTGAAAGAGTTGGCGGGTTGAGCGTGACAATAAAAATCAAGAATCCAAAGATTTATTAATTTCTTCATTTATAAGGTTGTAAAGACTTGCTTAAAACTTTACTCACTTTGGTAGGTGATCCGACCTTTGATTGTTATAATCAGAGTAAGTGTATTTAACATCTTGGTCTAAATGATGGACCCTACAAGCGATGACATAAGAGCGCATTGCCATAGTTAAAAAGAAGGGCCATGGGATATCAAAGGGAAGTTAATATGACAAAAGGGAGTAAGCGATTATTATGTGAATTTAGGGGGTGCTTGGTTGCGTGTTTTGAAACTGATTATGTGATGATCAAAATCAAACCTTCTTTAATAAAACAGGATGCAAATATATTGTTTGGATATGTTTGAGCTGTTAAATCTTTAGGCTTTGGGGATATCAAAGGGAGGTTATGACAAAAGGGATTAAGAGGCTACGATGTTGTGAATTAGGGTGGAAATGAGACAATGGTGTGTTAATGCTTTAGGTTTGACCTAGAGGTGATTTACGGTGGTTTATCACTTCTTTGCTGGTATTTTGTTACTTACGTAACTTCAGTTTCAAGTTTTTTCCTCGATTTTCAATAATATCTTTGACTTCGAAAATATTAACTATTGTGGACTATTGGTTACTTGCTTTGAATTATATTTTATTATATTTTTCAGGTCAGAATTGGTCTGGTACCTGAGAACGGTCAGATCCAAACGAAAAAATTAGGGAAACACCGTGGTCGTGTTCACAAGCTTGCAGTTGAGCCTGGAAGTCCGCACATATTTTATAGCTGTGGTGAGGATGGATTAGTTCAACATGTAAGTTATACTACATCCATTCTAAACTTGATATACGACTTTTGTGGGCTAAAATTTTGTTTAAAGCTTTAAGATTACATGTCGTCGTTTTAAGAGAAACTTATAACCATGTTAAATACGGAAACTGCAAGTAACAGACTATGGCAACTTAGTTAAATGACATTTAATCCAAAATATTATTAGTTTGACCCTCATGAAGTTAACGTTGGACTTCGGTTGTGTAAGGTAGAGATTTAATTTCCTTACTAAGGGGGTGTTTGGATTTGAATTTTCTAACTGATTAACTGATTTTTTGGGATATTTAGTTTTGATAATCCATTTTGTATAATTTGATAAACAATTGCTTCTGATTATATGACTAAATAGCCAGTTTCTAATAACTAACCTCATACTAGCGGCAAGAAAACTGATTATCAAATGGTAAAATAAAATTTACTCTTCTTTTATCCTAGTTTGTGGGGCTTTCCTCCCATCTCATAAAACCTATCTCCTCCTATTCACAAGAGTATTCCTTATGGTCCTTTTATGTGTTAATTTTCAAATTAGTAAATTGCCAAACACTCAAATATCTGATTATCACAACTTCAAACAACAAAAGCCCATCCAAACACCATCTCATGCAACCTCTTTTTAGTACTGCTATTTATCTAATTATATTTATTCAAAATCACATAGTGATTTTGAAGCTGCACATGCAAACACCCTCAAAGAAATCATTTGTTTGTAATTTTGATCATTAAACAGCTTATGTGTTTTGCAGTTTGATTTGCGAAGAAATTCTTCTACAAAGCTTTTCTGTTGTTCCTCATTTGAAGGAAACAATCACCATTCTTCCTCAAACAGCTTAAGATTAAATTCCATTGTAATCGACCCCAGGAACCCTAACTATTTTTCTGTAGGAGGTTCTGATAAATATGCACGTGTATACGACATTAGAATGTTCCAACGTGACTCACATTCAAGCAACTGGGACCGACCTGTAAACACATTCTGCCCAAAACATCTAATCGCGACTCATGATGTTCACATCACTGGGATGGCATACTCGGGCACAAGTGAACTTCTTGTCTCTTATAACGATGAACTCATTTATCTATTTCAAAAGAACATGGGTTTAGGGCCTACCCCTATCGAATTTTCAAAAGAAAACTTGGATAATTTGGAAAAGCCACAAATGTATTCTGGGCATAGAAATTCAATGACTGTTAAAGGCGTTAGCTTCTTTGGGCCTAATGGTGAATATGTTATGAGTGGATCAGATTGTGGTCATATTTTTATTTGGAATAAAAAAGAAGGCAGGCTTGTTCGCGTAATGGAAGGTGATCGGCGCATAGTGAATCAAGTTGAACCACATCCTAGTACCCCGGTTCTTGCTTCTTCTGGATTGGAGAAAAATATAAAACTTTGGGTTCCCATTTCTGATGGCATTCTCCCCCTGCCTCATGATTTAAACGAGGTATGAACTTGCAACATTTATCTTAATAGTTTTGACACAAAAAAATGGGTGGGATGGACAGGGTGGGTAATGGGTTCACATCAAAATAGTGACTATTGCTACGAAGACAAAACGGGTCGGGTCAGGTTGGGCTGACCCACGAACAATTTTTTATACAGTTTGTGTTGAATAGGTTTAGAATAAATATATTAGTAAGAATTCAAACTTCTCTTTAATGAAACAATTAACGAGGTTTTTATGCTTTTGAACGCATTTGAGATGACTTCCAACCCATTTGATCCCTTTTTCTGGGTTAAATATTTTAGTTTAATCCATTTTTTACATGGAAGAGTTATAAAATAACCCGAATAGACCCATTTATATTGAAATGGGTTTACCCTGCTGCCTCTAATGTTGTTCATGCCTCTACAATAAGCAAGTGAATGGGGCCGGTGCGTGCGCATCCTTGACTTAATGCGTCGACCATGGAAAGGATCCCTCCATTTGGCCGTGGGAGAACTTTATGCCTTCTGGCCCCTGGTCATGCTCATGGTTACTTTGTAGTCTTTTTATTTTCCATGATAGACACAAAATATAAATAAATAAATAAATAAGAAAAGAAAAAAGAAAAAAGACATAGTTTAAACTGCATGTCTTAAAGTACCATTTCGGCTTCTTGTAAAGTAAATGTATTAAGAAACTTATATGTAATCAAAATATACAATTTTAATTTTATCAAATGGAATTAGGTGCTGCATAGATTATGAGGCAAGCACTCTCTCTACCTGCGGGTAGAGGTATGAATGTCAACATACAACATCTTACCTCCTTAACTAAATTTGGTGTAACCACTCACGTGCCACATCAGCTTCTGAAACCGGCTTACTTATAATTTCATGAACATAAAAATGGTCACTAGAAGCTGATTAGTTAAACCTTCGATAAACGCTTTGAGTAATGTCAGTGAAAGTTTGGTACAACTTGGTTGTTATTTACCGACATTTGCCCTCCATGATACAAAAATGTATACTATATTAGCAAATTTGTGTTCCATCTACTCTCCATTTCCCCTACTCATTACTTCCTTTTACACAAACTAAACCAAGTTCCATGATATGTTTTTTAATGGTTCAAAACAGATTATGGAGTCCAACAAGCGAGGCAGGGAAGACCATTCTCGAGTTACACTCACACCTGATGTTATCATGCATGTTTTGAGGCTTCACAGGAGGCAGGCGATGGCTTATATCGAAAGAAGACACAATAGAGATGATATTGCGAGTGATGAAGAAGATGAAAGTGATGCTTACGTCTTGGGATTCTCTGACGGTGATGCCTCCGTAGAAGATGGAAATTCTACCGAGTGTAATGTCGTCTAATATTCGAATTCTCCATATTTGTACAAAGTTTTGGCTTGGCATTTTATGCTGTTTTCCTAGTTGGGTATGCATGATATATGTTAAATAAAAGGCTGTACCAATTTCAAGTGTAGGTATATGAATGATGTAAAAGTTGAAACTGATTGGCATCAGCACAAATGGCCTTTGACAAGGATTGTTGGGTGAATTAGATGTGTGTGGGAAAATTGGTTTGGTTGCGGGGATTGTAGCCTTATTCACCATTCCTTAGAATTTATGTTAAAAAAGAAGTAACATTCAAATAATCGTTTTACTCAAAATCTCGTGAGAAATTGAGAATCTCACTTGTTCATGAATTAAAACCACAATTACCAGATGGTCCTGAAAATATCAGGAGAAATAGGACTCCTTTGATCCTTAATATATAGTACGAGTAATGATTCGTGTGTGAAGTATGTTAATGACGGTTTTGTAGACCATGTGTCTCTCTCTCTCTCTCTCTCTCTCTATATATATATATATATATATATATATAGATCAAATAAAAAGAAAATTAAAGTAAAAAGTGTAAAAAGGATGATTATTTGATCATTTTTCGGTATATATATCAACTGATAATCGTTAGTTCATCATCTTTATTGATTAAAACTAGTTCTTCATCAATTTCTTTTTTATTTCAAATACAGATTTTGAAAACAAAATTTTGGAATAATTTGTTGATGAAAAAATGCTTTCATCTAAAAAGTGATGAATATGTTGGATTCATCAAAAAGAAATTGATGAAGAATTAGTTTTAATCAATAAAGATGATGAACTAACGATTATCAGTTGATATATATACCGAAAAATGATCAAATAATCATCCCTTTTTACTTTAATATTCTTTTTACTTGACCTCTACCCTATATATATATATATATATATATATATATATATACTATATTATAAAGCATTTAAGTCATTGAAATCTCTTAATTTTAAGTAACTTGAAATTACTAATTTAACCCTATAAGGAAACTATTATATAGAGTTAATTAGATTCTTAAATACCATTTTTATAACTAAACCTTTCATAATAAATAATGTTTAAAAAAGTCAAGTCAATATAAATTAATTTTCAACCTATAAGGTATTAAATACAAACTAAAAATTAAATAAAAAGAATTTTCATAAAAATAATAGTTTAAATATTTTATCATATAACACATGTTATAATTTAAGTATTAGAAAATACATATATCTAGAACTTATAAACCTAATAACATGTAA
Source organism: Dittrichia graveolens (assembly GCA_038502395.1). Lineage (NCBI taxonomy): Eukaryota > Viridiplantae > Streptophyta > Magnoliopsida > Asterales > Asteraceae > Dittrichia > Dittrichia graveolens. The sequence goes on from JARJIL010000003.1 coordinate 10,482,132, forward strand.
CCTAAATTATAGACATTTTCAGATTTTTTAAATAACTTGTGTAATCAAAACAAAAAGTTTAATTTATAATATATTTAATATTCTTTTTTGTTTCTCATTTTATTGTTTTTTAAAATTAATAAAAGAGTTATAAAGAAAAGAGAAATAAAAGAAATGGAAACATGAGAAAAAAAATAGATACATTACGAAAGAAAAGTGTTCGATGTCATTATAATGCGTGATATAATATACGTTACTAAAGACAGACATGTTATCGAGTAGGAATTATTTATAGCCGCTGCATTGCGCGGGTACTATGCTAGTATATATATATATATATATATGTATATATATGTGCATTAAAATTACACGACAGTTTTTTTTTAACATTTAACGTGTTTCATTTTTTGTTGAATTTTCGGTTTTTATAAAATCAAACTCGTAACACCGTATCCTATCGAGCTATCCTTAAAATTAGCGGTCTTAGTTCACTTCGTTGTTGCCATTTTTTTTATAACAAATTGATGTATTTGAATGTTGTTATTTGTAAAAAGAATTTTCTGTTTTTAACAAGTTATTCGAGAAAAATTGAGTCAAACTGATTTCATAGTCCTTTTTTTGTACTTCTTGTATGTGGCCGTTCAAGATGTTCATATAAGGCCATGAGTATAGCAATCTTCCAATTCAAATCAACCTAAATATTTTTTTCTCTCCTCACTTTCACTTAAAACAAAAAAAAAATAAAAAAGGCTACCATCTCTTTGGTTTGGCGGACCCGAGGTGAAGATTTTAGGATGGAACCTGAAACCCCCGTAGGAGTGTTTTCTTTGAACCCAAATAAACCTGTAGGGGATCTTTTGACTTTTCAAGTCACCTATCACTAGACTAACTTCATATTATTACAAGGGATTTTTATTAAATATTTTATAATTATTAGCTTCATGTTGCATTTCATGTTCTACATTCACAAACTATTAATTAATAAAAAAAACTTTTTAAAAAAAAAAAGTTTGATGGTATATAGACTCGCCATTGGTCATCTCTTGCTATAATGAGGTTTTTGGGAATCCTTGCAACAGTGTCATTGAGATTGACTTTAGTGATCTTCATCCTTTGGGTCAAAGTAGAGATAGCCATCAAGATCTTACTTGACCGGACTTCACTTTAATCATGTAATTCAAAATTTGAACCACGAATCTTCTGTCTCTTATTCACTTGGTAAATTAAAGAGAACTACACACGTACTTTGTAGTTGAATTTGAAGTTGAAGTAACATCTTAGTACAAGATGATACTCAACATATACAAAACCACAACTCACATAAAAAATTCCGAGCTCACAACTCTGAGACCCGGCTCACGGAAAACTTAGGTGCCATATGTTTTTGAAGATAAGATCTTTTTCACCCCTTTTATTTAAAAACATTTCAAATGAGAACTCTTTATTTAAAAAAAAAAGAAACATAAGTGATTTGTAGGCCATTTGTCCTCCTTTTAGAAAAAAGGTGAAGAAATATTAATTTCTTTTTTCTATAGGCATTCTCTCCTTCTTTGTGATCGACCCTTTTCTTCTCTGTCATCACCCAATCACTGACGACGTTTTCCAATCGACCACCAATACGATGTTGCCCGTGACGAGCAACATTGTACTATTCACAATTTGATGCATGAACCAACACTCTTCACCATCAACCGATATTGTCCTCTTCACTAGTCCTTTGTCATTCAAGTTGGGTTTCAATTTTGAAGGTTTGTGGCACATCTGCTAAGGTTTGTTCGTAGGTTTGATCGTTTATAGAATTTGATCATTCGTAGGTTCCCATCATTTTTCACTTTATTACCATCATTTACCGGAGGTGTTGATTTCAAAGAAACACAGTTACGAGCATGAGAGAAGGAGAAAAACAAAAACCTTAGCAAAAGATGTATTTGAGAAACAAAGAGTCTTCTAAAACTAAAGAGAATACTCGATCGAGGATGAAAATAAGACATACGAGGTTTTACATCTTGAAAACCAAACACTGCGTTACATAAATTTTAAGTCTATATACAAACACATCACATGTTTAGTAATTTTTCTAGCCTAATTAAGTCATCATCAAATCAATACAAATAGCGGCCTAACACTGCTCTTATTTCCAAGTCGGTCATTGTCTAATATATGTTCACTCGACGAGGATTCTATTATTCTATCGACTTCCTTGCATTATATATATATATATATATATATATATATATATATATATATATATATATATATATATACAACATGCGTGTTTGGAGAAATGTTAGCATGTCTTCTCTTTAATTTGATTAAAAAATATAAAAAATTGTTTTATTACTTTATATATATACTAGCTATTTCTTATGACCGTACGGCTCATGGTGATCTAAATTTATTATTAAAGATAAATTTGTATTTTTTTTAACAGAAAAAGCAAATAAAGTACATGTACTTTTGTAAATAACAAAAAAATATATGTACTTCAACACATCTTATATACCATATAGTAAGTAAGCATCACTATACTTTTGTTACCATCCAACTAAACATCATCAAACATAATTTTGTTCCGGATAACCGACAAAAGTTACTTAAATTTTATCATTACACCCAACAATATATTTAGATTTTGTCTGTGTGTCCTTTGATCTAGAACATACAATGAATAACTTAAAAGGTTTTTAGTTTATGGATTTGAAAATGTTGAGGATTTCAAATCTCTCAACGTATAGGTTATCCTTACTTTTTATTCCCAATAAAGTTTTTTTAATCATAGACAACAAAATAGTTGTTTTTATATTTAAAACAAAACAATAGATATTCAATATTTACACGTTATATAAACTTATTTCCTTACAAATAACATATATGAATCTAAATGAATTAACTCCTAAATAGAAATACATTTTATATGAGTACCATAAGGTATTATATAAAAAATCTGACATATATATAAATTATGTACAGTCATAATTTTTATTCTCATAGCAACTTCCAAAAGTTTTTGATTTTATATAGTGTCATAAATCTATAACAAAAACACATTTCAGTGTTCAAAAGACAAATCACTTTATACAAGTATTGCGCTGATTTCATGACCGAATAAACTCTTCTTCATTTTCTTTGTATATATCTCATAAAACCCTTTATAATATATTAATTTATCAAATCTAATTTAAAAAATTCAAAAGATGAACAAAATATAAAGAGTAAATAAAAGCTTAGTACAAAATATGATGGTGACGAATCAACAAATTTGCTTTTTGATAAGGGGATAAATGAATATTTTTTTAAATAACGTGGGTTTAAAACTTTAAGCACATGCACAAAAAGGCACGAAGCTGAGAAATAAGCAAATACAAACAGTATGTAACTTATGGTGTGTATAATTTTGAAAGGAGAGTTGATCCGTACACAACAATTTTTAGCTAGGTATAAGTAGTAATGCACATGGTATAATTCGATTATACATAAAGTTGTTGTGTATGATCATTTTTGTTATGAAAGCTAATCACCTCCCTTTTTGAAAGCTTCATGGTACAATTATTTAGGGACTTATCTTATATCTTAGCAAGATATAAATTTATATATATTATTTTAGGTAAGAATATGAGTTTTTTAAAATTTAAAATAACATCATACTATTTAAATGAATAAGTATTAATATTAGGAGGCATAAGCTCTTTTTATATATATAGGTAGATATCCTTCACTAAAGTACAGAGGAGTTGTCAACATATTCACTTAAAGATATGTACTGTGTTAGTTTCCACAATGCGAGGCTTAAGATGCGTGGATAGTATGTGAGATAAAGGTATAATCCTAACAACAACATAATAATAAAAACAACAAATATTTAATTAAAGATAGTTGAAACAATTACACGCTAAATGACTCAACTAAGACATTAGTGCAGGTGAGACTCAACACATCTATTGGACTCAACCAAGATCTGTGAAGGACTTGTAAACTAAGATCATCAAAAGTAAATTAATAAGATCAACTAAGGACTCAAATCCAAAACACTAATTAGCTAAGGATTCACACACTCCATGTAAACTCATAATACGTTTGAAGTCTTCTCTCTTGTACTCAACTAAAGTTATACAAAAATGCTTACAAATCTTAGTATTTTATTTGCACATATTATTGAGTGACAAAATTCTAATCTAACTAAAAAATATCATTTTCAAATCTTGGACAAAGACTTCAATTCCTTTGTTAAATAACTCACATGCTCTTTCTTAGACCATCCGGATTCGGGTTACCCAATCTGAATATCACGTCAACGTCATATCACCTCCCATTCTTAATCCCTTTTTAAACAAAAAGCTAGTATAGTTTAACCCAATCTTAAATCACTTTATATATATATATATATATATATATATATATATATATATATATATATAAAGACAAAAATTCAAACGAGAACTGTTTTTCGTACAAGAACTGCGAGAATTGTTTTTAACGCCATTAATGACTAATTAATAGGGGTATCTTGGTAATTTATATCTTTACCCAACCGTGAATTGCATTCGGATGAGCCGTCATTAATTTGCGAGACTTGATTTTTCCAAAATAACCCTCATCAATGCGTCATTAATATCCATTAATGAGCCGCCAAAAAATCTTATCCATTGATTAAGTTTAATCAAGGGCTAAAATTGGTTCTCGTACGAAAAACAATTCTCGTTTGAACCCTCCCCTATATATATACATATATATATATATAGGGGAGAGTTCATACGAAAAATGTTTAATTTGCGAAAAATGCGAGAAACGATCCTAATCACTTATTTGCATTTGATCTTATGGTTTAGATTAATTATATTTTTTATTTTTTTTAATTCTAAAGGGCATAATAGTAAACAATTTTTTTCTCTTTCCAGTCTATTACTCTCTCGTATCTTTCTCTCTATAATATTTTAACCTTTCAAACCCAATATAAAGGGAACTTATGAGAAAATATAAGAATGCTCATTTCAATATACACAGTCATGTTAACAAGTGTTCATTGTAGAACGTTAGTGATTGATTTCTCTTGTATAGCATAAAGAAACCAAATCACTAGACAGTTTGTTGCAACATCTCAAATTCTCTTGTTTAATAATGAACAAAATAAAAATAAATCTAAAATCTATTGTTAAGAATATAAATAACTAAATATGTACAATTACTTGTTCAATTATAAACAAGTATAAATACATATATAGACTATTACTTGTTCAATGATAAACAAGTATAAATGCATACACTATTACTTGTCCAATATTAAACAAGTGTAAATGCTTAGACTATAACTTGTTCAATATTAAATACATGATTTCCCTATAAAACATAAAGAAATTCAATTTTACTAGTGTACTAAAAAAAGTTGTTCAAACATCTTTGTTGTTTAATAATGAACAAGAAGAGAAACAAAACTAAAACCCAATTATTAAGAATATAAACAACTTATAAAAAAAGTTGTTCAATATTAATATTACCTGTTCAATGATAAACAAGTAAAAATACATAAAACCTTATAAATACTTGTAGAAATCTGTTCTGGTACACAACTTCAGGGATTCTAGAAACGAAAAACAACCCATCAAAATCTACAGATCTCATTAATAGAACCTTAAAACAACAAAGATTATAGAAGGTGGATATAAAAATGAAAAACAAAAGCAAAAAAAAGGATGTGTAACTAGGTGTTAAATCTGTTGGGGTAGTCTCAATAGGGGCGGCGGTGGTGGTGATGTTGATTTGAAATAACGACGGTGAAGGAACCACAAACCAGATCTTGTTCTCGATGAGCGATGGTAGTGTTTGATGATGGTGGTAGCGGCAGTGGCGGTGCACGGCGATGAACGAGATGAGGATGGAGGCGACCTAGATCTTGTTTTCGATGAGGCGACAACAGTGTTTAATTATGGTGGAAATGACAATGCATGGTGATGGCCGAGATGGGGATGGAGGCGAACCAGATCTTGTTTTCGATGAGGCAATAGTAGTGTTTAATGATGGTGGTAGCGGCAACGGGAGTTTTTGGCATTCGAGTAAGGAAAAGGAGTGGCTGCAGCGGTGGTCTTCAAGCCCGCCGTGAATGGTGGTGGCCGGTGGTGACCTTCGGATTTAGATCGTGGGGGGCGGTGGTCTGCCTTTTTTGCAGAGAGAGAAATGTAATACCGCGATTTCAATGTCAACTTTTGGATTTTTAAAACCTATATTCAAACATATTTCGGTTTGATAAACAAAACAGCGGAAGTCTTATCAGAATTTTTATTTATTTAAGACAACCCAACGGGGTTTTCATTTTTTTCAAACGGGTGTTACCAACATCAATATCGATCGACCATCATACCTGTTAACAAACAACAAGTGTCTCAGCTCCACAAAAGCAACCCTCAGCATAGCAAAGCATAAACATCTGCAAAAGCATACAACTAGAAGGGGGTTAGCTTTAAAAACTAGTGAGTACAAACTTACTCAATAAACATCATGCAGCATATAGAGCATCACATAACAATACAAACAGTGTTATCCTATCACATTGTGGTGTGCTGATATGATTAGTAGGCATCATATCTTGCCGGATTTCAAATCCGGCTCAACAATCCTAACTGGGGAATCAAGCACACCCAACCACGCTAGTGGGTGAGCAGGTAGAGGTCCACCAAGCATCGTTATGGAGCCATAGGCTCCTTCGGGTTCAGCGAATAGCCGAATACCTCAACTGTTAAGGAACGGTGGTCCTGTAGAACCTCCTACTCGGAATGGACCCTCGAGTCATCGTTAATCTCGAACTATGAACCGAGGCCCCTTGAGACCCAGTCCATGACCGATCTTAACCTTATAGCCACAAAGGTCCGCGAACAATCACATACACATAGGTGATCCAATCAGGATCTAACAACATGCATGCATTTGCAACATAACAATAAGTTCAACATAGCTGGTTTAACAGCATGCATGCATTTGCAACATAACAACAAATTCAACATAGCTGATCCAATCAGGATCCAAAAGCAGGCATGCATTCATATAACATGGCAACAAGTTCTACTCACATTTGATGAGCAGAGCACACAATTACAACATGAGTGATCCAATCAGGATCATAGCATGCATGCTTTTGTACAACATGTATTCGTTCACTATCATCGTTAACCTAATCAACATAAGCATTATATACATCATGTCATCATATCATCATGATCTTTAAACACAATAGACACTGAGTACACTCGAGTCTAAAGTATTCCCAAGCCTCTATCTTATCTTTTGTTAGCATCTACGCTTTGTATTTCTTTAAACACACATTCTTGAATTATTGATACTTGCGTATTCAATTGAATATCATACCAATATATGTAGCATTAGCTCCTTATGGTTGGGAGCATATTTAATTATCTTTAGTATTATCTTTATGGGTATTGGTCGTTTGATAATCAATATTCAACATTATCTCATCTTTATGCCAATCGCTTAACAACAATTCAAATTAGGCTACACATGTTCATATTTAACATTACAACTTTGATCACAATCACATTCTTTAAATCATCATGTTTCGTACACATCTCATGGCAATCAACAACTCACAACTACTACATAATGATTAAAGGTTAAGTTGGTACTCACTTGCAAGGTTACTACAGGCCAACATAACGTTCCGGCTCTCCTTGGTCGTCGGTTATACCTATAACAACTTCCCATACATCAATACTAAGAATTACAACAAACTGTTTGTTGTTACTGGGCAGAACCTCCTTGCGGCCGCAAGCCTCATGCTTGCGCCCTTAAAGGGATTTATTTACGCTCGCAAGGGCAGACTCTTGCGTCTGTAAGTAACATTCCTTGCGGCCGCAAGGCTTATCCTTGCACCCGCAAGCAAGTCTATTACAGACTAGGTTGGACGACAGTCTCCTGTTCTATCCATTTTCAATCCAAAACATTCCTAAATGATTTCTAACCAACTTCCAGTGGTTTCATATGTTATATAGGTTCTAAGTAAGCTAGAAACATCAGTTCTAACATCTCTTAACAATCAAATTAAGAATCAAGACCAATTTCTTCAATTTTGACCCATTTGAACAAAACACTAAACTCAATCAAAATCAATACTTTAATCCATGTTTCTTACTTAAATTCACTTGTAAATGATGTAGGAACTAGTTGAAACCTTTACAATCAATTCTTGAGTGCTAATTCACAACGAACCAATTTTTGACCTTAAACTCAAAAATGAAGAACATGGAAGAAGAACACTTACAAGATGAAGGAGATGATGAAGATGAGTTTAGGAACAGATTATAACTTCTATTTGTTGTAAAGATTAAAGCTTGGTTGATTCTTTCTTGATTTCTCCTTCAATTTCTCAAGAGCAAGTGAAGCATGTGTGTATGGGTTTTGTATGCGCGACTGTGTATCTAAAAGGAAACGGACTTTGGTTTCTAATTTATCTATAATGGGTATTTTGTTTCCCTTTTCAACTTACAACTCAACATTAATTTACCCGTTTCAACTAACGGTGATATTTTCAGAATCCTTATCTAAAATCATTTAATAATTAATATTTATTTTCATCAACTTTTATTTACCACCTCACTCAAAGGTTATAACATATCTTCATCCTTTAAATTACAATTTCTTATTTAATTCACAAGGTTACAACCTTACAAATGTATGATATAACTAGGTCCATTTTGAGATGTTACAAAAACGAGGGAGATTACTTTTTAAATGGCATGGTAGGCCAAGTAGGGTTCTCTTCCATGAGAGAGATGGAGATGATATATATATATTTTGTTCCCAAAAATAATTGATTACCTAATTTAAAGGAGATTACTTTTTGTAAAATGTCATTTGTGTCCCTCCTTAAATTTATTTACAACGAAAGTATTTATAAAAATGTCATAAGTCATATTAGCCATGGATCTGATCATCTAACGGTGTAGATTGTTTCTCGCACTCTTCGTAAATAAGGCACTCTTCGCATGAACCCTTCTCTCTCTCTCTCTCTATATATATATATATATATATATAGGGGAGGGTTTAAACGAGAACTATTTTTCATACGAGAACCAATCTTGCCTTTGATTAAAATAAATCAATGATTAATAATTTTGACGGCTAATGATTGACTCATTAATGACTAATGATTAGTTCATTAATGTCTCATTAATGACACGTTAACGATGAGTATTTTGGGAAAATCAAGGCTCGCACATTAATGACGGCTCATCCGGACGTAATTCACGGTTGTGAAAATATATAAATGACCATAATACCCCTATTAATGAGTCATTAATGATATTACAAACCGTTCTTGCAGTTCTTGTACAAAAGTTTTCGCTTGAACTTTTCCCTATATATATATATATGTATGTATGTATGTATGTGTGTATATATATATTAGAGAGAGAGAAAGGGAGAAGGGAGAAAAGAGAAGAGACAGAAGAGAAAAGAGAGTAAGGAGTCGCTCAGGTGGGGGGACTCGAAACCCTCACCCAATCGGGTAAAATCAAGGGGGCGCAACGGCGTTATTTTGGGACTCGATCAACCCAAAGGCCAAGCCAAAGGCATCAGGACAGGTCGTTAGCATGGCCTTAGGCCATGTGATTGGCTTGCAATTCGAGTTACTCAACCCGAATATCATATCAGCGTCACATCACCTTCCCCCTTTTCAACCCAAAAGCTAGTACAGTTTAACTCAATCTTACCCCATTTTTTATTTTATTTTGATTATATATGTGTGTGTGTATAAGAGAAAGAGAGAAGAGGGAAGAGAGGAGAGAGATAGAGAGAAGGTGGGGTAGCTAATGCTTTCAGACTGTGAAAACCGAAAGCTCTTACCCGATCGGGTTGGAAGGAGGGGTGGGTGTTATAGGTGTTCCATACTCACCCGACCAGCCCACCTACTTGTCCAGTTTCTTTGGATCATACAATACGCAATAGTCTTAGAATATATCACGTACATTTCTTATTTATTTATTTACGAGAGAGTCGTATGCATACTCCTTGTGATGGTGTGGTTATGTTACCCCTTAAGAGTTTATAAGATTAATTCCAGAAAAAAATGTAAATTTCTTTTTTAGAATAGAGAGAGTACAACACAGAAATATGGCGAAGAAGATAAATGATTTAATTGTCAGTTGTGTTACTTCCTTCTGCAAACTAATCATTCATTTGCAGACAACATTTAAGTACCCCTCCATCCCCAGTCCTATAAACCATCATTTTTAACATATACCATTTTCTTTCTTTATTATTATTATTATTATTATTATTATTATTATTATTTTTTTTTTTTTTTTTTGTATTAGTAGAGAACTGTGATTCTTAGTTTCTTATATAACAAAATGGACCATACATAATAAATTAATACATTATTAACTTGTATTATGTGCACTAAATGTTTGTATATTATTATGTATGACTAGGGACGAAGTTAGGATTTTAAGATAGCGGAAGTTGACTTTACTTTATCATAACACTAATAATATATATGAACGACATAAAAAAGTTTGATTAGCTAGCTAGATAAATAAATAATAAAAGCTCTTTTAAAGACAAGAAATTTACTTTTTAAAATAACGTTTAAGCTTGGCCAAAATCAATTATCAAAGTTTTCTCACAATTGCTAGTTCGTTTGTCATGATCTAACGTGCTAGAAGCATAATAATAACTAAAACAATAACTAGAATGTTTCATATTGATAAAACTTCAATGAAACTAAAAAATAAGGATAAGAAAAGTAAACTTTGCATGTTTATAGTTGGACGCGTCTTTATTTATTTGAATAAAACTTATTTATTATAATATTGTGTGTAAAGGATTATCAACAATCTCTCTCTCTCTAAATATAAAAAATCAAACCGTTTTAAAGATAATCATCAGTCAAGCTATAACGTAGCTTTGTTTTCAGAATTGCCACTTTGACTTTTGTAGTATTTTGAAAATTATTAAGTGTTCTTTAAAACAAAAATGCTATATCTTTTAGATAACTGTAATAAAATAAAAATATATTTTCTTAATGACCAACGAATTTCATTAAAAAGGATTTGAAGACGGAGATAAAAAAAATTTATGGCAGATATAAATACGGGTAATTTTATATATCTCCCTTTCATTGTCTATATAGCCCCCTTGATTTGACATATGTAAGTGAAAAAATAATATTAAAAATATAACATTCTTGATTTGATATGTGGGTTTGTGAGGAGATAGGACTATATAGTGGCATACTATAAAAACAAGCAAAAGTCAAAGGATAGAGAAATAATCATATCTAAAATCCTAAGACAAGACCTAATTGCCCGAAGAATCAAAGATAAAATCATGGAAATATGTGTGTATGTATATATTTATATACACATATATATTATAAATGGAAAATATATATTACATTATTATATTTAAATAAAATCTTTAAACATCAAGTTGTTACATTTAATCTAGAATCTCATGAACCGTACGATGCGTACAATCTAAAAGATCGCAATGTTTAGATTTGGTCTATATTTTAATATTAATGGACACATTTACGGGACAAACTTTATATATTAATCTTTGCTTGGATTTTTGTGTATGTATTGAAGGGGAAAATTCATAGAATAGTAGCGAAGTTTAAAAATTGTTTCATCAATGTCACTTTCTCATTTATTTCATATTGTGAACTTTCTCATGGATTACTTTGGTTGAATAGTTTTCAAACTTGGTTACTATTCTGTGAAATAAACCCCGTATTAAACAACCAGACTATAATCCCATTCAACTTTGTTACATCGACTCAACCTCCATCGTATGTTTTTCTTCGTGACTATATTGACCTGTCTCTTATTGTTTGTGAGTTCTTACACCCCACTCCTTCCAACTTTATTGTTCCTCCAACTCCACCTGCCTCAGCACTCCTTGTTCACAGTACTTCACTAGCCCTCTTAGCAGCTGACCCTTGCCCCACCCCTATCCACCCATCCTATGATATGTGCCAAACTTGGAATTGTCAAACCTATCCAACACATTTACCTTGATACAACATCCCATTCCCCGATGTTCTAGGTACTATATGATCCTAACTGGCTAAAAGCTATGAGCAAAGAATATCATGCTCTTATTGTGAATGGTAATTGGATACTTGTTCCTCGACCTAGAACAAACATTGTTTGGCTATTTAAACACATATAAATCCTATTTGGTAACTAATGGCAAAAGTCAACAATTGGATATTGACTGTTATGGTATGTTCAACCCAGTTATTAAACAGACAACCATTCAAACTGTGCTCAGCATTGTTGTAACTTGTCATTGGCCTATACATAAATTAGATGTAAAGAACACATTCTTGCATGGTATCCTATGGAAGACAATGTATATGGATCCACGTTTTTTCAACTTCACTATTTCTTTCCATTCATAAGAATACAATTCGAAATAAAATTTTAAGAAACTTAATTTCTTTAGAGTACCAAGACTCTCAGCATACAAATTAGGTATGTCTCATTTAACTTTCTCTTTATGGTCTTAAGCAAGCCCTTAGAGCCTAGTATTAACACTTCGCTGATTTCATTTGCAAACAGGGTTTCAACGCAGCTGCACCAATTCTTCATTGTTCACTTTTCATAATTAATGGCAACTTTACCACATACCTTTTCTTATATGTCAATGATATATCTATCACTGTCTCTCGTAAGAATCTTTACAAAATATTATTCACATCCTTGGTCGTGGATTTGCTATGACAGATCCGGGCGGTCTCAATTATTTTCTAGGAATTAATGTTACATGTAACAAATCAGGTCTTTTCTATCGCATCAAAGGTATGTGGAGGATATGCTCATACTAATTGCTAACATGTCCCGATGTAACCCACTCCGCACATCTATTGACACAGACTCTAAGCTTGACTACTTAGTTCGCCAATACCAATTCCTACATTAAAATGAAGTCTTGAGCTCTTCGGTATATAATCTTCACTCGGCTAATCGTTTCCCACGCAATACAACTTTGCCTATTATGCATATCTACATAAGCACACATGCATGCTTTAAAATGCATCTTGTAGTACTTATGTGGCACCATGGTCCATTGCCCATGGATTACAAATACATATATCCTCCCGCTCTAGATTGGTACGTATGTTATAACTTTAATGCGGATTTGGGTAGATGCCTGACTGAACAACAATCCAATTCTGGATACTGTATTTTCTGGAGGGACAAACTTGTCTCGTTGTCTATAAGACATTATAATGTCGTCTCGCTCTCCAATATCAAGGATAAATACAGAGGTGCTATAAATACGGTTGCAAGCTTGCGGAAACTTGCCGGGTTTGAAATCTACTTTGAGAACTTCAATCAACGCTATCCAAAGCTACCATTGTCTACTCTTATAATATGAATGGTTGTTTACATGACTTCAACTCGTCTTCAATATCAACTGACTAGATGTATTGATATTGATATTTATTTTGTTTGTGATTAGGTTGCCATAGGTCATGTTTAAGTTAATCATGTTTTCTCTCAATATGACGACACTTTTACTAATGAAATGTCGTCTTTGTTGTTTTCCTTTTTTCCTTCCATTTTGAATGAAAGGAGTTGAATGAAAGGAGTACGGCTATCTCCTTCCAATCAAACTAAGAAGGGATGTTAATACATACATGCATATTTGTAAGTAGTCGTCATCTTGTATTTATACGCCCATCTTTGTATTTTTTAACATTTCAAGTTTAGGGGACTCCCTTTTCTCATATACTTAGACATGTCAAATCAATCAATTATAATTTTCATATCACATCAAGAGGGTGGGGTCCAAATAGTTTTACTCTCCAAGTTTAAGAAAAAAATACCAAAATACCCCAGGAGGGAATTATTACACCTGTATAACTGTATTATAAAGATACTGGTTTTATCATACACTACAAGAAAATCAGCTTTTAGCGACGACAAAAGTCGTCGCCAAAAGTCTCAAAGTCCTTGCTAAAGCTTTTTCGCGACGACATGTCGTCGTCAAAGTGTCGTCGCTGAATGCTCGTCTGTGATACTTTTTAGACAGGACATGTCGTCGCCGAAAGTGGAACACCTTTCACCGACGACAGGATTCGTCGCCAAAAGCCATTTTCAATAAAAAAGCAAAATTAAATTAAAAAAAACTTTTAGCGACGACAAAAGTTGTCGCAGAAACCTTTAGCGACGATATGGTCGTCGCGAAAACCTTTTTAAAAAAATATTTTAAATACTTTTTAGACACGACTTGCCGTCGCTAAAAGTTTTTTTTATATTTTTTTAATTATTCAATATTTACCTGCTAAAACTAAAAGCTAAAACTGTTTTGATACCAGTTTTTAACAAAATATTTACACAAACATAGTTTTACACAAAACAATAGTATCGTTTTTACCAACTAGTTTAATGTAATTAAATAACAATATATATATATATATAACTAATTGTATATTTTAGTTTATGATTACGTGTATATATAATGAGTGTGTATATATATATGTATATATTTGTTTATCATTATATTTTAGTTTATCATTATGTGTATGTATAATGAGTGTGCATACATATAATGTGTGTATATATATATATATATATTTTAGTTCATCATTATATTTTAGTTTCTTAAATTTATTCTATTATTATATTTTTATTTATTATTATATTTCTAGTTTAGCATTATGCATGTGTATACATAATGTATATATTTTAGTTTATAATTTTATTTTAGTTTTTTTATTTTAGTTTTCTTATATATATAGTTTCAAATATTTTCGTTTCATTATATTTTAGTTTTCTTATATATATAGTATTCAAATATTTTAGTTTATCATTATATATTTTAGCCTATCCACTAGATTTTCTATGTTATAACTAAATTAAACAAATTGATCCTTCCAAACATTAATTCAAAATTAACTTAGTTGAACAACTTGATTTTATTTCTGTTTTATAACTACACACATTAAACAAAATGTATATAAAAAATACGTACATACATTGGTTTTTTATCTTCCTACTCGAGTAAGCAAACATACGTTAACAACTTAATTACCTCAACCTAACATATATCATATACACAATAAAGCTAATTAGGGATATATATATACCATTTTCAAACTAACCTTTAAATTTACATGAGTGGAGGATTTGAATTTATTCACTTGCCGGAGACTCACCGGAATGTCGCCGGAAATGGAGAAAGCTATATATATAAAGTGATATGTTATACATAATATATTTAAGCACTTATATAAGCAATTTATGACAAAATCCAAACCTTATTACCTTCTTTGATCGCCGGAGTCTCGCCGGAAAACTGAAGAAAACTTTAAACTAACAAAAAACATGGAGGAGTTATGGATATATCAAATAATAAACACCAACTTAAAGCAATACACTATTATTTACCGATATTCAAGAGTTGGCCAGAAAAATTGGAACTTTCACCGGAATCAATGGTGGTTTTGACAAAGAAAAGGAAGATGATGATAAATCAAGCATTTGTCGTTGTCATTTCTCCCATAAACTTGGTAAAAACAAGAAATTTAGCTTCCTAACCGATGTTGAACCGTGAAAATGAATGGAGGTGAAAAGGGGGTGAAAATGAAGAGAGAAGAAGGAGGTTGGTATGTTAAACTAGGCTGTGACTTTCTGCAAGGACAAAGTCCTCGCGAAAACCCAAAAAGTCGTCGCGGAAAGTCCGTGAAAAAAAAGGGCGGGATTTCTACCGCCTAAAAGTGATTTCATGGGAAAGGAAAAATTAAAAAATTAAAATCGCCTTTTAGCGATGACAAAGTCTTCGCCGAATCCTTTTACCCTTTTGCAACCTGACAGAGTCAAAAAGTTGCTGTCTTTTGTCCTGTAGTGAGGTTTTAGCAAGGACATGTGTCCTCGCAGAAAGTTCACCATGTCCAAATGTCTTTTTTCTTGTAGTGATAAAAACTTACAGAAAAATAGTTTCCGGATTATTATTACAATTGTATTAATTAGTAAAATACTTGATATGCTATAAATATTTGGTAAAAATTTTATAACCACGTAACTTGTCGTAGGTAGTTAATAATAAATAATGTATGCGGATGATGTGATCTTTGTTGGGAAATGGTCGATGGATAATACTTCAAACTTGTTGAGACTTTTAAGGTGTTTTCATCTTGCATCAGGGCTGAAAGTTAATCAATCAAAATCGACATTAATGGGCGTTAGAGTTTCGGAGATAGATGTATCAAATATGGCAGTCAAATTAAACTGCGCATCTGGTTCTCTGCCTTTTAAATATTTGGGTTTGCCGGTTGGGTGTCTATGTCCCGAGTATGTTATTGGCAGCCAATTATAGAAAGGTTTAAATCAAAACTCTCAAGTTGGAAGGCTCCTCTTCTTTCCATAGGGGGCAGACACACATTATGCAAATCAGTCTTGGGATCTCTAGGTATATATTTCTTTTCATTATGTAAAGCTCCAGTAAAGGTGTTACAACAGTTGGAGAGTTTGAGAAGTCATTTTTTCTGGAGGGATTATAAAGAGAAAAAGAAAATAAGTTGGATTGCATGAAGAGAAATTATAGCACCAAAAAAAATGAAGGATTGGGAATCAATAGTCTTAAAACTCTTAACCTTTCCCTTTTAGCCAAATGGTGGTGGCGACTCAAGACCGATCCACATGCTCTATGGAAAAAAGTTGTAGTTGCGCTGCATGGTTATAACAGGACGCAACAGGTGGACCCTCTAGCCTCAAAAAAGAGAGGAGTTTGGTCGGTCATTGCTTCTATCGATAATGCTATCAATGGTTTTAATATTGATTTTAAATCATTGATGCAATATTCCTTAGAAGACGAATTATCTGGAATCTATAGATGGAAATGGGCTTTATCCAAATCTAGAGCCTTTTCCGTCTCATCTCTTCGATCAGCTATGGATGACATGGTGTCCTACAAAATAGGGGGTTTAAAAACTAAGTGGATAAATTTTTTGCCTAGCAAAGTCAATATATTCACCTGGGGATTACAACACTGGAGATTGGCTACCATGGTTAATCTATCTAAACGTGGTATTCCTATAATTGCATATTTATGCTGTTTTTGTGGTTCGGCTCCTGAAAGTGAGGAACACATTTTTTGCTCATGCCCACCAATTTTGACTGTGATTGAGGAATTTCGAAGGTGGTGGAGAGCGGACAGACTTTCTCTTAACACGGTTGATGAACTGCTCAATTGGGGTAACGTCATTGGTTTAAAAGGTAAAAAACTGGAAGTTTTCTCGGCTGCGCTTTTTACTCTTTTTTGGGCGGTTTGGAGATTGAGGAACGAAATCTTTTTTTCCTAAAAAAAAATAGGAGACTCGAGTATTATGAGATTTATTCAGAGCAATTCGCTATTGTGGATAAATTCAAAAAGCCAGGAGAAGAAAAAGATTAGATTGGTTAATTGGTGTACAAACCCATTAGAGTCCTTTCTAATGTAGTTTTATTGTTTTTGTTTCTTCTGTTGTATTATTTCTTGCTGGGCTGTAAACTTTTGTTTTCTTCTAGCATCTTGCTAGTAGTCTCTTAATGGTCTTGCTAGGAAAGGGTGATGGTCGAGTCGAAGCTCTTTCCTATCGGATCTTTTTGTTGCCGTTTAAAAAAATAAAAATAAAAATGTTAGTACAAGAATAATAAAATAGAAGCAATAACTGTAAAAAAGAAAATTGTGCTAAGAACTGATCATAAATAACATACTACACCATACGGAAATATTAAAATACCAATTTTACCCCCTAATATTCCTATCTACGTGATGATCGGAAACACCAAAATATGTAGCAAACTGGTACTAATCCTTAACAACTATTGCCATTCCCATAACAACAAAATCAAAACAAAGGGGGGTTAATAAAAGTTGATATGTGTCCTGTTTAGTCATTTCACTGGTTTTCATGGGTTCCTGGAACTTGTAGAAGCATGATTGGTGTTGGAAGAGAGATTGAGGTCAGTGAAAGAGTTGGGGGCATTATTGCCATTTGGATCCCCCATGGTTAGCCTCTGCTTAAGCTGTGAAAGCAGTTTTTGATTTTCTTGATTTAGAAGCTGTGCTTTCTTCCTCAACTTCTCATTCTCTTGCATTATCAAGCAGTTCTCCATGTACAGCTTTGAGTTCAACCTTTCCATTTTTTGTTTTTTGAAACCTGCAATCAAACCCACAAAACCAAATCAATCAATCAATCGATTCGATAAACAAAACCCACGTCAAATCTTGGAAAGAAATGCTTGATTACACAAGATTTAGACCCCTACACTCACGGATTTAGAAAACGAGTAAAACAGAGCATAGCAGAGAAAATGGGAAATCTGAGATTTTATGAATAAAGAGAAAGAAAGCTTACAGATATATTTAATAGAATTAGGGAATTTAAGAAACGGAATAAGGGTAAAGCCAAATATGCACTCATTTACAAATGAAGTCTTTTTCTTTTTGCCCCAACAAACAAGGCAAGAATAAAGAGACAAAACTATTTCCGTGTGTTTCTCGTGTGTGAATCTTTATAAATAGTGTGTGTTTGAAGGCAAAATGGATTGAAACAAAAAAGTGTAAGTGTGTGTAGGTTTTCAAGAAAGATCACCTCTGGAAAGCTGGAAGAAAAGGTTTGGGCCTTTGGGAAAGACGACTGACTCTGTTTTTATGAATGTTGAACAGCAGAAGTAGAGGGACAAAATGACGCATAAGACCAGGGTTACATATATAGTGGGAAAACTAGAGGGTGGGGGTGGGGTGGGGTGGGGGGTAGGGTGGTAGTCCGGCAAGAAAACTTATGATAATGGGGATTTGAGAGGATGGAGAAAGGAAGGGAAGGGAAGGGAAGAAGGCGGCTTGTAAGGGAAAGGATTTAATGTGCTTCTTCTTCTACAATCATGATGATTATCAGATTTTTGGTTTTCATTACGTCATGTGAATGATGGGGTCTCAAGTAGGGGTATTTTCGGTATTCCGTATTTTCCAAATGAAACACGTTAATACTTATTTATAAAAAATATATATCATAATTACCGAAAAGGATAAAGTTATAAACTTGCAAAAATTAAAATTTAGAATAAATTATTTATACTTTTTTGATCAAAATTAGTGATTTTGTCAATGTGGTTTGTTTTTTACAGGTCTTGTAAACTCAGGTATAATTTATATGTTTAGGGGTTATGTTGATCTTTTCCTTACATTATCTCTTATAAAAATGATTTCATGAAAAATGTTTGTGTTTTTCATTGAATAGTACCAACTATAATGATGGTTATTTTGGTCCAATCTAGCCATGTAGCATATTTATTATTGCATATATATGTATGTATATATATATGTATATATAGGACTGGAGTATTTGATTGTGATTTAAACTGTAAAAAAAATAAATTAAGGGCTGATTTGGGCATTTACTATTTGAGTGGAATATGGAGGTCGGGAGATACGCAATGATGGTTTTGGATTGGTTGCAACGACGGAGCCTTTGCCCTCGCCCTGCCCATCATCACCTCACCACCCTTTTCTGGATAATGTTTTTTCTGTTTTTCTTAAAAACAACTTATTTACTTTCGATCATAAAAACCCTTAAAAAAACTAATAATTTATATTTTATAAATTCATATTTTTATTTAGGAAAAATATTTGATATGAATTTGACAATTTTTTAGACGTATTATATATGATTCTTGGAAAAAGTGTTCACACTAAAATAATGATCTAAAAAGATTAAATTGATAGAAAGTAGTAGTGATTGTGCATAATTAATATAAATAGAATGATTAGAATGATAAATAACCACTTGCCAGGTAATTATTTAACACACATTAATGGTTTTCCTACGAATTTCAAAAGTCACGGCTAGACGCAAAGTTTATATTTATATGTCATAATTGTGTTAACATATAATGAGTAATGTCATATTCCTTTTACAAAGTCTTTTTAACAACATTTTTTTACGATATACAATAATTATAACACTAGGAACACATCATAACTTCACAATGGTAACAACATATTATGACCATTGGATATTTCAATATAGTGATAACTCCTTAACACGCCTATCACACCGGTGTGAAGGAAAGGGTTTGTAAAGGTAAGGATAACAATAATAACTTGGATAATTTCGTGGATCGTGTTTAATATATTTTTCGTAATCTGTAATTCGACCCTATTGTCTGGGGTATCACGAATTCAGATATAGAATAATCCAAGAAACTCGATTTGAATTACATGCTTTATTCAAATCCAAACACATAATGCATTTGGTTTATCTCTCGTTTATCTGAGGCTATTTCGTCAGAATATCGACTTGTATTCGTATATTCTATCGTATATCGATTGTATACTTTTCCGTTCCGCACCTTTCGTATGTTTTCGTACGTTTTTTCAATGGCCGAAATGGCCTATTTATAGGCCACAAAATATGGCGGTTTACAGCGGTTACCCAAGGCGGTTTACGATGGGATGTTGTGATTTTAATTGGTTTGCATTTATTGCTCATATGGTTGAACTCTTCCGCCGCTAATGATTAATTGAAATTTAATTTTTTTTGTTAAACAACATTTTTAGAAATTACGGTGTTACATCTACATCCACTTGCGTAAGTGGTTTTGTGTATGATATACATTATAGTGAGGATGTAGCATAAAGAGTTTCTATATCTTTCTACTTTGTATTGTTACTCAATCTTCTACTTATAAGATCAATATGAGATGCGAAAAGAGAATTAGTATTTTAAACATGTCAATTATTAAGTATGTAGGATTTAGGTAAATGAAGTAGGGCAAAATTACAATCTTTGTGTAGCATATATTATCATATATACACGCCAGTTTTGACTTTATATGTGTTTTTTTCCATGAATTTCTTGTTTTTTAGATTAGTGGTTTAATACATATATTGCATTTGTATAGTTTTGGATTGGATGTACAATTGATTATATATAGTTATTACTACATATTGTAAGAATATTATGTTTGTCTAAACAGTTGCATTCGCTTATAATGAATATTTTTTATGTTTATTTACCGGTTCTTTTTTGGTCATTGAAGACATATATATAATGTGTTTTGCATTCAATATTGTCTTGCTGCATCCACTAAATGCATCTGAATCGGCTAAATGTATTTGCATCCACATAATGCATCTATGTCCTTGTTTAGAAAGGACACGAAAACCAGTTTAAAATTAAAACGTATAAAAATCCGGATCTAATTATATAATTCTTTTACTCATAATTCTAAAGTTATTTGCATTTCAAGAATCAAGAGGTGAAAATTTCGTATTTTAGGGGTTTTAGAAGGAGGCACGTGAGACAATTAGGTATAAATAAAATACTCTTTTCGCTATTTCAGACTTTATAAATTAAGTGACTAAGAATTATTTTAGCAATTTTGAAAATTAAAATGATTCTCACTGGATCGTTACTCCCCCCTCTCTCTCTCTATATATATATATGAAGGATTTCGATAGTGTAAATTAAAATTTTCTTTTCGAAATTACGAGGACATCCCATGAATTTTTTAGGTCACGTGTGAAGAGAAAAATGGGTCCCGTTTGCACACCCACACATATATAAGAATTTTTTTTATTGAAACTACGATATTTGTTATATTAACAATTAAAACAAAAAACGCTAATATAAATACTTTATCCTACATAGTTATATGAATCGTGAAGTTCTCCTAGCATAAGTAGAAGCAAAATTATGAATCAACTCTTCATAATCAATTCCTTTCAAGATATCGTTTTTAATAGTTATCGTTTTCGATCCATTAAACATTTCTTGTGACATTTTGGACAATAGGTAAGACTTTAACAACTTAAGTTTTCAAAAAAACTTGTTTATGCAGATGTCAATGTTATTGGAATAATCAACAAGACTCTATATGCAATAATTAGATTAGGAAAGCAATCAGCTTGTTTAAGATATTTTAACACATCACTATATTTGATAGTTTCACCAGGTAAAAACGTGTGAAATAACTTCAACTCCATATAAACTTCATTTGCAACAAGATCTAATCGTCTATCATACTTAAGTGCGGTTTCAATACGACTATAACATTTACTTAAGATTTTTTTCGTCAAATCCCTAATATCTATTCTTTAGGGCTTATAGAATAATTATTTTAAATATAAGTTTCTTAGTATTTCTATTTTATTAAGTAAACTTTGAAAAAAATATTACATTATATATATATATATATATATTTATATAATACTAGCATTATACCCGCGCAATGTTGCGGCGACAAATAGTTTTTGGTTTACAATATGTCGCTTTCAAGAATGTAATGATATGTTATTCGCGCGATTCAATATCACGAAAAAGTATTTTACAGCAACATATCCATTTTTTTCAAATTTTCTTTTATTTACATCTAACTATTTTATTGATTTTAAAAATAAATTCTAAAAGACAATAAAAGAAGAAAAAAGAGGAGATAAAAAGTTAAAGTAAATTAGGAGGGAATAAAATAGTTAAAGATTGAGTGGATGAGATTAATTTAGATTAAATAAAGGGTCAAAATTTTATATTGATTGAATTTTAAGAAGTCTTAAAATTTAAGAGGAGAGAGAATGTTAAATGGTTTATATAGTAGTATAGATACATGTATATATGTATGTGTGTGTATGTATACAATCGCACCTCTTACACTCCCTCAAAAATATTACATTATATATATATATATATATATATAATATACATGTATACATATATACATTTGGGCGTTCTCTACAACGTAGGGTCTATACAATCGCACCTCTTACACTTCCTTAAAAATACCCTTGTTTATTTTCATGGAGGCTTTGCAATTAATCTTTAATTTTGGACGCACATGAAAAGTATTTACTTTATGTGTTAATCTTTGGCAAATGGTTATGAAAATGTCTCCTTATATTCATACACAGATGATGCCTTAACTAAAAATTTTGTCTAATTAAGAACACGTCATGTCTGGTAACGCGATGAGCTCTTTTTAATCTAACATCTCTTACATCTATTTGGATCCTGTCTCGAATAGTTTTCAATGAATCTAGTAGCGATGTCACGTTGTTAATGCATATGCTAGATCAAAACGCTATTGGTATAAAAAGTAGCGGTGAAATATATATATATATATATATATATATATATATATATATATATATATATATATATATATATATATATATAGTCGTGTAAGTTGTTTTTCTAAGTATTTATTGGGTTATTATCTTATCTTACTTTATAGTAGGTTTACACTAATTAAAAAATCATCAATTTACCAATTAACCGATTTAATAGTTAAGCGGTCGTTTGGGTTATGGCTTTCAAGATTCTTAGTTTTTATGCCTTTATTCCTCATCTTTGCTCTTGGTTATACTTTTGAGAACTTGCATTGTTTTGCCTCATGGTTTGAAACTCTTTAATATAATTCTTGTTTTTGTAATTAAAAAAAAGGGTCTTTTGGGTTTAGATTTAGGTTCAAATTAAAAAAAATATACCGAACCAATAGAATTGGATTAACAATAATCGATTAACGGTTAATCATCCATAAATACCCTTAAGTTGTATAAGAAAGAAGTAAAATATTTTTTTACAAACCATAAATCTTGGTTTACATTAACTTAAATCAATATCCTTGCTTTTTTGAAACACATGTTTGGCTAAGTGTTCAAATTTCACATTAGTATGCAGTATGCCAGTATCACTTCCTACAATAGGTTGCCGCCGGAGTTTTATATGTAGGTCATTGAAGTTGGGTTTTAAGTTTACCACAATTGCACTTGAAGGTCCATGGGTGGGTAGAAGGTCGATGATGAGATTTATTAAAAAAATATTTGGTGTGGGGAGATTAGTGTTTGTTAGGGTTAATGAGGGTTGCTACGTTTTTTTGTTGTCGCCTTTATTTATATTAACTGATATGTTATGTTTAACATTTTCTAATATAAATAAAAGATAAATGGGAATAAAATTTATTAAACAATTCTAACAATTAATTTAGATTAAAAAATTAAATTATCAAATCCCGACCATCCATTTTAATAAAAGTTAAAATCAAATTTTACATTTTCGAACAACAATTAACAACTAGCTATTAAGGGTATATAAGTAAACGGTGTGTATGTAAAAGGATAAAATGGTAATTTAGTGCAAGCTCGATTAGGCTCGCGAGCCTGGCGAGCTGAGTATTTCAGAGCTCGAACTCGACTCGACACCCTACTCGAGTAACTCGAGCTCGAGCTCGAGCTTGAGCTCGACTCAGTTCAGCTCGAGTCGATTTCGGTTATTTTTCGAGTCGGTCTCGAGTAACTCGCGAGCTATCTCGGCTCGATTATACCCCTACTTTCAATATAAATAAAAGACTAATTGAGAAAAAATTTATTATACAATCCTAACCATTTATTTAATAAAACAATTAATCTTGACCATTAATTTATTTAAAATTGATAAATCAATTTTTTTTGACCTTTTGAAGTCAAAATAATACAAATTTGGCATATCTATATCTAAATCAATTTTAACTTACTATATAATTCTAAAACCCGACCCTATAATTTTTTTTTATCATAAATTAAAATTATATCTTCTATACATTTATAGTATATTTACTTATATAAACTTATAATACATATTTTATTTGTAGCCCTACTAAAATTACTAATTATATTCTTATAGTATAAAAAGTTTAATTATATTTTTATAATAATAAATAATTAATTACGTAAATCCACAATTGTTTATCTATAGGTACATATATTCTAATATAAATAAAAAAATTAATTGAAATAAATTTTTTTGTATGATCATAGTTCTCCATTTTAAGATATCAATTTAATTATACAATATTAACCATCTATTTACTCAAAATCGAGCGAACCAATTCTGACTTTTGGAGGTTAAACTATTGTGGATCCAATTTTTAAATGTATAGATCCTATTATAACCCACTGAAATTTTCATAAGTCTTGAGTAAATTTAAAACCTCTCCTATCACATAGAATTATAAATACATACTTATTAAAACTTTTAAACTAACACATTATCTTTACATTATTTATTTTAATATCAAATGTAAATTATCTTTTTATAAATTGCAAATACACGCCTATATACACACATGTATAACGTCGCTTGTATTTCGCAATCCATTAAAAAGGTTTCTCAACCTTATTTGACTCATCATCTACTTCACGAGTTTTATAGCAAAATACACGATCTCTTGCTAAATTGATGGTATCAATGACAGCTCCGTTATCAAAGTTAAGATTATTTTGTTGTGAAAATCGCATTACTATAACAGTAATATGTCAAGTCTTGCATACTTGGATATGATACTCATGGTCGTGTATGAGGAGGTATGCATTTTATAAGCAATTGTATTCACTTATTTATATATTAAAATCCATGATCGAATATAATATTTTTTATTGTTTTTATTTCTTTTAGAATGAGCGAATATCACTTATAAGCATATATGAAGATTTGCTTGAGGAGGTTTGATATCGTGTTTTACTTTAGTTACTATTTTCCATCAAATATTTTTCTTCTCCCTGTATTACACAGATTTCCTCTTCAATATAAATATTATTCGTTATTTACGTTGGTCAGTACTTTGCATCAAATATTTCTACTCACCCGTGTAGTATACAAGTTACTTATCTAGTATATGATAAGATATTATCTCTTACCTATTATAATTAATAATATAATAATATACATCAATTTAATTAAACTCGTAAGTTTTAAAGTATGAAAACTAACTTTAATAGTTTTATAATAATTTAATAATTATCGACATTCATTTGTCTAAATAGTGTGGACTCCCAACTTTGTCATTCATTGGGTAAAGTTGTTAAGAAAATTAGAAAAGGCAAAGACGAGTCAATAACTATATACGTAGTTATTTTGGTTTGACGTAAAAAATTATCAAAATTTAAACTTAATTGTGACTTTGAATAAATTTAATTCACGTTAATCTATAATTCAAAATTCTTATCAACTATATTAATTTAGGAATAAATCTATTAAATTTTAGGGTACATCAATAATAAAACATTATACGCATTCAACTTATTTTCCCTATCTATGTTTATTATATACATACTACAAAACTTATTGTAACTAAATTTAACATCCTTTGTAAAGTTGTCTTAATTTACCTTTCTATATCAACTGAAATTAATAGAAAATTATTCTAATTTTTAGAAAAGTCTCCGATTGTGTTCTTATTTTGTTTATACAAAACAATCATTATATATATTTAACTTACAAAAGTAATTATAGCTACCGTCTCTTTACATGGGCTATTAATTTAGATAAAAACTAAAATGATCAAATCTAAACCATCTATCACATTTATTTTTATAAGATTTAAAATATCACATTTAACAAATTCTTAAATATTTTATAATCATTTTAAAATCTTTTTAGATACAACCAATAAAAAGTTAACCTTATTGACCATAATTATAACAATAATCATCGTTAGCTTGTACATGAAATATAATCACGTTTGTTTATATCATAATTTTGTATTTCAATTGTCAAGTTTGTTTGTATCATAATATCTTGACTTGATTTTTCACGGCTTGAAGCTGTTACACCACAATATGGTACTACATACAACACCACCACCTTCTTTGTAGACGTACATTAGACCACCAGCATGTAACCCAACTTACCTCACTGTCACATTAGCATTTATATCATCTTTCATCTTCAATCCAACTTACCTCACAAACCCTCACATCCAACCCTATTCAACTCCACATCAAATATTAATAATATATATATATATATATATATATATATATATATATATTAAATGAGAGAGAAAGAGAGAAAAAGAAAAAAAACAACCCACAACGGGTTCCACGACTGGACGGGTGGCGGACTCATCCGAACCCCACTAGGGGCGATGATGTTCCCGGTTTACCTGATGCAACCCCACATCGGGTTGGTTCTCCGATGCGGAGGGTCTTATCACCGGCCACCTTGGGACTCTTCACGATTGACGTGTGTTATTCCACAAACAACAAATCAAACACAAACATAAACATGCATGGGCTCCCCAGGCTCAATTGGTGATGCAACAGCCAGCCTTGGGGTCCTTTTCCTAGCTAGCAGTTCAACAAGCACAACGTACAACACGTACGTGGCACAATAAAACCTCGCTAGCAGGGGCGGAGACAAGGGGGGGTTGAAGGGTGCTTGGCCCCCCCTAATGAGCTCAAAATCCTTAAGTATTTTAAAACCTCATATACCACAAATATTTATTAAGCCCCCCTAATCAGAGTTAATTTAATAATTAGTAGCCTAAATATCGCATAAAACGGAAGCGGTCATTCTAATTTCCGGAAGCGGCAATTCTAATTTCTAAGTTTTGAGGGTTTCAAGGTTCTATTCTTCTACTTTTTGCTTCTCGCCATCTTTCATAGTTTTAAGATAATATGGTATTTTATTCGTTCGCTAGTTTATACACTCTCTAAATGACGTAGAGGTCTACAAGAAACTAGGAAGTCATAAGTCTATCCTTTGGTTGATAGATTTATTCGTCTTATACCAACTCTTCCGGTCTCAACTACAACTGAAAAGTTATCTCAACAATGAAATTATGAAAACAAGGCTTCGTAATAGCATGTGTAATGATTATCTTAAAAACAGTTTAGCTGTTTACATTGAGAGAAGAGAAATTGCTGATACTTTCTCTACAGACAATATAATAGATGAGTTCTATTAAAAAAAACAAAGACATATACAACTTCAAACACGCGAAATATGATTCGTTTATTGTTATTTTTTGATTTCATTAAAGTTTTATCAACATAAAGCATTCGAGTTATTGCTTCTGTTAATATTATGCTTCTAGCAAGTTAATTCAGGACAAACGAACCGGCGATAATGAGAAAACTTTAAAGATTGATTTTGAAAAAGGTTAAGCGTTATTTTAACACGTAAACTTCTTAGCTTTAAATGTACTTTCATTGTTCGTTTATCTATACAAATAATGAAACCTTTTTTGTCGTTCATATATATGTGTATCACGGTGTTATAATAAGGTAAAGACCGACCCCCTATACTAAAATCCTAGCTCCGCCCCTGCTCGCTGGCAGCAAGTGACACCATCGGGCCAACAATTTTTCAGCCCAAGGGATCCGCTTACAACTTTTCAAGGACTACCGACAAATTAACCTACCACACACTTTTACCACTTTGACTCCCAACAACCGTGGTAACTCTAGAAGGTATATGGACACTGGGGTAAGCTCTTACCTCGTGTTGGATATGGATAGTCTTACTTTTATTTTTTGGGTTAAGAGCATTGAAATGTAATGAAGTATATTCGTTATAATATTTTGTATAACGAACTATACTATGTTCGTAAAAATGAATTAAACTACTCGAAATGTTCAATTAATGTAACGTGACCTGCAATTGAAGGTTACCCGGTCATTTTAATTTTTTAATATTTTATTTTATTATTTTATTACTATTATTATTAGGGTTGATACATCGAAATATAACGAAGTTTCTTCATTTTAACGTTTTGTGTTATAAACTATACGTTGTTGATATATATTATTATTATTATTGAAGATCAAGATTCTTTCTCACAAACTTCCAGATTCATGCTCATCTTCAATATTATGAACATTAGTTTTCATCATCTTCCTTATAAACAAAAACCGGTTATCATCCCCTCTAGTTAAAAATCACAACAAACCCTCTTTCTTTCTCTCTCTCAAAGTTGAAGCATGAACATAATTATATTTTGAACATAGTTTTCTAGAAACTGTTATATAATCTATTTTGTAAATGGATTTGTTCAATTAACATCACCATCAACAAAAAACCGTGACACCTCCTTCTCTTCAACCTACACTACCTCCTCCTCTTTTGTCTAAACCGCCACGCCTCCTTCACCTTCAACCATCACTATCGCCGCCCACCCTCTGAACCTAAGGCCACCGGCGGACCAAGCGGTGCAAAGATGAGGCGGCGATGGTGGTGGTTGAAGACGAAGGAGGTGGTGGCGACAATTGAAGAAGAAGGTGGTGGCGGGGACGGTTGAAGACGAAGGTGGTGGCATTGGTGGTGGTTGTTAAAGAACTCATTCCATATCCGCTTCTTGAAAATCCTAGATAAGTTCATAAGAGTTCTTTTGGTTCATGTGTTCTATGTATTCATCTTTCAATCCATGTGTTAACAAATCTTTGTTCTTCATCAATGTTGATTGTTCACGAACTCAAATGAGTTTTGTTTTTTTTATCGAAAGATGAAGATGGGTAATTTGATATTGTTTTTTCATTAATGATAACTCTGATGAAGATGGTCAAAGTAAGTACTCAAATTGGTTTTCTTCATTGGTAATAATAATAAGAGTTAATTACAAAAATGGTCCCTGTTGTTGTCACTGATTTTCAGTTTTAGTCCTTTAACTTTAAAAATTACGAAAATAGTCACTGTGGTTGTCACTTTGTTTCACTTTTGGTCTTTTAGGCTAACTCCAGTTAAAGTTGACCGTTAGTCAAAGGATATTTTTGTTTTTTCATCTCTTATCTTTATTTCCAAACTGGCTAAACCTTTTAAACTATTTTCAAACATACTTATTTAAAAGTTTCTTCTATACTTGTTTCCAAACACAACTTTCTAGTCCCCTTTATCACCCACACACGCTCTCTCTCATCTCTTATTCTCTCTCAAATATGAAGACCTGTTTCTCTTACTATCCCCGCCGGAGTTTTAGGCCACCACCGCCACCATCATGCCACCTCTGCCATCGTCGCACCATAAGTTCCAACCACCACCACCACCTCCATTGGACCACCATCTATCCATCGTATCTATATTCCTCTCATTCTAAAAACCCTAAATCCTCTCACTCTAAAACCCTAAATCTGTTGTACCTACTGCTCAACGCCGCCGACCACCACCCCTTTCTTCTCTTTTGAAGACCGATGGCCACAACCTCTTGTCTCTTCAAGATCGCCGCTGCACACCGCTATATCGTAACACCACTAAGTAGAAACACCATCGCATAACACCACCACTCATTTTCTCTTCAAGATCGCCATCGATGTCAACCACTGAGCTGAACCACCATCGCATAGCACCATTGCCATCGCCAAATCAAGATCTGTAAGACACTAAAATGGGTACATCTGAAAATAGGCAGCGAATCAAGATCTGGACATGAAATTCTAGTTTGTCTTTGATTTTTAGTGAGTGTTCATCCTTTAGTTGTAAAAATCTATTTGTGTTCCCGTTTATCTTTCAAATTTGAGTGTTTGGGGTTTTTTGGGTTTCTTTGATTTCTGGGTTTTGTTTATGAAATTCTAGTTTGTTTCTCTAAATCGATCTGTTAATCATGGATGGGTTTTTGTTTATCATTGATTAAGGTTTGTGGTTTTTGAACTAGTTTGAAAGGGATTAGGGTTTGTGATTCTCAAGGTTCATATTTAAGAACAGATAAAAAATATGAAGATGAATATCAATTATCATGAACAAGTATACTGAAAAATAATATCATGAACATAATAAAAATTACAATTAATTTATAAAAAATAATCAGTAATTAATGTGTATAAAAGTATTACTTAACATTATTAATAATTAACTAATTATTAGTTAATTTGTTAAACGGTTAATTAATTATTAATTAAAAAGGGGTAGAAAAATGTTAAAAGTTGTTTGATAACAAGGATAAGTTGAGAATTGATCAAATTACCCTTTGACTAACGGTCAAAGATAACTGGAGTTGGTCTAAATGACCAAAAGTGAAATAAAGTGACAACCACAATGACTATTTTCATGATTTTTAAAGTTAAAAGATCAAAAGTGAAAATCAGTAACAACAACAGGGACAATTTTTTTAATTAACTATAATAATAATAATAAAGTTTATTAATATATCAACAAAGTATAGTTTATTACACATTACACAAAATACTAAAATGGAGAAATTTCGTTATATTTCAGTACACTTACCCTAATAATGATAATAGTAATAGTAATAAATAATAAAATATTAAAATAAATGATCGGGTAACCTTCAATTGCAGGTCACGATACATTAATTAAAAATTTCGAATAATTGAATGCATTTTTGCGAACAAAATATAGTTGTTACACAGAATATTAAAACGATGATACTTTATTACATTTCGGTGCACTTAATCCTTTATTTTTAATAAAAGTTGTATTAATTCAGCTGTAGTTAGTTATGGTAAAACGATTGTTGTCACCAACTCTAATCTTAGCTCGTTGTCTTCTCTTCATAAACCCCTGTATTTACACAATGTTACTGTCACTCCCACAATCAATAAAAATCTAATTTATGTACACCGGTCCACCAAAAATAACAAATGCACCATTGAACTTGACCTGTTTGGCTTTTTTTGTAAGAGATAGTTGACTTGTCATCTCCTCCTTTGATGTGATAGCATCGGTGATCTCTATCCTATCATCAGCACCTCCATTGCTCTCTTAACTTTCAGTCCCACCGCATGGCATCAACAGTTCAAAAACCCTGCTACTGATGTGCTTCATCATCTAGTTTCCGTCAATTCATTTCTTGTAATAAAGAGAAGTCACATTTTTTATGTCATGCTTGCCAACTTGGCAAACACGCTCGACTTCCATTATATGACTTGAAAACCATTGTTTCATTTTCTTTTGACATTGTTCACTCTAACTTGTAGACTTTATCGTGACTCTATCGGACACGAGTATTAGTGGTATTAAGTACTATGTTTTATTTCTAAACCATTATTTGTATTTCTTTGTGTTTACCCTTTATACGATGTGTTTGCCGAATTTACTTTATTCCGTACCTATGTGCACACTCAATTTAATCAAGTAATCTAATCCTTTCAATGTGACAACGAGGGGTGAATTTGTTAACACTTAAATGAAACACTTGTTTGATAGTAACGGCATTCACATCCGCTTCTATTGCCCTAAAACTTCTCAACGAAATGGCAAGTCTGAAAAGATGATACACAATATATAAATAATGTCATTCACACATTTTTCTTTCATGCCTACCTATCTCCTACTTACTAGGTTGAGGTTATTAACATGGCCAACACCTCCTTAATATCATACCATCCACTACCATTCAAAATGACATTCCTTTAACAAATTGCTTTACCTTACCCGTCCTCACTCTCACCATCACACCCTTGGTTGCTTGTACAATTCTCACCTTCAAACCTAATACAAACTTCAATCTCGCTCCACTCCATGGCCAACACCTCCTTAATTTGTCCATGACCCTCTTCACTCACCCACTTATCAATTCCTTGATATTGACATATGTTAGTTATGACTTAAAATTAGCGTTGTGATTGTAATTAGAATCAAATTAATAGGATAACTCAACATGGTGACAAAGGACACGACGTGAAGCCTACAATTCAAGGGTTTTGAATTTGGCAGGCACAAGGGGTGCACGTTGCGCACCAATGTTGCGCTTGGAGGTGAAATGTAGCAGATGTAGCACTTATCTACTTTCGTATGGTGCAGATTAAGGAGCACCTTATGTAAGACGTCTATGAATTAATTAGGGTGACGAATTGTTTTGGTGTTTGTCTTGTACGGGCTTGGGCCATTTAGCAATTAGGGTTTCTAGTAGCATATATATATATCGAAGCTAGGGTTCCATTATACGTGTGCAACATTGGATGAGATGTATACACTTTAAGTCAACAATAAAGAAGTCTGTGTTCTTGCTCGTGGACGTAGGTCATTTGTTGACCGAACCACGTTAAATCTTTGTGTGTTTATTGTTCTAGTTATTCACATTCTTCTAACATATTCTTGTTTAGGTTTAAAGTTCAAGATATCTGAAAAGTGGTATCGATCCTTTACGAGGAACCCTAACCCTATAGTTATTCGTCTTCTTTCCACTCCCCCGGCCAAGTCCCAAAGTGCCTCAACCTCTGACCCACCCCTGCCCTACTTACACTACTCTAGACACATCATCCCCTCCCTTAGTTGCTCTTACCCATCATATCCTATGGTTACTTGCTCTACAGTTGTTACTCACAAACCAATCTAAATACTTATCCTTTAACCTCCACTTTATCCCTTATTCCTCGCTCATACACCCAAGCTCTTCATTATCCTAATTGGTATACTGCTATGACCGAGGAATTTACTAATTTTTTAATAATATGACGTGGACTCTTGTTCCAAGCCCAACTAACGCTTACATTGTATGTTCTAAATGGCTCTTTAGGAATAAGTTCAATGCGGATGGATCTCTAAATAGGTACAAAGCTAGCCTCGTTGCCAACGGCCGCTACCAACAAGTGGGGATCGATTGTGTTGATACTCTTAGTCCAATTTTGAAACCAACTACCAACTTGAAGTCAAAAATGCATTCTTAATTAACTACTTGTCTAAGACAGGACCACCAGTGTTACAAACTCTAAACAGTAATGACTTCCAGCGTAATAAATGAAGTTTAAGGATTATGGGTGTAATAAGTGGCAAACCATAGAGATCATCAGTGTAATTTACTCTTCAAAATTTTGATCTCCACTCTTGCAATTGGTTCGTTGAGATTAATGTTGGATGTCTAATTGTCCATTTGATGGTCCCTAGGTGGGTGCGTGCTTGGAAATATGTGGTAGTTGAATTTACGAGGTCATCCAGAGTTGGATTTACTGGTTGTCGGAGTTTGAAAGTCATCATAATCTACAAAGATTACCGAAGATGGTCGAGTTAGGTTACCTAGATGATAACTTGCGATTGTAGATGACATTACATAAAGTGTAACATTTTAAATAAGTTTGGTGTATTACCTTAAAAAATTGGTTACATATAGTAATAATTAAAGATAAATTTCTTATATTTGTCTGCTATATAACGTATAAACTTTGAGTGATATAAAATCGAAAAAAGTCTCTCTAAAAGGTTTCTACTAAACTCTCTCCATCATTGGTAATCATATTTTGTATCTATATATCTTATATGTCGTTTTTACTTAATCATGCATATCATATCGATCACTCGTTACATGCATGGCACATATATAATATCAATGTCGACGTCCCACGATTACACCTTTATGCAAGGGCAGACCCAAGAATATTTTTAACTAGTTACATCATATAATGACAAAACAAAATTAATTAAAATTAAGGATGTTGTTCAGGTTATTTTTCGGGTTTCCTGTTAATCGCGTAAGATTAACGAGGTATCGGTTGTCGTTCTGGTATTTTAAGGCTAAAATTTAAAACAAAACACTAGTTAATGCTCTTTTCTTAGAAAATCTTTCCATTGTCTTAGTTTTGAACGAGTTATGGTGACATCTAAATAATGACTAGTAGCACTGCCTTGAAAAATAAAAAAATTTCACTACGCGGATAAAATTGACATGTGTCATGTGCCACCATCAGCCATAGGGCAGCCTGGGCAGGTCCGCCCTTACCTTTATGGTCAAATTTGATCTTAGAGAAATTAAATATGTTATATGCTTCTACTTTTTGTTCCTACTTCTTACTCCTACCCATCACAAGATGACATATGTTCTCCACTAATTCTCTTTCCTCATCGCATCCTTTGATTTTGACACTTGTCTTGATCAAGTGAGTATGAGGATAAGTAAGAACAAAAATTAGGAGGATATATAATTTCTCTTGATCTTATTTTATACACTAATTAATTAAGGCTGATTTTTTATTTTTTTCTTTTAAAAATAATAATCTGGTTGAGTTTTAATTAGCGCGTGACTGAATTTATTTTAGATGGAGCATAAATTAAACAGTGGGAAGTTATTTGTAAGCATTTAAAAGATGAAGCTGTGAATGTATATTTAGTCGATCTCTTTTAATTTATTGAAGATTGTATTAAAATAAAGGCAGGGAAGTTATGATTTGGGGAGGCATGATTGAATGACTTTCTAATAATAAATGTATGGTAGTGACCAAAAGATTTTGCATGGCAATTGATCATAACAAGCTAACAACCATTCATGGGTGCCTCATCTTCTTCTTATTCTTCTTCTATAATCATTATATATCTTACATTCATCCATTCACACAATTAATATTCATTTTCCCATCTTTATTACATCCTCCCCCCCCCCCCCCCCCCCCCCCCCCTCCCCCACCCCATGTTTACCCATTCAACAAACAAATCTTTATATTATTTCTTTCAACTTCAATCTTCTTAATTAAACTTCAAAAGCTCTTCAAGATACAAAATGTTCGAAACGAAACAATAGTTACGAATATGTCGTGCCTTACCCCAATGCCACTTGGAATACTGGATCCGGATTAAGTTCTTCGATAAAACTTTAAATATGGGTAATGGTACGTTGTTTGGTTCAAAGTTTAAAGAACTCAGCATTTTGTTTTGATCTTCGGGCTTGTATTTGGAATATGGTTGACCGGTTGTAAGGACCTTTGTACTTGTTTGTCTTAACTTTTGAAACTTCTATTAGTTAGATACTGGTTTGCTTTTAAAAAAGGAATTGAAACCAGTATCTTAAGAATTAGAGAAGCCGTTATCTTTTAAAAAAAAGTTACGCATATTAAGTTTTGTTTTTTACATCTATATGAAATTCAAACTAGAGAAAGCCTTGAGTTCACATCTTCATTTCTAATCAAGCATATGTAGTGATGTGAAAACTAGCCTATTTAATTACATCATTTATTATAAAGCCAGTTTAGTGTTGGGTCGTGGAGGGAAATGCCATTCACTAATATAGCGTCCTTTATGGGGTTATATGGTGAGGGGATTGACTTTAATTTTCACATGCTTTATATAGTTGGTTGTGTTGGAGTTTATGTGGTGAAACTTGAATGTTGTCAAGTTTTCTTTGTTCCACATAGGAGGAGAGAACAAAGTTTGGTTTGTTTATAAGGGATTTCCCTCCCTTACATTCAAACTAAATGGTGGGGGTCTAGTAGGGGACTCCTCCACACGCGTGCTGAGCCGTGAGCCGCGCGTGTAGGCTGCAGGTTGGCTATTTAAGTCACCTGCAGTCTCCACTTCTGCACATTACGAAAAATCACAGCTCCCTCTCTCTGCATCTTTGCGATTTCTGCCATCAATCTTCCATAGAAAACCAAGCTCTTTGCTGTGGAACTCGGTTTTGAGGCTGCATAAATCCTGGGTTATTACGTTTTTGAGGCTTGCAGCGATTAAGCAACGTAAACAACTGTAAGGGCAGGAATTTCTTCCGTGTAGTTTCCGAGGTGTCGATTTCTTCTTGCTCTACGAATCAGGTTGGTGTTAATTTCGTGTATTGCTTTAAATAGTCCGATAACGGGACACTCTCCTTCTACCTTTCTTTTACTGCTTTGATCGAGTAGGATCAATCAGTAGTTGGCAATCATTTGGTAACTATAAATAAAATCGGACTTATTATTGAGATACGAACAAACGGGTTGTTGTTAATATTATATTTGATATAATACGTTTGTTCATATCAGCTTATTTATATTTATTGTTAATCTGAAAATCGTATTTTCAACAATCTTAAAGGTGTTTATCTCAATAGTTTTATTAGTAAAACTATTTTTTCTTTGTTGAATCAGATTAACAACCACAAATGGACTCTGAATTGCCGTCTGCCAACTTCCGCCTGATGAATCAAGAATTCGTCAAACTTGACCGCTTTGATGGGCAAAACTACACCCGTTGGGTGGAGAAGGTCAAGTTCATGCTGATGGTCTTGAAACTTTACTACATTCTGGACCCAACTCTGCCTCCCATTCCTGGGAATCCCACTCCCGCGCAGGGGAGTGAACCGGATCAGAAAGTAATTTCTGATCTGGAAAAACAGAGGATGAGGAGGAAGGAGGATGAGGATCTGTGCCTGGGCACATCAAGAACTCACTCTCTGACCGCTTGTTCGATCTGTACGCGTAGGTTATAGATCCGAGGGACTTGGGAAAGCGCTAGAGTTGAAGTATAAGGCACATGAAGAAGGTACTAACAAGTATCCTGTGTCCAAATACCTAGACTTTCATATGGTTGACGACAAACCGATCTTGGAGCAAGTGCATGAGCTCCAAGTTCTAGTCAACAAGATGAATGCGCTTTCAATTGCCCTCCCAGAGCTCTTCCAAGTTGGAGCAATCATTGCGAAATTGCCACCTTGTTGGAAAATTTTTTCCAAACGCATGATGCACAAGTTTGAGGATTACAGCTTGGATGACCTGTTGAAGCACCTCCGTATTGAAGAGGAAACGCGCAACAGGGACAAGCGTAATAAGGCTAGTTCGAGTGTGCATCATGTTGCTCGAGGGTCTGGGGCTAAGAACAAGCATCCGTGGGGACAAAATAAGGGAAAGAATCTTGGGCCTAACAAGCCTAACTTCAAGAAACCGGCCAATCAGCAGAACAAGACCAACTTCGCCAAACAGCCGAAGAAGACTGGACCGTGTCATGTCTGTGGAGAGACTGGCCACTATGCAAGGGAGTGCAAAGATCGAAAGTCCGGGCCTGTTGCGAATTCGGTTGATGGTGGGGAAAATCTGGTAGCTAATGTGAACTTTGGAGAAATCTTCATGATTTCCTCAATGACCCGGGCAAGAGCGGCTCGGGGTTGGTTCGTGGACTCTGGGGCCACAATTCATGTTAGCGGATAGTGGGGTGACTTCCACACCTACACTCCGGCACCTCCGGGAACCCACGTGGTTTGCGCGGATGGTCATCGGGCTGAGGTGTTGGGTTTCGGCGACATAACGATGAGGTTTAAAAGGGGTCGCACGGTTACTCTCAGCAAGGTTCTTCATGTTCCTACTATCCCCAAAGGGCTTGTTTCTGCACACAAGTTTGACCAGGGCGGTTTCAAGATAGTGCTTGAAAATGGCCGCATTGAGATCAGCAAGAGTGGAATATATGTTGGAAAGGCAGTGTCTGTGGGGGGCATGTATCGTTTGAGTCTAGCTAGTGATAGTGAGGTTAATAATGTAATCGTTTCTGGTGTTGGTAGTAATGATGTAACTTCCAGTGTTGGAAGCAATGATGTAACCCAAGTTGATTATTCTGGTTATATTGTTTACTCTATTTCTTTATGGCATAAACGTTTAGCACACACAAATATCAAAAAATATTGAAAAAATGCAAACTAAAGGATTGTTAAAATTTGACAAAGAGGATTTTGGGAAATGTGAAACTTGTGTTAAATCAAAATTTACAAAGAAACCATTTCCTTCTGTTAAAAGAAATACATCATTACTTGAATTGATTCATACAGACATATGTGAACTTAATGGAATACTTACTCGAGGAGGAAGAAGATATTTCATCACATTTTGTGACGACTCGAGCCGATATTTATATGTTTATTTGCTGAGATCAAAAGATGAGGCTTTTGATTCATTTAAAATATATAAGGCAGAAGTCGAGAATCAAAAGGAGAAACGAATTAAAATTCTTCGTTCAGATAGAGGTGGAGAATACTTAACGAGAGAATTTGATGCTTTCTGCGAAGAGAATGGCATTAAACATGAACGAACCTCACCATTCACTCCCCAACAGAATGGTTTGGCTAAAAGAAAGAATAGAACCCTTGTTGAGATGGTCAACTGTATGTTGAACCAATCGGGTTTGCCAACTAATCTGTGGGGTGAGGCACTTCTAACGGCATGCCATGTCCACAATAGGATCACTAGTCGTGTGATTCCTACGAGTCCATATGAGTTGTGGAAAGGAAGAAAACCAAACATCGACTACATGAGAGTCTGGGGGTGTTTGGCTTACTACAGAACTCCTGATCCTAAGAGATCCAAACTGGGAGACAGAGCTATTAAGAGCATATTTGTTGGTTATGCAATTAATAGCAAAGCCTACAGACTTTTGGATAAAGAATCAAGTGTCATAGTGGAATCCAGAGATGTGGAATTCTTCGAAAACAAGTTTTCAAGAGATGATGAAAACTCGAACCCCACTTTAACTCCAAGTACTTCTCGAGATATTCCCGAATCTTCTAGATATGTAGAAGAGCCAAGGAGGAGTACTAGAGTTAGAAAAGAAAGAAATCTTGGAGATGATTTCTTGTCTTATCTGGTTGAAGGGACACAAAATAAAGTGACGAGACAGGTCATTTTCGCCATTAATTTGGAAGATGACCCTAAGACCTTTACTGAAGCCATGTCATCTAGAGATGCTCCTTTATGGAAGGAAGCATTCAATGATGAGATGGATTCAATCTTAGGTAATGGAACTTGGGAGTTAGCTGATCTTCCCAAGGGAAAGAAACCTATTGGATCCAAGTGGATATTTAAGAAGAAATACCACCCAGATGGATCCATATCTGCCTATAAAGCAAGATTAGTTGCTAAGGGATATAGGCAGAGAGAAGGTATCGATTATTTTGATACCTATGCTCCAGTTGCTAGGATCAGTTCTATTAGAACTCTTATAGCAATTTCTGCTTTGAAAGGATTGTACATTCATCAAATGGATGTGAAGACAGCCTTTC
The DNA here is from genome assembly GCA_038502395.1 of Dittrichia graveolens. NCBI lineage: Eukaryota > Viridiplantae > Streptophyta > Magnoliopsida > Asterales > Asteraceae > Dittrichia > Dittrichia graveolens. The sequence goes on from JARJIL010000003.1 coordinate 10,521,533, forward strand.
TTAATGGATACTTAAATGAGGAGATTTATTTGGAGCAACCCGAAGGGTTTGTGATTCCCGGACAGGAAAATAAAGTGTGTAGACTTATTAAATCCTTGTACGGGCTTAAGCAAGCTCCTAAACAGTGGCATGAGAGATTTGATACCGCTGTGACTGTTTTCGGATTTCAGCACAACGGTGCTGATAGATGCATTTATACTAAGTGCACATCTGACTACACAGTCGTCATTTTCCTATATGTTGATCATTAGCAATCACCTAGAAGGTATTTCTTAGACGAAGAAATATCTATCCTCGAACTTTAAGATGAAAGATCTTGGAGAAGTGGATACCATTCTTGGTATTAAGGTGAAACGAACAGGCAATCAGATTTCTCTAAGTCAGTCTCACTACATAGAGAAAATTCTGGCAAAGTTTCAAAATCTGAATATAAAGGAATTTAACACTCCTTTTGACTCAAGTGTGAAACTTAATGTGAACTCTGGTAGAGCGGCGGCTCAGCTGGAATATGCGAGTGCAATTGGTAGCATGATGTATGCTATGCATTGCACTCGACCTGACATTGCATTCGCTGTAAGCAAATTAAGTCAGTATACTGTCAACCCTGGTGTAGAACACTGGAAAGCAGTGAGCAGAGTGTTAGGGTACCTGAAAAGGACCTGTGCTCTGGAACTGACATACACGTCATCTTCGGGTATACTAGAAGGGTATTCCGATGCTAGTTGGATTTATCAGACTAGTGATTCAAAATCCACAAGTGGTTGGATTTTTACTTTAGCTGGAGGAGCTATTTCTTGGGCGAGCAAGAAACAGACGTGTATAGCTCACTCGACTATGGAAGCCGAGTTAATTGCTTTAGCTGCGGCTGGCAAAGAGGCAGAGTGGATTAGAGATCTACTTTTGGACATCCGTCTATGGGATGTTCCAATGCCTTATATTCCCATGTTTTGTGATAGTGAGGCCACACTGTCTAAAGTATACAATGCTGTGTATAATGGGAAGTCGAGACACGTAGGTCTCCGACACAATTTTGTGAGACAACTTCTTGATAATGGTACCATCAAAGTTGTCTTTGTCAAGTCGAGTAAGAACTTGGCAGATCCCCTCACCAAACCTCTGACGAGAGATTTGGTTAGAACTACCACGAGAGACATGGGTCTAAAACCACAATAGAATCGGTTAGTGATGGAAACCCAACTTGAATTTAGTGCTCCTATCTTTCAAGTTTAAAGGGTAACAACGAGTCAATTAACCGATAGAAGGTACTATCATTTCGATAGACTCATGTGTGGTAAATATAGTACGTCGTTACCGTGAATTAGGTTGAGTTCAATCTCTTAACAAAGTTTTGGAGGCATCTAAGCAACGAAGGTGTTGTAAAACTTTGCCTATATGACCTAAAGGTGGTGCCACCTTGAATGAAGATTAGTGGTTTATCTTCTAGAGGGTCATGAAAAGGATTTATAGCGCATGACCATAATAGCGCTCAGTGAAAACAGGAAGGTATTACGTGATATGTGCAGGTGGGCTAGAGTTATCATCAGGTTCTTGGTTTAAATCCATAGGATACCATTGAATCGATTTCTCTTTGCTCACTTGCATCAAACTAGGTTTAATCTTCGTGACACTTATGTGATATCACGTACGTGAATGACAGAAAACTTTCCAACATGGTGGGGGATTGTTGGAGTTTGTGGTGAAACTTGAATGTTGTCAAGTTTTCTTTATCTCACATAGGAGGAGAGAACAAAGTTTGATTTGTTTATAAGGGATTTCCCTCCCTTACATTCAAACTAAATGGTGGGGGTCTAGTAGGGGTCTCCCCCACACGCGCGCCGAGCCGTGAGCCGCGTGCCCGCGAGTGGCGCGTGTAGGCGTACTTTGCACTTCACTAATATAGCGTCCTTTATGGGGTTATATGTTGAGGGGATTGACTTTAATTTTCACATGCTTTATATAGTTGGTTGTGCCTATTTGGATTCCTTTTTTAGCCTAAGTTGACAACTGTAATGTGATGTATACAAGTGTATTACTTATATTGAAAACCATAATTAATTAATAAGTTAATTTTATAAATGGTCTTTTAACTAACCATGAATTCAAGTTTAGGCATTTATTCAAAACAATTGCATACTCTATCCTTTAACTACCATTTTGTTGCATGAACAGTCTTTTGTAACGGTTTCCTTTAATAAAGTTCGTTAACCTTGTTAAAATATCATTTTTACCCTTCATATTGCAAATAAAAAGACTAAACCACCCTTTTGATATTAAAATATTTTAAAAACCTAAAAGAAATCTAATATATAAAACCCTAATCATTCTTACTTCTATTCACTTACATATGCACCGACAGAGTCCTTGCCAGCGACTCCCTATGTCCACCACAGTCATGCACCACCACTAGACTTATACCATAGTCACCACCATCGTGTACCTCAGTTGGTGTAGATCTAAGATCAGTTTAACGACTCTCTCATGTTTGATCGATCTCTACCACCATCGTGTACCGTTACCGTCCGCAATCACCATCTCCATGACGACAATAGAGCCACCATCGTGCACCACCATGTTCGTCCTCCCTAGGGTGTGTGTGTGTTAAGACCTAACATCGATTTAGGGTTTTATGGGTTTCGAATTCTAGGTGTGTTTTAACCGTTTGGGGTTTGTTTTGGGTGGTGGGTTTTGATTTTGTAGTAGTGGTAGGCAGCGATTTTAGGATATCGTTGACAGGTGGCGGAGGTTGGTGGTTTCAATCATCTTCGTAAATTCTTCCCTATTTTCTTACCTCATAGTTCCTTTTCATTGATGCTAATTCTCATCCATAACCCTAAATCAATGGTGCTTGCTAAGAATTTAGGGTTTTGACGCTAGCAACACCGTATTGTTTGAGTTTGATGATGATTATGGATTGGTTTTCTTAAAGATCATCTTTTTAGATGTTGGGGTAAAACCGAGAATTTTAGCTTGTTGAATAGTTTCATATGATTCATGGTGGTGTTGACCGATTCTAAGCAAACCATTCAGTCTAGACGGTTTGCTAACTTTTGACAGTATTGGACGGTGGTGGTGTACGGTGGACGTGGTGGTGAATGGTGATGATGGGTGTTGGCGGGTTGGGTATAACTATAAACTTCTTGTTTAATTCATTTTAAGTATATACATACATAATTTTTTTTATTTTTAAACAGGATAAATACTATCTAACCTTTAAAATAAATACAAATTTAAAAAAAAAGTAAAAAGACCCAAATGCCCTTTTGTATACAGGACTTAACGGACTTTATTAACGAAAACTGTTACAAAAGACTATCCATAGAATAAAATGGTAGTTAAAGAATATAGTATCCAAGTTTTTTTTAAAAAGGGCTAAACTTGCACATTTCTAATATGTTAAAGGAGAGTGCCCAAATAAGAGTACCCATATTTTTAATCAAATATTTTTGTCCATGTTGCATGATTCTAAAAAAATGTTGCTGATTTTCGCCTACTCTTGCGTCTTGCTATTCATGATCGATGTAAGGGAATATTTGGAAAAGTCATTGGTGTTTAGATTTATTTGAGTGATAGAATTTTCTTTAAAAAAAGTTATAGCTATTTAAATAGGAAAAAGAGACGAAATAACTAGAGAGAAAGAGAGGGGTCTTTATCGCCCTACCTTTTGATCAGCTTTCAGAGCAAAGGATATAGTTACACCACAAGTTTCATGTTAACTCTATTATATCACATATACTTCACTTTTTTTATATTGTACCTCAACCTAGGTCATATCAACCATTCTTGCGTATTACACGCTTTAAACTTTTCTTTAAATTAAAAATAATTTTTATTACGTTTCTCTCTCCTATCTGCTCATCGCGCGCACACACACACTCCTTCTTTCCCTCCTCAGCGTGTCTTGCTCTCTCTTGCGGCATGGGTATGCCGAGAATGACTTTGCTTAGTCGGTACCAAATTTAAGAGGTAGTGTTCTCTGACTGTATCTCATGTCATCCTAGAGGTGGCTCATGGTTGCTTTCGCCCATTACACATGGCCTAAGCAAGTATATAATGTAAACCATATTTAAGCGATAAAGTATTGGACCATAAATTCCTGACAACTCCTTGGCCACTAAGTTGTTGACTTATGTAACCTATATATGCCAGACAAGTAGGGACGGGCTAGGATTTTAATATATGCAGACTTCCTTAATCATAACACCAATGATACTCATATTATACAAACGGCGTAAAAAAATTAATTAATTGTAGGATAAATAAATATATAGTGAAAGTTCGTTTAAAGACAAGAAATTATATGTTAAAATAATTGCTTATGCTTTGACAAAATCAATCTTTAATTTTTCTCACAATCACTTGTTTGATTTTTCATTAATTAACCTGCTAGTAACAAAATATTAACTAAAACAATATTTCGGATCTTAAAAATAAAGTAATAATAGTTTAATTCAATAACATTGACTCATGATTGATGATTCAATAACAAAAAAAATGTTAATTACAAACTCAATGAGCATTACTCACAATTCCAAAAACATAAAATTGTTTATTATAAGAAATTTTATAGTTCCAATTATGAACTTAAATAGTGAAATAGATTACTTATATGTGAACTGCAAACCCGCGTGAACAACTTTCTAGACTTTTTGATGGTTTGATGTCGTCTCATTTCTGTTTTGATAAACTCAAAAATAACATTTGCATTCAAATCAAAACGATGCAAATACAAAATCGCCAAAACAAAAAATATATCAATGAACATGTTGGTGGTGGATTAAAATATCATGAAAGACGTATTGTAACATCCAGAGTTTGGGCCTAGTATTTATTTAGGCTTTGGTAAGTTTATATGTGGTTTTTATTTGATATGTTCATTTAATTATATTTCTAATTAAGTGTTACTTACATGTTAATTAGTATATATATATGTACGGATATATATTTGTTTGTATGTGTTCATGATTTTGGAAATAAGGGAGATTGACACCTCCTGCTTATGTTTTCAATAAGCATATACGTGGGTATTGTGGTATACACCTCCACATTGAAATCTGCTAAAGTGTGTTGTGTGTGAAAAACCGAGAGAGAAAAAGAAGAACAAGAATCGGATTTGGGTTATTAAGGCTTTTGGATTCAAGTTTAGATTGGTAAACTTCTTCTATATGTTTATATGATTGATTCATATATTCATATTATGGTTTTGATTAACAACATGCTGGGTTTTTGTATATGAACACTGTGTATGAACATGATGCAAACTTATGGGTTTGATTGATTTGGTTATGTTCTTGGGTGTTATGGTGTTTATGATACATGATAGCATGTTTAATCTTGTTTGGACATGTTTTTGACAAGCTTTTATATGAATTTATTAAGTTGCAAATATGATCCATGAAGTATTGAAGTTAGCGGATTGTTGAATGAAGAAGACGATGTGGAATCCGAAAGATTCCAACATTATGAAATCCCGATACTTGAAATTCGACAGGGAGGGTTCCTACAAGTTAATGGTGAAATCCGACATGTTGAATTCCGATAGCTTTGAATCCGATAAGAAATCCAATGCTGGATTCCTACAAGTTAAATTCCGACGGTTAAAGCGGATTTCCTTAAATCCGACATTGAGGTATCGGATTTCTCTAAATCCGATGATTATGGCGGATTTCTACAAATCCGATGGTTGTATCGGATTTCCTTTGAAATCCGATAGTTTTGGTTGTGTGTTGATTATTTGATGCTATGTGCTAAGTGTTCATGCATATGCGAATCTAACATGATATGTTTGATTTAAAGATGATATAAATGTATGTCTGATATATATATTTATGAATCAGATACTGATGTTTGGTTGCTGTGTTCTCAGGAACAGACAACGCTCAGTAAAATTAGATCACTGAGTGGAGAAGCTGAGAACTTGAGGTGAGTGGATGTTTACTCACAGATGATGTTAGTTGTAACTGGTTTGGTTGCAACTGTTTATGGTTTGACGCGTGGATAGATTGTATATCTGATAATTGATTAACTGGTTGATTGTTAATTAATTGTTGCGTCAGTGATATGTATACATGATTTGGGAAGTCAGTTTCTGCTGGGCCATGGGCTGGGTTTGTTTGCTATCGGCTAATCAGTACTGGGATCTTTTGATGCATTTGTTGCAACTTAAGGTAATACTGTGTGAGAATAGCAAATGAACTATCGGTAAACCTTTGCTTTGGCCGGCATTGGTTGTAGGTTCCTGCAGAACCGCCGGTCTTCCCGGGACACGATTATCTGTTATTTGTTGTTGTTGATATCATGCGGTTCTGGCTGATATATCTGTTGTGGCTTTACTCCATTCACTTAGTTTTGTGATAATCCCCCACCTCTCACTCTTTTTATGGGTTTTGGTAAGTCAGCAGCTCGGCTGAGAGTGGTTAGCTTGGGGAGTAATCACCTAGGCCTTTGATGTGTTATTTGTGACGAGCCGTGATTTTGTAATACTGATATTTAAACTGGATGGTTTTGTAAACTGTGGTTTATGTACAGTTGTAAATACTTTTAGTATTTAAATCGCTTCCGCAGTGTTGTTTAAAATGAAAAAAAATTTTGGGTTGAAAATACGGTGTTACACGTATCGAAAAGAAAGAATAAAATATGGAAACCCTCAAATGTAGAATGTCGATTTAGCCTTCATCATTTCTTTTATTGTTGTACTAGTCTCCTATTTCTAATCAGGAGTGGCTTAATAGAAAGTAACATGATTTGAACTTATAAAATAAAAGAATTTTGAGCTAATTAGAGGGGCCTAACACGCTTCAGCCCCCATGAGGGCTATCTCCACGTTACATACGAGGGCCTCAATATGTGTCATGTCGATGTCCGAAACTAAAGAATTAAGTTAAATATTTAAATTTTACTATATTTATGGTATGCCATTCAATTTTTTTTGAAAGGCAAACTAATATTAATGAATTATGAACCAAAACTACATACATACAAGACTAGGACTTAAAAAAAAGATATTCCACTCCACAAGTTATGGAAATAGAATATCTGTATAAGTCCTTCACTAACTGTGAGCGTGTGTCCGTGAAGTCCAAATGTTACAAAAAATGGAGTTGTTAGCCATTGTTGCCAATCTAATCTATTCCCTTGTCTTGCACGCCCTCTCAACCAATGAAATAACAACAGCTTCGTGTCGAATAAAATATTTTCCACCCGAGACCTTTCCTTTGAAAATACTATTGCATTTCGATCCTTCCATATTAAGTAGGCTACCGATCTCAACACTAGAACTCAGATTGTAATGGCTTCCTTACTAAATATTGATTGCACTAGTGTAGACATTTCACTAAACGAATTTCCACCCGAGAAGTTGATGCCCCACCAGTTATGGACTTGCGACCAGAGTGTCCTGACTATATTACAAGACAAAATCGCGTGCTCCACTGATTCGACGTAATCTTCACATCTTGGGCATAGGATTGAGTCCATATCCACCCCTCTAATATCTAGATTGGCTCTCACCGGCAGTCTTTTACGTTCTACCCGCCAACTAAAAACACACACCTTTTTTTGGAATCAGATTTGACAGAAGGTCGATTGCTGGGGAGGTACACTTGCCATTTGTAATTCCTCAAATAAATCTCTTAACAATTTTACCGAAAACTTGTTGTCGTTGCTTAGCATCCATGATCTGCAATCCTCTTTGTCTATTTGAAGCGTATATGAATTGATCAGATTTAGTAGATTATTACGTTCCTCCGCAACTCTTCCTCTAAAAGTCTCTGCCGCTCCAAGGTCCCAACACCACTTGGAATCTTGCCAAAAGCCCATCCGACTCACCTTTTTGTCCACATGACCCAATTTATTGAATACTCTCGGAAACTTTTATATAATAGGTGAAATATCCTTCTACTATTAATTTCTTGTTAACCACAAAATCAACACAAGTGTCAAAATCATGAAGGAGGTGATGAAAGAGAATAATTGGATTTCACATATTATCTTATGATGGGTACGAAGATAAAGTAAAAATAAATAGAAGAATGTGTCATTTTTCACTTTACATTAGTAAAAAATGTTTATCTTTTCATATTATAAACTTGTTTTCTTAATAATCATACACACCCTTCCTTCCAGTTTTATGTAAGGTTGACAATTCCTGGGTCGACCAGAAACCCGACCTGATCCGACACAAAAAAGAGACACGAACCCGAAACGGGTCAAAAGCGAATTGACACGAAATCGATACGAAAATAAATGGGCCGGGTTAGGGTCAACCCGCCAACTCGAAAATGACCCGTTTATAAGTAAAACTATAACATTTTAAATTTTTCTTTAATACTTGAAATTTAAATTTGAAAAGAAGATTATGAATTCAAATAAGAGAGTGACATTTTAGGACAATAAAGCCCGCCAAAAAAAAGTAAAAAACTCTTAAACGTTAAAAACTCAAAATAAACAATAAAAGATTTATAGTTAAAACAATAGTACATTATTTTAGTATTTGTTATTTTCACTATATGATTTTGATACTTTTACATTTGATTATTTGATAGGTGATACTTTAGTATTTTGGATCAATTCATAATTATATTTAATGATGAACAATCTTATATTATTCGGTTGCTCAATGACATTATTTATTCTTATAGAATAGTAATACATCTTAGTTTTTATTATATTCATTTGTATAAGAGAATAAAAAAGTAAAATCAAAATTTCATCAAACTGAAATAAATACCAAATTTAAAGTTCGAATACAACGGAAACGAACATTGATTATTAAAGTTATAATATAAATGAAAATCATTTTCGCAATTTGTGCCGAACGCTGGAAAACAAACATAGAATATGAAATATTGATAAAGAAAATCGTAGTTGAAACGGAAAACCGTATTCGAAAATCGTACCCGAAAACTGTATTAAAAAATCGTACCCGAAAACTGTATTAAAAAATCGTACCCGAAAACCGAAAAAAGTCTCGTTGATGACATTTGGCCTAAATGGGTCGACCCGAAGGTCGACACGAAAAAAACTTACATGACCCGAACTTGACACGAAAATAAATAGGTCGAAATTGGGTCGACACGAAACTGACCCGAACGACACGAACCCGACCCGAATTAACAGCCTTAATTTTATGTAATTGATACTATATTTTTAATGGACAACCTATTATATATTATTATTGAGGGTTGGTAGATAAAGATATATAGAGTTTTAACCGTTAGTATAATATATTTTTTAATGGATAATTTACATTAATTTTAATACTTGTATTGTTGACGATAAGTAGGAGGAAATAGTAAAAGAATATATCACCTATCAATTTTATAATTTTGAAATTCTTTTTTCCAACTTTAGAATCAACCGACTTTAGATCCGGATATATGGGCAAATAATATTTTGTTCCTCCTCCACCTCCATATAAGCCCAAAGGCAGCTGCACCAACACCTTGAAAAATATTGACCTTAATTATAAAGAGTTAGGAGTTTCCTTTGAAAAGCTTTTTGGATGGCAACAAGTTTTGTGACTGTGAATACGTACGTACACTATTTGGCTCTAATCCGGCCGTTTCCAAGTATATATCCAAGTTTGACTTTTTGAAGTTTGATGATTAAAAAACAAAAGTAAGTAGCTAGATTAGAAAACTCCTCCACGCATCACCCTCTCATGTTTGATCCATCTCCACTACTCCCTGATCGAACCTTTGCCAACCAACCACCATTCACCAACGCCTCTTGATCCATCTTTAATGAAAGCAATCCATCTCCATCTCCATCTCCAAAGCGAAGAGATCGATTGACCAGGTTATTTAAGTTTTAACGCAACGCCACCTGCTAGAGATCGAGGGATCGAGTTCGCATTAAGTATTTGATTGTAGAACCTTGAGTTCGTTTTCTGTTTTTACTTTTTGGGTGCTGCAAAGGAATTTTAACCAAGTCAGAAGCGATTGAAGATGTTTCTTTTAATGCTAGATCCCTAAGTTGTTTTCAATATAAACTAGTGAACTTTAGTTTAAATACCGTAGATGTATAAATACAAGGATATGTTAACATCATGCCAACGCTAAATAGAGATCACCCGGTTTATTTAAGTTGATGTGTTAACGTGAAATCTATGTGATCCTGGTGTTACAACAGATGCGTTAACTGTCATATAATTCTGATAGAGTCATGTCAAAATGAGGTTGAATGCAGTTTACAAATGCATGATGATCATGATGAATTTGACTATCATGAGGGGGAGAATCAAGTTTAAGAAAAATAACTCATTTGATTTTGAAAAAAAAATCATGAAAATTACAAGAGAAGGCAAAGTTGATTTTGAGAAAGTTAATCAAAAGTGTACAACCGAAGATATAATAATTCGTATGTTGAGAAGGATATCAAATCAAGGTGGAGCTAATACGTCAAGTGCAAATGTTTTAAAATTTCAGCCGTTTCTTACATTTTAAGGAGATGAAATACTTATTTCCTGAAAAGATGAAACAAGAACGGTTGACAAAGTTTCAGAGAAAAGAAGACATATGTTTACAAAATTGAGAGGGAGCAAGTATTTAAAAATCAGTTTTAAAGAACAAAATTTAGAAATTGCTGAAACAGGCAAACAACAGACTACCTTCTCAAAAGTTTGTTATAATGCTTAAGATCAAGTGCTCCCGTGAAAACAAATGATATGATCATGGTTGCATATTCTAATAAGCCCGAGGTTTCTACTGCAAATTTTGATAACAACATAATCAGTAAAGAAGAGTCTTTGAAGATTGAAGACTCAAAACTTTAAAGAACAATCTCCTAGCGTTGTTGAATGTAAAAAGAAAATGAATCTTTGCATATTGTAAATAGGAAAATGTTTTGATGCTTTAGTAGATAATCATTATTATTATGCTTAATTGTAAAATTGAACACAAAGAAGGAAAATGTTAAGCCCTAAGTTGTGTTCAATATATTTTAGTAAAATTTAATTTACATATGACATTATTGATAGTATAGGATATTTTGTGTAAATACCGTAGAGGTATAAATACAAGTTTCCAAACATACTCATTTAAGGTTTTCTTTTAACTTTGTTAACAAACACCAATTTTCAATTATTTTTCTCTCACTAGTCTTTATCTATCCATAACTCACATTCATCTCTCTCAACTCGAACTCAAACGTCACACTTATCTCTCTATACACTCCATCTTTAAATATCTATCCATGACAAGCACCGGCCACTGCTGACGATGACACATGCCTAGTTGTCGAAGTAGATTTGGGTTTAGGTCTCGATCCGAAGCAAATATGTGATTTGGATTTGGGTCTCAGTCGAAGCAAATTGTAGTTTTCAAAATACGAAGGTGCTCCATGATTTGAAGCATGCCTTGGTATTCGAAATATATATGAAAGCCTTGGTATTGTTGGTATTCGTGGTTTCAAATGGTCTAATGTTCCAAAGTGTGTTTAGACTTCGATTTTAGGGTTTGAAGAGATTAATCAAGAAGGGGTATTGGATTTTTTTTAAGAAGCTTTCATTTCATTTAGCCAATGAATAGTTTCTTCAGATATGGAAATCATTTAACATTTAACACATGCATCTAATCGGTTTTTTAGTTTTGAAAATTATATTTCAAAAATCAGATTTTGGGTTCTTGGGTTTTGTTAATCATTGGGAGATAATGAGTTCATCTGGTTTGATGTCTTGCATTGGATGATGATCAAGATGAATATCGTAGGGATATGATGAATTCAATATATTGCAATTTTTTTATTTTTGTCCATCTCCTTGAACATTGATTAGAAAGAGTGATTTAAAAACTCCGCCATTGCATACTAGGGTTTTACTTGCCACTTGTGCTTGTTTTCTGTGGTGGGAGTGGTGGTAAAATTTTAGAGAGAGTGGTGGTGGTGCTTGTAAGATCTAGCACAAGATTTTAGAGAGAGAATTAGAGAAAGGAAGAAAGGGATGGGAGAGAGAATAGGTGATAAAAAGAAGAAATTCAAAAATTGTGTTTGGTAAGAAAACCTTTGAATTATTATGTTTGGAAACAATCATAGTAGTCAAAGGTTATTTGGTAACAAAGATAAAATGAAAAAAAGGACAATTACTCTTTGACTAACGAATAAAGTCAACAATAGTAAGTATAAAGGATAAAAAATGAAACAAATTGACAAATGCAATGACTTTTTTCGTAATTTTTAAAGTTAAATGACTAAAAGTAAAATTCAGTAACAAGGACATGAACCATTTATATAATTAAGTCTATATTTTATGCCAATTTCAAAATTTCAAAATAATCATGGTACGTGTTAGGATTTGTGCGAGACACTTAAGATACGATTGAGCATAACCTTAGGATGGCTTAACAACGGATGGTTTATCTGATTGAAGAAGAAACGTGAATACAAAGATAAATAAATACAGATTATATAAGCCTAACTAAAAGAGGAGAATACATAAACAACCACCTACTACGATAAAGTACAAAAATAACCCCTAAGGGAATACGTACGTTAATATTCCACTTAAACTAAAGCAGAGAAGAATGATCCATCTTGAGTTTGGATACAAGGAACTTATAAAGACTAGGCAAATGTGTCTTCGTAAAGATATCTGGTTGATTAGTTGAGGTGATCGGAAGAAGATGAACAGTTTTGCAGACCACATGTTGATGAAGAAAATGATAGTCATTCTCAATATGCTTCGTTCGTACATGGAGAACATCATTATTGGGAATCCGAATAGCGCTGTTGTTATCACAACATAGGGAGGTGGGAGAAGTTTGTAAAGCGCTTATGTCGGGCAAAAAGCCAAAGAAGTTCTTGAGTTGCATCGGCAAGAGCTCGATATTTGGCTTCTATACTTGAATGAGCCGTTAGAGACAGTTTCTTACTAATCCAGGATATGAGATAATCCTCACGAAAGACAATAACTCGTAGTAGAATGTCGGCCAATCAAGTCACCACCCAGTCTGCATCATATAAGTCCTTTAAAACTAGGTATGAGTTGGAAAAAAAATGAAGTCCATGAAACATAGTACGCTTGAGGTACCAAAGAATCCGAAGGACAACAACATAGTGATTAGAATGAGGAGCAGTTATAAACTTACTAATTATGTGAACTTCATACATAAGGAAAGGACGCGTAAACATAAGATAAACCAACGATCCAACCAACTGTCTATAAGCACTATGGCCATTGAGGGGGCTACCACTCTTTAGACTTAAGAAGTTATTGCACTCAAAAGGAGTGGATACCACATTGGCATCCATTAGACCTGATTAAGATAGAAGATCAATAATGTTTTATTCTTGACATAAGTAAACTCTAGAAATATCTAAGAGAACTTCATGACCAAGAAAGTAGTGCAAATTCTCGAGATCTTTCATTTCAAAGGAGGAGCTAAGAGACTATTCCGGATTTGAAATACCTACACTGTCGCTGCTAGTAATAATCATACAGGAAAAGAAGGATGGTACCAGTGGTTCTAGTAAAAAATCCTAAGTCATAGGAGCTAGATTTAAACCCCAAAGAAAGGACATGGTGCTGAACTTTTCGAACCAAGCACGAGGAGCCGCTTGACAAGTCCCTAGAGGCAGACCCATGTAATCAGGCCTTGTAATGATGTATGGTAGACCGCTTTATGCTAACTCATCTTATCGGTTAGTGTGTTGGTATCTCCTAGTCCGAGGATGAGTAAGCATAGATGGCCACCTAATAATAGATAGTCTCAGTTAGACATGTAACACACCTCAATGTGATAGAATAACATTATGTGTCAAACCATGTGTTGATGTTATAAAAGTCTTTTGAAGACCCGGTGAACGTGTTACGAGTAAGACTGTACTCACTAGCTTGCGAAGCTAACCCCCCAATGTTCTGTTCCCTGTCTAGGTGGCAACTAATGCGTGGTGAGTTGGGCTACTTATGTGATGGTTTTCGTACGGAACGCTTGATGTTGTTTTGGTATTGAGTGAAGTTTTAATCACCTTGATACCCCAAGTTTAAGGTGACATTTCAAAATACAATGAATTCACTATGAAGCTAAATTATCTCTGATAAAAAGTTTTTGAAAAGTTTTAAGTGGTTGTGAAAATCAAGATGTTACAAAATAATATATATATATATATATATATATATATATTCAGAACTAAAATCAAATTGAAACTAATGCTGAATTTGAAGTTAAAATCAAAATGAACGTGAATTTTAAGGGATGTATTGAAACAAAAATCGTATTTGAAATTCAAATCCAAACAAACAAGGAATTAAAAAGACGACAATAGGCCGTATTCCCAACCAAAAAGTAGCCGTCGAATACATTTGGCCGAAAACAAGTGAATATAAAACACAACATGAAAAAACTGACACGACTCAAATCTAACATGAACATAAATAAGTCAACACAAAATTAATATAACACAAGCATGATAACCCAATATTGACCCCAACTAACATTCGTATTAAAAAATACATGTAAAAAATATATCTATAAGAAATAAAATAAGGAATTATTAACAAGTAATGATGCGTTTACTATGTATGGTTTAAGGTTTAATACATGCGTAGACGACGTCCTTAATTTCATTAATTATACTTTATAACTTTGTTTGATATTGTGGTTATAAAAAGCCTAAAAAAGAAATAAGAAAATCCTCCATTGACATAGAGCCCCAACCCAAACTCCATTTTCATTTTTTAATTAATTATTGAGGTAAATTTTCATCATTTCACATAATAATTACCAACCCATGCAAAGGGTAATGATGGGATTTCATTATTACTGCTGCCCTTAAGTGCATTTAACCCTACACGTGACCCCTATGTTTCGTAATAAAAGCCCCTCCCTGAACTTCTTTAATCCCTTTTCCAAATTTTCAATATTATTATTATTATTATTATTATTATTATTATTATTATTATTATTATTCTTTTATGACATTGCTTTTAATCTAAAATGTTTTTAAAATGCCCTATAATTAATTAGCTCCTAGTCAAGTCTTAAATGGGACAAGAGTAAAAGCTAGCGTCTGTATATATATATTTAGTGTTAAAAAGAAAATTTGCTTTTAAATATTTATATAATAATTAATAATGATTTGGATAACTCATCCTAGCTATGAGTTTCTATTAACCGGTCATATGGGTAATATGAGATGACAAATCACATAACCTACGACTAATATATGTCACTTTTAATTCTTGCATGTTAAATCCTAAAAATTTCAAAGCTTTTAGTTTTAATTATTTGGATTTGAAATCTCATCATTCGTTTGGTTTGATTTAGAAACATTTCTTAGATTCAAATAACAAACCCTTAAATTATCGGTCGTGAATTGTCAACATTGAGGTGACCAAAGGTGGAGGCGGCATTTGGCGCTAGGTGGGCGGAGATGGAGGTAGTAGCGTAGGCGGAGGTGGAGGCAGTGAAGGTGGGATATAGCCTGAGGTGGAGGCGGGGTGGTGGTGTGACAGAGCTGGAGACCGCGGTAGTGGTGAGGTGGCCAAAGGTAGAGGCGGTGACATTGACATTGTAGCCCATTAAAATGTGTCATCGCTGAGGTAGATGATCGACAGTGAAGGTTTTAGTGGACAAAGAAGGTGAAAGCCGATGGTGCTTGTGGTCGATGGGTGGCGGCCCAGTGAGGTTGACGATGAGGGCAACCGTCGTTGGTGAAAGCGGTGGTTGATGGTGAGTTGTGAAGGTGGGCATGTGGAATGTCTATCAAACGTAAAAAGATTTACCCGAAAAATAAGACTTTTTTAAAACTAAACTTAGTCTTAAGATTTTAAATTCATATACCAAACATACCCTAATTCTTTACTACAAAATATCGTTTGTCAAACTATCAAACTAAATAATTAATAACTTTCTCCTATCTATAGTTTTAAACTTGTATTTATTTTCTAAAAAACAAAATAAGTTTTTTTCAATGAAAAAATAAAAGCCCAATAGGCCTCAAAAGTTGAGACCATTACCGAAAATGCATCCCCTACAAACTTCATACCAAATTATTAAACAAAAGACATCATCCACCAAACTCGTAATTAACCACATTTTTTCTTAAAATATATATATATATATATATATATATATATATATATATATATATATATATATATATATATATATATATACATTTCGGTTGCTCTAATTACTTTGATTTTTATAGTTACTTTGTATTAGGAGTGTAATATAACTACTAATTAATAACTCGTAATATTAATTTAATTATCCCGTAGATATGTAATTATGAGTTTCAAACTCCACATACACGACAGCCTACATAAGAAAAAACTAAAAACAACAGGAAGGAAAATAAACACACTCAGCACAACGATTTATAAAAAGGTATTACTATTTGGATCCTCTCTTTCTTATATACTAGACATGTCATATCAATTATTTCAGTTTCTAATACAGATCATACACTCACCTACGTCATATCAACATGGTCAAATTAGACTAACAAGGGGTTCCAAATGGATGATACTATTTAGACTCCTCCCTCTCACATCAATCAATTACAATTTCCAATACATGTCATATACTAATATACCTTACATTAATAGGGTCAAATTAGACTATTAAGGGGATCTAAATAGTTTCACATTTACAAAATCGATAGATTTCATCCTAATATTAAAAACCAAAA
Organism: Dittrichia graveolens; assembly: GCA_038502395.1. NCBI lineage: Eukaryota > Viridiplantae > Streptophyta > Magnoliopsida > Asterales > Asteraceae > Dittrichia > Dittrichia graveolens. The sequence continues at coordinate 10,538,159 of JARJIL010000003.1, forward strand.
GATAATTATAGACTTTAATTTGACTCGACACCGCAGCCACCTTAATTATTCGATGCATGAATCGGGAAAGCTTTTCCATTGCTGAGATTCCAAACAAACTAGAAGTACGTATATAGGAATGATAACGGGACGGGGATTGGTCCCTCTGTCCGCGTCCCCTTTAAGAAAACCGTTCTCGTCACCGCTTTAAAAACTGTGAGGATTTAAACGGAGATCCATGTAGGGTAACCGGGAAAAACCGCCGGGAAATGGGTATCCCTGTTGAATATAAACGGATAATTTTTATTGCGGAGATACCGTTAAAGCAAAACTGTGATTTTTCATCAAGATTTTGCCACGAGTTTTAGAAAACCATTATACGAAATTATACAACATTATCGAATACAAACATACCTGAACCGAAACTAAAGTCTTAAAGAGTCAAAATGTGTCCAAAATATCAAAACCAAACAATCCAAATAAAGATAATGATTAAAATCGGGTAATCGGGGCGGGAATCATCAAACCCGTCTCCGAACCCATCTCTTTTATGTCGGTTTTCGGTTTTTCTCGTAGGTTTCAGTTTTTTGGCCATCCCTATACGTATAAATGATTCCTAAGAAAGCCAGGTTTAGAAGGTTGGGACAATCAAAGAATTGAGCAACACACTGAATTTGGGACGAATCTACACCCCACGTACGTACCAACCGCATAAGTCTTGTAAAATATGTCTTGAAACTCAGTAGTCTTTAACCAAATGCTCCTCGTCTTCTACTCCATCATGGCAAAGAAACAAGATAACGAAAGAGTGGACAGGCTACGCAAAAGCAGGTTCCTTTTTGTGGGCAACGTCTTGTGAAGAATTCCCCAAGCCAACACATTCATCATCGCATGTAATTAATGCTAAATATTGTCCATTTTTTTATATTTTGTATCGGTACTACATACAGCAACCTCTTTAAATTTTTAGTGCAACCACACGTAATGATAACGGTCCGATTTTAGTTGTTTAACCAAATTAAATGATTTAAACCCAATGACTTTGGTTTGTTGTTTAAAATTTTAAGCAACTAAACCCCGTTCCGGATATTTGTTTTTTAAGTTCTCATGTCTCTTGTCCGGTAGCTATAGATCAAGCTTAAAACCAACTTGATTTCATAAGTACATGCATGTTTGATAGTTATCTTTTAACGCACAAGAAAGAGGTTTGGCTAAAAATACGTTAATTTATTGATACTTGATGATTTATTTATGTACAATTACGCCATGTTCTTGAGTTTTTTTAGAGAGGTAAAGGAAATGATTACTAAGGAACCTTTTAAAAGCTGTGTTCTTGAGTTTTTAGTAGGAAGGAAAAGAGAGGGTTTGGAGGAATACATTTTTCATCTTTCCCTCTCTATTATCCGCCCAAATTTGGGCTGATTAGGAAGGAAAGCAACCAAAATTACTAGCTTACCCTTGCCTGTTCATCTTCTTTATCGCCTCATATTTGCTCCGGATACCATGCTCCTTCACCATCGTTTTCTTTTCACCATATATTTTCCTCACTTGCTCCTTCCATCACCTGCGATTTTCCTCATCTGCATCTCCGGTACATGCAATTTTCCTCATCTAATTCACGACAGGTGAGTTTTTTTCCTGATCGCTACTGCAATTTCATCTCTAAGCTGTGATGTTTTCTCTTTTGTTTCTATCTGATTATAGATTTCCTTCATACATGCTATCTAAAGTTCATTTTATAGCTTCAATCGGTGACCACATGTTAGTTTTCTTTTTATTTTTCATCCTAAAAATGCTATGAATTAAGGAAATCACATACATTGCTGATTATTAAAATAGGAAGTGAATTACTACAATTGCCAATTGATTTTGGAGCTCTAAGCCTCTATTTTAACATGTCATTTATGTTGGTTTTAGAGTAGCAAGTATCGTTGGTAATTTAACATAGTTATTTTTGTTTTTTTAGTATTGTAGGTAATTTATATATGATATTTGTTACCATATATGGAATATGATTACAGCAAACATGAGTAGAATGTGAGAACAAATTGAATAAATTAATTAAAGAAGATTTAAAAAGTAGGTTTCCTTTATTTCTTCTATATACTAACTAATGATGATGGCAAAATCATAAAAATAACATTTTCCTTTTATTTTCTTTTCTTTTCAACTTAAGAATATAGTTTTCATTCGATTTTCTTTTCACTCCTTTCATCTCAAGAACACACATAATTAAAGAAGTTCCCTCCCTTTTCATTCCCTTTCTTTTGCTTTCCTCCCCTCTTTTTTTTTTTAAACTTGAGAACAAGACCTTAGTTTTATATGTTGAAATTTTTTAAGTTTCTAAGGTTTGGAATTATGGTTTAGTCAAATGCGATCAAATTAATTTGGTTTACTAAATAGGCTTCTGATAAAGTTCGTAAGTGAGGAGAATTGTTTCTTTCTATTGATCAGGAAAGAAAGAAGCATTAAGCGAGGGTTTATGCGAAAAGGGGATTTATTTGCGAAAAGTGCAACAAACAATCCTAGCCTCTTATTTGATTTTGATTTAATGGTTTAGATTAATCTTATTCTTTGTTTTTTTTTAATTCAAAAGGGTAATATAGTAAACAATATTTTTTTCTCTATGAAATTTATTTCTCACTCTTATTTTTCTCTCTCCTACATATTTAAACAAAATAAATTAGAAATAATTTAATAGTAAATTAATAAATTTACGGTATTCAACGATAAATACAACAAAAAGTTTACGAGTTTTTAGTTATTAAATATATATATAGTCTTCAATACACAGGTAAAGATAGAATGAGTATATATAGCTGATGATAGATTGATAGAGAACAAAAATGAAAAAAATAAATAGATTTTTATCACTCCTTTTGAAGTTGGAGTGTAAAGATGGAAATAGGGGAGAAATAAAAATAGGGAGAAATAAAAAGTGTGAAGAAGTGGAATTGATTCTCTTTTAGGTATTATCAAAGAAATGGTGGCTTAGGTTGTCAGACGGCGGTGGCCACCTCGCCGGACGTCGATGATGAGTAAAACGCCGGAAACACAGCGTAATCGGACATCGTCGATGATGAGTAGACATCGGCTACCATTTCTTTCTATTTTTCCACAATTTGAAGAGGAACGAAAATACAAAGGAAGAGGAGAAATGGAAATGAGTGAATAAACCATTTCTCTTCCTAAAGCTATAACGATTTCTTCCAAAGAAAATAAACCAATTCTCTCTATTTCTTTTCTGTCTACCAAACACCCCCTTAGTTTCAATTGTCTTGGCAAAGATGTTGGCATTTGGCCCTTTGTTGTGTTGATGTATTGTGGTTTAGTTTCATGTGACTCAACTCTTTCTCATACGAATGACAATTCATTTGAAATTGTTTGGTTCATTTACGAAACATTGGGTTGTTAGACATGTGTTTTTCCACTTAACTATCACAGTAAAGATTTTTTTTTCTGTCTTAGTGAGTTTAAATCTTCGACTGTAAGGTTTTGATCTATGTGTTCTTCACCCATTTGTTCTTGAATACTCTCCATTGAGGTGTATTTTTTTCATTACTTGTCATGGTATTAGAGCTCAGGCTCTAATTTCCACATGTTCTTCCTCATCTTCAAAGGTTAGGTTGCTGACTTATTTGTTAGCAACATTGGTTTCAACTTTCAAGACACCAGTTACCAATCATACATCTTTCATCTATCGTTAACCTTGAGTTAGATGTAAGGATCAAATCACTATTTGTAAGGATCGAACTTGAAACCTTAATAAGAACACTTTTGAAGATGTGGATAACCATAAAACGATAAACAAACATCAAGAATTGAGGTGGTTTGGTCGTCAAGATCACGACCTATGTCTATAGGCAGAAACTAGAGACTTATTTATTATGACTGAAAGTGTTTGATGTACATATGGCTCAACCCTTAGCTTGCTATTTATAATAAAACAATGAAATCCTAAAAAGCCTAATTATTAATTAAAGGGCCGCCGGATGAAATCTGATCCAGAAAACAAGTTGGATTTGCTTGTCGTGCACCCATAATTAGATCCAAGTTTCATTATCCAAGCTAATTCAAGTCATATCCTAACATTAGATTGATGATTCTGTTTGTTGATTGTGAGGTTTCTTCAACCATTATCGGCCTTGTTTCCTGATTTGTGAGAATGGTTTTCCGATTGGATTAAGATTCTCTCATGTTTGGTTAAACATAATTCATCATGTTCTCTCACAAACATCACAATAGGGACCTACAAAGGACCCATTCTTGATTTAAAATAAGGGATACACTCTCATATTTGTGAAAAAAGATGACGAGTCATGTTTAACTACTAGAACACAAGAGGATCTCAATCATTTGCGATTAAGGTTTGTTCATCGAGATATTCAACCTTGACTCTCTATTTGTTTATTTGTATTCTATGACCATGGTTTCATTTCATCAATACCTTCCTTTTCTAAATATTTGTGTATGCGATCATAGTTCATGTGTCGGACAGGGTCAATTGCCTGTCGAAGGGGAAAACTTGGACTATAGTCAAAGACTCCTTGTTTTCTTACTTGCTTTCAACAATACAATGTGATTTCTTGTTTTCTTTCTTGCTACCCACAATCAACTTCCTCTTACCCTATACTTGACCAAGGCATCGTGAGTACGTTCGATTCTGGTGATTAGGCAAGTTGTTTTTTTTGCTCTTAGGTGTCTATAGTGTTTTGATTGTACCATCATTATTCATTATTGAACAATCTTTGCTAATATAAACTCATGCGATATATTTGATTGATATTTGATCTATGATAATTAAACTTGACTGATGAAGATTTACAAAAAGTTTTGAGTTTACTTCTTTAAAATATATTAAACTATACCCCAAATGTTAATGTGTATCCACCTTCCAAAAATGTTATTGTGTGTACTAAACTTTGAAAAAAATGTGTTATTGTGTGTACTAAACTTATACTTTTTTTGCTTTTTTATGTAATCAAAATACGTATAATAACAGCAAATTAAACTAACATATTTTATAAGGCGGATACACACATTAACATTTGGGGTATACTTTAATACGTTTTGAAGAAGTAAACCCAAATGTTTTTTACTCGGATTAATAAACTTGATTCGAGACAAAAAAAATTTCTTTCTAAAATTACATCTACTTTACGGGAAGAATTAAAGGAAACGTAGGATAAGGTTGATGGGTAAGTTACATCCTGCAGCTTGTATATGTCACAGTTGACTTTCAAAAAGTCAACGTTATTAGACATGTAATATTGTTAGTTGGTAAGAGGTGTAGAGGACATTGAAGTTACAAAAACACCACCTTCTAATGTTAAAGTCTCTGGATAAAAACACACACACACACACATAATTATTTGTGAAAGTATATATGTGTAAGGTTTTGAAAATCATCAAGTGTAGAAAAGAGGTACATTCATCATATCATGCAGCTGAAATTGAAGATTAGCAACATATGGAAGTGCGATCCAACAAGATATTAAGGTATGATAATGATTTTAGTGTTCTTATGGTGAGGTTAAAAAACCCCTAGTTGATGGTGTATATAACAAATTAGGAACTTGTATTGTCAAAGATATGCAAATTGTTGTTAATATGCAGTTAAAACATGCTGGAAATGGTTATTGAGGTGCTCATAGACCGAGTTTCGTGTATCGGAAAAAATAAAGTGGAATTTGAATAAAAAATTAATGACTAAGTTTGAGTTAAAGGAACAAATTTAATGGACAGTGCTAAGGCTTGCTACTGGTGTATGACCAAATTAGTGAGACGGCCGTATTATACATGCATATGGGTTGAACTATATGACCTATGATATCAAAGGGCGTTTGGCCTAATGCTATCAAAATGATTTGGATGTGTATGTTTACCGTTCAAAAAAATATGAGCTATGATGTCATACGATAGTATGATTCAAGTCATACAACTATATCCGGATAGAGGAGTAATTTCTTCTACATCTTCGATACATTAGTACATTAGTGATAACTAACCACTGATGACTGATCCCAATAATATTCCTATAAATCCGTTAAAGAACACATATTTTGACTCAGCTAGGAGTAAAGCATGAGGGGTTTGTGACCCTGAATGTAATTACATTTGATTATTGGTCTCTATAGTTACATCTATTGATCGAGCTTGATATCCTATAGGGTTTACATCTATTGGTCGACTTCTATTTGTACTAATTAAGATGGTTATTTGAATACAGTTAAAGAAGTAATAGCATCGGGCTTAAGCTTATTAACTCGCCTTTATCAGTGATTGTGGAATCCTCTATAACCCTCGTCGAGAGCGGATTTATAAGTTATAACATTGGGTATTGAAAATAAAAGGAGTACCCAAAAAAAAACAATTATAAAAAGAGAAACATACGAAAAGTAAGAAAATATGGTTTGTGATTGTGCTCCTTATATGCGATGCCGTCCATACAAACCTCAAGAATTACCAACGTAGCAACAAAATAAGGCTTCTCCTTGAAACTAACTCTTGCATCTCTATTTGTATATATTACATGCTATTAATTTGTTTATTAATTTGCTAGATATATGGACGTTCAATATATAAAATAAATTTCTCCCCTAATCTATTTTTGGTGATTAGAGTGTCAAAAGTAGGAGAAGATCAAAAATCTCTAGGATAAACAATAATCAACAAAACAAACAAACAAATAATAATCAACTACGAAGCAATAAATCAACAAAAGCAAGAGATACCGTGATTTATGTGGAAAACCCAAAACGAGAAAAACCACGAGCGGAAAAGGTCGAGAATCAATCAACTATAATACTACACTTCTTAAGCTTGGAAAGAGAGAAATTACAAAGCTTTAATGATGATATGGTGATTAGGGATTGAAACATAATTGATTTTCTTCGTACGTCGCTGCCGTATGTATGCATGAGAACTAGGGAGAGTAACTTGTGTTTTAACTTTGTCCGTTTGAATTACAATTGCAATCCGCTTATGGCTATAAACCCATTTAAATTGAAGTTTGGCCACATTGACACAAACACCCCCCCAACCAAATAGCCCCCTGGATAGCTTCGGTAACCACTATATACTCTACCTCGGTAGAGGACAATGCAACTGGGATTACTAATAACACAACCATTAGATGTAAAAACATGTCCCGTGATTGGCCTGCTTTTATCTAAGTCTTTGCCAAATGCCATATTTATATTGTTTTATTTACCAAAGCGTAGAGACAAAAAAGACATACCTCGTAGATAACGAAAGATCCACTGAACTACATTATGATGTTCATTCCTTAAGTTCGCCATATATCTACTAACCACCACCAATACTGGTTGCCACTGACTACTGTAGCCAACGTTCGGGGATGCCGCCGCCCGCCAGAGCCGTTTGTCTTTGCCGCCAACCACTGTCGCTGCTAACAACCGTAACCGCCTGACGCTGCAACTACCACTCGTTGCCGCCGTAATTCACAGACGCTTCTGACCATCGCTGTCATCCCAGCCTCAGTCACCTATCACCGCCTACAACGGTCGTCACGGGTTGTTGGTGCCATAGCTGTCAACGATTTCTCGTGTTTGTGTGTGTATGTATTCTGCCTACATACATATGTTGTGTGTATGTATTAATTAGAGTTTCAAGCAATCCCTATATACCTTTCCTCACGATTTTTTAAAACTAATGTATTCTCCTAATAGATTATCAAAGTAATGTAAATCTCCTCAAGTTATTAAAAGTACTATAAATCTCGAATTTGAACCGAATTCGGAACATGAGATCTAGATTTCGAACACATGTCACATCATCTCCAGTTCACAGGTTACTTTTGGTCCTTTTACAAGAAAAATTCAGGATTTGAGATCCTAAATTTAGATCAAATTTGAAATTTGAACCCCGAAAACACTACTTTTAATAAGTTGAAATTTTTTTCATTACTTTTAATAATCTATTAAAAAAACTAGTTTAGAAAAAAAAATTCCTTTCCTTATAGCATAGTACAAAGAATTAGAAAAATTATCATTATGCTAATTAAGTGATTCATGAAATTGAATAATATATATTGATTCTTGAAATTGAAATTGAAATAATATATATATATATATATATATATATATATATATATATTGATTCATAAAGTTGAAAATTTGTAAATTTAATTTGATTGGGAATAAATTAAAATGATCAAGACTTGGTCTGTTAATGACTTTTTGAAAAACGATCAACGGAATTGGCAATGACTTCCTCAATGGTCTCCTTCCTAAGTGTGAAAATGTGTCTCATTCTTTCCAGAAAAGAGGAACATACCTACTCCAAACTAATCCTTTGCCATTTGTTTTCATGCACCAAAAAGTATTTGGTCTACCGCTATAATTTTAAGGTGTTTCTCTCTTTTTTTTAGTTAAGGGTTCAAGTCTTACTGTAAATATAAGTATAAATTAAAATGAGTGTCATATTGAACAAAAACATAACAAGCATAAACAAGGAATAGCACATATTGAACACTAACCCAAACAATCAAAGATGATGATACAAACTCTAACAGATGGAGACCGCCACTTGAACGGTAGAAACACCAACAAACACATAAAAATCAAACTATGCATATAAAGGAAAGAGAGAACCCATATATTAATACGAAGTCTTAAAACACGAACCTATATCCAAACAAGATACTTTTTGTTAGAAGTTAAAATTCAACTTCCTTTCTTTGCTTAAATATAGAACATTATCTTTATTGGCAAAATCCGAATTTATGTTATCTTTTTCAGTAATTTTTCATAACATAAAAAGTATTCACGTCATCACTTTTAACCAATCTTCTGTAATGACGGTAAGTAGTTATCTTTTTCTGTTAAAAATAAAAATTTAGAATTTTTTCTCAGCTTAGAAAATTAGACATTGTTATGCGTAAATGAGAAAGAAAGCAATAAAGAACACATGTATTTTACGTGGTTCGGTTAACAGTGTGTCAACCTACGTCCAGACAGGAACAGAGAGACTTTATATTACTAATATCAGAGGGTTACAATGTTTTGGATACAAATGACTGAAACCTAAACTAGATATTTATAATCATACAAGAAAACCTCAAGATGCCCTAATCCTTAATTAAGGAAAACATAATTAACTTAATTAAAGGATTCTGCGCCGCACACATGACCGAAAAACTCATTGGGTCAAAACAGCCTTCTCCACGCCGAGCACCCTCGAAGGCTACGGTCCGTGTGCCTTTGTTCCACACCGAGCTCCATCGAACATTGCGCTCTGTGCACTAATGTTGCACGCCGAGCACCCTGATTATCAAGTTTCAATATTTTCAAGTCACATTTCAACAGACATTATCTTTTTTGGCAAATTCCGACATTTATATTAGCTTTGTCGGTAATTTACCCGTAAATTATAATACCTTAAATGCAACTCAAATCTATTTTTCACGTACTTAGTGCACTACAGTTTTCCAAAAAACAATCTCTTTATTCATAAGTAGAGACAACGAGTTTACGATATATATCTTATCTCTTTTATATCTTGCAATGAAGCTATGCACGGTTATTGTGACATAAGTTTAATTAAGAAATGTGTGGATATTGTGGTTGGTAATTTGAACGACTAAAGAACCATAAAACTGAAATACGCAGATTCAAGGAAGGTTGAATTGTTTAGTTAATTAATTAGTACGCGTGGTGGATGAATGACGTACGTACGTATGAAAACTGACGTCGCTCGCGTCTTCTGGAAAGTTTACATTTTATTAGTTGGTGTAAATTGTAATGTGAAGCCAACAATATTAATCTATATATATACTAGCGGGGTACCCGCGCAATGAGGTGACAGTGAATAAAAATGGTTTGTAAGGAGTTGTTTTGGTAGGTATTAATCAAGAGGACACACAAGACGTACTTTTGTAATTTTTATTTAGCAGATTAAAAGGGAATGAAATTTAGATGTAATTTTTATTTAGCAGGTGAAAAACGAATATTATATATTTTTCCTTTCTAGAATTTATGAAATGTTATTAGTTTTATGAGCTCTCAAATAAGTTTTAATTTTTCAAGTGCTCACATAAATAATTTTAGACGATAAAAACTTAACCTTATAAAAATTCAATCTTTTATAACTCAAAATCGAAGAAATGGGTATAAAAAAACAAGTTTTTCTTTTCGCAAATACTAAACACAATTTTATTAGAAGATACAAACCTAAAATTGGAACATGCTTTTGCATAAAACTTTTCTTTGTTCTATTTTATTGGTAAGATTCAAATACATTTGGAAGATCAAAATTACTTGTTTAATTAATCACATATTTATATTTAACGAGGATACTCGCTTCTTTGCGGTTTTCACCGGTTATCCGATGAGGATCCCCACAAGTTTTTAAATGGAGACATATTTCTTTAATGGAAACAAAGATGAGGGAACAATCCCCGCTCCATAATATACATATTCCTAAATTTGATATTCCTAAACCTATTTGATATCTATAAGAATGAAAACTTAATCTTAGATTGTCACTTGTGGGCCTTCAACAATTCAACTAACACCAAACGATCTCGAAACTTCCTTTTAGGTTTAACACGCAAACAACATTCTTTTTGAAAGAACTAGATCATAGGAGTGGAAAATGTTGATTAAGAGTCTCTCTCGCTCTCTCTCTCTATCTCTCTATGTATATATATGGGAAGATCCATTTGAGAACCGTTTTTATTGCGAGAACCAATCTTAATTAGTCGTTCAATTTGGATAATGGAATTCATGGATGAAGAGCGTAAGAGGATTGGGTGTGGCATGGTGCATGTAAGGAATTTATGGGTGGACAATCCAATTAGGGGGGATTGGACGGCTAAGATTGGTTCTCACGGTTCTCGCAATAAAAACGGTTCTCAAATGAACCTTTCACTATATAATAAAAAATTTTATTTGAGAACCGTTTTTAATTTTTTATTGTGAGAATCGCGAGAACCAATCTTAGCCGTTCATTTTGGATAATGGAATTTATGTATGAAGAGAGTGGGGGACTGGGTGTGGCAGGGTCCAATTGAAGGAGAAATTGGACGGTTAAGATTGGTTATCGCGGTTTCCGCAATAAAAATGTTTCTCAAATGAACTTTTCAATATATATATATATATATATATGTATAGGGTAGAGATCAAGTAAAAAGAAAATTAAAGTAAAAAAGGTAAAAGGGATGATTATTTGATCATTTTTGGTATATATATCAACTGATAATCATTAGTTCATCATCTTTATTGATTAAAACTAGTTCTTCATCAATTTCTTTTTTATTTCAAATACAGATTTTGAAAACAAAATTTTAGAATAATTTGTTGATGAACAAAATACTTTCATCTAAAAAGTGATGAATATGTTGGATTTATCAAAAAGAAATTGATGAAAAACTAGTTTTAATCAATAAAGATGATGAACTAACGATTATCAGTTGATATATATACCAAAAATGATCAAATAATCATCCCTTTTACCCTTTTTAGTTTAATTTTCTTTTTACTTGATCTCTACCCTATATGTATGTATATATATATATATGCAAAAGTTCAAACGACAACTGTTTTTCGTACGACAACCGCTTTTAACACCATTAATGACTCATTAATAGGGGTATTTTGGTAATTTATATATTTACCCAACCATGAATTGCGTTCAAATGAGCCGTCATTAATTTGCGAGCCTTGATTTTCCCGAAATAACACTCATTAATGCGTCATTAATGTAGCATTAATAAGCCGCCAAAAAATCTTATCCATTGATTAAGTTTAATCAAGGGCTAAAATTGTTTCTCACAGTTCTCATACGAAAGACAATTCTTGTTTGAAAATCTCTCTCTCTCTCTCTCTCTCTATATATATATATATATTGAAAATTTTATTTGAGAACTGTTTTTATTGCGAGAACCGTTAGAACCAACCTTAACCGTCCAATTCTCCCTCCTTCAATTGGATTGCCCACCAATGAATTTTTTACATCAACCCTGCCACACTCAATCCACCCACGCTTTTCATTCATGAATTCTATTATCCAAAATGAACGGCTAAGATTGGTTTTCACAATAAAAATGGTTCTCAAATGAACCATCCCCTATATATATATATATATATATATTTCTATACTATATTATAAAGCATTTAGACATTTAGCTTAAACTCTTAAATTTTAAGTGTTTTGAAATTAATAAATTACCCTTCATATAAACTAAATTGAGTAACTATTAAATATAGTTAATAAGATTTTTATATTACATTTTAATAACTAAACTTTACATATTTAAGAAAATCAAAGTCAATACAATTGTTTTGAAAGTCAAAACCAATACAAATTAACTTAATTATTAAACAAATATTTTCATAATCTTTTTTTTTAATTATGGAGAACAAAAAAGTAAAGGAAATGAAAAAAAATATAAAGAAATTAGACACGTCACTAAACGAAAATTATTCGTTGTCACCGTATTACATGAATATTATATATACTCCTTACGTCTTAAAAACGGACATGTAAATGAGTAGAAATTATTCGTTGCCGCCGTATTATGCAGGTATCATGCTAGTATATAGAGGAGGGTTTAAACGAGAACTGTTTTTCATACGAGAATTACGCTAAACGCAACTTTAGCTACCAAGTTACCACCGTACAAAGATGTTTTCATGGAAACAAAATAAATTTATATTTAATTGTTTATGAAAATAATTAATACAAGATATAAAATTTGCAATAACTGAGTGATTAGTAATATCTCGAATTAGTTATCTTTAGAACAACTGTTGAAAATACTTGTCACTAAAATAATGATTTATGGTTGATTGGTTGTTAGACTGGCATACGTACACACATATATATATATATATATATATATATATATATATATAATTATTTGAGAACCTTTTGTATTTCGAATACCATTTGTAAACGTTATTCACGATGCAATTCACGGTTGAAATTATATAAAATACCAAAATACCCTTATTAATAAGCATTAATAGCCGTTACAATAGTACTCGCAGTACTCGTTTAAAAACCGTTCTCAAATTATCTTTTCACTATATATATATGTATATATATATATTGAAAAGTTCATTTGAGAACCGTTTCATATGGGATCCACATTAATATCGCATTAATATCGATATTAGGGTGCGTTTGGTACAGAGAATGGAATTACAGAGAAATGATTGCAGAGAAAGAGAATTAGTCTGGAGAATGAGAATTGAATCTTCTGTTTGGTAGTACAGAGAATTTGACAGAGATTTGTGACAGAGAATCATTTCTCTTGTTTGGTAGCACAGATATTTAAATTGAGAATGGTACCAAATTTATCAATTGCATTATACACAACAATCAAACTCAATATATGAAGGAAGATATTTGTTAAAACAATTCTACATTATACCCAAGAATTATCCAAAAAAAAAAACAAATATCAATTCTGGGGAAGGAACGTTAATCGGGAGAAAAGCAAAGTCTTCGTGATTTTTTTTTGAGAATTGATAGTTTTTCCTCCCATTTCTCTTTTAATTAGGGAGAAAAGAACATAGAGAAAAGGAAATTATTTATTTCTTCTTTTATAATTCTAATGTACAATCAAACAAGATATTTCATTTTTATTTTCATTTCTCTATCTTTAATTCTCTCTACCAAACATACTCTTAAAGACAAAACACAATATAGTACGTACGTAACTAAATTAACCGATAGCGAAATAAAGACCCCTTCCTGTAAGCTTCATATGGGATCCACATTAATATCGGTTTTCCTTTTAGTTGCAGTACGTAGTATTTATATATAGTTTAACTCAATGGTGTAAGTGCTACACACACTCATCTCTAGCTGCATGCTCTTCCCTTGCTAATTGCTTGATTTCTCAATATTAAAATTCCTAGTACGTACGTCCTACCCTTGATGCATCTTAATTAATTTTACATATCATATCCTCACTGTTTTTCAGGTAATTAAATGCTCTCAGTTTCTCCACTTAATAAGAACCTAGCTATATATATATATATATATATATATATATAGTTAGTGAAAGGTTAATTTGAGAAACATTTTTATTGCGAGAACCGCGAGAACTAATCCTATCGGTCTAATTCCCCCTCCTTCTATTGGATTGCTTATCTATGAATTCCTTACATGTATCCTGCCACACCCAATCCTCCCACGCTCTTCATCCATGAATTCCATTATCCAAAATGAACGGCTAAGATTGATTCTCGCGGTTCTCGCAATAAAAATGGTTCTTAAATGAACCTTCCCCTATATATATATATATATATATATATATATATATATATATATATATATATGCAACTTTGTTTTTTTTGGGTGTCAAACAATCTGAAAATTAATATTTTTGTACAAGGTCTTGGGATAATTAGTATTTTCTTTATTTTTTTAAAAAACTTATATAGAACTTTTATTACTTAGAAGTTTAATTTCTTGAGTAATCGAGTTTAAACGAAATGATTACTAATTAACATTAATCTCAGCAGCATTAGCCATGCTTCATACAACGAAATATAAATCCGGTGAGTCTAGTTTGTTTCCATCTCTTTTTATGATCTTTAATAAGATCTTTAATACTCATAATCCTATGATCTTTAAATATTTGTTGTTTCTAGGGATTGCTAGGAAATTTCTACTTCTCTTCTTCGTGGGGTTCTTGATGTTTGGTTTAGCTTATCAAGCAACTCGTCCACCACCACCCAAGATGCTTGGATTACCATATGGCCCACCAATTACATCTCCAAGGATAAAGCTTCCTGATGGAAGACATTTGTCCTACAAAGAATCCGGTGTCCCAAAAGATGTTGCCAAATCTAAAATTGTATACGTCCATTGCTTCGACTGTAGCAAGTACAATGATCCTTTTGCAGCAGCCTCTCTAGTATGGATTCTTTCTTCGATCAATTTGTTTCATGCATGCATGTTTTATTGCTGGTGTTCATTACTGCTTACTTCTATGTAATTAATGGTGATTGTTTTAGGATGTTGTGGAAGAATTAGGAGTATACATTGTTTCAATAGATCGACCTGGTTATGGAGAAAGTGACCCTGACCCTAAGCGAACGGTGAAGAGTTTGGCATTGGATATCGAACAGCTCGCTGATGAGTTGAACTTGGGACCAAAATTTTATGTAGCTGGATTTTCTATGGGTGGTCAAGTTATCTGGTCTTGTCTGAAGTACATTCCTAAGAGGTGTGATTCTAATACTATTTATGACAATCTTGTAAGTTATTAAGCATCATAGCATGTATCTTTGTTGTGGTTGTAGGGTAACCTGATTAGTATATAATGTATGTGAAAAACAGGCTTGCAGGAGCGATTCTTATTTCTCCGGCCGTGAATTACTGGTGGCATAACTTACCTTCAAGCTTAACCAATGAAGCATATTATCGGCAACTTAAACAAGATCAATGGTCTTTGCGTGTTGCCCACTACCTACCATGGCTAACCTACTGGTGGAACACTAATAAATGGCTTCCTTCGTTTTCTGTTATTGCCGGAAATCCTGCTATTTATTCAACCTCTGACATAGAAGTGGCAACAAAGGTATTTGCTGCCATGGATTCCAATCAGGTAATAACTCTTAATTGATCAGATCACTATAAAGTAATTAAACAAAATCGCATATATAATCTTTTATGTAACAATATGCTATACGTACGCTACTATTATTTATATCTATAAAACACGCATATAAAATTAAACTTAATTTTTTAAATAATTTAAACTTATTTTTATGATGGTCCTAAAAGACGTACTGCTAGCTATGTAAAAAGGCAAGCTTTTGCCTTTTGGCTTAAATATATTGGTTGAAATAAGTATCATATTAATTATTAATTATTAGTTATTAGTTATAGTTATAAGATCGAGTTTGACGAACAAAACAAAAAAGTTTCTTTCTCATACAAGCACTTCTAATACACAGAAAATAAAAGTTGAACAATAGAAATATAATTAAGTTTGTGTTTGGTACACAACCTTTTTGAGCCGCTAGCTTTTCGTTTTGAAAGAAAAACTACAAGTCTTGTTCTGATGAAAAAGCTAGAAACTTTTTTTCAAATAAAAAGCTCCAAAATAAAAAGCATTAAGAAGTAGCTTTTAAAATTAGTTAAAAATTCTTTTATATACAAAATTATCTAAATACATGTTTTAATTGTTTTATAATTCTCTTGATTTTATGATTTGTTATTTTACATTATCTAGCTCTAGCTACCGGCTAATAGCTACTTTGACAAACACATATACAAATAAAATATACAGCTAATAGCTACCAGCTACTTCAGACATATAAATCCTAAGTATCGACTTCTCACGAAAAATATATCATTCATAAAAATAAGTTAAGAAAGTATTTTGTTTGTATTAATACAATACATTCGTTGAGTGTATAATACACATTTATCTGTGTGCTTATTTATGCTTATGTTACTCCTTTTATGTGTATTAAAGGTAGAGCGAGTGAAAACACAACCGCGATTACAAGGTGAATTTGAGTCCGTTCATCGTGACTTGAATATTGGATTCGGTAAGTGGGAATTTGATCCAATGGATCTTGAAAACCCATTTCCAAACCTTAATGGATCAGTTTATCTATGGATGGGTGATGAAGACTTGATTGTGCCCGTAACACTACAACGTTATATAGCTGAACAACTTAGGTGGATCAAATATCACGAGGTCACCGGGAAAGGGCATACATTTGCTTTTGCGAATGGAATGAGTGATGTTATTCTTAAAGCCCTCCTTGAAAAATAGGATTAGTTTTACTACATTATGTTTATGAATTAAAGAATTATATTTCCTTCAGTAATGATAGTTTTAGATATCATGTTACATTGTATTCAATATTTATATCTTTACGAGTGTTGAGCGACCGTACTTCGTTGCGGTATATATATAAAATCCAACTTTTACAAGTATATTATATCAAATAAGTAGTAAAGTAAATAAGTGTATAACAAACCGTTTTTACTTTTTAATAATGGCTTCAATTCAGCTGAGAAATTGTATTATAAATAGATATTTTTATTTTTAATATATTACGTAATTTCTCTCTCGGCTTGATTGGTTCTCATGGTACCCGGTATTACCCCATCTTTGCTACCCAATGGGTAGCGTTTCGGCTCCCCAAAGCCCCCAAACACAACCGACTTGGTTTTTTTAATATTACACTTATTAGGGTAAGAGAGAAAAAATGAGTTAGTTTGGGTTATGCTATATTAGGTGGTTGGATTGGATTTGGATATGAGATATAAATAGGAGAAAAAAATAATGTGATGCTTATGCGGCATTTGGATAAGAGAGAGAAGATGAAGTGTTATACGCATGGCCTAAGAGTTGGAGTATCAAGATGCTAACCAACTAAGCTAACTTAAACTATTGTTATATAAATATGAGCCGACGCATTTTACAAAAACTTCTATGAACAGTGTTTGGAGCACGGTAGGAAAGCGACAATTGTTATATGTATAATAAGAATAAGAATGGTACGTAATAGTTATCATTAAAAAAATCATATGTTGTTAAAGTTGGTGTATATAAATTTAAGAAAACACAATTACACAAGTATATTTCTTGGATTAGAAGATTTGATGAAAATGTCTTTAGTGATGATATCTAACTATCAAGAAATATTGAAGTTGAGTTCTGTTCAAAGAGAAATGTAAATCAATTTCATACTCATGAGAACTCAAAGACAACCAAAAGATGATTTCTACTCCAAAAAAGGGATTCAAATGGTTAAAAAGATTCAACACAAGTGTTATGTCAATGTATTATATTCAGAATTCGCAACATGATTGAAAAGAGTACGTATTTACCAAAGTTGATTTTGAACATTTGAGGCTAGGCGACATAGATCTTCGATATGACTATATCAATACTCAAAATTTGTGAGTGATACTAGAGTTGCATGAGTTTAATATATATATATATATATATATATATATATAGTATAAAGAGTTAATTTCATAAATGATCCTTTAACTAACCACGAATTGCAAATTTTGTTCTTTTTTTGAAAAAGTTGCAAACTTCGTCCTTTAACTACCATTTTGTTGCATGTATGGTCCTTTTTAACGTTTTCCATTAAATAAATCCGTTAACTTTTATAAATTGACTTTTTTACCCTTATTTATTTATTTATTTATTTTATTAAGAATATAATAATAATTATTTTTTATTATTATTAAACCCTCAATCTCTTTCCTCTCTACATCTCCTTCTTCCCCCTTTTTTCTTCTTCCTCTCATAGCCAACCACCACCGATGCCTCACCGGTAGATTTACACCACCACCACCACCATCGTTGTCACTATCATCTCGTTCTCTCTCCTAGTCAACCATCACCACCATCGTGCACCACGTCGCCAAGAACTCACAGATCTCCGAACAAAAGCACCACCGACGACTAGTCTCCCATCGTACACCACCATCAGCGACAGAGTGTCACCACAACTCGCGACTGGCGCTCCCATCGTACACCACCTGTGACCGAAGACAGAACACCATCGTAACCACAACTGGCTCCCCCATATGCTTGTGGCTCTCATCACCACCATCGTCACCGTCGCCATCACCATTGTCATCGCCATGTCCACCACTACGACAGAGCCACCGTCGTGCACCACCATCTGTTTGTGTGTGTATGTGTTTAGATTTAGGGTTTTTATGGGGTTCGATTCTTGGGTGTTTTTTTGAAAGTTTAGGTTTTCGATTTTGAGTGTGTGTGCCTTTAGATCTGTCACAGAGAGAGTGTACGTGTGTGTTTAGATCTGTCACAAGGTGTGTGTGTGTGTGTATGTTTACAGGCGGCGGAGGTTGGTGGTTGTGGTGGCGGTCGTGATTGGGTTTTTGGTGGTTGTGGTGGCGGTGGTGATTGGGTTTTTGGTGTTTAGATCTCTACAACTTTCAATGGTGGTGGCGATTGGTCCAGCTAACAACAAATCATCCTTCATAAATCATGAAAAACCCTCCGTTTCATTCTATTCCATCGAGTCACAAATTTCTTTATTTGTTTTTTATGTGTGTGCAAGAAGAGAGAGAGAGATTGTTTGTATGTGCAGGAAAAGAGAGAGAGAGTATAAGAAAAGATTTACAAAAAAATAAATATTTAAAACTAATAAAAATTAAAAAAAGGTAAAATGACTTAAATACCCTTGATTTAACAGACCTACTTAACGGAATCCGTTACAAAGGATTGCCCATGCAACAAAATGGTAGTTAAAGGACGAAGTTTGCAACTTTTTCAAAAAAAGGACTAAACTTGCAATTCGTGGTTAGTTAAAGGATCATTTATGAAATTAACTCTAGTATAAATTTACTATTCATACATTTAGAGAGAGAGAGTTCA